>CM057454.1:756565000-759065000 GCA_016271365.2 Neoceratodus forsteri
GACACTGCTTTCATGGTGGAGTATTGCAAAGTAATGCAGACTTTAGCAAAGTCATAGGAAATTCTGCAGGCAGAAACAAAATGCTACATGGGATATCGTCATTCAACACTGTTGTCTTTGAAAAATAAGTTGTTTGATATGAGACCAGGATTACATTATGCATTGTCACTTCTCAATGCTGTTCTGAAAGTTGTGGACACTCACTGTGGTACCAGTTTTCAGCAGAGGAGTTGATTCTCGCAAGCATCACTTTACCACAGTTTCATCTTAGATGGATTGGAAATGAGGAAGAAGCTAGTGCAGCAGAAAACATGCTTGAAAATGAACTGCTGTTGTCACATCAGGAAGATACTGTTTGTGGAAGCCCAGCATCTGACCACAACCATGAGGAGGAGGATGATGATGATGACTTCAAGTTTAAAGAAAATCAGCAACCTGGCCATAGTGAAGTTCTTCATGAATGTGAGCAGTACTTAAAAGACACCAATAAAACAATTGAAATTTTACAAACATTCCCAACAATAAGGAAAATATTCCTGCATTACAATACCACACTGCCATGTAGTACACCTGTAGAAAGATTGTCCAGTATTGGTGGACAGGTCCTTACACCTAGAAGAAACAGACTTTGTGAGGAAAACTTTGAAGTCTATTTTTACGTTGCAACAAAACATAATATGAACAGTAGTATTGTGTTGTGGACCGTAGTGACAGTAAGGGTAAAGCAATGACAGGCTGAGGGTGATGCTTGGCATTAGTTAATGTAACTTTACAAAAGGTTTTTTATGTCGCAGTGCTGTCCAGGCCCGTGCTGTTGCCGACTGTTCCCTTGCCTTATATAGTCAAGTCAAGTCAAGTATTACAACATTCCCCTATAACAAACGTAACTGTTATTTTGCAATGCTAAATGTATGACTTTATTGCAAACAAACAATTAGCTAATTTCATCATCTTCATCTCATCTTCTTTTGCTATTTTTGATAACTAAATGAAAAACAAATAATCTGCTAATAGTATTATGCCCCCTTTACACTGACAGTTATTGTAACAATGTCTATTGTATTGAAAGCTGTATGCTATATCGTATTCTAGTCATCGCCATTTGATCCATCATACTCCTAGACAACAAGCTAATCTGTGTGTTAGTTAGTTAGCTAGCACAACAGCCTTGTGGTATTTGGCATTTGTTATATCCAAGGACCAAATCTCATGCAAAAAAAAAACACAGATAAGAATTCAGAAAGCAGTACCTGTTGTTGTTAGTCACCAGACCAGAAAATAGTGGGGATCAACACTATCAGTGCTGGACTAGTGGCCCAGTGCATCCAGCATTTCAACTCAAAATCATTTTATCATTCACAGTGTACAGACAATTGTGATATTTCAGATTTCCACATGCCATTTGTGTGAGTCAATTAAGTTACAGTTTACTTGCATAGCAGGGTTTCAAACTTTTGTGGCCAGTTGGGCGTAATTTTCAAAACACTGTGATCCTGATGTATGTGAAACATTCTTTTTTCATACTTGTATTTTTTGGGGAGGAGTTATTGGTGCTCAGTGGTCAACAGTGGGCTGGCTGCGGTGCAGTTTAATGTTCGTGACGTTGCCATGTGATGATGGGGCTGTACGATGCCGGTTCAACATCAGTTTCATCGACTGGCATCACAGCGATGGAATTTATGTTGACCGCAAGTTGCAGTTGACATAAATCCTGATGGACTTCCAGTCCATTTTCTATCGGGGGCTTTGCCCCCAAACTCCCCCATGTGGGGGGCTTTGTCCCCACACCCCTCATTCTATTTATAATCAACTCCAAGTCAGAGTTGATTTGGGGAGGGGGTGCAGGACTGGGAGACGGTGTGCCCCTGTCTCTGGCACACCAATACAGTGACCTGTCGATGAACTGTTGATTTTGTTGGCAGTAATGCAGGTTGCTGTATTGATGTCGTTGTTGGGTGGGTATACCTGATGATGACACATAATGTTTACCAAAAACACAGACAATTCATTTATTTACTGCGGGGAGCAGGCATGCTACTGGTAACTGCAAAAATGGATATTGATTTTTTTGAAGGGAAGACTGAACGAAGTAATATGAGTGACTTAGTGCTGGAAAAAACTGGTGACTTACAAAATCGCTACTTGAAGCAACTTGAGTCAGTTGCATTTCAGCCTTCTTCTGTGATATTCTGTGTAAGGACCATGCTCCTTATCTATAGTGGTTCTGGGTGTGGTGGATGTGGTCTACCATGTACACCATGTGGGAATTATTTAGGATTAACCGGTGCCTCCCTTGCTTGCCCAAATGCCCAGCCACACAATTTTAGATTTTAACAGTAGACACTCATCAATATTTTTCTAATTTTCTTGTATTTCTTTTGCACAAAAAAAGGCAAACTTGCTAGCTGCTAATTACCTGTAGCCAAAGCTCCCTGTCTGTTACCTGACATTTAGAACAGTACAACTAGCCTACATCTAGCACATTGGCATAGCCAGTTTATAGTGAAATGTCAGATTACTGTCTAATAATAATGTTATCATCATCATCCTTATGAACTTGTCTCAGAAGACACAGTCACACAATGTGGTCATAATCATCATCATCCTGATTGACAGCCATCATCAGTGATTCATTCACTGCATGAGAGGACATGACTGAGAGCAAGCTAGCCTAGAGCCACTGGCTGCACATTGACATTGGCCTGGCCTGCGTGACCGCTACCCCCAACCCCCCATCATAGTTGAGATAAACTCATAAACTTCCCTACGGGCATGGGAAGTTAATGACTTAGCAGCTACTATGCATGGATAGGGTTTTTGTGGTGACATGACATCTCATCCTGACTGACAAGCATCATTAGTGATTCATTGACTGCATGACAGGAAATGACTAAGACCAAGCTAGAGATGGAGCAGGGGCCCATTGTGACATATCAGGGTCTACATGATCAGGGACCTGGCTACCTGCTAGATCTCCTTGTACCCTACTGCCCCCTCCGTCCTCTCTGATCTGCCAATGAGGGATTGCTGGAGATTCCAAGGGTATGACTGAAGACATCTAGTTCTCGAGCATTTTCTTTCTCAGCTCCAATCCTGTGGAACTCTCTACCTCATTGGTTAAGAGAATGCCTGACCATCAATAGGTTTAAAACTAAGTTAAAAACTTATGTATTTGATTTAGCCTTCCCAAAATATGGATAATCTGTCTTATCATTTTTGTTTTAATCCTATTTATACCAGCTGTATTTGGTGTTATGTACAGCGCCTTGGTTTGGAAAGGCGCTATAAAAATAAAGTTTGACTTGACTTGATATGACCCACCCCACCACTACACACTGACACACAGGCCTGGACTGGGTGGCCACAGCACCCCATCATAGTTGAGGCAAACTCATCAACTTCACTATGGGTGTGGGAAAGTTGTTATTTATTAATTATTTCTTTATTTTACTTTTTAATTAACAAAAATGTGGAGGAAAACATTGTGTTCTGCAAATGCTACCTAAGGTCACTCACACTTGACTTTACACATCCGTTACAGCCAATGGAGAACAGTCAGCTGCACTAAGAGAGACCCACACCCTTGTTCTGAACCTGCGCTGTTTGTGTGTACATAACAAACATTAGTTTTACTTTACTGTTTACTACAGCTGTGCAGCAATTGTACTACATTAATTCTGCTGCCTTGCAAGCTGACATTTTCTGTAACCACAACAATCTTCAAATCCCCATGCAGCTAACATCAGAAGAGGGCTGCAGCAATGGGAGATAACAATAGTCTGCAGTGAATGTTTGAGAGATTTAATAAGATACAACGATCACATATGTTTGTCACTCTCATTGTTCTCCCAGGGTCCTGGGTGAAGTACAGTCCTCTGTGACTGTACTTAGCCCGGTGAGAACAGTGGAGCAGCAAACAAAAGACCGGAGCTTATAAAAGCTCTCTAATATGCACTACCTGTAGGATGTTGACTCTCCCACTGATGCAGCCATATTCTCATGTCTGACAGCTGAAAGGGACTTGAAGATTGGCAGTGACAAAAACTGTCAGCTTGGAAGGCAGCAGAATCGGTGTGATGTAATCTACTATGCTGCTGAAGTAGATAGTATGTAAAAAAAATGTGTTTCTTGCAATGCACACAAACTGCAAATTGAGAACGAATGCACAGTTGGATGTGGGACTGCTGCTTTTACTACTCATAGTTCACATTCAATGTCACAAGCACGGTGCATTGTAATGTGGTATTATAGTGGTGTGACTCCTCCTTTGGAGTGATATCTAATAGTATGCCCACCTGGTGAACTGCCTGACCACTGTGCCCGGCAGAAGTGAAAGACCTAAACAAAATAAAGTACATTATTTACCTACACCAGAGGTGTGTGGTTGGTCTGGCCACTTCACTTTGCATGAAATGCTACTGTATGTGTGGTGGCCTTGGGTAGCATACTTTTAAACTATTTGCAGTGTGTCGAATGTTTCATCTCATACAGTTTTATTTCTGGCAACTGACAATTTAAATTGCAGATTGTTATTAACCTGCAAATGTAATGCATTTAATGGGGTACTGTATTGTACCTTTTTGTTTGGGTGTATGTTTGTTTTTATTTATCTGTGCTACAGCATGTCACAACATGACAGTGGCAAAGACAAATCAAAAGGAAAAAATGTTAACATGATATGAGCTTTGCTGGAAAATGTCAACCTGTTATGATGTGAATATGCTTAATATCGCACATTATGTGAAAAGCCAAAAAAGCTATACGAATGTTTTAATGTTTAACTTACAAAAACATGAAATAAAGTAACATTCAAGCATATTCATTACTTGTGGAATCTATTTTACTTCTTTTTATGAATTTCTGGAGTTTCCTGAGCACATAAATATGTTTAATGAATAAACATAATTGACTTTTCAAAAGTAATATATAGAGAATAAAGGATGGGGAAGTGTGTGTTATGAGAATTTAATGCTCACCCAAGGTGTGGGATGCTACATAAACCCTGAGGGCGAAGCCCGAGGGGTTTATCAAAGCATCCCACACCAAGGGTAATCATTAAATTTGAATATGACACACTTCACCATCTTTTATTTTTTATAATAAAAGGTCAGCAGTTTTTCTCCTGCTTGAGTTCAGTGTTCACACTACACACACACAGTCTCTGACTTCATCTGTCTTCTGCCCTCTACCTCCCTTCCTTAACATAGTTCTTTTCCTTTTTTGTTTCCATTTTGTTTTTACGTTACAGCTTGTCTCTGACATGATCGTTTCTACCATGCTTCCCTGGCATGCTCCCTTGTAGCTCTATTCATTTTGTCTCGAAACGGACAAATGGCAGGATCTACCAGATGTTTCTCAGGGAAAAAGGCTGGATCAACCAGATACAGTAAACAAACAAAAAAAAAAGGATGGACACGTCTTGTTTAGGCGGCTCCACAGGAAGCGAGAGACGGAGCCGCCATGTTTGTGAGAGAGTTCAGCCCGCCCCGACGCCGAACATAAGCCAATGAGTGAGCATCACCGACTGAGTGACTGGGTGCGTGAATGTCATAGTAACCAGCTGGTTATTACGGCAAATATCAACTGGTTCAGCCCATAGAGAAAATTACTGACCAGTAATTATAAAGTGATACGAAAAGTAATATGAGTTAGTTACTGATTAGTTTTTATGACAGAGTAATAAGGAACTGTAACTTATTACTTTCAAAAGTAACTTGCACAGCACTGTTTATAATCCTCCCAGCAATATATGTCATTTGTGATTTGAGGAGGACTTGTACCCTTTTGGATTTTTTTTTTAACTGTTGTTGTTATTACATAAAGAAAATAAGAACAAGCACTCAGAGGATAGGAACAACAGGTTTAGAATAGTGCTCCTGTGGGAGGGACATGTGTGGGAACTGCCCACTTGTAAGAATAGACTAGTGTAGCTAGGTAAAGGACAGACTCCATGACCCAAGGTGGTACCGATCTTGGTTCTGGGCCACAGCCAGTCTGGTCAATAGCCAATGCTGTGGGCCCTTGTCTTAGGGGTTGAATGGCAGTGTGCCCCTACAGCACACTCGCCTCTGAGGCTGGGAGATCAGATGGCTGTGGGTTCTAGCTTCACACCAGGCACTTGGGTTAATATCCCAATACTGACACTGCAGTGCAGCATGAGGGGGGTGCTGCACTCCTGAGGTGCCGTTTTTCAGATGAGACATCAAACCGAGTCCCATCTGCCAGTTCTGGTGGTAGTTCAGGTGGATGTTAAAGATCCCATGGCACTTCTCTAAAAGAGTAGGGGAATTTTATTGAGAAATTGGACTTCATTACATACAAAACAAATAGAAATACAAAAATAGAATCATACAGAAATCAAAGTACCCATGAAGCACAATGGATCCACACATGTTGTGGTCGAGCACATAGACCAGTCTCAAAATCAAAGTTCATCAAACATTTAACAGCTTTACAAATATTAGAAAACAATTCAACATAAGTCATTTCTTTTTGTTGAAGGACCTAAAGACACCTGGACTGCCATATATAATATTTTAAGATACAAAAGACCACATAAATCGTATCACTATGATATTTAGAAAAGATATTCTTCAGGGGCCCAAACATCAAAGTGGGGTAACCAATATGCTCAAACTCAACTTCATGCCAAGCACCTGCCAAATAAACCCAGGACTGCTTAATATAATCACAGTCTAAAAACAAATGTTGTTGGGTTTCAAGTATTTGAACACAACTAGGTCTAGGACAGTATCGCTCTGATAACTGCTTGTGTTTATGGTTACCATTCACCCCAGCCTCCCATAGTTACTTAACCACAAGCAATTCCAGGCATAAGAGGGGATTCGCTTATCTGCTAGGAGTCTCAAGGCATCCAATTGTCTATCAGTTGGACAGTCAGGAAAGATTACTTCAGTGTGACTATCAACAGAAAGAATATACCTATAGAGCTTTTTCCTATCCAAGGTTTGTAGGTGATGAGGGGTAATGTTCCATTTAATGACCTGTTTAATACTAGCAATTACATATGAGGGCAAAGTGGGTAATCTAGCTAATAATCTAGGTTTCTTGTCCCATCAGCAACCCATACAGAGTTGCAACCAGTGTTCCATAAAAGGTCTCCACAAAAGTTCTCCCGGTCTCAGAATCGACCCAAAATTATATATTAAAAAGATACTGAAAAAGAAAGCAATCGGGTGGATCATATTCACCCCCCCCCCAGTTATAGGCAAATAAGTCAAATTTCTCTTTATAGGGTTTTACCTAGACCCACAAAATGCTTGAAAGTAGACGCTAAGCAACTTAGTCCAGACAGAAAAAGGAGGTGGAAAAATATAACTAATATACAAAAAAATAGGTGTGAGGAGTGTCTTAATCAACATCACCCTCTATCTTTTTGAAAGCAAATGACCCTTCCAGTTGCTAATCAGTCGCTTCCCCCTAGTGACAGTTATATCCCAATTAACTCCTGCCATGTCACCAGGATCAAACTGTATCCCCAAAACCTTAATCGGGTCCCTAGAAATCGGAACCCCAGCCAGCAAACCAGATGGCGGCACAGGTGTGGACCCAATGATCACTCCCTGGTTTTTATCATAATTCACCTTCGAACCAGATAAGCTAGAGAAGTGCCCTATAGTTATCCAAGAGTGCCTGAACAGAAAAATGAGGTGATAAAAGTAAAACCAGATCGTCCGCATAAGCCAGAACCTTATGCGAAGGGGAACTAGGGGATAACTGTATACCTTCCAAAGCTGGATTCATCTGCAGCAGTCTAATAAAGATATCTATGGAAAAAGTATACAGCGTTGGACTCAGGGGACAACCCTGATGTACCCCTTTGCCCACCCGAATACTCCGTCCATACCAACCATTTACATTCGGTATCATAACTGCCCCCTGATACATGGAAGAAAGCCAGCCCACAAATGTATCAGGAATTCCAAAAGCTTTCAGGACCAAAAACAAAAACCGATGATAAACCCTGTCAAAGCCTTTCTCCTGATCCAGGCCCAACACAACCCCCTGCAACTGATCAGTTTCTTCTTTAAAAAACAGTTCTCTAAGCCAAATCAAATTGTCTTGCTGTTTCCTGCCTCTTATAGCACAGGTCTGTGCAGGACTAATAAGAGACCGGGTGGCCCCAGACAGCCTAGTCAACAAAAATGTACTCAAAGTCTGTATTTAAGAGACTTAGCAGATGCCAGTTCCTCAAATCAGTCCTGTCCCCTTTCTTGTAAAACAGCTTCAGTCATTGAAGGTGTATAGGCACCAGTCTGTAAAATGTAATTCAGCAAAATAACTAATACTGGACTCAACTTGGTTAAGAAGGATTTATAAAAGCCTGCCCCAATACCATCTGACCCAGGGGTCGAGTGAGAGGACAATGCGCCTATGGCAGCCTGGACCTCCTATAAAGAAATTTCAGCTCCTAAAGCTACTCTATCAATATCAGAAAGCTGAGGCAAATTCAGCATAGACAAACACTGAGTTACATCCGTGTCACCTGAAGTTACGTCTGTAGACATAACTTGGGAAAAATACTCCTCTACTACTGACAACAACTGCTGTGGAGAATGTACTGTGGTACCATCCACATCAGTTAAAGATGTAATGAGCCGAGAATCAACTCTGTCTGCCCTTACATTCAGTAAAGGGATCCAAAGATCATTTAGTCATGTGAGTTCCAAACCGTAATTCCTGATCTAGGGACCGACCCCTATCGTACTGTAGATTAGACATCTGTTGTTTGACAGTAGAAATAGCCTGACTATAGTCATGTCCAGTAGTACCAGACAGGGAAATCAAATGTTGTAGCTGAAGTCGGAGCGTAAGGTAATCCAAATAAGCCTTAGTAGCTTTAATATGAGCCTGGTGTTGAAAAAATTGATGCCACCTTTTCTTTGTATCTTCCCACCAGTTAATAATAGTGTCATAACATTCTACCACGGAAAGGCATGCTGCCCACTCCGATAACCATAGGTTCCTAATTTTAGGATCATCTGTCATCGATTGAGTCAACCTCCATCGGTTTTTCTTACATCTGGGGGCACCCTCCCAGGTTATCAAAGCAGTAACCACCCCATGATCGGAATATTCAATTGGGGAAGTATGGACCTTTAACACCTTAACTACCTTAGATAAAAAAATAAAATCTATTCGTGTTTTAAGGGAACCCTTAAAAAACGTGAAACCCCCTTTAAGGTGAATCGTCCTATAAGCATCGATCAGATTTGCAGTGGAAACCATCTTTTGCAAAGCTACAGAGTCACAAAAAAGTTCTGTAGTTTGAAGGCCTCGGTTAACCTGAGTTAACCCACAATTAAAGTCCCCCAGCCAAATCACTAAGCGAGAAGTATGGAGAAGGGGTTGAATGTCTTTAAATAATGCTATTCTCTGGGCTTTAGTCTGCGGAGCATATATAGCAATGAGTCAAAATCTCTCCGAAAGGAAAGAAATATCCAGACAGAGAGCCCTCCCTGGGTGTACGTCCAATAGCCTAGAAACTGAGATGGCGGGATTAGAAAAAAGGATCCCAATCCCATCACAGAGGTCAGTCCCGAGCGACCAAAAGGATGGCCCCAGAGACCAACTCCGTGAAGCATGTTGAAGTTCTAAATGGGTTTTATCCTGGTGTCCTGTAAACAAATAATATCAGAACGTAACCCCTTAAGTGTAGAAAAAAAACCTATTACTCTTCTTCAAACTTTTAATCCCATTAACATTAATGGTGGAAATAGCCAAAGAATGCATGTTGTATAGAAAAATGAAAAAAAAAATCCTGTCAAAGGAAAGGTAACCGTCCTAAGGGGTATTGCCCACATGCCTCCATCTAGTTCTTTGGCTGTAGAGTCCTCAGTCCTACTCTCTGTGTCAGTAGTGGATAGGATAGATGAGGTGTCAGTAACATCCTCCTCCGAGTCCCCCCCAATACCATCTCCAAGGGGAGTATATCTATTACCCAGCTGAACTGTATCAGGAGGGGGCTCTAGTCTGGAGGAATGTTTAGTAGAGGACATGGCTTTCCTCTGCCGGTTTCGCTTTCTCGGAAGAATGATCTTAAAAAGTGTCTCTGGAGGGGAAGGGGGGCATGTCAACCTCAATCACTTCCCCAGGAACAGCCACATGTGGAGTGTCACACTCCTCACCCATGTTATCCACTGGCACCATCTCCACAGAAGTCTCGGGAGGAGCTGACTGACAAGGGCTCGGTATGGAGACTACCACTCCCAACCTTGCAGTGGGAGACAATTCCAGATGACTATCGTGTGGTACTGTCACTGATGCAGCAGTTTTGGCCAGGGCGTGCTGTGCCTGATTAATAATTCCTTCATGAGAAGGGCAGTCTTCACGATTGTGGGATGCCCATGGACAACCACCATAAGCATGCCCCGTTTGCTCACAAAGGTTGCACTTGAACAAATTAAGGCACGCTGAAGCAACATGACCATACGCCAAACAGTGACTGCACCTAGCAGTGTCACAGGCTGAGCTAAGGTGCAGCCGAGAGCCGCACTTAAAACAAGACCTGGGCTGTCCAATATAAAAGATAGACCCTCTATCCTTACCTAAAAAGAAAGTACTAGGAAGGTGAACAGGACCCGAATTGGTAGACAGAAGTTTAACCTTCACCTTCCATCCACCATCACAGATCTGCTCACTATCCATCGTAGGCATAGGTTGCCCCAAAATCTCACATCTTTGTCAAAGCCAGAACAAAATGTCCTCAACATTAATGCCCTCATTTCGAAATATGATAGTAATAGTCTTGATCAAAGGCTTAGTTAAAGGGACTGCCTGAAAAGGCACCCAAAGAGGGCTGTTTTTCAACGTCTGATAATGGGACCAGAACCTATACAAATTAGATACATTCTTAAAGCTGATATCAAAATTCCCATTACCTAGACTGATAAGGTCAAAAATCTCAGAAGAAAAAACTTCATAGATGATTTCAACAATTGCCTAGCAATAAACAGCCTGTCCGGAGGAGATTCTGAACCCCCCTTGTACAATAACCTGACTGCGTTCCTCCTGGGGGGCAGGTTCCCCATTGGAGTGGAAGAGATCAGCCAGTTTAAACATGGGAGCCATAGAGAGTCCCTTCCTAGTGTCCCCTAAAGCATCAGGACTAAGTCCTAGGTGGACCACTGCAGGCATCCCCTCCCCACCAACATCAATCTTATCAGGAACATAGGCCTTAGAAGAAATACCAGAATCAGTTTTAGGAAGAGTAAGAGTCTCACTCCAGGGACCGTTGGAATTCTTTGAAGATCCTGTGTTGTTGGCCACAGTAGAAGAAGCTGACTTGCATAATTGCTGGTAGGATGGATCCTTCGGGTCATGAATCCAGTGTCCTGTCCGACCCTGAATCCACCCAGTGTCTGGCAAGGCAAGTTCCGGGGACCAGGAGCCTGCATTAGGCCGCTGCACATGGGGGGGGGGTCAGAGGAGGAAAATCTGGAACCAAGTCACTCCAGGCTGCCTCTTTAGCCCGCCCCCGAAAACAGAAAGCAACCTCCGGTACAGGGGCTTGTGGTGCAGAGGTAGTAGAGCTGTTCATGACTCGGCGGTCCGATGCAAGGTAAGATGATTCCAAGAAAACATGCTGTACATTCGCTTCCTGAGCAAATTCAACAGGCGGCTCACGGCACACATCAGGAGTGCTTTTCATACCGCCAGCCACACTACAATCCTGAGGGAGAGAATCAACAAGCGATTGGGCCAGAATAGGGGTAGTGTTCTCGTCTTGGCGTTCCTGTTCCTGTTTCCGCTTGCCCAAGGAAGGCACCGACACCACCAGAGAGCCTGCAGTTAAAGCCTGTATTTTAAGGTCTAAGTCCCGAGCCTTGTCTAACCAGTCCTGTTTCTGTATCCAAAGAAGCTCACACTGCTGTGATATAGAGTCCGAAACAGACACCGAAGCACCCGCAGCAGTACACAAGGTGACCTCACATTTCCCAGACAAAGTAGCCAAAGTAGACAAAACCTCCAAGTGGTCCGATTCTAGGTCTGCATCCAAACATTCCAATGCTACAAAGGCGGGATCTTTAGCCTCTTGAGCAGACAGGACAGGAGCAGAGGCCTGAAACAGTGGCTGAGCTAGAGGGGGGCTGGAGGGGCGGCCTCCCCTCCTGGCTGCCCCAGTGTGAGTAGCAGTGCCCCACCACCATCTTTATTCACTGTGCAGTGCCCATTGTGAAGCCCATGATTGACTGAATGGCCCCCCGTGGCTCCCAAATGCTCCCAAACCTGGCTCCGCCACTGGCCTGAACTCCTGTCCCAGCAGCATCCACACACCGAACTTGCTCAGGAGAAGTGGCCATCTTGGCAAGACAGCCAGCAATTCCCCAGGTAGAGAGTAGGGGAATTTTCCCAGTGTCCTGGCCAAATTTCCCCCCATTCACTAAAATACCACCAACAGCTTAATCTGATTCAAAGTCAGTTGGCATTAATCTGTATCCCCCTCCCCCAGGTCATGCCTGAAAATAGGCAGAATTTGTCTAGTGCACTTACCCGGTCAACAAAAACTAACTAACTAACTCCTGTGGGCAGATGGGACATGATTCTTGGTTCACGGTCCTAGGGTTGAGCATCTGAGGCTGCTGCATCACTGGACAGTGGGGATGGGAGTAAGGTTCCTAGGTCATGTTTGGTGTGGATGGCTGAGGACCACTACATCTCCTCTGAAGTCTGGAAAAGGGCAGCTCCTGGAACACACCACAAGTGGATTGCAAGTCACTAACTCCCCTGGTGGAGGGTGAAGGTTGTGGCATTGGTCTGTGCCATAGAGTGTCCTGCTGGGAGGTGGAGGAGAGCAAAAAAGGAGTTGGTTTCTTTGGGACCAGGTAAGAGCAATACCATTTCTTACTTCAGCCTGCAGAAGCCACAGTCATAGTAGGGTAGTGGGTGGTTTGGCCATCCTCTGTTGACCAAAGTTGTTGTGCAACTTATTTGGACAGGTGAATGTGTAATGCCTCCTTCCCTCCACTAGGAGGGATAAGGATTGTTTTGATGTATTATGGCTAGTGGTACAGTGCCACAACTTTGGATGAAATGAAGCCACACACTGTCTGCCGTGTTTGGGATGCGCAGACTAAATTACATTTCTGTAAGTAGACATACTAAAAAAAATGCTTTCATTGCCAAAAAACTTAATCGGGGACTAAAGCTTTCGGGGGTGGGTCCATTTAGATTATGAGTTTTTTCCTTTAAAAATGAAACAATGCTGGGCGTGAAGCACACAGAGGAGAGGGTTTCTGTAATGTGCTTCTGTAATATGAGCAGCACAGATAAAAAAGATCTGGTGGTGGTGGAGAAAGCTGCACAGCCCAGGTGTTTCAAGATGGTACACCACCTTCCTGTTGTTTATAGAAGCAACAGGACAGTGTGGATGACAGTGACAGCTTCTCTTCTTGGTTAAAGGAGTGGGACAAAAAACTCCAATCTAGGAATATAGCCCTGATCGTAGACAACTTCAGTGGGCATCCTGATGTTCCAGGGCTTAGGAATATTTGGCTTATCCTTCTCCTGCCAAATACAACTTGCAATATCCAGCCACTTGATCAGGGTATCATAAAAATGTTGTTTAAAAGACATTACGTACACTCAATGCGCACCCAGGTCCTGGAATCCCTTCACACAGTCTAAGACCTCACCATGGCAACTTGCATGAAGCAGATCAACCTGCTAGATGCTGTCCACTTGATGAAGTCTGTAAGGGATGCAGTTACACCTGAAACAATCCAAAACTATTTCAGGAAAGATGAATTTGTGCACACTGAACAAGCAGAAGTCGTGTCCTGTTCTTTTGTTCCCTTATGTATTTTTGTCAGTCCGGGCCTGAAAATGGACTTGTTCCAGTGCCCTATCCTGGTTAATAAAATAAAAATGAAAATGAGAAGATGCGGTGGTGGACACCAAAGAAGAAATCACTCCTCTGTCCAATCTCAGTGCCAAGGAGTTCAATGCTATCTGCTGCCTGGGCGAATCGGAGGAGGAGGTACAAGAGATTGATGACATTACCAAGGTGGTGGAAGTGATGTCAGGTGCTGCGATTGAGGATGATAGCTATACAGAGGAGATGCCTGGAGACTCTCAGGATGAGCTGCAGCCCTTTATTACAGCCACAGATGTAAAAAGTGCATTACTGACTCTCAGACGCGCTATGGAAGATTGTGAGGAAATTCAGGCTGACTGGGATAAAGTTGCTAAAATGGAAAGCATGTGGAGGGGGGTACCGCTACACAAAACACAAGCAAACTAAGATATAAGATTAAGAACAAAAAAAAGTGTTTGGCACAAGTACAACCCCTGAATATATTGCTCTACCTGACCACCCCACACCACAACCCTCCCACCAACCAACCAACCTAAACATCAAAACACCAGCAAACAACAATCCCCCCCCCCAAAAAAAAAACATTTACTGCACTGCAATAAAGCAGACACCTGCTATAATGGCCAAATCAGCCACACACCAATGTGTCTGTTATAAGTGGTGTATATTGTAATTCCATTGGCAGAATTTTATTTTCACACAGCAAAGGGTGAAAGAGAACTCTGTGGAGGCGCAAGAGCTGATGACTATCTAGGGATCAGCTTGGATGCCATCTAACTACTCACCATTCTGTGATGGCCTGGCAGGGGTTCAGTGAGGAATTCTGGTCAGGATCAGCAAGGACCTATGCCACAGCATAGCACTCGGTAAGTCTCCGCACTCTCAAACCCACTGATACTGAAAATTACTGTTAGTGTGACCCTTTCCTGAGAGCCATGTACCATCTTAGAAATCTCCAAGGCCAGGGCAAGGGGTACTACATCTATGTCTGACAAAGGTTGATGTAATTATATTTCTAAAATGGATAACATGTAAAAAATACATTGCCAAGAATATCTGTTATTTTCAGTCCAGTGATTATCTTAATGGCAAGCCTTTCCTCAGGCACTGTGGTTGCTTAATGCATTTAATACATTTCTCCCTGTCATCTCTTTTCACAAGTTCATTTTTCCAGAGCTAATAGCTTTACATTTACACACTGTACTGCACTGTAGTTACAGAACAGATGTCTTTGGTTAGAGGCAGGTACAGAGTGTATTATGGGTTACTGATGATTTACAACACCAGTGGTGATATGGCGAGCTAACAAGTGATATTTTTGTAATTAACCACAAGATATCATGCTATCTTATTGTTGGTATTGTCACGGTTGCTGTCTTGAATGCTTATATCATAACACTGGATGACTGAACTATCAGAGAGTAGCTTTCACAATGCTGCTGACATCAAAGTGACCTAGTGCAGTACTGAAGCTAACATTTGAAATCAACGAGAAACAGTTAATTCTTCAAACAAACAGCAGATTTAAAAGTTATAAGTAAACATATTTTATTTATGTCTTTGTTAACCGGGTAAGTGAGCTGATCCAAAGGATCATTTTCAGTCATGACCCATGCCACATGGTGGCGCAAGTTTAGGCAAATACAGTACAATCAGTTACATAGACGTGCTCGCACCTCAACACATGAGGCGAAAATAAAAGGTACAGAGTAAGGGATGTTATAAATAAACAGTACAGATATTAACAAATACATGACATTAGAACATAGAAACATAGAAAATGTTGACAGAAAAAGATAATTGGTCCATCTAATCTGCCCTGTTTTACCCCTACCTGCACCAGGACCTAATGTCTAGTTGGGTTTATTGCCCTCACCTCCCCCCCCCCCTTGTCTCATGCCGTCCTGCTTTCCCCTGTGTAACTATTAAACCTTTTTCTTGGTCCCAACCATGTTTGAAACCATTAATAGTTCTTGCACCCACCACCTCTGCTGGTAGGCTGTTCCATTGCTTGACTGCTTTCTCTGTAAAATAAAGCTTTCCCAAATCCTCCTGAATCTCCCCCCACCCTGCTTCCACTCATGTTCCCATTTTCTTGATGTGCCAGTCCAGTTAATATCTCACCACAATCTTCCTTGTTTGTTCCTTTCAGGAACATAAAGGTCTCTATCATATCTACCCTCTCCTTTCTGGTCTCAAGTGAATACACGTCCAGGGCCTTAAGCTGATCTTCGTAGGCTCTGCCCTGCTGGCACTGGATAATTTTTGTCACTCTAAACTGCACCATCTCAACCCTGTCTTTGTCTTTTCTTGGGTTGGTGTAACCCTCCAAACGTGGGTGCTTACCTGACTTTTCTTTGCCCCAACCAGCACTGCCTGCCATCTCTTGTATGCTCACTCCAGCCCCCGGGACTGCAGCTTGGCGAGGTCTGGAAGAGTGCTGTATCACCAAGCAGCTGCCTTCTAGGCGATCATCATGCTGCTTCTTACACATGTTCAAGCAGCTCCCTGCTTGAACATGCGAGCTGACTGCTCAAACAGTACTGTGCAATGCTCTGCGTGCCCAACCTGCCTGCAGCACAGACTACACTGCCACAATCAAGGCCACCCACCAATGACTCCTCTAGTGTGCATTGGCCCCAGGGACACCAGCAGGGCATCAGGGGGCACAGGGGCATGGTTCTGTATGCTAATTGCGCAGTCAAAACCCGCGTGGTCAAAAAAAACACTTCGCAGACCCCCAAAAATGCATACAGTCAAATACCAAGATAAATTAAATAAACTAACTCTGAACAGAGAATGCTGTTTTGACCACGTGGTTTGACAACGCAAGTCTACTCTGTCATGATCTTGATGGTATACCCGGAGGCATTAGGAAGGGGAGAGGGAAAACATGTGCTTGGCATAATTGCACCAGTGATTCGGTGTGACTGACAGCTACATCTGCCTAGGTGAACTGCTATGTGGGGGCAATGGAGCTCCCGACAGGGTGGAGATGGCCCCAATACATCCAAAAGCACAAGCATATCACAAGGCACAGGTGTGCCTACGGAACTGGAGGAGGGGGTCAGCCAACATATCAGCAAGTCAGGAACCCTAAAAAAGGACTTTAATGCGAAGCAATGTTTTTTACTGCTAATAACAGCGACCATAGTACTGACCCTAACCTCAGGCACAGCCAATCAGAGGTCAGGGATCTTGGCTCATGACCACCAAAGAATTCTGGATGAGTGACTGTGTTGTTTTCTTGGCATCCTTTCCACCAGGCAATAGGGCATAGAGTGAACATTCTACATACTAATTCTGTTAACTGATTGCCTGTTGTGCCAATTGTAAGCTGCCTTTACCTGGGGAAAATGCTGAGGCAGATCCAGAAGACAGGAGTCCGCACTGACCTCTCACAGAGACTAGGGCTGCTGACCAGAGCAACTCAGGAAAGCCTGTCTGGGCTCTCACAGCCAATGTTCAGGAGGTGATTCCGGTTTCTACAACCATTCCAATTTACAGAGACTGAACTGTGTGTGCTGAAAGTGTCAGGATAAAAAACTTTGCTGTGAGAGAGACTAAAGCCTGCCTTGAGTAGTAGTAGTAGTAGTAGTAGTAGTAGTAAAAAATATTTTTTATTCATGCGAATAAGGGAAGTATTCAATTGAGCATAGCTCATTTACAATGAAGTCCCAAGTATCAAAAAGACAAACAAACAACAAACATCAGTTTCAGAAAAACATAACAGTCGATATTATTAAATACAATATAAAAATATACAACATACAGCAAGGAGCAATATATATATTAGCAATCAATTTTAAATATCACATTGATTACAATTAAATTGACTGCTAGCCCATCCCAAATACCATTTATTCAAATCAGAAAAGTAAATTATCTGATTCTCATCCCTTAGACACACAGGAATTTTGTTCCATAGAGTCATCCCTCTAAAAAGGAACTGATGACTTGCTAACATTCAAATTACATCTTGGGGTTAAATAATGCAGCCCTGGGCAGACCTAAGATTATCCTTCATAATTCTAGGAGGAAACAACTGAGAGATATAAATTGGAACCCCTTTTTCCAAATTTGGAACATAAATTTAAGAAGATGAAGGTTCCTATGCTCAGAATGCCTAACCCAACCCAAGCTGTTAAACAGAAGACATCTATGAGTCCTATAAGGGACCTCCAGTACAAATCGAGCCATTTTATGAAACATCAGATCTGCCCCCTCCAATAAAAAGCCAGAGATTCCACCATAAAGAAGATCCCCATAATCTAATGTAGGTATTAATAGAGAGTTCACAACATTTAAATGGACATCCCTTGACATATATCGCTTAATCCTATAAAGAGCCCCCAATTTCTTATTTAAACCCACTATCATATTATTTATATGAAGGGACCAAGATAGATTGTTAACCATAAACCCAAATACCTTATAATTGAGAGAAAAGAAGGTAAACATGTGCCACAGCTGCCAGCCTGTGGGCACCAGAGACTGAGTGAGTGCATCTATGTGAGAAAGCCTGCACCGAACCTACATACAGTCTGGGAGAAGGCTGCTTAGTGCTGCTGCCAGGTACTAGCTAATGTACTGCTTGAGGGCTCTGAAGCCTAGATATGGATGTGAGGCATGTGGACCCTGCTCTCTAGAGTGGTATTTCCTATGGAGGAGGAACAGGGAACAGCCAGAGAGGTTCAGATGACTGTAAACCTAGAGAGCCTGATCTACATCCAGAGGCATCTGAGACCTGCATCTTCGAGCTGCCCTCCCCAATTACATACTAGCATACATGCTAACATACTAAGAAGCCAGCAGAGCAGGAACTATGGTCTATCAAGTCTGGTCAGGGATCAGTGCCCATTCTGGGCACCATTGCAGCCTCCTCTACCCCCCATCCCCTGACAGGGTTCTGAGATGCACCTTCCCCCTATACCTATCCCAGCCTCTAATGAACCCCTCCACAGTTGCAACTGCCACCAGTTCCACAGGCAGAGCATTCCAGGGTTCCACCACCCTCTCAGTGAAGTAGTGTCTCCTTGTCTCCCCCCTGAGTCTCCCACCAACCAGCCTCATTGGGTGCCCCATGTTGGCCCCCTCCTCCCTCAGCTGGAACACCCTATCCTGGCTCACCTTTTTAACCCCCTTAAGATATCTGAAGACCTCAATCATATCCCCTCTGTCCCTCCTCTCCTCCAGGGAGTACAGGTTGAGCTCCTCAAATCTGTCTCCATAGGACTTCTCCCCCAGACCCTGTATCATCTCTGTATCATCCTGGTCACCCTCCTCTGGACCCTCTCCGGGAGAGCAATTACCCCTTTTTAAGTACAGACACCAAAACTGCACACAGTATTCAAGGTGCAATTATACAGCGGGAGGAGCACCTTCTGGCTTCTCAAGGTTATCCCCCCGGCTATGCACCCCAGCATTTTATTTGCTTTGGCTGCAGTCATTCCGCTCTGCTTGGAGTTGTTCATTTTGGCATCCACAACCATCCCAAGGTCCTTCTCTTCCCCCCCCTTGAAGCCTGCAGTGTCTCCCCTCCCAAGGTGTACATATGAGCTGGGTTCCTGACCCCCAGGGTGAGAACCTTGCATTTCTCAGCAGTAAACCTTAGTTTCTAGGAGTGTGACCACCCCTCCAGAGTCTCCAGGTTCCCTTGTAGGGCTAACCTACCCTCCTCCCCATCCACCACTGTCCCCAGCTTCGAGTCGTCAGCAAAGAGGCTCATCTCACTCCTGATTCCATTTCTGATGTCTGATATATAAGCATTAAACAAGAGTGGACCCAGCACCAATCCATGAGGGACCCCACTAATGACCATCCTGGGAGACGAAACTTCCTCCCGACCATCACTTTCTGAAAATGCCCTGCTAGCCAGTTCCCTATCCACCTAACCATCTGTACCTGCACCCCTATTTCCCTCAGCTTCTCCAGCAGCCCAGGATGTGGCACTGAGTCAAACACCTTGCTGAAGTCTAGAAAGAGGACATCCACTGGCCTGCCCTGGTCCAGCACTCTCATCACCCAATCATTGAACTCCACCATGTTGGTCTGACACGATCTGCCTTGAACAAAGCCATGCTGGTGATCATCCAGGTGGCCCCGTGCCTCCAGAAACACCCCTAGCCTCTCTTTTAAGATGACCTCCATCACTTTGCCCACCACCATTGTCAGGCTTACCGGCCTGTAATTTCCCAGCTCCTTTTGCGAGCCACCCTTGTGGACAGGCATGATGTGGGCCATCCTCCCGTCTTGAGGCACCCATTCCAACTGAAGAGAGGAGTTAAAGAGGTCTGCCAGAGGTGCAGCCAGGACATCAGTCAATTCCTTAAGCAACTTGGGATGAAGGCCATCTAGGCCCAGTGCCTTTTCTGTTCTTAGGGCCTTAAGGGCTTCCCACACCCCATCAATGGGAATTTCAAAATCCAGGGCCCCCCATCTGCTGGACCACCCTGCCCCTCCCCGTGCAGTGCCATCCCACCATCCTCCCTAGTGAAGACTGAGGCAAAATAGTCATTTAGTACCTCCGCCTGCTCCCCTGCCTCCTCCACCCACCTAGTCCCCAACCTCAGTCTGCTAATCTGCCCCTTCCCTTTCCTCCTTTCCCTGTTATACCTGAAGAACCCTTTTTCACCACTTCTAATCCCCTGAGCCAACCTCTGCTCCATCCTCACCTTAGCTGACCTCACCAATCTGGTGATCTTCTTGGAGATCGTATCATACTCTCCCTTGTCTATAAACCCCACGCGAATGCCTATATTGGCTACAAGCAGCCTTTTTTTCCCCCTTACTGCATCCTGAACCTCCCTTGTCCACCAGCTCAGCTTCCTGGCTCTACCAAACTTGCGTCGCTCCTTCATGCAGGCCTTGGTAGCTTCCAGGAGCACCTTTTTAATAATTCCCCACCGGCTGTCAGTGTCCATACCTGACCTGATCCCATCTAGGTAGCCCCTAGGAATCCACTCCATACCCTTGAAGTCCACACCTCAAAAGCCAACTACCATCATTTCCTTGCAAACTCCTCCCCCAGGTCCAGGGAGAACCAGACCATGGCATGATCACTTCCTTCCAGTGGGCTCCCTACCACTAAATCTTGATGAGATCTCAGTCTAACAGGACCACATCCAGGATGTGACCCAACCTCGTTGGGTCAGTTACCAGCTGGGCAAGAAACGCATCCTGGAATATGTCCAGCAGATGCTGCTCCCTGGCAGATGATGCCATAGTTCCCCAGTCAGTTCCTAGCATATATAGGTACCCCAGCACCACTAATCTGCCCTCGCCCCAACCACAGTGGTCCCTAAGATTTGCCACCAGGCCTTCTGCCTGCATGGGTGGCCTATATACCACCCCCAGCTTCACCCACTTGCCCTCAGGAGCCTGCAGGGTGACCCATAAAGCCTCCACTTGCCCCTCCACTTCCTCAACCCTGCTTATCCCTATGCCATCCTTAATGATAAATGCTACTACTCCTCCTCCCCTGCCCACAGCCCTGTCCTTTCTGAATGTGGTGCACCCTATTAGGTTTAGGTCCCAATCATGCCCAGGAGTGGCCCAAGTTTCAGTGACAGCAGCCACATCCACTTCACCCTCCAATAGCAATGCCTGATACTCAGGCATCTTGTTCCCCATGCTCCTGGTGTTAATCAATACCACCCTCCAACTCATCCCCTTACCCTGCTCTGAGAGCTCCTGGGTAGCTGCCTGCAATCAGGTGCTCCGGGTCTGCTCTACCTCCTCCTCGGTTGGGGGAGAAGGCCATGGCCATCCTGGATGGGTATGCTACGGTCCACCTCAAGCCCCAACCCTCCCCACCTCACAAGTTTAAACCTCACCTAGCTTGAATGAATCCTGCCAATCTTTGTTTCAAAACCTCTTTCCCTCCCTGAGCTGAGGTGGAGTCTGTCCCTTGCATAAGGTTCCTTGTCTTCCCAGATTGTACCCCAGGCCTCCACCAACCCGTAACCCTGGGTCTCACACCACTCACTGAGCCATTCATTTATTTCCCTGATTTTTTGTTTATTCCCCACACTGGTGCAAGGTACCGGTAGGATCTCTGAGAAGGAGACTGAGCACCCAACGGCATGACGGACTCTGGCTAGTTCCCGGAACCTAGTCTGAATCTCCAGAACGCTGTTTCCTGCTATATCATTCATGCCCAGGTGCACTAATATGTCAGGGGTTCCTCCACAATCTTTAGCCAGAGCATAGACCAAGTGCTTTGCCTCATGCACTGTCAAGCCAGATATACTCTTGACCCTAACACCACAGGGTGTCCCCTGCTCCCGCCCTTCCCACTTAATACCCCTAATCATAGTCACCTAACAGGAGCACTCTCACTGCCTCCTTTCCCTTAGGCCTACTCCCCATCTCAGTTGCCCCCTCTTCCCACCCCCCACCTTGTCAGCTTCCCTGGCCACACCCCCACCGTCTGAGTGCCAATAGCTGTCCTGTCCCTCCTGTTCCAGCTCTTTCTCCTCACTGACCTGTCCTCCCCAGCCACCTCCCTTCCTGCTATGGCACTTCGGTCCATCACCGTAACACCCGCAGGAATGAGTGGCCCCCTGCCCCACAGGGGAACATGTTTGTCCCCCTCATCATCCTCCTCCATACCACTCTCCCCCCTCATTGCATTCCTGTTTGTCCCTGTCCCCTCATACTACACCCTCTTCCCCACTTGGTCCTCCTCCCCCCTTTTCAGGGACTCCCTACTCCAAGCTTCCCCACCTATGCTGACCCCGACTCCTCCCTTACCCCTAGTACCCTGGCTCCTATCCCTCCCCTTCCTCTTTTCTGCACTTGTGTATCCCTTATGACCTGCTCCCCTGCCCCCATTGAGTCCCTATGCAAGGGAATAACCCCACTGCTCCTGACTGCGGGGCTTTCCGCCCTGCCCAATTTTCATGACCCCCTCCAGGATCCTCCTCTGCTCCAGAATTGTCACCCTCCCTCTCATCCAACTGTACTAGGGGTGCAAATCTGTTGTTATGCTCCAAGCGTACTGTCTTGACTTCCCCTGCTGGCTCACTCCCCCCATCAGCTCTCTTTAGCGCATACCTCGTCCCTTTTCTCCTAACCACCTGCCAGGTCCCCTAGCCCTTATTCCACTCAGGACCACCCCCACCCATGCCCCCTGGAGTTCCCCTCTTACCCATAGTGCCCACCCCAATGCTAGCAATTAAGCATTCAGTCCTGAAACGCAATGAGAGTTCATTCAGCCATTCATTGAAAGATATAGCAAGCTGATCCATCCAGTACTTGAGTACCAACTTCTTTACTACTATTGAAAGTAAGGCCATGTGATATCTTCTCTCCTTGACCTGGATGTTAGAGTAACAACATAGAATGCAAATTTCTGCTGTGAACAGGCCATCCAGACCAAGCAAAGGGTCCATCTTAGCTTGGATTAACTGCCACAAGGGAGAGACCTTATCTCAGTGCCAGAATATATGTAGAAGATTCCCTTCAGAGTTACCACACCTCGAACATGTGGAAGAGGGAAGGTTACCCATTCTGGTCAATTTAACCGGGGTGTAGTACATGTCATGTAAAATATGGTATTGAGTGAGTCTGAACCTGTCCTGAGAGTTGTAAATGTATAGATCCTTGGCCAGTCAAAGAAACCATCATGTAGGAGAGAATTCCAAGCCTTGGAACCTGGGAGGGGTTCGGGATGACCTATGGCTAGAAGACAGGAGTATAGAAGGGAGATGGCGTGTGGCCAGAGGGTTAATACCCTGAACTGTTCCAAAATAGGGCTTAGAACAGAGGGTTTAGGGGTTGTGCCAAATAATTGAACCACCAAATGTCTGAGCTGGAAAATCTTGAAGATGTGCACTTGATTTATGCCATATTTCAGGAGAATGTCTGGAGACGAGAGGAGAGTCTCCTGGGAATACAAATCAGCTACTGTGGCATCTTTTAACTGCGGTAGACATCCTGAAGCAAGGCACATACCCCCTATCTTGATATTAGGGTTTAGAATAATAGATTGAGCAGAGTCTGTTTGGGGTAGGAATTTGTGAGAGGCACAGAACTGGGAAAAAAACTCTTATTGAGGTGCCAATCAGTGAATGACGGATCAAAATTGGCAGAGATTTCGATGGGAGACAAAAGATGGTTGGGATGGCTGAGTTAAGGGACCAAAGGATCAGGTTCTCAATTTGTAACCATATAGGGGTATACTCCCCTTCAGAACTTGAGAGCCATTTTCCACATTCGGAGAGGTGGCTGGCCCAGTAATATAGTAGGGAGTTAGGAAGGTGAAGGCCTCCCAGGTCTTTGGGAAGGCTCAGCTTGAGGGAGGATCACCTAGGCTGTTTATTCAACCAAATGAAGTTAGAAATAAGGGCGTGTACATGTTGGAAGGAGGAGAGAGAGGAAGCCAGAGGTTCAACATATTTAGGGGATAGAAGAGCCTGGGGAGAGCATTCATCCTTATGATGTTGATTCATCCCCATAAGTATAACAGGAGAGACTTCTATCTCTGGAGATCCTGATGGATATGAGCCACCAGATCATCTAGGTTAAATTTCTTGGTGAGAGCGCGGTCAATGGTTAAAATTATGCCCAGGTACCTAATGGAGTTTGGGGATCATTTCATGCTGAGTTGGTTGAAGTCAGCCTTGTGAATATAGTGATTAAGGGGGAAAATCTCAGTTTTATTAAGGTTCAATTTATAGTTAAGAGAGACGACTGAA
Source organism: Neoceratodus forsteri (assembly GCA_016271365.2). NCBI lineage: Eukaryota > Metazoa > Chordata > Ceratodontiformes > Ceratodontidae > Neoceratodus > Neoceratodus forsteri. Next base: position 756,589,538 of record CM057454.1, read on the forward strand.
CTGGGATATCACATTGAGAGTGTGGTCGAGGGAAATAGTGGGCTGCTTTAGATGAAGGAGGATGTCATCCGCATATGTTGAGAGCGTTAAGATGGAGTCATACACAGGGATACAATGTATTCACCTCAATGCTTTCTATCCACCTTGCATGGTCCCTTGTGCTCCTACCAACCTCCTCCTAACAGCTCCTGACCATTTCAGGTGCTGCTCCTGGACTCACTATGACTCCACCATTATACCCCCCTCTGCCCCCCGGCCAACTTACACCCACAGCACAGCCTCCTTCTTCCCCACCTTCCCTCCCCCCTGCCATACCCAATGACCATCTTAACCACTTGACCTCCTCCTTAAGTTGTGCCCATTGTCAGCACACCATGCATCCCCCATCCTCCAAACCAGGGCTAGCACTTTAGCCAAACCACACCCTACACACCCCACCACCCTTCCAAAGATGCCTGCCCTAGTGATCTGGTGACCTGGCCTCATTTGTGTCCCCATTCCATTTTGATTGTCCCTCAGAGTCGGTTGCCCTATCATTATTGTCCTAGCCATGCTGAAGCCTATTTTGAACCCCCCAAAGCCCGCTGGGCAAGCTACATGACAGAGTACCCCTGCAGAGTGTGAAAATATGTCACTAGACATACACCAGCAAAGCAAAAAAACATAATTCCAAAACACATTCCAAAAACACAGGCTGTACCAGAGCTTCTATAACCTTACCCCAGAGCCCCTCCCATGAGCCCTGCCCCTGGCCACTACCCCTTAGCTAGCTCCTCCCTCTAAGACCATTTAATAGAGGTCTGGGCCAGGGTGGGTGGTTGGGACAAAATACAGTCACTACAGCTCCTCTAGTGCACTTGCCATTGTGGTCAGGCTTTGTTATTTATAGCCCAGCCACCAGTCAAAAAAGCCCACACTATGGCCTAAGTGGTCCTCCTCCTGTAGCGCCGCTGGTGCGACTGCCCCCTTCCTCCTCAAGCATCACTGTTGATTGCGGTAATCCCGGCTGATCAGCTGCAGTAGTTTGGGTCTGCCTTTTAAAGCCTGTGCGGCTTTTAACTTGTGCGCCCCTGGCCCAGATTGGTGCTCCACCCCCCCTTGCTGATTGGCACTCTTGCAGCCTTTCTCTTGCAGGTGGATTGGATGCCTCAGGGGCTGAGCCGAACCCTCTGCTGAATGCCACTGGACCTCCTCTCTTTGGCAGTAAAGTCACTGCCTGCTTGTCCACTCCTGCTGCTTGTTCTGGCCCTGGCTCACTCCCTACAGCCAGGAAAGGTCTCTGTCGGTGGCCCTGGCCCACTCCTTGCAGCCTGGAAAGTTCTCCTCAGTCACTACAGCTCCTCCAGTGCACTTGCCTTTGCAGCCGGGCTTGGCTATTTATAGCCCAGCCGCCAGTCAAAAAAGCCCATGCTGGGGCCTGAGTGGTCGTCCTCCTCCTATAGCATCGCCATTACGTCTGCCCTCTTCCTCCTCAAGCAGCTCCATCAATTGCGGCAATCCAGGCTGATCTGCTGTAGTAGTTCGGGTCTGCCTTTAATGTCTGTGCGGCTTTTAACATGCACGACCCCTGACCGGGATTGGTGCACTGGCCCCCTTGCTGAGTGGTACTCTTTCAGCCTTTCCCTTGCAGCTAGATTGGATGCCTCTGGAGTTGAGCTGAGCCCTCTGCTGAATGCCACTGGACCTCCTCTCTTTGGCAGTAAAGTCACTGCCTGCTTGTCCGCTCCTGCTGCTTGTCCTGGCCCTGACCCACTCCCTGTGACTGGGAAAGATCTCCATCGGTGGCCCTGGCCCACTCCTTGCAACAGGGAAAGTTCTCCTCAGTCATTACATCTCCTCCAGTGCACATCTGAACCATCAGCTTGAAAGAACCTGCACCTGCATGAAGGAGGAGAAAGAGCCCCAGTTGACAAGGAAGCTGGTAACACCAGAAAGCTGGTAACACCAGAACTATGAGTACTCTCAGGACTTGCCCTGGCACTGGGAAGTTTGTACAAAGTTTGCTATCAAATCTACAGATTGGGCCAACAGGCCAGGAAATACATATACCTCAACTGATGTTTTGCCATTTAAGCAATTGCATAGCCTGTGGGGTTTGGGTTTATCAAAGTATGTTGTTCTGTTGAAAGTACACCACTGCTAGCCAGCCAGCTCCAATTTCACCGGGCCTGCACTGTTCCTATGGCTGGGTACTCAGCACCAGGAGCTCCCTTTAAGGTTTAAGGGTCTAAGCTGGTTCATTGGGAATTGGGTAGTGCCCCCAGTACAGGTGGTCTAGGAATACTGAGAGTTTTTATAGTATTTACTCTGCCACTGCATTGTCTTGCTTGGTGGGAGGTGGGCACTGCTACTGTGTTTCTGAAGTGTTTTATTGTCTGAGCCTAGTCAGGCAACTACCTCCAGCCCTGATGCTTTAGAGTTTACCATATCTGCCTGAAACAATTTTGCTTGAGTTCCCCTATCTCTTGTGAATATTCCCCAATAAATGTTTTATTGGCCTTTTACATTTTGTCTCATAGGCATGTTATTAGTAGTAAGTCACTAATTGCATTTGTTGAATTTAAGATTGCACTGTGATTTTCCATGTGTTGGGGGACACTGTGGGGAGGTGGGGAGGTACTGCATCCTTGAGGGTTGTACCTCCCTGACACCAGGCACACTTAAATTTTACTCTGGGTGGATGCACCTCACAAAACTTGAAATATCTGGATATGAGCCCCCAAGGGAAAATCATAACCCAGGCCCCTCAACTTTGTTTTAGCCCACAAGACAGGGGTGGTAACCGCAACAACCATGATGATCTGGTTACAATTTTGGAGGCTCCTCTGGGATTGCCCATTTATCAGTCAGACCCCGCAGGAGCCACATGCAACCGAAAACATTTTGGTTCCCCCAACCCCAAAAATTGTACCAGATGCCATGCCATAGAAAAGAGTGATCAGTCAGTGTGCAGATGAGGGGCTTTGAGCCTCTGAAAGTCATATTGCTCCTTGGAGTCCCACAAGGGACTGATATCAGTAGAATTGAAGATGTTTTGTCCTAAGTGAAGTGTCTCGGCATACAAGAACCTTCACCTGAGGCCGGCCTAGTGGCGCTGAATGTTGAGACGTGGACGCCACACCTCATGCCATGCCAGCAACCTGGGTTCAGAAGCAAGCCCGGGCCATCAGGGGTCAGCAAGGGAGGGAGAGGACTGAGCATCCAGAGGACTGCGCTCCTCTCCCAGGAGGGGGGGTCTGCGCGCAGCACTTGACTGGCCTCTGGCGGAAGCCAGTGTGACAACAAGCGTAGAGCAGACGTAGAGGGATGGGGGAGTGGCAATGCCAGCAGTGATGCCTTGGTGTAGGGTGTGTGCCACTCCCCCACAAAAAAATGGGAACAATGCCTGCAGTGCCCGGGAAGGAGTGTCTGAAGTGTGCCTCCAATATGCTCTCACCTGCCTGCTACCTCTGGTCCGATGAGACGTGAGTATCAGGGTGCTTGCATGCCCCACCTTGACCCCACTTGGGGGGGAAACCACAGCTACACGAGGATTGGAGAGGTAGGTCTGGGTGGAGCGAGCGAGGCAGGAGGATGACTTCTTGGCGGTCCTGAAGGGTCAGGTCTACAGGATGTAGGGGACTAAACAGTGATTAAATAATAAAAAAGAACCTTCACTGGATAACAACACCTGGAGTTTGATGGTATTGGTAGAGTGCCAAGATACCATGGATGCCACTAAAATCCCTGGTGGACTGATCCCAGATGGAGGCAATGTCAGGTGGCAATAGTGCCACATGCCAGTGTGATCATTCCAAAGCTAGAAGCCCAACCCATGACTGAATGTTTTGAAGAGAGATTCCACAAGTGGCTATGAGCTGAAGTAAGTCAGCCACTGAAGTTTGGATGCTGTTAGGGGGTCCAAGGGTGTGTGCCACACCACCTCAAGTCATAGGAGCAGGACCCGCCTATGTGCTGCTCAGATCCAATTCTTATCGAAAATTAAGAATCTTCTCAGGTACAAAACTCACTCCTGTGGGAGAAGATGATCTAAAAATATTGATGAACTATGCTGCTCCATTGTTCCAAGATTGGCAGCGCTCAGTAGCCAAGAAGAGAAAACATCTTGGGGAAAGCATTTGAGGTGCTGTATTAGAGAATATCTGTTCTTTGATGTTCACAGATCCAGAAGGCCAAGAGTATCTGACATCTTTGGAGAACGTCTTTGGGAGCACGGAATCCAGTTAAGATCTCCTGTGGAAGATCAAGATGACAAAATAATTGAAAAGAGAACCATTGTCCACCTTTCTGAACAACCTAGGAAGGGTCTTGCAAAGAGTATGCTGGAAGGGAGGTGAGGCATCCCAGGACTTGAACCAGATGAGACTGGAACATGTGCTCAAGGCTGCATGCTATTCCACACTGTCAATTATCAAGTTGCACCTGGCTGAGAGAAAGGGCAACCCTCCATTTTACAGGGTGCCAAAGAGTGAAGTCTGAGAAACCAAGGAAGAAGGGGAACGATGGGGTCCCTACCGTGTCGCAGAAGCTGTTACACAAGTCACTGAAAATATACCTCCTAAAGAGACTCAAGAGTTGAAAGAGTTGTTCAAAGAATACAAAGAAGCAATTTCAAAATCTAAAGTAGCACTCAGTACTGGATAAGACACCACCAAAGCCAACATGTTACTCCAGCTAGCCAGAACCTTTACATCATGGGCGTAGGAGTGCAAGCACAGACACCACCTGTGGATTGTGACCTCCAAACCCAAGTCAATGAATTGCACAGTCTGGCAACTGAACAAAAGAGATGCAATATGCAGTCCATGACCTGGCAGAGGGAGAAAAGCCCAGAGAGAAGACAAGTTGCAGTTAGTGTCCATGTCTGAGTCAAAAACACCTATCCTCCAAAGTCAAGCAACCAAGACTGGAGGCCACCACCTGATGGACAACCCAGATTAAGTCAGTACAGAGCGGAGGTGTTCTGCTACAAGTGTGGAAAAGATGGGCATATGAAGAAAGAGTTTACAGGAAGATCTGCAGACAGTCACCCCTAAACTGCTCAAAAGAATCCAGAAGCAGGAAAACTTCCCTAAGGCACAGTAAGAGAATGCACTGGACTCCTATCATCAAGATGCCCCAAACCTTCCATGAAACCCTCAGTGGCCAAATCCATTGACAGACATCCACAAGACACTTTACTAGAGCACCTTGACAAATTAGTTGGTTCTTTTACTTAAACAACCATTACCATCAATGGAGTGTCAGCTCAAGGACTGGTATGACAAACAGCTAGCTAAGAACAGTAAACTATAGCCTTTGGAAGGTCTAAATGTTTGTGGACTGAGTGACAAGTCCTAGCCCTGCCTTGGCTACTTGAAAGTCTGGATTACTTTTCTGTCAACAGTAGTGGGAGTTGGTGACGCAGTTGAAACTTTGGCATTAGTCTGACCACAGTCAGGAATGTTTGATAACATGCTCAACCTCACTGGAGCAAATGCACTCATGTTTGAATATCTAGCCCAATTTTGTCAGGAGTGAGAGGTGCAACATAATGGAAGAGCACTGCGAGTGCATGGACTGGTAAAGAAGGCCTACTAGAAACAGACACAGAAGAAACCAGAGGACCAAGAAGATCTTGTTGGCATCATCTGGTGCCAAGAGTTTGAAGAACTTGTCTTACCCCCAATGCAGAGTGTAACATCAGCGGAGTGATGAAACTTAAACAAGATGTGAAAAACCAGATCCTGATTATAGATACTACTGAGGAGCAAAGATTGCCAGGAGAACTTCTGGTTAAACCAAGTGAGCTGCCTGTGAGAGTACATAGAATAATAGAAACATAGAAGCTGTTGGCAGAAAAGGACCTACTGGCCCATCTAGTCTGCCCTAAGGTCCTTACCTACTTTACTACCACATACCCTAATTGATCTATGGCCAATGTGAAAAGAACCAATATCCAGGTGAAGAATGTGACTGAGCAAGACATGACAGGAGAAAAGGTTGAACGTTGACTCGGGTGTACTGTACAGTCACAGCAGTACAGCCCCAGCCCAACATGGAAGATGAGCATGGATTCAACCCTGTGTTCTTTGATTTAGGAGAGTCCCCAACACCTGAAAAATGTAAGACTAGAGTAATCTGGAATCTGGCCAAGCAAGCTAGAGTTGTTTTGCTTCAAGAATGTAATGTTGGATGCGTCACTGGAGAGGAACATCACATCACACTATATGATGATCACCCTTTTCAAGAATGAACCCACTGCCTGGCCCTAGCAGACACTGGTAATGTGAGAAGTCATCTTCAGAAATTGCTTGCAGCAAGAATAATCCAAGAATCAAGAAGCCCCTTTGCAATTCCTATCATAGTTCTATGCAATAAAAATGGTACAGTTCATATGTGTGTTGACTACAGAACTCTGAGTAATAGAACCACACCTGATCAGTATATGATACAGAGGATCCAGGACACTTTAGACACTTTTTTTTCTTTATGTGGCCCAAGCTCCAATTCCAAATCCCCCCACCGCTCCCCTCATCTCCAGGTTCCCCCCCCCGGATGGGGCCGCTGGGCGGATGACCCCTCCACGAGAACATGGGTCACGAAGTCCTGGCTTGCCCCTCAGGGTGGGGTCACGGGAGAAGGACCCCCATCCCTGGTGGACTTCAGTCTTAGTGAGGAGCAGTGGCAGAGTGGGGCCATCATTAGCAGCTAGTATTTTTTCACTGCTTTTTTTCCCCCTGGGTTGGGGACATGCAATGACACCAGTGTCCGCCCTGCCTCCAATACATGTGATGCCAGCCACACAGGACCACCAGCCTCCACCAGGGGTCCTCATTGCACCAGACACTCTTCCCCCGGAGAGGGAGAGTAGTCCATAGGATGCTCAATCCCTCTCCTCCCAGCCAGCCCTCCGACTCCTGTGTCCATCCTCGAACCCAGGATATCAGCACCACAGATGGATGCCTTGCTGCTGCACTGGCGGGCGGCTCACTTTAGACTGTTTCAATGGAAGCAAATGGTTCTCAGTTCTGTATTTGAGGAGTGGGTACTACCAGATCCCAAAGGCTCCTGAAGACAGAGAGAAAACTGATTTCAAATGTCCACTTGGTTTCTACTGCCTCATGGCATATCTGGTGCCCAGGCAACATCCCAACACCTCAAACGAGGTGCAGTCAGAGACATGAACCTCCTAGAGTGCTTGGTCTACCTTGACCATGTCATTGTGTTTAGGAAGACACTTGAGGAGCATGAGACTCATCTGATGAAGGTGCTAGATTGACTGGAAGAGTTCACTCACAAATTGTCTATTGACAAAATGCCAATTTTCTAGAGTTCCATCAAATATGTGAGACATATAGTGTCAGCCCAAGAAACTCAAACAGATCCAAGCAAGGCTTATGCCTTGCCCAAGTGGCCAAAGCCAAAGAATCTAAAAGATCTTCAGTGTTTCCTAGGTTTCTGTGAGTATTACAGACACTTCATCAAAGACTATACACCTGAGCAGTGAGACCAACGCTTCATCTAACCAGAGGCTACCCACCAACAAACAAAGGCAAATAGTAGTCTGGAGTTACAGATCCAACCAAAAAGTATTTCAAGCTAAGTGACCCATTCAGCTAGAGATGGGATGCGTAGAGTGATAACTCATTCAGTGAAATCATTTACTGACAAAATGCACCAGTACTGGCATACACCAACCCAGCAAAGTCCTATGTCCTACATACAGACACCAGCCTCTGTGGACATGGAGCTGTACTATATCATAGTTATCCTGAAGGACTGAGGCCAGTCACCTTAGCCAGTAGGAGCTTGAACACTGCAGAAAGGAACTACCCTGTTCACAAACAGGAGTAACTTACATTTAAGTGGGCCATTGTGGACCAGTTTCATGAATACTTGTACAGGGCACACATCACTATCAAAATAGATAACTCTTTGATGTGCATAACAACAACTGCAAAGTTAGATGCTGCTGAACACAGATTGTTATCCATTTTGTCAACCTGTGACTATTGTGTAGAATACAGACCTGGCTTGAATCATGTGGATGCTGATGCCCTGTCAAGATGACCAAATGCATCATCCACAGAATCAAATGTGGGTAGAATCCCGGAACAAACTGTCAGAGCCCTGTGCAAAAAGTTCAACACAGATGAGCCACAGTCAAAAGTAAATGCCTATTATCTCATCTATAGTCTTGGTGCCCCTAGTGACTGTTTACCAAATGTCTACTGTCACCTTGCTGCTCTAGATCTGACAACTCTCCCACAGTTAATTCCCCAAGATTTACAAAGAGAGCGAAGACTGGACTCTTGCTTGAAAAACACTGTCTTCATCCTGAAGAAAGGGGAGATGCCACTCAAGTACGTACCACTCATCCTGTCACAAAGTTGTTACTGCAAGAGTGGCCCAAGTTGAAAATCAAAGAAAATTTGCTGTACTGAGAAATCCAAGGATCACAGGGTTTCCCAAAGTTGCAAGTAGTCTTACCCTCAAAGTTCAGAAGAGTAGTGTTGCATGCCCTGCATAATGACATGGGACATCTTGGAAGTGAGCAGACTTTGGACCTTGGTTGTGCTCATTTCTATTGGCCACAACAGGGAGTGACATGGAACAATATTGCAAGACCAGCAATAGATGTGCAAGACGCAAAACTCTACCAAAGTGGGCAGGCACTCTAGTAAACATTGTTATAAGTGCACCCATATAGCTGGTTGGCACAGACTTTCTCAGCCTACAACCAGACTCCAAGAACATTGCAAACATCCTAGTAGTAACAGATCCTTTTTCAAGTTATACCCAAGCTTATCTGACAAAGAACCAAATAGCAACAACATTGTTGCAAAAGTCCTAGTAGAAAAGTTAATTGTACATGATGGATCCCCACAGTGGAGGCAGTATAGCGCAGTGGTTTAAGGCTCTGAGTTACAAATCTGGAGACCTGGATTTGAATCCAAGAGCCCCCACTTGCATACTGTGTGACCCTGAGCAAGTCACTTAACTTCCCTGTGCTCCCAGGTTCCACCTGTAAACAAGCTTTCAGCTTAGTGTGTCTCACCTGGTTAAAAAATTAGAAAAATTCAGACCAAGGTTGAGATTTTGAAGACCACCTAGTAAAAGAAATGCTGTCCATCTGGGGAATAACCAAGTCACAAACCACCCCGTATCACCCTCTAGGTCATCCTCAGCCTGAGCAATTCAACCAAATTCTACCGAACATGTTAAGTAATTTGGACCCAAAAGAATAGAGCAAGTGGAGTCAACAAGTCAGTGCACTAGACCATGTGTACAACTGCACCAAAAGTGACACCACTGGATTCTCTCAATATTGCCTGGTATTTGGCAGGGAAGCCCAGCTTCCTGTGGACTTGTGTTTTGGTGTCTCTGCCGATAGAGTTAGGGCACAGAATTACCTTCAGTACGTACAAAGATTGAAAGACCAGTTAAATGCCTCCTACAAGCTGGCCTCAGATGGCATAGCAAAGCATATCAAAGCCAGTAAAGCTAGGTATGACAAATGGGTGAAGGCACATGAACTGCTGCCAGGAGACCATGTTCTGTTAACAAACGTGGGACTGTCAGGAAAGCACAACATTGTTGACCAACAGGGCAATACCTTGTATGCTGTGATGGAAAATGTGCAAGATATGCCAGTATACAAGATTCACCATGAAGGAGAGTCAAGTAGATACCAGACTATTACCGAACACAGTTTCTTGCCTGTTGGACAGTTGGTTATCAGTGATGTAGTGCAAACAATTTGTTGCCTGTTGGACAATTGGTCAGCAGTTATGCAGTGGACTCTGAAGAACCTCCAAAAACCCCAACTACCTGATCTACTACACGCAGACAAAATGCAAAGCAGAAGACAAAGCAATCTGAAATTATTCTGCCCTCAACTGATGCTCCAGTAGATCTGGATGAATTGGACTCTGAATCAGAAGGAGGGGTGTACTACCCTACAAGGAATCTCACCAGACTGTTCAATGGTTCAAATGGAACATGAAATGAGTCAAATGTACCACTTGCAGAGCCCAGCCCAGCAATCTTGGACTCTGAACCAACACTAGAAGTACCCTTAGATGGCTGTCCCATATCTGAGGAAATGCAAGAAGAAGAAGGCAGAGAACCTGTAGAGACTGTAAAAGCAACAGAAACAATAGAAACCACAGTGGAAGTTGTGGAGACCATTTTGTTTGAGGATGCTTCATTGCTGGTCAGTAAAACAGGTAGTGCATGCCATGATGCCGAAGAAGTGACTGTTCCACTCCATCATTCTGAAAGAATTGTCAAGCCTTTGCTCAAGTTAACCTATGACTCACTAGGTGCCCCCACCAACTTGCCAATGCACATAGTACATGGAGGTAGCTGTGTCTCACCCAGATCTCTGCCTCATATTGTCTTTTACAAAGCCCAGACCATATCACCCATAGCAGAAGGTACAATAAAGGGGAAAATTATATTGCATTGATCAATGTTACAGTATTGCTCAAAGTTATGGAACTGGCCATTCCTATGATATGATAAAGGTTACTGTCATGACAGCTATTTTTGTGACTACAAAAGGCATTTCCTTTTCTGTTGTTAGACTGGCTGTATTTGTCTTGACTAGGATGTATTGTATGTCTACTCCAGTCAGGGAACAATTGTTAGATAGACTGTGCATGCTACCTGTCTGATCTGTTGCACACTGTTTGGTGATATCAGTGGATTCTGTTGATGGAATTGATGTGGATATCAGGAGCCAGATATTCAAATATGTGCAAAGCAGAGTCCAAAAATTTGTGCCATGCCTTGTGACTGCCTAGGTGCCTGAAAATACTATATTCAGTCAAGTAGTGCACTGTCACTATTCAACTGAATATAGAGCAATGTCGGTCCAGTGCTAAGCCACTTAATACTGCCCTGACAGTGCTCCTGAAGTACGTTGCCAGAATGGATAGCACTAGAGCGCTATGTCCAATATTCAAAGGGACCCATGCAAATGAGACCATTGGGCATGCAAGGTGCTAAGGGGCCATTTGCATGCCCAATTATGGGCTCATTGGCATGACTAGCAAGGCGGATTAGCGTGACACCACCTTCCAATTGCCTGATCCCAGATGTGTACTGTACATATCCCTGGTGCTAGTGGTCCTCCCCCTGGCTGATTGCTGGTCTGTGCTGTAAAATGATATGATCCCTGGTCCCCCCTCCCTGATCACCATCCCTGGTGTGAATACAATGATCCCTGGTGCTTGTAATCTCACCCCCCCCGATTGCCATCACCAGCATGACTACAATGACAGCTGGTGCTACGGATCCCCTCTCTCTCTCTCTCCACTCACCGTCCCCAGCATGAATACAATGATCCCTAGTGGTAGTGAATCCCCCCCCACTCTGATCGCCATCACTGGCATGAATACAATGATCCCTGGCACTAGTGGTCCCCCCATTCCATTCGCCATCCCGGAAGTACAAAACAAACAACCTCCCTGGCATCCAGTGGTTCTCCCCATGGCACCGGGCATATCCCCCATTCATCTGAGCATTATCTGTGGTGCTGTGGGAGCATACAGCAACTGGTACAGCCCTCTGTATACTTTCTTAGCCATCCACCATATGTGCAGGCAGAGATTGTGCCTCTTATTTAAATAAGAAGTGCACTCCCTGCCTGTACAAACGGCTGCCGGTAGAGGAGGTGTGAGGAGGGCTGTTCACCATATGCTCCAACGGCACCACAGATAATTCTAAGGTGAGTGGGTGGGTTTGCTTGGTGCCATGGGGGGGGGATCACTGGATGCCAGGGAGGTTGTTTGTTCTGTACTTCCGAGCTGGCGATCGGAAGGGGGTGACCACTAGCACCATGGAGCATTGTAGTCACACCGGGGATGGCTATTGGAGGGGGGAATCACTAGCACCAGGGATCATATCATTTTACAGCACAGGCCAGCAATCAGTGGTGGGGGGGACCATTAGAACCAGGGATATATTAATATACAGAATGGATAGGTGGGGGCGTGTGTGTGCCAGGGATCACAGGAGGGGGTTGTGCTCCCCACCTGCCAACCAGCTAGGTGGCTGCATTACCTCCAGCAGCCACTAGAGTTGCCTGGAATTAAGTCAGGGTTTTGTTCATCAGTATTTGTGCAGCACAAATGGACCATCTTAAATCCTTTTGCACAGTGCAAAGCCACTGAAAATAGGATAGCATGCATATTCCTAGCCACTCCCCTCCCTGCATGCATACTTTATGTTTTGTGCAGGTGCTAACCCTCTTTGCCAGTGCAATAGCCCCTTTTGACTGTGGGGCTCCACCACAAACCCCGGTTTGCATGGGCAAAGGCCCATTAGTACCCACACAAACTTCTGAATATCAGGCCCCAAGTGTTTAGGCTAACCCCCCAAAATACCCAGTTTTCCTATGCCCTGATCACCACTGCCTGCCATCTCCTATATGCTCACTCCGGCCCCAGGGACTGCAACCTGATGAGGGACAGAAGGAGTGCTGTATCACCAAGCTGCTGCCCTCTCATTGATCATTGTGCTGCTCCTGACTCCTCTAGTGTGGACCCCAGGTACATTATCAGGGCATCAGAAGGCACAGAATCATTAGGAGGAGGAGGATATAGAGAACAGCATGTGTTTGGCACAGTTGTGCCAGTGATTCAGAGTGGCTGACAGTTGCATCAGCCTAGGAGAGCTGTGCTGGGGGGGGTCAACAGAGCTCCCAATGGGGTGGAGAGAGCACCAACAGACCCAAAAGCACAACCAGCTCACAAGGCACAGGTGTGCCTACAGAAATGGGGGATCAGCCAAAATAACAGCAGGGCAGGAGCCCTGCAAAAGGACTTTAATGTGAAACAATGTTTCTTACTCCTAATAACAGCCACTGACACAGCTAATCAGAGGCTAGGGATCTTGGCACATGACCACCAAAGAATTATGGGAGAGTGACTGTGTTGTTTTCTTGGTGCCCTTTCCATCAGCCAACAGAGCATCAAGTGAACATTCTGCATACTAATTATTTTAACTGACAGCCTGCTGCACCAGTTGGAAGCTGCCTTCACCTGGGGAAATGTTGAGGGCAGATCCAGAAGAGAGAAGTTGGCAATGAACTCTGACAGAGTGAGGAGGGCTAGGGCTGCTAACCAGATCAACCCAAGAAAGCCTGCCTGGGATTCCACAGCAAATATTCAGGAGATGACTCCAAGTTTCTATAACCATTCAAGTTCACAGAAGCTTAAATGAGTGTGCTGAAAGTGTCAGGACTTTCCTGTGAAAGCCACTAAAGCCTGCTTTGAAGAGAAAAGAAGGTAAACATGTGCCACAGCTTCCAGCCTGTGCGCACCAGTGACCGAGTGAGTGCATCTGTGTGAGAAAACCTGCACCAAACCTATAGACAGTCTTGGAGAAGGTGGGTTAGTGTTAATTATCAGGTATATGCTAACACATTACACGAGGGTGCTGAAGCCTAGGCAAGGGAGTGAGGTGTATGGCCCCTGCTCCATAAACTTGTCTGTCCTATAGAGGAGGAAGAAGGAAGAGCCAGAGAGACCCAGACGACTGTGAATGCAGAGAGCCTGCACCGCATCCAGAGGTGCCTGAGACCTGGATCTTCGAGCAGCAGCCCCTCCCCCACAGCTGTACAACTCAGCCATCAACCCGAGAGAACCTGCACTTGCAAAGAGGAGGAGCTGGAGCCCAAGTTGACAGGGAAGCTGGAAAAAACAGAACTGTGAGTACTGTCAAAGATTATTCTGCAACTTGGACATCTGCACAAAGTTTGCCACCAATCTACAGTTTTGGCCAATTGGCCAGGAGTTACAAATGCCTCAACTGAGGTTATGGAATTCAAGCAATTTCATGGCCTGTGGGATTTGGATTAATCAAAGTGTGCAATGTTCTGTTTAAAGTGCACCACCAGCAGCCAACCAACTGCAATGTCACCAGGCCTGTACCATTCCTCCAGCTGGGTACCCAGTGAAGCACCAAGAGATCGTTTTAAGGTTTAAGGGTTTACACTGGTACCAGTGGGAAGTGAGTAACGCCCCTCCCCCCATACAGGTGGGCTGGTAACACTAAATGGTTTCACAGTATTTACTCTGCCACTGCATTGTCTTGCCTTGTGGGGGTGGACACTGCTACTGTGTTTTTGAAGTGTTTTACTGTCAGGCAACTACCTTCAGCCCTGTCACTTTACAGTTACCCATATCTGCTTAAATGAGTTATATTTTTTGCGGATATTATCAAATAAATATTTTATTGGTATTTTACATTTTTTCTCATTAGCATATTATTAGTGGTAAGTCACTAATTGCATTTTTTTATTGTTGAATTTAAGGTTGCACTGTGATTTTCCATGTGTAGGGGGCACGGTGAGGAGGTACTGCATCCAAGAGGGTTGTACTCCTCTGATGCCAAGTCCACTTAAATTTTACTCCGGGTGGAGGCACAGTGCTAAACTTGAAATATTGGGTATGAAACCCCCAATCAGGAAAATCAGAACCCAAACCTCTTAGCCTTGTCTGAGCCCACAAGGCAGGGGTAGTAACTGTAATGTCCATGGTGACCCAGTTACATGGGGCTCCAGAACTGGACACAGTATTCCAGATTGTGGCCTCACTAGTGATCTACAGAGAGGCAGTATCACCTCCTTCCTCCTGCTGTTAAAGCCCCTCCCAGTACACCCAGCATCCTGGTTGCCTTGCTGTAGGCCTTGCTGCATTGGTTAGATTGCTAAGGAGTCGCTTACGATGACTCCTAGGTCCCTTTCCTCAGTGGTAATGTCTTACTTAACCCCTCCCATCCAAAATTCTTTCCTGTGGTTATTGTTTCCTATGTGTACCACCTTGCACTTTTTGGAGTTGAATTACAACTGCCAAACTTTGGACCACCTCTCTGATATTTGCAGGTCCTTGTTTAGCTCCCTAACCCCTTCCTTGCTGTCTACCCTGCCACAGAACTTAGTGTCATCTGCGAAGAGACACATCTTGCCTTGTATTCCTTCTTCTATGTCACTGACGAACATATTGAAAAGGACCAATCTTAGGATTGAACCTTGAGGCACCACACTCGTGACCTCTGTGATCGCAAATTCTCTCACTGTAAGTATTACCTATAACGTCCCCATCATCACGAGGACAAAAACCACAGTAACTGGTTTTATCTTCTCTTCGCTTTATTTGATCAAACCTTTCACATGCATGCGGGAGTTCTGCAAAGGAGAAGCTCCCCGATTACAATTTACAGCAGTTTTTATACACTATTGGCATGGCTTCACTTGTTTTGTCTGCTTACAACAGATGCACAGAACTCTATTATCAGCATTTTTCCTTATAAGGAGTTGTTTTTTACTTTACTCGGTTCCTCTTTCTTAGGTAGCAGCAACCAGTTCTGTCTAGTTCTATTTGGTTCACAAGGCTATGGCTTTCACCTTTAGTAACCCAGTCTCAGCCAGCTAGTGCATGTACACTCTTTATAGCTTTTAATTAAAAATCCCCCACACTCCCCCCTTTTGATACTCTGTATCAACTGGCTACCCACCTACACCATAGTCATGTCTGGCTCATTATGGAATGGGAACACCCCACCAAGGTCAATGGGGTCCTTGTGTTCCAGTTGCAGCAACGGGTGCAATTGAGTGACGTCACGCGGCACCATAGTGGTGGTGCACAGGCGTCGAAGGAGAAGTTTGATCAGGACAGTCAGTAGCCAGAGTGCCAATATGACCACTACAAGTACTTCCACCCAATGGAGAAGAGTAGCACCCCAGTCACCAAATACGCTTGTAAGCCATGACCATGGGTCCCATATTTATGTGTAGCAAGCTTAGAAAAAAATGCAAGGCTGGATTTTTCCAAAAACTATGACAGCATAGCCTGGACACCTATTCGTTAATACATTCCCATAATCAAAGTTCTTGGTTACGAGATGTACCTGACGTTTTGCCAAGACAGGGGAGTTATTCTCACCCTTGAAGGGGAAAACAAATGGTGACAGAATTGTATATTTATCACAAATAACTTTCGTCTTAGGAGCCAGAAAGCATATGAGAGAAGTGACTAGCTTGCTACAAATGTCAAAGTAACCTTGTACCAGCAACCACATGAGGTATCTCATTATTTCTTTATCAGTTTTCTGTTTATATGATGAGAAACTTTTAACAGTCAAGGCTAAACACAGCTGTGTGCATATCTTGGCCACAGCCTCACCCTATGCTTTCAGCTATTTTTCTTCATTTTATAGAATCTTACAATGAACCCTTTTAAAGTCTTACACACACACATACATTGAAGTGACATGGAGGTATTTAGCCACTTGCAGCCTTTTGCTACTAGATATACCAATTTCACATGTTGGCATCATTTAGTCATCTACTAACCATTATCACCTTTTACTAGCCCTTTAGCAATCTACACCAGCCATTTTACACCTTTCTATTTCCTCAACCTTTTGGTTAGCCAACTACATATTGTTGATAAAAGTTTGGTCACTGATTACTAAACCTTGGCCACTGGCCACTTTCAACAATCCCCACCGCGAAGATAAGAGGCCCCTGAGGGACTCGAACCTTCACAAAAATTGATCATAAATGTAAAGATATTAGTTATTAACTGAAGGTTAAAAAAAACTAAATATACAATTTTTACTCTTAAACTGTTAGACTAGGTGAATAGGTAGATGATTTAAAACTGGTTGCCAGCATACAGATAGTCAAGGCATTTGTAAAAAGCATCCTGTTCTGGAGTTGATACAGAGGTAGTTACAAATGGAACACAAATGGTGAGTTTGTAAAACACAATACAGAACTGAGGGATGTCAACACCACAATTTAAATATGTGAAAAAAATGCTAACATGTGATACCACATATAACACATATAACACAATATAACATAACAATTTTGTTGATGAAAAAGAGTTCATGGAGTTCCCTTCCCTATGCAGCCCAGCAAACCACTGATCTCTAGGTTCACCCTTTCACACTGCTTCCCCACCTTTAAGTCATCTGATATAATGACTCCTAGGTCTTGCTTCTAGTTGGTGCATGCCAACTGCTCCCCTCCCAGGTAGTATCCCACCTGGGGGTTTCCTTTGCCTAAGTGCATGACCTTGCACTTTCTGGCATTGAACTTCAACTGCCAGGCATCTGACCACTCCTCAAGTTTCCTCAGGTCTGATTCCATGCTCTTGACTCCTTTTAGGGTGTCCACTGTGTTGCAGATCTTGGTGTCATCTGCAAACAGACATACCTTCCCTTCCAGTCCATTACCAATGTCAACTATGAACACATTGAAGAGTAGGAGCCCCAGCACCGAACCCTGAGGCA
This sequence comes from Neoceratodus forsteri, assembly GCA_016271365.2. Taxonomy (NCBI): domain Eukaryota; kingdom Metazoa; phylum Chordata; order Ceratodontiformes; family Ceratodontidae; genus Neoceratodus; species Neoceratodus forsteri. The sequence goes on from CM057454.1 coordinate 756,606,830, forward strand.
CTCCACTAGTCATTTCCCTCTCCTTTAATACAGTACCACTCCATTTACCTGCACCCACTGTGTTCTTCCCTTCAGCCAGTTGCTCTACCAACATATCACTTCCTTACCTATTCCTATGTAGTTCAGCTTCTTTACCAGCCTTTTGTGTGGAACTAAGTCAAAGGCCTTACTAAAGTCCAAATAAATCACATCCACCACTCTCCCTGGTCCACTGCCTTCATTACCCAGTCAAAAAAGCCGACCAGCTTTGTCTGTCACGACCTTCTAGCCATGAAACTGTGCTGTTTTGGGTCTGGTTGCCTGCAGGATTCCAGATGTGCTACTATTCTTTGCTTAAGCAGTGTCTCCATCAGTTTCCTACCACCGATATGAGGCTCACTGGATGGTAATTTCCAGCCTTCTCCCTGCTCCCTGAATTGTGAAGTGGGACCACTGTCACCCTCTTCCAGTCTGCAGGCACTGTCATGCTTTCCAGTGATTTGGTGAAGAGCTCCACCAGGGGTGCTGCTATCACACTCCCCAGTTCCTTGAGAACTCCTGGGTGAAACTCATGTGGCCCAATGGCTCTATCCACCTTTAATTTATTTAGAGCTTCCAAGACTTATCCCTCCGTGAAGGAGCTTGAGTCTACCCCTGGTCTCTGGGTGCAACTGCTTTGCAGGTTTGGGCTGTCCCCTGAATTCTCCCTAGTGAACATGGAACAGAAATATTATGTAAGTTTCCCTGTCTTCATCCTTGTTTGATGCATTATATGTCTTGTAGGCCTTTTTTTCTCCTTTACTATAGTAGCCACCTCCTTGCAGACCCAGAGGGGTTTCCTTCTCTTATTTGCCTTGCTGATCCTCTTAGCGCACTTCTCAGTTACCTTCTTGATGGCTCCCTTGAGGTTTTCCCATATATCATCCCCCCTGTGCCTGAGTTTCTCTGCTACACTGGTTCTCATTTTGGAAAAGTCTGCCTTTCTGAAATCCAAAACTCTGATCTTGGAATGGCTGGTATCCACAGTGTCTCCAGTAACTGGCCAGAACACGACTATCCCATTTGGATTATAGCACAGGCATAATAAAATATCAAGTATGCACCTTTTATTTATTTTTTTATTTATTATCTAGGAAAGTACCTTTGAGCCAAAGGCTCTTTTACAAAGGTTCCATGCCATAGCAATCACATATGTACAAATTCAAAATACAGAGGTTACATATACACAATCATCAAATGTTCAGTTTACAGTAAAGCAATGTTACAACCAGTAAAAGTATCAAATGAGGAGTACAAAATACTGAGCAGAAAATGCTAGAACAGGTTCAGTTAGTAAAGTTATGCACTTTTGCAGATATAGACAGTTGCTTTGAGGTCAGGGTATCACACAGTAGTATAACCAGGACAAGGTCACTTGGCCCAGTTAAGAAGATAAGGCAGTTAGCAACATAAGATGTTTCAGGCAACACAGTGAGCATCAGAACTAAAATAAGGTAAGCTATGAAAACACTTATCTAGGTTGCCAGAACATGATAAAGCATCAGTTCTATTGTCTGAAGTGCTAAGAAGAATAGACAGCAGGGAGGCCCATGTTACCAGTGTGAGATGTGACAAGGCAGAGACCCTGAAGCCTATAGGGGGGCAATGACTTACCAGGTTGGGAGAGGGAGGTGAACAAAAGTAAAAATGAGAGAGAAGGATTACAAGAGAAAATTGAGGGAGATGGGGAGGTCGGAAAAATGGGGAGAGGGAGAGAGAGGGTGGAGAGGGTGTGGGAGGGGCAAAGGAATGATTATTGGCAGAGAGAAGGTGGAAGGATGAGAGAGTATGGGGAAAGCCAGGGGCAGAGAGGGGGTGGGAGGAAGGGGGAACAAAGGGAAGGAAACAGGGAGGAGGTACACAGGAAAGGGGATGAGGCAAATAGGAGTGTCACTGGGATGCAGGACAGTTGGGGTGGAGGGGAGAAAGGGGGAAATGAGAGGGAAAGGAGGAGGAGGAAAGCCAGGGGGTAGAACAGAAAGTAAGGAGGGGAGAGGAGCAAGATTAGAGGGCAAGTAAGAAGGTGGAAGAACAATGAGAAGAGAGTAGATAGGAGGGGGATCAGGTCCCGCAATCGCAGTTGCTGTTTGAGGCTAGGGCTGTACAGAGTTTAGATTTAAAAGGTCCTAGCTTTACTTCTTTTGTAATGCCTGTGTCAAGCGCATTGAACCATAGCAATGCCCAGTACTCATAGGACTGCTGACCTTGCATGGTTTGGTGGAAGGGGACACTTAAGGTCGAATTGTTTACCCCTGACATATCTTGTGGTGTTAAGGAAGCTTTACAGTCCTGGAGTGGTAAGTCCAAGTGTAGATTTCTTGGTGAGAAGGCAAACTTGATACTGAATGCGGCAATCCAGGTTGGGACACCCCATCTGAGAGTATAGCTCACAGGTGTGGGTGAGGTGGGGTACACCTAAGACTAGACAGCATGCTTTGTTAAGTTCTGTTCTGATATGTTTTAGTGAGGATTGGGAGGCAGTCCCATAGACTGCTAGACCATAGTCAGTCACTGAGAGCACTGAGCTGTTTACTGCAATTTTTAGTGCTTCAGCAATAAGACATTGACGATGTCTGTACAGTAGTCCCCGTTTTGCATTGCATGACTTTGCAACTGAGTCAATATGTTGGTTGAATTATAGGGTGCTGTCTAGTGTCACTCCCTGGTATTTAAATGTTTGGACCGTTTCAAGGGGAAGAGTTCTGATTAACAATGTGAAGTTGGTGAGTACGGTGTTTGTTACGTGACAATGTGAATAGCATGGTCTTGTTTTTTTTGGTATTAAGGAGTAATTTGAATGGAAGGAACCAATGCTCTACAGAGTAGAAATTAGCCTGTATTTGCTTTTCAAGTATAGTAGGATCGGCATTGCATGAATATAGGACCGTGTCATCCGCGTTAAGCAGAATGTGGTGATTTACAGATTGTGGGAGATTGTTTTGAAATAAACTGAACAGTAGGGGGTCAAGGATAGAGCCTTGGGGAATCCCTGTGGTGACACTATGGTTTTTGGAGAAGGTGTCTTGTATTTTCACTTTTTAGACCTTTCCAGTGAGGTAGCTCCTGAACCAGTCTACAGATTCAGAGGAGAGGCTGGAAAGGGAGAGTTGACCCAGGAGTAGATTATGGTTTGTGGTGTCAAAGGCCTTGATGAGGTCAATGTACGTAGCCACCACCAAGAGCCCTCTGTCCAGAGCATTGTGAATAAAGCTGGTATACACGACCAGAGCAGTTATAGTACTCGGTGGTTTGTGAAAGCCGTGTTGTTGCTGGCATTGTAGTTTTATTTATCTAGATATTCTGTCAATTGGTCAAAAACGATGTGCTCTAATGCCTTTGAGAGAGGAGGCAAGATTGATATTGGGTGGTAGTTTGCAAAGTTGTCTCTGTCTCCACTTTTGAAGACAGGGTGATCACCGCCACATTCCAGATCCGTGGGAATTCACCAGAGATCAGAGAAAGATTTAGGATTTTGGTGAGGGGAGTGAGAATTATGTCCAGAGTAAGTCTAATTACTTTGAGGTCAAGCTGATCACTACTAGTCCTGGAATTTCTGAAAGCTTTTATGAGGTATTTTTTAGCCTCATGAGGGGTGATAACTCTGAGGTAGGAAGGCAGGTGGGAGTTTGATTCGGTCCCAGGGTTTTGTTTGGGGTATATATCAGTTGGGGGTTGGAGGAAGCTAGGTGGCAGTACGCTGCTGAGGTCGGTAAACGCCTTGTTGAAAACATTAGCTATGTGGTAGTGATGCTGCATTGGATGACCCTCAATGCTCAAAAAGTTGTGAGGAGTTTTATTGGGTTTGCCAGATAAAGACTTAATGTTCTCCCAGACCTTCCAGGTGAATTCTCGCCACTGTGGAAAGAATGATGTTCTACAGGTTCCCATCCAAATTTTTTCCTACTTTGCAGATGTGAATTGAATTTGTGCATGAGCTTGCCATCTACTTATAATATACTGTATCTGAAGTTTCTTTACCTGAAGGAGATGGTGGAGAACTGATATAGCACCTGTTTGCTGAAATGAGTGGAGAATAAAAGCCGGTGATGGTTCATTCTCTGAACCCCTTCAAAATCACTTCCTCACCGTAGAGGTGAGAGACATCCCTTATCCTTAACTGGTATTCACCCCATTCCTTGTCTCCCTGTTTCTCTTTGTATCTAATAAAGGCTCTTGTTTTAGCCCTCACCGCCTCCCTGACCTTCTGAGAGAGAGAGAGAGAGAGAGAGAGAGAGAGACAGACAGACAGAGAGAGACAGAGAGAGAGACAGGTGACTTGTGCCTGTTACTCTTGATAACTGTTTTCAGGCATGACATGGTTTACTTTAGAATGGCCCCTTTAATTGCTTCAAGCACACACACTGGTAGTGTGGCCCTCTTGCACATAAAATACAAAGCAGAAAACTGGGAGGGATCTGCTCCACAAGACCTCAGCAAATACGGTTCCATGCCATAATAGCAATCGCAAAATAGCAATCACTATTATGGTGAGTGTATATCATCAAAAAGCAAATCGACGCTATACATTTCCAGGCAACCCGACATCCAGTAAATTAAAAAAAAAATTTGCGGGGGGGCTACACCTCCCAGCACCCTCTGAATATAGATTCTCAACTCTGGGGGGGTGCATGTTGGGGATGGGGCAAAATCTGTATAGAGCACAAAAATTAAGCGCTGCAGCTACAGGCATTGGCAAAATTTCTACATACCCAGTCCCAAACCCTGTATCTGCTGCTCCAGAGCTAGCCACCCACACCACCACACCACATGGTTAGCTCGGTGGCAGCAGGCACACCAGTCCCTCAAAACCCCTTCCCTGTCCCTCCCCTCACTATCCCTCTTCCTTTGGCCGTTCACTACCCTGGCAGGGTAGCCCAGGAGTATAGCACCCAGTATGAGTCACCGTTTTGACATGGCGCCCAAATTGGTTCGCTATACTCACAGGATACCAGTGGGTTCTTCCCCGCACCCCTGCTGTCTACCTCTACTGTATGTTACATCTTCAGAGTATATATGCCCAATGATCACTCCTTTCTTGTTTAGCTACCATCATGTATAGGCCTGTCTCTTGCAAGAAGGAGCCTTTCTTTCGCTGATATGGCCCTCCCCACCTGTATTTAATTGTACAAATTTCTATTGTAAATATTATTGCCATACTACTGTTCCTGCACTACTGTTTGTTTTCCACTCACTGTATGTTTCTCCTGCCCTGTCCTGTTCTGTGTATGATGATGATCCTTAGTAAATGAGTCCTTGACTCAAAGGGTTGCAATTCTGATACTATAATAAATAAATAAATAAAAATACAACCACACAGTGGAGAGTAAAGACCCACTCATCAATTGTTTTGTTTTAGTTTTTATTTCTCACACAGCTAGTCACGTCAAGCTAGGCATCTCTACAAGTCGATGTTCCATGGTTTTCCTCAGCACTTCCTCAGGATGTACACCTGCTATAATACATAGAATGGCTCAAGTCTGGTAGTCATCATCTCACCAGCCAATTGTTTTTCTTTACCCTATAAAGCAACATAATTGTTTTTTCGTGCCATTTGTTTTAATTTTTCCAAGTACAGCATCTGGTCTTTCTCCTGGTATAGTGGGCCTTGCCTGCTTCCCCCATTATAGTGGAGAAAGGCCATAAGGCAGTCTGAGAGTGGGGACAGGATGTAAAGACAGAAACAGTAGATGCTATATTTGGAAAAAAAACTTTTCGACACAAAAAACAAACAAGAAAGCTGCTTTATATGGCAAAGGAAAAAGAGTTGACTGGCCAGATGACAAATACGAGTGGAGCCCTTTAATTACTCCCCACCTCTCCTCCATAGCAGTATCAGTGGCTCAGTAGGTAGCACACTCGCCTCTGAGGCCGGGCGATCAGAGGGCTGTGGGTTCAGTTCTGACATCTGGCACTTGAGTTAATATCCCAGTACTGACACTGTAGTGCAGCATGAGAGGGGTGCTATACTTTTGAGATGCCGTCTTTTGGATGAGACGTTAAACCGAGGTCCCATCTGCCTGGATTGGTGGTAGTTCAGGTGGATGTTAAAGATCCCATGGCACTTATCAAAAAGAGTAGGGGAATTTTATTGAAAATGTTGGACTTCATTACAGAAAAAAGGACAACATCCTATACACAGAAAACTAAATTCAGAATCATCAATAAACACAGTGAACAAAAATAAAGAACAAATGATAATCAAAAGGAAATAACAGATAATCAATCAATAAACCAAAGATCACAATTATGCCAAAAAAGGAGAAATTGTGGTCCTGTAAGAACATTAAAAATCATGCAATTTAACTAAACGTATAGCAGTGCTAATATTGCCAAGTATTTCTTGTAAAAAATCACTTTCTGGTGCAAAACTAACCTGCATCTGACCTGCCATAGATAGTATCGGATCAAAACTAAAACAATATACAGAGTATCAGCATGATATTTATGACATAAATCAATATGTGTACAAAACATAATCTGCTCATACGATAAATGTAGCAATAAAGGTTCGGACCACAAACCTGCCAACAAGGTCCAAAAAGCAAGGGCAAAAGGTCATTCAAGAAATAAATGCTGTTGAGGTTCCAGAATACCCTGACAGAGATCCCTGGGGCAATATGGAGAATTCAGTGCTTTATGCTTATGATTACCCTTGACACTCAACCTGCCATAATTACCTAACCATACCATATCCCAAACACAAGAGGGTAAACGGGGATTACCGAGTTGCTGAAGGATTCAAGCAAAATGACCAGGGGGACAGAAGGGGAAAGCCACCTCCTCCTGAGCCTCCCTCCTCCAAACCCTGTCATAAAGCATATGATGAGACAGGACACAAAAATCCCGTGGGAAAAAACCCCAGGACAATGCCATCTTGAAAGCTTCCTTCCCATATGATGGAACGTCCTGAGAGCGAGCTATTGAACCCTTCTTTCCAGAATCCCAATTTGAAAGACAGGGTGACAACCACTGCATTAAATAAGGTTTCCAAACCACCTCCCCCAGCCTCAAAGCTTACCCAAAATTATAACTAAAAAATAAACTATAAAAAAAGCGACTGGATGAATCATGCCTACCCCTCCCTCGCTTATTGGTCTATAGGTCACACTACGCTTTACTGGGTTTAGGCAGGACCCCCAAAACCCATGAAAAAAAACCCCATATAGTCTGGTAAAAAAAGCCATGGCCGGGGGAAACACATAACAAAGATACTAAAAAATAGAAATTCCCAATGTTTTAAGCAACACCACCCTTTTTTTCTTACCAATCTGAAGCTGTTTCCACCCAGAAATTAGACCTTCCGCCCTCCCTAAGGCAACCTGCCAGTTAAGAGAAAGCATATTGGCAGTTCCAAAAAAATACCTAAATATTTAAAAGAAGCTACAGAAATGGGAATCCCAGCATAGGTACCAGCAGGCGGAAGAATGAGGTGACCAATGGGAACCCCAACACTTTTCCCAAAGTTAATACTAGATCCAGAAACTGAGGAATAGGTCCGAAGAACCTGGACAAAGGCTGCTTCCTCAGCATGAATGTCCACAGTCAAAACTAAATCATCAGCATAAGCTAAAAGTTTGATAGGTGCAGAAAAAGGGACCCTCCCCCGAGTCCTATAATTTGAGGACAAAGAAAAATTGCCCGTATCAAAATATTGATATAAAAATTGTAAAGAATAGGACTTAAGAGGCACCCTTGCTGAACTCCACAAACAATCGTCACAGGTTTCCCTAACCGACCATTCACATTAGGAATGATTGTAGCCCCTGCATACAAAGTCTGAAGCCAAGAAAGAAACTTAACAGGAAGTCCAAAGGCCCACAACACGGAGAACAAGAAACCCTGAGAGACCCTATCAAAGGCCTTCTCCTGATCCAAACCCAAAGCCCAGCCAGCAACTGCCCCCCTCTCACCCAGAGCAAATAATTCTCTCAACAAAACCAGATTATCATGTTGGCATCTACCAGGAATGCCACATGTCTGAGCAGGACTTATGAGATCCACAATTTTAAGTAATCTGGCTAATAAAATTTTAGCCAGAATTTTATAATCCACATTCAGTAAACTCAGTGGTCTCCAATTATTCAAATCAGCAGCATCCCCTTTTTTAAAAATTAAGACCAAAATGGCTTCTTTCATTGTCTTGGATAAAGAGGCTGAGGATAACATATCATTGAACAACAACGTTAAGGCTGGAACCAAATCATTCATAAAGGTTTTATAAAAATGGGCAGTAAGGCCATCTGATCCAGGTGCCGAATTCAAATATAAACTACCTATGGCTTGAACCACTTCCAAAGCAACAATATCTGTAGTTAACATACCCTGCTCATCAGGAGAGAGTGTAGGGAGATGCAGAGAGTCCAAAAAGGGTTTGGCAGACTCACACGCCGGGATGCTACCCAACACGTTCAGAACATGTTGTTCCACAACAGTAACCAATGCCTCCAGAGCCATAACCAATTCACCGGAGGGGACTGTAAAGACTGAATAAATTTAGAATCTACTCGTCCTTTACAGGCCTTAAAAGAGTCCAACCCCTCTTTGTTCAGCCGAGTCCCAAATCTAGCCTCTTGTCCCAAAGAACTAGCATGATCATATTGTAGAGTTTTCATTTGTGTACAAACCACAGCAATTTGATCACTATAGTCATGCTGTGTGGTATCAGATAAAGAAATCAAATGTTGCAACTGCTGCCTCAATGCCAAATACTGCAAGTATTGAGCAGTCTGAGTTGCAGCAGCCTTCCCCTGAAAGACATGCTTCCATCGTAATTTAGAATCTTCCCACCATTCAAACGCGTCCTCATAAAGATCAGCTACAGAGAGCCGCGCAGCCCATTCCCTCCACCACAATTTCAAAATATATAGGATCCTCCAAGAGGGAGTCATTAAACCTCCATCGGTTTTTCTTACAACATGGAGCAGTGTCCCAGGAAAAAGATACCCTGAGGGAGGCATGGTCTGAAAATTCCACGCCTACTGTCTGACAAGAAAGAATCTGCAAAACTTTAGACAAAAACATAAAATCAATACGTGTTCACAAAGGTCCCTTGAAAAAGGTAAATCCACCCGTCTCATGACAATACCTATAAGCATCCACAAGCTGGGCCATGGTAATAATGTCCTTCAAAGCAATAGAATCACAAAATAATTTGGGAGTTTGCAACCCCTATCTTTTTGGTGTAAACCACAATTAAAATCACCGACCCATAAGAGTAACCAGGAGGTATGCAAAAAGGACCTTACCAAATGAAAAAGAGAGACTCGCTGTGCTTTGGTCTGGGGAGCATAAACAACAATTATCTGAAATCTCTCCGAGAAGTAAGTAAAATCCAATAACAGTGCTCTACTCGGTAATATATCTTCCAATCTGGAAACATGTAAATCAGAATTAGAAAACAAAATACCAATACCATCACATTTATCAGTGCCAGATGACCAAAAGGAAGGACCAAGGGTCCAAGCCCGGGAAGCCTGCTGCAGTTCTTGATGTGATTTCAACCTAGTATCCACTAGACAAACAATATCACACCTAAAATCTTGCATTGTCAAGAGCACACCCCCCAGCTTTCTATGGCCTTTGTTACTATTCACATTTAAAGAACAGACCAAGAAAGAAGCCATTTAAGTGCTAATGGGTGATTTACTCCTTCGACTTTGACGGGTCCATTTAGCTATAGGATCCAACTCCCTACCTCCTTCAGTGTCCGTATAGGATCGAATGGAGGAGGTATCTGTGTCTTCCCCTCCTGAGTCCTTATAAGACAGGTCTGTGGCTAATACTGCAAATTTATTACCAGATGCCAAGTATGAACCCCTGTCTCCTTGCCCCGACTGGCAACAGCCAGACCTTTCCTGGTCTGTTTATGTGGAATTTGTATGAAACCAGAAGCGTCCAGGTCAGAGCAGACTGTGGGGGAGGGGGGCATCACACTATCAACCACAACTGACTCCGCTTCCATTACATGAACTACTGGGACAGGTGGTGGAATTACAGCAAAAGGCAGAGCTTGTAATAGGGGAGAAAGGCCAACCGAAGTGTTCTGGACTACAACCTCCTCAGACCCCTTGTTCAACCCCTCAGATGTAGAGGACAGCAAATTGACTTTCAAATCCCTGGCAGCAACAAGTTTAGCTTGCATTTGCTGTGCCATAGTAATCAAACCTTCATGTGAAGGACAATCCTCCCCATGATGAGATGCCCAGGGGCAGCGCCCATAGGCATCTCCCATACGCTCACAGAGGTTACACTTAAAAAGATTTAAACAGGTACTCGAATTATGGCCAAAGTCAAAGCAATGACTACATTTCATAGTATCACAGGCAGAACTAAGGTGAGCACGGGAACCACACTTAAAACATGATTCAGGCTGCCCCACATAAAAAATGAGCCCTTTATCTTTTCCTAAATAAAAAAAAAATTGGTAAATGACAAGGCCCAGCATTGGTAAAATACAACTTCACACGAACTCTCCATCCGCCATCCCAGATTTGTTCACTATCTAAAGTGGGGGTAGGCTTGTTAAGCACCTCACACCTTTGTTTTAACCAAAATAAAATATCCTCCACATTCACCCCTTCATTTTTAAACATAATCGTAATATTCCTGACAGCGGGCTTAGTCAAGGGAATAGCCTGAAAGGGGGACCAAGTGAGAGAAGTTTGACAGGTCGCATATTGTGCCCAAAACCTATCCAGACTGGAAACTTGCTTAAAACTGATATTGTAATTATGATTACCCAAACTAATAAGGGCAAAGATTTCCAAGGAAAAAACTTCATACAGCCCTTAAGTAAAGTTTTAGCTACATAAACACGATTAGGGAGTTCTACTAGCCCTCCCTTATATAACAACCGGACAGCATTACGCCTAGGTGCCGGTTCACCCTTAGTGGAAAATAAATCAGCTAGTTTAAAACCAACTGGACGACCGGGGTCATCATCTACTGAATCATGTAACAAAGGGTTGGGTCCCATTCGGAGAGGGATCACAGGCTTAGGGGGTACAGAAGGGGAAGGAGCAGAAGAAAGAATAACTGTATGTAAATCAGATGAATCATTAACAACAGGAGAACCTGGCACAATAGAAACCTCCCCCAAATCAGAACAAGTTTGTAATGCATCGGTCTGAAAACTTAAACCACTACCCTCTATCAGACCACAATCAGAAACAACACCCCGGGGATCGTTGGAACTCAATTTAGGGTCAGTGTCCACAGATACAACTGCTGTAGCATCTTCAAGTAGGTAGGATCCTGGGAGTCCGGAGTCCAATCACCCCCATCTCCCTGTTCCCAACCTGCACTCTTCAAAGCCAGTTCAGGGGACCAGGAAGCCCCTTGACTACAATCCTTGGCAGTAACAGTAAGTCCCTTACAAGATGACTGTTCAACAGGGGCCAAAATCCGACCTCGTTTGCTCCAACCAGGTGATTCAGATGCCGAAAAAAGAAACACATCCGTTGACAAAGTCAAAGGGCCTGATGTCTCAGGCCGACTTCTGGGAGGCTTACCTCGATTTTTGCCAAGGCCCTGTTTCTGTTGACCCGATTGTACCAGAGGGTCTTCAAAAGGAACAGGCAGGGGCTGTGGGCACACCGAGGTAGTACTTGGAAGACTGCCAGCCCCATCAGGAACCTCCGCTGATGCAGAAGTAACAGGAAACAGCGCCGAACCTTCAGCGTCAGCAGGGGGCCTAGACAACTGCACGGCCCCAACATTAGGACTCCCTGTAGATGCCTGAGGGAGTGCTGCAATTTCTTCCTCCAACAAAGTCATTTCCTAGAGTAAAGCAGAGCGCTTACCCATTAAGTGAAACGGTAACTATTTCCAGCAGAAGAACAGGCTGCTCCGTGCCACCCAGCAGGAGCCACAACACACGGTACATCAACTTCAGTTATCGTTGCCGCACTGACTGCAGCCACAGCGATTTCCTCCTCCACGGCCACAGAAGTTGCAAGCGCAGGAGAGGAGGCCCTCTCTCCTGCACTCTTGATGTCCATCTCCTCCGAAGGTTCTTGCACACTGGCCATCTTGCAGCCAGTAGCAAAGGCTCCCCCTACAGAGAGAAGGGGAATTTCCCCGGTGTCCTGGCCAAATTTCCCTCATTCACTAAAAATACCACCAACAGCTTAATCTGGTTCAAGGTCAGCTGGCATTCATCTGTATCCCCCTCCCCCCCCCGGGTCGTGCCTGAAAATAGGCAGGATTTGTCTAGTGCACTTACCTGGTCAACAAAAACTAACTAAATAAATAATAAAATTAATAGCCTAATTTTGTCTATTGCCCTCAACTTACTATAACCCCTAGGTGGCACTATCCCAGGGATACTACCTATGCCTGCGTAACTAGGCGCAGGTTGAAGGGTCTGAGCTCGATGAATGGGTGCCTTCACCTAGAGGATTTATTTAAGGGTGGTGTAGCCCTCCAGAACACTAATACCCGCTCTAATCTAACCCCTCTAGTGGCTTACACAGGTCAGCAGATAAACAATCACATATGACATAGGAATACAATATTGAACCCACACTTGGTACACTTACCACCAGGGCTGGATCAGCTGCAATGGCCCTGGAGACCCCCTGTAAAACATGACCTGTAACAGAACAGTTCAATGGCAGTACAGTATCCCCTCCACAAAGGTACACATTAGTCAAGTTAAATGCAGAAAGAATAGAATCTGATTTATTCAGGGGACGTGAATAAGGGTGGGGCAGCAATCTAGCATTTGATTTCAAATCTGATTTAGTCAGGTTAAGCATGCATGCACTGAGTCCCTCTGGCACAGTCACACACACTCTGGGTACCCAGTTGTTATTCAGGCTAGTCTGAAGCGTTGCCCGGGGTAGGCCAGCATTGCAGCTATTGTTGGGGCCCTTAGGAAAGAAAACAGCAACATGCACTTCAGTACAGTGTCAGTGGCTCAGTAGGCAGCACACTCGCCTCTGAGGCCGGGAGATCAGAGGGCTGTGGGTTCAGTTCCCACATCTGGCACTTGGGTTAATATCCCAGTACTGACACTGTAATGCAGCATGAGAGGGGTGCTGCATTTCTGAGGTGCCGCCTTTCGGATGAGACGTTAAACCGAGGTCCCATCTGCCTGGATTGGTGGTAGTTCAGGTGGATGTTAAAGATCCCATGGCACTTATCGAAAAGAGTAGGGGAATTTCCCCGGTGTCCTGGCCAAATTTCCCTCATTCACTAAAAATACCACCAACAGCTTAATCTGGTTCAAGGTCAGTTGGCATTCATCTGTATCCCCCTCCCCCGGGTCATGCCTGAAAATAGGCAGGATTTGTCTAGTGCACTTACCCGGTCAACAAAAGCTAAATAAAATAAACCCAAATTTGTATTCCGGAGCCCGATGACTCAGTCTATTGTGATCAACCCAAACAATAAAATAAAATACACACAATGATTTGAGCTTTGTTACAAGGAGCTACCCTGTTGGTTACTCACGCTACCCAGACCAGGAGGTAGGATTGATGAGATGAAGACCTCAGAATGGTATGATGGTTTGCCAGGGGAAACAGGGCCCACACAATGCACCGTGGTGGTCGATGCCTGTTCGGTGGTGTTGAGCAGGGAGCCGAATCCCCGTGAGGGTCTTTTGTCAGATGAGTCTCTGCGGCATGAGCGGCAATCTAGGCCAAGATGGTGAGGCCCAGACCAGGTGAAAAGTTCGGATTTCAGTCGAAGTGCTGGAGCAGCTTCCAGCCAACATAGCACATTCGATAGTAACCAAATCACGACCTACACAGTGCATTCAGCACACTTACAATCAAAACATCAAGATTTCACAGTTCAGATGACTGTCCAATTGCAATCAAGTAGGATCTCTGCACAAACCGTTCACTCTGTGGTTCTCTTCGGGTTCCTGACAGGCAGATCACTCCAGGAACAAGTAATTGGTCCACACCAGGTGAAATTCTCTCTCTCACGGCCAGATACGGCCTTCCCGCCAAATCCCCGTGCTACCATGCAGGAGCAGCTGCTCGAATTGCTTGAGCTGTTCACTCTCAATCTTTAACTCTCGACTGACACACTGCTGCAGGCAGGTCTGGGATTTCCCAGTGGTCCAAAAGGTTCGGTTGGTTGATCCAGCTGTTTGTCACAGAAAGGGCTCCCTCTCCACATCCATTTAGGTGCCAAACAGTAAAAACTACAATTCCTACAGAAATTCACTCCCACAAGACCTCTGGGGACAGTCTCCATTTTAAGGTCCCCCGAGGTACTGATTGGTCCAAACTGGCAGCCCAGAACCAAAATGGTGGCTCTTAGCAGAAAGTCCATGCTGCAAAGGAAGGCAGGTTAGACAAACTACTATATTACAATTATTAAATCAGATAATCAGCAAACAACCACAGATCCTAAAAGGGCTCCTCTGTGCACTTAGCAAGGGCAGAATAAAGCAGCTGTACCACAGCCCGGCCGGGACTTGAGTCTGAAACCACTCGATCCCCACCCAGATTAATTATATCCTATGAAATAGATAGTTCTTAAAGAGACAGGCACGGAGGCTAACAAGGTACTCTCATGCAGGCATATTCAAACTGTTTTAGACACAGAACACCAGGCTGGCAGTGAGCATTAGGCAAGCCCAGGAAGACATTTTAGGAACCCCCATTTGTACGGGGGTTACATTACCCTTGACTATTTCCCTCATCTTGTCAAGTTCTGTTCTTTTGAAATCCAATACCACAGCTGTGACTAGGGTATACTGGTACCCTGGGCCAGTTCAAACCATATGGTGTTATGATCACTGGAACCCAGAAGCTTCCCAATCCTCACCCTGCCTTCCATTTCCAAGTTGGTGAGCACCACGTTGAGAATGGCAGTTTGCCTTGTTGGTTCTCAGACCAGCTGCACCAGCAGGCAGTTTTGCAACACATTTAGCAGGGCCTGCCTCCTGGTGCTCTTAGCCACTGGACTGTCCCAATCTATGTCAGGTAGATTGTGATCACCAACACCACCACCACCCCCTTTGCTGCCTCCTTCTGCATCTCTGCCCCATTTCCCCATCTTCCTCATCCCCCATCCCCCATCCCACCAGTCTGTAGACCACTCCCATGTGCAGCTTCTTACTCAATATGATTGTGATCTGCACCCACAAAGATTCTTTCCCCCTTCCCTACCCTGATAGACCCATATTTAATCACCTTTGGGTCTTCCTAGATATAAAGGGCTACCCCACCTCCTTTTTTTGAGCCCCTGGCTCACCTGTACATGGTGTATCTTTGTATTGCTAAGTCCCAGTTATTCTTGGTGGCCCATGTTTCCGTGATGACTATGAGGTCTAATCCCACATCTACCACCATCACCTGGAGCTCATCATTTGGGTGCTACGGGGAGGCTGGAGGGGCTATGTTGTCTTTTTCTGCTGTCATTGTCTATGTTTCTATGCTTCCCAGGCTTCTGACATTTAGGCAGATTACTTTCCAGCATGTGCATATACCCCTTCCTTTCTGGTTAGCACTTCTGCCCTAGTCTTCCCCTTCCTCCTTAATTCCCTGCCCCTTTCTTGTTCTGTGTGCCCCTGCCCTCTGACTCCATTTCTTACATTTTTATGGACCCCTGTCCAGTTGCCTACATCCCCTCTGTTTCTAGCCCCCATTTCAGGGGGTGTCCGAGCTAGGTTCCCCTTATATTCTCCTTCCTCTGTGGTTCCCCAGCTTCAGTCTCCTTCCCATTTAGTTTAAATATGCAGCAACATAGATAATCAAACTTCTGCCCCAATCCACTTGTCCCCCTCAGGTGAAGGCTATCACCCTTGAAGAGGCTCCTGTCCCAGAAGCCCCTCAGTCACTTACAGTGTAGTAAACAGATGCTGTATAAATAAAGTTTGCAATAGTTTGACTGACACTATGCCGTTTATCATCACTTGATAGGATCATGGCTCACGTAACTCTCTCGTGGTTCCACCACTCGTAAATTATAAACCTGTCCCCTTACAAATGAAAATACATTGCACTTTGTGAGTCAGACCATTGCAAATCCTCTATTTATGCCTTGTTCCAATTAAAAAATATTCTCGGCCGGCCCGTTGGCACAGCGGTGGGATTTCTGCTTGCGACACCGGCGACCCGGGTTCGAGAACGGACCCGGGTTGTCAGAAAGAACCAGCCAGGGAGGATGGGCGTCCTCTGGACTGCTCTCCTTCTCTGGGAGGTAGGGAAGCACTCGGAGCGCTGAGGACTCCTGGCGGAGGCCGGGAGGTCTCGCGCTGCCGCGCTAGTCTCTCTGGGAAGCGGGGAGGACGTTGGTGTCATTGCACGTCCCCGCCTCTGTGAGGAAGAAGACAGAAAACACAGGCAGGGCGAGGGCTACCTGTCTAAATGAAGCCCTCCCGGAAGACCTCGCTAACCACCGTCGCTATGGGTCCCCCGACCACATACTGGTTCCGTGACCATGGAATAACATGACAGCGGCCCCGCCCTCCGGGGGGGCAAGCCAGGGGTGACTGGGGGACCCCGGCAGCCATAGACGGTGGTGGAGGCTTCCATGGGCCGTGACCAGGGCCGATCAAGTGACAGGGTCCTGCTGGAAAAAAAATAAATAAATAAAAAATATTCTCAAGTGTTATAGTGATTGATTGGTTGATTGATTGTTTGATTGAGATTTTGTTGACAAGGGAAAAACAGATTATGCAAAACAATGTGTTTTCCTCCTGGTACTGGTACTGTAGGTGGCAGGATACAGGCAACCAGTTGCATAAAGAAATTGATTATGTCATTGTACAGGTTGCTGGTGAGGCCATGCCCCCAAATACTAGGTACCATTCTGGATTCCATAGTGAGAAAAGGAAAGGGACAGGCTCGAGAATATACAGTGGATGGTGACCAAGATGATACAGGACCTTATCAGGATGGTTTAGACAGCCTCAATATGTACTCCTTCATGAACAGGAGTTAAAGGGGGACATGATAGAGACATAAAAATACTGGCTGGGGTACAACAAGGTAGACCATTCAGAGCTGTTTTAACTGAATGGAAGTACTGTACATTTTCCTTGGGGCACAATTTAAAGCAAGTTGGAGGGAGTTCAGAAAACATGTTAGGAAGTACTTTTTCATGGAGAGGGTAGTAGTGTGAAGTAGCCTACCTACTACAGAAGTCAACGCAAAATAATCACTGGGTTTAAAAATGGCTGGTATGACTACAAAAGGATTATTAACCAGGGAAGGGGGAGATGGACCAGGGTACTAGGAGGAGCCATTTCAGAGTACAGTTGAGGCCAGCATCATGTTGTATTGTGCAGTTTGCCATGTCTCATTGCAGTCACCAGTGATGCATCAGCTAATCTGAGCTAAGGAGAAGGCACTGCAGAATTGTTATCACAGACCCGACCTGTAGGTGGTCTTAGCAGTTCATTCACATTTTCATTGGGTGGTGCATAATATCCTTGCTGCACATTTAGCTACATTCACCCCCCCCAAAAAAAAACCTTTGACCTTTATATTTGAGTGGGCATCTGTGGACATCAGGGGACCCTATGAGTAACATGTGCCCTGAATGTGGTGTAAATATACCCAGAATTGCCATTCTTATGGCCATTTTTATGTCTGCTATTTTTCAAACCCAGGCCCTGGGAACACAGAAAATATCTGGACACGATTTGAAAAGTAGCCCCCACACACTTGCCCCTTAAAAATCAATTTGGCTGGCTCCGTGGTGCGGGGCAAAGGGGTTCACCTGGCATGCTGGTGACCAAGGTTCATGCCCAAACCCGGGACGACAAGAGTGGAGGCTGGCAGGGAGGGCTCCAGAGCATCCTTTGGATCCTCTCCTCAGGGGAAGGGTCAAGAACACACTGCCTTTCAGTGGCACCTGGTGGCCAGCATTGACATCGTGCATTGAGGTGTGAGTGACGACAAGCTGCATGCGTGGTCACACCAGGATGTGGTGGTGTGTGTTCCAGGGGGTGGGGCAACCAGAACACAGAAAATGCCATTCAGCCACCTAGATGACAGCGGCTCACTCTCCTGGTGCCACAAAGCCTGGTTCACCCATGCTGCACCCTTGCTAGTCCTCCGGCATATATATTGAAAGTACCAGCAGGCACTGAAGTCTCCCCTCCTGGTTCCACCATCACTGGAGGGGGGCCTACAGGTGAAGGGATACGCCGGGTCAACCGGCAGAGTGGCTAGGTGTGGGGCAGTGGATGGCGGTTGGGAGGAAGTGGTGCATGATAGAGCTTCATTGCAAGAAGAATTGGGCAGCTGGGCTTGACGAAGAGGGCGTAAAGAACATTATACAAAAAGAAACAAAAAACTCTTTGTTCTTAATATTTTAACCCAGGTATCTAGAAACATAGAAGTTGTCAGCAGAAAAAGACCGCTTTGTCCATTCAGTCTGCCCAGATCCTAACTGGTCTCTGGTGACCCTTCCACCTGCCTGCCCATTTCTTAATATTTCCCTCTGTCTATCCCACATATGCTTGGAGCCCCTACTGTTTTTTTGCCTCCACTGCTTCCACTGGCAGCCTATTCCTGGTGTCCATCACTCTTTCAGTGAGGTAGTACTTCCCATTCCTCTCAACCTCTCAGCATTAAAATGTATAGCACTGGCCTTCAAGTTCAGAGCAAATGGCCAGAATGTGTAGTTGTTTTAAGGAATAACATGCCCCATATGTTAATGTTAAGGAATAATTCTATCAAGTTAGTTTAATCTTTTAATAGGTTAAATGTACAAAAGCAGCTCTAACATTATGAGGAACACCAGTAAACCTTTGCAGAGCAAGGGGAAATCTGAGTGTAAAATTAATAGTGCCATGCAAAATTCATAGCGGTTGAAAGGTATGGTACTTCCTTACATCCCTCTTAAATTTCCCCTCCCCCAGCTTCATCAAATGCCCTCCATTTTGGTGCTCTTCCTTATTTGAAAGAGATTCCTTCCATTTGAAAGAGACTCCTTCCTGCACCCTTTCAAACAACATGAAGTCTTGCTGTATTCTGACTATTGCAGTGATTGCCAACCTTTGAACTCCCCGGAGAACAAAGAGTTAACTTTCCATGTAGGGCATGGAACACTGAGCTCGAGCTCGGTTGAAGCCTCTGTCTGCTGTTGTTTAAACTCCAACCGTCAGATTCTTTACTCCGCCTCACTGAACAGTCACTTCGGAGATTTCTCCTTTGCTCGGTTCAAAAAAGTCTGTTAAAGTGTCGTTTTTTTTTGCTCGGTTTCTATCGAATTTCTGCTACTGAACCTGTCGGTTTAAGTCTCTGTCTGTGGTACCGTGAGTACTAGATAGGTTTTGCATTT
Organism: Neoceratodus forsteri; assembly: GCA_016271365.2. NCBI lineage: Eukaryota > Metazoa > Chordata > Ceratodontiformes > Ceratodontidae > Neoceratodus > Neoceratodus forsteri. The sequence goes on from CM057454.1 coordinate 756,626,105, forward strand.
AGTTTCTGTGTGGAACTTGTAAACATTGGATCGGTTCAGTTTGAACCAATCAGTTTGGTTTTAAAAAACTTCTGAATTTATTACAGTGTGGTAACCGGTCCGTATCGGTTCTAAAAAAAAATGGATTTAATTACGTTTTTTTCCAAGACCCGTAACACGGTCAGGAACTGATAGGGGTGTCTTGCCTGGCAGATTGCTGAAAAAAGGATAGGTTGTGGATGGGATTGGCCATGTCTGAGAAACCCAAGAAAAAAACCGGGCCCACTGGGTTTCAACACTGTAGTGTGTGTGGGGAAGCCTTTGCTAAGGCTGATCCCACACCACCTGTGTTTATTGTCTGGGTTTGACCACCTCAATTCAGACTGCCAATTTAGAAAGTTTTCCCAAAGCTACCCTGGATAAGAAAGCAGGTAGACTGAGGGAAAGGGAGGCGAGAATCCGCTGACCTGGATGGCCAGCCTGGTTCGGTTCCGACCGAACCAGAAGGAGTGCCCTCTGACCAGGGCGAAACTTCTTCGGGCAAAAGGAGAACCGATTCTGAGGAGTCGGTTCCGGTTAAAAGAAAGAGATAGGAAAAATCATCCGGTTCGGATCTACTAGTTCTTTCTCCGACCGCTGATGAAATTGCGAAATCAAAATAAGTATAGTTCAATTGCTAACTTCGGTTCTGGCCAAACCGGCATCATCTGTCAGGGGCTCGGTTCGGTCAGTTCCCCTGGTTCTGGATTATACTTTAGAAGAATTTTATGAACCGGCGGAGGAGGAGGAGGGAGAGTATGAGGATGATGGTGATTATGAAAGTCTGGATGTGCCTATTGACCCAGACATCTCCCCAGACAGACCTTCAGGTGTTTCTCCTTCTAGGCTTTCTGAGTTCCCTTCCCACTTTATGTTTTACAAGAAAGTGGCTGAAACCCTCCAGCTTCCAATGGAAGAAGCAGTAGAGGATCAGGAGGAGCCCGATTTTGTAGAGATGATGGACATCCCAGAGTCCAGGAGATTGTCTACTTCCCTCCATAAATCTTTTGGGAAACAGACATTTAAAATTTTAAAAACTCCTAATTCCGTGCCTCCTGTGGACAGAAGAATGGACAAGAAGTATACCCTTTCAGGCTCGGACATGGAGTTCCTTTCCCAGTAATGCAGCAATGTTGGGGTAGTGCAGGCTGCTGCCTGTGAAAAGGCAAATATTCCCTTGGCTTCACAGCCCCCAGATAAGGACTCCAGGAGGATTGATGCCATGGCAAAGAAGCAGTACATGGCAGCATCTTTGGGACTCAGGCAGGCTAACTATATGGCCTACACAGCTAGATACCAGAAGTCCAGGTGGGACACTGTGCTGACTTTGGCTAAACAGGACCCTGACCAGCTTGCCAAGGAGCTGGAGCAGGTGGCTGTGGATGGGATTGAGGCATCCAAGGTGCAATTTCATGTTGCTGTGGACTCCAATGATGTTTCATCTAGAGTCATGGCTACATCTGTGACCCTTCAGAGGATGGCTTGGCTCAGATATACTAGCCTATCACAGGATACCCAGGCTAAGGCCATGGATTTCCCTGTCATTGGTAATTTTCTGTTTGGGGAGCAGACAGAGAACTACATGAAGAAGATAGACAGGTACAGGACCACCTACAGGAGTGCTCAGGCCAAAGAAAGGCAAGCCACTCCTCAGAGACAGCATTCCAGGGGCAGGGGCAGATCCTTTCAAAGGCCCTTTTATCAAGCCCAGGCCTTCTCTTCTGCTTATGCTCAGAGGGGGTTCTTCAGAGGGAGAGGCAGACGGGGAATGAGCAGGCCTGCTTCCACCCCTCAGCCTAAAGCCCCTGCCAAGCAGACACCCTGATGGGTCAGCCCGGGCCAATTCTCTAATACCTGTAGGGGGCAGGCTGGCTTACTTTGTCCAGGACTGGAAGTCTTTAACATCAGATAAGTGGGTCCTGGAAGTAGTAAGCCAGGGACTGGTTCTCAGCTTCAAAAAATTTCCCAAGATAAGAACCAGATCCTTTCCACCTGCAAATCCATCAGAGACCCTTGCCCTAGAGGCAGAGGTTTCTTCCCTCCTGGCTCTCAGAGCCATAGAAAGGGTTCCTACCCTACACAGGGGCAAAGGATTGTACTCCAGGTACTTCCTAATCCCCAAAAAGACAGGAGAATGGCGGCCCACCCTGGATCTAAAATATCTGAACAAGCACCTTTTAAAACCAAAATTCAAAATGGTGACTCTGGGAATAATTCTGCCCTCTCTAAGGCCAGGGGACTTACTAACCTCCCTGGACCTCAAAGATGCCTATTTTCACATTCCCATTAGGTGCTCCCACAGAAAGTACCTCAGGTTCGAGTTGCCCTCAGGTTACTATCAATTCAGAGCAATGCCCTTTGGCCTAACATCAGCCCCAAGGGTGTTCACAAAGTGCCTGGCAGTAGTGGTTGCTTTCCTAAGGAGAAAAAAGATCTCCAGCTTTCCATACTTGGATGACTGGCTCATAGTGGGTCAGTCTCCAGACCAAGCCAAGTCACATCTTCAAATAACTCAACAAGTGCTCACTTCCTTAGGATTCCTCCTCAACCTTCCAAAGTCAGTTCTCGAGCCAGTACAGCTCCTCACCTTTATGGGGCAGAGCTGGATACAATAAAAGCAAAAGCCTTCCTTCCCCTGGACAGGGCAAGGACCCTTATATAACTGGCCTCTTCATTCACCCTTCAGGTGTCTCGACCAACAAGGCACTTCTTGCAGCTCCTGGGCCACATGGAAGCCTCTACAGCAGTGGTCCAGGGGGCAAGATTCCAGATGAGGTACATTCAGTTCCACTTAAGAGCCTTCTGGTCCCAAAGAAAGGATTCCCTTACCAAACTAGCCGCAGTGACTCAAACCCTGATCCAGGCTTTGTAGTGGTGGCGGGATCAGGACAATTTAAGACAGGGAGTTCCTTTTGTCACTCAGTCTCATTCAGTAATACTCACCACAGATGCTTCCCTGCTGGGCTGGGGAGCCCACTTGGGGGATCTTACCACCCAAGGGCTGTGGTCACCTCAAGAATCTCTGCTTCACATCAATCTCTTGGAACTCAGAGCAGTGTTTCTAGCACTGCAAACCTTTTCCAAATCTGTACAGAACAAGGTGGTCCAGATCAGAACAGACAATACTACCACAATATGGTACATCAACAAGCAAGGAGGAACTCAGTCTATGGCCTTGTGCACAGAATCAATGAAGTTGTGGTCTCTGGTCTATTCCCTGAAACCTCTCTGATAGCAGTTCACCTCCCAGGGAAGGACAATGTCCTAGCAGATGCTCTCAGCAGGATATCTCAGGGTCATCACGAATGGACCCTAGATCCCCTAGTTTTGGAAGTGATTTTGTCCAGATGGGGCACTCCACAGATGGATCTTTTTGCAGCCCCAGACAATCACCAACTTCCTCTCTTTTGTTGCAGACCCCCAGTCTTGGGCTCAGTCCCCCTGGATGCTCTGATTCTGGATCGGGAAGGGAAGTTCCTGTATGTTTTTCCCCCCTTCCCTCTCCTGTTCAAAGTTCTAGTCAAGATCAGGTCTCAACCATGCAAAGTGATTCTGATTGCTCCAGACTGGGCCAGACAGCCCTGGTACCCACTGTTGCTGTCCTTAGCAGACCACCTTCCCCTGTCTCTTCCCAGGAATTACAACCTGTTGACATCCTCTCAGGGAAGGATTTGGTATCCTAACCTCAAATCTCTCAATCTCAAGGCCTGGCTCTTGAAGAGTTAGAGTTTGCTGATATGCACTTCTCTCTAGGGGTTCTAGATATCCTTAAGGCTTCTTGAAAGCCTTCCACCAGAAAGACTTACAACTCCAAATGGAAAAGGTTAACTATTTGGTGCTCTAATAAGCATATTTCTCCAGAATCTGCTGGGTTGCCTACAGTCCTGGACTATATGGTTCATCTTAATGGCTTGGAACTTAGACCAGCTACACTTAAAGTGCATCGGGCAGCTGTTTCTGCCTTCTTGTCAATAGGTAAGCCCTCTCCTCTGTCAGCCCATTCTGTGTTTTGTAAGTTCTTCAAGGGATTGCTGCACACCAATCCCCCTTTTAGGGACCCTACGCCTGCTTGGGACCTTAATGTTTGCATTGCTCAGCTTATGCAACCACCCTTTGAGCCTTTGTCCTCTGCAGAGCTTAAGTACTTGACTTGGAAAACTGTGTTTTTGGTAGCCATTACCTCTGCCAAGCATATCAGTGAATTGCAAGCCCTGTCAGTGGAGCCTGATTTCATCTCTTTCCATAGAGATAAAGTGGTCCTAAGAACTAACAGGAAGTTTTTGCCTAAGGTGGTTTCAGATTTCCACCTTAATCAGTCTATATCTCTCCCTGTTTTCTTCACTGACCATTCCTCCTCTGGAGAGAGGAGGTTGCACAGCCTGGATGTAAATAGGGCCCTTAGCTACTACATAGAGCGCACCAAGGGTCACAGGTTTGAGTCCCTCCAGTTGTTCCTCACTTATGGAGAGGTCGGTAAGGGCAAACCTGCCACTAAAAAATCTACTGCCAGGTGGATTGTCTCTTGTATACAATTCTGCTATGAAAAACTGGGTAGAAACCCACTCTCAGGCCTGAGGCTCACTCTACTAGAGGTACAGCTGCTTCCCTGGCTGCTGCTGGGGATATTCCTATCTTAGAAATTTGTCAAGCAGCCACCTGGAAAACAGTCCATACATTCACCAAGCATTACTCTCTGAATATCCAGGCTAGGAGTGATGCTTGGTTTGGCACAGCAGAACTTCGGTACTATTCCCAAAGTAGGTTCTGTCCCTCCTCCATGGAGGTACTGCTTGGTAGTCTGCAATAGTCAGAATACAGCAAGACTTCATGTTGTTTGAAGAAAATATTACTCACCTTAGTAATGCTGTTTCTTCTAATGGAGTCTTGCTATATTCTAACCTCCCCCCAGCCTCCCCTCTCGGAACCTGGTTTTTGGGATGTGGGTGGGCAGAAGCAGTGTTGGCACCCTAGAGGTGCCCCTTTCTCACCCTCCTTTATTTTGGGTGTGTGTTGTGTTTTGTTTTTTGGGTTTCCTGACTTGAGTCTTTGCTTGAAACCAAAAAACCCTTTTTTAATAAATTTAGTTGCCAGTTGGCTAGTGTGAGTCTTACAGTTTCCACACAGAACTTCTAGTGAGTATTGCTCGTAAAGATCTGACAGCTGGAGTTTAAACAACAGCAGACAGAAGCTTCAACCAAGCTTGAGCTCAGCGTTCCATGCCCTGCATGGAAAGTTAACTCTTTGTTCTCCAGGGCAGTTCAAAGGTTGGCAATCACTGCGATAGTCAGAATACAGCAAGACTCCATTAGAAGAAACAACATTACTAAGGTGAGTAATTTTTTCTTTCACCCCCATGAGGTACTTGTACTGTAGGTGTCTATCATGCCCCTCTTGCTCTCCCATCTTCCAAGATGTACACATTCAGATCCCCCAGTCTCTCCACATACAGCTTTTGTTGCACCCTCTGTGCCATTTTAGTTGCCCTTCCCTAGAATGCCTGCCTCCACCTTGTCTATGTCCTTTCTGAGGTGCTACCTCCAGAACGGGATACAATACTCCACATGGAATCTCACCAGTGAGCTATATAGTGACACCACCACCTCCCTCCTCCTGCTGGAGATACCTATCCCTATGCATTCCACTTGCCCTACCCACTGCTTTGTTATACAGCCCTGCCACATTGAGGTAATCAGATATGATAATTCCAAGGTCCCTTTCCTACTTAGTGACTGACAGTAACCCCCCTCTCCCATACTCAGTTCTTGGGTTCCTATGCCATAGGTATACAATTTTACATTTTTGGCATTGAACCCCAACTTCCATGCTCTTGACCATGCCTTGAGTTTGCCAAGATCCTTATACATTCTTTCCATCCTTTCCTTATTGTCCACCCCATTACAGATTTTGGTATAATCTGCAAAAAGGCATACCTTCCCTTCCAGTTCACCAGCAATATCACTTATGAAAACACTAAAGAGGACTGGTCCTGGTACTGAGCCCTGCAGCACCCCATTGGTCTTCCATCATTAGAGTGAGTGTCATTAACCGCCACCCTCAGTCACCTAACCATTAACCAGTTTTTAACCCATTTCAACACTTTGGACCCCACCCCTGGCTGCTCAAAATCAGTCTAATTTGCAGCACAGTGTCAAGGGCCTTGCTAAAATTCAGATAGGCCATGTCCACTGCCCTCCCTCATCTATTTCCCTGGTAACTCATTTAAAGAATGTAATCAAGTTCTTCTGGCATAACCTCGTCCCTTGTGAATCCATGCTGCATTTGGTCTTGCAGCCCATTGGATTCAAGATACTCTACCAACCTTTCCTTTAACAGTGTTTCCATCAATTTCCCCACCACTGAGGTGAGGCTCACCAGCCTATAGTTGCTACCCTCTTTCCTGAAGCCACCCCTATGTAGAGGGACTGAGTCTTCTCTCCTGTAGTCATCCAGCACCATGCCTAATTCCAGTGAGCTGTTGAATAAAATCATCAACGGTGTAGACAGCACATCCCGGAGTTCTTTCAGTATCCTTGGAAGTATTCTGTGTGGTCCCATAGCCTTGTCTACTTTCAGAGCTTCAAGTCCCTTCAGGACTCATTCCTCCGAAATGGACTTAAGTCTGCTCCCCTCCCACTTTGTTCCTGCTGATCCCTAGTGGCCCATCCCCCTCCCTCCACTGTGAAGTCTGAGTAGCAGTACCTGTTCAGGATGTTGGCTTTTGTTTTGTCATCTTCTGTGGTCTTCCTCTGCCACCTTCCTTATTCTCACTATCCCTCCCGTTGCTTTCCTCTTTTCACTTACGTATCTGAAGAAAGCCTTAGGCCAGTTTGCTACCCCTTTGGCTATCCTTTCCTTTGTCTGTGCCTTTGTTCCCCTCACTGCCTTACCTGGTGCACATCCCTGTCCGTCTCTCTCTGTGTTTCCTTTTACCTCCTAAATGCCACTTTTTTTTTTTTTTCACCACTGTGGCTTTTTCCCTAGAGTACCATAACACTCTGTTTTCTTTTGCTTTTCCTCACTTCCTTCACACAGAGGTTGGTTGTCTTTATCATGCCCTCCCTTATTTTTCACCACTGTTCCTCAACCCCTCCCTGGCATTCCCCCCCCCCACTAGGTAGTGCCTGAGGCAGTCTCACAAATTTCTTAAAATCCACACTCCTAAAGTCCAGGACCCTCGTCCTAATGTGGTTTGCCTCTGCTCCTGTCTTAAAGTTAAACCACACTGTACGGTGATCACAGATACCTAATGGACTGCCCACTGTCACATCTGCAATGCTGTCCCTGTTTGTAAGCTCCAGGTTCAGCACTGCCACATCCCTAATGGGTTTGTTGACTATCTGCCTGACAAATGACCCTTGTAGGGAATCAGAGATGGCCCTGCTCAATGCTGAAGCTGCGGCTTGAAGGCTCCAATCCACATCTGGCAGACTGAAGCCACCAACTAGCAGCACCTCCCCCTTATTTGCCATCCTGATTATGTCTTACCCTTGTGTCTTATCCAACTCCTCTCCCTGTGCTGGAGGTCTGTATACCATTCCTATATGGATAGCAGCCCCACACCCCTTTCTAGGATGACCCATAGCACCTCCAGTCCTTCCAATTCCTCCAGGTGCCCCTGCATGTCTGTAGCCTTAAGTACCTCCCTTACATATAATACCACCCCTGTTCCCCTTCTGCTCTCTCCTGAACAGAGAGTAGCCTGCTATGGCCACATCCCAGTCATGACTATCAGCGCAACATGACTCTGTCATAGCCACCAAATCCAGGCCAGCCTCCTCCATGATTGCCTCCAAGTCTGGAAATTTGTTTCCTGGACTCCTTGTCTTGGCACACATGGCTCTTCATACTTTACGTCCCCCGCCTGCCTCCTTGCTTTCTCCTCCCCATCTGTGCTGTTTCCTGAAGCTCTCTTGACCCCCATTTCCTTGATACCCTCTCTGTTACATGTCTACTTTACTCCTCACTTCTTGCTATCTTGATTAATTACCCCCCAATCTGGTGGACATCAGGGAACCCTATGAGGAACATGTACATGGAATGTGGTGTAAAGACACCCAGAAATGCTGCACACATAGCTGCTTTTACATGTGATATTTTTCAAACCTAGGCCTTGAGAAGACAGAAAATGCCTGGATGTGGTTTAAAAAGTAGCACCCACACTCACCTCTGGAAAACCTGTTTGCTCTTAATATTTGAACTTGGGTATCTTGTGGACATCAGGGGACCCCATGAGGAACATGTGCCCTGAATTTGCTATAAATACACCCAGAAATAATATACCTGTAGTCACTTTCACATGGGCTATTTTCAAACCCAGGCCTTGACACAACAGAAAATGGATGGATGTGGACACTCTTAATCAAGTCTAAAAACATGGCATGTGTAAAATTAATAGCCGAAGAACAGGAATTGAAGTATAAGTGAAAATTAGAGTGTTTTATTTAGAGTACTGTAGGATACATCTGTTATTGTAGAGACTGAAGCAACACAAAGTGGTCAGGTACAAGGTGCAGAAAGTGTTGTTTTAGTCAAACACAAAATAAATAATTAATATTAAGGCAAACAACATGAGTCTAGAATATACCTTGGTATGATGAAACCAACTAGCCTGCTTTCTTTGTTTTTGTTGAAATCAACAGACCAGTTCACGTCAGGGCAGCAGTATTTTACCTTTCCCTTAAGCCAAGGTTTGTTTCCAGGTACATCATGAGAGCACAGGGAAGGTAACTGACTTGCTCAAGGTCACACAGTATAGAATTCATAGGATGTGAACAGGTCATGTAGGGTTAGCCATTTCTGACCTGCACTATTTTACACACTCAGCTGGAAACAATTTTCTCAAGAATAGTTATCCAGGGCAGACTTGAACTGATTCATAATATTCAAGTGGTTGCTGTGGGATTCAAACCCAGCTCTCCAGGTTTGCAGGTCAGTACTTTTAACCACAGCGCTATACTGCCTCCCATAACCCCCCCATGAGTGCCTCCGCTCACATCGACAGGATACTAGAGGTCACAAAGAAAAGTGTTCCTTACTCCACAAGGGTCAGTCTATGATTGAGCACAAGCTACCATTTACCCATAAATCTATGGTTTATATAGCCCTCCCTGTGGCAGCTGATCCACCCACTTACAGTAATTAAGCAGTTTTTAACAACTACAAATGCTATAACCAAGTGGAAAACAAAACATTACACACATAGATGCACGCAGTACCAGCATTTCAAATGGACACACCATAGACGACAGGAACAAATGTAAGCTAAAAAAAAACAATAAATTGGGAAGGGACTACCCCTTGTCCTTCCCTTGACTCCTAATCTCAGCTTTAGGATAGCATAAAGCCCATAGATCTGTGCCGGCCAGGCTTCTATAGAGAACAGAGAAGGGCTACACCCAAAAGCACCAGTATGGGAAAGCAGTTAGCAGAGCAGGCAGGGTTTTCATCTCCTCCAAGTAATGCTTAATTTGTTTTAAAACCTGTGTTAAGCTGCTTGAGAGTGTATACACACCATTTTAAGTGGACTTAAGTACACTGAGGGAAATACATTAGAGTGGGAAAATGTGTTTTCTGTCCTGTTGGACAAGTATTCAAAATACTAATCTATTCCCAAACTCTGTCAAGCTCTGCAGTAGGTGGCAGGGGAGGGTTCCAAAGTGCTTGTAAGCAACACCCACAAAAGCTTTCAAGCTGGCATAATAGAAACATAGAAACACAGAATTTGACAGAACATTAAAGAACTGCTTGGCCCACCCAGTCTGCCCATTTCCCTATCTACTGGATAAGCTGCAGAGCCTAGTTAACCAACAGCCTACTTCCTCCTACCCCCCACTATAATTGCTTTATGTCTGTTCCATGCATTCTTAAATTCTCCCACTGTTTTTGACCTCACAACCTCCTCAGGAAGCCCATTCTATGCATCCACCACCGTCTCTGTGAAAAAATACTTCCTCACGTTGCCCCTGAGCAGTTCTCCCTCTATCTTCAAACTTTGCCTCCTTGTTCTTGCACATCCCTTTTTCTGAAAAATGCTACCCTCTTGAGCTTTGTTGATTCCCTTGAGGTACATAACATTTTCTATCATATCCCCCCTCTCCCTCCTTTCCTCAAGGTTATACGTATTAAGCGTCTTTAGTCTCTCTCTTCATATGGTTTCTGGTGTAGACCCTGCACCATTTTAGTTGCCCTCCTCTGGACTGCCTCCATCCTGTCTATGTACTTGCAGACACAGGGTCTCTAGAACTGCACGCAGTACTACAGATGGGGTCTCACCAACTGTCTGTACAGAGGGATAACAACTTTCTGTTTTCTACTGGTGATGCCTCTCCCCATACATCCAGGTCATCTGATATGACTACCCCAGGTCCCTTTCAATTTTTGTTGCTGTCCGTACCCCCCCCCCATTGTGTACTCTTCCCCTGGGTTTTTGTTTCCCAGGTGCATTACTTTGCACTTCTTTGCATTGAATCTAAGCTGCCATACTTTTGATCAGTCCTCCTACCTTGCCATGTCCCTTCTCATCCTTTCCAACCCCCCTTGTGTATCAACCCTGTTGCAGATCTTTGTGACATCTGCAGAGAGGCATACTTTTCCTTCTAGTCCTTCTGCAATGTCACTTATAAAGACATTAAAGAGGACTGGCCCCAGTACTGAACCCTGCGGTCCTCTGCTAGTAACCCCCCCTTTCTTTGGAGTGGGCTCTATTTACTATTACCCTCTGCATCCTGTTGTCCATCCAGTTCTTTTCCCAGGCTACCACCGTGGGACCCACTCCCAAGCTGGCTAACTTGTTATTAATCTTTTGTGTGGGACTGTATCAAATGCCTTGCTAAAGTCTAGGTAGGCCATGTCCACAGCCCCTCCCTGGTCTACTACTTTGGTCACTCAGTCAAAGAAATCAATTAGATTCGTCTGATATGACCTTCCCATTGTGAATTCATGCTGCCTAGGGGCCGGTGTCCTGTTGGCCTCTAGGTACTCAACAGTTCTTTCTTTCAGAAGTGATTCCATCATTTTCCCTACCACTGAGCTCAAACTAACAGGTCTGTAGTTTCCTGCCTCTGCCTTGCTCCCAGACCACTTTTGTGAAGGGGAATCACATCCGCCTTCCTCCAGTGCTCAGGCACCACACCACCCTCCCTGATTTGTTAAAAAGAGTAGTCAGTGGTGTCACTAGTTCTCACCTTAGTTCTTTTAGAATTCTGGGGCGAATTCTGTCAGGCCCTGTTGCCTTGTCCACCTTGAGTTTTAGGATTTTTTAGGACCCTTTCTTCTGTGAATGGACTGGTATTGACCCCCCCCCCCATTCAGAGTACTTCTATTGTTTGGTTTAGGTACATCCCCCTTCTCATCTTTTGTGAATACTGAACAAAAGTATTCGTTCAGTATCCCTGCCTTTTCACTGTCACCCTTTGCCCACCCTTCCCCTTTATTAAGCCTCACTATCCCTCCCTTGATCTTTCTTCACTCACTAATGTACCTATAGATGGTTTTATCCCTATTCTTAAGTGAGCCGGCTATATTTTCCTTGGTTTGGGCCTTTGCTATTCTGATTGCCTTCCCTACTTCTTTCTGCTTTAACTGATAGAGTTCTCTGTCCTGCTCTTCTGTGATTCCTTATACTTTCTGAATGCTATCTTTTTCTCCCTATTCTACCCCACCACCTCTTTTGAGAACCCTAGTGTTTTTTTCCTTCATTTTGTTTATTTGCTTCACACATAGGCTAGTTTTTTCTTTATTTGTTTATTTCAAACTTGGAATAAACCTTTGAGTCAGAGACTCATTTACAGAGGTTCCACGTCATGCCAGATAACAGAAAAAAACCAAAAAAACAATAGTACAATAATACAAACAGTTAAGATAAAAGTGAATAAAACAAAATAAGCAACATAGTGAAATATGTAAACAGTCAAGCAGGCTTGTACAAAACTTGATGCAGAAATATCAAACAGCCAGACATTTTCATTAAGAACAGTTCTACTGTCAAAGTGCAATAATGAGTTAGGCCAAATAAATTTAGCCTTAGGTACAAGAAGTGCTATATTAGAGACCAGCTATAGCAGGATATAGGTTGCAGGAGGAACAGGGAGTCCAACAGGTTAAAGTTGGGATGGGGCAAGGAAATGGCTAGGGAAGGGAAGTAGAGAAAGGAGGAAGATGACGATAGGGGAGTGTGATGGAAGGGGAAGAAACAAGGAAAGGAAGAGTGAAGGGTGGACAGGTGAAGATGGAGCACAGAATGAGGACACAGAGGGTAGGTGGAGGAGGGTAGAGGGGTAGAGAAATACTACAAACTAAGACCAGCAGATGCCAGTCACTAAATGGTTCTTATTAGGCCAGAGAGGTGGGGCAGGTGGAAAGTGTCAAGGAGGTGGGGAAAGACCAAAATATATAAGATAGGAAGGGATGGGGAAAGTAGACAAGGAGAACTAGAAAGCAGTGAATCAAAGTTGCTGAGAGAGAAGAGTTAGGGGTCACAGTCGCAGACACTGGCCAGAGTCAATAGAGATCAAAGCTTTGTTTTAAAAGGACTATGTTTGTCTTCCTCAAGTAATTCTTCACTGAGAGAGTTGAGCAGAGTGGTGCACAATATTCAAAAGACCTTTGACCTTGCAAGGTTCTATGGAAAGGGACTTTCAGGGTTTTGCCATTTTACTCAAATGCACCTGGGTTGTGAGGTTGTTTGCAAGGTTTCATTCTCGGGGGTAAGTCTAAGTATTGATTTTTGGCAGACAAGCATGTCTGGTAAGAAACATCATTCTAAGTTAAGCCAACCACATTGGTGTATAGTTCGCATTTGTAGGTTAGATGGTGCACACCCAACACTAGCCTGCAGGCCTTATTGAGGGTTGTTGTGAGTCTTTTAAGAGCCTTGGGAGTTGTACCACCATACACCACCAGGCCATAGTCAATGACTGACAGCACTGAGCTTGACACTGCTATCTTTAGGGCATTATTGGTAAAGCACAGCTTGTTTCTATGAAGTAAATCCAGTTTAGTGTTTGCAGTTTTAGCAACTAGGTTGATGTCCTGGGAGTAGGACAGAGCACTAACGTTACTCCCAGATATGTGAAGTGGTTTACCATCTCTAAGGGGGAATTTCGGTAGTTGACAACATGTAGCTGGAAGTTCCTATGTTTATTGTGATTGGAAGCAAAACCCATGGTCTTCATTTTGTAATAGTTTAGGAGAAGCTTTGAGTCTGAGAACCATTGTTCTACCATGGTGAAGTTAGACTGCATCTGGAGTTTCAGCTTGGCAGGGTTTGAGTGGCACAAATAAAGCACAGCATCGTCTGCATAGAGCAGTACTTGGTCACTGACAGCTAGGGGGAGTTGGTTAATAAAAAGACTAAAAAGCAGCAGTCCGAGGATGGATCCTTGGGACACACCCATAGAGAGACACTGATTATCAGAGCAGACGTCATTTATTTTGACTTTTTGTATTCTCCCAAGGAGGTAGCTTCTAAACCAGCAGCTCATGATTAACTGTGTTGAAAGCCTTGGTGAGGTCAATATACGTAGCCCCCATCAAGAGTGCTATGAATATAACCAGTGAATTCCATGAGAACAGTGGTAGTGCTATGTTGTTTCCGAAAGCCATGCTGCTGTCGGCATTGCAGCTGATATTTGTCAATGTATTTGACTAGTCTGTCTCAAACAATGCATTCCAGCACCTTTGACAGAGTGGGGAATATAGAGGTGGGGCGATAGTTTGTGCAGTTAGTTTTATCGCCGCTTTTGTAAACAGATATGACTACCACCACCTTCCAGATTCATGGGAACTTCTCAGTTACGAGGAATAAATTTAGAATTTTGTTGAGGGGAGCGAGAAAAACATCGAGTGTGAGTTCTAGGAGCTTGAGATCAAGCCCATCATTACTGATCCTTGATTTACCAAGCACCTTATGATATATCTCTTGGCCTCAGATGGGGTGACTATTTTCAGGTAGAAGGGGGGTGCAGAGTCTAGTTGGGAAAAGGTGTTTGTGAGATTACTATTCTTCGGAGGCAGAAGGAAGTCTGGAGTAGTACATCGCTCAGGTCGGTAAATACCTTATTAAAAGTTTTGGTAATGGTCCTTGGATCCTCAGTGGGAATTCCACCAGCATTTATTAAGGAAGGAAGTGTCTTGTTGGGTTTACCAGACAGAAATTTGATATTATCCCAGAAATGTCTGCTGCCGCGCAGGACTTTTCTAGCTCACTTTTGAAGTGATGGCTTTTGTCCTTCCAGACTGCCCACATACAACTATTTTGGGCCACCTTATATTTCTGGATGTCAGCGGCTGAGCTGGTGCTTCTAGATTTATATCATAGGTTGTCGCGCTGTTTCATATGATCAAGTAATTGTGGGGAGACCTACGAGTTTCGAGGGCACCTGATCTTTCGCTTGGTGAGCGTAGCATAAATATCACAAGATTCTGTGTTGCCTCTGTGATGGCGGCCTTGATTTTTTCCCCATTGTTCCTCCACCCCTCCTTCCTGCCTTTTGCTTCCTTAGCCACTCTCCCATTCTGCCAAAGTCAGCCGTCCGAAAGTCCAGTACCATTGCTTTTGTATGGCTTGACTCTATGGCTGTGTCTATTGTGAGCCACACTGTCTGGTGGTCACTTGTTCCCAGATGGCTACCCACTTCTAAATCCGAAGTCCTCTCACTATCCCTGTTTAAGAGTACCAGGTCTAAGACTGCTCTCCCCTGAGTGGGTTACAGCACTAGCTGTCTAAGGCATGCTCACTGTAGGACATCAAGAATGACTCTGCTCTTGGATACATACATACATAGATACATAGACAGTGTCGGCAGATAAGGGCCTATGGCCCACCCAGTCTGCCCATTTAAGTTTGTAAGTTCAGTTTATGTTTTCCAGGAAGTCTGTTGCCCCTTACCCCTGACCTCCAGAATTCCTTTATGTCTATCCCATGCATTCTTAAATCCCGTGATTGTTTCAGCCCCACCACTTCCTCTGGCAGGGTGTTCCACTTGTCCACCACCCGTTCTGTGAAGAAATTCTTCCTCACGTTTCCTCTGAATCGTCCTCCCTCCAACTTCATCCCATGCCCTCTAGTCCTGGAACATCTTTTCGCTTAAAAATAGTGCATTCCTGCACCCTGTTCCTCCCTGTAAGATACTTGTATGTCTCTATCATATCCCTCTCTCCCTCCTCTCCTCCAGGAGTACATGTTCAGTGCCTTCAACCTGTCCTCATAGGACTTGTGATGCAATCCATGCACCATCTTTGTTTGCCCTCCTCTGAACCTTCTCTACCCTGTCTATGTCCTTCGTGAGGTAAGGTCTCCAGAACTGCACAGTGTACTCCAGGTGCGCCTCACTAGTGTCTTGTATAGTGGAATTATGACCTCCTTTTCCTGCTGGTGATGCCCCTGCCTATGCATCCCAGCATCCTATTTGCTTACCTGCTGCCTTGTCACACTGTTTCCCTGCCTTGAGGTCATCAGAGATGATAACTCCAAGATCCCTTTCCTGCTTGGTGCATGCTATATCCTCACCCCCCAACTGATATATTGTGCCAGGGTTTTTGTGCCCCATATGCATTAATCTTGCACTTCCTTGCATTGAATTTCAACTGCCAAACCCCTGACCATTCTTCAAGTTTCTGCAGGTCCCTTCTCATTCTGTCTACACCCTCTGGTGTATGTGGTAATATATGTGATATGGTGGATGTGGCTGCACCTAATGTGCTCTATACTAGGATTCATACTAGGATACGATAGATGCACAGAAGGCTAATTATGCCCATTACGGTACATCTCCCTCAAAGGCGGGTCATTATGTGCCCATAGATTTTAGTAGATGTTTGTCTAATTTAGTTTTGAAGGTACCAAAAGTATTTGTTTCCACCACTTCTCTTGGCAGGGAGTTCCATAGCGGTACAATTCCTTTGTGTGCAGAAATATCTTCTACTGTCTAGTTTTGGGTAAGTCAGTATTATATGACGCTATGACTTCTGAGAGAGAGAGAGAGCCCTGTGATTTTCTATTGATCCCAGATCATCCAGGAGTTGGTTGTCCCTTGATATTCGATACATCTGTAAAAGGTCTTCCCTTGTGCACCTAAGTTCCAATGGGTATAGGTTGAGATCAGTAAGCCTTTGTTTGTAAGTTTTGTTATGCAGTCCATTTACCATTTTTGTTATTCTCCTTTGGACTCCTTCAATTTTTTTATACAGCCTATAATTTTGTTTGATTTTTTTTAACTACTGCATTGCACTGGTCCCTGAACTTAAGATCATTAGTTATACTCACCCCCAAATCATTTTCACTATCTACTGATTTTAAGATCCTCCCATTTAATGAATAAGTATTACAAATGTTAGACTCTCCCAGATGCATGACCACACATTTATATATATTAAATGTAATTCCATTCAACAGTGCCCATTCCTCTAGTATAGTAAGGTCTTTACTTAACGCTTCCATTCCCAAGTCATTTTTCACCTCAGCTGCAATCTTGTTATCATCAGCAAACTTGATAGAAAAACTATTGATATTTGTGGTCATGTCAGAGAGGACAGGGCAGGTCCCAACACGGATCCCTGCGACACCCCACTGGTGACATATCCCTCTCTTGACATATGCCCCCTCATTCTTACCATCTGGGTCCTATTTTTTTAGCCATGCCTCCACCCAGTTCACAATAGGCCTAGTGATTCCAAACCTATGCATTTTTCCAATCAGGGTCAAATGTGGGACTTTGTCAAATGCTTTACAAAGATCTAAATAGACATCAGCTGTGGATTTTCTGTCTAGTTGCACACACACTTTTCTAGGCTACTTGTGAGGCATGATCTATTTGTAAAAATGTGCTGAGTATTATCCTTAAGCTGTTTATTGGTATTTTCCTGTTCCATTCTGTCCTTAACACAAGCCTCCATAACTTTATCTAATCTGCTCGTAAGGCTTATGGGCCTGTAATTGGCCATGTTCCCCTTATCTACCTTCTTACAAATCAGGACCACAATGGCAGTTCTCCAGTACACGTGGGATTTCACCCATGCTGAGGGACATTATATATATTTTGTGTAAGGGGTCAATAAGCCAACTTTCCAATTCCTTTATCAGCCTAGGACGCAGTGAATCTGGATCTGGGGATTTATTAGTTTTAATTTTTTTAACTCCCCCCCCCCCCCGAGTTATCTTAGGTAAGGTATTTGATTTACTGTACCCATTGTAACTGTTCTAGTGGGCCTGTTACCATACACTGAACAAAAGTACTCATTAAATTCGTGAGCCATAGTGTGTGGCTCAGATACCTCCATGTTATTAACTTTTAAAGGTCCAATGCTCCAGTTAACATCTGACATATTCAGGTGCCCCATCAACAACATCTCTCCTTTTTCTGCCATTCTAAGGATGCCTCCTGTCCTTCTTTGTCCATTCCCTCCCCCTGAAACAGAGGTCTGTATACAACCCCCATGCGGATTGTGGTGCCATTTCCTTTCTCCAAGGTGACCCTTAGTGCCTTCTTTCCTCCCTGTTTACCCTTTAGTTCCATTGCTTTGATCCCTTCCCTTATGTAGAGAGCTACTCCTCCTCTTTTACCCTCTCTGTCCCTCCTGTAGATTGTGTACCTTGGTACAGTATATTGACATCCCAGTCATGATTCTCTGTGTATCAGGTTTCTGTGACTACCACGATATCCAGACGTCCCTCTTCCATCAAGGCCACTAGTTCAGGAAGCTTGTTATCCAGACTATGGGCATTGGTACTCGTTGCCCTTCATTTTTTGATGGCCTTATCCCTTTTAGCCCCATCCCTGTACTTATTGCCTTTGCCTTTTTCTCCATTTATCCCTGCCCTGCCCCCTATTGACCTCTCTACATTGGTGTTTACCTCGTTAACTACCCTGTTTTGTGGGGGAGAGGCTGGGAATTCCCTGCTTCTTTTTGGTGCCATAATTTATCAGAAATGTTTTGTTTGTTTTTATCTACTGTAGATAGCAGGAGAGTCCTATCCCCTCTTAACTCTGACTCCTTTTGTTTTAGCATACTGTAGCTCTCTCTCTGTGCGAGAAAAAAAAAACTGCCTGCTGTTCCTGTACACCTCTCTCTCTCTCTCTCTCTCTCTGCACTGTAGAGGAAGAAGAGGATCCTACTCAGCTGCAACAGATACATGCCAGAAAACTGTTTCATTGTAAACCTTAGTTTACTGAAGTTTAGCAAATGCTGCAGACTACATTCCAAATTGCTGAATGTGGCAGAAGTTGCAAAAACAGCTATCGTGTCCCTCCCCAAAACAGCCAGATGCAAGTTTTTACTTATTTCTTTCATTTATGATAACCTGCATATATGACGAAGGAGGGTGAAAATGGAAAGGAGGCTTAGGGACTGTTAACATACGCTTTGGGATCTGTCTTCCTTATATGCATTTCTTCTATGTGTAAGTACTATTGACAGGATAGATGTGCTGCACTGTACTTTTATTTACTTCAGTTCAATTCTTATTTTACCAGGATAATACTACTGAGACAACTCATTTGCAAGGAGGCCCTGGAGTACACAAATACATAACAGCTCATACAGAAGGCCAAATACAGTGCTTACAGATACTTGTACATCTAGCATGAAAAGTCTAAAAAAAGCACTCTAATACAATAGTTATACAGTGAAGTACTAAAGGCATACGCAGATGCTTAGTCAGCATAATACAAGGGGAGAAGAAAAGGGAGAACATGGAAAAAGAAAAGTCAGTACAAAGGAGCCACAGAGTACAAATCAATTCTAGGGCACAGTAAGACTAGGGAAAACAATGGGAGCAAGCGCTATTAACAAGAGTAGGGCAGGATAGAAAAGGGAGGCACAGGTAGAAGTGGGAAAATGAAGGCAGGAAGGAGGTGTTCGAGAAGTGGAGTAAGGGGTAGAAAGAAGGAGGTGAAGGCTATACAGGAGAAGGTGAAAGGAACTGAAAGGAGGACAAGGACGGAAGGGCGGGAAGGGTGAGGGAAAGGAGAAGTGCCAGGGAAGAGCCAGGGATATGGTCCAAAGGTCAGCATGTAGATTCACACAAAGCAGTTGCATTCTTCCTTTGATGTGAGTCTAAGCATAGACTTGAATGTACTCAGGCCAATGGTATGCTTTAGTTTTCATTAGTTTTGAAGGGCGTTCCATAGAGAAGGCAAGGCGTGACTCATAGATGCAGAACCGAACCAAGTTCTGATCCTGGGGATGTCAAAAGATATGTAACAGAGTTTTCTGAGTGTATGCCTACAGGGAGCACATTTAAACATGGAACAGATATGTGTGTGTGGGGGGGGAGGAGTGTGGCAGTTAATATTCTAAGCCCAGAGTGTTGCATTTCGCCACCTCCTGGTACTAAGAGATGACCAGTCAATCTGTTGGTAAAGTAAGTTAGTGATAGTTTACTATTGGGCCAGTGCTGTTAGACGTAATTGCAATAATAGCACTGCTGAGATAGTTTGGGAAATATACAAACTGCTGACTATGGGGAATAATATGATTTTGCCTTATGTAAATGTGCAGAGAGAAGAGACAGGGAAAATGTATGTTTCTTACAAAATTAGCTGATAGGAGCTTGACAACTACAAAGTAACAGGAGACAGCATGCAGTTCTGCTCATCATGGACTATACCACCATGTATGGTCATGCTTGTTTCCTGAGTAAGGCGAGGAACAAAAGCACTAGCTATGAGAGAAAACTTGTATAAATACAGGATCAGTTTCAGGGTCTTGTTATCTCAGAGCACACACATTATGATTGAGAACTGCGCCTCTGATGTCCCAGTATGTATTATGCTTTTTCCTGTAATTTGGCATAACAACAATGTAAGGTAAGCCCGGAAGAAGCCAGGTGACAGGGCTGGGGGGGGGGTCAGAAGGGGGCAGCCAGGGTGACAAAGTAGTCAAAACAGATTATGGAAAAGAAAAAAAGTATTATCTTGTGGCATAGATGATAAAAAAAGAGAGGTTTATGCATGTAGGGACTTCATATGACATCAAGTTTTAAATAACAAAGGTTAGGTATATAAACGGAAACATGCCCGATAACCTTTAACTTTCTCTATTTTGCCTGCAGTCACGCTCTATTATACTAGCCTATTATTCTATTATCCTTACTCTTCTGGCTTGATCAACCAGGAAAGACACCTTTAAATGCTCTAACTTCTCTCTCTACTTTCACACATGCACACCCATACCTACGTTTTAAGTAGCATATGCTGGTTCAGCAGTGCACGTAACAGCTTGCTGTCTCTAGTGCTGTCTGATAGAGGTTAAAAAATAAATGCTATGAATTTTACTTTATACCATTCTGTGCTTTACAAATGCTCAGCTATTATCATACCACTGTATGCTGTGTGAAACTGAACTACAATTTTATTTTTCTCTTAGTAGCAAGACAATGTTCAGGGCTAGATTCAAGTGTTATGCAATGTTTTGAGAAACA
Organism: Neoceratodus forsteri; assembly: GCA_016271365.2. Taxonomy (NCBI): domain Eukaryota; kingdom Metazoa; phylum Chordata; order Ceratodontiformes; family Ceratodontidae; genus Neoceratodus; species Neoceratodus forsteri. The sequence goes on from CM057454.1 coordinate 756,646,542, forward strand.
TTATCTTCCAGAGACAGAAAGAGAATTGTTATTTTATTACAGTGACATTGAACTTTATTCAAAAATTTCAAGAGGATATGTTTTTGGCTCTGCAGTTTATAGCCATTCCTTACATATGTGTTTTATAGTACCCATAAATTAAAAATGTGAAGACACTGACATTTTTATTTAGAGCCCATTTTCTGTATCAAACTCTGTGATCAGAAGTTTAGCACTGCTGATTATAATCTTGCTTAAACCTGGGACCAATTTGTCCTTTGAATTAGGCTAATCCCAGAAGAAAACTGCACCCCCCCAACACACACATTTCTATCTTTCACTGACTGTTACTGTTCAGAGTTCAGAAGCAACAGGCGGGTGAGATGAAATCTTTTCTGCTATTAGGCTTTTGCAAACTAACAAACAAAAGGGTTTCTTTCACAGATATTTTGCAATTGTTAAAGGAAACACTAATTTCTGGGAAATACAGTGGGGAGGGCTTGGGTATTGAGCACATTGCCAGCCCCAAAACACACACACACACACACACACACACACACACACACACACACACACACACACCCCAGCATGGGTTCAGCAAATGGGCAAGAATAAAACTGATGGTAGAATTGCATTGTGCTTGTATGTGTATGCATATTTCTTAGGGCAGTACAAAGAGGTGTTTTATAGCAAATGTATGGTATGGTATGCACTAATGTGATTAACCCCCTACCCTATACACTGAAGGGGATCTGGGAAACTGAACTCACCCCTTTAGGGGCACACAGTCCAGGTAGCTACTACCACCTTCACTGTTGTGAACTTAATGAAAGGAGGAGCACATTACCTAACTATGATGTGAATAGAAAAAGATTCTTATTCTGCTGTTGCTTTTTGTTTGCTTGTTTGAAGTCATATGTAGCTTTTCTGTTGCATTGGCACATTTGTGCCATCTCAGTTGCAAGGAGATCCCAATTTATGGCATAAGGGCAAGTTTCTGAATGAGGTGTCTCCAACTAAAACAAAGAAAGAAAGGGTTACATTTGAAATTTAACTTCTCAGTTATACTCAAGGTCAGCCTTCACTGGAGAGGAAATAGCTGGCTGAAATGCAGTCCACAGAAGTTCAGACACCCTTTCCTCACCTGGACTAAGCCATGATTAGACAGAGAAATGAAGTGTATATTCTGAATCAACCCTTTTGACTTGACCTGGTGCTGGAGGATGGGGAACATGTCACGGATGTTCGGGTGGAGGAACCACTGGCGGGTAACGATCACCACACAGTGTGGTTCTCAATCAATTTGGGTAGAGAAATCACCACTACAAAAACTAAGGTTCTGGACTTCAGAAGAGCAGACTTTGGCAGGATGGGGCACTTACTGAGAACACACATAGATAGCAACCCCCCTGACATGGATGCAGAACAGAAATGGGTGATCATAAAACTAGGACTGACTGAATCCACTAAAGCTTGTGTCAAGAGCCAGCATAAGAAATCCTGGACCAAGCAATCAAGCTGGATGACTAGGGAGGTAGCGGAGAAGGTGAGGGATAAGAAAAGGGCTTTCTGGACCTATAACAGAACCAACTGGGCAGAGAACAGAGATGACTATGTGAAGAAATCCAGGGAAGTGAGCAGAGTGGTAAGGGCTGCGAAGGTGGCCGGGGAAAGGAGATTAGCGCAAGGGTCTGAAGAAGGGGGAAAAGGATTTCTTCAGGTATATTAGGGAAAAGAGGAAGAGCAAGGATCGAATCGTTAGGATCAGGAAAGGCAGTGGGTGGGTAGATAAGGGGGCCAAGAAGGCAAAAGTACTCAACGAGTACTTCTGTTCGGTGTTCACAAAGAAGAGGGATGGACCTGTACCTGAAGGAAAAGGGGGAATGAGACAACCACGGACAGGGTTATCATGGTGGAAAGGGAGCTGGAGGGCCTTAGGTACCTGAGGATAGACAAGGCACCTGGGCCAGACGGAGTTCACCCCAGGGTGCTGAAGGAGCTGGCAGAGGTCCTGGCATGGCCATTGGTGGACCTGTTCAACACCTCACTAAGTACAGGGTGTATGCCCAGGGATTGGAGGGAGGTGCACGTGATACCTCTCCATAAGAATGGGCCCAAGAACAAGCCAGGGAATGACAGACCGGTGAGCCTTACCACAATTGTAGGAGAGCTGATGGAGTCTATCCTCAGAGAAAGGCTGGTGCAATTTCTTGAGCTACAGGATGACAGGCAGCATGGGTTTGTCTCTGGCAGATCCTGTCAGACAAACTTGGTTCACTTTTTTGACTGGGTCATGAAGGCACTGGACAGGGGCCATGTGGTGGATGTACTATACCTGGATTTCAGCAAGGCCTTTGATTCAGTGCCACACGATAGGTTGACCTGCAAGTTGAAGAGTCTAGGAGTAAGGTGAAAACTAACCAGATGGGTTGAAAACTGGTTGGGGAAGAGACAGCAGAGGGTAGTGGTGGGGGGCGAGGCATCAGAGCCCAGGGCAGTGACAAGTGATGTCCCACAGGGCTCAGTACAGGGACCGGTCCTGTTTAACATTTTCATCGCAGACATAGCAGTAGAGATCAAGAGTAAGATCAATCTGTTCGCTGATGACCCCAAGACCTGTGCTGAGGTAGATTGGGGAAGGGCGGCAAATTACTTCAGGAGGATTTGGCTAAACTGGAGCAATGATCTCACACCTGGCAACCTGGGTCCTATGCCAAGAAGTACAAGGTGATGCATTTCAGAACCAGGAATCCAGGATACAGTTACTGGTTGGATGGAGTACAATTATCCACATCCAATGAGGAGAAGGATCTGGGGGTGCTGGTGAATGAAGAAATGAACCACTCAGCACAGTGTAGGAAGGCAGCGGCAAAGGCAAACAGGATGCTAGGGTGCATAGCAAGGGGGAATTACATTTACATAGATACATAGACAGTGTCGGCAGATAAGGGCCTATGGCCCACCCAGTCTGCCCATTTGAGCTTGTAAGTTCAGTTTATGTTTTCCTAGAAGTCTGTTGCCCCTTACCCCTGACCTCCAGAATTCCTTTATGTCTATCCCATGCATTCTTAAATCCCGTGATTGTTTCAGCCCCCACCACTTCCTCTGGCAGGGTGTTCCACTTGTCCACCACCCGTTCTGTGAAGAAATTCTTCCTTAGGTTTCCTTTGAATCGTCCTCCCTCCAACTTCATCCCATGCCCTCTAGTCCTGGAACATCTTTTTCATTTAAAAATAGTGTATTCCTGCACCCTGTTCCTCCTGTGAGATACTTGTATGTCTCTATCATATCCCCTCTCTCCTCCTCTCCTCCAGGAGTACATGTTCAGTTCCTTCAACCTGTCTTCATAGGACTTGTGATGCAATCCATGCACCATCTTTGTTGCCCTCCTCTGAACCTTCTCTACCCTGTCTATGTCCTTATGAAGGTATGGTCTCCAGAACTATACACTGTACTCCAGGTGGGGCCTCACTAGTGTCTTGTATAGCGGAATTATGACCTCCCTTTTCCTGCTGGTGATGCCCCTGCCTATACATCCCAGCATCCTATTTGCTTTACCTGCTGCCTTGTCACACTGTTTCCCTGCCTTGAGGTCATCAGAGATGATAACCCCAAGATCCCTTTCCTGCTCGGTGCATGCTATATCCTCACCCCCCAACTGATATACTGTGCCAGGGTTTTTGTGCCCCATATGCATTATCTTGCACTTCTTTGCATTGAATTTCAACTGCCAAACCCCTGACCATTCTTCAAGTTTCTGAAGGTCCCTTCTCATTCTGTCTACACCCTCTAGTGTGTCTACTCTGTTACAGAGCTTTGTGTCATCAGCGAACAGTGAAATTCTGCCTTCTAGGTCCTATGCAATGTCACAGATGAAGATGTTGAATAGGACCGGTCGCAGCACTGATCCCTGTGGTACCCCACTGGTCACTCTTCCCTCTGTGGAGTGACAGCCATTTACCACCACCCTCTGTGTCCTGCCACCCAGCCAGTTACCTACCCACCTCACTACTGTCCTGCCCACACCCATATTCCCCAGTTTGTGTAATAGTCTTCTATGTGGCACAGTGTCAAAGGCCTTGCTGAAGTCCAGATAGGCCATGTCCACTGCCCTCCCCTGATCCACCTCTCTAGTCACCCAGTCAAAAAATTCAACGAGGTTGGTCTGACATGACCTCCCCTGGTGAAACCATGTTGCCTTGGGTCCTGTAGTCCATTGACAACCAGATGTTCCACCAATCTCTCCTTCAGTAGTGCTTCCATGATCTTCCCACTACCGAGGGAGGCTGACTGGTCTGTAGTTCCCTGCTTCCTCTTTGTTCCTGCTTTTGTATAAGGGGACTACATCTGCTGTCCTCCAGTCTTTGGGTACCTCCCTGTTTCCAGTGATCGGCTAAACAGGATAGCCAGAGGTTCAGCCACCACCTCACTTAGTTCTTTAAGGACCCTGGGTGCACCCACCTGGCCCCATTGCTTTATCAACTCTTATTACTTCCAGTTCCTTCAGGACTCTTTCTCGTGTAAAGGGACTTGTGTCCATTTCTGCACCATTCTCACCTTGTACTCCTTCAGACCCATTCCCTCCTCTTCCCCAGTAAGACTGAGCAGAAATACCTGTTCAATATGTCAGCTTTACTGTTGCCATCCTCCACTGACCCCATCCTCCCCTTCATTCTCACTATCCCTCCTTTGACTTTCTTTCTTATGTACCTGTAAAGGTTTTGTCCCCTCTACCCACTGATTTTGCAATGTGTTCTTCTGTCTGAGCTTTGGCTTCCCTTACTGACCTCCCTGCCTCCCTTTGCTTCTCTTGGTACTTCTCCCTATCCCCTTCTGCCTGTGTCTTTTTGTATTGCCTGAATGCAATCTTTTTGGCTTTCACTTTCTTTGCTACCTCTTTGGAAAACCATAATGGTCTCCTCTTCCTCTTCCTTTTCCTTTTGCTAACTTGCTTAATGCATAATTCTGTTGTTCTTGTAATCCCCATTTTAAATACTGCCCACTGTTCCTCAACCCCTGATTCCTGTCCCATTCCCCTTAATGCCTCTTTCAAGTATCTCTCCATTTTCCCAAAGTCTGCCCCCCTAAAATCCAGGATACGTGTTTCTGTGTGGTTTGGTTCTGCTCTTTCTGTGATTTCAAACCACAATGACTGGTGGTCACTGTTCCCCAGGTGCTCCCCCACTGTTACCCCCATCACACTGTCCCTGTTTGTGAGCACAAGGTCCAGTATTGCCTTCTGCCGAGTTGGTTCCATGACCAGTTGCTTGAGGAAGACACCCTGAAGGGAATCCAGGATAAATCTGCTCCTAGTTGATGCTGCTGCTGGGATGCTCCAGTCCATGTCTGGAATATTGAAGTCTCCAACCAGTACTACCTCATCCCTGTCTGCCATCCTTTGGATGGCTAGCATCAGCTCCCTATCTGTTTCTTCCTCCTGGGCTAGTGGTCTATAGACCACACCTGTGCAGATGGCTGTTCCCATTTTCCTTTCCAGCTTAACCCACAGTATCTCTTCCCCATTTTATTCCTCCTGGATCTCTGTGGCCCTTATGTCATTTTTCACATACAGTGCCACTCCTCCTCCCTTCCTGCCTGCTCTGCCTCTTCTGAATATGTTTTAGCCAGGTATGGCCATCTTCCAGTCATGGTTATCATTACACCAGGTTTCAGTGATGGCCACAATGTCCAGGTCTGACTGCACCATGACAGCCTTCAGATCTTCCATCTTGTTGCTAAGGCTCCTGGCATTTGCACACATGGCTTTCCATGATTTGACCTCCCTAGACTGTTTCACTGTTCTACTCCAGTCCCTTCCTTGGTTGTCCTTTATCCCTGGTTCTCCTTGCTGTCTGTCCTTCTGCTGAATTTTGACCCTTTTCTGCCTATCCACCTCTTGGGCACTAATCTCCATCTTTTGCACACTGCTTTGCAGAGATAGCCACTCCTCTGGTTCACTGGTTCCACTGCTAGCTGTAGGGGGTGAGCAAGTAGGTACCCTCCTTGCTGGCCTGCCACCCCCGCTAGTTTAAATGCTTGTCAATGTAGCATTTAAACTTATCATTGAGTGCTTGATTCCTCTCCAGGATGGATGCAGGCCGTCAGGCTTGAACAAACCTCCATCCCTCCAGGTGGGTCCCCAGTCACCAATGAATCCAAACCCTTCCTCACAGCACCAGTTCTTCAACCATGAGTTAAAGTTCCTGGTGCATGCACTCCTATGCTCTCCCTTGCCTCTCACAGGTAGTACTTCTGAGAAAGTGACAGAAGTAGCTACTTGCTTGAGACCCCTGCCCAATTTCCTAAACTCTTCCTGAACTTCCTCTGGCTCCCCATTTGCCAGGCCATTAGTACCTAGGTGGATAATGACATCCAGCTCACCCTCCCGTCTTGTCTTCCCAGTGATCCCCAGGATCTTCCTTCCATCCCTTCATGCCGTGGCACCTGGTAGGCACCTCACCTCCCTATCCTCCCCCTCCTGTGTTCCTAGCTGGATCCCTCTTATGATGGAGTCCCCCACCAGGATTCACTTTCTCCTCCTCTGGGGTCCACTTCTTTCCCCGCTGAGGTCACCTCCTTGGCTAACCTCCACATCCTTTCCTTCCACTTCTCTGGGTATCTCTATTTGGTTGTCCTCATTTGCCAGTGTGGCATATGAGTTCTTGAGTGGAATAGGATCTGGGATGTGCCTCTGCCTGACCGCTCTAACCCTCCCTGAGCCCACTGTCATCCAAGTGCTGCTCGTTCTCAGCATCCTTTGAGGCAGTTGCATTGGACTGGGTGGTCTCTGGATAGGGGTGATGGTACTCCTGACCCAGTTTACTTCTGCTCTGAGCCTGGCTACCTCATCCTGCAGTCCAGAGAGATGCATGCAGATAGGGCAGCACCTCAGTGTCCAGAAGGTCTGCCTGAATATGGCTGCCCCACAGCCACTGCATTGCACCACTCCCCACATTATACTGCAATTTCACTACTTGTCTGCTACTGAAGCTCTCCTAGTTTCCTTTTTATTAATTTACTGTCCTAAAAATCCTGCCACTGATCCTCAGATAATTTTCTTAAAAAAAAAAAAAAACCAGTAAATAAATAAGTCAAAACACTTGTGCTGAGGGTGGGCTTCTTCCCCTTATGCCCTCCTACTTCACACCTTATTATACCCTGTGTTTAGCTCCTGTCAATCAGATTTAACAGGGCATATAATTAAGAGTTGGGGAAGGGAGGGGAAATTGCAGCAATTAAAGACAGCACAGAATTACACCACCACTATGTTTTAAATTTTCAACAGCCCAAAAACAGTTATAAGTAAAGACAACAAAGAAAGTACAGTGTCACTAAAAGCCCACAATCTAAGTTTAAAAGAAAAAATAGCAATTACCAGTTACTCTAAAGCACTGAATTGAATATGTTTCCTTCCTTCCCCTTCTGGCTTCTTCTGAGAAAATAAAACTCTACTTGCTACCTCAACTCTGACTAAGCTCCACTTCCAGTTATCACGTAGCTGAGGTCAGAGGCCAGACAATTAACACCCTTCACCCAACTACAGGGCAGTCAGACAAGCCAAGATAAAATTTGCAGCAATTAAAGACAGCACAGAATTACACCACCACTATGTTTTAAATTTTCAACAGCCCAAAAACAATTATAAGTAAAGACAACAAAGAAAGTACAGTGTCACTAAAAGCCCACAATCTAAGTTTAAAAGAAAAATAACAATTACCAGTTACTCTAAAGCACTGAATTGAATATGTTTCCTTCCTTCCCCTTCTGGCTTCTTCTTAGGACTTAGAAGTAGTGAAGTCATATTGCCCCTGTACAGGTCCCTGGTGAGGTCACACTTGGAGTACTGCGTGCAGTTCTTGCACCCTTACTTAAAAAGGGACATCAAACTACTGGAAGCAGTGCAACACAGGGCAACAAAGATGATCCTGGGGTTGGGGGGACAGACCTTATGAGAAAGACTAAGAGAAATCAACTTGTATACCCTGGAGGATAGAAGAGAGAGGGGGGACATGATTGAGACCTTCAGGTACCTGAAGGGGATGAACAGAGTGGGGTTCAGGGGTGGGTTTATTCTCAAGAGTGGAAGAGAAACCAAAGGGCACTCCCGAAAGTTGGAGGGGGCAGATTCAGGAGGGAAATAAGGAGGCACTATGTCATTGAAAGGGTGGAATGCACTGTCTGAGGAACTCATATCATTGCAATCAGTGGGGAGCTTTGAGAGGGGTGGGACAGATTCAAGGGGAAAGTACAAACCGGGAGGGGGGAGGAGGAAGGAGATAGAGGGGGGGCAGCTGCAATCTAATGGACTGATGTGCTGCACAATCAAGCAGACTAGATAGACTATAAGGCCTGTATCTGCTGGCAATTTCATATGTTCATTTAATTTCAGATTTGAGGATTTTAACATTTCATTATAGACAGGATACCCTTGTGTTATTATGCATACATGGTCCACAATATGGCTATGGCACTGTGTTGGGGGGGAAGAGGCTGACTCAAACTCAACTCCTGGCACCACCCCAACCTTTGTTTTACACTATTTTCATATTCTGTGTGGGTTTACTGCTCTATAATGGTGTTTTTACTTATCTGGCAGCATAACAATTTCACTGCCTTGGATGGTGTGCCCTAGTTTATTTATGCTGCGTTACTACTGTGAATTGTTTGTTTGCCTTTTGGCAACTTCTGCAGTCTTTCAGTTGTATGGTTAATGGTTTATATAGTTAAACCCCAATCTAAACCAGCTCCCTTTAGCAATGGCAATGCCCAGGTCAATCTCCTTGTGAAGCGAGCAAAGAGATCAAGGTGGGAGGCATGAGCATTCCATACATGTGCCTAGACAGTTCTCAGCTCACCATGTGAAATGACTGTGTTGTTCTCACTTAGTACTGCAACTAATCTATGACTGTAACTACTGTTCTCTCATTTCACATTGTCTGCACCAGAACCAATTTGTTAGAGCTCTTCACTATGTAACTACTTGTATTATGCTGTCAAACTGTTGTCTATTCTATTGCTTTCCAGACCTCTATGCCTAGCCACCAGGACCAAATGTTAGTGAGTCTCCACTATGTATTTCACTTGTATTTATGCTGTCTTCAATTATTGTCTATGTTCCCCTTCCCCCAGGATGCATCTGGAATCGAGCATTAGCCTGCTCAGTATGCCTTCCTGGTTAAACGCATAAATAAATAAATACACCCCCACAACCTGTGACAAACATCACAGAAAACAAAACATGGCCATTTACCTCAGTAGCTGACAGACGCAAGACAAGGACCTAAATGCCTTACAGCAGCTGCTCATTCCCATTGGTTCACTGTGTAAAAAGCATAAAAAGAAATCGCAACAGTTACCAGATACTAAAATTCTGCTGTATGTAGGTCCAGGTAAACAAACAATCTGGTGCTCTCACAGCACCTTAGACAGGAAAATGATTTTGTAAGTACCTGATGTGCCCATGGGAGGCCATTAACTGGCAGACAAGACCATTTGGAGTAGCACCATGGTCCGAGCAACTACTGCCAATAAAGGCTCTGGCAAGTGGTTTCATGAAAATCAGTTAATGTTTAAAGGCCAGAACTAACCCACCAATGAAGGAGGGGCCTGAATCCCTCTTCTTCATTTGTTTTGTTTTTCAGAAATTAAGCAGTATGTGGCGGGTGGCCAGAGGACTTCAGGTGACAGTGCACCAGCAAGTGGTGTCATCGTATGAAGGAGATTCTGTTCTGCTACCTGTCTTTTATATTCCAACCGTTATGGCACACTTGATATGGTGGCAGCAGATGTCAGACAATTTAGAGAAAAAAAGTTTTAGTTTAACACCACCTTTATTAAACCACATTACCAAGAGCACATACACCTGTATGAAAGCAATGCATCATTGTTGATCAATACAGTGCAACATTCCAATACAGGCATCTAGTGACTGACTATTCAGCAAGCATACGATGCAGAGCCATACCCTTAGGCGGTGACACATATCATATTGAGAGTCCTTAGACTGCCGCTACTGGGTCCCAATGTTATGCACTCATCTGCATCAGAGACTCTTATACAGACTCAACATTGTCTTATAGTGAGAGCGGTATCACCTAGAGGACTTATTGCTTCTTCTGTCCCAGGGACATTGATAATAAAATGTACCGTTTATGCATGAACATGTTGTTTTTCATGTTTTACGTTGGGATAAGATGTAATATGGGCCTTGTGTGGAAAGAAATGTATCTTTGTTTTATACTTCTTTGCTTTTAGATGTACTTGCCACTCACCAGGCAAAAGCCCAAGATCCCATAGTGGGCCAAGAAACTGCCCAATGGAGGGAGACCTGTTTCAGATGGCTGCAGAGTCTGGATGGAATAGTGGGGTCCCTCTGGGGGTTGTTTGAGTCTGGTATATCCATCTGGAATACAGCAGACCTGGAAACTATCCGAAGACATGTCAGGTACTTTGAACACCAATCTGCCAAGTCCATTTTGAACCTTGCATTACAGGGGATTCAGGGTTTGGCTACTGAAGAAAGGTATACTGTGTACAATATCTATGATATTGCACATTTGTTTACTGAAACACACACTAAGATCAAATGCATTTGTTGCAGACAATCTTTAGAGGCCTGACACAAACACATGGGTAGAAAATATGCACAGCCTTTGGGAACCATGTTCTCACAATGATTTTGAATTTGCTTAGAGATATGGAAACAGGACATTTCTCTGACCTGATCTCAGGTAACTACTTCACTAAATGGTACTGCCTGGCCTGTGTTATCAATACTCAGAACATCCATTCAGGATGCTTGAAAGCTTGTCAGAAGTTTTCTTTTGTGTCAACTAGAAACTTGGACTATTACCTTACACCCTAATCAGGGCAAGTGTTACACCAGTGGATCCTGTTCCATTCAGGATACCTTGTACATATCATTTACTGTTTCCCTACTAGTGCTTGACTCTGCTGAATCAGTTTTTGACAAACTGGCCATGGTCCATACAATAGGTTACCTAGAGGGAGATGTTTATGAAGAGAGGGTGGACACATCTTCCTTAATCACATATAACTCCACTACGTCAATATATCAGATACCACACAGCATGTTGCTCAGTGAATGTATGTCAATATGATGTTTTCATGTGCTTCCACCTGTTTATGGCCTTGATGGGGATTTCAAGCAGAATACCAGTGTCATTGTTACATAAAACATTACCTGTTCAGTGCGGCTCACAAAATGGTGCCTCCCTATGCTAAAAGGGTAACCTACAACATGGATGGTCAGGATTGCATTGCCCTAATCTTGAATCATTCACGTATGGAAACTTGGTATGTCCAGTAACTGCCCCAAATTTCTGCTTCACTCTAACTTTTCACACTGTCATTGATTAGTTATATTACCCATACCACCTTATGATGAACAGTATGTTCTCAGTGAACTGAGTCATCAAAATGATGTCATAAAGTACATTACAAAATTCAATGTACATATTGTTCCTCTCTTCTTAGATTTACAGCTTTTTCTGAATTATAATGAAGAACATTTAATCAAAATTACTGATGGTATGCAACAAGTGCAACAATCCTTAGATGCTTTATTACATGATGGTGATTTTGATTTATTAATTTCCATTACATGGATAGAGATTACTTTCAGCCTTTCAACTTGTTCATAATGCTACAAGTTATTCTAGTCATTCTTGTATTTACACTGCTGTGCTGCCTTAGATGTCTTTTGTGACAACACTATAGTGAATTGAGAATGCTATAATATGCTCATGCTTTATATGCTGCTTAATATGACAGAACATTGTCTTTATTGTGATACCACTTTGTAAGGGTATCAAATGGGAGACTGTTAGCATACACTTTGGGATCTGCCTTCTTTATGTGCATTTCTTCTATGTGTAAGTGCTACTGGTCTGATAGATGTGCTACAGTGTATTCATAAGTAATAGTAAGTAAGTTAGTTAGTAATAGTTTACTAGTGGGCCAGTGCTTTTAGCTGTACTTGCAATAATAGCACTGCTGAGTTAGGGAAATATACAAACTATTGACTAGGGAGGCTAATATGGTTTTGCCATATGTAAATGTGTAGAGAGAAGACACAGGGAAAGCATGTACTGTTCTACAAGGTTAACTGATAGTAGCTTAACAACTACAAAATAACAGGAGACAGTGTGCAGTTCTGTTCAGCACAGCACAGACTACACTGCCATGTATGGTCATTCCTGTTTCTTGAGTAAGATAAAGAATAAAAGCACTAGCTATGAGAGAAATGATGTATAAGTACAGTATCAGTTTTGGGGTCTTGTTTTCTCAGAGCCCACCTTACAATTTGGAACTGCACCTCTGATGTCCTGGGGTTGGTACGTATTATGCTTTTCCATGTAATTTGTCATTGCTGTAATAAATGCTTTATATGCTAATTTTGTGTTGTCTCTTTATGACTTTAGAACTCAAACACTGACAAAGTATATACTCAGAAATATGTATAAATTTACAGGGCCCAGAAGTTAGAAAAGGGTAAGAATGTAAACAAGGGGAGTGTTCATAGGTGGCCATCCTGTGAACCAGAGAGAGGGCCAGAGCAGAAGGAAAGAGAGGTCACAGACAAGAATGATGCAGGATACTCTTGCCTTTTAATTTAGATGACTCTGTTTTATGTATCTCAGTTATACCTCTAACAGGTACTGGGGGGGGTTTGTTGAGGACATACGACATTCCATAAACATCCCTCTTTTCATTTATTTTATTTGCTTTGGTTAACCAGGTAAGCACTCTAGACATCCAAGTGCCTATTTTCAGGTGCAACCTCCCAACAAAAAAAAAATTCAGAGAGCGGGATCTTGACCCTCTCACATACCCCCCTGCTAAGGAGGGAACTAGTCATCACAGGGGATGAGTTACCAAACACAAATCAAAAGAGTTGGGAAATGAGTTAAAGGAGCCCCAACCCATCCTCTACCAGGGACTCCACTCGTAGGGACCCTCAAATACACAGTGGAGCCTATTCACTAAAGTGCAGAGTGCCTACTCACCACATATTTGTGGTGCGTAGCCACCTCACAACCATTGAGCCCCCAGCATGGGGTGCACAAAAAGGATACGCATCCTGTATGCACCCGATCTCCTGACTGGCTGTGGATAGCTGTACAAGGCAGGTCTGGGGGGCGGTGCAGGTGATGTGGCTGCACTCTACACCATTCACAAAGGTGCAGAATGATGTGTGAGGGGGCACCAGCTACACTTGGAGACACCAGAAGTAACTGTAATATGCCCCCCCGGGATGCTGCCACCGGCTGCAGCGGAGATGTCTGGGCCCAGCGGAACCCAACATGCTGCCCCATACCATTGAGTCACTCTAGCATTTCTGTCCATCTTACTAAGCCATACCAGGAGAGTGTGGTCAGTCACCAATAGAAATTCTGTTCCCAACAAATAGTACCGTAAGGCCTCAATAGCCCATTTGGCAGCAAGGCATTCTTTTTCTGAAGTAGAATACTTGTATTCTCTCTCATGGAGCTTTCCACTAATGTAAATAATGAGGTGCTCTACCCCATCAAGTTTCTGACTGAGAACCATCCCTCCACCACTCTCAAAGGCATCCGTTTGCATTATAAAAGAGAAATAAAAAACTGGACTGCACAACACTGGAGCAGAACAGAGAATAGCCTTAACAGTGCAAAAAGACTCATTACATTCTGTGGTCCATTTTACCTCATTTGGCTGTCTCTTTTTAATCAGGTCAGTTAAGGTGGCTGCCAATTCTGAAAAATTTGGCACAAAGTGGTGATAGTACCCTGCCAATCCCAAAAATGCCCATACTTGCTTCTTAGTAAGCCATTTGGGGCTACCAGCTACTGCCTGAGTCTGATATTTCAGGCTTAGTCTGTCCATTGCCCAGGATAAAATCCAGGTACCTGGTACTGTACATTGCCAAGGCATGTTTGGAAGGCTTGATAGTCATATCGGCTTCCTGAACAGCTTGTAAAACTGCCTGTAGGTGATGCAAATGGCTTGCCCAATTGGGACTGTAGATTAGATAGACAGATATATAGATATTTTTATTTATAAAGCACCTAAGTCCTGGGACTCAGAACACCATTCAGCAAAACAACAATACAATAATATAATTTAAAACCATGCAAAAGTCATTCAGACAAAATAAAACCATCATAAATACAAATCTATAAATAACCAATCTGTAATTCATAGCTAGAATTCAATCAATAAAAGCCTGCTGGAACAGATATGTGTTTAATCCTTTTTTAAAGGCTTTTACTGAGGGGGCCTCCTTTAGATAGCCAGGCAAGGAGTTCTACAGGGTAGGTGCGGCCACTGCAAATGCCCTATCTGCGGAGTGCTGCAACCTAACCCTGGGAACCCCAAGGAGGCCTCCCTTGGCAAAACTGAGTGCCCAAACCAGTCGGTAAGGAACAAGGAGATCTTGCAGATAAACAGGGCCCCTTTCATGCAGGGTCATATAGGTAAGGAGCTCTAGCTTGAAAAAAACTCTCCACCTGACCGGCAGCCAGTGCAGTCTGCAGAGGACCGAGGTGATGTATTCAGATCTCCTCACCTCAGTCATAGGTCTTACCACCACATTCTGCACCAGCTGCAGCCTGCAAAGGTTGCCCTCAGATAAACCAAGGTACAGAGTATTGCAGTAGTCCAACCTGGTAGTGATGAAAGCATGCATCAGTGCAGTCAGTTCCTCCTAGGAATCAGGGCTCAGATTCAGGCAATGTTCCTAAGATGAGAAACCACTTTTAACCATGGCCAACCTCTGAGCATCGAGTGTCAGGCTGTCATCTAGGATCACACCCAAACCCTTCACCTGTCTAGAGGGACAAGGGGAACACCCCCCAATGCTAAGCCAGGGGGTGACCCCCACCCCTCCCCTGAGTGACCTGGATTCACAATGTGACCAGTACCTCAGTCTTGTCTAGGTTAAGCTTAAGCCAGTTGTGTTTCATCCACAACTGGATTTCCTTGAGGCAGCTGTTCAATACGGAATCCAACAACTGATTTTCAGGTGCAAAGGACAGGTACAGCTGGGTATTATCTGTACAGCAGTGAAAACCCAGCCCATACTCCCTGATAATGTCCCCCAATGAGAGCACGTGCACCGTGAACAGTAATGGTGACAAGACCGAACCCAGCAGAACCCCACAGCACAGAGGCTTTGAGTTCGATGAGACAAGTCCCATTTTCACCCTCTGCACTCTGACTGTCAGGTATAATCTGAACCAGTGGATGACAGTACCAGACAGGCCACACCAGAGACACAGGCAGTAAAGCAGTACCTCATGGTCCACGATGTCAAATGCCACTGAGAGGTCCAGGAGAATCAAGATGGTATGGGCTCTCCTGTCCCTTGCCATAAGGAGATCATTTAACACCCTTACCAGTGCCGACTCTGTACTATGCCCCACATGGAACCCATACTGTAAAAGCTCATAGGCAGAGGAAAAGGCAAGATGTCTTTCAAGCTGCACAGCCACCACCTTTTCAATAACCTTCCCTAAAAATGGGAGGTCCAGGCCAGTGGTGCTGAGTGTTGAGGCACTGGACACACCTCATGCTACGCCAGTGACCCGGGTTCAGGAATGAGCCCAGGACACTGGGGCTCAACAGGGAAGGGGAGGGATTGAGTGTCCAGAAGACAGCTCTTCCTCCCTGGGGTAGGGGGCTTTCATGTTGCTGCTGTCTAGCAACCTCTGGTGGTGCAGGGTTCACACAGAAGTCAGAAGCCAGGAAGAGTGGGGATTGGCTGGGAGGCGCTCCTGTGGGCATTCTTGGGAGCAAGCACACAATGCATTGGAGTGCATTGCACTTCCCAGCCAATAGGGGGAAACATGGAAAAATCCCCTACTGCTGGGTGAGGTGATGGGACCATCAGTTGCCCCGGCCATACGTCCAATGTTGGCCGCAACTCCCAACTCTCCCCTTGGGGACTCGTGGGCCTCTCCTTGTGCCCGGGAGAGCCCGGGGTCCTGATCCCGATGTAGCGACGGGAGTGCGGTTCAGATGGGCGGCGGAGCTGTGGAGCAGAGCATGGATCCCCGAGAGATGCCCCGATTAGGTAGGTGGATAAAAAGACTTAAAAAAAAAATGGGAGTTCCGAGACTGGCCTGTAATTGCTGCGGCAGTCCAGATCCAACGAGGGCTTGTTCAAACAGGGGCCTAACCAGCACCTCTTTCAAGGACAGTGGAAAGACCCCACTCCTCAAGGAACTCCAGACAACCTCAGCAACCACAGGTCCAGTCAGGTCCAGACATTCAACCAAAAGGCGGGTCAGACCTGGGTCTAGATCACACTTTGTAGGCCGCAGCTTTGAGATTATCCTTGCCACTTCCTCTAACCCAACTAGCTCAAACTCATCCAGACAGGAGGAGTGTTCCAGCACAACTCAGGTTGGACACTGCATCCCTTTCAAGAGATACTCGAGGAGCCCTCAGCCCTGACAGTGGACACCTTGTCAGCGAAGAACAGAGCCAGCTCCTCTCACCTAGTGCTAGAAACTGCTCCCCCAACACAGAGACAGACCAGATGTAAAAGCCTGTCTACCATGTGGAAGAGCTGAGCTGGTTTGCTCCTTGCCACAGCAATCTTCTGAGACAGAAATTCCACCTTTTTTGGGGAGATCATTCCCGATAGTCAATATAATGTGTCCTCAAGGCCAATTTGTCCTTCACTAAACCAGATCTCCTCCAGCATCTCTCTAACCTCTGCCCCATATTCTTTAAACTCCAGAGATCCTCATCCAACCAAGGTGGTCTTCAGCAAGTAGACAAGGGGCAGACACGAATGGATGCGATTGAGTCAAAGGCCTCAGTAACCGCCCCATTATAGGCTACCACTGCTTCCTCTGGCCCAACCACACTAGCCAGCTCAACACCTGATAGGTCCAGCACCGCCAATAGTTCCATAGAGGAAACTCCACATCATTCAAGTAGGCAGCTGAATAGGCTCAATGAGGGGCCAACATTTTATCCTTCAGCTTTCGAAAAGTTGTAGAAGCACCATACACGCCAAAGGGCATGGTACAAAACTGGAAGAATCTTACTGTATATGCAAAAGCAGTTTGTTTTCCCTTGAGGCAGCCTCCAGGAGGATCTGCCAGTACCCTTTCATAAGTTCAAGGGTGGATATGTACTAGGCACCTCCCAAACAATCTAACAGTTTTTCAAAATGGGGCATTGGGTATGGATCAGACTTGGACAACTGATTTATTTTTTGGAAATCTATGCAGATCTGTAACCCACCTTCCTTCTTTCCTACAGTCACAGTGGAGGAGCTCCAATCACTTTTAGAAGGCTGAATTATACCTAGTTTCTGCATATCCCTGATTTCCTTTATAAACTCAGGTTTGAATCTTTCAGCAGTTCTGTAGGGCGTTTGCCATATTGGTACACTATCGCCTGTATGTATCACTTGCTACACCCCATTCGCCCTCCCAGGAACTAAGGTACAGGTCTCTTTGAATTTTCCTAATAAACTTTGTACTTCTTGGGTCTGGATATGAGATAGGGCAGGACTGATTTTTATTGGTTCTTTAACCTCTACCCCAATCTTTGGTAGGCACTTTCCAGATCCCAATCCTCACTTTCAGAGACAATAGTCAGGGATAGACTCTTTGGGTTTCCCCACCCAGGCCTTCAGCTGATTTGAATGATATACCTTGATGCCAGCCTGTCTGGAGTCTCAATTTTATATGTTATTAGCCCCATCCATTTTACAACCTTGAAAGGGCCCTGCCATTTGGCCAGTAACTTGTTCTCACTTGAGGGCAACAGCAATACGACCTGGTCCTGCTCACAGAATTCTTTCTCATTTGTACCTTTATTGTAATACCCTTTTTGTTGCTCTTGTGCTTGTTCACAATTGTCATGTGCTTGTTTTACAAATTTGACCAACCTTGTTCTGAGATTGATCATTTACCCAGTCACTTCCTGTTTATGACCAGGCTGTTCTTCCCAAGTCTCTCTGGCCACTTCAGGAGGACCCCTGGGTGGGTTGTCCCCCATACAGCAGTTCAAAGGGAGAAAACCCAATAGATGCCTGTGGTACCTCCTGATAAGCAAACAAAAGATACTGCAGAAAAGTATTCCATTATTGCCCTCATTATGTACATACTTCTGTAACATCCTTTTTTATGGTTTGGTTGCACCTGTCAACAAACTTGTCCATCTGAGAATGATATGGGGAAGTGTGTAATGCCACAACCCCTAGTAACTAGTGCAGTTCTTTCAGGAGGACTGTACTGAAATTACTCCTCTGGTCAGTGAGGATCTGTCATGGAATGCCCACTTGTATAAACAGTTCAGCCATTTGCTCTACAATACCAGGAGTGGTCACAGTCCACAAAGGAATCAACACAGGGTATTGAGTGTTATAATTACAGATAACCAGAATGAAGTGGTTACCCCAAGCACTGTCATCAAGGGGGCCCGTGATATCCGTGGCAATCTTTTTGAATGGGGGATCAGTCAACAGGATAGGTATTGGGGGACTTTATCATTCTTCATGATAAGTGCCACCTTCTGACATTCCTCCTACCTCTTACAATAGTCTTTTACTTGCTGGTGAATCCCATGCCAGTAAAAAACAGTGCATCAGTCTACCTAAGGTGCATGCCTTCCCCTGTTGCCCTGCCAGGGGAATGTCATGGGCCAAGTAACGAAGGTCAGCTCTGTACTTAATGGGTACCACAAGTTGCTTAACCTGTTCCTGGGTCCCAGGGTGGATACACACTCTATACAATAACTGGTTGATTTTTTGTACATCATTCCTTTTCTGTTCCCTCTGAGCTTGCAAAGACATGGGTTGTAAAGACACAACTGATTTGTTCATCCAGAAACTCATCTGCCTTTTTAATAGAAACACCATCCTGATTCAGTATCTGTGAGAGAGTGAAGGTGCTCTCCCACCCCCCTTTTTCTTTTGTATTTAAGGAAGATAGTGGGTACTGGATGTACTTCTGTTCTCTGTCCTTGTCCTAATCGTATTGTTATATGTTTGTTTGTTTGTTGGGCTGGCCACCCACTTTGTTTATCCATTTATTGCTGTCTCTTGTCCGTCCTTCTATTACCCCTTTTCAATACATCCCAGTACTACTAGTCTGCCTACAATAAAAAGAAACCTGTAATAAGTGCTGAGGATGTCAGGACTGCTCCCCTGTTGTTATAAAAAAATGTCCTGTCCTCTTTGTTTATGTGCCCGGAGCTTGTGTTATGCTCCTTATCATAAAAGCATATGTTTTCCCTGCTGAAAATAGTATATAGAGCTGTTTTCAGCTCCGCAGGCTTTCCTCTCTGTTAAATGCCTGCCTGTATGACTATTTGCGAGGGTTTTTTTAAAGTTATAGCCCTCCGCTGGGAATATTGTAAGGTGCTGCTTAATAACGCTTAGTTTTAGCCCTATTTGTCCTTCCTGTACTTTCAAGGGCTTGGCTGTGCCTTTTTAGTTTAAAAATCACATAGAGGACCTCCTGGTTCTCTCCCCTGTCCCTCGTTTTGCCCTTCTGGCAGGAACACTTGAAAAATGTGGCTTTTCCTTTGTAATTATGCCGCTGAGCTCCTGCACGACTGTGCGAATACGAGTGCTGGTAATTTTAGACCCGCTCGAATGTGCGCACAGTCGTGAAGGCATTGTGGGCCAGATATTCAAAACTTTGCGCTGGGCAAAAATCATTTGCGCAGGTTTAGCGCGGGATTAGCGCGGGTCTGCCATATTCAAAAGGCCAAATAGCTCGGGCAAACTGCATTAGCGCCAGGCAAAAGTATAATGTATGCAAGGGGCAAACTGACATGAATACAAGCGCAATGCAATATTCAGTGGCTAGCGCGGCTAAGTGGTTTAATGGCGACTAGCGTGACAGTTAGCGTGGTGTAGATTAGCCATGAAAAAGCTGGTCTTAATCCTGGGCAATCAGCTTTGTGCAACATAAATGGCTGTGCTGGATTTGCTGGGTTTAGCGCCGGTCTCATGCCGACCCTAATACATAAATATAACACATAGATAAAGCCAAACATAGTGGAAGCTTGCTGCTAACCAATGGCATCACAATGATGCCATCATCTGCCACCAGTCCCAGCCATGCCAGGCAGTAAGTGGTGACCCTGCCGCCAGTGGACAGCATGGCAGTTAGCCACAGCACACACCTGCTGACCACACATATCTGTGGACAAAACAGATGCCAGCACACACATGCAGCACTGTGGGCATGGAGGATGTTGAGGGAGTGTGTATGGGTGGCCAGGCTGTGCCACAGACCAGGTGTGGCCACAAGGCTGGGACTCAGCATGCAGTGCACATGGGCCAGTATTAGGAATACCCCAACACTAGTGTGCCTTTCGGATACTATATGCCCCCCCCCCAGCCACATACCACACAGCTGTACAACTGCCACAACACACAAAGCCAGATATGTACATGTCACTGTGGGCATCACATGCCACAGGTACAGCATCTGTGGGTCACACAACAGTGTAACAGTAATGTCGACTGTCAGTAAACACCTGCAGGTTGGGCCTGTCACTGTGTACAGTGCAATCAGCATCACTTGCCCTACACACCATAGGCAGTGCTACGTCCCTCACACTACTGTCTCCTTGCTACTGTAGTGTCTGCTGTGCACTGTAGCATGCCCTACAGTGTGACAGTTGCATGCAGCACCACCACCACCTGTGCCTATGCTGTCCTGTCCCCTGGGGTACAATATGCTATGCTATGCTATGCTGTACTGTTTACCTGTAGCCTGTAGCTATCATCGTGCACTGCCAGACTGACCTACAGATGGAGCTGCGGTTGGACCTTGTCTGCCCTGTACTTCCAGACTGACCTACAGGTGGCTCTATGGGACCCTGCAGTAACGCTAGGCAAACTGTGTGCAAATCAGGGTATAATGAGATGCTAATCCGGTTGTTTGCCCAGAGACTACCTAAGTAGGCTCATTTGCATGGCACTTTTGAATATGGCACATTTTAGCTCCGGGCAAGCGTGTTTGCTCCAGGCTAACTGCTTAGCTCCGCGCTAATGTGTTAGCGCGGCGCTAATGGTACGGGGAATATTGTAAAGTTTTGATCACTGTTCTTTCTCATCTGCTGCTTCCTGCAACTGTACTGAGTCCATGCATTTGCTGGCACACACATTGGCCACGTAGTTTGTCTGTACCTGCCCTCACGTTGCTGTGTACTGTGTTGTTGTTGTGGGTTGCACTTCTGGTTGTTTTATTCAGTGCTGTCTTATTCCAGGGCAATGTTTGCCCTGCACTCCCAGCCCAGTTTGCATGGCCTCATTACCATGCTATATTCAGAAGCTGTTTGCCCTGGGCTATTCCGTTTGAATATGGCTTGCTTTGTGCTCTGGGCTCAGTTTGCCCGCTGGGCAGTGCTAATTTTGCCCCTGGGCAAAGTTTTGAATATTTGGCCCTTAGCCTTCTAATTTTCCCCCCCGAGTGATGTTTTCTGCTTAACCATGACAGTTTCTAAGTTAGCATACCCTCCAGAGATGAATTCCATACATTTGGTGTTATTTCAAAGCCTTTTTCAAAATGAGGGATTTTCGGCTTCTCCTGGCATTTCAGAGCCCTGGAGTCTGATCACCTTCAGCTGCAGCTCTCTCCTAAGAGCCAGCCGTTTACTTAATTCTTTTATGCTGTTGCAAGAAGGGGTGGTGCTTCCTGGTGCCAGAGAGTGGATTAAAACCTCCCAGAAGGAGTATAATTCACTGTTGTGAATATAAATATAATGTTATATTTATTTTAAGACATTTAGCTTTTGTAAATATAATAAATACATTGTAAATAAAGAAATACTGTTTGAAATAAAGTACGGGGTGGAGTGATGAAGTCACATGACCCCCCTACAGTGTATATAAGCTGAACACTTAGCTCAGGTAGTCAGGATGGAGAGACAGAGTTGGTATCGAGAGTACTTGATGAAAGGAAAGCATTAGATGGGATGTGATGCTGTAACCATCCCTAAAGCTAGTAATTCCTTACCTTATTTTTGTTGCTTTAATTCTCTTTTTATTTTGCCGTTTCCAGTTCACTTTTTATAATTTCTGTAAATAAATATCTTTATTTTTGCTGCATTTTGCCTCGGTGGTCCATTTGTACCCACAGCCTGTGACAGTATCTATTCAATATTCTGTACAGTCTCTGCTAAGACAGTCTGTCTCTCTACTGCCCCTTTCTTCTTTTTCAGCCTTCTTTCTCTTTTGGTTATTTTTACCTTATTTTGGTTGATAAATAGCTCAGGGTCCTGAAAAGGAAATATTTCTCCCAAATCTATTTACTTCTTTGCTTGGGAGCAAATTACCACTGCTGCCAAAACCTGTTCCACCTTTTCCCCTGTAAACAATTGCTGGAACTCTGGAAAATCATGTTCTAACACCATTGGGACAGGAGGATTATCTACCACCCCCAACTTTATATTATGGAATACTCCCTTCACCTGTACAGGAATTTGGGTGGTGGGGTAGTACTTGGTATCCCCATGAACACAAGTTACACCTGTACTGGGTTCTCATTTACACTGGTCAGGGAGCAATTCAGTACAAATCTAAGTCTGTCATCTCTCTGAGTCAATTAATCGTGGCATTACTTTCCCCTCCATGGTCACTTAAGTAATGTATTGACCGCAGTCAGCCAATGCTAGCTTAGGTTGCTCAGACCTTTTCTTAGGGCATCTCTGTGCAGTGTGGCCCACCCCTTAAAGTTATGGCAAATTATTTCAGAAAGTGGAGTTTTTTCTCCATTACCAACTCTGGATGCTGTTTTCGGATTACTCTTGTACCCCTGGAAAGGCCTAAACAGTCCTGCATTCGTAGGGAGGTGTCTCAGTGAGGAATGCTGGGCTTGATGAGCTGCTTGCAAATCCTCCAGATTGATTGCTCTCTCTACTGTATCAGGGCGATGCTCTGTTACCTGAACTTGGAGGTCCCCAGACAGGAGCTTCATGAACTGCTCCAAGATAAAAAAAAAAAAAAATGTCCAGTATCTGCTGGATGATCCTGCCATCTGGTTGCACCCACTTGTTACAAAGGTCCCGCACACAAGGCAGATGTCTGGTATGTCACAGCACAAAATCTCTGTCTGTAGGTTTCCTTGTTGATGTTATACTTTGGCAGAATGGCTTCTTTCACTTGGCAATAGTCCTCTGCATGTTTTGAATCCATATTGCTGTAAGAAGGCTGGGCAAGTCCACTTATATATGGCACTAACCGAATGGCCCACTGCTCTCGGGGTACCTGCCAGGCTCTGGCCACCCTCTCAAAAGTCGTGAGGTAGGCCTTTAGCTCACCATCAGATCCAAGGTATATCAATTTAATGTCTTTCAGGCCAGTCGTATTACCAGCCCTTTCCTGGTCAGTGTCATCTTCACCCACATTTTGCCTGTGGCTTTGTAATGCTTGGAAAGTCTCTATACACTGGACCTCTTGTCATTCCCTCTGGCATTCGCTTTCAATCTGTTTAACTGACAACCAGTGCAGTAACTCCAGAATTCCTTTGGGGACTCATCCGACATTTCTTCTCGGTTTCATCCACACCTGCAGCCTGCAGGAATAGGGCAGTGTAGGTCTTTGGTTTTTATGCAATACTCAAAAATACATAAGGAGATGCAGAATCTGCCAGGAAGACCCATAGTATCTGCTATTGGCTCACTATTTGAACCTATCTTGCAATTCATTAATCTACATCTTCAACCATTAGTGGAAAAACATGTACGTATGTTAAAGATTCCAGTGACATAATTCATAAACTTAATGCACTATCAGAGCAAGGAATTCTACAAAGCTGCTGTCTAGTGACAGTTGATGTATCAGACTTATTTACATCTGTACCACATGTTCAGGGAGTGGAAACAATGAGAAAGAGGCTAGATTTGAGTGGGGGAGAACAAGCCAGACCCTAAAACATTAGTTCTTCAAGAGTTAACAGTAATTATTTTTAATAAAAATTATTTAGAATTTGCTGGAAGTTTTTTTCTCCAGATAAGAGATACAGTGTACTGGGTCAGTTCACCATATGTAGAATGGCACATGCTAAAACCGTGCAACAGAGACAGCGTGGGTGAAAATAGTGACAGGGTGCAAAACCACTAAACGGTGTATGTGCAGTAATGCACCCTGTCTCTTTTCCCTCGTAGAGGATAAGTCCTTTGATGGGAGGAGAGTCCATCTAGCAGGTGCCATGGCTCAATAGGATGAGCCACAGGCAGCAATGGAGTGA
This sequence comes from Neoceratodus forsteri, assembly GCA_016271365.2. NCBI lineage: Eukaryota > Metazoa > Chordata > Ceratodontiformes > Ceratodontidae > Neoceratodus > Neoceratodus forsteri. Next base: position 756,670,751 of record CM057454.1, read on the forward strand.
ATGCGTCTGCGGACCCGGACATCAAATCAGTCCCAGGCATGGAATTTTTCTTTATTTAGCACTTTGTGTGATTTAAGTGTACATCACCCCCTCGGAGTTGATTATTTTAGTTGGGGGTTCAGAGAACACAACCCGTAATAGAGGAGGTGCCCGAAAACATAAAGAAATGGCTGGCAATATATTGCATCAGGCTTGGCAGTGCGGTATATTGCTGCGGCATTATGTTGTGCAACATTATGACCCTGTGCCAAGATACAGCCATGAGCAGTACAATGGCTCTGGTCTACGCAAATGCATACCTTTGAATTTGAAAAACAGAGTATACTGGAAGAAGCTGAAAACCCCTTTCACCAATATATAAAGTCATGGTACCACTATATTGATAATATTTCTTTTCACCTGGACAGGCTCAATTTATGAGTTGGAAAGATTCCACCAGTATTGTCAGTGTCAGTGGCTCAGTAGGTAGCACACTCGCCTCTGAGGCCAGGAGATCAGAGGGCTGTGGGTTCAGTTCCCACATCTGGCACGTGGGTTAATATCCCAATACTGACACTGTAGTGCAGCATGAGGGGGGTGCTGCACTTCTGAGGTGCCATCTTTCTGATGAGACATTAAACCAAGGTCCCATCTGCCTGGACTGGTGGTAGTTCAGGTGGATGTTAAAGATCCCATGGCACTTTTTGAAAAGAGTAGGGGAATTTCCACGGTGTCCTGGCCAAATTTCCCCCATTCACTAAGAATACCACCAGAAGCTTGGTCTTGTTCAGTTTCAGTTGGTTACCATCTGTATCCCCCCTCCCCCTAGTCACCCCTGAAAAAGGGACTTCTAGGCCCAGTGGGCTTACTGGGTCAACACATTTCAATAAATAAATAGTATCTGAATGGCATTGACATAAGTCTAAAATACAATACAGTCAGAAAAAGCATATCATATCTGGATTTAATGATCGTTAAAAACAATTGGCAACTACAAACAAGTCTGTTTAGGAAATCCCCAGACAGAAGTACCTTGCTGCATGGTTCTAGTTATTATGAACCTAAAGAAGTACTCCTTACTCACAGTTAGTGAGGGTCAGACGCAATTGCAGCTCTGAGGAAAAATTCATTAAAAACAAAGATGAGATGCTGGACAGGTTCTGTGAAAGGGGCTATAGCCAGAAAACTATAAGACAGACAGATTTTAAAAGCCAGACACAAAACAGGTCAGACATACTTACACCAAGAGCACCTAGTTGGAGTCCTTCACAGAACAGACTTGTCTTTGCCACAAAGTACAATAAATTCCAGGAGATTAGAAAGATTGTAAATAAACACTGGCACCTGTTAAGCTTGGACAATCCAGCAGTCACTACATTTAAACAAAAACCTATAGTAGCAGCTAAAAGGGTGTCTATAATGAAAGACAAGTTGGTGAAATCACAATCCCCCCCCCCCAAAGAGAGGTGGACAGTTACTGCTAGGGCCCTTACAGCCAGGAATGGCACCCTGTGGTAAGCGTTCAGTATGTGGGCACATAAGCAAAAAGACCAAGTTCCAACATCCCCATATAGGACAGAGATTTGATTTAAGGCAACAGATTAATTGTTCCACCCAGTGAGTTGTTATGTGCTACAGTGTCCATGTGACATGCTATATGTGGACCAAACTCCCCATGCCCTAAAAGTCAGGATACAACAAGGGGGATGGAACCTCACAGGTAGCTGTACATTTTATTTTTATTGTTTTATTATTTATTTATTCTCCTGTGGCCACCCAGATGCTTCCCCATAGCCTAACAGCTCTACCTATGGGGATCCGTCTGCCGTCCGTCTCTACTGGGACCGCAGCACCCAGTAACCCCTGTGACTTATCCCCTGCAGCGGGGTGGCAGGGAGCCCCTTTACTCCCCACCCCAAAGGATCCTGTTCGGGTGCCAGTGCCCAGCGAACTTGAGGACAGCCATCAAGCCACGTCGGGTGCCACCATTTTCCCCTGTACTATTTCCCCGAGTCGGTGGCATGCCATGATGCCAGCGGGCGTAAGCACGCACGTATCTGCATGCATCTCACCCAGGCGTCTGCCCCCAACTCTACCCCCTTGTACGGCATGCTTCCCCAACCCCCAGCCTCCACCAGGAAGCAGTCGGATGCCGACCGTTGTGAACCCCCGCCCAGAGAGCAGTCCATGGGACGCTCAATCCCTCTCCTTTCCTGCCAGTCCCCGTTGACCCGTGCTCACTCCTGAACCCAGGTTGCTGGCGTGGCGCGAGGTGTAGCATCCAGCGCTTCAACCCTCAGCTCCACCGAGCTGGCGGTAGCTGTACATTTTAGAAACAGGTGCACATCTCAGATCCTGGGGTCTAGAAGCAGTCTATCCACCTGAAAGGGTGGGGGGAGGAGAGATTACTCCAAAACATTAGATAGAGGGGAGATGAAATGGATATTTCATCTAAAAACACTGGATAAAAATATTGGCAGGACTTCTGACACAATTGGCAGGCATGCTAGTAATCCAAGTGAAGGATGGGGGGGCATATATGTGGGGTAGAGAAATGGTATACATTTTAAATACAAACATAATGGTACATGTAAACAGCACATTTATGAATACTGTTATCTTAAAATTCATATGTAATAAGTTACTGGGTTCTTCATGTGTGGTCAGCTGTCAACCTCACAAGCTTGTATCTGATCCAATCAATATGAAATTAACTAGATCCCTTAAAATGTACAGAAAACTAAAGCAATAATATGGACCCACAGCAATAAATAAATTTGTGTGGTTTATTTGTATGGGAATATTTGGTAATATTAAAAATAAACTTTTGGACTGAACATCGCCCCCTAGAGTGCTGCAGTGACTATAGGAGCCCGTAGCAGCTGACCAGCAGGATAAGGGACTCACACAATTTACAACTATAATATCAGTGTTGTATAGAAAAATGTTATGCACAATATTAGTGACATACATGCTGCTCTCTCTGTGGTGTTCCCCAGTGCACCCCCTCCGGATCTGTTGTAACTCGATAGTTCATTAATGTGCCAACAGAATATTGCTGCCAGAATGTTGTTCGGGCAATTATGTCACACTTCTCTTCTGTGACTTGTTCTTTTTTTGCCATTGGGCACTGTTGCCATTCTCCGGGTAGCCCATCTTGCCACCAGGGTGCATCCTGGAGTTTATTTAAATATATGGAGAGTGCAGGGGGAAAATCGCTGTCGCTCCAACTGCTGGACGACAGATTGTCTGAACACTGTGCTGGATGTCGGCCAAGTGCTGGCTACATCATTTATGCTTGCAACTTGGTTGTCGCTGTGGCATGGGTGAACTTTGTAATTCACAATGGCATATGTATCCTTTTAGCCCACAACAAATGCCAGGGAAACATAATATTTTGATAAAAATAAATCAAGTTTTATCTCTTCATTACACTTTGAAGAACTCCGTAGCCACCAGCAAATGGTTCTATGAGCCCGCTCACCCGACATCAAGGTATCAGTACTCCTGATATTGTTTACAGTTGCTAGGCAACTGTTCTCACCACAGGTGGGTTTGTGAGATCACAGAGGGTGACATTACCCTGGGTGCAGAATGAGGGGGTCAAGAGGAAGAGTAAGACATAGGAAAAGTATCCACAGCATGGACACTCCATTTCTATGAGGAGAGAGACGCTAACCTGAAAGGTAAATTTGCAAAAGATTTGACCTGAAAAGTTGCATTACTATAACCTGTGAGGCTAATAAGCTTTTTAAAAATTAGCAATATATTTTATGAGGTCTCCCTGATTTGACTTGGGCATTTTTTACAGATTCATTGCTACATGGGAGCTGAAACTTACAAAAAGTAATTCCTAGTAAAAAGCATCCAAGGCTGCGAGGTATGCTTGTGTCTGCTCAGTTACGGGGTTTGTCAGGCTCTTAGAAGCAGAATAAAACATATTAGAACATTTACTGGTGGAGGTGGCACACATGCTCACATTTCAATGAATGAATGAACTCACATTGGGCCCTATTTGCAAAAGGAAGCAGATGGGCTATGCACTGTGTAACCTGGGTGCATAGCTCATCCGCACCCAGCTGCACACACTGCGCCCAATCCATGTGATGCACAAAGAAGGGCTGCCCCTGCCTGCACACCCGATCCCTGGCCACGCGCACAGCTCCGCACTGGGGTGGGCGGCGGGGCGGGGGCCACGGCAGCACTCCGTACAATGCACAAAACCACAGAGTGCTGTGCACAGTGTACAGCAGCTGTGCTTCTGGCAGGCAGCCATAATCCCAGGTGGCTGGTTATGTGCCACCCGAGAATGGAGCCACCGGCTGCAGTGGTCACAGCGGGGGCATCGGCACCCCCAATATGGATGCCCCTGCCTTGGGGGATAACTGGGTGGGCTGGGGCAGTTAGATGATGACTTCAGCCCAGACATCTCGCCCAGTGCTCTGCATGCTGAGACAAACATGGCACCCTGCGGGTGCAAGGGATCCACTCCGGGACCCGGTCCGGGCAGCCTAATGGCTGCGCAGCCAGGTCCACAGTCCCAGACTGCCCCCACGAACCTGTGCACCGGGGGAGGGGCCATGTAAGGGAGTCTGGCGGGGACTGCTGTTCGTGAATGCAGTCCATGCGTGAGGATACGCGGGGGGTGAAAACGTACAATTCGCACGTACCCACACCCACTTTTGTGAATAGGGGCCATTATGCAAATTATGTTTGTGGGACATTCCAAAATGTGAAACAATCAGAATTGCTGAAAGTGAAAGTTATGAATACTTAAGAAAACCTTTTAGTAACATCTTGGATTTAATCTGAATTTGAAAATATTTGTATATGAACATGTTTGAGAATTTTTGTACATAATTTATTAAAGATGTTTTTTTACAGAAATAAACTTTGAAAAACTCCTAGATAGGGAGCAAAACATCAGGGAGACTTAATAAATATTTTGAAAAATTCTGCTACCTAAGAAGTATGTTTATTGTGAAGATACAAGCAACCCCCTTACTGTTTTGAATGGATTACAGTTTGCACCTTGGGCACACACCATAAAGATGACCATTTCCCATGGACACTGTCTTGACAATCATCCTCATCCTTGGAAGTGCCTCTTTGTGTGTCTGCCATACTCCTTCTTTGGATGTTTGGGCCTTGGCTCCCTCTTCCAGCACCTCTTCCACGGTACATCTATACCACTTCCTTTTGGGTCCTGGCACTATCACAACACCCCTCTTAGATAATCCATCCAAGGGCTGACACCATATGTCTGTTATAGTTGAGACTGAAGCAACATAAAGTGGTAGCTGCAAGGTGCAGATAGCATCATTTTATTCAAACACACAAACAAGAAAAAAAAAAGGCAAACATGATGAGTGCATAATATACTGTACTTTGCTGTGGTGAAACCATCTAACCAGTTCACTTCAAGGTAGCAGTATTATACCTTTCCCTGCTTTAAATGAAAAAAAGAGCTTCTACTTAGTATACCAGCCATGAGTGTCTCTGCTCACACCCACAGGCTACTAGAGGTCACCTTGCTCCTAAGAACAAAGAAAATGGTTCCTCTCTCCACAAGGGACAGTCTACAACTGAGCACAAGCTGACATTTACCCATAAACCCTAGGGTTTATTTAGCCCTCTCCTTGGTCCGTTGCTCCACTAACTTACTGTAATTAAGCAGTTTATAACAACTGCAAATGATATAACAGAGTGGGAAATAAAACATTACATAGATACACACAGATGTTAGCATTTCAAATGGCCACATTATAGACAAAAGGAACAAATCTATGCTACAAAAAGCAATAAATTAGGGGAGAGACTACTGTACTTCTTGTCCCTCCCTTGACTCCACAGACTCAATTTTCAGAGAGTCCTTGGATCATTGCAATTTGTGGCAATCCAGGGCTGTGGAAAACCTGGGGTGCATCAGGGACCGTACACCCAATTTTTAAGAAATGGGGGTCCCTGCACAAAAGACCCAAGAGTTGCCACAGCTGCATGGCTGCACCACACGTGGTACACCTGAGAGTATGATGGAGGGATCCGTCACCCCCAACCGGGCATAAGCCTACATGAGACACGGAGGTGGGGGGGTAATCTGTCTGGAATGTGGGGACCGAGGGCTGCTGCCATAGGGTATGACCGAGGGATGGCGACACTGAGAAGGAGCAGAGGAGGCACCTGGCAGAGGTGCCATTTAGAGTATCAGAAAGACGCTGGGACCAGATGGAGGGGTTGGCATGATGACACCAGCATGACATGGACCCCAGGTGAAAGCAGCCCTAGCATCTCCCCACAGAACCTATAGTCCCATACTTAGGGTGGGTGGCAGTGGGTGCAGGTAGCGGGGTGCATATAGTGGACGGATATGTTCCCAGGAACCATAACATTCCCTTGGTGCATGGCGGCTGTTGGATGCCCTGCTACACTGCTGAAGTCCGGGTCCCATGGGGCAGGTGCCACAGCTGCTTTCACCTGGGGTCTATGTCATGATAGTGCCACCATGCCAACCCCCCCCCACCTGGTCCGAGCAGCTGTCTGTTACTCTGTATAGCCCCTCTGCCAGGTTCCTCCTCTGCTCCCTCTCAGTGCCACTGTGCCCCTGTCATACCCTATGGCATCCCCACTGCTCGAGCAACCTCCAGTCCCCATATTCCAAATCCTACACTCCACTTTCCAGCCTACCAGCAGAGGCACAGGGTCCTTAGACCAACTTCTGGCTGGTCTGACCTGAGGCCCCACTTGTTACCATGGCGGGGCTTCTGGAATAGCAAAAAAGGGGATGATGCAGCCCCACTGTGGCATAACCACCCTTGCAACCTGGGGTACGGGTGCTTCTGCTGCAAGGGTGGTTTAGGCGCAGGGCATCCCAATTTTGACACAGTCAGTGTTCAAATATTGGGATAGCCACAAACTGACACAAGGTGCCACTTGCATCAAACCTGTCTGCTGCAAGTACCTTGCGTCAAACATTTCAGTTTGAAAATTGAGCTCCTCCTCTCAGCTTTAGGATAACATAAAGCCTACAGATTTGAGTCAGCCAGGCTCCTATAAAGAACAGAGGAGGGCCCCACATAAAGCACCACCATGGGAAAGCAGTGAGCAGAGCAGGTAGGATTTTTATCTCCTCCAAGTAAGGCTCAATTTGTTTTAAAACCTGTGTTAAGCTGCATGAGAGCGTGTATACATATCTTTTTACGTAGGCTTAAGTACACTAAGGGAAATGCATTAGGGTGGGAAAATAATGTTTTCTGTCCTGTTGGACAACTACTGAAACTACTACTCTACTACCAAACTCTGTCAAGCCCTGCAGCAGCTGACAAAGGAAGGAATGTTTCCAGAAGTACTTGTCAGCAACAGCCCACAAAAGCCTAAATTTATCAGAAATAGTTTATTTGTATCTAGATAGCAGGAGAGTCATATCAACCTCTTAACTCTGACTCCTTTTGTTTTAGCATACTGTGTCTCTCTCGCTCTCTCTGTATCTTTGTGAGAGAACAAAACTGCCTACTGTTCCTGTTACTGTTCCCTCCTCTCTCTCTCTCTCTCTCTCTCTCTCTCTCTCTTCCTGCGCTGTATTGGAGGATCCAACTCAGCTGTAACAGATAAATGTCGGTGTAACCCCCCTGCAAATGGGGGTTCCCAAAAGTCTTCCAGGAGCTTGTCTGAATGCTCCAAGCCTGGGTGGTATTCGGCGTCTGAGCTGCTTAACTGTGGTTGCAAGTGAGTGCTATTTGAGCCTCCACGTACTGTCTCTTTAAGAGCTGTCTGCTTGCAGACTTAATTAGTTTGTATGGGGGGGACTGTGTATTTAATGCTCAAATCCCGCCCGAGCTGCGGAGTAATCGCTCCATTTTGCGGTCGCTGAAGGTGCAAAGGGAGCCCATCTGAAAGCTGTAACTAAGTGTTTGCCTGTAATCATTTAAAGCATTAATAAAATTGTAGTTTGTCTAACCTGCCTTTATTGCAGCTGGGACTCTGTGTGTGTTACCTCTCCATTTTGGACCTAAACTGCTGTGCTAGACCAATTGGGTTAAGGGAGCCCTAACATGGAGCCTGTGGATGAATCAGAACTTGGACTCTTAATTTGAGCCAGCCACAAGGGGATTGTATGGGCAGTGACTCTGGGAAATGTAGTTTTGACCTTGGTGCCTTTTTCTACCAACAGAGGGAGTCTTATTGTGAGTGACAGCTGAATCAGCCAACAGAATAGTGTGGAGCTAAAGGAAATGCTCTGCTCTGTGACTGGAAAGATCAGATCAGTTCAGTTGTGGAAGTGAAGAGAGAAGGAGCTGTGTGCTTCTGCGGTGTATAGTTTCACGCGGGAAGCTGGTGTGAGGCCCTGAGTTTTGGTCTGCAGCCTTTGTGAGTGCCAATTTGGACTGAATCCAAGTTGTGAGGAGAAAGAAGCACTAGAAGTGTGGAAACCAGGCTCACCCTGTAGAAGACTGGAGAAACTGCTGAATTGCGCTCAGTCTGCCAGGAACTGAAGCTGCTGTGTGTGCTCCCGGGTATTTTGCAGTAATTGCGATTGGGATCGAGGAGCAGTCTGCCTAGTATAGTACTTTCCTTTTACATATGAATGTGTGTACTGCTTGTGGGGAATCGCTATTTCCAATCCCCAGTGCTGTGTGCTGTGTGTTGAAGCTGGAAGCAAACCCAAGCTTGTCTCGGACTAAATCCAGTTGCTATCAACTGTAGTGGGGTCCAGTCACAAGGACCTTGTCTCCATGCCCTGTTGTTCTGGCAATCCAGAAGAACATCCACCATCCAATCCTCAGCTTGGGTATTGTGAGTACAAATCAGGGTATTTTTCTGCAGCCTGTTTTCAATCACAAGTGTGTCATCTAATTCTTGTTGTTTCACTGCTTCATGGACTAAGCCATCCAGCTCCAGATTACAATTGGGTATTGTGCATATATTTTCTTCTACAGGGCCCTATCCATCTGCACCTGCCGGCCAACCCCGGCCAACGGACCTGGCTAGCCCCCCCCCAACCTGGGTACCCAGAGTGTGACTTTTCAGCCCCTGTATGTGTGCACAGTACTGTGCTTTAATGCCACCGATTAACCTGATTTCCCCCTCCCGTGTAACTGTTTTGTTGTTATCCTATATACTGTCTGTGGTGTTGGTACTTATGGAAACAGTATTGTGTTTTGTTGTGTATGTTGTTTAACCTTATTTTACAGGGGGTCCTCAGAGACGTGCTGCAGAATCAGTCTCGAGGGTAAGTGGTATCTATATGAGTGAACAGTGTGTATACATGGGGTATTGAGGCTGTAACTCCGGTGTACTGTGTGAGCCACTAGAGGGAATAAAAGGGTGTCTCAGTGTCCCAGAGGGCTGTGACCAAGCTAGTCTAACCACTACAAACCCTGACCTCTGGGTGGAGGCACCCGCCATAGGACCTAGGCCCCTCAACCTGTCTGTAGTCAAACAGGCAGGGGTAGTAGCCCTTGGGATAGCGCCACCTAGGGGTTACACCAGAAAACTGTTTAATTCTAAACCTTAATTTACTGAAGTTTAGTAAGTGCTATAGACTATGAGCAGGATTCACAAAGCTCTCGAAATTCTCACAGCTGCGGGAAAAACCCAGCACAAGTGGGTTGCCACTTGCGGATCTGCAGTTTTCCGCAGCTGGGGGTATTCACAAAGGTGGAGCTGGATTATGACTGGCTCCATGATTTATGACAGCTTGTGGGTGTTGTTGCCATGGAAGTCCCCACAGCTGCGGAAAACTGTTACGGATGGTGGGACCCAGCATAACATCTCCACAGCTGTGGGGGACTGTCAATACTACTCTCCGCAGCGGCAGAGATTTCAGTCTGCAACTGAAGTTGTGGTGTGGGACTTAGTCCCAAAACAATTTGTGAATCCTGCCCTACATTACCCAATTGCTGAATGTGGCAGAAATTTCAAAATCAGCTATCTTTTCCTTCCCCAAAACAGTCAGATGCAGTTTACTTATTTCTTCCAATTATGATAACCTGCAGTCATTAATTAAAAAGCAGAGTAAAAATGGAAAGAAGGCTTTGCGGCCCATAAGTTAGAAAAGGGTAAGAATGTAAAGAAGGGGCAGTGTTCACAGACAGCCATCCTGTGAACCAGAGAGAGGGATAGAATAGAAGGACAGAATGACAGAAGCGAGAGGTTGCAACCAAGAAAGATGCAGGAACTTTGTTGTCTTTTAATTAAGATGACTATGTCTTAAAAAGGGGTGGGGGTCTTGTTGAGGAGGTATCACTTCCCACAAACATCCCCCCTTTTGTAACCTTAAAAAAACAAATTCAGGGAAAGGGACCATGACCGTCTCACATGTGTATTCCCAAATTATTATTATTTATTCTTTATATTACAGTATTTTTTTATTTTGTTTTTAAACTGAAGTCCCCCTGGTTCCCTCCATTTCCATGACTGCTCAGCACATTCAGTATCCCAGGGACCAGCTTCTTCCCATTATTGTCAGTCTGAAAGACAGAAATGCAGAAGGTTTGTTGTAATATGGCACACTATGGCAGCATTCACATGTTTTAGTAAGAACTTAGATTGCAATGTAGTTACTCACTTGGTACCCTACCATGACCCATGTCCTTTCATATGGATCCACAAAGTGATCCCTTTCCCAGGTGAAGGTAGGAGGCAGTGGAGTGCCATCATTAAGAAAGGACCAATGTGTCCTTCCTCCCAGCTTCTACCCCCCAGTGGGACCTCTCTGAGGGTACTAGTCATCCCTTCATCATCCTGTACTGATATAAGATGAAGGACTGCTTTTTACAGCTGCAGGGGAAAGAGCCCTGCAAATGTCTTGCTATCACTTGGGGAAAAAGAGGCCCTTCAGACTCCCACCAAAGCACAATTTTGGAATTGGAGTATGATCCCTCCGCTATCTAAAATCACTACCGGGGTAGAATACTTCCTTTCCAACATGCAGCATACTATTACTGTCAGTGGATATGCTCAATGTAAACAGCACAGGTAGCATGTTAAGCTAAGCCTCACTGGAGAAATTCCTCTCTGCAGTCTTTCGTCTTAAAGGACACTTAAACCTTCTTTTTACACATTTTTATCTAAACAATAGCCCTGTTTACACTGCCAACTTTGCAACGCATCAACCCATGCGCATGGTTGATGTGCTACAAATTTGGCAGTGTAAACACTGTCAGGAGCGCCGTATGTGCCTGTCGGATCATTTTTTTGATCTGGCTCAGTTGTGGGATTAGTAGCTGAGTCAGTGGATTAAATGGTAGTGTGAACGCTTTGCTGCACTCACTCCGCTACAAAGGCTGTTTTAAAATCAGCCTCTGGTGAATTCACAGTCCCCCCTCAGAGTGATCTGCAGTGCTGTGAGGGCAGGCTGTGTGAACAGGATTGCAGAGGAAGCATCAGGAAGGGAGCGGTGTACATGCCACAGTGCTGCCACCGTGTAAACACAGCTATTGCCCTGTTGGTCACAACTGAGTTTGTAATGAGACTTCATTGCTCCATCAGAGTTTCAATTTACATTTCTCTACCAAGTGTGTGTGTGTGTGGGGGGGAATCTGTCTGTAGGTTTTGTTAACCCTTTCAGGACTGATCTATTCCCAGCCTTTTACAAAAAAGCTTACTATGTGCACTGAATGGAGGCTGAAGGCTTGGATAAAAAATATATATTTATGAAATCACTGACTGATTGTAAGCTACAGAATGTTTAACTTGGTGTTTTCAGACAAACTAGGCAAAATGCCCATTTAATTGTCTCCCACTCAAAGTAGGGTTATTACTTTAATCTAGTACCCAGTAGATGTTCATCTAATCTTTTTATAAAGGTATCTATCATAAGTGTATCTACTATGTTTCCAGGTAAACTATTCCATAACCTAGCAGTGCATATGTTATAGAAATTTTGGTGTCTAACTATATATATCCTTTGGTATTATGATTTGTTTACTGTGCTATCTGAGGATAAACTTTTTATGTAATTTGTGTATACCGCATTGTTTCATCAGGAGGGGATTTTTCATAATTTTGTACATAAGTAGCAAATCACCCCTGGTTCTTCTCAACTCAAGTGGGAAAAGATTAAGTATCTCCAATCTATTATTATAATTAAAGTTTTTTAATTCCAAAACAGATTTAGTAAATTTTCTATGTACTTTTTCTATTAGGTAGGTGTCTTTTTTGCGATAAGGGCTCCAAATTGGAGTTCCATAATCTAAGTGGGGTAATACATAGGTATTGTACAATTTAATAATGCATACTTCATTCCTGGAGATAAAAGCTCTCTTAATGGAGTGAATAATTTGATTACACTTCCGAGCAGTTTTGCTAATATGAGTGGCTGAGGTCAGGTTTGAGTCAATCCATACACCCATATCTTTTACGCATTTACTGCTCTTAAGAACCTCATTATTAAGAGTGTATTGATAATTGGGATTATTTTTCCCAAAATGCATTACCAAACATTTAATTTAATTAAATCTCATATTATTATTCACCCCCCATTGTTCGATGGCCTGAAGCTCTTTACATAGCAACTGGTGATTCAGGGGTGAGGAGACTTCCCCACCTATTTTGGTATCATCAGTAAACTTGGAGATGATATTATCAAGACCCTTACCCATATCATTCACAAATAAACCAAATAATACTGGACCCAATACTGATCCCTGTGGGATTCCACTGGTAACACTTCCCTCATTTGCTAGAAATGAATTGATTCTTACTCTTTGCTTTCTGCCCGACAACCAGTTTTTTATTCATCTAACTATATATCCATTTACTCCAATAGCAATTAGTTTTGAAATAAGTTTGTCATGTGGGACTAAATCAAAAGCCTTGCCCAAATCTTTTTTTTTCTAGGAAGATTACATCAATTGGAACTCCTTTATCAACTTGACTGCTTACAGAATTGTAAAATGAAATTAGATTAGTATTACATGAAAGACCTTTTGAAACCATGTTGAGTTTGATCCTGTAAACACAATGTTGCTACTTTATTATCAATTTTATTTTTGATAATTCGTTCCAATAACTTACAGCAAATTGATGTAAAATTAATGGGCCTATAGTTGGTTACATTAGATTTGTTACCTTTTTTATGAATGGGGACAACTATTGCCTGTCGCCAATCAAGAGGTACCTCACCAGTCATAATGGATTTATTAAACAGCATGGTCAAGGGCTGTACAACCACATTAGCTAATTTTTCCCAAACAATAGGACTGATATTATCAGGTCCTGGGGAAGATGATGTACGTAATTTGTTCAGCTCTATCAGTATTATTTCAGAATCCAAGATAAGTCTCTCTTCATTGTCAATACAAGGATCAATGATCACTAGTTTGTTTGGGTGAAATACTGAGGTGAAATATTTATTAAAACTATTAGCAATGTCCTTGTTGTTAATCATAGTAACACCATTATCCGTTACTGTATTTATTCTATTTTAAGTTTGCTTATTATTATTAACATAAGTGTAAAAAGTCTTTCAATTTTTTTTGTTGGCTAATTTTATCTCAAGCTTGATTTTTTCTTTCTTGATTAATGATTAAACAACCTCTGTTGTGTCCTATATTTTAGTTGATTGGTTAGAGAGGGATTTAATTTGTATTTCTTAAAATAGTTATGATTCTTTCTTATTTGGGTTTTTATAACCTTAGAGAACCATGGAGGAACATTACCTTTACTATAAATTTTTTTATACCTTGAGATGTATTGATTAATTATCTCATAAATCTTTGTTTTTAGTTTGTACCACATTAAATTAACCTCCAAATTATTAAAAGTGGTTCCCCATTCAATGTTACTAAATGCATTGGTTGTTTTATGCCAATCAGCTTTTTTATAATCAGGTAATGTTGTATACCCCTGAGTTTTTGGTTTAATAAGGTTACGTGTACATTCTATGGTTTTATGGTCACTACACCCTAAGTGTGAACATACCTCAACATTATAAATATGATCTTTGGAATTAGTAATTACCAGATCCAAGATGTTTTTTCCTCTAGTAGGGATATCTACTAATTGATCACATCCATGAGAGGATAGTATATCCACCAATGTTTGTTCTAAAGTAGTTGTCCCTTTCATAGAATCCCAGGCAATACCTGGAACACTAAAGTCACCCAATACTAGAATATCACCTAAACTTGATGCAGTTTCGATTTCATTAATTAAGGAATAGTTGTAACAACTATGACTATTTGGTGGTCTGTAATAGACACTCATTATTATTTTAGGTAGATGCGGGAAGGGTAGATTTATCCACAGGGTCTCTTGATCTTTCCTGGTTACTAGATATTTCCATTTCTAGGCATTGAATATGCTCAGAGATATAACATCATACTCTGCCTCCTTTCCTTTCAGCCCTATTCTCATAAAATAATTGGTACCCAGGTATATTGTTGGACCAATCACTATTCTCATCCCACCAAGTTTCTGAAACACATACAATATCAACAGTATGTTCCTTCATAAGTATTTTGAGTTCTGTTAATTTGGCTTGATTGAGACTCCTGGTTTTAATACTCCAAATTTTAATGTTGGCTAAATTATCCAGGGTACTATTGTTGTTCTTCTGGGTGCCCTTATCCCCCCTAGATGTTAGTTTAAAGATTTGCAAATGATATTCTCGAATGTTCTTCCTAATTTATATGCTCCACGTTTACTCAAATGCAAACCATCCCAACAATATAATGATCTGCTGTCACAAAGCACCTCCCAGTGAGGTATACATGAATAACCTTCTTTTAATGTCCATTTCTGCAACCACTCATTTATACATTTAATTTTTCTTTCTGTGTTATAGTTTGCCGTTGGTACTGGAAGTATTTCAGAAAAGTGTATTTCACACTTAATTCCTTTTAAGGTTTCTCCTAAACTAATAAACTCCTTTTTTATATTGTCAATTGATAATTTTTTTAAATCATTAGTACCAGCATGAATAATGACAAGAGGGTTAGGACCTGAATTATGAAGGATATCAACACACATATTATGGATATCTTTGATTCCAGACCCCCTAAATTATGAATAGGCAATATTATGTTTATCTTTCCTACACACAATGTTATCGGTGTATTTAATAATAGAATCACCTAGCACAAAATATTGTCTTTGTAACTCGTTAGCAGGTAAAGTATCCATGGGCTGGATATTATCACTCAAAGAAGATTCCAATACATTGTTACATGCTTGTTCAAGATGTTTAGCTTTAGATTTATACTTTCCTCCTTTCCCTTTATTGAGTGAGGGGTACAAGTATTCTCACATGTTGGTGCTTGTGTAGACTGTTCGATATCAGGGCATATACCAGGAGCTATAGTATTAACGGGCATCTCGTTTACTACCTCATTCACAGGCTCAGACCATTCCCTGGAATGAAACTCCTGATTATATTCCCTAGGATCTCTATCCCTTACAACATCACCATTGTTTAAGTTAATAGGGTTCATACCTATTGCTAAGTACAACACTGTTACCCAGGACCCTACATCTTGCTTTAGATTTAGGCCCTACCAAACCTTCAGTCCAATCTTCACTATCAGAGTTGTTTATATCATTATCATTTTGCTTTCTTTTTTCAGTCTGGGAAGTAGGATTTTGCTGTATAATCACTATTGGATCCATAGGTGTATTTACATCAGAGTTATCTGATGGATCTATCCCCTTATAAGTGCTATGTACTTTAGATAATAAAGTGTATTTAATATCCATCACTGCTGGGATTGATGGAGTGCAAAGTACTATATGGCATAGGTATTTAATTTTTTGGCTTGCCCCCTGGATTCCAGCACTCAAGCACTTCTTAATATAGTATAAGATGGGTGTGGGTGTGTGTGAGCTCCATGGTGGAAGGGTGAGGTGATTCCCAAGAAAAGATCTGTCCATGTGTTGTCATGATTTCTGAGAAGACTTAAAAATGTGTTGAGCAGTGCACCACACTTGTGGGATGGGACAAAAGGATGAAAAATCCCAACCGGTGAGATGATGCCACCCCCTCACAGATGCCACACCCGGCCAGCTGGCACCTCATGGAAGCCAGAGGTGAGTCCAGTGGATGCTGGGGTGATGGGGCTGGGGAAACCAGTGCAAGGGTCCAGTCAGGAAGGAGAGAAAGATACAAGAAAAAAAAAAGAAAAAAAATGTGTTGAGCTGGCCCAGCATCTGCAACACATTCTTGTGGATAAATCAGAACTGGAGCTATTGATGTCGCTAGAGCTGAACTTTAGAAAGAATGTGTAACTTTTGTTACACTGCAGTAAGGAATTTTTGTGTCTTTCAATGCAAAGAAGTGCATAATCCAAGACTAGCATAGTGTAGTGGTGACATGATATGCACATACCTGGGTATACAGGGTGGCACATGGACTGAGCCATATTATGCATTTACCAGGGTATATAATGAGGCAGGTGGAAGAGGCAAGTGGGTTAACATAAAGGTGAGCATATATCAGGTTGATCACACAAAAGTGACACAAGGTTTGCAGAATCACTGCATTCATAATTGCACAGAGTGATCGAGCAAAGGTATGGAGCAACCTGGGTAGACACTGAAGCACAATGCAGAGCCCAGTGTGTTCACGTAACCAAGGTGAGTGTATATCAGAAGCCGGTCACACCAAGTGACTAGGTTTGCAGAATGACTCCACTCACAAATGTACATGGTGATAGCGCCATGGTATGTGCTTACAAGGATATGCAGCGGGACACAAGGCAGAGTTAAATATTTATTTAGTTTTTGTTAACCGGGTTAGGTGCACTAGCCAAAGTTGACTATTTTTAGGCATGACCCGGGAGAATACATACCTAAACTGAGATGAGATTATACAATACATAGTACATAGTACATGTAGGTAAGAATACAAGTCAGACAGTACTTTAGATAATACACATAGCTTAGGCTGAGATGACACATGGTGACATTAGTACATGCAAATAACAATTGAGACTGGGCTAAGTGGCAGCTATAAAGACATTTTATGGCTATGCTTGTTTAGAAGTGCAGCAGTGTCCTGGGCAAAATAGGGTGGCCAGCTGTGAGGCATTAAGTGGGATCAAAGCATGTGCAAGGGACCCAGGATAGGTGGCGATATAGTTCTTTTTTGAAGATTGGGTGGGGGTTTGCCTGCCTCAGGGCAGGCAGGAGGGAGTTCCAGGTGGCTGGGGCGGTGCAGTGAAATACTAACATACTAATTGCCAGCAGATTAGGCCTTACGGTCTATTGAGTCTGCTCGAACCTCAGATCTCTAGTTGGGTACTGAGGCCCTCCCCCCCTTGTGTTCCAGAAACCCCTCTCATCCATCCCCACCCCCCTGGGCCAGGCCATCATCTGATACATCTGCTTTCTGTGTCTGTCCCACCCTCTCTTGAAGCCCTCCACTGTGGATCTCTGAACCAGCTTGCCAGGCACTGCATCCAAGGATCCACCACCTCTCAGTGAAAACTTCCTTCTCTTTCCCCCTCACCCTTCCATCTTCCAACTTCAAACCATGCCCTCTGGTGATACCTCCTGCTTTAGTCTAAAGATCCCTCCATGTTTACCCTATTTATTCCCTTGAGGTACTTGAAGACCTCAGTCATGTCCCCTGTCTCCCTCTCATCCAATGAAAACAGGCAGAGCTCCTCAAGTCTGTCCTCATCGTCAAATCCCTAGTCCTTGTATCATCTTAGTTGCCTCCTCTGTATCCTCTCCAGGAGCTGTATGTCCCTCTTCAAATCAGTACTGCTACAGTGCTCAAGGTGTGGTCTAACCAGTCCATTGTACAGCGGCAGAATCACTTCCCTGCTCCTAGAGGTGATCCCCTTATGATGCATCCCAACATCCTGTTTGCATTGCTAGCCGCCTCCTGCACTGCTCAGAGTTATTTATACATGCATCCACCATGACCCCTAGGTCTTTTTCTCCTGCTGAGGCCTCCAGCGCCTCCCTCCCAGGGTGTACCTGTGTTTAGGATTTCCCACCAAGATGTAACACCTTGCACTCGTGATATTGAAATTTAATTTCCATGTGTAAGCCCACCTTTCCAGGGTGTCCAGATCCCCTTGCAGGGCCAACCTCCCCTCTTCCCCCTCAACTACTGCTCCCATCTTGGAGTCATCAGTGAAAAGACTCATTTCACACCCTATACCCTCCCTGATGTCAGATATGTATGCATTAAACAGGATCGGACCCAGGACCGAGCCCTGCGGTACCCCACTACCGACCTCTCTAGGGTTTGAGAGCACCCTACCAACCACTACTGTCTGAGTGCATCCAGCTAGCCATTTTTCAATCCATCTGACCATCAAATGGTCTACTCCCAACCCCATCAGTTTCTCCACCAGACCATTGTGGGGGACAGAGTCAAACGCCTTGCTGAAGTCCAAGAATAATACATCCACAGGCTTTCCCCTGTCCAGTTTTGATGCTACCCATTTGTAGAACTCCACAAGATTGGTTTGACATGATCTACCTGGCACAAACCCATGTTGTAGACTATCCAGACCGCCCACCTCCTCCAAGTACACACCCAATCGTTCCTTTAGTATACTCTCCATTAATTTTCCCACCCCCGAGGTCAAACTGATGGGTCTATAGTTACCTGGTACTTCCCTTGACCGCCCCTTTATGAATTGGCACCACATGTGCCTCTCACCAATCCCTAGGTACCCTCCCTGTCTCAAGCGACCTGTTGAAGAGCTCCGCCAGGGGTGCAGCCAGTATGTCCGCCAATTCCCATAGTACTCTCAGATGCATGCCATCCGGCCCAGGAGATTTATCTTTCTTTAGGGCCTTAAGGGCTAACCACACCCTTTCGGTGCAGATAGCATCATCCATCCCCTCCACCTTACTGGCCTTTTTATCCTTTTCCTGATGTGACACCCCTGGAGTACCTCTCCTTCCCTCTTGCTCCATTTCTGTTGCTTCCTGATCCCACCTACTGCTTCTATCCCCATCATGCCTTGCTTTTTAGATATCCCATCCCCTTCCCTAGTGAACACAGCGGCGAAGTACTCGTTTAATACCTCGCCTCTTCCACCCACCCTCCTTCTGATCTCAATCTGCCGAGATGGCCCTTAGTTTTTCTCCACTCCCCAATGTACTGGAAGAACCCCTTTTCCCCTCCCCATATCTCCTGTGTCAGCCGCTGCTCTTAACTGGACTTTGCCCCCCGCACCATCCGGGTGGCTTTTCTAGATACAAGATGGTGCATTTCCTTTTCCCTATCCCCTCTTGTTGTTTTATATTTTTTGTAGGCAGCCTTCCTTTCTCTGATCGCTACCTGAACCTCATTGGACCACCAGCATGGTTTATGTGACCTTGCTCCCTTACGCTTCACCTTAGCGCAGGTCCTGACTGCCTCGTGGAGTCCCCGTTTTATGACCTCCCATCTCTTTTCCACATTTTTCATTGTTGTAATCCCCTTCAAGTGATCCTTGAAAATATTTCCCATGCCCACAAAGTCTGCTCCCCTGAAGTCCACTGCCAGTGTCCTAGATCTTCCCCCCATGCTTATTTGAAACCAGACAGTATTGTGGTCACTCCCAGTCAGGGGATCCTCTACAACCAGGTCCCTTACCAGATCCCCATCTGCCAGAATCACGTCCAGGACATGCCCCTCCCTTGTGGGCTCCATCACGTGTTGTGTTAAGAACACATCCTGGAAGCCAGCCAGCAGTCTCTGCTCCTTGGCCACCTTAGAGGACATGGTTCCCCAGTTTGTACCTGGCTTATTAAGGTCCCCCATCAATACCACTCCCTCCCCTTTTGGTCCACACTGGGCAATGATGTTGTCCAGCAAACCATCCTCCAGAACATCACCCATCCCAGGGGGCCTATATACTACACCCAGTTTGACCTTACCTCCTGCCGGGGTTCGTAAGGTGACCCATAAAGCCTCTACATTTCCCTCTGCCTCTTCTACTCTAGCAATTTCTGTGTCATCTCTAATGCTTCAGAGCCTTTTGAAGTGAGACACCTGGGTACGGTAAGGTGAAATTTGTTTGCCGAGCGTAGTCCATGGGCAGGTGTCTGTGGAACAAGTAGGAGTGCAAGGGAGGAGGGGGTTTGGTTATGGATTACAGAGTCTGTGAGGGTCCCTAGGGAGTATAGGCAGTAGGGGAGAGCCAGCCTAGGTCGCTATACAGTGTGCAGTGGTGCTTGAGGCGATGTGAAGAGGAGGCATACCGACATATGTTGTTATATGTGACATCCCATTTATGGAGAGCATTCTTATGGGCATTAGCAAAAGTGTAGACACCATATGTCAGCGCTGGAAGCAGAATACCCTTGGCAATAGCCAATTTAGCGGATGGTGTTAGCAGGTGACTAGTCTTGTAGGCAATTCCAAGTTTGGCATTTGTTGCTTTGCAGGTTGACTGGATGTGCAGACTGAAGTCAAGGGATTTATCAAGGAGGACTCCCAGGTATTTGAAGGATGTGACACAGTCGATAAGAGCCCCCCCCAGAGTCATGGACTAGGAGGGGTTCCTTACAGGCCCTGAGTTTGGGGGTTGTTGCAAATAGCATGGCTTGGGTCTTTATAGTGCTGAGGATGAGCTTATTAGCATTTAGCCATGTTTGCACATTCCTGAAATCCGAGGAGAGGTTTTCATTAATGATGTTGACTTTGTCAGCAATGGAGTAGAGGATGAGATCATCAGCATATAGGATAGCTGAGTAGGAGAGTATGGCAGAATCTATGTTGTTGATATATAGTGAGAAAAGAAGGGGTCCCAGAATGGAGCCCTGGGGTACTCCGATGTCAGTGCTGGTCACATCCAAGAGAGCATAGTTGAATTTAACAAGTTGTAATCTGTTTGATAAAAGTAGTTGCTAAACCAGTCAACTACTGAGGATGAGAAGTTAAGTCTATGCAGGGTTGAGAGAAGCAAGGGATGATCAACAAGATTGAAAGCCTTGGTAAGATCGATAAATACTGCTCCAGTGAGTAGGCCATGTTGCAGAGTACATCGGTAGAGAATTTGAGAAGAGCAGTTGAGGTTACTTGGTTAAACATAGAAACATAGAATTTGACAGCAGATAAGGACCGCTTGGCCCACCTAGTCTGCCCATTTTCCTACCTAACAGATAAGCTGCAGATTCTAGTTAACCAACAGCTTACTTCCTCCTACCCCCCACTAGGACTGCCTTATGTCTGTCCCATGCATTCTTGAATTCCCCCACTGTTCTTGACTCCACAACCTCTTCAGGGAGGCTGTTCCATGCATCCACAACCTCTCCATGAAAAATATTTCTCATTATTACATCTGAGCTGTCCCCTCTATCTTCAAATTGTGCCCCCTTGTTCTTGCACATCTCTTTTTCTGAAAGATGCTACCCTCTTAGACTTTGTTGATTCTCTTGAGGTACTTGAAAGTTTCTATCATGTCCCCACTCTCCCTTCTTTCCTCAAGGGTATACATATTAAGGTCCTTTAGTCTTTCTTTGTATGTCTTCTGGTGCAGACCCTGCACCATTTTGGTTGCCCTCTTCTGGACAGCCTCCACTCTGTCTATGGCTGCGGAGATGGGGTCTCAGAACTCATGCACGGTACTCAGATAGGTCTCACCAACTGTCTGTACAGAGGATAGCAACTTCATGTTTTCTACTATTGATGCCTCTCCCATACATCCAGTATCCCCAGCCTTCCTTACTGCCTTCTCACATTGCTTGCCCACCTTAGATCATCTGATATAATTACCCCCAGGTCCCTTTCCATTTTTACTGTTGTCAGTATCTCACCCCCATTGTGTACTCTTCCCTGGGTTTTGTTTCCAGGTGCATTACCTTGCACTTCTTTGCTTTGAATCGAGCTGCCACATTTGACCATTCCTCCAACCTTGCCAAGTCCCTTCTCTTCCTTTCCACTCCATCTTGTGTATCAACCCTGTTGCAGATCTTTGTTTCGTCTGCAAAGAGACATACTTTTCCTTCCAGTTCCCCTGCAATGTCACTTATAAAGACATTAAAAAGGACCGGTCCCAGAACTGAACTCTGCGGTACCCCGCTAGTACCCTCCCTTCTTTACTGTGGACTCCGTTTACTACTACACTTTGCGTCCTGTTGTCTAGCCAATTTTTTATCCAGGCTACCACCTAGGGATCCATTCCAAGGCTGGCTAACTTGTGTATTAATCTTTTGTGTGGGACTGTATCAAATGCCTTGCTAAAATCTAGGTAGGCCATGTCCACAGCCCCTCCATGGTCTACTACTTTGGTCACCCAGTCAAAGAAATCTATTAGATTCATCTGACACGACCTTCCCATCGTGAATCCATGCTGCTTTGGGTCCTGTGCCCCACTGGCTTCTAGGTACTCAACAATTCTTTCCTTCAGAAGTGATTCCATCATTTTCCTTACCACTGAGGTCAAACTAACTGGTCTGTAGTTTTCTGCCTCTGTTCTGCTCCCACTTTTGTGAAGAGGAATCACATCCGCCCTCCTCCAGTCCTCAGGTACAGACCCCATCCTCCCATGATTTGTTAAAGAGAGTAGTCAGCGGTGTCACTAGTTCTACCCTTAGTTCTTTTAGAATTCTTGGGTGACTCCCATCAGGCCTTTTCTGAATCAGTGTCCTTTTCTGAAACCATGCTGAGTGTCTGAGAGAAGGTTGTTCTTTGTGAGATAGGCAATGGTTTGGGTTGCAACAAGCTTCTCCAGCAGGTTGCTTAGCACAGAGAGTATGGCGATGGGCCTGTAGTTGTTAATATCCTTTGGGTCTCCTTTTTTTAGGATAGGCGTAACTCGGGCAGTCTTTGAGAGATCTGTGACAATGCCAAGAGAGAGAGAGAGACAGAGTGAAAATCTTGGTCAAAGGCGAGGCAATTAATGGTGCTGCTAGCTTCAGGAGTCATGGCTCGAGTGAATCTGAGCCGGGACTAGTGTTGTCAGAGATGTTTTGCAATAGCCTTTGGACCTCAGACCAAGATATAGCTTTAAAGTAGAAAGGGGGGTAGTAGTTAGCTGGCAGTGGTCGGCACCAGATGCAGATCTCTGGGGTGTACAGTAAGGCTGAGATGCTGTGGGAGGTGAGGCGAAGGTCGAGGTGTACCAAGACAGGTCCATGAATAATCTGTTAAAGGCATTCACTATGGTGTTCGAGTCATTGCAATGCACACCATTTAGGATCATATCCCTTGGAGTCGACGACTGGGCAGCCCCAAGAAAGGTCTTGATGTGCATCCAGAATTTTCTAGGGTCACCAGCAGAGTTTGTGAGTAGTTCTTTGCAGTAGATGCTCTTTGCAGTTCTGATTTGTTTTTTACAGGCACTCCGAGAGGCCCTGTAGGTATTGTAATCCACTGGTAGTCTGGACATTTTATACTTCTTCCAGAGTTTGTCCCGTATGCGCAGGTTAGCCAGCAGGTCCTTATGTAACCATCTTGTTTGTTTACCCCCTGACCTTTCTGGTGACCTTTGGGGTATGTTTATCCTGGAGTGCTGTGAAATTGTTAAAGAAGATATCAAGGGCATTTTAAACATTGTGGGAGCGATAGATATCAGACCAGTTGATACAGGATACATCACAGAGGAAAGCTTCCACATCCAGTTTGGCAAAGCTGGTAATTGTGATGTGGCGTGGAGGGGGTGGGGGAGCAGTCTCCGGACTCCATACACAGAAAGTGGGGGAGTGGTCTGTGATAGCATCTGCCAAGATGCCTGCAGTTTGCACATGGTCAAAGCAATTCACCAGTACTCAGCCTATGAGGGTGGAGGTAGTTAGAGAAGGGGTGGTTCTAGTGGGTTCAAGTTAGGGTCTGGTGCAGGTTATAGCTCTGCATTAATTTCAGCAGTGCACTGTGACTTGGTCTCAGCCAGTTTAGGTTAAAATCACCCAAGATTATGACCTCGTTTTGCTTGGCATTTGTGGCTTTTTGATTAAGTAAGTCCTGAAGACCTGTGATACCTCCAGTGGGCGGATTGTAGGTGCAGATAATGTGGATTTTTTTGCACCAAGGGCAATGGTTGTGTGTAGGAACTTACAGACTGAGGAGGAGCCGGTGGGAGGGCAGACTGTAACATCAAGATGGTTTTTATAGAGAAGAGCGACCCCCCACCCCACGTTTTGGGAAAGGCCTATCTCTCCGTATAAAGGAGTAATTGGGCAAGGAACATAAGGAGTCTGGAATGTGAGGCTTGTGCTATGTTTCAGATAGGCAGAGTAGGTCAGGACTGTACACTTTTGTCCATGCCTCGAGATCGGTAAAATGCCTGGTAATGCTCCTAATATTCATATGGGCAATGATAAGTCCTTTCCCTGAGACAGCTGATAGGTTAGTGGAAGAAAGGTGGACAGAGGGGCCAGGGTTAAGTTCTACGTCCCCTGACAATAGAATGACAAGGAGCAGGAGAAACCACAGTTTAATAGTGTGGAATGGGAGATGTACCAGTTGTGTCATTTTGTATTTTCTGAGCATGCTAAATGAGTTGTAGGTACAACCTTTCAGAAGGATAAGGGTGGCGTGGGCATGCACATGTTGTGTTTCTGCAATTTGGTTGGAGAAAGTAAAGTCGTCGTGCTTTGAGGTATTCTCTCCATGGAGGTTGTTAATTGGAACAGAGGTAGATGCCCCATGTAAGCATAATAGTAGTATCAGAATCAGGATTCATCCTCCCAATCTATGCGTTGCCAGGATCAGCAAGGACAGGAACAGGTTAGTGCAATATAGGTTTAGTTGGCAGTCCATGGCATGCAGGAAAGGGCTGACAGCACTCTTGCATGCTATCACAAAACTGGGGTTCGGGGGGGCCGGGCGGCGGCTGGCTGCATGGTTGGGTGGTGGGCAAGGCAGCCCTGGTACCCCCTTGACTCCTAAAGCAGTGATAGAGTGCTGGATATCAGCTGCTAAAACTTAGCTATATGAGCTGGATATCTGCTGCTGAAATTAAGCTGTACAGCATTGGGATTTATGAGTGTAGCGGCTGCTAGTAGCAAAGGAAAATAACCTGCAGGTGGTAAAGTTGACTGATTGGTTCTGGCAGCCTCGTGGTAGTTGATATAAAGCTCGATGTCAACCAAGGGTGGTGTCGGTGGGTCAGCCAGTACGCAGTTCACATAACCCAGGTAAGCGTATATCAAAGGCAGATCACACAAAGTGACAGAAGGTTTTCAGAATAAGCACACTCACAATTGTACATAGTGGTCAAGCAATGGTATGCAGTTACCTGGGCTGACAATGAGGCATGAGGCAGAGCTGAATATGTTCATTTAACACAGGGAAGTGTATATCAGAGGCTGATTACACAAAGTGAGACAAGGTCTGCAGAATAAATGCAGTCACATTTTTATGTAGTGATGAAGCCATGGCATACATTTTCCTGGCTATGCACTGAGGCACGAGGTAGTACCAAATGTGTGCATGCAACCTAGGTGAGAGTATGTCTGAGGCCATTCACATAAAGTGAGACAAGGTTTGCAAAAAAAGTGCAGTCACATTTGTACATAGTGATGGAATAATGGTATGCTGTTTCATAGGTATGCACTGAGGCGTGAAGTAGAGCCAAGTGTCTTCATGTAACCAAGGTGAGCAGATAGCATAGGTTGATCACACACAATTGACAAAAGATCTGTAGAATAACTGCACTCACAATTATACACTGTGATGGAGCCTTTGCATGCGCTTATTAGTGCATCCAATGAGGCATGAGATAGAGCCAAGCAAGTTCATGTAACCCAGGTGGGCATATATCAGAGGCCAATCACAGAAAGAGAGAGAAGGTTTTCAGAAGAACTGCAGGCAATTGTACGCTGTGATGGAGAAAAGGTACCTTAGTAAACACTGAGGCATGAGGTTTGCAGAATAAGTGCAGTCACATTTGTACAGAGTAAAAGAGCCTTTCCTGGGTATGCACTGAGGCACGAGACAGAGCCAAGTGCGTTTATGTAACCTAGGTGATAGTATATCAGAAGCCGATCACACAAAGTGAGACAAAGTTTGTAAAATAATTTCAGCCACATTTGTACATAGTGATGGAACCATGGTATGCACTTTCCAGTGTATGCATTGAGGCATACGGCAGAGCCAAGTGTGTTCAAGTACTCTAGGTGAGCATATAGCAGAGGTTGATCATGGAAAAGTGACACAAGGTTTGCAGAATAACTGCAGAACAAATCGCACCTTGTAATACAGCCATGGTACACACTTACCAGGGTTTGCAAAGAGGCATGAGGCACAGCCAAGTGTCTTCATGGAAACCAGGTGAGCGTACATCAGAGGCCGATCACATAAAGTGACAGAAGATTTTTCAGGATAACTACTCTCACAGTTATACATAGTGATCAAGCAAAGATATGTAGTTATCTGGATAGACACTGAGGCACAAGGCAGAGGCAAGTTTTCCTTAACACAGGTTAGCGTATATCAGAGGCTGATCACGCAAAGTGAGACAAGTTTGTAGAAATAAGTGCAGTCTCATTTGTACATACTGAACAAGCCATGGCATGCATTTTCCTTGATATGCACTGAGGCATGAGGCAGAGCGAAGTGTGTTCATGTAACCAAGGTGGGCATATACCAGATATCATACAAACATGACACAAGGTTTGAAGAATAATTGCACTCACAATTGTGCATTGTGAAACAGCCATGGTATGTTCTTTCCAGGGTATGCAGTGATGTACAAGTAGCTAATTTCAAGTTGTGTCCTAGGGGGATGGGTATGGAGAGGTGGAGGGTGAGCGATTATAGAATTCCCACACAGTTTAATGATATATGGCCTTGGGATGAGATCAGAGTAATGGAGGCACATGAAGCCAGCATTATACTATAGCATAATCAACAAGGAGCTGAAGCCTATAATTCAGGATAGGTTAGTGACGAGGGAAGCAATTACAGGGTTCTTTCACTGTCCGAGCTTATAGGGTCTTGAAGGATTCCAAACTGATGAGAGTGCTCAATTTCAACAATTTTTGCAGTTTATTCCACAGGGATGGTAACACAAAGCTAACTGCTGCTATAGCAAAGTGGGAAGAAACCTTGGGGATACACAATGTGATAAGGGAGGTGCTTCTTAAGGCATATATTCCTGGTCTGCTTAGTGGGAGACAATCAATGATATATGGTGACCACTCTGTAGGTCCAAATCACCGCGTTTCTATTCCACCTAAATATAAGAGAAGTCCACCCTACAGCTGCATACAAGGCACAATGGTGAATGGAGAGGGGAAGTCCAGTTATAAACCTAATAGCTCTGTGGTAAAGTGTGTCCAATTTGTTGAGAGAGACTTTAGGACACTGACTATATAAGAAGTCTGCATAATCAACCAGAGAGAGAAAAGTTGTTTGGACCAGGCGCCTTTTAGCCTCCCTAGCTAGAAACTGGTTAATCCTAAAGAAAAGGCCTAACCTTTGTCTTAAGTTTCTTTAGCAAGTCCTCAATATGCTCTGTGAATGAGAGATTCTGATCCAGACACACTCCAAAGTATTTAAACTTTGAAACAAACTCCTGGTTCTCTCTGAGGATTGTGGTGATCAGAGGTAATGCTCCAGTAGTGGCCGGGTTCACCACACGACTGTGGGGTGAGAAAAGCTTTGCTTTCATTTTTTTTTGCATTTAGGAGAAGCTTTTTAAAAAGAAGCGGATTCTGCAGCTGGTTAAATTCCTCCTGGAGAGCTGCACAGGTGGCTACAGAAGTCGGACGACTAACGTAAAAAATAGTGTCATCCACAAACAGATGTATACTGGCCTTATTTATGCTATCATCAATATTATTAATATAGATAACAAACAATACTAGTCCAAGTATCGACCCTTGTGGCACTCCCCTTTGAAGAGGTTTGAGTGAGGACAGCTCGCCCTCGGCCTTGATCTGCTGGAGCCGTCCTGAGAGATAATCAGTTATAAATGTACAGATTTTAAAGCATGATCCTAAATTCATTGAAATGTCCATAATAATAGCTTACATGTCCTAAATGCATGCAAATATCCAGCAACTATAATGAATGGACAAAATGTACAGCAGGATGGAAAATAGGTGTAAATGTCCATGATAACAGGTAAATAATGTCAATATGTATTATTCTCAGAATGATTATATCCATCCTCCCTCCCCTGCACCCACTGCTGTCATGCACTGCATTATGGACATTTGCATGAATTTATGGTCCTGCTTTGAAATGTGGAAATTTATAATTGCAGGACATTTACTTAAGATCCTGTTATAAGTATCTTCACAAGATGCAATATAATTTCAGTAAACCACAACAACCCATAACTAATTCATCCATCATTCCTGCTACTGCATCTTCTCTACACACTTCTTACCACCATCACTACAATCATGTTGCAGCCATATTGGCTCTGACCAGAGTTTGTTTATACAGTCACTACATACTGTAATAGCATGTGATTATTTATTGTTTGGTAATGTGTAACTTAGCAAATTGCCACTGTTACTGTAAATTACAACTACAGTTTACTTGTACTCACTATGGCATATATCATCATCCACTCACACTGGGTGAGTATGTGGAATAACCCCCCTTGAGGGCTGAGGAATGTCACTATGAAGTGACTTGATGGCATCTGCAATGCTACTTCCGCAATTTTTCTATCATACAATACACACTGTAGTATTGTTGACACTTGAGACTTCATTAAAACCACTTTATTTACTAGGGATAATTGGTAGTTTTGTTTTATTTCTGTTTAGGAATTCATTAAGTTGATGTTACAGATTGTTTTGAGAGGGTTACCGTGTGTATTGAGATAGTCATTTACTAGTGCATTCCATTAGCCCGTTATTTCTCAGAGCCTACCCCCCCCAGCATAAAACTCTAAAGTGTATCCGTGTGAAACAAACTAGTATGCAACATAAGTGTAGCTGGAGCAGATGGGTTCATGGGTGCTCAGAAACCCGTTTACATCTTGCTTCCTAGTACACTTCTGGTCATGTTTCCTCTGTCCTTGTTGTGATGCTGAGAAATTAAACCTGACCCTCTACTCATTTAGTGTCCTTGCCATTTCACTCCTACCCCCATTCACATGTATCACAGATTTCTTTGTGTCTGTCATTCCAGCAACAATTACTTGATTTGCTGTGATGTTGTCAAGATTGCACAGCCACAGACCAGCAGGTGACAATCTCTGTGGGGGTTGGGACATGTCTGATCATCCATAATTTCTTGAAAAGCTCATTGCTCACTGACTGGGGTGAATAGTGGGTGTGGCAGAAATCTGTGAAACCATGGTGAGCAGTTGTCACTGTCCTGTTTAAACGTCTGTGATGTGCACTGTGATGCTTATGTTCACTAAAGCACAGTGATGGATATTTGCATGGAAATTTATTCTTATTATGGGGCAAATTATTTTATAAATCTAAAGTATGGCTAAACAGTGTCAAATCACAACCTTCAAGCACTCAGGAGATTAAAAAACACCTGTGGTGGACACCTGTAGGAAACCATGGCGTTGGATGGAACACCTTTTCTCCCAGGAGTTGTTGATGTTGTGGTGCCACTGCCTGTTTAAACATCTGTGACATGTAGTGTACTGCTTATGCTCACTATTGCACAGTACTGGACATTTGCATGGAATTTTATTCTTACTATGAGGTTGTTATACATTTGTAATTATTTTGTAGAAAGTAAAAATATAGCTAGACAGTGTCATAGCACAACACTGAGGCACTCAGGAGAGGGGAAAAAACAGTTTTGGTAAAAATCTCCTGGAAACCTTAGCTCTGGGTGGGTCTCTCTTCCTCTCTGTGCAACTATACTATTTAAGCATCTGTGATGTGTAGACTGCTGCTTATGCTCACTATTGCACAGTACTTGACTTGAACATGTATAATGGGCTTATTAATGTATGTGTAATGATTGGTGGCGGGGGTATTTTATTTTTGTTTCTTAAAAAAAGTACAGTCCAATACATTTTTACATACATATACAGTACTACAGTGATTCTACAAAAGATTTCAACAGACACTGGTGAAGCATTATTTAGTCAATAATGCATGACAGGGCATGCTTTATCATAGGACATCAGCATGTCTTGAGTGGGTTGTGAGGCATGAGGTGAAGCTGAGTGCCTTAAGTACCTGAGACATGCCAATATCCTATGATAACGCGTGCCCTGGAGTGTATTATTTCAATTATTCACTGGACCCATATAGTAAAGTGAAAAAAGACACAAAAACAGGTTTAAAGAGCTGCTGTCACCTACCTCTACAGCATTTACATGTGGCTGTGTTCAGTAGACCACGTCCCAGTATGCAGAATCTCATAGTTGTTTTGGGAGTAACATCAATGTTTAATTAATAAAATCAATTTTAAACCACAATAGTGGCTGCACCTCTCACCCCCTCTTTGCCAGTCTGCACTTACCTGATGCACTAGTGTGATGACGTTAACTGAGGAATTTCACACAGTACTCCTCCAGCAGCATGCTATTAAAACTGCACATAATGGCACACAGTGGTAACCTGGATTCCTCTAGCGACAATAAAACCTATGTCAGCTTTCTCAGTGGGCATGAAGTGGAACATGAAGATGAGGAAAAGGGACATTTAATGTAGGCAAATTTATATATAATATTCAGCCTTATATGTCTGAGCCCTAATTGCCAAATAATGACACTGAGTCTGATGAGAGTGTCAATGAAGCTACTGGAGGGGCAGCCACCATGAGACGAATGAATAACACTGATTGGAATGTGTTTTCCACACCAATAAAACATATAAACCACATTTATTTTTCAGACAGTAATTTGTGATGTGTAATGGCAGACGCCTGCAACGAGGTCAGAGTGTCCTGCTTGATTCTTGTATCAAACCTTATTAATGTTACCAGTTGTAACGGATAACATCTGCTTGTTACTACTTATGATTATATTTGTGGTATAAATGTATGTTCTGTGGATTTCTGCTGGGGGAAAATATGGCAGTCAGCAAGGCATGCTGGTATAGTAGGTTTTGGAAAATGTAGTGGCCTGCTGGTTACCTCTGGCTTGAAAAAAAAACCTGACTTTCTGTGACTATAAGAACACCAGTTTATAGCACATTGTAAAACTTCAATTACTTTGAAGTCCAGGAAGCCATAGAAGACTGCATCTTTTATGACATCTTAGGAAGCACTAATTTCTAAGATACCTGTTACATTTCTCAATGCTAGGAGGAAAATAGCTGTCAGGATGTGTTTCTAAAGATCAAAGAGACTATATAAATTAATATTGCTGTCTTTGCAGATTTCGAGTAAGCAGTAAAATGACACCCTTTTGGATATACTTGGTCATATTACAAATTAATTACAGGACTAACAGTGACCTCATGTACTGTGACATCACAAGAAGATGAAGAGATTAATTTTCATTATACAATGGGCTATGAAAATCCTGTAACCTCATTGGTCAAAACAGATCAGATGACTGCGGTAAATCCTCCAGTATACCCACTGTAAAAGTTTTATATCACTATAAAAACAAAAAAAAACAAGTTGAACATTATATAATAGCAATATACCATGACAGGAAGTGGGTATATGGGTGGATTTACCACTTCTGGTGTGGTTAAGTCACTCGGCTGCGCCTCGTGACCGAACCACACCAGGTGTGGTAAATCCACCAATATACCCACTTCCTGTCATGGTATATTGCTTAAATATTGCCAAGCAGTCTGAGGGGACTGGGCTGTCTTTTTTCTCTGGACTCCTAAGGGAACACATACTGTGTTTTAGTGGTGTAGCCAGGAATTTTACATTTTTACTCAAAAGTGATGCACTGTTGCCCCCTCGTTATGTAAACATAAACCAAAATATGTGTGCCACATCACACCAACAATAGCCCCCCCTCCTGTTTGCCATGTCTGAGTTAAAGTAATCAGTTTCTTCCTGTAATCCTCCTTCCTTTGTTTTTCTGCCTGCCTGGTAAATTGTTCTTGTTTGTGTAGTTGACTGGTGGCATCAGTGCTCCATAGCGAACAACAAAAGCAGAAAGGCTCAGCACAACACAGACACAATGTGGCTCATAATGCCCTTGCTTTCCTCTTTTTGTTGCCCTGCCTGATTTGTTGCCCTGTTTAATTTTTTTTACTGTACTCTGCCGAGTACAGTGCATATGCCTGCTGACACTTCTGCTGTGTTTCTGGACTTAAAGGCACTTCTTTTACAATTAGGTAATACCAACTAGAAACTGGGTTAAGACTAGAAATTCAGTTACAGGCATTTTTCTTTCTGAAATTCCCTTTTCTTTTTTTATTGTAAGTATTAATGTATATAGGTTTGGTGTTTTGTATGTATTTACTATCTTTAATTTCAGTAAATGTCTTGGTTTCCTTAATCCTGCTTGAGTCTTTTCTCATTTCTGCATGTGAATGCTGGAACAGTGTTAATATTACTGACATAACTGTTAAAGGGCTTATAGTGTCACCATTTTGCACAAAAGGTAAGAAAATACCTAGGTCTCAAATTGAGTAAAAAAAGGGAGAAGTTTGAACCAGGCTGGGAAAGTATTGCACTGCATTTCCCCAAAGAGGGTATGATATTTGATCCTGTTAACTGGGTGTGCTAGCAAAAAAGGGTTCATATTTTACCTCAAGAGTCAAGATTAGGAGGTGTTTCGGACCCAAAACAGACAGGAGGGCTACCCTGTTTGTCTCCTGTTCACATATTGCACTTTGAGGTTTTGCACTGTGGGAGCAGACGGCTTGACCTGTGGAGTGCATTTGTGACACCAGGTACATGCTATTTTTTTCTGTTATGTCACTGATGATTGACAGTGTTATGCAAATGATATATGAAGCACCATGCCATGGAGGTCATTTCCCATCTCCTACATGCTTGTAAATGGGGTTGACAGTATTTCCCCCACCACAAACATTCACATGATATGACATTATGGTACTTGCCAGTCAATGTTTCATGTTAATGGGGAATAATAAAAACTGCCATCACAGAGGTAACAAGCCTTTGTGTGAAGCAAATAAACAAAATGAAATGATGTAAGAAACCACTACGGTTCTCAAAGGAAGTAGCAGTGAAGGTTCAAGAGAAAAAGAAAGCATTCAGGAAGTACAAGGAATCACAGAAGGAGCAGGACAGAGAACTGTATCAGTTAAAGCAAAAGGAAGCTGGGAAGGCAGTCAGAACTGCAAAGGCCCAAACCGAGGAAAAGATAGCCAACTCGGTTAAGAAGGGGGATAAAACCTTTTATAGGTACATCAGGGAGAAAAGGAAGACCAAGGGAGGGATAGTGAGGCTTAATAAAGGGAGGGAGGGTGGGCAGAGGGTGACTGTGAAAAGGCAGTGATACTAAACAAATATTTTTGCTCAGTATTTACTAAGGAAGAGGAGGTACTAAAACAAACAGTAGAAACACTCTGGATACAGAAGTTGATACCAGCCCATTTACAGAAGAAAGGGTTCTGAAGAACTCTTAAAACTGAAGGTGGACAAAGCAATGGGGCCTGATGGGATTCATCCCAGAATTCTAAAAGAACTAAGGGTAGAACTAGTGACACCACTGACTACCCTATTTAACAAATCATGGGAGGATGAGGTGGTACCGGAGGACTGGAGGAGGGCAGATGTGATTCCCCTTCACAAAAATGGGAGCAAGGCAGAAGCAGGAAACTACAGACCTGTTAGTTTAACCTCAGTGGTAGGAAAAATGATGGAATCACTTCTGAAGGAAAGAATTGTCGAGTATCTAGAGGCCAGAGAGGCACAGGACCCAAGGCAGCATGGATTCACAGTGGGAAGGTCATGCCAGACGAATCTGATAGATTTCTTTGACTGGGTGACCAAAGTAGTAGATCAGGGAGGGGCTGTGGAAATGGCCTACCTAGACTTTAGCAAGGCATTTGACACAGTCCCACACAAAAGATTAATATACAAGTTAGCCAGCCTGGGAGTGGGTACCAAGATGACATCCTGGGTAAATAATTGGCTGGAGAATAGGACACAGAGAGTAATAGTAAATGGAGTCCACTCTGAAGAAAGTGGGGTTACTAGTGGGCTACCGCAGGGTTCTGTATTAGGACCAGTCCTCTTAATGTCTTTATAAGCGACATTGCAGAGGGACTGGAAGGAAAAGTATGTCTGTTTGCAGATGACACAAAGATCTGCAACAGAGTTGATGCACGAGGTGGGGTGGAAAGGATGAGAAGGGACTTAGCAAGGTTAGAGGAATGGTCAAATGTATGGCAGCTTAGATTCAATGCTAGGAAGTGCAAGGTAATGCACCTGGGAAACAAAAACCCAGGGGAAGAGTACACAATGGGGGGTGAGATACTAACAACAACAAAAATGAAAAGGGACCTAGGGGTAGTCATATCAGATGACCTAAAGGTGGGCAAGCAATGTGAGAGGGCAGCAAGGAGGGCTGGGGGGATACTGGGATGCATAGGGAGAGGCATCATCAGTAGAAAACAGGAAGTTATTATCCCTCTGTACAGACAGCTGGTCAGACCCCATCTAGAGTACTGCGTGCAGTTCTGGAGACCCAGTCTCTGCAAAGACATAGACAGGATGGAAGCTGTCCAGAGGAGGGCAACTAAAATGGTGCAGGGTCTGCACCGGAAGACATATGAAGAGAGACTTAAGGAGCTTAATATGTACAGCCTCGAGGAAAGGAGGGAGAGGGGGGACATGATAGAAACTTTCAAGTACCTCAAGGGAATCAACAAAGTCCAAGAGGGTAGCATCTTTCAAAAAAAGAGGTGTGCAAAACAAGGGGCACAATTTGAAGATGGGGGAATGCGACTCAGAGGTAATTTAAGGAAGTAGTTTTTCACAGAGGTTGTGGATGCATGGAGCGGCCTTCCGGAGGAGGTTGTGGGTCAAAAACAGTGGTGGAATT
This sequence comes from Neoceratodus forsteri, assembly GCA_016271365.2. Classification (NCBI taxonomy): domain Eukaryota; kingdom Metazoa; phylum Chordata; order Ceratodontiformes; family Ceratodontidae; genus Neoceratodus; species Neoceratodus forsteri. Next base: position 756,705,481 of record CM057454.1, read on the forward strand.
CAAGCATGCATGGGACAGTCATAAGGCAATTCTAGGGGGTGGGGGCAGGAAGAAGTAGGCTGCTGGTTAACTAGGATCTGCAGCTTATTCATTAGGTAGGGAAATGGACAGACTGGGTGGGTCAAGCGGTCCTTATCTGCCGTCAAATTCTATGTTTCTATGTTTCTATACATTTACTGATGTTTAATTCTGCTCCAGAAAACTGCAAAACTCTTCCAGGCACATGCAATGCAGGTAACCCTGAACTTTTGTTTTGTATTAACAGGTAGACATCATCTGCATAAGCAGCAATTTTTTGCACAGGTATGGAAATGTGTGGAGTAATTCCAATTATATTATCATCCCACATAATTTGTCTGACTGCTGGATCCAATACAAATATGATAAAGTATGGGTCTGGGTGTGTAACGAGAATTTACACACACCCGAGGGATTTGATGCTACATAAACATAGAAACATAGACTTTGACGGCAGATAAGGACCACTTGGCCCTCCCAGTCTGCCCATTTCCCTACCTACTGGATAAGCTGCAGATTCTAGTTAACCAACAGCCTACTTCCTGCAACCCCCCACTATAATTGCCTTATGTCTGTCCCATGCATGTTTGAATTCCCCCACTGTTTTAGACCCAACGACCTCCCCAGGAAGGCGGTTCCATGTATCCACCACTCTCCATGAAAAAAATTTCTCACATTACCCCTGAGCTGTCCCCTCTATCTTTAAATTGTGCCCCTTGTTCTTACACATCTCTTTTCTGAAAGATGCTACCTTCCTGACTTTGTTGATTCCTTGAGGTACTTGAAAGTTTCTATCATGTCCCCTCGTCCCTCCTTTCATCAAGGGTATACATATTAAGCTCTCTCAGTCTCTCTTCATATGGTTTCTGCTGCAGAACCTGCACCATTTTAGTTGCCCTCCTCTGGACTGCTTCCATCCTGTCTATGTCCTTGCGTAGATGAGGTCTCCAAAACTGCACACAGTACTCCAGTTGGGGTCTCACCAACTGTCTGTATAGAGGATAACCACTTCCCTTTTTATGTTTGCTTGCACGCATGTGCAAGAAACATAGTGCCATCACTGGAGTTTTCGGAGGTGTGTCACCCCTCCTCCAATTCAGTCAGTGTGTTGGCAGGCATGGCCCCTGTCCGCCAATGCATGCTGGAGCTGTCTATGACAAGCTCCAAAATGCTGTGGCATACAGTTGAAAGGGAGCTACGCATCAGTGAGCAGCGACAAATATCGCCCGCCCGCGCGCAGCTCCCCTACACACACACACACACACACGCATGCATACCGCGGCTCCCCCTGCACACACTCTATTGCCGACGGGGTGCCCAACTTCTGCCGCTGTGCCGCGCCCCCCAAAGCTCTCCAAATGCCACGCTGGTGCCAACCCCAGCATGGCAACTGAATGGTATTGTTGACAGGGTGCCCAATCCTCTCGTCGGCTTCACTGTCTCCCCCCCGAGTACAGGGTGTCACGCTGGGAGCTCACACCAGCGTGGCAACAAATGTCATGGCCTACGGGGGTGCCCAATCCCCCGTCGGCTCCACGCCCCCCCAGCCATCCTTATGCCACGCTGGGAGCCCACCCCAGCGTGGTAAATGTCCCGCGTCATCTTTTTTTTTTTTTACACCTGTAAATTAAAAATGGTCCCACGGCGCTTCTCCCTGACCCCCTCCCACAACCCGCACCCACCCACTGCGCACCCTGCCTCCCCACACCCCCCTCACCCCATACTTACCTCCAGAGTCCAGCGCAACAATCTTCGGTGGACCGGGAACACATCTGCACTCTTCAAAGCCGACTACGAACTGAGGAAATGCCAGTAAGCTGTATAATGGGCTAGATAGGGGTTTTTCAACTTTGTTGCATATCTCAGACATTTTTGGAATTTTGCATCAAATTTTCAACATGGGGTTTTGGGTTACTCTCGTCGAATGCTGTCACTGTCATGGCATTATTTGGCTTCAAGGGTGATTTCTGCAGTCTGTGCAAAATCACCTTTCGACCGATTAATGAAACAACACTGCCAGTGTTCATAAGGTGGGCTCTCAAGAAGCCTATTTGGAAAATTTGGGGGAAAAATTCCAAAAAATGACTGTTTTACGAGTGTGCGTTACGTAGTTCCTACGCACGCTTGTAAGTTCGCGAATTTCCAATATTTTCACTCCAGATTTTCAACATTGCCACTTTACCACACCTTCTTATGAGTAGTATAGCTGTCATTTTTCACATCTCACCCAAAACGTGTTTCCACCCATGTAGCGCGCAATGGCGCAGTCGGTGTGAAATCAATGTATGGGACAAATTAAGAAAATCACAGTGACACTGTTCATGAGCAGAGGTCTTAAAATGGCTATGTTGAAAATTTGGTGAAAAAATTCCAAAAATGACTGTTTTACGAGCGTACGTTGTACAGTTCCTACGCACGCTTGTAAGTTCGCGAATTTTCAATATTTTCACTCCAGATTTTCAACATTGCCATTTTACCACACCTTCTTATGAGTAGTACAGCTGTCATTTTTCACATCTCACCCAAAATGTGTTTCCACCCATGTAGCGCACAATGGCACAGCCGGTGTGTGAAATTAATGTACGGGACAAATTAAGAAAATCACAGTGACACTGTTAATGAGAAGAGGTCTTAGAATGGCTATGTTGAAAATTTGGTGAAAAAATTCCTAAAAATGACTGTTTTGTGAGCGTGTGTTGCGGAATTCCGACGCACGCTCGTTAGTTCGCAAATTTTCAATATTTTCACTCCAGATTTTCAACATTGCCATTTTACCACACCTTCTTATGAGCAGTATAGCTGTAATTTTTCACATCTCACCCAAAATGTGTTTCCACCCATGTAGCGCACAATGGCGCAGCCGGTGTGCGAAATCAATGTACGGGACAAATTAAGAAAATCACAGTGACACTGTTCATGAGCAGAGGTCTTAGAATGGCTATGTTGAAAATTTAGAGAAAAATTTCCTAAAATGACTTTTATGAGTGTGCGTTGAACAGTTCCTACGCACGCTCGTAAGTTCGCGAATTTTCAATATTTTCACTCCAGATTTTCAACATTGCCATTTTACCACACCTTCTTATGAGTAGTACAGCTGTCATTTTTCACATCTCACTCAAAATGTGTTTCACCCATGTAGCGCACAATGGCGCAGTCGGTGTGCGAAATCAATGTATGGGACAAATTAAGAAAATCACAGTGACACTGTTCATGAGCAGAGGTCTTAAAATGGCTATGTTGAAAATTTGGTGAAAAAATTCCAAAAAATGACTTTTATGAGTGTGCGTTGAACAGTTCCTACGCACGCTCGTAAGTTCGCGAATTTTCAATATTTTCACTCCAGATTTTCAACATTGCCATATTGCCACACCTTCTTATGAATAGTACAGATGTCATTTTTCACATCTCACCCAAAATGTGTTTCCACCCATGTAGCGCTCAATGGCACAGTCGGTGTGCGAAATCAATGTACGGGACAAATTAAGAAAATCACAGTGACACTGTTCATGAGCAGAGGTGTTAAAATGGCTATGTTGAAAATTTGGTGAAAAAATTCCTAAAAATGACTGTTTTATGAGCGTGCATTGCGCAGTTCCTACGCACGCTTGTTAGTTCGTGAAATTTCAATATTTTCACTCCAGATTTTCAAAATTGTCATTTTATCACACCTTCTTATGAGTAGTACAGCTGTCATTTTTCACATCTTACCTAAAACATGTTTCTCGCTTCTATGTTGCTATATTTATGGCGCAGTCGGTGCTTAAATCAATGTACGGGACAAATTAAGAAAAATCACAGTGACACTGTTGATGAGCAGAGGTCTTAAAATGGCTATGTTGAAAATTTGGTGAAAAATTCCTAAAAATGACTGTTTTACGAGCGCAGGTTATGGAATTCCCACGACTCTCGCTTGTTCGCAAATTTTCAATATTTTCACCCAGATTTTCAACATTGCCATTTTACCACACCTTCTATGAGTAGTACAGCTGTAATTTTTCACATCTTACCCAAAATGTGTTTCCACCCATGTAAGCATAATGGCGAGCCGAGTGCAAAATCAATGTATGGGACAAATTAAGAAAATCACAGTGACACTGTTCATGAGCAGAGGTCTTAGAATGGCTATGTTGAAAATTTAGAAAAAATTCCAAAATGACTGTTTTACTATAGTGCGTAGCAGTTCCTATGCACGCCAGAAGTTCACAATTTTCAATATTTTCACTCCAGATTTTCAACATTGCCATTTTACCACACCTTCTTATGAGAAGTACAGCTGTCATTTTTCACATCTCACCCAAAACGTGTTTCCCTTCAGGTAGCTGTATTAAATGGCGCAGTCCGGTGCAAATCAATGTACGGACAAATTAAGAAAATCACAGTGACACTGTTCATGAGCAGAGGTCGAGAATGGCTATGTTGAAAATTTAGAGCTTATAAGCGTGCATTGTGCAGTTCCTACGCACGCTTGTAAGTTCGCGAATTTTCAATATTTTCACTCAGATTTTCAACATTGCCATTTTACCACACCTTTCTATGAGAAGCACAGCTGTCATTTTCACAACTCACCCAAAATGTGTCACTGTATGTAGCGCATAAATGGCGCAGTTGGTGCGAAATCAATGTGGACAAATTAAGAAAATCACAGTGACACTGTTCATGAGCAGAAGGAAAATGGCTATGTTGAAAATTTGGTGAAAAATTTCAAAAAATGACTGTTTTACAGTGCATGCTGTACAGTTCCTATGCACGCTTGTAAGTTCGCGTTCAATATTTTCACTCCAGATTTTCAACATTGCCATTTTACCACACCTTCTTATGAGTAGTATAGCTGTCATTTTTCACATCTCACCCAAAATGTGTTTCCTCATGTAGCGATAATGGCGCAGTCAGTGTGTGAAACCAATGTGCGGGACAAATTAAGAAAGCCACAGTGACACTGTTCATGAGCAGAGGTCTTAAATGGCTATGTTGAAAATTTGGTGAAAAATTCCTAAAATGATTGTTTTATCTAGCTATGCTGCCGCTCCCACGCACGCTTAGTTCGCGAATTTTCAATATTTTCACTCCAGATTTTCAACATTGCCATTTTACCACACCTTCTTATGAGAAGTACAGCTGTCATTTTTCACATCTCACCCCAAACGTGTTTCCACCCATGTAGCGCACAGTGGCGCAGCCGGTGTGCGAATTCAATGTACGGGACAAATTAAGAAAATCACAGTGACACTGTTCATGAGTAGAGGTCTTAGAATGGCTATGTTGAAAATTTAGAGAAAAAATTCCTAAAAATTACTGTTTTACAAGCGTGCGTTGCGCAGTTCCTACGCACGCTTGTTAGTTCGCAAATTTTCAATATTTTCACTCCAGATTTTCAACATTGCCATATTGCCACACCTTCTTATGAATAGTACAGCTGTCATTTTTCACATCTCACCCAAAACGTGTTTCCACCCATGTAGCGCACAATGGCGCAGTTGGTGTGCGAAACCAATGTACGGGACAAATTAAGAAACCACAGTGACACTGTTGATGAGCAGAGGTCTTAAAATGGCTATGTTGAAAATTTGGTGAAAATATTCCTAAAACTGACTGTTTTACTTAGCGCAGTGTTGTGGAATTCGACGCACGCCGTTAGTTCGCAAATTTTCAATATTTTCACCCAGATTTTCAACATTGCCATTTTACCACACCTTCTTATGAGCAGTATAGCTGTAATTTTCACATCTCACCTAAAATGTGTTTCCACCCATGTAGCGCATAATGGCGCAGTCAAAAGTAAATCAATGTACGGGACAAATTAAGAAAATCACAGTGACACTGTTCATGAGCAGAGGTCTTAGAATGGCTATGTTGAAAATTTAGAGAAAAAATTCCTAAAAATGACTTTTATGAGTGTGCGTTGAACAGTTCCTACGCACGCTCGTAAGTTCTCGAATTTTCAATATTTTCACTCCAGATTTTCAACATTGCCATTTTACCACACCTTCTTATGAGTAGTACAGCTGTCATTTTTCACATCTCACTCAAAATGTGTTTCCACCCATGTAGCGCACAATGGCGCAGTCGGTGTGTGAAATCAATGTACGGGACATATTAAGAAAATCACAGTGACACTGTTCATGAGCAGAGGTCTTAAAATGGCTATGTTGAAAATTTAGAGAAAAAATTCCAAAAAAATGACTTTTATGAGTGTGCGTTGAACAGTTCCTACGCATGCTCGTAAGTTCGCGAATTTTCAATATTTTCACTCCAGATTTTCAACATTGCCATATTGCCACACCTTCTTATGAATAGTACAGCTGTCATTTTTCACATCTCACCCAAAATGTGTTTCCACCCATGTAGCACAATGGCGCAGTCGGTGTGCGAAATCAATGTACGGGACAAATTAAGAAAATCACAGTGACACTGTTCATGAGCAGAGGTGTTAAAATGGCTATGTTGAAAATTTGGTGAAAAAATTCCTAAAAATGACTGTTTTACGAGCGTGCATTGCGCAGTTCCTACGCATGCTTGTTAGTTCGTGAAATTTCAATATTTTCACTCCAGATTTTCAAAATTGCCATTTTATCACACCTTCTTATGAGTAGTATAGCTGTCATTTTTCACATCTCACCCAAAATGTGTTTCCGCCTAGGTAGCGCACAATGGCGCGGCCGGTATGCGAAATCAATGTACGGGACAAATTAAGAAAATCACAGTGACACTGTTCATGAGCAGAGGTCTTAGATTGGCTATGTTGAAAATTTAGAGAAAATAATTCCTAAAAATGACTGTTTTACAAGCGTGCATTGTGCAGTTCCTACGTACGCTCGTAAGTTCGCGCATTTTCAATATTTTCACTCCAGATTTTCAACATTGTCATTTTACCACACCTTCTTATGAGTCGTACAGCTGTCATTTTTCATATCTCACCCAAAACGTGTTTCCGCCCATGTTGAGCACAATGGCGCAGTCGGTGTGAGAAACCAATGTACGGGACAAATTAAGAAAACCACAGTGACACTGTTGATGAGCAGAGGTCTTAAAATGGCTATGTTGAAAATTTGGTGAAAAAATTCCTAAAAATGACTGTTTTACGAGCGTGTGTTGCGGATTTCCTACGCACTCTCGTTTGTTCGCAAATTTTCAATATTTTCACTCCAGATTTTCAACATTGCCATTTTACCACACCTTCTTATGAGTAGTACAGCTGTAATTTTTCACATCTTACCCAAAATGTGTTTCCATCCATGTAGCGCACAATGGCGCAGCCGGAGTGCAAAATCAATGTACGGGACAAATTAAGAAAATCACAGTGACACTGTTCATGAGCAGAGGTCTTAGAATGGCTATGTTGAAAATTTAGAAAAAAAATTCCTAAAAATGACTGTTTTACGAGTGTGCGTTGTGCAGTTCCTACGCACGCTCGTAAGTTCACGAATTTTCAATATTTTCACTCCAGATTTTCAACATTGCCATTTTACCACACCTTCTTATGAGAAGTACAGCTGTCATTTTCACATCTCACCTAAAACGCAGTTTCCGCCAGGTAGCGATACAATGGCGCAGTCGGTGTGCGAAATCAATGCACGGGACAAATTAAGAAAATCACAGTGACACTGTTCATGAGCAGAGGTCGAATGGCATGTTGAAAATTTAGAGTTTATAAGCGGCATTGTGCAGTTCCTACACACGCTGTAAGTTCCGAATTTTCAATATTTTCACCCAGATTTTCAACATTGCCATTTTACCACACCTTCTATGAGAAGTACAGCTGTCATTTTTCACATCTCACCTAAACCGTATTTTACCATGAAGCGCAATAATGGCACAGCCGGTGCAAAATCAATGTACGGGACAATTAAGAAAACCACAGTGACACTGTTGATGAGCAGAGGTCTTAAAATGGCTATGTTGAAAATTTGGTGAAAAAATTCCTAAAAATGACTGTTTTACGAGCGTGCGTTGCGGAATTCCTACGCACGCTTGTTAGTTCGCAAATTTTCAATATTTTCACTCCAGACTTTCAACATTGCCATTTTATCACACCTTCTTATGAGTAGTACTGCTGTCATTTTTCACAACTCACCCAAAATGTGTTTCTCGCTTCTTACAAGACAATGAAGAAAGAAAGCAAATCAATGCAAGGGACAAATTAAGCAAAATCACAGTGACACTGTTTATGAGCAGAGGTCTTAAAATGGCTATGTTGAAAATTTGGTGAAAGAATTTCAAAAATGACTGTTTTACATAGCTGCTGCTAGCCAGTTCCTATGCATGCTTGTAAGTTCGCGAATTTTCAATATTTTCACTCCAGATTTTCAACATTGCCATTTTACCACACCTTCTTATGAGAAGTACAGCTGTCATTTTTCACATCTCACCCAAAACGTGTTTCCGCCCATGTAGCGCACATTGGCGCAGCCGTGTGCGAATTCAATGTACGGGACAAATTAAGAAAATCACAGTGACACTGTTCATGAGCAGAGGTCTTAGAATGGCTATGTTGAAAATTTAGAGAAAAAATTCCTAAAAATTACTGTTTTACAAGCGTTCGTTGCGCAGTTCCTATGCATGCTTGTTAGTTCGCAAATTTTCAATATTTTCACTCCAGATTTTCAACATTGCCATATTGCCACACCTTCTTATGAATAGTACAGCTGTCATTTTTCACATCTCACCCAAAATGTGTTTCCGCCCATGTAGCGCACAATGGCGCAGTTGGTGTGAGAAACCAATGTACGGGACAAATTAAGAAAACCACAGTGACACTGTTCATGAGCAGAGGTGTTAAAATGGCTATGTTGAAAATTTGGTGAAATTCCAAAAAACGACTGATTTACGAGCGTGCGTTGTACAGTTCCTACGCATGCTTGTAAGTTCGCGAATTTTCAATATTTTCACCCAGATTTTCAACATTGCCATTTTAACACACCTTCTTATGAGTAGTACAGCTGTCATTTTCACATCTCACCCAAAACATGTTTTCAGTGCAGAGATGCATGGTTGTGTGGAAATCATTGTTCAGGACAGATAAAGAAAATCACAGTGACACTGTTTATGATCGGAGGCACCAAAATGCCTGAGTTGACAATCTGCTGTAAAAATCCCCAACCTAATTATATTACGGGTGGTGCTGTACAGTTTCTATGTACTGCGGACTTCACCATTTTTTAAATATTTTACTGCAGATTTGCAACATTGCCATTTTTTACACCTCCCCATAAACAGTACAGCTGTCATGTTTTACATCCTGTTCGAATGTTTTTGCACCTGTGGTGCTAAATGCTGTAGTCGCTGTGCATAAGCAGCTTTCGGTTAACAAACTGATATTCCCCCTGTTCATGAGGTGGGGTCACAAAAAAACCATGTTGAACATTTGGAGTGAAAATACCAATGAATGCCTGAGGTATTAGGGTTTCCAACCATAATGCCCAACCCTGTAGAGAATGACAGGCATCGGGGTGTGACTTGGGATTCTTGCCTGTAATGCTCATACTATTCCACACCCTGCAGCCAGTGAGAGGCATCGAGGTATGCCTTGGACTCTTCGGCCCCAAAGTTCACCCCATTCTTCTATATCGCACCCATCTCACCATATTTCCTAATGGAATGGGGTGCGCATAAGGGCCAAAGTCCCCAAGGAACACCGTGACACTTGTCAGTGTCTGCAGGGTGGGGTGTGGTGAAATGGCGTGGCCGTTATGCCTGACGACCCAAAGGCACACCCCAATGCCTGTCACTCTCTGCAGGGTGGTGGTGGGGTTGGCTTCAGTTCAATACTTCACTGCCATTCCTATTACGCAGCTCTGTAACTTCTACATTACCACTGCCAATGCCAGCAAGCAAACATTCGGCATTGACAAATACTTGTTCTACTTGTGATGCCCCTTCCTATACATCCCAGTATCCCCCTGGCTCTCCTTACCGACTTCTCACATTGCTTACCCACCTTTAGGTCATCTGATATGACTACCCCCAGGTCCCTTTCCATTTTTGTTGTTGTTAGTACCTCCCCTGCTATTGTGTACTTTTCTCCTGGGTTTTTGTTTCCCAGGTGCATTACTTTGTGCTTCTTTTCATTGAATCTAAGTTGCCATATGTCTGACCATTCCTCCAACCTTGCCAAGTCCCTTCTTATCTTTTCTACCCCCTCTTGTGTATCAACTCTGTTACAGATCTTTGTGTCATCTACAAAGAGGCATACCTTTCCCTCCAGACCCTCTGCAATGTCACCTATAAAGATGTTAAAGGGACTGGACTCAGTACTTAACCAAACAAGAGCAAAGCTCAAGGGGTTTATGTGAAGAATCTAACCCCAAGGGTGTGTGTAAATTCGAGTTTACACACACCCTGACCCATATTTTATCTTATATAATTGTTGGGTTTCTCTTTTTCGCCTCAGCAATTTTATAAAATAAAAAAGGCTGCTGTGCCACTGCCGCCGCAGTCTGATTCTGGCCAGCTTTCTCTTATTTAAAACATTTTTTTCCTGACAGTATTGTGAGGGAGGATTGATCCGGTAGTGATGTGGTACAATTAATTTTAATTTTATTTTACTTACTGCCGAGTGTCCATGGCAGTTTCTCTTCAGGTTGGGTTTGCATTTCAGGAAGTAAAAAGCGGAGTGAAGAGTTTGAGCATGTGCATGCGCAGAGAGGGGGAAACCGTGCGCGTGTTTGCCGTTATAAATGCTCCTTTATAACGACAAACTACACCACAGCTTCCTTATGGAAAAAAGAGGAAGCCATTAATTATAAGAGTATATAAAATGGGACTTATTGGACAACCCTCCCTCACCCCTCTTCATAGAGGAGTAGCACTTAAGCAATAAAGCACAACAAGGTGTGTAATAACATCACTCCTGGGGTGAGTTGAAGCATGAGGCAAAGCCGAGTGCTTCCACCACCCCAGGATTGACATTGTTACACAATAACACACACCTTGGAGTGCCTTGTTGCAATTATACAATGGATCAATGTTATACAAAATAAAAAAAAAATGTTTCTAGTAGATTTTTTTTGTGTTTCTGAAGAGACAACAGTGATCAAATGATCCAATGAACCAATACAGTGATGTTATTGTGTAATATCACCACTGTCTCAGGCACCCACTGACCAATCGGAATACAGGAAATTTCCTTGCCAATGTATAATACCTATTAACCCATTTACTAGAGGTACCAAAGAGGCATTATTGTACAGTACTTTAACCCAGGTAACAAAAGTCTCTGGAAAACCATATATTTACAGGATATTAAAAAGATATTGATGAGAAACTTTGTCAAAGGCTTTGGTCTGGTCTAATGCCAACACAAAACCTTCAATTTTATCCTGGTTGCTTAGTGCAAAAATATCCTGCATTAATTGTAAATTCTGAGTTATGTTCCTTTGGGGTATTGAACAAGCTTGTGTAGGGTGAATTATAATCTTAGCTACTGGTTTCATTCTATTACAAAGAATAGTAGAAAGAATTTCATGATCAGTATTTAGGAGGCTTACCGGCCTCCAATTCTTTAAAACTGTTTTATCCCCATTCTTAAAAAGAAAAATCACTACTGCTTTAGAGAATTCCAGGTATAAAAGTAGGTTTTGTAATATTTCATTATAAAGCTGAACTAAAAAATTCCGTAGTACTTCTGGATATGCTTTATACAATTCATTTGTAAGTCCATCAATTCCTGGGGAAATACCCAGTTTTAAATGAGAAATTACCTTTATTACCTCATTTACAGTAATAGGTGTTGCTAGCTCCTGTTTTAGATCTGAAGGGATCTTTAGTAAGGGAAATTAATTATACTATCTACATACCCTGGGAAAGTATGAGCTGTGCTAAAAAAGGCTGCTACTGAATCTTGAACTACCTCCAGCATTTCTATGTCTGATATTTAAGCAATAAACCACGACAGGGTGTTGGTGACGCTGGTTTTACCCATGCCTGGCATGGTTCGGTTACGAGGCTGCAGGCCGAGTGACTAAACCTCATCAGGCGTGGGTAAAACCAGCATCACCAACACCCTGGAGTGGTTTACTGCAATTATACAATGCCTAACTGTATTTTTAGTAAAAAAAAAAAAATTATGGTAAATTTTTTTTTGTAGAAATACATAAAAATTCAGTTTATATTCTTACACATAATAAAATAGTCCTATCCACGGGAGCCTCTCTTGTTGAGCAGAATTAGTTGTCAGGTTGTCAGGGGGGGGACTGTTGGTTTTATTTTTTTAATTAGTGCCTGTTTTCTGAATCATGACAGTGTGCGGTAGGCAGAAGTTAAAGTTTTTGAAGAAGCAGCAATGTTTCTGCAGGGCATATGTTGGTACAGAGCTGGACACAATATCTGCCTCCAAGGATTCATATGCCTTGTGTCTGGATTTACTGGAATTTGTAGTGCGAAGGAAGGAAAGTTTCCTGTCAGGTGATTGCCATAGCGAGATTCAGTATTTATGGAAATGGGGGAGTCACAGTTTGAAATGGGGGATGTAAGTGAGGGAAAGCAGTCATCAGCGTGGGGCATACTAGAGTGATGAACTGTTACGGTGATAGGTGATGTGATTTTTAATTAAGTGAAACGGGAAGACCGGTGACTGAAATGGGGGATGGAGGCAAAAGACACAGATAGAGGAAGTGTGAGCAGGAGCAGTCTCCATGCCTTGTCATGATCAGGTGAAGTAATTTTTTTTTATTACTGGAAATTGGGAAGTCAGTGACTGAAATGGGGGATGGAGACTAGAGAGCTACTTGGCACGCTGTGTGGAGCAAGTGCTAATGGACTGCTGTAAGTTTGTGTTTCGTGGTTGAATTATACAAAGAATAAAATAGACATTAGTGGCGAGACTTGGGAGAATGTTTTCTGTGATTGGTACCGGGGCAGCTAGCAGAGCAGAGAGAGTTGCAACTGAAGTTTTAAATTTGCGGCTTAGCGGGCATTTAAGATGGCGGCTCTAAAGTTCTGATTTTTGGATCGAGTTGATTTTTTTGAAGATACGGCTGGCTGGCGCCTTTTGTGTTGGTAATGCTAGATTTTACAACGCTTGAAAGGTGCCAGTTAGCCAATCAGAGTGCTGGAATATAAGACCCATTGTATAATTTTAAATTACCATTCTCATCATAAAGACCTTCCATCAATTTGGTGACTAGCTTTTGTTTACAAGCATGAAAAGTGTCTGCATAGGGTTGGTTAGCTAATCCAAATTTCATTTCAGCTTCCAAGGTGGATGCTTGATTATATTGAAACTGTAGCATTTTTTCTTTAACTGAATCTAGCTGTAATTTATGTGCAGCCCATCTGTGGATGGTAAGGACATAAGGTTGTAAAATTGATGCCTATAATCCAGGTATTGTAAATAATCATTGTTTGCTTTAGGTTTCCCATAGGCAACAAATAAATCCTTAATTGAGTTTTTTAGTATACTTCCACCATTCCCCTGTGGTGTCATACATGCACTGTACTGAATCTCTGTTAGTTAACGATTGTAACAGACTCTGTTGAATGTCCTGATTTTCTAAGCAAGATGAATTTAGCTTCCATCTTCTGGGTACAGAAGGAAATATTGGAGGTATATTACTAGGACTATATTTGCAGGTTCGGACAGAGTTATCTGAGAACTCACAAGGTGTTAGTTTTGCTCAGTGGGGCTGTAAATATTTAGAAGAAAAAAGATAGTCAGTCCTGGTGTCCTATGTACATCTATGATACGTGTAACCAGGGTTTGATCTTACTGCCCTATATGAATCTTTTAGACCTGTAATTTTAATTATATTATTCAAAGCATTAGAATGGCAATAAACTTTTTTCTGGACATTATCTTTTGTTTTAATATCCAGGGGGCAATTCATATCCCCTCCTCAAATAGCATGTCTTGTGGTGAACAGAAAAGGTTTAATCTTTTCAAAAAAAAATCTACCCTACCTTTTTTACTTTGGGGGAATATAGGTGTTAACTAACCTTAAAGGAATCCCATAGTATATACAATCTATTAATATGGCTCTGCCTGGATCTATGTCTACTGGTTTGTGTACCATATTCAATTCAATTCAAGTTTATTGTAGGAAAACTCCATTGAGCATGCTCACTCACAAGGAGATCCTAGTACCTATAAGGCATACATAAACAGGCTTACATGAAGTAGGGTACAGATAAAAAAAAAATAGGCAAACAGGCTTACAAAGTGTAAGGTACATACTTTCTATGAAACAATGGGATTTGTACATCACAACATGCAATCAAAGTAAAACAGGTCCTGGCATTAAGATAATGCAATAATGAGGCAATTTATGCAATGCAACAATGTGACAATCTAAGGCAGGATGTAGAAAAGGCAAAGCATGCAACAGGGGGAAGAGCAGGAATGCGTAAAAATGTGAGATAGTCAGATAATGAGAGGAGTACTACAGAAGAGAGTAGAGGACTAAGGCAGCTAGTAGGACAACAATTGAAACAGGGCCAGAGGGAATGGCTAGGAGAAGGGGGGAATATGAGGAGGGATTCATGAGAGCTAAACCCTTGGGCATTCACAAGCAGCCATGAAAAGCCTTGAGGCCATCGACTTGAAGAAACTAATAGTGACCAGCCTGGTGAGCTCAAGTACCACTTGAATGCTGTTCTAAGCCACAGGGAGAGAATACAATATAGCTCCCTTGTCGAGGGAGGTTCTAGTTCTGGGGATGTCCAGGAGGAGGAAGGAAGACTTCCTTAGGGAATAAGTGCAGTGCAAAATGTGGACAAGAGAGGAGATATAGTCTGGGAGTTTATTATGTATTGCTTTGAGCATCCATATACCAAGGTGGAGCAGTCTTCTTGTGGCTAGAGACGTCAACTCAGCAATACAATATAGGTCACAGTGGTGGGTCCTGGGGGGATGTGTTGGTAATAAAATAAAGGGCACAGTGGAAGAGGAGATTGAGCCTGTGAAGGTTAGTTGCTGAAGTGCAGTTGTAAATTATATCACCATAGTCTAAGAGTGGGAGGAATGTTGCCTAAACAAGTCTGAATCTGACCTTGGTTGGGAAGAGGGCTCTGTGCCTAAAAAAGAAATCTAATCTGGCTTTAAGCTTGGCAGAGAGACTATCAACAATGCAGGCATTGAATGATAGTTTGTTGCTGATCTAGACTCCTAGATATTTGAACTTGTCAACAACTTCAAGTGGTTCTCCTAGGGAAGTTGTGACAATTGCAATGCTGGCCTTGAACCCAATTGGGGGGGGGGGGTTGTTGTTTGTGGCAGAAGAACATTACCTTAGTTTTTTTACTGTTGAGCAAAAGCTTGGCGCAGGTAAGGTTATGTTCAGGCTCAAGGAAGTCAGTTTGGAGCTCATTACAGACATAAACAAGTGAGGGCTTGGAAGTGTAAGGGTACTGTGTCATCTGCAAACAAGTGCAGTTTAGAGTTAATGATGTTGAAATTAAGGGTGTTGATGTAGATAGAAAAGAGGATGGGGCCAAGTATGGACCCTTGGGGGATGCCTCTAGTGATGGGAAGGTGGTTTGACAGAAGACCATCTGCTTTTACTTGCTGAACATGCCCTGTGAAGTAGCTAGAGAACCAGCAAATTGTGGCGGTGGAGGCATTTAGGTTGGAGAGGCTGTGCAGGGTTAGGTTATGGTCCACAGTGTTGAACGCTTTACTCAGATCGAGGAACACTGCCCCTGTTACTTGCTTGGAGTCCCAGGTGGAGAACCAGTCATAAGTGACTTTACCTAAGGCAGAGACAGTACTGTGGCTAGGTCTGAAACCCGATTGAGCAGAGAGTGGGCTTCGATGTGTTCTTTCAGCTGGGTATATAAACAAGTTTTTCTAGAATCTTGGAAAGCACAGGTAGGATGGAGATAGGTCTATAGTTGTTCAAGTCAGAGGGGTCACCAGATTTAAAGAAGGGCAGTATGTGGGCCAACTTCCAGCAGGAGGGGACAGTGGCAGTTGAGATAGACAAGTTAAAAATGTGTAGAATGGGGGGGGCAGTGAGATAGTAATATCCAAGTTTAAGAAAAAAGGGTTCAAGTCCATCGGAACTAGCACTCTTCTTGGTGTCAAGTCTATGAAGGTGTTCTTCGGCATCCTTATATGTTACAGGAAGTAGTTGGAGGGGGTGCGGTGATGGGGGTGCAGGTGGGGCAGTGGAGAGCGGTGGGGGGCAGGACAACCCTGCAAAGGGGGAGGAGTCAAATGCTAGGCCATTGGTGGCAAAGTGAGAGTTTATTTTCTCAATAATAAGGTTGTAGTCTTCGAGAACATCTCCGTTGTCAATGATCTTGGGGGGGCAGAGGGGGCCACTTTGCGCCCTTCTATGGATTTTATAGTGCACCAGGTCTTGGCTAAACTCCCTTTGGCCTGTTCAAGAGCGCCGACATAATAGTTAGATTTTGCTGAGCGGATAAGTTTGACACAGGAGTTTCTAGCATTTCTGAAGGCCTGTCAATCAGTTTCAGACTTGATGCACCTGGCTTGGGCCCTAAGTTTATCCCGTGTGGTAAGTGCAGCTTTTAGGGCTGGCATAAACCAGGGGTGGGAAAGTTTACAGGCTCTAATTTTGATGAGGGGGCCATGCATGGCAGCTAGG
Source organism: Neoceratodus forsteri (assembly GCA_016271365.2). NCBI lineage: Eukaryota > Metazoa > Chordata > Ceratodontiformes > Ceratodontidae > Neoceratodus > Neoceratodus forsteri. The sequence goes on from CM057454.1 coordinate 756,722,040, forward strand.
TGAAGGAGATGGGCACTGAGGAGCGCGGTGGCCTCATCCACAGTTTTGGCGAGGTAGAGGCTTTTCCAGTTAGTTGCCCTGAGGTCGTTAAGGTAGTGACAAACTTTGAATTTATGGAAGCTACATTTGGTTGTGTATTTGGTGGAGGAGGGGCCTCTCTCCTCGGCCCTGGTACAAACAACAATACCGTGGTCACTCAGGTCATTGTGAAACACTGCAATGCTCAGGATTTTGTGGGGGTGATTCGACAGGATGACATCAAGGAGAGAGCTTTTGCTACAATTTCTGGAATTTTCCCTGGTAGGTTCTGTGATAAGCTGGGAAAAGCCAAGTTTGTCACAGAATCCTTTTAAAGCATTTGATTTAGGAGTTAGCCAGTCAAAGTTTAGATCACCAAGAATGATGGTCTTGCTGTTGCTAAGGGTTACCAGAGATTTGAGAGTACTAATGACTGCATTACCCCCCAGAGGGGGGGTCTGTAGCAGCTGATGATATGGAGGATTTCGGAGGATGGGAGATGGAATTTTAGTGGCACATATTCAAATTCTTTTGGTGCAGAAGTGGTCTGGATGTCGGTTACTTTAAATTTGTCTTTATAATAGATGACCACTCCATCCCCCCACCCCACCCCGAGGGCCTATCTGCGCGGTGTAGGTTGTAGGGAGGTAAAGCTATTGCTTGGTCTGAGATGGAGTGCTTCAGCCAGGATTCAGTTATGATAAAGAAGTCTGTCTTGGGATGAGTTGCCCACACATGTAGTTGGTCAATTTTATTGATCAGACTTCTTGCATTTATTAACATTAGTTTAAGGCTAGGAGCAGAGGTGAAGTCTAAGGGGGAGGTGTTGGGGCCGGGGGGGGGCAGAGTTTACTTCAACATTTCCCGAGCATATAAGGAATAGCTGGATGAGCTTCATGAGGTGCTGTCTAGCCATGGCCAGAGCCTTGCGTTTCTGGGTGTGTCCACTATACATCTGCCACTTGGGCTTCTATGAGAGGGAGTGGTAGAAGCGAAGGGGACAGGTCATGAAGATGAGTGACAGGGCTCCAACGGATGTGAGGGCAGGGATGGTATTGAGATCTGCAGGTGTGTAATGGGCATAGTTCTTTGAGGTTTGGTGGGAGATGTGAGTCAAGGTGGCCCCCCATGAGGGAGAGAGAGCACTGATACACTCCTCGTAGGGTGGAGGAGTTGGCTTGGGCCATTGTCCATGGCCGGGCCTAAAGATGGGGGAGAGACAGTGGATAGACAGTCCCAGCATAGGCAAGGGAGCAAGGCAAGGAAAAGTAGCTGTGGTAGCATGCTTTGGGGTGGGAGAATAGGCTAACAATAGTTGGGCATAAGAATATGCCTATTTGTGTTAGGAGTGGTGTATAGAAGGGATTGAGGTGAGGTCCCTTTAAGTAGGGTAAGACGCAGTATCAATAGTTAATATACCAGCTGGCTAGGATAATTTAGGTGAGGTTCCTTTAAGTAGAGAGGTTGCAGTCTCAGTGGTTAGTATACCAGCTGGCTAGGTGTTCTAGGGGCAGAGATAGAGAAGGAAATCTATTTAATAGTGTCGGTGGCAGGGGTGTGGGTGGGGGCGACCAGAAAAATCACTCTGAGAACAGACTTGGGCACATTGAGTCACATTCTAAGCAAATAATTAACTCTGAGGGATACAGGCTGTGAGCTGAACTAGTTTGATTTAGTTTAACAGGCTGCTGCACGTGAGTTGTTGCCCGGTATCAATTTAAGAAGGTAGGCTCTGGTGAAAATGCTTTTATTGATTTATAGAGGCAGGCTCCGCTACGAATACTTTTCGAGTGATCTGCCACCCAAAATTAATTGGAAAATGCAGGCTCAGGTAAGGAGACTTTTCAACTGAGCTGCCACCTGGAATTAATTCAAATTTACTCCAGGACCAAAGCAGGAGGGCTGTGGGCATATAGCAACTTCACAAGGGAGTTATATTAAATAAAGTCCAGGACCTGCTGGCTCCGAAAAATAATTTAACAAATATAGGGAGCAGTTTTGGAGCGGTAACAAACTAAGGCTAGCAGAGTCCCACAGCAAAATTGGAGCTCAGAGTGCTGTGCGTTATCACTCTGTAATTTAAAAATAACTTGTGAGACAGAGGGACAGGTTGAATTAAATAGCTGTAGCAGGAAGGGAAAGATATCATTAAAATTAGGTGGCATGGTTAGTCTAGGGGATTGCAGATGTCCCCGCGGCTCCCAGGTTTTAATCGGGAGTCTATAGTTGAGCTCAAACAAAGAACAGAAAAATGGTGCCAAGTCTGAAAAACTGGAAGAACTGGAGAAGGGTGCTGTGTCCGTTGATGGCTCAGCGGGCGTACCTGTTTCAGCTGTTTGGAGGGCAGGGTTCAGCTCCTGCGGCTACGGCCATGGACAGAAGAATGCTCAGGGGGGTTAGGCTCAGTCTGCAAATAAAAAGAGGAGAAAAGATTAGCAGGAGTGGTGGGGAAGACTGGCTGAGTAGGCAGGGCAAAATCGAGGGGAGGAGAGAGGAGGGATTAGAGAGCTGAGGAAGTTTAGCTGGAAAGGGGAAGGGAGTAGAGGAGCGAAGGTTGAGAGAGAGGGTCACTAGGCCAGCAAGAGAGACAGCATAGCAAAGGTGAAGTTCAACTAGCACAAATGGAGAGGCTAAAGCAATTACAAAAATTAATAATCACTCTTCACTGTAGTAAATGCAGAGTTTGGAGACCTTGCTAAACTAAAGAGATACAGTGCAGAAAATCCTCACTACACAAAATAATAAATACAGCGCTAGTAAACCTCACTAGTCTGTAGTAAATTCATTGCTGAAGTACTCTCAAAACACAGTACATAACTGTAAGGCACTAAGCAGCCAAAAAATCACTCTAAGAACAGACTCGGGCACATTGAAACACACTATAAGTAAATAATTAATTCTGAGGGATACAGGGCTGTGTGCTGAACTAGTTTAATTTAGTTTAACAGAAACATAGAAACATAGAATTTGACGGCAGATAAGGACTGCATGGCCCACCTAGTCTGCCCGTTTCCCTACCTAACGGATAAGCTGCAGATCCTAGTTAACCAGCAGCCTACTTCCTCCTACCCTCCACTAGAATTGCCTTATGTCTGTCCCACGCGTTCTTGAACTCCCCCACTGTTTTTGACTCTACGACCTCCTCAGGAAGGCTGTTCCATGCATCTACAATCCTCTCTGTGAAAAAATACTTCCTCACATTATCTCTGAGCCTTCCTCCCTCTATTTTCAAATTGTGCCTCCTTGTTCTTGCACATCACTTTTTCTGAAAGATGCTACCCTCTTGGACTTTGTTGATTCCCTTGAGGTATTTGAAAGTTTCTATCATGTCCCCCTCTCCCTCCTTTCCTCGAGGCTATACATCTTAAGCTCCTTTAGTCTTTCTTCATATGTCTTCTGGTGCAGACCCTGCACCATTTTGGTTGCCCTCCTCTGGACAGCCTCCACCCTGTCTATGTCTTTGCAGAGATGGGGTCTCCAGAACTGTACACAGTACTCCAGATGTGGTCTTACCAACTGTCTGTACAGAGGGCCAGCAACTTCCTGTTTTCTACTGGTGATGCCTTTCCCTATGCATCCCAGTATTCCCCCAGCCCTCCTTACTGCCTTCTCACATTGCTGGCCCACCTTTAGGTTGTCTGATATGACTACCCCCAGGTCCCTTTCCATTTTTGTTGTTGTCAGTATCTCACCCCCCATTGTGTACTTTTCCCTTGGGTTTTTGTTTCCCAGGTGCATTACTTTGTACTTCTTTGCACTTCTTTGCGTTGAATCTAAGCTGCCATACATTTGACTATTCCTCCAACCTTGCTAAGTCCCGTTTCATCCTTTCCACCCCACCTTGCGTATCAATCCTGTTGCAGATCTTTGTGTCATCTGCAAAGAGACATGCTTTCCCTTCTAGTCCCTCTGTAATGTCACTTATAAAGACATTAAAAAGGACCGGCCCCAGTACTGAACGCTGCAGTACCCCACTAGTAACCCTCCTTTCTTCACTGTGGACTCCATTTACTATTACCCGCTGTGTCCTGTTGTCCAGCCAGTGTTTTACCCAGGCTACCACCCTAGGACCCACTCCTAGGCTGGCTCATTTGTTTATTAATCTTTTGTGTGTTACCGTGTCAAATGTTTTGCTAAAGTCTAGGTAGACCATGTCCACAGCCCCTCCCTGGTCTACTACTTTGGTCACCCAGTCAAAGAAATCAATTGGATTTGTCTGACATGACCTTTCTGCAGTGAATCCATGCTGCCTTGGGTCCTGTCCCCCACTGACCTCTAGGTACTCAACAATTCTTTCCTTCAGCAGTGATTCCATCATTTTCCCTACCACTGAGGTCAAACTGACAGGTCCATAGTTTCCTGCCTCTGTTTTGCTCCCACGTTTGTGAAGGGGAATCACATCCACCCTCCTCCAGTTCTCAGGTACCACACCATCCACCCATGATTTATTAAAAAGAGTAGTCAGTGGTGTTACTAGTTCTTCCCTTAGTTCTTTTAGAATTCTGGGGTGAATCCCATCAGGCCCCATTGCTTTATCCACCTTCAGTTTTAAGAGTTCTTTCAGAATCCTTTCTTCTGTGAAAGGACCAATATCAACCTTCCTATCCAGAGTGCTTCTACTGACTGGATTAGGTATCTCCCCCTGCTTTTCCATTGTGAATACTGAGCAGAAGTATTCGTTCAGTATCCCTGCTTTTTCACTGTCGCTCTCTGTTCAACCACCTTCCTCTTTATTCAGCCTCAGTATCCCTGCCTTAGTCTTTCTTTGCTCCCAAATGTACCTATAAAAGGTTTTATCCCCCTTCTTAACTGAGTTGGCTATCTTTTCCTCGGTTTGGGCCTTTGCTATTCTGACTGCCTTACCCGCTTCCATCTGCTTTAACTGGTACAGTTATCTGTCCTGCTTGTTCTGTGTTTCCTTATACTTCCTGAATGCTATTTCTTTCTCCCTTACCTTCCCTGCCATTTCTTTTGAGAACCATAGAGGTTTTTTCTCTCATTTTGATTTGTTTATTTGCTTCACACAAAGGCTTGTTGCCTCTGTGATGGCGGTTTTAATGGTTCCCCATTGTTGCTCCACCCCACCTTCTTGCCTGTGTGCTAGTGCTTTTCTGAGGCACTCTCCCATTTTGACAAAATCGCCCTCCTGAAGTCCAATACCTTCACTTTTGTGTGGCTTGACTCTACAGCTAAGTTTTTCATGAACCACACTGTTTGGTGGTCGTTTGTTCCTAGATGGCTACCCACTTCAAGATCAGAGATCTTCTCTCCATTCCCATTTGAGAGTACCAGGTCCAAGATTGCTCCCCCCCCCAAGTGAGTTCCAAAACTAGCTGTCTGAGGCATGCCCCCTGTAGGGCATTGAGAATGACCCTGCTCTTGGATGTGGCTGTAGCAAAGGTGCTCCAGTTGCCATCTGGCATATTCAGGTCCCCCATCAGCAATACCTCCCCTTTCTCTGCCATCCCAAGATGCCTTCTATCATTTCCTCCCCCTGAGACGAGGGTCTGTATATAACCCCTGTGCGGACTGTGGAGCCATTTCCAGTCTCCCGGGTGACCCACAGTGCCTCCTCTCCTCCCTGTTTACTCTTTAGTTCTGCTGCTTTGATCCCTCCCCTTACACAGAGAGCTACTCCTCCTCCTCTTCTTCCCTCCCTCCCTGTCCCTCCCTGGTATGTTGACATCCCAATCATGGTTCTCTGTGTACCATGTTTATGTGACTGCCACGATATCCAGGCATCCCTCTTCCATCAAGGCCACCATTTCAGTGAGCTTTTTACCTAGACTACGGGCATTGGTACTCATTACCCTCCATTTTTTATGGCTTTATTTCTTTTTGCCCCATCCCTGTCCTTACTGCCTTTGTATTTTTCTCCATTTACCCCTGCCCTTCTCCCTAATGACTGCTCTGTCTTGGTGTTTACCTTACTAACTACCCTGATTTTTTGGGAAGGGAGGGCTAGGATTTCCCTTCTCCTTTTCAGTGTCTCCCCCCTTGGCTAGTTTAAATACTTGCCAATGAAGCATTTAAACCTATCACCCAGGATCCTTGTTCCCCTCCAGGATAGATGCAAGCCATCGTGCCTGTATAGGCCTGCATCCCTCTAGGTGGAGCCCCAGTCCCCAATGAAGCCAAATCCCTGAGCTCTGCACCAGTTTTTCAACCAGTCATTGAATCCCATGGTGCGGAGTACCCTAGCCTCATCCATGCCGTAGACAAGTAGCACTTCCGAGAAAGTTACCACGTGTGCTACTTGTCTAAGGCCCTTCCCCAACTCCACAAACTCCTGTTGCACTGCTCTGATCCCATTCTCAGCCAGGTTATTTGTCCCTAGGTGGATAATGACATTCAGCTCCCTCCCTCTTGCAGCTGCTCCCACAATCCTGAGGATTCGTTTCCTGTCTCTCCAAGCCATGGCGCCGGGCAGGCACCTTACCTCCCTTTCCCCTCCCTCCCCCAGTTCTACCCCCTAACAATTGAGTCCCCCACCAAGAGTTGCTTCCTTCCCCTATGGGGTTCTGGGCCACCTTCCTGTGGGTCTTCAGTGTGGAGGTTCCCAACATCCTCCTTGGTCTCCACTGTGGGTGCCTCCATAGAGGAACCATGCTCCGCCAGAGTGGCGAATGAATTGTGGAGAGGCACAACTGGAGGGATGCACCTCTATTCCACCACCCTCACTCTCCCTGAGCCCACCGTGGTCCAACCACTCCTTTTTCTTGGCAACCTCTGAGGTAGTGGCAGTGGCCTGGATGGTCCCTGGGTGGGGGAGCATGTTTCCCGAATCCTTGCCAGGTCAGCATGGAGACAGGCTCCTACAAGTGAGCTGCTGCCCAGTATCAATTTAGGAAAGCAGGCTCCAGTGAGAATACTTATATTGATATAATTTAACAACAAGGCCAGTACCCTTAAATAGTATGCCTAGGCCATATGCTACAGTATAACTTGGCCAAAAGAGGGGCCCCATATCCAGGATGATTTAGCTTGTGAAACATCCCCTAGTGAATTAAATCTTGTTTCTTGCAGAAAAATTATGTTGAAAGAGGTATGTTTGAAATAGAACAAAATAGAGGTCATTTTTTTGTAGGCCTTCTTACTACATACATTCAAGGATGCTACACGCAGAGTAGACATTTATTTAGTTTTTCCCAGATCCTTCTTTCATTTTCATTTCCTTCCCTTCTTTTTCTTTGTTTCTGTAACATCAGGGTGCTGTACCTTCTCTCCCTCAAAGATTGCTCCTGACCTGGAGGAAAAGTCTGATTCAGGTTCTGAATCCCCCACATTCCCTTCCTGGAGAGCTTGGCATGTGTTTTGTAGAGGGAGCAAGGGGTTAGTTTGTTTTAAAGTAGCTCTTGTCAGCCTCTGACCTGGAACTTACCTGGGGCCCCCATCGCCTTCTGTTTTCCTGCCTCTCTAGACTGTTCTTCCAAAGTATTTACAAGCCCCATTTCTGTCTGTTCTTGGTTGAGGGGGGTTGTGGTTACTGCTTCTATAGCTTGTCCCGTTTGTACTTGGGCTAAAGAGGTGTTAGCTGTTGTGGGGGTAGTATCAGTTTCTGTTGTACTATTGGTTTTTTTGGATCTTGTTTCCTAATATCACCATCCCTGGTTAAAGTTTGTTGACCTGCCATAGTAGTGGCTGGGCCAGTAGTAGCTAGGGAATCTACTGGATTACTCATCGCCCTTTGTCTTGTTTCTTGAGCCTTTTCAATTATGACCTCTTGGTTTACTGTACCCCTTCTGTTTCTCCCTGCCCATGGACATTGGTGATATGCATGGCCTGATTCATCACACAGATTGTATGTACTGTATATAAATTCTTACAAACCATGCTTACATGGCCAAATTCTCCACAGAGGGCACCTATCAAACGGTCAGACACTACTCAAGTAGGTCCTGCAACTGCACTTGTTAGCAGGCCTTGGATTGGCTGGGGTAGAAACAACCCCCCCCCAAGTCTCTGCCTAAATTGAAGCTGTTAGGAATATGTAGGACCTTATTATCTCTGAAAAAGTTTAGCCCTAAATCTCCACCTTCCTGTGCATTTCCCCTCAGAATCAATTATTGCTTCAGTGGGGGGGGCCCAGAACATCACATTTTTTTTGTAACCAATACTGAATATCGTGCTCGTTAACACCTTCATTCTGAAACATTATATTTACAATTTTCATAAGGGGTTTTGTCAAAGGGATTACCATAAAAGTTTCCCATACAGAGGAGGACTTTAAAGTGTCATAGTTACTCCAAAACCTTTCTGGCAATGAAAACGTTTTAAAGCTAATGTCTAATACAACCTCCCCTGATACATGAATCAATGCATAGACATAAGCAGATTGAATGCTCATTGAGGTCTTTCATAAAGTTTTTGCAATGTACTGTAGATTCTGTCAGGGTGCACTTCATGCCCCCACTCCATACCTTAAGTGCACTGCATTTCTTCTGGGTGCTTGTTCAATTCTATTCCTGAAATGTTCTGAAAAGGTGGAACCTCTGTTAGTACGTTGGTTCCCTTGCCCTGAATGGGGGGGGGGGTTGATACTCTGTCTCTGAGTCTGATTGTGCAGAGTTTGCAGCTGAGTGAGCATTAGACCTATTGTTAATATTCTGTGAAGCAGACTTATTTGAAGAATGTACCTGTTCCTCCTGACATTTGGGAGTTGCTCCTACCGAGTAGCTACATGAAGGAACATCAGCTGATTTTTCTTGTGTGGGGGCCCCCGGAGTAAGGACAGAGCTCTGAGAATTTGTGTCTCATAACGGATCTGGGATCTACCAACCCCCTGCATCCTGACTCCATCCTGCATTTTGTAATGCATTTTCAGCCAACCATTCTGTATTTGCGGCTTCAGCTCTCTGAGCACCAAATGCTGCAGTGATCTGCTGAGACACTGATACTTCTCCCGCGGGTTGTGGTTGCACAGTAGTTTGCTGACTCTCCAAGGAGCTCCTGTCAGAGTCAGGCTGCTGAATGTTTGTATTGGTTGCCGGTTTTGGCGCCAAAATCCTTAGCTGAACTCCTGAGGGTAGTGCATGCTTGTCTGCCTGCATCTCGGAACTTTCAGTAAATAAAGTCTGATTTGTAGAATCCATTTCTCTGGTAGTGGCACACTCTCCCTCAAAGATGTTTTGCCTCAGAATTTCCATTTGTTCATACCTCAAGTCACAAGGTTTTGTAGGCTCATCCATAGTCATAGCGACGACAGGCGGTAAAGGGTTTACCTTTACGTCTGTTAGCATAACCATATCTTCAGCCCCAACATATACACTGACTAGGGTCAGGGGTCAGGGACCAGACCTCAGTCTGCCGCACAACCTCCTCCTCCAACTCCATACCAGCATCTGCCATCCTACAAACGGACAGCAGTGCCCCCTACTCAAAGAGTGGGGGAATTTCCCCTGTGTCGTGGCCACATTTCCCCCATTCACTTAAAAAATATCACCAACAGCTTAATCTGGTTCAATTTCAGTTGGTTTCCATCGATATCTCCTCCCCTGGGTCGCACCTGAAAAAGGGACTTCTAGTCTCAGTGGGCCTACCCGGTCAACAAAATTCAATAAATAAATAATGTGAAATGCCCACTCACAAGGTGTTTCACTTTGCACTGTGAAATTGTGCTACGTAGTTCCATACACATACACCTGTAGCTAAATTTGCAACTTTTGCATTGCTTTTCTCTGTGTAACTGAATGAATATGTAGCTTTACTACGTGCATTCTCTGCATGCCATCACCGCACCTGAAATCTGTATTTTAATAATGATGATTAGGGAAGTGGGCTGCAGGCGCTCTGTGTAGGTATTTAAACAATGGGGGGAGTGGCCTGTATGACTGTACTGAGAACATGTTTACTCATAAGTTGCACATGTCTGAAGAATTACTATATATACATAAGGAATATGCATGGGGTGGAGATGTTTGATACATAATTTATGTATACAAGTGGTGTTTCACCGCGAGCAACCTCATGGATGGTGTCAGGCCCAAATGAGGTGACCGAGGGCAAATGCCATGTGTACAGATAAATTATGTATCATACAAGACCCTCCCTGCATATCTCATTTATGCAGTAGTTGAGGAGTTCCAGGTATGTGTAAAGTACTGACAATGTTTTTTAAATTTAATACATTTATGAAAAGGTGACGGCTTTATTTAGTTATTTCCCAGATCAGTACTTTCTGCACATATTGTTGGTAAGGCTGTCAGTAAGTTATGCTGTCAGGTTGGTGGAGTAACATGCCTGTGATTTGTTAACTGCCGACCTCTAATACTTCTGTGTTCAAGAAGATGGTGAATGTGTACTGCGAGAGATGCAGTAGTCACTGGTGCAGCTGTACTCATATGCGCAGTGTCGTCACAGTATTGTTGTCATTTGTTAATTTCATATGTTCTGCTGACATTCTGTCTTATGTGACCGATTATAACCAGGAGAGGGAACAAAACTTACAGTAACCAGTGCAGACACACAGCAGTGCTACATTGAGAGATCAGCACAATGGGAAACAAAGAAAAGGTAGAGGTACATTAGGAAAGTATTTACTGCCATAAATGTATAGTGTTTGAGGGTCTAGCAGTGGTACCACAAATGTGAAAGTTGCGCATTTGCAGGCATCAGTGGAAGTGATCTTTTCTGTGGGAGGTCGTCGTATGGATGTAGTGCACTTGCATGATGTGAGGTGCACGTTTGCATAGCTTTCATCTCCTATGGTGCGCTTGTCTAACAAAAGTGTGAAAATCACCAACACACTGCAGTACAAGACCCCCTGTTGTGCAACTTCCACACAGTAGCCAGCAATCTCACTTGCCTTTGACATACCTACACATTGTCTGGCATATTTATTGCCCCCCTATAGACGCCACCGGCATGGTGGATAAACATGACATCCATCATGTTAGGCAAGTTCCATTTTGTGATGCTTATGGTGCTGGGTGTTGGTCTCCAGCATTTGTCGCCCCACGGGCTGTGTCAGGCATTGAGTGAATGGGACAATACGTGTATGTTTCTGAATATATAAGCAGGGCTTTGTATGAATGCATACGTTGATATTACCAGATATACAGTACACTTCTCAATGTATGCTACGTAGCCTCTATTTTTCATGACTATGTCAACATGTACACACACCATTCCATTGTCTGGGTGAAATATGCAAATTGGACACCTCATGAACATGTAAGAAAGTGTGTCTGCAATTCAGTTCCTGCATTACCATACCTTCAACCTTGATATTATAGTAACACAAATAATTGTCATGATAGAAAGTGTTGCAGCCTAACAAATGTGGATGTTATTCCTGTGTAGAGATTCACTGAAGTTTGGGCAAAGTGGCCAAATTCGCCTGTGTAGGTCACTTTGCAAAGCTGACCAGCTTAATGGAAAAGTTGCCATCTGTAGCTTCGCCTTGCTTTTGGAATTTTTTTAAGTGCAAATTGCACCACTATTGCTCTAGTTTGAATTATGTGAGCAGGATTGGGGGGTGCCTGAAAGTGTTAGTTGGGATGGGGTCAGATGCCATTATAGTGGGGACAACTAGACCACCAAGAATATACCAGACAGCTACAAGACGGTGATCTGGATGCTTATACAATGTATTTTTCCAGGACAGATCAGCTTACATCTGCTTTTCAGTGGGGTTCTGCTATAGGGTCCTGCTTTTACAGTTTTACAGTTGTAACCCCCCTGTCGGGGGCTTACATGTAAGGCCCCAATAAAGGCTGTGTTTTCCCTTGGGTTTTGCTTCCACTCCCATTCTTTTTCTGTTTCCTTGCTTGCCCCTGTGTCCTCTGGTTTCTCTTGCCAGCCTCTGCATTGGTTTTCGGAGAGAGCAGGGCCAGAGGAGCAAGTTCATGGAGCTGCTGGCTTTTGAATTGGCACTGTGGTGCCAGTGAGCTCCGCGCATGCGCACTGGCCCATTTTGGTATGCCCGTTTCGGTGGCCTTTCAGTGTGCCTCCCCAGTGGTCCTTGTCCCCTTGGGCAATAAGAAAGGAACCAGAGATCTTGGGGCAACCAGATAGGTGGCAGGGAAGTGGAAAAAGAAGTTTCTGTGAGTGCCAATCATGCTTAGGCATTTGGGAGCCACCTCATTAATATTCATGATATTAGTCCCTTTCAAGTAAGGAGCCTGTCTAGTGCTGGTGCAAAGAGACAGCGCTAAGACAGGGGAATAAAAGGAAAATAAATAAAGAAAGAAAGAAAGAAATGGTGTGCAAGGGAAATGGAGAGGCTCCCAGTCCGTGGGGTGTAAATAAATATAAAGGATTACATGGACTGCAGCAGGGAGTAAAGTGGGGCTATGTGTGTGTGCTGCCTGGGGACATGTTGAAATGTCATCCGCAACTGAGAGATGGCAGGGTAAAATGGTTAATGATTGCAGTCACTTTGCAGGGCACAGGGGTGGGTACAGCTGTGTTGGGAAATAAATAAATGTTTACAGTTTGGCTACAGGAGCTTTTAAAACCTGGGACACTGTTGAAATGTTGGGACACTATTTAAAACGGCCACCATGTTTTGCAGCCATGTGACACCAGCCAGCCAACTACTGAGCCAGGATTCTTGCCAGGGACTCTTGGACTGATTGAAAGGACTTTGGGGGGGGGGGAACCCATGGACAATCTAGGTGCCTTTTTCTGCATCAATGAGCCATCGAGGGAGCCTCATACATATTAATTTTTGCCAAAAGATAGTGGCTCCAGCCAATGGGGATTGAGGAAAAGGCTCCCAATTAAGCAAGGACTGTTGGAATTTGGGTCAGTTCGGTGGGAGCTCTTCCAGAAGGATGGGGCTCCTGCCCCTGGAGAGATTGGTGTTGTTAGATGGGCCTGCCTGGGGGCTGCCAGCAATTTGTCCCCAAGGGCAGGGCATGCCTGCCCCATTGTGAAAAGGAAGAAGCAGATTGGCAGAGAAAAAAAGGAAAGCTGCAGGATGCTGAAAGTTCTGTGTTGTTCTGAAGCTGCAACGCACCAGTGAGAGAAGTGCAGCTCGAATGGAAAAGGGAAAGCTGCAGACTGCAAGAGAGAGGTTGTGTCCTGAGTTTGAATAAAAAGACGAAGGTTGGGTCTAAGCCTGGAAAAGACCCAGGTTGCTTTCTGAGCCTGGAAAAAGAACTAAGATTATGTCTAAGCCTGGAAAAAGATGGAATACAGAGAATGAGGAACAAGAGAATATAAATGTGCTGAGAAAGAGAAAAGAAAGAGTAAGCCTCTTCAACTAGAGAATTGCTATGTACCTGCATGGTGAGAAAAGGGACTGTGAGTGCAGGTGATATGTGTGAGCCAGGGCGAGAATGTGGTTGCGCTAAATTTGAGAGACTGTGAAAGCAGAAGGATGGACAGGTGCTTCTCAGGGTCGAGTGCCTGTTGTCTGCTCCTGAGATACAGCAAGAAAAAGAGAGAACTAGATTGCTGTGGCTACACGTTGTGGCAGGAAAGAGAGAAAGAACGAGAAGAAGCCGAAGAGAATGTGCTGAATTGTTTCTGCTGACACCCAGGGCCAGGTGGGGAACTTGCTAACCCCCATCAAGTGAGGTCTGCTGCTGCCGGGGGTCACGGGTCTTGTACTCGAGTGCTGGGGCAGTCTGACTGGAGGGAGCTGGGCCATGGGGCCACTCCCTGGTCTGGGTCCCCTGTAGTTGGCAGGCCTTGCACACATGCATTGCAATGGGGCCTATAATGGGCCAAAGGGGACAAGCTGCAAGATCTGCTAGTAACAGAAAGGGAGCACAAGCTGCAGCCTCTGTGCCCCTGATTAAGCATTGTGCCCGGTTCTGCCTGTGATCCATCAGTACCCAGGACTTCAGTGAACTGTGCCATCCGAGGACTGATTCTGCAGAACCGTGAGTAAAAAGCAGGAATTGCCCTGCACCTGGGGACTGTACATATGTTGGCCCACTGGGCCAGGAGGTAGAGCTAAGGACTAGAGGGAAAAGGTAAAGGTTTAGCTCTAACCAAAAGAAAGAAATGTAAAAAGTTAAATTCAAGTTAAGTGAGCCAACGCCAGCTACCAGCTGCACCTCAGGCCTGCAACTTTAACTTTGAGTACCCAGGTATTGGACTTTGGGAAAATGGACTGGGACCTGTGGGTCAGGGTTTGTGTACACCTGCAGAAGATAGCTAATTACATAGACCTGATGGCTGAATTGATTGAGATCTGGGTTTGAATCAAATGGAAATGTGACTTTGGGGAAATGCAGAATCAAAATGTTAACTTGATCTCTATTCCTCTTACCCCATTCCTAACCCCCCCCCCCCGTAAATAAACATTGGAGTTATTGTTTTGCAGCAGAGATGAATCCAGAGGCTAATTTTAGTGAGCCTGTCTATTGGATGAAATGAAAAGGTAAATGTTTTAACTGAATGTGGGGGAGGTTTGAACTTGGTAAATCCATGCCTGGGGTAACTTGGGGAGGTGGGTTAGTATGACATCCTAGGGGGTTGTACTGCAAGCAGTCCAACCCATTAATATGTGCTCTGGGTGGAGGCACTGCCCTTTTATTTTAACTTTTAGAAAAGGACCCCTGTAGGTCAGCTATGGGAACCCAGGCCCCTTACCCATGGTCAGTCCTGCACGGCAGGGGCAGTGGCCCTCTCCAGGATGGCAGTGGACAGGGGCTACACAATATATTTACACAGGATAACCCAGCTGAGTTGTGATATCTTGTTTGTAGTGGAATTCTGCTTTTTTTCTTATTTTAGCTGTTTAACCAGGAGTAGCACACTAAGCTGAAAGCTGAATTACAGGTGCAACCTGGGAGCACAGGAGAGGGGGAAGTTAAGTGACTTGCTCAGGGTCACACAGTATGCAGGTGGAAGCTGTGAGATTTAAACCCAGGTCTGGTCTGCTGGATGTCACCAGATTTGCATCTTAGAGCCTTAAACCAGTGCGCTATACTGCCTCCCTCATGTTTGACCAAGTTTTTAAACTGTATTTACCCAGGATAGTACAGCTGAGATGCAAGATCTTTTTTTTAGTGGGGTCCTCCTTTTACCCATTTTTGTAATGCATTTACCCAGGATAGCCCAAGAGAGAGGCAATTTCTCATTTTCAGTGGTGTCCAGCTTCTACTATGTATTTTTTCAGGATAGAGCAGTGTAGTGGACTTATTTATTTAATTAATGTATTTAATGTGGCAAAGCAGTAGCGCATGTTTAAATGTTTTCTCCATGAAGGATTAATAACTTAATAACCTGACAGTGATAACTTTGTTCTCGTCTTGAAGTTGGTACTTTTTGTTCATGTGAAGGATGGATCTGCAGTCTTGGGAATGTCCTGCAGAAATCCTCTAACCCAGTGAGCGGCTAGCTGTACCTATGTGGCTGGAGGTGCTGCTTGTACTATGAGGAGTACGAGTGGGGAGTAGCCGACTAGTCACGCCATGTGAGCCTGTGAGGGATTAATTCTCACAAGCTGGGAGTCCGGATTTGGCTGGGATTGAATGAGTTTGATGGTCAGTGTCAACAAAGCAATATAAATTAATAGCCAGCCTGGCTTTATCATAAAAGGAGCAGTGAAGTAAGTGTGCTGTTTTGTATTAATAATTTTATTTGTATTGAATGGCCTTATCTGACGGTGAGGGGCTGGGCTGTGTCCAGTGACTCAAGCGATCTCTCTCTCTCTCTCTCTCTTCCCCCCAGCTTGCCCCTTGCAGCCAGCCTCCCATCCCCCTGTGAACAAGCATAGAATCCATGAAGTGAAGTCCACATGCATCTGATGGTGGATGGCAATTCTTCAGCATTAAAACTTGTGCTGTATTCAGATGAGGCATCAGGTCATTTGCGTGTTTTGGCTTTGGTGACTGAGATGACTTCTGAGTGGGTGATTAGGGTGGGATGAACCTACCACTGGCGTTGCCCCTGCCCTTGCCATGTGACTGGGCTTTGTACGTGCCATGGGACGTGCTTGACATTAGGTTATCATCGTTACAGTTGTCTGTGCACTCCTGCAGGTTGGCTGACATGTGTGGGCCATGCTGGAGTGCTTGATGGTGTTGTGGTTCCGGTGTATGACATATGGGGATTTGGGGACTGGCTGCCATGTACTGGATATGAATGGGAAGCATCATCCTGCTGTAGACCAGTGACAATTATGGTCATGCCATAGTCCGAAGTTTTGAACAGGTTGTGGAACCCTTGCTGCATGTCAAGTCTTTGGGCTGTGATGTCACTGTACTGTAAGTCAAGTAAGTTTATTGTTCGACAATTTAGTCATTACAATAACATACAAATGGAAAAATACAATAAATAAATATTTCCATGTTCAAAAAACAAATAATTACATACACAACACTATACAAATACATTTCCTAAACCCTAGTCTGTAAATATTGTACAACTTCAGGACTGCTTTGTACTAAGACTAGTTCTTAGTTTTTGTTTCCTAAGTCTATTGTTACAAAGAAATTTGCCAGAGATTTTATCGTAGCGCTGTCTTCTGCACAAAATACGATCTCCATTAGAACCATTGGGTCCAAAGCCAGCTGCTTTACCTGTTCTTTCTGAAATACAGCTCTAAGTAGATTAGATCTTTTTTTTTTTTTAACCAGGAGAGAGATACTAAGCTGAAAGCTTGTTTACAGGTGCGACCTTGGAGCACAAGGAAGTTAAGTGACTTGCTCAGGGTCACACAGTATGCAAGTGGGGGCTGTGGGATTCAAACCCAGGTCTCCAGCTCAGAGCCTTAAACCACTGCGCTATACTACCTCCAAAAGATCTGGCAACCTTATACCAGCTGCAGTGTCATACTACATGGAGAAGATCTTCTGTGCCTCCTATAGCACAGTCACATTCTATAGACTGATCAAGATTTCTTATATCTAGCATCAAGAACTTTACTATCGAATAATTAAAACTTACACCCAAGAAGTGAAAAATCATTTTAGAATCTGTGAGATATTCCAAATAATATTGTAACTTAAAGTCATCCAGATTATTTCTGACAAACCAAGGGAGGAATCTTGACTGCTGTATTTTTTTCCTTATCATGCTATATCCAATACTGTTAAACTCTTTTGTAATAATTTTTTTTATATTGAAGACTTAATGTTATATTCGATTCATTGTACTTTTTTAAATAAGTTAATTTGTAAATCTGCAAAGCTTTATATATCTCAAAAAGCCATGTTGATTTGTAGTAGGTCCTTTCTATCCATTTAGTTTTCTTCATTAGACATTGCTTTGCAATTCTGTCATTATTCATTCTAGTTAGTCTTAACCAGTAATTAAGCTTTTTTTGTATCGATAACTGTATTTATATTTGCCAACCCCAACTCAGCCAGGAGTTGGAAAATGATCCAGGTAATCCAAATAATTTTCTTAACAGTTTATGAGCTGGGACCATTCGTTTTTCTGTCTGCGCAGTATCCCAGATCTCAGCCTCGTAGGAGATCTGGGCTAGATACTTAGCTCGAATTGCCTCTAACAATGGTTGGATGCACATTCCTCCATTTAAGTAATTAAATTTGCCTGTGGCAGTGGCGGTCTTCTTTGCTGAAGCTAGTACTTTTTCTATATGTGTATTCCCAAGTCTTGTTTACTGAATAGCATACCCTAAGTATGTGTAGGAGTTAGTTAACATTACACTTTCCTTGTCCAGATACCATTACCCTTTCCTACCCCTTTACCAAATACTGTAACTTGGGTTTTGGATATATTTACACAAAGTTTTAATTCCTTAGATATAGTTTCCAAAAGAGTGATCTTTTTTTGTACTTCAGATTT
This sequence comes from Neoceratodus forsteri, assembly GCA_016271365.2. Lineage (NCBI taxonomy): Eukaryota > Metazoa > Chordata > Ceratodontiformes > Ceratodontidae > Neoceratodus > Neoceratodus forsteri. The sequence goes on from CM057454.1 coordinate 756,739,770, forward strand.
GGATAATGAGAATAATGTAATGTCATCGGCAAATGCCAATACAGGGCATAGTTTTTCCATAATTCTTGGTGAGTCAGATATAAGCATCTCTCTTGCTTTCAGTAGAGTATCTATATAAATAGAAAAATGAGTAGGCATTAATGCACATCCCTTCTTACTCCTTTTGTCATTTTGATTGGTGCAGATAGTTGATAATAATAATAATAATATTTATTTATATAGCGCAATTCAAACATATATCAAATTGCTGTACAAAAAATTAAAACACAAATAAACATTAAATGCTAAAAACCAGTAAAATATCATAATATAACGTCAACAATCCCCATAAGCACAGCTAAATAAGTGTGTTTTTAAAGCTGTCTTAAAGCTCTCCATGGTCAGGCACTCTCTAATCCAGCGAGGTAGAGAATTCCACAGGATCAGGGCTGCATGCATAAATGCTCTCGCACCAGAAGTTTTCAGTTGGACCCTGGGAACCTCTAGCAATCCCTCATTGGCTGAACGGAGGGGTTGAAGTGGGCAGTAAGGAACCAGGAGCTCTTGCAGGTAGCCAGGACCCAGTCTGTGCAGTGCCTTATAGGTCAGGAAACCGACCTTGAAGGTGATTTGCCACTGGACAGGCAGCCAGTGCAGTTTGCGCAGCACAGGGGTGATATAACTAATCAGAGAAACCCCAGTTAGTAACCTGGCCGCAGCGTTCTGCACCAGCTGCAAGCGACGAATATCATTTGGGCCAACTCATATTTTTGCCCATGTTTTCTCATACAGTCTATTAATAATCATAATGAGTTGCTTATCTATACGCATTTTTGACATAAGGCTCCATAAGATGTTTCTAGTCACCATATCAAATGTGGACTTGAAGTCCACATAAAGAACATATTTTTATTTACAAAGTATTGTATATTTTTCTATTAAATGAGAAAAAAAAAATAATTATCAATTGTATTATAAGCATGTCTAAAACTGGCTTGATAGATACTTAGAACCTCCTTATCTATTTCAGATAGTAGTTTGTTTAGGAAAATTTTTGAAAAAATCTTTAAACTCTCATCTAGAAGGCTAATAGGCCTATACATTGTAGGATCTCTTACATTTCCTTTCTTGGGGACCGGGATGATAATAACGCCTTTCCAAGTGGGAGGAATAAAGTCAGAATTCAATATCTTGTTAAAGAAAACGGAAAACAAGTCTGTCCAAAGGGCTGTACTAGCCAGGTATACCTTGGTGGGCATAATATCATATCAGGTTCTGGGGCTTTGTTTTTTTTTTTTTAAAGATTGTATAGCAAAGTATATCTCAGGTCTATTAATCATGACATTACTAGCAATATTGTCTATAGTGGAATTATCAGGGTCTTCCTGGTCCTCATAAAATATTCCTTTATAATGATGTATTCAATCCTTTTCCAATATGTATGTATCAATGTTTGTTTTATAGTTACTGATTCCTTTTGCTACTAATGTCCAAAATTTTTTGGAATCACCTTCTCTGATTACTTTAATATTTTCTGCTATCTATTACAGTATATTGGAATTGATGTTTTTTCTCCATAAGAAAATGCCCTGTAGTTTTTCTTAAGTTTATTCAGAGATCTGAACTTTTGTATCTCTTTTGTATATCTAGTTTCTTTAACTTTAGCAGTTAAATATGTTTTTTGCTTTTGACACTCACTACCAAACCAAGCATCACAGTTTGTCCTATTTTTTTAGCCAAAGTCTGCTTATAAAGAGTATTCTTTATTACTTCAAAAATATTAGTTACAGTGTTCCACAAAACACTTGGGGAGACAGCATCAGATTGGTTTAATAGGGCACTAGATAACATTTCTTTAGATTGGTGAACTATTAGACATTCAGGACCATTGTCCCAATTTAATCTTCTGTTGTACCTAAGTTTCTGTCAAGGTACCCTCCTCATTTCCCTCTATTTCTAGATGCTCTCCTCCTCTCCGGAGACATGCATCCCAACCCAGGCCTGCTGTCTTACCCCCCTACCTTGACCTCTACCCCAGCTCTCTCTAATGCAAACTCTTCTTCCTTGCTCAAGGGACTCAAGACCTTTCACCTAAACGCATGCAGCGTCCTCCCTAAAACTGACATGCTTAAAGTATGGGTTTCCCAGTACCCTTCAGATATCTTGTGTGTAACTGAAACCTGGCTATCAGCTAAAATCCCTGATTCTGTCATCGCCATTCCTGAGTTTAATTTATTTCATCAAGACAGAGGGAAGCGAGGTGGTGGCATTGCTCTGTACATTAGATTACATTCTGCTCTATCTTTTTCAAGGAGGCTAGAACCTTCACCCATGAAGTAATCTTACCACAACTATCCATCCCCTCCTCTGCCCCACTCTAGATTGGTGCCCTACCCAAAACATCTCCTGATGCCTTAGTTTCCATCATCTCCTCCATCTCTTCCCTCACATCTAGTGTGGAGCTGCTGCTACTCGGGGACTTCAACCTTGACTGGCTGTTACCCTTCTCCAGGTCCACCACCCTCAAAATAGAAGTTTTAAACCTTACTCAACTTGTCTGAGAACCCACTCGCTTAAACCCTCACTCCCAGAATCACACACTGCTTGACTGGGTTTTATCCTCTCGCCCCCACCGTATCACTGCATCTGGTATATTACCTGACGCCATCAGTGATCACTGCATCACTTACTGTATTAGAAAGATTCACTCCCACCATGCTGCCCCCAAGTACCTTTGGTCCTGCCCCCTACACAATCTAGATATCACTGCCCAACAACAAGATCTATTTGAGGCAGACTGGCTTTCCATCTACTCTGTATGTGACATCAACTCTGCTCTAGCTCTTTTCACCAACCTCTTCTTGTGAATTTGGAATCACCATGCCCCTTAAAAAGAGCCAGAGTGAAGAGACACCACTACCACCCCTGGATCACTGCTGATATACTGGCCAAGTGCAGGGCTAGGGATAAGGCTTAGCACCTCTAAAAAGCCACTGTTCTTCAGGTTGACTTTCAAGCACACAAAGCCCTCAGGAATAACTGCACTAAGGCCATCTGTCTAAGGCTAATTACTTCAGGTGTCATCTGCAGCAAGATCATCACACTCCTGCTTTATTCTGGAAGATTCTCCACTCACTCCTAGACCCTCCTGCCCAATATTCCTCACCAGTTCTACTTGTTGATGGGTCACCTGTCTCCGACCCTTTTTCAGTAGCCAATATTTTCAACACTTTGTTGCCACCTGTGCGCTTCCTGATCCCGGACCCCATTCTTCTACCTCTCCCCCATCGACCCAGTCGGTTTCACCTGGCATAAGCCCCTCTTATCAATTCCCCCTGTTCACTTGTCTTGAAGTCTACTCTTCCCTTCTTGTCCTAAACCCCTCTAAATCCAGCCCTGACAGTCTCCACCCCAAGTTTCTCCACATCTCCGCTTTTGCCATCACTGCCCCACTCACACACATCCTAAACCTTTCCCTCTCCTCTTCCTCCATTCCCAAAGCCTGGAAATCAGCTAAAGTCCTTCCCCTCTATAAGGGTGGGGATCCCACGGCCCCTGGTATTTATAGGCCAATCTCTCTCTTCCTCTCCCTAGCCAAACTACAAACCAAACTACAAGAATCTCTCACCCACTCTAGGTTGTCCGACTACCTTGCTAGTTCTAATACTCTCTCTCTCCTGTACAGTCTGGATTTCAGAAGCACCACTTGACCATATTTTCTCTCCTGTGTGTCACAGAGTCAACAGACAAGAGCCAGATTACTGCCACCATCTTCATCCACTTGGCGAAAGCTTTTGACTTCATCTCCCATCCCCTCTTGCTACAAACTCTCAGTTCTGTTGGTATTGCTGCTCCTGTGGTAAACTGGTTCTGTTCCTATCTTCATGATAGAGAACAATCGGTTCAAACAGGCGATGTTCTATCCCCCCCACTCCCAGTTCTCTCCGGCATCCCCCAAGACTCCATCCTTGGCCCCATCCTAGTCTCCCTATTTATTAATAACCTCCCTTCAGTCTGTAGATCTGCTGAAATACACATGTATGCCAACAGTACTATTCATTTCCTCCCTGGGCCCTCTGTCAACAGTGTGCAGGCCCTCCTCCAGAATGATTTCAATAAGGTCCGGTCCTGGTTCATGGAAAACAAGCTCAAACTAAATGTAAAAAAAAAAAAAACAGTGGCCATGACTTTCGGCACCAGACAAAAACTGGCCATCATCCAGCACCCTCCTACCTTCTCTACCTTGGATGTTTCTTGCCCTGAGAACATCTTGTCCTTCAAATATCTAGGGGTTTGGCTAGATTCCCACTTGGATTTCTCCACTCACATCGATGCCATCTGTGCCAAGCTTCGTTCTAAACTATGTGCTTTCTATTGGCACAAAAACTGCCTCCCCCTTCCCACGCATCGTGAGCTTGTCACCAAAATGATACTATCCATGTTTGACTATGCCGATGTGGTGTATGGCATGGCTTCTCAGGCCTACTTAGGAAAACTTGATATTCTGTTAAACTCCTTCTGCCACTTCACCACAGCATCCCCTCCTCTTATCCACCACTGTCTTCTTTACTTTGCCCTTTCACTTGCTCCCCTGTCCCACAGGAGACTGGTTCACTGTGCTTCTTTTACTGCTAAATTCTGGTTTGGTACCTTCCCCTCCTATCTCTCTCTTCCCGACTCTCCCAGGCAGCCACCTCAAACTACTCCTTTTGCCACAGAGACACTCAAACCTTCTCTCTCCCTCACCCCCACTCTGTTTCAGGGCAATCTGCTTTCTCCTTATGTTTTCCCTCTCTCTGGAATAAACCCCCCTATCTTTGTCTATCCTCCTCCCCCCTCCCTCCCCTCCTTCAAGAGACTCCTTAGACTATTCCCTTCCAGCCTTGCTCCCAGTATCCCCATTCCTCACCTCTCTAATGCTCTGTATTCCCTATTGTCACCCCTCCTGGCCAAACTCCTATGGGTTTTGCTTTATCCGTCTCTCATTCTTGCTGTTCTTTTTCTGTTCTGCATTATCTCTCTTCTCTCGTAACTCAGCTACCCCCCACTGACAATCTTTTCTCCACTCTCTCACCCACCCTTGTGTTAGGTCATCCAAATTTAACCTGCTTTTCTCCTGTCAGACTCCCTTCCCCGGAACAATCCCCCAAGCCCACCCCATCCCCACCTGTCCTATACTTCAGCGCCTACTCAGACCACCCCCAGTTACAGCCTGCTGCTGTCCTCAGTTCAACCCCCTCTGCCTTCTTTCATAATTTCAGTTGCTACCTTTTTGCTCTGACTAGTGATACTGTTCTCTGATTACCTCTTGTAGAAATTACTTTGTAACCTAACTTGTATTATTTTTGTATGTCTGTTCGGTATCTTTATTTTGTATTTTTTTGCATCATGTTGTTTGTTCTGTACCCCCTGTCCCAGGTTCACACCTGGAAATGAGCCTGGGCTCAGTGTGCTTTTCCCGGTTACCAAATTTTAAATACATAAATAAAAATAGTACTGTGTGGCACAGATATTTAATTTGTTTTGTTTTTAGTTTCATTTGATCCTCAAGCCTACATCTCCTTACCCCTTCCTCCACCAACCACCTCACATATTTGTATCTAAACTTGCTCTGTAAACCAACAGCGTGAGTGCGAAACTGTAACAGCTGTGTGCCTTATCCATTTGAATCACATACTATAACCTGTCAGACACAGAAATGTAGCCCTTCGTCCCTGTGTCTAGGGGTATTGATGGAATATGTCCATGAGGAGGGGGTGCCCATAGCAACAGAAACACTTCCAGTGGCCACATTACTCAGGCCCAGTTGTCACGTACAGGGTCTTTTTTCCTCAGTGGTGCTGGATGAAGACAACTGATTAATACATATTAAACAGTTCTTTTCAATAATGGAATGTCCACATGGAACTTGAAGAAACAATAGGGATCTCAAATTCATTAAATGTATTCACACATAGCTCCGGGGAGCATCAATTAATTTGTGGGGAACACATTCAATTTTCACGTAGCCAGTATGACCATGATAGCAGTTTTTACCTGGACCGAGGAAGTTGCACAGTATTTAGGGCAGCATTAACTTGAGACAGCTATGGTCACAAAAGTTAGAAGGCAGCACAAGTCCCAAAACAGTTCACAGTGCCTAACAGCCCATTATTCTTCACAGGCACCCAAAATCTCAATGATCCCCATCTCTCTCTCTCTCTCTCTCTCTCTCTCCTCTCTCTCCCTCTCTCCTCTCTCTCTCTCTCTCCTCCCTCCCTCCCTGCACTGGTTCAGTGCATCCCCCTCAGAACATGCAATCCTTGTGGCTTGAGGATTTGTGAGTTCCCTCACGATGCCTGCATCCTTTACCAGAATTGGCAGCAACTGGCCCCGAATTGAAAAGGGGGACACATCCCGTGGAGATCTAAGGCAACTCACTCTCCAGACATTAAATTCCCTACGGCATTCTTGCCCACTGGATCCCTACAGGAATCAGTGCAGGCTACCTGGGCAATCTGGGACTTGTGGCTGCTGGCTCTCCTCTTGACTTTAGCTGCCCTCCAAGATACTATGCAGCTTATGGCTACTGGCTCCCACTTCTTCCTCTATGTCCCACCGAGTGCCACCGGCTGGGGGCCAGAGCAGGCAGTTGCCTCCGCCTGACCCCGACTCACTCTCAGGCCCTCGCTGCTCACTGCTCCAACCAGAACTCCCCCTCCCACCTAAACTGCTGGGCTTTTTCCCCCCCACACACCTGTGGTGACCTCCTGAACCGCAGTAGGCTCCACCTGAGTGCTGAGAAGAATTAACCCTTTTCTCTACTGGGCTGAATTAGGCCACAAAAACCCAGGAAGGGGCAAATAGACTAGTAATCTCACAAAGGGGGGGTACATAAACACAGACACTGATGACAGATAATGACTGCTGGGCCCATCTAGCCTGCCCATTTTTAATTATGATCACTTTTGCTGCAGACCCAACTTGCCCTACAGATCTGTTTCTTCCACCCCCTTCCTTCCTCCTAGGATTCCTTTGTGCCTGTCCCAGGCATTTTTGAACCCCACCACTGGTTTCACCCCCACTGCCTCCCATGGAAGGCTGTTCCAGGAATCCACTACCATTTCTGTGAAGAAGTACTTCTTCACATCTCACCTGAATCACCTCCTTCCAGCTTCATATCATGACCCCTTGTTCTATAGCACCTTTTTCTCTGAAACATATCTCCCTCCTGTACTTTATTAACCCCTAAGAGGTATTTAAAGGTCTCCATAACATCCCCACTCCCCCTCCTCTTTTTCAGGGTGTTCATATTGAACTCTTTCAGTCTTTCCTCATAGGGCTTCTGATGCAGACCTTGCACCATTCTGACAGCCCTCACCTCTCTTCTTCCAATCATTCTTCATTCCACACCTTTCTTCTTTGACTGCTTCTTTTCCCCTCTTCTTCCTTTGCTAACTCCCTGCTTCCTTGAATAAATTTCACCCTGGTGAGACTCTCTTCCCTTGGAATCTCCCTACTTTCTATCTCAGCTTGTGGTGGCCCAGTTTCTGCCTCCCCTATTTTTTCATCACCCCCCTCGGCTACTTTAAATGTCCATCGAAGTAACATTTGGATCATCCACTGAGGACTGTGGTTGCCTCCTGGATGAAAGCAGGCCATCACCTCAGTATAGGTTCTTATCCTTCCAGGTTGATCCACAGTCCCCAATGTAGACATACCTGTCCTCCCTGCACCATTCTTTTTACCATTACTTGAAGGCCTTGGAGTGCAGCTCCCTCTCCTTCCACATATAGTGCAATACACACTTAACACTTGCATTTTAAACACATGGAAAACAAAGGATCAACCAGATAAAAGATCTACCTTTACCAAAAAGGAAATTTATGCATGGAGCTGACTCGGCAATTCATCTTTATGTTTAACATAGAAACATAGACTTTGATGGCAGATAAGGACCACTTGGCCCACCCAGTCTGCCCATTTCCCTACCTACTGGATAAGCTGCAGATTCTAGTTAACCAACAGCCTGCTTCCTGCAACCCCCCACTATAATTGCCTTATGTCTGTCCCAAGCATGTTTGAATTTCTCCACTGTTTTAGACCCAACGACCTCCTCAGGAAGGCGGTTCCATGTATCCACCACTCTCTCTGTGAAAAAAAATTTCCTCACATTACCCCTGAGCTGTACCCCCTCTATCTTTAAATTGGGCCCCTTGTTCTTACACATCTCTTTTTCTGAAAGATGCTACCCTCCTGGACTTTGTTGATTCCCTTGAGGTACTTGAAAGTTTCTATCATGTCCCCACGTCCCTTCTTTCATCAAGAGTATACATATTAAGCTCTCTGTCTCTCTTCATATGGTTTCCGCTGCAGACCCTGCACCATTTTAGTTGCCCTCCTCTGGACTGCTTCCATCTTGTCTGTGTCCTTGCGTAGATGAGGTCTTTAAGGCCATGAAACACCCCAATCAAGTAAATGTATTAGCAGCCATAGTGGCTCTGACCAGATTTTTTTATATATACTGTAGGCATTATCTTTCTTCCTTTCCATAAAATGGAAACATGTTTATCTGTGATACATGTGACTCTCTCGAGGCTCGTTGTGCCATATCTAACTGCATCCTACTCCCCTCCCTCCTCTCTGGGGCTCCCCTGCTGCATTCCCTAAGGGAGAGTGAACAAAGAAAGCTTACTACTCTCTACCACAGGGTGGCTCATTTCGCCACCAACTCCTCCCCAAATAAGGCACCACTGCAAGGTCCTCGCTGATCTTCACTGGCCTTCTATGTGACAAAAACTAGCCTACTCCTCTTTAAACCTGACCTTCAAATTTGCCACTGTTGGCCCTCCTCCTCACCTACGTGGGCTGCTAAATCCCAGAGTCTGGGGCTGAGGCCTGAGAGCCTCCACTGGCCATCCCCTAGACATCCCTCATGTCTGAACTAACTATGGCAAGTGCTCCTTTAGGTATGTTGCCTCACATTTATCGAACCTTCTTCCTGTTGACTTGACTAATTGTTGTACTATTCAGGGTTTTAAGTCCGGCCTGAAAGTATACCTGCTAGAGCTTAGTCTCTGTGGCTGTAACCGCTAGCCCAGAACTTAGTCTTGGTGGCTGAAACTTGCTTGTCCCACGTCAGTCAGCCTACCGGCTGGCAATATATCCTGCATATTGCTGTTACCACCTCTCCCCTAAAGCATTGTTGGTTAAGATGTCATATGTCTGATTTATTTGCTATGTTATTATGTATATACTGCTGACATGCTCTGTAATGTACTCTATATCCTATCCAATGTATGCGCTGGCTAGTGTGTACTCCTGCCAATGTACAGTATGTACTACTGTATACTCCTGCCAATATATGAAATTATTGTCTGTAACTAATCCGGGTCGCTCCTGAAAAAGGGACCTCTGGTCTCAGTGAGCTTACCCAGTTATCAAAATCTAAATAAGTAAATAAATGTATTGAAGAAAGACAGACTAGGGCTCCATAGTTCTTCCAGGCATAAATAAACTTCAGTCAGAATACAGTCTGGACTAGAAGCCTTATTATGCTTTAAAGATCTAACTGTGTTGCCCACTTCCAAAACAGTACTTGGGAAAAAATGTCCTCTATCCATTAAGGACAGTAGAGCATCAATAACCACAACTGAATCATACTCCTAATAGAAATTGTTTTTCTTAAAGTGTCCAACCCAATTTTCTACTGAAATGTTTATATCAATTTCACCACTAAAGCTGGCAGATCCTTTTGCTACCAATAGCCAGAAAGAATTAGAATCATTTACTTCAATGGTGTCAATTATTTTTGTCAACTGACCACTACAATAATCATTTTTCTGTGCTGCAAGGAAAGTTTTATTTGATCTTTTTTTATTCAGTTATCTGCAATTTTCCAAATTTTCTCTTACAATGGCTGTAGTTTCCTTTTCTCTTTTTTTACACCTAAACCACATTTCCACCTTAGGGACCACTCTCATACCTAATATGCAGTAACATGGGTCTGATAGATTCAAACACCTCTTCCAACATATCTATATACTCTTCTGCTATTTTGTGGGAGAGTTTTCCAAGCAATAACAATTAACTAATCACTATCCTAACTTCCAAAAAGACGTCCTAAATTTATTTATTTATTTATTTATTTGCTTTTGTTTACCGGGTAAGTCACACTAGACAACCATGTGCCTATTTTCAGGTGCGACCCGGGAGAGTTACAGACATGAGTTTTACAAGTACAGAGAGTTATACAGCTTATACATACAGTGAAGAGACTGGTACATCTTTTCATACAGTGAGGTGGCTGAAATATAATTTTTCATACAGAGGGGTATCAGAAGACATAGGGAAATGACAGTCAGTACTAAAGTCCGTACAAAAGCAACACATGAGCCCGGGGGTGGTTACAGATGGCCCGGGGGAGTTAAGCGCTAGGCTGTATTATAGATAGTGAGTGCTAACCCAGTTAGACATTGCTTGGCCAGGTAGTGAGGAGAGTAAGTGCAGTGGTCCCAGGGGGTGCGAAGGACCTACGTGCCAGCGTAGTGTGGGACAAGGCTATGAGGTGCAAGGGCAAGAGGAGGAGCCCTTCAAGAAGTTCCAGAGAGAGGTTTTAAATCCATTGTGGGAGGGGGAGGACCGTGTATGGACTGGGAATGAGTTCCATAGTTTCGGGGCGTAGCTGGCGAGGGCCCAGTAGCCAGAGGGGCGTGTCAGGGGACTGGGCGGGAGAGTGTCGCCTTGACCTAAGATGGTATGCGGACGCCGGAGTTGAGGGAAGGGCAAGGACAGCAGGGGTGGATGTCCTGATGATGCTGTCGATGAAGTTACCCATTATGAAGACACGGTGCTTCTCCGGAGGGAGCCACTCGAGACGAGAGTAGAGGTCGCGGCAGTGTGTGAGGGGAGGAGCAGAAAGTGCGAAGTGGCAGATGCTGTTGTAGGCCGTATCCCATTGCGAGAGGATGGATTTCGGCACGGTGGCAAAGGTCACTAGTGCATAGCAGATGGAGGGGAGGAGAACACCCCTGGCTAGGGCCACCCGAGCAGCTGGGGTGAGACAGTTTTTTGCTCTGTATGCAAGACTGAGCTTAGCATTTGTGGCCTTATAGATGTTTCGGACATGTAGGGAGAGGTCCAGTTGGGGATCCAACGTGACGCCAAGGTACTTAATTACAGGAACCATCTGCAGAGGCAGGCCGTCAGCCCCGTGGATTAGGAAGAGGGCAGGGCATGATTTTGTTCTGCTTAGGGAGCCCAGGGGCATAGCCTGCATTTTCTTAAGGTTGGCGGTGAGCTTGTGTATCGCTAGCCAAGATAGGACACGTTTGAAGTCGGTGTTTAGATTGGAGTTAATGGTATCAATGTCACGATCGCTGTTCAGGATGACAAGGTCGTCAGCGTACAGGGTGACTAGTCCATGGGAGGGGATGGATGGCAGCTCATTGATGAAAAGGGAGAAGAGCAGCGGACCGAGGACGGACCCTTGGGGGACTCCACACTGACAGTGGTGAGTTGTAGTGGGTCTGGTTAAGATTGGTATATTGCTTCTGCCGGTTAGGTAGTTGAGGAACCAGGTGTGGGCGGGGTTAGAGACCAACGAGAGAGAGAGTCACAGCTGAGGAGGGTGGTCGACCCTGTCAAAGGCCTTGGAGAGATCCACGAAGATCGCACCTGTGAGATTACCCTGGTCGGTTGTTGCTTCTAATATGAGAGGTAACTACTGAGTGGGGCGGTGGTCTGTGCCCCTTCCTGAACCTGTGCTGAGCTGGAGAGAGGAGATTGTGTGTGCAGATATTCATTTAGCTGAGAGGCCCAACTTTCTAGGAGTTTGAGGCGGCCGACAGGATGGCAATGGGCCGTAATTAGCAGGGTCTTTGGGGTTACCTTGCTTGAGGACAGGGGTGATTTTGGCTATCTTCCAGAGGTCCGGGATGACACCAGCTGTTAGAGAGGAGTTGAAGATATGCGTTAAAGGCCGGGCAAGTAGGTGGGCACCCAACCTAAGAAGTTTTGGCTCCAGATTGTCGTGCCCTGCTCCGGAATGAGGGGAAAGGTTGTCAAGCAGCCTCTGGGTTTCAGCAATGGTCACGTGTTGTAGGAAGAAGGAGGGCTGGGTCTCAGGACCAGGTTGGGAGGAGGTGGTGGGACAGGGTGCAGGTGGTTGGACCTCCGGGGATGTGGGAGCGGCAGGGGCAGAGGGTTTTGGAGGGGGGGCAGTTCGGAAAGCATTGTGTTAAAGGCATTGGAGATAGTGCGTGGGTTATTAATGACACCATCAAAATAAAGCTGATACCCCTGATCCTGAGCATGTAGTGTTATACTTAGCCAGTCCTTAATTAATATGACAGGCATATGCCCACTTTTCCCTTGATTTAATACATGTACAGTCCCACCAATCAATATTCCCATAAAGAAGGCACCAACATGGGAAAAATAAGTAATCTGTTCCAATTTGTCTCCTTTTAATCTCCCATTTAAAGGCTATAACATAAATTTATCATGAATTTCTACTAAATGGCACCCTTGTTGATTAATTTTACTGTCCTGAGAAGCTCCGAAGGGGGTGCTACTCCTTTATATTTGTTGCTAATTACGTATTTATCAGCTCCAAAATCGTGAGGATTTTTTTCAGTCTTCCAGGATGTTGTAGCTCAACTTATTTTCTTGTTCCACTACACATACAGTAAGAATTTCCTATCAATTATTGATAATTTTATGTAATTAAAAATTATTGCAACCATTAAAGTAAACAATAATACTCAACCAAGTTGTGGTATTGTGAAATATTAGCACACATATTGGCGTAATGAAAACCCATACTGTAGTGGGGCGTGACTTCATTTGGAAATGTGGGTTTGTACCGTACCAACTACATAAATGGCTTAGCCAATCACAGGAGGAGGTTTTTATTACCAATTTCCTTACATGCGATAAGATATTTCATGGTGCGATTTTGTAAGCAATAATGCTCCACTTACCATTGCTGTCTTTTTTTTTAACCACAAGCATAGAGGAGAATGTATTGACATTTCTCTTGCACACCTTGAATCACCTCCCAGTGTGTATCACACCATCATGTCATGTTGCATATACATTCATAAATAATACTATTTAATTTGACAAAGTGATAGTTAATTATAAACAAATTAGTATTTACCCATGTTATTATTGTGTCACCCACTTTTGGGTAAAAACAAATGCAGCGCAGAAAACCAGAGCTCAACCAAAAGGCCAACAGCAAAAACACTGACAGGCAATACTGCCAGTACACAATGAGCACACACAAGTGAATCACGCTCTGTGAACAAGCACGTGAAATAGCAGGCACATAGTGGGAGTATGGGAACAAGTCTGGCATTTAAACTTGCACCTTGTATCCTGCTTTTATGTGGGGATCTGTGCCCCCGCACATCCCAACATATATAGAATCTCCTCCACCTGCCTCGTATCAGGGAGAAGAGGGCAACTTCAGTAACAGGCACAAAGAGTGGAAAGCAGCATAAAACAGGAACACAAGCAATTGAAGAAGGTATGTGATGACTTTATAAGAATCCCACAGGCTCATAGTGCACCACGCTTGCAACTTCCTCATGCTCACACTGCTCACACTCTTCACAGCAACCACATTACAGAACCCTCTTTCCCATGCCCTATTGATGGTATACCATTAATATTGCAGCCAATGAATATTTTTTTGAAATTGTATGATAATTATTAAAGCAAATGTGTATTTTAGGTACCATAAGAGGTGGTGCTGCTACTGGGGGGACTTCTGCCTGCCAGATGTGGATTGGAGCCTCCCAGCAGTGGCTTCAGCTAGGAGCAGGGACATCCTGGACTCTCTGCAGGGGGCATTGTTTAGGCAACTAGTCAGTGAACCTACTCATAATGGGCCAATACTGGACCTGGTACTCACTATGAGGGACAGGTTGCAGACATTAAGGTGGGAGGCCACTTGGGGACCGGTGATCACCGTATGGTGTGGTTCAATATAAGGATGACTGGCTGCAGAATTAAATCACACAAGAGCGAGGGTCCTAGGCTTCAGATGGGTAGATTTTAAAAGGATGGGTAAATGTCTCAGGGATGACCTAGCAGGGTGGGTGGGTGACCTGGGTGGGGTGGAGGAATAGTGGGCAAAGATAAAAAGGGAGCATAATGAAGGCAAAAAAACCTCTGGACTCGAACCAGTTGATGACAGTACCATTGAGTCTACAGAGCTTTCTTAGGTGACCCAGCAGCACCGCATGGTCCACAGTGTTAAATGCTGAGGAGAGATCGAGGAGAATAAGACTTGACCATTCACCTCTATCCTTTGCCCTGAGGAGATCATTTTTCACTCTTACTAGCGCCATTTTAGTGCTATGCCTTCACTGAAAACCTGACTGGAGAGACTCATAGATGTCATAGGCTGCAAGGTGCACCTTGAGCTGCAGAGCCGCCACTTTCTCAATAACCTTCCCTAAAAATGGGAGTTATAGGCAAGTCTATAATTTGTCAAGATGTCAGGGTCGAGAGATGGTTTCTTTAGGCGGGATCTCACCAACACCTCTTTCAAGGCATTGGGAAAGCAACCCTCTGAGAGCAAACACCAGAAAATCTTGGCGAACTTTGGTCCAACAGACTCGACACATCCCATTAACAGATGAGTCGGGCCTGGGTCCAGCTCACAATATGTGGGCCGCAGCTTCGAGATCATCGCCTAAACTCACTCAAAACAATAAGACTGCTTTTCGACACACTCGACTCACCACTGCCAGGCTGCAAGGGCCCCATTTGGAAGATCCCAGCACTAATGGAGGACACCCTCTCAGTGAAGAGCTGAGCAAACTCCTCACACTGAGCAATTGAAAATGCATTCTTCAGCTGTAGACAGGCAGGATGGAGAAGCCTGGCCACAGTTCGAAAAAGCAGAGCTGATCTGTTCCTCCCTGCAGCAATCTCCTTGGACAGGAACACTGCCTTCTTATGAGAGATTACCCTTTGATATTCACCATAGTAAAGTCAATAAGCCAATCTATCCTCCTCAGACTGAGTTCTCCACCAACAATGCTCCAACCTCCGACCCTTGGTCTTCATCTCCTTGAGATCCCCATCAAACCATGGGGGTCTGAAGCATGAAGCCTTGGGTAGTACACGGATCGGTGCAACAGCATCAAGTGCCTTGGAAACAGCTTCATTATAGACCACAACCACCTCAACCAGCCCTGCCGCACATGCAATATTCACATGGGAAAGATTCATCACCACCATCAGTCCCTCTGGGGACAACCCCTTTAAAGGGTAGCAGCAAACCATCTCCACAGAGGAAGAACTAATGGAGGGGAGCCTTGAATGACAGACTCACCATGCAGTGATCTGACCAGACAACTGGATCAATCCTGAGGTTAGAGACCTCCAACCCCAGTGAGAACACCAAGTCCAATTAATGACCATGACTATGGGTCACAGAAGCAACAGCTTGTGCCAGGCCCAGTGATGACATCAGCTGGAGGAAGTCATAGCCAAATTGTGAATGTTCGTCATCGATCCAGGCATTGAGTCACCCAGAACTAACCATCTGGGTGACTCCAACACCTTCTTGGTGAAGAAGTCTGTAACTTCCTGCAGAAACTATCACTCGCACCCCAGAGGCTGGCATACAAGGAGGATTATGCAGCCTACACCTGGATCCCTGTGCATGGCCACACATTCAAACAACAAGCTAGAACCCACTGGGTGCACAGAGAAGTTTAGGTCAGATCTAAAACAGATGGCCACACCCCCACTTCTGCATTCCCTCCTCGGGCAGTGCACTACAGAGAATTCAGCCAGGATTGACACTTCCAATACAGGACCTGCCTCATCCCCCAGCCAAGTCACTGTAATGCAAGCCAGATCAACCGAGGACATCAAGTCTGCTATAACTGTGGTCTTGTTCCTAATCAATCAAGGTATAAGGAGATACAGAGGGAGGAGGATAAGGAGGTGTATTAAGGGAAATATGGGGAAGCAGGGAAAGCAATAAGGAGTGCAAAGGCACAAACTGAAGGGAGAATAGCCCAGGAGGTAACAAAAGAGGACAAGATATTTTTTAGGTAAGTAAGTGAAAAGAGGAAGACTGGGGTGGAATTGTATGGTTAAAAAGGGAAGTGTGGGTGGGGGAAAACTGGTGCAGAGGGGGACCAGGAAAAGGCAGATATTCTGAATAAATACTTTTGTTCAGTATTCACAGAGGAAGGAGAAGGGGAGGGGCCAAAGTAACAAAAGCTATGGAGGGAGGGAGGGAGGTGGACACTAGTTCTTTTTTGGAGGTGAGAGTCCTGAAAGGACTTGCTAATCTGTAGGTATACAAAGCCATGGAGCCAGATAAGGTGCATCCAAGGGTATTGAGGGAGCTCAGGGAAACACTGGCTGCACCTCTGACAGTTCTATTGAACAGCTCATTGGGAACAGGAATGGTTCCGGAGGACTGGAGGAGGGCAGATGCAGTCCCACTACACAAAAGTGGTAGCAGGGAGGAGGCTGGCATTTATAGGTCACTCAGCCTGCCATCAGTGGTGGGAAAGTTAATGGAGTCACTGCTGAAGGAAAGGATTGTGGAATATCTTGTATCCAGTGCGTTACAAGATCCAAGGCAACATCCTTTCACAGGTGGAGAAGTCATGTCAAACACATCTGATAGATTTTTTTGACCGGGTAACCAAAGAATTAGATGAGGGTGGAATGGTGGACATGGCCTATTTAGATTTTATTAAGGTGTTCAACACCGTTCCACATAGGAGACTAGTAAGCAAGCTGGGTAGCTTAGGAGTGGACCCAAAGGTGGTAAACTGGATAAGAAATTGGTTAGGGGATAGATGATGGAGGATAGTGGTAAACGGAGTTTACTCCAAAGGAGGGAGGGTGACCAGCAGGGTGCCTCAAGGATCAGTGCTGGGACTGGTCCTCTTTAATGTCTTTATAAGTGACATTGCAGAAGAGCTGGAAGGGAAGGTCTGCCTCTTTGCGGATGACACCAAAATCTGCAATGGGGTGGGCACTCCAGGGGGCTGGAAAGGATGAGCAGAAACCTGAGAAAACTAGAGGAGTGGTAAATGGTATGACAGCTAGGTTTCAATGTGACCAGGGGAGTAGTACAAAATGGGTGCAGTGGTATTGAGAAACACCAAGTAGGAAAGAGTCCTGGGGGTAACCATATCAGATAACCTAAAGGTGGCCAGGAAATGTGACAAAACAGTGGGGATGGCAAGTGGGATGCTGGGGTGCATAGGGAGGGGTATCACTAGCAGAAAGAGGGAGGTGTTGTTGCCTTTGTATAGATCACAGAGTATTATGTCCATTCTGGAGACCATATCTCTGGAAGGACGTACAGCGAAGGTCATCCAGAGGAGGGCAACTAAAATGGTGCAGGGTCTGCTTAAAAAACTCTATGAGGAGAGACTAAAAGACCTCAATTTGTATACCCTGGAACAGAGGTGGGAGAGGGGACATATGCCAGAGACCTTTACATACCTCACGGGGTTAAATAAGGTTCAGGAGGGGAGTATTTTTCAGAAGAAAAGATGCTCAAGAACAAGGTGACATACTATGAAGCTGGAGGGTGGTAGATTCAGGAGAGATGTGAGGAAGTACTTCTTCACAGAAAGAGTGGTGGATTCCTGGAACAGCCTTCCAGAGGAGGTGATGGGAGTGAAAACAGTGATGAAGTTCAAGAATTAATTGGAAAAGCAC
The DNA here is from genome assembly GCA_016271365.2 of Neoceratodus forsteri. Lineage (NCBI taxonomy): Eukaryota > Metazoa > Chordata > Ceratodontiformes > Ceratodontidae > Neoceratodus > Neoceratodus forsteri. The sequence goes on from CM057454.1 coordinate 756,757,446, forward strand.
AAGGGGATCATAGTTGAAAGGAAGAGGGGAGGAAGAAAGAGCTGTAGATTGGGCATGTTCTGGCGCCTTTTCCAGCAACGGCCAGAAGCTCCCCTTCTCGCCGCATGATTTCCAGTGCAAGTGCTCATACAGTTACTGCTCAGGCTTAACCCCGCCGCCCCCACCACCACCCTTGGTCAGCAGTTGAATTTATAGCTAGGTTTAGTCAGGTGACCTGCCCGAAATAACCTATCAGCCCATTTTTCCAGCAGCAGGTTATACTAACTGAAAACTAGTGGCTGCTGTAACATACCTCTCACTTTCTTCACTTATAATGGTATCCCTTCTATTTGCAACCCTCCTGATTTCCAGGTTCATACACCCTGCTCTCCAACACCCCCCCCCCAAGGCACCTAGACCTCTACACTATAATTTTAACACTTTTCCTCCAGCTTTATATGATTACTGCAGACCCAGCTACTACAATATCTCACACTCATGCCAAATTGATCCTGATGGCCTATACCCTCACACGATCACGCTAACCCTCACACTCATACATGCTAAGCACTGTACCTCAGCTCTCCCACTCTGCAGACCCCAATCCCCCACCACCCATATAAGCCCCACTATCATTCCTCTCACGTCCCTTACCCTTCTATCCAGCATCATTCCTACTTTCCCAGTCCCCACCGCCAGCACAAAAAGCCCTACACCCTACCAAGCCCAGCGTCACACATCCAAACTTTGCAGGTTGACCCTGCTGTGGAACACCTTCCCACTTCTATTGTTATCTGGCAATATCTACCCCAACCCAGGACCACCCTGCACTAAGGCCTCTCCTAAACAACTGCATGGGAGTCTGCTGCTAGCCACCCTTAACATTTTCAGCCTACCTAAAAAACACACCCCTCTCCAAGGCTGGATTGCCCAGCATGCACCGGACATACTAGCCCTATCAGAGACCTGGCTCTCTGAAAACATTCCCAATAATGCTGTCTCCCTCTGTAATTATACTATCTTCCGGGCAGATAGGACCAGCAAGAGAGGCGGTGGCTGTGCTATTTATGTTAAATCCTCTCTCAATGCCACTGAAGTACACACCCCTGCACCTCAATTTGGAGCCTAGACACTAACAGTTAAACTCAGGCTGGGTACCAAAACTCTCCACATCATCTCAGCCTACATCCCCCCTAGAAACCAAAAACCCGCATTTGATTCTATCCTCCACATCTCCCACCGACCTAATACTAGTGAAATCATCTCAATGGGTGACTTCAATGTCAACTGGCTATCCCCAGCCTCATCCAACTTCAAAGACACTGCCCGGGTATTCGATCTTACCCAAATAGTCACCTCCCCTACCAGAAGGGACCATAAATCCAGGACCTCCGCACTGTTAGACCTCATTTTCACCAACAGGCCATGTAACCTCTCCCACGCAACCGTGCTCCCTGACTCTATCAGTGACCACTCCCCGGTAACATGTTGGTGGTCAGGTAAATTGCCCCCTGCCCCCCAAAAAATCTCATGGCAGAGAAGGCTCAAAAGAGGAGGCCTAGAGAACCTCAAAGCCCATCTATCTCACTGCAACTGGTTCCCCATTTACAACACGCAGTCAGTTGACCTTGCACTCACCCACTTTATAACCACCTTCAGCAAAGCCTGTGATATATTCGCTCCCCTCTCAAAGCAAGTTGTGAAAATCAGAACCACCCCCTGGATCACACCCTCGCTTCTAAACCTGCTACAACAAAGAGACAACCTTTGGCACAAGGCCCTCGACTCCCAACGCACCCAGGATAGACAACTCTACCGGGAGGCAAGCAATAAATGTACCTGGACCTTGCAGCAGGCAAAAGCTAATTTCTACCAACATGCCTTACCTCCTCCTGGGGCGTGGAAAAATTCTGGAACAACATAAAATAACTCAGTGGAAAATCCTGTCCCCATCCCTACCCAACTCAACCTCAGGGTGTTGACACACAGGATCCTGCTACCATCGCTTGAAGCCCTTAACCCTCCTTCTCGGACCTCTCCCACATCCTCCCTCCTAACTTCTTCCACCTGCCCCCACCCCACCCTCCCCGTAACCCTGCAATGTCAACTCTGCCTCCCTTCGGCTTAGTCATCCCTAGTAGTGAGGCTAAACACTACATTACCAAAGCCATAGCCAATACTCGTTACAGCAATGACTCCCTTGATCTTAAACTCATTCGGCTTACGCTGGATGTCACACTACCCCACCTTACAAAAATCCTCAACCTCTCGCTATGCCGTGGTCAGTTCCCCTCTACCTGGAAGAGAGCCATAATCACCCCCATTCTGAAGAGCGGTGACCCCACTAACACCAACAACTATAGACCTATCTATACTTCCACTCCTCTCCAAAGCTCTGGAAAAAATAGTCTCAGACCAGATAACAGAATATCTTACTAAACACAACCTACTCAGCCAGGAATAGCATGGTTTCCGGACTGGCCATAGTACCATCACTGCACTTACGGAGTTCACCTCATTCATCCATGAAGCCCTCGACCAAGGCTCAATCGCAGGGGCGATCTATGTGGATCTGACTAAGGCATTTGACACGGTCAGTTTAGCCACTGCTCTGTGGCCTCCACAGCTTAATGTGTCTCCAGAGGCAACTGCCTGGTTCAAGGACTACCTCTCGGACGGTCACAACAAGTCAGGATAAACACCACCCTCTCCACCTCCAAACAGTTTGCTCTGGGGTCCCGCAGAAATCTATATAGCCCCTGCTTTTTACCCTCTTTCTTACTCACCCGAAGGCATGTAGTGGTCATCTACTACTTACGCTGCTGACGCTGGGTACTGTATTGGAAAAACTCTCAACCGAGCGCCCTCCAACTGGCCCTTCAGGGCTTTTTCTGGGAACTAGAGAACTGGTTCTCTGATCACCGCCTGATCATCAACTATAAAAAAATGAAATCCATGATCTTTGCTCATCATCAAAGCCCACATAGTCAGTCGGCACTCCTAATTAAGAACTCACTTGGTGACCCTCTGGAACATGTTACAAACTTCAAATACCTGGGCATCACATTAGACACCTCCCTCTCCTACCATAGTCACATCCAACTTCTCTCCTTCGCTGTCAACTCGAGAGTGGGCATCCTCTACCGACTCAAGCACTGCCTTCCCGCACAGGCTATGCTTCTTGCAGTCACCTCCTCCATCCTCTCCCTCGTTGACTACGGAATTGTTATATATGGCTCCGCTGAACCCACCACGCTAAGCAGTATAAACGTAGCCTTGAATAAAGCATGCTGTCTAGTTACAGGCAGCGACAGACTTACCCACACCTGTGATCTTATACTTTGACTGGTTGGCTAAACTTCCAACAAAGACTAAGGTACCATACATGCATCCTCGCAAAAAAGATACAACTTCAGATAGCCCCCAATGGCCTACTCCCCATTATCAGTGCAGCCCTCCAGGTGCACCACAAGACTCACAGCTATCCCTTCTTTTCGGGTCCCCCTATGTAGAACATCCCTAGGGCAAAGATCCTTCCGCTACCGTGCCCCCTCTGGCTCAATATGTTACCACCCCCACTCTCCCAGACCCACAGCATCTCACTATTCAAACGGGTCTCAAAGCTCTACTACTTGAGAGTGCTAAATGTACCTGTGGCTAATTTGCAGCCCACTCTATTTGCTACCTCACCCTACACATCTCCGGACACAGGGCCTCTCTAGACCCCAAGTACCTGCACCCTACTAGTCTCTGTCTAGGGATTCCAAGAATGCTGTTTAATGCCTCACTGTTTAAATAAGTTCTAGCCTGTACTGCTCTGACAGTACTGATAATGTATATACTGCCTGTTTATGTTCGTCTTAGTCTGTATTTGTTTTACCTCCACCCCCTGTAACTGACGTGGAGCCTTTGCAAAGAGTCTGTGACTCAAAGGTTTGTAATTCCGATTGTATTCAATAAATAAATCAATAAATAATAGTGTAGGTAGGGAGAAATGGGTAGACTGGATGGGCCAAGGGGTCCTTATCTGCTGTCAAACTCTACATTTCTATGTTTATATTTTGATTTGTTAGCCAGCCTTATCAAGCATTCCATATAGGCTACTAGAGTATGTTGAGATATAAACCCAGCTTCTTCGTGAGAAGGATTATTTGTATTTATGTTGCTTATTTGATTTTCATTTATTATTTCAAATTCCATAAATTGACACACTTGTTCAATGATGCATCAGCAGATTTCTCCAACCTCCTGACGTCTTGATTTTGTGCTCTAAAATATTAATACATATACAATAAGATGAAATAATATATAGCAGATGTCAATGAATGTAGTGAAACCATGTAATGTATTTAGGTAAATGTTGCATAACACTTTGTACCTTTTATCATTGTTACTTAAACTGTCATCTGAACAATTGCAGGAACCATTCTCTGATTCATATGTACCCCAGGTGCCGTGTGCCAGTGGGCTACTATCCCTGCCTGTTGACCTGCACACAGGTTAAGGGGCCTGTGTCTTGCTACGGAGGTATTCAGGGATTCTAGTGTAAAGAAATAAATAAAATAGCGCAGTGCCTCCACACAGAGTAAATTGCAGTGGGTCCGGTGTATGACTGGTACAACCCCCTGGGATGTTGTACCTACCCACCTCCCCTTCCAAGCACCCCACATGATGGATGCCAAACATTTCCAATACCATATACCACATGCACTTTACAGTTAGTTTCCAAAAAGCATCCTTCACACAGCAATTTCAAACAACAAAACACAGCTTTATTGTGGGGAAGGGCTTGGGTCTGGGTACCTGGAGAAGTAATAGATGTGGAAGTAAAAATGGTTAGAAATGGTTAGAAGCAATTAATAACAGCAGGGCCCATAGGCCAGATCACCCTAGTGCCTACCCCCACTGGTACCAGTGACTGTCCCTCTGTCCTACCTGGGTACCCAGGTTTCTGCAGGCCTGCTCGGTGCCACAGGTTGGCTGGCAATGGGGCCCTAGGAACCATGCAAACTGGAAGGTAACGGTTAAACCTTTACTCCCCTTGATTGCCAGGGCAAGCCCTGGGTATTCATGGGCCTGAAGATTTGAAATGTTCCTGGAGCCAGAGGGCTTCCACCAGTTCAGTCTCGGGGAATTCAGTTCAGGAGGGCAGAACAAATGGGCAGCTATTCTGAAGACTTGAGCTTGGGCTTGATTGAAGGTCTGGCCGCTTGTCCCCTTGATTGAAGATCGTGCAGCTTGTCACCTTCAGCCTATTCAGGCCTATTGCAGAGCTCCCACACAAGGCCCACACAACCACAGAGGACCCAGGCCTAGTAGTAGCTCCACAGCCCAGCTCCCTCACAGGTCACGGGTGCCCTAGCTCTCAGTGAGGGTTAGCAAGTTCCCTACCTGGGTCTGAGTTAAGCCGGGAATTTCCTGGTTTCTCTTTTCTCTCAACAGAAAACAGCTCTGCTGTGCAGCCAGAACAGTTTCTCCAACTTTCCTGCTTTCCAGCGCCTTTGGGCAACAGATTCCAAACTCCAACTCCAGATCAATAGTTCCTTTCCTCAGCTGGATTTCACCAACAGCAACAGGACCCTGAAGCATAGGGCACCTGCTCACCTTTTCTCTCCTACAGTCTCTCTGATTCAAATCAGTATCCATCTTTCCTCTGGCTTACACACTGTTCCTAGAAAGCCTCTTTTCCAGTTCAAAGGCGTTCTCTCAGTCCCAAACTGGCACAGAATGGCTGCAGCAGAAGTCTCCTCTAAAACAGCAGACTCCAACAAGATGCCTGGAATGATTAGCGTAGATGCACAGTTCCTCTGAACAGCAAAAATTCCTCCTTTAATTCCTCTGGCAAACTCCATTTTAAGCCCAGTGAAAGGCCTTAGATGTATTCTCACACAACACTAAGCTGTCTTTACTTGATCAGAGCCCAGAACAGACTAACCCAACTACCCAATGTCCCTGGGATTTCTCCCGAGAATCCTGCCCTCTGATTGGCTGAGTACAGTCATCAATCACAAATTTAATCCCAGTTTGATTATTGATTGGAAAATGCCCTTGGTGCCTGAAATTAGATCACCCCTTTTCCCATGAGCCCTTACACACAGTTTTGGGTGCCTGTATAGTTGATTGGCTGTCCAATGGGGTCAAAGTATCAAGATGGCAGTATCATTCAGTCTACACAAAGTTTAACAATCCACCCTATCTTTGAGTACCAAATGCAGCCAAAGTTCACAGCCTCTAATAACATTTTTGCACAGACTGATAGCAGCCCTTGTCACTGATTATCCAGCTGCTCATTTATACTTGCAATCCCCTTCGCTCACTGGTCACTGCCTCCGATATGCTGAGTCCCCAAGGCAGCGATCCAGCTCATGAATATTCATAAATTGTATTTAATATTTAAATGACCCCCTGATCTACCAGCAGTCACAGGCACTGTTTCAAAACAACAAGAATGCTCCTTACTCACCTCCTCTAGCTGTCCGACCCCCGCTTAGCTAAAATAGGGAGTCAAGAGCACCGGAGAGGCACTTAGGCAACCACTGAAATGGCCATGCCCCTAAAGCACTACTGCACATGTGCAGGGCTGTCCAAACCGCACTGGAGTACAAAATGGGTCGGCGGCTTCTCTATTCAACTCTTCCAGCTCCCCGATTTTCGGAAAAAACACCCAGGGAGCTGAAGGGAGACCCAATGAGGCAAACGGAAGTGCTGCCAGCAGAAGGGGAAAAATAGGAGAATCGGGGGAAAGCCAGACAGGTAAACCCCATAGGGGGGTTACACATGGAATACAAATGAACCGGTATCTGATATTTCACACATAATTCTGTAGTGATGAAGAAACACTATGATTAATAATGTTATCCAATAACTTTGATGTTTATGTCAGCAGTACACAAGAGTGGGTATAGTTTGCGATTAGAATTTGTTAATATATTTTAGACTGCTCATTGACTCCTGACTAAAAGAGAAAAAGGCATAAGTGTATGTGAATTCACAAAAGAAAATAAATAAGGGATACACAATGACCCAACTCAAAGTATGTTTTGGAGATCATTACTTAGGAAACACTACAACAATGTAGAGGCAGTACAGTGCTGACAAGTCGGTCGTCCATGGCCTTGCAATAATGACATAAGTGGAGAGGCCATAGGTTCACTAAGGTCATATAAGGAGCGGAAGACCAAAAGCTCAATGAAGCTCCTGTCAGTTACCCATATAGCCCGACTAGCCACTAAAAAGTAGAAATTTGTTGAGTCTGTTTTTAATTGTTACTTTACATTCGCTAATGACCACTGAAGTTAGCAGCATTTTCCATGGATTAACCACTCTTTGTGAAAAGAAATATGCCTGTTTGTTGGCAGAGAAACTGTTATGCATTAATTGCAGTGGGTGACCCCTTGCCTTTACTGTGGTCTGTTTAAATTCAAGATCCATTTTAGACATGAGATCTTGGTCTCTAAGAATCTCCTATGTAAACATGAGATCACCCCATAGCTTTCTTGCTTCCAGGGCCATAAGGTTATGCTGTACCCATGTCACCTACTTTATACTGGAATGGGGTGAGCATTAGGGATTACGATCCCCAAGACAGACCCTCCTCCCAGCCTGTGGTCTGTGGAGGGTGGGGAATGGGGTGTTAGGTTTGGAAACCTTAACACCACATTTCCCTACTTTTGTCGCTTTAACTCTTAACTGATGCATTAATGACATATTTTGCAATTTATTTACTTACTTTTTGAGATAATATAATAGCATCCTTATTTTACAGTTGGAGAGCAGGGTCCATCCAGCCATTGAGATAGTATAACAGTATCCTTATTTTACGGCCTGCGCTCCCATCACTCCATAGATGCGTATATGTGTGTAGCTGTTGAAGCACAGGGACCTCCAGCCAATGCGCTTCTAGTTATAGCACAGCACTCACCAAATTGTCACCATACTCATGTTATTACCCCACTTCATGTTCGTGGTGCAAAAACTTTTTCAATCCCAGCCAAAACATAACTCTACACAAGCGCAATGCCAAACCACAGCACAGGTGTAAAAACACATTTTGGGCAGGATTTGAAAAATGACAGCTGTGACACACATTAGGTGGTGTAATAACAAGCCTATGTAGAAAATGTGGGCTCAAAATATTTAAAATTTCCAAAGTTATGAGCAGGTATAGTGAAACTGTGACAAATAGTTATGGCTCTGTGATTTTTAATAATTTTGACCCAAAATTTTCAACATAGCCTTCTTATGACCTCATCACATGGACCCAGTACAGAAAAAATTCAAATCCCTGCCAAAACATAATTCTGCGTCACCGCAATGCCATTCTATGCCACAGGTGCAAAAATGCATTTTGGCCAGGATCTGAAAAATGACAGCTATGACATACATGAGGTGGGGTAATAAGAAGGCTATGTTGAACATATGGGGGGGAAATATTGAAAATGTCCAAAGTTATGAGCGTGCGTTATGAGATTGCAACAGATGGCCATAACGCAGCCATTTTTAGACATTTTGACCCCAAATTTTCAACATAGAAGGATTAAATGATTCAAGGGAAATAATGGAACAGAATAATTGATCAACTGATATCATGAGACGTGCAATATCTGTTATCTATGGTGCATTTTATGATATATATTTATAGTTCTAAATTGTTAGGAGTTTGATGCATGATTGTAATATTTTGACTGTCTTTATATGTTATATAACTGATACAAGTATGATATCCTATGGATCTCAGTTTAAATGAGTTTTATTTTAAACTCAGTTGAGCTGCCTATTCATTAAAATGGATACAATTAAAAAAAATAGCCTTCTTATGAACCCACCTCATGAACAATATGCTGTCATTACACAAATCCCACTGGGAAGGTAAGTTTGCCAACGGACCAAGAAATCACCTTTCCAGCTGGAGTTGCCTAATGACAGTTACATTGTTCATGAGGTGGTTCCCCAAACGGTCATATTGAAAATCTGGGTCCAAAGTCACTTAAAATGGGCGAGTTATGACTATAAGTTGAAACCCCCATTGAAATAAATTGAAATGCATTTATCTTAGCGCATATCACAGTCACCAGTTCCAGCAGCAAGATGTGTCTTCGATCGACAGAGCAGCTCTCAAATGTGGAACCTCTGGAGGTGAGAGAAGGTCTGTGGGGACAACACGGGGGGTGTTGGGAGGTGGGTGCACAGTGGGTGGTCAGGTGGGGGTATGGTCGTGATTGGCAATGGACTCCCCCCAGGTTACAAATGAGCAAAAGATGAGGAATTTTTTTATTTCAGGTAAAAAAAGGGGGACCGTCATGGGGGGATGCCATTGCCACCAATGATTACTGGGGCACTGGAGGGCGGGGGGGTACCACTAGACACCAAGGAATAACATTTGGACCATTGTGACCCCCCCAAAAAAAAAACAGGTGGGGATACAAATATAAAAAAAAAAGAAAAAATAAATATCAAAAAGGACGTAACACAGGGTGGGGGGTGCTACTAGACACCAGGGATTTTTCCCATGGGGGGGTCACATCAACAAAAATAAAAAAAATGACAAATATATACCAGAAAGGATCTTTTTTTTCTCTTGTTTGCCACCCTATTTCCTTGTTCCCCATCCTGATTCATCAATGGCAAACAAAGAAATTGGCTGACGAACAAGGATCCCCAGTCCAGCCATCTCATCTGAAATTTTCAGGACCAGATGGCCAGACCGGGAATCCTTGCTCGCCAGAACAATTCCTTGTTCGCCATCCTGATTCATCACTGGCGAACAAAGAAATTGGCTGACAAACAAAGATTCCCAGTCTGGCCATCTGGTCATGAAATTTTCATGGCCAGATGGCCAGACAGGAAGCCTTGTCTGCCAGAATCATTCCTTGTTTGCAAGTCTTTGTTCTTCATGGCAAACAAGGAAATTGGCTGGTGAACAAGGATTCCCAGTCTGGCCATCTGGTTGTGAAAATTTCAGACAAGATGGCCAGACCAGGAATCCTTGTTCATCAGCTGATTTCCTTGTTCGCCAGTGACAAAGACTCACAAACTAGGAACTTCGTGAGTGATGAACAAGGATTTAAAACTATTAAAAATAACTTTCCAGTGGCACACAAATATTGGAAGCTGCAAAACACGGCTAATTGACTCCAGATGAGCAAAAAGCATACTTAAATGTGCCAAACAGACAACCCTGGGAAGAGTTATGACACTTTTTTGGGGGCCAAAATCAAAAAACAAGTTGGCGGCTCACAAACTAGGAATTTTTTCTGTTGAGCAAGGATTAACAACTTGCAAACAATGATGGTCCCTCACAAACAAGGATCCTTGTTCGTACCGTGCAGCTATTCTGAAAAATAAAAATCCCATTGAAAATAATGAGAACTTAAAAATGATATATGTTTTGAACGGATTAATATTTTTCCACCAAATAAATGGAGACCTATTCTGTAGCCCAAGCTCTTTCCACCATAAAAATTTCAGACCAAAATTCCACAACGTCTCTGTGCAGCACGATGAGAAACAAACTGCCAAAAGTGGCATATTTTCAGATTTTTTCACTATCCCGATCTCAGAATCCACAAATCCAACTGGAATGAAGCTTGGCATGTGAATAGATCTACCACAGGAGACCATGCATGCAAAATTTAGTGCAAATAAATTGAACGGTTGCAAAGTTATTAAGGTGAAAAATGTCAGGTTTAACATAGAAACTGCTACTCAACCCTGACTAGAGTGATGCTACCGTACCACTATACCACTATTTTATTTATATATATATATATATATATATATATATATATATATATATGTACACACACACACACACACACATATATATACCATATATATATATAACATCTTTTTTATTATTTATTTGAAGTTTGGTGACTGGGTTGGCTGGCTGAGACAATGGAGTCCCTTTTTCAGGGGCGACCTGGAAGTAATTATATATAGTAGTGTACATTATATTACATCAGGTACAGCGAAAACAATGGCATTAGTTACAAACATTAGGTGAAATTACATAGGTATTCACAAAGGACTTGTTCAAGGCTTGGGAAGAAGTACATCATATATAATACAGAATGCAGTAAGGACATTCCCAAATAGATGGCCACAGACAAAGAAATAAGTGCGATTATGCAGGGTTCGCAGAGTAGTGTCCAATGATTTCAATAAGGAAGACTGAAACAGTAGTTACAAAAACAGTGAGTAGGATCTTATAGTGAGTTAATTCAACATGTGCAGTGGGAAGGCATGGAGGCACAAGAAAAGGCTTTCAGCCTCTTCTTAAATTGGGTAATGTTGGGTGTGGCACGTAGCTCTGCACACCTGATTTGTTGTAGGGTTGGGTGTGGGGGGTTTAAGGCTGTAAACCCTAAAGTCACATTTCCCTACTTTTTTTGCTGTAGCCTCAACTCTGAATGTTGCATTAACACAGTTTTTTAGCATATATATATATATATATATATATATATATATATATATATATATATATGTTGTATATTAGGGGCACAGTCGCACCCCTGTAGTTAGGGTTGAGTAGGCACTTCAATGTTAAACTTGAAATTTTGCAGTTTAATAACTTTATAACCGTTCAACTGCTTTACATGCAAATTCACATGCACCATTGCCCACAGTAGATCTCTGGTTGTGGCAAGTTACATTCCGGTTGGATGTGCAGTTTCCGAGTTCCAGAGAGGTGAAAAGGCATTGTTTCACTCATTGACTTTGCTGGGATTTTTTTTTTAACTTGCCTACAGCCCAGATGGTTGGGAATTTTGATCTGACACTTTCAGAGCAGAAAGGGACTAGCCCACAGATGGCCTTTTGCTAGACTGGGGAAAAAATAATGCACTGTTTTTAAGTTATTGATTTTTTTAATTTGAAAAAACTAGTTTTTGGAGCATGCTCAGTAAGCACTAAAAGATAGCTTTATGAAATGAAAAAGGAATCCTGTTTCATATGGGAAAATTCTTTTTTTGTTTGCCCCCATCTTGTTTCTATTTCTTCTTAAAAAAAAATTTCAAAAGCCACAAAAATGATATCCTGGAGACAGACCAACACTCCTAGCTGGCTGATCGGGACCTGCTTAGTTACAGACATGCCCTGGAAATGTGTTTTTTTTTTACTTTTATAAATCCTTTTTCATGACCGCGTAATACGAGAAAAATAATCCTTTTTTTGTATCACGAGTCACAAAAAAGGACAATTTTTCATGACTCCTGAGTTCTTCCTTATGTTTCTGATTGCCGTCCCTGGTACTGTAATGTTTTTTCCTTGTGTCTAGTGGCACCCCCCCCACCATCCAATACCCCTACCTCTTCATTTCCCTGGTGTCTAGTGGCACCCCTCACCCACCAATGTCCATGGCCTGGCTCCCTTTTGTTTTCCTGGTGTCTAGTGGCACCCTCTACCCACCTATCGTCTTCCCCTTTACATTGTTTTTGATTATGCTCTTTTGATATACTGCATTGCTATCTAAGACTTTTGTTTTTGTATTGCTGTTAATACTATTTATTTTTTGTACTATTGAACTATCTCTTGTACCCCCTTGTCCACTGGGCACAGCTGGAAATGAGCTGTTATCAGCTCATTTTGTCTTTCCTGGTGAAACTTTTGAAATACACCCCGATCCCTGTACCCCTTGTATCTTGATAAATTCCATGGTGTCTAGTGGTACCCCAACCCCCTGATTGCTGTACCCCTTTTTTTATGTTCCCTACTGTCTTGTGGTATCCCCACCCTCTGATCAATGTCCATGTACATGCAATGAAGAAAACCGTCCGCAATGGTTGCTTATTTTAAACCGATAACGTGGTCCCTTGTTGATCAGCCCCCAACCCCCACCTCCCACTCAGCACCCACCACCCCACACACCCCAGTACACCACCACACACTCTCACTCACCTGATCAGGTCCCAGGTTGGAGTTTCACTCTCCGATCGAAGACACATCTTGCTGCTGGAACCCGCGGCGACTGCAATATGAGAAACTAAGGTAAATGCAGTTCAATGTACTACAATGGGGTTTTAACTTTTATTCATATCTCAGTCATTTTTTAACATTTTGACCCCAAATGTTCAACATAGCCTTTTGGGGACCCCACCTCATAAATAATATGACCGCAATTCCGCAACTCCTGCCTGAAAGGTGATTTCGTGTTCATGTGGTGATTTCACCTTTCAGGCAGGATTTGCATAATGACAATAATATTATTCATGAGGTGGGGTCATAAGAAGGTTATGTTGAAAATCTGGGGTCAAAATATGTAAAAATGCCAAAGTTATGACCATTCATTGCAATTTCGCTACGCACTCCCGTAACTTTGGAAATGTTAAATATTTTGATCCAAAATTTTCAACATAGACTTCTTATTACCCCACCTCATGTATGTCACAGCTGTCATCTTTCAAATCCTGGCCTAAATGTGTTTTCGCACCTGTGATGCAGAATGACATTGAAGTTGTGCAGAATTACGCTTTGTCGGGGATTCAAAAATGTTCTATACCAGGTACATAAGATGGGGTAATAAGATGGCTATGCTGCTGATTTGGTCACTGTTGTTCTATAAATGGACGTGCAGGGCTCTTTCACAGGGACATACATACACGCACCTATGGAGGGATGGGAGCACAGGGCTTGAAGGGCACTGCGCTCCCACAGACAAATAAGGATATATTCAGGCCCTGCGCTCTCACAGACAAATAAGGCTACAATTACACTATCTCAAAAAGTAAGGCAATTCTTTGCAAAAATCTACATTAATGCATAAGTTAGGGTTGATATAAAACTGTAAAAAGGAGGGAAATATGACGTTACCAACCCTAACAACCCATCCCCACCTGGCACACACCAACAGGTGTTGGGGGTGTGCCTTGGGGTCATCAGCCCTAATGCTCACCCCATTCTCCTATACTGTACCCATCTCAGCTTTACTTATGGAATGGGGTGAGTGTTATGGCTGACAACCCCAGGGTACACCCTTGACGCCTGTTGCTGTGTGCCAGGTGGGGGATGAGGTGTTAGGTTTGGAAACCCTAACATCATATTTCCCTCCTTTTTACAGTTTGATAGCAGCACTAACTGATGCATTAGATACACATACTGGAATTGCAACAGCTAATAACACTAGAAAGTCTCAAGGCAACTGATATCTCTACTGTCTCTACTAGTGATTACTCTGCAAGGCAGTTTCCTTCCCTAAAAGGTCTCTGTAACTGTTTGACAGAGTGAGAGTCTATCTCCTGAGCAGGAGACCTTATTCCGTCTCTGGCTTGACAGGAATGAGCTGGGCTCCTCAAGTCAGCCTGATGGGGTCTTTTATACTCCTGCTGGGTTAGTTTTTACAAACAGCCATACAAAATGTTCCATAAAAGCTTACTTTGTAATATTAATTAGACCAGACATTTCTATCAAGACAGGAAGCAGGTGTAAGAGAAACATATTGTAACAAAAGGGCAGGAACAAACCTGCAGCCATGTGTTATACGGGCATAAGTCAGGAAGCATAGGAAAACCAGGAGAAGTTGTAAAATTCACAAGTAGCATTTTATTATTGTGAATAACAATAAAATAAAATAACAAAAAATGTACAGGATAGTGCTTCACATATGCAGTATAAACAAACAAACAGAAAAAAACAAAAGTCATTTATCTAAGAGTCTCTTTTCAATTTCACATAAAGATTTCCATATATGTGTTTTAACCACGGAGAAGCAAGGGGAGAAAGAAAGAAACATCAAGTGAGGGAAGGGGAATAATGGGGAAACTGTGGGACCTTCAGAGTGGCCAATTCCTAGGTGCCACAAGTAAGATTTGATTGTGCAATCAGACATGCAAGAGACAGACATGTGGAAGAATAGAAGTGGACAAATTAGATCCTTACTTTTTAACTTCCTCTGCATAACAAATTGGACAGGATCTTCTCCCAACCCTGTCACACCATGACAACTGCCTTAACTTTTTTGCAGACTGCCTTCAGGAGCATACTAAGAACAAAAAGTGTCCATATTTCTTTCAGGACAACAGGGAAATGGGCAGGGAGGTAACCCTGTCAGAAGGGCTGGTTACCTAACATACATCACACCTCAGGAGTAAAAGGGATATCCACAGTATATATTAATTCCTCTGGAGCTTTTACCATGTAACAACTCAAATGGGGAATATCCTGTGGATGATTGGGACACCTCCCAGTATGTGACAACAGGTATGGGAGAAACTGACCCCAATTCTTTCCTCCCCCCTGCACAGATTTGTTCTCAACATCCTCTTTAAAGTCTGGTTGAAATGCTCTGTCAGCTCATCTGTCTGAGGATGGCACAGGGATGTATGTATAGTTTCAATACCCAGTGACCTGTATAATTCTTTAAGCACTCGGGCATTAAAATGACTGCCTGGTCAAAAACATTTCTTGTGGGATGCTCATCCGGCTGAGAATCTTATACCAGTTCTGTGGCCACTTTTTTTTTTTTTACTCCCCTCTCCTCGCAGATCTCCCCTCTTCGGGAGACACCTACAGCCATTTCAGCCCTCACTCACCTACCTGGTGACCGGTGCAGTCCATCCCCCATGCAGCCATGGTTATATCCCCCAGGTGGGTACAGGGTGGGGGCCCTTACACCCCGATGCATCTATATTTCATCAGGATGCTGTCCCCGGGCCAGTAGGGGCATTGAAGTTTGGGACCTGGTGCTCCGTCTACTGGGAGGCTGCACAGTTCTTTTCCCATGTTCTCTCAGCATGCCATGTCCCTGGATGTCAAGGTGCTGAAGCGCCGACGTCTGGTACATCGCCCCTCTGCTAAGCATTGGGCTTGCTGTACCTCGGGTCTCCACACGGGGCCAGACAAGAGCCGTGCTTTGGTTCCCCCTTCCCCCTGGAGAGGATGGCAGTCCCTAGGATGCTCAAGTCCTCTCCCGGCCCAGCTTCCCGGCTCGTTCCTGAACCCAGGTCACTGGTGTCGCAAGCAGAAATCCAACTGCTGTGCCGGCGGGCCAGCTCCGTGGCCTACTTTTGAAGCAGTAGCCATTTACAGGGGCACCACTTCCAAGTACTTTGTGGCATAGTCACAAACCACTAAAATGAAACCATTTCCCTTTGAACACTCCTCCAAAGGACCCCAAATGTCTACACCAATATGATCAAAAGGAGTGGTTACCAATAGGACCAGTATTAAGGGAATCCTGTCCCACTTTCCCACAAATGCCACCAGCTGACACTCACTACATGCCTCGCAATACTCAGACACATCCAAGTGGATGTTAGGCCATAAGAAACCAGTGAGAAGCTGAGACAAAGTAGTAATAATAGTTTATTTAGTATCCAGTTCCAGAGGATCTGGGGCCAGTTGCACAGAAAACTTGAGTCTATGTTTAAGACATGTTTTTGGTCTTACAAAAGCAAGGCAGGCTTAAAAAAATGTAAGGATATTGCATTTAATGGGCATGGGGTCATAATGTTGCAATATACCACACTGCCACTACAGCGCAATATAAGGCCAGTGGCGTAAGTCTTTTTTTCCCGGGGGCTATGCCCCCACACCCCCCATTATGGGGGGCTATGTCCCCTGAACTAAAATACCGGGGGGCGGGGGTTTAACAGTAAATATTGCACAGAGTGCAAAAAATGTAAAATTCCATGCCTCTGGGACCAGGAATCGAAATCCGGTCCCAAACACACTGCCTGCCACCCTTGCTGCCAGTGGCTCATCCCGTCGAGCCACGGCAGCTGCTCGGCAGACCCCTGACCCAGCAGAGGTCTTATCCTCTGCCTGGGAGAGTGAGAGGGTGCACTACCACGCATACTGCCTTTCGCGGTTTTGCACCCTCTCACTCTTCCCTACCATGCTGTTACTGTTGTGCGGTTTTGTTGTACGCTGTAGAGCATACGACAAAGGGACCCGGTAGGCATTTAATGTGCTAGGTTTTTTTGTTGTTAGTAGGCTTATACTGCCGTAGTCACTTATAGGAAAATCTATTTTACTGTAGGAAACCATTCTGAATATTGTACTTTAAAAATATATATACTTGAAACAGAATGTCAAAACTATCCTGATTCACATCTTATAAATGTTAAAATTCAATGAGTCGCTCATTAAGCTTTAATGCATTATCTGATTAACTAATGGATTACCTAAGTATAGCAGTGATACATAAAGGGCAATATATTGTCAGAACCTGTGACTAAGTCACATACCTGAGAAAACAGAATTTTATTCAAAGATATTAAATCAAGAATACTTTTGTATGCTTACAGAAATAGATTCTCCACCGTGAAATGGCGGTGTGAACTAGTTTGTGTTTTTCAAGCATTCAGCTGAAGCTAAAGATCTCTCTCTACTAAGAGACTGATGGTTTTGTGGGAGGTGGAATCTTTTCAGGCTTTCCTGTAAAGATTCAGGGAGGGTGGGTGAAGATGCCTTGGGACTCCCCCCCCACACCCTTTTTCTGTACAGATCTCATCTTGACTAACAGGCTGGCATTACTGGTGGGATTCCCTCTTAGAAACATAGAAACAGAGAATTTGAAGGCAGATAACCGCTTGGCCCACACAGTCTACTACTTTTTTTCCGCAGACTTTACTTGATTTCCATTTCTTTATCTCCCTTTCCACTAAGATTGCATTATGCCAATCCCATGCGTTCTTAAACCCCACCACTGCTTTTGCCCCCACCACCTCCTCTGGCAGACTGTTCCAGGAATCCACCACTCTTTTTATGATTACACCTCTATTGAATCTACTCCACTGCAGCTTTACTGCATGTCCCTTTGTCCTTGAGCATCTTTTTCTTCTGAAAAATATTTCCCTCCTGTACCTTATTTGATGCTGAGAGGCATTTAAAGGTATTTATCAGATCCCCCTCCCTTCTCTCTTCCAGGGTATAAATATTGAGGTGCTCTAGTCTCTCCTCATAGGGCTTCTGATGCAGACCCTGCACCATTTTAGTTGCCCTCCTCTGGACAGCCTTCACCCTGTCTATGCCCTTCCATAGACGTGGTCTCCAGAACTGGACACAGCACCTAACTAGGGTCTCACCAGTGAACTATACAGAGGCAACATCACCTTCCTCCTTCTGCTAGTGATACCCCCCTCTCTGTACACCCCAGCATCCCACTGGCCCTCCTAACTGCCTTGTCACACCGCCTGACCATTCAGATATGATTACTCCCAGGTCTCTTTACTGCTTGGTGGTACTCAATACCACTTCACTCATTTTGTACTCTCTCCTTGGGCTTCCATGCCCTAAGTGCAGTATTTTGCACTTTTTGTCACATTGAAACCCAGCTGTCATACCCTTGATCACTCCTCTAGTTTTCTCAGGTCACTGCTCATCCTTTTCACCCATTCTGGAGTGTCCACCCTAACGCAGATTTTGATGTCATCCACAAAGAGGCAGACCTTCCCTTCAAGCTTCTCTGCAGTGTTACTTATAAAGATGTTAAAGAGGACCGGTCCCAGTACTGATCGCTGAATCACCTCCCTGGTCAACATCCCTACTCCAGAGTGAACTCTGTTTACCATCACCCTCTGTCACCTATCCCTTAACAAATCTCTTACCCAGTTTACCACCTTTGGACCTACCCCAAAGCTGCCCAGCTCCTTATAAATCTCCTGTGTGGAATGGTATCAAAAGCCTTACTGAAATCTAGGTGGGCCACTTCCACTGCTCCACCCTAATCTAATTCCCTGATCATCCAGTCAAAGAACTGTATCAGATTCATTTGACATGATGGAGTGTGACTACATCTGCCCTCCTTTAGTCCTCCAGAGCCACTCCTGTTTCCAGTGAGCTGTTAAGTAGGACTGTCAGCAATGTGGTGAGTTCATCCCTGAGCTCCCTCAATACCCTTGGATGCACCCTGTCTAGCCCCATCACTTTGTGCACTTTCAGATTTGTGAGTTCCTCCAGGACTCTTTCCTTTGAGAAAGAACTAGTGCCCACCTTCCTTCCTCTAGTGCTACTGTTACTTTTGTGTAATCCCCCTTTGGGAGCTTACTAAAATTATCCCTGCACGTTTTATGCCTTTCTGGTCTTCTAGGCCCCTGCTGGTCAGGGAGGGGCAGGACACCAGAGGGTAAAAATGGGGTGGATTTTGGCTCCAAGAGGAGAGAAAGACAGAGAGAGAGAGAGCATTCTGGAGAGGAACAGAGTGGGTGTGCCCCTGTTTCAGCCATAAGGGCTGAGGTTCACGGCCAGAGTGGGCCATTTGCCACCCCGGCCCACTGCCCTTGAAGACCGATGGTTAGTGGGATGGTCAGAGATTTGGCCAGGGGTGTGTGGGGCCTCTGCATTCATATTTGGGACCTGGAGCCTGGGGAGAAAGTGGTGCCCACCCTTTGAACTCTGGCACTGGGGTGGGCAGACTGCAGGGAGGCCTGGAGGAAGAGAATAAAGTAGGATCAGCTTGAATTCCAGTGTGCGGCCTGGTGGAGGCAGCCCAGGTCATCAGTGGAATGGAAATGAGAGACTGCTCCATGGTCACCCCCTTGAGGCACCTTGTCATGCTGAGCTGGAGCGGTTGGCACCAGGTGGGATGTTGGAAGGAGCCTGGGGTGGCAAACTCTGGGAGCAGCCCCATGTGAAGTAGTCCTTGTCCCCTGCCTGGAGCACCCTTCTGTGTCGTCCGGCTTGGGTGCCCGCTAGGGTGTTGGACTTGGGCAGTTAATAGGAGTCTGGTTTGTGACCGACCCCCATAAACCCCACTCCCTGCTGTGAGAGACCACAGACCTCCGTGGGGGGGGGTAGCTGCAACCTCAGGGCTGCCTTGAGAGGTGCTGTCATGTATAGGCTAGGGATATAAGAAGATGTGCAGGAGGGAGAGGAGAGCCATTTTGACACAAGTTGTCCTGCATCTAAAAGAAGAAATTTATTTGGTAACATGTTGCTGCCACTATGGTGAGAGCCTGGTTCAGCTCTGGGAAAGCTATCCTTGTTAAGAGCCTTATTTGGCTCCTGGAGGAAATGCAGTCAGGGGAATATTTCACAATCCTATGCTGCTAAGGGTGGTTTTAATCTCCCAGAAGAATGTACATGCAAAAATCAAATTTCTGTACTCTGTTACTCCATGGAGCAGTTTGATTAACTGAAGAATCCAATTAAATCTGTTTAGCACCTTCTCGTGTGTGTGTGTGTGTGTGTGTGTGTGTGTGTGTGTGTGTGTGTGTGGACAATGGACTAACTTTTCTTAGTGACTGTGATTTTGGGAAACAAGAACTTGCCCCGGCAGCCATTAGCACCCTGAGAAGAAATTAATTGCCTGCACCCCCCCCCGAAGACCTGAAGACTACTCAGCAGTACCCAGGTAATGAGCTAAATTTCTGAGACTGTGTTTCTGGCTGCAAGTGCCCCTTCCCCATAATGTAACAGCTGGCATACCCCTAGACCTGGGAGGGGGGCTTACAATGTGGGGGCTTGTCCTGGATTTACAGAGCTGCTGGGGGGTTCAAGAACCTCACCTAGACTGTGATTTGCGGGTGCTGCAGTGCTGGGGATTTTGGAAGCCTGGTGGTGGGAATTCTTTTTTGTGAGGTGCCATCTTTCATCGTGAGTTTTAGTGCCTCTGGAATTGGTGCCATGTTGCCTTCCTGAACTGTTTAGCATGCAGTTAATATATGCAGAACTCGGGGGATGATGTTCCACTGGTTGGAAGCTGGCTGTGTGGGGGTCAGAGGTCATGCGACAAGGAGGGGGAGCACCATTTTGTGCTTTGGGACAGTGTTATCTGTGACACAGTTTTGGAGCGAGGAGAAATTGAGTGACCTAGCTGAGAAACTGATTGTGCACCATGGCAGAGGCTCCATTGAAGACAACCAAGGAAGCGATTGTTCCTGCCTTCCTCCTGTCCTGGTTGTGGGAACTGGTGGAGAAGGGCTGCACACAGTAGAAGTGTGTTATTTGTAACAGTACTGGGAGCCAAGTAAAGTGTTTGCCTGTCTGCTTAAATTGCACCAGTGGAGGGGCATCACTTCTTGCATAGCCTAAGCCTGCCTACCAGCCTTTGTGGGAGTGGACCATCATATCCATCCTGATGAGCACCGGAACATTGAGCCCAGAGAACTGGGAGGATGTGGAGTCAGCTGTAAGTGAGGTGGTTCCTGGGAACAAGGGCACTAGCTGTCTGTCCAGTCCTTCTGCCCCATGGAATCTGCCCCTCCCCATGGTAGAGGGAGAGGCTATGGGGTGGCAGTGAAGCCCAAGCCTAGTGGTCCCCCTGTATATGCTACTACCCCCACAGTGGCAGGGACCAAGAAGACTGCTCTTGGGCCTCCTCCCAGTTTTGCAGGAGCTGGGAAGCCAGATAGGAAATTGAAGAAGTTCTTTCCCAGGGAGATTCCTGCACCCCAGTAGAGGAGATGTAAGGGATGGATGCAATGTCCCCTGCTCCTGGGGTCCATCTGAGGTCATTCACATTTGACCCTGTGTGGGAGCAAGATATTCCATGACCTTATCGCTTGCCTAGCCTGAAGTATTCAGATACTGTCCCCAGGTTGCCCCAAGCCTGCAAGAAAAGGTGAAAGGACATGGACTCCCTCAGACACTCCAACCCCTGATATTGTCAGCACACCATGGGGAGTTAGCTGCTAAAGGGTACTGCACCAAGGGCCAGTGTGAGGAGTATACCTGAGTGGTCACAAGGTGAATGCAGGGTGCAGCGGCGCATATGTAAGGAATACCCTGGTGAGCCCTATCCGCATTTGAGTGAGTGCCTATGTGATGTCACAGAGGAGAGACGGGAGGACTGTGTGTTCTAGGAGGCCCGGCACAAGATCATACAATGGAACAAGGGAAGTGGCATGGTTCTGGAGGGTCATCATCAACAGGCCATCAGAAAAGCGAAGAAGATGTGTGCCTCCATGGTGTGGACATGGCTGACACTATTTGAGACCTTTGCTATGGTTCACGATGCAGAAGGACAGTACACCAAGTACTATATAGTCTGGGAAGATTCCTTTGGTGAGGGCATAACACTAAGCCTGACCGAAAGCTATACTTCGTCTCTGCCTCTGAACAATCTTGAATGGCAAGACCCAAGAGTGATGTCTGGACTGTTCTGGACTGTCGCCCACCATTAGTAATGCCAGGTCTCCCCCATTCAGTTTTGCTGCATTTAAGTGACTGTTACTGTTTAATGTTGCAGTATGTTCCACTGCTGGGGTTGCCTTGCTGGCTAAGGGGTTTCCTAATGTTTGCATATGGACTGCATTTTGGGGCTGTTCTTTTTCCAGTTAAAGACTTTTAGAGTGCAGCCAACAGCTAAGGCCTAACAAAAAAACAACACAATTGTTGCATTTTTTATTAGAATGGGCATTGTGAGAGTGAAATCTGGGTGTGGGTAGAGTGCTGTGGGAAGGAGTGTGCACATGGTGGGTAACTGTGGTGTGTGCGTGGAAATGCCTGTGTGTGTATATGTATATGTGTGTGTGTGTGTGTGTGTGTAGTGTGCCTAGTAGCAGTTTATAAGTGTACTGCAAACTCTTTTTTGGAAGGAAAAAATGTTTGAAGGTCTGGCCCCTCTGTTTTGGGTGCTCTGTTTGCTTGTTCTTCAAGACACCAGTTTATGTGAGTACATTTCTCTGTGTTCTTTAAATATCCCATGTAGTGGCATCAGCATTCCAATAGGGTAGTTAGCCAGTGTTGGGGGAGGGACACCTCTGCCCAAGTACCAGGCAATCCGTCCTTGGGAAGTGGTGGGTAGGTTACCAGAACCCTCAGGTAGGTAGGGTAAATGTAATTAGACTGCCTTGGGTTGGTTTGGGTCTCACCAGTGTACCAGTACTGGTCGATGGTTGGTGGGGGAGGGGAGTGCATATCTCCCCTCATTAAATAATTGGAGTAACTGGTGGACATTCACCAGGGGATGAACGTTTGTGTGGGGGGAAGTGTAAGCCCCCTTTAGGTGCTTACTACTGGGGCCACTGGGGCAGTGTTTGTGGACCTGACCAGGGTGTTTGATCTAATTGACCATTCCCTTTGAAGGTTAAACTGATTGATGTGGGATTTTCCTTAGGTGTGGTTGATTGGTTTGCAGACTATCTTATGGATTGTACTCAGGTGGTTTCCATTAATTCAGTGTTATCTGATGCTTATCAACTTAAGTGTGGAGTTCCTCAGGGGTCTATTCCGGGGCCTCTGTTGTTCTCCCTGTTTGTTAACCAGTTTTCATCATTATGTAGTTCATGTGATATGCTTTTATATGGGGACGATTTGATTGTTTATTATCAATCTAATGATGGAGATAATCTTGCTGCTTTACTGGAATTGGACTTTCAGAATATTTATCAGTAGTTTGTTCAGAATGCTATGGTTTTGAATGTAAGAAAAACAAAATCAATGCTTTTTGGTACATCTTCCATGCTTGGGAATTATCCAAGTTTACAAATATATTATTTGAATGGCAATTGTACTGAACATGTGTCATAATTTAGATATTTAGGTTTTTACTGGATACATGTGTAACCCCTAGGGGGCGCTATCCCAAGGGATACTACCCCTGCCTGCGTGACTAGGCGCAGGTTGAGGGGCCTGAGTTCTGTGAATGGGTGCCTCCACCCAGAGGACAGGGTTAATGGTAGCGTAGCTGCTCTGGGTACAGCCTTCCAGGACACTGATACCCCCCTCTAACCCCTCTAGTGGCCTATACTGGTCAGCAATTAGACAGTTACAATGAATACCAGAATGCAATGTTATACCCACACTTGGCACACTTACCACCAGGGCTGGATCAGCTGCACTGGCCCTGGAGATCCCCTTGCAAAACAAGACCTGCAATGGAGAAAGGCAATAGCAACACAGTATCCCCACCACAAAGGTACACAATAGCCAGGGTAAATGCAAAAAGATGGTGTTTGATTCTGGATCTGATTTAATCAGGCAAAGCATGCATGCCTATAAAGGTCTCTCTGACACAGTCACACACACACTCTAGGTACCCAGTTGGTCTGCACCTAGCCAGAAGCATTGCCCGGGGTAGGCTGGCCTTGCAGCTGTTGTTAGGGCCCTTAGGAAGGAAAAACACAACATGCACATTAACCCACAATTTGTATTCCGGAGTCGGATGGCTCAGTTCGTAATGATTAACCAAAACAATTAAATCTGATGACATACTTTGATTTGAGTTCTGTTGCAGGGAGCTATCCTGATGTTTACTCACGCTACTCAGACCAGGAGGCAGAATGGACGAAGTGGAGACCTCGGGATGATTGACTGCTGTGCCAGGAGAAGCAGGGCCCACATGATGCACCATGGTGGTCGATCCTGTTCGATGGTGTTGAGCAGGGAGCCGAATCCCCAGGTGGGTCTTTCATCGGATGTAACTCTATGGCATGAGCGGCAACCTAGGCTGAGATGGAGAGGCCCAGACCAGGTGAACAGTTCGGATACAGTCTGGTAAAGTGTTGGATACAGCTTCCAGCTAGCATGACACATTCAAGCAATGTGGGGAACCAAATCGTGACCCACACTGCACATTCAGCACAATTATAGTAAAGGATAGGCAAATACCACAGTTCGGATGACAGTCCGGTTGCAATCAACAGTGTCTCCGCGCAAACTGTACGCTCTGCGGTTGTCTCAAGTCCTGACAGGCCAATCGCACCAAGGCAAATCTTCGGACCACTCCAAGCTTAATTTCATATTTATTCATTTATTTATTGAATTTTGTTGACCCAGTAGGCCCACTGGGACTAGAAGTCCCTTTTTCAGGGGTGACTTGGGGGAGGGGGGATACAGATGGTAAGCAACTGAAATTGAACTAGATTAAGATGTTGGTGGTATTTTTAGTGAATGGGGGAAATTTGGCCAGGACACCGGGGAAATACCCTACTCTTTTTGATACGTGCCATGGGATAGAAACATAGAAACATGGAAGCTGACGGCAGATAAGGACCGTAAGGCCCATCCAGTCTGCCTGTTTCTTTTTCTACCTTATAAGTGTGCCATTGGCCTTTGCTCTATCTATGGCCTATCTATTCATACTCATCTGTATTGCTCCCTTATGCCTATCCCATGCCTGCTTGAAGCCCTGCACTGTATTCATATCCACCACTTCCTGAGGTAGGCCGTTCCATGCATCCACCACTCTTTCTGTGAAAAAGAACTTCCTCACATTACCCCTTAATCGACCTCCCTCTAATCTCATGCTGTGTCCTCTTGTCCTGCTATTTTTCTTGTACTGAAACATGTTAGACTCTTTCATCTTGTTAATGCCCTTAAGGTGTTTGAATGTTTTGATCATATCACCTCTCTCCCTTCTTTGCTGTAGGGTATACATATAGAGCTCCGTTAATCTGTCCTCATATGTTTTCTGATGCAGTCCCTGCACCATTTTGGTTGCCCTTCTCTGGACTGCCTCAATTTGGTTAATGTCCTTGTGAAGGTGTGGCCTCTAGTACTGCATGCAGTACTCCAGATGGGGCCTAACCAGTGTCTTGTAAAGATGGATTATTACCCCCCTCTTCTGACTTGTGATACCCCTACTAATACACCCTAACATCCCCCTAGCCTTACCTAATGCTTTAGTGGTCTGCTTGGATGATTTCAGATCACCGGTGATGATGATGCCCAAGTCTCTTTCTTCCCTTGTGACTGCCAGCAACTCCCTTCCCAGCTATAGGTGGCTTCAGGGTTTCTCTTCCCTATGTGTATGATCTTGCACTTCTTTGCATTAAACCCTAGTTGCCACACTTCTGACCATTTTGCTAGTTTATCCAGATCTCTTCTTATTCTGCCCACCCCATCTGGATCATCTACTCTGTTGCAGATCTTGGTGTCATCTGCAAACAGACAAACCTTACCCTTCAGTACACCTGCAATGTCACTGATGAAGATATTGAAGAGGACTGGCCCCAGGACTGAACCCTGAGGTACCCCACTTGTGACTTTAATCTCTTCTGACTGTATACCGTTTACCACCACTCTCTGTTTTCTGCCCATCAACCAGTTTGCCACCCAGTTGACCAACTTCTGACCCACCCTGAGCCTACCCAGCTTATTAATAAATCTTCTATGTGGAACAGTATCGAAAGCTTTGCTGAAGTCAAAGTAGGCAACATCAACTGCTCCCCCTTGGTCCACCACTCTGGTTACCCAGTCAAAGAAGTCTATGAGATTAGTTTGATAGGACCTTCCTTTTGTAAACCTATGCTGTCTTGGATCCTGTGTTCCTATGGATTCCAGGTGTTGCACTATCCTTTCCTTAAGGAGTGCCTCCATAATCTTGCCCACCACTGAGGTAAGACTGACTGGTCTGTAGTTCCCTGCCTCCTCCCTGCTACCACTCTTGTTGAGTGGGATTACATGAGCCCTTTTCCAATCTTCTGGGACCTCTCCTGTGCTCAGAGACTCACTAAACAGTTCTGATAATGGCTCTGCTAGTTCCACTCTTAGCTCCTTTAGTACCCTGGGATGTATGCCATCAGATCCCATTGCCTTGTCCACCCTGAGCTTATCGAGCTCTGTAGGACCCTTTATTTTGTGAAGGGACTAGTGCTCACCTCCCTCCCTCCGTGTCCATGGTGCTGAGCTGTGGGCCCTGCCCTACCTTCTCTTCAGTAAATACTGAGCAGAAGTATCTATTTAGGATAGATACTTTTACATGGTCCTCCTCCTCACATGCCCCCTTATCTCCTTTGATCTTAGCAATACCCCCTCTGGACTTTCTCCTTTCACTAATGTATCTATAGAAAGTCTTGTCACTTCTTTTACTGTTTGTGCTAGTGTTTCCTCGGTTTGGGCCTTTGCCTGCCTTACTGCCTTCCCTGCGGGAAGTTTGGTATGCCCCCCTATCTTCATCCTGCTGCTTTCCCTTATATTTCCTGAAGGCCAGCCTTTTGGCTCTGACCTTTTCTGCTACTGTTTTTGAGAACCAAAGTGGTTTCCTTCTTCTTTTGCACTTCCTTTCCTCTCTAACACAATGGGATGTTGCTTCAAGTATTGCATCCTTAATGCTTGCCCACTTTGCCTGTACCCTCTCACCTGTATTTCTTCTTCCCAGGGCTAGCTTAACTCTGTTGGCCATCTTATCAAAGTCAGCTCCTCTGAAGTCCCATATTTTTGCCTTGGAATGGGATGATTTAGTTATAGTGGCCAAACTGAACCATACCATATGATGGTCACTGGCCCCCAGGTGACCTTCTACCTGGAGATCTGTGATCCTTTCCCTGTTAGTCAGTACTAGAGCTAGGATAGCCCTGTCTCTTGTGGGTTGTTGTACCAGTTGTTTGAGGCCTTCCCCCTGCAGGGAATCCACCATGTGTCTAGTTCTGGCAGATGTTCCTACTGGTATTGACCAATCTGTATCTGGCATATTGAAGTCTCCCATTATCAGAACCTCCCCTTTAGCTGTCATGTTCTGTATATCTTCTAATAGTAATGTGTCTATGTCCTCCCCATGGTCTGGGGGCCTGTACACAACCCCAGTTCTTATGGCTGTCCCATTTTCTGTTTCCAGGGTGACCCACAGTTCTTCTGGCTCCTTATATGTATTCTGAATTTCTGTAGCTTTGGTATTTTCATTGACATACAGGGCCACTCCACCACCCCTTTTTGCACCTCGGTCTCTTCTGAACAGTACATAGCCAGGTACTGAAGTCTCCCAAGTGTGGTTACTGGTAAACCACATCTCACTAATTGCTACTATGTCCAGTTTAGCCTCTGTCATTATTGCCTGCAGGTCTGGGATCTTGTTTCCCAGACTGCAAGCATTAGTGTACATGATTTTCCATTGGCCAGATTTTGGTGTGTTAGTTGTTGGGTGAGGTCTGGCATTTCCCCTGTGTGTCGTATGGGGAGCCAGACCTTTTTCCTTACCTGTTGATGTAAATGAACTGCAAACATGCTGAACTCCTGTTTGACCACTAGCTGAGGGTGGAGGGTGTTCTTCCCATTCGACGTATAGGGTGCTGCACCCCTCTCCCCATTTGCTAGTTTAAATATTCTGCAAAGACGTCCAACTTCTGCCCCAATACACTGACTCCCTCCTTAGTCAGATGCGGTTCATCAAATTTAAAGAATCTTTGCTCCCAAAACTGTTGCCAGTTCCCTAGAAATTTGTGTCCTTTTTCCTGGCACCAGCCCTTCAGCCACATGTTTAGCTCTCCTATCTCCCCTTCTCTGACCTTCTGTCCATCTGCCCCCCTCTCCCAGACTGGCAGGATCTCACAGAAGGAGATGCCAGATGAAATGGATGATAGTTTGTCACCCAGCTTGGTTAGGTGTTCCTTGCTCTGCACAACTGACCGGCTGGCGAGATCATTAGTTCCTATGTGCACCAGGACGTCAATGTTTTCCCCTGCTTCCTGAACAATTTTAGCAATGCGGTCAGTGTCTCTTCATGCTGATGTACCTGGGAGACATCTGACCATTGCCCCTGGCTGGAGATAGGTATCAACTCCCTGAATCATGGAGTCTCCTATGATCAGAAGTTTTTTGGCTTTCCTTTTTGCTTTTTTTGTTTTGGTTCCTGTTTTGGGCGAGTTTTGTTGTGCTAGCTCCTGTGCTGATGTGTCCTGCTCTACAGTGTCCTCTGCCACTTTGTTTGATTTCAGAGATAGAGGCAGATATCTGTCTGTAGTTTTTATATGATTTGTGGAGGTAATATGTTGGAGAGCACCAAGTGATGGTGCACCCAATTTGCCCCTCCTAACCACCTGCCAACCTCCCGGACCAAGTACCTTCTGCGGTCGAGGTGCTTCTGTTGGATGTAGGGGAAATGGTGGGTGGTTCTTATAATATAGTTCCTCTTGAATATGAAATTTGAGGCGTGCAATTACTGCCCATGCTGCCTGGAGCTGATCCCTAAGATCTCCAATGGTCCAGCATGTAGGACAGTGTCCTAAATCCTGTAAAACTGCCCTTCTGAAAAGCGTTTCACAGTGCCTGAAGTTAATGATATCCATTCCAGATAATTTGCTGGGTTTATAACCTGGTCAGAGTAATTAGAAGGAAGAAAATGAAACCAAAAGTTTGATTTTGCATTTTGTTTGTTTGTTTTTGTATAACTTGTTAGAACAAATTAAATTAGTAGTGCCCCTGTAAATGAGATCATCGTGTGGATACCCCACTGATCTGCCCCTTCCTGCTTTGCCACAGGAAATGTCATGACTGTGGTGCCCTATAAAAGGAGTGTAGTGTGGGGTGGTTGGGGATGGGGCTGGGTGGCTGGGTCCTTCCCCTCCTGAAAAAGAACAACCACGAATGAAAGAAACAAGGAGGTAAAAGCAGAAACAGTCAGCAACAAATGCAGTAACCATGAAAGCTTATCCTAATGATAGATAAAACTGCAAAACCTGTAAAGCACCACCTGTAATAATTTCACAGAAGATATACCCTGTAAGAAACACTTTGCTACAGAGAAAAATAAACCAGTAACAGAAGATGTACCTTGCAAAAGACAATTTGAATCAGAAGATTACATCAGTAATCTGTTAGCACACACCTGTAGGCACATCATGTAATAATGCAGCAGAAAGTATACCCAACAACAGCACTTTGAATCAGAGAAAAATAAAGCAATAAAATGTTAGCAACAAACAGTAACAATCCCTGTGAGTACAAAATAAAAATAACAACACACAGTAAATCTGCCTAGCCAAAAGAAGTCTTAATCCTTTCCGTTGCTCTGGTAAGATTCTTTGCTCTGTCCTTTCAGGCAACCTAGAAGGAAAGAGCTCAGGTGAAGCTAGGTGCCTTGGCCAGCAAACCTAGTCTTTAACATCTGCCTGAATTACCACCAATCCAGGTAGATGGGACCTCAGTTTAATGTCTCATCCGAAAGACGGCACCTCAGAAGTGCAGCACCCCCCTCATGCTGCACTACAGTGTCAGTATTGGTATATTAACCCAAGTGCCAGTTGTGGGAACTGAACCCACAGCCCTCTGATCTCCTGGCCTCAGAGGCGAGTGTGCTACCTACTAAGCCACTGACACTAGTAAACACTTTGTCACAATTCAGGATTCCGGTCACAATCACAGCAAATTCAGATAAAGTCCAAGATATTAATGCAGACTTCTTCACTCGAGAAGATGGTAGCAGGCAGGCCAGACACAGCCTTCTCGCCATTTCCCCCGCACTACTACGCAGGAGGAGCTGCTCAAATTACTCGAGCTGTTCACACTGTCCACTCCAACTACACACTGATTCACTGCTGCAGGCAGCTCTGGGACTTCCCAGTGATCCAAAAGGTTTGGTTGGTTGATCCATCTGTATATCACAGCAAAGGCTCCCCCTCCAGGTACATTTAGGCACCAAACAGTAAAAACTACAATTCCTACAGAAATTCACTCCCACAAGACCCCTGGGGACAGTCTCCATTTTAGGTCCCCAAAGGTACTGATTAGTCCAAACTGGCAGTCCGGAACCAAGATGGTGGTGCAAAACAGAAAGTCAATGATGCAAAGGAAGGCAGGTTATTATTAAAACAGATAATCAGAGCTGGCCCCATGGTGCTGAGGGTTGAGGCGCTGTACACCTTACCTTGCGCCATGCCAGCGACCCGGGGTTCAGTAGCGAGCTCAGGCTGCTGGGGGTCAGCAGGGGAGAGAGTAGATCAAGTGTCCTATGGACTGCTCTCCTCTCCTGGGGTGGGTCTGGGTACAGAGTCCGGCATAAGTCTGACACCTAGCAGAGGCTGGATGTCAGCATGTCTGGCCTGGTAGAATGGGGTGGTAGGCGGGACAGCCAGCGGGCGCACTGTGTGTGGACGCGTGTGGAGGGAGCCCTTGTTGGCATTGCATGCCCTGCCTCCAACAGAACATGGAAAAGGGGGAGTGCCCAGCTGTTGCGGCTTGATGGCCGTCCACGTTGTCCTGCCAGGTTTGTTATTAATTTTACAACTGACTTGAGTCACTTGGAACAATAGAGTCAAGCATGGGTTACACATGCTTGACTCTATTGCCCCGAGTGACTCAAGTCAGTTGTACAATTAATAACAAACTTGGCACACTGTACAAGTTAAAAAAGAATTTTCCATTGTCAACTCAGCATTTGATTGCTATTGGTTCTTTATTGCCTCATTTAGACTATAATGCAAGTCTCTGTTATAATCTTGGGACTAAAGAAAGTAACATTTTGAAAGTAGCCTGTCATAATATTTGCCAATTTGTTTTGGCCCTTCTTCCTGTTTACATCACTGTTTACTGTAGTCTGGGTTAGGGTGGTTATCCCCAAGTAGTAAATTTGCTTATTTTCTAGGTTGCCACATTTTTAAAGCTATTTATAGTAATCAGTACTATCCAATGCAGGATCTTGTTATGGTTCGTACTACTGGACTGAGTCTGAGGTCTTCCGCTGGTATTCTTCTTATATATTCTCTGTGCAAATCTAAAAATGGTTCTCATTCTTTTTCCATTGTTGCTCCAGTTTTTTGGAATAATCTTCCCTGCAGTTTACATACTAATATGTCATTACAAGTGTTTAAAACTAGGCTGAAAGAATATTTGTCTTGTAAGGATGTTTGCAAGTGTATTTATTATTGTCTTTAGTTAAGTGTTACTTGTTGACATACTGGCTGAATTCATTCACATATCTGGACTGACTAGTATGGTATGGGCTGCACACCCATTGGCTCATGCTCTGAACCAATGGGCGTGCAGCCATACCGAGCTGTCAGTCAGTGGGCGGCGGGACGGCAGGTGGGTGGGGTGCTGCCGCCTCACCGCTGGGGAGAACGGGTGGTGGGGCTCGTATGGGGGGTGGGGTGGGGGTCCACTAGATCACCAGGAATTTTGGACTTGGAGGCGTGAGGACTGCCGCCTGCGATCGAGCTCCGTTTGGTCCACTGGACCACCAGGGATATTGGACTTTGGGTTACTGATGCCCACGATTGGGCTAATGGGGTGGGGATATCTGGTTATGCCCGTGATCGGGCTCAGAGGGTGAAATACAGTTATGCCTACGATCGGGCTACTCGGGGTGGGAATACGATTATGCCCATGATCGGGCTACTGGGGGATGGGGAATACGTTATGCCCACGATCGGCTACTGGGGTGGGAAATACAGCTATGCCTGTGATCGCTACTCGGGGTGGGGAAGTACAGTTATGCCTGCGATCGGGCTACTCATGGTCCACTGGACCACCAGGGATATTGGACTTGGGGATACTGATGCCCGTGATCAGGGCATGGGGCGCACAGGTGGCAGCTGCTGTGTTGCACCCTGCAATGCAGCAGCTCACCTGTGGGTGGCCCTGACTTGTCGGTTTTTTCAAGCGTAACTTTGTGCAGGCGCAGGTAGGGGTTGCGCCTGCATAACTCTGCCGGCCAGGGCTGAATATTGGGCTGTGCAGTTTATGCATGGTTCCTCCCCCTTCGGTTGCGCATGCCTTCATTATCATTGCGCTGTTGCTCAGCATGATTTCGGGGGCACAACTGCCTCCTGCTGAATATCGCAGAATGGCGCAATTTTGGACTTGCGCAGGTGCAACCCTATTGCGCATGACTCAACTCTTTTGAATATCTGGGCCAAATTGTAAACTATACTTAAAGGCCAGCAATAAAGTGAGCAGCTAATTTGAGAAAACGCCCATCTAAACCCCCTCCACAGTCACCAAACTTATTTGGCAATACACATAATAATTTAAGAACTTCAGTTCTTGTTACCTCTTTAAAATAAAACAATGGCTTAGAAATAGTTGAATCATTTGGAGAAATGCAATCTTTTCCCAATCCCTGAGCTAAAGCATTCTAGCAGTCTGATAACCAGATAAATCAGAAAATTATAAATTTAACCAATCCACAATATTAGAAAGCTGAGTAACCTCTCCATCAGGAGTTTTTAACTTATTAATCACAGATCGTTCTGTAGGAGAAAACAGAGACTGAACTACATTACAAAATTTCTTAGGATCAGATGCAGATGCCACAAAATGACCATTGAAAAAAATCACTTTTAGCTTATTTAACCAATTTGGTAACCTTATTCCATAGAGATCTGTGAATAGACAATAAATTCAGGGAAGGAGAATGTTTAAAAGCCACCCAAGCCTGACTCCTTAGTTTGATCATCTTCTTGATCTCATTAGAAAACCAAGCATTGATGGAACCCCTAACCCTAAGAGAATGCAATGGGAGCAAAGCTTCCTGAACAACCAATAACTGAGAACAAAAATAATCAACTGCTCACACAGGATCAGGAATAACATTAATAAATGACTCATCTATCTTCAGAAGCTCGGCCTTCAAAAGATCATAAATAATCCTTTTAAAGTTGCAAAACTGAATGGTCCTACAAGGAATCCCAGGGCATTTCAAATTTATGGTACAGTAAATAGCCTGATATTGCTAATAGCCTCATCCAATACTCTAGACATTGAGATCACACTAGGATTATTAGTGATTATCCAATCCAAGGTTGAATGATGGTTAGTTAAGGTATTAAGATGTGTAGGTTCATTAATTGAAAAAGAAAGGCTAAAGGAACTTAACAAGGAATCAAAATCCAAGGGATCACTTTTGGACCAATCAAGGTTCACAACTCCTACTAGAACAAAATCATGACTGGACATATATTTAGAAGTAACCTCCAAGAATTCTCTAAGACCTGAAACACCACATTTTGGAGGGTTGTATAGACAGGCAACAGTAACAAACTTACTTCTTTCAGGTATCAGTTTTAGTATCAACCAATCAGAAGCAACCTCATAGTTATTATTTGAATCCAAAATAGAAATCTCCATATGTTCCAGAAAATAAACAACCACACCCCCCCTTTTTTTACCTTTACGATCAGATCTAACTATACCATACCCAGGAAGAGTACATATACCATCTGTATTAGTCGGCTCCAATCATGACTCTGAAATGGCCGTTATGTAAGTAATAATACCTGACAGGGTGGGCATTATTGGGATATAACAGACCACCCAGGGGTGTACTGAGGCCTGACGCCGCAGGCGGAGGGCCTTATAGCCCCTGGAAGGTCTGTTATCTCTCATAACGCCCACCCTGGAGGGTATTATTACACTTATAAAATGGGCTAGTAGTATTTGTTTTTTTGTAATAAAGTTTATAAAAATAGAGGGTTTGAGATAAATAATAATGAAGAGAAATGGCAGGTTCTGTAAAATAGTCCCTTTGGTGGCACTAGAGGGTGCTGTTGTTTATGAGAGTGTCTCTTTTTTTTTAGTATTGGATTATAGTGCAGTGTTTTGTTATTGTGCCTTTTGAGAATCTGAACCCCATGAGACTTTTCGGGATCGTGCCACCATTACGGATTAATGTGTATAGGGGAAAAATGGTTTTGGCTCCAGACTATGAGCGGGGAGCGTGTGGCAGCGGTGAAGTGGGAATGGCGTGCAGCCGTGTTAGGTGCGATGGCTGATGAAGAGTGCTAATTCAAAAAGAGGGTATTTTTACACATCTTCATGTTGGGGTGATTTGTTTGTGGCTACAGAAGAGTTTTTTGTTTGGCATTTTAGCTTGTTAAGATCGGGGACTGGAGCTGGAATTTCCGTAAAATCAGTACCGAACATGGAGTCGTGCTGCCGGGTAGCGTCAATTACTAGAGCAGGGTGCTGATCGGAGGATGGTGTTCTGCTTATTTTAGTAAAATGAGAAAAAAGAAATGCTTGTTTGTTTTTTTTTGTTTTTTATTATTTGTCGATGGTGAGTGGGTACATAAACTCGTGAGGCGAAATGCAGAGTTTCAGCATAGGAGTGAGTGTGGGCACAGCGTAGACAGAGGGTAACAGGTGGTATTAGAGGTGGCAGGATGAACTTGTTTTTTGCCAGTTGTTGTTAATGTAACCCCTAGATGGCGCTATCCCAGGGGCTACTACCCCTGCCTGATTTGCCACTAACAGGTTGAGGGGCCTGGATCCAATGGCGGGTGCCTCCACCCAGAGGTCAGAGTTTGCAATAGTTAAACTTACTTGGTCACAGCCCTCTGGGACACTGCAACCCCCCTTTCTTCCCACTAGTGGCCCACACAATATATCAGAATTACCTTCACAGTATACACTTACCCCCAGGGCTGGTTCAGGCACTGGGACCTCCTAGAAATAAGATACAGTGCAACAATCACAGTACAATACTTTAACATAGACAAATACCCTCAGGCAGTATAACTTTGCTGAAACAAGCAGCTCTGATTTATTTAGGGGAATATAACAAGGACAGGGGGAAATCAGGTTAATTAGCTTATCACTTTACTCATCTACCTATGGCTCTGTGCACAGGCCTATCCCTACCAGTTACTGTCCCTGGGTACCCAAGCCCTAGTGGCTAGCCATAACCGTGGCAGCTGGTAGGGGCCCTTTCACACAGTGAAAAGAAAAATTAGTTTAAACAGTCAGCAGTACAGTGATTCCATTTGGATTTAATGTGGCAATTCAACAGGAGCGACCCTGAATTAGTACTCTACGACCTCCAAACAAGATAGGGTCCTTCAACGTCAGCAGGGCTACTCTTGAGCTCCACGAGACTCTTCACACATTTATATGGTAAAAAAAAGTACTATACCAGGCAGGCTGCTTCTCTATCCCGATCGCACTACTGCACAATACCTGGAGAACACACAGCAGATTCAGTTCCTGACAGACAGAGTGCGATTCAGCAATTTCTCCAGTCTTCTACAGGGTGAGCCTGGTTTCTACTCTTCAGATACCCTTTGATTCTTTTCACAGGACAGATTCAGTCCTAACAAGCAGTTACAAAAGCTGCAGACCGGAACTCAAGGCCTTACACACGCTTCCTGACTAAAACTGCACAATCGAAAAGCACAGGGCTCCTTCCTTCTTCACTTCCAGAGTTCAAACTGAAACTCCAACAGACAAAACCGGCACTTCCTTTGAGTTCCTCCCAGTTCTTGACTGGATTGGCTGTCACCACAATAGACTGTTCCTGTTGGTCCAAAAAGGCGCCGAAGTCTAAACTACATCTCCCAGAGTCACTGCCCATACAATCCTCTTGTGGCTGGCTCAGATTATGAGTCCAAGTTCTGATTCGTCCAAGGCACCATTTTAGAGCTAGCTTACCCCACACTGATTGGTCCAGTTCAGCAGTTCAAAACCAGAATGGGGAACTAGCAGACACAGTTCTGACTGCAAAGAAAGCAGGTTAGACAAACTGTAATTTCATTATTACTCTAAATAATTTCTGGCAAACAGTTACATCTTTCAGATAGGTTCCCTTTGCACTCCTAGTGACTGCAAAAATGAAGTGAATTGGCAGCAGCTCGAGTGGTACTCAAACAGAGAAGCACACAGTCCCCCCATACAAACTAATTATGTCTGCAAGCAGACAGCTCTTAAAGAGACAGTACCAGAGGCTCTAAAAACACTCACTGATAAATGGCTTAAATGCCAAACACCATTCAGGCTTGGAGCATTCAAGCAAGCTCCTGGAAGTCTTTTGGGAACCCCCATTTGCAGGGGGGTTACACCCTTCCTGGCCTGGGAAAGCTTGACGTCCGCATCAAGCAAGTACTTCCATAAGTTTTAACTGCAACCATATACATTTGCATTAGGCTCACACATGTAATCGCAGTCAGTATATCATTTTACCAAGAACACATTTCTGAAACATTGCAGTACGTCACTCTTTACATAGTATTACACACATTGTACCATAACTCAAGTTATTACCTCTTGTACATGAAACCTGAAAGAGGGGGCCCTTCCTATCAGTTACCTTGGGGCTGGACGGGGCAAGGGCACCATACTTAGAGGGCAACACAAGTAACTTGAGTTAGCACTGACGCTCAGTTTGGGCAATGAGCTCAGGGACACATACACTCTTTATGGACAACATTGAGAGGCAAGTCCACAGGCCTCCCAAGTGAATCATAACTGAGGTGCACCACAGGCTTTACAGCTCGACCAGTCTTTCTAGGGGAACTGTTATAGTCTCTGCACTCTGAGCCTCATTTTCAGCATTGTCCTCACTTGTCAGGGGAGTCTCCATGGGGTAGAGAGGCTAGAACTTGGGGCACTTTCAGTTCAGGAGTCACAGTTTCTGAGTCCACAACATTTGGCTTGCATGGAGAGCTTCCGGACACTGGCAGTGGACTGTCAGGGCACTCAAAATACTCTTCTTGTTCGGTGTATCACCAGTCTGCCCAATCTATCATTTTCCTCCCTGAAAGCTCAAACAGTTCAACCATACACAATGATTCCATTTCATCTGATCTGATGCTTTGCACTTCACTTTCTGGGAGCATTGGCTCCAGGGACGAAGCTGGGGCTTAGACAGTCCAGAAGGCCCAGCTTCATCTCCAGTATTGACTAGGGATTGCCCAAACAATTGACTCAGTTCGTAAGAAGGATAGTATTCAAAGTCACTCTCACTTTCTTCCGATATGGACTGACAGTCATGCTCAACTGGGACTTGTGGAGGGAACACTTTAACTTTGCTTCTGTAGGTGCAGACTTTCTTGATCTTTTCTTAGCAGCAGCTCTAGTCACTGGTCCAGAGGGCATCTTCTGGGGGCTCAGACTCAATCAAGATCTGTCCAATGGGCAGTAAATGATTTCTATGCATTGTTTTTACATCTTTGAATTATTCTCAGGCCTTACTTTGTACACTGGAAGATCATCTAGTTTGCCCACTACAATGTGAGGGAGATGGTGCCATCTGTCAGCAATCTTGTGTTTGCCATGCAGTCCCAGATTTCTTAGCAATACCGATCTCCTCCTGGAGTTCATGTGCTTTCACCTTTTATCATACCTTTCTTTGTTGGTCAGATTTCTTTTGGCAGCCATGGTTTGAGCCAGTTGGTACGCATGAGTTAGCTGGGCCTTTAACTTTTGCACAATACTGTAAATAGTTGTCAGCTTGAACCCCATCAGGAGAGACCCCAAAACATACATCTACCGTAGTTCGAGCTTCTCTTCCAAACATTAGGCGGTAGGGGAGAAACCCAGTGGCATCACTTTTGTGCAGTTATAAGCATGTACCAGGTGCTAATTTGTTGGCTCCATCTAGGCTTGTCCTTTGGGTGCAGGGTGCCTAGCATATCTAGCAAAGTGCGTTGAAACGCTCAGGCTGAGGGTCCCCTGGGGTGGTAATGAGTGGTTCTGGACTTTCGCACTCCCCACAGAGAAAGCATCTCTTTGATCAGACGACTCTCAAAGTCTCTCCCTTGATCAGAATGGATTTTGTGGAGCCCCTATAGTGAAAAAAAAGTTTTCTACAAGTACTTTGGCCACAGTGGATGCTTTCTGGTCTTTGGTGGGGAAAGCTTGGCATATTCTGTGAAATGGTCAGTGACCACCAGCACATTACTGATATTTCTTTGATCTGACTCAAACTCAGAAAATCAATACAGACCAGCTCCATGGGTGCACTGGTGGTAATGTTAACAAGGGGCAGCCCTGGGGCAAAGCTTTCCTCTGTAAGCAGCCACTACAAGTTCGAATGTGTTGCTCCACATCAGCCCCCATCTTAGGCCAATAGAATCTGGATCTCACCAAGTCAAGTGTTCTGTCTATACCAAGGTGCCCCATGGTTGTGTCAAGGACATCAGTACTGAGTCTCGAAAGGCAGTGGGCAGCACTAGTTGTTGTTTGTCTACTTGTCCCCTCTGTCTACTGTTTCTCTGTATAACAGTTTATTGATCAGTTTCAACTTAGGACCTTCTTTGTATAATAGTGCAGTTCTCAAATCGTGAGTGTAATTTGGACACATCTTTTCCTGCATAGAGGGCTTCTAAAGCTGCTTTGATCATGGGATCGCTGGATTGAGCCGAATACTGTCATTGTCCAGCTGAGGCAGTGCACCAATGTCTATTGCAGAAAAGTGGAACAAGCAGCAGGTATGCAATTTCAGAGGGTCCCAAGCAATCCACCATGCAGTCCACTGCGTCCGTGGACATTTGTTCCTCCCTGTCAAACTTCCTCAGAGTGCCCGAATGTCAGGTTCTGCCAGTCGGACCCAATCATTCTGGGGAACAGGCCTCGGGAGAGAGCATCAGCATCTATGTGGTTCAGACCTGCTCGGTATTCAGAGCATAGTCATATGTAGATAATGCAGAAAGCCACCTATGGCCAGTGGCATCCAACTTAGCTGAGGTCTGCACATAGGTCAAAGGATTAGTTGTCAGTTTTACTAGTATTTTAGCCCCATACAAGTCTCATGGAATTGGTCAACAATAGCCCACTTCAAAGCTAGGAACTCTAACTTATGTACAGGATAGTTCTTTTCGGATGGGGTCAGGCTTCTACTGGCAAAGGCCACTGGACTCAGGCCATTCTGTGCTCTTGGTACAACACAGCCCCAACCCTTGCAAGCTAGCATCAGTGTGTGCAGGATAAGGTTTTCTTGGATCGGCATAGGCCAGCACTGGAGCATGGGTGTTGATATGATCTCATGAAAAGCAGTCTCACAATCAGGAGTCCATGGCGCTCAAATACTTCACTCGGATGAAAATACACTCTTTCAGTCTTGAAGGACGCTGACTTTGGTATTTTTGTGGGTTGGGGATACCTTTGAGTAAGTTAAGTAAAGGGCGGATCACTTTTGAATAGTCCTTGATGAAACGCCTATAATAACCACAGAATCCCAGGAATCTTTGCAGTTCTTTTAGATTTTTGGGCTGTGGCCAGTGGTCAAGGCCTCAACTTTACTTGGGTCGGTCTCATTCCTCGGTGGATACTATGTGTCCCATATACTTTACTGATGTTTGAAAGAATTGACACTTATCAATGGACAGTTTAAGGCCAAAGTCCTCCAGTCGGTCCAATACCTTAAATAATCTGCTCTCATGTTCCTCCAGTGAGCTGCCAAACACAATAACATCATCTAGGTATACCAGGCACTCTAGTAAGTTCATGTCCCCCACTGCACGCTCCATCAATCGTTGAAAAGTGGCTGGGGCACCTGAAATCCCTTGAGGCATCCTCATGAATTCATAGAAGCCAAGCGGACAGATAAAGGTTGTCTTCTCACGGTCCTCTGGGGCCATCTGGATCTGGTAGTACCCACTGCGGAGATCCAGCACAGAGAACCACTTGCTCCCGTTTAGGCAGTCCAAAGCATCCTGAATGCGGGGCATTGTGTACTGATCAGGGATAGTCCGCCGGT
Organism: Neoceratodus forsteri; assembly: GCA_016271365.2. Classification (NCBI taxonomy): domain Eukaryota; kingdom Metazoa; phylum Chordata; order Ceratodontiformes; family Ceratodontidae; genus Neoceratodus; species Neoceratodus forsteri. The sequence continues at coordinate 756,797,428 of CM057454.1, forward strand.
TTAAGGTGCGATAATCCACACACATCCTTACTGTCCCATTCTTTTTCCTCACTACCACAATGGGGGAAGCATAAGGGCTTCTGGATTCTTGTATTACCCCAGCAGCTAACATCTCTTGCAGATGCCGTCTCACATCATCTATGTCAGCAGGTGCCAGGCGTCGAGACCTCTCACGAAATGGCCTTTCATCATGCAGCCGGATATTGTGCTCAGCTCCTTGCATGCATCCTACATCCCATTCCTTTAAAGAAAACACCTGGTCTCTCTGGGCAAGCTTCTCACTGATCCTCACTTTCCATTTAGCTGGCAGCGGGGAGTCGCCGAAATCAAACAAGTCAGGTGTTACTCTGTCATTCTTCCTTGAACTCTTGCTGCTGGGTAGCACTGCAGTGTCTGCACAATGCACATTAGCCAGGATGCAACCTCTATATACTCAAATGTCTCTTTCAGACACGTTATGAACTTGGACCATTACCCTTCTGGCATAAGCATGGGCTCTAGCGGGCAAAATACTAGGCTTGACCAGCAGTCCCTCTGGCAATTTTCCATCGCCTGGTGCATCCAACATTAATATTTTATTCTTAACATCCTTTCTGATACAGACCTCTCCCTGTAAGGTACACTGGGCATTTGGCACCAGGATCAGAGACTCAGGATCCTTCTTCCATACAATTCGACCGTTCCTCTGGTTCTGTTTTTTCAGCATCTCTCTGCCTCATAGGCCTTCTTAATTAAAGCCAGAACTCTTTAAAGCTCTACTAGTCTTTGACCCTGTTTTTCATAACACAACTGTGCCAGCCTTCCGAACATATGAGCATTTGTTCCAATCAACAAAGGGACACCATCATACAGTCCAGTGGGGGACACACCAAGGCTAGGGTCTCTACTTGTCTGCCACTCCAGCCACGGAGGTGGGGAAAGACAGCCAAATTCGGATATACCCAGAATAGGGTAGGTCTTCTCACTTAACCCCCATACATGCAGTCCTTCTAATGGTTGTAAGGGTACGCCTGACAAATGCTTCTTGATACCAATCCTGGAACATAATTGTCACTTGGGAGCCACTGTCTAATACAGCTCTTGTAGACACTCCATTCACCTTTACAGTGGTCTCCATGGAGGGACCCACTATTCTGGACCAGTCTGGAGAGGCGGTGTAGTGGGGCCTGGGCAACTGACCTTGCCACAAAAAGATGTGAGTTAGCATTTTGGTGCCCTCACTGGGATCATTTTGTGCACCTCTTAACCACTGATTTGTTCTCAAGCTCTCCTTGTAGCCTATATGCAACTTTGTCAGTGTCTTTTGGGGACCGCATTCCTCTTCATGCCCATCCTTCCCACAATTATAGCAAAACATACTTTCTGGAGTTTGAGCTGGCGAGGCGCCACACTGGGAGCCAGGGCGGGGTACTACTAACTGGAAACCTTGGTGCCATCTCTGTCTGCTGCGCGATAAGCATTTGAGACATCTCGTCAGTTTCTCCACTTCCACGTTCAAGGAATTGAATTTGGAGCTGTTATCAGCAGGAGATACATGGGTGGGTACCCCCACCCCCATAGCAGATGCAGTCGGATATAGGTCAGGGCCCGTACTTGCAGGCGTGGCCTTCATAAAGGGACTGTTTTTGAATTCCCGGATCTCTCTCAACAGTTCGGCCCATTGTGGCATATCTTTTTCCTTGTCAGAGCACTCATTTACTGCCAACCTCTGCCCCTGAACTTCACTTGATGGGTCACCCTCAGTCACCCGGGTCGTAGCCGCAGCTACTGGTGCCGGTCCCTCCCGAGGTCGCCTTTTCTCAACTCCTCGAATTTCTCTCATTAACTCATCATAGGAGGGTGGGGATTCCAGTCAATTTGCCAGGCGTAACTGAAGGAACAGCAGTTCTGAGAAGGGGGCAGACTTAAGGATCCTGTCCAGCCTGGTTCGGTCCAGTTCAATCGCTGGCAAACTACCCTTTCTGAGGCATTCTTGCAACAATTTTTCCAGCCGAGATACATACACAGACAACAACTCCCTTGGTACTGTTGTGCATCTCTTACTTCCACCATAGGTCTTCATCAGAATCTGGGCTCCCATACACATTCTCCAGGGCCTCAAGATAGCCTGTGCAGTCACTTAGGGTTACTGGCCTGCTTAGCACGGATGGTAGTCAGGCAGGACCTCGGAGGCTCTCACTAACCCTCTTTCGCTCAGCTTCCGAGCATTGCCATTCTAGCACTTGGGGGCAACATAGTCTATCCAGGTCTCCCAGTCATCCTCCCCTTGGGGTGGGGAGGTGCCAGAGAAGATCCTCAACCTTCGGTAAGAATCGGTGACTAATGGCAGGTGCAGAAATAGGAGTCTGCATTGGTTCAGCCACCACTTACGGGTACTGGAGCGGGAGAGGGTGTTGGGGAGGAACACCCCAGGTGGCAAGAATAGTTTCTTCAAGTCCTCCACAGTTTTCCTTCCCCAGCAACCATTTAGCAAATTTCTCCTCAAAAGTTTCAGATAGTGGTGGGGCTCATTCCCCCGGTCTTACTGTCCTTAGTTATCACTCTCCAGGCAGTGAGGGCTCCTCTGGGGTAATGGTCTGTGGCACTTTGGAGCTATCTATGGGATCCTTAAACTCTACTAGGGCTGGTGGAAAGTGTGGGTGAGCAGATTAGCATGCCAACCCACCACCACAGGGTTTTGTAAACCTTCCACCTTGGAAAGTACTCCCTGCACAGTGTCCCAGATGATACCCAGGGGATGTCCAGGATAAGCATAGCATTTTGGAGGTCGATCTCCTCCCAGTACACCACTCCACCAGCCGGTGCACAGCCACTTCTGTCGGGTACCATTTTTTTTTATTTTTTCCTTAACAGTGCTTTGTAAATATGGCCACTAGAGGACACACAATCCCAGCGGCGCCTCCAAGATGTAACCCCTAGATGGCGCTATCCCAGGGGCTACTACCCCTGCCTGATTTGCCACTAACAGGTTGAGGGGCCTGGATCCAATGGCGGGTGCCTCCACCCAGAGGTCAGAGTTTGCAATAGTTAAACTTACTTGGTCACAGCCCTCTGGGACACTGCAACCCCCCTTTCTTCCCACTAGTGGCCCACACAATATATCAGAATTACCTTCACAGTATACACTTACCCCAGGGCTGGTTCAGGCACTGGGACCTCCCGTAAAATAAGATACAGTGCAACAATCACAGTACAATACTTTAACATAGACAAATACCTCAGGCAGTATAACTTTGCTGAAACAAGCAGCTCTGATTTATTTAGGGGGAATATAACAAGGACAGGGGGAAATCAGGTTAATTAGCTTATCACTTTACTCATCTACCTATGGCTCTGTGCACAGGCCTATCCCTACCAGTTACTGTCCCTGGGTACCCAAGCCCTAGTGGCTAGTCCAAACTGTGGCAGCTGGAGGGGCCCTTCACACAGTGAAAAGAAAAATTAGTTTAAACAGTCAGCAGTACAGTGATTCCATTTGGATTTAATGTGGCAATTCAACAGGGAGCGACCCTGAATTAGTACTCACGACCTCCAAACAAGATAGGGTCCTTCAACGTCAGCAGGCCTCTTGAGCTCCACGAGACTCTTCACATATTTATATGGTAAAATACTATACCAGGCAGGCTGCTTCTCTATCCCGATCAGAATTACTGCACAATACCTGGAGAACACACAGCAGATTCAGTTCCTGACAGACAGAGTGCGATTCAGCAATTTCTCCAGTCTTCTACAGGGTGAGCCTGGTTTCTACTCTTCAGATACCCTTTGATTCTTTTCACAGGACAGATTCAGTCCTAACAAGCAGTTACACAAGCTGCAGACCGGAACTCAGGGCCTTACACACGTTTCCTGACTAAAACTGCACACCGAAAAAGCACAGGGCTCCTTCCTTCTTCACTTCCAGAGCTCAAACTGAAACTCCAACAGACAAAACCGGGCACTTCCTTTGAGTTCCTCCCAGTTCTTGACTGGATTGGCTGTCACTCACAATAGACTGTTCCTGTTGGTCCAAAAAGGCGCTGAAGTCTAAACTACATCTCCCAGAGTCACTGCCCATACAATCCTCTTGTGGCTGGCTCAGATTATGAGTCCAAGTTCTGATTCGTCCAAGGCACCATTTTAGAGCTAGCTTACCCCACACTGATTGGTCCAGTTCAGCAGTTCAAAACCAGAATGGGGAACTAGCAGACACAGTTCTGACTGCAAAGAAAGCAGGTTAGACAAACTGTAATTCATTATTACTCTAAATAATTTCTGGCAAACAGTTACATCTTTCAGATAGGTTCCTTTGCACTCCTAGTGACTGCAAAATGAAGTGAATTGGCAGCAGCTCGAGTGGTACTCAAACAGAGAAGCACACAGTCCCCCCATACAAACTAATTATGTCTGCAAGCAGACAGCTCTTAAAGAGACAGTACCAGAGGCTCTAAAAACACTCACTGATAAATGGCTTAAATGCCAAACACCATTCAGGCTTGGAGCATTCAAGCAAGCTCCTGGAAGTCTTTTGGGAACCCCCATTTGCAGGGGGGTTACATTAAGAAATAACAGCCTTGGTGGTAGGGAGATTCAGCCAATCAGAAAGGATTACCCATTTTCTAAATCAGGCTTAAAAGAACACGACAGCATCTCCAGGTTAGCCAATTTTGGGATAAGACTCCTGGTGTTAAGGTAAAGTATTTTAATGCCATGAGCATCAGCTCAAGCCTGAGAAGCGCCAACATAAACATGCGATTCAGAACACCTAAGGCCAGGGCTGACCTCAATATCTCCGGATGAAACAAGCAGACATAGCAAAACCACAATTTTACGACCTAAACACAGATGAAACAAACATTGACCCATAAATACAAATGTCCAACTAAACAGAATTAGGCCACATACACGTAATGTACCCTTCTCAGAAACTAATAACAACACTGAGTTTATTATACCTCAAGTTCCAACTAATAGCTTGCACATTGTGTAATCTGACATATTGCATTCTTGAGAGTTATGTGGGCCTTCACTAGAAACAGTCACCATATCACACACACAAAACAACTTACACACAGTAACATAATCCATAAGCCCCAATGATTAAACCAACCTATATTAATGCAGATCATTTCCCTAACACGTATACCACTTAACATCTGCTTTGCTGTGCCCCAGGCTCCGCGGCTTCCAAGGACTCCACCGACTTCAACTGCACTTAGCTGCATTTCCCCCACACCAGGCCGCTGCTACAGATGCCGCCACATCTATGTGAGCTGCAATTTAAACTCCACCAACCACCTGACTAGACTGCCACCGCCAATCAGGGGAACAGAGGGTGTGGATCACACTAACAGCGGTGGGCTACTGTGACAATAGTCAACAGGAGCCCTAAGACTATTTACTAACAGCACTCAGGGATAACAAGGGGCAAGTCACTATCAAGCAGTAGCAAACTTTAAAAATCACTTTCAGCGGCAGCAAGCATGCGACTTTTAAAACTCAAACACCGCTTCAGCAATCAGGATAAATCACTTTCAGAAGCAGCAGCAGATAGTACAGCATTTAAAACACACACAGCAGCAGAAACGTCAGCAAACAATACACTTTAGCAGCACATATGGATCACTATACTCACAGTCTCCAGCAAGGCATATGAAATTATTTCACTTGCAATTCAGCAGAGCGCTCGCAGCCTTCAGTGCATCCAGACCTCACACACAAGTGCTTCAGGCAGACTGTTGCTCAGAAGCATAATCCATACGGCATCCAAGATGATAACAGACCTTCAGCAGTGCATTTGGTCAGAAGAGTCTGCCACCCTCCACCGACTCCAACTGCACTTTGCCACACTTCGCCCATAGTTGCGATAAGTTATATGCTGATCATAACTGTTTGTTAGAACAATAGAATAAGTCATAAAATATGCTGATTATGGCAGTGTGCCTAATAGCAATAGGTGGCACTCTAAGACCACTAATATATTGTCAATATGGCTAAATATGGCTTATTGCTGTAGGTGGCATGCTAAGACCACAAATATAACAAATACAACTAATAATATTGAGAACAATGGATGGGTCAGTGGTTATAATGAGAATTTTACACATACCCAAGATGTGGGATACCACATAAACCCCAAGAGCAACTGTAGCAATTCACCTTCCCAGGCCTCAGAGTACATTGCAGGTTCCGGGGATGAGGAGGATGACTGGAGAGCTGGTGCTAGTATGGTAGATCTGGCAGGAGTGGCGAATATTGTGAGGATGCTTTACAATATAGATGGCAAGCTCACAAAAATATGGAAGGACTTGAAACTTGAGCAAAGAACTACAGTAGTGGAAGACCAAGTTGGGACCCTACAGGATGATCAGCACAGTCCCAGATGCTGTATCTACATCAAAGAGAACACACTCTCTCCAAGTGGGCAGAAGATGCTAAAGCTCAGCCCCAGCCAACAACATGAGACAGTTTTGTTTTCCGGAGGGTACAGAGCAGGATTATTTGGAGTGGTTTGTTGTGTCTTGGCTTGCACAGGACCTCCAGCTGGGAGTGGACTTCAAACTGGGGACTGAGTGGATTCACTATGCTATTGGCCCAAAACCCAAAGTGGGGGCACCACCAAGATTTATTATCAAATTCCTGAAATAAGAATTAATTTTAAAATAGGCATGGGGGAAACAAAATCTTAACTTGGATGGGCAGAAAGTTTTTGTCAACCAGGACTTCCCTCCATAAATGCTGGCGAAGTGTTGCAAAGTGCATTCAGTCATTAAAACACAGTTTTGTTATCCTGCCAAACTGTTAATGAACATGGAAAGGGGCCATGAAAGTACAGTATGACACCCTCCTAGCACAAAGTACCTTTGGCACAGGAGTAGACCTACCAGACCTATGAGAGGACACGTTGGAAAAGGAACTGGCTGAGTCTGGAATCTATCATCTACTAAGGGGACAGGACAGAAAAAGAGGGATGATTCCCTTACATGCAGACATTAAGAGGCTATGTCAGGCAGTGTTGACTCATCCTGCTCACTGAGGTATGGTGTTCTTTGCTATTACTGCTGGAACAGATGACCCTACCCCTCGCCTGATGCACCTGACCTTCCACTACTTCCCTAAATTTATTTAATGTTTTCACAGGCTGTACCTGGGACTGGATCTGCTTCCCGGTGAGACAGTTGTGTGAACTATAGTATGCCATCTTAGGTCCACAGGACTTTGGCAGGAACCGCCATGATGATGCCATTTGCTAGGACCTGAGACCCTACTTCTCACGAGAGTATGGTACAGCCTGTCAGCATTAAGGTACTGTTGATTTCAGGAGGAGGTTTTTGGGGGGGGACAGTTATTTCACCTGGGCATTTTTTGTGTAGCTTGAAAATAATTCCCCCTGGCTTCAATATTTTGTCTTGGTCCAGTACTTCGAACCAGGAGACTTCAGGACCTAATTTTGGACTTTTTGCTCAATCTTTGACATATAATGTTATGTTTTTTATGGGAGGAGGTTTTAGGTTGGGGGGTGCATGTCAGGGGATGAGTCTTATTGGAAGGCTGCTTCTCCAGGGTGGGGGGGGGAGGACTCCTAGAGCTTCTGATGGGTTACCCAAATGTTACATGCTATTTTTCATCATGTTTGCTGGTTGAATGTTTATATTTTGTCATGAACGCTGGTTGGTTTCGCAGCAGAGTGTTCTGAATATAACTTTGGATGCCTAGTTTTTACATTACACAGTTCATGAGAGTGGTGGGTGCTAGGACTTAGGGGGTATAATATCTTCCTGAGCCCGTGGTGTTGCCATCCTGAGAGTTTTTTTTATACTAATAGCTGAGGAGAGGGGGAGCTGGTCATGGTACTTACTGTAGAGGTCATTTTGGGGATTTCCCTGGTAGTAAGCTCCCTATAGAACATTTCTCTGTAAAGAGTTCTACCCTTACATGGGTGTTCGCTCATGTTTTGTTGAATCTTGCATTACCTGTTGCAGTGCGGCTCTTCATCTACATATTTTTTGATGGTATGCTGATTTTCAGTTTTATTGTGTGTCTTTTATGGTTCTGTATGTCTGCAGAGTGCTGGGAGGGGATAGTGGGGGGGGCTAGGAATGAGAAAATGGTGTGGGAGTGTGATCTTTAGGCATGTGTTTTCTATATAAGCCATGATAGGTACTCTTAATGTGTGTTCACTGAATGTAAGCGGGATTAACTGTGGTCAAGCAGGCCAAAATCCTTCAAGAATTGGAGTGAAAAACCTGTGATGTGGGGTTACTTCAAGAGGTCCACCTCCCAGGGACTGAGCATCTGCTGCGGAGGAGCTGAGTGGGAGCGGTGTATGTAGATACCCACCCCAGGAAAAAAAAGGCTGGGTGGCTGTCCTCATACCCAAGAAACTCCCATTCCAGTTCTCGCACATCTATGAGGATCATTCAGGCAGACCGGTGATGGCTTCTGGGACTCTCTGGGGTCATACCTTGCACTTGGTGGTGATATACGCTCCGAAGCCAACCTCTCCATCATTTTTTCAGAACATTTTTAATAAGGCGTTCCAGCTGCCCCCAGGACAAGTTATTTTGGGAAGGGATTAGAAGTGTGTCGTGAATCCCCATTTTGATAAATCAAGTGGGGCAAGGAATACCAGGGGCATTTGCTCTAGATTGTTAAAAACGTTCAATTGTTTCTCAGGTGCATTACTTTGCACTGAATCTAAGCTGCCATACTTTTGACTATTCCTCCAACCTTGCCAAGTCCCATCTCATCCACCCCCCCTTGTGTATCAGCCCTGTTGCACATCTTTGTTGTCTGCAAAGAGGCGTACTTTTCCTTCCAGTCCTTCCGCAATGTCACTTACAAAGACATTAAAAAGGACTGGACCCAGTACTGAACCCTGCGGTACCTCACTAGTAACCCCCCTTTCTTCAGAGTGGACTCCATTTACCATTACCCTCCATGTCCTGTTGTCCAGCCACTTTTCTACCCAGGCTACCACCCTGGGACCCACTCCCAGGCTGGCTAATTTGTTTATTAATCTTTTGTCTGGAACTGTGTCAAATGCCTTGCTAAAGTCTAGGTAGGCCATGTCCACAGCCCCTCCCTGGTCTACCACTTTGGTCACCCAGTCAAAAAAATCTATTAGCTTCATCTGACATGACTTTCCTGCTGTGAATCCATGCTGCCTTGGGTCCTGTGCCCTGTTAGCCTCTAGGTACTAAACAATTCTTTCTTTCAGAAGTGATTCTGTATATGATTTATTTTTATTTAGTCCTCTCATTTGTTCCAAAGTTCCTCTGCCCAGTCAGTACAGGCTTAGCTTCATAGCCACACTCCCCCTTCCACTACAGTAGCTAGATTAACTTTTTTTTTTCAGTACATACAAAAAATGTTTTTCCTTAATGTAGTTTCTTTATAGAACTCAGCTTTTCCCAAGTTCATCTGCCCTCTCAGGGGCCAGGGCAGGCTTGCTCTCCCACCACTGTAGCTACTGTTTTTTTTTTGCAGTTAAAAAAATATATGCAGCTTTTTTCGTTACCAGATTTTTATCTGGTAACTTCATTGTCAGTTCTTAGTTCCTCTACCCTCACATGTCTTTCCTTTACAGTAAAAGTAAAAAAAAAAAAAAAAAAAACAAGCATTTGTCAATGCCAAGTGTTGCTTGCTGTCATTAGCAGTGGAAGTGCAGGAGTTAGATGCAGTATAGGAATGGTAGTGAAGTATTGAACTGATGCCAACTCCACCCTCACCCTGCAGAGATGGACAGGCATTGGGGTGTGCCTTTGGGTCATCACCCATAATGGCCACGACATTTCACCTCACCCTACCCTGCAGACACTTGCAAGTGTCAAGGAGTGCTTTGACGTGTTTGGGCTTTACACTCGCCTCATTCCATAAGGAAATACAATGAAATGGATGCAGTATAGGAGAATGGGGTGAACTCTGGGGCCAAAGGGTCCAAGGCACACCTTGATGCCTGCCACTGGCTGCAGGGTGGGGGTGGAATGGCATGAGCATTACTGTCGACAATCACAGGTCACACCCCTGACACCTGTCAGTCCCTACAGGGTAGGGCATTATGGTTGAAAACCCTAACCCCCGGGCATTTCTTGGTATTTTTACTCCAAGTTTTCAACATGGGCTTCTTGTGATCCCACATCATGAACAGTGACACTATCAGTTCATTAGCGGAAAGGTGATTTTGCACAGCGAATGCACCATTTGGCACTATAGGTGTGAAAACACATTTCAAACAGGATGTGAAAAATGACAGCTGTACTGTTCATGAGGAGGTGTAAAAAATGGCAATGTTGAAAATCTAGAGTGAAAATATCAAAAAACTGGTGAAGTCACGTGTGTACGTAGAAACTGCACAACGCACACCCGTAATGTAATTAGTTTTGGGATTTTTTACAGCAGATTTTCAACATAGGCATTTTGGGACCTCCGCTCGTGAACAGTGTCACAGTGATTTTCTTAATCTATCCTGAACACTGATTTCCTACAGTGACCATGCTATTCTGCTCCAGAAGTGCGAAAACACATATCGGCCAGGGTGTGAAAATGACAGCTGTACTGTTCATAAGGAGGTGTGGAAAAATGCCAATGTTGGAAATCTGGACTGAAAAGATTACGGATTTGTGAACATATGAGGGTGCATGGAAATTGCACAATATATGCTCGTAACACAGTCATTTTAAGGACTATTGTCACCAAATTTTCAACATACCCAGTTTAAGACCTCTGCTCATGAACAGTGTCACTGTGATTTTCTTAATCTGTCCCAAACATTGATTTCACACACCGACCATGCTACTGTGCACTACATGTGCGAAAACACATTTCGGGTGAGATGTGAAAAATGACAGTTGTACTGTTCATAAGGAGGTGTGGAAAATGGCAATGCTGAAAATCTGGAGTAAAAATATTAAAAATGCTTGTAGTTACGAGCATGCGTAGGAACTGTACAATTCACGCTCATAAAACAGTCATTTTGGGGAATTTTTTCACCAAATTTTCAACATAGGGTTTTGGGGGGCCTACCTCATGAACAGTCTCACTGTGGTTTTCTTAATTTGTCCCGAACATTGATTTCACACACTGACCATGCCACTGTGCACTACATGTGTGAAAACACATTTCAGGCATGATGTGAAAAATTACAACTGTACTGTTCGTGAGAAGGTGTGGTAAAATGGCAATGTTGAAAATCTGGAGTGAAAATATTAAAAATGCTCGAAGTTACGAGCTTGCATAGGAACTGCTCAACGCACACTCGTAAAACAGTCATTTGGGAATATTTTCACCAAATCTTCAACATAGAGTTTTTGGGGCCTACCCATGAATCGTGACACTGTCATTTCAGACCGTCCTGAAAGGTGGTTCCGCATAGTGACCGCAGAAAATCGCCTTGGACTGAATAACAAAATGACAGTGACTAAGTTCATGAAGTGGGGTCCCAAGAACCTCATGTTGAAAATTTGGTGAAAGAATTCCCTCAAATGGCCGAGATATGCACCTGTTGAAAAACATTTATGCCATTATACTGTACAGCTTCACTCGGCATTTCTTCAACTCACGGTCGGCTTTGAATAGTGCAGATGTGTTCCTGGTCCACCAAAGATCATTGCGCCAGGCTCCAGAGGTAAGTATGGGGTGGGGATGGGGTTCACAGAGGGTGGGTGTGGGTTGGGGGAGGGACCATCGGAATCAACAAGGAACCATTTTCTAGTTTACAGGTTTATTTAAAAAACAAAACTTCATGGAAGGTTTTCTTTTTTGCAGGGACATTTAATTTTGGCATGCTGGGGTGGACTCCCAACATGCCATCTGAGTGTTTGGGGGGGCTATAGCCGATGGGGGATTGGGCACCCCCCGTCGGCACATACCGAGTGCTGGGGGGGAACAAGAGCTGAGGAGGATTGGGCATTCCCCTCGGTACACAAGAAATTGGGGGGTAGCATTATGCCGATGGGGAGTAGGCTCCTTGTCAGCAAAATTACCAGGAAGGAGGCATGCCGACAGGGGGATTGGGCACCCCTGTCAGCACATATAAGTGCGGGGGTGGTGGCAAGAGCTGAGGGGGATTGGGCACCCCTCAGCACACAACAAATTTGGGAGGGGGGACATTATGTCGATGGGGAATGGGCTTTCCCATTGGCAAATTGAACTGGAAGGGGTCATGCCAACAGGGGGATTGGGCACTTTGTTTGCTTTTTTTTAAATTTGTTTATTGAAATGTTTCAGCAGGAAGGCACACTGAACGGCAGGCGACGGCTTTCTGGCGACGTCCTGGGGACTGGGGACACCACTCAATCAGCTGTTTTGGTAGCTTGTAATGCACCAAAATAGCTGATTGCATGAAGACGTGGCCCAAATTTCCTGATGCATTTAGGCATTCTCCCTAACTGCTAAAAGCAATGTGTTTCTTGCACATGCGCGCAAGCCACACAAAAAAGCAATACTTCCTTTTCTGTATCATTTTTATCTAGCAGATTTTAATTGTTCAGATCAGACCCTGTCTAAGTTTCATAAGTTTGTGGTTTCTGAATGTAGCATAGACCAGACGAAGGCCACCCTAGGTCTACGGTATTCTAATGAGACTAATGATAAGTTCTGATTTCTGTATGTAGAGTCTAGGTATTGGCAACATTTGACTCTTTTAGTTAACCTTTTCTGGGCTTTCTCAAGTAACATTACCTCTCTGTTAAACCGGAGACTCCAGAACTGCACTCCATAGTCCAAGTTGGGCCTCACCAAAGCTTTGTACAGTGGCATTAATACTGTGCTATCCCTGCTTTTAATATGCCAGGGTATGCAATTAATCATTCTGTCGGCTTTTTTAGAGACTGTGAGTGCATGATTTTTAAAGATTAGGTTATTGGTAACCAAAATCCCTAGGTCTTTCTCAATATCAACTGTTTTTAATATTTCTCCATTGAATATATATTTACCAATGATATTATTTATTTATTTATTTATTGAATTGTTTCACCAGGAAAGATACACTGAGCAACTTAATGCTTGTCTCACAGTACGTCCTAGGGAAAATAGGGAGAGGAACGTACAGAGTGAGAGTTTAGCTACATTGATTAAAGATGGAGAATACATTCATACAGTTGCAATACAGGTTTATGGCAGTTGGGTACATAATAACAGATGCAACAGTTACAGAATTGGCAGTACATAGGAGCAACATACAAAAGAGTCAGTACATGGACCAAGCATAGGATGCAAGGTTGACAGTTGCATACAAACAGGCAGTTAGCTAGTGGTGCAGATGCAGCAGGGTAGGTATAATGGATCCTGTCACCCATATTAAGTGCTAGTCTATATGGGGTAGCATAAGTGCAGGAGAGGCAGAGGGGGTCAGGTAGGCAGATATGCGGGGGGGTCAGAAGCAGGTACAGGTGGGTGTAAGGTAATTGTGTAAAGCATTATGTCACATTTATTGATGTTAAATTTCATTTTATGTGTGGTTGCCCATTCGCTTAGCGTATCTGTGTCTTTTTGGAATGCAGTTATAGTATCCTTGCCCCTCACTAGTTCCCCAGTCTTTGTGTCATCTGCAAACTTCACCATCCACGAGTTTTCAGAAGTCTGCAAGGATGAAACAAAGATATTAAACAAAACAGGGCCCAGCACGGAGCCCTGGGGCACCCTGCTTGTCACTTCTCCCCAGACCGACACATAGCCCCTAATGTTAACATGCTGCTGCATGTTATTGAGCCAAGCATCTACCCATCTAACTATAGGATATTCGATGTTCAGTCTCACCAAACTGTTTATTAACTTTTTGTGTGGAACTAAATCAAAAGCTCTGGAAAAGTCCAGATATAGCACATCCACTGGAAAGCCAGTCTCCAAAGCCCTACTAACCTGGTCAAAGAAATACAACAGGTTCATCAGACATGATCTTGTTTGTGTGAAACCATGTTGTGCTACATCAGTTTGGCCAGATATCCTAATATGTTTTTCAAGATGATCTTTGACGTAACCTTTCACAGTCTTACCAATCATGCTGGTTAGGCTGCTTGATCTGTAGTTTTGTGGATCTGATTTGTTCCCCTTTTTATGTATCGGTGTAATATCTGCCTTACACCAATCATCTGGGACTACCCCCCCATCTTCAGAGATTCCTTGAATAGAGTAGACAATGGACCTGATAGTTCATTGGATAGTTCTCTGAGGAGTCGAGGATGTATGCCATCAGGTCCTGGTGATTTGTTTATTTTAAGGTTTTTCAACCTATCAGCAATGTTATTTCTGTCAAAGTGCATTATTTTTCCATCTTCAACTTCAGGGGGTTCTATTGTACTTACTTTATTTGTTTTTACTTGATATGTACCTAGAAAGCAGTCATTAAATACCTTTGACATAGTCAGTTCATCTGAAATAGTTTTTCCATCTATGCTTAGAGGATCTATTCCATTAGATCCCTTGTGTTAATTATTAATATAGTTTAAAAAATGTATTTTTGTTATCTGCTGCCGTGGTTGTGATCCTCTCTTCCTCCTTACTTTTAAATTGTTTTATTGCTGTTTAAGTTTTTGTTGCAACTGTTTTAAATTTGTGCACGTTATCTGTAGTGGGCCTTTTTTGTATTGGACATCTGCTCTTTTCTGTTTTTTTATAAGTTTGTTATTATTGTTATTAAACCAAGTAGGAATTTTCCCCATTTATTGTATTTTATTTTTTCTGTTACATATTGTTTTACACATAAGTATATTCTAATTTTTAGGACTGTCCACATCTAGTAGTAACAGTTCCTTCAACCTAGTACACACAAACTCAGTCACTGACTTACTCAAATCTAAACACCCTGACTAGTAGTACCAATTTTTAAAGTATTTTTTCTTTCTTATTTCTTTTCAGCTTTTCCTTTTTTATTTATCAGCTTTTGTGTAATTATACAGTAGATGAGAGATGTCTGGCCCCAACCAAGAGCCTTGCAGATGTCCCCGGCCCTACCCATGATCTTCTCTCCTATCCCCCACCTCCCTCCTTTTTTTTTCCCCATTAATTTTTGTGCTGCCAGCACCCCTAGCCCTTCGAACAGACTCACCTATCCTCGGTGACCCTCACCTCACCTGGGGAAGCCCCCCAAGGTGGACTACCAAAAGAACTGTGGTGGCTGGAAGGTTGGGCACCGAGGTGGCTCATATGCGGGGGCTGGCAATTTTTTCTGTACTGTCCCCCTGGATCTGGAAACATGCAGTGATGCCAGTGGAAAGGCATCCATACCAGATCCACCCCACGTTATGGCACAATGCCCTTTCTCCCAGCCTCCACCAGGGGGCAACTGACGCCGGCTCCAGGAAACCCCCCCTCCCTGGAGAAGGATAACTGTCCTCTGGATGCTCGATCCTTCTCCTCCCCTGCTGACCCCTGGTGGCCCGTGCCCACTCCTGAACATGGGTCACCGGCGTGGCATGAGGTGTGGCATCCAGTGCCTCAACCCTCAGCGCCACCAAGCCCACCTCCCTCCTTTTACTTTTTCGATTATATTTAGTTCCAAAATGCCAAATGCTCTTTTTTTTATGTTAAAAGCAAGCACAAGCAGTACACACAAGTTATCTATCAAACACAAATATTTCAGAATTGATGTATTATGAAGCAGAAGTGATTGAGTGAAAGTCTGGCTAGATCTGGCCAGTTGAGTTCTCTGCCCTATGGTTCTCCTGTCACACTTTTTCAAGAGCCAGTGATTGGCTCACTCACTCATGGAGCCAGTGCATGCTTGCTGTCCCCCAATGCACCAGGAATTGGGATGCCAAATGCCAGGGGGCCGGGCACATGACCTGAGGATGTGGTGATCATGTGACTACCGGTCAGCTGGGCTCCTGACAAAATCCAAGCTCCATCTACAGGCACAAAAGAGAAGTACTGCAGATATAAAGGTAATGCTTTTTTTTAATAAAAGGGATTTGGGGCCGACGGACTCAGACTTGGTACAACTAACCACTTGGCTGTTATTTATCCGGGTCTGTCAGACAGCATTGGATCCAGGGGGATTCTGATTTACTGCAGGTCAGTCCACCCACCCCTACCCTGGAGGCCCCTTTCATGGAAGAAGAGTTAGGGAGTCTTAAGACTCTCAGTACTGGAAAAGCCCCAGATCCTGATGGCTTTATAGCCGAATTTTATAAGACCTTTAAAGAGGAGCTGATCCCAACTTTGACTAAAGTTTGTAATCAGGCTCATATGCAGGAGGAAACCCCAGACTCTTGGATGGATGTGACTATCATGGTCTTATCCAAACTGGGGAAGGATGCCTACCGTTGCGGGGGTTATTGGCTGATCTCCCTCCTCAATCAACACTCAAAGATCTTTGCAAAGGTCATTGCCAACAACCTTCAAAGGGTGGTCCCTGATCTAGTGCACTCTGACCAAACAGGCTTTATACCTGGCAGGTACCTGCCAGATAATATTAGACACTTTCTTAATGTAATAACGGCTTGTACTTTGTTACTGCAGGGAGAATGCAAGGTCATCATTACACTTGATGCAGAGAAGGTGTTTGATCATCTCAGCTGGTCATTCTTAGATGAGACATTGAAACAACTTGGGTTTGAGGATAAATTCTAAACCTGAATTCAGGGGCTCTACAAATAAATTGGGCGCCAGAGTGAGACTTAATGGGACACTGTCTGATAGAGTACACATCCAGAGTGGAACCTGGCATGGTTGCCCACTTTCTCCACTTCTGTTTGCTTTGAGCTTGGAGCCTTAAGTGGAGTATATTAGAACTGTTAGGGAAATCTCAGGGATCAGGGTGGGTGGACAGGAAGTGTGCATCTTGCTATACATGGATGATACATTCCTTTATGTTAGTGACCCCCAAAACAGCATCCCTTGGCTTCTGGATATTTTTAAAAAGTTCAGGCTAGCCTCTGGG
Source organism: Neoceratodus forsteri (assembly GCA_016271365.2). NCBI lineage: Eukaryota > Metazoa > Chordata > Ceratodontiformes > Ceratodontidae > Neoceratodus > Neoceratodus forsteri. Next base: position 756,814,286 of record CM057454.1, read on the forward strand.
TTAAAAATTATCATGGAGAAATCAGAAACAATGCTTTTAGGTGCCCCATTAACTCCGTGGATAAAAGCTTGCTCCCATTTAAAGTGGATTACAGCAGGGTTTTGATACTTGGGGGGTCTGGAAAACTCCAGATGCCACTAAACTTTTTCAACACAATTACCTTGAGTTAATTCACGAATTACACTCTGACTGACAAAGGTGGAGAGAGCTGCCCTTGACACTGGGTGGGGGGAGGGTAGAGACGGTGAGAATGAATAATTTACCTTGCTTACATTTTTTATTTGCCACACTCCCAGTTCCAGTCCTCTCCTCCATTTGGAAGGCACTCCAAAAAAATGTTGTTTACTTCTATGTGTGGGGGAGAAAAACAATGGAAAAAATGGCAACTACTAATTGCCCCTAAGAACTGAGGGGGGGTTGGGGTTACCAGACTTACGCTTATATTACTGGGCAGCACAGCTGCATCATTTGGTGCGGGTAGGGTCACCAGATCATTCCCTAGACTGGGCACAATTGGAGCAAGTAGGTCTGGGCTGCCTGAGACTAGCCAATATTCCTTTCACTGTAGGGGAGCAAGGAAGAACCACTTGTGTTTGCCAACCTCCTGCACATTGATGGCACTATATTGACACCAATATTGTGTCATCATAAAAGGAATGTTTTTGCAGGGGCTATACTCCTGCACCCCCGCATTTTCAACATAATCAACTCCAGGTCAGAGTTGTTCCAGGAAGGGGGAAGAATACTGGGGAAAAAGCATCGGTGAAGACAGGCCATTACAGTGACTGTTGCTGTAATGGTTTGTCACCCCCTGGGCTAAGTTTCAGATTAAGATTTGGGAACAATTATGCAAACGATGGCACTTGCATGTGGGAATAATCAAATTCACTCACTTAAGAGCCTGTTTGGACTTTCATCCTTTGGTCGTGGATTTGGGCTTTGTACGGTGGCAGAAGCTGGGCATAGCAGATGTGGGGAAGCTGCTCGATGGTCCTGGGGTCAAGTCCTTCTCTAACATTTGGTTAAAACCTATAATTGATTCTTTAACTATGTCTACTGATGCTGAACTAATTTCTATTTTCCTTACAACTGAGGACTCTGATTAGCCACGCTGTGGGGAAATATCTAATGCTGACTAGATTAATAAGGAAGAAAAGAGTCAGGATAATTTAGATTTATATGAACTGTGATGAAGTCTGTTAAATGTATTCTTCCTCTGTATCCAAATTTGCGATATACTAGGAATTGCTGGATTTTAAAGTGTTTCTTTGTATTTTTGTACTATGTTTGTTTATTTTAGTATCTGTATGTGTAGCTGTTTTCTTGTCTGTAGATTGTGTTTTGTAACAATCATCTTTTAAGACTGAACAAATAAAGAACTCACTGAAGTCCTTCTCTCAATTATGTGCAGAAGTCAGTTTGGGCAGACAAGACCAGTTTAAATATTTTCAGTTGAGGTACTACCTCACATCTGAGCCACAGTTTACGGCTTTGAACAAGGAAGAGAATCCTATTAGACAAACACTGAGGGACTTCCTGACCCAGGGCCAGCCTCACCAGTTGATCTCAACTCTGTACTCTGTCCTGAAGGAGCTTGGGGTGACCAGACAGCCCAAATATGGGAACAATGGTCAGAGGAAGGAGGAGAACCCATTTCGGATGAGGACTGGCATACTATTTGGGCTGCAGTACACAAAACCACAGCATCTCCTAATTGAAGTGAATTTCAATGGCAAGTGGTGGTTAGGTACTTTAGAACAAACAGAAGAAGGTTTGAGCACCCACAGCAAACAACAAGAACCAGGACTCCAAATTCATGTATCAAGTCCTTTAATTAAGTAAAGTGCACATTTTCACTCACACTATGTGAACACCAGTTATTTAAAAAAATTATGAGACTTACCAGTCCAATAGGTGCTGGAGGGGATGCAGGGGCATAGGCTACCATGCTCACATCTTCTGGTCCTGCCCAGAGTTAGCGTAATACTAGCATGAGGTAGGTGAAGCAATATGAGGGATGTGCTAGATCAATCTTCCATGCTCACTTAAATATTTAATCTACGAACATACGAAATTTGCCAGCAGGTAAAGGCCTAGAGGTCTATCAAGTCTGCTCGAATGTGCAGCTTGCACCCCTTATTCTGCAGCTGCCCTTCCCTTCCACCCTTCCCCTTCATTAACCCTCCCCCTTGTCCTGTCCCATCCTCGTTTGAAGCAGTCCACTGTTCTACTGCATACCACTTCTGCAGGTAACACATTCCACCCAGCCACCACCCTCTCTGTAAAAAAGTGTCTCCTCATCTCTCTCCTGAACCTTCCTCGCTCCAGTCTCATATCATGGCCCCTGGTGGCCCTCCCCTCCCTTACTTTGAACAGCCCCTCTGTACCCGTCTTGTTTATTCCTTTCATGTATTTAACGGTTTCAATCATGTCACCCCTGTCTCTCCTCTCCTCCAGTGAGTACATGTTCAACTCCTTCAACCTCCTCTCGCATGATAAGTCCCCCAGCCCCTTGATCATCTTTGTCGCCCTGTGCTGCACCACCTCCAGTAACTTAATGTCCCTCTTCAGATACGGACGCCAGTACTGCATGTGCATACTCCAGGTGTGGTCTAACTAATGACCCACACAGTGGCAGAATCACCTCCTCCCTCCTCGAGGATATACCCTTGCAATACAACCCAGCATTTTGTTGGCCTTGCAGCTGCCTTCCTACATTGTGCCGAGTTGTTCATTGACCCTGTAATGAGCACACCCAGATCCTTCTCCTCCTCTGTCTGGGCTAACTGCACTCCCTAACTGGTAACTCCTCCTTGTTCTTCTTCATCCCAAAATGCAGCACCTTGCACTTTTGGCATTAAAGCTCCAGCTGCCAGGTGTCTGACCAGGTTTCAAGCTTTGCCAGATCATCCTGCAACCCCTGCCATCCCCTAGGTCATCCACCACGCGCCAAGCTTGGTATCATCAGCAAACAGACTGATCTTGCTCTTGATGTCCCATGATATGTCTGCAATGAATATCCCAAACAACACTGGTCCCAACACCGACCCTGTGGGACACTGCTCGTCACTGCCCTTGGGTGTGAAAGCTCCCCACCCATCCCCACCTTCTGTTGCCTTCCCTGCAGCCAGTTTCCTACCCATCTCACCAGCTTTGCACCCGCCCCTGTGCCTACTAACTTCCTTCCTTCCCAGCCTTCCATGTGGTACTGAGTCGAATGCCTTACTGAAGTCCAGACATAGGACATCCACTGCATGGCCCTGTCCAGTTGCCTAGTTACCCAGTCATAGAACTCGACCAGGTTGGTTTGGCAGGATCTGCCACGTATGAAGCCATGCTGTCTGCTGTCCTGTAGTCCTTTGGCCTCTAGGAGGGCCACCAGCATCTCCTTCAGGAAAGTCTCCATTAGCTACCCATGATGGATGTGAGGCTCACTGGTCTGTAGTTTCCCCGTTCATCCTTGGGCTACTCTTGTGGAGGGCACCACATGAGCCATCCTCCAGTCCTGAGGTACACACTCAATGTAGTGAGGCATTAAATAGGTCTGCCAAAGGTCCTGCAAGGACCTCTGCCAGCTCCTTCAGTACCCTGGGTGGATGCCATCTGACCTGGCGCCTTGTCCACCCTCAGTGCCTTCAAACCCTCTCGAACTCGGCCCTCCATGATTTCCCATCTGTCACCACTTCCCCTGCTTCTGCCATTTCTCCCACCTTGTGTCACCCCTCTCTCTTTAGTAAATACTGAGCAGAAGTACTCATTTAGTGCTTCCGCCTTATCGCACTTCTGCTTCCACCCAACCCTACTTCCTAATCCTTACTATGTGTCCTTACAGCCCATTTCTCCCTGATGTACTTAAAGAAGTCCTTTCCCTTCTTAATGCCTTGTGCCAGCCTGAGTTCCGTAGATGCTTGGCTCCCTTACTGCCCTTGTCACCTCCTTCATCTCTGACAAGTACCTCTCTGTCCTCCCCTCCCTGTTTTCTTGTACTCCTAAAGGCAGCTCTTTCCTCCTTACCTTTTCCATGACCTCCTTGCTCAACCAGCTCAGGTTTCTAGCCCTAGCCTTCTTGCTCTGGGCTTTGCAGCAGGTTTTGGTTGCCTCCACTATCCCCAGCTTTATGAGCTCCCACCTCTGGTTAGTATCCATACTAGATTGAATTCTGGCCAGGTACCCTTTTACCACTTCCCCATCCTCCCAAAGTCGGCCCTCCTGAAGTCCAGCACTCTTGTGCCAGATTCCACTCTTCCTTGCCCATATCCAATGTGACCATACTGAGTGGTGGTCACCCCTGACAGCAGTTCCTCCACTGTAAGTTCTCTCACAAAGTCCCCATTTGCCAGCACAAGGTCAAGGGTAGTCCTCAACCTGGTTGGTTCACTGACCATTTGCAGCAGGAAGCTGTCCTGAAGGCATCCAGCAGTACCTGCTCCCTTCTGTTTCTGGTTGTGGGGTGCTCCTGTCCACCCTGGCATGTTGAAGTCCCCCACAATCACCACACTACCCTCTCTGCAGGTCCTCCTGATCTGTCCCGCTAGTTCCCTGTCTAACTCCTCCGCCTGAGATGGTGGCCTGTACACCACTCCCATTCTAAGAATCCTATTCTTGGAATCCTGGATTTCACCCAAAGTGACTCTGTACTACCCTCCTCCCTTCCTCCTTACACACTTCAGTCCTTCCTTCACATATAGTGCAACCCCTCCTTTCCCAATCACCCTGTCCCTATGAAATAACCTGTACCCTGGTACAGACAGGTCCCAGTCATCATATTGCGGCCCATGTTTCGTGATGTCTGCAATGTCCACCCTCCTCTGCCATGAGAACCTGTAACTCTGCAGTTTTCCTCCCAAGGCTCCTAGCATTAAGGGTAACCACCTTCCACCCTCCCCCCATCCTGCCCTCCTTTCCTAGCATCACCAATAGTACTTGCCATTTGTCCTTTGTCACTGTTATGGGGGTAAGCTCGTATGATTTCCCAACCTGTGGTCTCTGCATATCTCTTTCCCAACTGCCACCCCCACCCTAGTTTAAATTCCCAACTTCTCTATATACTCTTCCATCCTCTGTTTCAACACTTTCTTTCCTCCTCACTCAAGTGTAGTCGTCCTTGGCATAGAGACTACTGTCCTCCCAGGTCACTCCCCACCCCCAACAGCCCATACCCTTTAACACAACACCAGGTTCTTAGCCATCCGTTAAGTTCCTCTATTCTCAGCTTTCTTGTTGTGCTTGCCTTTGGCACCGGAAGTATCTCGGAAAAAGTTACTGATCTTCCTGCCCCCTCACATAATTGTGCTAGTTCCTCAAACCTCCTCTGGACTATATCTACTGTCTTGTCAGCCAGGTCATTTGTCCCAAGATGTATAATTAAATGAGGCTTGTCCCTACCGCTTCTAGCATATTTCAGAACAGACTGTCCCACCCTTTCCGCTGTCATTCCTGGCATGGCCTCCACCCAAATGCGACTATGCCTTTCTCCCTTGCTACCCCACCTAACTCCTCTTAGTATTGAGTCCCCCAGCACTAAGATTCCACCCCTCTTACTCCTTGCTTGCTTCCATTCATCTCCCTCTCTCATTTCCAGCTCCTCTTCTTCCTCCTGCACATTATTCCTTTACCCTGTTGCAATTCTCCCAGCAGAACTTCCCCCGCCTCCAGTTTGGTCCAGGCATTTATCAATTACTCCTCTAATTTCATCATTTCCCTCCTCCACTTTCTTCCTCTCTAGCAGTGCACAGCTGTTTTCTGAAGACCCTTCACAAATGCCCGCTCCCTCTCTCTTCATAGTGACCTGTTCTCTCCTTTCCACTCCATGACTTTTGCCACTTCTTCGCCTCCCCTTACAAGTCCCTATCTCCTCCTTCCATTTGTCTTTTGTCTCCTGACCCGGTTTCCCTGGCAATCGTTCTTCCTGGCCTGGGCACCTTTGTCTCTGCTTCCCTTCTTCTGACCCTCTCCCTCACCACTGTTGGCTTAAATCGCCCTCCCTCATCTCCCCTTCTTCCTCCCTCCAGTATTGGGCTAAACCCACCCCCAATCTGCCTTGCCTGTCTTAGTTCCTCCTGCAGACCCTCAGTCTCCTTTCTAAGTTTTTCTATGTGGTTGCACACTAAACATCCTCCCACACTCCAGGCAATGTTTAGAAAGATTGGTGCACTGCAGTTGTTGCAGCCTACCGCAGTTGTTGCAGCCTACCACCCTACCCATTGCTGTCGTTTCCCACCAGCGACCCCCCACCCTTCCAGATGCAGGATACCAAACACTCCTCGGGTCTTAAGGGGAAGAACAGCAGATATCTATATAATGTATTTATTACAGCAGCTCTTAAAGCGATTGCCCAGTGGTAGCTCACGGTAACACCCCCAGACAAGGAGAGTTGGTTATGCAATAGTAGATCCAATCAAGAAAATGGAAAAAGTTACTGCTTGGCTCCACCAGACAGTAGAAAGGCACAATAGTAGATGGTACCCCTTTATTAGTTTCATGGCTGAGAAAAGGGTACTGATACTTTGGAGGCACTGGTCAATAACTCTTAACTCAGGACAAACAGGATAGTTAGGGGAGACATATGGGGGGGGGATGGGGGCTTGTCTGAACCCAAGAAAAATGTAACTTGATCTGTACATCTTCATATATTTTAGGATAAACAGAGATGCCCTGAACAGTGTCACAATAACACTAATTTCAGCTTGATCTAATACTGTTTGGGAGAAGTTTGGATTCCCCTCATATAAGTAGTATTATTACAAATCATACTAGGTTTCCACTGGCCTGCACCCACCACCCTATCTTTGTTATCTGTGCAGTTTTTATTTGATGTATATTGATTATTTGTTGTTTCTTCTCTCTTATTAATTTATTTTGGTTGAGTGTCCATGATTGGTTGGTCTGGAGCAGGTTATATTTATTTACTTTTCTGTATTGTGTATTGCATCTGTTACATGTATTTGCTGTTATTTGAAAATCCTAATAAAGTTTAATAAAAAAAAATGGTCTGCTTGTGTATGTCAATATCACTGCCAAGCCCACTCTTGCATTTGTAAGAGTGGTGTCACGTGCATTTTTAGGATATGAGAACTGCAAACTAAAGATGAGTGGTTCTAATAACATAAGAAAGTGAGACAACTTTTACAACCATAAGAGTGTTCTCAGTGGCAGTATTAATATATTACTGCTCAAGCTCGATCAATAATACATACATTTTTTTAAAAACCTTACCCAAATGTGCCCACTTCTGGGTCAACTGCGCACGAGACTGCCTTCACATAATAAGAGTGTCTCGCGTAGAAAAAAAAGAGTGCTCCAATTGGTCAGGAGCGCTCCCTTGATCTGTAATGTGACCAGTAAGATTGTTTGTGGTACACCTCTATCATCTGTATTGCTCTATTCTACTCTGTGGTCCACCCATCCACATCTACAGGCATCAGTGAGAATTACATATAGGGGACACTATGATTAATCCACAGCTTACCCCCATTTTAGTCCCGCCCTCCCTCCACGAGCATGCTGTGTGACTCGGTGCTGGAATGCTGATGCACTTGCATGACTGTGATGCTTGTTCTAGCATCCCAGTATGATGTTATTCTCTGCACAGCCACCTGTGGTCACCCATACGACGGTAGAACAGTGGATTCCCCCTCCCCGGAGGAGGAGAAGAGTGTCTGTTGAGATGCTCAATGCTTCTCTCTCTGGCAGGCTCTCCAGCGTCCCTGGCTCATTCCCAAACCCAGGCTGTAGGCCTTGGGAGCTTTAGCACTACCACTGAGCTCGCAGGCCAGCCAACAAATGATAGCTTTTCAACCTTAAATGATATTTTAATACATGTTGCTTTGTTCATGTATCCATTTTTCAGGATATGCAGAGGATCTGATAACAGAGGTATTGACAATATGTACTGGACCGACAGATGAGAAATTGCTCAGCTCAACCTTAACACAACACCAGAGTCCTTATCAGCCTCACACCATCATTCCAGGAAGTGTGAAGCAATCAGAAGTCATATCTCAGGATTCAGTAAGTGATTATTTTTCATTTTAATATGGCATTAATAGTGTGCAGGGAATACGCCTCAGCGATAGGTGTAAGAGGGTCACGAGACGGCAGCCGGAGCGGGCATTGACCTATGTTACATGCCGTGCCCGCTCAGGCAGTACCATGACCAGCCAGACCCCCAGATTAGCAGCACTGAGAGCAAGCTCAGCAGGGAGAGGAGCGCCAGCACCGCGAGGCATCTGCCGGTGGAAACGGGCAAGGGGGAGCACTACTCGTGGCGGACATCCATGACAGGCAGCCAGCCAGACCCAGAAGCAGCAGGGAGAGCCGAGCTGGAGTAGGGCACCACTGGAGCAGTGTGCGGGAGGCAAGAGGAAGGGAAGCCCCCTCGGCATGTACAGCGCGAGAGGCCGGCGCTGACAGTCCTCACCAGAGACCTCCCGGGGCGGTCATGATGGGAACAGCTGCACCGATTCGCACAGGAGTGGGACAGAGATGTTGGGTGCAGACATCTGCACGACTCCAGGGACAGCAGGTAATGACCGCATCGGCACCTATCTAGTCGTGTGCACCACACTGTGAGAGCACAGCACAGGGTGACAGGTCGCGCAGCCCCTCCGTGTGCCACTGTTCGTCTCGCACACTGGGACCCCTCCAGATGCCTCTACCGACCCGCGGCCCATAACACAGTACATTAACCTCCGTCGGTGGCATCTAATGCGTATTGATGGAGGAGCGGGTGGTAGCCCTCGGCCCTGGGCCTTGGGCACCCACCGCCCCCCCCATGCATCAATCCAGCATTAGATGCCACCTCCGTCGTGGCTTAATGCTTACTTGTGCTGTCACTGGAAGTATTTCATGGGAATAAATGATATGGTGAGGCATTGTCACCATGACTCCCCAGTGAAAGTACTGGATGCCTATATGTTGAGCACAGTTTGTACAAGTCAGCCCAAAAAATAAACTCTTTACTACTGTTGTCAAAGCAATGATCATTGCAGTGTGTTATGCTCCAAGTATTTTAAAAATTTAGTACAGTTTACCTGTTCTGTCATGACAATAAGCAAACATGTTCAGACATGTTGAAAGTTTAAAAGTTCAGTTTTACCAATAGGTAAACTTTTAAAAGTTTCTAACTTTTCATCATAAAAACTTGCTTATAATCAATATAGCAAGTAATATAATGTTAATCAAGAGAACAACTGTTATTTTCTATTACCATTTTTTTTGGGGGGGATGCCTATATGTTATCATATTCAGATAGCATATAGTCACTTCTACATTATTATTTTTAAATACTTTTAATGACAAGTTTTTATAAACCTTGAGTGTGTTGAACTTTGTATACATTGACACTGACTTGTATCCACAAGGTATACATATAATTGTACATGAATGAATAATTTTTAAATGTAGACTTACCGTATATGAAACAAGCACACATTTACACAGTACTCACCATCAACATAGAAAAAGATGCTGTTCAACTTATATGTAGCGTTGTATGGTATGATTCATAGCTGTGTATTAATTTTATGGACAGTACTAACCATTAATAATGAAGTACATATAATGGGACATTGAGTGGTTAATGTAATAAAGTAATCAGATGTAAATTCTTAAAAAAAGGTAAACAGAAGCAGACTCCTTAAAGAGTGGCTAACACATCAAATAACAATTTGAAAAATTAATAATTTGGCACAATTTACATTTCATTCAGTATACATTCGCTAGATTGCTCACACACAGTGGCCCGTATATTCAAAAGGGATGCGCCATGCGCAACAGGGATGCGCCAGTGCAAGTACGGAAATGCGCCATTGTGCGATATTCAGTGGGAGGCAGCTGCACCATGCAAATTGCAATGCGCAAGAGTGCAATAGTAATGAATGCATGTGCAACCATAGGGGGCAGAACCATGAATAACATGCGCAGTGTGATATTCAACAGCATGAGCCATGTGCAATAGGGGAGCTAGCGGAAGTTGCACGACAGCAGAAATGATCCAAAATAAAAAGGATCAAGAGAGGGGCACAAGAACGCTACAGGGAAGCCACAGGTGGGAGCGAGCTGACAGGCACAAGGCAGAGGGTAGCAGTGAGCAATACTGGGCAGGAACAGGACAGAACACACCTGAAGTTAACCAGGAACAGGATAGGAGTGGGGAGCCTGTGCCACTGTGCCTGATCGTAAGTGGAGTACCACAGTGGACTGAGGGCAGTGGCAGCAGTCAGGAAAGCCACAGCCAAAGGCCGGAGGTGTACCTGGTGCAGGGCGAGCATCATAAACGGACAGCGGGGGAACAGGATAATTGCTGCCGAGGGGGGACACCAGCCAGAGACATGGTCAGCACCACCTTCCAGATGGAGGAGGTAATGAGGGGTGTGAGAAGGCAGGCAGCAGGGGAGCGCAGCCGTGGAAGGGCCCATCGGTGGTACGCCCAGAACAGGTGTTACTGAGCCCGCACCACCTTCGAACACTACTCTGACACAGAGATTGTGGGCTGGTACCGCCTGAACTGGGCGATCCTGAGGCAGCTGTGTGAGCTGTGCAGTGATGAGATGCAGGCACCCACACGATGGAGCCATGTTCTGTCAAATGAGACGAAGGTGACAGCTGTCATGTGCCTGCTTGCCATGGGCACCTTCCAGAGACCAACAGGTGACACAACAGGCATAGCCCAGTCGGCCGCGTCACTCCTAGTCACACAATTCCTCAGCACACCGCTGCCACATGCTGCGGAGTACATCCATTTCCCCAGCACACAGGTGGAGTGCACAGCACACATACAAGAGTTCCACAGGGTAGCATGGTTGCCTGGTGTGCTTGGGGCCATTGACTGCAACCATGTGGCCATCCACACACCACCTGGCCTGGACAGTGTGCCCTACATCAACCAGAAGGGGTATGCCAGCATCAACTGCCAGTTGATGTGTGATGCCAGGGGGCGCATAACCAATGTCTGTGCCATGTACCCTGGGGGAGCACATGATGCTTTCATCTGGCACCAGTCCACACTGTGCCACAGGTTTGAGAGTGGGGACATCCCCACTGGCCACCTAGTGGGTGAGTATGCATATCATGCAGGACGTCATGTGCAGATGTGGGGAGGTGCATAGTCACAGGTGCCATGGGTACCGGCTTTGTCGGCCCAGGGCAAAGTGACGCAGACCACCATACTAATGTCTACCCTCTACACACAGGTGACAGTGGCTACCCACTCTGTCCCTGGCTGCTCATACCATACTGGCACCCCATGACCCTATTGCAGCTATGGTACAATGAGACACACGCCACAACATGGAATGTCATTGAGCGGGTGTTCGGGATGCTGAAGGCACATTTCCAGTGCCTGGACACGTCTGGTGGTACCCTATAGTACAGCCCCTCGAAGGCCTGCGGGCTATTCCTGGCCTGCTGCATCCTGCACAATATGGCCAATGACTGTGGGACAGCCATAGAGGTCGAAGAGGGGGACAGTGGTGGGGATGATGAGGATGCCTGTCCAGATGGTGATGGGCAGCCACCCCCTGGGCGAAGGGACCCCCGCCTGATCCGGATGTCACAGCTGCACCGGGACACCATCACAGAAGAGCACTTTGGTCAACACAGGTAGGTCACAGGGCCATGAGCAACCACCAATGGCAAGGGCACAGCCCACAGACAGGCGGGGACGAACCCTGGGGCAGATGGCAGTAGGGGAATGGGTCTGAGTGTGGCACCATACATGGCGTCAGGGATGGGCAGGGCCGAACATGACACGTGCACACACACACACCACAAGACATGCACAAGGGTTAGACGGCACACCAATCCCAAATGCCACCTCTATCCCCACACAGGACCACACACGACCACGCCCAGTGGCCATCACTGTGCGTGCCTCAGACGCTGGGCACCATTGTACACTGGTGGACAGCGCAACACAGGCATCATCATGCACATGCCATAGTGGCCAGCAACCGGGAAGGTATGCACAGGGACCATGTGTGTGCAGGGCCGGGTACCCCACCTGTGCATTGCACAATGCACACCACACTGCACATGGGGCAGTGGCAGACAGTGGCCATGGTGGGGGACAGGTCAGTCCGCAGCACAGTGCCACGGCCACCACGGACATGTGGGCGGCCCCACTGAGACCTGCCAGCTGTGCCAGGCTGACCATTGGCCTCATGGGGTGGCACCGACGGTCCCCCAGGGGTGATGCTGAATGAATGCGACTGTGTTCATGCAGGGGTCTGCAGCTCACCAAACATGCCCGCACCAGGCATGCTCGGTATGCCCACAGCCGAACCCAGAGTCGACATAGCAGGTGTTGCACGGTGCTGGGAACGGGCAGTGGACATGACACTGCATGGTGCCTGCAGCGCATGGGCACCAAACTGTGTGCCCAATGTGGCCATGACAGCTGTGAATGCACATGTCTTCCTGTCAATGGCAGCAGTCACATCCTCCTGCTGCTGGGCCATCTCTGCCAGGAGCAGACCGTGGTCTCTGCTGCACCACTCCTCTGCCTGGCGCAGAACCGCACTGAGTGCATCTACCACAGTCACAAGCTGTAACTGCTGATCCACTGATGCCTGGAGTAGACGGCTGTGCTCATCAAAGAGGTCATCCGCCGGTCCGGCATGCTGTCCCTCGTGGTGTTCCTGGCCCTTCTGGGCAGCACACCTTGACAATGGGTGCTGCACATCAGAGCCATGCCGGGGCATGTCCACACATGGTGCACTGCCACCGTCCCTCAACACTGTCCCCCCATCACCATTGGCCGATTGCTGGCACTGCCCCTCTGGCTGCCGATTGCCAGGGCTCACTGGTGCTGCCGCGGCAGCTGCAACAGCCCCACCGGCCTGGACGCACACCAGTACTGCCCCACTGGGGCATTCAGCCACAGGCTGGGACTGTGTTGTCACGCAGGCCTCCATGTCGGCACCACCCACAGCTACGCCCATGCCGTTTCCTGCTGTGGGACCATCCTGCGTCCCACACATATCACTGTCCGGGACATGTGATCCATCATCCTCAGTGCCGAATCCAGCACCAATCCGTGTCCCAGCACGCTGGAGTCCATGGGCACTGTCACGCTGGGACACAGGCAGGGCCTCGTCCGCACCCACACCCCCATCTTCAGTCCAGACAGACAGGCAGGTATGCACTGCTTCAGTCCCTCAGACACCTGTGGAGGTGGATGGGTGTTTCTCCTTGTCCAGGGCATCACCCTCGGTGGACACACCCACCACCGCTGACCCATGTAGATGCTCAGGAGCTGTAAGGGAACACAGCAGCATTATTGTCTCCACCCTGCCCTGTGACATTCCCCCCACCACCCACACAGTGACAGCACAGGACCTACCATGCAGTGATGGGCTGCCACCCGTCTGGAAGCCACCACCAGGAACGCCCCCTATGGCACAATGCTGCATGCTGCTGGCCACCTTCTCCTCCTGTGGCGTCAGGCTTGGCACATCCGGCTGTCCACCACTGGTAGCAGCACATGCTGCCCTGATGGCAGCCAGCTTATCCTTTATCCTCCTCCTGTCTGCGCTGACCTTCTTTTTACACTCCTGCATGGACCACTGGTGGCTGCCATGCTGGTTCACGGCACGCGCCACCTCACCCCACACCGCACCACGGGCCTGTGGCATTTTCTGCTGTCTGCTGAGCAGCGGTTCCCTGTCGAGATATGCCTCAAACAGGGCATCTGAGTCAGCCCGGGTGAAGCTGGGCCTCCTCCTTCTCCCCTGTCCCTGTCCCTGTTCCTCCTCATCCTCTCGTTCAGTCATGATTAAGCCTGTGGGAATGACAGGTGTTACCTTTGAATGTGCAGTCCCATTCAGCCCTCACAAACCACAGTCCACACATCCCAACAGCATGCAACCCACCACAATAGACTGCAATACCAGACTATGTCCTCTGCAACCCCATGTCGCACTTATATAGTGCAACACATGCAAATGAGGCGAGACACAACTTTAAGTGGATGCTAATGCAGTGGTTGCACCATGGAATTGCTGATGAGCTGATTTGCATATGCTGGCTGAATATCGTGCTGTTTCGCCTTGCGCAATGTTGTTGAGTGTGCTCAGGTCATGGCACAGCTCTGTGATGTGCGCAGTAAGCACCACATGGGACACGCCCGGGGTGCTGACACCAACGTGTGCCACGCTGATGATGTGCTGTGCTTGGGAGGCAGTGCAGGGCATGGCCACCACTGTGCCAGTGGCGCTAGTGTGCTGTTCGTCCATGTGGCGCTCATGCCCTGGTGCACTGTAGGTGCCATGGAGCCACAGCAGGCATCACACACAGGCACCCTACTGCACTGCACTACATGCAGGGAGTCCCAATAGCGCTGTGGCATTCCGTGTGCAGACAGATCCCTGACCCTACGGTCGACCTTTGCCCCCTAGGTGCCATGCGTCCGCATGGGTGCACCCCTATCACGCAGTTCGGTGATAGTGCGATGGGGAATGGCAGCGCTGTACTGCACAGCCTCTGCACATGGGAAATGTGCCCTACAGAACGCCATTTTATTTGTACTCACAGAAGGATGTCATGCAGGCGAGCTCAACAGTGGAGCACAGTAGAGCTGGCAAACCTTATGGACATTGTTGAGCCCCATGCTGGGTCCCTGTTCAGCCAGGACCCACTCAACGGGCCATGCAGCGCCATGTGGGAGGAGGTTGCTGAGGGCATGGAGGAGGTCACTGGTATTGCCCGGTCCGGTGAGCAGTGTCGCCACTGGTATGGAGACCTCTGGCGGAGGGACCCAGACAGACTGGGGCATCTGCAGGCATGTGCCCAGCGAGGCGCCGTGCCACAGCCAGGTAGGTGCTCCATCCATACACTGGTAGCATCCGTCTGTCCGGGTATCGTGGTGTGCATGTGTCCACCCCGCAGGGAGGTGGGGGCTGTGGTGGTGCTGGTGGGGTTGCGGCATGGCTGGGCTGTGTGGGAATGCACACACCGGGGTGGGGCTTTGCTAGTGGTTTGTACTGATGTTCCTCTCTCCATGTTTGCATCCTAGGCCTGGAGGAGTGCTGTAGGTCGAGGGAAGCCCGAGCAGAGTGGGACAGGGCTGGTGCACTGCAGCAGGGTCATGGAGGAGGGGCCATGGGCCAGCAGCTCCCAGCTGGCCTGGATGCAGGTGAGTGCCTTTTTTCCTCACACATCTGTGCATGCTGTGTTGCAGGGTTGGTGGCAGGGCATGGCCACCAGCACTTGACCCCACTGCCGTGCACGCCTCATGGTGCACTCAACACTGTCCTGTGGCACTGCATGTGTGGGTGGGCGTCACTGATGGTCCGTGCATGCACTGGGTACATGGCTGTGCCACTGCCTTCGTACTACATAGCCATGTCACTGTACGCCCATGGTGATGCTGTGCAGGACATGGGCGGTGTGTGTGCAGTGGGCTGCATGGCTGTAGGTGCCTGGTTAGGCAGGTCTCGTGGACGTGGTCACCGTGGGTGGTCGCATGCCATCACAGGGGCGTGGCCTATGGCTGTATGCCATGCACAATGGGTGGGCTTCAGGGGTCTGGACAGTCACGCGTATTGACTCTGCTCACTTGTCCTAGGTGGACAACACTGGATGGCACTGGAGAGAGGGGTGGAGGAGCTGCTGCAGCTCACCAGAGCCACACTAGAGATCCTGCAGAGGATGGAGCGGGACGGGGTATGGTGCCATGGAGGAAGGAGAAGGCACAGAAGTGGGGAGAGGGGCAAGTGATAGGCCTTCTATGCCCCCTTATTGAATTCCCCCCCCGGACTCACCCTCACATCCCTTCTTCCCTCTCCCATTTGTTCACCCATGCTCCATGCCCGCCCCCACCTGGTTTGTGGCCCTTCCCCCCTTGTATATAGTTGTACATATGTTTTGTTGTTGAAATTTGTTTAATATATACATTTTGTTATGACAGCTGTGGTGGTCTGATTTGCAGAGGGCTAATGGTGCATGGCTGCAATGGTGTGCATGGCATTGGGGGTGGTGCAGGTCTGGGCATGTGCCCGTCAGGGACCCGCCTATGGTGTGGGTGGGGGCCTCGGTCACTGTCTGTGGTATGTGTGTTGTTCCCCGTGCACTGAATGCCTCTGTGCAGTGGTCCCCAGTGCATGCACTGTGTCCATGGTGCCCCTGTCAGTATGTCCATGGCCCGTGCAGCTGACACCCTTGCATGTCTGTGCTATGCATGGTCTGCTGGCATGTCAGTGGTGGCTGTCCATGCTGGCCACCCCCTGGACCCGGCGCAATAACGGACTGCCTCCTGTCATCGGTATGGTGCACGTCTGCCTCAGGTGGCACTGTGGCCTCTGCTGTTGTTGTCCCCCCACCATGCTGTCACTGGTGTCTGTTGCAGGGTGTGTGCTCCGATGTCTGTCACTTGTGCTCCGGCCGCATGCTGGTGGCGGACGGATTCATGGTGCATGCGCAGGGTGGCTGGTACACCTGTGCCATGGAGGGGCGCTGTCTGTGGGTACACGGCTGCTCTGGTCGCACGCCAGCAGGTTTGTAGCTCCGCTATTGTCTCCCTGTGTTGGGGTGCCCTTGGGTCTGGGTGGATGTTTGTCCGTGCCCTGTGTTGCATCCTGTGTGGTGCGTGCTTCCATGCACCACTGTGGGTGTCTGTGCTGGCTGTTGGGGCCAGTGCTGGGACAGGGTGTGTGCTTGGATGGGTGTGCGGGGTGCTGTCCTACTGGTGGTGGGGTCCAGGGCAGGCCCTGTCGCATGTGGGGTACCTCGGGTGCCGACGCAGGGTCGATGTCTTGGCTGTGCCTCGGGGGGGCCGTGCAGGGTGGCACTGTGTCTGCAATTGTTGTGTCGGTGGCTGCTGCCGCCTGCTGCGGGGTGCTCATGGTGGGGCTGCCATGCATGGCTCCATGGTGCACAGGGTTGCATTGTCACAGCGGGGGTGGTGGCATGCATACGGAGTCATGCACTGTCGGTCGCTGCTCCTGGGCAGTGTGTCTGGGGATCACTGTGCAGGGTGTGCTCTGCATTGGTGGGATGGAGTAGCACAGGGTGGTTGGACCTCCTTGTGTTATGGTCACAGCTTGCCAGGAGGTGTGATGGGGCACCATGCCCAAGCTATGGATTTGGTGCTGGTGTTCGTGGGCTGGTGGTTCATCCAACTCACCTCAGGTAGTGCAGTTTATGGGGTGCGGGAGGTGCTGTCTGGTCTGCTGCGTGCTCCTCTGCCCATGTCTTCCATGGGTGGTGCACCCCTTGCATCTTGTCCCTGTGCATCCCTGGTTGTGCTACTGTGCTGCTACCCTGCTCCACTGCGCATCCCTGGTTGTGCTACTGCGCATCAGCCCACACCACTGCGCATCCCTGGTTGCGCCATGGCACGGTTGTCATGATATTCAGTTGTGTTGCACAAGTGCACCTTGGCCTGCGCTGTGTTTGAATATCATGCGTGTTGCGCATGGGTGCACTGCACTTGCAGCTGCTCCTGCTATTGCGCTTCTTTGTGGCACAGTTTGAATATCTGGGCCCGTATGTTTTTCTGAGGAAATTAGTATGAATACACAATGTTTCTTCATTCAAATGCAACTGTCTCTATAGCTTACTCAGTACCTCAAGTAATAATCATCTGTTGTAACATCACAATCAGTTGCAATGGCAGTAACTGTGATGTCGCCAGCTCACTGCGTCATGACCTCAGGTGGGTAGACAGCAACAGGAAACAATGAACTGTTCTGGAGCAAAGATAATGCTGCCATGCAAATGACCCCAGCTAATGTTAATGAGAAAAAAACAGAAATAATGAGAATTACATCCAGAAATGTGTGTAAATATTATATTTTTTTTAACATTCGCAGTAAGACATCAGGGGCCCAGTATTCAAAACTTTGTCCAGTGGGCAAACAGATTGTGCACGCTTTGTGCACTGTTTGTGCGCTTGTGCTATATTCAAAAGCAAACTGGAATAGCACAGCACAAAATGATAATGTATGCACTGGGCAAAGAGAGGGTGTGTGTACATTGTTATTTATTTATTTAGTTTTTGTTGACCGGGTAAGTGCACTAGACAAATCCTGCCTCTTTTCAGGTACGACCCGGGGGAGGGTGATACAGATGAATGCCAACCGACTTTGAACCAGATTATGCTGTTGGTGGTATTTTCAGTGAATGAGGGAAATTTGGCCAGGACACCGGGGAAATTCCCCTACTCTTTTCGATAAGTGCCATGGGATCTTTAACATCCACCTGAACTACCACCTATCCAGGCAGATGGGACCTCGGTTTAACGTCTCATTCGAAAGACGGCGCCTCAGAAGTGCAGCACCCCTCTCATGCTGCACTACAGTGTCAGTACTGGGATATTAACCCAAGTGCCATATGTGGTAACTGACCCCATAGCCCTCTGATCTCCCGGCCTCAGAGGTGAGTGTGCTACCTACTGAGCCACTGACACTGCGCACTACATGAATACAGGTACTATGCTATATTCAGCGCATTAGCACCATGCAAAGTGAGTTTGCATGACACATAGTGTGGCACAAGTTACCGCTCAGAAAAAGGTAATCTTAACTCTGGGCAAAACAAGGATGGGGGGCGTGGACACAGCAGCAACAGGCAACAGGGCTGTATGCAACAACAGCATCATGGTGCACCCGATGACTACAGTCATAGGGCAGGAAGAGAAGGCAGAAGGCCACCCTGGGTCACTCCATATGTCAAGGAAAAGATATGCTGCAAACCAATGGTACTGGCCACAAGTCCTAACACGGTACCCTGGCAGTGCCCATGACACCTTCATCTGGCACCAGTCCCAACTCTGTCAGGCAGTTGAGGATGGCCTCATACCCAGTGGACACCCTGTTGGTAAGTACATGCAGCACACCTCCCCAATCCCTCCATAGGGGTTACACCAACACAATACAGCACACACATGCTGCACTGAGGGGAGGGAGGGCGGCGAGGGGAGGGTGTTCAGGTGCCCAGGATGCACCACAAAGTAAGATGTGCCACACGGCTGGGGTCATCCACACAGTGCACATGTTCCAGTGATGGGAATGCCCCTGACATCATTGGGCCTGTATTATGGCATGTGTCCCCCCCCCGGACACATACCGCACACCTGTACATGTACTCCATCACACATGGCCAGCCGTGTGTGGGGTACTGTGAGAATCCCATGCCATTGGCATAATGTATGTGGGTCACAGGATAGCATGACAGTGTTGTCCACTGTTAGTACACACTTGCCAGCTGGGCCTGTCTATGAGTGGATAGCAGCATTCAATGTTACCGCTGACACACAGTATGCATTGATGTGTCCCTCACAATACCGGCTACCCATGGTACTGTAGCATATGATACACACTGTAGCAAAAACAACAATATGTCTATGGCATGCAGCACAACCACCTGTGCCTGTGGTGCTTGTCCCTTGGGGCACAATAGTCTGCATTGTTGTGTACAAACCCAGCCTGAAGCTACTGACTTGTAGTTCCAGTCTGACATATGGGTGGTGCTGAGTGCACCCTGAAATAGCTCAGGCAATCTACACATGGAAATGCATGCAAATCAAGCCATAATGACATGCTAATGTGGTTGTTTGCCCTCAGAATGCCTAAGTAGGCTCATTTGAATATCCGTTTTGAATATGGCAAAGTTTTGCCCTGGGCAAATGTGTTTGCCCTGGTCAAATGTGTCTGACCCTAAGTGCGGTGCTGCAGTATTTTGCCTGCACTGTTGTTTGCAGTTATGCACCACTTCTTTGCTAGTGCCCACAGTGGCCACGTAGTTCACCTGTGCATGATTTCACCTCTGTGTGCACAAGGCTGCTGTTGCTGTTTGCATTGCCCAGTTGCTATATTCAGAGCTGTCTTCTTTGCTAGGCTGTGCTGCACTGCACTCACAGCCAACATTTGCCCCCCTTTGTTTGCCCACTATATTCAGCAGTGTTTGCCCCTGGGCTAGTCCTTTCAATATTGCGTGTTATTGGCTGTGGGCTAATTTGTCCGCCAGGCAGTGCAAATTTTGCTTCTGGGCAAAGTTTTGAATATTGGACCCTAGCTGCAGTAAGCACTCATTATTTGGGGCACTCAATGTGTTTATTTCACTCAATATTAGTTCTTACAGGGGTGACTTGTGTTAATACATTATCATTGCTCATGTAGATTTCTTTTACAGGTATTCTAATTGGTATGTCCGTACCGGTGTTTAAAATGTGCCACTGGTGACATGACAATAACTTCCAAGGCAGCATATTGACATGTCACTATTGATGATCACAAATTGAATGTGGCCTAAAGCAATTTACAGTCAAACAATCTGTAATATGTTAAAATGACATTTTCATGCAAATGGATTAATTAAATGATGCTGAACATCAGTACAATACTGTTTATGTAATGGACAGTGATGCAGCACATGCAGGGACATCGTACACTTTGGTGTTTCATGTTTTAAACTGCAGTGAATTTATAATTACTGGTGACCCGCTTTAATGCATGGAGTCAATATGTGTTTCAAATGCCACAATAACTGGTAGAACTGGTTATTACGGCATTTAGTTCACTCCTTTGAAGCGTGCCACTTCATTGGCTCTTCGTCTGTGTGTGGGCAGGCTGAACACCACAATAAACATGGCGGCTCTGTTTCCGAGCTCCCGCACTGATCGTTTGTCTGTCACTCTTCATACAAGTAAGTTATTCATTTCTCTGAGTATTTATCTGTTTGATCCTACTTCTACAACGCAAAAAATCTTTCTGGTTGATCCTGCTGCTGGTTTGCTTCAGTTGGGGTTTCGGGAGACAGCGAGTCTGATCAGGAATGGACTGTTGTTCACAGACTACTGTCTACTTACTGCATTTCCCCTGTTGGTTCCACAGTGCAATTAAAAGAGGTAGTGGGAGAGGGAGAGGGAGAGAGAGAGAGAGAGAGAGAGAAAGAACCTCGTGCCACACTGGCGACCTGGGTTCAGGAACGAGCGCTGGCCACTGGGGGTCGGCGGGGAAGAAAAGGGATTGAGCACTCGGAGGACTGCTCTCCCTTCCTGGGGAGGGTTCTGGGAACTGCGCCACTCCTGAGCGACCTCTGGCATCAGTCAGCGGTATCGCCAGGTACATGCGGGGTAATAACGTAAGCTGGGGTGGAGCTGCGGCGGATGTCGGAGGACGTCATTGCACATCTGAGCTCCAGGGGAGGGGTAACATTACAAAAAAAACCTGGAGGACTGAGGAGGCGATGAGGGCCTTAGAAGCCATCCTTGCACATCCTCAATGCCGGACTACCACATCCAGGGATCCCCAGGCACCACCCACGAGCGATGGACCCTCTAATTTCAGAAAGACGCTGCTGAGGTAGGAGAGGCAGGCCCTCCTTGGGGGTGTGATCTGGGGGGCTGGGAAGTCTTTGTGGGAGGGGATTACTGGGTGGGAGCCTTGGCAGGGACTAGATGGGGATGCACTGAGTAGACACTGCTGAGAGATGCCTCAGCCATTCAGAGAATAAACAGGGTTGGAAAAAAAAAAACAGCATTCTCATGGCATGAACTGGGGAAGGAGCTGCAGCGCTATAGATAGCATTACAATGCTACTGTGGGCAGCGGTGGCCTTTGCATACTACTGGAAGTTATAAAAGGCATTGGTACATGTTGGGGGGGCAGCATTATATGTTCTACCTACTGTGTCTTCTATAACTTGTAGTGGTATGCAAAGTCTATCACTGCCCACGATAGGGTTGTAATGCTATCTATAGTCCTGCAGCCCCTTCCTCACTTCGGTGTGTGCAGCCAAGGTGGATGCTCAGTAGCTTCACTGCAACAAGGAAGTTAGATAGTGCTTTTGTAAACTGCAAAAATGAACTGGTTCATTGGCTGTTCCATTCAACCGAACAGCTCCAGCCAAATGTTTCTTTGCAACCAGGGCACCAAGCTGGCTTAATGAACTTCAGGGAATACAAAAGACACAAACTAAGCTGGGTCCTTTCAAATGGGAACTTCTAAATTTACTCCTACCTGGCTCCAAATGTAGCTGTTTCTCCTAATGAAACCCCATCTCATGCACTGTCACTTGCCAAATGCACTCCTACCCAGCCCAACCCTTGCACCATCTGATCGTGGTGCTTCTGTTCCCTAAGGTCCCCTCGTACTCGTGCACACTATGCCAGCAGCCTCTTCTCCATTCAAATGTGCCATAAAAGTGCACAGACTTAACCTCTGATAATGCCCAGATGGGCTGCTACCGTTGTATAGCTCCTAGTGCCTATGTTATGCTTTGTATTATCTGACCTTTTGAATGTTAACTTTTGTTCACTCTGTATTGCCAAAACGGTACTTATGTTACTGATTCTGTTTTGTTATATTACTGAGTCACTATTGTCTAGCCTTTGTTAATCAGTTTTTAATACTGTCTTTGATATGGTGTAAACAAATTGTTATTCTGTCGAGGAACCTTTGTAAATGAGCATTTCTGCTGAAAGGTGTATTTCCGAATTTTGAAGTAAATAAATAAATAAAATAAATAAATAATAGTTCTGTAAAAAAAATTCAGTTGTTGGCTAATTTAGGTCCTGGGGCAGACAGCTCCTGCCATGAGTTGCATGAAAATGCAGGTACTGCTGAAACACAGAGCACAGACCCCTCCGAGATCTTACAACCAGCAAAGCTCTGTCTGCCTGTTAAACTTTGTGCCTTTTCTGCCCAGGGACAAGAATTTCTTAACTTGGATACAGTGTCTGTTCTGCTCAGTTAGTTAATTACTGCATAGTTGTTTAATTAATTTCACTGTTTAGAATTCCTAAACTGAGTACAGTATGTATTAAAACTTTCATACCTTCTTTTTTTTTTTTTAAAGAGTTTTTCTAAGATTTCTTTGAAGACACTGTTTAGGCAGAAGAAATCCCTGTCTCCAGTAAATCTCCTATTGTGCTAGCTCTCTGTTCTCACCCCCTCCCACAGAATATTTATTTTACACACCCTGCCTTTTGTATTTCCCTTGCAGCTTCAAGTTAAATTGGCTGCAGAGACCACTCGCTGTGCAAGAGTCAGCCACTCTCCCCCCTGACTGAAACTGCAGGTACTGCTGAAACACAGAGCAGAGACACTTCCATGGTCTTACAGCCAGCAAAGCTCTGTCTGCCTGTTAAAATGTTTTTTTCTTTCTATCTTTCTGACACATCACCTGACTTTAAATCTTACATGCTGTCAATAAGAAATTGTCCTGCCCTTGCCTACTTCATTTTTACTGCCTCAGCTCCACCCTAACTACTTATGGCTTCTACTGTACCTCATCTAGACCTGTCACGTAACTAGGCATTACTGAATGCTTCCTTCCTGAGGCGTCTGCTATTAAAAAAGCCACAATGTTCTTCCTAGCCTGCCTGTTCTGTTCCCTGCGGTCCATGTACTTCACTACTGTCTATCTCCCACCATATGTAGGCCCTCTGGAGATGCACCACACTGATGACTATTCTTACTCCAATCTTATAGTCTCCTGGCAAGCAAACGTGCGTCCCCTCTGGTGCTTTCCACCAAATTCTATGAGAATTGCGACTAGACTGCTCAAATGCTCGCGATACCATCCTCCTAAAATACCTTACAGGAGAACCTGGCTGCGCCACCTCCTCTGGTACTCCGCTCTCTTTATCCTCCATGCTGGAGATGTTGAACTGAACCCTGGACCTACCTCACAACAGACCTTTAACATCTACCTCCTGGTCCTCTCTTAAGGGTCTTAAAATTGCACATCTCAGTGTTCATAGTCTTATCCACAGTCATGCTGAACTGACTGCCTGAGTTGACCTCAATAGCCCTGATATTCTGTGTCTTATGGAAACATGGTTCAAATCTGCCACCCCTGACTCAACCCTCGCGCTCCCCAATTTTAGCCTCCCGCGCTGTGATTGCTTGGGTAAAAAGCATAGGGGTGATCTTTTGATATACTACAAAAGTCACCTTAACATATCCCTAATCCAGTATGACTTGACTCTCTCCTCTGCCTCCTGTGAGTTCCTTCATGGGCTCCTCCTACTAGGGAATGCCAAAAAAATTCACATTATCTGTGCATACAACCCTCCAAAGCAGGGTATCAAGGGGCTCTCGTATCTGCTTGATAGCATTATCCCTCAAATCACTTCAGATGAGGTACTTATATGTGATGACTTCAATCTAAACTGGTCTGGTGACAATGACAAGCAGTATGAACCACTGCTGGGAGCCCTGGGCCTTACTCAGCTCATCAGTGAGCCCACACAAAACCACCCCAATGACAGCTGAGGAACACTCCTTGATTGGATTCTGACAAACAGGCCTGATAGGATCTCAGCATCTAGAGTCCTTCCTGACTCCATATCTGACCATTCCCCCATCTACTGCATTTGGAGAGTCTCCTCTCCCAAAGTGCCCTATAAAATTATACAAGTGAAAGACTTCTCCCACTTTAACTCTGCTCTCTTTCTTCAAGATCTTGCAACCACAGATTGGGCCACAGTACTCTCTGCCACGGATGTCACAAGTGCTCTTGACAAGCTTCTAAACATCATCCCTTCTCTGCAGGATAAGCATGCACCTCGCATCAGAAAGAGAGTTAGAGGCAATATCACTAAATGGTTGCATGGGGACTTGCTCTCCCTCATGAAAGCCTGTGATAAGCACTGGGGTAAATTTAAAGCCTCTAAGTTATTGTCTAACTACCATGAATACTGGTGGATCTGCAAAAAAGCCATACGTAACGCCAAGAGTGAATACTGCAAGGCTGCCTTCTTATCCTCTGCTAGGGACTCATGATACTTCTGGTGCACTATTAAAATTGTAGCCGGGGGTTATAGCCGGTGTGATACTATGGATATAATTGTCGATGGTAGAAATTGCAATAATGCTACTAACATCACCAGTGCCTTTGACAAGCAATTCTCTGATCTCTCAGTATTTACCTCACTGTTTACTACTGACAGTGACAAGTTATCTACCTGTAAACATTCCTCCCCTCCAGAATCTTTGTCTCGCGCACCTTTCTATCTTAAAACAATCTCAGTGAGGGAAACTTACAAGCTTCTTGCTGGCCTTTCTCTTCATATGAGTGCTGGTCATGATGACCTTGAACCAAAATTCCTAAAGATTGGGGCCCCTTTGCTTGCACTCCCAATATCCCATATTCTTAAACTCTCCCTCACAACCAGAATTGTTCCTGCAATCTGGAAAGTAGCAAAGGTTGTTCCTGTTTTCAAGCAGAGCGACTGAAAATGCATAGAAAACTACCATCCTATAGCCATCCTGTCTGCTGCTAGTAAGATACTGGAAAAGGTGGTGGGAAGTGCAGCTGACGGACTACCTGCCTAGACATACCTTACTGTCATCCAAACAGGACGGATTTTGTAAAGAGCATAGCACTGGTACAGCCCTTGCTAAATTTACATCTGATATAAGGAAGTGCCTTTAAAGCAAGCCTCAAGCAACAGATGGTACTGAACTCCCGCTGTGACAGCATACAGTAATCTTACATCCAGACTTGCATCGTCTGCCTCAACTCATCTCACCTCCCCCCTCTCGCTCTCTCCCCTCCCCATCTTGATGCTTCCTGCCATCTTGGCCTCTGGTGCCCACCTACACCTCCTCCTGTATGACAATCGGGGCCCTGTTACCCTGAGCACTTAACTCTTAAGTGTTATGCTTATTACTACTCCCCATGCACATGATCTGCCTTTGTATATTGTTACCCCTCATCACCATGTTTATATATTGTTAGATTTTGCTATTGTTCTACATATCCTGTTAATAATTCCTGTATTAACCTTATCACTCTGTGTAACTGTACTCATTATTCAGTTTGTCTTATTTATTTATTTTATTTTCTTATGTATTGTTCATGATGTGGAACCTATGTAAAGAGCTTCTAGTTCAAAAAGTGTTATTCACGATTTTAATAAATAAAATAAATAAAAATAAATAAAGGATTGCCATGGACCAGGGTATGCTGACTGAGGCTATCTTCATGGACCTCTTGAAGTCCTTTGATCTAGTGAATCACTCCCTATTCTGTACCAAGTTTCACTCCCTTGGTGTTGCTGGTCCAGCCCTAAACTGATTTTCCAACTATCTCACTGGCAGACTATAGCTTGTTAAGTACAACAGAGCTCTATTGGAACCTGTTCCTATCACAATTGGTGTCCCTCATGGATCTATTCTGGGCCCTATCCTATCTTCTCTTTTCATCAATGACTTCCCAATGGTCCCAACCCATAGCACCGCAACCCTATATGCTGATGACCTGGTCCTCCTAGCTAGCTCAGGTGATGTCCGTGCCATAAATCACAACCTACAAGCTGACTTCAGTAAACTGCAACACTGGCTTCTGACAAATAAGCTCATGCTGAACTTAAAGAAACTCAACTCATGCTCTTCAGCTCCTCTGCAAACTCAAACAGTGTCCTGTCCCACTCAGTGTCTTAAGCCTTGATGGTGTCCCAGTTGGCACTACATGCTCCTTTAGATACCAGGGAGTTACTCTTGACTCCCAGTTAGACCTGTCTCTACACATTCAAAATGTCTCAGGGCAACAAATATCCAGCTTGGACTTGCATATCGGGCTTGTGGGTCCCTTACTGCAGTTGCATGGCTTGTCCTTGCTAAAGAGTTATTCTTTCCCTCTCTCAGCTATGGATTGACAATCTTTACCCTCGCTGCAAAATAAAACTAGCCTTGCTAAATGGGATGTGGCCTATAATAATATTTGTCGCTATGCCCTTGCCGTCCCTCGACTTACCCATCATTGCGATTTAAACAGTCAACTACACTGGTTGTCCCTGGATAATTATCGCTCATTTGTCTTGGGCTGCTTCACAGACAAAATTGTCTGCAATGCCACCCCACCTGCCCTGTCCAACTTCTTCGACCAGCTCTACCATCATATCAGATAAGATCAGCTGACTAGCAGCACCTCCTTGCTCCAAAAACTCGTACACTGTCAGGTGATCGTGCCTTTGCTGTTTGTGCCCCTAGATTCTGGAATACCCTACCTGTGACCATCAGATGTACCCCTACCCATCCCATCTTTAAGAGCTCCCTCTGGTTGCACCTGAAGTCTGCCTCAGCCTGTAACTGTTCCAAGGCCGCTTGATATCCCCCACCCTTGCTTGGACCCTGTTGTGCAGCCTTCCCTATCCCCATCTGAGCTCTAGTAAGGGGAATTATCTACCCTGCATGCCCTTCACCTCAGCACTTACCATCCTCAAAATGGGACAAATTACACTTGTATTATTTCCACAAATTGTAACTATTGTTTGCTTGTTCTTACCTTTGTTGTATATGCTTATCTGTTCATCCTGTACCTGTTTATTTGTATTACCCTGCTCATTGCTTGTATTTCACATTGTTGTAATTCTCTTGCACTGTTCTGTAAACCATGCTCTTGTAATCTCCCAGGTCGTACCTGAAAATAGGCATTCCTTGTCTAGTGTGCTTACCCAGTAAACAAAAGCTAATAAATAGGGTGTCAGCTGCTCTGTAATATCCATTACATATCTGTGATACTACTGTTCTTTTGATACATATCAGACATGACTGACTTAAATAGCTTTATCACACTGCACATAATTTCTCGGTACTTATTGTGCAAAGTGGGTACAGTACTTTTATTGTGCTTATTAGTTTGTATGTTATGGTTAGAGCAGCCATTATGTGTTGGTGGTTTGTATACAGTTTGGTAATTATTATTCTCAGTCCAGCCTGAAACTATTTATGGCCATGCATTGATCTGTATTAAGCAGTGTAAAGCAGAAACGTAATAGTATTTTGAGTATTATATTATCTTACTGTAACCCCTAGGTTTCGCTATCCTAAGGGCTACTACCCCTGCCTGCTTGGCTAGTAGCAGGTTAAGGGGCTTGAGTTCTGAAACGGGTGCCTCCACCCGGAGGTCAGGGTTGGTAGTGGTCAAGCTAACCTGGCCACAGCTCTCCGGGACCCTGTAACCCCCTCTTTCCTTACTAGTGGCCGGAACAATACATAATAATCACTTTCACAATACCCCTGATACACCACACAAGTACCCACACTGTTTGCGCTTACCACCAGGGATTTCCTCTGGCCCGGCCCTGGGGACCCCCTGTAAAACAAGGTTATACACAGTAAATAACAGCAATACAGTACTCTTGCACAAACTGGAACCACAGTAAGGGAAAATGCAAAAAAGAGTTAGATCTGATTTATTTAAGGGGCTTGAACAAGGGAGGGGCATAATCAGGTTAATTTGCTTAAAGGCTGTATCAATCAAACAGTTATGCATGCACTTCAGGGTCCATAAACAGTCAAACACTCTGGGTACCCAGATGGAGAATGGTGGGCTAGCCAGGAACGTTGCAGCTGGTTGGGGCCCTGTGATGGAAGAAAAAAACATGCACAACACACACTATTTGTAATCCGGAGCCAGAGGGCATAGTTCATGAAAAGAAGACAACAAGACAATCAGATGACACACTTTTAGATTAGGCTGTTGTTGCAGGGAGCTACCCTGATGATTACTCACAATACCCAAGACTGGACACAGGCTGGACAAAAATCGAGACAGTAGGTGGTTAATCTGGAGTGCCAGGAGAAGCAGGGCCCACATGATTTGCCGAGGTGTCATTCCTGTTCAAGCGTGGAGCAGGGGGGCTGATCCTCAGGCAGGTCTCTCGTCGGTGGCTTTCTCTGTGCAGTGGGGTAGTCTGTCAGGGCCAGCGTGGCATGGCCCAGGCTGATTGGAGATGAACGCGGATTCAGTCAGATTAGGCTGGATAAAGCTTCCAGCAAGCGAACACAGTTCACACAGTGGGGAACCAAATCACAGCCCACTTTCAATACACAGCACATTTACATGTAAGGAAATTCTACTGTACCGGGCAAATTTTCTCCGGTCATGATCGCAAAGTCTCTGCACAAACCGGGGATTCAAAAGCAGCTGGAAATCCTGACAGGCCAATCACATTCAACAATTCTTAGGTCTTCTTCAGGTTAAAGCCTAGCCACAGTCCAGTGGCTTAAATAGTCCTCACAACTTGGATACAGTGCAAATAAACTCTATTTCCCTCTCAGGGACAGCAGGCAGGCAGACAGGCAGGCCAAAACGCAGCCCTTTCACAGTTCTCCCATGCAAAACTACACAGAACTGCTACTCAAAATCACTTGAGCTGTTACTTCTTCACTTCTCAGTTCAAAACTGAAACTAGCTGCAGCAGCCCGAGAAACTCCCCAAGATCCAAAAGGTTCGGTTGGCTGATCCTCCTGTCAGTCACAACAAAGGCACCCCCTTCAGGTGCAAAAAGGCACAAAAAACCCAAAACTACAATTCCTACAGATTTTGACTCCAGAGAGCTCCTGTAGTCTGGCTCCATTTTAGGTCCCACCAGTACTGATTGGTCCAATTCGCAGTCCAGGGCCAAGATAGTGGAGATAAACAAAACAGTCCTTGCTGCAAAGAAGGCAGTTTAGACAAACTACATTATCATTATCACTCTAAATGATTTTCAGCAAATAGTTACATCTTTCAACAGAGCTCCTGCTTAGATTACATATGACTGCAATCCAGGCAGCTCTTATAGAGACAGTACACAGAGGCTATACAGGCACTCTCTGGCAATCACGTTTAAACTGCTAAAAAGCAGGACACCAGCCTGGCAGTGAGCATTTAGGCAAGCTCAAGGAAGACTTTTCGGGAACCCCCATTCGTAGGGGGGTTACACCAATAACATTAAATTAATAGAACACATCAGTACAGTAGTAAATGACTCAATTATTACAGTTACAAAGTCAATATAAATACTTGATGACTGTAATTAATGTAATACTGATGTCAATTTTTTTAAACATCAACCCACTGCCATACTTCAGGGATCAGGGTACTAAAATCCAGCATACTGTGTGGAAGGGAATCATTCACGTATGATTTTAACTGCACAAGATGGAATGGGAACACATACGTGATGTCCCAGGTAACCCAACACCATCGCACAAACTGCCTGTATGCAGCATATCAGTATTGCCTGCAGGGACAAAGAAAGAAGAAAACATGATTTTTGTATGACATAGTAAAAAAGTAATGTAGCATCGCATATTAAAATAGTGCCTCAGTTGTCTTCTGGCAAGTGATGGTGACCACAGCCACAAATGTGTATATCCCTGTATCTGTGTCATTTGTTGTAAGGCTGGTTTCCAAGTGTGACCTAGAGGTCAGTGGGGCACAGGACCCATGCAGCATGGGTTCACAGTGGGAAGGTCATGTCAGACGAGTCTAATTGATTTCTTTGACTGGGTGACCAAAGTAGTAGACCAGGGAGGGGCTGTGGACATGGCCTACCTAGACTTTAGCAAGGCATTTGACACAGTCCCACACAAAAGATTAGTAGTCAAATTAACCAGCCTGGGAGTGGGTCCCAGAGTGGTAGCCTGGGTAAAACATGGGCTGAACAACAGGACACAGAAGGTAGTCCATTCTGAAGAAAGAGGGGTTACTAGAGGGGTACTGCAGGGTTCAGTACTGGGTTCAGTCCTTTTTAATGTCTTTATAAGTGACATTGCAGAGGGACTGGAAGGAAAAGTATGCCTCTTTGCAGATGACACAAAGATCTGCAACAGGGTTGATACACAAGAAGGCGTGGAAAGGATGAGAAGGGACTTGGCAAGGTTGGAGGAATGGTTAGAAGTATGGCAGCTTGGATTCAACGCAAAGAAGTGCAAAGTAATGCACCTGGGAAACAAAAACCCAGGGGAAGATTACACAATGGGGGAAGGTAGTAACAACAACAAAAATGGAAAGAGACCTGGGGGTAATCATATCAGATGACCTTAAGGTTGGCAAGCAATATGAGAAGGCGGTAGGGAGGGCTGGGGGATACTGGGATGTATAGGGAGAGTATCACCAGCAGAAAACAGGAAGTTGTTATCCCCCTGTACAGACAGTTGATGAGACCCCATCTGGGGTACTGCGTCCAGTTCTGGAGACCCCATCTCCACAAGGACATAGACAGGATGGAGGCAGTTCAGAGGAGGGCAACTAAAATGGTGCAGGGTCTACAAGAGAAGCCATATGAGGAGAGACTAAAGGAGCTTAATATGTATACCCTTGAGGAAAGAAGGGAAAGAGGGGACATGATAGAAATGTTTAAGTACCTCAGTGGAATCTACAAAGTCCAAGAGGGTAGCATCTTTCAGAAAAAGATGTGCAAGAACAAGGGACACAATTTGAAGATAGATGGGGCAGGCTCAGGGGCAATGCTGATATTTTTTCACAGAGAGGTGGTGGACGCATGGAACAGCCTTCCTGAGGAGGTTGTGGGGTCTAAAACTGTGGGAGAATTCAAGAATCCATGGGACAGACATAAGGCAATTTTTGTGGGGGGTAGGAAGAAATAGGCTGTTGGTTAAATAGGATCTGCAGCTTATCTTGTAGGCAGGGAAATGGGCAGACTAGGTGGGACAAGCGGTCCTTATCTGCCGTCAAAGTCTATGTTTCTATGTTTCTATGACCTGGGGAAGGGTTGAAGGGAGTACAGACATAAAGAGCAATTACAAACATCCAAGGTTCAAATACAGAATACACTGGCAGTCAGATTGAGAAGAAAATAAGTGGATGGCCCCCCACATGATTTAGCAATGGCATGGACTCTTGCTTTGAATAAAAAAGCAGTACGTGAGCTCATGTCATGGCTACAACAAACATAGTTTAGATGGCAGACTGGTAGCCAGCAGCACAGGTGGCCAGTTAGGGGAGTAATTGGGCAGAAGAGGGGGGACAGGGGAGTCTGGGAGCAGAGAGTCAGAAGGTTCAAGAGGTGAAATGACAAGTACAGGTGGGAGCAGGAGTATGCCTTAGCAGGCATCTAAAGGCATGGAAAGAGGGAGGGAGGGAGCCAACATGGAAGCCAAATGACGATAACATACACTGAAAATTGTTTAATCATTCACAGATAGTCAGGCTTGTTTGTTTATAAACAATATAGGCAGTTTATACAAGGAAAGCTGGCTACATGTGGAAGACATATTTACAGTTGTCAATCAGTACATCTACAGATGTTGTAACTGAATGAAATGAAATAGCATCCTCTGTCCTCCCCCATTGCAGTGGGAATGCAACAGCTCACAACAATGATGACTTGGGTTTGGAAACGAGACTGAGTGGTCAGACTGCTGGCTGGAGAATGTAGCACAAGCATCTAAGAGGATGATATCTGTATTATGGAGGGAGGGAGTTCGTACTCCTCTGTACTACCAGCACTTGAGTGACCACAGTTGGTGGTGCATTTTGAGCAAAGGAACTGGGCTGGAGGACATCAATGTGCTCTGATGCACAAGGCAGGTATTGCATTCACATGCATCTGTAGTTTGGCATCCTGGGGGGTGAGCAGGAAAAACATGGAAAAATCAAGTCCCTAGAGCTGGCCCGGTGGTGCTGAAGGTTGAGGTGCTGGACAACACAGCTAGCAACATGCCGGTGACCCGTGTTTGGGAATGAGCGCGGGGCACTGGGGGTCATCAGGGGAGGAAAAGGGACTGCTCTCCTTCTCTGGGGAGGGGGATTTCAGTGGTCTGGGAATGCCTGTCCCCCAGCGGAGGCTTGGGCAGCATGCTGATGCTGCCAGTGTGGGCAGAGATGGGGCAGACACCTGGCACAGCACACATGGGAGCATGCATGCTGCCACTGCTGTTGTCATTGCATGCTCCACCTCTGAGGGGAGTACACTGGAGAAAGAAAAGATTTCTCCGGTGAATGATGGAGGGCGCCTCACAGGTCCCACCCCCAAACAGCCATGGCACTGACCACACTGGATCCAGTCTTTGGCTGTGTATGGGAAACCCTGCTGGACCCGCCGTGGGGGAAGGCCTAGGGGCACTGGTCGGTGTTGGCTGGTGGACATCAGGGGATGGGACTGGGGGCTCCCTCTAGAGATAGGGCTGGTACAACAGGTGTTTAAAGTGACAGCAAAAAAAAATAAAAATCAAGTCCATTGCTGGAGGAGTCTGCCACTCATTGCAGGCCCCACACTGCCGACAGTGGCTCACTGTATACTGCACCTACCCAGTCTCTGTAGGGTGCTAGTGTCCACAACACATAGCCATGCCCTGGGGGGAAAGCTAGGGTGGAATGGTGAAAACGTAAGTCCCAGAGAAGGTGGGTGATGTGGATGCGTGAGTGTGTCAGGACCAACTGGGAAAATCACACTACATTAAAATAAAATGAGACTGTGCTTTAAAAAAATTGTGATACTGACTGCATCAAAACAAGTGTAAAATAAGACAATGAGAGAGATGAATAATAAGTTAATGAACAACATAGGTTATGCCATAATGTTTGTTTGCTTATTTATTTAAAAAGTTTTACCAGGAAAGATATACTGAGCTGGTACCAGCTCATTTCCAGATGCATTCTGGGGGAAGGGGAAGGAGAAGAGAGGAGAAGAGAACAGAGATAAAGTATAAAATACAATAATATGGAAAACAAGTATAACAAAGAACACTTAAAGATTAAATTGACTAACAGTAAATTGCCATACAGTAAATTGTGGAACAGGCAAAACCAGTAACCAAACAACAAAATAACTAGGGGAGCAGGATAGTGCTGGTGTCAGTGCTGGGTGTGTTGCAGGTGAAAAGGAGTCTAAGAGGAGGGCATAGGAGCAACAGTTAATGAGAAAGACAGTCACAGGGCAGGCGAATCCCTATGGGTTCATCTAACATCAGCTACAGGGAGGACGTTTCATGTGGGGGTAATATACAGGCCTCCAAGCCAGGGGGAGGAGACAGACAGAGAGCTTGCTCATGAAATCAGAAGGATTTCTGGAAGAGGTAACAGTGGTATTAGGAGACCTGAACTTACCTGACTTGACTGGGATATTTCAGTAGCGAAGTCAACCTGAAGTCAGACAATCTTGGACTCCCTTCAAGACTGCATGCTGACACAGTTAGTAAAAGTTCTGACCAGGCAGGAGACAATACTGGAAGCAGTTCTTTTTTTCTTTTAAACTCATTTTTATTTCAGAGAAATACAATACACTTTACTAGGGCAAGCAGAAAGGATATACAGAGTCCACGTTACAGGTTCGAGCAGTTTGACATTTATACAGAACATTAATATTCTCCCTAGTTACACTTTTTATTCTAAGCCATTCTTCTCTGTGTATGTTGACCAACCCCCTTTCTGCTGGTGTATACTTATACTCTTTGATCATTCACATTCTTACCCTGGTGCCATGTACAGATCTCTTTTTCTTTGTTTGTGTCTTCCTTTCCCAGGTGTCATCATTGTGGGATGTTATGAATTACCCGAAGGCACACTCGTTTACTCATTTTCTTCTGCATCTTTACCTTATTAACAGTTTAACTGGAGGAAAACGAACAACAACTTTCGACTCAACTGGAGTCCCAAAATGGTCTGGAGAGACTCTGCTACTGCTCAGTCTGGTCATTTTGAATGCAGTTCTTACTAACACTGAGATAGTAGGGGCAGTTAGGGTCGGGGAGCCACTAGCCAACAGCAACCACAACACCGTATGGTTTGAAATTTCCTCTGGGATTGAAAGATCCAAATTCCTGATGGAGGTGCTAAAATTCAAGGGAGCAAACTTTGTAAAGCTGAGAGACAGTAAGCAATGGTCTGGCTAACAGAACTAGCGGAGGTCGCGAGGGCTAGTGGAAGCAGCGCCTCCCCACCCCACCCCCATTCCAATTGTTTGAGAACCAGCGGAGGTCGCGAGGCTAGTGGAAATGGCGCCCTCCCCACCCCATCCCCGATTCCAATTGTTTGAGAACCAGCGGAGGTCGCGAGGCTAGTGGAAGCAGCGCCCCTCCCCACCCCACCCCGATTCCAATTGTTTGAGAACCAGGGAGTCGCAAAGGAGCTAGTGGAAACGGCGCCCTCCCACCCGATTCCAATTGTTTGAGATACGGGAAAAAGCGCAGGGCACCTCCACGCCTGCTGCCTCCACTTAAAACTTGCTGCTTAAAGAACCTTGTGTGTTTATCCTCGGAGGCAAATAAGGCTCGCTGTGCTGCTCGGAGACTCGCTGTGCTGCTGCAGTTTGAAAACTGGCGCCATTTTCAGTCGGCGCAGATGTGGAGATAGTCTCCTGCAGAGGCCCTTCTTAGCTACATGTTCCTATATGGTGTCTTATTTTTGAAGTTGTGCCTTAATAACCTTAATAACTTTGCACAGTCGTAGAATATTTCCTGGTGTTTGCATGAATCAGAGGGAGCCTTAAGCACCACAGTAATTGGAATAATTGGCGGCATTTTTAACTATAGTCAGACTACTGCTGGAAGGCTTCCAAGTTATTGGGGAAATATAAGTGGCCGTTCCTTAAGTTTGGGCTCCCTGATTTTAAGTAAGGGTCGTGTAGTACGAGGGCAAGAGCTGTGGCTAACCAAATGCTATTACCTTAAAAGTTAATCCAATTGCACGTCTCTCCTGGTGTATCCCCCCCCTTTGTTCCAACAAACGATCGCTTATAACCCCTTACCTGTTCTTGCTTTCTCCACAGAACCAGCGGAGGTCGTGAGGGCTAGTGGAAACTGCACCTCCCCCCCCGATTCCAATTGTTTGAGGTATGGGAAAAAGCGCAGGGCACCTCCACGCCTGCTGCCTCCACTTAAAACTTACTGCTTAAAGAACCTTGTGTGTTTATCCTCGGAGGCAAATAAGGCTCGCTGTGCTGCTCTGAGACTCGCTGTGCTGCTGCAGTTTGGCCCCGCCGACACAGGGCGTCGGCTCCCCACCGCCCCCAACACCACCCTTGGTGAGCACTCCCTTTTATAGGCAGCTCCATAGCAGTTTTAGCCAATCAGCCACTTTCCCCATCTGCAGCTTATATTTCTCAACCACTAGAGGCTGCTCTACTGCTTGTACTCCTGTTTCATAGTTCACTGGGCTGACAGGATGCTTATTCTGATCCTGCTGCTTTGCCATGTGCTCCCCCTGGTTCATCCCCCTCCCTGTCATTCCTCTGCTACCTCCACCCCCCACTCTGCAATTGACAGCCTGAATGCCTGGCAGCTAGTTATACACTATGTAAACCATAGCCCCCCATCATACCATTACAGGAGGTTGGATTATTATGTTCAGTCCACCTTCTCACTATGACTGCTGTCTAGGCATCCCACTCTGGTCGCTCCCCAGGGGGCAGTCATAATGCAGAAACCTCAACCTGGAACACCGTCCCCTTCCCTAGACTTCCACTACCTACTGCAAGCCTACCTTACTGCCCATGCATTACCCATCCCGACCATTACTACCACCTTACCTCATACCTTGTGTTCTTTCCTTGCTAGGAGGAAGTGTTCCTGGTACCCCTCCTCTAGGTTCCTGCTTCTCCTCCTCCTCCTATTGGGTAATATTCACCCTAACCCTGGACCCCCAAATGGCATGTCACCTCCACAACGTACCCAGGGTCAGCTGCGCATTGCCTCTCTCAATATCTGTAGCATCCTAAAAAAGTGGGACTCCTTCCAGGGTTGGGTACTACATCAACAACCGGATGTCATAGCAGTGTCGGAAACCTGGCTCACCCCTCAGACCCCAGACTCTGCTGTATCACTGCCCGGATTTGTCCTGTACCGTGCTGATAGACAGGGTAAGCGTGGGGGTGGCTGTGCCCTCTACACCAAGGACACCTTACAAGGTCTCCTACTCCTCTCCCCTCAACTTGAGGCTGGTGCACATGCCCTCACTGTCAAACTGGCCCTGGGAAGAGCACAAAACCCGTTATACGTAACAACGGTATAATTCCCCCAAGGGACCAAAAATCAGCTTTCCAAGCATTGTTGTCTCATCTGGATTCACTACCATCACAATCGGAGTTACTTGTACTTGGCAATTTTAATATCAACTGGCTAAGTAAGGATGCCACCCCACACATCGACCTAGCCTCAGCCCAAGACCTAACTCAATTGGTCACATCCCCACATGCTTGGATCACGTACTGGTTCCTCCTCTATGAGACCTCATCTTCTCCAATCGCCGGCAAGATCTCTAATATTTCCATCCTTCCTAACGCCCTCAGTGACCACTCCCAATTATCTGTTCCTGGTCCTGTGAATCCTAGATCCCTCCCAAAATAATTATGCAACGCATACTTGGTCCTGGTAAATTGGCACAGCTAAAAGCTCACCTCAGGGTCATGGATTGGTCCCTCATTTTGAACACTATTCACGTTGACAGTGCCTTGGATCTAATTACCCGGTCCTTCAATAATATATGTGACCTCTATGCCCTGTTCACAAAAAGAATGGTTAAAGGCAATCACGTACCCTGGTTCACTGAGTGGCTCAAGTCTTTAATGAGAACCAGAGATTCACTATGGCAGCTCTCCATTGAGTCTGGCCTCCCCCTTGACAGACAGAATTATAAAGTGGCCCGAAACAAGTGCACTTGGGCCATTCACAGGGCAAAAGCGGATTATTATAAATCTGCCTTAACCTCATCCTGGAGCTCCGGCCGCAAGTTTTGGAACAACATTAAGGAAATTTGTGGTAAGGTCCCCAATCTGGTCCCCTCCCAAGTCATGTCAAATGGATCCTTGACCTCTGACCCTACTCACATTGCTGCAGTCTTCAGAGATGCCTTCTCCAACCTTAGCCATGTTCTACCCCTGAATTTCTATGACCCACCATCTCCTAGCACACCTGCAGCGCTCCTCAGTGCCCCCCCTTTTACTTCCGCCGTATTTCTCCTAAGGCTGCAGAACCATACCTCATCACTGCCCTTAGTCATCCCTCCTCCAATGCCGACCCTCTGGACCTCAGAATGCTTCGGCTCTCCCTTAAGGAAGTCCTTACTCCCCTCACCCACATTCTAAATCTCTCCCTCTCACTAAGTAAATTCCCTACTTCTTGGAAATCTGCCTCTATCATGCCCATATTTAAAGGGGGTGATCCCTCCTCTGCTAATAATTATCGCCCAATTTCCATCCCCCCCCCGTCCAAGGCATTGGAGAGGATAGTTTCGGATCAGCTCTCTGATCACCTCATTAAATATGACCTACTCTGCAAACAATAACATGGTTTCCTCAAAGGGTACAGCACTACTACAGCCTTGCTCGAGCTAACATCACACATCCATTCTGCATTGGATAAAGGCTATATCACAGGTGCGGTCTTCATTGACCTCACTAAGGCCTTTGACACCATCCACCATTCACTACTCCAAACCGCCTTGATCAACCTGGGTCTCTCACAGGATGCTGTGGGTTGGTTTGCAGACTATCTTACCAACCGGACCCTTCAAGTTAAAATTGGCAATACACTATCCTCCAAATGCGGTCCTCTCTGGGGTCCCTCAAGGGTCCATTTGGGTCCTCTCCTTTTCAGCCTCTTCCTTAACTCCTCCCGCATCCTACACCTCCAACCTATTACTCTATGCAGGCGATGCTGTCATCTTCTCCTCCAGCCCAGACCCCTCTCAACTCCACCACTCCTCCAGTCCTCCTTCAACGCTGTTGAGAGCTGGTTAAGCCTCTAGCACCTTATTATTAACTATAAAAACCAAAGCCATGTTGTTTGCACACCCGCAGAATTCTAGGATAGGCCTTTTTTCCTCAATTGTTATCATCGGCCTTGACCCCCCTGGAATTTGTACATACCTTTAAATACCTGGGTATCACTCTCGATACTGGCCTCACCTATCATGAGCATATACATCAGTTGTCCAAGGCCCTAAATACTAGGCTTGGTCTCTTGCACCGTTATAAACACCGCCTTACCCCTGAGGCCCCCAAACTTGCTATCTCCTCCTCAGTACTCTCCCTACATGACTATGGTCTTTTGACTTTTGGTGGGGCAAGCCCCTCGGCCTTAGATAGCCTCAGACTTGTGCTAAATAAGGCCTGTCACCTCATTTTAGGGTGTGACAGACTCACCCATACCTGTGTGCTATATAAGGACACAAATTGGCTTAACCTTGAAAATCGAATAAAATTCCATACCTGTGTCTTTGCGAAAAAGATCACCCTTGGCCTCTCCCCTGCTTCACTCACCTCCTTAATCACCTTGGACTCTAAAGCTAAGCACACCCGTAGCTCAGATACCCATCATCTCTCCATCCCTTCCTGTCGGACAACTCAATTCCAAAGATCCTTTCGCTACAGGGCACCTTTGTGGATGAATAACCTATCCCCTTCCTTGCATCTTGACCAAAGCATTGGTCACTTCAAAACGCTCCTTAGGACCCATCTTCTGTCCTCAAATGACTGTGACTGTTTGTAAATCGGTCCCCGGCCCTCTATTACTGACAATGGCCTCTGGCTTGCCTCTCACACACTGCTCCTAGCCCGCTAACTTAGGGATGTTACTCTCCCACTCTATTTTTTTATCTGTCTCGAACTTAGTTAGATCCTGATTGCTTAACCTTGCATTCCTGTTGTATGTATCTTTACTATGTAACAATCACTTTATTTGTTTCTGTACCTCTGTCTGTACAAACTGTTGTTGTGTAATCTGATTTACTATATGTGACGTGGAACCTTTGTAAAGGAGTCTATGACTCAAAGGTATTTCTGATTCTTATGAAATAAAATAGAAATAAAATAACATCACAGACACAATGGATGTCGAAGACATTTGGAAAGGAATAAAGGAAGCAGTCCTAGTAGCAACACAACTCTGTATCAAAACGGTGAAGAAAACAAACAGATGCAAGAAACCCATTTAGTTTACAGACAGGGTCCAAAGAACAATCAGAAACAAAAGGAAGGCCTTTCACAGATTCAAAAAGCTCCAAGGGGCAGGTGAATGGGAAGATTATATTGGAAAAAATAAAGATGCAAAGGGGGCAGTAAGGGATGCAAAGGCAGAAACAGAGCTCCAGATTGCAGAAGGGATAAATTCAGGAGAAAAGCAATTCTTTCGATACATACAAGAAGAAAGGAAAAAAAGGGGGAGGGATAGCTAAATTGTTAATAAAAAATAATAATAATAATAAAACTTTATTTTTAAGGCGCCTTTCTAAAACCAAGGTACCGAACATGGTTGACATATCATACATTGCAAATTATTTAAAATACAAAAAACAAACATAAAAACACAATAATCAAACAGACTTCAATCAGCAAATGCTTGTGTCCAGAAATAAGTTTTTAAGGCCTGTTTAAATCCCTCCATGGTCCTGCACTCACATAACTGATGGGGTAGAGAATTCCAGAGGGTGGGAGCAGCGAACATAAAAGCTCTAGCCCCAGCAGATCTCAAACGCACCCTCGGTATCTCTAGCAACCCCTCGTCAGCTGAGCAGAGCGATCACACAGGGCGGTAAGGAACCAGGAGCTCTTTCAGATAATCTGGTCCCTATCCATGTAGGGTTTTGAAAGTCAATAGAATGACTTTAAAGGTAATCTGCCACCGTATCGGCAGCCAATGCAGTTCGTGCAGCACTGGAGAAACATGACTAAACCGAGATGTATCAATCAAAAGTCGGGCCACAGCATTCTGCACCAGCTGAAGGCGGCAGATTTCCACCCCAGATAGCCCTAGGTATAGGGAATTGCAATAGTCCAAATGTGTGGAAACAAAGGCGCGGATCAGCGTAGGAAGATCACCAGGGGCAATGAGGTGCTTAATCCTGGAGATATTTCTCAGATGGTAAAATGAGGATTTGACGACGGCAGACACCTGGCTATGCAGGGTAAGCTCATCGTCAAAAATTATCCTCAGGTTCTGCACCTATTCACAGGTCAGGAGAGGGAAACCCCCAAGGCAAAGCCCGGAGGGCAAACCTACCCCGACCCCCCCCCATCCGAGACACTGGATCCACAACCAACACTT
Source organism: Neoceratodus forsteri (assembly GCA_016271365.2). NCBI lineage: Eukaryota > Metazoa > Chordata > Ceratodontiformes > Ceratodontidae > Neoceratodus > Neoceratodus forsteri. The sequence goes on from CM057454.1 coordinate 756,855,006, forward strand.
CAGTCTTATCAGAATTCAATTTCAGCCAACTTGCATCCATCCACTCCTGGATTTCATTGAGGCAGTTATTAAAGACTGAGAGAGCTCTATCCTGGTCAGGTATGAAAGAAAGGTAGAGCTGGGTATCATCAGCATAGCAGCGAAACCTCAGCCCATACCTTCTTACAATGTCTCCGAGGGGCAGCATATACACTGTGAACAACATGGGGGACAATACTGAACCCTGAGGAACCCCACATGACAGAGCAACTGGATCAGAGGAATTAACCCCAGATACCACTCTCTGTATTCTTCCGGTGAGGTAAGATGTAAACCATCTGAGGACTACACTAGATAGGCCGCAGATGTACATCAGATGGTTCAGCAGTACCCCATGGTCCACAGTGTCAAACGCTGATGAGAGATCAAGGAGGACCAAGATGGAACGGTTCTTCTGATCCCTGGCCATCGGGAAATCATTGAGCACCCAAACCAGCGCCTTCTCGGTACTATGCCTCTTTCAAAAACTGAACTGGAGGGGTTCATAGATGTCATGGATGGTCAGGTGGTCCTCCAGTTGAATGGTCACTACTTTCTCAATCATCTTCCCTAAAAAGGGAAGATTAGAGATCGGTCTGTAGTTAACATGGCAGTCGGGGTCCAAAGAAGCTTTTTTCAGAAGGGGTGTAACCACCACCTCCTTCAGAGAGCTGGGAAACTCACCTGTTTCCAAGGAGCACCTGACTATCTGTGTAAGGACCGGACCAATGGAATTAATACAACCCAAAATCAGGGAAGTTGGTCCAGGATCCAAACTACAGCATGTAGGGCGCATACCCTGGACAATCCGCATGACATCCATGAACTCCGGTTGATTGAAAGTACTCCAAGAAAACTGAGGGGTGTTAACCACATGCTGGTCCACAGCAACACCAGAGTGTGCTGATTGGAATGCTGCCCTGATGTCGACCACCTTATTCACAAAGAGTCGAGCAAGCTCCTCACACTCAATCTGTGAAAAAGCTTTCCACACATGTAGACAGACTGGGTTGCACAGTCTATCCACAGTGCGAAAAAGTTGAGCTGGTCGATTCTGAGCCCCAGCAATTTCCCTGGACAGGAATTCTGCCTTCTTACGGGAAATTGCTGATTGATAAGTGTCATAATACTCCATCAATTTAAGGTGATCGGCATCTAGGGAGGATCTCCACCAACAGCGCTCTAACCTTCGTCCCAGTTGCCGCATCTCCCTCAATGTCCCATCAAACCATGGGGACTGAGGTCGAAGGGGGAGGGGACGAACATGGATGGCAGCAACAGAATCCAGGGCCGCCACAATGGTCTTATTATAGACCATGTCAAGAGCCTCTGGATGGTTGTTTGCTACTGGAAGGGACGATAGATCAAGAACCCGCCGCTAGGCCTTCAGAACTAATTCCTCGTAAAGGGTGATACCTGACCATCTCCACAGAAGTGGGCCTACAAAGGGGGGTGCTAAAACCAAACCCCACGGTGTAGTGATCAGACCATCTGACTGGTTCTACCCCCAAATCTGAGGCCTCGATCCCCAGGAGGAAGACTAAGTCGAATGAGTGACCGTGCTTATGAGTAGCAGTAGTAACAATGTGCGTCAGGCCCAGAGATGACATTAACTGGAGGAAGTGTTGTCCAAATGGTGAGAGTTTATCATCAACCCAGGCACTGAAGTCACCCAGAACCATCAGTCTGGGTGACTCGAATGCCATGTCGATGACAAAGTGTGTCATTTCCTGAAGGAAACGCTTCTCGTCACCAGGTGGACGGTAAACAAGAGTGATCCTGCAGCCTGCACCAGCTACAACAGTACACTCAAATGACTCAGCCTCCTCAACTGGTATACTCATTAGGTTGAGTTCGGTCTTAAAACAGACTGCCACCCCCCCACCCCATGATCCAATCTCGGGCGGTGAATCACTGAGTACCCAGCTGGAACAGACGCCTCCAAAATGGGGCCGGAATTCTCATCCAGCCAGGTCTTGGTGATACAAGCCAGGTCCACTGATCCTACAAGATCAGCAATAATTGCAGTCTTGTTTTTGATGGACCTGGCATTGCATAACACTGCCTGAGTTGGACAAACCTCCAGAGCAGGCCGGAGCATCTGCCTATCAAAATCGATAAAGCCCTTGGGTATGGAAATTAGGCAAGGTGCACCACATTCCTGATTCCATTTTGTCCCAGGGCATCTCCTGGACCTCACAAAAATGAATGTGGTGGCTCCGCTATTCACCTCCCACTGTTCAAGGCCCTCCCCCTTCACGTGCAATAGGGGATAATCTGATAGAGGAGTACTACAAAGGCAGAGGTTCTGAATAACTTTTTCTGCTTGGTATTTACCAAACAGAAAACCAGACCAGTACCAGAAAGTGGAATAAGGATGGTTGCTAGGGGGATCAAGTCAATGGAATCACCAACATTCACCTCAAATAAGCTCAGGGAGGGATTGACAGCCCTTAGGCTGGACAAATCACAGGGGCCAGATGGTTTACGCCCGAGAGTACTGAAGGAATTGGCATATGAGCTGGCTAAAGCCTTGGCACACCTGTTCAACAGCTCACTGAGACCAGGAGTGGTGCCAGGGGACTGGAGGAGGGCAGACATGGCACTGCTCCACAAGGGAAGGGTTAGAGAGGAGGTGGGGAATTACAGACCGGTAAGCCTCACTTCGGTTGTGGGGGAAACTGATGGAGTCCTTAATCAAACGTGACCTCATGCAATACATAGAGGAAAATGGGCTCCAGGATAACAAACAACATGGATTCGAGGCAGAGAGGTCATGCCAGACAAATCTCATTACTTTTTTGACTCGGTGACAAAGGAACTTGATAGTGGGCATGCAGTTGACCTTCTGTACTTCAATTTCAGCAAGGCATTCGACTCAGTGCCAAATAGATGGCTACTGACAAAGCTAGAGGACATAGGGGCCGCTAAGACAATTGTCAGATGGGTGGCCAACTGGCTCATGGGCAGGAAGCAAAGGGTAGTAATAAATGGGGTGAAATCAAATGAGGGTGAGGTCACAAGTGAAGTCCCTCAGGGATTGTTACTGGGCCCGGTCCTGTTCAACGTATTTATGAGTTACATCAGGATGACATCTAGGGCAAGATTGTCCTGTTTGCAGATGACACCAAACTGGGAGGGTGGGTGGACAGCCAAGAAGGGGTTGGGGACCTACAAAAACTGAAAATATGGTCATGTCTGTGACAGCTGAAATTCAACGCAAAAAAGTGCAAAGTTATGCACTTGGGGGGAAAAAGGAATCCTAGGATGGAATATTGGCTAAATCGAGTGAGGCTGAGTACCTCCCAGGAGGAGAGGGACCTGGGGGTCATCATTGTTGACACCATGAAACAAACAAGCCAATGCAATAAAGTATACTGCAGGGCGAATAGAATGCTGGGATGTATAAGCAGAGGGATCGACAGCAGAAATGAAAAAGTAATTGTCCCCCTCTACAGATGCCAGGGTGAGACCGCACCAGGAATACTGTGTCCAGTTTTGGATGCTGCACCTGAGGAAGGACAGAGACAGATTGGAGGTGGTTCAAAGGAAGGCAACAAAGATGATCCAGGGTCTTCAGGAACTAACCTATGAGAAGTGACTGACATCAATGAATATGTATTCGCTGGAAGCAAGAAGGGAGAGAGAAGACATGATTGAGACATTTAAGTTCCTGAAAGGCAAAAAAAAAAAGTGGCAGAGTCCGAGGAGCTATTCCATTGGGTCACCAACTCAATGACCATGGGGCATGAATGGAATCTGAGAGGGGAAGCTTCAAGAGGTATCTAAGGAAGTACTTCTTCACAGAAAGAGTGGTGAAGCTGTGGAACAGCCTACTGGCAGAGGTGGTGGGAGCAGGGTCTGTGAGAGCTTCAATCAGGGGTGGGACAAATACAGGGCTCAGATAAGGGGTATTACAACAGGTACAAATGGAAAAATCAGGGTGAGGTTAGATCTTAGGATCTGTAAGAGGTCCTGGGTTTCACTGGACAGACTCAATGGAACTTCGGGTCTCCTTCTGCCATCATTTTCTATGTATCTATGTAATCCAATATCATAAGTAATTACAGGAGTGAATAGAGAACTCACGGAGGAGAGATTTCAGGTCAGGAAAGGAAGGAGCAGAATGAATGGAAGAGGGAAAAAAAACCTTAGTTTAGGGAAACGGAATAAGAAGGCAGCTTAGCCAGCATTAGATTTCATTTGAGGAGAGCAACAGAGCAAGAACAAGCATTGCGAAGGGAATAAGAGGACAAGGGGGGGGGGAAGAGGGACAAGCAAGATATGAGGGGATGCAGCCAAACTGATGTTTGGAGATAAAGGAAACACAGAGGGTAAGGTGCCTGGCATCAAGAGAGGGGAGGAAGAGAGAAGAGTACAACGCACAATGATGTGTATGCAGGGATTTGTCAAGGGCAGAGTGACAGAAGAAGTGAAAGAGAGAGAGGGTCCAGTCTAGCTAAAGTGAACTTTGGAGCAGCACTATAAGCAATCTTTCCGTAATCGAAAATGGGGATAATCATCTTAGTGAGGATTTTTTTGCATACTGGAAGTGGAATGCTTCTGTTATTTCTGTATAGCGCCCCAAGCTTGGAGTGGAGCTTCTTGTGGCTATCATCTACGTGAACAGAAAAAATCTAGATGGTGATCCAGCCAGACCCTGAGGTACTTGAAAGAGGAGACATCTTCAATAGTTGCACCTTCATGGGTATGAAAGAGGGAAAGGGGAAGACTCAAGCAAGCCTCTGCCTGATGCCAAAAGTCACATAAACAGTTTTCTTAGCACTGAGAGATAACTGATTTTCTTGGAACCAGAGCTAGATGTCGTTAGAGTCCAGTTAGAGCAGGTTCATGAGGTCAGGGGCAGAGGAGCCAAAGAAAAAGAGAACTGTGTCATCTGTATACATATGCATATATGAATAGACACAGAAGAGCAGGCATTGGAGAGGTCATTTAGAAAAATGGAGAAAAGAACTGAATCAAGAATAGCTCCTTAGGGGGATGCTTGAACTGATAGGGAGTAGGTGGGAGGCAGCCTCCAATACGGCTAGCTTAAGACCTGACCTCAAAGTAAGAGTGGAACCACTCAATAGGGAAGCTGAGAGGCCAGCTACCTTAAGCTTGTCCAGGAGAAAGTGATAGGCTACAGTGTTGAAAGCTTTGGCTAAGTTGACAAAAATGGCGGATGTGACAAGATCCTAATCCATGCCAGAAAGGATAGTAAGAATGACCTAGAGGAGAGAAGTGGAAGAAACTTGACTTTCTAAAGTTAGACTGGAAAGGAGTGAAGAGCAGAATGTTGAGTCAAGAAAAGGGGAGAGTTGGGAAGGAACAAGGTGTTCCTGCAGCTTAGCCAGAGTGGGAAGGAGAGAGAAAGGATAGAAGTTACCTGGGGTAAGTGAGGTCACTCCTTTAGGAGGGGAATAACAGTAGCCAAACTTCAGAAGTTAGGGACACAGTATAAGGTGGAAATGGGATTCAGAAGGTTGTAGGTAATAGGAACGGCAGAGAAAAATAGGAGTCTAGTGTCAAGACCATCAGGACTCACACCCTTGTGAGGATTTAGAACCAAGAGGGCCTTAAGAGCATCAGTAGGATATTGAGTGAAAAAGAACAAAGGGAGGAGGAGGCAGTGGGACAGGTAGAGGAGAAGAGTGAGAGGGAAGAAAAGAAGAGAGAGAGGGAAAGGAGGAGAGGAGTGAATGGGCACAGGAGGTGAAAAAGGAACTGAAAGATGAAGCAACAGCAGGGGGATCAGATATAGGAGAATCGTACATCTTGAGAACAGGGAGAGGGGACTGGGTTAGTGGGGAGAAAAGTGCATGAATAACCTTCCAGAACTTAGAGGGGTGATTAAGTTTGTTCTGGAGTGTGGATGTGTAGTGTTCAGACTTTGCAAGCCTTGTAGCTTTAGTACAAACATTACAAGGGAACCAGAAATTAGTACGGTGCCAGTGGAGCCAGAGGATTTGTAGGTCCTCCAGGCAAGGTCACACGCACAGTGACAAGCCAGCAACTCAGCTGAGATACACAGGAGGTGTGAACCCTGGACCCTAGTTCTTTTAAGGGGGGGGGGGGCATGGTGATCCCAGACAGACATAAATTTAGTGTTGAAGAATTTGAGGGTATTATCTGCATTGCCAGCTGTAGAAATAGGGGACCAGTCAGTGACTACCAGGTCAGCATGAAGGCAGGACAAGTCCATTAAACAGAATGACCAGTTCTAGATGAATTTGGGGAGAGCTTTGGGGCAATGAATTTTTTGGCACACACAGTAAACAATATGGTGGTCACTGAGGGCAACGAGGAGGATGTTAGCATCCACAGTATGATGAGGATGGAAAGAGAGGACCCAGACCAAGAGTGAAGGATTTTGAGATCTGAAATTAAAGTGAGTAGGGACAAAAATCAGCTGAGTTAAAAGGAAAGACTTCACGTTAAGGCAACATTTATGAAAAGAGGGGGAGAGCCAATTTAAATAAAAATCAAGTCATCATCAGCATCATCATCGTCATCATTTTTATCTCTAAAAAGCACCCTTCCAATGCGCAGGGTGCCCTTACAATCAATAAAATACATAAAATTCAGAATTTACATAAAACCTTCCCATCATACAAATTAAAATATACAGACGTTCCTTATATCAAAACGGACCTAATATAGATCCCTCAAAAAACAGAAAAGGCCTGATTAAATAAGTATGTTTTAAAACCCTCCACGGTCAGCCTATCTTGTATCTGACGAGGTAGAGAATTCCACATGGTTGGAGCTATAAAGGCAAAAGTTCTTCTTCCAGATGTTTTCAGATGGGCCCTGGGAATCTCTAGCAATCCCTCGTCAGAGGATTGGAGAAGGTGGGAGGGGGACAGTAAGGAACCAAAAGGTCTTGCAGGTACTGCGGTCCCTGGTCATGTAGGGCTTTATAGGTCAGCAATGCGACCTTGAAGGTTATCCACCACTGTACTGGCAGAGCCAGTGCAGTTCACGCAGCACAGGTGTTATATGCCTGGATCTAGGGGCTCCAGTCAACAACCTGGCTAGCGTATACTGCACCAACTGCAATCGGCAGATATCAACCCCCAGTAGTCCTAGGTAAAGGGCATTGCATTAATCAAGATGGGTGGTGACAAAGGCGTGGACCAGAGTGGGAAGATCTTCAGTTGGAATTAGTTGTTTCACCCTAGCTATAATCCTAAGATGATGAAAGGAAGACTTGACTATAGTCAACACTTGAGCTCTCAAGGTCAAGTTCTCATCAAAAATCATGCCAAGGTTATGCACCTGGTCTGAGACAGTTAGTGGTGTTCCTCCCAGCTCTAATCCAGAGAGCTGTCCCACCAATGTCCTGGCCGATCTACAATCTGGGTCCACAACCAATACTTCTGTTTTTCCAGGCTTTGGCCTCAGCCAGCTAGCATTCATCCAGTCCTGAATCTCAGTCAGACAGCTGTTAAACACCAAGACAGTACCTTTCTCCTGGCCAGGCACAAAAGACATGTATAGCTGAGAGTCATCCACATAGCAGTGAAAACTCAGACCATACCATCTTAAAATGTCTCCTAATGGCAGCATATATACTGTGAACAACAGTGGGGAAAGCACCAAGCCCTGCGGCACTCCACAGGGCAGCTCATAAGGGGCCAAGGAATAAACCCAAGACACCACCCTTTGAGATCTGCCCTCGAGGAATGATCAAAACCAACTGAGGACTGCCCCTCCAGTCCACAGAAGAGTCACAGGTGCTCAAGCAACACCATATGGTCCACAGTATCAAAAGCTGCTGAGAGATCAAGGAGAACCAAGATGGTACGAGATCTCCTATCTCTGGCCATCAAGAGATCATTTAGTACCTGGACCGGGGCTATCTTGGTGCTGTATCTTTTCCTGAAACCTGACTGGAGAGGGTTATATACTGCGGCTACTCAAATGATCCTCCAGCTACAGAGTGACCACCTTCTCAATAACTGTCCACAAAAGGCAAGTTAGAGACCGATTTGCAGTTAGCCGAACAGTCAGGATCTAAGGAGGGTTTCTTCAAAAGAGGCCTAACTATTGCCTCTTTTAAGGGATCTGGAAAAATGCCTCTCTCCAGAGAATTCCTCACTATCCCGGCCAAGACTGGGCCAATGACCTCAACACACCCTACAAGAAGGTGAGTTGGGCCTGATCTAAACTACAGCAACCTGACTGCAAAGTCTGGATGACCCTCACAATATCAGTGACTACCGGCAGGCTGAAGTCAAATCAGGTCACCTGGGTAACTGTACCACTCAGGTGATCAATGCAAGGACCAATAGGGAGGCATTGGTTGATCTCATTCCTGATGGAGGTCGCCTTATCAGTAAAAAACTGCACAAACTCATCACACTTTCCTTGTGACAATGCTCGACCAGATTGCAGACAGACTGGATTGCACAGTCTGTCCACAGCGCGGAAGTGCTGAGCTGGCCTGTTTTTAGCTACAGCAATCTCCTTGGACAGGAACTCTGCCTTCTTATTGGAAATTGCTGATTGGTAGACTTTGTAATGGTCTAGCAATCTAAGCCTGTTCTCCTCCAGGTGAGTTTTCTGCCAGTGTCTCTCCAACCTTCGCCCCTGCCTCTTTAATTCCCTTAGGGACCCATCATACCATGGTCAGGTCAGGTGAAGGGTCAGGAAATGAACACAAACAGGAGCGATGATATCGAGGGCCCCCAATGAACACAAACTGGAGTGATGGTGTAGAGGGCCCCTTCTATCGCCCTATTATAGGCGAGAACAAGGGACCCAGGATCACCGCTATCAGCTGGAATTCTAGAAAGGTCCAGTTCCACCATTAGGCCTTCTGAGGTAACTCCTCTTAAAGGATAGTACTGTACCATTTCCTTGGGGACAGGCCTATTAAGGGGAGTTGCAAAACTGAATCTCAGAGCGTGATGGTCAGACCATCTGACAGGTCCACCACTATGTTGGTGCTCTCCATCCCCAGGAGAAACACCAAGTCCAGTGAGTGCCCCCCCCCATGGGTAGCGGCAGTAACTACCTGTGTCAGGCCCAGTGATTCCATCAACTGGAGGAGGTTTTGTCCAAATAGTGAGAGCTTATTGTTGACCCAGGCATTGAAGTCCCCCAGAATTAAGCATCTGGGGAACTCCAACACCAACCTGGTGATGAGCTCTGTTACCTCCTGCAGGAAAGCCCTCCCATCACCTCGTGGACGGTAGATGAGAAGGATCCTGCAGCCTGCACCAGCCCCCATAATACACTCAAAGGAGTTGGTAGACCCCACTGTGACCTCCCTGAGATCCAGTTCTGATCTAAAACAGATTGCGACTCCCTGCGGCCCTATCTTGGGCAGTGTAACACCGAGAACCTGGCCGGAATAACGGATGCCAAAATGGGCCCCGCATTTTCAACCAGCCAGGTCTCAGTGATGTAAGCCAGGTATATAGAGGCTACTATATCGGCCACCAATGCAGTCTTATTCTTAATTGACCTGGCATTGCCCAGCACTGCTCTAGAGGTGCAAGAACCTGAGGATAACCAAACCACCTGCCTGCATGAATCAGAGCCCTTGGGTATGAAACAAGACAGGGATCCCTGTCCTGCACCCATTTCATCCCAGGGCACCTCCTGGCCCTCACTGTCTCTATCTGCTGACCCTTTTCCATCCCCCATCAAATCCCGGGACCCCCCCCCTCCTCGCAATATCCAGAGCACAACATCTCCTATATATTTCTGGATGGAATGGAAGAGTCTCAAATGGGCGAAGGTCCCTGACTCTGGAGGGGGAGTACTGCCTGACTGTGTCTATATTATCCCAACATATACTAAATACACACACTTACCCCACAAAATTAATCACTCAATCCCACAATCTAACACAAAGACACACTTTACCCAACACCTCTACTACTTAACACTAATTCTACTCCAAACACACACACACTCTAATACACTCATTCACACATTTAATCAGGACTAAATAAATCTCCCACACAGCCTGGGCAGCACGCAGCAAAATAAATATAATGCAGTATACACAGTCTCTAAAAAGTCACTTCAATATGAACTTGACTGCAGACCTCCCACCTCTGCACTATAAAGTCCCAGCACTGAGCAGACTCCTCTCACCAGCCTGTTCTGATTCCACAGTAAAAATTATTGAACCAGTCATCCAATTCCCAGTCTCCAATTCACCATAAAGCTTTCTTCTCCATCAAAGATTAAAAACTTTACAGTACCTTCTTACTGTACAGCCAGAGTTCAAGTAGCAGACCTTCTTCCCATTTTCCTTGTTGTTAAGTCCTTGTCTTTTAACAGCCACAGAATGACCTATTCGCCAGCTCAGTCCTGGCGTATACCCCCAAACCTTCCTCTTGGGGGAGCAACACAGCTATTCCTCCGACCTGCTCTCGGCTCCTCCTGAAGGCTGCGTGGCAAGGAGTCCCCTTCAGAAGCACCCGCCTCTACCTCCTATCTGGTCTGGGTTGCAACATGCTGGGACACCCCCTTCTGGGTGATCCCCGTAAGTAGTATGAGTAAGGCTGTAAGAAATTCACGGGAAAAATTACCATTTTTCACGGCACCCGCACGGTAGAATATGCCACTTTTCACGGCCAGCACGCATATTCCACAGATGATATAAAAAAATGCATCTAAATTTCCTATAATTATGTACTTTAATTTAAATTTACTGTTTTTTGTTAAACATCTGTAAAACACAAAAGGTCTTCAGCGGCTCTTGTCGCCTTGTTTTACATTTAAAATTAAGTATGCTCCTGTTTATGTGGAAAAAACGCATGGCACACTGTGTGAAAAACTCCCGAGCGGGAGTGTATGAAAAAAAAATGCGGAGTCGAGCTTTCTACAAAACTCTGGTGGCTCTAAAAGTTTAAAGGGGGGGGGGGGATAATTTTAATACAGGAGCACGCTCACTCCTTAAGCACCGTCTCTGTCCCTCGCTGCATCGTTGCATCCATCTGAGCTTAAACAAATACCACAAGTGAGTTGAAAGGAAAAAGGAGATGGACAGGGGCTTTGTGACTCGGGGTGGGGTGGCATTGGTAAATTACAGCCACCTGCCCGAGAAGATAAAAAAAATTAGTTTCTTTTGCAGACCGCTCGGTTCACGCAGAAGGTGAACCGAGCCGAAGGACAGAAAGGTGCTCTGCCTTTTTGTGCAGTTTTCTTTTTAAATAAGGTGGCAGAAGAGAGGAGAAACTGTTTGCAGAGGTGGAGTAGGAGCATTCACTCGTCACTTGTGCTAGGTCAGTCTCTCTCTCTCACCCTATTAATGAGTATATCAAAGGTCACTAACAAGCTGCAATTGAATGCTATTGCTCTATGGGATCACAGCTAATTAATTTGCATGGTATAATAGGAGAGAGGCAATTTTTAACTATGGTACTGACACATAACATTTGTAAAACTGTGCCGATGCATGGCAAAACAAAGAAATCTATCAATTTCATGCTACAGCCTGTAAATCACAGTGATCGTGAAATCCGTGCATGGCATGAATTTCTTACAGCCTTAAGTATGAGTAACTCACCAGAGGAGGCCTGGAAGGAGCTGGAGGAGAGTAACTCAGTTACTGAAGGTGTGGACGTGCCAGGGTAGCAGTTTATACATAAGTGGTTACAGCAGGTCGATCTTAGGGAGAAGGCTATGGATCTTGACATGGGCCACTCTCAAACCTTTAGGGAGAGACGAAGATAGGGAAGGGCCAGGGTTGAGTTTAATATCTCCTGCAACTAAAAGCAGCAAGGAGACCATGCACCTAAGAGAACCTATAAGACACTTATGGAAGAAAAGGAAGGGGTGAGTATTAAGAATAAGAGTTGGTAAGGTAGGAGGGAAGGAAGGACCTGAGTGTTTTGCAAGGAAGCCAAAAAGATGAGAAGAATCTGCAACCAGGATGCCAGGGAAAGTAAGGTAAAAGCAGGGTGACGAGGATGGGAGGGAGGGAAAGGGTGAGGAAGGGACAGTAGAGGACATGGGGAGATTAGGAAAGATGGAAGGGGAAGGGAGGGAGGTCAGGAAAAACAGGAGGGGGCAAGAGAAAAAGTGATAGGAGCAGCATAGTGGAAATGTAAAAAAGGCAAAAACACACATACAGTAGATACGTCGATAATATAGACAGTGTCGGCAGATAAGGACCTACGTCCCACCCAGTCTGCCCATTTGAGCTTGTAAGTTTACTTTATGTTTTCCTAGAAGTCTTTTGCTCCTTAACCCTGACCTCCAGAATTCCTTTATGCCTATCTGATGCATTCTTAAATCCCATGATTGTTTCAGTCCCCACCACTTTCTCTGGCAGGGTGTTCCACTTGTCCACCACCCGTTCTGTGAAGAAATTCTTCCTCACGTTTCCTGTGAATCGTCCTCCCTCCAACTTCATCCCATACCCTCTAGTCCTGGAACATCTTTTTCGCTTAAAAATAGTGTATTCCTGCACCCTGTTCCTTCCTGGAAGGTACTTGTATGTCTCTATCATATCCCCTCTCTCCCTCCTCTCGTCCAGGGAGTACATATTCAATTCCTTCAACCTGTCTTCATAGGACTTGTGATGCAATCCATGTACCATCCTCTGAACCTTCTCTACCTTGTCTATGTCCTTACGTAAGTAAGGTCTCCAGAACTGTACACTGTACTCCAGGTGGGGCTTCACTAGTGTCTTGTATAGTGGAATTATGGCCTCCCTTTTCCTGCTGGTGATGCCCCTGCCTATGCATCCCAGCGTCCTATTTGCTTTACCTGCTGCCTTGTCACACTGTTTCCCTACCTTGAGGTCATCAGAGATGACAACCCCAAGTCAAGATCCCTTTTCTGCTTGGTGCATGCTATATCCTCACCCCCCCAACTGATATATTGTGCCTGGGATTTTGTACCCCATATGCATTATCTTGCACTTCTTTGCATTGAATTTCAACTGCCAAACCCCTGACCTTTCTTCAAGTTTCTGCAGGTCCCTTCTCATTCTGTCTACACCCTCTGGTGTGTCTACTCTGTAACAGAGCTTTGTGTCATCAGTGAACAGGGAAATTCTGCCTTCTAGGTTCTGCGCAATGTCACTGATGAAGATGTTGAATAGGACTGGTCTCAACACTGATCCCTGTGGTATCCCACTGGTCACTCTTCCCTCTGTGGAGTGACAGCCATTTACCACCACCCTCACTGTCCTGCCGCCCAGCCAGTTACCTATCCACTGCACTACTGTACTGCCCACACCCATATTCCCCAGTTTGTGTAATAGTCTTCTATGTGGCACAGTGTCAAAGGCCTTGCTGAAGTCCAGATAGGCCATGTCCGCTGCCCTCCCCTGATCCACCTCCCTAGTCACCCAGTCGAAAAATTCAATGAGGTTGGTCTGACATGACCTCCCCCTAGTGAAACCATGCTGCCCTGGGTCCTGTAGTCCATTGACAACCAGATGTTCCACCAATCTCTCCTTCAGTAGTGCTTCCATGATCTTCCCCACTACTGAGGTGAGGCTGACTGGTCTGTAGTTCCCGCTTCCTCTTTGTTCCCACTTTTGTATAAAGGGACTACATCTGATGTCCTCTAGTCTTTGGGTGCCTCCCCTGTTTCCAGTGATTGGCTAAACAGGATAGCCAGAGGTTCAGCCATCACCTCTCTTAGTTCCTTAAGGACCCTGGGGTGCACCCCATCTGGCCCCATTGCTTTATCAACTCTTATTACTTCCAGTTCCTTCAGGACCCTTTCTCGTGTAAAGGGACTTGTGTCCATTTCGGCACCATTCCAACCCCTTGTACTCCCTTCAGACCCATCACCCTCCTCTTCCTCAGTAAAGACTGAGCAGAAATACCTGTTCAATATGTCAGTTTACTGTTGTCATCCTCCATGCGGCCCCCATCCTCCCCCTTCAGTCTCACTATCCCTCCCGTTGCCTTTCTTTTTTCACTTATGTACCTGTAAAAGGTTTTGTCCCCTCTATCCACTGATTTTGCTATGTGCTCTTCTGTCTGAGCTTTGGCTTCCCTTACTGACCTCACTGCCTCCCTTTGCTTCTCCTGGTACTTTTCCCTATTCCCTTCTGCCTGTGTCTTTTTGCATTGCCTGAATGCAATCTTTTTGGCTTTCACTTTCTCCGCTACCTCCTTGGAAAACCATAACAGCCTCCTCTTCCTTTTCCCCTTGCTAACCTACTTAATGCATAATTCTGTTGTTCTTGCAATCCCCATTTTAAATACTGCCCACTGTTCCTCAACCCCTGATTCCTGACCCATTCCCCTTAATGCCTCTTTCAAGCATCTCCCCATTTTCCTAAAGTCTGTCCTCCTAAAATCCAGGATACATGTTTTTGTGTGGTTTGGTTCTGCTCCTTCATACTGGAGTTCATACTGGATGAATAAGAAAATCAGAAGGCATGGCTCATAAAGATTTTTCCCACAATTCATTGGTAGTGGCAGATGCCACCAACTTCTTCTAGATACTTGTCCAGGTTCTGCTTAAAACAATATAAGCTTTCTGCCTCCACCACCTCCTGGGGCAGTCCATTCCATGTCCTTATTGTTCGACACTTAAAACACTTTTTCCTTAACTCAGTCCTGCTTAGTTCTTCACCCAATTGCCTATCATGCCTTCTCAAATGATAGGTCCTTTCCTTATACAGTAATCCCAACTCTGCTCTAAACCCTGATCCTTCAGAGATTTATATAATAATAATAGATGTCCTCTTGCCCTTCTACTCTCCAAAGACCACAAACCCAATATTTCCAATCTAGTCTCATATGACTCTTTCTCACAACCCAAAATCAACCTTGCAAGGGATCTCTGTGGTCTTTCCATTAATTTAATATTCCTCATCAATAAAGGACCTGCAACTGTAGAGCAAAAATCCAATATAGGCCTCACCAGATGTTTATACAATGGCATCAAAACCTCTCTACTCCTTGATTGAAAACCTCTCCTAATACAACCAACAATCTGCATTGCTTTGTTAGATGATTGTCTGCTATTTACTTCATTTCTTAAATCATTTTGGACATAGATACTCAGATTTTTCTCACATTCCGATACCCTAAGCTTCAGATCTTGCATATAGTAGCTCTGATTTTATTTTGTCTACCAAAATGCATGATGGTACATTTATCTTTATTAAACGTCATTCTGTTTTTTTTTTTGCCCAGTCGATAATGTATAAAAAATCCTGGCCAAAAATGAGTCTCTCATCAAACGTATTTACCACTGCTCCAACCTTAACATCGTCAGCAAATTTGATTAGTCTATTGTTACTTAATAATTTCAGATCGCTTATAAATATGCAAAACAGTAGTGGGCCCAAAACTGACCCCTGGGGAACTCCACTCCATACACTATTTAAATCAGACAGATACCCTTGAATCTTTACTTGCTGTGATCTATTACTTAGCCATCGTTCTACACATCTAACAATGTTCTCACTGATTTCCGTATTTATAAGTTTTTCTAATATTTTATAATGTGGAACTGTGTCGAATGCTCGACTAAAATTGAGCATTACAACATCAACGCTACTTCCCTCATCAATACATTTGCTGACGAACTCATAAAAGGTCAATAGATTTGTTTCACACTACCTATTTGGCATGAAACCATGCTGGTTCTGGTCCAAAATTCCCCTCCTTAACATACTTTCATAAATAGCATCACTCAAAGCTCCTTCAATAATCTTTACCACCACTGATGTCAAACTAACAGGATGATAATTCCCTGCATCACTCCTTATTCCCTTCTTATATACAGGCACTACATGTGCCGACCTCCACTCTGCAGGCACCTCACCATCACTTAAAGATTTTTGACCTAGTGTAGTAATAAGAGGTATCATCACTTCACTCAGCTCCTTCACAAAATATGGGTGGATACCATCTGGTCCGGCCGTCCCATCCCACTTCAATCTCCCTACTCTTTTAGCTACCCTCTCTACAGTTTTAATATTTTGGGGATCCAAATTACAGTTTCCCATATTACGCCTTTCAATATCAACATCATTCATCCTAAACACTGCTCCAAAACTTCTACTAAATTCATTGGCCATATCTATAGGTTCAGAGGTCATGACTCCATTTATAATTAAAGATCCAACTGTCCCCCTACTACCCTTTGTGCTATTTACATAGGTAAAAAACCTTTTTTTTATCTTTATTAACAGCTAGTCTAAATTCAAAGCCTTTTTTAGCATTTCTTATTTCTTTCTTTAATTTTCTCAGTACTTTCCTATAGCTCTGTTTAGATCTTTCTAATCCATTAGATTTCATTTTATTAAACATTATTTTCTTTTTCCTACACATTCTTAATATTTTCTTATTCAACCATGGTGGCTTTTTACCCTTGCGATTATAAGCCTTTCTACAAGGGATGTAGGTTTTTTTCAAATTATTGAATATGTTCAAGAAATAATTCCAAGATTCTTCCATATTTAAACCTTCAAACTCTTTTTCCCAATTGATACCTACCAATTCCTGTCTCATGGCTATATAATTTCCTTTTTTGTATAAATACTGCACTGTATTTCCCTTTGCTGGTTTAGATGCCCAATCCATTCTAAACATAATAGACTTATGATCACTGTTGCCTAACTGAGGTTGAATACTAACATTCTTTATTACATCAGGGACGTTAGTCAATAAAACATCTAAGATATTATTGCCTCTAGTAGCCTCTTTTATACATTGTTTAATACCACCTGAACTCAGCTCTTCATGGACTCTACATCCTAAATGATTACCAGGCAGTTGTTTTTTTCCCCACTCAATGTTGGGCATGTTCAAATCCCCCATGAGGATAATGTTAGTTATCCCGGTCTGATGTACAATGTCTTTAATATATGCCTCAGTTTCTTCTATAGCAACATCAGGAGCCCTGTAAAAGACAGAGACTCTATATTTTTTCCCTTTATCCCCAACAATTCAATACTAACATTTTCAATTACCGGGTAATCACATTGTTCCAGTTCCCTAACCTCTATTTGTTCTCTAACAAAAAGAACCACACCACCACCTCTTCTCCCCTCTCTATTTCTTTTAAACACTCTATATCCTGGAATATATTGTAACCACTCACTTTCATTATCCCACCATGTTTCTACTATTCCTATCAAATCCAAACACTCATTTGTAATTATAACCTCCAACTCTCCCATACTTGATACTGTATATTTAAACTTCTGGCATTGCAAAACATGGCCTTTATTTCGGATAACCTATTGTTATCTTTTTTTGCCACAGGAGCGTTTCGAACCCCATCATTTCCCCTCATCCCCTTTGTTTTTAGTTTAAACAATTCTCTACTACCTGACATAATCTCATTCCCATATTCTACTTCCTCTAAAATTCAGATGCAACCCATCTTTACAATACAAATCATTTTTTCCATCAAAAGTTCCATAATGTTTAATAAATTGAAAGTTCCTATCTTTGGACCATTTACACAGCCATTCATTTGCCAGTGCAATCCTTTTTACCTTGTAAAAATTAGCCCTAGGTTCAGGAAGTATCTCCGAAATCACTATTTCACAACCCTTCTCTTCTAGTTTCTCCACTAGCTTACTACAATCCTTCTGTGATTTCAAACCACAATGACTGGTGGTCACTGTTCCCTAGGTGCTCCCCCACTGTTACCCCCATCACACTGTCCCTGTTTGTGAGCACAAGGTCCAGTATTGCCTTCTGCCGAGTTGGTTCCATGACCAGTTACTTGAGGAAGGCACCCTGAAGGGAGTCCAGGATAAATCTGCTCCTAGTTTGCAGTGTATGTGTACACAGGGTGGGGGGTGGAGGGGACAAGAAGCAAAAGCTGAGTAAGATGAAGGAAGACTACCAAATGTTGGAGACCAGAATCAAATAATTAAGGGAGGCCTGGAATAAACAAATTAATTAGGGCAGTAAATTAACTTAAGTTTGTAAGGAGAACATGAGTAAACATGTAACAATCCTTTGACTCACCTTTGGCTGTTCCAGGACTCTCGAGGTCCTCACAGCAATTGTCTTCGAGGTGGGCCGGCCTGGGTTAGGATAGATAGGTATAGAGTGGTGTGGTGACTCCACCTGAGGAAGTGGTAGGGAATACCTGTAGGCAAATAGCAGGTTACCACCCCACAGGAAAATATATTAGCTGCCCCCTGAACAGTTCCTCACACATTCCGATAATATCCCCCTTCTTTACAGAAACACTTTATAGTAGCAATTAACATGAACAACAACAGTTGTTTATTGTAGGGGAAGGGGACAAAAGGGAGATAAAACAGCAGCAACAATAACAATTGGCTGATTGGCTGTGCTGGGGTTAAAGGTGGACAAAATGGCTGCTGAATACACAGTCCCCAGCAAAATCCTCATTTTCAAGGTCTTTGGCAGCCAGCATTCATGATTTATGTTTTGATTTCCCCCTAGTTCTGTAGCAGTCCCTCTGCACTCTAATCCCCATGCAGAGTTCAATAATTTAACTTAATCCCCCCCCGTCGCTGCTGCTAATAATCTGTGCCCCCAAGCAGCAGAACAGGCTCATTAATATTCATAAGGCTTTTATTACTGTTTATATGGTAGCCCCTGAGCACTCATTGGCGTTCCTTAAATAAACACTTTTTTGGCTCCTCAGGTGCCTCCTCCATGTCTCCGGACCCTGTTTTGCCCATCTAGGAGTCCGGGAGCACTGGAGAGGCTTTTGAATTGCCACAATAGTGGCGGGAAAACTGATGCACTTAAGTGTACATGCATGGACTGCCGCTGTCACACTTGAGCTATGAGATGCATGGTGGTTCCGCAGTACTTGCTCCTCCGGCCTGAAACTGACAGAGAACTTGGCAGGGGCTGGACAGAGCACCCTGGAACACCAGGAAACTCGGGACCATGCAGCGGGGAACCATTCGGGAAACAGGGAAAATTTGTATTCATTTAGATCTCAGATTACAAATACCTTTGAGCTTAGAGCTCTTTTACAAAGGTTCCACATCAGCAGCATAATGCAACAGGTTAACAGAACAAAAAGTATGACAAAACAGTAGACATAGAGAAAGGAGATCAACAGGTTTACAGACTAAACAGGGTATTGTAAAATAATTGTAAATAAGAAAAGAAAGCAATAGTTGACATTCACAGTGAATTAAAGAATAGAAATGAGTAACGCTAAGCAGTTTCATGCACAGGAATGCATAAAGTAAATTCAAAATCAGCCAAAACAAGCTTTGTCAGTTACAGGTTCAATCATAAGGTAAGTTGAAATCAGCCATCAGGCCTTGTCAGGACAGACGGGGGGCAGGTAGAGGGAGAAAAGGTGAAGGAGGGAGGGTAGCAAGGGGAGGGATGTTAGAGATGGTGCTAAGGAGATTTAACCGTAATCAAGTGCTAGGGTTTTAGATTGCCAAAAAGGGTTTAGCAGAAACAGTCACAGGAGCGAGTGGCACAGAGTAGTCACTGTAGCTTGGATTTGAAAGGACCCAAATTGAATTTGGAGGAGATGTCACAGTTGATGGCATTCATCCAAAGAGGGGCTCTGTAGGTGAACAATCTTTGTACCTGGGAGGTACGGCAGCAAGGGACCAGAAAGAGCTGGGATTCAGAGCCATGGGTATGGCGGGTATTAAGAGAGGGGCTGAGAGGACCTTGAATTCCAGGTGGTAGGAGGCCTAGGGTTATTTTCGTGGCCATCAGGCTTGTTTGATATTTGATGGGATGCTCAAAGGTAAGTCCGGAATGGGGGGCTTACAAACAAAATAGGAAAGTGGAACAAAATTGCTGTATAACAGGGTAATCCAGTTAGGATAGTTGAAATGCACCTTGCAGTTCAAAATACAAATGAAAAATACTTTATTATAAGCAACCTTGGCAAAACCAAATGAGAATCAGAGCTCACAGCAGATAAATAAATTAATTATCTAAAATAAGGGAATACTCAAATAGGATGGGCTAAGATAGCCAGAAACTTAGGCACATTAACAAAGCTAGATTCATTCTTACCTTGGTGGCCATTTTTGTGTCAGGTAAGCAATGGATGGCTCAGACTTCATATGAAGCTACTGGAAGTAATGTAAACAGGATAAGAGCAACTTGAACACTGCAACGTAATAACAGGTGTTGGGGCTCACAAGAGCTAATAAAAAATGTAAAGGAGAGGAGCACTCTTTTAATACAGGTTACACTTACAGTTCAACAGTATGCAAGACATTAGTCCGGGGGGGGGGGTCAAGTTTAGAAGTCCAGGGGAACCTCATGGTTGGCTGATGGCACACTCACGGCTGACTCATGGCAGACTCTATGTTGCCCTTTAGGTACGGTCCTTAAGCATTAGGACTGCAGCATAGGACCACAAGGAACAGGCAAGAAAAAAACTGATGGAAGCCCTACTCAGCACCACTGGCAGTCTCTCAGTTGGAGGACCAGGCAACCAAGGGGCAAGTCCCAAAGTCAAAACAGCACCACACAGTTCAGCACCACAAGTTAATCCAGGGAGTTGGGAGCCTGACTGACTCCTGATACAGACACCAGCAGCTGAGAACAGAAACTCGGTTAGAATGTGGCAATTCACAAGCTATGCTGCTCTAATTGAATGGAAGCCCTGACCAACACCACTGGCAGCCTCTCAACTGGATAACCAGAACCAGGCAACCAAGAGGCAAGTCCCAAAGTCCTGTGATCAGCAGGAAAATGACACCACACAGTCAGCACCACAAGTTAATCCAGGGAGCAAGTAGACGGACTGACGACTGACACAGATGCCAACAGCTGAGAACAGAAACTCTGTTAGAATATGGCAATTCAAGAGCCATGCCACTCCAATGTAATAGAAGCCCCACACAGCACCACTGGCAGCCTCTCAATTTGAGGACTGGGCAACCAAGTCCCAAAGTCATGCAATTAGCAGGAAAACAACACCTTACAGTCCAGCACCACAAGTTAATCCAGGGAGCAGGGAACCAAAATACTTACATACAAAAACACCAGCAGAAGTAGGCCTTACGGTCTGTTGAGTCTGCTTGATTGTGCAGCTAGCTCCTTAACTTGCAGATGCCCCACCCTCCCCACCGCTCTTCATCACAACCTCCCACCCTGTTCCACAGATGCCAGCAGCTGAGAACCACATAACCATGAACATCTGCACCCGTAATTAATGGCTGTCTGATTAGATGTAATCATATGTTATGATCTGTGACCATTACTTACTTGTGAATTAGGGTATCATCTAAATTGTTGCTAGAAAATGTAGTATGCAGTTTGAAGTACCCACACATTGAGGCAAACAGTGGTGAAACCTGCTGTAGGTGTAAGGTGATACAGCTATGGTTCTGCGCTCGTCGAAGACTGTCTCCTGTTTCCTGCGACATATTAATTCTCTTTTTGTTGGCATCATAGCACATGTGGCAATGACACTTAAAATTCAAACAAAATAGAAAATTGATAAATAAATTGATTACTTGGATATACTTTCATTGTATAAATTGAGTCAAGAACAAAACAACTGATAAATGCCAAAACAGTTACACCATCATTTCAGTATATTGTAGATGGAGGTTGTGATGATGTTGAAGGTTTGGGGAGTGAAAACTGAGCATCTGATGGATTGCTATCCTCAGCATGGGAGTATGTGCATGAGTCATTGATCCTAGACTTCCACCTGGTTGCATCTTTGTGGATGTGTAGTGTGAAAAACAAAGGTGGAGATGGCTGACGTTCAGATCACATGCCTTGTGCAGGTCTATAATTGCATGTGTATCTGCATCACTGACTGACAGTGACACAAGTGTGAAGCAAGAGAACATGGTGATCTATGGAGCAGTAGGGTAGAACAGCTCAGACTGTGGGGGTGGTGCCTGGGGGCAGCAGGGTTCAGTAGCTCTGGGTGATGGGTCATGGACAAGGAGCAGCAGAGTGTGCCAGTACTGACTATTTTTAAGGGGTCAGTGTTCAGCAGGGTGCAGAAAACCCAACTGTTGGGACAGGGGTCAGCAGCAATTAGCAGTGCACAGCAGATCTGACTGATGTGGCAGGGGACAGAGGGCAACAGGCTGCAGCAGCCATGACTCTGGCAGTAGGACCTGCGTACAGCAGTTCTGCCTGTGGTGAACTGTGGTGAAGGGAGACAGGAGGCAGCAGGCTGCAGCAACAGCAGAACAGTAGCTGTTCAGCACAGAGTGTTTAGGAATGGGACATGGACAGCAGAGTGCAAGAGCCATGACTGTGGTAGCAGGAGACAGTGGGCATCAGGAGTTAGCAGTGCAAAACAGTCTCAAATGATGGTGGATGACCCAGTGGGCAGCAGGGCACAGCAACCACAATTGATGGGCCAGTGGGCAGCAGGGTGCAGCATATGCGAATATATGAAAGAAGAAAGGGGATAGCAGCCTAGATAGTGATGCAGGGCACCAGTGCCAGCAGAGTGCCTTAAAATCAATGTCTCTAGGGGCAGGGTGCAGCAGGGTTCAACAGCACAGTGGAGGACTGGGTTAAGGTTCATACCAAGCAAAATAAAAAAAAGCCAACATCTTGGCTGTAAGATTAATTATTTTATTTATTAAACATAAAAAAGGAAGCAGCACCCTCCCAAACCCATCAAAGTTTCATGCAGTCATGTGTGCTTTGTCAAGGCCCAGGGAACAGGGGGCAGCACTGTACAGCAGGACTGACTTTTTGAGCAAGCAATAGGGTGAAGTAGGGAGCAGCAGGTGTCAGTAGCACAAACTGTTCATGCAGGGGATGGGGCAGCAGGATGCAGCTGTCATGACAATGGAGGGGGGTTGACAAGGGGCAGTCATGTGGAGCAGCATAGACTGTGGAGACAGGGGACAGAAGGTAGCTGGGCACAGCAGGCCCGACAGTGTGGGCAGGGTAAAGTGTGCAGCAGGGCACAGCAGATTGAAAGCTGGGACCAGAGATAGAAGGCAGCAGTAGGCAGCAGCCCTGGCTTTTAGGGGACGGGACAGAGGGCAGCAGGGTGCAGCGGCACCAACTATGGTGGCAGGAATTGGTGGCAGCAGGGTACAGCTACCATGGCTGTGGTAAAAGGGGGCAGCAGGATGCAGCAGCTCCACAACTGTTCATGCATGGGGCAGGGGGAAGAAGGGTGCAGCAGCAGGGTAAAGCAGCCAAGACTGTCTCTAACTGTATGCACAGCTGCATCACTGAGTGACAATGACCTAAGGAGAGTGTAGTTATGATGTGGTTAATAAACATGGTCTGTAAGCTGAAGTGATGCTGTTCTCACCCTGGGAGGGGGGCATAATGCGCCACTCAAGCAATGTGAACACATTGTAGCATGGTCAATGTACATTGTGCAAAAGCAATACTGAGCTGGTGAGGGCAGCCATTACATGCATATTGCATGTCTATAACTGCATGCACACGTGCATCACTGACTGACAGTGACCAAATGATTAAATGTGAAAAGAGGGCCATTGTGAGAGTCCAGTATAACACAGTGAACAACACTGCATAGCATGCTAAACAGATTCTGGATGCAGTCTCCTGGTGGTGGTGGTGGGGGTGTTAAAAATCTGAGCAGTAACCTTTCTGACAGTAAGTCCCAGTAAATGGGGGGCCGGGGGGTGCTGTGTAAGTGAGTGTGAATGAATCATACACTGCAATAAAGCATATTAACAATTTGATCACAGTTATGGACATTGACAATCCAGGGAACATCATACTTTTAGTGGCAGTATCATGTGATTGGAAGAGTGATGGTACATTGGTGGATCAAAGTGGGTACACTAAGAAGTGTTTTAAAGACAGTGATATTACAACTACATAATAACAATAATGTTTAAGCGTGAGTTTACCATAATGTGTCATTGAGATGGTTAGCAGGTTCAGGTTCATCTCCACCACCATCAGCCAGATCAAGAAAGTATGGTTCCTAAATGTACAGTTGTACCTTCTGGAGGTTGAAAACTGGTGAGAGTGGAGCAAACAAAATCCTCTTCATGATGCAAATTTGAAACTTCTGTATGTCACCACTGCCTGCATCACTGTCCACGTCTGCAGAAATGACACAAAATACATCTTCTTCAGTGTCTTGAACATTACTAGACTAACCAGTAGCTACAGACTCAGACAAACCATTCACCATGAAGAAGCAGTATTAGAATTCATTTGATCTTTACTTTTCAGTTCTGAATACTTTATCTTCAGTGTCACATCAGAAAGTACTGAATAAATATTACATTCAGGAGCTGTGTCATTACCTCCATCATGACTAATAGAAGGAAATATTAAAACTCCATTCATTGCAGAACACACACACTACTGACACCTGATCCTGAAGTGCATGACAAATCTGACACTACAGACAATAGACTCAGACAGCACACTGTGTGAACCCTGCAAAGAAATACTAGCTGGCTGAGTATTACATGTCAAATGATTATGATCATTGATTGGCAAACCACCTCCACAATCAGATATCATTTCTGCCATAGCACTGTATTCTGTAAAATCCCTGCTTCCTTGCACAGTAACTACATGTGCTGCACTGTCAGTCTGTGTTAAAACTAATCTGTGATCACTTTCTGTGTTAAAACTAATATGTGATCACTTTTTCTTCCATCGCAGAAACAACACTTGACTCAGACACAGCAATAGTGTCCTGTTAAAAAATTTGATTTTTCAGCAATTAACAGTGCAACTAAGAGCTACAACTCAGACCAAACTTTCAAGATTTTATGTCAACACTCAAGAGACTTGAATTAGAGGCAATGCACTCCTCTTTACCGAAACCAGCAGCAAAAGACTTTAAAAAGACATGGCACCAAACTCGGCCATCCAGCTCTTGCTAACATGGACTACTGCATACAACTCCCAGAGTCCTTTGTCCTCCCATAGTCCTTCAGGCACCCATAACAGGCAAAGGCACCAATCAATATCCTCTTCTTTGCTGCTGACCAGCTGATTAGCTGACAACGGTGTGGCCATTTCAATGGCAGTTTGCGGTCGGCCTGTTTTCCATGGCACATATCGTCCCCCTACTCGCTGCAACTGATGAGGGCCCGGCAATTGCTGCTGAGTGTCTGGCAGCACTCAATGATGAAGCAGTTTCTTGAAGACTTCTGGTGCAATGCAGTTGCAGGGGTGACCATACTTTGTGTACTATGAAGAGATCCCGGCACAAGGGCACATGTGGGACAAGGACTACCTGGCAGTTGAACATGGGGAAGCTTTAGCAGCGTACAACTACATGCTCCCATCCCAGGTGAGACAACAATCTCCTGTTTTAAGGCAATCTTGTAGGGGAAGGTCATGATCTCTACCTTCTCCCCGGATTAGGGTGCCCCTCCCGCTATGGAAGAGGGGACTTCAGAGGACTGCAGGAGTAGGCGGTCTCTTACTGGTTCTGCCCCAGTCCTTCCCACAGTGGCTTTTTCCGCTGAGCCTATCCATTGAGGGAAGGATCCCCATTCTGAATAGATCTGTGATCAGGCTGCATGTGCTCTAGGAAGCTCGAGACCCACCAACTTCATCGAGGGTGGTACTGACCCCACGTCCAGTGGGTTAACTAATACTGGACTCAGAAAAAAGGAGGGGCAGCCACAGTCCTTGGACACCCCTAAGGCCAGGAAGGTCACACAAAAAAGAAAGCATGTATCTCATCCTCCCATCCACTCCCACAGCCCCCCCCCCAGATTCACAGTTAGGGGGAGGTTATAGGAAGGACACTTCGGACTCCTCAGCGTGTGTGTCGGAGTCAGACATTGACTCTTACCAATCTCTCCCAAAGTCTTGGCACAATGAGGGCCATCCCGTTAAACTTACCCAGAAGCCTACCTGTGGAATCCCATATGGAGGACCCAGGAATCCACTAAGTTACCTTTTGATCAGGATGCCCTGGGGGACTCTCCATTTGAGTGGATCCCTTCTCCTGAGGTCACAGACTACCTGGTCAGACACCTGTGCAAGCCTCTGGACAGAAAGGCTCACAGGAAGCTCCAGAGGGACTGTCCTAGACCCCTCCTCCCTTTCAGGGTTGCCTGACACCTGAGTTCGATAAGAGATTCTCCACCTATCAGGTCAAGGGAATCAAAGACCCCAAGAAAGGCTTGGATAAAAGCCTCAAGGCAGTTCAAGACAAACTGCTGGACCTAGTGGGACCCTTGGTGTTACTTAACAATGTGGCTCAAGAGGCACGTACTAATCACAGTCAGATTGATCCAGATTACCTACAAGATGCAGTAAAAGATGGAATTTAATTTTTTGGGTAACACAAATGTGGCCTTCTTGGCTGAAAGAAGAAAGATTGTCCTTTTGAAATTCCACCGAGACTCTTCGGAAATGGCTTCCAAAGACACAGGCCTGGAGGCAGATGACTTGCTATTCAATGAACCCTTACTCAAAGAGCTTGAAAAATTGGACAAATACTTTTCTGGGATCAAGAAGACCTAGTTTTTGCATAGGCCAGCAGAGGCAGGAGGCACTCTTTTAACTGGGATCAGACCCAAGGCTTTCACCAGGGCTCCTTGTTTGATGGCTGTTTACCTATGGATCTTGGTCTTGAGGAGACTAGGAATTTTGATCTACAGGATGCTTCCGTGGGGGTAGAGGCTCAACCACACCCATCCCCACCCCTCAATCAGGTAGGTCACCCTCAGGGGGGAATCCTCCCTCAATCTCTCTCTTTCACTCAGTTCCTCTTTGTCTCAAGCCCTCCTCAGCTGGCGAGTAGACTGTGTGTATTCTTCCACAACTTGGAACTCATCACGCAGGACATGTGGGTTCTAAATGTGGTACAGGGATACCAGACCCAGTTCAAAACCATCCCATTCCCCCTTTCAGGTCATTCCCTTCTTTCCCTGAAGAAGAAATTGCTCTGATTTCCCAGGAACCGGACTCCCTTTATTCCAAAGGTGCCCTAGTTCATGCCCCACTGGGGCTCAAGGCTGGACCAGTTCAATTTTCTTGGTTCCCAAGAAAGATGGAGGTCATCAGCCGGTCAACAACCTGACAGACTTTAATTATTATTATGTTGTCTATAGTCATTTTAAGATGGAAGGTATCCATCTTCTCCAAGATGCCCTTCTCAAAGGAGATTGTCTGGTTAATCTGGACCTGAAGTATGCTTACCTAACAGTTCTCATCCATTTGGATGACCAGGGAAAGCTAACATTCTCATGGGAAAGGAATGGGTGACCTGGCAGTTCACTTGCCTTCCTTTTGGCCTTTTCTCAGCCCCATGGTGCTTCATGAAGCTTCTGTGCCCAGTGGTGACCTTGCTCAGGGCCACGAGTGTCAGGATTAGAATTTACTTGGACAACATCTTGATAATGAATCAGGAAGCTCCGTCTCTAGTGAAGCATCTTTACCTAACCACCTCCCTGCTGGAACACCTCTGCTTTGTCATCAATCAGGAGAAGTCAATCCTGTCCCCCAGCTAGATGATCTTTCATGAGGTTCAAAGTGGACTCAGTAAAAGCCTGCCTCACAGTGCCTGTAACCAAGGTCAAGGGCATAAAGAAGGAGTTATGCAAGCTCCTCAGGAGGGAGTATGCCACTGTTCAGGATCTAGCCAGTTATTGGTTTTCTCTCCTTGTCCATCCAGGCTGTTTTCCCAGCTCCCCTCCATTACTGCTCCCTCCAGCGGTGCAAGATAGAGGCCTTATGACTCTGACTCCTTTGACTCCCCAGTGCGTCTCTTCCCAAGTAGCCCGCAACAAGATTCTCTGGTGGATTTGCCAGATGGACACATGGAATGGGAAAGCCATTTTCCAGATTCTACCAGAACTCTCGATACAGTCTAATGCCAGTCTTCATAGCTGGGGAGCCTGGTGCTGAGACACCTCCACTGGCGGCAGGTGGTCAGAGGAAGAGTCCTCCCTCCTCATCAATCTGCTCGAACTCCTAGCAGTGCTGTTCCTGATCCAGTGTTTTGCTAAAGGCAGGGATGACCTTGTAATTCTCCTGAAGATTGACAATGTGGCAGAGGTGCTCTATATCAACAAGTTGAAGGGGACAAAAATCCCTGTAACTCAAAGCAGTGACCCAGAGGTTCTGCAATTATTGTCTGAGTCATAGACTGCAGATCCAGGCTCAGCATATCCCAGGTCTCTCCAACTCAGTGGCAGACAGGAACTCCCATTACCTGGTGGACTCCATCAATTTCTGTCTTGGGAAGGGGATGTGTTCCTCCTGTTTCACTCTCAGTGAGGACCGTTGGAGGTGGATCCATTCGCCTCACACCTCATGACTCAACTCCTGATCTTTTTCAGCTGAAGACCAGATCCAGAATCCAGTGCCATGGACACCTTTTTCCTGGACTGGAGCAATCTGAAGGGCCATGCCTTTCCCCCCATTCTCTATGATCTGTAGAACAGTGGCTCAGATTGGGAGGCAACAAGCAGCACTCTTGTTGCTCACTCCATTCTGGCAAGCCAAGCCTTGGTTCCCAGCCCTGCTAGGACTTTCTATTAAACTTCCCCTCCTTTTTGCCTGGGAGAAGGAGCTTCTTGTGGACATGGGTGACAACTCACACTCTCTGCTGCTGAAAGACAAGCTCCAGATGGTGGCTTGGCTTCTTTCAGGGATAGCTGGTTGACTGTGGGACATTCAGATAGAGCTGCCAACCTTTTCAGAGAGTCCTAGCCCAAAGGGACCAAAAAATCTTATTCAGGAGCCTGGTCTCAGTACACTGGCTGGTGTGGTGGCA
Source organism: Neoceratodus forsteri (assembly GCA_016271365.2). Classification (NCBI taxonomy): domain Eukaryota; kingdom Metazoa; phylum Chordata; order Ceratodontiformes; family Ceratodontidae; genus Neoceratodus; species Neoceratodus forsteri. The sequence continues at coordinate 756,883,629 of CM057454.1, forward strand.
GGAATCTGGATCCCTTTTCAGCACCTGTGATGGAGGTGGCAGAGTTTTTATTCCAGCTGTATATTTCAGGCAAGACATACAGGTGTATCAATGTTGTGAGGTCTTCCATCTCTGCAACACATATTCCTTTGGATGGTAACTTTGTAAGTCAACATCTACTTATTTGTAGATTTCTCAAGGCTATCAGATGATCGGTCGCTTTCCTGCTCAGCAAGGCTTGAGAGAACTACTTGACACTCTGGAGCTCACAGACCCTTGGTGCCTCCTTGTTGTTGAGGCACAGTTCAGGAAGCATAGGAAGACCAGGAGCAGGTATAAGATTTGCAAGTAACATTTTATTTTTTTCCAACAACAGTAAAATTAAAAATTAAATTTCTCAGTATAACTATTTACAAAGGCAGTACAAACACAGAAAACAAAGTCCTTCATCCGAGGATATCTCTAATTCTAAGTGTCAGTCTTGCTCTCTCTCTCTAGCAAAAGTATGGCTACTCTTTTTATAAATCTTTGCCTGGGAACTCATTAAGGAGACATCCTGTTTTTCAGAAAATGTTCTTGTCAATTTCCTTCCTTGCAGGTACAACAAAACAGTACATGGTGTCCCAAAACTGACCTCCTGTTGACAGCTCTGCAAAAGAGCCAGTGTTGCATTCCAAGTTAAACCCCTAAGTTCATAGCTTTTTGCAATCATTTCAACACTGTAACTATATACATTTTCAAACCATGGGACCCCAGTTTCACACATATTTTATAACTTCAGCTATGCAAGGGGAAAGAAAATATAGAAACAGCAAGTGAAGACAGAGAAAAAATTGACTGTGCAGTCAGACAAGAGGCAGAAAAGAAGAGGACAGAACAGATCCTTGTGTTTAGCTCCCTCTACATAACAAATGGGACAGGGTCTTATTCAACCCTGTCACATACCCCTCTCTTTAAGAAGGAACCTGTTTTAAACAAAACAGGTTTCCAAACCTTTTTGTTAATTCTTTTTTAACATTACTTCATAACCTTTATAGTTCAACGCATATGCAGTATCCTATGTTTTTTTCATAACAACCAGTACAACAAACAGTGAAGTTTAAACTCAAACATTTTTTCAACCTTCTGAATTCTCAATTCTAATGTTTGTACAGCAAACAGTTAAGTTTAAACCCATGCATTTTTCAGCCTTCTGAATTCTCAATTGTAGTGTTTCTAATTTATCAGTTTAGTCATTAACATTACAGCAAAAACATTATACTGTTACCCATTTATCTCTTTTCTTTATGTCTCTCCCAGCCCTGGAGGAAACATACCTATTTTACCAGAATGCACCTCTTTCCCCAGGTGGTGGTCTTTTTTTTTGGCCTTCTACTTCTCTTGGTCTCTGGGAAGTAAAGACTTTTTTTCTGCAGGGTAACAGCATGCTTCTCTCTGGGGGCTATAGCCAACATTAACTGGCAGGCAATGCAGGATCTACAGTAAGTCATTACCTGCCTGTAGACTCCTGGCCAGTAAAAATATGATAGGTTTGCCAAGGTTTCCCTCTTACTTAGATGCCTCCCACTGTGATCAGTGTGTGCACACTGCATCACCGGCATCCGATATTTGGTGGGAACAACCACCTGCTGTTGTATCTTGTTTAACCTGGAGCTAGGGTGTAACCTGAATAGTGCCCATTTCTTGACAACACAATGGGGATGGCTCTGTTAACTACCCCAGAACCAATACACATACCATCAGTACTTTTCACATACTGGTATAGCCTGCAAACGTGCATCCTTATTTTGTAGCATCTCCTAGTCTGAATCTCCAGGGAATCCCTGATTTAACAAAAAGATCAGTCCATTCAGCCATCTCACAGGCTTCTTCCTCACCTTTCAACTGCTGTACTGAAGGGGCCATGCCTCCATCTCAGATCACATGCTCTGCATCTCGGGGTGTCCTTTCTTCTTCACCACAGACAAGCAACTCTTCATTGACAGTCTCTAAACCGCTCACACTTAATCTTCCATGATGCAGCACAAGGCATTCCTCCAACTCTGATTCTGGATCAACAAGGTAGCACTCAGGAAAAATGGGAAGCTCCAAGTGCTCCATCTCCATCTCGGGTATCACGGCTCTGAACTGGTTCTCTGTACTTTGACTGAACTCCCTCTGGCCTCTGTCTGCAACAGATGGGGCCTCTCCTCACCTCTCAACATTGTCCAAATTGTTCAGGGGCCTGCCTTTCCTGGCAGACTCACAGTGCTGCCCCTGGTGAATTGCTCAGACCCCTGGGTATCTCTGCTCAGCCTCCACCCATCGTTCTGTGAGCCAGTTCACCAGTTATGTTAAGGTTTTCACCATCAGCATCATTTCCTTTACTGCCCAAAAGTCATATCTCAGCTACTCCATAGTGTCTCTGTTAGGTGCACTACTGCCAGTCAGACCTGCTCTTTGTTGTATAGCCCACCATTTGAAGAAGGCAGGCAGGCTTTCTGGTTCTGTCCCTGCCTCCTGTTCTTCCATCATTGGTTCTGGCTGTACAGTCTCAGTTTGGGCTTTTGCTTCTGCTTCCAGTTTGACTGTTATTCTTCTGGTAAACACTCCTGGGCTTGCTGCTGCAGAATCCATACCCTTTCTGTTATGCTTCCCTGGTGCTAGGTCTAGTACCCATGCAAAAAACTCCTGATTTAGAGTGTGCATGGTGTAAATGCCACTTAATCTGACATCATCTGTCATTGAGGCATGGTCAGGAAACATAGTAAGACCAGGAGCAGGTATAAAATTCGCAAGTAGCATTTTATTTTTTCCAATAATAGTAAAAAAAAAAAAAATTGCTCAGTATAACTATTTACAAAGGCAGTACAAACACAGAAAACAAAGTCCTTCATCTGAGGATATCTCTAATTGCAAGTTTCAGTTTTGCTCCCTCTCTAGCAATAGTATTGCTGCTCTTTTCATAAGTCTTTGCCTGGGAACTTGTTAAAGAGACATCCTGTTTTTCAGAAAATGTTCTTGTCAGTTTCCTTCCTTGCAGGTGCAACAGAACAGTATGTGGTGTCCCAGAACTGACCTCCTGTTGACAGCTCTGCAAAAGAGCTAATGTTGTATTCCAGGTTAACCCCGTAAATTCCAAATAGCTTTTTGCAATCATTCCAACAATATAACTATATACATTTTCAAACCATGGGACCTCAGTTTCACATAAAGATTCACACATATTTTATAACTTCAGCTATGCAAGGGGGAAAAAGATAGAAACAGCAAGTGAAGGCAGAGAAAAATCTGAGTGCGCAGTCAGGTAAGAGACAGAAAAGGAGAGGACAGAACAGATCCTTGCATTTAGCTCCCTTTACATAACAAATGGGACAGGGTTTTATTCAACCCTGTCACGCTGCTACACCCCACAGAGTGGAGATGTACATTCCACTCTATACTCAACAAATCTTTGTTTCAGGCTAGATTACTTTGTTATCAACTGAGAAAGCATTCCAGGGTTGTTAATATGTGCAATTAAGGAGACAGTCCTATCTGACCATGCCCCAGTCTGCATGAGACACATTATGGGTGGTGGGGATGGGAGTGGAGAAGGACAGAATCTGGTAGTTGAATTCACAGTTACTCAAAGATAAAATAATAGCAGAAAGACAAAAGGAACATCTTAAATTGTTTTTGAAGCAAATGAGGGCAGTGTGGAACCTTTAGACACACTATGGGAGCAGCTAAGTGCATGATGCAGGGTGATTGCATCACACCGGCAACCAGATGGAATAAAGAAATGCTTAGACAAGCTAAGGACCTTCTCCTACAAGTCAGGGAACTAGAGAAGCACCTGAAACCAGATGCCCTGGAACAAACATAGCTCAAACTCAACTTCACCTGTGCCAAATATAATGAATGGGAGGGCCGAATTGGCTATTTTAAGGGAAACAGTGCAATATGTTGAGCATAGGGAGCAGGTGGGTAAGATGTTAGCCATGCATCTTAGACAGCAAGAAGTCCTGAGGGTGGTCAAAGGGCCTTAGAGTTGGAGATATCCTTGTTCTAGACACTAAGTTGAGGGAGATTGCAGCTACTTTCAAAGGGTTCTATGAAGCCATTTATAAAAATAAACAGGATAAGACACAGCTTCCTGATCATATTAGAGGCTACGTTAATAATATTCAATTGCCTGAGCTTTCTGACCAACAAGCAGAATCCTTGATAGGCACCGTCTCCACAGGGGAGGTGGTGAGGTCTGTTAACCAGCTCAGTTTAGATAAAGCTCCTGGCCCAGATAGCTTCCCAACCAACTACTACAAATGTTTTGGAGCAGAACTCGCACCTTTTCTCGTTAAGTTGTTTAATTACCTTCACCTTGAACTTATGGAGGTGTGCATTACTTTAGTTCTAAAGCCCGGGAAAGATGAATATCAAGCTGGTAGTTACTAGCTTATTTCTTTGATAAACAGAGATTTTTAAATGTTATCTAAGATTCTTGCAAACCGTCTGGACTGTGTATGGGATTCCCTAATTGGGGCAGAGCAGGTCGGGTTTATGAGAAGAAAGGTCTCCAGTGACCACCTACACAAACTTCACCATCTCATCTCTGCACTGGGGAGAGCAGGATCCCCATGGCCTTGGTTTCTCTAAATGCAGAAAAAGCCTTTGATCGTGTCTCATGGTCATATTTGTTTGTAGTTCTAGGGAAATACCATCTTCCAAAGGACTATATCAGGTGGGTATAGGTCCTGTACCTGAAGCCTACAGCCCAAGTACACTGTAATGGGATGTTGTCAGAAAAGCTGACATTAGAACGTGGGATGAGGCAGGAGTGCCTGCTGTCTCCTATGCGCTTTATATTTGGAACCCTTGCATGCCAATTGCAAAAAACCCACTGATTAAGGGCAACAAAATATGGAAAACTAGGTACAAATTTTCATCATATGTGGATTATATTTTGCTTCATGTGGAGGACACTAAAACCTCCATTTCAGCAGATCTACAGGCAGAGCCATAGTGAGGCATTTTCGCACCCAGGGCAAGCCAAACATTTTGTGCCCTCCCCTTCTGTCCTGTACACAAAAGAAACTTTTCTTGCAAGAAATAGGTAGGTATGAAATAAATATATTTTCAAGCAATAAATTTAATTGGCATATCCATTGGAGATACAACTTTGTTATTTTGCAGTCGTCTGCCTATGTGTGGACCTTTCTTCCCTTCAGAGAGGCAAATTCGTCAATGACTCAGTCGAAGTTAATGGCACTGACTAAAGCATTTTGCAGTAGAGAGTATTGTGAGATTTCACAGCCTAAGACTTGACTGTACAGAAATTCCACCATCCACCAACTGGAGTCATAAAAAAAGAAGAAAACCCTATAAGCAAATCTTGTAAGCAAGCACATTACACACAGAAGGAGACAGTCTGCTTGAGCCATTGACCATTGCTGGAGTATGGGGCACAGATTTGGTCACCGTACAAAGCAACGGAAATGGATGTGTTGGAGAGAGTTCAGAGGAAAGTCACACGTGCCATTGAGGGGCAAAAGGGGAAGGACTATCAGACTAAATTATTAGACTTGGTCCTTTTTTTTTGCTGGAGTACAGAAGTAAGCATTAAGCCATGATGAAGGTGACATCTAATGGGGAATTAATGCGTGGTTGGAAGCGTTGTGGCATAAGGCCGAAGGCCGAGTGCCTACAATGGCCCAACCATGCATTAATTCCCCATTAGATGCCACCTTTGGAGTGCCTTAATGTGCTTGTAACATGGTAAGTGCAAAGGCAAGTATTGTTGAGATACCGTTTTATTTCCAATGAAAGACAAATGAGGAGAACAAGTTCTGTTACTTCAGAAAATATGGTTCACGTCTCTCACTTTGAAAGGCTGTGTCTAACTGGAAGCCTGCATGTGCACGTTGTGTGGTACACATTCATTAATGTTGTGTCTCACAATGTATTACATACACATAAAGGGTAGATTAAGTAACAAGACACAGATAATTATTAGATATTGGTATTTGTGATGGACACTTACTGTGTTGTTCAATCCGTTCCTACCTTGCATTGCTACTTCCTACATGGATCCCTTAGGTTGAGGCATTATGGTCGGTACTCCCTGATTTGCACATGGCTGCTGATTATTCCAACCAATAGGTGGTGCTTTGAAAACAGCACAGGAGTTCAGTATAGAATTGCGGTGCACTGCGTTTGAAAGTGTCTCTTCATTACACCACCTATTGGTCAGAATTGAATACCGATTGTGTTTCACAGTGTCTGGTTGTAACGCCACCTATTGGTCAGAATCGCGGTAGGTGTTTCGAAGAAAGAATAAGTTTGTGAGCGCATTCATGATTGGTACTTCAATGTCAACATGGCAATATTGTTTCAATAATGCTGTATTGCTCTTATACCAGCTGACTCATTTCGACGAATCTGCATTCAGCTTTTCCTCCTGGTTACTTTAACCATGTTACAAGGGCCAGTGGTGACATGTGTATGCTTTTTAAGACATTTACTGATGATGATCTATGGGATAGTTTAGGTTTAAGATTAAAAGAGCATATGTACAACACTAGAGCTCATCCATTACAGCTAGAAGGAGAGCAGTCCAAAACCAGAAGGAGATTAAACTGGTTTACCACTTCCCACGTCGGCAACCCGGGTTCGGGAACGGACTTGGGTCATCGGGGGTTGGCAGGGAAGGATAGGATTGAGCGTCCGACTGACTGCTCTCCTATCATGGGAAGGGTTTGGGTTAAGCCTCGCTCCCGTAGCGGCCTCTAGTGGAGACCAGGGGCGCTACAGGAAGCAGTGCACTAGGGGGAACAAGAAAAGCAGAAAATCCACGCCGGAAGTCTAGCTGGATGACGGCTGCCAGCCCCAGGCATCCCCAAAGACTCCCCAGGAAGCCACATGAATGCCTCAGCAGCTCCCAGGACCACAAGAAGTAAGTAGCGTACTGGTGCCTCCTCCCAACCGGTGCCTTCCCCCTCGGAGGAGCGGGGACCCACCTGGTGAAGGTTTACACTGGGCTACTCCATGGACGGCTGCGTATATGAGGTAGGTGGTCGAAAGGGGAGTTAGTACGGTGAATGACTGTGGACCTAGGCAGCCTGAAGGAGAGGCAGCTTGGGCACACGTAGGGGCGGTAAACAGATAAAAAAAAACAAAAAAAACTGGTTTACCCAGAGAGTGATATCACCTTGGAATAGTCTGCCACTGGAGACAGTAGGAAGTACGTCCATCGATAGCTTTAAATTAAAATTGGATAATGTGTATAAACAGGGATATCTTACCTTCTAGTCATAAAGTGAGCATTACGGATGAAAGCCTGTCTAGCTCTGAAAGACCTATGAATCATTGCTGACCTCATGCTGGCAACGGCTGAAGTGACAATGGCAGTACAGACCCAGGGCCTGTCCCCAGACTCACCAGCCACATTACATACATTATTAATTATGTGTCCAGCAAGTTGGGAGAGGTCTGGCCCAGCTGCATTCCTGTCATCATTTCAACCGCTGCCTGCATGAGGCCTGAAATGCTCTGAAGAGCAAGAATCAGGAGGCAAGCAAATTTTAGGCATACATGAGCTCAGAGCACCAACCTGCTTTGTCATTGGTTGTGATGAGGAGCAAGCTCAACATACAAGAAGTACAGTAAATAATGGTTGGATGACCATGGGGGGGGGCACTAAGTCACAGATGCCTGACAGTACCCAAAGGAGGTGGCTAATACTCAAAGTTGCCTTGATCAAAAATAATTAGAGCCCGATCTACTTGTCTTCACTGCACAGTCCTGTGAGTGTCAGGCTGTCAGCTTCTCCTACAGGAGCACGGGATGTGACCAACCAATATTCTTCTCAGATGGGCTGAGCTTCAGGGACACATCAACCAATGAGACAGATTGACGCCCATTTTTCCAAGACTGACAGCAGCACTGTAGCCAACATATGTCCATGAGAGATCGCAAACATGAGAGGGGAAAAAAATAAACATTCAGAGACACTGTAAAATGGATCACATTTTTTTTACAATCCATCTAGTAGATAGATTCGTGCAACCAGCTGGGTTGCATTGCAAAGTACGATTTGATACTGGCTATTAAATACCCTGCAATGGAATTATCTTTATTTGGGATTTGGCACTACTTTGTGAATGCGCCTCCCAGAGGCTTGCCCTCTTGTCCTGCCCTTCCTATGGTTCTGTCTACAGGAAATTGACACCTTTAACCAAATATCAGCTTATAAGTTGAACGTTGGCAAGATGAATGTACTGACCTTAAATAACTTGGTGACTAAACAAGAAATTGTGGATCTTGGTGTCCAGTGGGAAGCAAACTTACTCACCTTTTTGGGAGTAAAGGACACTATACATCTCGGGGACCTTAAGAAAAATAATTTGGATCCTCTGGTGCACACCTTTTCTTTGGACCTGCAATGCTGAAAGACCCTTCCCCTGACCCTTTGGGGTAGGATTAACATGATTAAAATGAACCTGCTCATCCAACTCCTATATCTATTGAGAATGTTAAATCATGGAAAAATAAGGGAGGAAATAATTAAGGCAGCACAAAATCTAGTACACTAAGGCGCAACAGGCTTTGGTTGCAGCACCAAACAGAATCCTGGTACACTAATCCACAAGGGTAAGGTGCACAAACCAAAAAAATGAAGATCACAGTAAAATACTTTGTCTCACCATTGTATCCCATTGTACCTGTCTCCTATTGTTTGATTGTTGATAACCCCCTGCTTTCCCAAAGTTCCCTGCTATTGTTGTCCTCTCATTACAGAAATTGCTATGTCAAAATATTGTACTGTAATTACCTGTTTGTTGTTATGTACTTACTCATTGTATTGTATCAATGTATTGCATTGTCCTACAGGGCCTCTTTGTAAATGAGCGGGCTCAGTGGAGATTTCCTCCAAATAAACTTGAACTAGAACTTGGCAAGTATTTACTGTGTAGAGTAATACAGGACAAACACTATGACCCTGGAGCTTTGAACCCCTGTGGGTTCATCATCCTCCTGATGAAAAAGGGTGGCATTCAGGAGGTATAAGGAAATGCTGAGGGAGGAAGACAAGGATGTGTAAGAGGCAAAAACAGAGGGAAGCAGGTAAGGCAGTGAGGAGGGCTAAGGCACAGACAGTGGCAAGGATAGCCAAAAGGGTAGCAAATGGGGATAAGTCCTTCTTCAGGTATGGAAGTGAGAAGAGGAAAGAAAGGGGAGGGATAATAAAGATAAGGAGGACAGCAGAGGGAGACTGTGCAGCAAAGGACCAAGAAAAAGCTGGCATACTAAACAGGTACTTCTGCTCTGTTTTCACAGTGGCAGGGGTGGGGAGGGGCAGACCACCAGGAAGTAGCAGAACAAGGAGGCGGACTCAAGTCCATTTTCAGAGGAAAGAGTCCTGAAGGGTCTTGCAACTCTGAAAGTGGACAAAGCTATGGGACAGGATGGGATACATCCAAGGGTGCTAAAATGACTCCGGTAGGTGCTGGCAGCCCTGTTGATGGCCTTATTGAGCAGCTCAGCAGAACTGAGTGTGATTCTGGAGACTGGAGGAGAGCAGACGTGGTCCCTCTACATAACAGTGACAGCAGGAAAGAAGCCAGCAACTATAGGCCAGTGAGTCTCACCTCAGTGGTAGGGAAAAGGTTGGTAGCGTATATTGAATCCAGTGGGTTGCAAGACCAAAGGCAGCATGGATTCATGGGGGGGGGGGGGTCCATGCTAGATTACTTTGATTAATTTCTTTGACTAGGTGACCAGGGAATTAGATCAAGAGAGGGCAGTGAACATGGTCTATCTGGACTTTAGCAAGGCCTTCAACACTGTGTCACACAGAAGACTAAGAAATTGAATGTCTGGGGTGGGATCCAAAGTGGTGAACTGCGTTAGAAACTGACTAATGGTTAGGTAACAGAGGGTAGTGGCTAATGGCACTCACTCTAAGGGTGGAAGAGTGACCAGTAGGGTACCACAGGGCTCAGTACTGAGACAAATCCTCTTCAATGTCTTCATAAGTAACAGTTTGCAGATGATACCAAAATCTGTAATAGGGTGGACATTCGGGGAGAAATGGGTACGGATCTTAGTAAACTCAAGGAGTGGTCAAAAACATGACAGTTGGGGTTTAATGCCAAAAAGTGCAAAATTATGCACCTAGGGCATAGGAATCCAGGAACTGAGTATAGGATGGGGGGGGGGGAGGTTGGTCACTAAGCAGGAAAGGGACCTTGGAGTTATCATATCTGATAGTTTCAAAGTGGCTAGGCAGTGCGACAAAGAAGTGGGTGGGACCAAGATGATGCTGGGATGCATTGGGAAGGTTATATCCAGGAAGAAGAGGGAGGTGGTATTGCCATTGTATTGCTCACTGGTGAGACTCCATGTGGAGTACTGTGTCCAGTTCTGCAGGCTGCACCTCAGAAAGGGCATAGGGTGGAGGCAGTCCAAAGCAGGGCAACTAAAATGGTGCAAGGGTTGTACCAAAAGCCCTATGAGGAGAGAGTTATTGATTACATCATGTACACCCTGGAAGAGATGAGAGCGAGAGGGGACATGATAGAGATCTACAAGTACCTCATGGGGTGAATAGGGTGCAGGAGGGGAGTCTCTTTCAAATGAGAAAGAGCCCCATGACCAAAGGGCATGTGATGAAGCTGGAAGGGGTGAAGTTTAAGAGGTCTATATGGAAGTACTACTTCACAGAAAGAATGGTAGACACATGGAATAGAATGCCAGAGGAAGTGGTGGAGGTGAAAACAGTAGGGTATTTCAAGCATGCATGGGATAGACAAAAGAAAATATTAGTTGATGAGGAGGGAGGGTTGGCAGAGACCAGCTAGTATCTGTGGATGCAGACTAGGCAGGGACTATATGGGCAGACTGGGTAGGCCAAATAGTCCTTTGCTGCCAACAAATTCTATGCCTGTGGGACCAGATGCAGAGCACCATCTGGTGATGAGAGTTAAGACTGTAACATACAGTACCAAAATAAAAAAACACAGAGGAAATGATGTAGTGTAACCTACCTGTAACTGTCCTGTATACTGGGGGAGGCTCAGTTTAAAGACAGGGTGCCGTGGTTTCCATAGTACTTAAAATGGTGATTGAATATGGAGCTGCTGTGTGGCGTAGTGGCCTCACCAAAAGTGAATCTGAAGATTTGGAAAGAGTACAAAAAAGGGCACTAAGAGTAATTGTTGGGTGGGATGTGAGTTATAGGGAAGCCTTGATTAATTGTGGGCTTGATAAGTTAAATGCTAGAAGAGAAAAAATGACTAAAGAGGTGTAACCCCTAGGTGGCGCTATCCCATGGGCTACTACCCCTGCCTGCTTGGCTAGTAGCAGGTTAAGGGGCCCGAGTTCTGAAACGGGTGCCTCCACCCAGAGGTCAAGGTTGGTAGTGGTCAAGCTAACCTGAGCACAGCCCTCCAGGACACTGTAACCCCCCTCTTTCCCCCTCTAGTGGCCTGAACACTGTACAATAATCACTTTCACAATACCCCTGGTACACCACACAAGTACCCACGCTATTTGCACTTACCACCAGGGCTGGTTCCTCTGGCTCAACCCTGGGGACCCCCTGTAAAACAAGGTTAAGCACAGCAAATAGCAACAGTACAGTACTTTGAGCACAAACTGGAACCACAGTCAGATTACATGCAGAAGAAGTTCGATCTGATTTATTCAGGGGACTTGAACAAGGGAGGGGTAAAATCAGGTTAATTAGCTTAAAGGTTATATCAATCAAGCAGTTATGCATGCGCTTTGAGTCCCCCCATACAGTCCACCTCTGGGTACCCAGGAAGAGAAGAGAAGAGATGGGCTAACCAGGACAGTTGCCCGGGTTTGCAGCTGGTTGGGGCCCTGTGATGGAAAACACAACATGCACAGTACACAATATTTGTAATCCGGAGCCAGAGGGCTCAGTTCGTAAAGGAAACAAAACAAGACAATCGGATGACACACTCAGATTAAGTTGTTGTTGTAGGGAGCTACCCTGGTATTTACTCACAATACCCAAGACTGGACACAGTCTGGACGAAAATCGAGACTGCAGGTGGTTGATCTGGAATGCCAGGAGAAGCAAGGCCTACACAAGTTGCAGAGGCGTCGTTCCTGTTCAAGCATGGAGCAGGAGGCTGATCCCCAGGCAGGCCTCTCGTTGATGGCTTCTCTGTGCAGTGGGTAGTCTGGCTGGGCCAGTCTGGCAAAGCCCAGACCGCATGGAGACAAGTTCGGAAGCAGTCCATTTTGGGCTGGATACAGCTTCCAGCAAGCAGAACACAGTTCACACAGTGGGGAACTAACTCACAACCCACTAGCAGCTCATAGCACATTTACATGTACACAGGAATTCTACTGTACCAGGCAAGTGCTCCCACGACACAATCGCAAAGTCTCTGCACACACCGGGAGCTTAGGGGTAGCTGGAACTCCTGACAGACCGATCACATTCAGCAAAATATTTGGTCTTCTTCAGGTTGAGCCTGGCCCACTTCGGTAGCTTACTTTAGTCACACAAACTTGGATTTAGTCCAAAATAATTCTCTTCTCTTCTCTGCCTGTCATGGAGCAGCAGCAGACATGCAGCCAAAAACTCAGCCTTTTCATAGTTCTCCCATGCGAATCCACTCAGGATTGCTCTCAGAATCATTTCACCTCCTTCTTGCTCAGCTTCCAGCTTAGTTCCAACTGAAAACTGCAAGTAGCCCGGGACTTCCCCAAGATCCAAAAGCTTTGGTTGGCTGATTTGGCTGTCAGTCAAAGCAAGAGCTCCCCCTTCAGTTACAAAAAAGGCGCAAAAACTCAAACCACAGTTCCTATAGATTTTGAATTCAGACAGCTCCTGTAGTCCGGCTACATTTTAGGTCCCACCAGAACTGATTGGTCCAATTTGTAGGCCAGGACCAAGATAGTGGAGACAAACAAAACAGTCCTTGCTACAAAGAAAGCAGGTTAGACAAACTATATTATCATTATTGTTATAAATGGTTTTCAGCAAATAGGTACATCTTTCAACAGAGCTGCAGCTCAGATTACTTATGCTGCACTCAAGCAGCTCTTAAAGAGACAGTGCACAGAGGGTACACAAGCTCTGGTAATCACATTTAAACTGCTAAAACGCAGGACACCAGCCTGGCAGTGAGCATTTAGGCAAGCTCAAGGAAGACTTTTTGGGAACCCCCATTTGTAGGGGGGTTACACCCTTCCCTGGCTGGGAAAACTTGGCATCTGCGTCAAGTCTGAACCATCATAATATTGAAAATGCAACATATGCAAGATATTTATACCATTAGCATGCTGTACAAGTACTATTTGATTCATCAATTGGCATAACTTGTCACTTTACTATACATTTCAATGTACTCCACTATATAATTTCCATTCTGACAATACATTATGCATATTTCACACAGGTAAATTGAACATTACTATACAGAATCATGTAATAACTTCTTGTACTCTAAACAATGCAAGAGTAGGCCCTTCTCTATCAGCTAACGTGGGGCTGGATGGGGCAGGGCACCATGGTGAGAGGGCAGGACAAGTAACCTGGAATGGGCCGTCAAGCTCAATTTGGGCAGGGAGCTCTGAGAGACATAAACACCTTTGTGGACTACATTGAGAGGCAAATCCACTGGCCTCCCGGGGGAATCGTAACTGAAGCATACCGCTGGCTTGACAGTTCGGCCAGTCTGTCTGGGGTGAACAACCACAGTCTCTGTACTTTCAGCAATAGTCTTGGAGCTTTCATCACTTGTGAGGGGTGCCTCTGCATGAAGTAGAATGTCCAAACTGGGAACACTGTCAGCCCCTTGCTCTGTAGTCTCTGTTTCTACAACACTTGGCTTATTTTGAAGACACTCTGGCACTGAAGGGGGGTTGTCAGCACTCGCATAGTGTTCCTCAAGTTCTGGTATGTCACCAGAAAGACTCATACCATCAGCCTCTCCTTCAGGCAAATCGTACAGTTCCATGATACACAAAGACTCAGCATCCTCAGACGTGATACTTTGCACTTCACCTTCAGGGAGCATTGGCTCCAAGGATGATGCCGGGGCATTAGGCAGTCCAGAAGGCCCAGCTTCATCACCATAATTCAACATAGGATTTCCACGAAACAACTGACTCAGTTCATATGAGGGGTAATAGGCATTATCAAACTCACTGTCATCAGAGTTAGACAGGCAGTCACTATCATTCTGGGCCTGCTGCGGGGGAAGTCTTAAATCGGCAACCATGGGGGCAGGCTGACTCTGTTTCTTTCTTGCAGCAGTATGAGTCACTGTCCAGGGGAATCAATCTCGGCGGGTTCAGCCTCAATTATAACTTGACCAATAGGTAACAAGTGGTTACGGTGCATGGTCATGACAGCTTTGGAGTTATTCTCTGGGTGCACTTTGTACACTGGCAAATCATCCAGCTTTCCAACTATGATATGGGGAAGATGGTGCCATCGATCAGCAATTTTGTGTTTACCATGCAATCCTAAATTTCACAATAACACACAGTCTCCAGGCCTAAGCTCTTGAGCCTTTACTTTTCTATCATGTCTTTCTTTGTTGGCTAGATTTCTTTTGGCGGCCATTGTCTGGGCCAGTTGATAGGCATGGTTCAATTGAGCTTTAAGTTTTTGTACATATTGCAGGTAATCTTCGGCTTGTACCCCATCAGGAGAAACCCCAAAACAGACATCAACAGGCAGCTGGGCCTCTCTCTCTCCTGAACATGAGGCAGTAGGGAGAGAACCCGATAGCATCATTCTTTGTGCAATTGTATGCGTGTACCAAGGTGCTAATCTGCTGGCTCCATTTATGCTTATCTTTTGGGTGGAGGGTGCCTAGCATGTCTAGTAGGGTGCAGTTAAAGCGTTCAGGTTGAGAATCCATCTGCAGGTGATAAGTGGTGGTTCTTGACTTTCGCACCCCTCTCACAAGTCGCAGAGGCATCATTCCTGTTCAAGCATGGAGCAGGGGGCTAATCCCCAGGCAGGCCTCTCGTTGATGGCTTCTCTGTGCAGTGGGTAGTCTGGCTGGGCCAGTCTGGCAAAGCCCAGACCGCATGGAGACAAGTTCGAAAACAGTCTGTTTGGGCTGGATACAGCTTCCAGCAAGCAGAACACAGTTCACACAGTGGGGAACTAACTCACAACCCACTAGCAGCTCATAGCACATTTACATGTACGGGAATTCTACTGTACCAGGCAAAGTGCTCCCCGGGCATAATTGCAAAGTCTCTGCACACACCGGGAGCTTAGGGGTAGCTGGAACTCCTGACAGACCGATCGCATTCAGCAAAAATATTTGGTCTTCTTCAGGTTGAGTCTGGCTCACTTCAGTAGCTTACTTTAGTCACACAAACTTGGATTTAGTCCAAAATAATTCTCTTCTCTCCCTGTCATGGAGCAGCAGCAGACATGCAGCCAAAAACTCAGCCTTTTCATAGTTCTCCCATGCGAATCCACTCAGGATTGCTCTCAGAATCACTTCAGCTCCTTCTTGCTCAGCTTACAGCTTAGTTCTAACTGAAAACTGCAAGCGGCCCGGGACTTCCTCAAGAGCCAAAAGCTTTGGTTGGCTGATTCGCCTGTCAGTCAAAGCAAAAGATCCCCTTCAGTTACAAAAAAGGCACAAAAACTCAAACCACAGTTTCTATAGATTTTGAATTCAGACAGCTCCTGTAGTCCGGCTACATTTTAGGTCCCACCAGATGTGATTGGTCCAATTTGCAGGCCAGGACCAAGATAGTGGAGACAAACAAAACAGTCCTTGCTACAAAGAAAGCAGGTTAGACAAACTACATTATCATTATCATTCTAAATGGTTTTCAGCAAATAGTTACATCTTTCAACAGAGCTCCATCTCAGATTACTTATGCTGCATTCAAGCAGCTTTTCAAGAGACAGTGCACAGAGGCTACACAAGCTCTTGTAATCACATTTAAACTGCTAAAATGCAGGACACAAGCCTGGCAGTGAGCATTTAGGCAAGCTCAAGGAAGACTTTTTGGGAACCCCCATTTGTAGGGGGGTTACAGAGGTTTTTAAAAAACTTTGTGAGCCTGACCGTAAATTGCGTTGTTTACTTGTATCGAGGAATTTGTCTGAGTACAATTTGCGAAGTAAGGAGATGTGGGAAAAAGCTGTTGGAAGAAATCTTTGTGCAATATTTCAATGTGGTAAAATGAATGTTATTTTTTTTATTCTTTTCTTGTTTCAAAATTGTATAATTTTATGTTTTGGATCTGCTATATGTAAATGGTTATCTTTTTATGCTGTATAGAACTTCAACTTGTACTTTTGTGTCTGGTTACAATATTAAGCAATAAAGTACTAACTAACTAACCTATCTCAAAATAAATGACAAAATACAAAAGCTGATGCTGTCTAGGGCCCCATATCCTGGACAAGTGCTGCATGTTTATCCAGATGTGGTTGAAAAGGGTTTGTTGTGAGCTGGTTTATCTCCTGATAAATCAGATGACATAAAAAACGTACAGAAGCAGCACAGAGGCATTTTTAAAAGTCCACTGTGCAGGACTTCCTTTAACTACAGCCTGCCTTCTGCCTCCATCTAAGGCAACTCCCCTAACCAGTGCCCTTGGGGACCCATAAATGTCACACCAGAGTCAATTGCTGATTTACCCCCCCCCCTCGATTGGTCAAGTCAGTAACCCTCTGTTCAACTCCTCTCTGTATTCAAACACAAGCAATGGGGGCAGAAGCACCTGAGGCTTCCCCATGGAGAGAAGGAAGAGGCCCTTGTGGGACATGTGGGTTGTAATAAGTGTTATCTGTCCACTCAGCAACCTGCCTTTTTCTGTAAAACTACCAAGGAGGACAGAGCGAAGTCCTTGGTGCCAGCATGCCCAATGCACTTGCTTTTATAGCTGCCCTCCTTTATTGAATGCTGAACCTGGGCGTTCTCCTTGAGCAGGGTTTGCATTTGAAGTCCCAGGTGGCAGCTTCTGCCAAGAATGGGTTTTGACCATCTCAGAGACATTGCTAGACTCTAACTGTTCTTATAGTCTGCTGATTTGCAGACCTCTTCAATGTCTTTATAAGCGACATTGCAGAGGGACTGGAAGGAAAAGTATGTCTCTTCACAGATGACTCAAAGATCTGCAACAGAGTTGATGCACAAGGTGGGGTGGAAAGGAGGAGAAGGGACTTGGCAAGGTTAGAGGAATGGTCAAATGTATGGCAGCTTAGATTCAATGCTAAGAAGTGCAAGGTAATGCACCTGGGAAACAAAAACCCAGGGAAGAGTACACAGTGGGGGTGAGATACTAACAACAAAAATGGAAAGGACCTGGGGTAGTCATATCAGATGACCTAAAGGTGGGCAAGCAATGTGAGAGGGCAGCAAGGAGGGCTGGGGATACTGGGATGCATAGGGAGAGGCATCACCAGTAGAAAACAGGAAGTTATTATCCCTCTGTACAGACAGTTGGTGAGACCCCATCTGGAGTACTGCATGCAGTTCTGGAGACCCAATCTCCACAAAGACATAGACAGGATGGAAGCTGTCCAGAGGAGGACAACTAAAATGGTGCAGGGTCTGCACCGGAAGACATATGAAGAGAAACTTAAGGAGCTAAATATGTATAGCCTCAAGGAAAGGAGGGAGAGGGGGGACATGATAGAAACTTTCAAGTACCTCAAGGGAATCAACAAAGTCCAAGAGGGTAGCATCTTTCAAAAAAAGAGGTGTGCAAGAACAAGGGGGCACAATTTGAAGATAGAAGGGGGGCGGCTCAGAGGTAACTTAATGAAGTATTTTTTCACAGAGAGGGCTGTGGATGCATGGAACGGCCTTCCGGAGGAGGTTGTGATGTCAAAAACAGTGGTGGAATTCAAGCATGCATGGGACTGTCATAAGGCAATTCTAGGGGTTGGGGGTAGGAAGAAGTAGGCTGCTGGTTAACTAGGATCTGCAGCTTATCCATTAGGTAGGGAAATGGGCAGACTGGGTGGGCCAAGCGGTCCTTATCTGCCATCAAAATCTATGTTTCTATGTTTCATGGTGCATGCCTTAGGCTCATAAAGACTCAACATCTGTAACACCCTCTTTATGGACTGCACAATGCCCTCAATGAAGGCAGCCACTCTGATCCCTCCCTCTTTCCTGGGCTCACACTTGCACGGTGATTCTTTTTCCTTTTTTTTTTTAATATGGATTTTTACCCCTCCTTCCTGCGGGGCTGGCACGTGGCTCCGGACCCTCCCTTGGAGGGGCTCGCTCTTCAGTCCCCGCAGCCCCACACTAGTCATTCCCTGGAAGGTTCCCCATGGTTTGCTCCACACCTTGACAGGGCCAAGGGTGAGGAGCGTCGACTCCCCTCCCCCCAGAAACCAACATCTGGACTCTGGGGGGCTGATGCGGGCGCAGCTGGGTCATCATGGAGTCTGGCAGCTCCATTTTTCATTTTTCTTCCCATCCCCTTGCTGTGGTCGCTTTCGCATGTGTGGAGGCATGGGCATGCAGTGATCTGCAGCACCCTCCCTATTCTAGCTGCTCACTGTCTGCATTACCCTCGGGCCTCCACTGGGGCAGCCCTGCAGTGGGAGCTACTGAGACCCTTCCCTGGGAGAGGAGAGCTGCCTTACGGCTGCTCAATCCAACTCCTGCCCTCCCCCCCCCAACCAACCACCGGTAACCCAGGCTCACTCCTGAACCTGGGTCGCTGGCGCAACATGAGATGTGGCATCCAGTGCCTCAACCCTCATCACCACTGGGCCTTCCACAGTGATTCTGAAGGAAGACACCACCAGGAGTCACACCAGGAGTACAGGACAGTAGAAGACATAACCATTGAAATCATCTCCCACTGCTCAGTGGTATCCTAAAAGATTATCGTTCAGCATAAATGTATCTAATCAGTTTTTGAATATTTCAATGGTTTCAGACATGATTATGTACTGCAGTTGTCTGTTATAGACGGTTGCTACTCTGGGGGGCATAGATACTTCCTGATGTCTTTTTGGGGATCTTACATGCAAACTGGGCTTTTTTGACCTCTAGACCCAGGTCTTCCAATGATTCTTAGTCTCAGATTAACTTACACATGAACCATTAGTTCACCCCTTAGTCTGCGACTCTCAAAGCAGAATAGCCCCAAGTTACTGAGTCTGTTCTCATAGAATACATCTCAGTTTTGGAATTAGTTTAGTGATTTTTCTTTGTGGTTTATAAATGCAGTCTCTTTCTGATGAAAGACTCCATAGCTGTGAGCAAAAATGCAGGCAGGGATGAATGCAAAACCTGTACAAAGGGATAATCACTTGCTCTGACCTATTAACACAAGCCTTTCTTTTTCAGGTGACCAACCGATTTGCCCTTATTGCTACCTGTTTGCAATGCAAGGTACTATTTAAATCATTATTAATGATGACTCCTGGGTCCTTTTCTGAAGTTACCGTTTTAATAGTTTTCCATTGAGTTGATATGCTTGGCAGGTGTTAGAGCCTCCAATGTGCATTATCACACATTTCTCAGTGTTAATGTTCATCTTATTAACTATTACCCAAATTTCCAGTTATTGGAGATGATTCTATCTTTTTCCTCTGTAAAGGTCAGTGTCTACAATTCTTCCTAACTTGGTGTCCGTGACCTTAATCACTCAGTTAGGTTTCTTACAATCCATATCCTGGATAGAAACAGAAAATAATAATGGGCCCTGGACTGAACCATGAGGAACACCACTAGAATGGCATGGTGTGCTGGGCGGCGGGGGGGGGGGGACCAAATGAGTTAGCCAGGATTTGGAAAAATCCAACCCCCCCTCCGAAAATCATGGATTGATGGTTCTGATGAGGTGGGCAACTTTTAAATAAAGGTATTTGGGGGCCTTGGGATGGATTAACTGAGGATGACTGATTGAAGTCACTCTGTCAGCTCCCGGCATAATGCCAGGATCCACCAAAATCTTTTAATGCTGTTTGGGAGGAATGGTGAGAGGGAGGGAGATGGCTGAGTTAGCTCAGAGATCGATACTATGTTTGCTTCCCCCAGTTATGATTTGTGGGTTGGAGGGGGTGCAACTTTTAAACAGAAGTATTTTAGAGCCGGGTGGTGGGTGGGCTGAGGAATTGGATTTAGCAGACAGTGTCAGCTCTGGCACTGTGCCAGGTGCTAGCAAATTTGTTTTTAATACAATATATTCTTTACTCCCCATTACTGGTGTGGCCCCCATCTGCCTGGCTACCCTCTAGCTCCATCCTCTCCACAACTCTTACTATTCTCCAGAAGGTCTCCATGGCAGCTACTTCAGCTAGGTTGGGCTCCATTTGGGGGATGTTCAGTATGTGCCCATCTGGTCTTTTTTTCCCCCTTAGGTTTATCTCCTGATCTGTCTGTCCCCTTCTAGGCAGCTCCCCTGCCCCCAGCCCAGCCATCCATCCATCCTGGGTCTTACCCAATTCCCCCCATGACTTACTCCTTTTGTCTGGGATGGAGAGACTTGCCTGTGTCCCTCCATAACAGGATATAGTATATGCCCAGTTGGTGATGCTGAGTCATCAAGGGGTCTCTCCATCATCATGTCCGGCAGGATTTTGCACCAGGATGCTGGCATGCATTGACAGGGAAGTGTCTGTCAGTATTCCACCCATGTCTGGGGCCTCCTGACTTTCATTTGTTCAGCCTCTGTTGGGTGTCAGGCACGCCAGGAGAGGTGCAGTTTCTCCTCTCCAAGACAGAAGACCAGTCCACTGCACACTCAGTCCTTGTTCCCCCAGCTGACTCTAGGTGACTTGATGTCTACTCCTGAACTTGGGTCTCTGGCCTGGCAGGCAGCAGCTCTACTACCATGCCACTGGGCTGGCACCATCTGTTTTTTTTAATGTGTTGAAAAATATGGCTAGTCTGGGTTAGCAGGGCCCAAAGGGTGACAGCAACATGCTGGGCATTACTGGGGCTTTTCCTTCCATTTTTCTCCTAAAGACATTGGTTCGCAGGGTGTTAATGAGCATGCACAGATGCAAGGCACACTCAAGCTCTGATGTGGGTGGCATCCATCTTTCCGCTGTTGCTGGAAAAATTGGATAAGTGGTCCAGACAATGGTAATTAAAGTTCAACAAAAAAAAAGTACAACATGATAAACATTGATAGAAAGGGCCGGCCCAGTGGAGAAGCAGTTGTGCTTCCACTCCCTCCGCTGGTGATCCAGGTTCAAGAATGGACTAGGGTCGCTCGGTGGGTCGGCCGTGTGAGAGAGGATAATGCATCCAGTGCTAGCTCTCCTTCCTCTGGGGGGGGGGCATCAGGTCCCACTGCAGAGACTGTCACCTGGTGGAGGCCAGGCAGCAGTGCAGTGTGAGTGCTCGAGTGGCAGGGCTGTAGTGTGGCATGCTTGGTGCACATGCCCTGACACTACAGCCCAAAGGGAGAAAATGAAAGAAAAAAGATGCTAGACTGCTATGGCGGGCTCCTCTGCAGGCTCTCACATGACTTGCACAACAGGCCATCCACCCAGTGTGGTTCTGAGCAAGTGGTGAACGACCGGTAAGTGTGTGAAAATGCAGTGATGGGCTGGTGGGTGCCATCTGGCAGACCATAGGGAAGAAAAAAGTAATGATTGAAAAAAAAATATTGGTAGAAAGGACCTTGAAATGGACTACTCGATAGGGTGAATAAGGGTGGTGCAGATAACCGAGGAGAGAGGCCTGGGTGTCATCACTAATGATAGCCTCACGGCAATTGTACAGTGCAGTAAAGATTATGGGAAGGCAAACAAGATTTGGGATGTATAGGAAGGGGATTTGATAGTCTGAGGTAGAAGGTGATACTGTCTCAGTATTGGTCCCTGGTGAGGCCACACATGGAGTGCTGCGAGTCCACACTTCAGGAAAGACTGGGACTGCTTGAAGACCATACAAGTGAGGCTAAGAAAATGATCCAGGGACAACAGGGGAGGTCATATGAAGAAAGGCTGTTAGAGACCTTAACATCTGTACCCAGGAGGCCAGTAAGGGGGATATGACTGAGACACACAAGTCCTTGTGAGGCGTGAACAGGGTGGATTGGTAAGAGTTGTTCAAGAGGAATGAAGGCACAGTAGCTAGAGGACACAGGTGGAGACAAGTATGGGGAGAGTCAGAAGGGGCATCAAAAGAAGAAGTTCTTCACAGAGCAGGTGGTGGATGAATGGAATTGACTGCTCAGAGAGGTGGGTGAAGCCAAGACTGTGTCAGGGTTTAAACATGGGTGGAACAGGTACAGTATAAGGATAAAGTGGGACCCAGAGGAAGACGAGGAAAAGATATACCTGGGAAAGGGAGGTGATGATCAGCCACTAGGGCTATTGGATCTCTATATATCCAGTTCAGCGTTAAGCTGTGCATGGAGGTAGGCAGAGAAATGGACCAACTGCATGGACCTCTGGGTCCTTTTCTGCTGACACAATCTAGGTTTTTATGCTCCAGCTGTGCCATCACCATGGTGCCCAGGTGGTGGTACTGCAGTGCAGTCCACATCCCTAGTGCCCCAGAGCAGGAGAGCATCCTGTGGGTTGTTCACCCTTCCCCCCAACACTGACCCCCAATGATGCAGGCTTGGCCCAAACCCAGGTCTGTTGGGTTGTGAGCGATAATGCTACTGCTGTGTTTATGGGCCGGCTGGAATATTTTAAAACCTATTTGTTTATGGGAGGATGAGAAGGAGGTGGAGGAAGGGAAATGTCTGGTGTTGGGGAGGAGCAGCCATCAGATTAGCACACACTACCTGGGGAGGAGTGCTGGGAGAGTTTTTCAGTTTTTTTGTTACTTTGGCTTGCTATCTAACCAAGCTAACTATAAACTTATCCAGACTACGGCAAAGTTTGTCTGGTTTGGAAGTTCAGAGTTTGTATTGTCAAAGTTTGGGAGGTTCACACAGTACTGGTTTAAATGTGCCAGTTCCTTTCATCTTTGCAAGTGGGTGTGTATAAAGCAAGGTATGAATCCTTGCACAGTCACTGGCTATCTTTGAGATCCTGAGCAACTCACTATTGCCCTCCTTTTAATTCAGTCTATCCCAGCTGTACAACTTAGTAGAAGAAGGACCCCTTTTTAAATGAGAGATATATAGGTCATTAGTTAGACCGCACCTGGAGTACTACGTGCAGTACTGCCGCCCGTATCTGAAGAAGGACATTAAGTTACTGGAGGGGGTGCGGTGCAGGGCGACAAAGATGATCAAGGGGCTGGGGGACTTATCATACAAGAGGAGGCTGAGGGAGTTGAACATGTACTCACTGGAGGAGAGGAGGGACGGGGGGACATGATTGAAACCTTTAAGTACATGAAAGGAATAAACAAGACAGGTACAGAGGGGCTGTTCAAAGTAAGGGAGGGGAGGGACACCAGGGGCCATGATATGAGACTGGAGGGAGGAAGATTCAGGAGGGAGATGAGGAGACACTTTTTTACAGAGAGGGTGGTGGCTGGGTGGAATGCATTACCTGCAGAAGTGGTATCCAGTAGAACAGTGGACTGCTTCAAAAGGGGATGGGACAGGACAAGGGGGGGTCAATGAAGGGGAAGGGTGGAAGGAAGGGGCAGCTGCAGAATAAGGGGTGCTAGCTGCACATTTGAGCAGACTTGATAGACCTCTAGGCCTTTATCTGCTGGCAAATTTCATATGTTCGTAGATATTGCACCACTGTTCGGCAGTCCTAGAGAAACAAATTGCAAAAGTACATAGAAGCAGCAAGATGCTCCCCTGTGTCCAAAGTATGGAATATGCTGCCCTCTGACGTTACCTGATCCCACTCAATCTGCACTACCAGATCAAAATTAAAACAGCACTCTGTCTCCACCTTTGTGTGCCCTACCTGACCGCTATGTGTCTCTGTTATGAAACCAAAGCCTGTCATGTATTGTATGGTGTACCTATTGCTGCCAAATCTATGCATGCATTACATATTGTAGTAACTAATGTTGTACCTCTGCATTATCACTTCATTTTTATCTTACTGCTAGTCCTGTAGCTCCCCCACCCTCTCTTCTCTTCTCTCCAGGTCACATCTTGAAACAAGTACTTTGCATGCTTTACCTGGTGAAACATTGTCAGATAAAATTGATCTGGCATTTTCACCACTAGTAGCTGACCACTTAAGGAAAGCACGACAACCTAGATAAGAAGATGTCTCATAATTACTATAAGGATAGAATTGACTACCCAGCTTATCTTTTACACCCCGTAAGAGCCAGTGTTAGAATTCCATTTTATGAGCTGTCAGAATTATGGGGACTCTTTCTTTAAACTGAGTCACCATTAAAAGGACAGTACTTGTAAACATTAGTGTTGCATGAGTTACAAGTATTCACTTGAAGGCTATGGGGGGACTGAGACCTCGTGGACCCTCCTAATTCCACATGCAGTAATTCCTTCAAACACTGGCAATACGTATTTATATGCTGACGCAAAAGGCATTTAACTGTTTCTATATTTCAATTAGTACAATAGGGGTTACTCATTTTCTAATTTATTTCATTTACATTGGTTGAAAAAGATGTCATGAGGTATATTTTAATCTAAAAAAGTCAGTGCCACATCATCCACCTACACTGTCCCCATAATATGATTTTCTTTTAATTAATTTGACAAGCATCTGCACTTTCGGCAGGATCTTCACAATAGTATACCGTATTTTTGTAAAGATTAATTGACACCTTTCCTGCTTCTGAAAGTAACAGTATTTTAGTCTTTTAACATGAAAGATTTGACAGCTACAGCAAGAAAACAGCTGGTTACAAAGGTTTGACAGTTGCACGGTTGGAAATATTCTTCATAATGACTGCTCCAAGAAAGAAAGGACACTGCTTGAAAACTGAACTTTATATAGAGTGCATCTATAAATCTATTGGAAATATAATGTAAATGTTTATTTTTTATACATCTTTGATGTGCAACGGTGCATTAAAATGTTTAACCAATAAATTTACACAGCATGCTGTTTTCAAAACCACAGTTTTAACACATGACCTTTCATACACAAACGTGAGCTTTGTGTAGATAGAGAAACAGGTACTTTATTTATTTGTTGCTCCTCCTGACAGCGGTATTCTGGGTGGTGCACACTGTAGTATCATACAATTAAAACAATTAGTCATTACAAATAAAACAGAATTAAACTGTTCAAAGTGGTTGACAAATTTGATTGTGAAGGTCTCATAAAAAGAGAAGGTTGGGGGGGTTGTCTTACAAACTCTCACAGAAGGAGCTAGCAAAATCCTTTGTGGCAGGCAGTTCCACAGACTTGCACTCACTCACTCACTCACTCACTCACTCACTCACTCTCTCACTCTCTCACCCACCCACGCACTAACTCCTATATAAGGCCAGTGTTCTTGAGTAATGGAATTATGCCAATTCTAGTGGTTAAAAATTGCCAGTTTGGGTCAATTCTGGATACCATTCAGAATATACTGTAGAACTGGAAATTTTCACTGCAAAAATATTTTAGTTTTACTAAGGTGGAGCCAGGAGACTGGGAGCTGAGCTAATGTTTTAATTCCTTATTGGGCAACTTCGATACTTCATAGACTGCTGGGTTTCTGAACTTGACTACAGTGAGCAGATTGTTTTTACCAGAGACAGATCAGGTGTATAGTCTCACCCTCCCTCCCATCCCCATCCCACTCACCCCATGCTCATCTACCTTTCTAGGGATACGCCAGGATGGCACTAGTCTACTTCCTGGTCAGTAACAGGAAATGGCAAGATCACCCAGTAAATTATTCTAAGCTCTTGAATTGTAAAGTACTTTCATTAAAGAGAGGGGATTGCTGTAGGAGAGGACAGAACAACAGGGAGAAGGAGAGAAAAGGGGGAAAAAAAAGTCAAGACTAAGATTGGGAGTAGGGGCCAAGAGGTGAGTACTACATCAAGAAGTTCTACAGGCAGTGATCAGAATTAGTTGCAGAAGGAGGGTACCCTTAGTGCAGTCAGGGTAGAAATCGAGCAGCAGAGAAGGGGAAAGGTGCTGGGAGTGGTATAGTACAGTGACTGTGGGGCAGCAGTCTTCAGGAGGACCTTCTGGATAGTGCAGTGCTGCCCCATCTGTAGGCATGTCTCTGGGCTGAGGGTGGAAGTTACCAGTCTCCGGGCTGAATTGGCCAGGATTCAGGGGCCTTCCTCCCCCACCCAGAGGCCACCAAATCTGCACCCACTACCTAAACAGTTGCCCAGCAGGAGGAGTGGTTGGACTACGGTGGGCTCAGGGAGGGCAAGGGAGGTGGGCCAGAGGCATATCCCCCAACTGGTGCAACTTAAGAACTCCTATGCTGTGTTAGAGGAATGGGAAAGCCTCACAGGGCATGAAGTTGTGTCCAGGGAGGATATGAGGGACCTCCAGAAGGAAGCCCCAAGGGTGGGTGGTAAGGGATCCCACAGGAAGAGGAAGCTATTCCTGGTGGGGGACTCCATAGTCCAGGGAGTGGAGACAGGGGCAGATTGTGGGGGGGGGGTAGAGTGAGGTAAAGTGCCTACCAGGAGGCACAGCTCAGAGGGATGGAAAGTGGATCCAGAGGATCGCTAGGGTGATAGCGAGGAGGACGGAGCTGGATGTCATTGTCCATCTGGGAGCAAATGACCTGGTTGGGGACAGTACAGAGATAGAAAGGGTGCAGAAGGAGTTCAGGGAACTGGGGAGGGGACTTGGGCAGATAGCAAGCTCTGTAGCCTTCTCAGAGGTGCTGTCTGTACACGGCAATGGGGGGGTAGGGATCTTTGCACTGGGTACTTCAATGCTTGGTTGGAAAATTGGTGCAGACAGCAGGGTTTCAGCTTCATTGGGGACTGGGGACCTACATGGGGGATGCAGATCTGTACAAAGGGGATGGCTTGCATCCTTCCAGGAGGGGGACCGATGTCCTCGGTGAACGGTTTAGATGCTTCACTGGCAAGCATTTAAAATAGCCAATGGGGGTGTAGGAAAGAAGCAGAGCAAATCATACTGCCCACCCCACAGGATTATGTAGCCATCAGAGAGGACCATAACATTACAAAATCACCATGGAAGACTAGTCAGGGCAAAGGGAGGGAGGTGAGAAAGTACCAGGGGAAAAGTGGTGAGGTCGGGGGTTGCAGAAAACGTAGGGCCATGAGTGCGAATGCCCGCAGCCTGGGAAGTAAAATCTGAGACCTGGCAGCCTTGATGGTAGAGGATGACCTGGATATTGTAGCTATTACCGAAACATAGTACAATGTGAACCATGACTGGAATGTATCTATACCAGATTATACTTTATTCAGGGGAGATAGGGATGTAAAAAAGAGTGGTCGTGGTGGCTGTTTACATCAAAGAGGGGATAAAGGCAACAGAAGTGCAAGGAATGCAGGAAGAGGCAGAGGCACTGTGGGTCACCCTGAAGACAGGCAATGGTACAGCCATCCACACAGGAGTGATCTACAGACCCCCAGCACAACGGGAGGACTTGATCAGGGATCTACTGAAGACCACACATAAAATCATATATAAAATGGTGGCTAAAGGGGAGGTGCTGCTGGTAGGTGACTTTAATCTGCTGGATATAGATTGGAACATTTCAGCAGCGGCCATAACCAGGGGCAGGGACATCCTGGACTCCCTGCAAGGAGTAGATCTCAAGCAGCTAGTGCCTGAGCCAACCCAGGAGGGAGCGATTTTGGACCTGGTACTAACAAATTGGGACAGAACTATAAATTTCAGCGTGGGAGAACATCTGGGAACCAGTGACCATCACACAGTGTGGTTTGAAATGAGTACTGTGACAAGGTCAAGCTGCACAAAAGTGAAGGTCTTGGACTACAGGAGGGAAGACTTTGCCAGGATGAGACTATGTCTCAGGGAAGTCGTGGAAGAGGGAAAGAAATGCAGGGGAGTTGAGGACCAGTGGGCCCACCTAAAATGAGCAATAGTGGAGTCAACAAACCTTTGCATTCGGCAAGTGAACAAAAGCAGGAGAAAAAGAAAGCCACTGTGGTTCTCAAAGTAAGTGGCTGGGAAAGTAGGGGCAAAAAAGGTGACTTTCCAGGACATTTCAGGAAAAATAGGAGGAGGAGAGGGCAGTGTATCTAGAGAAACAAAGGGAGGCAGGAAAATGGTCAGAAGCAAAGGAAGTAACAAAGGGGGACAAGATCTTCTATAGGTACATTAGCTAGAGAAGAAAGACCGGGGAGGATAGTAAGGCTAAAAGGGGAGGAGGGAGACTGCGTGGAAGGAGACCAGGAAAAAGCATCAATCCTAAACAGATATTTCTGTTCAGTTTTCACAGAAGAAGGTGAAGGGAAGGGACCACAACTGAGTAAAAGAACTGGAAGGGAGGTGGACACAGGACTGTTCACAGATGAGAGTGTGCTTAAATAACTCAAAAAAGTGAAGGTGGACAGAGTAATAAAATTGGATGGGGTACACCCTGGAATAATGAAGGAGTTAAGGGAGGGACTGGCAGCACCACTGGCTGCCCTGTTCAATGTGTCTCTGTATACAGAAGTGGTTCGGAGGACTGTAGGAGGGCAGATGTAGTTCCTCTCCACAAAAGTGGGAGTAGGGAGGAGGCTGGAAACTATAGACCTATCAGCCTGACCTCGGTGGTAGGGAAAATTATGGAATCATTGCTAAAAGAAAAGATAGTGGAGCACCTTAAATCCAACGGAGCACAGGATCTGAGGCAGCATGGATTCATGTCAGGAAGGTCATGTCAGACCAATCTGATAGATTTCTTTGAATGGGTGACCAGGGAAGTGGATTGGGGGGAGTGGTGGATGTGGCCTATCTGGACTTCAGCAAGGCATTTGACACAATTCCATTTAGGAGGCTTGTAAACAAGCTGGGCAGCCTAGGACTGGAAACATAGAAACATAGACTTTGATGGCAGATAAGGACCACTTGGCCCACCCAGTCTGCCCATTTCCCTACCTATTGGATAAGCTGCAGATCCTAGTTAATCAACAGCCTACTTCTTCCTATCCCCCACCAGAATTGCCTTATATCTGTCCCATGCATTCTTGAATTCTCCCACTGTTTTTGACCCTATGACCTCCTCAGGAAGGTCATTCCATGCATTCACCACCCTCTCTGTGAAAAAATACGTCCTCAAGTTGCCCTTGAGCCATCCCCCCTCTATCTTCAAATTGTGCCCCCTTGCTCTTGCACATCTCTTTTTCTGAAAGATGCAACCCTCCTGGACTTTGTTTATTCCCTTGAGGTACTTGAAAGTGTATGTCATGTCCCCCCTTTCTTTGAGGGTATACATATTAAGCTCCCTTAGTCTCTCTCTGTATGGCTTCTGGTGCAGATCCTGCACAATTTTAGTTGCCCTCCTCTGGACTGCCTTCATCTTGTCTATGACCTTGCAGAGATGGGGTCTCCAGAACTGTATGCAGTACTCCAGATGGGGTCTCACTAACCGTCTGTACAGAGGGATAACAACTTCCTGTTTTCTATTGGTGATGCCTCTTCCTATACATCCCAGTATCCCCCCAGCCCTCCTTAATGACTTCTCACATTGCTTGCTTACCTTTAGGTCATCAGATACGACTACCCCAGGTCCCTTTCCATTTTTGTTATTTTTAGTACCTCCTCCCATTGTGTACACTTCCCTTGGGTTTTTGTTTCCCAGGTGCATTACTTTGCACTTCTTTGCATTGAATCTAAGCTGCCATGCTTTTGATCATTCCTCCAACCTTGCCAAGTCCCTTCTCATCCATTCCACCTCCCTTTGTTTATCAACCCTGTTGCAGATCTTTGTGTTGTCTGTAAAGTGGCATACTTTTCCTTTCAGTCCCTCTGCAATGTCACTTATAAAGACATTAAAAAGGACTGGACACAGTACTGAACCCTGCAGTACCCCACTAGTAACCCCCCTTTCTTTGGAGTGGACTCCATTTACTATTACCCTCTGTGTCCTGTTGTCCAGCCAATTTTTTACGAAGGCTACAACCCTGGGACCCACTCCCATGCTGGCTAATTTGTATATTAATCTTTTGTGTGGGACTGTGTCAAATGCCTTTCTAAAGTCTAGGTAGGCCATGTCCACAGCCCCTCCCTGGTCTACTACTTTGGTCACCCAGTCAAAGAAATCTATTAGATTCGTCTGGCATGACCATCCCACTGTGAATCCATGCTGCCTTGGGTCCTGTGCCCCGCTGGTCTCTAGGTACTCAACAATTCTTTCTTTCAGAAGTGATTCCATCATTTTCCCTACCACTGAGGTCAAACTAACAGATCTGTAGTTTCCTGCCACTGCTTTGCTCCCACTTTTGTGAAAAGGAATCACACTAGCCCTCCTCCAGTCCTTAGGTGCCACACCATCCTCCCATGATTTGTTAAAGAGGGTAGTCAGTGGTGTCACTATTTCTCCCCTTAGTTCTTTTAGAATTCTGGGGTGAATCCCATCAGAGCCCATTGTTTTGTCCACCTTCCACCTTCCACCTTCCATTGGGACACAGAGTAGTGAACTGGATTGCAAATTGGTTGGGGCATAGAACACAGGGAGTGATGGTTAACAGAGCTAGATCTGAGGAGGGGAGGGTGATCCATGGGGTGCCACAAGGATCAGTTCTTGGGCCAGTCCTATTTAATGTCTTCAGCAGTGACATTGCTGAGGGACTGGAGGAGAAGATATGCCTCTTTGCAGATGACATGAAGATCTTCAATAGGGTGGATACACCAGAAGGGGTGGAAAAAATGAGAAAGGATCTGGATAAACTGGAGCAATGATCCAGAGTGTGGCAGCTAAGATTCAATGCGAAGATATTGCAGGGTACAAAGAGGTTGTCACACAGATGTGACTTATGCTGATTTGGTGTAAAAATTTGTATCAGTTCGATAGTTATGGCATTCAAAAGTTGAGAAATTTCCCATAGGATTACATTGTGGAGAACGCAGTAGCTTTCGGAGGCTAGATCTTGAAAATGGTTTCAGATACGGATTTTTTGCTAAATGCTGCTTAGCACACCTTAGGTGCACTAAGCACGCGTGCAGGTTGCCAGTCCATCATTACAACTGCAGTGGAATTTTTTCCAAGGTTAGTACGGTTACTGAGATATTGTGCCATTTGCAGCACAAGGGTTACTTGGAATGTGTGTAGGCCTCCATTGTATCGCTACAATTATAGGTAGATGGGACCGAAGGGTACTGCGCTCCCATGTATGGATACCATTATGCATCTATTATGCAATACCGGGCCCTGCACTCCCACAGGGAGATGACAGCTCATTACAATGTCTGTACACTTACGGATAGATGGGCCCTGCACTCCAAAAAACTGATACCATGGGACCCTGCACTCTCAAACCATATAATGGTAAGATTACACTTTCTCAAAAAGTAAGGACATCCATTGCAAAAAATGTTGTTAATGCATCAGGAGAATGGGGTGAGAGTTAGGCCTAGTTTACCCCACGGCACACCCTGTTGCATGTTGATCTATGGAGGGTGGGGGTGGGGTGGTAGGGTGAGGGGGGTTACAGTCTCAACCTTAATGTCTCATTTTCCTACTTTTGTCACTTCAACCTTAACTGATGCATTCACAAAGTTTTTTACAATGAATATTATATATATATATATATATAATATTCATTGTAAGAAAGTCCATTAATGCATCAGTTAGTGTTGTTTCCACAGCAACAAAGTGTGGAAATTGACGATATGGGGTTACCACCCCACCACCCCTCCCCACGCCCCATCCTCAAACCCCTATCTCCGCATTCCCCCACATACGCAAGCAGTACAAGACACATCCATCATCATGGTCCAGCAACTGTATAAGTTCTGCTGCCATCAGAGTGCCTTGTGGGTACACATGCATTCTGGGCAACCATGGGAGATGGTCCGCAGTAAGAATTTTGCTGCTACAAACATAAATAACAAGATTTAAGCAGATGCCTATATTTCAATTGTTAAGAAATGATGAAACACACAGTATGTTATCTATAGATAGCTGTATTGGAAATAAGAGTTTGGATAACCCTAGCAACATTCATTAGATGTTTGCATATTTTTTTCTGATAGAGTGAGTCAGTCCTAATAATAAACGGTAGTAATAATAAAAGTGATGTTTTGTAGTATAATTTACAAACAACATGAGACAGCAACAGTTGTAACATCCAAAGCTAACCATAACATGCTACTAATAGAAACATAGAAACATAGAATTTGACGGCAGATAAGGACCACTTGGCCCACCCAGTCTGCCCATTTCCCTACCTGATGGATAAGCTGCAGATTCTAGTTAATCAACAGCTTGCTTCCTCCTGCCCCCCACTAGAATTGACTATGCCTGTCCCATGCATTCTTGAATTCTCCCACTGTTCCTGACTCCACAACCTCCTCAGGAAGGCTGTTCCATGCATCCACAACTCTCTCTGTGAAAAAATACTTTCTAACATTACCTCTGAGCCATCCCCTTCTATCATCAAATTGTGCCCCCTTGTTCTTGCACATCTCTTCTTCTGAAAGATACTACCCTCTTGTACCTTGTTAATTCCCTTGAGATACTTGAAAGTTTATATCATGTCCCCCCTCTCCCTCCTTTCCTCAAGGGTATACATATTAAGCTGCTTTAGTCTCTCCTCATATGTCTTCTGGCACAGACCTTGCACCATTTTCGTTGCCCTCATCTGAACAGCCTCCACACTGTCTATGTCTTTGCGGAGATGGGGTCTCCAGAATTGCACACAGTACTCCAGATGGGGTCTCACTAACTGTCTGTAGAGAGGGATAAAAACTTCCTGTTTTCTACTGTTGATGCCTCTCCCTATGCATCCCAGTATCCCCCCAGCCCTCCTTACTGCCTTCTCACATTGCTTGCCCACCTTTAGGTCACCTGATATAATTACTCCTAGGTCTCTTTCGATTTTTGTTGTTGTTATTAACTCATCCCCCATTGTGTACTAAAGTCACCCCCCATTGTGTACTATATAGTACTAATGAGTATTTCCAGGTAACGCAGCAGTATTACAACATGTGATGGTGCTAGTTTCTCTGTTTTTCTGTTTCTCTACTGACCTTTTATTGTTTGTATTTCTGATTTTATCGTTTTATCATTTACGTTGTACAGTGCCTTGATATTTTGAAAAGCGCTTAAAAATAAAGATTATTATTATTATTATTAGTTTCATACCTGAGCAGTACCTGAAAAGTACTATGTAAAGTATGTACCCAATCTCCGCAAAATCTGGGGACCCAATCTCCGCAAAGACATAGACAGGATGGAAACTGTCCAGAGGAGGGCAACTAAAATGGTGCAGGGTCTGCACCGGAAGACATATGAAGAGAGACTTAAGGAGCTAAATATGTATAGCCTCAAGGAAAGGAGGAGAGGGAGACATGATAGAAACTTTCAAGTACCTCAAGGGACTCAACAAAGTCCAAGAGGGTAGCATCTTTCAAAAAAAGAGGTGTGCAAGAACAAGGGGGCACAATTTGAAGATAGAAGGGGGCAGCTCAGAAGTAACTTAAGGAAGTATTTTTTCACAGAGAGGGTTGTGGATGCATGGAATGGCTTTCCGGAGGAGGTTTCCACCTGGAGGGACACCAGCCTATACTGGCAGGATGGTCTGCATCTGTCCAGGAAGGGAACAAGTCTTTTGAGCAGTTGGTTTAAATGCTTCATTGGCAAGCTTTTAAACTATTCGGGGGGGGGGCACTGATAAGCAGCAGAAAAATCCTGGCCTCCCCCTACAAAACAGGGTACTAAATGAGAAAAAAACCAAGGTAGAAAGGTCAGTGGGGGATGCTGCAACAGAAGGTAAAGCCATCAAAAAATGGAGAGCAATTAGTACCAATGCCCGTAGTCTGAGCAACAAGCTTCCAGAATTAGTGGCCTTGATGGAGGAGGAACATCTGGATATCGTGGCAGTCACAGAAACATGGTACACACAAAACCATGACTGGGATGTAAACATACCAGGATACACTATCTACAGGAGGGACAGGGAGGGTAAAAGAGGAGGAGGAGTAGCTCTTCACATAAGGAAGCAATCAAAGCAACAGAACAAAAGGGTAAACAGGGAGGAGAAGAAGCACTGTGGGTAAATTTGGAGACCGGCAATGGCACCACAATACGCACAGGGGTTGTATACAGACCCCCTTCTCAGGGGGAGGAAATGGACAAGGAATTGATAGAAAGTATTCTTAGAATGGCAGAAAAAGGGGAGATATTGCTGATGGGTGATCTGAATATGCCAGATGTTAACTGGAGTGCAGTTGCAGCAGCCACTTCTAAGAGTGGGGTTATTCTAGATGCCCTACAGGGGGCATGCCTTAGACAACTAGTATTGGAGCCCACTCGAGAGGGAGCAATCTTAGACCTGGTTCTCTCAAATGGAGATGAAGAGAGGATCACAGATGTAGAAGTGGGTAGCCATCTGGGAACTAGCGACCATCGAACAGTATGTTCACAATAAACACATCAATAGAGTCAAGCCATACAAAGACAACGGTACTGGATTTTAGGAGGCTGACTTTGTCAAAATGGGTGAGTGCCTAAGGAATGCACTAGCAAATGGGCAGGAAGGAGGGTGGAAGAACAATGGGGAATAATAAAAACTGCCATCACAGAGGTATCAAGCCTTTGTGTAAAGCAAATAAACAAATGAAACGAGGTAAGAAACCACTATGGTTCTCAAAAGAAGTGGCAGTGAAGGTTCAAGAGAAAAGAAAGCATTCAGGAAGTACAAGGAATCACAGAAGGAACAGGACAGAGAACTATATCAGTTAAAGCAAAAGGAAGCTGGGAAGGCAGTCAGATCAGCAAAGGCCCAAACTGAGGAAAGATAGCCAACTCAGTTAAGAAGGGGGATAAACCTTATAGGTACATCAGGGAGCGAAGGAAGACCAAGGGAGGGATAGTGAGGCTTAATAAAGGGGAGGGAAGGTGGGCAGAGGGTGACTGTGAAAAGGCAGAGATACTAAACAAATATTTTTGCTCAGTATTTACAAAGGAAGAGGGGGAGGTACCTAAAACAAACAGTAGAAACACTCTGGATACAGAAGTTGATACCAGCCCATTTACAGAAGAAAGGGTTCTGAAAGAACTTGTAAAACTGAAGGTGGACAAAGCAATGGGGCCTGATGGGATTCATCCCAGAATTCGAAAAGAACTAAGGGTAGAACTAGTGACACCACTGACTACCCTCTTTAACAAATCATGGGAGGATGGGGTGCTACCCGAGGACTAGAGGAGGGCAGATGTGATTCCCCTTCACAAAAGTGGGAGCAAGGCAGAAGCAGGAAACTACAGACCTGTTAGTTTAACCTCAGTGGTAGGGAAAATGATGGAATCACTTCTGAAGGAAAGAATTGTTAAATATCTAGAGGCCAGAGGGGCACAGGACCCAAGGCAGCATGGATTCACAGCGGGAAGGTCAGGCCAGATAAATCTGATAGATTTCTTTGACTGGGTGACCAAAGTAGTTGATCAGGGAGGGGCTGTGGACATGGCCTACCTAGACTTTAGCAAGGCATTTGACACAGTCCCACACAAAAGATTAATATACAAGTTAGCCAGCCTGGGAGTGGGTCCCAAGATGACAGCCTGGGTAAAAATTGGCTGGAGAATAGGACACAGAGAGTAATAGTAAATGGAGTCCACTCTGGAAAAGGGGGGTTAGTAGTGGGGTACCGCAGGGTTCAGTATTAGGACCAGTCCTCTTCAATGTCTTTATAAGTGACATTGCAGAGGGACTGGAAGGAAAAGTATGTCTCTTTGCAGATGACACAAAGAGCTGCAACAGAGTTGATGCACAGGGTGAGGTGGAAAGGATGAGAAGGGACTTGGCAAGGTTAGAGGAATGGTCAAATGTATGACAGCTTAGATTCAGTGCTAAGAAGTGCAAGGTAATGCACCTGGGAAACAAAAACCCAGGGGAAGAATACACAATGGGGGGTGAGATACTAACAACAACAAAAATGGAAAGGGACCTGGGGGTAGTCATATCAGATGACCTAAAGGTGGGCAAGCAAAGTGAGAGGGCAGCAAGGAGGGCTGGGGGGATACTGGGATGCATAGGGAGAGGCATCACCAGTAGAAAACAGGAAGTTATTATCCCTCTGTACAGACAGCTAGTGAGACCCCATCTGGAGTACTCGTGCAGTTCTGGAGACCCAATCTCCTAAAGACATAGACAGGATGGAAGCTGTCCAGAGGAGGCAACTAAAATGGTGCAGGGTCTGCACCGAAGACATATGAAGAGAGACTTAAGAAGCTTAATATGTATAGCCTCGAGGAAAGGAGGGAGGGGACATGATAGAAACTTTCAAGTACCTCAAGGGAATCAGCAAAGTCCAAGAGGGTAGCATCTTTCAAAAAAAGAGGTGTGCAAGAACAAGGGGCACAATTTGAAGATAGAAGGGTGGCTCAGAGGTATTTTAAGGAAGTATTTTTTCACAGAGAGGTGGTGGATGTGTGGAGCGGCCTTCCAGAGGAAGTTATGGAGTCACAAACAGTGGTGGAATTCAAGCATGCATGGGACAGTCATAAGGCAATTCTAGGTGGTGGGGTAGGGAAGTAGGCTGCTGGTTAACTAGGATCTGCAACTTATCCATCAGGTAGGGAAATGGGCAGACTGGGTGGGCCAGCGGTCATATCTGCCGTCAAATTCTATGTTTCTATGTTGTGGAGTCAAAACAGTGGTGGAATTCAAGCATGCATGGGACAGTCATAAGGCAATTCTAGGGGGTGGGGGTAAGAAGAAGTAGGCTGCTGGTTAACTAGGATCTGCAGCTTATCCATTAGGTAGGGAAATGGGCAGACTGGGTGGGCCAAGCGGTCCTTATCTGCCGTCAAAATCTATGTTATGTTTCTATGTGTCAGCAGTGTCTGTAGTGCTACCATGTGCCTATGTGGCAGCAGTGATACCTGCAGCGAGCCAATTGTAGAATTATGACACATAAAAATACATTTTTAGAAAGTTTGTGCAGACTAAGTTTCACTGTATAAAAAGATATGCCAGCTATAATGTGTCATCATACTGTGCTGGCAGTATAGAGTCGATCAAACTGTATTTGTTTTTTCATTACATAGTGTTATGTGAAAGGAGTACAGTGTAGTGATTATTGTGCTTACAGATGTGACTGACTGGTACAGTGTATTTACAGTTTTGCATGTGTCTTGCATATGTGTGTGTGTTTGGGGGTGGGGCAATGCAGAATTAGGGGTTTGAGGATGGGGTGGGGGGTGGGGTGGTAACCCTAACGTCGAATTTCCACACTTTTGTCACTGTGGAAACAACCCTAACTGATGCAGTAACAGAATTTTTTGCAATGAATTTCCTTTCTTTTTGAGAAAGTATAATAGAAATAGTAAATGGTTTGTGTTGAGGGTCCCGCCGCGCTCCCACCAATATGCCCATTTCTGCATAATGATATGTGTTTGTGGAAGCGCGGGCCCTCTGGGCCCTGTGCTCCCACTTACACATAAGCATGGAGCCATACAGCAGCCCTATAGGCCAAGGAAGCCTTGTAACACAAATTTGCCAATGTCTTGAGAACTGTAGCAGGTAGAAAAAAAATTCAAGCGTGGTTGTAATCATGAGCGTGAGTAGCTCTCACAACATAAAGTCAACCGAATACATATCTCACATTGTGTCCAAGATACAGGCAGCAAAAAGCGCTGTGAATGCTAACTCTGTGGGCATAATAGTGGGCCTCGGACATGAAAATGAGCAATTGGAACACTAATTCCCAAATATCTCAGTGACCATACAAGGTAGAAAAAAATTCTAATTTCATGTTATGTATGGCTTTGCAGTCTACTTCTGCACTTAGTCCCCTGAGGGACTAATAATTTTTTGCATCGAAAAATCCGTATCTTGAACCGTTTTCAAGATACGGGCCCTGAAAGGCAGGGCGCCGCAATGTTATCCTATGAGAAAATTTCTGAACTTCAGAATGCTGTAACTTTGGGCCCCTGTAATGTTTTGGTACCAAACCACTAAAAGGCACATCTGTGGGACGAGGGCTTGCCACTCTGCAAATTTCAGCTCAAAACACCCTACCGTTTTGTTGCAGGAGGATGGCAAAG
Organism: Neoceratodus forsteri; assembly: GCA_016271365.2. Classification (NCBI taxonomy): domain Eukaryota; kingdom Metazoa; phylum Chordata; order Ceratodontiformes; family Ceratodontidae; genus Neoceratodus; species Neoceratodus forsteri. The sequence goes on from CM057454.1 coordinate 756,921,581, forward strand.
ATTTGCAGTTATTTTGAGAATACTTTTGTAAATTACTTTTGCAAATCATGAAAGTTTCACCAAAAAAAAGAAAAAATCCCGACTGCCAAGACTGCATTTTCCTTGAAGATTTTTGACCGAACGGACAAACCATGTGGGCTGTGGGCGTGAGCAAAGAAACACACAAAAAGTCTGTTTTTTTCAGGTTTTTGGCATTCTGTAGCTCTGCAACTGTACATCCGACCATAATACAACTTGCCGCATCCAGAGATTTATGGTACTAGACTGCACATGCAAAATTTCAAGCAAATACGTTATACAGTGGCAAAGTTATTAAGGTACAGAATTCGAGGTTTAACATTAAATTGCTTACTTAACCCTAACTATAGTGGCACTACCGTGCCACTATACTATATATATATATATATATATATATATATATATATATATATATATATATGTATATATATATATATATGTATATGAAGTTTGCATATATTAAAGACTTTGTGTATAGTGCCAGTCTTGACCTCAGCAGGTATGCTTTGTGATCCCATGCCAGTAAGCTGACTTTGTGAGTGAGCTCAGTGACCCAGCTAGATGGGGTGAAGGTGGGGGGATGGCACTGTTATGCAACACTCACCCAGCTAAGGATTGAAAGCTGCAGAGTTGTCCGCATGGGCCTAGGTACCATATGGTGAAGACAACTGTCCTCTTGGCATAGAGCCCCGAACTTCTACACCCATGGGTGGCAGAGGGTCCTGTGCATTGGCTGACAGATAGACTCTTTGCCCTGTGTGCCTGTAGCTGTGGAAATGGAAATGCAGGGACCATAGGGCCCTGTGCTTCTGCAGCCCTCCAGTCAGCCCCATGAATTCTTGCCATCCATCACTGCATGGAAGTGCAAGACCCACAAGGGCCCTACACTTCTGTAGGTGGATGGAATCTTCCCATAGCACAGGGCCCAAAGGGCCCTGCACATCTGCATATGTTTACACAGCTCTCAAAGGAACCTGTGTGAATGAGGATATGATTCCACTGTCTCAAAAAGAAAGGAAATTCTTTCCAAAAAACTTCATTAATACATCAGATAGGGTAACAACACCACAAAAGTAGGGAAAAGTGGCATTAGAGTTTAACACTCCAGTCCCACCATCTAAGCAGCCAAAGTAAAAAACATTTGGGTTTTGGGTCTCAGGAGTCTTGACGAATCAGTGGTGGGGTCTTCCTTCTGGTTGTCAACCTTAATTCCCACCCTGTTCCCTGAGTGAACAAAGTCAGACATCATCTCCTTTCAAAATTGTGTTAGCAACATGTGATGAGACATACTTCTCCAACTTTAAAGAGTGTATCACTCTGATGCACTGACTTGGAGCTGTGCTTTGTGCTTTGGATTGGAGGCTATGGGCTGGGGGGTGTGAGCATTAAGGTTGACAACCCCCAGGAAGACCCCACCACTGATTCATCAAGACTCTGGAAACCCAAAACCCTAAAATTGTTTTTACTTTTGCTGCTTTGTGGGTGGGGATATGGAGTTAGGGTTAGAAACCTTAAAGCCACATTTACCTACTTTTGTGTGATAAGTTATCCTAACTACATAGATACATAGACAGTGTTGGCAGATAAGGGCCTATGGCCCACCCAGTCTGCCCATTTGAGCTTGTAAGTTCAGTTTATGTTTTCCAAGAAGTCTGTTGCCCCTTACCCCTGACCTCCAGAATTCCTTTATGTCTATCCTATGAATTCTTAAAAGCCCGTGATTGTTTCAGCCCCACCACTTCCTCTGGCAGGGTGTTCCACTTGTCCACCACCCGTTCTGTGAAGAAATTCTTCCTCACGCTTTCCTCTGAACTGCCCTCCTCCAACTTCATCCCATGCCCTCTAGTACTGGAACATCTTTTCACTTAAAAATAGTGTATTCCTGCACCCTGTTCCTCCCTGTAAGATACTTGTATGTCTCTATCATATCCCCTCTCTCCTCCTCTCCTCCAGGGAGTACATGTTCAGTTCCTTCAACCTGTCCTCATAGGACTTGTGATGCAATCCATGCACCATCTTTGTTGCCCTCCTCTGAACCTTCTCTACCCTGTCTATGTCCTTATGTAGGTAAGGTCTCCAGAACTGTACAGTGTACTCCAGGTGGGGCCTCACTAGTGTCTTGTATAGTGGAATTATGACCTCCCTTTTTCCTGCTGGTGATGCCCTGCTTATGCATCCCAGCATCCTATTTGCTTTACCTGCTGCCTTGTCACCTGTTTCCCTGGCTTGAGGTCATCAGAGATGATAACCCCAAGATCCCTTTCCTGCTTGGTGCATGCTATATCCTCACCCCCCAACTGTTATATTGTGCCAGGGTTTTTGTGCCCCATATGCATTATCTTGCACTTCCTTGCATTGAATTTCAACTGCCAAACCCCTGATCATTCTTCAAGTTTCTGCAGGTCCCTTCTCATTCTGTCTACACCCTCTGGTGTGTCTACTCTGTTACAGAGCTTTGTGTCCTCAGTGAACAGTGAAATTCTGCCTTCTAGGTCCCGCGCAATGTCACTGATGAAGATATTGCATAGGACAAGTCCCAGCACTGATCCCTGTGGTACCCCACTGGTCACTCTTCCCTCTGTGGAGTGACAGCCATTTACCACCACCCTCTGTGTCCTGCCGCCCAGCCAGTTACCTACCCACCACACTACTGTCCTGCCCACACCCATATTCCCCAGTTTGTGCAATAGTCTTCTATGTGGCACAGTGTCAAAGGCCTTGCTGAAGTCCAGATAGGCCATGTCCACTGCCCTCCCCTGATCCACCTCCCTAGTCACCCAGTCAAAAAATTCAATGAGGTTGGTCTGACATGACCTCCCCATGGTGAAACTGATGCAGTAATGAAGTTTTTTGCAAAGCATTAATAGGGGTGTGGTAGCACCTCTATAGTTAGGGTTGAGTAGGGTGTTCTTTGTTAAATCCCTAACTTTGCACCTTAATAGCTTTTGCAGCGTTTGACAAAATTAGCTGAAAGTTTGCATGTGTTGTCTAGGAGGCAAGGTCTAAATCTTTTATTTATTTATTTATTCAATCTCAGATTAAAAGTGCCTTTGAGCACAATGCAGCTCATTTACAAAGGTTCCACGTCAGTAGGAAAGGTTACAAACAGACATAGGAGGAGCTAAACAATTGAGTTTCTAACATACAGTGACAGTGCAACACACATCATAGATAAACAGCAATATTCAAAAAAGAGAGAGAGGAATTTTAAGTAAAAATTAAAGGGGAAGAAGAGGGTAGTAGGATTTTAAGAAATAGGAAGAAAGGTAGCAGCCAGAGGCTTTGTCAAACCTGCTGAAAAGGGGTAGGAAGGAAGTAGGGAGTGGAATTAGGGGAAGGGGGAGGAAGGGCAGGAAAAGGGGTAGCAGCCATGGGCCTTGTTTGGAATAAATGCATGCTGAAATTAAGGTGAGTAGGGAGCACACAGGGGGTGAAGGGTATGAGGACAGGCATACCTAGGATTAAGTGATACAGTTGTGAGATGCTGCCAGAGCATATGCTTGAACTGGCCAAGTTTGGGTAGATTAGTTAAGTCATGGTTCAGTCCATTGAACCAAAGAGGGGCTCTATATAAAAAGAATTGCTGAGTCTAATGATCTCACCAGCCGGTCAGTTGTGGAGACCAAGGAACACCTGACCAGGCTGGGTGACAAACTATCATCCATTTCATCTGGCATCTCCTTCTCTGAGATCCTGCCAGTCTGGGAGAGGGGGACAGATGGACAGAAGGTCAGAGAAGGGGAGATAGGGGAGTTAAACATGTGACTCAAGGGCTGGTGCCAGGAAAAAGGACACAAATTTGTAGGGAACTGGCAACAGTTTTGGGAGCAAAAGTTCTTTAAATTTGATGTACTGCATCTGACTAAGGATGGAGTCAGTGCATTGGGGCAGAAGTTTGATGTCTTTGCAGAATATTTAAACTAGCAAATGGGGGAGAGGTGTGCAGCACCCCATACGTTGAATGGGAAGAACACCCTTCCCCCTCCCCCTCCTCAGCTAGTGGTCAAACAGGAGTTCAGCATGTTTGTAGTTCATTTGCATCACCAGATAAAGAAAAAGGTCCAGCTCCCCATACGACGTGTTGGGGAAACACCGGACCTCGCCCAACAACTAACACATCGAAATCTGGCCAATGGAAAATCATGTGCACAAATGCTTGCAGTCTGGGAAACAAGATCCCAGACCTGCAGGCAATAATGACAGAGGCTAAACTGGACATAGTAGCCATTAGCGAGACATGGTTTACCAGTAACCACACTTGGGAGACTTCAGTACCTGGCTATGTACTGTTCAGAAGAGACCGAGGTGCAAAAAGGGGGTGGGTGGCCCTTTATGTCAATGAAAATATCAAAGCTACAGAAATTCAGAATACACATAAGGAGCCAGAACTGTGGGTCACCCTGGAAACAGGCAATGGGACAGCCATACGAACTGGGGTTGTGTACAGGCCTCCAGACCATAGGGAGGACATAGACACATTACTGTTAGAAGATATACAAAACATGACAGCTAAAGGGGAGGTTCTGATAATGGGAGACTTCAATATGCCAGATACAGATTGGTCAATACCAGCAGGAACATCTGCCAGAACTAGACACATGGTGGATTCCCTGCGGGGGCTCAAACAACTGGTACAACAACCCACAAGAGACAGGGCTATCCTAGATCTAGTACTGACTAATAGGAGAAGGATCGAATATCTCCAGGTAGAAGGTCACCTGGGTGCCAGTGACCATCACATGGTATGGTTTAATTTGGCCACTAGAACAAAATCATTCCATTCCAAGGCAAAAATATGGGACTTCAGAGGAGCTGACTTTGATAAGATGGCCAACAGAGTTAAGCTAGCCCTGGCAAAAAGAAATACAGGTGAGGGGGTACAGGCAGAGTGTGCAAGTATTAAAGATGCAATACTTGCAGCAACATCCCATTGTGTTAGTGAGAAAAGGAAGTGCAAAATAAGAAGGAAGCCACTTTGGTTCTCAAACACAGTAGCAGAAAAGGTCAGAGCCAAAAGGCTGGCCTTCAGGAAATATAAGGGAATGCAGCAGGATAAAGATAGGGAGGCATACCAAACTTCCCTAAGGGAAGCAGGGAAGGCAGAAAGGCAGGAAAAGGCCCAAACCGAGGACACATTAGCATGAACAGTAAAAGAAAGTGACAAGACTTTCTATAGATACATTAGTGAAAGGAGAAAGTCCAGAGGGGATATTGCTAAGATCAAAGGGGATAAGTGTGCATGTGAGGAGGAGGAGGACCATGTAAAAGCATCTATCCTAAATAGATACTTCTGCTCAGTATTTACTGAAGAGAAGGTAGGGCAGGGCCCACAGCTCAACACCATGGACACAGGGGGGGAGAGGTGTGCACTAGTCCCTTCACAAAATAAAGGGTCCTACAAAAGCTCGATAAGCTCAGGGTGGACAAGGCAATGGGACCTGATGGCATACATCCCAGGGTACTAAAGGAGCTAAGGGTGGAACTAGCAGAGCCATTATCAGAACTGTGTAGTGAGTCTCTGAGCACAGGAGAGGTCCCAGAAGACTGGAGAAGGGCTCATGTGATCCCACTCCACAAGAGTGGTAGCAGGGAGGAGGCAGGGAACTACAGACCAGTCAGTCTTACCTCAGTAGTGGGCAAGATTATGGAGACACTCCTTAAGGAAAGGATAGTGCAACACCTGGAATCCATAGGAGCGCAGGATCCATTACAGCATGGGTTTACAAAAGGAAGGTCCTGTCAAAATTTTCTCATAGATTTCTTTGACTGGGTAGCCAGAGTGGTGGACCAGTTGATGTCACCTACCTTGACTTCAGCAAAGCTTTCGATACTGTTCCACATAGAAGATTGATAAATAAGCTGCATAGGCTCATGGTGGGTCAGACATTGGTCAACTGGGTGGCAAACTGGTTGATGGGCAGAAAACAGAGAGTGGTGGTTAATGGTATACAGTCAGAAAAGATGCAAGTCATAAGTAGGGTACCTCAGGGATCAGTCCTGGGGCCAGTCTTCTTCAATATCTTCATCAGTGATATTGCAGATGGACTGGAGGGTAAGGTTTGTCTGTTTGCAGATGACACCAAGATCTGAAACAGAGTAGATGATCCAGATGGGGTGGGCAGAATAAGAAGAGATCTGGATAAACTAGCAACATGATCGGAAGAGTGGCAACTGGGGTTTAATGCAAAGAAGTGCAAGATCATGCACATAGGGAAGAGAAACCCTGAAGCCACCTATAGGTTGTGAGGGGAGTTGCTGGCAGTCACAAGGGAAGAAAGAGACTTGGGCATCATCATCACTGATTACCTGAAATCATCCAAGCAGACAACTAAAGCAGTAGGTAAGGCTAGAGGGATATTGGGGTATATTAGTAGGGGCATCACAAGTAGGGAAGAGAGAGGCAATAATCCCTTTTTACAAGACACTGGTTAGGCTCCATCTGGAGTACTGCGTGCAGTACTGGAGGCCACACCTTCACAAGGACATTAACCAAATTGAGACAGTCCAGAGAAGGACAACCAAAATGGTGCAGGGACTGCATCAGAAAACATATGAGGACAGATTAACTGAGCTCAATATGTATACCCTAGACTAGAGCAAAGGAGGAAGAGAGGAGATATGATTGGAACATTCAAACACCTTAAGGGCATCGACAAGGTGAAAGAGTCTAACATGTTTCAATATAAGAAAAATAGCAGGACAAGAGGACACAGCATGAGATTAGAGGGAGACTGATTAAGGGGTAATGTGAGGACGTTATTTTTCACAGAAAGGATGGTGGATGCATGAAACGGCCTACCTCAGGAAGTGGTGGATATGAATACAGTGCAGGGCTTCAAACAGGCATGGGATAGGCATAAGGGAGCAATACAGATGAGTATGAACAGATAGGCCATTGACAGAGCAAAGGCCAATGGCACATTCATAAGGTAGAAAAAGAAATGGGCAGACTGGATGGGCCTTGTGGTCCTTATCTGCTGTCAACTTCTATGTTTCTATTGAGCAGTCCAGCATCTAGGGACAAAAAGGAGTTCAGTTGAAGAGGTGCGAGTGTGTTGGATCTTGAGAGATTTGTTCAAAAGGCATCCCACTCCTGATGGCAAGAGTCCAAGGTGCACCTTTTTAGTAAGTAGCACATTTGGTATTTGATCCTACCACTGAGCTGAAGCCACCAAGATTGCACATAAATCTCACATATGTGAGTGAGATGAGCAGCACCCATGAATAGTCTACACACCTTGTCCAGAGCGATAGTTAGTCTTTTGAGTGAGGTAACGGTAGCAGCTCCATACAGTATATGACCAAGCCATAATCGATGATTGACAGCACTGAATTGTAAATTGCAAGCTTGAGAGCTTCTGGAGTCAGACTGCGCCTGTATCTATAGAGGAGCCCAATCCTAATATTAACAGCCCTGGCAACATTCTCAATGTGAGGCACATACGTAAGATGACTATCCAAGGTTACACCTAGATACTTAAAATGCTGAATTTGATCGAGGAGGGCTCCTAGGTTATTTCTAATAATAAGAGGATGTGCATTGTACTTATTGAGAGAGGACAAAAACAACAAAATGTTTGTTTTCTAATAGGTTAGTACTAGTTTGTGTGTACTAAACCATTGCTCAACTTCCTTGAAGCTGAGTTGAAGCCTGCTTTCAAGCAGGTTAGGATCCGTGTGGCTTGCAAAGATGACAGCGTCAGCCGCATAAAGGAGAGTCTGTTGGTGACATGTGGATGGCACGTTATTCAGAAAGATACTGAACAGGAGTGGACCCAGGATTGAACCTTGAGGTACTCCAGATGAGATGACCAGCTGTTCGGAGGTGACATTAGATTTTTTTACCCACTGAGATCTGTCTCCAAGATAGCTTCTGAACCAATGTAGCGTATCGGGAGAAAGACCAATTTTAGTTAGTTGACCAAGGAGAAGAGGTTGATTAACAGTTTAGAATGCCTTCATTAAATCTATAAAGGCTGCTCCTACAAGATTGCCTTGGTCAAATGATTGCTTAATGAAGCTGGTAAATTCAAGTAGTGCTGTGGTGGTGCTGTGCCCTTTTCTAAATCCATGCCATTGCGGACATTGGATGGAGTATTTTCGAGGTAATTCACAAGCTGATTGGCAACAATATGTTCCAGCACTTTGGACAGAGGAGGGAGAATTGATATTGGCCTATAGTTGTTAAGCGGGGCATGATCACCAGATTTATGTATTGGGGTCACAAGGGCTGTTTTTCATACCTGCAGGAATTGTGACAGGGTTAGAGAGAGGTTAAGGATCTTTGTTATAGGTAAAAGTACTTCCTCTAAGGTGAGTGCGATACGTTTGAGGTCTAGAAAGTTGCCACTGTGTCTAGATTTTGCCAATACTTTAATCAGGAGTTTTCTAACCTGGGTCACTAAGACCGTAAAGTAGAAGGGAGGATGATCAGGGATCTTGTCTTCATAGTGACTAGCTGTCTTTGCAGAGGTGTCATCAAAGAAGTCTTGTGGAAGGATGGTGCTCAAATCAGTGAAGGCATCATTAAAAGCATTTGCAGTTTTAAGTGGGTCAAGGATGGGTGTACCATCAAGCTTTAGCATTGCGGGTGAAAACTTTGGGTCTTTACCAGTGGCAAGTTTTGTGATTGCAGCTTGTACGGTTTCAGAGATCCACATATGTAATATTCTGTACACATATAATTTTTTTCCCTATACTTAACATGGTATTTGACTTTGCTGTCCCCTACAGCCAACATTGAGTGGAATTTTTCCCTGGACCTTTCATGGTAGAAGCGTGCCATGGCAAGGTAATGCCTTTGGAAGGTTTTGTGAAAAAATATTAAACTATCCCAGAGTTATAAGGATTTAAAGTTTTGTGTTTTTCTGTTCTGAACATTCTCAGAAGGGTTTCTGGGATGACGTTCTGATACACCACAAAGATCTGGTGTTGCAAGACCGTTTTTAGTTTCATGAGATGTTGTGCTCATGAAACCAAAAATGTTTTTCATTTTGTGACAGCCGCCATCTTGCTTGTCACCTCAGTAACAAACAACTAATTCAAACCTGCATTATAGCAGCCATAATGAAAAAAAAGTAATCTACCTCATTAGAACATGCTGGTTCACATTCTGAGGTTTGCTTCAGTCAATCATAATTATAAATATGTTTTACATATTTCTCCTGGCCGTCTTTCCCATTTTTTGAATAATGACTGGCTTTTCTGTGTCGCACTGTTAAGGTAGTGTAAAACTAAACTTGACTTGCAAAACTATTTTTTAATTGTCATTCAAAAAATGTATGTTGGAAACACATTTTGATTGCCCAGCATAACTTTTTGTTTTGCAGCAGACAATTGGTTTCTCAGCATGAAATTTGATTGCACACCATGATTTTTTTGTTTCGTGACAAAAATTGGTTTCTCTACTTGAAATTTGATTGTGAATCAGAATTTTTTGTTTTGCAGCAGAAAATTGGTTTCTTGGCATGAAATTTGAATGTGCACCATGATTTTTCATTTTTTGACAAAAATTGGTTTCTCGACTTGAATGTTTTTTTAATATTGTATTTATATACCCTACTTCTCCCTGGTGGCCTCCTTCCTGACTGATCCCCCCAACCCTATCACCTGGCTCCCCTGGGGCTTACCTGCTCCTTGTCCTCAGCCCGAGGACCATGATTTTACCTGGCCACCGGTGCAGAGCCCGTGGAGGGTCGATCATCCTGCCACCTGGGAGGGTTTTTCCTCCATTTTCTCCCTTCCCTCCCATTGCTGGGGCCAACATGTCAATGTGCACATGTGGAGGCATGCACACACTATGGAGCCCTGCAGCACCCTCCCTTCCCTTGGTGTCCCCAACCCATCCTTTCCTCAGGCCTTCACCTGGGGGCAGTCATGCGGTGGGATGACCAAGCTACCCTCCCAGGGAGAGGAGAGGAGAGCTGTCCTCTGAATGCTCAATCCTTTCCCTCCCTCCCCAGATGACCCCCAGTGACCCATGCTACTGGTGTGGTATGAGGTAAGGTGTGATCCCTCAGTGCTCTGCGTCACTCAGCCAGCTGCTTGACTTGAAATTTTATTGCACATCATATTTTTTTGTTTTGCAGCAGAAAATTGGTTTCTTGGCATGAAGTTTGATTGCACACCAGGATTTTTTGTTTCATGAGTAAAATTGGTTTCTCTACTTGAAATTTGATTGCAAAGCAACATTTTTGGTTTCATAACTTAAATTGATTTCTCCCCATGAAATCTGATTACACATCCAAATTTTCCATTTTGTGGCAAAAAAATTGGTCACTCGGTATGAAATTTCACTGAGGATCATAATTTATCATTGTGCATGATAAATTGGTTGCTGGACATGAAATTTGATTTCGGGCTATAAATTTTTTGTTTCTCATGGTGAGAAACACAAAACTAAATTTGACTTGCAAAACAATTTTTTAATTGTGATTCAAAAAAGTCTGCTGGAAACACATTATGGTTCTGTATTATGACTTATACTTGCAAAAATGTAATTTGGTTGTGGATCATTGCCGAACTATAATTGTTTTCCCGACATTAAATTTTCAGTGCGGATCATAATTTTTTTGTTCCAGGGCTCAAATTGGTACTTTGACATGAAATTGCAATGTGAATAAAATTTAGCATTGTGTGACTTTAATTGAATCAATCGCATGTTATGAAATTTGATTACCAACAATGAGTTTTCATTTTACGGCAGAAAATTGGTTTCTCAGCATGAAATTTAATTGCACACCATGATTTTTTGTTTCATGGCAAAAATTGGTTCCTTAACTTGATATTTGATTACGCATTATAATTTTTGGTTACGTAACTGAAATTGGTTTTTCGCTATGAAACTTGATTGCGCCTGTGTGTGGCAGAGGACCCTGTGCACTGGCTGACAAATGAGCTCTTCCCCCTTTGTGTCTGTAACTGCAGATACTAGGAAGCATAAAAAACATAGAGCCTTGCAGTTCTGCAGCCCAGCTGATAGTCCCATGGATTCTTGGCATGCGTCACTGAACGGAATGTCAAGGCACGCAAGGATCTTGTACTTTCATAGGTGGATGGAGTTTTCCTTTTCTTTTTATAGGTCCTGTACATCTGCATTTCTTCATGCAGGTCCCAAAGGGACCTGTGTGAATGAGGATATGATTCCACTATCTCAAAAAGAAAGGAAATGATTTGCAAAAAACTTGTTAATACACCAGTTAGGGTTGAAGTTAATGCCACAAAAGTAAGGAAATGTGGCGTTAGGGTTTCCAACCCTAACTCTCCCCCACCCCCCAAGCAGCCAAAGGAAAATAACATTAGGGTTTTGGGTCTCTGGAGTCTTGGCAAATCAGTGGTGGGGTCTTCCTTGGGGTTGTCAACCCCTAATGCCCACCCTGTTCCCTGAGCAAACAAGGTCAGATGTTCTCTCCTCCCTGCGTGAAGAAAGCTACAATACATTGTATTGGCAACATGTAGTGAGACATACTTTTCTACCTTTGAAGAGTGTATTACTATGATACACTGGCTTGGGACAGTGCCTGGTGCTTCAGACAGGATGCCGGATGCTGAGGGGGGAGCAGTGAGCATTATGGTTGTCAACCCCAAGGAAGACCCCCACCACTTATTCATCAAGACTCCAGAGACCCAAAACCCTAATGTTTTTCCTTTTGCTACTTGGGGGTGGAGGTGGGGAGTTAGAGCTGGAAACCCTAATGTCACATTTCCCCTACTTTTGTGGCAGTAACTTGTTCCCTAACTGATATATTAATGAAGTGTTTTTACAAGGAAGATTATATGTGTATGTATATGTAGATGTATATCTATCTATCTATTTACACCATACCTGTGAGGATAAAAAAAGGCAAATATTTTCGATATCCTCAGGGTGGTCAGACCTACAGTGAAGATATCGCATTTATCCTCACTGTAGGTAAATTTATCCACACAGTAGGTAGAGATTGGCTTATTCAGAACTCATTTGCATATTCAGCTGCAGTAGCAGTAGTAACTGTGTTCAAATGCGAATAACTTTAAAACGGAAAATTATAGTATGGTACTGTGAGCACGAAAGTTGTTCAGCACAAAAGTATCTACAAAATGAGTGGTGTTTCATTTTTGGGTAACTTTTATTTTTTTATATAATTAGCTGAAAAACAACAAAAAGTGCATTTTTTTTCACTTTTTTCGACGAACAAATGTGAATAACTTTAAAACACAAAATGACAGCATGGTACTGCGAGCACGAAAGTTATTCAGCACAAAAATATCTACAAAATGAGTGGTGTTTTATTTATGACTGACTTTTATTTTTTATATAATAAACAAAAAAACAGCAGAAAATGCTATTTTGTTTAACTTTTTTGACAAACAAATGCGAATAACTTTAAAATGAAAAATGATTGCATGGTACTACAATCATGAAAGTTGTGCCACTCGCCACTTGTGATGTTATCAGGTCAATTGGCACTCGAACAAAAAATATCAACAATATTTCCAGTAGGGGTGTTGCGTATCCCATACATACATATATATATATATATATTTTCTCTGCAAAAAACTTTGTTAATGCATCATTAGGGTTCCTTATGATTATATGTTCTAAAAAGTATGGAATTTCTCTGCAACAAACTTCATTAATGGACCATTAGGGTTCTAGTGTCAAAAGTAGGGAAATTACATCTTAGGGTTCCCACCCCTAAGATCCCACCCTCACCCTGCATGCAGGCACAGGTGTGAGGGATGTGCCTTAGGGTTGCAACCCCTAATTCTGACCACATTCCAAGAGTAAGTAAGCTAAGATGGGTACAGAATAGGAGAATAGGACAAGCATTATGATTCACATGGTGCATTAACAAAGTTTTTGTTGCAAAGAATTTCCTTACTTTTTGAGAAAATATAATCAAACGCTTATTTGCTTGTGGGAGTGCAGGGCCCCCAACCACTCCATATTTTTTTAAGAGATTGTAATTGTATCCCTATTTCTCTGTGGTAGCGCAGGGCCCATCACTCCATACTCCTCTGCATATTTGTGTGTGGGAACACATGGTCCTCCTAGCCCTGCACGGCCATCCAAGCATCAGGCCTTAGTAGTACTTGTATTTCTCTTTGGGAGCACAGGGCCCTCCGCATTACTTCATAATAGTATCCATATTTGTGTGAGGGAGTGCAAGTCCTGGAGGGCCCTGCACTCCTATCCATGCATCAGTCCTTAGTAATATTCATATCCCAAGTCACAAACGTCTTTGTAACACTAACTCAAACAGTTGTCTCTAACCCTAACTCTGGAACAACTAATATTTAATGGGGGTAAACATGACAGAATGTATACCTCAGCACCCTGAACAATATCAGATATATGCCCCCCATTAACTCCAATTGACACATAACCTAACCCTAACCTAACTTCAGAAAAAGTAATATTTAATGGGGGGCACACATGACAGAAGGTGTACCTCAGCACCCTGAACAATATCATATGTAATATATATATAAATATTATAGGGGTGTGGTTGTGCTCCTATAATTAGGGTTCAGTCTTCACCTCTATGTTAAACCCCAGATTTGCACTTTAATAACTTTGCTACCATTTGACCAGTTCACATGAAACTTTGCATGTGCTGCTGGGGACCAAAGATCTCTTGATGTGACAAGTTTCGTTTTGGTTGGATGTGCAGGTGCAGAGATGCGTAGTTTCAAACAATTTGAAAATTACCATTTTTGTGCAAATTCTTTGTCACACTGTTTTTCAGAAACTGTGTGGAGTTGCGGTCTGAGGTTAGCAGGGTATACATGTCTTGGGTCACAGATATGCCTTTTGAAGGTTAGGTGAAAAATATTAATCCATTCAAAAGTTATAAAATGTTCAAGTTTCCCATTATTTCCTATGGGAAAAGTTAGATGTGCCATGTGAAACAACGGTTTTGTTGCAGCAAAAGCGAAATTTATTGTCGCAAATGCAGAATGTAGTGTCAAGATTCTGCCATTTTGTTCTCAGTGAGGCAAACAAATTTAAATATTGAAAAAAATAGTGACAGATGGTAAACACCAACAGTTGTGTTTACCTAATTGGAGCTTGAGGAATACGATTCGGTGGTCTGTTTGGTCAAAAAAAGGTCAGAAATATGTTTATTTTATAGGCGGGTGTTTTACTGCCGCAAATTGCAGCACTATTTTTGCAAAAGAAGGAGTGGTTCTGCTGCAAACTGCAGAAAGACCCCTCAGTGTTTCGTGAAACACTGTTCCTTTTTCCACAAAACATGGGTTTTTCCAGAAAATTGCGGCAGAACCCCCTCTTCTTTCATGAAAACAGTGCCCCAGTTTGCGGCATTAAAGCCCCCACCTATAAAATAAAATATTTCTGCCCATTTTGGGGGCAAATATACCACATAATCTTGGTTGCTATTACATTTTATTTATATTTTTCTATATGTATTTTTTATGCTTTTAGCCTGTTTTTCCCCTAGAGTCTCGGGATCCTGGCAGACACGGCAGTGCATGCATGTGGAGGTGCATACACACTCCGGGTACCAGCTCAGCCCCTTCTGTCCCACCCCTGACTATCACCAGGCCCCCTGTAGCCTGAACTGCCATCTGCCCTCCACCGGGTGGCAGCCAAGGGCTGGGGAAACCCCTCATCCCTCCCAAGGGAGGAGATCTGCCTTGCAGCAGCTCAATCCTGCTCCACACCCTCCCCCCCATGCTGACCCCTGACCACTCGGGCTCATTCCCGAATCTGGGTGGATAGCGTGGTGCGAGGTGTGTCATCCAGTACCTCAACCCGCAACACCACCAGGCTGGCTTTTTATATTTTATTTTTACATTTCCTGGTGGTCTAATGGCCCTCCCTCCCCAATATTTCTATTATACTTCATTTTAATTTCCTGGTGATCTAGTGGCCCTCCCTCCCTGATCCTTGATATCTGTACTGTATTTTAAACTTTAATTTTCTTGGTGGTCTAGTGGCCCTCCCTCCCCAATCTCTGATGCCCATCTGTTTCCCTTTAGGCATGCCAACGTTTGTTATTTATAAGGACTCTTTTGTAGAACTCATCTTACATTGACATTGGCCAAATGTAATTACTTTATACATTATCTGCTACACTGATTTCTGAACTACTTACAGTGAGTCTATTTATATCCTTACACCGAAGACACAGTACAATAATTGAGACTAGCCAACATAAACTCAGATAATTTTTTAGCAGGAACTCATGAAACCCATCCACAAAGAGAAAGTAGCTAAAACATCAGCCACAGTGCCCATTTCAAATATTCTGGGCTATCTTCCAGGTTTCCTTATTATGAGCCTGTACTTATCTATTCACTTTTTTTTTTCACTTTGCTGAATTTTGTTTTCCTATATTTATCTTTCTCATTTTCAGGATCTGAAGAGTGCATCCCATATTCTCTAAAACAATGTCAAATAGTTAATCTTGATACAATGGGATGAAAACATATGCTCTTTGATTACTTCAGTCATCCCTCCACCCTCCCACATTTGTAAACTGCTGTAAATAAGAAAACCGTCCCTCAATGTCTTTTTTATTAGTAAAAAAAAAGCCCATCGGCGATCACACCCACACGCCCCACCAATCCTCCCACTGTGTACCCACCTCCCCACACTCCCCTTGACACATCCACACCCTCACTCACCTGAAGAGGTTCCAAGTTCAAGATCCACTCTCCCAATCGAAGAGACATCTTGCTGTTGGAATTGGTGACTACAATATGAGAAACTAAGGTAAATGCACTTTAATTTATTTCAATGGGTATTTCAACTTTTATGTATAACTTTGACATTTTTGGAGATTTTGACCCCAAATCTTCAACATGGCCTTTTGGGAACCCCACCTCATGAACAATATGACAATCATTATGCAAATCCTACTGGAAAGGTTGCCGTTGGTTGGTGACATCACCTTTTGGGTAGGATTTGTGTTATGAAAGTCAAACTGTTCATGAGGTGGGTTTATAAGAAGGCTATGTTGAAAATTTGGGGTCACAAGTATTAAAAATGGCAGAGTTATTACCATTTGTTGCAGTTTCACTACACACATTCGTAACTTCAGAAATTGAAAATATTTTGATCCAAATTTTCAGCATAGACTTGTTATTACCCCACCAGCTGTCATTTTTCAAAACTTGGCCAAAATGCGTTTTTGCACCTGTGTTGTGGAATGGCATTGCTATTGCGCAGAATTAGGTTTTGGCAGGGATTTGAAAATGTTATATGCAGGGTACATCAGGTGAGCAATAAAATGGCTATGCTGACAATTCCATCACTTTTGCCATACAAATGTAATTGCAGGGCCAGGAAGGCCCTACACTTACAGACCTACATATATATGCATGTATGGAGCCCACATGCAAATACAGATACCATTAAGAAGTGATGGGAGTACTGGGCCCAGAGGTCCCTGCACCCCAGGCCCTATGCTCCCACATGGAAATAAGGATACAATTACAATCTGTGAAGAATTTTTTGCTCCCACAAGCAAAAAAGACATCGATTATACTTTCTCAAAAAATAAGGAAAGTCTTGGCAAAAACTTCATTTTCCTAACACAGCATTCGTTAATGCATCAGTTAGGGTTCATATTAAAGTGAAAAAAGTATGGAAATGCGATGTTAGGATCTTCAACCCTACCACCCCACCCCACTCACCACACACCAACAGGTATTGGGGGGGTGCCTTGGGGTCATCAGCCCTAGCACTCACCCCATTCTCCTATACTGTACCATCTCAGCTTCCTTACACATGGAATGAGGTGAGCGTTAAGGCTGACTATCCCAAGACACCCCCCTGATGTCTGTTGGTGTGTGGAGGGAGGCGGTGGGGTGGTAGGGTTGGAAACCCTAACACAGCATTTCCATACCTTTGTCACTTTAATATGAACCCTAAATGATGCATTAAAAGCTTTTTCACCAAGAATATATATATATATATATATATATATATATATATATATTTTATTCCAAAAAATTGCATTAATGCACCAGTTAGGGTTCAACTGAATGCAACAAAAGTAGGAAATGTGGCATTAGGATTTCCAGCCTAACATCTTACCCCACACACACAAAGCAGCAAAAGGATAACACCGCACAAGTAACCAGCGACAGCAATCATCAAGTAAGACATAGGACACACAACTGTTTCCATATGACACAAATGTAGCAGCACTGATGTACTACCTACGTGGGTTTGAGTCTGCAGTATGCACACCGGAAGATATACACACTCAGTTATTGCTACAGATGCAAATCCTCAATACTCAAATCACAAGACTGCTTCTGTATGGAGAAACACATGTCCCTGCAGCCACAGGTACAAATCCATGATATCCAAATTACAAGAGTTCTTTTGTCTGCAGAAGTGTAAGCCCCAATGAGGAAGTGATTTTGTAGCCTTATGTGCTCATGCACACTGTAAAACATACACATACTTAACTGGCCTGCGCATCTGTAGCCACAGGTGTAAGACTTGCACACTGACCTCTGACTGCAGAAGCATAGGTGCCACAAAATCCATAATACCAAAATTGCAATACTACTTCTGTTTGCAGAAGCGCAGGCCCCTGAGGGTCCTGTGCTTCTTCAGCCACAGGTGTAAGACATACACACTGACTTCTGGTTTCAGACGAGCAGGCCCCTATGGGGCCTGCAGTTATGCAGATGGAAGTGCTGTCACAATGTGGTTATAATGGTTTCAGCAGTGGATATAGAAATTGTTTAAAAGGGCAGCGGTTTTTCAGTTATGCAGTTGCATATATAGAAAAGCATGCACTAATGGATCATGCTGTCTGGTGAGGTAGCTCATAAATCGTGCATGAGCACAGAGGAGGCAGCCATAATGTAATTCGGTAACTTGCAGTAAAATGACATTTCATAGAATACTGCAGTGAAAAAAAGGGCTTAATTGCCATTGAATTACAATGTTCCCTGCAGCATTTTTGTGATATACTGCAGCATTACTGCATGCTGCTGGTGCAGTTGTACCTCTAGCTGCAGAGGCACAGGCCCCATGGGGTCTTCTGTGTACAGAAGGGCAGACCCTTATGGAACCTGTGCTTCTGCAGCCACACATACTCATGCATGGAGTATGATAACACAAACACACAGGTGTGGCTGCATGTCCTTTGCAGCAGTAAATATAAATCCACAAAGGTAGCACATAAGTGCTACTACATTTGTGTCATAGGGAAACATAGAAGGTGATGGCAGATAAGGACCGTACGGCCCGCCTAGCCTGCCCCTTTTTCCTAGCTAATGCAATATCACAGACCCTAGTTGATCTGCAGCTTACACTTTCTTTCCTATTGTGAGAATACTCTTGTGTATTCTTAGTGCAGTATTCACACGTGCCTCCAGCACCTTGTGGCATAAATGAGAAGTGGGGTACAAGAATGTCTGCCATTTTGCTCTTGGGTGCTACCACCTCACCCACTACTGCACACTATATAGTGCTGCAGGCTGGCCATCCCCATCAGCCTTAATGGACTTCACCCTAGAAAGAATTATTCACTGGACATTGCAGGATCAGCTACCCCTGTCCTTAGCCTCCTATCTAGTACCTAGTAAAACCCAGTATTCCCTAAGATCCTCAGATCACCAACAATTGTCCATCCCTAGATCTAGGACCAATTACGGCAAAATGATTCTCTCTTCAGTTGCCCCTAAAGTATGGAACAGCATTCCACCAACTCCGCGCCAGTGCCAAGTCCCTAACTCCTTCTGCCGTCAACTCTGCTCCTACCAACTCCAGTGTTCCCAATGCACCTGCACTAATCTCTGACTGCAGTTCCATCACTGTCATTGTTACTTGATCACTGATGCTGACATGCTATGTTTATTTGCCCTGTCCCATCACTTATTGAGGGTATTGAATGTATTACTTAATGTTTGTACCTCTGCATCTACTGTCATATTGTATGACATTTACAATTGTACTATATATTGTTGAAAAGTCTCCTTGTAAACTGCATTACACTGCCTTATATATACTGTACTGCCTATACCTTGTAACCTCCTGGGTCATGCCTGAAAATAGGCAAATGTATGTCTAGTGCACCCCACCTGAGAAAACAAAAACTAAATAAATAAATAAATGCCTATCTCATGCATTCTTGAATTCCCTACTGTTTTTCCCCCACCACCTCCATAAGGGGGCTGTTCCAAGCATCATTATTCTTTCTGTGAAAAAGTACTTCTTCATGTTGCCCCTGAGCCTACCCCCTCTAGCCTCATATCATGTCCCCTTATTCTTGTAAAACTTTTTTCTGAAAGATGCTACCCTCCTGTACCTTGTGTGTACCACTGAGGTACTTGAATGTGTCTGTAATACCCCACCTCTCTCCTCTCCTCCAAGGAATACATATTGAGGTCCTCTAGTCTTTCCTCATATGACTCATGGTGCAGATCTTACATCATTTTTGTTGCCCTTCTCTGGATGCTTCTATTTTGTCTATGTCCTTCTGGAGATGTGGTCTCCAGAACTGGACACAGTACTCCAGACGAGGTCTCACTAGTGACCTGTACAGTGGCATAACCACCTCCTGTTTTCTTCTGGTGATACCTCTCCCTATGCACCCTAGCACCCCACTCGCTCTCCCCACAGCCTTCTCACATTGTTTGGTTACCTTTAGGTCATCAGATATGATTACCCCCAGGTCCCTTTCTTGATTGGTGGCTATCAGTACCTCTCCCCCATCTTGTACTCCTCCCTCATATTTCTGTGCCCTGAATGCATGATCTTGCACTTTTTGTGCATTGAATCTTAGCTGCCACACTCTCAACCACTCCTCAAGCATGTTTAGGTCCTTTCTCATCTCCCCCAACCCCGAGTGTCTACCCTATGCTAAAGATCATACTAAGAATTGTCAGGAGCTAGAAGGCATATGCCATTTTTGCTCCTATAGGTCCTATTCAAAGTACTGAAGTCTCCTTTGACTTAATATATAAGTGTCTAACTTCCTTTTAATCTCTGTTTTTGTTTTACTAATTATAATTTCAGTTGGCAGAACATTCCAAGCATTCACAACCCTTGATGTAAAAAAATACTTTCTAGCATTACTTCTAAATTTTAATCCACTGATTTGTAATGGGTGCCCTGTTGTTTCCATCATTCATTCCTTGAATTTTATGTTAAGTTCATTAAGTAATATTGGGTCCTGCGTGATGTCATACATAAACAGCATGTCTCCATGTATGCGCCTAGTTGTAAGTGACATCAGATCTAATATTTTTAACCTTTCCTCGTAGGTTTTGCCCTCTAGTCCTTTGACAGATTTTGTAAATCTTCTCTGGATTCTTTCTATGTTGTTAATTTCATTTTTCTTAAATGGGTTCCACAACTGGGATACAAACTCAAGGTGCGGATGGACGTATGCTCTAAAAAGTGGCATCATTACTCCTTTATCCCTGGAAGTGATATTTCTTTTAATTGCCCAAATGCTTTTGTTTGCTTTTCTTATAGCCTCTACTGTTTGCTTGGAGGAACTAAAATCATCTGTAATATAAATACCTAAATCCTTTTTGTTGCAAGATTCCATTAATGGTTGGCCAGTGGAGATGAAGGAGACCCCCGGGACCTACCCACATCCCGCCATTGGACCCGACTATTTTTGTAGTAGGTTGCCCTTCCCCAGATGCATCACTTTATATTTGCTCAGGTTCAGTTTCATATCCCATTTGTCTGTCCATGAAACTAGTTTGTCTAGGTCTTCCTGGATCAGAGCTGCATCTATGTTGTTTTTTTGATGGATCTCCAATTTTGGTGTTGTCAGCATATTTTGACATCCAGCTATTTAAATGTGATGTCACATCTAATACAAACATTTGGAATAGCACGGGTCCCTATACAGATCCCTGTGGGACTCTGCTCATCACGCTTCTGACCCCGAGAGGTGCCCATTCACAATTACTCTGTGTTGCAGATCTTAGTGTTGTCAGCGAAATGGGGAAACCTTCCCCTCCAGCCCCTCTGCAATGTTACTTAAGACATTAAAGAGGACTGTCCCCAGCATGGATTCTTGTGGCATCATGCTGGTCACCCCCTCTCCTCAGATTGAATGCCATTTACCACCATCCTCTGTGTCCTGTCATTCAACCAGTTTCTGACCCAGATTACCACCTCGGGGCCCACTCACAGGCTGCCCAACATATTTACCAACCTCCTATGTGGGACAATGTCAAAAGCCTCACCGAAATCTAGGTAGGCCACATCTACTGTCCCTCCCTGACGTACCTCCCTGGTCACCCAGTCAAACAAATCTATCAGATTTGTTTGAAAAGACCTTACTGCTGTGAATCCATGCTGCCTCGGATCCTATGCTCTGCTGGATAAGGGACAGTGCTAATATGCACCAATAGGGCAGAAGTTGCAGCCTGCTCAAAAATGACCCCTCTTCCTTCTGCTAGTGGGTCCAGATTGATGCAGCTTCTGTAGAACAGTACCTAAAGGAAGGGAAAGTGAACTGTACAAAATCTGCCATTGACTGATTTTTTGTACCCAGTTGCTTCCTCTTTAGAACCACATTTTTTTTGCACCAGTGGGTCCAATCTGACTCATGTTTTTAACCATCCAGTGCTGTCACCAGCTGGATTCAAGAACTATCACAATCCTTTCCTTTAGCAGTGACTCCATTAATTTCCCCACCACCGAGGTAGTCCACACAGTAGTTGCCAAGGCTCCTCTCTGTTTCCACATTTGTGGAGAAGGACATTTGCCCTCCTCCAGTCCCCTGGAACCACCCCTGTCTCTATCAATTTTTTGAATAGGGCTGTTAGTGGTGCTGCCAGCACCTCTGTAAGTTCTTTTAATATTCCAGGATGTATCCCATCTGGCCCCATAGCCTTGTCCCCTTTCAGATTCTTGGATTCCTTTAGGACTCTTTCTTCTGTAAATGAGCTGGTGTCCACCTCTCTCCCATTGGTGCTCATATCGCTCAATAGTGGTCTTCTCCTTCCCCTTCTTCTGTGAATACTGAATAAAATATTTGTTCAGGATTGTTGCTATTTTAGGTCCCCCTCTGCACACCCCCCTCTCTCCATACCTCGCAACCTCCTGCCTCATAAATCAGGGACAAGGCTTAAAAAAATCAGGGACAAAGGACCAAAATCAGGGACACATCTTCAAAATTGGTGATATCCTCTCAGAAAGCTGGGAGAATAGGGGGCATAGTGTAAAATTCATTTTCTAAGGAAGAACAAGTCTGTAACTTTAATGTTTGACATTATTTTGTGCTTACAACCCCCACTAATTGGTCATGGAAACACAATTTTTAGGAGGAACAGAGTACAATTTTGAAGCAAAATCAGGGACGTCCCTGAAAATCAAGGACAGTTCAGAGGTATGCCTCTCTCCCTTTTTGACCTCACAATCCCACCCCATGTCTTCTTTCTTTCACTAACGTACTTGAAAAAGGTCTTGTCCAAGGCCCCTAGAATTCTGCAGCCGCAGAATTTGGCACAGAACTTGCAACCTACCACAGAACTTCTGCAGTGCCACAGAATTCACTGTTCTTTGAGATTCTTTAATAATATTTCCATTTATCCATAGAACCTGGTTCTCTTCCCCTCTTTTTATATCCAGAACTCCTCTATGCTCAGAATGTAATGTTATCAGTGCTGCTGTATAACATCATACATTAGCTAATGAAATTTCTGCATTCTACCACAGAAATGAATAGTCTCTTATCTACCACAGCTCCCACTGCCAGAGGCGGTGGCACAGCACATCAGGCACTGTGATATTTGCTCAATCTGCAATACAGCCTAATACAATTTTCAGTCTTACATTATTACACTAGGGCCAACTTAATCAAAACCTTGACAATAGCATAGATCTGTTAAGTCCATACCTTACTTTGTACAAACCCATTTTTGCCTTTAAGGTATAGAGATGCTATTTGAAATGAATAACTGGTAAAATGAATTAACCTGTCATTTTTAAGAAAAATTAAGTAATTATGCCCAGAAAAGTGGAATCTAATAATGTGTAGACCTGTTGAAAGAATAGACCTGTTAAATAAATAATTGGGCTGTACATATTTTTGCCAGGGTTATTGATTACATATTGTCATTGGTAGATAGAATCACCTAAATGTTATTGAGAAATGCTATGTGTAGAGCCAGCTGTTGGGCCAGAGGTTAGCATGTTGTATTCCCATGCTGGCAACAAAGGTTCAGAGATGAGCTCTGGGAGCTGACTGGGCAGCACAAGGATTGGGGGAACACATCACTTCTCTGAGCCTGAAAAGGTATGGTGCAGTGTTCTGTCACCCAGGGGATGCATTGTGATGGGCTGGAGAGCTTTATCTCACAGTGGGTTCACATGCATGTCATGGCCTGATGGTGTTACATAGTGTGTCGGGGAAACAGGTTGGCATGAGAAATTAGTTTTGCAATATCTCCTCTATTCTGTTAATTCCATTTCCAAAGGGACCTGTATGAATTAGGATACAATTCCATGGAAAAAAAAAATATATATATATATATATATATATATATATATATTATAGTATGCAGTAGTGCCAGTATAGTTAGGGTTGAGGAGCCATTTACATGTTAAACCCCAAATTTTGCACCTTAATAACTTTGCAACTGTTTGGCAGATTTGCCTGAAATTTGGAATACACAATCAAGACCCATATGCCTTTGGATCTGCCAAGTTTTGTACCAGTTGGATACACGGCTGTGGAGTTATTAAGCGTGATCTTTGCGTGCGTTTACGCTTTTTCTGGAATTCTACGGTTACGCCTACAGGTCGCACGGTTTGCGTGACCGGCCTGAAATCTTCAGGGAACATGCGGCCGGGGTCTCTGATGTGCCTTTTGCAGATTTCGTGAAAAAATATTAAACGGTTCAAAAGTTATTCAAAAAACAATTTCCCACTATAAGTCAATGGGAAAAGTTAACAAAAAGTTCAACAGTGTTGCAAATGCACTTTTTACTGTCTCAAACGGCCCTTTTACTGTCACAAATCCACCATTTTGTTTTCAGGTAGTGATCAGAAAAATGCTTGGCATTTAAAATTGAGACCCTCTAGCAACCTAATTCTTTTTGTATTCACCTAGTCGGACCCTGAGGATGCTAGCCATGTCTTTATTTTGGGGTAAAACACCCCAGAAATATGTTTTCAGATTTGTGGAAAAAGTACTTTCGCAAAGTAATGTCGCACTCATGAAAGTGTCACAAATTTTTGCGAAAGCTTTCGCAAATCACAACACTACTTTGCGACACTATGCCCAAAATAACAGTAATTCTTTGGTACCGCGCTGCAAAAGAACGGTTTGGAGTTTTGGGCTGAAATTTGGAGGGAACGCAGCCGACATCTCACAGATGTGCCTTTCAGTATTTTATTGAAAAAATATTACACGGCGGCAAACTTACAGTACTCCAAAGTTGACACTTTTTCCCATAGGATAACATTACGACGTACAACGCATTGCAACAATCGTTTGGCGCCCTGCTGCAAAATAACGGTTTGGTCTTTTGGGCTGAAATTTTCAGGGATCACAGCCAACATCCCACAGATGTGCCTTTCAGTGGTTTGGTGAAAAAATATTACAGGGAGGCAAAGTTATGGCAGTCCGAACTTCTGTTTTTTTCCCATAGGATAACATTACGGCGTTCGCTGCGCATTTCAGGGCCCGTATCTCGAAAATGGTGCGAGATACAGACTTTTTGTCAAAAAATCTCTTAGCCCCCTTAGAGGGGCTAAATACAAAACTAGCCAGGAAAGTGATAATTCATATGACTTTTAAAATTTTTTTCTATGTCATACGGTTACTGAGATATAAGCAATTCACTATTCCAAGTCCTCATTTTTGTGTTCCGAGAGTCATTATTTTGCATACATTCTTTGTACTCACTGTCTTTCTCTATTCAGCTTTTGCAGAAAACCAGCCTGTGTGCTTACATTACTGTTACCACTACCATTTCTGCTTGTGATTCCATACCCGTTTCACTTACTGTTCACGTTTACGCCGCCATGTGCGTTACCCTTTGCGTTTTCATTTGCGGTTGCGTTTGCATTGCTTTTAACATTTTGTCTACAGTACTGCTTCTCTTTCCGTTTCACTTTGCATCACCATGCGCATTACGATTTGCGTTTGTGGGCACAATGTTACTGTGTGACAAGACATCATGTGGCGGGAGCCCCGCGCTCCCGCCGCCGCATTACATTCACTATTTCTTATTATCATTCTCCAAAAGAAGGAAAATTAGAGGCAAAAAACTCAGTTTAATGCATCAGTTAGGGTTGTTCCACAGCGACAAAAGCAAGGAAATTCAATGTTAGGGTTGAAACCCCCTTTGCACCCCTCCAGCCCACCCCCAACTGGAATAAGCGATAAGGGTCATGGGTCCCAACTGTCACCCCATTCTCCTATTCCTCAGCTTCTTTCCACATGTGATGGGGTACAGTTAGGGCCGACAACCCCAATACGCACCCCGATTCCAGTTGGGGGGTGGGCTGGAGGGGTGCAAAGGGGGTTTCAACCCTAACATCGAATTTCCTTGCTTTTGTCGCTGTGGAACAACCCTAACTGATGCGTTAAACAGAGTTTTTTGCCTCTAATATATATACACATATACACACACATACAGTATCTCTCTCGCTTACTATATATATATACACATATATATATTATATACACATAAATACACACATGTACACACACACACAAGTGGATGTATGTTATAGATTGCATATAAATATATACCTGATGCACAGTGGGGACCTCATGAGTGGTATAGACAGCATGAGTATAAAAATATCTTATTTATCACATAAGGTCCCCTCTACGTATTCCATTTATGCAATAGGCTAGGACCTTAAGGGATAGATATTTTTTTGCTTTTTGAGTCATAACATTATTTCCATAAGTCTGCTGTTTTTTAAACTACTGTAGTGCTCCTGTGCTTTCCCCCATCCTGATTGCTATAACCATTACCATGGATGTGAAGCCAGGATAACAAGCTGACACTGTGTAGTGGTAGTTCATTAGTGCTGCAGAACTGCCGCAGAAATTACAAACCACTGCTGCAGAAGTTCTGCGGCAAATCATAATCTTGCCACAGAACTTGGTCCCAGTGTGCTGCAGAAAAGTGGTCTTGTCTCCTTTCTTAGTTGCCTGGGCTATTTTTAACTCTGTTTGCACCTTTACATCCCTGACTGCTTTCCCTGCCTCCCTCTGCTTTTCCAGATACAGTTCTCTGTCTACGCCCCTCTGTGTTTTCTTGTACCTCCTGAAAGCTAACCTTTTCTCTCTTACATTCCTGGCCATGTCCTTTGAAAACCATAGTGTTTTTTTCTTTCACTTTGGTTTGCTTAGTTGCTTAACACAAAGGCTTGTTGCCTCTGCTGTGGCTCCCTTAAGAATAGCCCATTCTTTCTCTAAATCCCCCCGATTCTTCTTCCCCTGCCAGGGCTTTCTTGAGACATTCCCCCATTTTTGCAAAGTTGACCTGTCTGAAATCCAGGACCCTTGCTTTCATGTGGTTTGACTCCTTCACTGTTCTCACATTGAACCACACCATATGATGATCATTGGATCCCAGGTGGCTACCCACCATTACATCAGTGAACTCTGACTCTGTCCCTATTGGTGCATACCAGATCCAATATTGCTCCTTCTCTGGTGGGTTCCATGCAGGGCATCCATGATGCTTCTGCTCCTGGCTGTGGCTGCAGCCTGGGTGCTCCAATCCACTTCAGGCAAGTTGAAGTCTCCCACCAGCAGCACTTCACCTTTGGCTGTCATTTTGTGGATGGCTTCTGCTAGAACCCTGTTCATCTCCTCCCCTTGTGCTGGAGGTCTGTAGATCATGCCAGTGTGAATGGCGGCACCATTTCCTGTCTCCAGGGTGACCCAAGTGCCTCTGCTCCCTCCTGCATTCCCTGAACTTCAGTTGCTTTAATTCCCTCCTTGATGTAGATAGCAACCTCTCCACCCTTTTTCCCCACCCTGTCTTTTCCAAACAGAGTGTAACCGGATATGGCTATATCCCATTCATGGCTCCCTGTGTACCATGTCTCAGTAACAGACACAAAGTCCCGGTCCACCTCTGTCATTAAGGCCACTGGGTCCAGGATTTTATTTCCCAGGCTGTGGGCATTCATGCACATGGCCTTCCAAGTTTTACAACCTCCACTTCTAGTAGCTCCCCTCCTATTCCCAATGTCTTTTCTCCCTTCCCCTCCTTCCCCTCCTGGCTGCAGAAGCTGAGAGAGGGAGAGCAGCTACCCTACAGCAAGAAGGTGATTTACTGAGTACATTGAATTGAATTCTTAATTCAGGGGCCTGTAATAGTAAATTGAGTCATTACTTTGGTTCTCTATTTTTGGGGTTGTCTTTATTTAGTGTAACTTTAATTTGCCAGGGAGGTAATCTAGCTGGGAGATTATTTGCAGTCATTTGTGACTAGAGCTGTTATTGAAACTCTGTAAAAGAGGTGTCTGATAGGGGGAGGAGCTGAAGAAGGCTTGAGGGACTGTGGATTACAAACAGGAGTTGACTGTGGACTCTGTTTGCTGCAGAAGCTGAGAGAGGGAAAGCAGCTAATAGCTGCCTTAAACTAGAGCTATGTTTTGCCCTGTAGGTTACAGAAGAAAGTCTTTTTTTCCCAGATTGTTGATTGTTTTTGAAGACTTCCCAACCACTCCCAGGTGCTCTACCTTTATAGTGAAAGGCCAGGACACACATACTTAAAGACACAGGATCAGAAAGGCAGCACAACACAAGCAATAGCCTGGCTGATATATAAGCAGAATTACAAAGGGTTTAGCTAGCAATTAGGTCCACAAGGGCACATACAAGAGGAGGAGAGGGAAGCTGTAAGTCACTACAAAAGGAGAGAAAGACAGGGAGAGAAGGAGAAGGAAAAAAAGGGTTAGCTGCTGGAGGTCTGTCTCTGAGCAAGTAAGAAGGAGATTACTGAGGAATACAAGAACTTTCTGTCCCAGAACAGGAAGGGCAGGAGCTGTAAGGGCACAGAGGCAGTAGGAAAATAGGGAGAAAAAACAAACAAAAAAAAGAAAACAGAGAGAGGAAAGAGTAAACATACAAAACAACAGTCTAGGGGCTGCAAATAAGACATGATGGGAGTGGTGTGGTGCAGTGCAGTGGCTGTGGAGCAGCAGTCTTCTGGGAGACATTCTGGAGGATGCGATGTTGTTCCATCTGCAGGCACCTCTCTGGGATGAGGGAGGAGGTTGCTTGTCTCCAGGCTGAGTTGGCCAGGATTTGGGGGACCTCCTCTCCCACCCAGAGACCACCAGGGCTGCTGCCACTGCCTCAGAGGTTGCCAAGAAAGAGGAGCGTTTGAACCACGATGCGCTCAGGGAGGGTGAGGGTGGTGGAACAGAGGCTCATTCCTCCAGTTGTGCCTCTCCACAATTCATATGCCATTCTGCCATTGAATGAATACTTTTGCTCAGTATTCACAAAAGAAGAAGAGGAGGAGTTACCTAAACCAAACAATAGAAGCACTCTGGGTAGTGGGGTTGACGCCAGTCCATTTACAGAAGAAAGAGTCCTGAAAGAACTCCTAAAACTCAAGGTGGACAAAGCAATGGGGCCTGACGGGATTCACCCTAGAATCCTAAAAGAGCTAAGGGAGGCCCTAGTGACACCACTAACCACACTTTTTAACAAATCATGGGAAGATGGGGTGGTACTCGAGGACTGGAGGAAGGCAGATGTGATTCCCCTTCACAAAAGTGGGAGCAAGGCAGAAGCAGGAAACTACAGGCCTGTTAGTTTGACCTCAGTGGTGGGGAAAATGATGGAATCACTTCTGAAAGAAAGAATTGTTCAGTACCTAGAGGTCAGCGGGGCAGAGGACCCAAAGCAGCATGGATTTACAGCAGGAAAGTCATGTCAGATGAATCTAATCAATTTCTTTGACTGGGTGACCAAAGTAATAGACCAAGGAGGGGCTGTGGATATGGCCCACCTAGACTTTAGCAAGGCATTTGACACAGTCCCGCACAAAAGATAATAACCAAGTTAGCCAGCCTAGGAGTGGGTCCCAGGGTGGTAGCCTGGGAAGCAAACTGGCTGCACAACAGGACACAGAAGGTAATAGTGAATGGAACACATTTTGAAGAAAGGGAGGTTACTAGTGGAGTACCTCAGGGCTCAGTACTGGGTCCAGTCCTCTTTAACGTCTTTATAGGTGACATTGCAGAGGGTCTGGAAGGAAAGGTATGCCTCTTTGCAGATGACACAAAGATCTGTAACAGAGTTGATACAAAAGGGGTAGAAAGGATGAGAAGGGGCTTGGCAAGGTTGGAGGAATGGTCAGACATATGGCAACTTAGATTCAATGCAAAGAAGTGCAAAGTAATGCACCTGGAAATAAAATCCAGGAGAAGAGTACACAATAGCAGGGAGGTACTAACAACAACAATAATGGAAAGGGATCTGGGTGTAGTCATATCAGATGACCTAAAGGTGGGTAAGCAATGTGAGAAGTCAGTAAGGAGAGCCAGGGGGATACTGGGATGTATAGGAGGGCATCACAAGTAGAAAAAGGGAAGAGGTTATCCCTCTGTACAGACAGTTGTTGAGACCCCATCTGGAGTACTGCATGCAGTTTTGGAGACCTCATCTATGCAAGGACATAGACAGGATGGAAGCAGTCCAGAGGACGGCAAGTAAAATGGTGCAGGGTCTACATCAGAAACCATGTGAAGAGAGACTGAGAGAGCTTAATATGTATGCTCTTGATGAAAGAAGGGACGGGGGGACATGATAGAAACTTTTAAGTACCTCAAGGGAATCAACAAAGTCCAGGAGGTAGCATCTTTCAGAAAAAGATGTGTAAGAACAAGGGGCACAATTTAAAGTTAGAGGGGCGGCTCAGGGGTAATGTGAGGAAATTCTTTTTCATGGAGAGTGGTGGACATGGAACCGCCTTCCTGGAGAGGTTGTGGGGTCTAAAACAGTGGAGAATTCAAACATGCATGGGACAGACATAAGGCAATTATAGTGAGAGTTGCAGGAAGTAGGCTGTTGGTTAACTAGAATCTGCAGCTTATCCAATAGGTAGGAAATGGGCAGACTGGGTGGGCCAAGTGGTCCTTATCTGCCATCAAAGTCTATGTTTCTATGTTTCTGGCAGGCGCGGTTCCTCTATGGAGCACCTGCAGTGGAGACCAAGGATGATGCTGGGAACCTCACAAAGGAGATCCACAGGAGGGTGGCATGGGACCACACAGGGAAGGAAATAACTCCTGGTGGGGGACTCAATTGTTAGGGGGGAGAACTGGGGGAGGGAGGGGAGAGGGAGGTAAGGTACCTGCCCAGCACCATGGCTTGGAGGGACAGGGAGCGAATCCTCAGGATCATGGCAGCAGCTGTTCAGAGGAAGGAGCTGGACATCATTGTCCACCTAGGGACAAATAACATGGCTGGGAATGAGATCAGAGCAGTGCAGGGGGAGTTTGTGGAATTCAGGAGGGGCCCCAGGCAAGTAGCATGCATGGTAACCTTCTTGGAGGTGCTGCCTGTCTATGGCATTGATGAGGCTAGGGTGCTCTGCACCATAAGATTCAATCAATGGTTGAACAACTGGTGCAGAGCTCAGGGTTTTGGCTTCATTGAGGACTGGGGGTCCACCTGGAGGGATACAGGCCTATACTGGTGCAATGGTCTGCAGCTGTCCAGGAGGGGAACCAGGATCCTAGGTGATAGATTTAAATGCTTCATTGGCAAGCATTTAAACTAGCCAAGGGTGGAGGCACTGAAAAGGAGCGAGAAAATCCTAGCCCCCCCCGACAAAATGGGGTAGTTAGTGAGGTAAGCACCAAAATAGAGAAGTCAATAGGGAGAAGGGCAAGGGTAAATGGAGAAAAAGGCAATGGCAGTAAGGACAGGGTGGCGCTAAAAGAAATAAGTCCATCAAAAAATGGAAGGCAATGAGTACCAATGCTTGTAGTCTGGGTAAGAAGCTCCCTGAACTAGTGGCCTTGATGGAAGAGGGAAGCCTGGATATCGTGGTAGTCACAGAAACATGGTACACAGAGAACCATGACTGGGATGTCAACATACCAGGGTACACAAACTACAGTAGAGACAGGGAGGTAGAAAAGGAGAAGGAGGAGTAGCTCTCTATATAAGGGAAGGGATCAAAGCAACAGAACTAAAAAGTAAACAGGGAGGAGAGGAGGCACTGTGGGTCACTCTGGGGACAGGAAATGGCATCACAATCCGTATGGGGGTTGTATACAGACCCCCATCTCAGGGGAAGAAAATGGACAAGGAAATGATAGAAGGCATCCTTAGGATGGCAGAAAAAGGGGAGATATTATTGATGGGGGAACTGAATATGCCAGATATTAACTGGTGCACCTTTGCTGCAGCCACATCCAAGAGAAGGGTCATTCTTGATGTCCTAAAGGGGGCATGCCTCAGACAGCTAGTGTTGGAACCCACTTGGGAGGGAGCAGTCTTAGACCTGGTACTCTCAAACGGAGTTGTCGAGAAGATCTCAGATTTACTGTAGAAGTGGGTAGCCATCTGGGAACAAGTCACCACCAAGCAGTGTGGTTCACAATAAACATAGTGGTAGAGTCAAGCCATACAAATGTGAAGGTACTGAACTTTAGGAGGGCTGACTTTGGCAAAATGGGAGAGTATCTCAGAAAAGCACTAGCAGCAGGCAAGAAGGAGGGGTGAAGGAACAATGGGGAAACATCAAAACTGCCATCACAGAGGCAACAAGTCTTTGTGTGATGCAAATAAACAAATTAAAATGAAGGAAAAAAAACACTATGGTTCTCAAAAGAGGTGGCGGGGAAGGTCAGGGAGAAAAAGATAGCATTCAGGAAGTATAAGGAAACACAGAAGGAGCAGGACAGAGAACTGTACCAGTTAAAGCAGAAGGAAGTGGGGAAGGCAGTCAGAATAGCAAAGACCCAAACCAAGGAAAAGATAGCAAACTCTGTTAAGAAGGGGGATAAAACCTTTTATAGGTACATTAGGTAGTGAAGAACGACCAAGGGAAGGATAATGAGGTTTAAAAAGGGGAGGGTTGGTGGGCAGAGGGTGACAGTAAAAAAGCAGGGATACTGAATGAACACTTCTATTCAGTATTCACAAAAGGGGGTTACCTAATCCAATCAATAGAATCACTCTGGACAGGGGGTTGATATCAGTCCATTCACAGAAGAAAGGATTCTGAAAGAACTCCTGAAACTGAAGGTGGACAAAGAAATGGGACCTGATGGGATTCATTCTAGAATTCTTAAAGAACTATGGGGAGAACTAGTGACACCACTGACCACCCTTTTTAACAAACTATGGGAGGATGGTGTGGTACCTGAGGATTGGAGGAGGCCAGATGTGATTCCTCTTCACAAAAGTGGGAGCAAAGCAGAGGCAGGAAACTATAGACTGGTTTGTTTGACTTCAGTGGTAGGGAAAATGATGGAATCACTTCTGAAAGAAAGAATTGTTGAGTCCCTAGAGGCCAGCGGGGCACAGGACCCAAGGCAGCATGGAGTCACAGTGGGAAGGTCATGTCTGATGAATCTAATAAATTTCTTTGACTGGGTGACCAAAGTAGTAGACCAGGGAGGGGCTGTGGACATGGTCTACCTAGACTTTAGCAAGGCATTTGACACAGTCCCACACAAAAGATTAATAAACAAATTAGCCAGCCTGGAGTGGGTTCCAGGGTGGTAGCCTGGGTAAAAAATTGGCTGGACAACAGGACATAGAGGGTAATAGTAAATGGAGTCCCCTCCAAAGAAAGGGGGGTTATTTGTGGGGTACCTCAGGGTTCAGTACTGGGACAGGTCCTTTTTAATGTCTTTATACAGTAAGTGACATTGCAGAGGGACTGGAAGGAAAAGTATGCTTCTTTGAAGATGACACAAAGATCTGCAACAGAGTTGATACACCGGGGAGGGGGGTGGAAAGGTTGAGAAGGGACTTGGCAAGGTTGGAGGAATGGCCCAAAGTATGGCAGCTTAAACTGAATGCAAAAAAGTACAAAATAACGCACATGGGAAACAAAAACCAGGGAAGAGACAGTGGGGGTGGTGGGTGTAAGGGACCTTTAAGTAGTCATATCAGATGACATAAAGGTAAGCAAGCAATGTGATATGGCAGTAAGGAGGGCTGGGATAATACTGGACTGTATAGGGAGAGGCATCACCAGTAGAAAACAGGAAGTTGTTGTTTATTCATTATAAATCGGGTTTACAACCTTTGAGTCAGAGACTCATTTACAAAGGCACCTCGTTGCGGGGGCAGACATCAAGACAGTTATTACAGTGCAGATTAAAACAGAGGATAATATTACAGGTGCAGTAAAAGGAACATTTAACATAGATACACTTAGGTTACATAATGTAGTAGTTTGTATGTTACTTAGGTTACATAATGTTACAAAATTGTGAGTTACACTCATGGATATAGTAGGTCCTCAGAGAAGACAGTGGGTTACATCCCTGTTTGGACCTAGTAGGGAAGGGTAGGTCTGGGGGAGGGAGAGGCTGTCCAGTGGACATTGTCAAGCCAGGGGGCAAGGCGGGTGGGAACCACAGGTTACAACAGGGGGTTAGTTGCACCTACAACAGCGGGTATTAAAGATATGGTTCCGAAGGGCTGTTCTGAAGGAGCCAATTTTTGGCAAGTTGGAGATGCAGCTAGAGAGGGAGTTGAACCAGGTGGGGGTTCGGTAGAGGAAGGATCTCTGGGCAAGAGAGGTCTTGGTTCTTTGCACCTTGAAAGTGGCCTTAACAGAGCTATGGGTGGTGACGGACGAAGATGGCTGCTGTAGGGCGGTGGAGACCCCCGGAGGGAGAGAGTCCTAGCAGTGAGTTCTTAGCGAGAAGGCAGGTCTGGTAGAGCAGTCGCTCCTCAAAGTTGAGAAGATTGGAGGTAGTATAGAGAAGGCAGGTGGGAGTTCGGCTAGGGGCACTGGTCAGGAGCCTATGGGCCTTATTGATGGAGAGCTGGATTTTGGAGAGGGCAGTGTTGTCAGCTGCAGCGTAGATGGGCAAGCCATAGTCCATGAGGGACAAGACAGAGGAGATGATGGCCAGCCTGGGGTCAACCTGAGGCAGGCAGTCCCTTTGCCGGTATAGCAGGCCAATCCAAGAGTTAATGGTGGCTGACAGGGCATTAATGTGGATGTGGAAGGAGAGGGCAGTATCGATCTAGCAGAGAGGTAGCTAGAGAACCAGAAAATGGGACCACCAGAGAAGCCAAGTTGGTTGAGAGAGACGAGTAGAAGAAGATGACAGACAGTGTCAAAGGCCTTGGAGAG
Organism: Neoceratodus forsteri; assembly: GCA_016271365.2. Taxonomy (NCBI): domain Eukaryota; kingdom Metazoa; phylum Chordata; order Ceratodontiformes; family Ceratodontidae; genus Neoceratodus; species Neoceratodus forsteri. The sequence goes on from CM057454.1 coordinate 756,955,862, forward strand.
GTCAATGAACACTGCTCCTGCAAGGCTGCCAGAGTCAACAGCAGCATGCAGGTGTTGTGAGAATTCCAGGAGAGCCATGGTTGTACTGTGTCCTGGGTGGAAACTGTGCTGCTCTGGGCACATAATGTCATACTTGGTTAGGTATTCACAGAGCTGGATCAACACCACTGTTTCAAGGGCTTTAGAAAGTGGGGGAGGATCGAGATGGGCCGGTAATTGTTGGGGGTGGATTGGTCCCCACTCTTATGTATGGGTGTGATCTCAGCAGTTTTCCAAGCACTTGGGAACTGACCCAGGCATAGAGACCGGTTTAGAAGGTCAGTCAGGGGGACTAGGACTTCGTCCAAGACCATATGGAGGATCATGGAATCGAGGGGGTCACTGCTGCGGGGTTATTGCTGCCTAAGGCTTTTAGCAGGTGCGGCCTGGCTTCTTGGGGGGATAGAGTGCGCAAGTAGAATGGTGGGCAATGCAGGACTGGAGGGAGAGTGGTGGGGATTGGGTCAAAGAAGCTGCTGGGGAGGACCGAGCTTAGGTCAGAGAAGGCAATGTTAAGGCAATCGGCTATGAGGAGTGGAACTGTGGTGGGGGTGTCATTGATGGAGAGCTGAGATGGTGGGGGGGAGTGGGACTTCCCATTTAGCTCTTTCATATTATCCCAGAAGGTCTGGGCTGAACCCCAAGTGGAAGTGAGGGTGGTCTGGTAGTGCTCTGCCTTGGTGCACCTAATGGTCCAAGTGCACTTACTGCCTTCTGTGTTGTAGGCCTGTCTGTCAGACACCTTTCCAGATTCTACAACAATGTGCCAGAGATTATCTCTCTTTTTGAGTCTCTGGAGGAGGGGTGGGGTGATCCATGGGGCATTACCTTTTTTGGAACGGATCCTGGTGAGGGGGGCGAAAAGGTCACAAGCCTTATAGAAGGCATTTGTGAAGTGGTCAAGAGCTGAGTCAATGTCAGGGGTGCACTGGATAGGGGACCAGTCTAGCTGGGCTAAGTATTGTTTTAATTTTCTGAGGCCATCATGGCATAAACGGCGGCGTAGAGTGGCCTGGGACACTGGCTTCAGAGTGGAGGATGACCAGAGACAGAGGACTGGGGAGTGATCACTAAGAGAGTTGGGGAGGACAGTGACATCCCGGATTTTGTAGGGACGGTTAGACATCTAGGAGAGTGCTGGTACCAGTAGAGTGGTTGAATCTGGTGGGCTAGGTGACTAACTGGGACATATCCAGGGCAGCAAAGGAGTCCCTTATATGGGAGGCAGTGGAGGCAAGCCAGTTAACATTGAGATCACCTAGGATGACTTGCTCCACTTTGTGAGGGAGAGATGTGAGATAGTCAATGAGGGACTGGACCGCTTGGTTTTGATTCCTCAGGGGTACATAGGAGACCATGAGGAAGAGAGGGCCTTGGGCAGGGTCAGGTGTGATTTTTAAGGTGAGGGCTTGGGCTCCATAATCAAGTTTAGAAGCTGGGAGTGCCTGACCTATAAGTGAGTCCCGTATGAGTAGTGCGCAAGCACCACCATGTTTGCCTATTCGGTCTTCACTGTAGATGGTATATCCAGGAAGAATGATAGCGGAGTCAGGTGTGGATTTGGAGAGCCAAGTCTCTACCAGCGCAATTATGTCAGGTTGATGTTGAACGACCCAGCACTGGAGGGCAGCAGATTTCTTTAGGAGACTGCAAATGTTTAAGGATGCAAAGCGGAGGCCAGTTGCAGTACAGGGTTTAGAAGGGCTAGAAGCAATAGGTCCTGGGTTTGGGTGTACATTACCAGATAATAATAATAGCAGTGTAATTATTCTGTACAGACAGTTGGTAATTATTCTGTACAGACAGTTGGTGAGACCCCATCTGGAGTACTGCGTGCATTTCTGGAGACCCTATCTCCTCAAGGACATAGACAAGATGGAGGCAGTCCAGAGGAGGGCAACTAAAATGGTGCTGGGTCTGCACCAGAAGCCATACAAAGAAAGACTAAAGGAGCTTAATGTGTATACCCTTGAGGAAAGAAGGGAGAGGGGGAACATGATAGAAACTTTCAGGTACCTCAAGGGAATCAACAAAGTCCAAGAGGATAGCATTTTTCAGAAAAAGAAATGTGCAAGAACAAGGGGACACAATTTGAAAATAGAAGGAGGGGCGGCTCAGGGGCAACGTGAGGAAGTATTTTTTCATGGAGAGGGTGGTGGATGCATGGAATGGCCTTCCTGAGGAGGCTGTGGGTTCAAAAATAGTGGGAGAGTTCAAGAATGCAGGGGACAGACATAAGGCAATTCTAGTGGGGGTTAGGAAGAAGGAGGCTGTTGGTTAACCAGGATCTGCAGCTTATCCAATAGGTAGGGAAATGGGCAGACTGGGTGGGCCAAGCGGTCCTTATCTATCGTTAAAGTCGATGTTTCTATGTTTTCCTCCCATTCTTCCTTATCTCTGCTATTCTACCTATCTCGTTTTTAGGTTTTAGTGTCAATTTCCCAACCCTAGGGTCCTCTGTACTGACTGATTAATCCTCGGGGAAGGGGGGCAGTTAGCTTCTTCAGTTTTCTTCAAGAAACAGTTGTATGTTGTTTGTCTTACCTGATGATGGCTGTCTGTGGTTTTCTCCTTTTGCTGCTTTGAATAGGGTGTGGGGAGTTAGGACTGGAAACCCTAATGCCACATTTCTGTACTTTTGCTGCATTAAGTTGAACCCTAACTGGTGCATTAAGCAGTTTGTTTGCAATGAATGTATACCTATATACATCTATAAATATCTATCTATATATACATACATATACTGTATATATATTGCTCACCCCATTCTTCTATACTGTACCCATGTCAGCTTATTTACTTATGGAATGGGGTGAGCGTTACGGATGACGACCCCAAGGCACCCCCCTGATGCCTGTTGGGTTTGTGCAGGGTGGGGAGTGGGGTGTTAGGGTAGAAAAACCCAGTGTCATAGTTACCTCCTTTTTACGGTTTGATATCAACCCTAACTGATGCATTAACATAGTGTTTTGCAAAAAAAAAGGGTAGATCGCGTATGGTCACTACCCTTGCAGAGTAGCCCAGGAGGAAAGCGCTGACTATGAGTCGCTGTTTTGATGGTTGCTCATAGTCAGTCACCATCCTCACTGGATTCCGCAGAGTACAAAGTGGGAAGAACGGGTGCATTGTTAGTCACAACACTTGATCAAATAGGTACCCACGCTCCCTTCCCTTCTTTGTCCTATTAATAAAGTGATTGGGCGGGGCATTGCAAGAGCAAATATAACATTGAATGAGGCAAATATTTCTTGCCTGATCCTCACACTCTGACACATACAGTCCTGTGGTAGTTACTTGATCAAATAAGCTCTCATGCTCCCTAACCTTTTATATTCTTTCTATGTTCTATTAATAAAGTGAATTGGAATGGGCAATGCAAAAGCAAATATAAAATTGAATGAGGGAATGATGGGTGTGCTGTCAGTTACAATACTTGATCAAATAGGCCCCTGCGCTCCCTTCCCTTCTATGTCCTATTAATAAGGTGAATTGGACCAGGCATTGCAAGAGCAAATATATAATTGAATGAGGAAAAAAAAAATTTTTTTGCCTGGATTCCTATACTCGAAAGCATAAAAGTACAGAATCTTGTGGTACTTATTTAAAATTAGTATGCATTTCAGAACTCCTTATACGTGAAAGGCATAGAAGGGTTGGAAAATGATAGGGTAAGCCAAACTGTGTTACATAACTTATATAAGATAAAATTATTAAACCAATGGGTGAACTTGGTACTAATAAATACAAAAGTCAGCAATATTTCAAACATAAACAAATGTATCTTGCAACACAACCATCGCCATACACATGTAATTAAAAATCACATTCGAAATATTACAACCAGATGTTTTTTTGGTGCAGTACTAGCCACTGCTAAGCAATTTAAATCACAAATTGTAGTGAGAAAGAAATATTGTGACCCACTGGCATTTGAACCCAGGCCCCTGGAATACCATCCCAGTGCTCTTAACCACTAAGTTATGGCTCACATGGCTGGGCCTGTGTTTTCCCTGGACACACATTCTTTCTCTGGCATTGCGCAGTCCTGCAACTAGGAATAAAAATGACAACCATATATTTTTTTTTCTTTAGTGCAGTACTAGCCACTGTTAAGCTATATAAATCACAATTGTAGTGAGAAGGAAATAGTGTGAGTGGGTCACATTATTTCCTTCTCACTATAATTTGTGATTTAAATTGCTTAGCAGTGGCTAGTACTGCACGAAAAAAAAAACATCTGGTTGTCATCTTTGTTCCTAGTTGCAGGATTGCGCAACACCAGGGAAAGAATGTGTGTCCAGGGAAAACACAGGCCCAGCCATGTGAACCATAGCTTAGTGGTTAGGAGCACCAGGACTACATCGGGGGCCTAGTTCAAACTTAGGGTCACATTATTTCTTTCTCACTACAATTTGTGATTAGAAATATTAAAATTTCAAGCAAAGGAGTAAATAAGGATGACAAAGCATATGTGGATATCTATTCTGGAACTGAGAACCCCCCCCCCATGTTGTGTTTGTTTCATTACAACACTGGGCAATAGAGATATTGTGGTACAAAGATGGTTTGTTTAATTTTCAGCTATGTAAATGATTGTGATTTTTAGTATCTACTGTTCAATTATATGTGAATATATGGGAACCTTTTGCAAAATATTATGGAATGTATGAAGGGAAAAATAATTGATTTGCGTGGGATGCACCTCTCACAGGCATTGAACTTGTGGAGTAGCCAACACCTAAACAGCTGAGAACAGGTGAAAATCATACAATCATCAAGGGGATAATTAATTAAACAATATTTAAGGAAGGGCGAGAGGAGTATCCCAGCATTCCCCCTGACAAAGAGGCTGGTGAAACCTTGAAGTGCTGCATTTTTTTTAAATATTGGTGATAGAAAATGTAAGAAGTAGTAAAGACACAACCATCTTGGTCCACAAGTGCTATGTTTTCCTTGTCCACAACACAGGTAAGGCCTGGAATAGTTTTGATCAGCTCAGAATCAGAACCAAGGAGGCTAAATTTTGAAATAAAATAAATTGTACCCAGTGGATTTTGCACCCAACCTGTTGTAGTTTTGGTCTGGGCCCTACTCACCTATTAGTGGGTTGTGTAGATGCTATCTGCCTGATCCTAGCTGAAATTGTATGGAGATCCCTGGAGAGGGGAGTTTTTCCAGACTCCCTAAAGGAAGCGGTCATTTGACCACTCCTTAAAAAACCCTCCTTGAATCCCGAAGATTCAGCTAGCTACCGACCTGTCTCTTACCTTCCTTTTATGGGGAAGGTTATTGAGAAGGTGGTTGCGTTGCAGCTGGACGATCACCTTGTAACTCACACTGTCTATGAAGTTCTCCAGTCTAGTTTTAGGAAGAGGCATAGCACAGAGACTGCCCTTGTTTGGGTACTTAATGACCTCCTAATGGCAAGAGATCGAAAGGCTCGTACCATCTTGGTCCTTCTTGATCTCTCAGCAGCCTTTGACGCTGTGGACCATGGAGTGCTTTTGGAGACTCTGCAGTTCCTTTGTGGACTGTCAGGTACAGTCCTTGAATGGTTTTGATCATTCCTCATAGGCAGGTCTCAGAGGATGGTCACTGGAATTTATTCCTCTGATGCCTTCCCACTGTCCTGTAGGGTGCCGCAGGGCTCCATACTGGCACCCATGTTGTTTGCAGTGTATATGCTGCCATTGGGAGATATCATCAGATGATATGGCTTGAGTTTTCACTGCTATGCAGATGATACTCAGCTGTATATGTCCTTTGTGCCCGGACAGTTTGATGCAGTCTCTGTGCTAAATAGTTGCCTCTCTGAGATCAAAGACTGGGTCAACTCGAGCTGGCTGAGACTGAATCCGGATAAGACTGAAGTGTTGGTTGTGGACCTGGGTTGCCCAAGGGCGGGTTTTGAGGCAGGGCACATGTCGGGCCTATGGCTTGATGGTCTCCATCTCCCTACCTCAGACTGGGCACATAATCTGGGCATTATTTTTGATGAAGCTCTGACCCTGAAATCTCAGGTGTCGGCTGTAGTTAAATCCTCATTTTACCATCTGATGAATATCACCGGGGTGAAACACCTGGATCCTCCGGGTGACCTTCCAACATTAGTCCACGCCTTCATTGCTACCCATCTTGACTACTGTAATGCCCTCTACCTAGAGCTGTCTGGGGCTAATATCTGCCACTTGCAGCTAGTGCAGAACGCTGTGGCCAGGCTGCTGACTAGTACCTCTAGGACCAGTCATATTATGCTTGTACTGCGTGAGCTGCACTGGCTGCCAGTTCAGTGGTGGATCACCTATAATGTAGGCTTGCTTACCTTTCGGGTCCTACATGGACAGGGACCTGACTACCAGAAAGATCTCTTGGCTCAATACTCCCCCAATTGTCCTCTCCGATCTGCTGATGAGGGATTGCTAGAGGTTCTCAGGGTCCATTTGAAAACCTCTGGGGCTCGTGCTTTTTCATTTGCAGCACCAGCCCTGCGGAACTCTTTACCTCATCAGTTAAGAGAATACCTGACCATCAGTAGCTTTAAAACTATGCTAAAAACCTATTTATTTTCTCAGGCTTATCCAGACTGATTTTAAATAACTTATACTGTTGTTGTTTTTATATACTGTGGCTTAAGTCTGTACAGCTCCTTGATTTCGAAAGGCGCTTTATAAATAAAGTGTTAATGATTGTGATGTTGTTGAGTACGGTGTACCGACCACTACAGGATGGGCGGGCACTTGATACAGTTTACTTCTCATTTAATGTGAGTACCGTCAGCAGCAGAGGAGGGGGTCATAAGCACAGATGGAGCCTTGACGAGGGGAGGGGTAGAAAATCCACCCAAGGCTTGGTGTTAGTGAGAAAGGCACTCAGACATAAGTTGCCCTCAGAAAGAAAATGCAACATGGATGCTTTCTGAGCTTTGAAGTGTATAATACAGCCTCTTGAAAATAAATAAATATGTATGTGTATTCTGAAATTTATTTATACAGGATAGCCTAACTGCCTTGAAACTTCTTGTTTACAGCAATATCTTTCTCCTGCCCAGATTTACAGCTTGGGTGAACTAAAGTACAGGGAAGACAAGTAACTCGGTCCGGGTCATGCTGAGAACTTGTGACTGTGGTGGGATTTGAACCTGAGGTCCCCAGTATTACCATTCTGTTTTCTCACTGCTAGGCCACACACATTTTCACATTAAAGGAATAAAATCTAAAGAAAATAAAAAAAGAACAATGCACCAAATGTCACAAAACGATGGTAATCCTTCAATAAACCTGTTAAATGAATACACTTGCGGAGCTTCAGTTTATGCAGTGGCACAGAGTACCTTCAGGGATCAGTTTAAAAGGAATAACCGATTAAAGAACTTTTCTGGGAGTGAGGGGTTTTGTGTGCACTGAGACTATGGCATTGCTTAAAGAAAGGTTTGTAGGTAATTTACTTACTTATTTCCAGGGTAAAATACATGTAGCAAAACAAATGCAGCTTGCTTGCAAATACTGCTTCCATAGCATGTCAGTTCATGTAATTGCAAAATGTTAAAGACACATGATTTTGCAGGGATTTTCAACAGGTATGCCTCCAACAGAATGGCTACACAGGTTTTCAAATGGTTTATTTTGTTCTGAAAATCTGTTTGAATGTCCTTTCAGGTCTGTGGAGTTGCTTGGGGCCTGGTTTACTTTCTGACTGTTACTCTTTTTTCTGTTTGGAAGTTGTTATACCTGTAATGGTCTTAAAAATGTTTGCCTTACTTGGCCACATTTCTGTGGGGTTCTGCAGTATTTTGGTAGTAAGATGACTCCTCTAACTACTAGAACTGTGTGGCTCAGGGGTGGTTGAGTTCTTTCATGCTTGTCGATTACTCCCCTCCCCCCACACACACACACACACACACACACACACACTTCACCTCAGTTTTGCTGTGCTATGGATAATACTATAGGCTGGTGTGGCTTGCAGATTGTCCTGATCCTTGCACCATGTTTGAGTCATAAACATAAATTTCATGGTTTGCATATTTTCTCTATACGTCCATATGTTTTCACAGGACCAGTATGTCCATACAGCTTATGGGATATGTCATGGCTGCACTGAAAATATCAGATTTATTTTCTTGAGTGCCTTCAGAACCTGATGACTTCACAAGTGGCATTGGCACAAATTAGGTCACTGGCTTCTAAAAGCGCAAATGAAAATAAGCCTGCTATTTTCAGTGCATGCCTTGACATACTTTGATTGATGCAGTGTCTCCAGTCAGCTTGCTAGTTAGCAGTCCAGTTTGTCTGCAGTGTCTCCAGTCAGCTTGCTAGCTACCAGTCTAGTTTGCCTGCAATGTCTCCAGTCAGCTTGCTAGCTACCAGTCTAGTTTGCCTGCAGTGTCTCCAGTCAGCTTGCTAGCTACCAGTCTAGTTTGCCATCAGTGTCTCCTCTTAGCTTGCTAGGTACCAGACCAGCTTGCCAGCAGGGTCTCTAGTCAGCTTGCTAGCTACTAGTACAGCTTGCCAGCAGTATCTCCAGTCAGCTACCAGTCCAGCTTGCCAGCAGTGTCTCCAGTCAGCTACCTGTTCAGCTTGCAAGCAGTGTTTCCAGCCAGCTACCAGTTCAGCTTGCCAGCAGTGTCTCCAGTCAGCTACCAGTCCAGCTTGCCAGCAGTGTCTGTAGTCTGCTACCAGTCCAGTTTGCCAGCAGGATCTCCAGTATGCTATAAGTCCAGTTTGCCAGCAGTAACCACAGCAACATACAAATATGTGTCTATGGAAGGACTGCTCCCACAGGTAAATAAGGATAATACGATTACTCTGTCTCAAAACTATGGACTGATAGTGCCCTCCTACAGGCAAATAAGGATATGATTAGACTATCTCAAAAAGTAAGGACATTCTTTGCAAAAAAAAAAAAAACATGTTAATGCATCAGATAGGGTTCAGAATAAAGCAACAAAAGTAGGGAAATGTGATGTTAGGGTTTCCATCCCTAACACTCCTGCCTCAACCCTGAAGCAAATGAGGGGTGGAGTCTTTCTTGGGGTTTGTTAACCCTAACGCTCGCCCCATTGCAGTAACAGGAAAGCTAAGATATGATTGAGACAGGTGTTTATGTTACATGAATGCATAGAATGGGGTGAGCATTATGGATGGCAACCCCAAGAAAGACTCAATCCCTCATTTGCTTCAGAGGTGGGACAGGGGTGTTAGGGTTGGAAACCCTAACATCACATTTCCCTACTTTTATTGCTTTATCCTGAACCCTAACCGATGCATTAATGCAGTTTTTTTGCAAAGTAAATATATATATATATATATATATATATATATATATATACACACACTGTATTAACATATGAAAACACCAGCAGAAACAGGTCTCACAGTCTATTGAGTCTGCTCGATTGTGCAGCTAGCCCTCAATTGCAGCTGCCCCACCCATCCCTCCCTTTTTCATAATTACCACCCTTACTCTGTCCCATCACCTCTTAAAACCATCTACCTTGCTACAGGCTACTATCTCCTCAGGAAGAGTATTCCACTTATCCACCACCCTCTCAGTAAAATAATGTCCCCTGACTTCTCTCCTGAATCTTCCCCCCTCCAATCTCAGCTGGTGCCCCCTCATGACCCTCGCCCTTCTTATCTGGAAAATCCCTTCTGTACTAGTCTTGTTTATCCCCTTTAAGTATTTAAAGGTTTCAATCATGCCCCCCCATTCCTCCTCACCTCCAGGGAATACATGTTCAGCTCACCCAGCTTCTCCTCATAGGAGTATCCCTCTAATCCTTGGATCATCTTTGTGGCCCTCTGCTGTACACCCTCCAACAATCTGATGTCATTCTTCAGGTATGGGCGCCAGTACTGCATTTCAGTATTCCAGGTGCAGCCTGACCAGTGACCTTTAGAGGGGTAGGATCACCTCCCTATTTCTGAAGGAGATTCCCCTCGTTATACACCCCAGCATCCTGTTGGCTGTTGTTGCTGCTTTCCTGCACTGAGCTGAGTTATTCATAGTCCCCGTTATGAGCACCTCTAGATCCTTTTCCTCCTCGGTGCATTCCAGCTGTACCCTCCCAGCTGATAGCTCCTCCCCTGGTTACTAGCCCCGAAGTGCAATACCTTGTACTTTTTGGCATTAAACCCCAACTGCCATGCATCTGACCACTCCTGTAGTTTGGTCAGGTCCTCCTGCAACTCCCTTCAGCCATTGATATCATCCAGCATAACTCCCATCTTTGTGACATCTGGGAAAAGACTGATCTTTCTCCGGACCCCTAATATATATATATATATGTAACCCCTAGATGGCGCTATCCCAGGGGCTACTACCCCTGCCTGATTTGCCACTAACAGGTTGAGGGGCCTGGATCCAATGGCGGGTGCCTCCACCCAGAGGTCAGGGTTTGCAATAGTTAAACTAACTTGGTCACAGCCCTCTGGGACACTGCAACCCCCCTTTCTTCCCACTAGTGGCCCACACAATATATCAGAATTACCTTCACAGTATACACTTACCCCCAGGTCTGGTTCCGGCACTGGGACCTCCTGTGAAATGAGATACAGTGCAACAATCACAGTACAGTACTTTAACATAGACAAATACCTCAGGCAGTATAACTTTGCTGAAACAAGCAGCTCTGATTTATTTAGGGGATATAACAAGGACAGGGGAAATCAGGTTAATTAGCTTATCACTCTAATAATCTACCTGGCTCTGTGCACAGGCCTATCCTATCAGTTACTGTCCCTGGGTACCCAAGCCCTAGTGGCTAGTCCAAGCCGTGGCAGTGAGGGGCCCTTTCACAGAGAAAAGGAGAATTAAACAGTCAGCAGTACAGTAATTCCATTTGGATTTAATGTGGCAATTCAACAGGGAGCAACCCTGAATTAGTACTCCACGACCTCCAAATAAGATAGGGTCCTTCAATGTCAGCAGGGCTCACTTGAGGTACACAAACCTCTTCACACATCCATATAAAGAAAGTACTATACCAGGCAGGCTGCATCTGTATCCCGATCGCAATTACTGCACAATACCGGGAGAACACACAGCAGATTCAGTTCCTGACAGACCGAGTGCAATTTTCAGCAATTCTTCCAGTCTTCTACAGGGTGAGCCTGGTTTCTACCTTCAGAGATCCTTTGATTCTTTTCACAGGACGGATTCAGTCCTAACAAGCTGTTACACAAGCTGCAGACCGAACTCTGGGCCTTACACACGTTTTTGACTAAAACTGCACACTGAAAAAGCACAGGGCTCCTTCCTTCTTCACTGCCAAAGCTCAACTGAACTCCAACTGACCAAACGGCACTTCCTTTGAGTTCCTCCCAGTTCTTGACTGGATTGGCTGTCACTCACAATAGACTGCTGCTGTTGGTCCAAAAGGCACTGAAGTCCAAACTACATCTCCCAGAGTCACTGCCCATACAATCCTCTTGTGGCTGGCTCAGATTATGAGTCCAAGTTCTGATTCGTCCAAGGCACCATTTTAGAGCTAGCTTACCCCACACTGATTGGTCCAGTTCAGCAGTTCAAAACTAGAATGGGGAACTAGCAGACACAGTTCTGACTGCAAAGAAAGCAGGTTAGACAAACTGTAATTTCATTATTACTCTAAATAATTTCTGGCAAACAGTTACATCTTTCAGATAGGTTCCCTTTGCACTCCTAGTGACTGCAAAATGAAGTGAATTGGCAGCAGCTCGAGTGGTACTCAGAGAAGCACACAGTCCCCCCATACAAACTAATTATGTCTGCAAGCAGACAGCTCTTAAAGAGACAGTACCAGAGGCTCTAAAAACACTCACTGATAAATGGCTTAAATGCCAAACACCATTCAGGCTTGGAGCATTCAAGCAAGCTCCTGGAAGTCTTTTGGGAATCCCCATTTGCAGGGGGGTTACATATATATTTACAGTATATATACACACACACACACACACATTATAGTGGCGCGGTAGCACCACTGTATTTAAGGTTAAGCAGGGGTTTTAACCCCACATTTTGCACTTAAATATCTTCACAATCATTCAACGGATTTGTACAAAAGTTTGCATGCATAGTCTCGTGGAGTAGATATCTTGATGTGCCTAGTTTTGTTCCGGTTAGATGTATGGATTCTGAGAAGCAGATAGTAAAAAAATATTTAAAAAATCACTGTTTTTTGCTGATTCTTTGTCATCAACCTGCACCCAGTTGGTTTGACATTTTGGTCTGAAATTTTCAGAATAGAAAGGACTTAGCCCACAGATGTGGCTTTCACTGGTTTGGTGAAAAAATATTAATCTGTTGCAAAGTTATTACATTTAAAAATTTCAGTTTCTGAGCATGCTCAGTAGACACTTCAGGACAGATGTTTGGAACAAGAAAAGAATTCGGTCCATACAAAAAGGGATCTTGCTCATTGGAACCCAGTTAGAGGGATTCTGCACTTGACTGGTGGAACAATGAACTCTCAAATACAATTTTTCCATTTATGTAGCCTTTCTCGTAACTTGCTTCCACTTTTTCCATATAGCTTTTTCGTTCATATGAAAAAGGATCCCTTCATATGAAAGATTTTGGACTTAAGATTTTTTTCCCACCATTTCTTTAGGTCCTTTTTCATTCATACGGAAAATAATCCCTTCAAATGAAAAAGGATTTTGGGCTTAGTTTTTGTTCTGATCCTTTTTTCGTTTGAAGAGATCCTTGTTCATATAAACAAGAAAGGCCATATGGAAAAAGCGTAAACAAAAAAAGTTCAAAATCTTTTTAAGAAGAGATCCTTTTTCGTTTGATATGGAAAAGAATTCCTGCACGTGGAAAAGGATTTTGCACATAGTCCCCCAGTTTTATTGAATAGTATTGAAATAACAGGTAACCCCTCAAAATGTTATAGTGGCTGCATAAAAAAACTAATAAAATTAACATTTGCAAATTCCCATAGGGTTTTTATGGGAAGTTGCACAAGTATAAATTGCTTTTTCCCCTGGTGTCTAGTGGTTCTCCCCACCTTCCCATCGCCGTTCCTGTATTTTGTAACTGTATCCCTGATGTCTAGAGGCATCCACCACCCTTTGATTACTGTCTCTGTATATTTAAATGTTTCCTCTTTCCCTGGTGTCTAGTGGCAACTCCATTCTCTGATTGCCATCCCTCTATTTTTTAATGTTTCCCTGGTGTCTAGTGGACCCCCCACCCTCCAATTGCTGTTCCCCTATTTTTACAGTGTTTCCTTAGTGTCTAGTGGCACCCCACCCCTCCGATTGCTGTTCTCTTATTTTTTTAAGTTTTCCTGGTGTCTTGTGGCACCCCACGATCCCCATCCCCATCTGAAATAAAGGAAACCATTCCTTGATGTCTTTTTTTATTTTAAACCTGTAAAAAAGTAAACAGTCCTCGCTGATCCAACTTTCTCACCCCGACCTCCACAGAGCACCCCACCCTGCACCCCCCACCCCACACAACCTCACTCACCTGAACAAGTCTCTGGGCAAAGATTCACTCTCCAATTGAAGACATGTTTTGCTGCTGGAGCTACTGACTTCAATATGAGAAACTAAGGTAAGTGTGGTTCGATGTATTTCAATGGGGTTTTCAACTTTGATGCATAACTTTGCCATTTTTGCATATTTTTAGCCCAAATTTTCAACATGGCCTTTTTGGGACCTCACCTCAGGAACAATGGCAGTGGAATTACAAAAATCCAGCCTGAAAGGTGATTTCATAGTCACTTGGTGAAATCATCTTTCAGACAGCATTTGAACATTTTCACCACCCTTGTTCTGAGGTGGGGTCATAAGAAGGCTATGTTAAAAATTTGGCCTCAAAAATGGCAAAGTTATGCACATCCTTTCAAATTTTGGTGTTCTCTTTCATAACTTTGGCAATTTTAAATATGTTGACCCCAAATTTTCAGCATAGCCATTCTTTTATACTGCTTCATGAATGTGACAGCTGCCATTTTTCAAATCCCGGCCAAACTGTGTTTTCACATCTGTGGCACAGAATGATGTTGCGGCGGTGCAGAATAATGTTTTGGCAGGGATTGGAACATTTTTAGTACTGGGTTCATGAGGTGGGTTAATAAAAAGCCTATGGTGACAATTTGGTTGTGGTTTGGCTAAAAATCCAGGCCATGCGCTTCCATAACAACATGCTGTATATGCATCTATGGAGAGATGGGAGGGCAGGACCTAGAGGTCCCTGAGCTCCCACTGGCAAATAAGGATATAATTACACTATCTCAAAAAGTATGGATGGATGGGAGTGCAGGGTCTAGAGGGTGCTGCACTCCCACAGGTGAATAAAGATACGATAATACTTTCTCAAAAAAAAAGAAATTCTTTGCAAAAAAAAAACTGTATTAATGCAACATTTAGGGTTCAGGCTAGATCAAAAAAGTAGGGAAATGTGGTTTTAGGGTTTCCAGCCCTAAATCCCCCACACCCCTAAAACAAATCAGCAGTGCAGTCTTCCTTGGGGTTGTCAACCCCAAAGCTCATGCCAAAGCTCAGTGGGTCGTGAGGGTAGGGGACTGCTGCCCTCCCCCTGAAACCCCCATGAGGTTGTGAGGGATTTCGTGGAGCTCTCCCCAGGACACAATTTGGAACCCCCCCGAAGCCAAACCAGTGGGTCGTGAGGGTAGGGGACTGCTGCCCTCCCTCTGAAACCCCCACGAGGTCACGAGGGCTTTCGGTGGAGCTCTCCCCAGGACACAATTTGGAACCCCCCCAAAGCCAAACCAGTGGGTCGCGAGGGTAGGGAACTGCTGCCCTCCTCCTGAAACCCCCACAAGGTTGCGAGGGCTTTCGGTGGAGCTTTCCCCAGGACACAATTTGGAACCCGCCTGAAGCCAAACCAGTGGGTTGCGAGGGTAGGGGACTGCTGCCTTCCCCCTGAAACCCCCACGAGGTCACAAGGGCTTTCGTCGGAGCTCTCCCCAGGACACAGTTTGGACCCCCCAAAGCCAAACCAGGTATGAGGTAGCGGGTGAGCCAGGACCGGGCTCCTTTGTTTGATTTTGGCGCCATTTACAAAATTTGAACTGTGGCTGAGCTGAGCTCAGTACATTGCGCTGCTACTGGTCTGCTGTGATTCTTAAAGGGCACTGTAATCGGCGTACATCTACAGACTGTTTTTTAAATTCATTCAAAACTGTTCCCTGCATATGATAAAAGTGTAAAAATGCATTTTACTTTAAGGGGCTGCAGACTGCGTTCAATTCCTAGTAAAACTGTTCCCTGCATATGTTAAAAGTGTGAAACAAGGCATTTTATTGTAAGGGGCTGCAGACGGCGTTTAACTTCCAATGTAAAACTGTTCCTTGCATATGCTAGAGTGTACAAAGGCACTTTACTTTAAGGGACTGCAGACTGCGTATTCATTTCCAAGCAAAACTGTTCCCTGCATATGCTAAAAGTGCAAAAAAGGCATTTTACTGTAAGGGGCTGCAGACTGCATTTAACTTCCAATGTAAAACTGTTCCCTGCATATGCTAGAAGTGTACAAAAGCTTTTTACTTTAAGGGATTGCAGACTGCGTTTTCATTTCCAAGCAAAACTGTTCCCTGCACATGCTAAAAAGGGTAAAAAAAGGAATTTTACTTTAAGGGGCTGCAGACTGCATTTAACTTCCAAGTAAAACTGTTTCCCTGCATATGCTAGCAGTGCAAAAAAAGCATTTACTTTAAGGGGCTGTTACAGAGCACTGCCTGATTTTCTGTAAGCGCTTAAATAAGTAATTGGGGAACTAAATGCAAAAAAAAATACAGTAGTTTAATCTGTTGAGACAAACCTGACTACAACTCCGCCCCTCGTGCTGCTGCTATAAATTAATCCTTCTCCTCTTCTCCTCCACAGTGGGTTGTGAGGGTAGGGGACTGCTGCCCTCCCCCTGAAACCCCCAGGAGGTTGCGAGGGCTTTCGGTGGAGCTCTCCCCAGGACACAATTTGGAACCCCCCGAAGCCAAACCAAGTACGAGGTAGCGGGTGAGCTAGGACTGGGCTCCTTTGTTTGATTTTGGCGGCAATTACAAAATTTGAACTGTGGCTGAGCTGAGCTCAGTACATTGCGCTGTTACTGTTCTGCCGTGATTCTGGCCCCACCAGCACTGCACGCCGGCTCCCCACCACCCCTACCAACACCCTTGGTCGGCACTCAGATTTATAGGCACCTGAAGGTCAGGTGACACGCCAAAATCTATCAGCCCACTTTCAGATCTGCAGGTTATCAGATCCCTCCAGCAGAGGCCGCTACACTGAATTTTCAGCTTGCTACTGCAAACTTCAATCCACAAACATGATCCTATACCAAATTGCAATGCTAACCATTGCTATTCCTCTTGTATCTCCACCCCCATCAAACAAGCCCCTAAATAACCCAGACCTTCTCCACTTTTGCTCGGTCTCACCTCTCCTAAGCTTCCTAACCCCCCCATGGAGCGACAGTTTCACACGCCCACCAAAATCTGGCCTATAAGCTCCTCTGTCATCCCCCTCTCTTTCCCCCTGTGCCTATCTGCCCTACGCAACCTAGGGGCATTAGTCTCTCTCCACACCTCACAAATCTCCCGTCCCAGGTTTAAGTCCAGAAACAAATGGCACACCGCCATACGTTACTTCACCCTGCTGCTTCTCTAGGTGGGTGACGTTGAAACCATCCCTGGCCCATCGTCCAACCCCACCCCCAAACCCTACCAAAGGGACTTAGCCTAATTCACCTAAACATCCGCAGCCTACTGAATAAAGTTCCGGAACTGCAAGTCACTGCCCAAACCCTCCTACCTGACATTTGTATTATATCCGAAACATGGCTGAAACCTCACCATGATGACTCAGAAATAGCCATCCCTGGTTACACAGTAATTAGGTAGGACCTACAAGACAATAAGAAAGGCGACGGTATAGCCATGTATATATTAAACGGTTTCCACTTCACCCCTGTCCAGCTCCCTGGACATACTGCCCAAATAGAAGCTAAGATGATTAAACTAGTTCTGCGGCACACCTCCCCGGTATACGTGGCAGGGATATATTGCACCCCTGCTACTCCTGCGAATATCATCTTAGACCACCTAGCTACTCTGAAAGCTATAGCTGCAGCCAGTGAGCTCTACAACCTCAGTGATTTAAACTACAACTGGCTAGCAAAAGACTGCTCCAAACTACGTAGTAAGGTTCAATCCCTAAACCTCTCCCAGCTAATAGAGCAACCCACACACATAAACCCAAAAACACAAAACCCCTCCCGCCTGGACTGGGCTCTCACAACACACCCTCACAGAATAATTAAAGCTGGCCTCCTACCTGATTCCCTGAGTGACCACCATATGGTTTACATGATCAGAAAGGTGCACAGACCTACAAACCACCACCCCCAAGGACAATCCTTGTGACATACAAATCCTCTGCCTCCACTTCTACCCAATGACCTTCCTCGTCAACTGGTCATTCATTCAATGTGGCGCCCTCTATTGACCATGCCTTCGATATGTTTGCAAAAACCAAGTTCTTGCCGTATGGGACTACCACGCCCCCCTAAGAAACAAAAGGGTCAGGGAAACCCATCTCCCTTGGTTATCTGCCAACTGCATCTGCAGATGTTGTGCTAGGGACCAGGCCTGGAAAAAACACAGGCTAACTGGCTCCCCTGAATCTCTGCAGCATTACCGAACCCTCCGTAATTACTGCACTAAAGCCATAAGACAGGCTAAAAAGAACTACTTCCGGGTGGCTCTCACCTCTAACCTTAGCCACCCTTCCAAATTCTGGAAAACCATTAAAACCCTACTCTCTCCCCCTGTC
Source organism: Neoceratodus forsteri (assembly GCA_016271365.2). NCBI lineage: Eukaryota > Metazoa > Chordata > Ceratodontiformes > Ceratodontidae > Neoceratodus > Neoceratodus forsteri. The sequence continues at coordinate 756,973,681 of CM057454.1, forward strand.
CAGCCACCCACCCCTACCCTAAACATACAGGGCAACAATATATCAGTCCCCAGTGAAGTTGCCTCAGCGTTCAACTCCTTTTTTACCAATTGTGCTAAATCTCTCCTAAAAAGCCAACAATTCTCCACACCCACAACCAGCCCTTTCGTGATACCCCAGCATACCCCCCACACCACCACATTCTCTTTTCGTCCAGTCTCTTCAGCAGACATTCTAGTCACCCTATGCTCCCTCGACCCCAACAAAGGCAAGTGCCCTTTAGAACTGGACACCAAACTCATATTCTTATCAGCCCCTGTCATTGCCGCCCCCCCAGCCGACCTCTTGAACCTCTCTTTCACCACAGCACAAATTCCTGCAGCTTGGAAGGAGGCAGTAGTCATCCCGCTACCAAAGGGTGATGATCCATCTGCGCCCGGAAACTACCACCCTATCTCCCTTCTACCAGTTCTGGCCAAGCTACAAGAACACCTAGCCCTCTCCCAACTCACACATTTCCTCAATTCTACCTCTTTCTTCACCCCGTATCAGTCGGGATTTCATAAATCGCACTCCATCATCACAACGCTACTAAGGCTCACAAATGATATTTCCTCAGGTATGGACAAGGGCCACATCACCTCGGCCATATTCATAGACCTGGCCAAAGCATTTGATACCGTATCCCACCCAAAGCTACTCACAAAATTGCAAGACGCAGGCCTCTCTTACCTAGCCACCAGCTGGTTCCAAGCCTACCTGTCAGGTAGAAAACAGGCAGTAAAAATTGGCCCTCATGTATCCACCTTGCTCCCAGTCAACATGGGGGTCCCCCAGGGCTCTGTTCTGGGCCCCCTACTATTCTCCATATTTTCAAATGATCTACCTCTGGCCTGCTCCAACTCAGCCATACAAATGGACGCAGATGATACCATACTGTACGCCTCCGGCCCCTCCATCGGGGACACAAACTTAACCCTGCAACAGGATTTTGATACTGTCCAAGCATGGCTCAGGTCCAACCAACTTGTCCTAAACGCAAAGAAAACCATCTCCCTTACCTTGGGCACGCAGCCTAGACTCTCCGGTCTAGCTGCTCCCCCCATTTTCCACACTCTGGACGGATCCACCCTGGAATCCTGCACCTCCTTTAGGTACCTGGGCATATGGCTCGATCGACACCTAGACTTCTCTGTCCACATTGACTCATTACAGAAAAAACTACACCCTAAACTAGGCCCACTATACCGCAATAAAGGCTGCTTACCAACCATGGTCAAGAGAGAGAATTAGTGCACAAAATGATTCTCTCCATATTTGACTATGGGACGTGGTCTACAGCGCAGCCCCCTCATCCACCCTGGCCAGCTTGGACTCCCTCTTTCATTCTTTCTGTCGGTTCATCCTGGAATGTCCCCCCACCACCCATCATTGCGACCTATACAGCGCCCTTGCCCTCCCTTCCCCTCGCTGGAGTCTTGACATCAACTACATTGTGCTTATCTCATAGCTAAATACTGGACCATTCTCCTCCCCCTCATCTCGGCTCCATCCTGTCAACACAACCCCCCCCGGCATACTCCCTCAGAGGCTCAGATTCAAAGCAACTCCAAGTCCCTTTCATGCACACATCAAAGGGCCAATCGGCCTTCAAACATCGGCTGTCCAAACTCTGGAATGACCTACTGGCAGATATTAGGCTCTCCCCCACCCCAAGGCTCCTCAAACTGCTCCTACATGTCCACTTCTCAGATATATGCAACTGCAACCTACAACCTAGACCTGCCACCAAGAGAGCATCTAACAGAGCCTTAAATGAATAAGCCTAGAATTCCTACTGTATTTACCGTACGTCTACTGCTCTGCTTGTTTCCCCTGAGGTCTAGGCCTAACTTTGGCACAGCAAACTATGCACTCTGTGATCTTAGGACTAGACTTTGTATGTCACAAAATAATGGTTAATCCAGCCTGTACCTATTCTGGACCTGTTGAAATTCGCCCTGTATGTATCCACTCTTAACCTGTTGTCGAACCACTGTATTGTATTGTATTTTGAACCTGTTGTCGAACCACTGTATTGTACTGTAGTTTGAACCTGTTTGGATTCTATGTAACCCCCCAGGTCACATCTGGAAATGAGCGGTCTCCGCTCAGTATGCTTGTCTGGTAAATCTCTTAAATAAATAAATAATTCTATACACTCCAGAAACATACACACCTAAGGGGATGAGGTTTAAGGTTGATAACCCCAAGAAAGACTGTACCCCTGATTTGTTTTAGGGGTGGTAGTGAGATTTTAGGGTTGGAACCCCTAAAACCACATTTTCCTACTTTTTATTGCTTTAGCCTGAACCCTAAATGTTGCATTAATGCCGTTTTTTGCAAAGAACATATATGAAAATTTATCTTTAGCTTGTTTTTTACTCTCTCTCTTTTGTGAACAGTTATGAACCATATGACAACTGAAAGAGAATCAAAGCTAACCTTGGAAAAACAAGCATTTGTCAATGCCGAATGTTTGCTTGCTGGCATTGGCAGTGGTAGTGTAGAAGTTACAGAGCTGCGTAATAGGAATGGCAGTGAAGTATTGAACTGAAGCCAACCCCACCACCACCCTGCAGAGAGTGACAGGCATTGGGGTGTGGCTTTGGGTCATCAGGCATAACAGCCACGCCATTTCACCACACCCCACCCTGCAGACACTGACAAGTGTCACGGTGTGCCTTGGGGTCTTTGGCCTTTTGCGCCCCATTCCATCAGGAAATATGGTGAGATGGGTGCTGCATAGGAGAATGGGGTGAACTTTGGGGCCAAAGAGTCCAAGGCATATCTCAATGCCTCTCACTGGCTGCAGGGTGTGGAATGGTATGAGCATTGCAGGCAAGAATCCTAAGTCACATCCCTGATGCCTGTCATTCTCTATAGGGTTGGGCGTTATGGTTGGAAACCATAATACCTCAGGCATTTGTTAGTATTTTCACTCCAAATTTTCAGCATGTTTTTTTTGTGACCCCACCTCATGAACAGTGGCAATATCAGTTTGTTAGCCGAAAGCTGCTTATGCACAGTGACTACGGCATTTAGCACCACAGGTGCAAACACATTCCGAACAGGATGTAAAAAATGACAGCTGTACTGTTCATGGGGAGGTGTAAAAAATGGCAATGTTGCAAATCTGTAGTAAAAATATTAAAAAAACTGGTGAAGTCATGAGCGTGCATAGAAACTGTGCTACGCACACTTGTAATGTAATTAGTTTGGGGATTTTTTACAGCAGATTGTCAACAGAGCATTTTGGGACCTCTGATCATGAACAGTGTCACTGCGATTTTCTTTATCTGTTCCGAACAATGATTTCCCAGTGACCACGCATCTCTGCGCTGAAAGTGTGAAAACACATTTCGGCCATGTTGTGAAAAATGACAGCTGTACTGTTCATAAGGAAGTGTGGAAAAATGCCACTGGTGAAAATCTGGACTGAAAATATTACAAAGTCACGAACTTACGAGGGTGCGTGGAAACTGCAATGCTTACTCGTAACACAGTCATTTTATGGACTTTTGTCACCAAATTTTCAACGTAGCCATTTTAAGACCTCTGCTCATGAACAGTGTAACTGTGATTTTCTTAATCTGTCCCAAACATTGCTTTCGCACACTGACTGCTCCATTGTGCGCTACATGTGCGAAAACACATTTTGGGTGACATGTGAAAAATGGCAGCTGTACTGTTCATAAGGAAGTGTTATAAAATGGCAATGTAGAAAATCTGGAGTGAAAATATTGAAAATTCGCAAACTTACGAGTGTGCGTAGGAACTGCATAGCATGCCTTTCGTAAAACAGTCATTTTGAGGATTTTTTCACCAAATTTTCAACATAGCCATTTTAAGACCTCTGCTCATGAACAGTGTCACTGATTTCTTAATATGTCCCATACATTGATTTAAGCACACGACTGCGTGCATTGTGCACTACATGGTAGGAAGCACATTTGGGCAAGATGTGAAAATGACAGCTGTACTGCTCATAGGAAGCATAATAAATGGCAATGTTGAAAATCTGGAGGAAAATATTGAAAATTGCCAACTTATGAGGTTGGCATGAACTGCGCAATGCACGCTCGTAAAACAGTCATTTTAAGGGATTTTTTCACCAAATTTTCAACATAGCTATTTTAAGACCTCTGCTCATGAACAGTGTCACTGTGATTTTCTTAATGTGTCCCATACATTGATTTTGCACACCGACTGCGCCATTTTGTGCTACATGGGCAGAAACACATTTTGGATGAGAGATGAAAAATGACAGCTATACTACTCATAAGAAGGTGTGGTAAAATGGCAATGTTGAAAATCTGGAGTGAAAATATTGAAAATTCGCGAACTTACGAGCCTGCGTAGGAACTGCACAATGCACGCTCGTAAAACAGTCATTTTTTGGAATTTTTCCACCAAATTTTCAAAATAGGCTTCTTGAGAGCCCATCTTATGAGCGCTGGCAGTGTCATTTCGTTAATCAGGCCTGAAAGGTGATTCGGCGAGTGATCTGCAATCACCTCGAGCCGAATAATGCCAGCTGACAGTGACATCATTCATGAGAAGGGGTCCCAAAACCCCATGTTGAAAATTGGTGCAAAATTCCAAAATGCCTGAGATATGCAACAAAGTTGAAAAACCCTATCTATCCCATTATACAGCTTACTGGCATTTCCTCAGTTCACGGTCGGCTTTAAAGAGTGCAGACGTGTTCCCGTCCACCGATGATCGTCGTGCCGAGCTCCAGAGGTAAGTATGGGGTGAGGGTGGGTGTGGGAGGCAGGGTGCACAGTGGGTGGTCACGGGTTGTTGGGGGGCGAGGAGACTGCGTGGGACGCGTTTTTAATTTACAGTTTTTAAATTGACGACCACGGGCGTTTGCCACGCTGGGGTGGGCTCCCAGCGTGGCACAAGGAGCAACTGGTTGAGGGGCGTGGAGCTGACGGGGATTGGGCACCCCGTCGGCCATAGCATCAGTTGCCACACTGGGGTGGGCTCCCAACATGGCACCCAGTACTCGGGGGACAGTGGAACCGGCAGAGTTGGGCACCCCGTCGCTCTGTGACTTGCAGCTGGGGTGGGCACCCAGCATGGCATGTGGAAGAGCTTTGGGGGGCAGCACAGCGATGGGGGACTGGGCACCCGTCGGCTATACAGTGTGTGCGTGGGGCAGCACGCGGTATGCATGCATGTGTTTGTGTGTGTGTGTGTGTGGGGGAGCTGCGCATCAGCAGGCGATATCTGATCGCTGCTCACTGAAGCGTAGGTCCCTCTTTCAACTGTACGTCACTGCATTTTGGAGCTGTCATAGACAGCGCCAGCATGCATTGGCGAACTGGGGCCGCGCCTGCCAACACACTGACTGAATTGGAAGAGGGGGTGACACACCTCCGAAAACTCGGATGATGGCACTATGTTTCTTGCACATGCGTGCAAGCAAACATAAAAATGAAGGTAAATTATTATTTCGAAACAGTAATTCTGTACCATTGCATCACTTTTTGGCACAAACAAAGAACTTTAAGTAGGTTATCTCTATATTTTTAACTTTCAGGAAATACAAGGGCTTGACCTTGCAGTCTATTAAAACTGCTGATAGAGCTGATAACTGTAGAAGTATAAGGTAAATACATACTAATTAATTTACTTCTGAAAACATGTCCTTTTTTAAAATTTCAATATCAGTTGCTAAGTCTGACATGAATAGAGATGGGTTTCTTTGCATGTTTTATCTGTGAGGAACAGCGAAAGTAATCCTGTTATAAAATGGATTCACTGCAGGATAAAACATTAAAATGCTGAGGGTAAATATGACTTTGGACTTTTGGTGCAGATATACTACAAATCACATTTGGGTAAATGGATAAAGTGGCGTTACTATTATATTTATTATGGTTGTTTCAGAATGTGAGTTAACTGGATATTATTACTAATTTAAAAGGGACTCAGAGAGACTATTATCAGAAGAACTAAGTCACTGTATATTAAGTATTTTATTTAAGTAAATCTATGCTGCATGTACTAGACAGCATTTAACTAAATTATAATAATTAATGGTCCTAATACTCTATAATTTGAAGCTGTAGTGGGTGAGACTCATGTTATTTTTAACAAAAGATCTTGAGCAACGCTTTAAGAATTGTCATATCTATACCATTTGCGTTTATGGTTTATATATCCAGTATGTTATTAATTTCTGTATAGGTCCAAATTCCCTGTTGAATCCAATGGGGCAGACTATTGGAACAAGAAGTAGGGGGCATGCTTGATCATGAAATAAACTCCTAAGGATTTTGGAATATATTTTGTGTGTGTGGTCGAAGCTTCACTGGAACCTTTGATCTTGTACTGGAATATCCATGCCCACCTGCCCCAAACCTATACTGTGGTTATCCTTTGGCAGTGTACCCAATTGGCCACACCCTGCCCTCTGCATTACACTGTGAAAAGAAAGGGCTGTACTTGTGGACTTTTTTTTTTTTCTTCTTTACAGGAATTTGAATACAGCGTCTAGTGGGATTTGGCCAGAGAAAAGTGCGCCAGCACCGAACAGCGCTCCAGTGAAACTGGCAGGGTTTACACTTTGAAAAGAAACAGCTGTACTCACTGTCTGTTTTTCTGCAATGCAATGATTGCAGGAACTGGACTGCAGTTTCTAGGGGGATTTACATTTAAAAAATGAGAGTCATACTCATGGTCTGCTTTTTGCTCCACTACAGGAACTGGTATGTACATTCTGGGGGTGGGTTACATTTAAAACAGTAAGAGTTGTACTCAAGGTCAGCTTTTGATTCTTTACAGGAACTGAAGTGTGCATTTGGCAGAGAGAGATGAGCACCAGTACCAAAAAGCGATCCAGCTAAAACGGGGGGCGAAATTTAAAAAACTAGAGCTTGTACACAATATGTGCTTTTTGTCCAAAACAGGAAGTACTGCCTCACTGTCTTTGGCATCTCAGCTGACTTGGAACCATGTGACCTCGAGGAGCAAACTGGGGCCAACCAGGAAGTGACTGCAGGATGATAAAAGGATCCACTCCTATCATGTGCTATCATGTTTGTGTTCCAGACCATGAATGGAACAGAGAAGGAGTGGAACAGGATTGGCTTCTTGGGTGTCAGCAGGCATCCACAGGTGAGAGCAGGCAGGCAGGGAATGCCCCAGGCCACCAAGGTAAGGTGACGTCCCTGTTTACTTGTTGCTACCTCTGTAAGGGACTGCAGGAAGAAGACAAGGGGTGACAGCAGGGAGGTGACCGTCTGTACAAATAATAACTACCGGTTGTGTGGGAAAAGAGGAAACAACCTCATTTAGGGTAAGGGAACAAAGTGATAAAAGTAAAGCAAGCAGGGGACAGATAAAATCACCCTATCTAGGGTCACGCTACAGAGGGATTAAGTAAAAGCAAAAAGGGGGAAACTAGCAACACCCTATCTAGAGAAGGCTTACAGGGAAAGTAAGAACAAAAAGGGAAACAATAATGTCACACTATCTAGGGCCAAGCTACAAAGGGCTTAAGTAAGCAAAAAGGGAAAACTAGTAACACCGTAACTAGGGTGAGGGCACAAGTTACTTCCAGGTTAAGTAGAAAGTGAAGAAATGAGAATTTTGGGAGTGGTGCAGTGCAGTGATTGTGGAGCTGCAGTTTTCAGAGAGACCCTCTGGAGACTGAGGTGCTGCCCCATCTACACACAGCTCTCTAGGCTGAGGGAGGAGGTTGCTGAACTCGGGGCCATGTTGGCTAGGATTTGGCCTTTTTCCCCCACTCAAGGGGCCACTGAGTCTACCACAATGGCCCCAGATGATTCCTAGGAGAAGAAGGGTTGGCTGGACTTGGGGGGGGGTGGGCGATAACCCCATGATCTGGAAACCAGCTCTGGAGTGGATCAAAAGTAGCAATTAAAAGAAAAAAAGAAAGAAGAGAGAAAATTAGTGAAAATTATTTTAAACAGCCAGACTAATGTCTAAATAACTAAATAATATTAATACAATTTTGGAAAAATAATGTAAGTACACTTTGATTAGGATGTGTGTGTTTAAACTAAGAAGCTATATCACATTCAGCAAAGGACAGAAATCAATAATTGATGGACAATACTAAAGGAACTGTCTCTATTGCTGGCTGCTCTTTCATTAGGCTTGATCGTAACGGCAAGAGAGGCAGTGGCTGCGCCTTCTATGTAAATGACTCACCGCATTACCAAGACGTGCCTGTACCCTCCCTAGACCATGGTGCCCAAGCCCTCTCAATAAAACTCTCCCCTGACCCAAACTGTGCTCCTCTTACTCTCACCATCGCCTACATCCCACCTCGCAGCCAATCCCCTGCCTGTAAAGTGCTCTCTGACTACTTAGCCAGCCACCCCCACAAAATGGAACAGATCTTAGTTGGGGATCTCAACATAAACTGGCTGGCGAGCTCATCAACACATGCCAAAGATACCTTTGCTGCCTTAGATATGACCCAACTGGTATCCCAGCCTACCAGGGCCAACCCCTTTAATGGAACCCATATCCTGCTCACTAATTGTCCCCACCATATTACTAACCTGGGTGTCCTACTCAACGCCTTAAACGACCACTCCCCAATCATCTTCAGCTGGTCCTGTCAGCTACCTAAACCACCAACAAATATCACCTTTTGTTGTCGACTATGCCCAGGAGGCATAGCCGAACTCAAACAATATCTAATTAACTGGGAGTGGTCCCCTATTTCCCAAGCCCAACACATAGATGATGCATTGCACTACTTCACCACCACTTTTAATACTGCCTGTGATGCTTTTGCACTGACCATCAAAGTGACCACTAAGAAATGTAGTTCCCCCTGGATCACCCCAGAACTCCTACAACAGTTCAAAATGTGTGACAACCTCTGGCATCATGCCACTGCCTCTGGTTTGCTAAACGATAGGCAGGCCTATAATGCTGCCAGCAATAAGTGTACCTGGGCAATCCGCAAAGCCAAGGTGGAGGACTACAGTACCGCCCTAGCCACCTCCTGAGGTAGCACATGAAAGTTCTGGAATAACATCAAGGAGATTAATGATAAATCCCACTCTCCCACTCCCCCACAACTTAGTGTTAATAGTACTACCACCACAGACACACTTCACATAGCTAACTGACTCCACTCCGCCTTCTCAGACCTCAGCTCAGTCCTCCCTAGCAACTTTTTTGATCCAATTCAGCCTACCCCACCACCTGAGCTCCTCCACCTCCTCTTCAAACTCAGAGTCATTACCCCTACAGAAGTGAAAAACTACCCGTCCAAAGCCCTCCAGAGCTCCAGTTACTGCAAAGATGCCTTCGATATGCATATCCTATACCTTGCGCTTGACTCAGTTATCTCCCCACTCATGGACCTTCTAAATCTGTCCCTGCACCTGGGCCAGTTCCCAACCTCATGGAAAACTGCAGTGATAACACCAATATTGAAATGTGGTGACAGCTTCCTCCCAAACAACTACCGGCCCATCTCTATTCTCCCCCCTTTCTCTAACGCCCTTGAAAAGATCATGGCCAATCAGCTCACTGACTACCTCCTCACACATAACCTCTTATGTAGGGAGCAGCATGGTTTCAGAGCTGGTCATAGCACTACAACCGCCTTCACAGAATTCGCTAACTCCCTGCACTCCACGCTTGACAAGGGGCACCTAGCAGAGGCCATGTTTATAGACCTCTCAAAGGCCTTCGACATGGTTTCTCACCCCCTCTTTCTTAACACATTACAACAAATTGGGGTCTCTCATTGTCGGGTACATGTCAATATACTTCCGTGTTATTCACCCCTGACAATTCACTCTGGCGACCATTCACGCCTATGTCTTTGTGCTCCTGTCAAATTCGCTCCTGCACTCATCCTGTCAAGATATCGCCCACATGGTATGAGCACTACAGTTTGACAGTTCTGCATGATGTTAACATGATATCAACGTGGCTGCATAGCGCTATTGTATTGGGCAATGAATGCACACCAGTTGGCACAAGACGTAACTGACGATCATCAACATGTGTTCCCAGAGGCTTTAACACCAGTTATCGACTATTTTGAGGATGTATGGATAGGACACCCTAATAGAAGAGAAACAGGCAGAAGACAACCACATTATGAGCTTGAGCTGTGGAATCACTTGGAAAGTGTGAGGAATGGCAGAGCTAAGACAAACAATGTTGTTGAAGCTTTCCACAGTGGGATGCAAAGCATCCTGTGCATGTCACATCCTACTCTGTAGAAATTCATTGATGGCCTCAGAGGGGTCCAGAAAAAAGGGATGGAGAGTTAGAGCACCTGATAGCTGAGATAGCACCCAGTATGTCACGGAAAGTGTACTGTGACAATGTTGAATGGCTTGCCTGTATCATTGGAAACAGTATGGAGCGCACAACTGCGGAGTTCCTTCGGGGAGTAGCACATAGCTTCGAGTACTAAAGCTGGAGTGGATTTTAAGTTTTTATGAATAAAGAATTTTTTTTTTAATGTTTGAATTTCTTTGAATTTACTCTTGGATTTGCGGGCATCATCAGTCTACATCACTTCCGGATAACACTGAACTCCATCACATCCTGACATGGTAAGACACTCACTGTTGTTTATTGTGAAGTATTGTCTAACATTTGTCTAACATTTCATAACTTTTTTTTTTTCATTTTATTACAACTAGGATTACAAGTACCTTTGAGCCAGGCTCTTTTACAAAGGTTCCACGTCAGAGAACAAATACAAGTTACAGAAATAGGAACAAAACAATAAATAGGTAGGCATATTAGGTTACAATAGCTAGAATAAGTAGAATGTATACACGGGAACACAGAGTAACAGAAGGATAAGTAGGAGGGAAGGTGGAAGATGGACACAAGTGAGGAGAGAAGTTGGAGAGGGCAGGAATTGCAGCCAAAAGGCATGGTCATCAACTAGGAGCAGGCTGAAACTAGTCAACAAAAAGGGAAAGATCATTGAGGGCTGAGAAGAGGTGGGGGGGTGAAGGGGGGAGAGTCAGAAATGGTGAAAAGAAAGAAGAAATAAAAAAGTAACATACAGGAAAAGGAGGGGTGGAGATGTGGTAGGTGATAGTTGGAGGGAACAAAAATGAGAGGGCTGAGGAGATTATATGTAGCATTCACAGGAGCTAGAGTAAGTAAGGTGGAGGTGGAGTTTATGTTTGAATGAGCCAAGGGTGGTAGTGGAGGATATGTCAGGATTGAGCGCATTTAACCAGCTAGGCGCTCTGAAGGCAAAGTATCTGTGGCCCTGAGAGGTGCAATAGCAGGGAACCTGAAGGAGCTGGTATTCAGAGCCCCTGGTGTTACGTGGCTTTAGTCTAGAACTAAGCAGTGCTTGGACTTGGTGGAGCGAGGCCCATGGTTACTTTCTTTGCCATAATGCAGGTTTGGTATTTTATGCGATTTGAAAGTTGAAGCCAGCCAGATTGGGCATGCAGGTCACATGTATGAGTAAGACGATGAGCACCAGAGATAAGCCTTCAGGCCTTGTTAAGTGATGTTGAAATTCGTCTCAGGGCAGTGGCAGAGGCAGAGCCATAGATTATAAGACCATAATCAGTGATGGAGACCACCGAGCTTTGGATGGCAATCTTCAGTGCTTCTGTAGTAAGGTATTGTCTATGTCGGTAAAGTAGGCCTAGGCGAATATTTGTTGATTTGGCAACATTGTCTATGTGTGCCCCATAGGAGAGATTTGAGTCCAGGGATAACCCTAGGTATTTGAATGACTGCACTTGCTCAAGCGTGTTGCAATTGCTGGTAGAGATAGCTAGGGGATGAGATCTATGCCTGTTTTGAGAGCTGTTAAAGAGCATTACTTTGGTTTGTTTATGATTGAGGACAAGGTTATGATGAATGAACCAGTTTTCCACTGCAGCAAAGCCTTGCTGAAGATTGGTCTGCAGGAGCACAGGGTCCTTGTGGGAGGAGAAGATAACAGCGTCATCAGCATAGAGGAAAAACTGTTCAGTGCAAGATTTCGGGAGCGTGTTAAGAAAAAGGCTGTGTGCAGGTGGTTTACAAGGAAGGGAATTGTTGCTGTTGTACCTAGTAGGAGTGAGTTCGTGGCAAGGGAGCAAATTGTCACTGTAGCGAATATCTCCGGGAGTGATTGGACTTTGGAGCATGTTGTCGGGAGTGAAAGTGTGGGGAGCAAGTAGACGGGAGCGAATTGTTGTGCTCCCCTCATTGTCCACTCTCATGGTTCTCCAGCTATCTTTCATCTAGAACCCAATATGTTAAAATTAATAATACCATATCTACTATACTGCCTGTGCTCTCAGGAGTTCCCCAGGGATCTATCCTGGGTCCCCTGCTGTTCAGCATCTACCTCAATGCCCTGCCTAAATCCTGCCCCGGCAACCCTCTCCTCTACAACAATGATGCTGTTCTTTATGCCGCACATCCTGATCCTCTCTCTCTCTCTCTCTTCCAGTGTACCTTACAAAACTCCTACTCTCAGATTGGACACTGGTTTGCTGAACACAGATTGGTGGCCAACGTTAAAAAAAACTAAGGCGATGTTCTATGCCCACCACCAAAACAGATCGAAGGATTTCCCCCTGGAAATACTCTCTGCCTCTCTCATCCCACTGGAACAGGTCCAAAAGTATAAGTACCTAGGTATTACATCTGACTCTTCCCTCTCATTCCACGAACATATAAAAATCCTCACCTCCGCCACCAACACCCACATTGGTCTCCTTTACAGACGTAAAGACTGCCTGCCACCTGAAGCACTTCATCTAGCCATTACCTCCTCAGTCTTACCGCTGGTGGACTATGGCCTCACAATCTATGCTGCCGCTGACCCTACAGCACTTCATCAAATACAAGTAGTCATCAATAAGGCCTGCCGGCTCCTCTCTGGTGCCAACAGAAATACACATACCTGCACCCTATATGCGCTCACCAATATCCTCTCCCTTGAGGAAAAACTGTTATACCAGACCTGTCTCTTCACCAAAAAAATCCACCTGGGTTTAACCCCAATAGGTGTCATGGCTTCTCTTCAGGCAGCCACCATCTCAGTGTCCACATGGGCCACCCAAAAAACTACCTGGAAGGTGCCTAGGGTCAGGACCACTCTGGCCCAGCAATCCTTCCCCCTTAGAGCTCCATCCTGGAACAATGCCCTCCCACCGGCCATCACATCAGTCACCAATCTAGGTAATTTTAAAGCTGCCTTAAAGGCCCATATCCTCTCCTCATGTCAATGCCAGTGTAACTGGTAACCTGTGGATCCTGCACCACGCCGTTAAGCCACAAACCCGCCCTTGGCCTGGCAGTGGAGAGCCCTCTCTATTTCTAGCCTACAGGCTCCTCAGCTCCCTTGGTTTCCATATAGTTGCACTGGACTATGAATGCATTGCATTATGTATAACTCAAGGCCTCCCTGAGGTGGCTTGCTACCAACTCATATCATGCATTGCTTTAGCTACCAATTGTATAGGTCTTAACCGCTCATTAGGTAAATTCATTGGTCATTGGTCGGCGTTAAGGTCATTGACCAGGTGCAATCCTATAAATATCTTGGTATAACCTTTGACCCTGCACTTTCATTCCATGGACATATATCTGCCCTAAATTCTGTCGCCAACTCACGGCTAGGCATTCTTTACCGGCACAAGAAATGCCTCCCTCCTGATGCCCTCCGCCTGGCTGTCACCTCCTCTGTCATGTCTCTCATTGACTTTGGCCTTCCGGTCTATGGCTCAGCAGATCAGACTGCCCTCAACAAGGTTCATCTCACAGTAAATAAGGCCTGCAGACTTATCACTGGTGCTCCCAGACTCACTCACACATGTGAGCTGTACACCCTGGCTACCCTACTCAACCTGGAAGAGCGACTCATGTATCAGACATGCCAGCTCACCTTTAAAGCCCTGCATGGCCTATCCCCCATAGGCCTATCCAACTCCATTCGCCGTACTGCACCGACCCTGATCATGTGCAGCTCATCAAGAGCTACCCTAGTTATTCCGAGAGCCAGGACCTCACAAGGTCAGAGGGCATTCCCCTACCGTGCGCCCCACTGGTATAACTCCCTCCCTGCCAGTGTCTCAATCTCTCTAACCTTAGCTTGCTTTAAGCCCAGGCTCAGAAACTTCCTGCTTAGTTCTCGCAAATGCAACTGCCGCTAGCCTAGTGTAAAATATATATATATATATATATATATATATATATATATATATATATACTCTGTTTGACAATGCTCACTGAGCGGCTCCCTTCCTTTCCCTACTTATTCCTCCTCCCCTATCTCCCTCCCTTCTACCCCACCAGCTCTCCCCGACCATAAGTTTTGCACCTTTTGTTATCTTTTGCTCGTTGGAGATTGAACTCATTGTAACAAAACTGTAATTGAACTGTAACTTTTTGTTTGTAAGTACTGTGTCCCTTGTACTACTGTTCTGATGTCCTCTTTGTGACGAGGTACCTTTGTAAATGAGCTTCTGGCTCAAAGGTTTCTAAACTGATGTTTAACTAAATAAATAAATAAATAAATAAATATGTTGATAGCCCTGCCCTGTTTTAGCTACTAAATGTATCCATTAACCAGTGCTCATTGTACTTATACACTGCATGATTGCTCACTCACATTTATTCTGTGTATGTAGTATATGAATGTCTATGTTTTAATCTGACGTGGAGCCTTTGGAAACGAGTCTATGACTCAAAGGGTTGTAATTCCGATTTCCTAAATAAATAAATATTTATATCTGCTCATTAGGACCTGACAGTTTCTCTCTTCTTTTTCTCTTGAGTGCTACTTTTGATCCACTCCAGAGCTGGTTTCCAGATCATGGGGCTATGTGCAATATCCATACATTGTTTGGGATATAATTATGAATCATGTAGTTTGTAATACTTCAGCATATTATTGCAGTGTTGCTATACTGGTAACACTTTATTTTAAGTGTCCTTAAAGCAGCAGTGCTTGTTAATCAACATACACATTTTTCAGTATGTAGGTTTGTCTGGCAAAAATATCAAGATGCATGTTTTTCTTTTCATTTTCTTTCATTCCTGAACCAAGATATGAGATCTTGAAGTTTTTAAAAGTTGCCACACCCATGCCACACCCTTGCCACTCCCATTCCACATACATCATGAAAATAAATATGTTGTGCTGTTTACTATCAGAAACATGCAGAAGAATCATCCTAATGCAACTACAGCATGAATCTAGCATGCACATTCAATAAGTAACACCAGGGGAAGAGATTTTTTAAAAATGGAGAATGGCGGCCATCTTTAATGATGTGAGTCATGAATTACAAGATTAGCTATAAAAAGAGTTGTGACACACCTGAGAAAACAAAAAATATACTGAGCATGAATCTTAGGTTGTCAGAAATACATTTATGCTAAAAAACTATATGATGAATTTTTTCACTGACTAACAAACCCTATGCTTTAACTACATTGTACTGTAACTGATCTCGTGCATCGTTTCGACTGTCTATGTCTATCTGACATTTATTTGAAAGGTAATCACATAGAAAAATGTTAAAGTGTAATCAGAATGTTAACTAAAATATGCATACAATGCAACTTCAGTCTGCTTCAGTTAAATGCACTGACTGGCAATCCTTCAGATGGTGTTCCATGTCTGTATTCTAGTTTTTCATGAATTTACAGGTTAGTAAACATGCAGTCTAATATTGTGAATTGATATGCACTGTAACTGTCTCATGGTGCGTCCTGGGGGAGAGGGTAATTGGAAAATACATACAGCATTTCAACATACAGCAACACAAATTAGCAATACAAATATTTACATCTTATACCATACCATAGTGGAGAGGAGAAGTAACAACAGAACAAAACAACTAAGTGTTACAATGCTAAATTTGTTACAATGTGTCAAGGTGAGCTAGGTCCACAAGTGTAAGACCTAGATATCCATTTGCAGCACATTTGATCCTACACAGTACAAGGTTGGATCAATTGCAGGTGCGGTTCACAGAAAGGAAGTTATGCAGAGCTGAGGAAATGGAGGAGGGGAAGGAAGAATGACGAATCTGATGGGGGAAGGAATTCCATAGTTTAGGGAAACAGTATGAGAAGGCAGCCTGGACAGAAGTAGTAGTTTGGCGAGGGACACTTAGAGCATGGGAGTCATAGGACCTAAGTGAATGGGCAGGGTGAGGGGGGGGGGACAGTTAGAGAGAAGATGAGGTAGGAAGGGAGAGAGCCAAACCACAATTTGGAGATGAATGTTACCGCTATACTATGTAATATTATAATTATTGCACATTGCCATGATGGTATTATTGTGGTATATTATTAGTATGTTGTAAATCACTTTGATTTTGCCCAATGCTCACCTGTCACTTTAAATTTCTCATTATTTAAATGAATGTGTATGCAATATTTGGGTTCCTCTCTAAAGAAGCCCATGGTGAAACCGGTCAGGGGACTTGGTGAGTTGGCAAAATCCTGTTTTGCTGTGTAGCCAGAACCATGATTTTTTTTACACTGTTTTTGCACTCTTTGCACTCATGTTACAAAAATAAACATTTGTTATAGTAAGTTTCATGACTGGTGCCATTTTATCTTGGTTGTGCTGAACTGTCACTGTGGCGCAGTCGGGCTGTGGAAGGACTTGTTTGTTTGCCCCTTTCTCCAGCCTCTCAAGGATCCCCTCTTTCTGGCAGATCCATATGATTACCTTTGCTGGGATGGTTACCATTTTCTTGGGTAGCCCTCTTCCTGCTGTATTGCGCTTTGATCTGAACCTGGAATGAAACACAATGCTGGTGATGACAGATGCTCTAACTTTAAAACTCGGTTTAAAACTTTTTTTCCTGTACTTGTGCTTTACACTCAAAATGGCAACTGGTATGCAGCACCGCCCTAAAGCTTATCACATTTTTTTTTCTCTGACTTTGGGGGTGGGGTGAGCAGCAAGCGTTACTGCCTCCCACTCTGTGTAACTCAACAGCCCACACTATTTTATTTCACTTAACTCTAGCTTCACACAACAGTCCATTTTTCACTCAGTTCTTTTAGCTAGAGCAGACAACTTGATAGCAACTGAATGCACATAGGCAGCATTTCTTGCTGTTGCTTCTTCTGAATTCTTCACTGAGTTACCACCAGGCTCCAGCATACTGGGGTAAACAGTTTGTGGTGGCCACTTCCATTTCCTGTTCAGTCCATTTCTTCATTTTACCAGCATTCACTTGTAGCACCCCAATGATGGCTATACAAGCAACAGGAAGAACAGCTGGGAGGGAAAGGTTAACCCCCACCACCCACATATAGCTAGCTAGCTTGCTGACCGAGCTAGCTGGCTGACCACTTCCTGTCCTGGTCTCCCTCCCCTCCACCTTCTGTACTTTTCCCGGGCTTCGGCCTTTGTTCTGGCCAGGCCAGAGCTCTGGCCAGTGCCTAAAGGGGCCATAAATCAACCCCAGGGACTGATCTAGGCCCCAGGAACCCAGTCACTTGGCTAGAAGCCAAGTCCGCCCCAAGCTAGAAAGGGTCTCCCCTGTTAGCCGGAGGGCAATTCTGGAGTGGGTGGCTAACAGAGTAGAGAGCACAAGGGTACGGACACCTAGAGGCTTACCTAAAGCTTGGGTCTGTAGCGCCTTGACGGCTGCTCCTCTGTAGCCAGGGGTCCTGGGATCTTTGGCAGCAGCAGCAGACATCTCCAGCCAGGCAGCAGCAGTCCTCTGGCCAGGCAGCTGCAGTCCATTTCCAGGGTGAGTCCCCTTTGGTTGTATGTTTCCTGGCTGGGCAGTTCTTGTGGAGTAGCCTGGGGGTATATCCTGGGGTAGCTGGTAGTACACAGCACCTGGGGCTGCTATTGTAGCTCCTCTGTCCCGTCTTTGCTGTGTGCTGGCTGGGGTTGAATTTTATTTATTTATTGTCTGTATTCAGGGGTTGGTGCTGGGTCATCCAAGTGTGGGCTCTGTGCATTGCACCGTGGGGCCACCTTGCAGTGCTTTCACTCCCCCCCAGTGACTGCCTGCAGAGCCCGCTGTTAGTGGGCAGCTAGTGGCCATTTGTGCCCATATTTTGGTTTCTTTTTTTCTTTTCCCTTCTCCGTCTTTCAAGTTTCTCTGTTCTCCTGACCCCAACCCAAGTCCCGTCCAGTCGGGTGGCTGTTGGTGGCAGGTGGGGCCCCGTTGCTGGCTGACACTGGCTTCCCACTTCCACCTCCCCGAAGCACATACAGTGCTTCTGTGGCCATGGACCTCCCTGTACTGGAGTCTGCACCACATCGGAGGGAGGGGGGGGACCAATTGGGGTGGACTGCAAGGTGCAGCACAAAAAGCATCTGGGCAGGAATGAGCACCCATATGACTGGGATTCCATTCCACGGCTGCGCAGGGCAATCTTAAGCACTGGGGGAAAGTGGCGCTCCCCGACTAACCCCACTAGCACTACCAGTGATTCTCCGGTGGGTGGGGGAACCCTTGCCAGTAGGTAAGTGGGCAGCTAGCCCAAAAGTATTGCATTGAGCTTGGGAGGAGGGCAATTGAGTGAATGGGCAGCAAGCCCAAAATAATCATTTTGAGTGCCAGAGGCCCTATAGGGGATGGGTGGAGGAACAGGACAGCAAGAAAGGGAAAGGGAAATGGACAAGGTAACTAGTAGAGGCACAGGGGCCCCGTGGAGCATGAGCCCCAGAGGTAGCTAGGAAAAGGGAAAGAGTGTATTCCTTGTGTGAGAGACACCCTAAGCTGAAGCTTGAGTGGAGGTGCATCCTGGGAGCCCAGGGAGGTTGGGTGGCTTGCTCAGGGTGACACAGTGTGCAGGTGGGGCTGTGGGATTTGAACCCAGATCTCTGGGTCGGCAGCTCCGAGCCTGGAACCACTGCGCTACCCTGCCTCCTGGACTGGAGGGGGAATACAGCTGTGGGCAATTCATCCAGGCCAAGACTGCAGGGGTGGGGCCAGGAACAAAAAGGTGGTGTCCATTGATGTGCATGAACAACAGGGCTAGGCCCAAGCCCTGGACCAATAGGACTGCTTGCTGAGTGCAAGGGTACCTGATGCCTGTAGGGACTGCCTGGCCTATGTTGTGCTGCCTGTTACCCTGACCTGGGCCATCAGGTAAACCCGGTCCCTGGTACAGAAAAGTAATTGTGTATTCGCTGTGTCTGATGTCTGCTCGGGTTGCACCTCGGGACACCAAGTGACCCCAACTGACTGAGCTAATTGCATCGGGGTCTGATCAAAATTTGCAGCAGCATCTGAATTGCCTGCCCTGCATCCACGAAAGCCATCTATCCACGTCGGGGCCAAACTTGCCTGCCCTGCAGCTTGACCAGTTGGTGCCTGAACTGTCCCTGAAGGGGCTCGCATTGCCTGCCCCTCGCCAACTGCATTGAGCCACGTCCGCTCTCTCTCTCTCTCTCTCTCCACCTCCAGTCTGAACTGTTTCCGTGGGGAAATGAACAGCCTGCCCAACAGTGGGAGTCCCATCTCCCAGAAAACTGCCCTGAGAAGACTGCAATTGCCTGCGCTCCTGAGGTCAGGGGTCACCTGCCTTTTAGCCAAGCATCCAGTGCCTTCCGCCCAGCCTGCTGGCAAGCCCCAAAGACAACGAAAGGCTGCAGTAGCCAGCATAGCAGTAGTCCGTACCCCTCCCCCCGTCTAGTCAGCCTAGGAGACACCCCGGCTCACAATAATGAGGTGCCCTTCAAAGTACGCGATTAGGAAATTGTCTCATTTTTGTTTTGATTTTCTGAGGTGGCCATAGCTCCCTTCCCTGGCTGGATGGCAACATGTCAGGAGTATTTCAGGGGACCCACCATCGCCATCGAAGGACATCACCTCAACCATCCTCCATCCTTTCATCACCTGCATCTCCAGTTCCAAACCAGCCTGCACCCTCTTCATCCTCTTCATCTTCGTATTGTGTTCTTCAGCCCTCCTGCTGGCCAACAAGACCGATTGGTTGCTCAGGTACTGTACCCCATTCTTCAAAGCTAGCTAGCCACCACCTGTGCTGCACCAAAAATGCTGCTCCTCCTATGGGACTGTCAGACTATAACTGGGGTGTCTTTCTAAATATCCTTGGCCAAGGTGATTAGGTATTGGTAAATTATTAGTATTGATGTCTGCAGACGTAGGGCACTAGGTGACCCTGTTAGAGGTATTTCGCACATTGATAACAAATGCATGTTTGGTTATTTTTACAGTTACTGTTGTTAGACCTGTATAATTGTCTCCTTCTGCTAAACATTGTTTCATGCATGACAATCACCTAACCTAGTTACTGTTGTTAGACCTGTATAATTGTCTCCTATTGCTAAACATTGTTTCATGCATGACAATCACCTAACATAGAAACATAGAAACATAGAATTTGACGGCAGATAAGGACTGCTTGGCCCACCCAGTCTGCCCATTTCCCTACCTAATGGATAAGCAGCAGATCCTAGTTAACCAGCAGCCTACTTCTTTCTACCCCCACCCCCTAGAACTGCCTTATGACTGTCCAATTCATGCTTGAATTCAACCACTGTTTTTTACTCCACAACCTCCTCGGGAAGGCTGTTCCATACATCCACAACCCTCTCTGTGAAAAAATACTTCCTTACATTACCTCTGAGCCGCCTCCCCCTCTATCTTCAAATTGTGCCCCCTTGTTCTTGCACACCTCTTTTTTTGAAAGATGCTACCCTCTTGGACTTTGTTGATTCCCTTGAGGTACTTGAAAGTTTCTATCATGTCCCCTCTCCCTCCTTTCCTTGAGGCTATACATATTAAGCTCCTTTAGTCTCTCGTCCTTATGTCTTCTGGTGCAGACCCTGCACCATTTTGAATGCCCTCCTCTGGACAGCTTCCATCTTGTCTATGTTCTTGCAGAGATTGGGTCTCCAGAACTGCACACAGTACTCCAGATGGGGTCTCACCAGCTGTCTGTACAGAGGGATAACAACTTCCTGTTTTCTGCTGGTGATGCCTCTCCCTATGCATCCCAGTATCCCCCCAGCCCTCCTTACTGCCCTCTCACATTGCTTGCCCACCTTTAAGTCATCTGATATGACTACCCCCAGGTCCCTTTCCATTTTTGTTGTTGTTAATATTTCACCCTCCATTGTGTACTCTTCCCCTGGGTTTTTGTTTCCCAGGTGCATTACCTTGCACTTCTTAGCATTAAATCTAAGCTGCCATACATTTGACCATTCCTCTAACCTTGCCAAGTCCCTTCTCATCCTTTCCACCCCACCTTGTGCATCAACTCTGTTGCAGATCTTTCTGTCATCTATAAAGAGACATACTTTTCCTTCCAGTCCCTCTGCAATGTCGCTTATAAAGACATTGAAGAGGACCGGTCCTAATACTGAACCCTGCGGCACCCCACTAGTAACCCTCCTTTCTTCAGAGTGGACTCCATTTACTATTACCCTCTGTGTCCTATTCTCTAGCCAATTCTTTACCCAGGCTATCATCTTGGGACCCACTCCCAGGCTGGCTAACTTGTATATTAATCTTTTGTGTAGGACTGAGTCAAATACCTTGCTAAAGTCTAGATAGGCCATGTCCACAGCCTCTCCTTGATCTACTACTTTGGTCACCCAGTCAAATAAATGTATTAGATTCATCTGGCATGACCTTCCCACTGTGAATCCATGCTGCCTTGGGTCCTGTGCCCCCCTGGCCTCTAGGAACTCGACAATTCTTTCCTTCAGAAGTGATTCCATCATTTTACCTATCACTGAGGTTAAACTAACAGGTCTGTAGTTTCCTGCTTCTGCCCTGCTCCCACTTTTGTGAAGGGGAATCACATCTGCCCTCCTCCAGTGCTCAGGTACCACCCCATCCTCCCATGATTTGTTAAAGAGGGTAGTCAGTGGTGTCACTAGTTCTACCCTTAGTTCTTTTAGAATTCTGGGATGAATCCCATCACGCCCCATTGCTTTGTCCACCTTCAGTTTCAAGAGTTCTTTCAGAACCCTTTCTTCTGTAAATGGGCTGGTATCAACTTCTGCATCCAGAGTGTTTCTATTGTTTGTTTTAGGTACCTCCCCCTCTTCATTTGTAAATGCTGAGCAAAAATATTTGTTTAGTATCTCTGCCTTTTCACAGTCACCCTCTGCCCACCTTCTCCCCGTTATTAAGCCTCACTATCCTTCCCTTAGTCTTCCTTGGCTCCCTGATGTACCTAAAAAAGGTTTTATCCCCCTTCTTAACTGAGTTGACTATCTTTTCCTCAGTTCGGGCCTTTGCTGTTCTGACTGCCTTCCCAGCTTCCTTTTGCTTTAACTGATACAGTTCTCTGTCCTGCTCCTTCTGTGATTCCTTGTACTTTCTGAATGCTTTCTTTTTCTCTTGAACCTTCACTGCCACCTCCTTCGAGAACCATAGTGGTTTCTTACATCGTTTTGTTTTGTTTATTTGCTTCACACAAAGGCTTGTTACCTCTGCAATGGCAGTTTTTATTATTCTCCATTGTTCTTCCACCCCTCCTTCCTGCCCATTTGCTAGTGCATTCCTTAGGCACTCACCCAGTTTGGCAAAGTCAGCCCTCCTGAAGTCCAGTACTTTTGCCTTTGTATGGCTTGACTCTAGTGCTGTGTTTATTGTGAACCATACTGTTCGATGGTTGCTAGTTCCTAGATGGCTACCCACTTCTACATCTGTGATCCTCTCTCCATCTCCATTTGAGAGGACCAGGTCTAAGATTGCTCCCTCTCGAGTGGGTTCCAATACTAGTTGTCTAAGGCACGCCCCCTGTAGGGCATCTAGAATAACCCCACTCTTAGAAGTGGCTGCTGCAACTGCACTCCAGTTAACATCTGGCATATTCAGATCACCCATCAGCAATATCTCCCCTTTATCTGCCATTCTAAGTATGCTTTCTATCATTTCCTAGTCCATTTCCTCCCCCTGAGAGGGGGGGTCTGTATACAACCCCTGTGCGGATTGTGGTGCCATTGCCTGCCTCCAAATTGACCCACAGTGCTTCTTCTCCTCCCTGTTTACCCTTTTGTTCTGTTGCTTTGATTCCTTCCCTTATGTAGAGAGCTACTACTCCTCCTCCTCCTCCTTTTTTACCCTCCCTGTCCCTCCTGTAGATAGTGTATCCTGGTAATTTTACATCCCAGTCATGGTTCTGTGTGTACCATGTTTCTGTGACTGCCACGATATCCAGATGTTCCTCCTCCATCAAGACCACTAATTCAGGAAGCTTGTTACCCAGACTACGGGCATTGGTACTCATTGCTCTCCATTTTTTGATGGCTTTACCTTCTGTAGCAGCATCCCCCACTGACCTTTCTACCTTGGTCTTTTTTTCATTTAGTACCCTGTTTTGTAGGGGGATGCTGGGATTTTCCTGCTGCTTATCAGTGCCTCCCCCTTTGACTAGTTTAAAAGGTTACCAATGAAGCATTTAAACTGACTACCCAAAAGACTTGTTCCCTCCCTGGACAGATGCAGACCATCCTGCCAGTATAGGCTGGTGTCCCTCCAGGTGGAACCCCAGTCCCCAATGAAGCCAAACCCCTGTGCTCCACACCATTTTTTTCAACCATTCGTTAAACTGCATGGTACAAAGTACCCTTGCCTCACCCATGCCACTGACAGGCAGCACCTCTGAGAAGGATACTGTGTGTGCTGCTTGTCTTAGGCCCCTCCCCAACTCTACAAAGTCCTTCTGCACTGCTCTAATCTCATGATGAGCCAAGTCATTTGTCCCTAGGTGGACAATGACTTCCAGCTCAGACTCCCGTGCAATTGTTCTTGTGATCCTAAGGATGAGCTTCCTGTCCCTCCAAGCCATGGCACCAGGTAGGCACCTTACTTCAGTTTTCCCTGCTTCCCCCAGTTCTATCCCCCTAATAATTGAGTCCCCCACCAGGAGCTGCTTCCTTTCCCTGTGGTGCCCTCTGCCTCCTTCCTGGGGGCCTCCCTTGTGACAGTTGTCTGCACCCTCCTTAGTCTCCTCTGTGGGTGCATCCATAGGGGAACTATGCTCCTCCAAAATGGTGTATGGATTGTGGAGTGGAACAACTGACTGGGTGTGCCTCTGTTCCACCACCCTTACCCTCCCTGAGCCCACTGTGGTCCAACTGCTGTGCTTTCTTTGCAACCTCTGATGTAGTGGTGGTGGCTCTGGTGCTCCCTGGATGGGGGAGGTTCCCTTACTACTGTCCAGTGCGGCCTGAAGACGGGCAACTTCCTCCCTCAGGGCAGATACTTGTCTGCAAACAGGGTAGCATCTCAGCCTCCAGAAAGACTCCCAGAAGACTGCTTCCCCACAGCCATTACATTGCACTACTCCCCACATAACTGTCTACCTTGTGTAGTTTTTTTTTTGTGTGTGATTGGTTTGTTATATAGAAATATATGTATTTATATAATGTGTATGCTTATATTGTGAGTGCAGTGTGTTAGAGAGACTACGACAGTGATATGCACCGCCTCTTGAGGAAATGTTGTCAGAACCCCGGTATAAAGGAACTATTTTCAGGGGTGGTGGGTGAGGGTTGGGAAGGGTTTGGGCCTAAACTGTGCCCTCATGAAACAATAAGCTAAAAGCTCTGACCTACCGCTGCGATGAGTGCCTTCCTGTCAGCAAGATGCCCTACACAACAATTTGACAGAGAAAATACCCTGCTAATCAAACAGAGAAAAATCCAAACATCCAAGTCAGACACAGGTAAACCTCCCAAGCTCCAAAACAGCCTGGTGACTTGTGCTCTGAAAGCAGTCAGCCCCAAAACACGTCAGCTGTGCAGAAGGGCAGACACAGAAAACAGTATTCAGCCCCTGTGGGTTTAAACTCTTCCTGCACTGAAAATCTTAACAATTGTAACAAAAGTAAAGCAAGCTCCACCTCCCTCTGTTGATTGAAAGACTGCCTTTTCTGATAATTCTAAGTTCCTTTTTCCATCCTTCAGTTAGAAGTATCTTTCACCTGAAGAATATTAACTTTCCTTAGGAATCTGCTTCAAACCAAAGACAATTGTAAATTGTAAGGTTCACCTCCCTCTGTTGTTAGCACAACTCACTTTCTTGCAAATCTTAAGTTCAGTGTTGCAGCTTCCAGCCAGAGGTAGCTTCACCTGAAGACTATTAGGTTATCTGATGAGCCTGCTAAAATTTGTACTGTTATCAAGGTCTGTTAGATTCTTCCAGAGCTATTGGCTGTTAAGTAGCTGTGGTGTAAGCACTTCCTGACACAGTATGGCCTGGCCTTTTAAAGCACACAGAGATAAACAGAAGAAAAACCAATTTCCACCCCCTAGGCACTGTCTGGGTCCAATACACAGCCAGTAACCTGCTATCAATTCAAGACTTATGACAAATTCTTAGCCCAGTGAATAACTCACAGTATTACAAATATTGCAATGCTAACAGTCAATCACTAACTCCAATCAAGTCAGCTGTGCAGAAGGGCAGACACAGAAAACAGTATTCAGCCCCTGTAGGTTTAAACTCTTCCTGAACTGAAAATCTTAACAATTGTAACAAAAGTAAAGCAAGCTACACCTCTCTCTGTTGATTGAAAGACTGCCTTTTCTGATAATTCTAAGTTCCTTTTTTCATCCTTCAGTTAGAAGTATCCTCCACCTGAAGAATATTAACTTTCCTAAGGAATCTGCTTCAAACCAAAGACAATTGTAAACTGTAAGGTTCACCTCCCTCTGTTGTGAGCACAACTCGCTTTCTTGCAACTCTTAAGTCCAGTGTTGCAGCTTCCAGCCAGAGGTAGCTTCACCTGAAGACTAACCTGTTACTCTCCAGTGGAACCAGTGGCTGCTACCAATAAAATCTATCTATTTGCATCTGGAACCATTGTGCTTGCTTCTCCTTGACCAGAGGAGTTGAACCACCCACCCAAGTTCGGTCACTACAAAACTTGGTGCTGCGAGCAGGATCCAAAGCAGCCCAAAGCAGGTCCACTTGTCCATGGACAGCTCCAAAATGGCAAGCAGCCACCACTCCAACTCCAGTGATGAAGAGGGAGACCAGTGATCAGCACTCATGATGCCCTATTACTTCAGGTGCCCCTGGCTGCTCCAGTATACCAGAGAGCCTACTGACCCCATGGGAACCAGCCTGGGAGAGTTCAAAAATAGGATGCTGGCTATGTTTCGACTGTACCGAATCCCCGAACACCAGAAGGTGGAGGTCCTGATTGGACAGCTGGGAGGTGCAGCACACAGAGAGGTCACTAGCTGGCCTGAGAGGGAAAGGGCATGGCTGACAGAATTCTAACCTGACTGGGCCAGACCTTCGCTACTCGCACCCTGTCCCAGCTAAAGATGAGGTTCTTCTCCCTAGCCCAGGGCCCAAGAGAGAGCCTACGAAAGTTCATGCTCAGCCTCCAGGAGGCCCTCAAGGC
The DNA here is from genome assembly GCA_016271365.2 of Neoceratodus forsteri. Taxonomy (NCBI): domain Eukaryota; kingdom Metazoa; phylum Chordata; order Ceratodontiformes; family Ceratodontidae; genus Neoceratodus; species Neoceratodus forsteri. The sequence goes on from CM057454.1 coordinate 757,000,021, forward strand.
CATAGAGTGAGATGATCCAGAAGCAGTGCCGGAGCCCGACCACATGCTGCAGGTTAAGTTCATTGAGGGAGTGCGCAGTGCCACTTAGAGGAAAGACCTCTGGATGCTCCAGTCACAGAAACGTGGGGAGACCTTCCTAGATTTTAAAGAGAAGGTGATCTGGATCCTGAGGGATCACTGGCCAACTGAGGAGGTCACCGCTGGCATACAGCATATCAACGTTCTGCTAATGATGTGGCCTGATGGTATGGCCCCAGTGGACACATTCTGCCAGAAAGAGTGGTGGGCAGATGCAACTCGCACCCCCGGTTACCTGACCTTCCCTGAGTGCCTATCGGCAGTACAGCAAGTGGCCCAGGTACCCGACTGATGCCCCGTCAGAGGGGCCACCTCACTCAAGGACCACACCCAAGAGCTTGAGGACCAGGTGGCCGAGCTCACTCGACAGCTGGAGGACATGAGGTGAGAGATGAGGGCCTGAAGAGAGGGCCAAGGAGATGGAGAAAGATGTCCACCTGCCCAGGGCCAGAGGGATGCTGGACAAAGACTGACCAATCGCTTCAATGAGCACGGCCAGCCTACCTACAGGAGGTGAAGAGTCACTGGCCACATAGAGAGGGAGTGCTCACAGCAGCCAACAGAAGTGGCCAGTTTAAACAGAGAGTCCTTGGGGCAGTGGGGCAACCCCTGGGAAGACAGAAGATAGGCCCTAAGTCTGCACCAGAGGGCCGTAGATACATTGGAAGGTGCCCCATCAAACCGGTTTGGATCAATGATGTCAAAATCATGGCACTTCTTGACACTGGCTCCCATGTGTCCACCATCTAAGGAAGGTACTTCCTGAAGCACTGGCCTGAAGCACCACTTCAAAATCCACTCCAAAAGTGGCTCAACCTAATTGCAGGAAATGGCCTTAACATCCTGTACCATGGCTACGGAGAGGTCGATGTCTGGTTGGGTGCAACCACATACCCCAGCCAGGGCATCATTGTAACCCAGATGGCCAATGATAGCCTACCTCCAGTTATCTTTGGGATGAATTGGCTGCTCAATTGCCATGAAGAGCTAATCCACGTCTTGAAGAATCTCACCACCCAGTTACCAAGGCCAGAGACGCGTGTCTGGCACCAAGTGATTCAAGTTATCCGAAGCCACCAACAGTTTGCCACCGACCAAGGGGAGATAGGCCTCTTATGAGTAGTAAACCCCCACTCTATTGTGCTAAGTCCAGTGCATGAGATGCTTGTCATTTGCAAGGCCAAGAAGAGGATGGGAGGAAGAGACTACCTCGCCCTGCTGGAACCATACATCAACGTAGAAGACAGCACTATTGCTTTTGCCCAAAGTCTGGTGGTGATGAAAAATGGACAAATACCCATGAGGATCCTGAACTGTGGAGTGACCTCAGCCTGGTTGTACCAGCGCCAACCAATCGGGTGGCTGGTACAGATTGATCAAGACAGTGTCATAGAGGCCTCTCCTACACATACGCCCGGCACGGTGGGTACAGCTGTCTCCACAATAGCCACAGGGGTACCGAACAATGATGCCCACAAGCAGTGGTTGCACTAAGTTGATCTGGGGACCCAAGCCACCATGGAAGAGCAAAAGCGAGAGGTGCTGGGGCTAATCTGCAAACACAACATAGCATTCTCCCAACACCCACTTGATTTTGGAAGTACCAACCCAGTGCAGCACCACATCCCAACCGGAGACCATCCCCCATCTGAGAGCGATTTCGGACCACACCCCCTGCCTTGTACCAGCCCACCAAAGACCAGTTGAAGGAAATGCTGGACATGGATGTTATCCAGGAGAGCCACAGCCCTTGGGCCGCACCCATAGTGCTGGTCAAAAAGAAGGATGGCCAGCTCTGATTTTGCATTGACTACTGCAAACTGAACCAAATCATGCACAAAGATGCTTATCTCCTCCCATGGATTGAAGACTCCCTTCCTGCCCTGAAGTCAGCAACTTTGTTCTCCACCCTGGATCTTGCCAGTGGATACTGGCAGGTGCCCATCTCCCCAGAGGACTGAGAGAAGACTGCCTTCGCCACTCCCATGGGCCTGTATGAGCTCACCAGAATGCCTTTTGGTCTGTGCAATGCCCCTGGAACCTTCCAATGAGTGAATGAGCACTGCCTGGGAAACCAGAACTTCAACATTGTCCTGCAGTACCTGGATTACATCATTGTCTACTCCAACACCTATCAGGAGCACTTACAGCATCTGGAGATAGTCTTCAAGCAGCTTGCAGCATATGGGCTCTAAATCCAACCCTCCAAGTGCCACCTCCTGAAGGACAGTGTCAATTACCTGGGTCACATCATCAGTGCAGCAGATATCTCCCCTGACCCAGAGAAAATTCAAGCTGTACAGGACTGGCCTGTCCCCAAAACCGTCAGAGATGTTCACAAGTTCCTTGGCTTCGTGGGGTACTACTGCCGATTTGTCAAGAACTTTGCCAAGATTGCAGCTCCACTGCATGAGCTCCTCAGAGGACCCAAGATCCAGAAGATTCCCTATAATGCCTCAGTAGTGTGGGCCAAACCCCAACAAGCAGCATTCCAGCAGCTAAAAGACATCCTCACCACAGCCCTTATACTTGCTTAGTCTGACTACACCCACCCGTTCATTGCATACACAGATGCCAGAAACTGGGCTCAGTGCAGTCCTGTCTCAAGTCCAGGAGGGTGCACGAAATGGTGATTGCCTACACCAGCCGAGGGCTAAAAGGGTCAGAACACAATGATGAAAGGTACTGCTCCTTCAGACTTGAGTTCCTGGTGCTGGTGTGGGCAGTGACTGAAAAGTACAAGCACTACCTGGCAGCTACCCCAGTCCTGGTGTACACAGGCAATAGCCTCCTGGCACACCTACATACTGCAAAACTAAAAGCCCTGGAACAGAGGTGGGCATCCCGACTGGCAAACTTAAATTTCACCATCCACTACCGATCAGGGCATGTCAATGCCAATGCAGATGCCCTGTCATGGTTGCCTGCAGCGGATGAACCGGAAAGGGATGAAACCGTGCAAGAGAGCCTAGAGATGCCACTGTTTCTCAATGTGCCTGCTGAGGTGATCCAGGCCTGCTGTCACAGTCTCCCGCAAGGACTAAGTGCCAATCAAGAAACCGAATTCCTTCCCCTTCCTCAAGATGAGGGCCAGTGGGGCCTGATCCAACAAGAAAGTCTGATCCTCAACCAGCTGCAAGAGATGCTGGTAACTGGGGCCACCCTCTCACCCCAGGCATGGCAACAAGCACTGGAGAAACTCTTCAAACTCCTCCGACACCAGGATCACCACTCCATCCTGCAAGGAAGGCTGCTCCGAAGAGTCCGCTGTCCCAAGACCCACCTCCCCCTGGTCCAGATCATACTGCCTAAAGAAGCTGCACCAGTGGTCCTGAAAGCTTTCCATGACCAGTCCGGACACTTCAGCCATGACAAAACCGAAAGCAATCTCAGGCAGCGCTTCCACTGGGTTGGCACAAGAGAAGACGTTGTCAACTGGTGCAATGCCTGTAAGCCATGCAGCCTCAAATGCAACCCAGGTACTGCTGAGGGAGCACCTCTGGTGCTTATTACCAGTGCACAACTAGAGCTAGTTGCCATGGATCACCTCAAACTGGACCCCAGCAGTGATGGGTGAGCCCACATCCTGACCACCATTGATCACTGCAGTAAATTCTTGGTGGCAGTACCCGTCTGAGATGTCACAGCCAATACCACTGCCAAAGCCTTCTGGGATCACTTTGTCAAGCCATATGGGTTTCCTACCAAAATTCTCACTGACCAAGGTCCTTCTTTCAAATTGCAGCTCTTCCAAGAACTCTGTGTGCTGTATGGAAGATGCAAGCTGCAAACAACTGCCTATCACCCGCAAACCAATGGGCTCTGTGAACATGCCCACCGCACAATCATAAACCTGCTCAGATCGCTACCAGATCAGACATGCCTGCACTGGCCCACCATCCTTCCAGAGCTGGCTTACATCTACAACACCACCACCCACAGCTCCATGGGTCACACTCCCTACTACTTGCTGTTCAGGTGCCATGGACGCTTACCCATGGACATGGTTTTAGGGGTACCAGCACAGCCAGAAAGTACCCCAATGACTGACTGGGTCTGAGAGCACCATGAATGGCTGCAACTGGCTGGTAAACTAGTCTCCCAGCACATGGACAAAGTGCGCCAACAACAAAAGGACTTGTACAACACAGCCAAAGCTGAACTGCGTGCTTGCCATTGGAGGTAGTCCTACTGAAATGGACACACAACACCCACAAACTCAAAACCAAATGGGAGTCTGACCTGTATTTAATTGTAGACACCCCCTTTTCAGAACTCCCTGTCTACTGCATATAGTTGGAGTCAAATCCCTCCCAGCAAAAGTCTGCACTGAAATATCCTTAAACCCTGCACCTTCCAAGCCATGCCACCTGCAACAGATGTTGAATCAGAACCTGAAGACGCCGAGCCCGAAGAGAAGCAGGTACAAAGATTCAAAGGGCCCCAGGACTTTTCCCAACAAGCCCTTACCTATGGCCCTGGGTGCACACTATCCTGGCTACTGTACCACAGAGACTGCTGGTGGCAGACCCAGTCAATGTTCCCCAAGCACCCCCATTGGTGGAACCCACTGCCATACCACAGGAACCCCCTGTGGTAGAGCCATTGCCCACTGAGCTGCCTCTAAGGCAGTCGCAGCACATTACCCAGGGAGTGCCATCTGCTTGTCTCATTACAGAGATATACATCCCTGTTTGAGGGCCCGCAACAAAGGGTGAGCAGTAGCTTCTGCTCAATGGTTATGCTGACTTCAGCCGCAGGTAACCCAAGGTACTGATACTGTCTAATGTGTTACTGATGTTTAATATGCTGTAGGTAGTTCTTACTGCATTTACATAGACCAGGTCATTGGTGTGTAACTCTTAACTTAATTGCTTATGTTGTGCAAGTAAACTGGTACTCCGCCCCATACATGGGGACATGTATGTTTAAGAGGGGCCGAATTGTAGCACCCCAATGGTGGCTACACAAGTAGCAGGAAAAACAGCTGGGAGGGACAGGGTTAACCCCCCACCCACCCCACATACAGCCAGCTAGCTGGCTGACCACTTCCTGTCCTGGTCCCCCTATCCCCCTTCTGTACTTTTTCTCCAGGCATCAGCCTTTGTTCTGGCCAGGCCAGAGCTCTGGCCAATGCCTAAAAGGGCCATAAATCAGCCCCAGGGGATGATCTAGGCCCCAGGGACCCAATCACTTGGCAAGAAGCCAAGTCCACCACCAGACTAGAAAAGGGTCTCTCCTGCTAGCCGGAGGGCAGTTCTGAACTGGGAGGCTAACAGAGTAGGGAGCAGAAGGGTACGGAGGCCTAGAGGCTTAACTGAAGCTAGGGTCCATAGCTCCTTGGTGGCTGCTCCTCTGTAGCCAGGGGTCCCGGGGTCTTCGGCAGCAACAGCAGACATCTCCAGCCAGGCAGCAGCAGTCCTCTGGCCAGGCAGCTGCAGTCCATTTCCAGGGTGAGTCCCCTTTGGTTGTCTGTTCTCTGGGTGGGCAGCTCTTGTTGGAGTAGCCTGAGGGGTTATATCCTGGGGTGGCTGGTAGTACACAGCGCCCGGGGCTGCTATTGCAGCTCCTCTGTCCCGTCTTTGCCATGTGCTGGCTGGGGTTGAATTTTATTTTACTTTTTTTTTGTCTGTATTCAGGGCTTGATGCTAGGTTATCCGAGTGTGGGCCCTGTGCGTTGCACCGTGGGGCTACCTTGCAGTGCTTTCACTCCCCCCCCAGGGCTGCCTGCAGAGCCCATTGTTAGTGGGCAGCTTGTGCCCCAATTTTTGTTTCATTTTTGTTCTCCTCCCTTCTGTCTCTTTCAGGTTTTCTCCATTCTCCCGCCCTTAACCCAAGTCCCGTCCGGTCGGTGGCTGTTGGTGGCAGGTGGAGCCCTGTTGCTGGCTAATGCTGGCTTCCCGCTTCCGCCTCCCCAGAGCACATATGGCACTACTGTGGCTGCGGACCTCCCTGTACTGGAGTCCATGCCACATCGGAGGGAGGAGGAATCAGTTGGGAAGGCAGACAGCAAGGTGCAGCACAAAAAGTGTCCGGGCAGGAATCAGTGCCCGGATGACTGGGGTTCCACTCCACAGCTGCGCAGGGCAGTCTGAAGCACCAGGGAAAAATAGCGCTCCCTGGCTAACTCCACTAACACCACCAGCAATTCTCCGGTGGGTGGAGGAACCTGTGCCAGGAGGTAAGTGGGCAGTTTGCCCAAAAGTATTACACTGAGCTTGGGAGGGGCGCAACTGAGTGAATGGGCAGCAAGCCCAAAATAATCATTGCGAGTGCCAGAGGCCCTGGGGGGCGGGTGGAGAAACAGGAGAGCAAGAAAGGGAAAGGTAAATGGACAAGGCACCCAGTAGAGGCACAGGGGCCCCGTGGAGCATGAGCCCCAGAGGTAGCTAGGAAAAGGGAAGGAGTTTGTTCCTTGTGTGAGAGACACCCTAATCTGAAGTCTGAGTGGAGGGGCATCCTGGGAGCCCATGGAAGTTGGGTGGCTTGCTTAAGGTGACACAGTGTGCAGGTGGGGCTGTGGGATTTGAACCCAGATCTCCAGGTCGGCAGCTCTGAGCCTGGAACCACTGCACTGACCTGCCTCCTGGACTGGAGGGGGAATACAGCTGTGAGCAATACACCCAGGCTGAGACTGCAGGGGTAGGGACAGGAGCAAAAAGGGGGTGTCCATTGATGTACATGAATAGCAGGGCTAGGTCCAAGTCCTGGACCAATAGGACTGCTTGCTGAGTGCAAGGGTACCTGATGCCTGTAGGGACTGCCCGGCCTATGCTGTGCTGCCAGTTACCCTGACCCAGACCATCAGGTAAACCCGGTTCCTGGTACAGAAAAGTAGTTATTGTGTATTAGCTGTGTCTGATGTCTGCCCGGGTTGCACCCTGGGACGCCAAGTAACCCCAACTGACTGAACTAATTATATTGGGGTTTGATCAAAAATTGCAGCAGCATCTGAACTGCCTTCTTTGCACCCACCAAAGCCACCTATCCACGTCAGGGCTGAACTTGCCCACCCTGCAACTCAACCAGTTGGTGCCTGAACTGTCCCTGAAGGGGCTCACACTGCCTGCCTCTCGCCAACTGCATTGAGCCATGTCAGCTCTCCCTCTCCACTTCCAGTCTGAGCTGTTGCCATGGGGAAGTGATGGGCTGCCTGACAGTGGGAGTCCCTTCGCCCAGCTAACTGCTCTGAGAAGACTGCAATTGCCTGCACCCCTGAGGTCAGGGGTCACCCGCCTTCCGACCAAGCATCCAGTGCCTTTCGCCCAGCCTTCCAGCAACCCTCGAAGATGACAAAATACTGCAGTAGCCAGCATAGCAGTAGTCAGTACCCCCCCCCAGTTTAGTCAGCTTAGGAGCCGCCCCAGCTCACGATAGTGAGGTGCCCTCCGAAGTACATGATTAGGAAATTGCCCAATTTTTGTTTTGCTTTTCCAACGTGGCCATAGCTCCCTTTCCCAGCTGGGCAGCAACACATCAGGAGTCTTCAAGGGGACCTGCCTTCGCCATCGAAAGACATAGCCTTGACCATCCTCCATCTTTTCATCACCTACATCCCCAGCTCCTGACCAGCATGCACCCTCTTCATCTTCATCTTCATATTGTGTTCTTCAGCCCTCTTGCTGGCCAACGCGACTGATCAGTCACTCAGATACTGTACCCCATTCTTCAAAGCTAGCTAGCCACCACCTGCGCTGCACCAAAAAGGCTGCTCCTCCTACGGGACTGTCAGACTATAACTGGGGGTGCCTTTCTAAGTATTCTTGGCAAAGGTGGTTAGGTATTGGTAAATTATCATTATTGACATCTGCAGTCGTAGGGCACTAGGTGACCCTGTTAGAGGTATTTTGCACATTGATAACAAACGTATGATTGGTTATTTTTATAGTTACTGTTGGTAGACCTGTATAATTGTCTCCTATCGCTAAACACTGTTTCGTGCATAACAATCACCTAACCTATTACTTTCCAGTGGAACCAGTGGCTGCTACCAATAAAAGCTATCTGTTTGCATCTGGAACCATTGTGCCTGCCTCTTCTTGACCAGAGGGAGGCGAACCACCCACCTGAGTTCGGTCACCACACACTTTTACTGAAAACCACATTTTCCTCACTTTGGTAGAGATTGAGCCCACTGCCTGCCTGTTGCCTTAACATGCTCTTTCACACTTACTCTTACTTCTACTAGTTGTCTGTGTGAGCATTCTTTCACAAAACTCAGTTCTGAGGGTAGACAAATACCTTCTTTCAAATATAATATTTGGCTGAATATTTGTATTCAGGGCCCCAAATATTCAGAAATTTGGTATTTGCATTTGTTATTCAAGTGCCTGTGGGGGAAACAAAAAGTAAACGAAACAGTCCCCTATTCTCCTCCCCAGCCCAATCATTTAAAATACAACCCCCATCCCCCTGTCCTCTGTTACTAGCCCAATTCCACCCTCCTCACCCCAAGCACCCACAATTTTGGGTTTAGAGAAAAAAGACCTCATACAGTGGGGGAAGCGGCACAACTCACCCACCTCAATGGCTGGCCACTGTCTCATCTAGTGCTTTTGGTATTGTAAATCAATTCATGTCAACCCCCTCCCCACACAAACACCCTGGAAGCAGTACCCAATTCTCACCTTCCTCCACCAGCATCCAAATTCTGTCTAAACAGAAGGCCCCCCCAAGACATGGCACAGGTGACCGACACGACCTGCCATCCTTCACAGCTGGCTAGCTTCTAGTGAATGGAAGTGCTCCTGCGCTTGCATAATAAAACAGCTGATCATGTAATAAGCTGTTTTAGTATGTGAGCAAGCACAGGAGTGCTTCCATTCACTAGAAGGTAGCTGGCTATGGAGGAGGGCAGGTTGTGTCAGTCGCCTTTGCCGTGCCTGGGTTGGGCCTTTGGCTAAGACAAAATTTGGGTGCTGGGGTGGAGGGTGGGAGTTGGGTACTGCTGTGGGGTGAGGAGTGGAAATAATTGATTTACAACAGGAAAAGTGTTAGATGAGATGGAGTTGGCTATGGAGATGGGCAGGTTTGCAGGTCACCCATCGTGGGAGATATTTTTTTTTAATCTAATATTGTGGGTGCTGGGGGCAGAAGGGTGTCATTGGGCTTTTAGCAGAGGTGGGGGGATGGGAATTGCCTTTGAAATGATTAGGCAGGGGAGGAGTGTGGATGGCTGTTTTTTTAATTAATATTTTCTGAATACCAATAGGCATAAATAGTGCAACTATTCACTATTCGTATCCGAATAATGAATACTGCATTATTCGTGCTACTCAGGAAATACTATTTGCTGCTCACACACCCCTTTCTTGTATCCTCCTGCAACCTGTAGTTTATGTGCATTGCCTTAGAAACAATTTTTTTTTGTATGTAATTTCTGGGTTTTTGCAGGTTTTCTCCTGACCCCTACACCCATGCATCCCCGAAGTAGCGTGTGCATGTGGAGGTACACGTGCATACACAGTTCGGGATGCCCCTCCCTTCCAGTTATGCCGTTGACTCCCTGCACCGGCACTGAACCTCCATTCGGTGATGGCGGGACTATAGGCAGGTGACCCCACCCCTTTCCCAGGAGAAGAGAGCCAATGCTCGATCCTGCTCCTACCCTCCCCGCCCCCATGCCAGCACCCGGTGACCTGAGGTAATTCCCGAACCTGGGTCACTGGCATAGAGCGAGGTGTGGCATCCAGCACCTCAACCCTCAGCACCACTGGGCTGGCCTACCTAGAAACTATTTTTACAGTACTCTGCAAACAGTTCTGTTTCTCATTTCAGTGCAACAACTTGGAGATATTCACTTTTACTTGTGGAGCACCAGCTCCCTGACATTTCTCGAGTTTTCATTGTGCTGCTATTGTAATATGCATTTCCAGACTTTTTTACTTACAGTCAGACTGCTTCTCTCTCTCTCTCTGTCTCTCTCTCTCTCTGTCTCTCAGTAAAGTTTTGTATGGATTTCCTCCTTGCAGTGGCTGGCTCGCCAGACTGCTCAGTGCCACATACTCACTCCATGCAGTCAAGACCATGTAGGTAGGTCTGACCATTGCTGCTGACCATGCAGTCAGTTCACTTACTGTTCCCAGTGCAGGTCAGCCTAGACAACACTCCACTCAATGGTGAAATGCCCACCGCACTAACCAGACAGCATTCTTCACTTTCAAACTGTTTTCCAACAAGGCCTTGCAGCACTATAGTTTTGCTCCACTACAGTGGCTACCACACTCCTACATGAGCTCTGCTGCTTCAGAGAGCTCAGACAGACCCCCCCCCCCAATACAGCAGATGGTGCTAGCAGGTGGGGCTTACTGGCATCAGATGATCGCTCAACGCCATGCTAATTAGGGCAGGGGCACCATTTCTATGCATTACAAGGCTCTCCTCAAGACTCGAGGGTCAGTTCAAACTGAAGCACTGTTTTTCTTTCTTGAATTCAAAGCACAGTCTGAGACCTCTTCAGTCACATGAAAACTTTTACTTTTCAAAGAACACTGCTACCAGATTCACAGCCCCAGGCTGTTTTTCTAGGTAACCTAAGCCCCTACAAATCCAGACATGAGCCCCCATTTTGTAACCTCTCTGGTCTAAGGGACAGCCTGCCTTGCTGCTGACCCCACATCAGCTAGGAGTTGTTACCTGTGCTGGCTCTTGAGGTGGTATTACAGAAACCATTTCTGTTTTTTCTTTTATCATTAAATATTTTATTAAAATTTTAACCAATAAACATGTAGAACAGCACAAAGACAACCATGGAAATAGAAAAAGCCACCAAACTGCCAACCATGTACAAACCATTAAAAAGAATGTGCACTCAGGAAAGTTCATATAAACAATTAGAAAGAACATCAACCACAGGAAACACAGCGAAAAACAACAGCGTGCAAATGACAAAAAACATCCAAAATGGTTAATACAGATAACATACAGGTCCATATCAATTACAGTAGAGTATATACTCTGGACCCAGAAGCTTAATATTGTAAAAAGATAAACTAGCGAAAGAATAAAAATAACCCATTAATAATAGGAAATAATCCACTAGGAAGCCTAAATCCTAAACAGTAGGAGGATTAGCAGGTTGAGGGAAACTCACAGTACAAAGATGTGAGTGGAGGAAAGGGTCCCACTTGCCATAAAATGTGTCATGTTTACCAGACGTGACTAAAGTCAACCTGTCAAAAAGGGTGAGACATGAGTGAGCGGAGTGCCATCGGAGTATGGAAGGAGGAGAGGGGGAGAAACCATTTCTATTTAACCTGGGAATTGGGGTGGACCATAGCACTGATGACCTGTGCAATCCTGATGGGGCACCAGAAAAACACAGCAAGCATAAAGGAGTGTCCTCTCCTTTAGCTAGTGTCAAGTAATAGGTTTCATTCTGTCACAAGATGGTACACACAAACATTTTACCCCATGGGGGGGATGCAGGTGCAGAAGGTACAAAGGGTATAAAGTAATTTGTACTGTACACAATGTCCAAGTGGGTCCCTGGATTAGGGATCAAGCTAAATCTCTTTGTCCATCCCTCTTCTGGGATTGGAGCCATGGATAAAGCATGTCCTCACAAGATTTGAACAACTTTAGGTTCATAAACACTTATTCTCCTTACAGGCATAAACACTTTAGGGACAGCTGGTGTCCTTACTTCCAAACACACATTACTTTCTTGTCAGAAGCTACAACACTTTAGGGACAACTTTTGTCCTTTACTTGAAAAGACATTCCTGTGATATGTACAACACTTTGTAGTATGGGAGTCATTCTCCATCTTCTGGCCAGAGAGGTAGTATCCCATTTTCCAATCAGGTGATCCACTCTGTCCCCTACAGAAACTGTGCCAGGGAAGCATGCCTTGGATTGTTATCATTCAAGCATATTGTCAGACAAACTGGAGTTCAGTCCCTCAAAACCACCACAGGTGTTCCCACTGGGGCCATTCTGAGGAAGCTAGCTGTGGGCAGCATCACAAAGAAAAAGTCTCTTACAGTTCAGGGAAGTTTCCCACATTTTAATCACTGTTCCCATGACTAGATGTCTTAAAAATCCTTCACTCCACACCAGGGTATGCTGCAGGAGAAGGCTGCCACAACAACGCATTGCTCAGGCACTCTGGGAGCTCTCTTCAATTGGACTGACTCAAATCTCTGAGTGAGCACCCACTGCAACATGCCATTGTGGCTTACGATGCTCCGAGGCCCCATCCACTTGGAACCATTTTCTAGATGACCAACAGGGGTTTCAGCAGACACGAAAGTTAACCATTCGTTGCATGGAGTGACTAACTACACAACTCATTACACTACATAGGATTCTAGTATACAGTATTTCTTAACACATTTTAAACACTTCCAGTGAACACGCTAGTAACCCGGGGGAACACTGGGGTTACACTGTAATTTAACTTAAAACCATCCAGGACTTCGTACTGTTGTAACAAGTCCAAAACTCTTGGAAGGAAATCATTTGGGGATGTCAGTGAAAGCAGAATATCATCAACAAACAGGGATGACTTTCAGTCCCTGCCTCCCAGCTGTATATCCTAGATACACCTGTCCATGCGAATATTGGTCGCCAATGGTTCTATATAAGGCAAAAGCAATGGAATCAGTGAACAGCCCTGGTGGGCGCCACATTACAACCTAACTGGAGGAGTCAATGAGCCATTAATCTGAGTAAAAGCCTGTGGGGAGACATATAGATTGTGGAGCAAGGAGATAAAATCCTCTGAAAACCCAAAGCATTGCATTGTTTGCCAAAGGAATGTGCAGGATACCCGATCAAAGGCCTTCGCCACATCAAGGCTAGACAAGACCAGGGACATGGAACACTGGATAACATGATTAAGTAACAACAGTGTCAGACACACATTATTGTGTGCCTGGTGCCCTTTTTCATAGAGCTTTTTGCTTCTCTGTGGCCACCTTGAGCCTGTCATTGGGCCCCCTTCAGCTCCCAACCCCATCAACCACTCCCCCAATCTTCTTACCAGTGGGGATCCGCAGGGAGTGGGGTCCTGGAGTGTCAGGGGCCATTACATACAGCCACAGAGAGACATCAGCATTTTTCTTGTTTTTCTCCCATTCTGAAGCAGTGGCATAAGCAGTGGGCATGTGTGTATTGAGGTGTGCGCATGCTCCTAGAATCACGTGCTCCCTCCACCCTCCTGATGTTGCATCAGTCCACCAGATCTCTGACACCCAGTCTCCACTGGGTGTCAGCCGAGAGCAAGGAAACTCAACTCCCCACCCCAGGAGATGAGAGCAGCCCAGTGGCCAATACTATCATTTCCCAGCGCCCCACCCCGCAACACCCCTATGGCCCAAACTCGCTCCTGAACTTTGGTCACCAGTGTGGCTCAAGGTGTGGCATCCAGTGCTTCAACCCTCAGCACCACTGGGCCAGAACCTGTGCCGGGTGCTTTTGAAAATATTCTGTCTGGTCCTTTTTCAGCATTGATGGGAGAAGGCTCTCAAGCCATGTTGCCCAGACCGACAAAAAGACCTTATAGTCTTGGTTGAGAATAGAGATCAGTTTATAGGATTGTGGGTGAAGAGGATCTTTATGAGATTTTAAGATGGCTGACAGTGTTGTAAAGTGCTAGGAGGGGGGTGGGTGTCGCCATCCTGCATGGATCTATAAACCTGCACCAAAGGAGGAACAATGCTTTGGTGGATTTTTTATATAATTCTGTCAAGAAGCCATCTGGCTGGGGAAATTTCTCAGTTTTTGAGGAGATAAGAGGCTGAAGTGATTCCTTCTGAGATATAGGTTGGAGCAAATTTTCTACCTGCTCCTACATCACAGACTCATAGGTTTCATAGGTAAATCAGAGCCAAGAAGACCGTGGTCCATATTGCTCGCCAATTTTGTTTAATTATAACCCTTTATTAATCTGTTACTCAGAAAAGTGTCTAAACGATTTTTGAATAAGTTCATGCTTTCACTGGTCACCACAGAAAGTGGTAGGCCATTCCATATTTTAGATACTCTGGCAGAGAACCAAGAACTCCTCTGTTTTGTTCTACATCGTTCTACTACTAATTGTAATGGGTGAGCCCTGGTTTCATAAATCACGTCTCTGAAAACCAGTCCGAAGGTTTCCCACAAACTAATTTCATGTAGAGCTCGATACACCAAGCATAAGTCTCCCCTCAGTCTACGATATTCCAGACTGTAAAGTCCAAGTTTAGTAAGTCTGTCATCATATTCTAGACCCTGTACCTTGTCCATTCTTTTAGTTGCCCTTTTCTGGATTCGTTCTATAGCATTCATAGAACCCCTGTCTCCTGATGCCCAAAACTGGGCACACTACTCCATATGAGCCCTAACAAGCGAGGAATACAGCGGGAGCAAGACCTTACTACTTTTACTTTTTATGTGCTTAGTTATACAATGGAGAATACCCGCAGCTTTTTTGATAATTTGTTGACAATGTAGGCCAAAGTTAAATCATTTTTTATTCAGATTCCCAAATCTCGCTCGTCTTCAACAACCTAAAGCAGTCTGTTACCCATTTTGTAATTTGCTAATGGATTTTTCTTCCCAAAATGCATTACAACTCATTTCTCAATGTTAAACATGAGTTTCTTTGTTAAAGCCCAATTTTCTAGTTCATTTAATGCATATTGTAAGGTAATTACATCTTCAGGTTTGTTAATTTTATAGCCAATACGAGTATCGTCAGCAAATTTGGTCAACCAGATGTCAGTTGAGGAAGATAGTGAGGAGATATAGATATTAAAAAGACAGGGTCTCAGAACAGACCCCTGAGGGACCCCACTAGTAACCAGTTCATACTCTCAGTAGTAACCCTTTATACAAATCGTTGGGTCCTCTCAGACAGCCATGACTCAATCCATCTGATGATATTCCCATCTAATCCCATTTTTATTGTTGCACCTATTAGTTCACCATGTGGTACCTTATCAAAGGCCTGTGAAAAGTCCAATAGAATCACATCCACAGCCTCACCTTTGTCCAATGCCATACTGACACCACTGTAAAATTCTAGCAAGTTTGTCATACAGGATCTAGATTTTACAAAACCGTGCTGTGCATTGTCTGGTTGCATAATGGTCCCAATATAATTTTTTAATATACCCTCCATGATCTTACTCAGAACAGAGTTAAACTAATGGGTCTATAATTTGCAACGTTATGTTTGGATCCTTTTTTTTTTTAAATGGGAATAACTGTGGCCTGTCTCCATACTTCTAAGACTTCTCCTTCTGTAAGTGATTTTGTGAATAGGGCAGCTATTGGACCAGATAGAGGAATTGCCAATTCTTTCAAAATACGGGGGTGAATTCAATCAGGACCAGCAGGTTTATTGGGATCTAGTCTCAAAAGTAATTGCTCCATTTCCATTTTCTCAATCTTATATAGCTTAGTTGTGGAATATATATTATGACTAACAGTAGGACTAGTTTTACTATTAAAAACTGAAAAAAAGTAATTATTACAAACTATAGCCATTTCTAATTTATCAGTTTGTAGTTCTCCATTTATTACCACTGTAGTGGTAATAATTACAGAAAAGTTTGGCACCATGTTCCTCATGCCACCTAATCCTGCTTGTAAAGGTGGGTATAATATTGGGGCATAATTCACTGGATATCACCGGCATGGTGCACTAAGCTGCTGGTTTTAGGGTCCCACATCTGAGTAATACAGGCCTGTTGTCTGGATGCACGTAACCAATGAGCCAGGTTCCAGGCACCTCTGGTTCCACCCTTGTAATAGTGGAGGCAGAGTTAGAATAAAGCTTATTCTACCTGTCAGTCCAGCTATTCATGGATCTGGCTCTTCAGAAGCAGGATTTGTGGAAAACTGAGGTATCCCCCTGAATATGAAACCACAGCTGTGTGCGACGAGTAACCTGAAACTCCTGAAGAATCTGTTCCCTCTCCTTCTTTTGCTTAGAGGCATATGCAATGAGCTTTCCTCGGAGTATCACCTTCAGTGTGTCCCTCAGTATGCTTCTGGACATTTCCTGTATGGAGTTGTCCTGTAGAACATGGGGGATATGCTCTTCTAGGTGTTCTATAATGGTCTTATCCCTCAGGAGGCCCAAATGTAGCCCCAGTGAGTACTGGTCCTTGGTTTAACAAGTTAGAGCACAGTTTCTATTGGGGCATGATCAGAGAGACCTGTATCCCTCCATGGGCATCAACATGGAGGGAGTATATGTGCTCTGCACAGGGTAAATACATAATCCAGCCTAGCATAGCTGCCATACCGCATGGAGTTGTGAGTGTATTGCCATTTCATGGGATAAAGGTGCCTGCAAGTGTCCTGGATAACTAATTGGGCCAGGGTAGCCTCCACATAGTTCTGAGCATGAGATAGTCAGCCTTGGGTTAGAAGAGTATAGGTCAGGGTGGAGGGTTAAATGTATGTCTCATCATAAGTAGTTGGCCTCTCAAAGCAGTAATTTATTAAAAAAGACCTGAAATATATGTTTATCTGTTCCAGGAGGAAAATATACATTGGCCAATGTAATTTGACCATATAGAGTGCACACCAATATTACATAGCGACCCTCGGGGCTAGAATTTGAGAGTCAAGCTGGAACGGGGTCCCTCTGGACAGCAGAGGTTGGACTCTCCTTCATCTGTTAGATTTGTGTGGTGCAAAGCAGACCAATTCAAACCCAGATCTCTCAAATGTTGAGTGTTTCTCCTGGGAAAGATGAGTGTCTTGAAAAAAATTCTTCAGGCCTCTCCCTCATCTTTTGTAAAATTCTGTATTGCTCAACAGGATTATAAATACTGTTTATATTGAAGGATAACAATTTTGTGGTGCCAGCCATGGCAATTAATAAATGATGATAGGAGTTGGCCTAGCTGTTCCCCACATGGTATCTGAATACCTCCAAAAATGAATCTCTGCAGCTGTCTCCCTCCCAGATCCCCTCTCCTTCCTCAATGGCCCACATCTACAAGCAGCAATCTGCAACAAGCGCCACTGTAGTGATGTGAAACATAGTAAATAAAACAGGAATATCAAAAACCTTATGAGAAATCCACCAACCAGGCGAACAATAAAACAGTAAAGCGGTATAAAGCAAGCATTTGTCAATGCCGATGGTTTGATGCTTTGCAGCAGTATATCCTCAAATGATACATGGGCAGCTGGGCCGAGAGTGCAAGGAATGTTGGGGACAGCAAACAACTCTCGTACAGGATGCTACGGACAACACTGAGTGCGCAGGATTCACTTTGGCAAACAAATCTGTTTTTGTTTTTATACATCTAGACATATGTGAAGGGTACTGAACAGACAGTGCATTTAGCAGAATAATAACTGCCTTGAGGCTAGGAGAGGGCTGGTTCAGAGGATCATCATGGACAGAAGGCAAATACTGGGATCACTGCAGGAAGGATGCAAGGAAAACAGTTGTGCACAAGAAAAAGGAGAACACATGTAGGGATCTGCCAGTTATTTTTTCTATTGAATTTCAATATGTGTAATATCATAACCATGTTAAGATCTATGCATCACTCAGATCATGGCAGGTCTTGGTATATACAGTATGCAAGAGCTAAAAAGGGAGAGGTAAGGGTAGCATACAGTGGAGGGGTATGGATGGCTAGGGCATGGAGAGGGGAACATAAGAGTTATTGGAGGAAGGGTGGTGAAAAAGGAAATAAGGGGGGAGGGGCAGGACAGGATTGCTAAAGATGGTGACATCTATATACCCACATTTCTTTAAGTGTGGGCTCACCTTTCAAATGGCATTCATATAATCTAGAAACAAAAAAGTTTAGACTGAATATGTGTCTTTTGTTTTCAATATACACTTGCTGGTGGAGAGAAATGGAGGTATATTATTATTGTTTCCCTATATTTAAAAGTTGCCACAGTAAGGAGACTAACTTCATACTACAGTACTAGCTACCAGAGAGGCTGGCAAGGGTTAATTTTTTTAAGGAGACTTGCTAGTTTAGATAAAAAAAAAATGGGCTGTAATTTGAGACATCATGGACAGTTTCAAACTGCCTATAGACTAGGCAGAATAAGCAGGAAAACCTTTAACAGTAATAAAATAATAAAGATTGGCACAACACAGTTCAAATTTTGTGTAGATCGTCCCTCGATTTTCTGATGTAGTCTGGTTAGGTTATCACTGCTGCTGAAAGTGTTTTTCCTTTAACTTTACAGTATTTAAAGACAGGTTTCTTCATGCAAATCAAAAGACTGAAGCCCTCTCTAATTTTAGTGGCTTGGTTCTTTTGAAGTGCATTCAGTCGGAGAAGAGTGGTATCACAGTTAAAGTGCATGGTTATTGATCTAGACGGCTAAACCCCTACTGTTTTGAACTGCGATAGGGTCACAGTGACACACCTCTGAAATCCCCTTACACTCATAACAAAAGGTTTGGTGCACAAGTGCATCAAACCTAAAAATGACAAAGGATAAAGCAGTGGACCACCAACTGGGCAGGCCCCAGAATGGAATAAACAGTCAAAATCAATGTTGCTTCCAAGGTAGGGAGCAAAAGTTCCAGATTCACTCTTGTGCAGCACCTCTGGAGGAGAGGTCACTATTGGGGTGGGGGTGAGGAAGCCATGTGGTGCCTGGGCTCCCCCAGTTGAGATGGACAGTCATCTAAACTGAAATCTGTATCGTCAACAGTGGTACAGAAAGACTTTTCTGGTCTCCAGTGTAGATGCTGCTGGTGACTATGCATAACGACTGAGAGGAAAATATTTTTGCAGTTGTAGCAGTATAGATCAACTCTGAGGATATCTCCCTACATTGAGCTATATCATGGAACTGTAACCTGCTGGTGTCAGGATCACCCAGAAAATGTTGCTAGCTGGGGCAGCCCACATCAAAGTGTGTTGTCGCCACCTATATAATGTGGGCAGCCCCATCATGTCTCTGTTCTTTCTCTCACCATCAACTGCTTGTCAGTTCAGCTCTGCTGCAAAATGCCATTGAACTTTGCAAGTATTGCTAGTGCTTCTACTTCTAAGTTTCTTATTTTAAATTCAATTAACATTGTTTATGCTGCTTACAAAAGACAAGGAACCGCTGTTCTATCATTTTTGTTGCGGTGAAGTGAAAATCTACAAGGATGACATCCACTTCATGTGCATTCATTGCTTAGGCCTTTCCCATGATTTGAAGGTCTGCAGAATTTGCCAGGGCTTTTAACCAGGCCACTCGGAGATGTCACAAGAAAGCCTTGGAGGTTTATTTAAAAGTCAAGACAATGGAAGTAAAACAGTGTGCGTTGTAGACCGCTTCGCCATTGTCACCAGCTCTTTCTCTCTACAGCTCCCTGCCAATCTGCCATTCTCTGTGGTCAATGGTGCTGGCTGCTGATTCTACTAAGAAAAGGTACAAGTCTGCTAAATCAGCAGATCAACACCACCAAGCAGAAAAGGACAAGCAGAGGCACAGGGAAAAGGATGCCTCTCCTGAAAGTTTTTGCTCACCTCTAAAAAGAAGTAAGTCCTTGGACAAGGACAGCTCCCAGGCTATGGCCTCAGGTTCTGCTGCCCTACCTCAACTGTCTCTCGGACAGCAAGGTCAGGCTGTGGCACAGGCTTTAATCCTCCAGTGATAGATTCTAAACTGGGATTTGCTTCTCAGGAGGAAGGTTCCTTTAAGAGAAATCTTTGAGTTCTTAGAGGTGTCTGCTTCACCCACTGTGATTATTGCTCCTATCCACATGGCTTTGGAATTGCCACACTGGCAGCTTGACACAGGCCCTGTGCTTTACCAGCTCTGCCATGTAAGATGGACAAACAGTTTCCTGCACCTTCTGATAACCCATTTTATTTCTCTCAACCAGAGATGGATTCTGTGGTTATCATGGCTGCATTTAATGTATGAGTTTTCTCTCTCCTGATAAGGAATCCTGGAGACTTGGTGCTATTGGCAAGAGGATATTTGCTTTAGCATCCATTGGCCTTAGGACTGCCAACTACCAGGCTTACATGATCAAATATAAGACCAGCCTGTGGAAGTCAATGGCTGCCATTGCTGACAAGTGCCTGATGGCCCAGAGAAAACAGATGTCTAGCAAACCATTGCCAATGGTTTGGAGGCAGGTAAGCACCTGTAAGATTTTCTTATGATGTCTCAGATGTGGCTGCTTGTGTTGCTGCTTCTAGCATTTGTCTTCACTGCCACTTCTGGTTAAGGGTTGCTGACTTTGCCTCTGATGTCCAACAATTGGTTCTTAATGTTCCCTTTAAAGGTAAGCAACCTTTTGGCACTAAAGATGAGTCTACCTTGTGGGACCACCAGTCATCTAAAATGACCCTGTGGTCCTTGCATACCATGAATCCGAAGCCCGAGGTAGGGACCAGGGTTTCTTTCACAGGTCCTATTTCTGCCCCAGCAAGAATTACTCCTGTCATCCTGGCTGTGGCTCCCAGTGTTCCCACGCATCCTCCAGGTCCCTTTGCCACCCAGTGCCCATGCCAGGGACACCAACGGAGCAGGTCTCTGTGGTGTCCCCCCATCCCTGAAGCCTTCTGACTCCTGTCCCCATCCCCCAGTCCTTGAAGATACAGGAGTCCTTGTTGGGGGGAAGGATCGCCCTCTTTCTTTCAAAATGAAGGGAGAACATGACAGATGCTTGGATGTTGGAGATGGTTCAGCGAGGACACGCTCTATAACTCAACATAGAAACATAGAAGTTGTCAGCAGATAAGGACCACTTGGCCCAGCTAGTCTGCTCAAAATTCCCTATCTATAGTGCCACCAGAGACCCTACTTGGGCTATGGCTTACACTCCCCCTTGCTTCTAAAATTCCCTTGTATCAAACCATGCATTCTTAAATCCTGTGACTGCGGAAGGCAGTTCCAAGCAACCGCCACCCTCTCCATGAAGAAGTACTTCCTTGCATTTCCCCTGACCACCCCTCCCCAGCTTCATATTGTGTCCCCTTGTTCTCAAGCATCTTTTCCTTTGGAAAATGCTCCTTTCCTGTACCTTATTTATCCCTGTTAAGTACTTGAATACCTCTGTCATATCCCCCAGTTCCCTCCTATCTTCCAGGGAGTACACATTTAAATCTTTGAGTCTCTCTTCGTAGGGCTTCTGGTGTCAGCCCTGTAGCATTTTGGTTGCCTTCCTTTGTACTGCCTCCACCCTATATATGTCCTTTCGGAGATGAGGCCTCCAGAACTGGACACAGTACTTGAGGTGGGGTCTCACCAGTGATCTATACAGGGGCAATATTACCTCCCTCCTTCTGCCGGTGATGCCTCTCTTTATGCATCCGAGCATTCCACTAGCTTTTCCCACTGCCTTGTCACATTGTCTAGCTACCTTTAGGTCATCAGTTATGATCACACCCAGGTCCCATTCCTGCTTTGTGACTGTTAGTACCTCTCCTCCAATTTGGTATGTTGCCCCCGGATTCCTGTGCCCCATATGCATGACTTTGCACTTTCTTGCTTAAAATCCAGCTGCCAAACCCGTGACCATTCTTCCAGTTTTTTAAATCGTTCCTCATTCTATCTACCCCCCCCAACTGGGTGTGTCCACTCTGTTTCAGAGCTTCATGTCCTCCGAGAACAGACACACCTTCTCTTCCAGTCCCTCTGCAATGTCACTTATAAAGACATTGAAGAGGACCAGGCCCAGCGCCAACCCCTGTGACACACCACTAGTCACTTTGCCTACTCCAGAGTGGGTGCCATTTACCACCACCCTTTGACACCTATTGCTCAGCCAACTTTCCACCCATTTTGCCACTTTTGGCCTGACTCCTAGGCTCCTCAGTTTGCTTATTAGCCTCCTATGCAGAATGGTGTTGAAGGCCTTGCTGAAATCCAGGTAGGCCATGCCCACCTCCCCTTCCTGATCCACCTCCTTGGTTACCCAATCAAAGAACTTGATCAGGTTTGTCTGGGGTTTGGTTGGGATTTTCCTCCCATGGACCATGCTACAACATTGGTTGTCCCTCCCATACACCCTCCCTTGACAAACTAATCCTCCAGGACGTCTTGCCATTTTACCGGTGGAAGTTCAATCCCTCCTCTGCAAGAGGGTCATAGAAACTGTCCTGAATGCAAACATAAATCAGGGTTATTATTGACAGTACTTTAAGGCCAGTTCTAGACCTTCGAGGCCTCAACCTATTTATTGACTACAAATGGTTCAGAATGGTCTCTGTGCAGTCCTTTCTCACACTGCTCTTGCAAGGAGATTGGATGTGTGCCCTTGATATGAAATATGCTTACCCCAGATCAAAATCTGCAAATCTCACAGGCAATGCTTGCAGCTGATGCTTCAGGTCTCACATTATCAGTTTTGTATCTTGCCTTTTGGCTTCTACTCTGCACCACATGTCTTTACCAAATGCTCTGCAGTGGTTGTGGCAACCCTCCAGGGGAAGGTCTCTGTGTTTTCCCGTACATCGATGATTGGCTTCTAAAAGCCCCATCGAGGGAGGTGATAGTGTACACCCTGTTCCACACCAGGCAGCTCTTTGAACAGTTGGGCATTCTGGTGAACGAGCCAAAGTCAGTCCTCATTTCATGCCAGCTTTTTTACCAACTAGGCAGTATTACTGTATATTTCTCATACTAATTTGTGCTTTGAAAGCCTTATAAAGGCGATGTTATTTGTTTTGGTGAACTTTTGATACAGTGCTGCAACCAGAAGTACAGCAGAGTGCAGCTTCTGGTTTCAGCCTTGTATAACTGCAAACACAAGTGAGCATCACCTTAATGGGCAGAATGAGTTGATGGGAGGCCTAGATGATATAAATCATACCCCTAAGCCTAAAATCTGCTTCTGTGAACTATCTATATATCTGAGAAAAACAAAACAAAAACACGCACAAACAAACAAACCTAGGCCTATAACCAGTGGGGTCCCACAGGGCTCAGTACTCGGATCTGTGCTGTTCAACATATTTATAAGTGAGATAGCAGAGGGGGTCAACAGTAAAATCTGCCTTTTTGCAGATGATACTAAGCTCTGTGGTAGGGTGGGCACAGAGAAAGGGAGACAAGATTTAAGGGAGGACCTGGCTAAACTGGAGAAATGGTCAGAAGTCTGGCAGTTGTGTTTCAATGCTAAGAAATGTAAGGTAATGTACATGCAAGCCAGAACCCCAAGGGCCAGATACTGGCTGTGGGGAATACAGGTGACAGTGACAGAGGAGGAAAAGGATGTTGGAGTAATGGCCAGGGGTGATATGAAACACACAGCACATTGCAGAAAGGCAGCATGCAAAGCAAATAAAATGCTGGGCTGCATTGCCAGGGAAATCATCTCTAGGAAGGAGGAAGTTATTCTGCCCCTGTACAGGTCACAGGTGAGACCACACTTTGAATACTGTGTACAGTTCTTGTGCCCTTACCTGAAGAAGGATATCAAACTACTGGAGGGGGTCCAGAGGAGGGCAACCAAAATGATCCAGGGAATGGGGGACAGATCATATGAGGAGAGGCTGGGGGAACTGAACATGTACTCCCTGGAGGAAGATGAGAGAGGGGGATATGACTGAAACCTTTAAGTATCTTAAGGGCATGCACAAAGTGAATACTGAGGGCATCTTTAACTTAAGAAAGGAGGTTACAACAAGAGGGCATAGCCTAAAACTGGTGGTGGGGGGGGTGATTCTGGAAGGAAATGAGGAGGCACGTTTTCACTGAAAGGGTGGTAAAGGGGTGGAATGAGTTACCAGAAGATGTGTTGGCATCAAAGACTGTGACCAGTTTCAAGGGGAGGGGCAGGATGAAAAGAAAATTAGGACAGAAGGAGGCATTGGAGGTGGAAGGGAGGAATTGGGAGGGTGGGGATGATTCCAGGAGGAGTGGGGGGGCAGCTCCAGGAACTTACTGAGCTGCACACTTGAGCAGATTCAATAGACCATTATGCCTTTTTCTGCTGGCAATTTTGTATGCTCATATGTACTGTACATAAACAAAAAAATCTACTCCAACTCAAAAAAAGAAAAAATATTCTCTCTATCTCTGTGAACTCTATGGGGCTGTCGTGGAACTGTTGGTAGCTGTAGAACTTCCTGAGCAAGAAGGCAAGTCCAGTTACAGAAACAAGACATTTGGGGCTTTCTCAACTACAGTACTAGGCAGCAGGGCCAGATTAATGCAACATGGGGCCCTAGGCCCAGAAGAAATCTGAGGCTCCCCTCACCGCACCAGTGCCCCTCCACTGTGACCACACTCTTTGGTCATTGCATATTAGTTACTGAAATTTTTAAAACACATTTTCTTACTGTCACTAAAAAGTGGCATAAAACCTAAATAACCTAACTAAAATGCTTCAAGATGAATTAAACTAATAATATCACTATGAAAAAAAATATCGGTCCTAGTTTTGATCATTTAGAGAAAAAAATGTTCTAATTTGCCTGATACAAATATTGTTTTGGTTATGAAATGTCTTGATTTGCACTTCTGCCTCCCCCCCCCCCAAAACCCATACACACAATCATGTGCACTCGCAGTCTGGGTGTTACCATTTTGTCCTGTCAGGTAGTATGAACCAGGATTTGGGAGTTTTATCGGGTAGTGTAGGGCCCATCTCTGAAAAAGCATAGGTCCTAGGTGGTGTAGGAGTTAAACTGGTGGTTTACTGAAGGAGTCATGATGAATTACATAGATTATGTTGCAAAGTGAGTGACTATTAGAAGAAATAATTTCAGGGATCAAACATTTATGTTATTGATAACACGCCAGGATCAAATAACGGCAAGATTTATTGATGGGATGATGGAAATATATTCAGTGGTTCACCCTGAAAACAGAACTACATCAGCGCCAGAACTTCAAAATGAGTGGGATGAGGGAATAAAAAAAGTTACATTTTTAACAGTACAGTTGAAACGCATAGTAGATTTATTGATGTTTGGAGTGAGATTAACGAGTTCCTGACACAGTTGAGACAATGCTGAAAAAATGTAACATTTGGGTATAGATGTAGCTTATATTTTATATTTTACTACCAAGGGTATTTGCAAGAATGCATTATCTCTACCTTTTTTATCTCTGGCTGGCTGGCTGAACCTGACATCATAATTGTGATATTAAAATATGTTGCTGTGAAGATATTTGTGTTAGCATAAATAGGGGATTGTGATGCAATATGTAGAGAAGCAGTCAGAGTAGATATAATTCCCTAGTCTGACAGTTTCTATATTCTGTAACATAATCTCAAGGTTTTGCTCTGTAAATTTTGTAATCCTCATGTATTAATTGAACATTATTTACCCCATTTTATTTATGTGCTAGTACGATATGTATTTTACCTGCCTTTTATCTGTATGTGTTCCTGATCTATGTTCTCAGGGCCTACTTGTGAATGAGCCTGATCAATGGAGTTATTCCTGCAATAAACTTGAAACTTTAATCAGTCTGCTGGAGAGGGATCTTGTTTTCATCATTTCATGCAACTGTTTTCAGCCATATAGAGAACTGAGAATGAATTACTTAAATATATGAAGTAATAAAGAAAATGGAATGGAGCTGATTATAAATCTTACTTTTTGTTTAAGTTTTCCTAATGCTGTCAGAGGCTCTTTAAATATAAAGCATACATATTAAATTGCACTGTTAATCATTTATATTTAAGAGTAAAACTTGTTAAGTGGAGATTCTAAGTGGAAGGGAGAAACAAAGCAAAGGAAATGGGCATGTTCACACCTTACAGGTCAACCTGGCCATGGGCCCCTGAAGCAATCAGCTACACTTAACACCTAATTAGTTAGGTGAGAATCATGTCACAGTTCAGTCCCTGGCTTGCTCAAGATACCTAGAATTGAGTCCTATTTTTTTTTTCCCTCCTTACTTGCTCCTCTGGCCTGCCTCTCCTTTCGGCTGCTCAAGGACCCCTCCCCGACCCTCCCATCCTGATCCCCTTCCACTCACCTCACATCGCAGCCATCCAGAGGTGGCCTGGTGTATCCCTCTCACCGGATGGGTCCCTCTCCTCTGAGGGGGAAGGCACCCAGGAGGGGCAACCTGTGAGCTTCTACTGCCCAGTCCCTGGGTGCTGCTGGAGGTGGATTCCAGGGCCAGGGCACTTGAGCAGCAGGAGCCGCAGCCATCATCCGGCCGACTAGGGAGCCGAGTTTCCGCTTTTCTCCCCGGGGCCTGGTGTGCCACAGACATCTAGGCGTGCACTGATGTCCACCACTCCTTGTACAGTGGGGCTCGCTTGAGCTGTCACCCTCCCGGCCTCCGCAAGGAGGCGGCAGACAGCGAGCCACGTCCCCTACCTCCCCCCAGTGAAGGCGAGCAGTTGTAGGATGCTCAAGCCTTCTCCTCCCGGCCGGCTCTCCAGCGACCCGAGTCCGTTCTCGAACCCGGGTCACGAATTGAGTCCTTTACAAAACAAAATGCATCTCAGGTAGAAGAAAATTATACATAATAAATATATGTTGGAGATTGCTGTAGGCTCCTGGCAGTCAGGGCCCCAAGGCACATGCCTATGTTGCCTATGCCTTAATCTGGCCCTGCTAGGCAGTATTACTGTATATTATAGCACCGATTTGTGCCTTAAAAGCCTTATAAATACAATTTTATTTGTTCTGAGGTGCTTTTGTTACAGCGCCAAAACCAAAAGTACAGCGGAGCACAACCTCCAGTTTCGACTGCATAACTACAGCACAAGTGAGTGTCAGTGAGCTTGTGCAGAGGTCACCAGTCTATGCCAGGTGCTCGAGAAAGCACCACAGAGGCAAGTGCATCTGCCAGCATCAGCCACGGTAGTCAAAGTTTAGGCCAGACATTATACACAGTAAATATTTAATTTTGCATTCTTTTTAGTGTGTGCCAGTAAGAATCATCTAGTAGATCCTATAGGGGATTTATTGGAATTACCAGGCAAGGAAGGATCAATAATTAAATGTGTGGTCTGCTTAATATTTGCAGAAAAACCTCTCCAGAGTGACTTGCTATGCTTTGTATGCACTAAATGTCGAGCCTATAAAGCGCTCTCAGTAGATCTGAGATTAGTTAAAAACGAGCTCTGAAACATGACCGAAATAAATCAGAGGCTTTTATAAAAAACACGGGAGAATGATGCATTAAGTAAACAACATTCAATATGCAAATAAAAACAATGGTGGTAAAAGAAGACTTACAGACGAGGAATGAGAAAGCAACAACTCAACTATAGAAGAAAACAGAACAAAAAGGAGCTGGGAAGATTTAAATATCTCAAATGAAACCAACTGGTGCATGGTTAAACAAAAAGAAGAAGACAAAAAAGGGAGGAGAGTGGAGATTAGTAGTCTGGATTTACCTCTTCAAAGAGATAATCTATCTTGTCACATGATGAGCAGTTAGCACCTGATCCCACACCTAATGATGGGGCATACTCGGATAAAACCAGGCAGATCATAGTCATGGGGGACTTAATTATAAGACACTGTGACGCCACAATATGTCAAGGCAACAAGTTAAACAGAATGATGTAATACTTACCCGGTGCCGAAACTATGGATATGAAATTGAGATTATCAAAAATATTACAGCATGGAGGTAGCAACCTGGTTATAGCAGTACATGTGGGCACCAGCAACATTGGTTGCGATCATGAAATAATTTTGTGAAAAATTATTGAGCTTGAGCAGGGATATTAAAAATCATGGAGACACCCATATAATCTCTGGAATTCTACCAATCCCTAGATGGAATAAAGAAAAAATAATATAATCATTAGAATAAACACTCAGTTACAAAACTGGTGTCACAATTATGGTATCCATTTCCTACAATTATGGAATCAATTCAAGGACAAAAACAACTTTATTCTAATGATGAGATGCATAGTAAAGAGAGGGCAAACCTACTGGGGAAAAAACATAAATGACAAAATCCTTAACATTCATTTAAGCTGATGTCAAAGGTGGACAAATGGAAGAGCACCAATGAAAAGATAAAAACCAACAGTATAACAAAATAAATCACAACATAATCAAATGTCTACTTTGTAACTCCAGGGGGCCACTATTCAAAAGTTTGTACAGGCTGTAATGGGTCTTTGCCCATGCTAACTGGGGTTTGCACTGGATCCCCATAGTCAAAAGAGGATGCTGCATGGACAAAGAGTGTTATTGCCCATGCAAAACATAATGTAAGCATGCTGGCAAGGGGAGGGGTGTGGACATGAGTATGCATGCTACCCCATATTCATTGGCTTCATGCTGCACAAAAGGGTTTAGCACTGTCCTTTTGTGCAGCACAAATACCACTGAACAAAACTCTGACTTAACTCTGGGCAACCCTAGCGACTGCAGAGGGAATGCTACCACCTAGCTGGTTGGCCGCTGGAGGAGCACAACCAACCCCTGTGATCCATGGCACCCCCCTCACCAATTGTTGACCCATTCTGTATAGTAATAATCCCTGATGCTAGTGGTCCCCTCTCACCAATCACAGGCATATTCTGTATAGTAATATATCCCTGGTGATAGTGCCCCCTCCCCGCTGATCACCATCCCTGTGTAAATAATACGATCCCCAGTGGTAGTGGTGCCTCCTCCTCCTCTGATCCCAGTCCCATACATAGAAAAACTGCCCTGGTGTGTGCCCTCCCTCTGATCCTGGCCGCCATCGCACAATCTCATATCCCTGGTGGCAGTGTTCCCTTCCCCCGATTGACAGCCTGGAAGTTCAAGCAACCCCTCCCTAGCTCCAGTGGTTCCCCTTCTGCAGTACCTGGCACTCTTCCCCCCCCCACTCACCACAGTGGTGGTACCGAGGGTACATACAGTGACTTGCACAGCCCTCCTCACACCTCCTCGGCCAGCCACCATATGTCCAGGTAGGGAGTGCACCTCTTATTTATAGGACACGGCACATCAACCTGTCCTATAAATAAGAGGCGCGCTCCTTGTCTGGACATACAGCAGCTGGCTGAGGAAGTGTGAGGAGGGCTGTGCCAGTTGTGTGCACCCGTGGCACCGCCACTGAGGAAATGGTGATTGGGGGTGTCCGGTGCTGCGGAGGAGGGGGGAACCACTAGATATCAGGGAGGGGTTGTTTGAACTTCCAGGCTGGTGATCAGGGAGGAACGCTACCACCGGGGACATGAAATTGTATGATGGCAGCCAAGATGGGAGGGAGGGCACCACTACCACCAGGGCAGTTTTCCAACTTATGGGACTGGCATCAAAGGGAGGATACCACTACCACCAGGGTAGTTTTCATAATGTACGGGGCTGGGATTGGATGGAGGGAGGGCACCACTACCATCAGGGATCATATTATTTATGGTGGAGATGGTGATTGGCTAGTGGGGGACCACTAGCACCAGGTATGTATAATAGCAGCCGCTTAATAGGGAATGCCCTGGTGGTGGGCTTTTTGTCCCGATTAAGTGGCCAGCCCATTTAACAGAAGCCATTGAAATGGCTTGTCTCACACACAGTAAAGCTGCTCTGGCATCTGAACTGTACTGTGTGTATGTAGAGACCACAATAATGTCATTTTAGCTCTTTTTACCTGACTCTGTTCTGATACTGGTAAGAGATGCAGTTTGTGAGAGAGACCATCAAACATTTAGAAAATAAAATCCATCACTCTGCTGTGGTGTGGTATCTGTCTCTCATGTGCGCTCTTGCAGTGTCATGGCATTTATAAAAAAAACAAACAGCACAATTTGTGAGAGAGAGAGAGAGAGAGAAAGCGAGAGAGGAACAGCACATCAGACCGGAGGCATAAAAAAAAACAAAAAACGAGCGCACTGTGTCTTTCTCTCTCTCCACTGTCTACCCTGACATCACTGTGTTTTATTTATTTATTTATTTTTAATTTAGTTTTTGTTGACTGGGTAAGTGCACTAGACAAATCCTGCCTATTTTCAGGCACGACTCGGGGGAAGGGGATACAGATGAATGCCAACTGATCTTGAACCAGATTAAGCTGTTGGTGGTATTTTTAGTGAATGAGGGAAATTTGGCCAGGACACCGGGGAAATTCCCCTACTCTTTTTGATAAGTGCCACGGGATCTTTAACATCCACCTGAACTACCACCAATCCAGGCAGATGGGACCTCGGTTTTAATGTCTCATCCAAAAGACTGCACCTCAGAAGTGCAGCACCCCTCTCATGCTGCACTACAGTGTCAGTACTGGGATATTAACCCAAGTGCCAGATGTGGGAACTGAACCCACAGCCCTCTGATCTCCCGGCCTCAGAGGTGAGTGTGCTACCTACTGAGCCACTGACACTGCTATTGCAGCATGTTGCAGCATGGTCTTTCTCTCTCTGCTGGAACTGCAGCTTGTCAGGTACATTTTCTTTCTCTCTTCCCACCCGTCCACCCCAATATCACTCTGTTGCATCTCTCTGCATCTGAATGGAGCTTCGCTGGTGCTGGAATGGAGAGCTGAACAGTGACTTGGCATTTGATAAAAAAAGTGAGCACATTATGTATGAGCGAGAGAGAAAGAAAGAGAGTGAAAGCGAGAGAGGAACAGCACATCGGACTGGAGGCAAAAAAAAAAAAAAAGAAAGTGAGCACACTCTGTCTCTCTCACCCGCCCAGACATCACTCTGTTGTGGTGTGGTCTCTCTCTCGCCCCGCTGGAACTGTCAGGCCTTAAAAAAAAAAAAAAAAAGTGAACTAAGTCTCTCCCTGTTCCCTGCCCGCTCAGCTAGAACCATTTAAGTTCAGCAGTTGTTTGGAGCTGACAGTTTGGGAGCGAGGAGCTGGAGCCACTAATCCATTTTCACACAGGAGCCACTAATCCCTTTTCACACATAATTAGGTGTGAAAAGGGTTTAGCAGCTCAGCAGGAGGACCAGTCTGGCATGAAATCATCCCCATTAGGTGGATAGGGTGTCCCATTTAAGCAGTTACAGGCCCCATAGGATAACATAGCCAATTAATCAGTATCCGGTGGGACGTCCCAATAGAGCAGACATCCCTTTTATCTGTGTCCCGATAAAGGGGCTTCTACTGTATTATTAAAAGAATGGGCTGGCGATTGGTGGGGGAGAGGAACCACCAGCACTATAATATACAGCACAAGCCAGTGATTGGGGGGGGCACTAGCACCAGGGATGTATTACCATTCAGAATGGGTTGTCGATCAGTGGGGGGCACTAGCATCAGGGATGTGTGCATGTCTCTGACTGGGCAATGTGGAAGTGCACCACCGCACTTACCTGCCTTGCTACCCATGTAAATGAGACCACAATGGGCATGCAAATAGCCCCTTAGTGCCTTGCATGTCCTATGGACTCATCTGCATGGGTCCCTTTCAATACTGGAAATAGTGCTCTGGCGCTTTCAGTCTGGTGGCATCCTTCATGGCTTAGCACTGGGCCAACATGGCCCTATCTTCAGTCAAATAACACCAGTGTGCTTTTCGACTGAATATAGTATGTTCAGGCGCCTGGGCAGTCGTAAAGTGCAGCACAAATTTTTGCATTCTGCCTTGCACATATTTGAATGTCTGGCCCCAGAAGTCTTAATAATAAACAACTTGGATTAGAAGCACTACTAATTTCCCCAAATGATGGGGATGACATCGTCCTAATCACTGAAACCTGGTGGACACCAGGGGATACTTGGGGGAAGAACCTGAACAGTTACCATTTATTTATCTGTAATAGAAAATTAGAAAAGGGGAATGAGTGGTATTGCTATCTATATATATATATATATATATGTACATACATGTATATCTGAGAATTTCACAACTACTGACATATTTGATGCAATTTGAAACCCACAGTCCAAAAGTGAAACAATGTGGCTGAAAATAACAGATGGGATGTCAGGGGTCAAAAATGTGGGTGTGTGTTACAGACCTCCTGACATGGATGATGCCACAAAGGAAGAATTAATACTGGAGCTAGAAACTACATGTGACATTGGGGAGTCTGGGAGACCTCAATTTTGGTGACATTAGTTGAACAAATAACACAGGCTACTTTCAGGCTAGTAAACAATTTCACATTACCTGCAATCTCAGAAGAAGCCAGAAGGGGAAGGAAACATATTCAATTCAGTGCCTTACAGTAACTGGTAATTGCTATTTTTCTTTTAAACTTAGATTGTGGGCTTTTAGTGACACTGTACTTTCTTTGTTGTCTTTACTTAGAATTGTTTTTGGGCTGTTGAAAATTTAAAACGTAGTGGTGGTGTATTTCTGTGCTGTCTTTAATTGCTGCAAATTTTCACCCCCCCTTCCCCCAACTCTTAATTATATGCCCTGTTAAATCTGATTGACAGGAGCTAAACACAGGGTATAGTAAGGGGTGTGGAGTAGGAGGGGCATAAGGGGGAAGAAGCCCACCCTCAGCGCGAGAAGTGTTTTGACTCATTTATTTATTTATTGGTTTATTTTCTTTTTTAAAGAAAAGTATCTGAGGATCAGTGGCAGGATTTTTAGGACAGTAAAGTAATAAAAAGGGAACTAGGAGAGCTTCAGTAGCAGACAAGTAGTGGAGTAGCAGTATAATTGCAGCATAATGTGGGGAGTGGTGCAATGCAGTGGCTGTGGAGCAGCCATATTCAGGCAGGCCTTCTGGACACTGAGGTGCTGCCCTATCTGCATGCATCTCTCTGGACTGCGGAATGAGGTAGCCAGACTCAGAGTGGAAGCAAACTGGGTCAGGAGTACCATCACCCCTATCCAGAAACCACCCAGTCCAATGCAACTGCCTCAAAGGATGCTGAGAACGAGGAGCACTTGGATGACAGTGGGCTCAGGGTGGGTTAGAGCGGTCAGGCAGAGGCACTTCCCAGATCCTATTCCACTCAAGAACTCATATGCCACACTGGCAAATGGGGACAACCAAATAGAGGTACCCAGAGAAGTGGAAGGAAAGGATGTGGAGGTTAGCCAAGGAGATGACCTCAGCGGGAAAGCAGTGGACCCCAGAGGAGGAGGAAGTGAATCCTGGTGGGGGACTCCATCATAAGAGGGATCCAGCTAGGAACACAGGAGGTGGAGGACAGGGAGGTGAGGTGCCTACCAGGTGCCATGGCATGGAGGGATGGAAAGAAGATCCTGGGGATCATTGGGAAGGCAAGACGGGAGGGTGAGCTGGATGTCATTACCCACCTAGGTACTAATGACCTGGCAAATGAGGAGCCAAAGGAAGTTCAGGAAGAGTTTAGGAAATTGGGAAGGGGTCTCAAGCAAGTAGCTACTTCTGTCACTTTCTCAGAAGTACTACCTATGAGAGGCAAGGGAGAGCATAGGTGCATGCACCAGGAACTTTAACTCATGGTTGAAGAACTGGTGCTGTGAGGAAGGGTTTGGATTCATTGGCAACTGGGGACCCACTTGGAGGGATGGAGGTTTGTTCAAGCCTGACGGCCTGCATCCATCCTGGAGGGGAATCCAAGCACTCAATGATAAGTTTAAATGCTACATTGACAAGCATTTAAACTAGCAAATGGGGGTGGCAGGCCAGCAAGGAGGGTACCTACTTGCTCACCCCCCACAGCTAGCAGTGGAACCAGTGAACCAGAGGAGTGGCTACCTCTACAAAGCAGTGTGCAAAAGATGGAGATTAGCACCCAAGAGGTGGATAGGCAGAAAAGGGGCAACATTCAGCAGAAGGGCAGACAGCAAGGAGAACCAGGATAAAGGACAACCAAGGAAGGGGCTGGAGTAGAACAGCAAACAGTCTAGGAGGTCAAATCATGGAAAGCCATGTGCAAATGCCAGGAGCCTTAGCAACAAGATGGAAGATCTGGAGGTTGTCATGGTGCAGTCAGACTTGGACATTGTGGCCATCACTGAAACCTGGTGTAATGATAACACGACTGGGAGATGGCCATACTTGGCTACAACATATTCAGAAGAGACATGGCAGGCAGGAAGGAGGAGGAGTGGCACTGTATGGAAAAATGACTAAGGGCCACAGAGATCCAGGAGGAACAAAATGGGGAGAGATACTGTGGGTTAAGCTGGAAATGAAAATGGGGCCAGCCATCCACACAGGTGTGGTCTATAGACCACCAGCCCAGGAGGAAGAAACAGATAGGGAGCTGATGCTAGCCATCCAAAAGATGGCAGACAAGGGTGAGGTAGCACTGGTTGGAGACTTCAATACTCTAGATGTGGACTAGAGCATCCCAGCAGCAGCATCAACTAGGAACAGATTTATCCTGGACTCCCTTCAGGGTGCCTTCCTCAAGCAACTGGTCATGGAACCAACTCGACAGAAAGCAATACTGGACCTTGTGCTCACAAACAGGGACAGTGTGATGGGGGTAACAGTGGGGGAGCACCTGGGGAACAGTGACCACCAGTCATTGTGGTTTGAAATCACAGAAAGAGCAGAACCAAACCACACAAAAATACGTATCCTGGATCTTAGGGGGGCAGACTTTGGGAAAATGGGGAGATACTTGAAAGAGGCATTGAGGGAATGGGACAGGAATCAGGGGTTGAGGAACAGTGGGCAGTATTTAAAATGGGGATTACAAGAACAACAGAATTATGCATTAAGCAGGTTAGCAAGAGGAAAATGAAGAGGAGACCATTATGGTTTTCCAAAAGGTAGCAAAGAAAGTGAAAGCCAAAAGATTGCATTCAGGCAATACAAAAGACACAGGCAGAAGGGATAGGGAGAAGTACCAGGAGAAGCAAAGGGAGGCAGGGAGGTCAGTAAGGGAAGCCAAAGCTCAGACAGAAGAACACATTGCAAAATCAGTGGGTAGAGGGGACAAAACCTTTTACAAGTACATAAGTGAAATAAGAAAGGCAAAGGGAGGGATAGTGAGACTGAAGGGGGAGGATGGGGGACGTGTGGAGGATGACAACAGTAAAGTTGACATATTGAACAGGTATTTCTGCTCAGTCTTTACGGAGGAAGAGGAGGGTAATGGGTCTGAAGGGAGTACAAGGGGTGAGAATGGTGCAGAAATGGACACAAGTCCCTTTACACGAGAAAGGGTCATGAAGGAACTGGAAGTAATAAGAGTTGATAAAGCAATGGGGCCAGATGGGGTGCACCCAGGTCCTTAAAGAACTAAGAGAGGTGGTGGCTGAACCTCTGGCTATCCTGTTTAGCCGATCACTGGAAACAGGGAGGTACCCAAAGACTGGAGGACAGCAGATGTAGTCCCTTTATACAAAAGTGGGAACAAAGAGGAAGCGGGAACACAGACCAGTCAGCCTCACCTCGGTAGTGGGGAAGATCATGGAAGCACTACTGAAGGAGGGTGGTAGAGCATCTGGTTGTCAATGGACTACGGGACCCAAGGCAGCATGGTTCACCAAGGGAGGTCATGTCAGACCAGCCTTGTTGAATTTTGACTGGGTGACTGGGAGGTGGATCAGGGGAGGGCAGTGGACATGGCCTATCTGGACTTCAGCAAGGCCTTTGACACTGTGCCACATAGAAGACTATTACACAAACTGGGGAATATGGGTGTGGGCAGGACAGTAGTGTGGTGGGTAGGTAACTGGCTGGGTGGCAGGACACAGAGGGTGGTGGTAAATGGCTGTCACTCCACAGAGGGAAGAGTGACCAGTGGGTACCACAGGGATCAGTGCTGGGACTGGTCCTATTCAACATCTTCATCAGTGACATTATGCAGGACCTAGAAGGCAGAATTTCACTGTTCTGATGACACAAAGCTCTGTAACAGAGTAGACACACCAGAGGGTGTAGACAGAATGAGAAGGGACCTGCAGAAACTTGAAGAATGGTCAGGGGTTTGGCAGTTGAAATTCAATGCAAAGAAGTGCAAGATAATGCATGTGGACACAAAACCCTGGCACAATATATCAGTTGGGGGGTGAGGATATAGCATGCACCAAGCAGGAAAGGGATCTTGGGGTTATCATCTCTGATGACCTCAAGGTAGGAAACAGTGTGACAAAGGCAGCAGGTAAAGCAAATAGGGATGCTGGGATGCATAGGCAGGGCATCACCAGCAGGAAAAGGGAGGTCATAATTCCACTATACAAGACACTCAGTGAGGCCCCACCTGAGTACAGTGTACAGTTCTGGAGACCTTACCTACGCCAGGACATAGACAGGGTAGAGAAGGTTCAGAGGAGGGCAACAAAGATGGTGCATGGATTGCATCACAAGTCCTATGAAGACAGGTTGAAGGAACTGAACATGTTCTCCCTGGAGGAGAGGAGGGAGAGAGGGGATATGATAGAGACATACAAGTATCTTACAGGGAGGAACAGGGTGCAGGAATACACTATTTTTAAGCGAAAAAGATGTTCCAGGACTAGAGGGCATGGGATGAAGTTGGAGGAGGGCGATTCAGAGGAAATGTGAGGAAGAACTTCTTCACAGAACAGGTGGTGGACAAGTGGAACACCCTGCCAGAGGAAGTGGTGAGGGCTGAAACAATCACGGGATTTAAGAATGCATGGGATAGACATAAAGGAATTCTGGAGGTCAGGGGTAAGGGGCAACAGACTTCTAAGAAAACATAAACTGAACTTACAAGCTCAAATGGGCAGACTGGGTGGGCCATAGGCCCTTATCTGCCGACACTGTCTATGTATCTATGTATAATCAATTAAATCTGATACAACATATAGAAAGTCCCACTAGAGAGGGAAAAATTCTAGACATCATTCTCAGTTCAGAAAATATAAACATTACTGACTGTAAAGTCGGACGGCATCTAGGTGACAGTGATCACTGTAACATTCATTTTAAGAGGAAACAATACAGAACAGCTATTAAAGGCAACACCCAAAGCTATCTATATAATACAGCTGACCTATTTAATATTATAGACACTTTCAAAAAAATAGACTGGACTGTACCGTAAAAAATAAATCAACCAAAGATATGTGGCTTCACATAAAAAACATCATTCTTGAGATACAGTATGTGACAAACATATAAAACAATAAGTATAATAATGAAGGGATCAAATCAGAATGGTTCAATAAGGATGTGAAAAACTTATCAAAAAGAAAAACAAGGTATAGGAACAATACATTAAAACAATAACAATAGACTCTTGGTCATTATATAAAAATGTACATGCAAAAAAAAAAAACAGTTTAAAAGGGCAATGGAATTAAAACTGGCCACAAACTTTGCATTTTTTTTTATTATTCTATTGGTTTTAATGTGTTTTTATTGACAAACTTGTACAGCACTTTGATGTTTTGAATTGCGCTATAGAAATAAAGATTATTGTTGTTAAACTCCAACTGTAACAGCAGCAAACAGTTCTTCAGCTATGTCAACTCCCTTAAAAAACAAAAACTGAGATACGTGTATGCCCACTAATTATTTTGAGGGAAATCAAGTTACAGTTCCGACCCAAATGGCAAATGCATTTAACAACTACTTTTGCTCTGTCTTTTCTCAAAATATCCAGTTACTATCGCAAATGGCAGCCAGCAATGAAAAGGAAATTCACAAAAGGCAGAGACAATATTAAATAAAATCAATAACTTAAAAAAACAGTGTTCTTCTGGTCCTGACAAGATTACAGCTCAAATGTTGAAAATACTTGGCACTCGCATAGTACAGTATATCCATTACAACTATTACATGAAACATTGATAGCACAAGGACAGATCCCAGAAGACTGAAGATAGCAACTGTTGTGCCAATATATAAGGGGACTAGAAATTAAGTAAACAACTATCAACCAATCAACTTAATTTTGGCTCCAGGGAAAATATTAGAAACTACAGTATAATTAAAGATAAAATAATTGAACATCTAAAGAATATCAACAATATTGACAGGGAACAACATGGATTTGTGTCAAGAAGATCTTGTGTCACAAATATATAAAATTGTTATGAAAAAGTAACGCTTATGCTTGCCTTGGACTAGAAGAAACTAGCAGAAATCATAATTATAGACTTTTGCAAGGCGTTTGATACTGTTTCACACTAGACTACTACAGAAAAAAATCAGTAATTATACATACTCATTTGGTTAAATGGATAAGCAAATTGGCTGAATAACAGGACCCAGAAAGTTAGTATAAATGGACACCTATCAGAGGAGGGGAGGGTCACTACTGGCATATCACAAGATTCTTTACTTGGACTGATTATATGTCAAATATTTATATCTGACATTAACATCAACACACTTAACTGGTCCAGTAAATACACATATGATTCCAAGATCAATGAAGTAGTAAGTATACTTGAAAAATCTCATCCTTACTATCAGATTTAGATACAGTTTTGGTTTGGGTACATAAATGGGGAATGAAATTCAGTCTTCAAAAATGCAGCATAATGCACTTTGGTAAACAAAAGAATTATCTACTCATTCATACTTAGTAACACCATACCCTAATCTGACTGCTTGCTATATGCACACTGCACTTGGGGCCCTACCCCCTCCTTTTTTTAATGCTTAGCAACTCCTTTTTCTTTTGACAACTGACATGTCTCACCGTTCGGTTCTGTATCTTGTCTGTTTGTTGAAGTCCTGTTCTTCCCTGTTCACAATTATTATTGTGTATTCTATTTACCCTGCTGTTTACCCTGTATTTTGCAATCCTTTGTATAATTTGACTACCCTGTTGTGTTGTAATATCCTGACATGGAACCTATGTAAAGAGCTTTTAACTCATAGGTTTAATCCGAGAATGCAATCAATCAATCAATAAATAAATAAATACCCAGTATAGTGGAACATGAAAAAGGCTTCGGAGTCATCATCTCAAGCACCTAAAGCAAAAACATAATGTTCTGTTGCTATGGCAAAAGCAAACAGAGTCTTAAGGAATATTAATAAACATGCCCATAGCAGCAAAGCACAAGTGATTATGCCACACTACAGGGCCTATGTAAGACCTATACTGGATTATGGTAGCAAAGTATGGTGTCCTTCGAAAAGAAGTGAAATAATGAAAGTAGAAAGAGT
This sequence comes from Neoceratodus forsteri, assembly GCA_016271365.2. Lineage (NCBI taxonomy): Eukaryota > Metazoa > Chordata > Ceratodontiformes > Ceratodontidae > Neoceratodus > Neoceratodus forsteri. The sequence continues at coordinate 757,038,896 of CM057454.1, forward strand.
CAACTGTAGAGCCACAAAAATAATTTATGACATAAAGGACAAAAGATACGGCACTAGAATCAATAAACTAAATCTCATGTCCTTAAAGACCCAGATGCATGAGAGGGGACCTGTTACTCATGCATGACATAGTAAAGTTCTCATATACTGCATGATAAATAAAATTAACATTGATTTTAAGAACTAAAATGTTACCAGAGGACATCTGCTTCAGTTTCAGTCAACTAAGTTCAATATGAATAATAGGAAACATTATTATTCACAGAGGATTATCAACCCTTGGACTAGATTACCAGTAGATATTATCACTAGCAAAACAAAATCTGAATTCAAATTAAAACTTGATGGGCACAATTTGGGTGAAGCTTCAATGAGGTATTACATTTAGAGCACAGAAGCTATTCATAGGGTACTGCCTACTCATGATCCTATGTCCGCAGTAGTAGTAGTAGTAGTACTAGTAGTAGTAGTATGCTGGTTCTCCTAGTATGCCTGAATATGGCATATTTACTCAGGTTTGCATATCATCTCCTGTGTGCCTGCTTTGGTGTTAGCTGGTTTGGTTATCCTGTGAGCTTGTCTCTGGTAGGGAACTGAGGCATCATGGGACTGCCCCCATTATATGGGCAGCAATGATGCATGCCAACGTGCATGGCCCCAGCTATCAAAATATTCTGGGTGGTCCTGATGCCGACAGCTTACAGTTCCACGATGTGACTCAATGGAGGAGATTTTCCCAACTATCTACTAGTTTGGTATGTAACCATTCTTTCCAAAAAAACAGAGGTAGGAGATCAGGCCTCTTCACTGCTTTAAAGTCTGAATCACAGACTCTACCAGGAGCCCCAGAAGGAGTCCGTCAGTTTAGGTATAAATAGCAAAGGATCAGTCTTAAATGCATGCAGAGGCTAGGCATGACCACCAAGCCCAACAGACACAGGAAGAAGTGCACTTTCTAAACAACACAAAAATAATCAAGCTCACAATTAAGACTGACATGCAAAACGATTTATTGTATCCAAAATCCAAGGTTGACAAGATAGAATATTCCATACAATAGCTACCAGGTGCCCTGACACTTACCAGGTGGGCCTTGGCAGGTGGTTGAAGAGCTGGGGCACCTTGTTGGCTGTTGCACATTGGTGTTAAATATTGAATTTTTTCAGTCTTGGATTTTGGACACAATAATTCTTTTGCACATCAGTCTAAACTGAAAGCTTAATTATGTTTGTGCTGTTTTGATAAGTGCACCTCTTCCTGTGTCATTTGTGTCTACTGTGGGACTGCTCACCCTTAAGCTGCACTCCAACTCCAGCACCACTGACCATAGGCTTGTTTCCTGACTTGTTGAGACTCTCAAGCCCACCTCACCTATGCCCAGATATGTATTATAACTCCTGGGGCCTTGGTGCCATGACAGCAATTGCCCTTGTTACATAAATAAGTAGAGAGTATCAACATGTGGGGAGCACCCTACCCAGCTCCTGCTCCCCAGCCAGCCTCCATCCACTTTATTAGCTCAGTGCTCAAGCCAGTGGTTATAGTCCATGGAGGTGCATGCAGGCCAGCAGTGCCCCCCAAAAACGGACTCCAACTTGGCGGCCTCTACTCCGGAACATCCCACTGATTATAGGGCCTTGACAGAAACTTGACACTCTGTCAGCCACCAGGGAGGGAACCCAGAAGACCCAGACCTGACCCTGCTAGCTGCCAACAGCTGACTAAGTGGTAAGCCCATAAATATTTGATGACTACTTAGGTAATAAGAAAAAGGTTGTGGGCGACTGGAGAATGGAAGAGCAGGCCAGAACAGGACCCCAAGTATATAGAAACAGAGAATATGTCAGTAAAAAAGAACTGGTGAGCCGACATAGTCTGCCCTATATTTCCTGCCTATTACAACATCCTGGACTCTGTTCAGTCACAGGTGTCCCTCTGTCATTCCTTTCCACTACCTATTATGCCAATGTGCCTTTCCCATGCATGCCTGAAGCTACTCACTGTCTTCGTACCCACCACCTCTCCTGGCAGACTGTTCCAGGCATCCACCACCCTGTCTGTGAAGAAGTATTTCCTCACATCCCTCTTAAACTTCCCCTCCTCAAGCTTCATTGCATGCTCCAGTGTTCTGGCACTCCTCCTTGGAAAGAGACTCCCCTACAGCACTTTGTTCACCTTCATGAGTATTTATAGGTCTCAATCATGTCCCCTCTGACTCCCCTGTTTTCTATAGAATACAGGCTGAGCTCCTGCAGTCTCTCCTTCTATGGTTTCTCATGCAAGCCCTGCACCATTTTGGCAGCCCTCCTCTGGACTGCTTCCACACTGTCAATGTCCTTGTGGAGGTGCGGCCTCCAGAACTGAACACAGTACTCCATGCGGGGTCTTACTAGTGAGCAATGCAGTGGCAGCACCACCTCCCTTCTCCTGCTAGAAATCAATCAATCAATCAATCAATCAATCAAACTTTATTTAACCAGGCAAAATCACCCTTGAGCAAGCTGATTTACAAGATGGTCCTGGGCAATTAGGACACACTCAGCTACTAAGCACTAACAGAGTTGCAGAATACTTACATTGCACAAAAAAAAGGATCACCAGATACAATATAACAAGAGGTTTCAGGGCTGGGGAATACATACAATGCACAACTATCCACGAATAAATATAAGACTGGGTACAGAAGGTTTCAGCAGTGGAGGGGCTTTAAAAGACAGCTATCACATCGTTACAATAACTAAGGGAAAGCAAGAAGGGAGAGTGAGGGTACCACTCGAAGAAGACCCCATGGGTGAAGGAGAAAACAAGATGGAGGTAGGTAAGTGTGATTATGAGTATATACAAAACAAAAAAGGGGGTAGGTAAGGGTGTGATTACGAGTATGGACAGAGCAGGCAGAGGGGAGACGTGGACAGTTAAACAGAAAGTAGACATGAACAAGGCAAAGTGCTAAGGAAGTACCTGTAAGTGCTTAGTGTTTTGGGAGCCACAGGAGAAAGATGGAATGTGGTCATCTGCGGCAAGCACACAAGACCCTCAGATTGCGAGCAAGCAGCCTCCTAAAAGTGTGAGGCCTCGGAAGGGAAGAAATCCTAAGTGTCTTTTGTATAGAATTCCAGAGGGAGGGCAGAGAAAAGTTAATAGCTGCTGAGCCATGTCTTGTCCTTATTTTGGGTACCTTAAGGGAGACTAGAGAAGAACTCCTTAGGCCATACGCTCCCTTGGTGCACTCAAAGAGAATAGAAATATAGGCTGGTAGCTTATCGGATAGTGCCCTGTATAGCCACATGAGGGCGTTTTTTTGTCTTCTCAAGGTGAGGGAGGGCCAATCTACTGCCTGATAGAGCAAGCAGTGATGGGTACTCAGTGGCATGTTTAGGATACATCTCAGTGAGCGATGGTAGAGGGTGTCAAATTTGCATAGTACCTGGTTGGGGCAGTGGCTGTAAAGAAGGTCTACGTAGTCGAGCAACGGTAGAAAAGTTGTTTGGACAAGTCGCTTCCTGGCTTCAAGTGTAAGGAGGTGCCTTATTTGATAAAATATGCCTAGTCATTGCCTAAGCTTTTTTGATAACTCGTTAAAGTGAGCCATGAAGTTGAGCCTGTCATCCAGCCAGACTCCCAGGTACTTGAATTTGTCCACTAGTTCCAAGGCTTCGCCAATTAATGTATAAATCTGGAGGCTTGGAGGTGGTCCTGTTCTGAGGGAGGCGTGTGATGAGATAATCATAGCTTTGGTCTTTTTGGTGTTAAGCAGAAGCTTGAGCTTTATTAAGTTGTGTTGAAGGATGTCAAAGTCTAACTGAAGCTCATTGTGGGCTATGTCTAGTGAGGGATTAATGGTATATAGTACTGTATCATCAGTGAATAGATGGACAATACCTGTGCGAATGCGGGAGTCTATATGGTTTATATAAATTGCAAAGAGAATGGGGCCCAAGATGGAACCTTGTGGCACACCACACGGCATGAACTTTAGTGGGGACAGCTCCCCTTGATCTTTAATCTATTGCATTTGGTTGGTGAGATAACATTCAAACCACTGTAGGGCAATGTTGTTTATAATGATACTACTCAAGACATTAAGTAAAATCGGATGATCCACTGTATTGAAGGCCTTGCTCAGATCTAGAAAGAGGGCATAAATATATTGCTTAGCGTCCAGAGTGATTTGCCAGTCATTGGACACTTTGGCAAGGGCAGATACAGTGCTGTGTTTGGGTCTAAAACCCGATTGTGCAGGATTTAGAATGTCTTCAGTGTCAAGGTACTCCCTAAGTTGACGATTAAAAATTTTTTCCAGGATCTTTAAAAGGATTGGGAGAAGGGAGATAGGACGGTAGTTGTTCAGGTCAGTAGGGTCCCCAGACTTGAAAAGAGGAATGATGTGCGCTACTTTCCAAATTGGTGGTAACTTTCCTCGGGCCAAGAAACTATTGAAGAGGTGGACGATTGGAGCTGTCAGGTAATAACAGCCAAGTTTCAAGAAAAACGATTCTAAGAAATTAGTGCCAGCACTCTTTTTTGTGTTCAGGGACAGAAGGAGATCTTCCACCTGTTTAAAGGTTACTGGGTGGAAGCAAAAGGAGGAATTCCTCAGATTAACGGTGGTGCCATGGCTAGGGCCGTTGTTGGCATCACAGCAGACACTTACTTTACTGGCAGGTGAGACATCAAACGCAAGACCTGCTGTGGCAAAGTGACTATTAAGCTGTTCAAGGATGTCCGCCCTGTCCGTGTAAGAGCCATCTCCTACCACTATCCTGGCAGGCAAGGGAGAGTTCCCCACCCTATGCAACCCAGCATCTGGCTGGCCTTGCCTACTGCCTTGCTGCACTGTTCTGCCACCTTGAGACCATCAGATATGATCACCCCAAGGTCCCTCTCTTGGTTGGTGACTGTAAGTACTCTCCCCCATTTTATACATGGCTATACACAGTCCTCGGGTTTCCCCACCCCAGGTGCATGACTTTGTACTTTTTGGCATTGAAACCCTGCTGCCACACACTAGACCACTTCTCTAGTTTCCTTCGATCCCTTTAAATTCACTCCACCCCCTCTTGGGTGTTCATTCTGTTGCAGATTTTTGTGTCATCTGCAAAGAGACACACCTTTCCCTCCAGTTCCTCAGAAATCTCACTTAAGAAGACACTGAAGAAAAGAGGACCCAGTACCGATCCCTGTGATACTCCACTGATCATTCTCCTTCCCCTGAGTGACTGTCATTTATCACCACCCTCTGCCTCCTATCTTTCAACCAGTGTGATACCCAGTTTGCCACCTTCTGCCCCACTCCCTGGTTGCTAAGTTTCTTTATCACCCTCCTGTGTGGTAGAGTGTCAAAGGCCTTGCTGAAGTTCGGATAGGCCACATGTACTGCCCTGCCTTGATTCACCTCCCTCTTAAACCCAGTCAAAAAAATATATGAGATTTGTTTGACATGACCTGCCCCCTGTAAAACCATTCTGCTGGTGGTCCTGCAGCCCATTTTCCTCCATGTACTTTTTCACTCTCTTCTTCAGCAGGGTTTCCATCAATTTCCCCACCACTGATATGAGATTGACTGCTATGTAATTGCTAGTCTCCTCCCTGCTCTTGCTCTTGTGCAGAGGGACCCTATCAGCCCTCTGGAACCACCCCCTGTCTCCAATGAGGTGCTGAATAGTGTTGCTAGAGGGGCAACTAGCATTGTACTCAGCTGTTTACTGGTTCCTGTTCAGTCTTTTCTATTTTTCAAAAGTGGAGTAGTGTCCACTCCCCGTTCCCCACTTCCTGGTGTCTGCTCACACATGCTGATCCATCCCTTCCCCCTCCACAGTGAAGACTGAGCAGAAGTACTTGTTTAAATTTTTGCTTTTACTTGGTCTTTTTCTGCACAGTCCCCCCCTCCCCCCACACACACTCTCCTGATCTGCCTGATATGTGGAAAAAAAAAACAGTTACCAGTAGTCCCAACCCCCCAGTGCAATCATCCCCAAATCCTGAGGTTCAGCAAGGAGACCCTGAGATTCCCCCCATGCCTCCCAGCCCTGTCCCAGTAAATAACAAGGAGGGTGGTCTATACCTGAAATATGAGGAATGCAGGGTTAAGCATGCAGCAGGAAATACTGTCCCATTAATGCAACTGCTGCTGGAAGTGGACTAGAATGTCCTGTATAGCTTGCAGTTTTTCAGGTTGGCACATGGCATCAATCAACACTACTAAATATGCTCCTATTGCCTTATTGTCCTTTGTTGAAACTGGTGTGAGGCCCCGTTGTCTGTTTCTGTGATTTCCTGATGGCCATGGTGGAAAGGGAATCTCTATCCCATGGAGAGCAAAGTCTGCTTTGGCCTCTTCAGCAGAGTGGCGCAGTGCTGTCCTATCAGGAAAATGTGTCCTTAATCTGGCTGGGAAAGAGGTCTGAAACTTTATGCCCACCTGCTTCAACACCTTGAGATATGGGGAATATGCTATACACCACACCTGAATTGAAAGCACATAGTCTTGATCACAGTACAATTGAGTGGTACCCCACTCAATTGTGCCCTTCCTTCAGACTACTGCCAACACAGTTTCTTTTGTGCAATAGCTCAAAAATTGCATGACAGTGAAACATGGCCTTTGATTTAGGCCTGGCTGCAGAGACAAGGACTGATATATTCTCTTGATACCAATCTGGGGGTCTGGGGGTAACTCCAGTGCCGGGTGGAGCAGGCGATCAATATATTCAGTAATGTTCTGGCCCTCCCTTCCCTCCAGAAGACCAAAAAGTCTTATATTTTGCCACCTCAGATGGCCCTCCAAATCAATTTACTTTTGCTCAAGCTGAAGCTGCTTCTTTCGATAAAGATCAAGGATAAGTTCAGTCACTTGATCTGCGGTCAGAGAGCTCACTGAGCACATCCTGCATCTCTTTTTGTTCAGTCTGAACTGCCATTAAATCAGCTTCAAAAGTGTGCCACTGTTTGATTTCAGCCTGAAAGGCTTGGAGTTCCGACAAGATGTGTGTGTTGGTTGTGTCAGGAGGGTTGCCTTGCATGCTACTTGATGGCAGTATTGCCATGCTGCTTAAGGGTGAAGAGTGCCTGCTCGAGGAAAAAGCCTTGTTTTGTGATCATTATATATGCATTTGTGAGTTTTCTTTTTTTCTTTTAAGAACATTCCATGCTGTAGGTAAGTTACAGTGTCTAGCTGAATACTGGATCAAGCCATTAACTGAAATTAGAGACTTGTTTTTTCTGTTAGTCACACAGAGCTTGCGGTCGCTACTGCTAAGCCATCAGTGATGTCACTGAAAGTCTCCAGAATTTTTACTTATTGACGCACTGGAGTTTGATGTGAAGGTGAAGTGCCAGGACAGAGGAAGCTCTGCATGTGAAAACAACTGGACACTGATGGTTAAACATTTCGATTGTAAACAGAACCTTTTATGACCAAAAATACAAGTGTCAAACACAACCTGACAAGATCAGGGGTCTTTTTCTGCCTGTAGCTTTCTATTTTTCTGTGTTGCATATGTCAAGTGAAATCATTACTTCTATGCTATGTAAGCACATGAGTAAGAACTTGAAAATGTTCTGTGCTTCAAGTACTTAGGTGTTACCCTTGACCCGTACCTCTCTGAGCATGTCAACAATACCGTGCGGAGAATTCACCAGAAGTTAGGTGGTGCATATAGACTCAGACATTCTCTGTCTGCTGAAGTGCACCTTGCCATTGCACGTGGTAACATATTGCCCCTCCTTGACTACTGCTCACCTGTCTACTCCCTTGTATCCCCTACCTTGCTCTCATGACTAAACACTACATACAACTCTGTCGATTTGTCCTTCAAGCTCCCCACTGTACCCACAACTGCACACTGTACCAGTCTCTAGGTTGGCTCCCTTTACTTTGATTATGCTGTGGGCTGCCCAGTGGACAACTCACTTAGAAACTGACACCTATGCCCATACTCACTTCTCCTGACAGATACAGTGGCTTCTAGGACTCCTAGGGCATCCTCAGTCCCCCCACTGGAAGTACCCCGCATCGCCACTGCAATGGGAAGTAGAGCATTCTCCATCTCAACACCCTCCCTATGGCACAAGCTCCCACCATCCGCTTGTCCCCCACCCACCTGTCTTTCAAACAGAATCTGAAAGCCTGCCTCCTGACTGTGGCTAACTGTCACTGCACCCAACAATAACATTAGGGCACCATAGTGCCACATTTCTATAATGGGTAGGCATCTTCTGCCTCTGCCCATCTTTTGCCTCTGCCCTCCAATCATTCTCCTCTCTCATCTCTGTCTTTCTCTCAAATCTTCATACCTTGCTGAACCTCTGATCCCTAAAAACTGGTGAAAATATCTGACTGTCTGTACCTGCAGAGCCTTTATTGCTGGCCCTGTACTAAAATGAAATAGAGGATAATGTATGGGGAAGTGTGTGATACAAGAACGCCCTCGGGGTTTATGTTGCACCCCACACCTCGCGTGTACATTAAATTCGAGTTTGACATACTTTCCCCATATCTTATTTTACATAATTGCTGATCAGCAATTTTTTCCCAGCCAGACTTCTGAGGTCACGATTTATTTTAGTGCTTCTGAACTGTCATTGTTTGTCAAACAGTGCACACACACTCACTCACTCTGTCTCTGCCTCCCTACTTCCCCTTTTGTTAGCCTTTTTTTATTTGTTACTGTTTCTGCATTTGTTTATTTTTTTTCACTTACAGATTGAAGTTGGGATTCACCCAAGTTACCCACGGAACCGTTGCGCCTTGCACTGGCTCTGTTTGACGCGGATGAAGTGCAGGATCAACCGGATAAATTGCTATTTTAAATTCAGAGGTAGATACCGAGCAAAATAACAAAAAAATGCAAATTACAAAGACAGACGCGTTTAGTGGGTGCTGGTGGGAGCTCCTCGGTAACTGGGAGATGGAGCCACCATGTTTCGAATTTTTTAAGCCCGCCCACATAGACAGTGGAGAGCCAATGAGGGAGTGCGACGTTCTGACAGACACAGCATGTGAATGCCGTAATAACCAGCGGGTTATTACGGCAAATATCAAGCCGTTCATCCCATTGAAAAAATTGATGACTGGTAATTATTTCATGTTATCTTATACTGTTGTGTATGTATTTTGCATAATGTGCCTGACAGATCCTACACAGCCTTGTTGCCCCTGTACTGAAATGGACTCATGATATATTATGCTGTTGTGTATGTATTTTTGCACTATGTGTTTGTCACATTTGTCCATAGCCTAACTCTACTGCTATTGTATAATATAGCTATCTACTGTTCATTTCTTATTTTCCACACCACCTCATGCTTGAGGTGTGTATTGCCATGCCCATTATGTACTGTTGTGTTCTGTGTTGTTTGCTACTTTGTGGCCCGGGTCATGACTGAAAACAGTCCTTTGGATCAGTGCACCTACCTGGTTACCAAAGACATAAATAAAAAAAATTAAAGACAGAAACAGCAAAACATAGAATTTTGTTAGCAGTAGCAGGCCTTGCAGTTTGTCAAGTCTGCCCAGTTTGGAGAGACCTGTTCCTTGAAGGTTCATGTCCCACTACCCCCCTCCACCTCCCACACACACCCCTTGAACTTGAACCACCCCTCATACAGTTCTTAATGGTTTTTGGATTAATAACTTCCTCTGGCAGCTTGTTCCACCCTTCCTCCCTCTCCATGAATTAATACCTCCTAGTATTCCTCCCAAACTTACTCCCCTCACTATTTTGCAGACATTTTCTTGAGTTTTCCTTCTTTTTGGGCTAATATAGTTCACTAGAGTACACCCTGTTATTACCAATCATGTATTTAAAGGTCTCTGTCATGTCCCGTCTTTCCCTCCTCGTTTCCAATGAGCATATATTTAGGCTCCTCCAGTCACTGCTCATACATATAACCCTACTGACTCTGAATTATTCTGATGGCCTCTCTCTGCACCACCCTACAGTTGATTTATGTCCTCCATAAGGCAGGGATTCCGGAACTGGATACAGCACTCTAGGTGCGGCTGCACTAGGGATCACAATGGGGGCAGGATAACCCCTTCCTCTTGCTGATGAACTCCCTGCTTATACAGCCAGAATTCTGTTAGCCGTACTCACTACCTTGTTATATTGTGCAAATGGCTTTAGATTGCTTGTAATTGCTACCACTAGAACCTTCTCCTAATACCCTGATGGCCATCCGCCTAACCTGTACTCAGCCCCCGGGTTTTTCTCCCTACATACATGATCTTGCCCTTCTTGACATTGAAGCCCAGTGGCCAGATCCCAGAACCCCTTCTCCAACCTTTCCAAGTCTTTCCTCATATCCCTGATCTCCTCCTCCGTGTCAACCCTGCCACAGACTTTGGTGTCATCTGCCAAGAGTCAGATTTTGCTCTTGATGCTGATTCTGATGTCACTGATGAATGAGTAGAATGGCACCGGTCTGACAACCAAGCCCAGTGGGACCCCCACCTGTGACCTGTGTCATGCTTGAATATTCACCATTGACCACCACACTCTGCCCTCCTACCCCCACCCAGCCAATTACACACCTGCCTGGTCATTTTGTTTCTCACCTGAAGGTCATCCAGCTTATCAACTAAACTCCTGTGGCACAAAGGGTTGAAGGCCTTGCTGAAGTCCAGGTACAGTAGAAAGCCTTGCTGAAGTCCAAGTACAGTAGAAAGCCTTGCTGAAGTCCTGGTACAGTAGAAGGCCTTGCTGAAGTCCAGGAACAGTAGAAGGCCTTGCTGAAGTCCAGGAACAGTAGAATGTCTAGCTGAAATCTGGGTACAGTAGAAGGACTTGCTGAAGTTTGGGTACAGTAGAAGGCCTTGCTGAAGTCCAGGTACAAAAGAAAGCCTTGCTGAAGTCCAAGAACAATAGAAAGCCTTGCTGATGCCCAGGTACAATAGAAGGCCTTGCTGAAGTCCAGGTACAGTAGAAAACCTTGCTGAAGTCCAGGTACAGTAGAAAACCTTGCTGAAGTCCAGGTACAATAGAAAGCCTTGCTGAAGTCCAGGTGCAGTAGCAGGCCTTGCTGATGTCTGAGTTCAGTAGAAGGCCTTGCTGAAGTCCAGGTACAGTAGAAGAACTTGCTGAAGTCCAGTTACAGTAGAAGGCCTTGCTGAAATCCAGGTGCAGTAGAAAGCTTGCTGAAGTCCAGGTACAGAAGAAGGCCTTGCTGAAGTCTAGGTACATTATCTCTATGGCTTGGTCCTTATCCATGGCCCTTGTGACAGTTGAAGTCAGTCAAACAAGTTTGATTGACCTCTCTGCAGCTAACCCATGTTGCCTGCTGTCCTGTAGTCAGTTAGCCTTGAGGAATTCTACCAGCTTTTCCTTCATAACTTAAGTTCTTGTGAGTGACCATCTAATTGGTTGGGGAGTGCTGAGGTTACTAAATTCATGTTGCATTGTAGAGGTAGAGGAAACTAATATTTTGGAAAAAACAGAGAAAATGTTTTTTTTTTAAATGCTTTGCATTCAGACTAAAGTGAAATGTGGGAAGAGCAGCTGTCAACTATTCCTAAGCTGTCGGTATATATAGAATAATGTATGGGCATCAGTATGGTATAAGGGTTTATACACATCCAAGGCATGCAATACCACATATAAGCTACTGTATGTTCCTTTCTCTCCACCCTCCTTTCTCAGCCATCCTTACCCACCCCTTGAACTTGACTAACCTTCTCTTGAAGCTTGTCAGGATTTTTGTGTTGATATCCTCTGTCAGCTTATTCCACTGTTCGCCACCCTCTCCATGAAATAATATCTGCTAACATCACTTCCAGATTTATGACCCCCACTATTTTGCAACTGTTCTCTCTTGAGTTTTCATTTTCATTTGGGCTTAAACAGTTCACTAGATTCTGACCTGTTAATACCCATCATGTGTTTAAAGGTCTTTATCATATACCCTCTTTCTCTCCTGGTCTCCAGTGAGTACATACTGTTAGGCTCTCCAGTCACCATTTATACATACAACCCTACTGCCCCTGAATTATTCTGATGGCACTGCTTCCAGTTGGTTTATGTCCTTCATGAAATAGGGATTCGAGGACTAGACACAGTACTTGAAGCATCCCTGCACCAGGGGTGTGCATGGGACAGGATAACCCCCTTCCTCTTGCTTATGAAACTCTGCTTGTGCAGCCAGCATTCTGTCAGCCTTACCCCCTGCCTTTTTGTATTGAGGGTGTATAAAAAAAAAACTCATAACACACTGGCACTCTTGTTTGACTTATAATATCAGGTTTTTCATGGCGGTCTCTTTCTCATTTGAATACCTTTACTTGGGCAATCCAGAGTGGATAGAGGGGGTGTGTACTTACAGAAGTACTGTCAAAGCCCTGCCCACTCAGCTATTTGCAAACAGTCACACAGGGAGAGAGTCCAGGCTAGGCCTGTTGACTGTACATGATATCGCTGGCTGGTCATTTGCAAAATAATCCCCAGCTACATATTTACATTTCTTTTCTGTCTCTCCCATTCTTTACTGCTGTTCTCCATACTTTCCATTGTTTTCCCACTCTTACAGTGACTCTATCATACCTTTTTCTCCACAATATGCTTTACAGCTACAATCATCCTATACTCTTCATAATCTTTATCTTTCACTGCTCTGTCTCTCTTCTTGCTAGTAGTTTCTCCTATTATTTTAATTTTTTAGTCCCTAATGTGACCCCCCCCTCCCCAAGTCACTGTGTTCAGGTTCACACCCCCTGCCAGGTGACTGTTAAGGGCCCACCTTGTTGAGGGGCTGGGTTCATTTTTCTCCTGCAGAAGAGGGGGTTGTCCCAGAGTAAATAAACAGTGCGGTGCCACCACTCAGAGAGAATAGGTAGGTCAGATGTTGTGTGCAGTACCACCCACTGGGATGCAGTACCTACCCATCTCCATACATTGGAATGGACCACACCCTAGGGACAATAAGCCAGTTGTTACCTTCACCAATAGGCAGTTCAATCAGGTTACACAAAGGGGGTGCACACTCAGAAGTAGAATTCAACAAATGAACACTGGTTCTATTGTGTAGCACAGGCTTTGAAGCTGAAAATGAAGATGTGCTTAATCAGTTGCAAATCACTTTAAAGCAGCAGTGCAATAAAACTGGGCAAAAAAATTTTACCCTACCATTTTTCATTTTAAATGATTTCAGATATCTTGCATTTTTATTTGGTGGCATGTTTTTTTAATTTTGCCAAAATTTGAGGATTTTATGAATGTTTTAATGTATTTTTTCTCAAGAAAAAAAGATGGCTGCCACGTTTTGCATAGACATAGCATTGTAGACCTGGCAAGGCTTAGGATAAAAAAAATAAGAAAGGCTCATGGTAGGCAGCATAGGAGGTACCTACACAAATATATTTGACAGGCATGCCAATATTTTTCCTAAATGTAGCTGAAGCTAGATTTTTTTGGAAAAACATTTTTTGTTGCACTGCTGCTTAAGCACTCCCAGTTTGTACCAATTCCCCTTGGAGTCACTGTACTGTGGGTAACTGCCACACTCTCAGATCCCACACAGCCACTGACACACCTGTCCAAACAAGGGGGACATTAGGATGAATTTCTCTACAAGAGTTGTGGTATACCTTTAAGATGTTACCAGCACTAGAACTGTAATCTTGAGAATGAAATAGCAACCAATAACTCTGGGTACCCTGGAATTACACTAAGTCCTGGTGCAGGCCTGGTAGCTGTGGAACTACTGGAGGAGCCATTGGAAAGGAACCCCCCCCCCCCGTCTTTGGCTACAAGATCTGTTCAGATACCTCCTGGAGCCCATCATCACCTCAGTTTATATGGTTTCCTTCCCCAGCAAAGTCTAATTATAACTGAAATACAGCTCAAAACCACTCTATATGTTAGTGGCAAACAGAGTGCACCCTCATCAGGTTTTAAAAAATGTATATACTTCCAAAAGATAACCCTTACAATTAAAAAGTATAAGGGTTATCTTTTGGCAGTACATTAACTTTTTAAAACCTGATGAAGGAGCTCCTCCAGCAGCCCTGCAGCCAAGACCACACCCGCCTACAAAGAACAGATTTGCTCCCCTTCCCCTGGTGCAGCCTCTGGAGGCTTCCAGAGTAAATACACCCTTACATCCTCTTCCCCACCAACAAAGGTCTTTCAGATCCAATCCTGGGTTGGCATCACAGACTATATCCCTAAGTCTAACCATCAGAAGCTGGGTGAAGGGACATGTAAAACCCTTGACTGAATGCCAGCAGGTTAGATCGCTGCGTATGAAGCTGCACAGTCCATTGTGAAATGTGACCTGATTTGGCTTCTTGCCTTTTGCAGTATGCAGCCACTGACTAATGAGTACAAGGTTGCAGAGCTCTTTTTGTAGGCAAAGGGGACTGTTGCTCCTTATGTACTGTTTTGCATGATGTCACCATTCCCAGGTTTAACTGTTAACAATTTTATTATATCTCTGTTCTGAAAGTTACAGTCTGTGAGGCCATGAATCATCAACAATGGGGAGCCAAAGTGTTTTCCCATTCTCACCCTCCCCAGTGGTGCCAACTGGTACTACTCCCTTTTATGTTAACCCTCCTATCCCTACATCCCCACCCTTCTGCTCCCTGCCCCTGCTCCCCATCTCTGGAGATCCCCCTTCCTCATCCAGGAGCGACTGCTCACCTATCTATTGGTCCACGTTTCCTTTTAGGAATATTACTTGTTATCTCCGCCATGTACTGTAAATCTGAATTTATTGTATTTGTAAAGCTGAATTTATTGTATTTTGCAACCTTGTATCTTATATAACATTGTATTTTTGTTTTGTCCTATTGTTTCTTGCCTACTGCTCATTGTACTGTACTTATAGTCTACTCCTGTGCCATTGTATGTGGTCCGGGTCATGCCTGAAAACGGTCCCTGGGATCAGTGCACTTACTTGGTTACCAAAGTCATAAATAAAATAAAATAAATAAATAAATGCGAGATGCCCACTCTCCTTTTTTTCCTTTTTTTTTACCTTCCTTATCTTTTGCCTCCTTCCTGTCTCAGACAGAAGATGGTATAGAAGGGGCACTGAAATGGCCCCTGTTTGCATCAAGGGAGGTAATATGCCCTACTCTGTTTGCCACTCAGGATGTTCTCTGTCTCATCTTCTTCCTCCCACTACATGTTGCCAGGGGTTGTTACCACCCTGGTACAATCCACTGAATCTACCATACCGTTCTTTAACCCCTCCTCCTTCACTCCTCGATGCCTTTGCTCTGTCCCGTAAATCTCGACATGGTTATCGTTACTTCACCTTGATGTTGTGTCTCTCTTTCCCAATTTAGCCAACTTTCATGTCATTTTATTGTATGCATACTTTTGGAAGTACATTATTTTTTTAAAACCTGATGAGGGTGCACTCTGTTTGACATTAAAACACAGAGCAATGCACCGCTCCTGCTTACTGAAGGCAATCTCCCTACGAGACATCACCATGTCTTTACAGTGGGAGCAGCACTGCTAGCTAGGAGCGTTAGTGTACTTGTCATAGGCAGTAGGAAATTCTTCTAAAAATGGTAATCAAATGACATTTTCATATCAAAACAAAAAACAGCAGGATATTACATCACAGCTGATTGAACTATGCAGAATATAGGTTTGTGTCAGCAGCTTTTTAAGGGCTGCTAGAACTTTCCAGACCTTTTCACTGGTAAATACTTACTGCCACATCTCAGGGATACTCCCTTACAGCTGCCTTAATGCCATTCTGTGGCAGTGGCCCTCTGCTTTCCCTTGTGAATACAGAGCAAATATAATCATTATGAGCAGCTGTTTTTGGCCCATTCCCCTCAATTACCCTACCTTCCCCTGTTAGCCTAACAATTCCTCCTCCCCCCTTTCTTTCTTTTTTCCCTAGTATGTCTAAAGAACTATTTTTCCCTGTCCTTGACCCCCTCCACAATACGTAGCTCTGTGTCTTCCTTTGCTTCTCTGACCGCCCTTTTGGTTTCTTTTGTTCTCATTTAGTGCTCTCTCCATTCTTTATTCTCTTGCTTTTCTTTATACTTAGTGAAGGCCTTTGTTTTGGCTCTTACTTCTTCCCTGACCTTTCCAGAGAAGCATATTGGTCTTTTGTACCTTTTTCTTTTGATTACCATTTTCACGCAAGACTTTGTTGCCTCAAGAATGGCCCCATTGATTGCCCCCCCCCCAATCTTTCCTTCACATCAATGATGCTGTCAGCACTGACTAACTTGTTACGGACCAGCTCCCTCATCTGGTTGAAGTCTGCCTTCTGAAATCTAGGACTTCAGCCTTTGATGAGAGCTTACTTGTCCCAAGGGCCAGGTTGAACTATATAGAGTTATGGTCACTGGACCCTAATTGCTCCCCTACCCTTACTCCTCCTCCCCTATCCTTACCCCTCCTACCACTTCTGAGTTGGTGAGCACCACATCGAGACTAGCAGCCTGACTAGTGGGTTCCTTAACTAGCTGCACCAGCAGGCATTCCTGCAATGTATCCAGTAGGGTCTGACTTCTGGAGCTCCTGGCCACTGGAATGACTCAGTCAGTATCTGGCAGGTTTAGAGCGCCACCGCCCCCCCCCCCACTGCTGCCTCCCCCTTTTTAGTTCTGCCCCAGCTCCTTATCTCTCATTATACAATGGCAAGAAATAATCCTGGCTCCTGATTGGTCAGTTGGCCATCACAACAGGGATGTTATCCTGGCATAACATCCCTGCTGATCATTTGGATGATCACTCCATAGATTGTTGCATCTTTTCTTAAAAAAATATTTTTAAAAACACTAAAAAAAATTCTTTAAAATAATTTTTTTCTGTGTGAAACAATGTGCCATTGTATAATAGGAATAATGCCTCCAAGGTGGGTGTTATGCTGGGATAACATCCCTTCTAGGGTGTTGGACGCCCTCGGCCGGTGGCCTTGGGCCCAAGCACCCGAGGTGGGATGTTATCCCCGCATAACACCCACCCTGTCAGGCATTATTCCATTATTCCTCCCTGTCCTGGATGTCTATAGATTGCCCCCATTTATAGTTTCTTGCCTGAGGATGTTGTGAGCTGAACCCACAGTGATTCTGTTTCCCTATTACCTCCCCTGATGTTTCAACCTTCACTGCCTCTATGCCCTTCCCTGGCATAGAGGGCTACACCTCCTCCGTTACCTTTTCCTCTATCCTGACTAAACATGGTGTAGCCTGGGACTGTCAGGTCCCAATCATTATTCTCTGTGGCCTAAGTTTCTGTGATAACTACTAGATCCATCTTGGTATCTGCCATCATTGCCTGGCACTCACTAATTTTATTTCCCAGACTCCTGGCATTAAGGCAGACCCCTTTCCATCTTTTTCCTGATCTTGTCTTGCTTTTTCCTGTTCCTTCTCCCTTATTCTTCCCTAGTCTCCTTCATTTTTAATTTTTCATGTTGAATGTAGGCTTTGTCAACCATCCCTCATTGACCTCTTTCCCTAACCTAATTTTTTATATAGCACAGTCTTCAACCTTATCATTACACACCTTGCTGCTACTTGTTGCCTGTTCATGGGGAGCCCTAGCTAGGTTCCTCACCTACTTTCCCTTCTCAATGGTTTCCCTAGGCTCCATCTCCCCCGGAGTCAGTTTAACTGCCCAGTGTAAACATTAAACTTCTGCCCCAGAGCACTGGCCCCCTCTCTCATCAGGCAAAGGCCATCACCCTTGACGAGCCTCCTGTCCTAGAAGCCACCCAGTCCCTCACAAATTGGTAGCCCTCCTCCTGACACCATACCTTCAACCACCCTTTAAACTCCTTAATCTCTTCCTTCCTTACTCATTCCACTTATTCCACACAGGGAGGACCCCGGAAAAGGGCAGGGAAACTGAGTACACCTTTAGTCTGTCCCCCAGCCTATTAAAGTTCTGCTTCACTGCCTCCACAGGCTGGTTCGCCAGATCATTGACACCGAAGTGTACCAGCACCCCCAGATCTCCCTCCCATCCTATCTATATCCCTGATGGCTGATGCACCAGGAAGGCATCTGATCATTTCAATCCCCTTCCCTCCTGCCCACCACCCTCTCTACTCCCCTAATCATTGAGTCCCCAATCACTAAGACTTTCCTTGCTGACTTTCTACTGCTTACCCCCTCTGGTGCCACCAAGTCATCTTGCCCATTTCTCCCAACAGACTAAGAGCCCCCCCACCGGCAGAGTCAGGTACCTGAGCCTCCTCCAGTGATCCAAAGTGATTTTCTGTCTGAGTGGTGTGAGATTGGTCAAACCCTTGTGGCTGCCCCTACCTCCCTTCCCCCTGCCCTTCCCCACCACCCTCCAGCCCCTTGGGCCAGTGGGCCTCTGGGGGATTGGGGGTGTGGGGGTGAACCCCAGCTGAGCTGGTGCCACAGTTGAAATATCTCATCTCTTGCTGCTACCAGCTGAGCATGGAGCACCACAAAGGTCCTTCGGATGAAGCAGTGCTCCCTTCTATAAAGCATAACCTGGAGAATAACACCACATAGTCCCCACAACTGACTACCTCCCTGCTGTACGTCATATGCATACTGAGCCTATGATACAAAAAGGCCTATACCTTATGTATGGAGTTACATACGCACATACGAAGAATCCAGCAGAAGGCCATTTGGTCTATCAAGTCTGCTCATGTTGCAGGGTCCACAGCTTGAGCTACTGTCCCTGCCTCCTCTCCCCACTCCTCCCATCCTCCCTACCCATGACCCTTACCCTCCGCCATACCTGTCCAGCCTCTCTTAAAGCTGCCCACTGTCTTCAATGAGATCAATTCTTCTGGCAGCGCATTCCAAGTGTCCACCACCCTCTCTATGAAGAAGTGCTTCCTGACCTCCCTCCTAAACCTCCCATCCTCCAGCTTAAGTCTGTGCCGTCTCGTGTAATGGTTGTCACTCAGCTTAAAGAGACTCTCCTTATCAACCTTATTTATCCCTTTCAAGTACTTGAAGGTCCCAATCATGTCCCCTCTCTATCTTACCTGTCTTCCAGGGAGTACATATTCAGTGCCTTCAACCTCTCCTCATATGCCTTACCCTGCTGACCAGCTATCATCTTTGTAGCCCTCCTCTGGACCTTCCCCAGCAGGTTAATGTCCTTTTTGAGGCGTGGGCACCAGTACTGAACTCCATACTCTAGATGCTGCCTTATCAGTGACCTGTACAAGGGCAGGGGCAGTGTAACGTCCTCTCTCCTACTACTGATCCCCCTAGATATGCATCCCAGTGTCTTGTTTGCCTTTGCTGCTGCTTTCTTGCACTGTGTGGAGTACTTCAGGTCACTAGTGATCATCACTCTCAGGTCCTTCTCCTCCTCTGATGCAGATACTCAGACTCCACCCAAGTAGTACTCTGTCCTAGGATTCTTGGCTCCAGTATGTATAACTTTGCATTTCTTGGCATTGAAGCCAAGCTGCCAGATCCTGGACCATCTCCCTAGCTTTTCCAGATCTTCCTGTAGGTCCTGTATCCCTTCAGCTGTGTCTACTCTCCCACAGAGCTTGGTGTCATCTACAAATAGGCACATTTTGCCGTTACTGCCATCTCTAATGTTATTGATGAAGACATTGAACAACACCGGCCCCAGTACTGAGCCCTGCAGGACCCCACTGATTACCTATCTTGTGCCAGATAACTCTCCCCCACAACCACCCTCTGGGTTCTGTCCTTCATCCAGTTTTCCACTCATCTGGCCATCTTTTCCCCAACCCTGAGATCCACCAACTTCCTGATCAACCTTTTGTGGGGCACAGAGTCAAAGGCCTTGCTGAAATCAAGATAGAGGATGTCTACCACTTGGCCCCTTCTACTGTCTTAGTGACACAGTTGGAGAAGTCAATCAGATTTGACTGACATGCTCTCCCCTCATGAACCCATGCTGCTCTAGATATTCCACACACCTTTCCTTTAGTATGGTTTCCATGAGCTTGCCCACAATGGAGTTCAGACTGACTGGTCTGTAATTCCCTGGGTCATCCTTGGGACCGCTTTTGTGGAGCGGGCACTACATATGCTGTTCTCCAGTCCTGCTGTACTATGCCTGTCTCTAGCGAACTATTAAGTAGGTCTGCCAGTGGCCCTGCCAGCTCCTCATCCAGTTCCTTTAGTACCCTTGAATGTACTCCGTCCGTGCCTGGTGATTTGTCCACCTTCAATGCCAGCAACCCCTTCCTCACTCTATCCTCCTGTATCACTACATCTGTGTTCCCCTCCCCCCACTCCTCTTTTCCCTCCTGAAGGCACTGGTCCGTCCTTCTCCCTGGTGAAGACAGAACAGAAGTATTCAATTAGTATCTCTGCTTTTCCCCCATTATCCTCCATAGAAACATAGACTTTGACAGCAGATAAGGACCACTTGGCCCACCTAGTCTGCCCATTTCTCTACCTACAGGATAAGCTGCAGATCCTAGTTAACCAACAGCCAATTTCTTCCTACTCCCCACAAAAATTGCCGTATGTCTGTCCCATGCATTCTTGAATTCTCCCACAGTTTTAGATCCCACAGCCTCCTCAGGAAGGCTGTTCCATGCATCCACCACCCTCTCTGTGAAGAAATACTTCCTCACATTGCCCCCTGAACTGTCCCCCCATCTTCAAATTGTGTCCCCTTGTTGTTGCACATCTCTTTTTCTGAAGATGCTTCCCTCTTGGACTTTGTTGATTCCACTGAGGTACTTAAAAGTTTCTATCATGCCCCCCTCTCCCTCCTTTCTTCAAGGGTATACATATTAAGCTCCTTTAGTCTCTCCTCATATGGCTTCTCTTGCAGACCCTGCACCATTTTAGATGCCCTCCTCTGACTGCCTCTATCCTGTCTATGTCCTTGCAGAGATAGGGTCTCCAGAACTGGATGCAGTATTCAGATGGGGTCTCACCAACTGTCTGTACAGAGGGATAACAACTTCCTGTTTTCTGCTGCTGATGCCTCTCCCTATACATCACCATATTCCCCCCAGCCCTCCCAACTGCCTTCTCACATTGCTTGCTAACCTTAAGGTCATCTGATATGATTACCCCCAGGTCCCTTTCCATTTTTGTTGTTGTTACTACCTCCCCCCATTGTGTAATCTTCCCCTGGGTTTTTGTTTCCCAGGTGCATTATTTTGCACTTCTTTGCATTGAATCCAAGCTGCCATACTTTTGACCATTCCTCCAACCTTACCAAGTCCCTTCTCATCCTTTCCACACCTCCTTGTGTATCAACCCTGTTGCAGATCTGTGTGTCATCTGCAAAGAGGCATACTTTTCCTTCCAGTCCCTCTGCAATATCATACTCCCAAAAAGTTAACTATCTACCACACTATGATCAGATCCTTGATCTTTCTACTTCTCCTCTCTGGCAATATCCACCCTAATCCAGGCCCTCCCACCTTCAGACCACCCACCAGGTCCCCTGGACTCCGCATTGCCTCCTTAAACATACGCAGCCTGCCAAAAAAATCTGCAGTGCTCCAATGCTGGGCCACCCTACACCAACCTGACATCATTGCACTAGTTGAAACCTGGCTCTCTAAATCCATTCCCGACGCCCTTGTCTCTCTCCCCAGATACACACTACACCGGGAAGACAGGGTGGGTGAACGTGGGGATGGCTGTGCAGTCTACATCAGAGATCACATTATCTGCCACATGCTCCTACCACTGAAACTCAAAAATGGAGCACAGGCCCTCACCCTAAAAATCACCCCGGACCCCTCCAGGGGTCCATTTTACCTCACAGTCTCCTACATACCCCCAAAGAACCAAATGCCAGCCATCGCATCCCTCACTGATTACTTCACTACCCTCCCACACAATGCTGAGCAGACACTAGTTGGAGACCTAAATGTCAACTGGCTTGGCCTCTACAGCCACCCCAACTAAGGACTCCTTCGCTGCCCTCGACATGGTCCAGCTGGTTACACAACCTACTAGACCTCACCCACTACAGGTTCCAGCACCCTCCTAGATATCATTATCTCAAACCACCCCCCCACAAAATCCATGACATAAAAGTACTTCCTGACTCCCTAAGTGACCACTCGCCCATCTTATTCCTCTGGATCTCCTCCACACCCAAACCCACAGCCCAAACCCCCTTCCGAAGGCGTCTCCACCCAGGGCGGGGTTAAAAAAACTTAAACAACTTCTTGCTCAAATGGACTGGTCCCCCATCAACCTAGCTCCCACCATTGACATTGCACTCCATCTATTCACTCAGGCATTCACCAAGGCCTGTGACCTCTATGCTCCACTCTCCAAACACCGCACCAAGAGACCAAATGCCCCCTGGATCACCCCATCGCTACTCCAAAAAATGAGGGAAAGGGACAATCTATGGCACATAGCAACAGAATCTGGCAGGCTGACTGACAGACAGTCCTATAATGCCGCTCACAATAGATGCACTCGAGCCATCCGCAAGGTCAAAGCAGACCACTATCAACATACTCTCACCTCCACATGGGGGTCTGCACGGACCTTCTGGAACAATATCAAAGAACCTAATGGGAAATCTCGATCCCCACCTCCCTCCCAGATCACCATAGATGGCACCATTTCCACTGACTCACGTACCATAGCAAACTGCCTAAACACCACCTTTACGGATCTCAGCACTACCCTCTCCAGCTGTTTCTCTGACCCAGTCCCCGAACCCCAACCCCCAATCCTTCAGTGCCCACATTTCCTCCTGTGCAAAATATCTACCCAGGAAGCCTGCCCTTACCTACAAAAAGCACTAAACAGCAATAACCATATCAACAACCCCCTAGACGCTAAGTTCCTTTGATTAGTCCTCGATGAGGTCCTAGGCCCACTAACAGACATACTCAACAAATCCCTCTACCCTAAGATTGTCCTGGGCCTGGTGCCCCAGAATAAAGCCAGTCTGGTTCAGGTTAATTAACTGAGGTATCAACGTCTGAAACATAGAAACATAGAATCTGATGGCAGATAAGGACCGCTTGGCTCACCCAGTCTGCCCGTTTCCCCTACCTAATGGATAAGCTGCAGATCCTAGTTAACCAGCAGCCTACTTCTTCCTGACCCCACCCTCAACCCGGGGCAATTCCCCAGCACCTGGAAGTCAGCTGTCGTTACCCCCATACATAAAAATGGTGACAAATCCATACCCAGTAACTATCGACCCATTTCCATTCTTCCTCTCTAAAGCTTTAGAAAAAAATGGTGACTGCACAGCTCACTGAATACCTAAACAAGTATAACATACTGTGCACAGAGCAACATGGTTTCCGTTCGGGACACAGCACAACCACAGCCCTCCTAGAATTCACAAACTTCCTACACTCCTCCCTAGACTCCGGTAATATTGCTGGAGCTGTGTTTATAGACCTCTCCAAGGCCTTCAACACAGTTTGCCATCCCCTTCTTCTTGACTCCCTCTACCAAATAGGTTTCTCCCCAGGCCCCCTAGCATGGTGTGCCAGTTACCTCTCCACCCAGTCCCAATGTGTAAAAATAAATGGGACCCTATCTGACTCCCTACCTGTCTGCTCTGGGGTGCCCCATGGCTCCATCCTGGGTCCACTTCTTTTCATCCTCTACCTTAACTCCTTGCCTAAGGCCTGCTCTGAAAAAATGCTACTTTATGCAGATGACTCTCCCCTCCAGGGCTCCCTTCAACATGCCTTCCGCCAGACTGAAACATGGTTCAAAGACCATAGACTGGTCATAAACCTGAATAAGAAAAAATGTATGTTTTTCTTCTACCGACAAAACGTAGTGAGAAGCGCCTCTCTCTCTTCATCCTCCCCCACCCCCTTGAACAGGTTTCCATCTACAAATATCTTGGACTTACCCTTGATTCTGCACTTACCTTCCATGACCACATAAACTCCCTAGCAACCGCCACAAACACCAGGCTTGGACTCCTATACCGGCATAGGGACTGCCTCCCTCCGGATGCCCTCAGGCTTGCCATTACCTCCTCAGTACTGTCCCTAGTAGACTACAGGCTCCCTGTGTATGGGGCAGCAGATAACTCTGCACTCCAGAAAATTCAGACCACCCTCAACAAGGCATGCAGGCTCCTAATGGGTGTCCCTAGACTCACCCACACCTGCTCTCTCTATTCCTCTGCCAGTCTTCTCAACCTCAGTGAAAGACTTCACTACCAGACCTGCCTACTGACCAAAAAAATCCTACTCGGTCACTCCCCTCCCAGGGTCACAGCCTCTCTCCACCTCGCCACCCACCCCATCATCACACGCAACTCAGAGAAAGCTATACTGGCTGTACCCAGAGTAAAAACCACCCTGGCCCAGAGATCCTTCCACCACAGGGCCCTGGTTTGGTTTAATGCGTTCCCGGCCGCCATCACTGGCACACCCAAGATTTCCCAATTCAAAGTCTCCCTCCGCAACCACCTCCTTAATGTTCGCACCTGTAACTGCAGCTAGCCTGTGCTCTCAAGCCCACTATGACCCACTTCTCTGTCAAAGTCCACTTGGACTGCAACCTCTCACAATTATTCTTATCTCCTTTATCCTTTCTCTCTGCTATGCCTCTGTAATGATTGTTTTCTTTTTTTGAACAACCTGTATATAATCTATGTTGACAGTGTCTGTAAAACCATATATGACGGCTTTCCTCTGTCAATTGTAACCAGTCTGTTTTCGTACTCTGTCCTCCTTGTGACGAGGTACCTTTGTAAATGAGCCTCACGGCTCAAAGGTTGTAAATCCGATATTTCAAATAAATAAATAAATAAATGAAAAATATCACTTATAAATACATTAAAAAGGACTGGACCCAGTACTGAACCTTGCGGTACCCCACTAGTAACCCCTCTTTCTTCAGAGTGGACTCCATTTACAATTTCCTTCTGTGTCCTGTTGTCCAGCCAATGTTTTACCTAGGCTACCACCCTGGGACCCACCCCCAGGTTGGTTAATTTGACTACTAATCTTTTGTGTGGGACTGTGTCAAATGCCTTGCTAAAGTCTAGGTAGGCCATGTCCACAGCCCTCCCTGGTCTACTACTTTTGTCACCCAGTCAAAGAAATCAATTAGATTCGTCTGACATGACCTTCCGTTAGGGACCCATGCTGCCTGAGTCCTGTGCCCCGCTGGCCTCTAGGTACTCAACAATTCTTTCCTTCAGAAGTAATTCCATCACTTTCCCTACCACAGAGGTCAAACTGACAGGTCTGTAGTTTCCTGCCTCTGTCCTGTTCCCACTTTTGTGAAGGGGAATCACATCCACCTTCCTCCAGTCCTCAGGTACCACACCATCCTCCCATGATTTGTTAAAAAGGGTAGTCAATGGTTTCACTAGTTTTCCCATTAATTCTTTTAGAATTCTGGGGTAAATTCCATCAGGCCCCATTGCTTTGTCCACCTTCAGTTTTAGGAGTTCTTTCAGAACCTTTTCTTCTGTGAAAGGATTGGGATTGACCCCCCTATCCAGAGTACTTGGATTAGGCACCTCCCCCTCCTCCTTTTATGAATACTGAGCAGAAATACTTGTTCAGTATCCCTGCTTTTTCACTGTCCCTCTCTGCCTACCCACCCACCGTCCATTCTATTCAGCCTCACAATCCCTCCCTTTGTCTTTCTATGCTCCTGATGTACCTATAAAAGGTTTTATCCCCCTTCTTAACCGAGTTGGCTATCTTTTCCTCAGTTTGGGCCTTTGCTATTCTAACTTCCCTCTCTGCTTCCTTCTGTCTTAACTGGTACAGCTCTCTGTCCTGCTCCTTCTATGTTTCCTTATACTTCCGGATTGCTATCTTTTTCTCCCTGACCTTCTCTGCCACCTCTTTTGAGAACCATAGTGGATTTTTCTTTCGTTTTGATTTGTTTATTTGCTTCACACAAAGACTTGTTGCCTCTGTGATGGCAGTTTTGATGTTTCCCCATTGTTGCTCCACCCCTCCTTCTAGCCTATTTGCTTGTGCTTTTCTAAGGCACTCTCCCATCTTGCCAAAGTCAGCCCTTCTGAAGTCCAGTACCCTCACTTTTGTATGGCTTGACTCTGTAGCTGAGTTTATCGTGACCCACACTGTTTGGTGGTCACGTGTTCCCAGATGGCTACCCACTTCTAGATCTGAGATCCTCTTACTGTCCCCATTTGAGAGTACGAGGTCTAAGATTGCTCCCTCACGAGTGGGTTCCAAAACTAGCTGTCTGAGGCATGCCACCTGTAGGGCATCAAGAATGGCCCTGCTCTTGGATGTGGCTGCAGCAAATGTGCTCCAGTTAACATCTGGCATATTCAGGTCTCCCATCAACAGTATCTCCCCTTTCTCTGCCATCCTAAGAATGCTTTCTATCATATCCTTGTCCATTCCCTCCCCCTGACATGGGGGTCTGTATACAACCCCTGTGCAGATTGTGGTGCCGTTTCCAGTGTCTAAGGTGACCCACAGTGCCTCCTTTCCTCCCTGTTTACTCTTTTGTTCAGTTGCTTTTATCCCTTCCCTTACATAGAGAGCTACTCCTCCCCCTCTTCTCCCTTCCCTGTCTCTCCTGTAGGTTGTGTACCCTGGTATGTTAACATCCCAGTCATAGTTCTCTGTGTGCCATGTTTCTGTGACTGCTACGATATCCAGGCATCCCTCTTCCATCAAGGCCACCAGTTCAGGGAGCTTGTTGCCCAGACTACGGGCATTGGTACTCATTACCCTTCATTTCCTGATGGCCTTACCCCTTTTTGCCCCATCTCTGTCCTTATTGCCTTTGTCACTTTCTTCATTTACTCCTGCCCTTCTCCCTATCGACATCTCTAACTTGGTGTTTACCTAACTTACTAACCTGACTTTTTTGGGGGGGCTAGGATTTTCTTGCTCCTTTCCAGTGCCTCCCCCCTTGGCTAGTTTAAATGCTTGCCAATGAAGCATTTAAACCTATCACCTAGGATCCTGGTTCCCCTCCTGGCCAGGTGCAGATAATCACTCCAGTATAGGCCTGCATCACTCCAGTTGGACCCCAGTCCCCAGTTAAGCCAAATCCCTGAGCTCCACATCAGTTTTTCAACCACTGATTGAATCCCATGGTGTGGAGCACCCTAGCCTCACCTACGCCATAGACAGGCAGCACCTCCCAGAAGGTTACCAGCGCTACTCTGTCTAAGACTCCTCCTCCACTCCACAAACTCTTCCTGCACTGCTCTGATCCCTTTCTTAGCCAGGTCATTTGTCCCTAGGTGGACAATGACATCCAGCTCCCTCCCCTGTGCAGCTGCTATGGCGAGCCTCAGGATTCGCTTCCTGTCCCTCCAAGCCATGGTGCCAGGCAGGCAGCTTACCTCCCTCTCCCCTTCCTCCCCCAGTTCTACCTTCCTAACAATGGAGTCCCCCACCAGGAGTTGTTTCCTTCCCCTGTGGGGTCGCATGCCACCCTCCTGTGGGTCTCCTTTGTGGAGGTTCCCAGCATCCTCTTTGGTCTCCACTGCAGATGCCTCCATAGAGGAACCACACTTTGCCAGAATGGCATATGAATTGTGGAGAGGTACAACTGGAGGGATGCACCTCTGTTCCACCACCCTCACCCTCCCTGAGCCCACCGCTCCTCTTTCTTGGCAACCTCTGAGGCAACGGCAGTGGCCCTGGATGGGAGAGGAGGTCCCACAAATCCTGGCCAACTCAGCCTGGAGATGAGCAACCTCCTCCCTCAGCCCAGAGAGGTGCCCGCAGATGGGACAAAACTGCAACCTCCGGAACGTCTCCCGGAAGACTGCTGCTCCACAACCACTGTACTGCACCACTCCCATCATGTCTTATTTCTGGCCCCTTCACTGTTGTTTGGAATACTTTCTCTTTCCTCTGTTTATTTATTTATTTTATTTTTTTCCCTACTTAGTTACTGCCTCTGTGCCCTTTAAGCACCTGATCTTCCTGTTCTGAGACTCCACCCCTTTCTTAAGCCTAACAATCCCTTCTTTCTTGTCCCTTTTCTTACTTATATAGTGAAAGAAAGCCTTCTCTCCTTTCTTAATTCTTTCAGCTATCTGCAACTCCTTCTGTGCCTTTGCTCGCCTGACTTTCTTACTTGCCTCACTAGCCAACCTAAGGTAATTTTCCCTATCCACCTGTCTCTTGGTCTTCCTGAATTTTATATAGGCCAATCTCTTTTCCCTTACTGCCTGGGCAGCCCCAGAACTGAACCAGAGTTCTATTATATTTGGAGTACTTTCAGCACCTCCCTTACCTAATCCCTTAACCCTTGGTTAATTACAATTATATATTTGTGTCTGAATAATATACATATTCTATAGTCTATATACAAGTTCTAGTGCTTCATGTACTGTATGAGCCTGTTTAGGTAAAGTAAAAAAGGTCTCCAGGAGATGCTTGAGTTCTCATTTCCCCAGGTCTGTCTGGATATTTTAGCTGACTACCTATCAGATAAATATCAATGTTATAGATTCCTAATCTCTATTTCTCTCTTTTAGGACCTCTGATCCTTTGTCTCGCCTTAACCTCAGCTTACCTTGCTTTTTCAGATCCTTACCAGATTCCCCGTGTCCTCAGGATTCATCTACTCAGTCGCTACTGGTAAGTCCTCATTTTAATTAGTTTCCCTTCCATCACGTACTAAGTATGACAATTTCACTGTTTTATTTTGAATAAATTTTATTGAGCAAGGCTAGGTAGTCAAGGTAGGTCATTTTTGAGTTCGTGCATGCACTACAAACTCCTTGGGATAGTGACTTTTGAGGGGTGTCACACTGTCTGTCCAATGCAGAGTGCTCTGCAAGGGGCTTGACAGTATCACACCAGTCATCAGCCAGTCTGGTCCTGATGCTGTTTTGCCTCAAGTGGTCTGTACTTGAAAAGAAAAAGCCGCACCAGTAATGTGGTGGCTTTTTCCTTTCATCTGCAGGTCACCGCAGAGTAAACAGCTGTTTGCATCATGATGTCTCTGCCCCCCATCACCGCCCCACGGTCCCTTCCTGAAAGGTGGGAGTAGGCGCTTTCCTCACCTGCCTCATTCACATCCCACTGTCTCCTCCTTATTTTCTCCCACCCATGCAGAGCAGGCCACAGCCTAAGCTCTTTATGGGCTGGAAATATTCAGTGCCCGAAGGCATAAACGCGATCGATCACACTAGCTGATCCCCCCGCCTGCCGACATTGGGGTGCTCAATCCCTGTGTCAGCATGTATCCTCCTTCCCCCTTTAATGTGGCACACTGAGAGCCCATCCCAGTGTTCCAAAAACTACCTGCGTGTGGTGTTTCCGACACTGGGATGCCCCCTCCCGGTGTCTGATGCGCCCCTCCACCCCTATATTCTCTGACCTCGGGGTGCCCAATCCCCAGGTCGGCATTGATCCCCCGCCCAGTAATCTGGCACACTGGGAGCCCACCCCAGTGTGCCGAAATTCATAAATATTATTCCTGTAAAAAAGAAAACAGACCCACGATGTCTTTTTTTTTTTTAAACTGAAAAAAAAGAAAATGTCCCTCCTCATTCCCACTGGCCCCCCTCCCCAACCCGCACACCTCCTCTGTGCACCCCCCCTCACCCATACTTACCTCCGGAGGTCTGGAGAAGTGATTCGGTGGACCGGGAACACGCTGCACTCTTCAAAGGCCAACCGAACTGAAGAAAATGACGGTAAGCCCTATAATAGCAATCAATGGGGGGTTTCAACTTAGGTTGATATCTCAGCCAGTTTTGGGAGTTTGGTCCCAAATTTTCAACATGGGTTTCTTGGGACACCACCTCATGAACCTGTCACTGTCATTTCGTTCTCAGTCCCAAAGGTGATTTCACGGTGTGCACAGAATCACCTTCGGGACAGTCTTAACGACAATGTCACTATTCATGGTGGGGTCCCAAAAGGCCCTTGTTGCAAATTTGGTGAAAAAACTCCAAGTACTGACTGTATTACAAGCATCCGTTGTGCAGTTTCTACACACACTCGTAACGTCATCAGTTTTTAAGATTTTCATTCCAAATTTCCAACATTTCCATTTTTTCACACACCATAATAAACAGTACAGCTGTCATTTTTTGCATCCTTCCCGGAATGTGTTTTTGCACCTATGCACAGAATGGCGCGGTCACTGTGCGAAATCAACTTTCAGGACAGATTAACAAAATTCAGTGCCACTGTTCATGAGGGGAGGTCCCAAAAAGGCCATATTGAAAATTTGGTGAAAACATTCCAAAAAATGACTGCGTTTCGAGTGTGCATTGCGCAGTTTCTACGTATACTCATTACTGCGTGCATCACACAGTTTCTACGCACACTCGTGACTTCGCCACTTTTTCATATTTTCAGTCCAGATGTTCAACATTGCCATTTCTTCACACTTTCTTATGAATAACACAGTTGTCATTTTTCATATCCTGCCTGAAATGTGTTTTCACAGCTGTGGTGCTGAATGGCCCACTTGCTGTGCAAAATCACCTTTTGAGATTGAGTAACAAAATGATACAGCCAGTGTTCATGAGGTGGGATCCCAAAAAGCCCATGTTGAAAATTTGGAGCAAAAATACCAACAAATGCCTGGGGCATTAGGGTTTCCAACCATAACACCCACTCTTAAAATGCAAGGCAGAGGAATATACACAGAAAAATATGGGAGGCATGTACAACAGCAATACCAACAATGAACTTTCAGCATAGGCAAATGCTTGTTATTTCTATAAAAGCATTTTTTGCAATATCAAAGCACTTGTACATAAGCATAAAACATACTAAAATTAAGATAAAATAGTAATTAGCAAAGATTCTGAATTAAAACACATCTGAAAAGGCTGACTTGAATAAATTAAGTTTTTAAGGCACTTTTTTTTTTTCTACTTCTTTATTGGTTTCATGTCAATCCAGCAGCTTACATCTTACATAACTGTCAGAAATGTATGCCCTTATACAGAGCTTGTAGGAGTAACATCATAAGAATAAAAAGTATTCATTCTATCATTGCTCTAGTATTCATATAGATAAAGTTGATCCATAAGGTCTCTCAGTCAAGACACTCCTTTAAACTGTTTACATTTTCAGGAATTTTGTATAGGTACTATAGACCTTTAAACAACTTATATCTCCCTTTGGATGAACTTAACATGTTTACAATAAAAAAAAAAACAGGAACCAACTTAAATTTTAAACTATAAAGGTAAAATAAAAGAAAATCGAATCGAATCAGGGTCTGAAAGTCCTGTTATTTGCTCTAATCCTGAGACCTCTAAGTCTATTGAAATTATGCAGGTTTTTTTTTCAAAATTTTATTTCCTTGCCTAAGAGGTATAAAATCTGCACATTGACTATGGCTGCGTCATTTTCGTTCTTAAAATTGTGGGGCTCACCTAAAGGACCCTCCAGAGTCCAGCTCTCAGCATTGCTAAACTCGGGGCGACCACATCCCATTTATATTATTATGTTGTTTTGTTTAATTTAACCTAGTTTTATTTAATTTTATTTTTATTTGGTGGTGGTGGAGTTCAGGGGCAGTCATCCCAGGGAAGGGGGGTCAGGAGGTGAAGATGGGGTGGGGGACCACATCACCTTCCCTAAGGTTTTCCATCAGTCCTCTTGTCCCAACCAGACCATCCATCTGGTCCACCGGTTCAGGTAGGCCGGGGATCTCTGCTGTACTTTAAATGTTAGTTCCTCTAGTTGTTGTATCTGTGCCACCACCTCTAACCAATCCTGCCTCGTTGGAGTAATCGATTGTAACCATCTTCTGGTTATTATTTTCAAGGTTGCCACAAGCAGGATCTGCCAGAGGTATATAACTTCCTGCCCCCCTATCTCTCCTGGCAATCCCCCTAGAACCAAAAATTCTGGTCCGAGTTGATTTTGGAGCTGAAATATCTGCTTCAGAGAGGTAACCACTTCCATCCAAAAGCCTGAAATAAATGGACATGACCAAAATATATGTGCATGCGTGGCTATACCCTCCCCACAGTTTCTCCAGCATTCAAGACGACCTATTTGTTGCTTGGAGACTACCAGTGATACTCTAAAATATCTAATCCTAATTTTCCATAAAAATTCCCTCCAGGAAGGGGAAGAGGACACCCTCCAAATATTTTTCCAACCCTTTACCCATTCCCCGTTTGAGACAGTTATGTTCAACTCTTGCTCCCAGGCATTTTTAACATGCTGCAAGTTTGAAGTGATCTGCCACAGACTTCTTTTATACAACTGAGATATAGCACCTTGTGCGTTCTCTGAGTTCCAGATTTGCTCAAATGTCTGTTCTATAGCCCCCCTAACCCCTGTACATTGTTCTAGTTACATTTTTTTATTGATGAAGCTACTGATTTGTAGATATCTCATTCTATCTGCTGGGGAAAGACCGAAATATCTCTGGGCCACCTCGAAAGACAACAGTCCTCCCTCCCCCAAAAGCTGCCAGGGTGCCTGCAGCCCTTCATGAGCTCTTATCTGAAACCATTTGTCCCATACTGCCGGTCCAAAAGTTGGGTCAAAAGCTCACCATCCATACCTCCAGTATCCCCCGTGCCTCATCTCCCTCACAGTCCCCCATCTCCACCCTATTAAAGTAGTACGAGTTGCAGAGAGTAACCTCTCCGAGAGTTCCAGAATAATCTTTTGTCTGAAACAGTATCGCTGACAATGGGGGGGATGGACAACTTCCCAGCTCAATATCCTTCCAAGTGGCCTTGTACCTCGAGTGTCCCCAGAGCAGAGCTGTTCTCATCTGGGAAGCCTCCCAATAACCTGCCAGTCATACTACCCCAAGCCCACCCTGTTCTTTGGGTAAAAACAAGGTCTGTTTTCTTACTCTAGGCCTCTTGTTTGCCCAAATAAAATTCAGAAGCATTCTCTGCCAGTTCTCCAAGTCATTCTTCGAGACCACACATGGGGTACCCTGGAAAATATATAAAAATCGGGGAGGGCATTCATTTTTACTGCTTGTATTCGTCTATGTAATGAGAGTGGTAGTACATTCCATCTAATGAGGTCCCCTTTAATTGTTGTACCATTGGTACATAGTTCAAATGATACAATTGGGAAGAGGAGCTACTTATATTTATCCCCAGATACCTCATCTGTATCATGTCCCATCTCATAGGATAGGTCTCTTTTAGTTCCATAGAAGGGCTATAGCCAAACTTCAGAACCTCGGTCTTAGAACTATTCAAAGAATAGCTGGCTAGTTCAGAAAACTGTGCCAGTCTTTCCATTACCTTTCTCAAGGAACTCTCTGGGCTCTCCAAATATAAAGGCACATTGTCAGCATACAAAGAAATCTTTTGCTGACGACCAGTCACCCAAACCCCCTTGATCCCCTCATCCCTTCTTATACACTCCGCCTAAGGTTTGATGTATAATGCAAATAGAAGTGGGGACAGTGGACATCCCTGTCTGATCCCCCCTTTCTAACAGAAACCTCGGAGCATGGTGACCGCTCACCGTGTTGTAGGCTGTTGGTGTGTTATACAGTTTTGAAATCAGAGTTTGAAAGGACTTCCCCAATCTAAAGCAGGCCACGGATTCCTCCAGAAACCTCCATGAAACTTTATCGAATGCTTTTTCAGCATCGATACTAACCAAAAGGGCAGTCCTCTTAGTGTTATTTAAATAGTCAATTATGTGGACAGTCTTCCTAAGATTGTCCTGGGCCTGGTGCCCCAGAATAAAGCCAGTCTGGTTCAGGTTAATTAACTGAGGTATCAACGTCTGAAACATAGAAACATAGAATCTGATGGCAGATAAGGACCGCTTGGCTCACCCAGTCTGCCCGTTTCCCCCTACCTAATGGATAAGCTGCAGATCCTAGTTAACCAGCAGCCTACTTCTTCCTGACCCCACCCTCTAGAATTGCCTTATGACTGTCCCATGCATGCTTGAATTCCACCACTGTTTTGGACTCCACAACCTCCTCCGGAAGGCCGTTCCATGCATCCACAACCCTCTCTGTGAAAAAATACTTCCTTAAATTACCTCTGAGCCACCCCCCCATCTTCAAATTGTGCCCCCTTGTTCTTGCACACCTCTTTTTTTGAGAAAGATGCTACCCTCTTGACTTTGTTGATTCCCTTGAGGTACTTGAAAGTTTCTATCATGTCCCCCCTCTCCTCCTTTCTTGAGGCTATACATATTAAGCTCCTTAAGTCTCTTCATATGTCTTCCAGTGCATACCCTGCACCATTTTAGTTGCCCTCCTCTGGACAGCTTCCATCCTGTCTATGTCTTTACGGAGATTGGGTCTCCAGAACTGCATGCAGTACTCCAGATGGGGTCTCACCAGCTGTCTGTACAGAGGGATAATAACTTCCAGTTTCCTACTAGTGATGCCTCTCCCTATGCATCCCAGTATCCCCCCAGCCCTCCTTGCTGCCCTCTCACATTGCTTGCCCACTTTTAGGTCATCTGATGTGACTACCCCCAGGTCCCTTTCCATTTTTGTTGTTGTTAGTATCTCAGCCCCCATTGTGTACTCTTCCCTTGGGTTTTTATTTCACAGGTGCATTACCTTGCACTTCTTAGCATTGAATCTAAGCTGCCATACATTTGACCATTCCTCTAACCTTGCCAAGTCCCTTCTCATCCTTTCCACCCCACCTTGTGCATCAACTCTGTTGCAGATCTTTGTGTCATCTGCAAAGAGACATACTTTTCCTTCCAGTCCCTCTGCAGTGTTGCTTGTAAAGACATTGAAGAGGACCGGTCCTAATACTGAACCCTGCGGTACCCCACTAGTAACCCCTCTTTCTTCAGAGTGGACTCCATTTACTATTACTCTCTGTGTCCTATTCTCCAGCCAATTCTTTACCCAGGCTGTCATCTTGGGACCCACTCCCAGGCTGGCTAACTTGTATATTAATCTTTTGTGTGGGACTGTGTCAAATGCCTTACTAAAGTCTAGGTAGGCCATGTCCACAGCCCCTCCCTGATCTACTACTTTGGTCACCCAGTCAAAGAAATCTATCAGATTTGTCTGGCATGACCTTCCCGCTGTGAATCCATGCTGCCTTGGGTCCTGTGCTCCTCTGGCCTCTAGATACTCGACAATTCTTTCCTTCAGAAGTGATTCCATCATTTTCCCTATCACTGAGGTTAAACTAACAGGTAGAAACTGTAGTTTCCTACTTCTGCCTTGCTCCCACTTTTGTGAAGGGGAATCACATCTGCCCTCCTCCAGTCCTCGGGTACCACCCCATCCTCCCATAATTTGTTAAAGAGGGTAGTCAGTGGTGTCACTAGTTCGTTCTACCCTTAGTTCTTTTAGAATTCTGGGATGAATCCCATCAGGCCCCATTGCTTTGTCCACCTTCAGTTTTAAGAGTTCTTTCAGAACCCTTTCTTCTGTAAATAGAAGTCTGAAGCCTTTCTGTCATAACAGAAGCCAAAATTTGGTAATCAATATTTAACACTGAAATGGGACGGTATGAAGAACAAGTAGAGGATCCTTTCCCTGCTTTGGAATCACAGAAATTATTGCCTGTGACCAGGAGGGGGGTATCTTCCCATTGTCACTCTGTATAAAACGGAAAAGTCTACCTAAAATGGGGGCCACCTTACCTCTAAACAACTTGTTAAATTCTCCAGGAAGGCCATCTGTCCCTGGACATTTTAAGGACTTTAAGTTCCTAATTACCACGCCCACCTCAGTGTCCTATATCAGCCGGTTCAATTGGGCTGCCTGCTCCTGAGAGATCGAGGGTAAGTCTAAACCCCTCAAGAATTCCCTTATCTGGGTACAGGATGGTTGAGTCCCCTGTTTATATAATGTGGAATAGTAATCCCGAAAAGAATTTGCTATGCCCCCCTATTTCTTTTTCTACTTTACTTGTGGTTGGGTGCAGTACTGCTTGTATTGTTGCCCTTCTCCACTGAGCCCTCTGTTTCCCAGCTAAAAGTCTTAAGGACCTGGGTCCCCCCTCGTAATATTTTTGCCTCAGAAATAATATTTTTTGTTCTATGGCATAGTCAAGAATATTAGAGAGACTTGCTGTTAGCTTTTTTAATATCCCTGTCCTTTCCTTATCTACTTTGATTTGTTGTTGTGCTTCCAGTTGTTTAATCTGAGTAAGCAATTCAGTTTTTGTTGCCCTCTCTTTCCTTTTTTCTCCTTCTAGACCATTCGATAAATTTCCTCCTAAGGACTGCCTTTAGGGTATCCCAAAGAATGGCAGGTGAGGTCTCAGGTCTATCATTCTCCTTTAGAGTTTATTCTACCATCTGCGTGACTGACTCCACCAGCTCTTTATCTTGGAGTAGAGATAAATTTAATCTCCAAAAGGTGTTCCTTCTCACCTGTCTGAAACGGAAGGTCATGAAAATTGGAGCATGATCTGAGAGCAAAAACTCTCCAATCGAGACCTTCTGTACCTGACCCACCACCTCCTTAGGAACCAAAAAATAATCTAATCTAATCTAGTGTACACATGGTGCACTGCTGAATAAAAAGTGTACTCCCTCTTTTTTCCCTCAAGGTGGCACCAGACATCTACATAACCTAACTCATTCAACAGTCTTTTAACCCTTTTTGCTGTCCCATGATCTTTTTCCGGGGTCTGGGTGGTAGAATCCAGTGTGGGATTAAAAATTAGGTTCAAGTCCTCTCCCCAAATCACCTCTCCCTGAACCCATTCTTGTAATGTGGTAAGGAACTTCAAGTTTAATGCTGAGTGTGAGCCCGGGGGAAAATAGACAGACACCAATGTTAATGGTTTGCCCTGGAGAGTCCCACGCATCAAAACGTACCTTCCCTCTTTGTCCACTAGTTCATCCTGTTTTATAAAAGGAGTTTGCTTAGGAACTAAGATTGCTACCCCCCTCCTCCTCCCTCTCCCATATGAGGCAGTTGCACTACTACCAAAGCCCATACTGCATAGCTTAGTGTGTTTCTTTGGGGATAGGTGCATCTCCTCCTGTAAAAAAATAAAGTCTACCTCCATCTTCCTCATATACCCCAGTATTTTAGCATGTTTAACTGGGCTAGAAAGGCTGTGTACATTGTATGAACAAAACTTCTTGTCTCTAGCCATTACAGTGCCTTAGTTCTCCTGTAGATCTGTTCCCCTCAATCCCCTCCGCCAACAACCCCCCGCCTCCCCACCGCTCAACAGCCAGTGTGCATCATTTGCCTCTAATATGAGACACTTATAACTGACAGAATTGTCTGCCAACAGGGCAGCAAATAGAACCACATAACCAAAACAGTATTTGAACTTCCTAGGGAGGAAACCTGTTATTTCAGGTTTCTTTACTTCTTTCCCCTTTCCTTTCAGTGGGAATTGGAGAAGAGGAGGATTTCGACTGCCCCAAATGGATGGGACCCTCCTCTGGGGTCGTGTGTCCATAACATGGCCCCTCTTGAGAATGGACTGATACGTCACGGCATCCTCATCTTTCAAAATAGCTCCAGTCAGCTTAAAACCTCCCCCCCGAACTACTTTATTTAGTAGACCCTTTTAATTCTTCACACAACTCAGAAGACAATATAGAATTATTCATACATAACAGATAGCTCATTAGCAACCCACTATATTCTGCTTTTTAGTAAAGGCTAATTCTCCAAATGTGGCTGAAGGGAACCGCAACCATAGCTTATTGGGTGCTCTCCTCTCGCTTCAAAAATGGCTTGGAACACATGGTGGAATTTGGGTCAGAAGTCCAGCAATCTGAAAACGCAGAGAAAAGTCACTTAGTTTCCAAGTGCTTAGTCTGACAACTAGAAATGCTAGGCGGACCCAACACAGAACGCTGACAACCCAAATTAAGTTAACTGCAGCACTGGTGGACCAGTTTTTACAGCCAGTTCAGTCTCTAGTTCCTAATCTAGGCTGATCGACCAGCTTCTATTTTGCTGCGTGGATCACTGGGTCCTCCCTGCCACCCCAAGCCCTGCTGACAATGTTCACCAATACCT
This sequence comes from Neoceratodus forsteri, assembly GCA_016271365.2. Lineage (NCBI taxonomy): Eukaryota > Metazoa > Chordata > Ceratodontiformes > Ceratodontidae > Neoceratodus > Neoceratodus forsteri. Next base: position 757,076,667 of record CM057454.1, read on the forward strand.
TTTTCTCAAAAAGTCTCAGCCCAAAGATGTCGATGCCTCCTGGTATAAGTCATGGTCGATTCTGTTCTTCGGCCTCTTCTCAGCCACTCTCTCCAGGGTCACCCGAAGTGCCTCCAGCGATGCCCCAAATTTCTTCCGTCCTGCAACCAGGTGCCACTCTGACTGCTCCATTAACTTCCATTTAGGACGTTCCAGATCAGGATTTGGAGGAGAGATACCCTTCTCGGTCAATATTTTGTTCAATTTCTCTGTGGTATTATAGAGTTTTACACCGTCAGCCCAGAAAACTCTGAATCTCGCAGGGTAGGGTGTCTGAAACCAGAGTTGCTGCTCTCTACAGATTTTAAAATATGGCACCCAACGCTGTCTAGCCTGTTGAATTTCAGGTGGAAAGTCCTGTTCTAAGATCAGTCGGGAATCCAGATATTTAAGTTCTTTCTTTTGCCATGCTCGTTTTAGGATGTCTTCCTTGGTGCGATAGCTTGAAAATTTAATTATTATTGAGCGTGGCTGAGCCATGGGATCCATGGGTCTGGGGACTAAAGACTTGTGTGTTCTCTCCACCCTAAACTGGAAATCTTGCTGTAGGCCCAGTACATCTTTTAGCAGATCTTCAATAAACAGAGACATCGGTTGTATCTCAGCTCCCTCAATAAGACCATACAAATGAAGGTTATCCCTTCTGGACCTACCCTCTAAATCAGTACATTTTGCTTGCAGGGCCAGGGTATGTTGAAGAAGTGAACCCACGGCCTGGGATAGGATTTCTCCGGTACTCTTCGCATCAGCAATCCTTTGTTCAGCCCTCTCAATTCGGTTTTCCATTTTGTTTAGTTTGGCATTTAGGTTTTGAAATTCTTTTTTGTTTTCAGTCTGAGAGTCCTGAGTTTCATGCAGAAGCTTTTCAACGCGTGATCTTGATAACACCTCCGACTCTTCTTCGGTATCATATTCAGAGCCATGATGGCTGGTGAGAGACACACTCCGACTATGGGCCTGACGGTTTTCTAGCAATCCACTACGACTGGGCTTCTTACTTGCTGTTTTTTGGTGACTCTTGTCTCCTTTGTCTTGTTTGACACCTCCAGTTGGCATATTTCATTATTTTAGATAGAAATTCAATGATCTGGAGGTTTAGCAGTTCTTCACAGGGAGGAAGCCTACCTCTCAAGCTGTTGCTGGAGCCGTGACATCACCGGAAGTCTTTAAGGCAGCCTTGAAGGTCTCAGTGGACAGGCACTCTCTAATCTTATGAGGTAGAGAATTCCACAGGGTCAGGGCTATATATGCAAAATATCTCACTCCGAGGTCTTCAAACAGACCCTGGGAACCTCTAGCAATCCCTCGTCAGTAGAATGGAGTGGGCAGACAGGGTGGTAGGGGTGCAGGAGGTCTTGCAAATAATGTGGTCCCTGTCCATGTATGGCTTTATAGGTCAGCAAACTGACCTTGAAGGTGATTCTCCACTGCACTGGCAGCCAGTGCAGTTTGCGGAGCACAGGCATGGCATGGTTAGATTGAGATAAGTCCATCAACAGCATGGCTGCTGCATTCTGCACCAGCTGCAGGCAGTGGATGTTCACCCCCAAGGAGTCCTAGGTAGAGAGCATTGCTGTAGTCAAGGCAGGAGGTCATAAAGGCATGGACCAGAGTAGGGAGGTAATCATTCGGAACAAGGTGTTTTATCTGGGTGATATTCCTGAGATGGTAAAATGAGGCCTTGACAATGGCTGACACTTGTGATTTTAAGTGTCAGCTCGTCATCAGAGATAATGCTCAGATTCTGCACCTGTTCAGAGGACCTCAGCTGCCTGCCCCCCAGAACAAGCCCAGAGGACTGAGCAGCCAAGGACTCGTCTACCTGATGACCAGGGTCCACAACCAGCACCTCAGTCTATCTGGATTTAACCTCAACCAGCTGGCACTCATCCAGTCCTGAATCTCGGTGAGGCAGTTGTTAAAGACCATGACAGCATGATCCTGCTCAGGCACAAAGGACAGGTATAGCTGAGTATCATCTGCATAGCAGTGAAAACTCAGCCCATACCACTTTATAATGTCTCCCAATGGCAGCATATACACCGCAAACAACATGGGTGACAACACGGAGCCCTGCAGCACCCCACAGGTCAGGGAAAATGGGACGAGGAAACCTCCCTGACACCACTGTCTGAGTCCTGCCCATGAGAAAAAAATGGAACCATCTGAAGACCATACCAGACAGTCCACAGATCAACCGTAGGCCCTCCAGTAATATCCCATGGTCCACAGTGTCAAATGCTGCAGAGAGATCAAGAAGAACCAAGATCGAACAGCTCTTCCGATCTCTTGCCATCAGAAGATCATTAAGTACCCAAACAAGTGCCATCTCGGTAATATGCCTCTTCCTAAATCCACACTGGAGAGGATCATAGACCTCATGGGTGGTAAAATGGTCCTCGAGCTGCAACGCGACTACCTTCTCAATAACCTTACCCACAAAGGGCAGGCTAGAGACAGGTCTGTAATTTGTGAGACAGTCTGGGTCAAGGAAGGGTTTCTTTAAAAGGGGGGTCATGACCACCTCTTTCAAGGGATCAGGGAACACCCCCTTCTCCAGCAAACTCCAGACTATCTTAGGAAGGACCGGTCCAATGACATCCACACACTTCACCAGGAGGCGAGTTGGACCAGGATCCAAACTACAGTAAGTCAGTTACATACCTTGCCAATATTCACAATATCAGTGATTGCCAGCCGGTCAAAGTCGGACCAGACAAACTGGGCGCTAACGACCTCCCACCGACCACTGAACTGTTCACTGGAGCATACAGAATGGATATCCATCCTGATGGTGGCAAACTTATCTGCAAAGAATTGAGTGAACTCCTCACGCTTAAGCTGTGAAAAAGCTCTCCAATTCTGAAGGCAGGTTGGATTGCACAACCTGTTGACAGTTCAGAAGAGCTGGGCCGGTCGATTCATTGCAGCGGCAATCTCCCTGGACAAGAACTCTGCCTTCTTATGGGAGACAACCAATTGATAGTCCCTATAATGGGCCATCAATCTAACTTTGTCAACCTCCAGGCCGAATTTCTGCCAGCAATGCTCCAGCCTTCGCCTTACTCACCTCAACTCCTTCAAGGTCCTATCAAACCAAGGGGACTGAGGGCGAAGAGTGAGTGGACATACTCAGACAGGAGTAATGGAGTCCAGAGCCCCCGATACCACACTATAATAGAGCAGGTCACCTGGCTCCATGCATCCTGTCGGCCTAATCGATATGTCCAGTACCACCATTAGACCAGCAGGGGACACACCCATTAATGGGTGGTTCTGGACCATCTCCACAGGGGCAGGTCTGTTAGGGGAGCCATGAAACTAAACCCTATGGTGTGATAATCAGACCAACTGACTGGTCTCACCACCAAATCGGAGCTCTCCATCCCCGGGAAGAACACCAGGTCCAAAGAGTGACCATAGTTATGGGTGGCAGCGGTAACAACCTGTGTGAAGCCCAACGAGATCATCAGTTGGAGGAAGTCTTGACCAAATTGCTAGAGTTCATCATCAACCCAGGCATTGAAGTCTTCCAGTACCAACCACCTGGAGGACTCCAACACCATGTGGACGACGAAGTCCACGACTTCCTGCAAGAATTCTTTCCCATCCCCAGGTGGACGGTAGAGAAAAAGAATTTTGCAACCTACTCCTGCACCCATAATACACTCGAAGGATCTGGTGATCCCCACACGCACATCCATAAGGTTCAGTTCCATCTTGAAACAGATGGCTACATCCCCACCCTTGCGATCCAATCTTGGGCGGTGTATCTCCAAGTACCCAGCCAGAACTGCTGCCTCCAACACAGGACTAGCATTCTTGTCCAGCCAGGTCTCAGTGATGCATGCCAGGTCAGATGTTCCAGCAAGATCAGCAGTAACTGCTGTCTTGTTCTTAATTGACCTGGTGTTGTACAACACTGCCCTAGTTAGATAAGTGGTCGTGGGAGAGCACATCATTTGCCCACTCAGTGTGGAGCCCTTGGGTATGGGAATCAGGCAGAAGAGACCCATTTCACCCCAGGGCACCTCCTGGCACCCACAACCCCAATCTGCCCACTCCGCTCTGCCTCTCCCGGCCGGGGGCCCCCACCCCCTCCGAGCTATCCTCAAGGCCTGACAACGTCTATACACCTCAACAGGTAGTGCAGGACAATCAAAGGGGCGCAGGCCCCTAAGCCTGGAGAGGGAGTAACGCCCGTTCACTGAAGTAAGCTGCCAACACATAACTATACTGGTCAGACACAACAATCACCTAAGCAATATCCAGAGGTAGAAGACTTGGTTTGCTGGCCAAGGCACCTAGCTTCACCTGAGCTCTTTCCTTCTAAGACTGCTTGAAACGCAGAGTAGAGAAACTTACCAGAGCAAGGGAGAAGGATTAAGACTTAGTTTGGCTAAGCAGATTTACTGTGTGGTGGTGTTTTTATTTTTTACTCACAGGGATTGCTACTGTTTGTTGCTAACATTTCATTGCTTTATTTTTTCTCTGATTCAAATTGTTGTTGCTGGTATACCTTCTTCTGCATTATTACAAGGTGTGCCTACAGGTGTGCTAACAGATTACTGCTGTAATCTTCTGATTCAAATTGTCTTTGCAAAGTATATCTTCTGTTACTGCTTTATTTTTCTCTGGAGCAAAGTGTTTCTTACAGGGTATATCTTCTCTGAAATTACTGTATTACAGGTGGAGCTTACATTTTGTGACTTTTTATCATTGGCTAAGCAAAATTACTGTTTGACACTGTGTTTTATTTTATTCTTGTTTTTGAAAAAGGTTTGTTGTCTCAGAGGTGTTTCAGTCTCCTTCTCACATTGAAGGAGCTAATTGCTTTTCCTCCCACAGCTCTTCCAAAGGATTAGGTGTGTATGGGGGTGGAGCTGGCAAACTGTCAGTAATTTCCAACAGAAAGAAGGGTTAAAAAGTCAGGTTAGTTTATATCTTGAGGTAGAAGACTTGGTTTGCTGGCCAAGGCACCTAGCTTCACCTGACTCTTTCCTTCTAAGACTGCTTGAAAGGCAGAGTAGAGAAACTTACCAGAGCAAGGAGAAAGATTAAGACTTAGTTTGGCTAAGCAGATTTACTGTGTGGTGGTGTTTTTATTTTTACTCACAGGGATTGCTACTGTTTGTTGCTAACATTTCATTGCTTTATTTTTTTCTGATTCAAATTGTTGTTGCTGGTATACCTTCTTCTGCATTATTACAAGGTGTGCCTACAGGTGTGCTAACAGATTACTGCTGTAATCTTCTGATTCAAATTGTCTTTTGCAAGGTATATCTTCTGTTACTGCTTTATTTTTCTCTGGAGCAAAGTGTTTCTTACAGGGTATATCTTCTGAAATTATTACAGGTGGTGCTTTACAGGTTTTACAGTTTTATCTAACATTAGGATAAGCTTGGGTTACTGCATTTGTTGTTGACTGATTGTTTCTGCTCTTACCTCCTTGTTCTTTTCGTCCGTGGTTCTTCTTTTTAGGCAGGGAAGGGCCCAGCCACCCATCCCCATCCCCAACCACCCCACGCCACTCCTTTTATAGGGTACCACAGCTGTGACATTTCCTGTGGCAGAGCAGGAAGGGCGGATCAGTGGGGCCTCCACAAGGTGATCTCATTTACAGGGCACTAGTAATTTAACTTGTTATAACAAGTTAAACAAAGCACAATTAAACCATTACTTGCATTTTTTTCTCTTTTTTTCCTTCTAATTACTCTGACTAGGTTACAAACCCAGCAACTTATTTGGAATGGATTTCATTAACTGCAGGTACTGTGGAACAATTTTCAGAAGGACAGTCTTACAGGATTTAGGACACTGTCCTACATGCTGGGCCTTTGGAGATCTTAAGTCTCAGCTCCGGGCAGCATGGGCAGAGATTGCACGCCTCAAATTTCATATTGAAGAGGAAATACATTATAAGAACCACCCGCCATTTCCCCAGCATCCAACAGAAAAACCTCGACCGCAGAGGGTAGTTGGTCCAGGAGGTTGGCAGGTGGTTAGGAGGAGCAAATCAGGTGCCCCATCACTCTCTGCTCTCCAACACATTACCTCCAAAACCATATAAACACTCATAACAGGTATCTGCCTCTATCTCTGAAATCAAATAAAGAGGCAGAAGACACTGCAGAGCAGGACACTGCGGCACAGGAGCTAGCACAACAATACTCACCCAAATCAGGAACCAAAACTAAACAGGCACAAAGGAAACTAAAAACTTCTGATCATAGGAGACTCCATGATTCGGGGAGTTGATACCCATCTCCAGCCTAGGTGATGGTCAGATGTCTCCCAGGTACATCAGCATGGAGAGACACTGACCGCATTGTAAAATTGTTCACAAAGCAGGAGAAAACATTGATGTCCTAGTACACATAGGGACTAATGATCTCGCCAGCCGGTCAGTTGTGGAGACCAAGGAACACCTGACTAAGCTGGGTGACAAACTATCATCTACTTCGTCCGGCATCTCCTTCTCTGAGATCCTGCCAGTCTGGGAGAAGGGAGCAGATGGACGGAAGGTCAGAGAAGGGGAGATAGGGGAGCTAAACACGTGGCTCAAGGACTGGTGCCAGGAAAAAGGACACAGATTTGTAGGGAACTGGCAACAGTTCTGGGAGCGAAAGTTCTTTAAATTTGATGGACTGCATCTGACTAAAGAGGGAGTCAATGCATTGGGGCAGAAGTTTGACGTCTTTGCAGAATATTTAAACTAGCAAATGGGGAGAGGGGTGCAGCACCCCATACGTCGAATGGGAAGAACACCCCTCCCACCTCAGCTAGTGGTCAAACAGGAATTCAGCGTGTTTGCCATTCATTTGCATCACCAGGTAAGAAAAAAGGTTTGTCTCCCCATACGATGCACAGGGTAATGCCAAACTTCACCCAACAACTAACACACCAAAATCTGGCCAATGGAAAATCATGTACACAATGCTCACAGCCTGGGAAATAAGATCCCAGACCTGCAGGCAATAATGTCAGAGGCTAAACTGGACATAGTAGCAATTAGTGAGACGTGGTTTACCAGTAACCACACTTGGGAGACTTCAGTACCTGGCTATGTATTGTTCAGAAGAGACCGAGGTGCAAAAAGGGGGGAAGGAGTGGCCCTGTATGTTAATGAAAATATCAAAGCTACAGAAATTCAGAATACACATAAGGAGCCAGAAGAACTGTGGGTCACCCTGGAAACAGGAAATGGGACAGCCATAAGAACTGGGGTTGTCTACAGGTCCCCAGACCAGAGGGAGGACATAGACACATTACTGTTAGAAGATATACTAAACATGGCAGCTAAAGGGGAGGTTCTGATAATGGGAGACTTCAACATGCCAGATACAGATTGGTCAATACCAGCAGGAACATCTGCCAGAACTAGACTCATAGTGGATTCCCTGCAGGGGGGCCTCAAACAACTGGTACAGCAACCCACAAGAGACAGGGCTATCCTAGATCTAGTACTGACTAACAAAGAAGGGATCACAGATCTCCAGGTAGAAGGTCACCTGGGGCCAGTGACCATCACATGGTATGGTTCAATTTGGCTACTACATCTAAATCATCCCATTCCAAGGCAAAATATGGGACTTCAGAGGAGCTGACTTTGATAAGATGGCCAACAGAGTTAAGCTAGCCCTGGCAAAAAGAAACACAGCTGAGGGGGTACAGGCAAAGTGGGCAAGCATTAAGGATACAATACTTGAAGCAACATCCCATTGTGTTAGACAGAAAAGGAAGTGCAAAAGAAGAAGGAAACCACTTTGGTTCTCAAATACAGTAGCAGAAAAGGTCAGAGCCAAAAGGCTGGCCTTCAGGAAATATAAGGGAACACAGCGGATGAAGATAGGAGGCATACCAAACTGCCCTAAGGGAAGCAGGGAAGGCAGTAAGGCAGGCAAAGTCCCAAACTGAGGAAACACTAGCACGAACAGTAAAAGAAGGTGACAAGACTTTCTATAGATACATTAGTGAAAGGAGAAAGTCCAGAGGGGGTATTGCTAAGCTAAATGGAGAAAAGGGAGCATGTGAGGAGGAGGACCCTGTAAAGGCATCTATCCTAAATAGAGTGGTGGTAAATGGTATACAGTCAGAAGAGATGCAAGTCACAAGTGGGGTACCTCAGGGATCAGTCCTGGGGCCAGTCCTATTCAACATCTTCATTAGTGACCTCGCAGATGGACTAGAGGGTAAGGCTTGTCTGTTTGCAGATGACACCAAGATCTGCAACAGAGTAGATGATCCAGATGGGGTGGGCAGAATGAGAAGAGATCTGGATAAACTAGCAAAATGGTCAGAAGAGTGGCAACTGGGATTTAATGCAAAGAAGTGCAAAATCATGCACATAGGGAAGAGAAACCCTGAAGCCACTTATAGGCTGGGAGGGAGTTGCTAGCAGTCACAAAGGAAGAAAGAGACTTGGGCATCATCATCACTGATGACCTAAAATCATCCAAGCAGACCTCTAAAGCAGTAGGTAAGGCTAGGGGGTGTTAGGGTGTATTAGTAGGGGTATCACAAGTCGAAGAGGGAGGTAATAATCCCTCTGTACAAGACATTGGTTAGGCCCCATCTGAGTACTGCGTGCAGTATTGGAGGCCACACCTTCACAAGGACATTAACCAAATTGAGGCAGTCCAGAGAAGGGCAACCAAAATGGTGCAGGGACTGCATCAGAAGACATATGAGGACAGATTAACGGAGCTCAATATGTATACCCTTGAGCAGAGGAGGGAGAGAGGTGATATGATCGAGACATTTAAACACCTTAAGGGCATAAACAAGGTGAAAGAGTCTAACATGTTTAAATATAAGAAAAATAGCAGGACAAGAGGACACAGCATGAGATTAGAGGGAGGCCATTAAGGGGAATGTGAGGAAATTCTTTTCACAGAAAGGTGGTAGATGCATGGAATGGCTTACCACAAGAAGTGGTGGCTATGAATACAGTGCAGGGCTTCAAACAGGCATGGGATAGGCATAAGGGAGCAATACAAATGACTATGAATAGATAGGCCACTGACAGAGCAAAGGCCGATGGCACATTTATAAGGTAGAAAAGGAAATGGGCAGACTGGATGGGCCTTGCGGTCCTTATCTGCCGTCAACTTCTATGTTCTATGTTTCTATGTTTCAAAACAATACAAAAAATAAACAACTTAAAACATTTAAAATAAATACTAAACGAAAACAAAATCCCCACAATCCCCAATCAATAAACAAACATTCCAGATAATAATCCCACCCCCCCTTTTAAATAAAAATGGCAAAGGTCCTTCTAGTCCAGTTCATAATTGGTGAGACAATTGATGAACACCAATGCAGACACTAAATTTTGGGGATAGCTGGGCCTCTCACCCCCAACCAGTCAGCAAGCTTATATTGTCCAAAAATGCCACTGCACTCACTCCAGTGGTCACTTAAGTAATGGAGACAAAGCAGTTAATGGGGGCACTTTCACTTCTCACCCCCAAAATGACTTTAAATGAAAATCCAAAAGATGCATACCAGGGCTGCAGCTTTAATTCAAACCTTAGATTCAAAAGTTGGGCTTCCAATTGCAGTTTCAAAGGAGACAAATATCACAGTCACTCCAGTCTTCTGGATGACAGATAGAGGGCCAGCAACACAGGCTGGGTAACCCTGCTGGAAAATTAGAAGCCCTAGGAAAAAAGACCCTCCGGCCTCCACCTCAGGGACCCCACAGACAACTGAAGTTCTGTTGCCCTGCAGCCACTTAGACTCAGTGCCCATCCACAGGTACATTTGCATCACCTCGAACACAAAATTCATACACTGGAGCATGCCCATAACATCAACATATAGAGCAACTCATTACCTGGGCTGTACAGATCATTAATTTTGACAGTCATGTGTGCAGATACATGACAGTGAGTATATATACCCCTTATCAGTCCTACACATACTCATGCATATATCACTTTAAGAGGAAGGAGCAACTTAACTGTGGCACGAAAACAAATATAACATTTTAAATCAATCAAGCAAGCTATATACCTTCCTCCATAGCCTGTAGTATGAGATCACATAGTTTGTGGAAGAGGGCCTGCTGACCATTTGCTGAGAGCTGAATCATTTTCAGTTTAAGGCAGCAACCCATACTGTTCATCCATTGCAAGACTGATGGGGGACTTCAAAGATCCATTGTTGTGCTATTGTCTTATGGACATTAATGAGGGCAATGGACCAGAGTGGGGTTGCATGTCCCAGTTTGTGGTGTCTATAGTCAGACCCCAGCAACAGTTCTAGGGGTGACTCTTGGAGTTTGGTCAACAGAATACACTCCAGAATATCATGCACTTTTTGCCAAAATTTGCTGATTTGGGCAAATCAGGCCATGTGCAGTGTCCCTTCCTCTGAGAACCATTTGGGGAATTTAGAAGACCTCTCAGGGTCTTTGACATGCAGCCGGAGTAAAGTAAGTATGGTATAGGAAATTCAGTTTTATTTGTCTGAGCTTGTTGTTTCTGGAGCAGTTTATTTATTTATTGATTTATGCATTTATTAGCTTTTGGTAACCGGGTAAGTGAGTTAGGCATTAGTCCTGCCTATTTTCAAGCACAACCCGGGAGGGTATAGTAACAATTAATGACAATCATCACAAAAACAAATACAAACGGTTGTCAATTACAGGCCTACAAATAGCCAGGGTGAATTAAATACATACAAGAAAATGAACAGATACAAAATGGTCCGAACAGAATACCAATAGCAATAGTGACCCCCTCAGAGAGAGTCACAGTACAACAACAAGCAGTAACCATCCACGCAGGGATGGAAAATAGTACATTAGATACAGTCAGACAATACAGTACAGTTAGAGAAACCCAGAGGAGCTGGGAAGGGAAGGAAGGAAGCAAAGTTCAGGGAGGTTAGGTACATACACAGGAATCAAGTGCTTGGAGGTGGGAAAAAAGTGCAGTTTTAAAGGCAGCATGAGATGAGGAACCCTTTAAGGTGGCCGGTATGGTGTTCCAGAATTTGGGGGTGAAATGGGAGAAAGCTTTTTCCCCCATTTTTGTCGAGCAGTGGGGGACAGAGAACAGGTGTGAGTTAGAGGACCTCAGAGTACAGGACTGAATCACAGGCGTAAGCATGGCCCCAGTGCAGTCAGGCCGGGGGGATTGGTTCATGGAGTCTATAAAACAACCCAGAGAGAAGGAGCGCTGGGATTTGGGGGACAGCCAGTTCAATGTGGAGTATAACATGCAATGGTGGGTAAGGCAAGGGACAGAGAGTGTATATCTACAGATGTTTTTATATGGAGTGTCCCAGTTATGAAGGATACCCACATTGGCATGTGAGAGAACAGGGAGAGCATGCAGAAGTCTAAGAAGCAGTACGCCCCACGCCACAGAGATTCTGGCAGTAGGAGTTAGGGAATGACGCACATGGTGGGACGCTCCTAACTTGATGTTAATAGACCTGCAAACCTTGTTTATGTGCTAGGAGAAATCAAGGATAGGATCAAGGGTCACTCCTAAGTATTTGAAGGAGCTAGTAGACTTGACTACCGATCCATCACAGCTAACCACGTGAAGCTTGGTAGCTTCAGCAGAGACTTTTCTAGTGGACCCAAAAAGCATGGCCTGGGTCTTAGGTAGGTTGAGTAAGAGTGAGTTGGAGGAGAGCCAGTGTTGAATCTGTTGGAATGCAAAAGATAGGTGGGTGTTAATGTCCGGGAAAGAACGAGAGGCACCGTAGAGTACTAGGTCATCAGCATACATGATGGACCGACAGTGGGGAAAGGATGAGGGAGTGTCATTGATGAAGATGGAAAAGAGTAAAGGTCCCAGGATGGAGCCTTGAGGTATGCCACAGGAGATATGAGCAGGGGATGAAAGAACTTTGCCAAAGGAGATGGATTGGGATAGATTAGTGAGATAGCTACTGAACCGTGATAGGGTGGGTCCGGAGGCACCTAAAGAATGTAATTTATGCAGAAGCAGAGGATGGTTTACCAGGTGAAATGCCTTGGTGAGATCTATGAACATGGCACCAGTGAGTAGACCATTGTCCATGTTGGCCTTAACCTCGCTGATGAGTAAAGTGAGGGCAGTGGTGGTGCTATGTCCTGCCCTGAAACCATGTTGAGCAGGTGACTGAAGATTAAAATTCAATAGTTTGCCAGGTGGCTGGCTGTTCACCTGCATATTTCATCCGTTATGGGTACATCAAGTTCGTCCTCCCATTTAGCCCATATTCCCTTTATGGGGGAGAGCACCCCCTTGGAGTAATTTAAATTATACAGAGAGGGGCTTTATTTTTATTCAGTCTCAAATTACAAAGTACCTTTGAGCACAATGCAGCTCATTTACAAAGGTTCCACATCAGTAGGGAGTGTTGCAAACAATCATAGGAGGCGCTAAACAATTGAGTTTCTAACATGCAGTGCCAGTTCATAATACATCATAGACAAACAGCAATATTCAAAAAGAGAGAAAGGAGTTTAAGTAAAAATGGAGGGGAAGAAGAGAGTGTTGTAGGATTTTAAGACCTAGGAAGATAGGTAGCAGCCAGGGCTTTTGTCAAAATTGCTAACTGGGGTAGGCAGGAAGTAGGGAGGGAGAATAAGGGAAGAGGAGGGGGAGCAAGAGCAGGCAAAGGGGTAGCAGTCATAGGCCTTGTCAGGATTAATGCGTAGTGAAATCAGCGTGAGAAGGGAGCACTCAGGGGATGAAGGGGATGTGGACAGGAATACCTAGGATTAGGTTGTACAATCACAGGAACTTCCAGTTATGAGGTGCAGCTGGAGCATATGCTTAAACTGGCTTAGTTTGGGTAGGTTAGTTAAGTCACTGTGCAGTCCATTGAACCAAATTGGGGATCGATAGAAAAAGGATCACTGGCATTGAGCCGTCTGGCACCTAGGGACAAGAAGGAGTTTGGTTGTTGAGGTACGAGTGTGTTGGGTCTTGAGAGATTTGTTCAGCAAGCATCCCACTTTCAGTGGCAAGAGCCCAAGGAGCACCTTTTTAGGAAGTAGGCATGTTTGGTATTTGATCCTATCACTTAGCTGAAGCCATCCAGATTGAGCATAAAGCTCACAAGTGTGAGTGAGATGAGCAGCCCCGTGATTAGTCTACACGCCTTGTTCAGAATGACAGTTAGTCTTTTGAGTGAGGTAGTGGTAGCAGCTCCGTATGTAACCCCCCTGCAAATGGGAGTTCCCAAAAAGTCTTCCTTGAGCTTGCCTAAATGCTCACTGCCAGGCTAGTGTTCTGCGTTTTAGCAGTTTAAATGTGATTACCAGAGCTCGTATAGCCTCCGTGTACTGTCTCTTTAAGAGCTGCCTAATTGCAGCTTAAGTAATCTAACAGGGAGCTCTGTTGAAAGATGTAACTATTTACTGAAAATCATTTAGAGTGATAATGATAATGTAGTTTGTCTAACCTGCTTTCTTTGTAGCAAGGACTGTTTTGTTTGTCTCCACTATCTTGGTCCTGGACTGCAAATTGGACGAAACAGTACTGGTGGGACCTTAAATGTAGTCAGACTACAGAAGCTGTCTGAATTCAAAATCTGTAGGAACTTTAGTTTGGAGGGTTTTTCTTTTTTTCGCCTTTTTGCAACTGAAGAGGGAGCTCTTGTTTTGACTGACAGCCAAATCAGCCATCCAAGTCTGTTGGATCTTGGGGAAGTCCCAGGCTGCTTGCAGTTTTCAGTTAGAACTAAGCTGGAAGCTGAGCAAGAAGGAGCTGAAGTAATTCTGAGAAGAAATCCTGAGTGGATTCGCATGGGAGAACTGGGAAAAGGCTGAGTGTTTGACCTGTATGTCTGCCTGCTGCTCCTGAGAAGGAGAGAAGAGAATTATTTTGGACCAAATCCAAGTTTGTGTGACTAAAGTAAGCAACTGAAGTGGGCCAGGCTCAACTGAAGAAGACCGAATATTTTTGATGAATGCGATCGGCCTGTCAGGAATTCCAGCTAACCCTAAGCTCCCAGTGTGTGCAGGAACTTTGTGATTGTGCCCGGGGACGCTTTGCCTGGTACAGTAGAATTCCCGTACGTACAAATGTGCTATGAGCTGCTAGTGGGTTGTGAGTTAGTTCCCCACTGTGCGAACTGTGTTTTGCTTGCTGGAAGCTGTATCCAGCCCAAAACGGACTGCTTCTGAACTTGTCTCCATGCGGTCCGGGCTTTGCCAGATTGGCCCAGCCAGACTACCCACTGCACAGAGGAGCCATCGACGAGAGACCTGCCTGGGGATCAGCCCCCTGCTCCATGCTTGAACAGGAACGATGCCTCTGCGACTTGTGTGGGCCCTGTTTCTCCTGGCTTTCCAGATCAACCACCTGCAGTCTCGATTTTAGTCCAGCCTGTGACCAGTCTTGGGTTTCGTGAGTAAATACCAGGGTAGCTCCCTACAACAACAGCTTAATCTGAGTGTGTCATCTGATTGTCTTGTTGTTTCGTTTCCTTTACGAACTGAGCCCTCTGGCTCTGGATTACAAATATTGTGTACTGTGCATGTTGTGTTTTCCATCACAGGGCCCCAACCAGCTGCAACCCCGGGCAACTGTCCTGTCTAGCCCATCTCTTCTCTACCTGGGTACCCAGAGGTGGACTGTATGGGGGACTCAAAGCACATGCATAACTGCTTGATTGATACAACCTTTAAGCTAATTAACCTGATTTTGCCCCTCCCTTGTTCAAGTCCCCTGAATAAATCAGATCTAACTTTTTCTGCATGTAATCTGACTGTGGTTCCAGTTTGTGCTCAAAGTACTGTACTGTTGCTATTTGCTGTGCTTAACCTTGTTTTACAGGGGGTCCCCAGGGTCGAGCCAGAGGAACCAGCCCTGGTGGTAAGTGCAAACAGTGTGGGTACTTGTGTGGCGTACCAGGGGTATTGTGAAAGTGATTATTGTACAGTGTTCAGGCCACTAGAGGGGAAAGAGGGGGGTTACAGTGTCCCGGAGGGCTGTGCCCAGGTTAGCTTGACCACTACCAATCCTGACCTCTGGGTGGAGGCACCCATTTTAGAACTCAGGCCCCTTAACCTGCTGCTAGCCAAGCAGGCAGGGGTAGTAGCCCTTGGGATATCACCACCTAGGGGTTACACGTATATAACCAAGCCATAATCGATGATTGAGAGCATCAAACCGTAAATTGCGAACTTGAGAGCTTCTGGAGTCAGACTCCATCTGTATCTATAGAGGAGCCCAATCCTGATATTAACAGCCCTGGCAACATTCTCAATGTGGGGTACATAGATGAGATGACTATCCAAGGTTACACCTTGGTACTTAAAGTGCTGGATTTGTTTGAGTGGGGCTCCTAGGTTATTTCTGATGTTAAGAGCATGTGCCTTGTACTTATTGTGAGAGGTTGAGAGCAAAAAAAAATTGTTTTCTTATTGTTTAGTACCAGTTTGTGTGTACTAAACCATTGTTCAACTTCCTTGAAGCTGAATTGTAGATTGCTTTCAAGCAGGTTAGGATCCGTGTGGCTTGCAAAGATGACCGCGTTATCTGCATAAAGGAGAGTCCGTTGGTGACATATGGGTGGCAAGTTGTTCAGAAAGATACTGAAAAGGAGGGAACCCAGGATTGAACCTTGTGAACCTTGAACCTTGGCTTACGTAGAGGCTGGGGGTGGCGTACAATTCCTCATCCAGTGGGGACAGTGGTAGGAGAGTTCCAGGAATGGAACTGGTGCCCATCATGGGTTCACTTAATAATGTTTGCCTGATCCATAAGTAGGCAAAGAGCCCATCAGGTGGCAGGCCCCGGTCAGTTTGTAACCCTGCAAAGTCTCTCAAGCCACCCCCTTGATGCATGTGGCTTATGCAGGTAAGGCTCCGCTTTTCCCAGTTGAGTAGGATTTGGTAGAGGGAGACATTATAGTGCTGTAGACCTTTCAGAGCAACCCTCAGTGATGCTTGTCCTTAAATGCCAGGTGTCCAGTTAAGTAGCTTGTGAGCTGCTGTCCAGATTTGAGGCAGCGCCCCTGTAAAAAGGTTGGCTATTCCTGGTGGCACCATTTGCCTCAGGGCAGCTGATAAAACCCCTCTTCTTAAGTCATATCCCAATTCCTCTTCCTCCCTAGCCACCCAAGCAGGGTTCTGCGGCTCTTCTCTGGTGGGGAGAAAGCTGAGCTGTCAGGCCCAGTAGTAGCTTGTGAAATGCGCTAAAGCACATCCCTCCTCCCAGACGGGCAATTGTAAAATAGTTCTCTTCATCCCTGACATCCTACCCTCCCAGAGGAATGTCCAAGATATGACAGAGTTGGATAAGACACTGCCCCATTTGTTATTCAAAGAGAGTTAAAAGCAAGGATCTATTTGTCCTTTCCTATTCTGTCACTTGTCTGTCTCTTGTGTCTCTGATTGTGCAATCAGATTTTCTTGTGGCAGCTAGTAATTGACCACTCTGATGGTCCCATAATGTCCCCTGTTATTTCCCTTCCTTCACTTGCTGTTTCTAGTCTTTCTCATGTTGCTTCTCTGTGATTAAAAAAAATATATGCGAATCTTTATATGAAACTGGGATCCCTTGGCTTACAAATGTGTGTACTTATAGTGTTGAAATGATTGCAGAAAGCTATCTGGGTTTCTTAAAAAATAACCATCTGAAAGTTATTTTGGTTTCTTAAAAAAATAACAATATTTAATACAGAGGGTTGACACCGAGATGCATTTTGACCTCCTCAAGCACATTTACAGAATTGTCAGCAGGAGACCAGCTCTAGGACAAAATGTGTTATTTTGTTGCATCTGTTGGGACTGGATGTGCTCATTAGGCTGGCCTAAGGAAGGAAACTGCCAACATGTTGTACATTTTGTGAAAGATAGGAGATGAAACTTATAAAGAATTTGAACTACCAGGCAAAATTATCTTCTATAATCAGAGCAATGTTTTTCTAGTGAGACTCTCTGATGTAGGACTTTGTACTGCCTGTATGAAGAGCTATCCTGTACAATTCTAATTTTTTTATTTTGTAGTTATTTGTAATAATAAAATGCTACTTGCAAATTGTATAACTTCTCCTGGTCTGTCTATGCCCCTATGACACAAGGTAAGGACTGTCTCATTGTGCTTATCAAGGGTTTTTGTCCACTTATAGATTATGTTGAGAGTTCACCTGATTGTCAGGATAGATTCAATGGGGGAGGGCTACCTCTAATCTTGCAGCAATAATTCTGGCAGCAACTTTATAGTCTGATGTTAATAAAAAGATAGGGTGGTAGAAGGCACAGTGAACTGGGTCTTTGCCAGGCTTTGGGAGGACTGTAATTGTTGCAGACAGGGCTGTGAGGGGGCAACACTCCATTTGTGAAGCTCTCTGCCAGCATGTCGAACAGTGGGTCAACTAGTACTTTTGCAAATTGCATTAGAAAGTTGATAGGAAAGCCATCTGGCCCTGGGGCCTCCTCCCCCCTAACACACACAGACTCAGTTGCAGCCCAAACCTCTTGCTAACACAAGGGCAATTCAATATGACCTATCTGGGCTGATTGCATGGTGGTGATGGGAGCTTTTTGAAAGAAGGTCTGATAGTCCGCAGAGGCAGAAGAGGATTCTGATGTGTACAAAGTTCTGTAAAATTTGGCAAATGCATCCCTCACTTCCTGGTGGCTTGATACCATTCCCTTATCTGGATGCTGCACCCGCACTATGCTTCTTTCCCCTTCCCTGCACCTTAGCTGCCATGCCACCAGCTCCTCCCCATCTCCATCAAAATACAGTCCCACTTTGTTCAATAGATTTGCATCTCAGTGGTTGTACTACTTAGGTGTTGTACTTCCATTTAAGTCTCTGCAACAGACACTGGCCCACCGATGCAGTGGTAGTGCTACCGCTTGCAATGCCGATGACCTGGATTTGGAAGCAGGGAGAAGGATCACGCATCCGTGGGAGCAGTTTCCTCCTCCAAGGTGGGGAGGGGAAGAGCTCAATGCTCGACTGGCCCCTGGAAAAAGCCAGGGAAAGGCAGCTCAAGCTGAAAGATGTGGGGAGGTGTTGCAGACATCAGCATGTGTGCGTTGATGTCAGCGCACACCATTTCTCTCATGGGGAGAAAACCAGAAAAACTCCTGGTTGAGCAGGATGACTGCTGGACCCCGCAGGTCCTGCACCTGGCAATTCAGGCACCACCTAGAAATCTGGATCCTGTCCTGGTGGTTCAAGGAGGCCCCACTACCCTGCCATGGAGGGCAAGCCGTGTGGGACTTGGGAGCAGGTAAACCCTGGGAGAAGCTTTTGTGATGGGGCTGGGATGACTTGTGGGAAGGAGGGCTGGTTGGGATGAGGGAGATAAAAAAAAGTCTCTGCAACACGATGTACAGCATATGAGAGGAGTCAGCCATGTGTAGTCTCCCCACTTCATTTATTTCTTTCAAGCTAATCAAGCTCTTGGACCTCTCCTCATTGCTTGTGTTTGGCATCAGCTACAGAGTGCATCTGGACATAGCCCTTAAGAGCTTCCCATCTAAGTGAGTAGGAAGAGTCCTCTCATTTATTGTGTTTCAGGAATTCACTTATTGCCTTGTCAATAACCTCCCAGTACTTTGGGTCCTTTAAGTGCACTGGGTCAAGTCTCCTGGTCTGAGCCGGGGAACATGTATCACTGAGCCCTACTCCTGCATGCAGAAGGGAGTGGTCAGATTCTAGGGCCAGGTGGTAGGCCATTGTTTCAACCATGGAGGACAAACTAGCCAAGGCAAGCTGCAGATCTATGCATGGGAGTGAGAGAAAAAGCTATACTACTGTATCTTCCTGATGGTTTTTTGTGTGTCCATATGTCCACCATAGTAAAGGTACTCATCAGTTCATTCAGGCCCTTTGTGCTTTTAAATTTTGGGACTGGGAGGGGGTTATGATTTGTATTATAAAGCTTTGGTATGTTCGGCGCCCAGAGCCTCCGGGATGGGCATCTTTTCAAATAAAATTTGCCTTGCCTTAGATCTGTCAAGAACACTGTCTAGAACATTATTCATGTCCACTGCCATAATCCACAGGCCAGGGTACTGCGCCATATCAAGGGACAACTTCTGAAAAAAGGATCTGTGACCAACATTAGGGCTATAGACCATACCTATTGAGAAGCTGGTCCCATTATTAAGTGCCATCTGAGCAAGGATATATCTGCACTGTGCATCAATAGCAGATTTGATGATTGTCCCCAGGAAACTAGGCTGGAGCCATACTGCACCCCTGCACCCTGGAGGTGAAGCATGCAGTTAGCCAAGTACCCTTCCATCCCACACAGGTGTGGTCCACTTCTGTGGCCATCATGTGCATTTCCTGCAGAAGCAGGGATGTTTGTTTTAAGTTTCTTGACTCAACTCATCACCTTCTTCCTTTTCACCACATGCTTTAGCCAATTGGCACATCAAATGGTTAGGGTCAATGTGTCAGCCATTTGGGGCTTCACTTATGGGACTACATGACATGATACCCTACCACCCAGACAGGGCCTAGACTATTCTCAGTGTAAAACAGTGATGAATTATTGTACCTCAACCTTGCAGTTTTAACCTGAATCCATCTGCCTTCCCCTCCCTCAACCCATTCCTCCACCTTCCTGCTGATCCCACTGATATGACCCCCCCCCGTGCATCCTGTGGGATGACACATCTCCCTGCTGTCTTTCCAAACCATGGAGCAGGGCTCCCCATCCCATCTTCCACCAGTCCTCCCCAGCATTAAACTTGAACATGAACAAGTGCCACCCCACCCCCCAAACTCTTTTCATAGTCCCTCCCAACACTGTAAACATATTAAGTATCAGAAAGAAACACAGTATTGCCCCCATCCCAAGTCAGGCAAAAGGTCGCCTGATCTATTTTCCCTTGCTTGTAGTGGTGAACTGTGTAGTGCAATGATCACCAAATAACATAGAACATGCTAGTAACCAGCAACTTCATAGGTAATATTTCCATATTTTACGAGATCATTGGCCGCCTCTGTCTGGAGGGCCGAGGCACAGTACTTGATAACTGCTTCATTGTTCATCAGTCTGGTCATATTGCACCTCAAATACAATAATGTGTTTTATTTTTTATCACGGCTGCTGCTTCTACGCCTCCCCTTGACAGCCTCCTTCTGTCCGACTCCCCCAGCTCCATCCCCTGGAATTACTGGGGCTTACCTTATGCCTGGCCCAGGACTGGTGGCCTGCAGGGAGTTGGGTGGCATCCTGCCACTGGGGATTTTTCTCCTTTTCACCCCCTTGCACCCGCGCACTGTGCAATGGGTGCAGCAGCTATCTCCACCTCTGCAGAGGCAACCAAGCACCCTGGGTGTGGACGAGCCCCCCAAGTTGTGCCATTCACAGCACAGACCCCCCACCCCGAGGAAGGAGAGCTGTGATGCTCAATCCTTGCCTCCCCACTGGCCCCGAGTGACCCTAGTCCGTTCCCGAACCGGGTCGCTGGCGTTGCGCAAGGTGTGGTGTCCAGCACCTCAACTCTCAGCATCACCGAGCTGGCTTCCAATAATGTGTTTTATAAAATGGAAAAGGAAAATCTTGCATCCTGACTGGTCATTAGCCATGCATTAGAAGTGTCTAATGCACAGCTGAAAACAAGTGCTGTCCATCTGGATGTAGGACATAAAAGAAATTCTTGTGCCATAACTTCTTAGCATGTTGGAAAATCTAATAGCCTCCATTTTTCACCCCACTAAGCAAGAGTTTATCACAGCCTTACTACCTGCTATACATTAGCTGCTTCTTTCTGAAATACAATGCAAGCCACAGAGGATCAGCCCTGCTGCTGTAACAGGAGACTTTGGAAGATGCCCATGCTACTAGCCAATTGGGCTAGTGCCTACTGCTGAACAAAGACGCTTGTGTTGGCATCAAGTTTAAGGACCTTTAAATCGGGATCCCTTCATGCGGCTCCCATTCACCTGAGCTGAAGGACTTGGGCTTCAGTTGGGGGTCATGAGGGTTTTACTGAAAACAAGCCATCCCCCACGCTCCAATTGCTGATGCTGCAAGCCATGGAGGAATTGCCCTCCCACTCACCCCCCACCCTCCCTGCTGGGTTGTGTGAGTAAATATATAAGGAACTTGAAGGGGACTGGTTGAAGACTGAGAGCTAGACTGGTATTTTATGCCTATTATCGGTACTTCTGCTTGGTATGAATTAGATCCACCTGCTGGCCATATACAGCTCACAAGATCTAGCTGTGAATAATATCACTCTCCCTCTTCTGGGCCACCTAAAATGATCGGTTAATGGTGCTTTTTGTATGGTAGTGATGCTATTATTCAGTTCGTTCCTCAGTGCACCAGTTCTATGTTCACCTCAGTATAATATTGATCAGATCATATTATCTAGAGTTATCTATTTAACATATTCAGTGTTTTGAGAATACTTGATCTAGCAAATTGGTTTATATACCTTACTCGATAGTGTTGGTCAGTCTAAAGGTCTTCTGGAAGGTCTGTTCTAAACTATTGTCTCAAATTGTCTAATAGGTCTAAAGTGGTAGCAGTAAATCAGAAAGTTACCAGGCATTAAATTAATAGGGCTATATAACAGCATTGTTTTGCCACTAGCTGTGTCCAAAGATTAAAGTTGATGTTGTTGCCCATAAACTGAACTTATTTACTCATGAATCTGAGAAGAAATTCCACACCAAATGTTAGATTGTCACATCCTGTATCCAATGGCCATCTGTTTAACTAACTAGCTTCTTTACCCCCCTAGACTACAAAGCAGTGCTGCAGTGCTTTTAAGGTGGTGGATCTAACTTGGAAATTGCAAGGTAGTCAATTAAAATAATAGAGTTCTTGAATGGAGGGGACTCATTTGGGGGTATTTCTGCTCATCGGTTTCATCTTTCTATTCCCCACATGATACCATGTCCCTTCTTCTACCAAATTAGAAAACCATGTCGATATGGTAACCAATACATTTGGACATAGAAATATCACTATGTTGGAATTTTGCACTCTATGGAACAGATACATCTGACATGGCGGGCAGATTAACTACTAAATATCCATTTTCTCTAGATACGCTACTGGTTATCTATAGCTGTCAATTAGAATCTAACTACATTTAGGTGATCTATGGTATCTAAACAGCATTAGGCAAAAACCACATGGTAGGTACAGACAGTTGATAACACCCTTTCTGGAGTATTGCGTGCAATTCTGGAGACCCCATCTCCACAAAGACAGACAGAGTGGAGACTGTTCAGATGAGGGCAACCAAAATGGTGCAGGGTCTGCACCAGAAGACATACAAGGAGAGACTAAAGCAGCTTAATATGTATACGCTTGAGGAAAGAAGGGAAAGGGGGGACATGATAGAAACGTTCAAGTATCTCAAGGGAATTAACAAAGTACAAGAGGGTAGCATCTTTCAGAAGAAGAGATGTGTAAGAACAAGGGGCACAATTTAAAGATAGCGGGAGGATGGCTCAGAGGTAAAGTTAGAAAATATTTTTTCACAGAGAGGGTTGTGGATGCATGGAACAGCCTTCCTGAGGAGGTTGTGGAGTCAGTAACAGTGGGAGAATTCAAGAATGTGTGGGGCAGACATAAGGCAATTCTAGTGGGGGGTAGGAGGAAGTAAACTGTTTAACTAGAATCTGCAGCTCATCTATCAGGTAGAGAAATGGGCAGACTAGGTGGGGCAAGCGGTCCCTATCTGCTGTCAAATTCTATGTTTATATGTAGGTTCAATATGAGTAAAAAAATGATCTGACTACAATTAATATGCTCGGTTAATGTGGTGGTTAACCTTGGCCCACCCCCTGCAAGCTACTCTCCCACAGAATTCACATCCCTAGAAGGCCAAAAATTCTTGTTGCTAAACGTTTGTAGCTTACTGAAAAAATTGGATGTGGTAAAGACATGGATTGCCTACACAAACCCTGATGTATTTATCCTCACTGAAACATGGTTTAATGGGACGGTATCTCAAAACCAGATTGCCAAACCCACTTATAACCATTTCTGCATTGATAGACCAACTATGTGAGATGGCATTGTCTTTTATATCAGCAACACATTCAGTGCTACTGAGTTCAGCTCCCTTTCTAAACAAAAATAATTTGAATGTATTGCTGTGAGGCTCAATTTGTCAGACATAGAAAACATTAATATCATTGTCTGTTATAGACCACCAAAAGGAGGACTAGAACTACAAAACAACATCTATGACCTGGTTAGCACACAACCCAGTGAATCGATAATCTTAGGGGACTTAAACATTGATTGGAACTCCAATAAAGCAGACAACCTAAAAAAAACTCTGTGATGACTTAGGTCTGATGCAAATCACTAATGCATCCACTAGACCAAACCCAAAAAAACCTGCAAATGCCACCACACCGGAGCTCATCCTAACCAACAGACCACATAAATTCTTCTATGCAACTGTGTTCCATAATGATCTCAGCGACATAATATGGTTGCCTGCATAAGAGGAATTAAAAAACAACTGCCCAACCAAAAACTCATTGTCAAAAGAAGTTTGAAGAATTTTGACACTGCTAAGTTTATAGCAGAATTAGACACACTAAACTGGTAACAATTCTATCTCTCCTGCACAGTACACAAAGCAACTATTTATTTCAATCAAATGCTTTCAGGAGTCATAAACAAACATGAACCAGTATTAAAATGCAGGGTGAGTCACTATCCCCCTGGGTCAGTCATGACCTCAAAAAAGCATTAAGAGAGAAGGACAGGCTGTGGTCCATTGCCAGGCAGACTAAAACGGAATCTGATTGGACCACTTTCAGGATATTGAGAAATGCTTGTACCAAGCTGATAAGGGACACTGAAGTCAAATTCTACCTAAATTTGATCGAAAGCTCCAAGAACAACACATCAAAATTCTGGAAAGCTGCAAAACCCATTGAGGGACACAAACAAGCCCCATCACTACCACACAAAATCAAAATGCAAGGTAAAATAATAAATGATAAGCAGCTTAATCTAGAAGAATGAATCACCTACTTCGCCAAGGCTGGTTTAGCATTTAAAAACTCATTAGCTGCAGCCAATCCTACCCACTCTATTGAGAGCACCACTGCTACCAGCCATTTGATCAACCAGTTTGCCTTTCAACCAATCACTTACAAAAAAGTTGAAGATTTACTTTTAGGCATCAATACAAGTAAAAGTGCGGGAGCTGATTTAGATCCCCGTGTCATTAAACTTGGCTATAGACAACTTATAGAACCCATAACCCATCTTTTCAATTCATCTCTATCTACTAGTGACCTTTCCTCAATTTGGAAAACAGCACACGTAGTACCTTTATTCAAGTTTGGTGATGTATGTAAATTAACTAGTTACAGACCTGTTTCCATACTACCCACACTGGCTAAACTCCTTGAGAAACTTGTAAATGCTCAGTTGCATAACTACCTAGAACAATCCAACCTAATCATATCAATGCAATCAGGGTACTGACCCAAACATAGTACAATACTTGCTAAGGTCACTAATGACGGGCTTTCAGCTCTCGACTGCAAGCACATCACGTGAGCTATATTCCTCAACCTTAGTAAAGCATTCAGTATGGCCAGTCACAACATACTCTTATGCAAATTACAGAAATTCGGTGTTGGTGGTCCTGCAAAACTATGGTTTTCCAGCTACTTATCTGGCGGGCAGCAGCAAGTCAAGGCAGAGGGTTCCTATTCTTCCTCCACCATGCTACTAAGGGGAGTACCACAAGGGTCAGTCTTAGGGCCCCTGCTATTCATGATACACACCAATGATTTAAATAAAAACAACAAAAAAAAAGCACCCATTCATCCCTTCATTGATGACACTGTTCTATATACCTGTATCTCAAAGCCCACCCTGGTCAACGTTCACACTGAGCTACAATCTGAATTCAATAATCTACAACTTCTTCAGGGCAAATTGCTACTCAATGCTGAAATAAAAAAATTATGTACTTCTCACCCAACAGTACAACTCTGCCCGCTACCCCTGCACCAAACATAACTACTATACTAGGAGACAAGACTGCATGTAGAACCTAGCTTAAATACCTTGGACTCTGGATAGATAGATAGTAGATTCTCCTTCACAATCCACGCTGATGCATTATGTAAAAAGCTAAGACTGAGGCTAGACTTTTTAGACAGAAACAAACACTGTTTCCCACAATACGCACAAAAAAGACTGGTACAAGACACATTCCTGCCTTTACTTGATTGTGCCCATCAGATCTATGGTCGTGGCTCTATAACTTGCTTAAATAAGCTAAACATACAGTACTGTATCATAGGGCCCTTAGATACATTATCGATTATGCACCACGAACACATCACTGTAAGCTTTATGAGATCATAGGATGGACCTCTTTAAATAATAGGAGACTCAAAAACTTATACAAATGGGCCTATAAAGTAGTACAAAATGACATTCTGAGCTACATCACTGACCTTTTTACAAAGTCTCATAGCAGTTATTTACTAAGGAAAAACAAATATATTCTTTATGATATACTGTGCCCTTACTGTCCCCTCCGCCTGCGCCGATTCTCCGATGAGGGATTGCTAATGATTCCCAGGGTATGCTTATAAACATCGGGGACCCTTTCTTTTACCTTTATGTCCCCTACACTGTGGAATTCTCTACCTCATCAGATACGAGATAGACTGACCGTCCAGGGTTTCAAATCAGCCCTAAAAACACATGTTTTCCTCCAGGCTTTCCAGGAGGCCTGTTGAAGGCGACGGAATAACTAGGAACTCTGTTGGAGCTGTATCTATATATGTTTTATGATGATTTTGTATGTCTGCTGTTTACTGATTTTATTATATGTAAATTGTTTGGGCGCCCTGAGCACTGGAAGGGCGCCTAATACAAGTAAGATGATGATGATGATCTACTCATTATGGGAAAGCGGCAATAAGTTACATTATTCCTCATATATGGAATACCTTGCAAAAATCTCTTAAACTTACCAGCTTAGTTTTAATGTATTTAAATAACTGATGGAAAAATCATGTATAGAACTATGTAAGTGTAACGGTGCAATTACATGACTTCTCCATTGAATACTGCACTCAATGGTTCATCAAACTAGTGACATGCTTTTGCTCTACTACTTCTTGAATAACTGTCATTATGTTGCCTAACGGTTTTCTATATTCCAGTATTTCCTGTGATTACCATTACCACTGTTATCTTGCTAAATCCTACACTTGTATTACACAGGTTACATAGGTTTTAACAGATCATAGTAGACTGAAGTCCATGGAGCTCGCCGCTTAATCTAACTATATCCCTGGATTTTATTTTGTATCAGGTAATTGTCAAGTAGTGTCTTTTAAAACATCTCTTTATTCAATTTTGGTAGAAAAAAAAACAAGACAAACATACAACAAAACCTGGCGAACCAGGCACACATCCCAAAAACTGACTGTGTAAACTATGTACACTGCAACTATGTACATGCTCAGGAATGATGTCTCCCCCCCCCACCCAAATTGTCTTTAATCAAGCAGGACCCCTTAATAAAAGCAGTATCATTAAGCAAGTTGCAAATCGGACCACTTCCCTCTAGTCCTATATGGCTATCTCCACCTAATAAGTGTCCCTTGGCCCCATTTTATAGATATTAAATCCTCCTCGAGGGGTGACACCTCCCTGAGCCCCCCTGAGAGAGAGAGAGTCCCCATCCCCCTATCCTTATAGCAGGCCCAATATTCTTATTTCCCCAAAAAGTCCCCAAGACCCCTCCAAACCGTCTTCCTATATAACTTAGTCCTCCAACCCCTTTGGCATCTCTATCATCTCATTCCGATTTAACGTAAGCTAGACACAGCCCGACAAACAGACCCGAGCCCAACCAAGTGGCCCCTAGTGGGAATAGATTACTTCCAATACCACCCATCTTTTATCATATAACCCTTTCTTCCCCTCTGAACATAGCTGTCTCTTAATCCAAGATAGGGCTCCGATAAGATCCCCCAGCCAATGGTTATATCCATATAGTTGGTCGTCCTTCCAGTGTTGGATCACATACACTTTAATTACCATTACCATCAGAGATATATGATATTTAGGTGTAACTCCCTCAATTTGCGAAAAATCCCCCAAGACACATATCTCCGGTGTTATAAACTCCAAGTAGTCCAACAAAGGGTCCATCCACCTCTTAATTTCATCCCACAAGGGCCGAATTTTGCAGAAATCCCACAACACATGTAGTAAGTTTCCTCTCTCTGCTTGGCATCTAAAACAGCGGTCTGTCTGTCTAAGGCCTCGTTCATACAGTTTCACAGGGGTAAAATTTAAGTTAGAAGCAATAAAAAATTGTAGGCTCCTGTATTTGGGTATCACTATATATTTAATACTCTTCCATACATTAGCCCAGTCAATGCTTCAAGGCACCAGCTTATTGTCCCAATATGGCACTGCTATAGGAGAGCTCGACCCATAAAAACCCAGCAGGGTTCTATAAACTTGCGACAGAGCTCTGGTTTTCAAGTCAATTCTTCGCAGCTCGCCCCAGTTAAATGAACGATCTGAGAGGCCCCCTATTTTCTTTAATGTTCCCTCAAGTACCCGCGTAAGCTGCAATCTATGGAAAAAGGGCATTCTATCGCATTGTACTGGAAGGACCACCCTGTTATCCTGGATGACCTCCTTTAAGCTTAAACCCGACACCTAGTTAGCCCACTTCCCCCTAATTACCCCGTTACCTATGGTTATGTTGGGGTTGCCCATAAGTGGTTGTTCTTGGGCCCTCATTTGCTCTTTTCTCTGGGCCACAGATAAAAATGACCACCAAGCTTCTGCCGTCTTCAAAATTGGGCTTCCCCTCTTCTGTTTGACACAAGCCGCTAAATTAGCATATAAGGGCACCCCCGGGGATAAACCTGCCTCTCCCAGTATTTGAGTTTCTAAATGTAACCAGTCTGGAACATAGACTTCTCCCTCCATACTCCTACCCCACTGGGCCATTAAGCCCAACTGCTCTGCCACATAATACAGTTGGAGATCTGGCAACTTAACTCCTCCCAGTCCCGGGGGCAATCGTAGATCATTATATTTTTTCCGAGGTGGTTTACAGTCCCACAGGAAATCTGAAATTAACTTCTTAATCAAATTGAACCATTTCTTGGGGATACTGTATGGGGCTAAGTATACCGGGTATAACAGCCTCGGCAACAGATTCATCTTAATGAGCACAAGCCTAGCCATGAAATTAAGGGGCAACTTATTCCATCTCACTAAATCTCCCCTGATAGCCGAAATTATCTCCTCCATATTTGTTTCAGCCCCTACCTCATAGTCTCTTATGATCCATATGCCCAGATATCCCATCCTATCTGCCATCCGCTGAGTATGAAACTGGGCAAAATCTGCCTTGTAGACATGTGGCGTCAAAGGTAAAATCTGAGTTTTGGCCAAGTTTAATTTATTTATTCGAAACTCTAGCAAATCGCTCGGTTAATCCTCTAATCCTATTAAATCCGTCCACCGGGCCTCTTAAATGGAGCAGAACATCGTCTGCAAAAACTGAAAATTTTAACTCCCTTCCCCCTATCACAACCCCCCTTATTTGTCTATCATTACTGATAGCCCTCAGGAAGGGTTCTAGGTAAATATTGAACAGTATCGGGGAGAGAGGGCAACCCTGGCGCATCCCATTTTCTAACTGTATTTCCTTTGAAATATAACCATTGCACAGGGCTCTTGCCGTCGGAACAGCATATAAGTTCTTAATACCCTTCAGGAGGCCCTCAGGGAAACCCATCTTCTCCATTGTGGCAAACAGAAAGGAGTGGGAGAGGACCCTGTCAATGGCCTTCTCGGCATCAAGTGATATTAAGGCTATAGGAATCTGAGAGTCCACAGCATAATTCAGGATATGGTGAAGCTTCCTCAAAGCGTCATGCACCCCCTCTCCCTGGCATAAACCCCACCTGTTCCTGGCTAATTATACCAGGCACTATCCGCCAGACTCTATTGGCCAATATTTTGGTGAGGATCTTAATATCCTGATTCATCAGTGCAATGGGCCTATAGCTGGCTGGCTCATCTTTGGGCTTCTCCACTTTAGGGATTAAAGTAATATAGGCCTGGTAAAGGGGAGAATGGAGTACCCCTTCCTGCATTATAGTATTATAAAAGTCCTGAAGTATGGGAAGTAGAATCTGAACGAAAGTCTGATAAAACTTCGCCGTAAGGCCAACCGGTCCCGGTGTCTTACCCCCGGGCAAAGATTTGACTACCTCTACAATCTTCGCAGCTCCTATGGGAGCTACCAATTCCCTAGCCTGTAAAGGGTCTATCACGGGCAGAGGTGTCTGTTCTAGGAATGCCTTGATCTCCTCCTCCCCTACCATGTTTTCAATCTGGTATAGCTCCTTAAAGTACCACCCAAAAGTATCTGCTAGTTCCTGGGAATCAGTAATTAACCTCCCATCGTATCGAATAGACGTCACTGTTCTACTCACTTCCCACTCCTTGACTCTGGCCTCCAACAGCTGACCCGGAACATCTCCTTTCAAGAGATATTTAGCATTAATCTTTTCCAACCAAAAATCCATTTTGCCAGAAACCATGTCCTCCAGCTCCCGCCTTAAACTCCTAAGTTCCCAGTCAATTTCCTCTGGCGATCCCTCTAAAGGTGTCAAGTAGGTAATAGCCCCTAAAATAAAATCCTCCTTTGCCCTCCGCTGCATATTTCTTTTAGCTGTCAGATCCTGAGCCACCCCTGCAAAGAGTACCTTGCAGGCCGGCCAGGCCAGACTCCTGTTTGTCATCATAGGTAATTGTTGCTGAATAACTTCCAGCAGGGCTCCCTCGAGCTTATCTTTAGTCCCAGGTTCCGACGGTAGCGCATCGCTCAGCCTCCAACGAAAGGGTCTGGATGGGCCTACTTTTGGTTCCCAAACTAGTGAAATCAGAGAATGGTCTGAGAAAATTCTACCTTCCATCGTGAGCTCTCTAATCCCCATAAGTACCTCCCGATTCACCAGAAAAAAGTCAATACGAGATTGAGTCTTGTGCACCGCTGAGTAAAATGTCATACACAAACGCCCACCCGCGTGAGTCCGTGCCGGGTCTACTAAAGCCGAATCCTCTAACAACTTGTTCAAAGCTATTTTGGCCTTGGTGAGCGGTCCTCTAGCTGGTGGAATCCTGTCATTACTGTTATCAGAATAAACATTCCAATCTCCAGCCAAAATGAGAGCGTGCCCCGGTAAGCCAGCTATATCCCTCTCTATCGACGCGAAGAACTCCACGTTGGGAGACGTTGGACCATATATGGAAGCCACCGAGGTGGCCCTACCATACAGCAAGCCCGAGATATAGATCCCTCTACCATCCTCTCTTGTGACCACCTGTTCAACACTACATGTACAGGACTTCCTGATCAAGATCGCAACTCCTCCAGAGGCCCTCTCATTGCCTACCCTGAAAACCTGTCCCACCCATAATCGTTTAAGGCTATTCAATTCCTCTGTCAAAAGGTGTGTTTCTTGTAGAGCCATGTTATGGGCTCCTAGATGATCCAAGTGCTTCAAAATCACCAACTTTTTATGTCTACCCCTGAGCCCTTTAACATTCCATGAGACCAGTTTAATAGTCACCATTAACCGTGCCAAACATTTATATTGGGACAACTGCCACTCAAAACCATGCCCGAGCCTGCTTTCCTAACAACTACCATCAGGGACTCTCTCTCTCTCTCTCTCTCCCCCCGACCCTCCCCTATTACCCCCTGCCCCCGATCCCTAGATCGCTCGTCCTCTAGTCCTCAGATCATCGATGAGCTCTTCCCCGTGCCGCTCCCCTGCCCTCCCTAGTCTCCTCCTCCCTGGAACCTCTTAAATACCCTGCAAAGCTTTTACTGACCCGTTGCTCTATTCGCCCTATCTTTGATTCCTTCTTCCTGACCCTCAACTAGTCGGCTAGTCGACCAACCACCCCATATCTACCCATGCTCCCTGACCAGTCTTTCAAGAGAGACCTTCCCCTTTCTCTGGCCTCATAAACCATAATGGTCTCTCGCCCTAACTATAGCTATTGGGAGGCATGTTAAACCAATCTGTTCTCCCCTCAGCAATTCCCCTTAAACTGAGGGTTCCTCTCCTAGGGCCAAAGTCCCTCCGGGATATCCTTATGGTCAGGACTCTTGTCCTGAGCCTGACTCTAGTTGAACCTTTCCCTTTCTCTGGAACATCGGGATATGGGTAAGCAGAGAAGATCTCCAAGGTCCCCAAATAAAGAAATAGGAAAACAGCCTAGACCCACAATGGGATCCGGAAAGAAAAAAGGGCCCCTTCTCAGCGACAAAGCCAGCCCTACTATTTCAAATCCCTCTCAAATATATCCTCGATGTCCCTTTTTTAATTAGTTTATGTTTTCCATGGCCGATAACCTACCTTACTCTTCAAACCCCTATTATAATTGTTATCCCTCAAACACAGGACCACTTCCTTGTTGCCCTCCCCAACCCACTTGATGACCTCCCGAATCCCTACCTCTATCCCCTTTAGCCCTTCCGTCTCGCTTAGCTAACGCCCCAATCTCCGTATGTGCCACAGTATCAATGTTAACCCCCCCTTGTGCACTCCTCCCCACCATTACCTTCCATCACCAATCTTGTGGCAAATTGAATTGCACGCCCCTGTCTGAGGTTTCCTTCTGCTAAGCCCATGTTTACCCAAACCTCTTTTTGCCCCTATCTTTATATCCAAGTTTCATAACAACAAATTCGAACTTTAGGTTCAACCATATAGATTAAATGTAACAGTCTTAAGTTTAACCAGCTAATATATCAACAGTCCCAGTCCAACAAGGCTCAACATGATCCTCCCATTCATCTCAGGTAACTCAGCTCGCTGCCCTGAATAAATCCGGCAATTCCACTCGTAGCCCTTCCAATGCATCTTTAGCTGTGAGGTATATTTTCTCCCCCGCTTGTAGCCGGACCTCCAGTGTAGCAGGATATTGAAGCTGGAATTTAATACCAGCCAAATATAGCTTCTTTTTGATTTCCACGTACTCCTTCTGCTTGCTTCTTACTGACGGCATTTGGTCCTGGAACATCCACAAGGTGGCACCATTCCATTGCATTGCTTTCTTTTGTTTCGCTGAAGCTAACACAAACATTTTTTCCTTGTAGTTAAGAAAACGCATTATAATAACCCGGGGTCTGGCTCCCGGTGGTGGTATTTCTCTCAGGGCCCTGTGCGCTCTCTCTAAATTATAGGCTTCTCCATATGGCGTGGGGCCAAACAATTTAAGCAACATATCTTGCATGAACAGGACACAATCTGAGCCTTCTGCCCTCTCAGGAAGCCCAGCCAAAATCAAATTATTTCTTCGGCTCCGAGACTCTTGGTCTTCCAACCTCTCTTCCATTTTTTTAATTTGCTTTCTAACCATCGCACGTTCTTGCTCCACTGTTGCTACTTTCCTTTCTTGTGATGTAATCCGGACCTCCACATCGCCCATCCTTTGGGCTAGCGATTGCAGCGCAGGCTTCACAGCTGCAAAATCTACCACAAGCCCCTGCAGCAAACGCTTAATTTCCTGTAGGTCCTCATTATTTGCTTTCACCCCTTCTTGCTCTTTGACCTTCTCTTCTTGATCGCTGGGAGTGGGGGATTGGGGCTTTGGCCTCTTGGATGCTGGTGATCTCCCAGCCAGGGGCTCCATAAACTCAGGCTCCATTACAACTCCTAGTCGCGGCTGAGCGGTGCTTGCTAGTGCCCCTCAAAAGCCGTAGCTTCAAGCCACCAAAAAAACCTCTTTCCTCTGCAAATTGCCACCGATAACGTTCACCAGCGACTTATAGTTCAGGAAGGGATATTAATCGCTGGAACTGACTGGTCCCGAAGGAGTTTAAACTTTAAAATATAGTTTTGGGCCTCGAAGCAGCTTGGGAGTCGTCCTGCTCGGCTCAGCTCATCACGTGATCCAATCGTCAAGTAGTGTCTTGAACTTTGACATACTATCACTCTCCACCACCACAGCTGGGAGACTGTTTCATAGCTTAACTACTCTAATGCCAAACCAGTGTTTCCTCCTATTTGTATTAAATCTCTCTCCTAATATTTGTACCGTGTGGGTTCTGGTATTGTACCCTTTTACCCTGATGTTTAAGCCAAGTTGTTCTCTCAAATCTGACTCCTGTGTTGCTCTATACACCAGGCACATGTCTCCCCTCAGTCTACTGAACTCCAGGGAGTACATATCCAGCTGTTCCAGCTTCTCCTCATAGGCCATGCCATCCATATCCGGAATTAGGTGGGTGGCCTTCCTTTGAATCTTTTCTAAAGCACGAATCTGTGCTTTATATCCCAGGGACCAGAGCTGTGCACAGTACTACAAATGGGGTCTCACCAATTATGTATATAGCGGCATGATTACTTGTCTATCCCTACTCTTGATGTGTCTTATGGTACAATGCAAAATACTCCCAGCTTTTTTGACTTTCATATTGTTATGTTGTTTAAAGTTAAGATCATGGGTAATTCTAATACCCAGATCTCTTTCATCAGTCACTGTTCTCAGGATATTTCCATTTAACTTGTATGGTAAGTTTTAGATTTCCTATTCCTAGATGCATTATAGTGCACTTGTCTGAGTTAAAGGACAAGCTGTATTTGTTTGACCACGCTTCCATCTCATACAGTGCCTCCTGCAATGTGGCAGCTTCCTCAGCACCGGTAACTATTCTACCAAGCCTTGTATCATCAGCAAATTTTGATAGCCATGCCACAGCTTTACAGGTCAGTGATGAAATATAAATGTTAAATAAGCAAGGCCCCAGTACCAAACCCTGGGGCACCCTGCTAGACACACCCTACCATTTGGAGTATGTGCCCCTAATGCACACCCTTTGCTTTCTGTTGGAGAGCCATGAAGCTATCAGTCTAGTTATGTTCCCTGGGATGTTGCCTTCTATGAGGGTATCCACTAGTTCCCCATGAGGGACCTTGTCAAACGCTTTAGAAAAATCTAGGAAAATAACATCGATTGAGTCCGAGTTATCCAGTACCCTACTAACCCTACCGTAAAATTCCAAAAGTTTAGTTTGACAGGACCATCCCTTCTTGAAGTCATGCTGGGTAGTGTCCATGTCCCCTATATATTCTGTAATAAAGTCCTTGATACAGCCCACCAAGACCTTACCCAAGACTGTAGTCAGGCTAACTGGCCTATAATTTCCCACTGCCTGTCTCACCCCGTTTTTGAAAATTGGGACCACATCTGCCTGTCGCCAAATCTCCAGCACTTCTCCTCCATCCACAGATGCCTGGAATAGTTCAGTTAGTGGCCCTGCAAGTTCCTTTTCCAGTTCTCTAATTACCCTAGGGGAAATACCATTGGGTCCCTGTACCTTGTTCTGGTTCTAATTTTTGTAGTCTCTTTCTAATATCCTCTGAGTTTAATTTTAATTTAGGCATGCCTATGTTTAATATGTTTAAGTGTTTTTTAGAAGCGATGCTCTTGTTATTGAATACAGGTGTGAAAAATTCATTGAAATTTTCAGCTAATTTGCTGCTTTCTGTAATTTACCCTCATTGTTTTTTAAGGGGCCAATTATTTTTATTGTGCCCTTTTTGTGATTAATATATGCGTAGAAGGATTTATTATTATCCTTTACTTGGCTTGCTAGTTTGAATTCGTGAACCTTTTTGGCACTATTTATGTTGTATTTAGATGTTTTGAGGGTTTCCTTGTAATGGTCCCAGCAGGCTTGATTGCCACTTCCCTTGGCATAGGCTTTTATTTTATTTTTAATGCCTTTTTTTAACTTTCCTTGTAAGCCATGATGGGATTTTCCCTGATTTATTATATTTCTTTTTTGTTGGTACATATGTTGCAACTAAATAACTGATTTTATGTTCCAGTTTGTCCCACATATTATGGAGTGTCTGATTTTTGAACTTGTTGTGCCAGTCCCACGATGTAGCTCTGCCCTCATACCCTTAAAGTCCACCTTGTCATAGTTTTTTATTATGGTGTTCCCTATTATCTTTCTTTTACAGCCTAGTAGGGTAAACCTGATCATATCGTAATCACTAGCTCCCAGGGGATAAAGTACTTTACAATCCTGCAGCCTGTCAGGAATGTTTGTTAATATCAGGTCCAACAAATTTTTCTCTCTGGTATTTCCCCCTATTTCTTCCATGCCTGCCAGATTGATTACCTCCAGGAATTGTTGCTCTGTTGGTGTTTTGGCCCATTATCTTCCTCAGTTAAGCCCAGAGAGATTAAAATCTCCCATTAATGTTATTTTTGCTTGATGAGAGGGAGTTAATATAATCATGGCTGTTAGAGTCCTCAGGGCTGGAATATGATGGTGGCCTATATTTGATGCCTATATTGATTTTAACACTCTGTGTAGAGGATAGTCTGACCCCTATAAGCTCCAGATCCCCCATGTAGATGTATCTACCTGTTCTGTCATGATGTAGTCCGCTACATAAAGTGCTACCCCTCCACCTCTTCCAATAGGACAGTCCTTGTGGTAAACCGTAAACCTTGGGACCTGTCTAACCCAGTCATCATCCTTAGTCCACCAGGTTTCTGTGATAGCACATACTTGGATAGTATCCTCCTTTAGAGTTAATATGAGTTTACTGAACTTTCTGGCTAGGCTATGTGCATTTAATAGAAGGCAATTCCAACTTTGCTGCCCCTCTGTAGGTCCTGTCTTCAGTTCATCTTTGTTGGGACGTTCAGTGGTAAGATTACTGCTCCCATTCCCCCATGTTGTTAGTTTAAACAGTTGTCTATTCTGCCTAAGTAATTGTGTGAGTATTATTTTCCCCTTTTAGTTAGCATGTAAGCCATCAACTGCATACAAGTCTGAATTTACAAAACTGTCCCAATGTTGTACAAAAGTATGCCTCTCTCTGACACCATCTCTTTAGCCACCCAGTTAAGTAATAAATATCAATGTTTCTTTCTGTACTGGCTCTAGGGACTGGGAGAATGTCTGAGACTAGAATGTGACATCTTCTTGGTTTTAGGGCCTCCCCTGTCCCTTCAAAATCTTTCTGGATGTTGACCATCCTTCTTTTCCCAATGTCATTCACTCCTACGTGTAGTACTGTAACTGGGCTTACTGTGTTTTCTAATTGGTCAGGGAGAAGGTGCTTGACATCCCCTATCCCTGCTCCAGGCAACATGCTGACAGTGGTGTGTTCATTTTTGTCCTTACATAGACTGTGCTCTGTGTACCTTAGCATAAAGTCTCCCACTACTAAGATGTCTTTTGAAGTTTGTTGTCTGCTAGAGTTTGGCCTGTTAGGGCTAATTTCCCTAATGGGGGTGTCACTGGAGTCATGTGTACATACATTCTCCTCATGTGTCAATATACTGAATCAATTTTGTGTGTAGATGCTGCCAGAACCACTTATGTTTCTTCTGCTCTTCTTTATAGTTTCTTGTACTGTGCACCAGTCTTCTGAGTCTTGAGCTCTGCTACCAGACTGTGCCTCATTCTGTAGCTCAGGAGGCCCTTCTCCTTCCTGGACAAAGCTATTTGTTCCCTGACCTATGTGATCTGCAGCTTGGTTTATGTATTGTTCTAGTATACTGCTATCTTTTTGTACCTGAAGTCTTTGCTGTAGCTCAGCCACTTCCCTTTTTAGCACCTCTATCATATTGCATTTATCACAGGTAAAATTTACAGTTTGATCACCTTCAGCATACATATGACAGCCTGGGTAGTGAATTTGTAAAACTTGTAAAACCTATGCACTAATCTATATGTATTGTAAACTTATTGTCTTGTAATTATCGTAACGCTGTTTGTGAACTACTGTTCTCTTGCTAAATCCTATTCTTGTATTACAAATCTATGCAGTAATTGGTATGTACCAAACACCTATTGTCTTAAAGTTATCTTAATGCTGTTTGCATATTATTTTTTAAGCTGTACTACCCAGTACCTCCTTAAAAACGAGCTTGCTCAGTAGAGCCTTGTCCTGGTAAAAATAAACTAAACTAAATACATTCAATAAAATCATAAAGGAAAGCCAATACCTTCTACGACTTTTCTAACTGTTTTTTATCTTTTTTTCTCAGTATTGAGCAATCTGCCTGCCTGCCCTTCAATCCACCACCCGCTCCCAACAACTGCTGGGCTGTTTATGTTTAGACAGGAAATACACTTGCCGAATATGATCACTTTTATATTACTATTTTCTTTAGCATTTTTTTAGTTAATCTATTATGCTAGCCATTATGAGCATCCCCTGCTCACCCGTGGTCACTCACTCCCTTGGCCAACACACCACTTTGGTATTCACAGTAAACTACCATATCTCATAAAACACAAAAAACTAGGAAGTAATCATGTTTTGTAGAGATGGATGTTTTTAAATGAAACCATTTGAAATGATAGTGTGCCTACTTGTGCTCCAAGCACCCTCCCCCACCAAGAGTCACAGGCCATAGTCCATTTTTCTTTTAAAAGCATATTCCATTTAAAACTGCAGAAAAGGTGTGTGTGCAGTTGAGAGAAGTAACAGGGGTCCTCCTGCGAAGTTAAAGTGCCAGGGTGAGTTGCAAGCAGCTCAGGCTTCACCAGCTATACCTGCAGTCAGTGCACTTTGAACTGTGTGGGCTTTCATTGTTTGTTATTTTCTTAAAATAAAACTGTGCACTTGCTAAGGCTCACTTTGGGTATTTGGCTGTTACTTCTTCCCCTTGAGTCTACACCAACCTTCCTACAGTTCACTTCTTGTCTTGGGCTGGCTGCACTCTACCCATGTGTAGCAGCTCAGCACTGCTGACATTGCAGTCCTCTCTGTTGTTGGACTTATGCCACTTAAAGCTAAAAGGAGTTTTTAAACTCAACTTGCCAGCACTCTTTTGTGGCTCCCATTCCACTGGTGGCTTGCCCCATTATTCTGACCTCAGATAGAATCTGGAAGATGCTTATCTAAAATCAATTTCATAATGGTGGGGGATGATGCAGTAATACCGCAGAACTACAAAAAAACTACAACTATGAAATTCTACTAAGGACAAAAGACCTAAAGCAAAACAGAAAAGCCTAACAATGCAACCAGATGGAGGAACTACTTTGCTGTTATCAAGCAACACATTTAAGTTTTTAAATATTTAAACATATAGATTTTAGGTTCTCTGTTAAGTAGAATATGGGGACTCGTTTTATAAGTGAATTAGGACACTTTGGGGGTGTGCATTAGACAGTTCTAATGCATGGCTACAGGCTATACGTCTGGCCTAGCATTAGAACTGTCTTAATGCACACCCTGTCACATCTTATTGCTGATCTAGAGCATTGGATTACTCTTCAAACATACTATGACACTGAGCCTAGCATAGATGTGATTCCCTTGGTACACTCTCCCCCACCAAGTAACACAGTCCTGACTGTGGCACTAATTGTCTGTAGTTACAGATATACCCTCAACCCCTGCACTGCCATAGGTGATGCAATGTTCCACTCTTCACCCCCATTCAGTGGCCACTGTCTGGTATCATTTGTGGTCCACGAGAAAGTTGGTTAATATGGCATGTCACCTCCGCTATCGCTGCCAGAGGATGTGAGAATGCTGTTATAAAGTTCAGGTTTAAGTCTCTGAGTACCTGATTGCCCTACCCTATTGCTACCCATGCTCCAATTGGTAGTAATCCAACACGGTTGAGGCGGGCCTACCGAATGTACCTCACACATTTGTGAAGGCGAGGCAGCAGTTGAAACATTTAGGTGCCACTAGCAAGCAGAGTCTGACCTTAATATGAACTACTGGTCACTTTCACTGCTCATAGGCACTGTTTCAGGCAGTAAAGGTAATTTGAAATACACAGACCTTAATCACAAGTCAACTTGTATTTCATATACCTTGTTTCTCCTCACCATTATTTATTACTGAAAACATTCCCACAAAAACAAAATATTTATCCCTTAGAATTCATCTGCCTCTATAGTTTGTTCCCCACTTGAAATCATAATGCCCTGTTGTGACATCACAGTTTGTTGCTGTGGGGAGTAACTGTGATGTCACAAGCAAACTATTATGACAGCAGGTTGGGAAGAAGCAAGAGGAGCTGATGAACCCTCAAAAAACAACTATCCTGTTTCTGAAGCAAATTACATAAGTAATAAGAAATATTGAGCTGATGAGAAATATAAGCTGTTTTGTGTCCAGATATTATGATTTTGAAAGTTCTTCTCGAGGCGACAGTGGCTCTTTAACTACGAATAGTTCCAGATGCTTTACTGGTCAGTGCAAATCCCCAAGAACTCACTTAATGGGGCCTAGGGACTTCAGGCAGTGTGTTCCTCTCAAAATTGTAGTGTTCCACTGGTTGATACTCAGCCCTCTTGTTGTTACGCACATACCCCAGCAAATTATTTCTGTGTGGTCAATGGGGGGTGACTTTATATAATGGTGAACCTCAGTAAAGTATGGCACATAAGCATGTACAGAGTCAGATGTTGTCACTATGATACGGGCTCTCTATGAATGACCAGTGTTTAGCATTACTAGCATAGCAATGGGCACCCCCGGAGACCGTCTAGCCATGTGGAATGTTTGAAGACATCAGTAGAGCCCTCTGGGGTATGAGAAATATTCAAGTGCCCCTTTTCAGGTCATACACAGAGGGGGCAATTTAGAGTGGTCAGCTACAGCGGCATTGCTTGAGTATGGCACAGTCAGTAGCTCGGTCAGAAGGGGCTCATGGGCATTGGCAACTGTTGGCATCATGATTCCACCCATTCTGGCATTCGTTTCAGGGTAGAGAGGGATTGCGAGGTATTTGTCAAGGGTCTATAAATTAGGACTGTGAAAAAGTGAAAGTTTTTACCTCTTTATATGGCTCGAGCAGTGCACCTTATTCCCAGTCTATCATCAGCCCTGCATTCTCCTGATTCACAAAGTCCTTAGCATCTTTGGCTTTGGAAAAGAATCTCGGGGTATGTCTTGGCCTTGTAATCCACAGCTTAGAGGTGTGCAGGTGGGCAAACTCCCATTCATGATGATGCAGTTTGGCTCTGACCACTGAGAATTGCTGATGCCTGTTTTGTAACTCCCTGCTGAAGTCCTAAAAAACCATGACAGACCTATTTATGACTTTGATGGGGCTGTGTGCTAGCATTTTGTCTTTATCAGGAAACCACACATGTCTTATTAAGACATGCCGGGGCACTCCCTCCAGCTTGGGCATGACCAGTCCCATAAGCCCGCTTAGTTTTGAAGGAGGCTGCTTCTGGGTCCATGCCAAGCTGCTCTACTAGCTATTTCCGCATCGTTTGCTCTGGGGACTTGCCCAAGATCCCCTCTGGCAGACCTACTAGTCTCAGGTTAGAATGGCGAGCCCTGTTCTCTGCTGCTTTTTTGTAACAGATCAGAGACATTTTTTTAGGGTTTCTGTCTCCCTGGCAAGACCAGCCACTATGTCCTCCAGTTCTCTGATCTGTTGTTCCGCCTCCTCGAGTCGCATGGCATGGGCCATGGTTGTCTCAGAGAACCCTGAGACAATATTCTGCAAGTGTATGATTTGTTCCCTTATATAACTGAAATCAGCTTTCATTTTGGCTTGCAGATTCTTTACTAGGTTCAGTAGGGAAGTGACAGAGTTGTCCAAGTGGGAACTTCAGTGCTCAGATTTCCTGCTCCTGCCATGCTCTGTGCCCTTGTGCGACCCTCCACTAGCGCTGTAGATCTTGTGGGAGGCAGTGCTGGCTCAAAAGACAGTGTAGGTTGTTTTTTCATCAATCTCCGAACAGCCATCTGCAGAATCTCTTTGTTCCAAGGTGCAGTTTTAAAAACTGCAGCAGTTTGCCGGCAGTTTTAACAATATTAGATGGTGCCAATTGAGAGTTGGGCTACAACCCATCTGCCATCTTGTCTGACCAATCCACACCACCAGCAATTTAACTATTAAAACTTACAAGCAAACATTATTGATATTGGCCACTCCTTGTTTGAAGATGCAGATAACAGCTTCATCTTTACACATCATACATTTTATCTGTTTGTTAAAATGGATTCTGGTGCATGCTACAAGAGGAGACTGCTCTAAAGAATACACACACACTGTACCACAATTTGACAGCTTTAAGCAGTGGCAATGTTCATCTCCCAGAATAATTGCTGCTTTTACATTTTCACTGCTTGACCACGACATGTGCGATTCTTTTCTTAGAGGCGTCATCCATTTAAATTATTTCTGGGGTCTGACACCAACTGAAGTGTGACTTCTGCCTTTATAAAGTTTTTTTTTTTGTCTTTTTCTAGAGCTCACTGACTCCATACTTACAGGTATGCATCAAGGACTGATTATTTCTGCCATTTTTGTTGATATTGCTAAAGCTTTTGACACTGTGGCACAGCTCCTTCTTCTGGACAAACTTAAAGCTGCAGGCCTGTCTCACTCTTCAGTCAGTTGGTTTTGTTCTTATATTGAAGGCAGATCTCATGCTGTCTGGATAGGAAAAAACATTTCATCTTCACTTCCTATTAACTCAGGTGTCCCTCAAGGGTCTGTCCTGTGTTCTATTCTTTTTTTCCATATTCTTAAATGACCTACCCTCTGTCTGTTTCTCTGCATCCATTCATATGTATGCTGATGACACAGTTCTTTTTGCATCTGGCTCCTCCCCCTGTGACCTTACCTTCTGGCTGCAGTTGAATTTTGACAACATTCAGTCCTGGTTCAAATCTAACCAGCTGTCCCTAAACGCCAAAAAAACAGTCTCAATCACTTTTAGCACCTGCCAGAAACTTGCCAAACTTACTTCTCTCCTACTATTTAATACCCGTGATGGTACTAAAATTGAAGATGTTTCCTCCTTTAAATATCTTGGGGTGTGCCTTGACTGGCATCTTGATTTCTCAGTGCATATTGATGCAATTCACCATAAATTTCACCCCAAGCTTCATGCTTTGTACAGGAATAAAGCGAGTATTCTGCTCCCTACCAGCGGAGAAACTGTATTAATGATCCTTCCAATCTTTGGCTATGGTGACTTAACCTACAGTAGTGCATCTAAATCCTCCTTTGCCAGACTGGACTCCCTTTTTCATTCTTTCTGTCATTTTGCTTTAGATTGTCCCCTTCCTACTCACCACTGCTCTCTATTTACTCAGCTGTTTCTTTCCCCTCTCCTGATGCTAGGCGCCTTTCCCATTGCATCTCTTTTTTATCCAGATTCTGGTTTGGCAACCTTCCCTCTTATTTTAGATCCCTTCTGTCCTCTTCTCCTTCTTCCTCCTACCCTCTCCGTAACACCACTTCCTATTTTCTCTCTATTCCTTCTAGAAAATCTATGGTTGGTCAATCTGCTTTTCCTTATTGCTTTCCTAAACTCTGGACCACTCTTCCCCCTTCTATTCATTCCACCTCTTCTCCTTCCTCCCTAAAATCTCTTCGTTATGACTTTTGTTATCCTTCCTGCAACTGTGTATGACTCTTTCCTCTTGCTATTCTCTTGTTGCTTGTTGTCCCCTTCTTACACCCTTCTCTAGTTTTGCCCTGTTTCATGCTATTCCACTATTTTTCCCTTCTTTACATATATGAGGGTATTATATTTTCTAATTGCATGCATTACTAAATTACTTCTAATATTTATGATCCTGCTTTAAATATTATATCGTTGTATTTTACTTCTTGTAATTTTAGTAATTTAATTGTTTAGCTATTCCTTCTCCCCTCTCCCCCAGGACACATCTGGAAATGATTTGTTAACAGCTCAGTATGCATTTCCAGGTTAAACTTTTACATAACTATATAAAATTAATAAACAGAGCTCCCTTGTGCTGGCACATACTGCATTTATAGTTGTTTTCTGTTTCTCTCAATCATGAGTTTGTTTCAGCAGCGTGCTGTGTGGCTAAGTAGTATTTTCTTGCCAAACATTTCCCTTCGGTGTTAGTTTATCTTTAAGCATAAGTGCAGGGATCCATTGGGCATAAATTATGGAACAGTTCACTGCAACTGGACATGTGTTCTGCTCTCCTATAAGTGCATTACATAACGGAAAAGAAA
This sequence comes from Neoceratodus forsteri, assembly GCA_016271365.2. NCBI lineage: Eukaryota > Metazoa > Chordata > Ceratodontiformes > Ceratodontidae > Neoceratodus > Neoceratodus forsteri. Next base: position 757,119,669 of record CM057454.1, read on the forward strand.
AAAAGGTGCTGTGACAGCATGTGTGTGGGCTGCACATGGAACAAAAGGTTCATCTTGAATGTATGCTAAAAATAGAAATCAGAGCATAAAATGGCATTTCGTCCATGAAGCCTTCTTTGGGAAGGATTTGTAAAGAAAAAGACAAGCTTAGCTAGTGAGTAGGTGGCAAAGCCTAAATGCATGGGGAGAGGTAGGAGGTTTGACCTATGTTACAGAAAAGTCTTGCTGCTACTTAATGTTTCATTACAGGTCCTCTTTGAATGGGTCTTCTTGATCAATTTTTTTTACCTTTATTTTCTATTTTCAGTGTGATTTCAAGATTTTGTTGCTCCATTGTTCTGTATGAAATGAGTACATGTTATGGAGTACAGCAGTGCGGTCTGACGGCTAGCACTCAAACCTGTAAATCAGGAGAGCCATGTTACAATTCTACCAGAGCCACTAATTTAACAGGAGACCTTGATCAAATCACCTAAACTCCCAATGCTGCAGTCCTCCCAGCTGTGTGACTGAGTAGAAGATCAGCCTCACTGAAAACAAGGTGCTGAACCTCATCTGGGCTACAGGGAAAGGGGAAATTGTTTAAACTGGAAAGGCACACTAAGCCGAAGCTTGTTTCCAGGTGCTATCCTGGATATAATGTTATAAAACATGAACAATAGCATTCTTTTTATTTTTTATTATTTTGTTTGTACTCCACTTGTCCACCCTAACAATTGAGATCACCACTGTTTCACCATTTGTTTTGAGTGGGAGACGAGTATCTGCTTTCACAGCCAATGGCAATGCTGCTTTTTGGATGGCCTTGGTTGGGGGGGGGGCAAATGCTGAGTAGCATATGCCTTCCCTCCCTCCCTTCCTGAGAGCTAAGTGCCTTACTTCCATGATGCCCTTGCTCCAAGCCTACTTCCACATGGGATTGCGGGGCACACCCCCAAAACCTGGTCCACAAAGTTGCAGCATGGTATGTTGCTGGGAGGACATATTGAGCGGCACATGGACAGCAAAACCAAAGTAAATAAAAAGGAAATAACCAAATGTTGCCAGAATAAGAATGGAATTTATTACTGGCAGACAGTGTAGAATTGAAGTAATGTCGCTTTGGGTCATAACTGTGACCCTTCGTCAGGGGTGTGTTGCTGCCAAGCCACTGGACTGACTTAATATTTAAATAATTTGGACAGGTGGAGAGGGCGTTAACTGGCAGATCATGCCCTGATGTGCGAGAAAATTATCTGAGGTGCAGCCATGGCTGCATATCTACCCAGGGCATTATCAGACTGGTAAGGCCCTTTCCATTAGGCCTTATTGCTATCATAAGCCTCCTGATTTTTTTTAATTAAAATAAAGCTGAGAAAGTGTTATTTTAGTTTAAAAACATTTGCAGCACTATGCACATGCAGCATGGTCCACATTCTATTTACACTAGCAGTCCATTCCTTGTAGAATAAGGACCCCTGGTGGACCAATCAGAATGCAGAATTCCCTGCTGAACAGTCCCTAAAGTTTATAGTGTCAGTTTATAACATGGACAAAAAAATCCATCATTTTGATTGGTTATTAACTATGCATCAAATGTGTGTGATGCACAGGTAATAACAAATGCCCACAAGAAGGACCACATTGCTAAAAAAGAGAAATCAGTATGCCCTTGGAACGTTCATTTTTTAAATGCTGCCATTTTTGTATTCCCCGCTAACGTCAGACTTGTGGTCCATTAATCAAACTGTGGTGCAGCTCGCTATTGATAACTTTTTTCCCCTTTCTGCAGAAAAAAAAGACAAGTGTTTACAAAAAGCCAGCCTTTTGTCACTTTACTCTCTGCTTACAGTCTACTTTTCTCTATCCATTTTATAAACATTTTTAATCGCCTGAACTATTTACTTAGCTTTATTTAGACTCCCATCCCAAACTCCTGTCTGTCGATTGGACTGCAGCTCCACAGCTTTCCCCCATGTTCGTCTGCTGTGGGTCCACATCTCGATCCCCCACAGCTCTTATGGCAAAATTCCCTTACTCTGTACAGTATATGTATTTTTTTATCTTCCCCAATTTCAGTAGGCGCACTTGTCCTGGGCAAGTTGAACTGTAGCTGGCAGAAGTGCTTCCTCTCACTCAGTGACTCGGTTTGCTCGGCCACAGGAAGAGGAAGGACCGCTTCCTCCTGGTCTCATAGCAGCGCTTGTAAGATACTTGTTAAAAAACAAAACACTTTTGAAATGGGCTTCAACTGTACATCTTTAACTCCCTTCTCATTCCTATTTCAGTTATGCTCCTGCTGTGCTGTCAAGTGTGCTTCCATCGGTCCAGATTCAATGAAAAAAAAAATAGAAATAATAATAAAAAAAACGCAGTCCTCTCTTTATCTCCTGTCCTGTAACTCCCGGTTGTCCCCCCTCCCCCCAAAAAATGTACACTAAAACATGGGGGCCAAACACAATGAAACTGTAAAATGAAACTGTTGACCAAATGTCAACATTTATTTTATTTATTTATTTATTTATTTTTGAAAGTCAGATTTACAACGTTTGAGTCAGGGACTCATTTACAAAGGCACCTGGTTGCAGGGAGGGTAGACATGGTTACAGTGTGAGATACAACAGTGGTAACATACAGGTGCAATACAGATAACAAAAGAACACAATATAACAGTGGTTTATGGAATAAAGTTACATGCAGTAAATAGTAATCGTATAAAGTATAACAATAGTAGAAGTCACAACCCTGGTCATACCGGGGAAATACCTATGTGAAAGGGTGGGGGGGAACAGGTGAGGAAAAGAAAAAAAAAAAAAAGAGGGGAAAGCAGTCCAACGGACATTGTCAAGCATATGGGCCAGAAACTGGGAGGGACCCTCACAGTACATGACAATGATATCATTGTCTACAAGGCGGAAGGACTACTTTATCCTAAATTCACATAAGAAATTCTGCTTAATTCACATAAACACATAATTTTTTCTGACTGTAAAAAGTAGCAATAATTTGTAGCAGATTTTTAAGAGCAATAAGACACTCCAGGGATGCTAATGGAACAGATTTTACCGCAGTTCCAGGGGCTGAGGGCACTCAGCCTGCAGCCTTGTACCTCACTACACCCCTGGGCGTGAGGTAAAATCAGTTCCATGCTCACCCCATCATGTCTTATTGCTTACTTAACAACCTTGGTCAGATTATGAGGGGCTTGTGAACCACCACAACCTGCTGACATTGAAATGTGAAAAAAAATTGCAGATATTTTAGTGCTGCAGTTTCCTGGCTATATGCACCAATTTTTAATAGAACAACTGTATTTGCCATAGTTTGGGCCACTTAATGGCTGTTTGTTGGGGATAAGGTACTGCTCATGGCCAGCAACAGGCACAGATAGCAGATGGTTAGCAAAAAGTCTAATAATAATAATAATATTTTTTTGTGTGTGATTACTGCCCCTTTCAGGCACTTGGTAGGGGTATGCAGTGGTTCGGGTCAGAGATTCTGGTTGGCTGGGTATTGCCTGGCCAGATGTAGCAGGCCAGAATTGGGCCACAACTAGTCTGACTTGTTTCTGACCTGTCACCACTGCTTTATTGGCCAGTTAGCCAAAATACTTCAATTGGCTTCTGCAGGGCAGGCAGAACTTAAAGGGAACATCTCTCAGCCAACTGACATGATATCACATCATGATGCATATTCTGCATCACACTCAGCCAGATGGAGGGAGCAGAGAGACAGAGAGACAGAGAGAGAGAGAGAGAGAGAGAGAGAGAGAGAGAGAGGGGGGAATGTGGGGCTGCCTCGGTGGGGGGGGTGACACTGCAGGAGGGAGGGAGAGGCGACAATGTGACTGCAGGCAGTTGCGGCTGGAGGAGGAGAAACCCAGCAGTGGTGAGTGACACTACTGGAGCAGATGGTCATGTGATGGTGAGCTGAAGAGCGGTCGCTTTCTCGCTAGCTCCCTGTGGCACTGCTATTAATTTTTTTCTAGCACCTTGTGAGATTTACTCTTTTTGTGAGCTGTGCTACTTTGAAGGGATCTTTTGCTCCTACCTGGTGTTCATTTAGTTTTCAAATGGCTTCAGAAACGCACGTTCTGGATGTTTTTTCACAGACGGAGGCTTTTTTGGCTCACTCTCCACCTTCTAAGTGGTCTAAAGAGGGTGCTTCTCCACCTTCCTCCCTGGACCCAGAGGCCGACTTGTCTACCTCCGAATGATTCTCTAGGGATTTAAATATGATCAAGGAAATCCACTTCGAGTTAATGGCTGATTTTAAAACTGTAAAGACAATCTTTGAACTGCTAAGTCAACAGATTTTGGATTCAGAAGTTCGCATTTCCTCACTCAAAGACAAAACTCTCAAAGTGGAGCCTGACCTGGTGGATCTGCGTCACAAGCTCAGCAAACTCAAGGAGAGAACAGACAACTAAGAAGGTTGCAATTGCTGCAACAATTTGATTATCACTGGTATCCCTGAATGCTCAGAAGGCAGGGACACTATCTCATTTGTGCAGAAATTATTGGAAACATTTGCGAGTCCAAGTCCATACGGAACTACCTATGTGATAGAGGGTGCACATTGGTCCCTCCGGCCCCTGTCCAATCCAGGTGAAAAGCCTCTCCCTATCATCCTTCACTTGCTGGATTTTAGGGATAAATACATATTCAGATGAAACTCTGAGAAATTAAAGAACTGTGGTGGGAACGATCCCGTATCTTTATTTTTAATGATCTTAGCCATGGTGTTTGTGCTAAGTAACAGGCTTACAGGGACATAAAACGTAAGCTGTATGCTGCCGGTATAAGATTCCGACTGAGATACCTTGCCATTCTGCATGTCACCACCCCAGCAGGAGAAAAACAATTTCAATCGGCTCAGGAAGCGCTGCACGAATGACCACAGTATTTCCCCAGTCTGTTTCCCTCGCAATGTTCCCCAGCATGATGACACAGCTATGGTAAGCCATGTATTATACCGATCAGTAAAGGGAACTAATCCAGCATCTATTCCACTTGTCTAATGTGTTTCACAACTGAGACTTTTTATTTACGTGCAGTGTTGTGGGCTCTTATGTTGGCACAGTATGCTTGGCAAGACACCACTCGGGCCATTGACTCTCTGCAAGCCTTGCTAATATCTTAATTTTCTCTGATATCTTCTCCCCATTTTTTATTTTTCACTCCTCTAGTGCAATGCAGAGTACCTTCCTAGTGTTAGCCACCACAATACGGTTCCACCATCGGAACATGCCTGCGATCTGGCACTGGGCAATTAGGGCACCAATCGGCAATGTCGCTGATCACATTTCTTGTGGGGGTGCTGTGCCACCCACACACCCCTACTGATAGATTCCTATTCTGGGGGTGGGTGGACCTCAGGGAGGGGGGGTGCATCCTGCATTTGGCACCCTGATTGGCTGGCGCCATAATGCTGGCACTCTGAGCTCTGTAAGGGCCACAATGCACCCCAGCATGCTGACATATCCATGATCTGCTTTATACTATACTGATTAGAAAAGGGGACTAATCCAGCATTTACTTCTATTCCTATACTGTAATGTGCTCCAACTCTGAGACCTATCACTTATTTGCAGTGCTTCAGAATAGTTTGCAACCACAGTATGTCTGGCAGGTTGCTGCTTGGGACCGTCAACTTTCTGTACATTCTACTTGCATACAATTTGCCTTGGAATCTTCAGTCTATTTTAGCTTCAACAGTGCAGAAACATGCTGCCAGATGTCAGTTTTCCCATCGCAGCATACCCTGGCATGCTTAAAAAGCCACGATCTGCCTTGTTTTACATTGATCAGCAAAAAGGATTACTCCAGTGTCTGCCTTATTTACTTCATATGCTTTATGGCTGAAACTTAATTTATATCTGCAGTGCTATAGCTGCTATTGCTAGCACAGTATATTTGAAAGGACTTTACCTCAGTTTGCTGACTCTGTATAAACCCTGCTTGCACCTTAATTTACTTTGGAAGCTTCAATCTAATTTTGGCTCCTTACTTTTGCAGTGCAGCAGTGCACTATAGTAAAACAGTTCAGTGACATTTATGTGTAGCTTCACAGCTTGGGATCACGGAAGCATCTTCTTTGACAGGCAGGCTGTACTTTTCTTTGTTTCTCCTTATTAAACATTACTGCTAACACAGCAATTCTCTCTGTTTAGCATAATGATGACTTTAGAAGGGAGGCATGCCATTTGCTTTAGTTTTTAATAATTATGCATTCCTGAGTTAAAGAGCTAGTGTACCTCTTGGAATTAATAGTAATTTTCAGACGCAGTCAGCTATCACTTCCAATATCTTAAGTATTTTTTTACATTCTGATTGCTAATTTGAAGATTTTCCACCTGGCAGTACTGGAGTGATGTGTGGAGCAGCACTCTGTTTGGAAGCTAAAAAAAAAAGTCAATTCTGGTCCTCCAGCTACATAGAAATGGGACCTAACACCTTGAGGCACCACAATCCTTGCAGCCTGAGCAGTGACTCTCACAAGCTACCAATCAAAATGCAGGACATTTTGACATCACTAGTAACCAGGAAGAGCCAGTCCCTGCTGCTTCATGCGAAAGTGAAACCTGGCAGTGAGAAATGATTCTCATTGGTTACTAGTGATGTTACAGTCAATGTGATCTCAGTGTTGATGTAGTGGGAGGAACAGAACTGACTTTTTTTTAGCACCCTGATAGAGTGCTGCTCCACACATCAATCCACTACTGCCAGATGGAAAATCTTCTAATTAGCAAACAGAAAAGAAAACTACTTGAGATATAAGAAGTGATGGCTGACTACATTGGAAAGTTACAATTAATTGCAGGCAGTTTCTAGGCAGTACACTAGCTCTTTAAGGGCTGTTTCTTGGTCTGTAAAAGCAGAGTTTTCATGATGGGGCAGTTCCGTTATTTTTAGTTTTCCATTTATATTATGGGCAACGAGCTTGTTACACTGGTGCAATGGTGACAGATCCCCCCGATCAGCATTTTAGCTCTCTTTTTTTTTTTTCACTAAACTAATTTTGCTCCTCGTTTCCCTGTGACTGGTGAAGGGATTCCCTCAAGTTTCCTATTAGGCATAGTACTATAGGTTATATTCGCTAATACTCCCTTTTCACCAGTACTGTTTATAATCTGGTTATATTTTATAACTTCATCTTAATTCCTGGACGAGACCAAAAAAAATCATGTGGCTTAAATAATCTCTGTTTGAAACACATTTTAGCAGTGCATGTGTATCTTGCCATGATCGTATAGTGGTTAGTACTCTGCGTTGTGGCCGCAGCAACCTCGGTTCGAATCTGAGTCACGGCAATTTGACAAAAGTGTTGCTTCCTTTTCTTGCAAACAGGGACAGAAAGTGCCCTGTCCCAAAGGGAAAAGGATTGGAAAGCAGGCACTTTTGAAGCTGCAAAGAGTTGCGCTGACCACTAGACAATCAGAGAGACACAGAGAGCGTAAGAAAGCTTGGGAAAGTTAGAAACGTGGAAACATTGGCAATGATCGCGGGGGGGGGGTGCTACAAGTCTTGATGGCTGAGAGGGTCCTGGGGGTGGTGGTGGATGTCAAGATGAACAACTCTGAAACTTGTAGGAGGGCAGCAGCCAAGGCCAACAGGATGCTGGGATGCATCGCTAGGGGATCACCTCGAGAAGGAGGGAAGTGATATTCCCTCTGTATAACTGCTTGGTGAGGCCGCACCTTGAGTACTGCGTGCAGTTTTGGAGGCCACACTTAAAGAGGGACATTAACCTCCTGGAGAGGGTCCAGAGGAGGGCAACCAAAATAATTTGGGGCTTGGGGACAGGACCTATGAGGAGAGGCTCGAAGAGCTAAATATGTACACATTGAAGAGAGAGGGACAGGGGACATGATAGAGGTCTTCAGGTACATGAAGAGGGTAAATAGGGAGGAACAGTCAGGGTGCTTTGAAGGAAGGAGGAGGGGCCACTAGAGGGCATGGGTGGAAGCTGGAGGAAGATTCAGAGGAAAGGAGGAGGTGCTACTTCACTGAGAGGGTGGTGGAGCCATGGAATGCGCTGCCTAGGGGGCTGGTGGAGGCAGAGACAGTGGAGAGGTTCAGGAGGGGGTGGGACAGGTACAGGGGAAGGGTTCTGGAAGCAAAATCCAATGCAGCAAGAATATCCAGAACTGGGAAGGGAGAAGCCAGAGAAGGTGAGGGGGGTAGCAAGGTCAGCACCCAGGGTGGGGGCTGACCAAACGAGCAGTCACGAAAGACCGTTAGGCCTATTCTGCTGGCATTTTAGTATGTTAGTATGTTAATTAAATTATATCCCAGTTACATATTGGAATGTTCCTTGCCTTATGATAATTGGTAATGACTGTTTCAACTATCTTAATTTTCCTCTGTTAACATTAGTTCCCTTTTCTCACTCTCCCACTGGGAGGAATCTATCACTTGTTTTTAGTTCTTATCTGTGGACTATATTAAACATACCTGATGAGGTTAATAATTATCTTATTTAAACTTTTCATTCTGTTACCAAGCACAGCTATCAATGGATACCATTCTATCTTCTTTCCACAGAATGCCTTGATTTGAAATTCCTTACTTTTATTAATGGTGCTACAAGGCCAGGTTTGGTCATTACTTCTTATGCCCTGGGGCAGCTGTGAGTCCCTCTGATGAACCGTGAATGGACCTGACTGCAGGAGTGCAGTCCTGGGACTGGGGTAGTTATTCAGTAACCGTATAGGTTACCTTGAGTTGCATTTACTTTCTTGCATTGGGTTGTTTGTATGTTGGGGTTATAATGGGGGGAGTTGAAGTGAGTGCATTATAAAATTTATTTGCTACCATTGATTGACATTTCTTAGGTGAGCATTCATATACTTATTTTCTTAGTCAGAATGTTAGACAGACTAAAATATGCATCTTGGAACGTTAAAGGGGCAAGATCTAAAACTAAAAGATACCAAATAATTAAACACTTAGCCCGATTGGAGGTCCACATAATGTTTCTGAAGGAAACACACCTTTTGCCCACTGAATGTAATCTTTCCTGGAGTAATTATATAGGTAAATCAAAAGGAGAGAGAAGGCCACACTGACATACGGGCTGGTGCTGTAACTCACTAAAAGTCCACAGAAGTACAAAAGTAAGCACCCAGTCCAGGACTCCGTATAGTAAATTTTATTAAAAGTGCAAGTACAAAATAAAGGCTCATGGACCATAATGGCCACAGGCAGGTGAACAAAATTTCTTCTGCTTTGCCCAGTATAACACCAGGCTTCATCAGTGATATCAGGCTAGGAAACTATAACACTCCGTGTAAGGCCTTCTCCTTCTCCTCTGTCTCAGTGAAGGAAGTCGAGGGCCTTCTGCTACATCTGGACATCAGGAAAAGTGCAGGCACAGACCTGATAGAGCCCTTCTTCTTTAAGCTTGGTTTTCGTGTACTGTCACCCCCAATTACCCATCTTTTCAATACGTCCCTTACCCAGGGTACTCTGCCAGCCATCTAGAAAACTGCCCATGTCATTCCACTCTTCAAATCTGGCAGCTCTAGTGACCTAAATAATTACCGCCCTATCTCCCTTCTGCCTATCCCTTCTAAGTTCCTTGAAAAGTGGTAAATACCCAGCTTAGACAGCACGTTAACGACTTGGACTTACTAAACCCAGTGCAGTCTGGCTTTCAGCCTCACCATAGTACCACTCTGTGCTTGCTAAAGTCATGAATGACTGGTTGTGTGCCCTGGATACCAGAAACTATGTCTGCACACTGTTCCTCGACCTGAGTAAAGCCTTTGACATAGTGGACCATGGCTTGCTTTTGGTTGCTCTACAAAATATTGGCATTTGCAACTTGGCCCTCGAGTAGTTCTCCAACTACCTATCTGATCGTCAGCAACAGATCAAGGCAGGGTGGATCTCTCACCCCTCAAAACTATATCTAGAGGGGTACCTCAAGGATCCATCCTGGGCCCACTCTTATTTGCCATCTACATAAATGATTTAAATGTAAGCGTCAAGGCAGTAGATATTCACCTCTTTGCTGATGACACTGTGCTGTATGTGGTCAGACCGTCCCTGGAACTCACATGTAGCATCCTCCAATCAGAATTTATCCACCTGCAGAACAATCTTCTTTACTCTAAGCTCCTGTTAAATGCTAGGAAGATGAAGGCAATTATCTTCCTTCCAACAGTGAACTCCTTCAATCCCAGTACCACGGGGACAGTCCCACAAATCCACACGTTACTCGTCGAACCATTCGAATATGTCAAGTCCTTCAAATATCTGGGGGTGTGGATAGACCCCAAACTTTCTTTTAAAACCCACATTGATGAACTCTCCAAAAAGTTTAGACAGAGGCTTGGGATTTTCTTCAGAATCAAGCACCTGTTGACACTTGAGAGAAAATTAAGGTTGGTACAAACAACTTTCATACCCCTCATTGACTATGCAGACTTTCTGTATGGATGTAGCTCAAACACGGCCCTAGCCAAACTTAGGTTCATTACTGGTGCCCCTTAATCAACGCACCACTGTACCCTTTACAAGAGTGTAGGATGGGGCTCACTCAGTCTCACGTGGTATAAGAATGCTGTGCTCTGGACCTACAAGGCCATCACCAACAAACTGCCCCAATATATCAAGGACTGTTTACCTATATGCAGTTCCATCAGCTACATGCTAAGAAGTCAGTCCCGGATCTCCCTTTCCATCCCTAAAGTCAGAACACGCTTTGGTAGTGCAGCGAAAAAGTTATGCCCTTCCTATCCTCTGGAATACTGCTCAAAAAACTCTACAACTCGTTGCCCTTTTCCACTGACTGCTTTCAAAAATCTTTTGCATCATTCTTTTTTGGAGTCCTGCAACTGTTACAGCCTTTGACACTTCTAACTCAGACTCCACTTTACTGCCTATCACCCCCAGACTACTTGCATCCTTACCTTCCCAACACCATATGTGCCCCTAGGTGTTACACACATACCCGATGTCTAACCATGTCATTTACACAGGTACCCCACTCTCCCACTCCCATGCACCTCTTCACCCCACCTTTGCCTACCTTCTCCAACTTTGAACACCTTGTGTTTACACTGTCCTACTACACAGTCTCCACAAAGGCATTGCAATGCTTTCGTTGATCAAGCTCTTGTTTATGCATATTGTACTTCACTGCACACATGTACTTGCCTTGTTTAGAGATTGTATATAACTGTTTACTGCCTGCCTATACACCATCTCTGTATCTTATGCCATTTTTGCACTCTCCTAATGTCTCATTATTATCAATCGTTTGTATTTATTGTATACTGCCTGCCTATGTACTTATATCCAAAATGAAGTGTTGTGTTTACTTGTTGTTCTGCAACTTAAACCAGGTCTACCTTGCAAATGAACCTTGCTCAATGGTGTTCCACCTGGTTAAATAAAGATATTGATTGATTGATTATTTATACACCTCAAACCTTGTGCAATTATAACAACATGTGCTCAATAATTAGGCAATAACTGCAATTAAAGCACAATTAATGCATACTCCAACAAATTCAGACTATAGAGAATCTGTTACTCGGTATTACTTGATATTTGTGGGGCATAAGTAGGCGTGAGCCCACAGAGAATGCCCCCCACAATTTTGTGGAACACTGTCACATTAGTTTGTATTTTAACCATATGTCTAAACCTTTTTGAAGGCTTCAAGTGTTTTGCTGTCTACCAAGCTTTGTGGAAGTTTATTCCACAGTTTTGGGACCCGAACTGAGAAATAGTTTAACCTTCAGTTTGTTTTTCCTTTTTGAACTTCTAATTATTTTGAATGTAGTCTTGGAACCAGTTTTCTTTTGGAATAATATAAGCCACACTGCTCCATTAGGGATGGTGTGTGTAGTAGTTTATAAAGAAATAACACATCTCCTCTACTACGCCTTACTTGTAAGGATTGCAAATTGAGCTTCTGGAGTCTGCTTTGGTAATCTGTGTGTGACAGATGTGGGATCATTCTGGAAGCTCTTCTCTGTATTTGCTCCACTCTGTCTATGTCCCTTCTTACATGAGGGCTCCAAAAAGGTGATCCATAGTCAGAGTATGGTCTGACATAAGTTCTGTATATAGGAATTATACATTCTTCAGTTTTTGTAATAAATGTACGGTTAATTCGCCTTAATAATGCATTTGAATTGTTTGCTAACTTACTACAATGGTCAGTAGAATTAAGTTTGTTATTAATTATGATACCAAGATCTTTTTCACTATTTGAAACTTTTAGTGTGGTACCTTTAAGTGTGTAAGACTGCATTGGGTTATTTCTGCCAAAATGAAGTACTGTGCATTTGTCAATATTAAACTCCATTTCATTTGTAATGGTCCATTAGTTGATCTCTGCTAGGTCATTTTTTAATTGAACACATTGCTTGTTAACAATTCAGTATAGGTATAATTAGCTTTCCATATAAGGTAAATAAAAGCAAATGCAATAGATTATTGTCACATCCATTTATGTGTGGTATTTGTAATTTGTAACAAAACCACCCCAGCAACCCATATTTAATTTAACTCATAATAAACCTAATAAATAGTTTAATAGGATATTGGTACATTCATACGAAGTATTTTAATACATATAAACACTACCAGCTATGTACTGGTAGAATCTATTAAAGCTTTTTTAGCGTGAAGTAACACTATTTTCACAAGAAAGCTGCCAAGTCAATATTGTCATTTAAACCAAAATCCTCCCTAGAATGTGGCACAAAGATCCAGAAACTTTCCCTTTGTCCAATCAGTTTTTTTACATTTCCACCTCTGGGTCCTAAAGTAACTTTTTCTAGATCTGTAAACTTTATCTCATGTATTATGTTATTATCCCTGTAACCACTAACATATTGCAGTATGTCCTTTTTATCCAATGCCCTCAGAAGTTCACTAATTCTTACCCTGAATTCTCTTGTTGTCCTACCAATGTAGTAAAAACCACAGGAGCATTGTAATAAATAAACTACCCCTGTAGTGTTACACAAAATGAGGTCCTTAATCTTAAAGGTCTGTTTAGTTACAGGATTTTGGAAAGTATTAGTAACATGGACAAAAGAGCAGAATTTACATTTGCCACATCTTTTAGTGCCACGGTGTGTGTGTGGTTGCTGACCACAAGGTATTACTACCCTTGTCTGAAGGCAGAAAATATTTAACAACTCTGTCTCCAATGGTTGATGCACGCTTGTAAATATCCTAGGACCATCTTTTTTTTAGTTAGTAAAAGTTTATTTTTATACAGGTAGAAATGGTTTTACATCATTGGGTCATAGACCCATGTTCAAGATGGACCTGTTTTCTTCAGTTTTTAAAAAATAACATAAATTATACAACAATCTATGTTACAACATACATTGTAATAAACATACAACAAATATTTTTAAATAGACCCCAGTACAAGACATCACATCATACACTTAGATTATATTATAACAATATTTCCAAAATTTAAGAAACCCTTCTATAAACAAATCCTAAAAGTTCATGTTTCCATCCCAGGAAGTATATCACCCATTACACATACATCTTATTTCCAATCCACTATCAATTGATCTCATAAAATGTTAAATTTTTTGAATATGCTTCCTTTCTAGGTCAATTGGGGCCCAAAGGTTTATAACTTTCATACCAAAAGTCATTTCACCATATTTATTATTTATTTGGGGCATAACATATTTACGTCCCACTTTACCTCTTAAATTATATTGATGAACATGCATCGAGTATGGAATTTTATCCACAAGATACATAACATAGGATGACATAGAATGGGCCTCCTGCAAATACATGCTAAGGGAAGATCTAGCTTCTAAATGTAAGAAGACAAAACAAAACAAACTTCTTTATTTTAGCATCCACTTGTAGCATACCCCAATAGTTTGTCAAAATATTCTTCAACTCTGTACTCCTAGTGCTATACATTGTTACAAACCCTGTTTTCTGATATTTGTTGTTGGCATCTGACTGGCTGGATTTTTTTTATCAATGTGGAAGTCCTAGTAATATGATTAACTTCCTCAACTGTTTTATTAATGAAGACTTTACCATAACCCCTCTGTCGAAATCATTCAATTTGTAACTTGTTTTGAATATCAAAGTCTTCTTTATCAGTACAATTCCTTAACATCCTGATAAGCTGACCCTTTGGTATATTTTGAGGTACATGTCTGGGAGGAAAACTACTGGATAGTAAAAGGCTATTTCTATCAGTAGGTTTGGTGTAGAGTGACATACGGTACCTAAATTACCCCCACCCAGTTTGTACACTCTCAAATCCAAAAAGTTAATTTCTTTCTCATGCACTTGTGCCTTAAAATGTAGGTTAGGATCTGTGGTATTCAACCAAGACACAAAATCTGTAAACATATCCTGTGTTCCCTTCCAGATGATTATTATATCATCAATAAAGCGACGTCACAAATCCAGATATTGAAAATATGGATTTGGGGCGTCGCTTCTAATCCAGTCCAGCTTCCATTTCCCAACATAAATGTTTGCATAGCTGGGAGCCATGGTTGCCCATGGTAGTTCCCATGGTAGTTCCCTTTATTTGTTTATAGAAGCTGCCCTGGAAAAGAAAAATGTTTGAATGAAGAACAAGCTCAGTTAGATTTAAAAGGAATTCTGTTGGAGCTTCATGTGGGTAGTCACGTTCATTGACAAAACATTCTAAGACAGCCAGACCACCTATGTGAGGAACATTTGTGTTAAGTACCTCAACATCTAGTGTGGCAAAAAAAGTGTCATCTGCAATATCAGTAGCGTCTAAAATGTTAATAATCTGTGTAGACTCCCTTAAATATTATGGCAAATTTTGTCAATCGGTTGTAAGTGTATCTATAAAGCGTGATTGGGCTCCTCTAGGGAGGGTTTTGGTTTAAATGACAATATTGACTTGTCAGCTTTCTTGTGAAAATAGTGTTGCTTCATGCCAAAAAAGCTTTAATACAGTCTACAAGTACATAGCTGGTGATGTTTATATGTATACAATACTTTGTATGAATGTACCAATATCCTCTTAAACATATTTATTTATTAGGTTTATTATAAGCTAAATTAACTATGGGTTGCTGGAGTGGTTTTGTTACAAATTACAAATACCACACATAAATGGATGTGACAATAATCTACTGCATTTGCTTTCATTTGCCTTAAACGGAATGCTAATTATACATATACTGAATTGTTAACAAGCAATGTGCCTCAAACAGATTCTCTATAGTCTGAATTTGTAGGAGTATGCATTAACTGTGTTTTTAATTGCAATTACTAATTGATTAATTATTGAGCATGTGTTGTTATAATTGCTTGAGATTTGAGGTATATAAATAAGTGTTATACAGTAGTTTCCTAGCCTGAGATCGCTGATGAAGCCTGGTGTTATACTGGGCAAAACATAAGGAGGTTTTTCACCTGCCTGTGATCATTATGGTCCATGAGCCTTTATTTTGCACTTGCACTTTTTAATAAAATTTGCTATACAGAGTCCTGGGGCCCAATTCCAGAAGGGCATACACCTGCATAAGATGAGATACGCTAAACCCTATGGTGTATCTTACTTCTTACGCCAGTCAATAATCCAGCCCCTATTCCAAGATGTGGGTTGCGCCTTGGTGTTTGCGGGCTTTGACAAATGCAGTTTACGCCAACACTTATGCTGCAGCCCACAATGCTTGGAGCAACTGTGGGTTATGACAGCAACCTAGCCCAATTCCAGTAGGGTGGCTGTCATAACCCACAAGCGCAATTCCAAAAGCCACAGTGGTGTGGCTAAGTTAGAACAGCTCTGAGCTGCTCTAAGAGGCAACTGACAGTGTCATCCATCAGCTGCCCACCTCCTAGCACCATGGCAACAGTGCAAACGTGTCCCCTGTGTCCCCTATTGTATACCCCTGCCCCCCACCACCCCAGATAGCAGGGACCCCCGGGGGTCCATTCCCTGGTGCACCCCCAACACCTGTGTAGCCTATCCTGCCCCCCTCCATGCCTTCTGGTGCAGCTGGTGGTGTTCTGGGATGGGGGGTGCTTCAGGGGGGCCAACTGCATTCATCGCAAGTTGCAACTTGCCTCAGACATACGCCATGCGTGGGCTACTGCCACGCGCAACGCTTACATATATCAGAGGTCACAATTTCCAGGACCCTGCCACTTCTGGAATGCAGCGTAGGGTCCCTGGCATAGAGGCAACTGGCATAACTTGCGACTGCATGCAAGTTATGCTGGCCATCTTGGAATCGGGCCCCTGGACTGGATGCTTACTTTTGTATTTCTGTGGTATTATATACAGTAGGTCAAGTTTATGGGGTAGGCGATGGTACTAGACAAAAGGGAGTAGCTAGCCTGATCACCAGATCCATGACCTTTGTTTGTAATCAAACTATTACTGACCCAGAAGGCCGATATATTCTCTTACAAGGAACACTGGGCAGAGTTGAAGTCCTATTGGGTAGTATATATGGCCCTAAGTTAGATTTTCCTCAATTCTTTATGTCCTTAGCTGCTTCACTGGCCTCTTTTTCCCATTTTCTGATTTTTTTTAGGGGGGATTGGAACTTAACTTTAATGTGCAATCCTGACAGGCTCCACAAGTCTATAGCAGGTCTGTTCCCAGCCAACAGTCAATATTGGATATAATGGACTCACATGCACTTTGTGATCCATGGTGTATCCTTTATTCCACTGCTAAACAATACACACATTTCTTCCCAGTTCATAACTCACATTCCAGAATTAATTATGTACTAATTAGTACTGTAGGTCCATTCTATCCGGACTTTATGTTTGTGACATTGACCTTTGATTGCTTTCTGACCACTCTCTGGTTTGGCTCCACCATTCCTTAGATTCTAACGTTGACAGGGATACTACATGGACACGCAACAATCAACTGCTCAAAGATACTATAAATACATAGTTGAACATATTAAGAAGGTCCTTCAAAACTTTATTCAAGATAACTGGGGCACATTTACATGGCAGGACATAGAATGGGCCTCCTGCAAATGCATGCTAAGGGAAGATCTAGATTCTAAATGTAAGAAGACAAGACAAGAAAAGGCATGAGGCTGGGAGATCAGAGGGCTGTGGGTTCAGTTCCCACATCTGGCACTTGGGTTAATATCCCAGTACTGACACTGTAATGCAGCATGAGAGGGGTGCTGCATTTCTGAGGTGCCGTCTTTCGGATGAGACGTTAAACCGAGGTCCCATCTGCCTGGATTGGTGGTAGTTCAGGTGGATGTTAAAGATCCCATGGCAATTATCGAAAAGAGTAGGGGAATTTCCCCGGTGTCCTGGCCAAATTTCCCTCATTCACTAAAAATACCACCAACAGCTTAGTCTGGTTCAAGGTCAGTTGGCATGCATCTGTGTCCCCTCTCCCCCGGGTCGTGCCTGAAAATAGGCAGGATTTGTCTAGTGCACTTACCCGGTCAACAAAGGCTAAATAAATAAATAATAAATCCTCTTTATTACATAAAATTAGGACCCTGGAGAAAATCCTTAACCCATCCTCCTCAGACATCCAGAGAACATAATTATCTGTGCTATGGGACCAAAATGCAGAACTTATGAGAGGCAAAGTGAAATATGCCATCTATAAAACTAAATCAACTTGTATAGACCAGGGAGAGTAAGCCAGTAAAGTGCTGGCACTTAGATTACGAAAACAAGAATTATCTAGACTTATCCCGCCCATCCGTTCTGCCCTTGGTCAATTTCTTAAGACTACTCCAATCAGTTTTATGTTTACTATAAATCTTTATATAGCCCCCTTTCAGCTCCACCGGCTCCAGATGCCATTTCCATTTATTTAGATACCATCCAGTTCCTTATATTGCTGGAAATCCACCAACTGGACCTTATTACACCCCTCTCTATTGAAGAAGTCAGCAGGGCCATAAATTCATTTGACACTAGATAAAGCCCCAGGCCCAGATGGATTTACCACCAATTTTTACAAAACCTATGTAATGGAATTGGCCCCTATTTTAATGCAAGTTTTTACAGACATCCTGAAGCATGGTATCACAGACCCCACTTTGGCTGAGGCCGTGATTGTTATTCTGCTCAAACCTGGGAAAAACCCAGAACTAGTAACTAACTGCTACCCAATGTCCTTAATAAATCAGGACTTAAAGATTCTATGCAAAATCTTAACCTCTAGAATTAATAAAATATGGGATCCATTAATTAGCCCAGAACAAGTTGGCTTCATGTCTAGTGGTTGTCTGTAGACCACCTTCATAAATTGGCCTGTATTTTCTCGGCATCTGAGGATACAGCCCAGTTGGTGACTTTGGTGTCCCTAGACACCGAGAAAGCTTTTGATAGGGTCTCATGGCCCTTTTTGTTCACTGGTTTGGAATGCTTTGGTTTTCCGGAGCCATTCATAGACTGACTCAAAGCACTTTATGCCTATTACAGTGCTAAAATGTATTGCAATGGAGCGTTTTCTCCATCATTCACACTTTACAACAAAGCAAAACAAGGATGTCCCTTGTTTCGACTCTTGTTTAACCTTTATTTGGGATTATATTGGGATTTGAACCTGATCTGAGATTCAAATCCCAATAGGCCACACTTTTCCTTTCTCATTTCCATCCTTGACTTAAAAATATGTATGCCTTGCAGGGGTTAAACTGCACTGAGAGAAGTGGTATTTCTAACATTGGTTCCTAGCTGCATAAATGCGCAACCCTAGAGAAAGGAGTGTGTGTGACTGTAAGGAAATTCCTCAGACGCTTTGACCAGTGAGCCTGTAGCTTAATGGTTAGAGCGCTGGAACGGTATACCAGAGATCTGAGGTTCAAATCCCAATAGGCCACACTTTTCCTTTCTCATTTCCATCCTTGACTTAAAAATATGTATGCCTTGCAGGGGTTAAACTGCACTGAGAGAAGTGGTATTTCTAACATTGGTTCCTAGCTGCATAAATGCGCAACCCTAGAGAAAGGAGTGTGTGTGACTGTAAGGAAATTCCTCAGACACTTTGACCAGTGAGCCTGTAGCTTAATGGTTAGAGTGCTGGAATGGCCTACCAGAGATCTGAGGTTCAAATCCCAGTAGGCCACACTTTTCCTTTCTTATTTCCATTCTGTTTGATGCAGGTACCTTGCATCACAATTAGAGTTTTGAGAATTAAGCTCATTAAATGTAATTGTCTGCCAAGCTTCAGACAGGAGCACAACTATCAGAAATCTTATTGCAAGCAATAATTCAGTACAAGGGCTTACTGGCAGACTAGATGGGTCAGGTGGTCCTTATCTGCTGACAGTTTTTATGTTTCTATGTTTCTGTGTTTCAGTTGCACATAGAATAAACAGCCACTTCCATAGGTTTGTGAATGGAACTACCACATTACAGACACTCCAGCAGCTAGCAAAACTGCCTCACACTCCTTGATACTGGACATCACTACTACATGGATTTCAACATACTGCATGATAGAAAGATTAGTGGAACAAAAAAAAAGGCTGTACATGCAATGGCTATTACACATGACATTAGTGGTACTATTCACTTTAACCACAGGTAGAGAGAGACAGGGGCTCTGTTTTGAAATACTTTAAAGGACTTTAGATGTGTGATATCAGTGGTCAGAGGGACACCATTGATAGTTTTTTCCAGCATCTGTGTCCTCCGAGTGTGCTCGATGGTTCATGCAGTTAGGGATGTTGCCTTAAGACTGAGAAGTGCAGCCCGGTGCCATGGCCAGAGTTAGACTTGATACTTTAAGGGAATATTGGAGTGATGTTATGCATAGTACTGTTTTAATTTCTGTGCCTGTCTCTTGTTCCCCTGTTTGCCGTGGATCTCAGCAGCTCTACCCCCCTTCCCATCCATTTTACCACCCTTACCCTCAGCGTTCTCCAGGGAGCTGTTTTAATTCCTCTCTCTCTCATTTTTGCAGGCATTCACAGAGTCAGTAAGCAAGACCAGAGCCAGACAGCTTTGAGAGTCTGTTTCAGGCCTCCCACCACCTTTTCAGCCACAGTGGAGCCTGTACAGAGCCTGCAATTTAACCATAGGCAGAGAGAGACAGGGGCACTGTTGTGGCCCGCTGCCACAGCAGCTGCCCCACCCACCCTGTACCCTCCTACCCTAGGTGACCATTTGCCTTGTAGGCAGCAGTACCCATGTGATGTAGGCATGTACTCATTACTATACCTATCTCCCTTGTTTTCCATTGGCAGCTTATATTGGCTGTTCAGTAAGGGGGGCTACTGATCTAAATTACATGTGGTAATATTTTAGCTTACTCCTCTGCTTACTATAAGACCTATTGTGTTAGTTTTTCCCTCCCCTCCCCCTGCTCTGGTGATTCTACACTCTCTCAGTTATACTCAGCAGTATCCCTGTGTGGGTCTTGAACCACTGATCATTGGCGCTGGCACCTTCCTGAGGTAGTTGCTCTATTCCTCTAGTTCACCTCTGTATCCATCCAGGCACACTCTGAAACTATCATGAACTTTGCCATTAGTTCGTTATCAGATTCTGCCAGTAGGGGCGTATTAGTTTATATCTGCTCCTACTTTAATCTGTTCTGTCCCTGCATACACCTTCTGTTACAAGTGCCCTGCTGAATTTTTGTTTGGCCTCCTTTCTTGTAATGCTCTGTCTAGCTTTCTCATCTGTGCTGAAATTAATTTAAAGTGTAATAACTATCTAATTCTCCTGTTTTCTTTGTAACTTTTTCTGTGAAGTTACCTCTCGATCTCCTCTGTGTCTACTCCTGTTCCCAGCCAAGTCATGCTTCTTAAATCATTTTGGTTGCTCCCCTCCTCTTCACCTTGTCATTCCATCCCCCCCCTTTATTTTCCCCTCGCATCCTCCCTATATACTACCCTCCCTCTCTGAGTCCATACTATCACTCACTTCCTCCATTACCTCCCTCCTGGTTTCCCTCCTTTAGACCCACAACCCGTGGCCTCCTGACCCATATATCCTGCCTCTCTGTTTACATGCTAGCTTGCTTGTTTTTAATCTCTCACCCCCCCTCCTTCCACTCTTGCCTTCTCACCTTCCCCAGTCTTTATCCAGGAAGTTTTCTTATTACACTTTCAAGCACCTCATTACTTTGTTCCTCCTGTTAGCAGGGGATATCGAATCTAACCTAGGCCCAGTCTCCTCCCTGTGGTCTCAAATTCCTTGTGGGCTGAAACTAGCCAATTTAAATATATATCAGGGACCTCCTCCCTAAACTTACTTTGTTGCAGTCATTAGCTTTAGACCTCTCTCCTGACATTCTAATCATTACGGAATCTTGGTTAAAATCTAATATTTCTGATGCGAGTGTCCCAATACCAGGCTACTCCCTCCTTCGCCAGGACCACAGCACCAGAGGAGGTGGCATTGCTATGTATATTGCCTCCTCCATCCCATTCACCCCAATACTCACCACTTCCTTCCCGAAGGCCTACAAATTACTTCTGATTAAGGTCTCCTTCCCTTGCTCCCTACCCATTTTTGTTGCTGGGATTTACTGCTGCCCAAATTTTTCTTCTTCCTCTATCACAACTCCACTGTCTACAATTCAGTCTTACTCCTCTTCTGGTGGACTGTATATACTGGGAGATTTTAATGTGAACTAGCTTTCGCCTATTCAAAATAAAACTAGGAATGAAACTGCATTGCTTAACCTAACCCAATTAATAAGGGAATCCACCCATCTAAACTCCAAATCCCTAAATCACTCCTTAATTGACTGGATCCTCACCTTCCACCCACATCGTATTATTGTTGCTGGTATACTACCTGATGCCCTAAGCGATCACCACCTGGTATATACTGTTTACAAAATCCATCACACAAAAGCCCCCCTAAAAATATTACCAATCCATTAGTATAATTCCTTGGATCTTGCCCCTGTTCTTAATGACCTAACACTGATTGGTTCCCCCATCTGCCTGTCTTCCATTGATTCTGCCCTGGAATATTTTAGTTCTAAGTTACTCGCTATCTGGGATCACTATGCTCCCCCTAAGATGAACCCATGTGCATCGTTCTCACCTCCCTTGGATCTCGGCTGAGCTATTAGCATGTCTATGTGCCAGGTATCAGGCATGGAAGTTGCACAATCAAACCAATTTCCCTATAGCCCTCTAAAAGTACCGCACTCTCATAAATGCTTGCACTTGTGCAATTAGACTGGCCAAAGCTGCATACTTCTCAGCCACGTTCAATTCTAACATCGACCACATGACTAAATTTTGGAAGGTGGTTCACTCTTTGTTCTCCCCTGCTTCCCATCCCCTTCCCCCTGTTCTGAAAGTGGGTGATATCACCCTAGCTGTGTGGAGGGACTGTGGGATAACAGATGGACCAGACACAGAACTACAGTTTCAACACACAATCTCTATGTGATGTTTATTCATAATACAGAACATAACCTTCAGCAATGGCATATACCTTCTTTAGTACATCAGTTTGCAGCAACAGACTATGTATGTCCTTTCTCTGCACTTGTCAGCACCTACTGATGTACTGATCTCAACTTTTCAGTGAAACCCCTTCATCCCTATGATTGCCTTGTTTGCTTGGGTAGTGGGGGCTCAAAAAGAAAACAAAAAACAAACAAGCTACAGACAAAGAACCTCAGTGCAGGAGCACTGAAACAAGGGTTACCCCAAAAGGGCATTGATAATAAGCCAAGTTTCAAAGAAACACAGCATCACACCATACTTCCATAATGCAAAGCATCATGGGATATATGCAAATCACCATGACATTTCAGATTGGCTCAGTTTTCAGCAGGAATGCATGGTACCAATTTACAGGCATTTAACAACACAACCAACTCAATTTCTATAATACAGTCACCTAGTACTTTTTACCTTTATCAAAAACTCATAGTGCCATGGTATTTAAAAAATTTATAGGTTTCGTAAACATAAGGTATATACATCAAGGTATTTTATCACATAGTACTATTACATACTAAATTGAACAATGATAAACATAGCCTGTTGTTTTACATAAGCTCAGAGGTCACCACAATAACTTCCCTGTCCAAGGACCTGAGAGGGAAAAGGAAAATTAAAGAGGACACCATAGCATAGTCAAGAAAGGGGAGGGGGGACTCATAGATGGCCAACCTTATAGACTAGAAATTGTAAAGGATAAACTAGGCTAAGAAACAGAAGAACTGTTGCAACAGATTTAAGAAAAGGTTGGTCGCCAAGAGTGGCAGGATGACCCTGTTGCAAGCTGATCCCCTCCCTATGACCATTGAGTTTAACAAGTTTTTTTACCTCTTTTGCCTCCTCACTTCTTTCCACTCTCCCTCCCTTCTCAGCTCTATCCTCCCCCTTTGATCTCTCTCATTCAGATTCCCCCTCATCCTCCTCTTTTTTCTTCTATCCTTTGTCCCCATCTGATGCTCTAAATGCTCTTCTGGCCCTAAATCCCTTTAAGGGTAAGTGCCCCCCTGGTCTTGACTCTAGAATCTTTTGCTGCTCTGCTGCTGCTATTGCTACTCCCCTTGCTTCTTTACTAAATCTATCTTTCACTCTTGCTTCTGTCCTTTTTCTCTGCAAACATGCCACTGTTATTCCCCTTCCTAATAGAGGTGATCCCTCCTCCCATGGAAACTACCGGCCTATCTCTCTGCTCTCCATTCTAGCCAAGCTACAGGGACACATAGTTCTATCCCAACTCTCTTCCTAGCTTGATTCCTCCTCTGTCTGGTTTCCACAAACACCACTCCACCACCTCCTCTCTCCTGAGGCTGTCTGATTCCATACTCACGGGGACGGATCAGGGCCTCATCACTTCTGTTATCTTTATCGATTTTGACAAGGCATTCGATGTGGTCTCTCAGCCCCTTTTACTTGCTAAACTCACTGCTGTGGGGCTCTCTAATACAGCCACCAGTTGGTTTCATTCCTACCTAGTAGGTAGAATGCAATCCGTTCAGATTAGTAATGCAGATTCCCCTCCATTTCCCATAAACACTGGTGTTCCTCAGGGCTCTGTATTGGGCCCTCTACTTTTCTCTATCTTCCTAAACAACATTCCCACTGCCTGCCCTCTCACCTCCATCCACATGTATGCAGATGACACTGTCCTGGTTGCATCTGGCCCTTCCTCTTCTGTTGCAGCATCAAAAGTTCAGCATGATTTTGACAAAGTACAGCTCTGGTTTCACTCAGATCAGGTATTTTTAAATGCCGGTGTAAACCCCCTACAAATGGGGGTTCCCAAAAAGTCTTCCTTGAGCTTGCCTGAATGCTCACTGCCAGGCTGGTGTCCTGCATTTTAACAGTTTAAATGTGATTGCCAGAGAGTGCCTGTATAGCCTCTGTGTACTGTCTCTTTAAGAGCTGCCTGGATTGCAGTCTTCGTTAATCTAAAAGGTAGCTCTGTTAGAAGATGTGCTTTTTTGCTGATCATTTGTTAGAGTAGTAATAATATTGCAGTTTGTTCTAACCTGCCTTCTTTGCAGCATGGACTGTTCTATTTATCTCCACCAACTTGGCCCGGGTCTGTCAGAATGGGCCAATCAGTACTGTTGGGACTCTAAAATGGAGCCTGCCTACAGGGACTTGGTGGGGCCAAAACTTGTAAGACTTGTAGTTTTCGGCTTTTGGCACCTAAAATAACCTGGAGGGGGAGCCCTTGTGACTGACAGATCAGCCAACCAAACCTTTTGGATCTTGGGGAAAAGTCCCACACTGCTTGCAGTTTCAGTTAGATCTGAGTTGAGAAGTGAAGAAGTAACAGCTCAAAATAGTTCAAGCAGCAATCCATAGTGGATTCATGCGGGAGAACAGTAGAAAGGCCTGAGTTTGGCCTGCATGACTGCCTGCTGTTCCTGAGAGGGAACTTGTGTTTTTTGTTTCAAACTGAATCCGAACTTGGAGAGCAAGTTAAGCCATATCTTTCTTCTCTTCAAATCAGGAGACCCTTGTGATTTAAACAATTACAGACCTATATCCATTTTGCCTGTTCTCTCCAAAGCTCTGGAAAAACTGGTTTACAACCAACTAAAAAATCACCTTGAAGTGCACTCACTCTTAAACCCTGCACAGTCTGGCTTCAGGTCTAAAGATAGTACCATCTCAGCTCTGGCTAAAGTCTCTAATGACTGGATCACTGTTATGGATTCTAAGAAGGTTACTGTTGCAGTCTTTCTAGAGCTCAGTAAGGCTTTTGATACCGTCGACCATCACTTCCTAATTACCTACCTTACTAATCTAGCTGCTACTCCGCCTTCTGCTCAGTGATTTAACAGTTATCTCTCTGGAAGGATACAAAAAGTCAAAGCCGGTGGCCTACTATCTGCCCCCTCTCCATTGCCAGGGGAGTTCCCAAGGCTCCATCCTAGGCCCGATCCTTTTCTCCCTATATATCAATGATCTTAATGCCTACATAAAAAAATCCAGCATACATTTCTTTGCTGTTGGCACAGTATTATACACCTCAGGTTCAACCTTATCTGAAGTCAGGGAAGTGTTGCAAGCCAACTTTAACCAGTTAGAAAGCAATCTCATCAAAGCAAAGCTTCTCCTAAATGCCAAAAAAACCAAGGCAATGATTTTTTCATGGTATACTTCACTTGGTACCTTACCTGCCCCACCAAAGGACTTTATAGTTACCTCCCTGGGTGAACCCTGGAAATCGTGCCTAAATTCAAATACCTAGGCATGTGGATAGACAACAAGCTATCTTTCAATGACCATATTGAGGATCTATCTAAGAAGCTCAAAGCACGATTGGGATTCCTTTTTAGAAATAGGTCCCTCTTTTCTCTCACAACCCGTATAAGGCTTGTCCAAGCCACTTTCCTTCCCCTACTTGATCATGGGAATTTTATTTATATCTCCTCCCCAACCTCTTGCCTTACTAAACTGGATGTTCTCTTCCACCATGCTGTATGATTCATTACTATCTCCATTTACAGGACCCACCACTGCGAGCTATATGCAGCGGTTGGCTGGACTTCACTTGCCACCAGACGTTGCTCCATGCTGGTATCTGGACCCTTAAGAGACTTCTTCACAAACCGCCGGCCTACTTAACATCTTTCATACACATCTCCCAGAGTGCTTACTCCCTAAGGAAATCTGACTATATCCTATTAGATGTTCCTAGGACTCGTACTACATTTGGCCAATGGGCTGTTTCATATGCCCTCCCCAATACTTGCAATTGACTACAATCCATACTGAAGCTAACCAGCATTGTCTCAATCAATTCCTACAAAACACTAGCAGTCTCTAAAATAAAAGATATCTGCAGCTGCTACTAGGCCTTCCTCTAACTCCAAGCCAAGAGTTTGTGCGCTGACTGCCCTCCTACTCACTAAGTCGGAATGTAATTGCCTACCTGGTATAAGGTTTTTGTATTTTTCTCTCCATTAGACATAATATACGTCTCAATTGGACCCTGCGCTGCTATGTTGAAACTTACCATGTTGTATATCTCTTGTACTATATATATACACTGGGTGGGATATTCAAAAGGGTTGCGCAATGCGCAAGTCTGATAATGCGCCATTCTGCGATATTCAGCAGGAGGCAGTTGCGCCACTGACAACATGCTGAGCAACAGCGCAATGCTAATGAAAGCATGTGTAACCAAAGGGGGTGGAACCATGCATAAAGTGCGCAATGCGATATTCAAAGACTTGCTCAATGTGTAACTGTGGACCAGGCGGAAGTTGCGCCATAGCAGAAATGAGCCAAAATAAAAAGGAGCAAGGAAGAGGAGCAAGAACGCTACAGGGAAGCCACATGAGGCAGGGAGAGAGACAAGGCCAGAGTGACAAAGAGGGCAGGCCAGGGAGAGCAGAGGACAAAATAGGGGCAAGGGAAGGTGTGTGGGGCCACAGAGTGCAGAGGCTAGTAGGTGTACCGTGCAGTGGAGGTAGCAGTCAGGACAGCGGGGAACAGAGCAACAACAGTTGGGGGAACACAAACCAGGGACATGGACAGTGCCACCTTCCACATGGAAGCCGTAATGAGGGGGTGAGAAGGCATGCTGCAGGGGACGTGGCCGTGGAAGGCCTGCCGGTATGCCCCCAACAGGCAGTACCGAGCCCGCACCAGCTTTGAGCTTTACTCAGATGTCAAGATTGTGGGCCGGTACCACCTGAACAGGGCAATACTGAGGCGGCTCTGTGAGCTGTGCAGTGATGTGATGCAGGCACCCTCACGCCGGAGTCACGCTCTGTCAGTGGAGACAAAGGTAACAGCCTGCATGTGCTTGCTTGCCACGGGTACCTTCCAGAGACCAACAGGGGACACCACAGGCATAACACAGTTGGCCACATCACGCATCCTCACCCAATTCCTCAGCGCACTGCTGCCACATGCTGTGGAGTACATTCATTTCCCCAGCACCGTGGCGGAGTGCACAGCAAACATACAGGAGCTCCACAGGGTAGCATGTATGCCTGGCGTGCTAGGGGCGATAGACTGCACCCATGTGGCCATTCGCATGCCACCTGGCCCCAATGGGGCCGCCTATATTAATCGGAAGGTTTATGCCAGTGTCAACTGCCAGGTGGTGTGTGATGCCAGTGGGTGCATCATCAATGTCTGTGCCACGCTCCCTGGGGGAGCACACAATTCATTCATATGGTACCAGTTGGCACTGTGCCATCGATTTGAGAGTGGGGACATCCCCACAGGACACCTAGTGGGTGAGTATGCATGTAGGACTGACAAATCGGGGGCAAGGGTGGGTAAGCCACAGGTGTCATGGGTGTGGCACACAGGGTTAGGGGCAATATGAGCCTGAACAAGACACTAACCTCCACTATCTCCACACAGATGACAGTGGATACCCACTCCATCCCTGGCTGCTCACACCCCTACCGGTGGCCCACGACCCCATCGCAGCAACGCTTCAATGAGGCACATGCCACCACACGCAACATCATTAAACGGGTGTTTGGGATGCTGAAGGCGTGCTTCCATTGCCTAGACACCTCCAGCGGTGCCCTACAGTATAGCCCCTCAAAGGCCTGTGGGATATTCCTGGCCTGTTGTATCCTGCACAACATGGCCAAAGACTGTGGGATAGCCGTACAGGTCGAAGAGGGGGACAGCGTTGGGGACGATGGTGATGATGGGGATGGGCAGCCCCCCCCTTGGACGGCGTGACCTCTGACTGATCCAGCTGGCCCAGATGCACCAGGACACCATCACAGAGGAGCACTTCACCCAACACAGGTAAGTCATGGGGCCATGTGCAATCAACAGTGGCTAGGGCACAACTCACATACACACAGGGAAACACACCAGGGGTGCATGACGGCAAGGGAAGTTGCAGGGCACAGAAGCACACACATACAACCAGGGGAGGGGTGAACAGTAACAAGCCACATGGACGGACACACACACACACACAAACACAATAGGCATAAAGTGCACAGGGGTCAGGTGCACAACAGAGCTGGAACACAGACACTAAAAACACACATGTCCACAGGCCACCACATCCACTGACTGTCCATGTACATGTGTCAGATGCTGGGCACCTTTGCACTTTGGTGTACAGCGCAATGCAGGCATCATCATGCACATGCACCTGTGGACAGCAGTCGGGAGGGTGTGCAGGTGGTCCGTGTGTCTGCGTATAGGGCTGGGCACCCACCGGTGCACTGCCCACCGAAACACACATTGCACACAGTGCAGCACCAGACAGGGCCCACACTGGGAGACAGCTCAGTCTTGCGGCACAATGCCATGGCCGCCTTGGATGCATGGGCAGCCCCACTGAGAGCCAGCAGCACTGGCAGGCTGAGCACTGGCCTCATGGGGTGGCACCAATGGACCACCAGGGGTTCCACTGCGTGAATGCGACCTTGCCCGCACAGGGGTCTGCAGCACACCGAACATACCTGCACCAGGGGTGCTCGGGATGCCCACAGCTGAACCCGGCGTCGACAGGGTGGGTGTCGCACGATGCCAGGAATGGGGAGTGGATAGTGTACTGTGCGGTGTGAGTGGCACAGGGGCACCTGACTGTGTGCCCAATGTGGCCATGACAGCAACCAATGCCTGTGTCTGCCTGTCAATGGTGGCAGTCACATCCATCCGCAAATGATCAATCCATGACAGGATCCTCTCGTTGTCCCTGCTGTGCCGCTCCAGAGCCACATACAGTGCCTCCACGGACGTTGCAACCCACATCTGCTGCTGTACTGATGCCTGCAGCAGGCGGGTGTGCTCGTCAAAGAGGTCGTCCACCACATCTGCAACCTGTCCCTCAGGTTATGGAAGGGCCTGATGTTCAGCACCCCTTGAGGGTGGGCACTGCTCACCAGGACCAGGTATGGGCAAGTCCACAGGCAGTGCACCTACATCACCGCTGAACCCTGTACCCCCAGTCCCGGTGGGTGACTGCTGCTGCTGCCCCTCCACCTGCTGTGCCCAAGGGATCAGTTGTTCAGCTGTTGTGGCCGCAACAGTGCCAGTGACCTGCACAGCCACCGGTGCTGCCCCACCGGTGCTGACAGTCACAGCCTGGGACTGTGCTTACATGCTGGCACACACGTCGGAACCAGCTAGGTCCATGGGCGTGAGCTGTCCTGCTGTGTGTCCATTCTGTGACACACACTTGTCAATGCCCATAGTGGTCACTGCATCATCGAAGGTGCAGGTCTGTGCTACAGCCACAGCGTGCTGGCATGCTTGCATGCCAGACCGCTGAGACACAGGAAGGGCACCCCCCACACCTGTCTCAATAACATCAGTGATGGCAGCCATGCGTGCACACTGGTGCAATGCACACCGGCTACCTGCGGAAGTGGATGGTCCCTCCTCCAAATCCAGATGGCTGTCTGCAGTGGACAGGCCCTCCACCGCTGACCCCTGCAGACACACAGGATCTGTAACAGAAAGGAAGGACACGTTAGTGCATGTGAGCTACCTCTCCCCCGACCATGACATACCATGCAGTGATGGGCTACCACCTGTCTGGAAGCCACCTCCAGAAATGCCCTCAATGGCACTGCGCTGCATGCTTGCAGCGAGCCTGTCCTCTGCCGGAGTCAGCTGCACCACCGCCGGCTGGCCCCCGCCTGTTGCAGCACGTGCCGCCCTGATGGCTGCCACCTTCTCCTTCACCCTCCTCCTGTCGGTCCCCATCTTCTTTTTACACTCCTGCACAGAGTGCTGGTGGCTGCCATGCAGGTTGACGGCATGTGCCACCCCCTCCCATGCAGCAGCACGGGCCTGAGGGGTGCCCCGCCATCCACTGAGAAGTGGCTCTTCATCTAGGTAGGCCTTGAAGAGTGTCTCCATCTCAGCTTTCGTAAAATTGGGCCTCCTCTTCCGCCCACCATCATCCTCCTCCTCACCCATTCCTCGCTCGGTCATATCACAGCCTGCATGGGTGAGAGTGGTCACCTGTGACTGTGCAGTACACAGCAATTCCCTGAGACCATAGTCCAGAACATCACACAGCATGCAACTCACCTATCAACTGCAGTAACCGAATATGGCCACTGCAGAACGGTGTTGCATTTTTATAGCGCAATCCATGCAAATTAGGTGTGGAGCTACATTAGTGAGATGCAAATCATGCTGCTGCGCCATTGAATGGCTGATCAGATGATTTGCATATGACGGCTGAATATCGCGCTGTTGCGCCTTGCGCAATATGGTTGAACGTGCTGAGCCAATGGCGCAGTTCTGTGACTGTGTAGTACACCGCACTGCGCATGCCCAGGTAGCCTACGCAGGCGTCTGCCGTGCTGATGACGTGCTTAGTGCGGTAGGCAATTCAGGGCACAGCCACCATTGTGCCAGTGTCGCTACAGCGATGGTCACTACATGGCGCCGTGGCACAACTGCGCAATAGTTCGCTGTGTCAATGGCACACAGGCGACCAATCACACTGGATGCATAGACGTCCAATGGCGCTGTGCGTGGCCATGCACCAGAGACCCATGACCCTGTGCCCGACCTTTGCCCCCTTGGCGCTGTACGTATGGCATGTCTGCAGCTCTATCGCGCTGTTCGGTGACAGCGCGATAGGGAATGGCGGCGCTGTACCGACAGCCGATAGGGAATAGCGGCGTTGTATTGTGCAGCAATTCCACTTGCGATTGCCGTGCTGTGGAGTGCCATATTGCCTACTATAGATCTAGAGATGGCACGCAGAAGAGCCCCCCCCCAGTGGAGTGCCCTCGAGCTGGCCAACCTGGTGGCCATTGTGGAGCCTCACTATGGCCCACTGTATGGGGAGGTTCCCCTAGACAGGGCCAGGACCCAGGTGTGGCAACAGGTGGCCACTGATCTGAAGGCTGCCACTGGCTGACGGAGGACCCCGGAACAGTGCAGGCACCGCTATGGGGACCTGAGGAGGAGGGGGCCGGTGCTACTGGCACATCTGCGGTCGCGTGCCAGGAGGGGCATGGTGCCTCGACCAGGTGGATGATCTGTCTATGCACCTGTATGGTCCATATGGGTAACACTGTCTATTGTGTCCAGCACATGGGGGAGGGTTGGTCTAGGGTTGGCTGTGGCGGTGTTTACAGGGTATGTGATGTATGGGTCTGGCTGGGTGGGTGGGCACACTCATTGGGGCAGGGGGAATATGCTTTGGGATTGTACCGATGTGTTTCTCACCTTTTGTTTCGAACAGGTGTGGCAGAGCGGAGGAGGGCCATTGCTGAACAGCAGAGGGTGGTGCCAGCAGTGCCCAAGCGTGGTGGTGGAGGACCACAACACCAGCAGCAGCCCGATGAGGGTGAGTGCCATGACAACATGATTGCTATTGCATGCTGTGTGACAGGGTGGGGGGCAGGGCATGGCTGCCATCCATGGACACCACTGCCATGCACGCGACATGTGACAGTCAGCACTGTCCAGTGGCACTGCAAGTCTGGGAGTGCGTCAATGGTGGTCCATGCGTGCACTGGGCACATGGCTGTGGCACTGCCTGCCCACCGTGTAGCCATGTTACTGTACGGCCTTAGTTGTGCTGTGCTGGACATGGGCGGTGTGTGTGTGTAGTGGTACACATGGGTGTTGCTGCCTGGTTGGGCATATCTTGTGCACACGGTCACTGTGGGTGGATGCAGTCCATCACAGGAGCGGGGCACTTGGCAGTATGCCATGCATGATGGGTGGGCTTCTGGGATATGGACAGTCACACCCATTGACTCTGATCCCTTGTCCTAGGTGTCCAGATACTACTACGGATCGAGAGTTCCATGCAGCAGCTGTTGTGGGTAGCCATGGACTCCCTTGTGATCCTGAAAGACCTACAGCAGCATGGGGTGCGGAGGAGAAGGAGGCCCCGGGACCAGCACCAGGCAGCAGGGGAGCAGGCTGGAGGACAGTAGCTGGCCATCACCTCCCCCTTTAAGTATCCCTCACACCCCGCCTTCCCTCTCCCAGTTGTTCACCCCAGCCCCTTACCCACCCCTACCTTGTACCCGTACCCCCACCCCTGTTTTGTACATATGTATATAGTTCTTGATGTTGTTACTCTTATTGTTGTTCTTTTTCTAATACAGTTATTTTGATATGAATACTGTGGTGGTCTCTGATTTGCAGCTGGCTATAGGTGCTCAGTTGCAGTGGTGTGCATGGCATCTGGGGTGGTATAGTCATGGGTATGTGTGTGTGTGCGTGGGGAGGTGTCTCTGGTGTGGGAGTGGCTTTCAGTCGGTATCTGTGGTGTGTGTTGTTCACTGTGCATTGCATTGCTGTGTGCAGTGTTCCATGGTGCCTGATCTGTGTCCATTGTGTCCCTGTCAAGCTGTCCTTGGCCTGTGCAGCTGACACCCTTGCATGTCTGTGGCCTGCCAGGTCTGCTGCCTTGTCAGTGGGTGCTGTCCCTGCAGGTCATCCACTGTGACCGTCACGAGGCTGGGTTGCCACCTGTCACCATTGGGGTGCATGTTTGCCTCGGGTGACACTGTGGCCTCCACAGTTGCTGTCCCACCTCCATGCTGTGTCTTGTGTGTGTTGCAGGGACAGTGCAGCACTGTCTGTGACTTGTGCTCCAGGCGTATGCTGGTGGCGTACAGGGCCACAGTACATGCACAGGGTGGGAGTCACCCCTGTGCCATGGTGGGCTGCAGGCTGTGTGTGCACAGTTTACATGTGCCCACACTGGGGGCTGGGTTGCCACACTACTGCGTCCCTGTGTTGGTGTCCCTGAGGGTATGGGTGTGTGTTTGCCCCTGCATTGTGTTGCATCCAGTGTGCTGCATGCTTCCACGCACCACTGTGGATGTCTGTGCTGGCTGCTGTGGCTCGTGGTGGGTCGCATTGTGACACCTGTCTACTGTGCAGGGTGCTGTATCAATGGCAGTGGTGTCAGGGGCACACCCTTTCCCATGTAGGGTACCACTTGTGGTGATACATGTTTGGTCTCTCAGCTGTGCCTCAGGGGGTTGTGCGTATTGGCACTGTGTCTTCATTGTTGCATTGCTGTGTGCTGCCACCCACTGCTGGGTGCTCATGGTGGGTCTGGCTTGTATGGTTCTGTGGTACACGAGGTTGCAATGTGACGGGGATGCATGGGGATTTCTGCAGTGATGGTCACTGCTCATGGGGGGTGTCTTGGGGTCACAGTGCAGGGTGTGCTGTGCACAGGGGGGGCTGCTGTACACTGGGGTGGTCTGCCCCCTTGTGTGGCAGTCTCAGCTTGCCAGTGGGTGTGCTGGGGCAACATGGCCCGGCTATGCTTTGTTTGCTTGTCCCCATGGGCCGGCGGATATTCTGTCCCTCCCCCAGTTGTGCCGTGCTTGGGGTGTGGGGGTGCATTGTCAGTTCTGCAGTGTGTTCCTGTGCCCATCTGTGGCATGGGTGGTGGGCCCCTGCCTACCTCACTGGTTGTACAGTTCCATTGCTCTGCTGCTGGGGGGCTCCCTGCTTGGGCTATGGTGCCTCTGGACTGCTCAGCTGGGCTGCCCTTGTTGCGCTATAGCGCATCATATCTGCTCAGCTTCCCCTTCCTGGTTGCGCTATGGCGCAGGTTGTGTGATATTCAGATGTTGGCTGGTTGCGCAATTTGGCTTGCTCCATGTTTGAATATCGCGTCTATTGCGCATGTGCGCAATGGACTTGTGCTTGCTCCTGCTATTGCGCACATTTTGGGCGCAGTTTGAATATCCAGCCCACTGTGTTTATCTACATTCAATTGTTCCTATCTATGTAATAATCATATGTATGAGTAAATGTCTCAGGTCCTCCTTGTGAATGAGCTTGCTCAACGGAGTTTTCCTGCAATAAACTTAAACTTGAATTGTGACCAGGCTTTAACCTGAAGAAGACAGAAGATTTACTGAATGCGATCGGCCTGTCAGAACTTCCCGCTACCTCTGAACTCCTGGATTATGCAGAGACTCTGTAATTGCGACCGGAGAGCCATTTACCTGGTACAGTGGAATTTCCTTACATGTGAATGTGCTGTGTGCTCATAGTGGGTCATGATTTGCTTCCCCACTGTGTGTCTGAACTGTGTTTTGCTTTCTGGAGGCTGTATCCAGCTCCACGGACTGAATCCGTATCGATTTCCATTTACCTGGACCCTGCTACATTGCCCCAGCCAGAATACCTGCTACGCAGAGAAAGTCATCGATGAGAGACTGGCCTGGGGATCAGCCCCCTGCTCAACACCTTGAACAGGAATGATGCCTCAGTGATTCGTGTGGGCCCTGCTTCTCCGGGCACTCCAGCTCAACAGCCTGCAGTCTTGATTTTGTCCTGCCTGTGTCCAGTATTGGGTATCACGAGTAAACATCAGGGTAGCTCCCTGCAACAACAGCTAAATCTAAAAGTGTTGTCATCTGATTATCTTGTTGCCTTTTCTTTCATGAACTGAGCCCTCCAGCTCCAGATTACAAATAGTGTGTGTTGTGCATGTTGCTTCCGTCCATCACAGGGCCCCAACCAGCTGCAACATTCCTGGCTAGCCCACCGTTTTCCTATCTGGGTACCCAGAGTGTATGATGGTGTAGGGACTCTGAATTGCATGCATAACTGTGTGATTAATATAGCTTTTAAGCAAATCAACCTGCTTATGCCCCTCTCTTCTTCAAGTCCCCTGAATAAATCAGATTTAACTTTGTTTGCATTTAACCTGACTGTGGTTCCAGTTTGTGCCAAAAGTATTGTACTGTTGCTATTTGCTGTGCTTAACCTTGTTTTACAGAGGGTCCCCAGGGTAGAGCTAGAGGATACACCCTTGGGGGCAAGTGCAAACAGTGTGGGTAATTGCCTGGTGAATAAGGGTAATTGTGAAAGTGATTATTGTATACTGTTCAGGCCACTAGAAGGGAAAGAGGGGGGTTACAGTGTCCCGGAGGGCTGTGCCCAGGTTAGCTTGACCACTAACAACCCTGACCTCCGGGTGGAGGCATCTGTCTCATTACCCAGGCCCCTTAACCTGCTACTAGCCAAGCAGGCAGGGGTAGTAGCCCTTGGGATAGCGCCGCCTAGGGGTTACACCAAGAAGACAGTCTCCATTACCTTTGGCACAAAGCAGAGGCTCTCTCGGCTAAACTCCCTCCCTTCTTACCACAGCCTAGATGGGACATTACTTGAGGGCAACTCCTCCTTCAGGTAACTTGGGGTCTGGTTTGACCAGCACCTCGCTTTCTCTGGACACATTGATGCCATCCTCAAAAAGCTACACCCTAAACTGGGTGCTTTATACAGAAATCGTGGTTGTATTCCTCTGCCGACTCACCATACCCTGACACAGAAAATAATCCTACCTATTTTTGACTATCGTGATGTAGTCCACAGTGCTGCTCTCAGATCTTTCCTAATTAGGCTGGACTCTCTTGTCCACTTTTTCTGCTGCTTCTCTCTTGACTGTCCTCCCCTTACCCATCACTGCTTCCTTTACCAATCTCTCTCTCTCTTCCTTCCCTAGCCAACAGGCACCATATTCGCTGTGCCAACTTTCTTGCCAATTCTGGTTTCCCTCCCTCCCTCTCTATTTCCCTCAAACCATCTTCTTCTCACTCACTCAGATACCATGACCATTGGACTTTAACTATCCCGCCCAGAACCACCTTGATTGATCAGGCGGCATTCTCACACAGTTTCCCAAAAATGTGGAACACCCTCCTACCTCCCATCCATCATGCTGCCTTCCTACTTATCTTCAACTCCCTCCTCAAGGACCATTTCCTCCCTTCGTGTAGATGTGTTTAATGATTAATTTTACCCTTCCCATTTTTGCCTCTGCACTTATTTTTAGATTAGTACCTATCCTATATTTATTGTTAAACTGACTGTTTTTTATTTAGTCTCCTATCACCTTTATTGTTATTGTTGTTATTTATTGAAATGTATTCTCTATTTTGCTCATCCTATGTATGTCTGTATTCTATTTCATTATGCACTGTTTTTGACTTTTGCTGCTGTACTTACTGTGTATCCCTTTACCCTCTCCCCCAGGATGCATCTGGAAATGAGCATGTCTGCTCAGTATGTCTTTTCTGGTAAAACTTTTAAACAAATAAAATAAATAAATAAAATTCACTGCTGGACAACCCTGGGCCAGCTTTATCACATCTTTGCCCCATTTGACAGTGCTACCTGAGAACTCAGCAGCAGCAGTGCCACTATCAATGAACACCCTGTGGTGTGTATTCTCCTCAACTTCACCAGTGAAACACTTAAGCAATATACCATGACAGAGAGTGGGTATATTGGTGGATTTACTATGCCTGGTATGGTTTGGTCACGAGGCGCAGCCGAGTGACTTAACCACACCAGAAGTGGTAAATCCACCCACATACCCACTCTCTGTCATGGTATATTGCTATTATACAATGTTCAACTTGCTTTTTGGTTTTTATAGTGATATAAAACTTTTACAGTGGGTATACTGGAGGATTTATCACAGTCATGTGATGTGTTTTGACCAATGAGGTTACAGTATTTTCATACCACATTGAATAATTGACAATGATTACTACTTTTTGGATTTAGTATAACTGGCATAGACATTAAATGACATGCTCCATAGGCGGTTTGGTAACATATCGAAAGATGAAAAATATGTCATGACTACAGTATTAGATCCTCATTTTAAGGACAACTTTCTTGTTCAGTATCTCTCTGCTTTACAGGAGTATAACAAGCACATAATCCAAAAGGTGCAAGTGACCCAAGCATTCTTGAAACTCTACCTTTTCCAGTGCAACAAAGAAACTGTCTTCAGGCTCAGGCACAGGGTTCATGAGTCTGCCTGTCTCTAGCACAGCTGCAGAGGATCAGCATCACACACACCATGTCAAAACATTTGCACTTGTTTAAGTCAGATTGAAAAACAAGGCCTCATTTAGAAATCTTGTGACAAGAGGACTTCACCGCTGAAAAAAAGCTCTCCGCATATCTTAATGAAACCAGAGTCACAAACCCTGCAGCAGATTCTTTATTGCACCTGAAGCAAAGGGATTCATTTGGCAACCTCTTGTTTTGAACAACTGACATTTTTAAAAGTTTCCAACCAGAGCTACACTTCCCCCTGAACGTGTTGTACAATTGGCATTTTTGAAAGTCAACTTTCCCACACTAAATTACAATTATGACCTGAACTATGTACAGCAAGATGAAAAAGAGTCTGATACTGAAAGGATAGATGACTAAGCAACTACATGCTAGCCAGGTTTCTGCTGGTTGGAAAAGTAATTGAGAAAATGCACCATGGATGCCAACTTTCGACTTTATTTAAAAGTTTTACTGCTGCTACTGAATTCTTCATATAGGTTAAGTACTACATTGTCTAGCACTATCCCTGAATTTTAAAAAAATTGACCCAAGAAAACACTAATATGTTCCCTTATTGCCATTGTCACTGTCACTGAAAAACATGATAAAATATTCATCACATATACTGTCAGCAGTTACATGCCATCTCCTTCACTGAGCTGGAAAGAAAGTTACATGCAGTGGTCACACTGTTTTAAGTGTCAGTTTCAGTGTAACTGTGGGGGTAGTTATCTATCTTTACATGTCTTCCATTCCTTCCTTACAGGTCAAAAATCTGTTACACTGACCAGGCTAAAATATTACACCTGTGTGAGCCTGTACCAGTGGAGCAGGGTGTGTGGGCTAGAACAGATGGAGGAAGAAATTATGTCACTGGTTCATGTTCATTCACACCAACCTTTTCAGTGCAGCAGATCCACACCTGCCGTAAGTGGGACATTAACTATTGCTCTGTCTTATTTTTCTATTCACGCCCTCTTTATGCCAATTACATTTAAATTCCCTATGACACAATAATTTCCAACACAAATTGTGTTGCTACCACTGCACGCCCCCATTCACTGTTACTCTTTATGTTGTAAATTGTCCCTATGTGGCTCCTCTTCTTGTTTCCTTCATAATTTTGTTGCTGTCACTGCATGTCCCAGACCACTGTCACTCTTCCTGCTGTTAATTGCTTCTATGTGACTCATCTTCATAATTCTTTCAAGTTTTTGTTGCTGGCCACCACTTGACACCCCAGTCCAGTGCCACACTACCTTTTTAAATCATCCCTATGTGGCTCCTCTTTGCATTTCTCTTATAATTCTGTTGCTGTCTGCTGTCACTTGATGCCCTGGACAACTGCCACACTTCCTGCCATAAACTGTCCCTATGTTTTTGGTTTTTTATTTCATATAAAACCCTTTAGGCAGTGCCTATTATTAAAGGGTTTAGAGTCAGGTACAACAAGTTACGTAAGTCAGGTACCTCAAATTTACAGGGTCACAGCAGTAAACCACATATATACAACAATAGATACACAGTGACATATACAAATAGCAGAAATGGGTGGTGGTAGTACTGTAACTTACATTGCTGGGTATAGAGGTTGCCTCACACTATGGCAAAGTGCATTGTACAATGAATGCTATTGAGGAAGGGCAGTTGGTCCTTGGTAGCAGGTACATGTTTCACTTGGGGTTAGGGAGCATAACAGCTTAGACTTCCACACTTCAGCAGAGTTGGCAGTTTTTAGAGTGTCAGGCAGGTCATTCCATTGTTTCGCAAAGTGGTATGAGAAGCAGTTTTGGCCAAGGGAGGTTTTTCTATGAGGAAGTAGTAGGGCGTGGTGCATCACACCCCTGGTGCAGTATTTATTGTCAATGAATTAAACATGGACTGTAGGCCAGGAGATATCAGGTCTCTTAAAGCCTTATTGCCCGTAAGTAGTGTTTGGTAGAGCAACCTCGCGTTTAGGTCTGGCCAGTTCAGGCTGCTGTAAATGATACTGGTGTGTGTGCCATTTTTTTAGGCCAAGTGTGAAGTGGCAGGCCTGTTAAGGAGGCCTATGTGACTCCTTTTCATATTTTTCTCATAATTCTGTTGCTGGATAATGCCACTTGACGCCCCAGACCACTACCACTTCCTGTTATAAACTGTCCTATGTGACTCCTCTTTTCATTTCTTCATCATAATTCTGTTGTTGCTGTCATTGCATGCCCCAGACCACTGCACTGTCTTTCTTCCTGCTGTATCTGCCACTGAAAATATATAACACATAGTGGTAGTTAGATGCCCTTCACTGATTTTGAAAGAAAGGTACATAAGACAGTACTGCGTGTATCTATCTATGCACGTATTCCATTCCTCCCTTACAAGACAAACATCTGTTGCACTGACAAGGCCAATATTATACCTGTGTGACACTGTTCCAGTGGGGCAGAGTAGGTGGGATGGAACAGATGGAGGAAGAAATGATGCCACTGGTTTACACCAGCTTTTTCAGTGCAGCAGATTCACACCTGCTGTGTACCATTACTCCTGTGCTGTTATATTTGGGTGGTAGCAGATTGGAACACATTACAGGCAGAGGTGGTGGCCTGTAAAACAGTGAGATGCTTCAAGAGGGGCTGGGCAAAAAGGGAGAGTCATGGGAAAGGGGTAGGGAGGGAGGGGCAGCTACAGAGTAGGGGTGCTAGCTGAAAAATTGAGCAGACTCGATAGACCAAATGGCTTTTTTCTGCTGGGCAGTTTCGTATGTTCATATTGATTGCACCACTAATTATTGCTATATATTACACTTTTGTTTCTGGTTCTGATTTACCTGACCCGACCGTCCCAACCTAGCAGAACCAGAAAATCTGACCCATACACCCCTAGTACTCGGGACAGCTTTATAGTAAAATAGTTGAAAATGTCAAGCAACCAAGACAATTCCAGATCACTGTATTTGAAAACTAGAAAAGAATGTGTTTATTCATAGAACAACCACTAGTGTATTCTGACCATTTCATAAAATAATCTTTTATGATATTTTATAATGCCTGAAATTATATTTCTGAAGCTGTAGCATTTGTACTGTTAGGCGTAGAAATGTAAGTTTTTTTAAAGAGCTTCTGATACCTCTTGGAAAACATAACCTTTAGACACAGGTCAGCTTGAATTTCACATTTCTTGTAAGTGTCTTCCGCCTTTTATTTATTACTCAGGAAACTTGCATGAAAGTAGGTTCTTTATCCTTACGAGTTTATCAGCCCCTACAGCTTTTCCTCACTTGGTCATAATCCTTTGTTGCAATATCACAATCTGTTGCCAAGGGAATAACTACAATGTCATAAGCAAATTATTATGAAATCAGGTGGGGAATAAGCAGTAGGAGGTAGAGCTGATGTACTCATATGGAACAGAGGTCCTGTTTTCATACACATAATCTCGGTAACAAATAATAGGGAAAAGAAATACAGAGCTAATGTAAAACTCTAGGAAGAGCCAATACGGCTGTAAAATAATGGTATGGTGAGCAGTGAGAACTGTGTAAACTAACAATTTTTGCACTAACCCCTGAGACACCTAACTGCACTTTCTAACTGTTGTGAGACACACACACACACACACACACACACACTGACTAATACATATACAAATATACACATATATATTCCAGTATAACAGAGCAGTGCACTGTCTACACACACTTTTACAGATTAAAAAAAAGACACTGAGGAACTGTTTTCTTCTTTTCAGGCTCCGAGGGACATCAGAGGGTAGGTGATTGCCACTAGACACCTCATTTAAATCAGCAATGACATCCATAAGGCCCAAACTGATCTAGATAGTGAGGGACTGTAGACTCACAATTGTTGCACTAACTACTGAGCCACCTACAGTAACTGCACTCTCTAATTGTTGTGATACGCACACACTGACTAATATATATATATATATGGATATATATTCCAGTATAACATAGCAGTGCACTGTCTACACACACAGAGCATTGCCATACACACATTAACACACATACACTACCTTATATGGCATTTATTTACTTATGTATCTAACCCTAACTTTTACTGTATTTAGGAAAAGCACTGTGTTTTGCACTAACTCATTGTACTAATCTATGACATGACTGGGTAACTAAGGTAGAGGACCAGGGAGGTGCAGTGGATGTGGCCTATCTGGACTTCAGAAAGGCCTTCAACACTGTCCCCCATAGAAGACTGATTAACAAACTACGCAGCATGGGGCGGATCCTAAAATAGTTCTGTGTGTGGAGAACTAGCTGAATGGCAGGAGTTAGAGGGTTTTGGTAAATGGGGAGTACTCTGGAAAGGGAGAGGTGATGAACATTGTGCTGCAGGGTCGGTGTTGGGACCGGTCCTCATCAATGTCTTTATTGGGGACATTGCAGAGGGACTGGAGGGGAAGATACACCTCTTCACAGATGATACAAAGGTATGCAATAGGATGGACACTCCAGGGGGTGTTTACAGAATGAAGGAAGACCTTAAAAAACTGGAGAAATGGTCTGAAGAATGGCAGCTGGGATTCAATGCAAACAAGTGCAGGATCTTGTACATAGGGCAGAAGAACCCAATGGCACTGTATAAACTGTATGGGGAGGTACTGACAATCACAATGCAGGAAAGAGTCCTGGGAGTTATCTCGGAAGGCCTAAGAGAAAAACTAGACAGTGCGATATGGCAGCTGGAAAGGCTAGCCAGATGCTTGGATTCATAGGGAGGGGTATCATGAGTAGAAAGAGGGAGGTCATCTTACCCCTGTATAAGACACTCATGAGACCATACCTGGAATAATGCATCCAGTTTTGGAGGCCCCATCTGAGAAAGAACATAGACAGGGTGGAGGCGGTGCAGTGGAGGGCAACACAAATGGTGCAGGGCCTGCGGGATAAGACCTGTGAGGAAAGACTAAAGGAGTTAAATATGTATTCCCTGGAGGAAAGGGTGGGGGGAGGGCACATGATTGAGACATAAAAATACATCACCAGTATAAACAGAGTACAGGAAGGAGGCATCTTCCAAAGCAAGAGATACTTCAAGCCAAAGGGGCAAAAAATTAAGTTAGAGGGGGGAAGGTTTAGGAGAAACATGAGAAAAAATGTTTTTTACAGAGAGGGTGGTGGATGCCTGGAATAGCCTACTAGAGGAGGTGGTAGGGGCTAAAATGGTCACAAAATTTAAGGAGTGGGATAGAGACAAGGGTATCCTGGAGGCAAGGGGGGGCTACAGAATTCAGTTTGAGCATGGGTCCTCACACTAGATAGGGATTAATAGGGCAGACTGGGTGGTGATGCAACTCCCAACACCCCTACTCGACCTCCCACAAAGCACCCACCACCCACATCCCCAGACTCCACCACACACCCTCACTCACCAGAACAGGTCCCAGAGTGAAGATGTACTCTCCCATCGAAGACACATCTTGCTGCTGGAACTGGGGACTGCTATATGAAAAATAAGGTAAGTGCAGTTCAGTGTATGTCAATGGATTTTCAACTGCACTTATCTTATTTCTCATACAGCAGTCTCCAGTTCCAGAAGCAAGACATATCTTCCAAGGGACAGTGGCTCTTCACACTGGGATCAGGGACACTGGTTTTCTGCATTTGCAGAGAAACTGACTTAAAAACGGAATCCTGATTGGTCCTCGGTATTTCAGCGCCAAAACGGAAATAGCATTTGTTCACAGAGTGTCCGTGACCAGACAGAGGATTGTGTATGATCGCTCATACACAACAAGGGAATTTTTCACTCGAGAGGTTTACATGGTAACTGGAGACCTCGAGAGCGCAGCTTGAGAGGTCTCATTACCATGGAAACCTTGAGAGTTGAAAAATACCCTTATTGTATATGAGCGATCATACACAGTCTTTTATCGTGTATGGTCGCTCATAAAAAGATTGCCCTTACTTTCTTTTGGATTTAGATGTAGTTCTCACTTCCTCTGGCCTGTTTCACTGCCACGGTCATTCTTATCATATTGCCGGTCGCCCAATCGTGCATGTGCACCCAGCTTCCACGCATGCGCACACACCTTCTAGTTGTTATGCTGCACTAGCTACATAGCTAGTGCAGCACAACAGCTATGATGACATAGCTAGTGCAGCATATCAACGCTGTTGGGAGCATGGATTTCCATGCTCAACAGCGTTCTACCATACTCTATAAAATGTTTGTTGCCATAAAGAACAACAAATATTCATTGGGGGATCATCGGAGTCATCATTCCTCACATTCTTGTAAGTTTGTTGTCAAATGTTGTATTTTATTTGTATTTAAAGCTAATTTAATCCTGGGATTGCTGGTGAACTGTGAAAGCTCCTTATAAAGAATTTTACAGTGATGCAGCCGAGAATCTCTCTGACCTGTTTTCCTGCTGTCCACAGCTAGCATACTTTCTGAAGTTGAATAAAAGTAGTTATGTAAAAATCGATTTTCCCCTTATCAGTGACCCTGGTGCTTGTAGAGTGAATGCAGTGTTAATGAATTGTTTTAGGCTCTTTATTTTTTTGCGGAGGAGGGAGCTACCGAAGCACATCGAGGTGCATCGACACTTTGCTGAGCAAACCTTGTCTCAGTATTGGAGCATCTTGTTTACTTCAGTTTTCGATGTGAAGTGCAGGTGCTCCTAATTTTCATTTGATTGTTGAGATGCGGATCCATTGTGGGTGCCACTGCTGAGGATCTCTCTTTTACCTGCTCTTCCCGCTGTACTGCAAGCAAAGTTATGGAAGTCATTAAATAAAGTTATTTTTTAGTTGTGATGCTCTTTAGTGTTGGGGGAGGTCAGACTAGAGCAACTCCTTTCTGAAGCAGTGTATGCATTTGTATGTAGTGTACATGTTTGTAGTGTACATTGTCTATATTCCGTGCCGAGCTATCTATCCTCTGTGTGATTCTTTTAGTTGGTGTGGAAAATTAATAAAATGGAGCAACTTCTTGCTGTTGCTGTTTCTGTTTTGGTGAGTGAGTGAGATGCAGTCACAAAAGGTGGTATTCTGAATTGTATTTTTATCCCCATGCCTTTACATATGGCACTGTTAGCATGATCTATCAAAAATCGCGCTCTGTTATACGCACCCAGATACACTACATAAACTGTACTGGCTATAAAAATACTGTTGCTGAGCATCCATGTGTCTGGGGGGGGGGAATTTGCTGGCCATATGTCAGGGGGTGGGTTGCTTCTGGCTGTTTGTCTTTGAGAGCATTGCTGGCTGGGTTTCTGGGAGAGGCTGTGGTCGGACACTGGCTGTGGTGGTGGGGTGGGGGGTCTGTTCATTGTTTGGTGCTGGGGAGATGGTATGTGTTTGGTGGGGCTGGGGGGATGGTCTGTTTTGTGGGGTTGGGGGAGGTCTGTGTTTGGAGGGCCTGGGGGAACAGTCTGTTTGGTGTGGCCTGTCCGTGTTTGGTGGTGTGGGGTGGGTACACTGGCCATGCTGGTGGGATGGGGACACTGTACATTGTTTGGTGGTCTTTGGGTGGTTTTCTGGCCATGTGTTGGGGGGACTGTCCATGTTGGGGTGGCAGGGGTGACTATTGGTTGTTTGGTGGGGCTAGGAGGTGGTCTGTTTT
Source organism: Neoceratodus forsteri (assembly GCA_016271365.2). NCBI lineage: Eukaryota > Metazoa > Chordata > Ceratodontiformes > Ceratodontidae > Neoceratodus > Neoceratodus forsteri. The sequence goes on from CM057454.1 coordinate 757,164,435, forward strand.
TGGTGGGGCAGGGGGAATGATCTGTATTTGGTGGGAAGGGGAGGGAAAGTGGCCATGCTGGTGTGTTGGGGTGGAGAGAGTGGCTGTGCTAGTGGGTCGGGGTGAGGAGAATGGCTGTGCTGGTGGGTTGGGGAGCGTGGCCATACTGGTGGATTGGGGTGCCATGCTGGTGTATCGGGGTGGGGAGAGTGGCCATGCTGGTGGGTCAGGATGGGGAGAGTGGCCATGCTGGTTTGTCAGGGCAGGGACAGTGGCTGTGCTTGTGTGTTGGGGTATGGAGAGTTGCCATGCTGTTATGTCCAGGTGAGAAGAGTGGGTTTTCTGGTCCATTGGGGCAGGTAGAGGGGCCGTGCTGGTGTGTACAGGTGTGGAGAGTGGCTGTGCTGGTCCATCAGGGTGGGGAGAGTGGCTGTGCTGGACCATCATGGTGGGGAGAGTGGCCATGCTGGTCCATCGGGGTGGGGAGAGGGGCTGTGCTGGTGTGTTGGGGTGGGGAGAGTTGCCGTGCTGGTGGGTGGTGGTGGGGAGAGTGGCCATGCTGGTGGGTGGTGGTGGGAAGAGTGGCCATGCTGGTGGGTCGGGGTGCCCTGCTGGTGTGTTGGGGTGGGGAGAGTGGCCGTGCTGATGGGTCAGGCTAGGAAGAGTGGCCATGCTGATGAATCAGGGTGGGGAGAGTGGCCATGCAAGTGGGGTGGGGAGAGTGGCCATACTGGTGGGTTGGGGTGTCATGCTGGTGTGTCGGGGTGGGGAGAGTGGTCGTGCTGGTAGGTGGTGGTGGGGAGAGTGGCCTTGCTGGTGGGGTAGGGAGAGTGACTGTGCTGGTTTGTCACCAGGGTGGGGAGAGTGGCTGTGTTTGTGTGTTGGGTTGTGGAGAGTGGACTTGCTGGTATGTCCGGGTGAGGAGAGTGGGTTTTCTGGTCCATCGGGGTGGGGAGAGTGGCGGTGCTGGTCCGTCAAGGTGGGGAGAGGGGCCATGCTGGTGTGTTGGGGTAGGAGAGTGGCCGTGTTGGTGGGTGGGGGTGGGGAGAGTGGCCATGCTGGTGGGTTGGGACGCCATGCTGGTGTGTCGGGGTGAGGAGAGTAGCCATGCTCATGGGTCAGGGTGGGGAGAGTGGCCATGCGGGTGGGGTGGGGAGAGTGGTCATGCTAGTGGGTTGGGGAAAGTGGTCATATTCTGGTGGGTCAGGGTGCCATGCTGGTGTGTTGGTGTGGGGAGAGTGGCTGTGCTGGTCTGTCCAGGGTGGGGAGAGGGGTCATGCTGGTGTGTTTGGGTAGGGAGAGCAGCCTTGCTGGAGTGTGCAAGTGTGGAGAGTGGCTGTGCTGGTCCGTTGGGGTGGGGAGAGTGTCCATGCTGGTCCATCAGGGTGGGGAGAGTGGCTATGCTGGTCTGTCCGGGGTGGGGAGAGTGGTCCGGTGGCCATCTTAGGTTTCAGCTGTAACATACTGCTCAGTTATAAACCTGCTACCGCCTGAAACCTTGCTTTCTACTCTCCATCCTGCTTACTAACTAAATCTGGTAAAATTGTCTAAATTGTCATATCAGTGACCTGGCATGTTACATTTATGCTACTAATTTATAATAATATTGCTGTGGTGAGTGTGCTGTTGGAGAGCTACAGTTATGTGGAAACACTAATTGTGTTTTGGTGGTTTGTGAAGACTGGTTTTATTGGCGCAGTGTGATCACTGGTGGAAAAAAGGCAGGTCTGTTTGGGTGTGAGGGGCCATGCAGGTCCATCTGGGTGGGGAGAGGGTCTGTGCTGGTGGGGGAGGCAGAGTGGCCATGATGGTGGGGTTGGATAGGAAGAGTGGCCATGCTGTTGGGCCAGGATGGGGATAACAGCCATGCTGGTGGGTAGGGTGGGGAGAGTGGCACAGCTGTTGGGGTCCACTGAAGGAACTATTGTTCATTGGCTGACCACCCTGCATACTGCTGTCCTGGACTTTACTGTGGTTCTGGTGTGGTATGTGCTGGTGCTGTGCTGACTGCCCTGCCAGCTTTATGCTGCTAACCTGCCCTTTCTGCTTGTTTGTGCTGCTGCTGACTTGACCTGCTACAGTCTGGTAATTTTTTTTTTGGATAGCCATGCTGCTGTTTGAATATCATGAAAGCAAGGAGGGAAGGGGGGCATGAGTTGGCATGTGTAATTAGAAAAAATATTAATAATAATAATAATAATAATAATATTTGGTCTTTAAAATGTCTACTGAATGCAATATAAACTTAGTAGAGAATGGACTTAATTATCTACAATCTGTATAACTCTGGTAACCATTAATGAGAAGCAGTGTTGTATCTACACTTATTTAATTGCACTATGCAATGTGTGTTTAGTTTAGTATTAAAACTATTAAAAATTATATTTAAAAAATTAATATTGTTTTCAAAATCTGGCCTCTGGTGACGGGAGGAAGGATGGGTAGACGGGCAGAGTGACACAGAACCATTTTTTTCAACATGTATGCCAGTCCGCTGGGTCTGTGCCATGCTTCTGTAGTTGGTCATTGATAGCTGGTGGTGGGATGGACTGGGCGGACTGATACATGTGCTGGAAAAAATGGTTCTGGCCTCTGGTGATGGTAGGGGGAGGTGCTGATGGGCACAGAACTATTTGTTCCAATATGCATGCCAGTCTGCTGGGTCCGTGCTATGCTCCAGTGGTTGCTTATTGAGGGTTGGTCAAAGGACGGACTTGGTGAACTGGTATACATGCTGAAAAAATGGTTCTGGCTTCTTGGTGATGGGAGGAGGGAGGATGGATGGGAAGAGTGGCACAGAACCATTTTGTCAACATGTATGCCAGTCTGCTGGGTCCATGCCATGCTCCTGTGGTTGGTCGTTGATGATAGTCAGTTGAGGGGTGGGCTGGGTGGACCAGTACACATGCTGGAAAAAATGGTTCTGGTCTTTGGCAATGCAGGAGGGAGGGGTGGATGGGCAGAGTGGCACAGAGCCATTTTGTCAACATGTTGCCAGTCTGCTGGTCTGTGCCACGCTCCTGTGGTTGGTCGTTGATGGTTGGTGGTGAGATGGGCTTGATGGACTGGTACATATGCTGGAAAAAATGGTTCTGGCCTCTGGTGATGGTAGGGGGAGGTGCTGATGGGCACAGAACCAGTTGTTCTAACATGTATGCCAGTTTGCTGGGTCCATGCCTTGCTCCAGTGGTTGGTCATCGATGGTTGATCAAAGGATGGAATTGGTGAACTGGTACACATAGAAACATATAAGTTGATGGCAGATAAGGACCGCAAGGCCCATCCAGTCTGCTCATTTCTTTTTCTACCTTATAAATGTTCTATCGGCTTTACTCTGTCAATGGCCTATCTATTCATACTCATTTGTATTGCTCCCTTATGCCTATCCCATTTCTGTTTGAAGCTCTGCACTGTATTCATATCCACCACTTCCTGAGGTAGGCCGTTCCATGCATCCACCACCCTTTCTGTGAAAAATAACGTCATCACATTACCCCTTAATCGGCCTCCCTCTAATTTCATGCTGGGTCCTCTTGTCCTGCTATTTTTCTTATACTGAAACATGTTAGACTTTTTCATCTTGTTAATGCCCTTAAGATGTTTGAATGTTTCGATCATATCACCTCTCTCCCTCCTTTGCTGTAGGGTATACATATTGAGCTCCATTAATCTGTTCTCATATGTTTTCTGATGCAGTCCCTGCACCATTTTGGTTGCCCTACTCTGGACTGCCTCAGTTTGGTTAATGTCCTTCTGAAGGCGTGGCCTCCAGTACTGCATGCAGTACTCCAGATGGGGCCTAACCAGTGTCTTGTAAAGAGGGATTATTACCTCCCTCTTCCAACTTGTGATACCCCTACTAATACACCCTAACATGCCCCTAGCCTTACCTACTGCTTTAGTCATCTGCTTGGATGATTTCAGGTCATCAGTGATGATGACGCCCAAGTCTCTTTCTTCCCTTGTGACTGTCAGCAACTCCCCTCCCAGCCTATAGGTGGCTTCAGGGTTTCTCTTCCCTATGTGCATGATCTTGCACTTCTTTGCATTAAACCCCAGTTGCCACTCTTCCTACCATTTTGCTAGTTTATCCAGATCTCTTCTCATTCTGCCCATTCCATCTGGATCTTTTACTCTGTTGCAGATCTTGGTGTCATCTGCAAACAGACACACCTTACCCTCCAGTCCATCTGCAATGTCACTGATGAAGATATTGAAGAGGACTGGCCCCAGGACTGATCCTTGAGGTACCCCACTTGTGACTTGCATCTCTTCTGACTGTATACCATTTACCACCACTCTCTGTTTTCTGCCTGTCAACCAGTTTACCACCCAGTTTACCAACCTCTGACCCACCCCGAGCCTACCCAACTTATTAATCAATCTTCTATGTGGAACAGTATCAAAAGCTTTGCTGAAGTCAAGGTAGGTGACATCAACTGCTCCCCACGGTCCTCCACTCTGGTTACCCAGTCAAAGAAATCTATGAGATTAGTTTGACAGGACCTTCCTTTTGTAAACCCATGCTGTCTTGGATCCTGTGCTCCTATGGATTCCAGGTGTTGCACTATCCTTTCCTTAAGGAGTGCCTCCATAATCTTGCCCACTACTGAGGTAAGACTGACTGGTCTGTAGTTCTCTGCCTCCTCCCTGCTACCACTCTTGTGGAGCGGGATCACATGAGCCCTTCTCCAGTGTTCTGGGACCTCTTCTGTGCTCAGAGACTCACTACACAGTTCTGATAATGGCTCTGCTAGTTTCACCCTTAGCTCCTTTAGTACCCTGGGATGAATGCCATCAGGTCCCATTGCCTTGTCCACCCTGAGCTTATCAAGCTCTTGTAGGACCCTTTCTTTTGTGAAGGGACTAGTGCTCACCTCCCTCCCCCATGTGTCCATGGTGCTGAGCTGTGGGCCCTGCCCTACTTTCTCTTCAGTAAATACTGAGCAGAAGTATTTATTTAGGATAAATGCTTTTACATGGTCCTCCTCCTCACACGCCCCCTTATCTCTTTTGATCTTAGCAATACCCCCTCTAGACTTTCTCCTTTCACTAATGTATCTATAGAAAGTCTTGTCCCCTTCTTTTACTGTTTGTGCTAGTGTTTCCTTGGTTTGGGCCTTTGCCTGCCTTACTGCCTTCCCTGCTTCCCTTAAGGAAGTTTTGTATGCCTCCCTATCTTCATCCCGCTGTGTTCCCTTATATTTCCTGAAGACCAGCCTTTTGACTCTGACCTTTTCTGCTACTGTTTGTGAGAACCAACATGGTTTCCTTCTTCTTTTGTACTTCCTTTTCTCTCTAACACAATGGGATGTTACTTCAAGTATTGCATCTTTAATGCTTGCCCACTTTGCCTGTACCTCCTCACCTGTATTTCTTTTTGCCAGGGCTAGCTTAACTCTGTTGGCCATCTTATCAAAGTTAGCTCCTCTGAAATCCCATATTTTTGCCTTGGAATGGGATGATTTAGTTGTAGTGGCCAAATTGAACCATACCATGTGATGGTCACTGGCCCCCAGGTGACCTTCTACCTGGAGATTTGTGATCCTTTCCCTGTTAGTCAGATCTAGATCTAGGATAGCCCTGTCTCTTGTGGATTATTGTACCAGTTGTTTGAGACACTCCCCCTGCAGGGAAGCCGCCATGTTTCTAGTTCTGGCAGATGTTCCTGCTGGTATTGACCAGCCTGTATCCGGCATGTTGAAGTCTCCCATTATCTGAACCTCCCCTTTAGCTGTTATGTTCTGTATATCTTCTAACAGTAATGTGTCTATGTCCTCCCCCTGGTCTGGGGGCCTGTAGACATCCTCAGTTCTTATGGCTGTCCAATTTCCTATTTCCAGGGTGACCCACAGTTCTTCTGGCTCCTTATGTGTATTCTGAATTTCTGTAGCTTTGATATTTTCCTTGACATACAGGGCCACTCCACCCCCCTTTTTGCATCTCGGTCTCTTCTGAACAGTACATAGCCAGGTACTGAAGCAGGGGTCAACCATAACTTTTTTTTGTGCACTAGCCAGTAGGGCTAGTGAGCCAGAAATTGCACTACCCTGCAAAAGTTTGCAGTAGCCCGCAGTCAGTATGGTTAACAGTGATTTGTTAAAAGAAAGGCAAATAAAATCACATTTGTCCTGCCCACAGTCTGGGCACCTACCAACTGATTTTGCACTGTGCCTTTAACTGCAAATTGCACATAAACTATCTCAGCTTCAGTGACTGAAGAGTCAGCGGTACTGTCACTGATGACTGAAATGAACTTTGTTCCCATAATTTTTTCTCGTAGCACCATATGTTCAACCTCAGCTACATAGTGGAAAAAGTTGCAGACATATTTGTCCTTCTGATATGCTGAACTGATATCTAGCCCTTTTGTATTATCAAGGCTGCACATCCACACAAAGTATGTGAAAGGACGTCCTTTCTTAGCAATTGCATGGCATGTGCGAAACAGTTTATCCAGATGGTTAGGCGTTGCTTCATTCATGTTCTTCAGCATTCTCTCTGCATTACTTGTCCCTGAAGTAGCAGTGCTGGCATCCTCCTTTTCCTTTGCCCTACCATGAGATTCACTGATATTATGGGATGAGATACAAACAAGGGTGAGAAAGAATAAGTGCCTCAGCTGGGACTTGAAATCAGGCTGCATGGAATACCGTTCCAATTGCGCTAACTAGCTGCGCCACTGAGACAACTGGAACCTGGGATGTCCCTGAGCACATTACTCTTTCTCAAATGCACAACCCAAAGGCAACACAAATATTTACTTCTAACAATCACACAGGAGTGTGGTGTGCATATTTTATGGAACATATATGTGTGATTGTTAGAAATAAATATTTGTGTTGCCATTGGGTTGTGCATTTGAGAAAGAGTAATACGCTCAGGGACATCCCAGGTTCCAGTTGTCTCAGTGGCGTAGTTGGCTAGCGCAATCAGAATGGTATTCCAGGCGGCCTGGGTTCAAGTCCCAGATGAGGCATTTATTCTTTCTCACCCTTGTTTGTATGTGTTCCATAAAATATGCACACCACACTCCTGTGTGATTGTTAGAAGTAAATATTTGTGTTGCCATTGGGTTGTGCATTTGAGAAAGAGTAATACGCTCAGGGACATCCCAGGTTTCAGTTGTCTCAGTGGCACAGCTGGTTAGCGCAATCGTAACAGTATTCCAGGCTACCTGGGTTCAAGTCCCAGCTGAGGCACTTATTCTTTCTCACCCTTATTTGTATGTGTTCCATAAAATATGCACACCGCACTCCTGTGTGATTGTTATTATGGGACGAGACAGAGTCAAGCCGGAAGTTATCTGTACTGAAATGAAAATTATTGTTATTGCCTGCCTTACCCAACTGTATTTCATGTTTGATACACAAATGGCAGAACATCAGATCTTTTGCACCATCATACCCCAACCACTCATATTTTTCTAGCCAACACTGCTGGAACCTACTGCTTCGCTTTGTCTTTTTGTACTCATGATCTTTTATTTGTTTGTCTTCATCAGCATGCTTTCTATTAATGTCAACTGGGTGACTGACGTCTGTAATATATTTCCACATTTTCAGATGTGTAGTTAATAAAGTTGTGTCATGAAAAGTGTGTGTGTCTTTTTCTTCCCTTTTTCCTTCCTTTTCCCACCCTGGCCACAGATTCCAGAAATATTTGATTGTCCCAGTTCTATTAAAAAATGATCACCCAAAAAAAGTAAGGATAAATTCAACAGCATCAACCCATACTGTCATTTATTTATTTTTATTCTTTGGCAACCAGGTAACTCCCATTGGGCACAAGACCCATTTACAAGGGTGGCCAAGGAACACAGGGAGGTTAAATGACTTGCTTCGGGACACACAGTATGCGAGTGGAGGCTGTGGGAATTTAAACCCATGTTTGCTGGATGTACAAAGCCCATTCACAACCTGTTGTTCTCTCTGTTAAACACTCTCCAGTTTTCCTTTCCATGACAGCCATGTGTTCTGATATGCGTTGACCACCTTTTTGATAACTGAAACTATCAGTACTTGTGGTATCCTCCATACTACACTGTGTTCCCTTTACCTCAACAGCTACTGCTGTTTCTTTTCAAATGCCTAAGACATCACATTCCACAATTTCTGACACACAATTCCATGCTATTTATTCCAATGGCCTGTAAAGGGGTAGTTAATATCATGGAATGTTCAGGTTGGTAGTATAAAAAATAACAGCAGCAGCTGCTGAGGACGTAGGAGAGAAATAATCAACACAGTGACAAAGGCAATGAAAATGTGAAAACTAATTTGAACAAGCATTTGTCAATGCCGAATGTTTGCTTGCTGGTATTAGCAATGGAAGTGCAGGAGTTAGACAGATGCAGAATAGGAATGGCAGTGAAGTATTGAACTTCACGCCAACCCCACCTCCACCCTGCAGAGATGGACAGGCGTTGGGGTATGCTTTTGGGCTGTCGCCCATAACGCTCATGCCATTTCACCTCACCCTATTGTGCAGACACTGACAAGTGTTGAGGTGTGCCTTGGGGTGTTCGGGTTTACAGTCACCCCATTACATAAGGAAATACGCTGAAATGGGTGCAATATAGGAGAATGGGGTGAACTCTGGGGCCGAAGAGTCCAAGGCACACCTCAATGCCTGTCACTGGCTGCAGGGTGGGGGTGGAATGGCATGAACATTACAGTCTGCAATCCAAAGGCACACCCCCGACACCTGTCAGTCTGTAGAGGCTGGGACGTTATGGTTAGTAACCCCTAACACCCCTGGCGTTTGTTGTTATTTGCACTAAAAATTTTCAACATGGCCTTTTTGTGACCCCCACCTCATGAATGCATTTGGGACCTCTGCTCATGAACAGTGGCACTGTGATTTTGTTAATCTGTCCCGAACATTGATTTCCCACAGTGACCACGCCATTCTGTGCCAGTTGTGAGAAACCACAGTTTGGGCAGGATGTGAAAAATGACAGCTGTACTGTTCATAAGGAGGTGTGCAAAAATGGCAATGTTGCAGATCTGGAGTGAAAATATTACAGATTCTCGAAGTTATGAGTGTGCGTGGAAACTGCGCAATGCACGCTCATAACAGTGTCATTTTGTGGACTTTTGTCATAAAATTTTCAGCATAGGCATTTTGGGACCTTTGCTCATGAACAGTTTCACTGTGATTTTGTTAATATGTCCCGAACATTGATTTCCCACAGCAATTGCGCCATTGTGCACCGGATGTGTGAAAACACATTTCAGCCAGGATGTGACAAATGACAGCAGTACTGTTCATAAGGAGGTCTGAAAAAATGCCAATGTTGAAAATCTGGAGTGAAATATTAAAAATTCTCAAAGTTACAAGCATTTGTGGAAACTGCGCAATGCACGCTTGTAACACAGTGATTTTTTTTAAATTTTCTCACCAAATTTTTAACATAGGCATTTTGGGACATCTGCCCATGAACAGTGTCACTGTGATTTCCTTAATTTGTCCCAAACTTTGATTTCTCTTGGCGACTGTAACATTGTGTACCACATGTGCGAAAACACATTTTGGGCAGGATGTGAAAAATTACAGCTGTACTGTTCATAAGGAGGTGGGAAAAAATGGCAATGCTGAAAATCTGGAGTGAAAATATTAAAAATTCTTGAAGTTATGAGCGTGCATAGAAACTGCGCAATGCAGGCTTGTAACACAGTCATTTTTTTGGATTTTTTCACCAAATTTGCAGCAAAGGCTTTTTGGGAGCCCACCTCAGGAACAGTGACACTGTCATTTCATTAATCAGTCCCAGAAGGTGATTCCACGCAGTGACTGTGAAATCACTTTCAGACTGAATAATGAAATGACAGTGACTGAATTCATGAGGTGAGGTCCCAAGAACCCCATGTTGAAAATTTGGCACCAAGGGTTGCAAAAATGGCTGAGATATCCACCTAAGTTAAAACACCCTCATTTATGCCATTATACAGCTTACCGCCATTTCTTCAGTTTGCGGTTGGCTTTGAAGAGTGCAGATGTATTCCTGGTCCAACGAAGATTGTTGAGCCCGGCTATGGAGATAAGTATGGGGTGAGGGTGTGTGGGGAGGTCAGGTGCGCAGAGGGTGGGTGCAGATTGGGGGTGGGGGCACTGGAGACAACTAGGAACAGTTTTTTTTTCTTTCACAGGGTAAAAAAAAAAAAACATTGCAGGAAGGGTTTTTTCTTCACAGGTTTGTTTTGTCATCTGTGCTGTTTGAGGAGGGTGACTGAAGCCAACAGGGATTGGGTCCCCCGTCGGCACAGAAAATGTGTCTGTTTGGGGGGGGCGCATGATGCCGAGGAGGATTTGGCACCCCCTCGGCATACATAAATATTACATGGGGGGATATTATGCCAACAGAGATTGGGCTCCCCTGTCAGCAAATTAACTGGGAAGGGGGCATGCTGACAGGGGGATTGGGCACCCCGTCAGCTTTTATGGGGTCTGTGAGCAGTGGACGGCGACAGTAGCCATGTTTTTTTGAAATGTTACACCAGGCAAGGCACCACCCTGCAATGACGGGTTGCTCCCTCAGTGCAGCGGCTAATTCCTTTCAAGTTGGTGGCATGCTTGCTGAACTAGTGTCAGCAGCAGCGTGCTACCACATTGGGAAACGAGGGCCAAGCCTAAGAATGCAGTGGTGGCATTGGCTGCCACAGTGCCACACCTCCGAAACCCGCTTCTCTCTTAATCTGCCACATAATGTTTCTTGCACAAGTGCGCAAGCAAACATAAAGAGTGGGTCTAAAACATATAATAATATAGGAAAAACAAAATGGAACCCATTATAGAATATAAAGGTGTAAAAACTGTTTCCTACTATGGCAGTAAATGACCATACTTAAAATTCAGAGTTGAAAAGATTAGGTTGATTTACTGCTAATGGTCTTAATGGCCATACTTTATACCTCCTAGACAGACTGGTTTTACTAACAAAGGCCTATGACTAGTGACATAAGAACATTTTTGTAACCTGGACATGTATGCAACAGTGAATGATTTGATAGAATCTGTTATTTAATTTAAAGCCAGGTCCTTTTCATGGAGGTTTAACTATGTGCTGCCGTAACATTAGTGAAATGAAAAAAATTGATGTCTGTGTGTAGTACGTTTACAAATGGTTTCATTTTATACTAACTACTGCTTTTAGTTTTTGCTAGTAAAGATCCTTTCTCCTTTTCCTTTCCTTGTTTAGCTCAGTACTCATGGCAGGCAGATTTGTGACTGTGTCCAGCAGTGGCACAGTTCTAGGGTTGCTACCTGTCCATTTGTAGACCGGATAATCCGGTTTTCAGGGTCCTTATCTGGTCATCCAGTTCTGATTAAATGTAGTCCAGTTTTGGGGCCATTTTGAGTGCTCAGATAGTATTAAAACTGTTATATTTATGTATTTATTTGTTTGTTTGTTTATTTGATACCGGGTTGAGAATGGAACTGCAGCTTTCCAAGGGAGGAATTGCACTAGCCCAGCCTGGCAAGTAACAGAGATTCTGCACTAGCCCGCAGCAATCTGCACTAGTACCCGGGCTAGTTAATGAATGTTAAGGTCGATCCCCGTACTGAAGTCTCCCAAGTGTGGTTACTGGTAAACCACGTCTCGCTAATTGCTACTATGTCCAGTTTAGCCTCTGTCATTATTGCCTGCAGGTCTGGGATCTTGTTTCCAAGACTGCGAGCATTTGTGTACATGATTTTCCATTGGCCAGATTTCGGTGTGTTAGTTGTTGGGTGAGATCTGGCGTTTCCTCTGTGCATTGTATGGGGAGCTGGACCTTTTTCCTTACCTGGTGATGCAAATGAACTGCAAACATGCTGAACTCCTGTTTGACCACTAGCTGAGGGGGGATGGGTGTTCTTCCCATTCGAAATATCGGGTGCTGCACCCCTGTCCCCATTTGCTAGTTTAAATATTCTGCAAAGACATCAAACTTCTGCTCCAATTCACTGACTCCTCCTTAGTCAGATGCAGTCCATCAAATTTAAAGAACTTTCGCTCCCAGAACTGTTGCCAGTTCCCTACAAATTTGTGTCCTTTTTCGTGGTACCAGCCCTTGAACCACATGTTTAGCTCCCCTATCTCCCCTTCTCTGACCTTCCATCCATCTTCACCCCTCTCCCAGACTAGCAGGATCTCAGAGAAGGAGATGCTGGATGAAATGGATGATAGTTTGTCACCCAGCCTGGTCAGGTGTTCCTTGGTCTCCACAACTGACTGGCTAGCAAGATCATTAGTCCCTATGTGTATCACGACGTCAATGTTTTCTCCTGCTTCCTGAACAATTTTAGCAATGCGGTCAGTGTCGCTCCACGCTGATGTACCTGGGAGACATTTGACCATTACCCCTGGCTGGAGATAGGTATCAACTCCCCAAATCATGGAATCTCCTATGAGCAGATGTTTTTTGGATTTCCTTTTTGCTTTTTTTGTTTTGGTTCCTGTTTTGGGTGAGTTTTGTTGTGCTAGCTCCTGTGCTGCAGTGTCCTGCTCTGCAGTGTCCTCTGCCCCTTTGTTTGACTTCAGAGATAGAGGCAGATACCTGTTTGAAGTTTTTTATATGGTTTGTGGAGGTAATATGTTGGAGAGCACCGAGTGATGGGACACCTAATTTGCCCCCTCCTAACCACCTGCCAACCTCCCGGACCAACTACCCGCTGCGGTCGAGGTGTTTCTGTTGGATGTTGGGGAACCGGCGGGTGGTTCTTATAATATATTTCCTCTTGAATATGAAATTTGAGGCATGCAATCTCTGCCAATGTTGCCTGGAGCTGAGCCCTAAGATCTCCAAAGGCCCAGCATGTAGGACAGTGTCCTAAATCCTGTAAAACTGCCCTTCTGAAACGTGGTCTGCAGTACCTGCAGTTAATGATATCCATTCCAGATATGTTGCTGGGGTTATAACCTGGTCAGAGTAATTAGATGGAAGAAAATGAAAGCAAAAGTTTGATTTTGTGTTTTGTTTGTTTGTGTTTGCATAACTTGTTATAACAAGTTAAATTACTAGTGCACTGTGTGAATACCCCACTAATCTGCCTCTTCCTGCTTTGTCACAGGAAATATCACGACTGTGCTACTTTATAAAAGGAGTGTAGTGTGGGGTGGTTGGGCCCTTCCTCTGCCAAAAAAGAAGAACCACGGACAAAAGAAACAAGTAGGTAAGAGCAGAAACAATCAGTCAGCAACAAATGCAGTAACCCTGAAAGTTTATCCTAATGATAGATAAAACTGTAAAACCTCTAAAACACCACCTGTAATAATTTCACATAAGATATACCCTGTAAGAAACACTTTGCTACAGAGAAAAATAAAGCAGTAACAGAAGATATATCTTGCAAAAGACAATCTGAATCAGAAGTTTACAGCAGTAATCTGTTAGCACACACCTGTAGGCACACCTTGTAATAATGCAGCAGAAGGTATACCCAGCAACAACAATTTGAATCAGAGAAAAATAAAGCAACAAAATGTTAGCAACAAACAGTAACAATCCCTGTGAGTACAAAATAAAAATAACAACACACAGTAAATCTGCCTAGCCAAAAGAAGTCTTAATCCTTCCCCTTGCTCTGGTAACTTGCTTTGCTCTGTCCTTTCAAGCAATCTAGAAGGAAAGAGCTCAGGTGAAGCTAGGTGCCTTGGCCAGCAAATCATGCTGAAAAAATGATTCTGGCCTCTTGGTGATGGGAAGAGGGATGGGCGGACAGGCAGAGTGGCACAGAACCCTTTTTTCAACATGTATGCCAGTCTGCTGGGTCTGTGCCATGCTCCTGTGGTTGTTGATGATGGTTAAGTCGAGGGGCTGGCTGGGTGGACCAGTACACATGCTGGAAAAAATTATTCTGGCCTTGGGTGATGTTGGTGGGAGGGAGGGATGTGCACAGAACCATTTTTTCCAACATATATGCCAATCCACTGGGTCCGTGCCATGCTACTGTGGTTTGCCGTTGATGGTTGGATGAAGGACGGGCTAACCAGAATGATACACGTGCTGAAAAAAAAAAGATTCTGGCCTCTGGTGATGGAGAAGGGAGGGAAGGATGGGCACAGTGGCACAGAACCATTTTTTCCAACATGTATACCCATCTACTGGGTCCGTCTCATGCTACTGTGGTTTGTCATTGATGATCAGTAGAAGGACGAGCTAGGTGGACTGGTACATGTGCTGGAAAAAATGGTTCTGGCCTCTGATAATGGTGGAAGGAGGGGTGGATGGGCACAGTGGTACAGTGGTACAGAACCATTTTTCACTGACATATGCCAGTGCACTGGGTTTCTGACATGCTTACCCCCTCGTACAAGTGTCTGCTGAGCACTAAAACGTTTCTGTGTCAAAATTAGTGACTGTTGGGAGGTATGAATTCCTACAGTAGAAACTATTTACAAAAATCTTTATGCATGTTTATGTAGAAATTTCATATTACTGTGTGGTTCAACAAGATGTTCTGTGGCCTCTCCTCATTTAGCACCCTGGCCTGTGACCCAGCCAGTCCCCCCCGGTGCAGGGGGAAGGTACGCTGTTTGCTGGTCTTGGGGTGGTTTGCTGGGCATGTGGGTTTTTTAACTATAAAATGCATTATTTCATTTACTGTGTTGTACTTCTAGGACCTGCTTCACCCTGTGTCTATCCTGAATGTAAATATGGTTAAAAAAGGTCATTTTTAGGTGGTCTGTGTTTGTGTCTGCGTGTAGAAGAATAGAAACATACACTAGGACAAACAAATTTTATTAAACCACATCAATCAACCATGTTTCATCTGTGTCCTTGAAAACTGTCAGATGAGACAATTTTGAAGTACTTGGTGGTGAGAGGAGCATTTGCGGCAACCTGGGCTACCACACCCAGGCCCACCACACACTGTCGTAGGTGATGCTAATAAAAACTACCAGTCAAGCACTTACCTTTTAGGGTGGGTCCTGTGTTGCTGTGCGTGGATATCTGGAGGTGTCATTCCCACAAACTTTCTGTGGTGTCAGTTCTCTTAGGTTGTGTGGTGGAACTGCCTTGGTGCCAGTGCAGTCCATGTTTGCTTGGATTGGATTCGGGAACTATAGAGATGACGAGGTTTTTTTTTTTTAACTTTCTTTATTCACTGGAACCTAAGGCATCTCTCTAGGATACCACTCGACTTTTCTGTCTCTACTTCCTGCCTGAAATCTTCTCTGCTGGGCTCCTACAGAGCTAACTTCACTCAGCTTCATGGCTTTACCAGCCACCCCAAATCACCACCAGGGGAGGGCCTGCCTGCCGCCCACCGCCACCACCTGCTTGGCTCCTACAGGGCTGACTCCACTCAGCATTATGGCTTGACCAGTCCCCCTGATCACCCACCAGCCATGGTGCCATATCTGTGATTAGAGGGAGAGCCACAGAAGCCAGTACAGCTGGACCCTAGGGAAGCAGGTCCGGTGTTGGGATGTGGGCAGGTCACTGAGCCCACCTCACCTCTGCTAGGCCACCAGGGTTTTTTACGCACAGTTTTCCCCTGGAGCATGGACATGAAATGACGGCAGTGCATTTGCATGCAGCCTGGCTGCTGTCACTCTGCTCCTGATGTAGCATCAAGCCCTGCTGCCTGCAGGGGCCATGGTCTCCACCAGGAGCCACTATGGATCGGGCATACCCTGAAACCCACCCCAGGAGGGGAGAGCAGTCCTCTGGACACTTGATCCCTTTCCTTCCCTGCTGACCCTCCGATGACTCGAGTTGTTCCTGAATCAGGTGTGGCGCGAGGTCTGGCATCTAGAGCCTCAACCCTCAGTACCACCAGGCTGGCCACGATGATGAGTTCTTAAATGAGAACTACCCTCAGAGGTGAAGCCATGACTGCCATACAGTTTGGGCTTCACCTCTCTAGTCCCCCCTGCAGGCACTAGATTAAATAAATAATCTTTGTACCTGACACTCAAACTGGTAAATTCTCCAGTGCGTGCTGCATTTTAATTTTTGCACTTGTGAACATCCTGCGCTCTCATGAACTGTTGATGCTACCTTGCCCCTTCCTCAATAGTGCCCTTATGCATGGAGATTGAAATATATATCTCAAGTGCCCTTTTATAAGGTAAATCCCATGGGTGTGCCTAGGGCACTATTGCCCTGCCTATTGAGGAAGGGGCAAGGCAGCGTCATCAGCTTGCAGTGCTGTGAGCAAGAGCGCGCCATGTTCAATAGCACCATAAATTTAAATGTACACTGGAGGATGTACCAGTTTGTACTAGTGATCAGGCATAAAGATTAATTTATTTAAGTTGACTGCAGGGGGATAGGAGAGATGAAGCCCAGATCTGTACAGTGGCCATTGCTTCACCTCTGCTGGTAGAACTCCTTTCATGAGTCTGATCTCCGACATGAAAACTAAGAGGCTCCATTTTCATGAAGACCAAGTCAAGTGCCCAATTTACTGTGGGTGTTAATTCCAAATTGGTTTATTACTTGGGAGAGAATGTGTATCTCCTCATTAGCATCCTCATTAATCACTTGTGGATTTTTTTTAATTGGATGCACTTTGTTTACAAATAAACCAATTCAGGCAGCTTAAATGTTAGATAGTGATTGAACTGATGGAGTCCACCTTGGCGCCTGGTGGTTCGGTTTAATTCATGTCTGAGCTCTGACATTCAAGCTTTGGTATATGGCATTGGATGAGTACTGTCATGATGCCTCTGCCATCATCACACCTGAGGGGTGGGGGGCTTCAGTGTTTTACCGCCTGCCGTCACACCTAAGATGTAGGGGTGAGGGCTTCAGTGCTGCACCACCTGCCATCACACCTGAGGGGGTAGAGGCTTCAGTGTTGCACCTGCTGCTGTCACACCTGAAGGATGAGGACTGCTGGCTAAAATGATGCACCTGCTGCCATCACACCTGAAGGGTTGGGGTTGCAGTGATGCAGCTGCTGCCATCATACCTGAGGGGTAGGGCTGCAGTGCTGCACCTGCTGCCATTACATCTGAGGAGTGGGGGCTGCAGTGATGCACCTGCTGCCATCACACGTGAAGGGTGAGGACTGCTGGCTAAAATGATGCACCTGCTGCCATCACACCTGAAGGGTTGGGGTTGCAGTGATGCAGCTGCTGCCATCACACCTGAGGGGCAGGGCTGCAGTGCTGCACCTGCTGCCATCACATCTGAGGGTTGGGGGCTGCAGTGATGCACCTGCTGCCGTCACACTTGAGCGGGTGAGGGCTGCACTGCTGCACCTGCTGCCATCTCCTTTTGTACCTGAGGGATTGGTGCTGCTGCTGTCAAACTTTCAGGATTGAGAAAGGGCCGCTGTTGCCATCTTGCCTGGAGCTGGAAGTTGAAGTCATTGCACAGTGCTTCCAGGATGTGTGTCTGAGGGATGGGGGGCTGCAGTGCTGTTGCTTCAGTCACACTGGAGGGGGGGCCTTAGTGCTGTTGCTGCCACTTCCTCACATCTGAAGGATAGGAGTCGCATTGCTGTTGCTACTATTGCACCTAAGGGATGGAGGCCGTAGTGCTGTTGCTGCTGCTGTCACATCTTGTACCTAAAATAACTTTTAATTGGTACAAGTATGGATGGATGTACAATAGTGGATGGCAAAATTGCTAAGATGCATGTTAATACAGTTAATCAATGTTAAATAAAGTGCACAAAACCAAACACTAGTAAAAACAGATTTTAGCTTGGCAGACACCGGTGACAATATCGGTTTTTACAATGTGCAAAATGGAATTCACCCTTTCTATATCACAGTAAACCAGTGTCCCTGACTGGGATCTGTTCAGGTGAGTGAGGGTGTGTGGGGGGCTGGGAGGTATGGGGTGGAGGGTGCTCAGTGGGAGGTCAGGCTGGGGGTGTGGGGTTGCATCAGCGATGGACCTTTTTTTACAGATTAAAAAAAGACATTGAGGGATTGTGTTCTTTTCAGGCTCCAAGGGACATCAGATGGTGGTGGTGGTGGGTTGCCACTAGACACCTCATTTAAATCAGCAGTAACATGCATAAGGCAAAAACTGATCTAGATAGTGGGGGAATGTAGATTAGCAATTTTTGCATGAATAACTGAGCCACTTAACTTCACTTTCTAATTGTTGTGATACACACACACTGACTAATACATATACAAATATAGGCACATATATTCCAGTATAACATAGCAGTGCTCTGTCTACACAGATTTTTACAGATAAAAAAAAAAGACATTGAGGGACCGTTTTCTTTGTTTCAGGCTCTGAGGGACATCGAAGGGTGGGGGATTGCTACTAGACAACTAATTTAAATCAGCATGATATGCATAAGGCCCAAACTGATCTAGACAGTGGGGGAATGTAGATTAGCAATTTTTGCACTAACTACTGAGCCATCTAACTGCACTTTCTAATTGTTGTGATGTGCACACACTGACTAATACATATACTCATATATATTCCAGTATAACATAGCAGTGCACTGTCTACACACACAGAGCATTGCCACACACACACTAACATACATACACTGCCTTATATGGCATTTATTTACTTATACATCTAACCCTAACTTTTACTGTATTTAGGAAAAGCACTGTGTTTTGCACTAACTCATTGTACTAATCTATGGCATGACTGGGTAACTAAGGTAGTGGACCAAGGAAGTGCGGTGAATGTGGCATATCTGGACTTCAGAAAGGCCTTCAACACTGTTCCCCATAGAAGGCTGATTAACAAACTGCACAGCATTGGGTGGATCCTTAAATAGTTCTATGTGTGGAGAACTGGCTGAATGGCAGGAGGCAGAGTTAAATGAACTGTGTTTAGGGGTCCTTTAACTTATCTTCAGTGAGAGTTGTAATATCAGATAATTTACTGCATAAACATTCCATTCTGTGATATTTGACTTACTCACTGCTATAGTCCCAGGGTTGTCTGCTTGTCTCCCTTTATAGCTGGGAACTGTTGACTAAGCTAACATGCTTATGAGCTATGAAACGTTCTTGAAATATAATTCTACCCAGATTGAAGCTTAACACACAAAATAGTACTTTGCAAATCTGCTCAACTGAATGAAAGTGGAGTGATAGCACAAAACATCCAGTTTTATCTAGTCCATTAGGAATCAGGAGAGCTACTTTTTTCTACTGTAATAGCAAGACGGCTGCAGGGCTCCACTCACTGCAGCTGTAAAAATATAAACTGAATTGTTTTCAAATATTATGTTTTCCCAAGTTCTTCTGGGGGTGTCAGCTGCTCTTTAAATGAAAGCTTGAAGTCTGATCAATATGTATAGATCATAATGATGCAGTTCTCATAGGTTGCTGCACATCTAGGCACTAGTGGAAGGATAAGCAAGAGAAAGAGGGCAAGCTGGCCACTGTAGTGCATGTCAGATGTGGAGGATGCAGTGAGAATGAAGAGAAGGGCGTTTTCGAGATACAAATGTAGCTGAATCTACTGTACAGGTGTCCACAATAAGAAGCAGATTGGTGACTGTGTGGAGCTGCTGAAGGAGCCAGACCATGCATCTGTCAGAGACAGAGTGACAGAAGTAGATCTACAGCTGCTGACAAAGGAAGTATTCCTTTACTAACTCAGCACTAACTGAAAGTGAAGGATGCAGATACAGTTTGAGAGAGTGCTGTGCTGTGCTGCAGCCCTGAACAGCCAAACTGACTGCAGCTAGTCTGGGAAACCATCCAGTTAGTACAACAGACCAGTGCGAGTTACCACAACTAGAAGAAGGGTTACGAGGGCTACAAGAAACACAGGAGATAGCACAAGAATTTTCCAAAGTGTCCATGGAATTTTGGAGATCTCTATCACTAAGTGTGAAAAATGGCCACTGAAGGGTTTTGGCCTTCATCATTTAAAAGGCTTAGTGAAGGTATGCCATTGTTGCCTTACCAACAAATTCATTAATATCTGTTTAGTGGGGTGGGATTTACTGTGCTGAGATCGCACTTTCTTTTATTATTTTCCCCTTAGATTGCTACCTATGTTGACCCTTGCATTGAGGAGGATGGAGTCTGAGGATGGAGCCTGAGGTGGAATGGGAACCTGGAAGCTGAAGACCCTGGAACTAGAAACTTGGAGGATGGGAGATGCTGTAGAGTGAGGAAGAAGATGCAGCCATTCAGTGGGGTGTGAGTCAGGTGTGAGCTGGAGGAACCATAGATGAGCAAACAGGTGACCCGCTGAGGGGATGATAGTGGCTGACCATGGGCCTACTGAAGAATTTGGTCCGCTATTCCCCCCCCCACCAACCCACCCACCATAGTCCTAGCTCTAGCTTCATGAATTTAGGATTCAGGATCTTCAAGCCATGGCAATTGAATGGCAAGGACAGCCAAATTGGGCTAGTCAGGACTTTGTGTACTGCACTGTTGTAACAGTACTGTCAAACTCTTGATTGGGGGGTCATGTCTTTGCAGAGTGCTGTTTTTTTGTATTTGGCTGTACTGAATAAGGGAAATTGTGTTGTCTGCTTGGGTTGGTTTGTACCTAGAATGCTGAATCAACAGAGTTTGCCGACAAAGGGGTCTCCTCTTTTGGTCAGCAAATGCTGAAGCACTCGAACAAACTGTAAATGGAAAAGGGAAGAAATACAGAGAACCTAAGGCTCGATGTTAAAACTAAAGAGCCAGAGTAAGAGTTGTGACACCATGAGCAGTTACTGTTTCTCTGTATAATTAATTATTAGTTGCTTTTAGAACGAAAAAGAGAAACTATGCTCTATTACAAGTAAAATTTGCATAATACTGCATATTTTATATATATTTAAATGATTTACCTAACTGAACGCCTTAGTAAAACCCATGGCTAAAGACACCCAATCACATTACTCATTTTTTACATGTGCACATTCCTGAGAAAACGTGCAGTGATAGTACTGTACTTAAACCTTGGGCTTTGCCACTGATTCTTTGTTCACTCTCATTCAGAAGCATCGGGGGTATTACGCCAGGAACCACTGCATGAAGATTTATTGCCAGAATAAGCTGCTCTGGTGCTGCTTTTGTCTCCATTTCCTCTCTTGTTGTTGCTCATTATCTTTTCTTTAGACAACAGTTTCCTTTCCTCTTCCCAAGGGTATCACATTATGGAAACTTTAAAAAGAAATACTTCTATCTCCAATATGGATGTAAGTTACAGACCAAAGCTGTTAACTCTTAAAACAGATATTAAATTCAGACTTTGGGTGATATTCAGTAATGCACCAGAGGCAGGTGCAAGAGCAGCGCAGTGTAAATCCGGTGCGCCATGGTGCACTGAACGTGATATTCCAAGGTTGCACATGACAGCATGCACCAGTGTAACATGGCTGAATATCACAGAGATGCACCATAGCACAACCAGGGCTACACCAGGAAGCAAGCCAACATGCGCAATAACGCAACCAGGGCTGTGCCAGGGAGCAAGCCAACAAGCACAATAGCAGCAACCAGGGATGCACAAGGGGAAGAGGTGCATGCACCAGGACACAGATGGAATGGTAACAGGCACAGAAAGGAGCAAACCACTGGGGCGGGATGTCCTGCCACCAGGGTGCAGAGGGTGCCAGGAGTGAGGCATAGAAGGCACATGATTGAACACTGCCCAGTATGCATGGGGAAGCAGCAGGCCCCCAACTACATGCACCACAGTGGCACATGGAGGCAGGGTGGCACCAATGGCCACTGGTAAACAGCCACCTTCAACCCCCCAACAGAAAGGCACGGGACATGCCACCCAGACCACAGCCGGCAACACACAGGCAAACAGCACACAATGCACATGCCACACAACCCAAACAGAGAGCCCATGGCCACTCCAGGGCACAGCCACCATCCAATGGGTGTACACCACTGGGCACAACCCCCTGGCCCCCCAGTCGTACCACACAGCTGCCATGCATACCACTGCAGCATGGATCCTCACACCAGCCGCAAAGCAGACATGGACACAGATGACCAACCATATAAAAGTGTATTACAACAGGCATTAAATAACTATATACAAATTTACAGATAACAGGGGACAGGGAACAAAGAATGGGGAGGCCACATACAATATGGGAGGCCGGGGAAGGGAGGCGAGGGACAGGAGTCATGGCTATACAAAGGGACAAGGGAGGGCAAGGGAGGAGGGACAGAGAAGGGTAACAGTAACAGGCCAATGGGCCCACCGGCTGTCCATGCTCCACTGGTGCCTGACGCCAATGTCTGCGCTGCTGTCTGTGCATCATCCATTGCAGCAGCTGTGCCACCTTGAGCATGGCTGTGGAGACCCCAGGATCTGTCACAGGAGCCTGGTGTTTACATCAGTGTGACAGACACCTAGGACAAAGGAGGGAACACGGTATGAGTGCATGTCTGGAAGACTATAGCCCACCCACAGTGCTCAGTGGACAGCGGTGACATGCGCCCCTGGGATGGCACCTGACCACCCGCAGTGTGTGTGCACCCACACATGCTGCCTACCCAGCAATCCACAGCTATGCAGAACATTGCACACCAACACCACCCATGTGCCACACACTAGCACCATGGCAGGTGGGTGACATGGCTAAGTGGCAGGATGGCAGTGGCACAGCTTGAATCCAGGTGCATCCACAGCCCACCTGCAGCAGCCACACACATGTGTGATAGCCACAGCATGGTGCAACAGTCACCATGGGCAGTGCACAGCTGGAAAGGCCATGCACACAGGAGGTCATGGCCCACCCCCACTGCCCACCTTGAAAACATCATAGCATGAAACAGTGCCTACCTGCATAGTGCGGCGCACCTTGCACTTGTCCAGCAGCACCGCCCATGTGGCTTGCAGCCTGCTCATGAGCCCCCTGCAGTGGCCTGCCCTGGCCCACCCACAGTGCCAGCCATTTGGGCCCTCCTCTTATCCTCAGGGCCTAGGAAAGAAACATGGAGAGAGACACATCAGTACCTGGCAACACCACATGCCCCCCAGCACAGTGTGCTCCCCGGCCCAGGACAGCAGCTGCATGGTGGCACAGTGCACCCATGGTGTGCCACCCCAGCAAACAGGATGCACACCCCCAGCCCCCCCAGCAGCATGGTGTGCCACCCTGCTTGCCCCACAGAACACTGGTTGGGCATGGACATGGGCGTAGCGCACCTACCTGGCTGTGGCACGGCACCCCTTCAGACACATGCCAGTAGTGACTGTAGCCTCTCAGGGTCCCTCCACTGCAGGTCCCCATAGCGGTGGTGGCATTGCTCGCTGCTGCGCTGTGCACCTGTGGCCTCCTCCAGCCCATCAGCGACCTCCTGCCACACCTCTGTCCATGGCTTAGTCAGGGCCCCTGGCCAAACAAACTGCCTGCATGTGGTTCCACAATGGCAACAAGGTTCACCAGTTCCACCTGCGACCAGTTAGGTGCCCTGGCATTGCTACAGTGTGGCATGGCTATATTGCACTCGTAGATCTAAAATGGTGCCCAGTAGAGCACAAACCACATGTGCTGGGGATGCATGCCTCGCACGGAGATGCGCTGCCATCACCAATTGCACAGCTATGGAGATGCGTGATACAGGCAATGCAACACTGGCACATGCTACAGGGCTTCCAGAGGGGCAAAGGGCAACCATGGGGTCAAGGGTCGGCACGTGCACCACGTGCGACTGCGCAATTGGCCCGCCATGCATGGGGTGCAATAGGGGCATGTAGGCACCATGGTTCACATCCCAATAGTGCCCAGGCACCATGGTTCATGTCCCAATAACGCCCGGGCATCATGGCACCCATAGCGCAGGAGTGCCATCTGCCACATGGCACCACAGCACCATCGGCACTATGGTGCCCGGGCACCATGGGCCATACAGCACATGAGCACCGCATGCCCAATAGCAGCCAAGCACTGTGATGCATATTGTGCAGTGTGCGTAGGTGCACCGGTGGTGTATGTGCCGACAGTGCACGCATGCGCACTGCCGGGTCTACTGAGCACTTCACAATGTTGCGCCATGACTTGAGCATGCACAAGTCCATTACACAATGTGCAAAATCACGATATTCAGCCGGCATATGCAGATTAGCTCATCAGCATATCCATGGTGCATCAGAGGCATTTGCATCCCATTACAGTTGCTCATCACCTCATTTGCATGCGATGCACTATAAAGGCGCCGTGGGACTGCACAGGATATGGACCAGTATTGCATCCTTCAGAGGTAAGTTGTGACACTGTGGGGCTCTCAGGACAATGGATTGGGAGGGTGGTGTGAGTAGTAGCCCTCAATGACCACATGTCTATTCCCACAGGACACAGCATGATGGAACAAGAGGAGACTGAGGAGCGTGGGCCTGCACGGAAGCATATGCCCAACTTCATGAGAGAAGAGACAGATGCCCTATTTGAGGCTTACCTGGACCAGGAGCCTCTACTGAGTGGCTCGACAGGAACTCCACAGGCCCGGTCAACAGCATGGGAGGGTGTGGCCCGAGCCGTAAATCAGCAGGGCATCCATCAAAGGTCTGTACAGGAGTGGAAGAAGAAGGTCGGCACAGACCAGAGATGGATAAAGGAGAAGGTGGCAGCCATCTGGGCTGCACAAGCTGCATCGGGCAGTGGACAGCCTGTCAGACCACAGCTGACACCACAGGAGAAGTTGGTGGTGGCTACCATACAGCACAGCGCCATCGAAGGGGTGCCCAGTGGTGGCTTCCAGACAGGTGGCAGCCCATCACTGCATGGTAGGTATGGCAGTGCCCAAGGCAGTGGGCGGGGGTGCGCCAGTGGCACTAATGTGACTGTTTTCCCTTTCAGCTCCTGAGCATCTGCATGCTGCAGCAGAGGTGGGGATATTCACCTTGGGAGTGGTCCTGGACCCAGAGGACCATCTTTCCACCTCCAACGGTGTCTGGGGTCCGTACCGCATGCAGCCCAACACTGTGTGACTGTCTGAATGCCTGTGGCGCGTTGCGGACGAGGCCCTGGCTGTGTTCCAGCATGACGCCAGGCATGGTGTCCAGTATGCCAAGACACAGATCGGGGTGGGGTCTGGGACCGATGATGACAAGACCATCATCCCGGACAGTGATTTTGGCATTGTGGGGCAGGCACCCATACCACACCCACCCACCACGGCAGCGCAGACAGTGCCCTGGAGGTGGCTGTACACCAACTGACCACCACCCCTGGCATCGCCGTGGGCACCACCGGTGCGGTGACAGCTGATGGTGGTGGCGGTGGTGGTGCAGCCGCACTGGTGCTGCTCAGTGCACAGTGGCCAGAGGGGCAGCAGTGGCAGTTGAATGGTGTCGAAGGGGGGCCGGGTGCAGCGCCCACTGATGGTGCACCACTGAATGAGCAGACCCGAGAGGGCCCTGCTGTGCAGTGCCCACCTGTGTAGGGGGCTGGGCTACAGGTCAAGCAACACATGTGGGTTGGCACAATGCCCATGCACCCCAGGTCGCCGACCCCTTGGCCAAGCACACCCATCTGCTACGGGCCTCCATTTAGCAACAGGTGCTGGTCAAAGCAGGGGTGCATGCACTCCACGACAAGCTGTGCCAGGCTGTGTTGCAGCACAACAGGGACTTTGAACAGCTCCTAGCCGAGAACACTCATATGTGGGAGGACACGATCGCAGCCCTAGATTGGCTTACCGCTGCGGTCATGGCCGGCCTAGCACCACTGGCCACTGTGGTGCATGGCCATCCACCACAGACCCTGCAGAGTGCATTCTCCACCCCTCGGTCACAGTGTTGAGTGACCCCCACTGTGTCGATGCCGGGATCCACTGTGGGCATTCCGGGCACCCCTGGAGTAGGCATGTTTGGGAGTCTGCAGACACCTGTGAGGACCCGGTCGCGTTCCCACAGTAACACACCTGGAGGACCATCACAGACACCCCTGTGGCCGTCACACAACCTGTGTCTGTTGGGCGGTCTCGGTGGGGCCATCCACGTGTCTGCAGTGGCCATGTGACTGTGCGGCGGTCCTGAACCGGCCACCTCCCCGTTTGTTGTCCACTGCTGCCCTGTGTGAACATTGGTGTGGCGTGTGCATTCCAGAAACATGGCATCCATGGTTCACATCACACACAGGCCTTGTGCACACCCGCCCAGCTGCTGGCCACTGTGGTGTGTGCATGATGAGGCCAGCAAAGTGCTGACTGCCACTGTGCACCGGTGCTCAGCGTCTGACACATGCCTGGTGCTTGCTTCTGGGTGCGGGCATGATGTTTATTGTGTGCATGTGCGTGTGTGCGGGGTGTGTGGGGGTGTGTGGGTGGGGTGGGCAGTGCTGTGCTGAGTGCTTCCATGGTGTCCAATCCCACGCCTGTCCACACTCCTCTCCAGCCATTACTGTCACAGGGCCTGCCCATGTATGCCTGTATGCTGTGCCATGGTCCCCAGGATGTGCATGTGGACATGTTCACCTACCTGCATGCTCCATAGTGCTCCTCTGCAATCGTGTCACGGTGCTGCTGGGCCATCCTGGTCAGCCAGGGTTCCCTTCACCTGGGGGGGCTGCCTACCACCGTCTGGCCCGGTGGCCACATCGTCCCCACTGCTGTTCCCCTATTCGACCTTGACAGCTATCCCACTGTCGGTGGCCATGTTGTGCAGTATACAGCAGGCCAGTAATAGGCTGCAGGCCTTTGAGGGTCTGTACTGTAGGGCACCACCAGACCTGTCCAGGCAATGGAACCATGCCTTCAGTAGCCCGAACACACGCTCAATGATGTTCTGTATGCTGGCGTGTGCCTCATTGTATAGCTCCTGCGCTGGGGTCGATGGGTGCCGGTATGGCATGAGGAGCCAGGACCAGAGTGGGTAGCCTCTGTCACCTGTGTGTAGACATGTATGGTTAGCATGGTGGGCTGTATTGCTGTACCCCCAGCCTTCCCTCGATCACCCTGTGGTGCACCTACCCTAGCATCCCCCCCACACCCTGCTCTGTTGTGCCAGGCTGCCCATTTCCACAGCATACTCATGTGCTAGGTGGCCTGTGGGGATGTCCCCACTCTCAAACCTGTGGCACACTGCTGACTGGTGCCAGATGTAGGCATTGTGTGCTCCACCGGGGTGTGTGGCACAGACGTTGATTATGCACCCCCTGGCATTGCACACCACCTGGCAGTTGACACTGGTGTAGCCCTTCCTGTTGATGTACGCTACCCCCTCTGGGCCAGGTGGTGTGCGGATGCCAACATGGGTGCAGTCGATGGCCCCTAGCATGCCAGGCATATGTGCCACCTTGTAGAACTCCTGCATGTTCACTGTACACTCTTCCTGTGTGTTAGGGAAATGGATGTATTCCACAGCATGTGACAGCAGTGCATTGGGGAATTGTGTGAGGAGCCGTGATGTGGCCAACTGGGTTATGCCTGTGGTGTCCCTAGTTGGTCTCTGGAAGGTGTCCATGGTGAGCAGGCACATGACAGCCATGACTTACGTCTCCACCAACAGGGCGTGGCTCCATCTTGTGGGTGCCTGCATCTCCTCACTGCACAGCTCACAGAGCTGCCTCAGACTTGCCCGGTTCAGGTGGTACCATCCCACAATCTCTGTATTGTACTGTTCAAAGGTGGTGCGGGCACGGTACCACCTGTTCTGGGCATACCACCGACAGACTTTTCCATGGCCAAGCCGCTCTGTCTCCTGCCTCCTCACACCCCTCATTACTGCCTCCATCTGAAAGCTGGCACAGGCCATGGCCTGGGTTGTCCTGACCCCCCCTGGGCAGCTGTCTCCCCAGGCACCCCCAGCTGTGTGCTGCTGAATGTGCCCCTGCGCTGGGCGCACACCTGTGTTCTGGGTTCCCGGCTGGTGGCCTATGGGCTGTAGCCTCCACCTCCTACCTGTCTGGGCACCTGTGCTGCCCCTCCTGTGCTAGGTTTTGCAGGAACACACTCAGGATGTTGTCTCTACACCTGTATCACATGCACACACACTCGCTCACACACACAGACACACTCACTGTCACACACCCAGTCCCACACTCTGTGGCACTCCCTGCCTGCCTCTATCTCTGTCTTGCATCCCTCTGGCTGTCCAGCCTGCCCACTCACTCTCCTTCTCTATGCCTTCCCTCTGGCACAAGCCTGCTTCCCTTGCTTGCTCCCTCTTTTTATGTGTTCAAGTTTGCTCTGCCCAAGTCCCTTTTGTTCCGCGCTTGCGCCATTTGCTTGCTGTTGAATATTGCACTGTGCTGCTTATTTATGGCTCTGCCCCCTGCTCTTGTTCATGCATGCATTACCATTGAGCATTGGCACATGGGGATTTGCGCTGTGCAGTTGACGCCACTGAATATCGCTCTCCGGTGCATTGGCTCAGTTGCGCTGGCACAACCCTGTTGTGCATTGCGCAACTGCTTTAAATATCCCACCCTTTGACTTTATCAGCTTTTATTAGCTTTTAAACTATTCTAACCATTTTTAGTATTTTTAACACTCTACAGGATGTTTTAAAACTCTTTAGTGAGTTTGTTACTCAATTGTGTTGTATACATTTATGGCTAAATCCATAGACTTTAGACATCATAGGATCTACCTGTTGATGTGCTATAATTAACAAGTGATTTATGCTGTCAACTGTAGGAAAAGTGTTCCCACAGCTGGTTCCATGGCTCCTGAAGCAGCTGATTACAAGTCAATTACAAGACTCAAAACTTCATCTAACAGCATTAAAGGGGATATGAAATGATTGAGACCTGTTATGTCTCCTAAATACTGTCCAGTTTCCAATAAACACTATTGTTCTAACTCATTATGACTCCTGTCCTTATTTATTTGTGATTTAGAACATTTTTTTTGTTCTGGTTGATTCTTCGATACTCAATATTCTTTTTATGGCTTGAGATCAGTTCAGTCAAATTTGAGTTCTAAGTGATATCCCTGTTTGAGCCATTGGTAAGGAATACAGCTGGACACAGAGTTAAAATAAGGCTTACTGGAAAAATCCATTAATATTTAGTGTTATTCACTGTGTTACTGAAGATGTTCGTGTCACTTTACTTTCCCAGTCAAAAGACCAACCCATATCAACCCCCTCCACCACACACACTCAGCTCCCCACCAGTGTATTGATTTGCCAGCCATTTAACTTTGTACTAATGGCCAACTGTAACGTTGTCATTCCAGTTGAAATATTTTACTTTGGCACATAATCATGTCCATATTTACTGTTCAGTCCTCCAGAATGGCAGGTGACCACATCCTGTAAAACTTACATAGCGCTGCTTGACTGTGGACAGCAACACTCACTATGCATAGTACGCCCCCTTACAATCCAATGCAGGTTGCCAGAATAAAGTCACACTGAATTTCACAGCCCATGATACAAGTGGTAGAGTGAAAATTATGTATTTCAATCTGAGACAGAATGGTGCCCATCTTGTGTTACAAGATGAACAAGGCAATTTATGAATAATGACTACAACAACAATTAAAATAAAACAGTCGCATGTGCAATTGACAGCTGTTCTGCTATGTTGCTAGAAGTACGCATGGACAGTAGATGGTGCCAAAAACCCAAATGGTGACGTCACTGATTTTCAGGCTCACTCACTTTAACAAAGTGAGATCGTGGATCAGTGTTATCAAAGCGCCACAATGGCCATATTGCCAAACTATTGCTAAGAGTATAGAATAAAAACACACTTAACTAAAAACTGAGTGTCCTGAAACAAGCCAAGTATATTACTATAGTAAAATAATAATTCACAGACGCTGATTTTTTTCTACAGCTGTTCTCTATTACCTGTCCTCTAAGTCTGTAGTTCCTCCATAAGAAAGAAGTTCAAACAGACTAAACACCTGAATTCAAGATAAATCAAGATAAGCCACATGAAGGGCTAATATTTCTTCATCTTATCAGTTTGGAATGGTTTATTGAGAGCTAATTTTTTGTAATACCTATATTGACTCTGCAGTTTTTGTTTTTTATTCCTCCATTAATGATTTATTGGTATTTATTGATACCTTACATACTTTCTGTAACTTATGGTTTGTAATACTTCTTATTATCTTAATGTAGAATGTAACACTTTGCTACTAGTCAGATTTTTTCTGACTAATTATATTATGAGCACTAGGATCGATAAGTCACCTTTTGCTTTTCTCTCTCTTTCCCATACTGAGGGGTTAAAGAGAAATGAGGAACAAAATACAAGAAATATGGAAAAACAAAAGCCTGCTCTAGCTGATCCTTTAAATATGGAGGAGACAAATAAGCAAAACCTTAATAAGACAAACAAGATAACTAATGTTCATTAGGGGTAAAAAAACTAAGTCTGATAATGCATAGCCCCTTATAATAAAACATTTCAAGAAGACACAGATGCAAATAAATGAGGTT
Source organism: Neoceratodus forsteri (assembly GCA_016271365.2). Lineage (NCBI taxonomy): Eukaryota > Metazoa > Chordata > Ceratodontiformes > Ceratodontidae > Neoceratodus > Neoceratodus forsteri. Next base: position 757,194,659 of record CM057454.1, read on the forward strand.
ACTCATGATACCTCTTTGACCTCCACCCCCTTAGTAGGTAATAAGGTAAATAATAATATTAATAATGACCACCCACCAAAAAAAAATGCCTCCAAAAATTTCAACAAATCACTCATTACCCTTCTTGATAAACTCCCTGGATAAATCCTCTGTGTTTGACTTAGAAACCTCCATTGTAGAGGAGGAAAAAGTAGTTACACAGGCAAATATTAACAGCATAGATAACAAACAATTTAAAAAAATACACGAGAATCAGAGGGCTTCCTCTGGGAATCTCACTGATCTGGGGATAGTTTTGATAAACTCCCAACCCCTATATCTATGAGAGGACAAGAGAATAGAACAGAATTAGAACTGTCTGTGGTTAAAAAATCAAGCTAATAATATCTATGAGGGGATATGAGAATAGAACAGAATTAGAATTGTCTGTGGTTACAAAATCAAGCTAATAATATCTATGAGGGGAAAAGAGTATAGAACAGAATTAGAACTGTCTGTGGTTAAAAATCAAACTAACAGGCAAGATGCTTTATCAGCAGTAATTCAGGATTTACAGCAGGCATTAAGGAAATTACAAAAAAACTAATTTGGGAGAAAATGATGACGGGAACAGGGAACCTAGAAGACCTGTTACTTAATTCACCATTTTTGGATGATAATCTGGTTGAGGCACTTAAAGATAATCACAGTGCTAATGTAATACTCTTGGAGCAATTGGTAGCAATAAACACTGAGATCACATCCCTGACAGGATGTAGATATAATGCAGCTCATTTACAAGAACTTTTGGAGTTTAAGAGGAAACAACAGGAAAAAGAAAAGGAGTCCTTGGAAATTATGCATTTGGAAGGCATAGATCCCTCAGAGAATGTGCCACAAAAGAAACTGGGACCCAACTTTCCTTAAGTTATCTTTTTCCACAAGAGACCCAAATAGATCCCCTCCCAATAAAAAGTGGAGATTGTGCCTGCTGAAGTACAGATCTCTTCAAATTGATCTAAAAACTGAGAGCCCATTAGACACTCATAGAAGCTGCTTACCACACCACAGGGCAAAGCTAAATCAATGAAAATCCAGACCCCCAAACAGCAAAAGAAGTAACTGGTCAGCCCCAATTGCTATTACAAGAATTAGATCAATACACTGTAAAAGGGAACTACCAGGAAGAATTGGATTCATTACAAGGGACTGTAGCTTTTATTAGACTTGATTGGGGGGTGCATGTAGCTGATGGAGAACATTTTGAAAGTTTTTAAAAACTCTGGTGTATATGATTTGTAAAAATGAACCTGGTCTGGACATACATGATGCTATTGTTGATGTTGTCCATTGTAATGAAATTATTAAGAGAAACAATTTAATGCTTTTACTTGCCCCCACAAGGGTGGCACATTACATTTGGCAAATACAGATTCTTTGAAAAGACTAGACTTATACATTTATTATCCAGTCATGCTTTTCTAAGACAGAGCTGGTGATAACCATAGATTGACTAAAACAGAGCTAATTGTGGAGGTAGCCTCATTTCCAGATCTGGGAACATTTCAGCTCATGCACAGAGAAAAACATCTGTCATCACATGTTGAATTGTTTCTCTTTGGAGTCAGGAAAATGGCATTTGGAAAAGTTTACACTAAGAGGCTTTGGTCTATAATTCGCTAGGAAATCTAGTGGGGGGTAAACTCATCAAAGTAACAGATTATTAATGTTTACAGACTGCATAGAGAGGGGATTGAAGGTGATCAAATTAAGGTAATTTTAAACAATTATAAAATAGCAGAGGAAATAGCATTAAATGCAGATAAATTAGAGCCCCAAGAAATTTCAGTTTTGGATTCAAGAGCTGGGGGATGATAAAGATCACCAATGGGAATTTATATTCTATGGAGCAGTCGAACTGCAAAATTAGCAAACTGTTGTACAGTGGGGTTACTGAAAATAGATTTGAGCTTCTGGACTCTCAGTCTGAATGACTTTAGAAAAAGGCTGAGTTGAGTAATGATTGTAGGGATGCAAATAGTCCAAGTAATGATTTTATCAATCCCTCATCTGTTGCTGCAATTAATAACAGTCATATTAATTTATGTACTTCAAATGTTGCAGGCCACTTGAATAAACTGGTAGATAGTAATTATATTACCTTCTTGAGAAATTATGAAGTAATTTGCTTAGAGGAGATGTAACACTTGACAGGACAGCAAAGTGACTGTGGTCTTAACGGTGATTAATTACTTCAAATTCCTGCATGTAAGCCAGTGGAAATGGGATGACCTAGTGGTGGCCTCTTGACCTTTATTAAGATCTGTAGCTTTTTTTAGACAATAAGCTCTGATGACAAGAACAAACTATTTGCTGTCTTACTGATGAAAATACTGATAACCCTGGTAATTATTTAAATCTATATGCTTCCCCAAATAACACACATATATATATATATATATATATATATATATATATATATATATATATATATATTATATATATATTTATATATAACACACACACACACACACACACACATGAAATTTGGGAAGAGATTGGTACTAAATTGTTCCCCTTAACAGACAAATTTCAAGATGCATAAATTATTATGGGGATACTTATTTAAGAACAGGACTGTTAGAACAAACCCTGGATACAGAAGCTAAACAAAGGCTTGAGGCACTGAGTATTCCAAATAGGCAAATAAGTGATAAAAAGAACTCAAAGAATCTGGCAAGTTTTACATACCTCATTGAAAGATTGGATCTTATAATTTATAATGGGAGGTTTCCCTCAGACAAAGATGGAAAATGTTCCTGTTTAAAGTATGGTGGTACATATTTAATTGACTATTTCATCTCTTTACCATATTTTTTGATACATATCACAGCTTGGTAATAATAGATATATCTGAAAGTGATCCCTCCCCTTAGTTATTTCCCCAAAACTCAGAAACTTGGATTTTTCATGGAATGAGGAATGCTGCAAAATTATAAACAGAAGGGAAATTGTGTGGGACAGAATTCCCCCCTCTGAGAAAATAACATCTGATCTCAGAATATAAATCAAAATTATCAGATATCCTGGACATAGATAAGGAATGTAAACATATTTACAACCAATTATTAAAAGCATGTCACCCTATTAAAATGCATGTAAAAATAACAAACCAAGAAAACTAAAATATGAGTTCTGGTTTAGCAAAAACTGTAAGCAAAAGAAGAAAGAACTGACAAAGTGTGTAAGAGAGGTTAAAAGCATCCTATAAGACAGATGTTAAATGGATTAAATAACAGAAGAAAAACATATAACAATTTTGTAAGACTGCAAAGGGAGCTACGCTATAAAGAACTCTGGGATAAAATGCTTGATGCCATTTCAGGAAATAATGCAAAACGTTTGTGGAAATTAGTTGCCTCAAGTACAAAGAATTATGAGGTACATCCCGATATTAACATTAATTCCTTGATTAGGGTTTCTCATTATAAGAATCTTTTTTTTATGATTGTTTTGTTTTAGTATAACAGAAATAGAGCCTCCTTTTATTGGTGAAATAACTGAACCCTTTTCATGGATAACTCTTGGAGAAATTGAAGAGGTTATTATAACTACTAAAAATAACAAAACTCCCAGTCTTCATAACATCCCTCAGATTTCTATGAACTGGGTATGTCATGGTGGCCTTGGGTATTGACAAATTTTGATAATAAAGTGATCACATATGTTTATACTCTGTATACTTGGTGGGGTAATTATGTAATTCCAATTTACAAAAAAGGTCTTACATCAGAGCTCCCAAATTATTGCCCAGTTATTCTCATTGGTAATATAGCCAAACTTTATGCAGGAATCCTACTAAAAAGACTTACAAAATGGATTAATTTAAATGACATTATATCCCCATTACAGTCTTGTTTCAGAAAGAGCATGGGAACTGTAACCCAATGTGTCTTGCTAAATCTTATTGAGAAATATATCAAAAAAAGAAAAAAAATTATATGTTGCATATGTAGATTTCACTGCTGCTTTTGATTCAATATCAAGATCTTTACTCTGGGAAAAACTTAAGTTATTACAAACAGATCTGAACTTAATAGTATTAATAAGATGGCTATATTTGGACATTTGGATCAAGATAAGATATACAAATTATGGGGAATACACAAAATTAATTAAGACTAATTATGGAGTCCATCAAAGTTGTGTACAGGCTCCTACTCACTTCAATCTTTATGTAACCCCTCACCCTGCCTTTTTGCCAAACGACAGGTGGCATGCTGTTGAAGCTGACAGCAGTACCTGGTGGGGACCTGGGTTCAGGGAGGATGAGGTTACTTGGCACAGGGGGACCTAGGTTTGGCTACTCTGCACAGGGGCACCCAAGTAAATCCGAACACAGGAAGCAAAAACTGTAATGTCCAGAACCAGGAATGGGATTCTTCAGTGTGGCTTTTATTCACAAACTAGCTGAACAAAACAAAGCATAGATGGACCCCCATGGGGCTACATTTCCTGGTAATGCAGATTAGAGACTACAATGTGGTCCACTGGAAGAATGAACCAATTATACTGTTTTCAGGCTCTGGACCCACCAGACACACAGCCCGGACTTGCACGCGCTTTGGGTACACAGCCCGACTGGCCCGGCTCCCCCACAGGCCACTTGATTCACGGTCCATTGGAAGAATGAACCAATTATCCTGTTGTGGCCCCCACACCACTTAGAGTCTGCAACTCCTAGAGAGATTTCTTCCTTACTTGTTATGACTCCCATCTCACAAAGAGAATTCTTCTTTACACTTGTTGTGGCTTCCCACACCACTTAGAGTCTGCGACTACTAGAGAGATTTTCCCTTTTGCAACCCCACGTCTGGGTACTTCCCCATCACTGGCCAAGTGCATGAGGCAAAGTAGCAACTACAGCAGAAATCCGTAGAGGTGGACCTGGTTACCAAAGATGGGGGTTTGCCCACCTCCAGCTCCACAGCCCATACCCGGCCATTTCCTGGGAAAACTGAAACTTCTGAGTGTAGATTAAATGGTAGATGAACTGGCATCTCCTACATACTTACTTGGAAATCACACAGCACTCTAGCATTTGACACTACTCCACTTGTTTGGCCTAGTCCTATAGGCTTCCCAAAATGTAGCTCAATTCCTAGATTCCCACACATGTACCAGGGTAAAGAAAACATTTTGCCCTCTCATGTTAGAGAAAACACTCACCCTTTAGTTGCAGGTGCCCCAGAGGCGAATCACAAATCTTCCAACTTTCCAAACAAAGGCTGAACTGAAATGGCAGCTTTTCTTCCTCTTGGCAGAATTAAGGGGATTGCCTCAGGAATCTGCATGGGGATCTTTACATCACCCCGGAGGGAGGGGCCCTGAGACCCGAACAGCGGTCTCCACCACTTGAGCACACCTTACTTGCTCAAGACAAACTGGACACTGACTCCTTCTTACTGAAGGCAACTGGAAAACTGAAAACTACCCTTTGAAAACTCCCAGCGTTCTATCTAACTCCCTCTGCTGCAGATTCCAATGTGGCTTATGCAGCTGCGAAAGTTCTATTGGTGATGTCATCCCTCAGTCTCAGCTGAGACTGAGAACAGAGTGAGACAGTGTGAAACCCATTTAACTGGAGTTTCACAAGCTGCCTTCCCTGCCTACCACTAGGTCTTACTGGGATTCTAGTAACCCCAGGTAACAAGGGGTTACATTTCTATAAATGAGAGTCTTGAAAAAGGTTTAACTCTAGATGTTCACGCTCCAAATAGCTTTGATAAAAAATTCCAGTGCTAGCTTATTCAGGTGAGTTGGCTCTCATATCATTATTTAAGATAGGTCTTCAAGAAATGATGAAAGTGCTTAATTCTTTAACTAAAAGATTAAATCTCTTCCCTAATACACAAAAAAACTAAAGTCATGGGGCAGGATTTTCAAAGGCCTTAGAATGATGCGAGGTGCTTGCGTCAAACAAGTCTGATGCAAGAGGCATCTTCTGCCAAGGGCTGCACCAAGTGCTATTTTCAAAGGCAGCCTGCGTTACCCAGCAGGCTGCCTGTGCCAAAGTATGCTAGTGCCCACCTTGTGCCATGAAAGTGGTTGCGGCATGGAGCTGGGGGCTTGCAGCAGACCCAGACTGCTGCAGCCCTCAAATCCTGATTTTCAAAGACCTCACAAAGAACTAAGTGCCAAGTATGTTAGACCAGCAAAAAGGTGGTCTAACAGTACTTAGACATCTCCTGAGAGGGTCATCCGGTATGTGCCAGTGTGGCCTGCCCTGATCCATCCCTAAAGGGTGATCCCTGTTGGTCTAGTGGTCCCCCCTTCCCCGTCCCAACCGTTAATGTTAAATGCCACCCTGGTGATCTAGTGCCCACCTCCCAGCACATAGTGCCCACAACCCTGCACCCACCCCCAATCCATACATGAGATTCGGTGACCGGCACAGCCCTCCACACACCACCATGGCCGGCCGCCAAATGAACTGTCAGTGCGCATACAGTATACAGCATGGTTGGTGCACCCACTAATACGTCCATGGTACAATAAAGTAAGGAAAAACTGGATTGGACACTAAATTGACATTTTCTCTGTTACTCCCACCTATTTGTTAGATCTTTTGTTTAACTTGGAAAATCCACAATTACTAAGAAAACAGGCTGAATTCTTATTACTTAAAGTCAGGATCAGGAAAAGAAGGGTTCACACGGTCAATTAACTGAGACCACAGGCCTGATTTTAAAACAGCCCTTAGAATGACACACGTTGCATCACTCTAGGGCTGCAGCAAACTCCAGGTGCATCAGGTACCCTGCATCCAATTTTATAAAAAGGAGGGGGTCCCTGCACCAAAGACCCAGGAGCTGCTGCAGCTGCAGGCTTGTGCCAAACGTCTGGTGCACCTATGAGGACTACTGCAGAGATCTTGCCTCCCACCTGGTGTAACACTAGAGGGGTCACGAGGGTTGGGGGTCAGTATGCATGCCAGAAGGAGGCCAGGAGCAGAAGGAGCATGGGGTGCCCTAGGACACATTGGAAGACAGTGGGAATGACAGGGATTTGAGTGGGTGACCAAAGTAGTAGGCTGTGGACATGGCCTATCTAGTCTTTAGCAAGGCATTTGACACAGTCCCACACAAAATATTAATAAATAAGTTAGCCAGCTTGGGAGTGGGTCCCAGGATGATAGCCTGGGTAAAAAATTTGCTGAACAACAAGACGCAGAGGGTAATAGTAAACAGAGTCCACCCCAAAGAAAGGGGGTTTACTACCAGGGTACCGCAGGGTTCAGTATTGGGGATGGTCCTCTTTAATATCTTTATAAGTGACATTGCAGAGGGACTAGAAGGAAAAGTATGCCTCTTTGCAGATGACACAAAAATCTGCAACAGTGCTGATACTCAAGGGAGGGTGGAAAGGATGAGAAGGGACTTGGCAAGGTTGGATGAATGGTCAAAAGTATGGCAGCTTACATTCAATGCAAAGAAGTGAAAAGTAATGGACCTGAGAAACAAAAACACTGAGGAAGAGTACACAATTGGGGGTACTAACAACAACAAAAATGGAAAGGGACCTGGGGTTAGTCATATCAGATGACTTAAAGGTAGGCAGGCAATGAGAGAAGGCAGTAAAAAGGGCTTGGTAGGATACTTGAATGCATAGGGAGAGGCATCACCAGTAGAAAACAGGAAGTTGTCATCCCTCTGTACAGACAGTTGGTGAGACCCCATCTGGAGTACTGCGTGCAGTTCTGGAGACTCCATCTCCTCAAGGACATAGACAAGATGGAGGCAGTCCAGAGAAAGGCAACTAAAATGGTGCAGGGTCTGCGCCAGAAACCATACAAAGAGAGACTAAAGAAGCTTAATATGTATACCCTTGAGGAAAGGGGGGGGCGGTATGATAGAAACTTTCAAGTACTGCAAGGGAATCAACAAAGTCCAAGAGGGTAGTATCTTTCATAAAAAGAGATGTGCAAGAACAAGGGGGCACAGGTTGAAGATAGAAGGAGGGATGGCTCAGCGGTAACGTGAGGAAGTATTTTTTCACAGAGAGGGTGGTGGATGCATGGAACAGCCTTCCTGAGGCGGTTGTGTGGTCAAAAACAGTGGGGGAATTCAAGAATGCATGGGACAGACATAAGGCAATTATAGTGGGGGGTAGGAAGAAGTAGGCTGCTGGTTAACTAGGATCTGCAGCTTATCCAATAGGTAGGGAAATGGGCAGACTGAGTGGGCCAAGTGGTCCTTATCTGCCATCAAATTCTATGTTTCTATGTGGCACCCAGCGGGGTGCCAGTTGCATAGCCACACAGCCACTTGGATAGGACCGCGTCATGGGGGGTTAGCAGGCATGGACAGTGACATGGCTTCAGGTGGGCACAGCCCTGGCACCTGTCCCATAGGTGCAACAGCTGACAACCCTGTAGGTGGGAAGCTGTAGCTGGCAGCCGAGAGCTGTTAGTAGAGGAGGGGAACATTCTTTGAACACCGCAACAGCCCTCCCCTTGTACCAGCATTGTGGCAGTCTGCCTCCCGCCTACGGAGTTGTCTACTGTTGCACCTATGGGGCAGGTGCCAGGGCTGTGCCCACCAGCAGCCGTGTAACTGTCCGTGCCTACCAAGCCCCCATGAGGCGGTCCCATCCAAGCAACTGTGTGGCTATGCAACTGGCACCCCTCTGCGTGCCACATCACATCCCTGTCAATCCTGCTATCTCCCCTATGCCCACTAGGGCAACCCCATGCTCTTTCTGCCCTCAGCCCCCTACTTTCAGATCCTCACCATCACCGCAGTGTCTGGCAGTAGTGCGTGTCCCTTAGACCATCTCCTGGCTGGCCAAACTTGAGCCCCCTGTTGCTTCCACTGTGGGGCTTCAAAAATTACAAATAAGGGGATGGTGCAGCCCTGCCATAGCGCAAGGCCCTTTGTGACCTGGTGTAACGGAGCTTCTTTTGCAAGGGTGGCACAGGGGGGCTTGGGTGCAAGGCATCCTGATTTGACATAGCCTGCATTTGAAAATTGGGATTGCTGCGAAGTTTGATGCAAGGTACCACTTGCGTTATACCCATTCGGGGCAGGCACCTTGTGTCAAACATATCCTTTTTAAAATTGGACCCCACTTATCCCTTTGCTGCCCTGCCTATTGTTCTCCTAACTCCAGAAGTATTGATGTAAATTTTTAGCATACTCTCTAAAGGTTAATTTTACAGTCTTATGATCTTTTTCTTGACATGTATGAGACAGGGTAGAACTGAATTTTACTTTTAATACCTAGCAGTGGGTACCCTTTCTTTGAAAAATGTGAGACTACTGTTTTTGCTATGTGTTGGGGGGTGTAAGTACCCAGACCCGAATCCCATAATGTCCTGTTCACATCTTGTACTTCAAGATTAGCTAAGTAGTCTACATATCTACTCTTCCTCCAATTATACATAGAAACATAGATATTGATAGTAGATAAGGACCATTTGGCCCACCTATTCCGCCATTTTACCTACCTACTATAACACCCCAGACCCTGCTTGATCTCTGGCTTTACCCCCCCCCTTTCCCTACCTGTAAGGTTCCCTTATGCGCCTTCCAGGCATCCTTGAAGCCCGTTAACATTGTTGCCCCCACCATCTCCACTAGGAGGCTGTTCCAGGCATCCACCACTCTTTCTGTGAAGACGTACTTCCTCACATCTCCCCTGAGTCTCCCCCCACCAGCTTCATAGCATGACCCCTTGTTCTTAAGCATCTTTTTTTTCTGAAAAATGCTTCCCTCTTGAACTTTGCTTATACCTGTGAGATATTTGAGTGTTTCTATCATATCCCCCTCTCTCTTCCTTCCTCCAGGGTGCACATATTAAAGTTCTTTAGTCTCGCCTCATAGGGCTTGTGATACAGACCCTGCACAATTTTGGTTACCCTCCTCTGGACTGCCTCTACCCTGTCTATGTCCTTCTGGAGATGTGGTTTCCAGAACTGGACACAATAGTCCAGGTGAGGTCTCAGAGATCTATACAGTGGTAACACCACCTCTCTCTTTCTGCTGGTGATACCCCTCCCTATGCACCCTAGCATCCCACTAGCTCTCCCCACTGCCTTGTGACACTGTCTGGTGACCTTTAGGTCATCAGATATGATAACTCCCAGGTCCCTTTCCAGTTAGGTGGTGTTAATATTACACCCCCGTTTTGTACTCCACCCCTGGATTTCTGTGTCCCTAGTGCATGATTTTACACTTCTTCACATTGAAACCTAGCTCCGCACCATTGACCACTCCTCTAGTTTTCCTAGATCACTGTTCATTTTTCCTACCCCCCACAGAGTGTCTACCCTATTACGAATTTTAGTGTCATCTGCAAAGAGGCATATCTTCCCTTCTAGCCCCTCTGCAATGTTGCTTATAAAGACATCAAAGAGGACCCGTCCCAGTACTGATCCCTGTGGTGACACCCTGCTTGTCACCCTCCCTTCCTTGGAGTGAACTCTGTTTACCACCACCCTCTATCTCCTCTCCCCCAACCAGTTTCTCACACAATTTACCACCTTAGGACCCACTACTAAGCTTTCCAATTTATTTACGAGTCTTCTATGTGAAACGGCATAGAATGCCTTACTGAAATCTAGGTAGGCCACATCCAGCACTCCACTAACATGGAAAGTGATTATATTTCTTTTCTTGTAATGTAATGATGCTTACAATAGTCTTACAATATTGGTCACTTACAGGATAATATTTTGTCTTGTTATTTATGTCTTTGTGATTGTATTGATTTATCTGTTGTAATGAACTGTGGTTGAGCAAATAAACTACTACTGTACAACTATAATTACATGTCTATACCTGTTGTTATAATATGCTGCTTAAAATAGCAGGATTTTAAAAATGTAGTGAACCATTTTATGTTTTTATATGTCAATATATGGTAGCTGTAGCAGTATCTAATTGATATATTGACTTAGCTGACTCCAAGCTTTCATTTCCAAAATGTATGTCTAGCCGTAAGGGTGCCAAAGTTATCCATTTTAAAGAATTTATCTTTTGAAAGGTTCAACTTTGGAACCCTTAGGGCTAGAAACTTAATTTTTATTTTAAATGAAAGCATGAAATCCAGACATTGATAATGTGCTCTGTCCATACTGTGTTTATATGCTGATACTGTTCCTTACGTGTTGATACTGTTCCATTTTATTTCATTTTTATTAGGCAAAAATCCTTGAGGAAGGATCCAATTTTCAAAGAACCAAGAGTCATACATAAATTGTGCATAATTATGATTTGTATTTTATTTATTTATTTAGTTTTTTGTTGACCGGGTAAGTGCACTAGACAAATTCTGCCTATTTTCAGGCATGACCCGGGAGAGGGGGATACAGATGAATGCCAACCGACCTTGAACCAGATTAAGCTGTTGGTGGTATTTTTAATGAAATATTAAAAAGCACAAAATTTACAGAACAAATACAAAAAAGCCATACGAGGGATACATTGTTCATTAATAAAACTCTAGAAGCAATTACAATTTTTCAAGGTAGCAAGTGTTTGTCAATTTAGCCAATGCATTTGACTCCATATCCCACCCTCTTCTCTTGCAGAAGCTTGAGGCAGTTGCAGTTGCACCCATCACTAAGGTGGTTTCAGTCTTATCTGTTTACTAGACTTCAATCTGTTAGAATCATTGATACCACATTCCCCCTTCTCTCTATCCTGGCGGGCGTCCCTCAAGGCTCTGTTTTGGTCCCATCCTCTTCTCCCTCTTCATCAATGACCTTCCCTCCTCCTGCACCAGTTCATCAATACATATGTATGCAGACAATACTATCCTCTTTATCTCCAGACCCAACCTGCTTGAAGTCCAAGCTACCCTACAAAGCAACTTCGACAACGTTCAGCGCTAGTTCAGCCAAAGCCAACTGAAACTACACACCACCAAAACTGTTTCCATGGTTTTGGCTCTGCCCAGTAACTTAGCTGCAGACTCACCTGCCCTCTGCCACCCCTCTCTCTCTTGATGGGTCCCATTGACCAAGTCACCAGATACAAGTACCTGGGCATTTGGCTGGATCTCCATCTGTCTTTTTCAGCACATATTGAGTCTGTCACCTCCAACCTGTGCCCCAAACTTAGCATGCTATACCAGAACAGGAACTTTCTCCCGTTACCTGCCAGACATGAAATTGTCTCTAAAATTATCCTCTCCATACTAGATTGTGTGGATGTGGTTTACAGCTCTGCCCCATAACCTCCCTTGCCAGGCTGAACAGACTTCTAAACTCGTAGGTTCATAGGTTCATAGGAGTATACAAGTTTGAAGGCAGAACCCTTAATGAACTCGCCGCCATTAAACCTAATGGCAGAATAAGAATTTACTAGCACCCATATGTTGATCCAAGTTCTTTTTAAAAAGCTCAGTATTAGCACTGGGCACAACAGACTCAGGCAATGAATTCCAAATCAGAGGTATTCTTTGTGTTACGAAATTATTTCTTTTTGTAGTATGATTATTATTTGTCTGAAGTTTTAATTTATGCAATCTCGTGTTTTTGTCAGATTGTTTTCTTTGATAGCACAATGATTCGAATAGAACATTATCTTGAAACGCCCTATATACTAAACAAAGGTCCCCCCCCCCCTTAGTGTTCTATATTCAAGGGAAAAGAGGCCTAGGTGGTTAGTTTTGCTAAACTCCCCCATGCAATTTACCACTGATCTTTACTCCCTCCTCAGACTAAGCCCCTTATCTCACAGGTGCTATATACACACATTCAACCTTATATCTAAGTACTGGTTTAACTTGCTCCTCTCCTATCTTGAGGACTGTCTATTCTCAGACTCCCTATCCCCCTATGAACTGAGGCACAGAAATGAAATATCCTTTACCCTGCTCTGACCCTCTTCCTCAGCAGGTAAAGCTGCTTTCTTCTACCAGCTTCCCTACTTGTGGAAAAAATGTACCCCTACTGTCAGAAACTCATCCTCTCACTCTAGCTGCAAGCAATAGCTGCATCTCCTTCCTCCACCCTTATGCTGCTGCCACAACTGAGATAAACCCACTACCTCTACTGACTTTACTTCCTACAACCCTCCCTAGCACTTATTAAAGATTCATTAAGTAGAGCACTTACTATTGTATTGTTCATCTCAAGCTATTCATCACATGTCATGTTTTTTTTTTTGCTTTCACTGCTGTATTATATTGATTGTAAATAGCTGCTATTGTTCTGTTAACTAATTCTCTGCATTTATTGTCTGTATTTCCACTGCTCCCCCCCCCCCCGGGGTCACATATGGAACCGAGCCTCGGCTCAACGTGCCTTTCCCAGTTACCAAATGTTTAAATAAATAAAATAAATAAATAAGTAGACCTAGTAATTGATTTTTGAAAGAGGAGATAGAATCACAGTCAATTAACACATCTGGGGCCAGATATTCAAAGGTATGTGCAAGCACAATGTTTGTGCTGTGCCTGCACCTCTGCTTGCGCTGGCCCCTTAGCAGAGCACTGGCGGTAAACCCTCTGAATATAGGTCGGAGTACGTGTCATGCAAACAACAGGATATTGCGTGCCATGCAAATGACAGGCAAGTACACAATGCACTGCAGTGGTGCAGTTCTAAATATAGCACTAAGAACAGTGTAGATCACAAAGGGGACAAGCAGTGACCCAGCCCTGACCAGAACACCAGGTATGGAGCTGCACACTGGAGGTGGCTGTGGGTGGGTGAAAAGGGCACCACTGACAGACAGATAACATAGCAACTTCAGTATCAGAAAAAAACTTTAATACAAAAACTGGCAACAGGCCATACAAGCTGAACAAAAACACGAACATGAAATACATCAGGGGGTGGAGAAAACCAAATGGGAAAACTGGTCAGAAATGGGAGGGAGAAAACCAATGGGGTCAAAAGGGACTTCTTTGGTGCAGCCACATTCATGGGACCCCTGTTGGTGGTGATGGCGGCTGCTGCCACTGGTGGTGTGTCACCAGCTCCTGCACAGCCTCTGTGATATCCACCACCCAGCAGAGAAGAAGCCCCTGCTGTCTGTTTAGTTGCCGTTGGAGGTTGTCCCTCCTTTCCCAGACTTCTGGATATTCATGATGGCTGGCACGCCTGTGGGCACCTATGGACAGAAAGACAATGAGCTCAGCCAGTTGTGCACACAGAATGAGAAATGCAGTTGTTGCCTATTGTATGCAGCCAAGATATAACCAGCTGACACATTTGCCACCATGCCACACGTGGATGACGGATGTCTAACATCCACAATGGTCCAGATGTGGCATACAAGTGACAGCACCATGGATTCATACACTGGAGGAGTGCACATGCAAAGGTTGTGCCATGCTGCACCACAACAAGCTTGCCCATGAGATAGACACACCATCAGTGGGCATGCCAAAAGTATGAATGCTGCACATGCAACAGAACACCATGCCAGAGTCCGATGGGCAGTGTAATGTTCCGAGAGACAAGGATGTGAACCCACACACCCTGTGGCCACTGACCAACCATCCAGTGCACAGGCCAATCCTGGCATGCAGAACACAGACATTCAGGTGCCACCCAGTTGTACCAGGGAGAGGGCACAGGCTCACATGTGGTGCACTCAACACAGTCAAGTACAAAATTATTTTATTGTTCAGCAGTTATGCCATTACAATCAAAAATTAAAAATGTAAAAATTAAAAAAGTCATTTTAAAATACATATAAAATCATACAGTTATGGCATTACAAGGTTCATTGTACAGAAACAGGGAATACAACTGTCATGTCTATCAGTAAATCAGTGTATCTATATAATAATTACTCAAAATTACAGATCACAATTTGCTATGATAAAGGATATTGTCTCTTAAATCCAGGTGTCATACACTAATACATTTCAGCTTTAGTTACACTTTTGCTACATTTTCTTTATAGAAGTAATGCAGCTAAAAAGCTTGCCAACCTGTGCAGTACTTATCCATCTTGTGATGTATATAGTGCTACAATCTGTTGTGAGGGAGGGAGACCAAGGGTCTCACCCAGCCAGTATTTCCTAGGTTTGGCATAAAAAGGACATATCAAAATTATGTGTTTGAGGACATCACCCAATTTTAAGCCACATTTACAGTACTGGGACTCTGCTTCTGGTCTTTTTTTTTAAAAGTAAATATAGTTGGCTTTGTATAATTTGAGTCTGTAGCTAATAATTTACGTCTCTGTTTTGGGTTGGACATACACATCAAGTATGGTTCAAGACTGTGTGTTTGCTTTATTTGTTTATACCATCAAAAAAATGTCAAGGTATTTCGTTTTTCTAGGTCCTTTGCCATAGCCACATCTCTCACTCTGTTTTTAATTATCTCGATTTGCATCATTGGCTACATACCAGATTCTCCTATCAGATTGGCAAGTCCTAGAGGAAGCAGATGCTTCTTAATTGTTGATATAGACAGGAATGTGAAACCTTTTGAGGTGTATCCTATTTCTTCTTCAATACAGTATCTTGATAAAGACGATTCTGGCAGTTTTATTTATTTATTTATTTATTTAGTTAAACATCAGTTTAGAAACCTTTGAGCCAGAGGCTCATTTACAAAGGTACCTCGTCACAAAGAGGACATCAGAACAGTAGTACAAGGGACACAGTACTTACAAACAAAAAAGTTACAGTTCAATTACAGTTTTGTTACAATAGAGTTCAATCTCCACAGGCAAAAGATAACAAAATTGCAAAACTTATGGTCAGGGGAGAGCTGGTGGGGTAGAAGGAGGAGATAGGGGAGGAGGAATAAGTAGGAAAGGAAGGGGGAACCGCTCAGTGAGCATTGTCAAACAGAGTATATATATATATATATATATATATATATATTTTACACTAGGCTAGCGGCAGTTGCATTTAGGAGCTAAGCAGGAAGTTTCTGAGCCTGGGCTTAAAGCAAGCTAAGGTTAGAGTTTGAGACACTGGCAGGGAAGGAGTTATACCAGTGGGGTGCATGGTGAGGGAATGCCCTCTGACCTTGTGGAGGTCCTGGCTCGAATAACTAGGTAGCTTCCTGGACGAAAGCCGCGCGTGATCAGGGTCGGTGCAGTACGGGCGAATGGAGTTGATAGGCCTATGGGGATAGGCCATGCAGGGCTTTAAAGGTGAGCTGGCATGTCTGATACATGAGTCGCTCTTCCAGGTTGAGTAGGGTAGCCAGGGTGTACAGCTCACATGTGTGAGTGAGTCTGGGAGCACCAGTGATAAGTCTGCAGGCCTTATTTACTGTGAGATGAACCTTGTTGAGGGCAGTCTGATCTGCTGAGCCATAGACCGGAAGGCCATAGTCAATGAGAGACATGACAGAGGAGGTGACAGCCAGGTGGAGGGCATCAGGAGGGAGGCATTTCTTGTGCCGGTAAAGAATGCCTAGCCGTGAGTTGGCGACAGAATTTAGGGCAGATATATGTCCATGGAATGAAAGTGCAGGGTCAAAGGTTATACCAAGATATTTATAGGATTGCACCTGGTCAATGATGAGATTGGGTGTGGAGTGGACAGCTAAGGGAAACTTGCTGTACTTATTTTGGGGTGGGAGAAGAGCATTGTTTTGTTTTCTTAAGGTTGATAACAAGTGAGTGCTCAGTGAACCAAGTAGCTGCAGAGTCAAAGACTAGTTGGAGGAGTTCTGTAGCAGCATGGGGTCATTGTGGGAGGCAACGAGAACAGCATCATCAGCATAGAGAAGCATCTTACCTGTACAACTGCTGGGTAGGGAGTTAAGAAAGAGTGAGAATAGTAGGGGTCCAAGAATTGAGCCCTGTGGCACCCCAGAGCGAATGGGGCATGTTTCAGAGAGAGTACCGTTGACTTTCACACATTGGGAGGCGGGCGGAGAGATAGCTGGTGCACCAGGAAACAGGTCCTGAGGCAAAGCCTATTAGGTCGAGGTGGAGAGCAAAAGAGGATGCGAAACAGTATCAGAATGCTTTAGACAAGTCAATGAATATAGCACCAGCCAGGCACCAGAGTCCAAGGAGGCATGGAGGAAGTTGGAAAATTCCAGGAGTGCTGTATTGGTACTATGACCTGCTCTGAACCCGTGTTGTTCAGGGCAGAGAACATTCTACTACAGAGGTAGTCAGAGACTTGGGGCTACAATTTTCTCTAACGCCTTAGAGAGGGGGAGAGGATTGAGAGGTCGGTAGTTACCCGGAAGAGTCCTGTCACCACCTTTATGGACAGGGTAACTGTGGCAATCTTCCAGGCAGGGAATTTTCCGAGACAGAGTGATTTGTTGAAAATGCATGTAATAGGTGAGAGGACCTAATCCAAGACCTGACGTAAAAGGCAGGGATCAAGTGAGTCATTACCGATGGTGTTACCTTTTAGGGCTTTTAGCAAGTAAGGCCTAACTTCTTGCATGGTGACACGACGCAGGTGGAAAGAGGGGTGGGCAATGGGTGGTGGTACAGATGGAGGAGGTGGACTGAAAAAGTTACCAGGATTACCAGGAAGTACTGAGCTAAGGTCGGTAAAGGAGTTATTGAGGTGGGAGGCAATGAGGGCAGGGTCAGAGGAGACGGTACCATTGATGTTGAGAAGAGAAGGAGAGGGGGACTGGGAGTGACCATTAAGTTGCTTGATGTTGTCCCAGAAGCACCTGGGGTTCCCCAGGAGGAGGTAAGAGGGCTTGGTATGTTCATGCACAGCTGCGGATGGCCCAGGTGCTGGTTACTGGCAGCATGGGACTGCCTGTCAGCTGAGCGGCCAGTAGCAACAACAAGGTGCCAAAGATTGTCACGTTGCTTAAGTTGCCACAGAAGGCAGGGTGATCCAAGGGCATGTTTCACTTTGGACCTCCTAGCAGTTATGGGAGCAAAGATATCACAGGCAAAGTTGAAAGTGCTTACAAAGAAGCCCAGGGCCAAGTCAATGTTGGTTGCCCTCGTTAGAGGACCAATCAATAATGAGCGAGGCGCTTAAGGCCTATGAGTCCCCCAGGCCTAAGCCACCTTGAGAGGTGGTTTTGACCGGGGATGAGAGCCGAGGGTTTCCCAGTTGAAAAGCACAGGGAGTGGTCACTGAGACAGTCAGGAGGATTTGGATGTTGTGGATGCAGATTGGCCTGTTGGTGAGGACCACATCCAGGAGGGTGCTTGTCCCCCTAGGTTTTTCTAGTAGGCTGTGAGACCAGTTGAGTTAGGTCAATTGAATGAAAGCCTCACGGTGGGAGGAAGATGAGGGCAGAGCCAGTTTATATTCAAGTCGCCCACCAAGATTTGGTCTGACGAGTTGGGTAGGAGGTGAGGTAGTCAATTAGTGGGCCCAGGGCCTGGGATTGGTTCTTGGGGGTATGTGAGCTCACGGTTAGGAATAATGGGCCTCTAGCTGGGTCCGAGGATGGCTTTAGAGTGAGTGCCTGGGCCTTATGCCGAGGTCAGGTGGGGGAGTGGTAGCCCCACAGAGAATCCTTCAAATAGAAGACACAGCCCCCACCTCTCTTGCCGACACGGTCCAACCGGTGGAGAGTGTAGCCAGGGAGAGAGACATGAGAGTTAGGAGTGGAGGGAGACAGCCAGGTTTCAACAAGGGCAACAACATCAGGTTTATGAAGAGTCACCCAGCAGTTTTAGGAGGCCCATAATAAATATAAGTTGCCTTTCTATAGCCAATGTATATAATGAGTACTGGCCTAGCTCCATCCTTACGATGTCTGCTGGTGAATCATTAAAATATTCCTGTATAGTTTGTTCATAATTTTCTCTAACTCATTTAAACTTTCTGTTGCCCAAACTTCTACAGCATATAGTATGCTGGAATTGGTTTTAGCATTCTGTACTTTAAGATAACCCTTTACAGAGCTTTTACCAAGCTTTGCGTTAAATATCCTTAAAGCGTTTGCTGTAGTTGCCATCTTGGTCCATATGAGTTCAATGTGGCCTTTCCATTTTAGGTTTTGGGTGAATCTAACTCCAAGATAATCATAACATTTGGCTGTTTCTATTTTGATATTATTAATTGAAACTCTAGGTGTTATTTTGGAGCAATTTCCAAAAATGACCATCTTTGCTTTCCCTCTATTAATTACTAGGCAATTTTCTTTACATAGTTCTGAAAAATTTATTTATTTGGTTTTTGTTTACCGGGTAAGTACACAACAATGTTGCCTATATTCAGGCATGAACCGGGAGAGTACAGACAGGGGAGACCAGAGTCAACATTAAAGAGTATTTCATGATGCAGCATGAGGTGAGAACAAACATTTGAACAGTATACAGCCAGGTACAGTCATTATCAGTGATGACAAAGAGAAACAGATAACATTACATTAATTATTTTCATCTGATGATACATCAATGACTAAATTGAAACGACAAACAGCAAACAAAACTTAAATGAAGTAGCATTATAACAATAGGATTTCTGCTGGATGTGGCAAACTTTCAGATTTTGGAGACCAGCAGGAAATCAGTAAGTGCCATAGGGAGGAAAAAATGCTAGGAGAGAGGCTCAGTTACAGCACAAGAGCAG
Source organism: Neoceratodus forsteri (assembly GCA_016271365.2). Taxonomy (NCBI): domain Eukaryota; kingdom Metazoa; phylum Chordata; order Ceratodontiformes; family Ceratodontidae; genus Neoceratodus; species Neoceratodus forsteri. Next base: position 757,214,141 of record CM057454.1, read on the forward strand.
CAGTTGATTCTAATAGATGTGCCCAAGACCCAGTTTAAAGGCCTTGTGGGATTTGAGAGTTTGATGTGGGAGGAATGGAGTTCCAGGAGTGGGGGGAAAATATGGTGAAGGATCGTTCTCCTTGTTTTGTGAGATATCTGGGAATTTCAAGTTGGGTTTCAGCAGATGCCCTGAGGAGGTATGCTTGGGAGGGCTGAGTTAATAGTTCGGCAAGGTATTAAGGGGACCCCATTCTGATCATATTATCAATTGTACAGCCTGCAGAATAGTGTCTGAGCGAGACTGGGGAGAGCCAATTTAGTTTCGAGTAGAGCAGGCAATGATGGGTAAGTCTGTGAGCGGAGACAGCAAATCTGCATATACTGTTATAGCAGGTACTCCATTTCTGGAGCGCCTTTGCTAGCTTAAGGTAAACCTGAGAGCAACGTCAGAGCAGGAGGAAAATCCTTGTGCACAGTGCTGGCAGCATCATTGAGGGAGGACCTAATTTTAAAGGCAAGACCAAGTTTTGAGTAAATTGTCTTACATGTAGCCGCAATGTGGAGGTTAAAGTCAAGAGATGGGTCGAGAGTGACTCCTAAATACCTGACGGAGGTAACAAATTCAAGAGGGGAGTCATCTAGAGAATGTATCAATAAGCCTGGAGTAAGAGATCTGATTCTTGACGGGGGGCCAAAAAGCATAGTTAAGGTTTTCTTAGCATTCATTAGGAGCCTGTTCTGTAGTAACTATTCCTGCAAGCAGTTGAAGTCTGCTTGAAGATGTGCTCTTACTGATAAGGGATCTTTACCACTGGAGAGAAGCACCATGTCATCAGCATAAAAGATTAATGAGGAGGAGGAGCAGGGAAGGGAGGGCAAGTTGTTAATGAAAAGGGAGAAAAGTAGTGGGCCAAGAATAGATCCTTGGGGGACTCCAACAGAGGTAGGGGAAAGATTTGAGACGGTGGATTCAATTTGGACAAATTGCAACCTCCCTGAGAGGTAGCTATCGAACCAGGAGATGGTCAACAGGTCAAAGCCAAGGTGGGACAGTTTGGAAAGTAGAAGAGAGTGATTCACCAGGTCAAATGCCTTTGTGAGATCGATAAATATGGCCCCGGTGAGCAGGCTCTTATCCATCGCTGTAAGGACTGCATTTGTCAGCTGAAGTAGAGCAGTTGTGGTGCTGTGTCCTGTTCGGAATCTGTGCTGGGTAGGGGATATGAGGTTGTGAAGGTGCAGGTAATTTGTGACCTGAGTAGCGATGGCCTTCTCGAGAAGTTTATTTAGGGTAGAGAGAATGGCAATCGGTCTATAGTTTGACATATTTTTGGTATCCCTTTTTTTTTTGAACAGGGACAACGAGAGCGGTTTTCTTCAATGTTGGTACCGTTTGGGTTATTATGGAAAGATTAAAGATCCTTGCAATAGGAACAGCAAGGCCAGGGGCTGCCTGCTTCAAGAAGCTTGGCAGCAGCCCATCCGGGCCAACAGATCCATAGGTGGATACTGATTTGAGGAGATGCCGCACTTGGTGGAGAGACTAATGTGAGACGAAAAGGGTTTCATAAGGAAAGTTGCACCTCAGGAGGAGGTGAAAGAGGTTGGTTGAATTTCTCAGTGTATTCGGAGAGATCCGAGAATTGTGCATTAAGAGCATTAGAGCAGTAAACTTATTACAGTTTGGCGCTATTCGGGTGTCAAGTGTCGGTAATGGCCGCCTTTGGGCCTTGCCAATGAAATTTTTTGATGTGGTTCCAAAAACCCCTGGTATCACCTGCTGAAGATTGGAGAAGCTTAAGGCAGTAGCTCCTTTTAGCCTTCCGAATATCTGTTTTGCAGGAATTTCTCAGTTGTCTATAGTTAACCCAGTCTTCTGATTGTTGGGACTTCTTTGGCAAGGTGCAGGCCTTGTCTCTTTTTATCATGCCTCGAAGGAGGTCTTTTTTTAGCCATTTATTAGGGGAGGCCCTGGGGCCCCTTTTTTTCAGAGGGATGTGCAGATCCTGAAGGGCCAGAAGCTGAGACATCAGGTATTCAAGTGCTGTGTTTACATCATCAGTGTGATAGATGGGAGACCAGTCTATATTATTAATATCCTCGAGAAGTGCAGTTCGGTTTAGTTTGGCAAAATCCCGAAACTGAATGATTCTTGGGGGGGGGGGGGTTAAGACAGTGGCATCCCAGATACAGAACGTAGGCAGGTGATCACTAATAGAATCCAAAAAGGTCCCTGCAGCAATTATTTTATTTGCTCCATTTGTAGCCATCCAGTCCAGGAGAGATTGGCGCTCCAAGTTGGAAGAGATGTGTGTAGGGCTAGAGATAAGTTGTTGAGGTTAAGTCGGGCGAGAGCTTCAGTATATGTACCAGCGTGACTCCATGATAAGTCTAGGTTGAAGTCTCCCATTAGTATGACTTCAGATCTACCCTTTAGAGTGGCCAGATAATCCAAGAGCCCATTTAAGCCAGGGAGTGCCCCCTTTGGAGGATTGTGTATGTGATGGTTTCAGCATGGGTCCTAGCTTCATGTGGAATTTTCAAGGCAGAGCTCCCAGATCTACAAGTAGTTGTGTACTGTATAGAGACATGTAGCCATGTTCAGGACACATGTCCCCATAGCTGTGCAATGGTTAAAGGGGACAACGTAGAAACATAGAAATTGTCACCAGATTAGGACCACCTGGCCGATCTAGTCTGCCTGTAAGCCCTTGTACTGGATTACTGCTTCAGACCCACCGGCAGCTGTACATCTATGGTTCCCCTATGCCTGTCCCAAGCATGCTTGAATCCATCCACAGTGCTCACTCCCACGACCTCCTGAGGCATACCATTCCATGCATCCACCACCCTCTCTGTGAAGAAGAACTTCCTCACATTCCCTCTTAGCCTGTTGGCTTCCATAGACCATAATGTACTGTATGCTATAGGACAACACAGGAATTGTGCTATGGAGCTACAGGGAACATGCCACAGTGACACTGTCACTGGGTCTCCAGGGCAGGGTCCACAGTGTTCTAGAGCCATGACATAAGCTGGAGGACAATGTAGTCAGTTGTCCTGTGTACCCACTGTAACACCATGGACACATTGTCCATGTACATGTACATGTCCCATTGCCCTGTACTATATGGGATGCCCTGTACAGTTGGGGAGCCCTGCTATATAGATACTGCAAAGGTGGGGGACCCATCACATCCTGATTTGTAGGTGGTGGACTTGTACTCTGTAGGTGGTGGTAGTCGCCGATTGTTCTCAGTGGGGCAGGATGATAGTGGTGGTAGGCCTGTCAGACATGTGCTGGGGATGTGCCTGTGACTCCTGCCCCATGTAACTCCAGTGTGTATGCTTTGTGCAGTAGTACCCTGGACATATGGCACTAGTGGCCGATGGCATCCACATCTAGTGGTGGTGGTACTGTTGCCTTCTCTGGGAGGGGAACCCCCCTCCCATAGTCCATGGTGCACATGGTCAGTGTACTCATCCCTCACAGACATGCGTATGTGGTGGTGGCCCTGGGGTCTGTGGGCCCCTGCTCCTGCCTGTCCTTGCTCATCACAATGGCTGGGGGCATGCATAGGCAGCCCAGTGTCATTTGACCTGAGGCTGTGGGAGGGCAGGCATTGTCAGGACTCCTACATGGTTGTGGTGTGGGGGGGGATTATAGCACTGTTCCATTCAGCTTTGTGCCACTGTGTGTACTCCCCAATCACTTAGCTTGCACTCCCCTGTCTGGCAGGTACCATAGAGGATACTGACAGTATTCAGGCCCACTGCTTTATTGCAGAGGAGTTACAGATGATGGCACAGGCCTACTAGGCCAGGGAAGAGGTCATGTCCTGGTGCAAGAGCATGGATGCTCAGGTACGGCTGGCCTGGGATGAGATCACGGAGGAGGTCAATTCCATCGGCAGCTGCAACAGGCCTATGGAAACAGTGAGAAAGCACTTCAGGGACTTGAAGAGGCACATGAAGGAGGCCATGCTAATGGAGCAGAGAGCACTACACACAACAGATGGGATCCACAGGCATCGTCAGCTGCACATACTACTCTGGATCCTCCAGAGGAGGGCATAGTATCCACCCTACATTCCGTGGAGTTGCCAGGAGTGCCAGGTGGTGGCTATGAAAGCCAGTTGGGACCTGCCCAGCCATGTGAGTGACTGCCAGTGTGACGTCCCATAAGCTATGTGTGTACGTCCAGGTTTCTATAGGTATGGGTGCATGCATATGCCAGTGCTGGGTAATAGGGCTGTGCAAATACCTTTTTCCGAATAGTAGGGCAAATATGCGTTATTCGGCAGCCAAATATTCTGCTATTCAGTATTTGGCCCTTTAAAAAAAAAAAGAAAAACAAAACAGCCCCTCCCTCCTCTCCCAGCTCCAAACCAGTTAAAATGTCATGTAACCTCCATTCCCTCACCCTCTGTCAAAAGCATAATCCCACCCTCCTCCCCTCAGTACCCGCAAGTTTTTTTTTTTTAATACATTTAAGTAGATTCCCTGTTGTGCGACCGGCTCAACCCGCTTGCTTCCATGGCCAGCCACCTTCTTAATGTAAAACACTCTTTGTGCTTAAAAAGTATAATTTATATCCTGTCCCCACACAGCATCAGACTCTGCCTATTTTCTGTCACCCACCAGAACCCAGTTCTCAAATTTAAATCATAAAGGTGACTGGCTCAACTCTCCCTTCTCCATGGCAGGATGCCTTCCCATGAATGAAAGCAACTGCACACTTGCTATAGTAAAACCAGCTGATCAAATGATCACCACCTGGCAATTGATGGAGTGGAATCCCTTCCTATTGAGATAGGCGTCCACTCCATCACCAGTGGGTGCACAGATGGCAACATAGGTGCAGTCAGTGACACCAAGTACAGATGATAGGTGCACAGCTCAATGAAAGTGCTGCATGGTTGATGTTCACTCTACTGGTGTGCTGGGGAACACAATAAACTCACCAGCATGGTCCAGCACAGCATCTAGGAACTGGTCCAAAGGGCATAAGCTGACGAACTGTGAGATAGTGGTGGTGTTCCCCATCGGTGTCATAATGTTCCAGTGGCCAGGAAATACATTGCAGCCATCACCTTCAACTCTATGGACAATGCATAGCTGCATTGGGTGTCTGCACAGAGCTGGTCATGCAGCAGCCCGTATAACTGCCTGAACATGGGCCTGTTGTGCCTGTACCAGTCCATGATATAGTCATCACCAAGGACTTTGTATGTGACTCATGGCTGGTACTGTCTGTATGTGGCATAGCTCCTTCGTGGCCTATATATGGGCCCAGAGCCTCTGGAGTTTGCCCTGGTTTCAGTCGCCCTTTTAATAGGCAGTAATTGCGTGGCACTAAGTGACCTGTACTAACCCTTTTGTGCAGTACTAACATGCTGAATATCACACTGCACCAATCTGCATGGTTCTGCCCCCACCTTTGCATGCTGCATACATTACCTCTGTGAAGGGAGCAAATAGTTTTAATGTGCGCAAAGTTCCCCTTTGAATATGGGATTTTGGTACAAGCTGGGTGCAAACCAGGCACAACCACTTTGTGCCTGGTGAAAAGCTTTGAATATCTGGCCCCTGGTGAGGAATTCCAGGATCTATAGGTATATGAGTTCTGACCTAGAGTTTATTTCCTGAGAGGCAACAATAATATAGCGGCCACACTGGGCTAGCCCTCGAGTACAGCAGTCTAGGATTTATTATTTCAGTTATTTATTTAGTTTATTTGTTAATTTTGTCATGTGTAATTAAATGTTTTAGTTTGTTCGTTTACGTACATTTTAGTAGGGTCCAGAATTGCAGTAATAGCACTCTGTTTCAGTTGCGGTTTTATTGATGGCTTATTGTTTAGAGCACCAACCTTCATAACATTTCATTATATTATGTTTGGCTGCTGGCTGCTAGTTCGTGTTACTACGCTTAAGGACTTTACTAACTGGCATGAATTCTGTGGAGAGAGACTGTGTCCTCGCCATTACAAGGGTCTGGAGTGAAGCAGGCTACCAGGAGTGGAGTGGAGTGGTTTCGGCCTGTGGATTCGTTTTTCTGTGGCATTTTCTGCATTGGGGGTGATGTATTTGGCTCTTGAGATGCAATGCAGCTGAACTGAGGGTCTGTTGGTCCGTTCCACTTCGGGCAGTGAGTGGTGTACTGAGAAGAATATGGTCTACTGTGTGGTGAACTGAGCGAGCCAGGCCTACTTGTCCCGAGGTGGGTGCCTAAACACAGCTTTTCCCACTGGGGGGGATCAGGTGGTGCTGACTGGAAGATTGGCTCCTCTTTTAGATTGTCCAGGGTCACCGTGGGCTGCCTGGCTAGGTCGGGAATGCCCTGGTGACCTAAGTGGCGGAATTGCGTGATTTGGGTGCCTGCCGTGGGGTCGAGATAGGCCTAGGCGCATAAGACTTGGCAGACTTCTACTGATCCAATTTTCTCAGGGAATCTGATTTTGCCTTTAGGACCTATCTGGATGTGCTGCCTTTTTTTTTTTTTTTTTTTTTGCCCTCCTCGCTGCACCAGGATCCTTTCTTCTGGGTGCCCCTAGGTCGTGCACGCTCCCATAGTCCCGCCCCAGGTACCTCCCTCCGGGTACTGTAAGCCTGTCCCCATCCTGCCTCAGTTTGCCCCCCAGGCTTCCCCAGCCCTCTCTCAGTCCTTAAGCTTGTGTCGGAAGGCCTCGCCAGCCCAATCTATGGAGTCTGGTTATGGGTGTTCTCAGGTCAACCGGGTCCCATCTACGGGAGCCTGGTGCAGGGTTTTTCCGTTTTTCTTGTCTCCCTACCCTCAGGACTTCCACACACTAGGGAAGCCTAGGGGCAAAACACATCATGATGTGCTGGCGCTCCGGCTCCCGGTAGATATCCTCCCACCCTGCTGTACGCAGTCTCGCTGCACCTCCACCTGTGGTCACCCAGGTAGCGGTATAGCAGCAGGACTTGCATCCCACCCCACCCAGAGGAGGAGAGTAGCCACTGGGCACTCAATCCTCCTCCTCCTCCAGCCAGCCCTCCAGCTGCCCGAGTCCGTTCCCGAACCCGGGTCACTGGCACCACGAGCAGTAGCCCTACCGCTGCGCTGGTGGGCCGGCTTGGATGTGCTGCTTGAAGATCTATTTGGATTACCGAGCAGAGGATTGGATGTGGGACCTCTCCTTGACTGTTATTAGTTTAATATGATCTAAGCTGGTACTATATTATTAATTTACTAACTAAGGAGGCAGTGAGAGGGCCTCTTTTGATCTTGTTGCTATTGTTTAATTCAGTGGCAATGTGGCTATGAGAGGGCTACATTATATGGACAGTATTATTGATGAAGGGGTGGTGAGAGCTCTCCTTTTCTCATTGTAAACATTTTATGGAGCTTTGGTGCGCTCCTTGGACAGTTAGAAAGGACTGAACATCGAACACCGAGCTTACCCTGGGACAGTGTTTATGTACTGGACAGTAAATTATTAACAAACATTGTCTCATTAAATTGACTAGAGTGTGCTTTTGCTGCCTTTGTTTGTTGCATTCTGTTATTATTTGTGGGGTTAAAGTTAGTTTATTGTATGAGTGGGGGAGTGGGAGTGTAGGGTTATTTATTATTTTAGATTGATTTTGTTGTTTAAACCCCATCCTCTCTGTGAGAGAGAGAGAGAGAGAGAGGAGTTTTTTGAAAAGGTGGGCTTGATTTTGTGTTTTTTAATTGTTTTTATTATTTTATTTTTATTCAATCTTCTATCAAGTGAGAGATGATGGAGAATTGAACTGTCTGTTAACTGGTTGGGGTGTGGTTTATTTATTTACTTTGATAATTGTTGGGAACTTTGGGCTTGAGCATAGATCTTAAGGTTTTGGGGGTAGTATTATGTGTTGGTAGTCTTTCCCCGGACGTGTGCTATTCATCCTCTGAACTTCACAACCTCCCCCCATTTGTCTCCCCCCTTTGCAGTTTCCAACCTATCAGTGCTGTAGAGTGCTGGGTATTTCCCGTCGGGGGGGATGGGCAGGGGGTTGCGAACGGCAGAGAATGAATGAGTGGAGCTCTCACATTGGGGTTGTTAGGACCAGGAGATGCCCTGGGGTGAAATGGTCTCTGGAACGTGGTCCTCCATGTCTGGTTTCCATACCCAAGGGCACCACCATTGGTGGGCAGGTAGCTCCAGGGGGCCCTAGAATCCTGTTCAACTCAAGCAATGTTATGCAATGCCAGATCCATTAAAAACAAGACTGCAATTATTGCAGATCTTGTCAGGACAGCTGATCTGGTTTGCATAACTGAGACCTGGCTGGATGAGAATGCCAGCCCCACTTTGGAGGTTGCGATTCCGGCTGGGTACTCAGTGATACACTGCTCGAGACTGGACCGCTGGGGGGAGGGTAGTGGTCTGTTTAAAAACTGAACTGGGCCTCACAAGTGTACCAGTTGAGGCCAAGTCATTTGAGTGTACCGTAGTAGCAGGTGTAGGCTCTAGGATTGCCCTCATCTACCGTCCACCCCGGGATGAGAAGCGATTCCTTAAGGAAGTAGCAGACTTTGTCATCGACATAGCATTTGAGTCACTGAGGCTGATGGTCCTGGGCTACTTTAATGCCTGGGTCAATGACTAACTCTCGCAGTTTGGACAGGACTTCCTCCAGTTGATGACATGACTGGGCCTTACACAGACTGTTACCTTTGCTACTCATAAACATGGTCACTCTCTTGACTTGGTTTTCCTTCTGGGAATTGATGCCTCCAATCTAGGGGAGGAACTGGTCAGATGGTCCGATCACTACACTGTGAGGTTCAGTTTTTGCACCCCCTTTTATAGGCCGGCCCCTGTGGAGATGGTCAGATACTGCCTTTTACGGGATGTGAGCCCTGATGGCCATGCGGCGGTACTTGATCTATTGGCAATTCCTGAGGCATGTGGGAGCCCAGAGGGCCTGGTTCAGACCTATAATAAGGCTATTACTATGGTCCTGGATTCTATCACTCCTATCCATGTTTGTCCTCTCTCCCTTCGCCCTCGGTCCCCTTGGTTTGATAGGACCTTGAGGGTGTTACGGCGACTAGGATAAAGGTTAGAGCGTTGGTGGCGGAAATCCGCCCTGGAGGCCGACCATCTTAAATTGATGGAACATTATCAAGTCTATCAATCAACAATCACCGGTAAGAAGGCAGAGTTCTTGTCCGGGGAGATTGCTACTACTCAGAACCGACCAGCTCAGCTCTTTCGAATTGTGGACAGGCTGTGCAATCCGGCCTGTCTTCAGTCCCGAAGAGCCTTTTCACAGTCTGAGTGTGATGAGCTCGCTTGGTTCTTACAGATAAAATGGCTGGCATCAGGGCGGAGATCCAACTGGCACACTCTGTGGGAGCTGCTAGTGATTGTTGTCCAGTCACTCTCTTCCTCGCTTTGCCTGGAGTACCTTCGACCGGTTGGAGTCCGAGGATGTTATCCGGATTGTCCATGGTATGCACCCTACGTGCTGTAGTTTGGATACAGGCCCAACTTCCCTGATTCTGGGTTGTTGTGACATCATTGTTCGGTCCTTGCAGGGATAGTCTGGTGTTCCCTTGAGTCGGGTGAGTTCACTAGCTCCCTGAAGGAGGTAGTGGTGACACCTCTCCTGAAGAAAGCTTCTCTAGATTGAGGCTGCCCTGCTAACTACAGACCGATCTCTAAACTTCCCTTTGTGGGGAAGGTGATCGAGAAGGTGGTGGCACTTCAGCTGGAGAACCATTTGACCATCCATGACATCTATGAACCTCTCCAATCTGGTTTTCATAAGAGGCATAGTACTAAGATCACGCTGGTTTGGGTGCTCAATGATCTCTTGATGGCGAGAGATCAGAAGCGCCGCTCCATCTTGATACTTCTTGATCTCTCCTCAGCTTTTGACATTGTGGACCATGGGATGCTAACTGAGCACCTGAGGTTCATCTGTGGCCTGTCTGGTACAATTCTCAGGTGATTTAAGTCCTTCCCCACTGGCAGAATGCAGAGGGTGGTGTCAGGAATTTTTTCCTCTGACCCATTCTCTCTGCCATGTGGGGTCCCTCAGGGTTCAGTGTTGTTCCCCATGTTGTTCGCGGTGTACATGCTGCCCCTCAGAGACATTGTAAGACGGTATGGGCTGAGGTTTCACTGCTACGCTGATGATACCTAGCTCTACCTGTCTTTCGCACCTGACTAGAATTGTGCGCTTTCGGTATTTAACAACTGCCTTGCTGAAATCCAGGATTTGGATGAATTCCAGCTGGCTGAAGTTGAACTTGGGAAAGACTGAGGTGATGGTTGTGGGTCTGGGTCACCGGATAGAGGGGTTGGGGGCTGGTCAGCCTACTGGGCTTTACTTGGGGGGGGTCCCATCTTCTTGCCTCTGAATGGGTGCAGGACCTGGGGGTGATTCTTGATGATGGGCTGACACTTCGATCTCAGGTGTCGGCAGTCACCAAGTCTTCCTTTTATCATCGGAGGAAAATCACCAGGGTCAAGCACCTAGTTCCGTCTGGCGATCTTTCTACGCTGATCCTCACCTTTGTGACCTTGCGCCTTGATTACTGCAACTCCCTGTACCTAGGGCTGCCGGGGGTTGATATCCACTGCTTGCAGCTGGTGCAGAATGCTGCAGCCCAGTTCTTGATGGAGACCCCTCAAAGTGTGTCACATCACACTGGTGCTGTGTGAACTGCACTGGCTGCCTATTCAGTGGCGGATCATCTTCAAGGTCTGGCTTCTGACTTATAAGGCCCTACATGGATAGGGCCCAGACTACCTGAAAGAGCTCCTGTCCCCCTACTGTCCCGGGCGACCGCTCAGCTCAGCTGATGAGGGGTTGCTAGAGATTCCAAAGGTATTTCTAAAGTCATCGGGGGCCCGTGCATTTATGTATGTGGCTCCAGCCCTGTGGAATTCTCTACCCCATCAGCTACAGGAGTGCATGACTGTGGGGGGTTTCAAGCAGGCTCTGAAAACCTATTTGTGGCACCAAGCCTCCCTGAATTGATTCTACTTATATCTGTATTATGCTTTTATCATTTTATCCTGTTTTTATTGTTTTATTTAAATTGGCATGTTAAAGCACTTTGGCAATTTGAAAGGTGTTATATAAATAAAGATTATTATTATTATATATTATTATAATAAGGAGTTATGTGCCATACCCCTTGTTGAGTGTTTGTTATCAATGAATCTAAACTTGCACTATAGTCCTGGAGTAAGTAGCCCGAGTATACTGTAGAATAGACTAATGTCGTATATTGTATATTTTGCGCTTTCTCAATCAGCTGTTCATGCTAAATAATTTTTGTGGTCTGGCATCTATACGCTTGATAGTACTGTTCTACAGAACAGCTTCTACAGTATGAAGGTAACTTTAGCTATGGTAATTATCATAATTGACAGCTAATTGAGTGCAGGCTGTCACAGTCTCTTTTTTAATGTTAAAAAGGCCCTCTGTGTCCTGCATTCATTTTGCTGCTGACCTCACTATGTATGGTGCTGTACTCTATTTCTATCATAATGCCCCTTCTGCAGTGGTTGGAGAGGTCTAAAGCTCAGAATGGTCCTTTTATTGATATCACAAAAATTACAACTGCTGCTCTGAGTTTGTCTGCAGATGTGCTGCTCCAAGTAATGGAACTGTACTATTCTACTGTGGCTTTCTTGCCCATTATGACTGAGTGAAACTGCTCACATAGGCTTTTTGAGTTCATTATTAATACATTTTTATGTTGCTTGCACGCATGTGCAAGAACCATAGTGACATCATCGGAGTTTTCGGAGGTGTGTCAGCCCCTCTTCCAATGCAGTCAGTGTGTTTGCAGGTGCGGCCCCAGTTCCCCAATCACTGCTGCAGCTGTCTATGACAAGCTGAAAATGCAGTGGCATACAATTGAAAGGGAGAGCTCCGCTTGAGTGAGCAGAGCTCTCCCCCCCCGTCACACACACACACACAGGCGCGCACGCACCACACTGGGTGCTCATGCGTCTCCCCCCACACACTGTACGGCCAATCCCCCGTCGGCTCCAATGCCAGAATATGGTGCTTGCTCCCTCAGATATCATATCTGACTCAGCCCTGTCGGAATATGCACATGTTGCCCGAATTTAGTGTGTGCTTCCTCAGATAATGCTATAAAACTAATGCAGTTCAGTTGCATTTTATTTTCCCAATATTCGCTGATTGCGCTAAATCTGCAAAAATTATATAAAACTGACATTGGAAACCAATGCTACTTTCGGTTGACCATCTCAAACAGCTTGCTTTCATTTGACTGCCCCCTTAAAAAACAAAAATTCATACAGTAAATTCTGTTCCATGACATTAAAAACATTGCAGTCATTTCATGACTGTAACAAATCAAGTTTTCAGCATGTGCCTCCTGTACACCAATTGCTGGAAACCTGTTCAATGTAGTAAAGAAACTGTTGTCATGATAGAAGAAGTTCCACATAGAGCACCAACAATTACTGTATTTTCACATTATCACTTCTATTGGAGGACTTGAGTTACAGAATTAAAACCATGGAGCTACTTGCAGGTTTATAATTGTACATGGAAACAGTACAAAGGATAAAAATACAGGGTTACAGTTACTGAATTAGGGGATAGCACAGCAAGGGAAGTATAGCCTAACATTAAGAGGGTAAACGGTAAAAAAGGAAAAAAAATTATGTCAGGCGGAAACACGGAGACATAGCTAGCTGCCCAATTACTCATGCCACAATCCCACAGCATATCTGTTTATTATTTCAAACTCAGTCAGTCTTTTATCAAGATTTACTCTCGCAATCCCGAAGGTCAAAAGGGTCAATAACAATAATATGTTCATGGTTCAATGAATCCACACGTTGGTTTAACTATAGGGTTTAGAGGTATACTGGATGACCCTTATCTGCCGACAATTTCTATGTTTCTATGATATAGAAACTCATTCATACCAAAGCCTGAGTTAAGATACAGTATATACCCAATTAAACCAATGTGTTGCATCATTACACCATGCGCGTATTATAGATATAGACATTTTTGGGTTGCAGACATACATGAAGATAATTGAATGATGGAGTCTGGAATAATTATACAGATATATGGGACTATGGTGTGCATTAATGCTTTTCTGACATTCACATTTGTTTCTACTTTATTAAATAAGGTTTGTGACCATTCAGTATTGGAGGGGTAAGGGCTGATAAAAATAATGAACAAGTTATGTCAAATCATTTTGAAGTAAAAATTGTGCATTTTGTGGGGACTTATCAATATGTTAGAAACAAAATGAAATGCTGTTCCACACAATCAACACAGTACCTTTACAGACACTTCATTTTTCAAGTCAGCAATTGCTAAAGGGTTATTTTTAGTGTGCCTCTGTGTCGCGGTGTTATTTTTTGACTTTTTAAATACAGAGTAGTACAAAGAATAGACGTCTGTTTCCTCTCTGTTGTCTTTTCTTTCCAGTTCCAAATTTTGCTGATTTATACGTTTAGTAGACCCACAAGCAATTACAAAGTGGAGGCAGAACATGTCAATTTCAGTGCTTTCCTGGTTATCTGGCTTACTGGCTAGCTAAGTGCTATGGCCTGCTTGATTTCACTTAAGTGGTAAACTTCCGGAGTTGTAAAGTACAGGTATTATAATAACAGCTCTACTTTACAACTCTGCTGGGAGGCATATAACAAAGGCAGCTGTTTCTTTGCTCTGAAGCACAGCATGTGTGAATGACCATTGAAATAGTCTATGGCAGTTAAGTGCTACCTTTTCCAAAAACAGCCTTAAATATTGAGAAACAACTGCCACATTATAGAAATCAAAATCTTAATAATGGTAAGACAACACTCGGATGCCTTCAATTAGGAAACATACAATTATTATGGCTATTTTTCAATCCAGAATGAAAGCTATCCATTGAAATATTTATTTTCAGGAGTAAATGTCACATACTGTATGTACGAAATGACATCTTAACTGAAAAAAGCATGGGGGAGGATAGGAAACTGTGCCCAGGGTTGGCGGAGAAAGGAAGGTGTGACTGTGAGGATGACAGCAGGACGCTGAGGAAATGAGGTATGGGGTGTAGTTGGGTTCTTTGGTAGGGGTTAGAAGTGTGCAAGTGGGGGGGGGATGGTACACTGAGGGTTAGGACCAGTAAAAGGCTCTCTCAGACGCTATGTTTCTCTGACACATTCTTATACATATTGAGCATGTTCATCAGACTTCAGCAACTTCAATCCGTATAAATCAGTGGCCATGGTTACATATTTCATATTTCTTTGCAACTTTGGTGTATGATTTCTAAATGTCATTAATACATTCACAACAAAATGCCCGTGCCTGTGTGTGTAGGTATTCAGCCCAGGTGTGCAAAATATGTATATAACTCTTGCTTTTCTACTTTCGGTGAAGAAGTTGTACTATTTTCCCACGTTCATTTACATCACATTGTGGTTTACATACTGACTGCTCATAAGAATTATTTAATAAAGTCAAAAATTCTGAATATAAGAAAATCTGTTACTCACGCCACAATCCCCTAGCATATTTATTTATTATTTCAAACTCAGTCATTCTTTTATCAAGACTTGCTCCCTCAACCCCGAAGGTCAACAGGGTCACTATCAATAATATGCTCATGGATCAATGCTTCAGCACATTTGTTTAAGTATAGGGTTTTAGGGTTCACTGCATGGCTCTCATAACCCTTATCTGCCGACAATTTCTATGTTTCCATGGTATAGAAAATCATTCATGCCTACACCTGACTTAACATATATGCACATTTAAACCCATGTCTTGAATCATTACACCATGACCATATTATAGATATAGACATTTTTTAGTTTCAGAAGCAAATCAAGACAAATGAATGCTGGAGTCTGAAATACATATACAGATATATGGGATTACGGCGTAAGTTATTGATTTTTCTAGTAAAGAGTAGTACAAAGACTTGATGTTTCTTTTATCAAGATTTGTTCCCGTAACCCAGAAGATCAAATGACAGTATTATAAATATAGATATTTTTTGGGTCGCAGAAGCAAATCAAGACAAATGACTGATGGACTCTGGAATAACTATACAGATATGTGGGATTATGTCGCGAGTTGCTGACTTTCTTCATTTCACATTTTTTGCTACTTCATTAATTAAGGTTTATGACCATTCAGTATTTGAGTATTCAAGGCTGAAACAAATACATTAAATATAATGACAAATCATTTTTAAGTAAAAATTATGAATTTTGCAGGGAATTAACAATATCTTCAAAACATTAAATGCAGTTGTTTTTAACCTACAAAGAATTGATATCTGTTTCATTTCAGATGTCTTATTTTTACTGTTCATGTGCACTCTGTTGATTTTTTAATAAACAGTACTACTTTATGTTCATTTCTGATTACTGTATTTGCAACTTTACAATGAAGCTCTCTTCCAGAAAGACGATTTCAGGACAGAAGGGCAAGAAGGGGATCGTGAAAACACATTCTGCGTCAAAATCTAACTCTAAAGAAGCTGCACTACATGTGCATCGTAGAAAACATAATTTACTCAAAATCATGACGAAATCATGTGGGTACCACTGACATTAAAGCTTAGCTGTGTAGCTCCAATCTATGCAGTGTCTCTCTATGATCACCCTTCCTCCTTCCAAAATCAACCTGATAAATTACATATAATGGCAAATCCTTTCTAAGTAAAAATTATGAATTTTGTGGGGAACTAACAATATCTTCACAACATAAAATGCTGCTCCACTAAGTCAACACACTCCCTTTACAGCAACCTCATTTTTCAAGTGCACAATACCTAAAGGGTTATTTTTACTGTGCCTCTGTGTTCTGGTGCTTTTTTCCCTCTTTTTTCATAAAGAGTTCTACAAAGAATTGATGTCAATTTCCTTTTAGAGGTCTTTTATTTTTATTGTTTTACAGCAACCTCATTTTTCAAGTGCTCAATACCTAAAGGGTTATTTTTACTGTGCCTATTTGTTCCGGTGCTTTTTTTCCTTTTTATCATGTTGCTTGCATGCATGTGCAAGAAACATTGTGCCATGATCCGAGTTTTCGAAGGTGTGGCACCAGTCTTCCAATTCAGTCAGTGTGTTTGCAGGCATGGCCCCAGTTCCCCAATCACTGCTGCAGCTGTCTATGACAATAGTTGAAAATGCAGTGGTCATACAGTTGAAAGGGAGCGCTCCACTTCAGTGAGCAGAGCTCCCCCTTCCACACACACACACACACACACAAGCAGACTGCGTGCTCATGGGTCTTCTCCCTCCCCCCCACACTGTACAGCCGACAGGGTGCCCAATCCCGTCGGCTGCACGCAAAGCATCCAGGTGCCAAGCTGGGAGCCCACCCCAGCCTGGCAAAATGATGTTATGGCCAATGGGGGTGCCCAACCCCCCATCAGCTCCAGCCCCCCCAACAGCCTTCCAGCTGCCATGCTGGGAGCCCACCCCAGTGTGGCAGACGTCCCTCGTAGTCTTATTAAAAAAAACCTGTAAATAACAAAAACTGTCCCTCGGCACTTCTCCCTGGCCACTCCCACAACTTGCACCCACCCACTGCACACCCTGCCTCCCCACACCCCCCTTCACCCCATACTTACCTCCGGACCTCGGCGCAACGATCTTCGGTGGACTGGGAGCACATCTGCACTCTTCAAAGCCGACCGTGAACTGAGGAAATGCCGGTAAGCTGCATAATAGGATAGATAGGGTTTTTTTCAACTTTGCTGCATATCTCAGGCATTTTTTTGAATTTTGACACCAAATTTTTAACATGGGGTTTTTGGGACCCCTCCTCATGAATTCTATCACTTTCATGGCATTAATTGGTCCAAAAGGGTAATTTCATGGTCACTGCGCAAAATCACCTTTCGGGACTGATTAACAAAACAACAGTGCCAGTGTTCATAAGGTGGGCTCTCAAAAAGCCTATGTTGCAAATTTGGTGAAAAAAATTCCTAAAAATTACTGTTTAACAAGCGTGCATTGCGCAGTTCCTACGCACGCTCCTAAGTTCACAAATTTTTAATATTTGTACTCCGGATTTTCTACATTGCCATTTTACCACACCTCCTTATGAGCAGTACAGCTGTCATTTTTCACATCTCGCCCAAAATGTGTATCTGCGCATGTAGCACACAATGGCACAGTTGGTGTGTGAAATCAATGTATGGGACAGATTAAGAAAATCACAGTGACACTGTTCATGAGTAGAGGTCTTAAAATGGCTATATTTGAAAATTTGGGAAAAAATTCCTAAAATGACTGTTTACGAGCGTGCATTGCAATTCCTATACTGCGCTATCGTAAGTTCTAATTTTTAATATTATCACTCCAGATTTTCAACATTGCAATTTACCACACCCCTTATGAGCAGTACAGCTGTCATTTATCACATGTCACCCAAAATACATTTCCGCATGTGAAGCGACAATGGCACAGTCAAAGTAAATCAATGTTTGGGAGAGATTAAGAAAATCACAGTGACACTGTTCATGAGCAGAGGTCTTAAAATAGCTATGTTGAAAATTTGGAAAAATCCCAAAATGACTGTTTTAGGAGCATTTGTTGCGCTGATCCTACGCACACTAAGTTTGTGAATTTTCAATATTTTCACTCCAGATTTTCAACATTGCCATTTTACCACACCTCCTTATGAGAAGTACAGCTGTCATTTTTCACATCTCACTTCAAAACATGTTTCTGCCTATGTAATCTATATAATGGCACAGTCAGTGTGCTAAATCAATGTATGGGACACATTAAGAAAATCACAGTGACACTGTTCATGAACAGAGGTCTAAAATGGCTATTTTGAAAATTTGGTGAAAAAATTCCTAAAAATGACTGTTTTACGAGCGTGCGTTGTGCAGTTCCTACGCACGCTTGTAAGTTCACAAATTTTTACTATTTGCACTCCAGATTTTCAACATTACCATTTCACCACACCTCCTTATGAGCAGTACAGCTGCCATTTTCCACATGTCACCCAAAATGTGTTTCCATGCATGTAGCGCACAATGGCGCATTCGGTGTGCGCAATCAATGTTTGGGACAGATTAAGAAAATCACAGTGACACTGTTCATGAGCAGAGATCTTAAAATGGCTATGTTGAAAATTTGGTGAAAAAATTCCCTTCAGATGTTCTACAATGTTACTAATGAAGACATTGAACAGGACTGGCCCCAGGACCAATCCCTGCAACACCCCACTGGTCACCCCCTCTCCCTAGACTGCACCACATTTACCACCACTCTCTGCCTCCTGTCTGTTACCCGGTTTCTAACCCAGTTTACCACCCTTTCCCCCATGCCCAGCCTACCCAGCTAATTTATCAGCCTCCTATGTGGGATGGTGTCAAAGGCTTTGCTGAAATCAAGGTAAGCATTGTCCACTGCCCCACCCTGATTTACTTCCTTTGTCACCCAGTCAAACAAATCAACCAAATTTATCTAACATGATGTCCCCACTGTGAATCCATGTTGTCTATGGTACTGGGCTCTGATGGCTACTAGATGCCCCACTATCCTTTCTTTAAGCAATGTCTCCATGAACTTTCCCACTACTGAGGTGAGGCTGAATGGCCTATTGTTCCCCACCTTGTCCCTGCTGCCGGACTTGTCTAGAGGGACCACATGTGCCCTCCTGAAATTCACTCATGTTGAATGACTCAGTGGACATGGCTGCCAGAGGTACTGCTATCTCCCTTCGCAGTTCTCTTAATATCCTTAGGCATCTGCCATCTGGTTCCATTGCTTTGTCCACCTTCAATTTAGTGAGCTCCTGCAGGACTCTTTTGCCTTTGAATGGACTATTGTCCACCTCTTCACCCCCTTGGCAAATGCTGTACTGTTGTGGCCCTTGCTCTCCCACTCTTCTCTGAATACTGAACGGAAAGACACAGTGGATGTCTTGGGAGGAAGGCATGGAACTATGACTTCCAAGTACCTAAACAGCACATACAAGCAAGCAACATTCGGCATTGACAAATGCTTGTTTTAGTTGTGACACAGCCAAAAAACAGCAAATACATAGTGTCAATACTATTTTTCCTCTTGTATCGATACACTATGTCGATACAATTTTCTTTGTATTGTGTTGGCCTGCCAGGGAATAAAAAAACGATCCCCAACAACATGACAGGTCTGGTGTTCAACCAGGCCTGTTAGGGAATAAAAAAAATCTAACCCTCCATTCAGTAACATGACAGGTCCAATGGTCCAACACTACCTGCCAGGGAATAAAAAACAACTGTCGGTCTCTCCCCAACTATATTGCCTGTACATGCCCAATCTGCCCATTGGGAAATAAAAAAATCTGTCCTCCTCCCTCCCACTACCTGTTGGGTCCCATGCCCAACTTATTTATTTATTTATTGAAATGTTTCACCAGGAAGGCACACAGCGACAAGTCACTCGTCTCCCGGTGTGACCTGGGGGGAAGGGGTACAATAGGAGTGAGACATTAAACCTTCAAGTTACAAGATCAACATTAATATACAGCTGTAAGGCAGGTGTTACAAGCAGTGTTACAACAGTGTTGCACATTATAGGTAGAAAGAATGGACAATAATAATAAGTGCCAGGTTAATAAATAAACAAGTACTTATGTGAAAGAAATGGGGGAAAGGAGAGGGATGGGGAAGGGGAAGAGTCGTGTTCAAATTACATTCAAGTTACAAGATCAACATTAACATACAATTGTAAGGCAGGTGTTACAAACAGTGTTAAAACAGTGTTGCACATAATATGTAGAAAGAGTGTAAGTGCCAGATTAATAAGTAAACAAGTGCTTACGTGAAAGAAAAGGGGGAAAGGAGAAGAAAGGGTAAGGTCGGGGGAGGGGGAAGAGTCATGTCCCTGGAGACCCCTTCAGGATGCAAGGAATTTTGCAAGGGGACTGGGGGGACTAGAGAAAAGGGGATAAGCAGTGCCCCAGATAGATCCCTTCAGGATGTGGGGAACCCTGCAAGGGGGCTATGGGGCTAGACAGAAAGGGGGGATAAGGCTGTAGTGATTTAAAGAGGGAGGAGAAAGACAAGAAGGAGGTGTGGCTTAAATGCTAGGAGGGGGAATAGGACCTAACCCAAGAGAAGACCCTTCAGGATGCGAGGTACCCTGTCAGGGGGTCATGATGTATAGACCCATGGGGAGCATTTGGGGTCTCTTATATTGTGTGAGAGATCAAGGGAGGCCAGTAAGGGGGAGCAATTTAGCCCATGTATTACACCAAATGGAGATAAGGAGGAGCAGCAGCAAGGCAGTGAGTAGAAGGTGTAATAGGCAGGGTAGTAAAATACTGCTCTTCCTATGCTCATCCACTTAGGTCACAGTGAAGTGTTTAAACACTGCACAGGAATCTTGGGGCTTTTGCTGCTACCAGCCTGTTCAACCATCTCTGCCTCCTCCAGCCCACAGTGCACTAGTGTGAGAGATTGGACTGAGGGGGACCAATGGGAGACTGATGCCAAACACTTCCGAGGCTATAACCCCAAGTGCTTGTGATTCCAGCTCTACCACCCCACTCTACCTCTCTTGCACTTTCTTTCTCTCAGTGCTCAATCTCAGCTCTGCAGTCATCCCAACATGCACTTAGAGATCACATTGCCATGTATGCTCCAGCCAATCCTGCTGCACAACAGAATGGTATGGTGACCTACCTGACCCATCAAGGATTAACAAAAATCTGTCCCTCATCTGCAAACTACCTTTGGGAAATAAAAAAAAAATCTGCCCCCCCCAACTACCTAACACGTCTGGTGCCTGTGACAAGGAGATCCTGCCACTCTTGAGGAATGACCTTTTCTTAAATCTGTTGCAACAGTTCTTTTATTTCTTAGTCTAATCTATCCTTTCCAATTTCTAGTCCATATGGTTGGCCACCTATGGGCACCCTTCCCCTTCCTTGACTATGCTATAGTGCCCTCTTTAATTTTCCTTTTCCCTCTCAAGTCCTCATACAGGAAGGTTATTGTGGTAACCTTCAAAATGATGTAAAACAACAGGCTGTGTTCCTCATTGTTGGATTTGGTATGCAACAGCACTATGTCATAAAACATCTTAATGTATTTGCCTTATGTGTATGAAACCTATAAACATTGAAAATACCATGGCACTAGGTGTTTTTGATAAAGGTAAAACATTACTTGGTGACTATATTATAGAATTAAGTTACCAGGGTAGAGATATCAGAAAACCCCATTCTGTTGTTTAAATGCATGTAAATTACAGATTGGTTGAGAGGCCCTTTGGCACCATGCATTCCTGCTTTAAGCTGAACCAGCCTAAAAGTTCATGGTGATTTGCATATACATCCCATGATGCTTTGCATTATGGGGTATGTGTGATGTTGTGTTTCTTTGAAACCTGGCTTTCTTGCCAGTGCCCTTTGGGATAACCCTTACTTCAGTACTTGTGCACTGAGGTTATTTGTCTTTAGCTTGTTTTTGAGTTTTTCTTTTTTTGAGCTCCCCATCACCCAAACACACAAGACCAGCATAGAGAATGAAATTATTCTTATTAAAGAGAGAGAGAGAGATCAGTAGATCAGTGGGTGCTGACTAAATGCAGAGGAAAGACATGCACAGTCTGTTGTGGCAAACTGATGTATTGAAGATGGGATATGCCATTGCTTAAGATTATCCCGTGTTTTAAATAAACATTACACAGAGATTGTGTGTTGAACCTAAAGTTCTGTGTCTGGTCCATCTGTTATCCCACAACCCCTCCACAGTGCCCAACATAATCTGTTGTAGCTTAAAAAAATTGTCCCTACTCCTCCACCCAACTACCTGACAAGTCAATGGTCAAGATCTGACTGTCAGGGAATAACCCCCCTCAACAACTTGATGAATCCCAAGCCCAACCTGGATTGTCAGGGAATAAAAAATATCTGTCCCTCTCACCCCACCACCTGACAGGTACAGTGCCCAACCTGGTCCCCTAAACATCTGTCTCTTTTCCCCCCATTACCTGATGGGTCTGGAGTCTAACCCAGACCATCAGAGAATCAAACTAATGGTGATATGGAGGGGTGGGCTATATGTGAGTGGTGCTGGGAGGATGAAAATCATTGCTTGGGGTGGGGTGGACTTGATTCACTGTGTACGGTGTAGGGACCATTACTGAAAAGGAGTGCAGCTGCATCAAAGCCCTCCATGTGGGCACAGTATACAAAAAAATCTATAGAACTGACATTGGATGTGGTCCTCATATAACCACAATTATAACAGTGGGAGTGGTGAGACAGTACAGCCTGCTACAAAAATAAACAAAGATAAAACATAAAAAAAGGAAAACCAGCTTTGTAGGTATCAGCCAAATCTGGTTTTATTTATTCATCGTCAAATATTTTAATATTTTTACCAGGAAAGAAATACTGAGCATATAAAAGCACATCTCCAGATGTGTGTGTGTGTGTGTGTGGGGGGTGGTGGTAGGGGAAGTTAGGTACAGTAATATCTGACTACAATGTGTAATAAATAAGATGCCTAATATAAAACAAAATTGTATAAAACTGTAAGATACAGTTGATAGATGAGTGAAACATAAACAAAGAATGAATTTACATTGGCTATAATGAAACTGACATAAGTCCGGCTTCTGGTTCCAGTCCACGAGAGGATGAGAGCCCGAACTCTTCACGCACAGCCAAACCAGGAAAAAATAACCTCTCTAATGTGAAAAAAACTCATCTGTAGCTAATATATCATAACATGCCAAGAGGGAATAGGCATACAGAAATCCTACCTCCTAAACTCACGACTGAAACAGCCAAGGAATCGCAAATGGAGCAGTCTGATATGGAACCCGATCCAGAGATCACCGACACACAGGCCACCAGACCTAATACGAGCATGGGTCGTACTCCAGGAAATCAAAACAGAAAAAATCTAACTCGATACTATTTACAATGAGCTTTGCTCCTTTAGTACAGAGATTAAGCAGCTCTACGGTGAGATTAGGAAGGACATCATACAGCTTGAGCAAAGAGCAAACGACACCCAAGGTCAGATCAGATCACGGCTAACGAAAATCGCATGGATGATTTAGAGAATTTGGTCGAACAACTCCAGGCACAACAAGAAATAATAGAGGAAAGGCAGGAGGAGATGGAAAGCCATGCCAGCAGAAAGAATATAAGAGTGTATTGCATACCCGAGGGGTTGGAAAGAACTGATAGAAAGGACTTTCTGGGCACTATACTGAAAACAGCTCTCGAGCTGCCACTGGACTTTAACCTTGAATTTGAGCGAGTCCATAGAGCCCTTTAAGGACCTAATTTCTAAAACTGTCCCTAGAATCTTAAGTGATAACCCGAAGAGCACTGTAACCGATGCAATTCGCTGGGACACACTCAAGACTGTCCTCAGAGAGGAAACTATAAAATTTGCCACTCATAAAAACAGACTAGGAGAGAAAGAGCTGACTGACCTGCAGAAAGAACTTAATTATTTATAGGATTTTCAACACAAAGGAGACAAGACAAGATGGTCGCCCCTCATCTAAAAAGTATAAAGCAAAAAATACTGGACCTGAAGTTGGACCAGCAGATGCTCTACCTGAGGCTTAATTCTCACAAGGGTGGGCCGAGAGCGGCACAAAATTTAACTAGAAATTTAAGAGGGGTTAGATCATTTACCAGGGTATTAAACCTTCATGATTCAGAGTCAGGACACATCTTACATCACCCCCAGACTATCAGGCAGGCTATGACTAGATTTTATGAAAACTTATATAGAGAAGATACCAATCCCCAAGCTCACCAAATCAGAAATTATTTTAACCACCTAGCACTGCCTAAGTTAACCGAAATGCAATCCCACATGCTTCTTGCCCCTATAACTAATGAAGAGATAGAATCCATTGTTAAAAACGTCAAAACTATGAAGGCTCAAGGCCCTGACAGATACCCAATGGAATTCTACAAAAACGTTCGTCGGGTTCTTTTCCCCACACTCTCTGAGACCTTATCAGAGCTGCAACAAGGAAAGCCTACTCCCCCCTCATGGCACTATGCAGAAATAGCAGCCATCCTCAAACCTAGAAAACAGCCCCACTATCCCAAATCATATTGCCCCATATCTAAACTGAACTGCGATTATAAAATATATATGTCTATCCTTGCTCACAGATTGGAAAACCTCCTCCCTGCTCTTGTGGCAGGAGATCAAGTAGGGTTTATTAGGAAGAGGCAGACCTGAGATGCAGTGAGACGCACCATCCTCATAATGGAATATGTAGCTAAACAGAACATCCCCTTGACATTCCTAGGATTAGATGCCGACAAAGCATCTGACAAAGTTAATTGGGCCTTTTTGTGGGCAACCCTGGCAAATTTCGGATTCCCAGAAAAATTCATTCGGCAAATTCAAAATGTCTACGATTCCTCAAAAGCATACTTAAAAATGGATGAAGCCTTGTCAGAATCTTTCTCACTCTCAAGAGGAACCCGTCAGGGATGTCCCATGTCCACTTTATTATTTGCTCTATACCTTGAACCCCTGGCTATAAGTATTAGAACTTTGCCCAATATAACAGGCCTCGTAATGGGAGATATCCACCACAAAATTAATTTATATGCAGATGATATACTGCTTACGTTTACCAATCCTAAAGCCTCTATCCCTGCAGTCTGGTCAAACCTGGATCACTTCGGATGACTAGCAGGATATAAGATCAATAACACTAAGACAGAGGTGCTAACGTATGCTTTCTCCCTTTCCCAGATCTTAAAAGTAACTATCCCTTTAAATGGAATAAAATCACCATGAGATATTTAGGGATAAAACTCCCATACAATCTAACCCACTTAAAACATGTAAACTTCGAGCCTATTATCCAACAAATAATGAAAAACCTTGTAGAGTGGACAGAGCTACCTCTCAGCCTATGTAGCCGTATAGAAACCATTCAACAAAACATTATCCACGAATTCTCTTCTTTTTACAAACCCTTCCCATAGCTCCAGCTAAAACTTATTTTCAAACTTGGAATAAAATAATCTCTCGAATTATATGGAGAGGAAGTACGCCTTGACTTAAATTTTCAGTACTTCAATTAGCCAAATTGAAAGGAGGGTTAAACCTGCCCGACCTTCATATCTATGCTGCAGCAACGCAATTACAGATTTTGCTGCATCATCTTAACCCATCTTGCCATGCTCCATGGAAAGAGCTTGAACAAACAATAATAAGAAAGCCAACTATACCCCCCCTGGCATTTGGAAATCCTCCAAAGTGTACCCCTATTATGCAGCTCCCCCCTTTATAGCAGAACCTTACAGACACTGGCTATCTGTCTTCAACTCACTTCTTCCATATTCAGAGAGACTTTATTTATTTTATTTTATTTATTTATTTCATCTAGGATTACAATACCGTTGAGCCGAGGCTCTTTTACAAAGGTTCCACGTCAGCGTGTGCAACAGTCATTATTTTCAGTTACAAACATATACTGTAGTCATTGACTTACAGACATGTAATAACCAGTACAAAGACATGAGCTATGAGCAAGACAAGGGAAGGAGGGTGGATGGGTGGGGGAGGAGGGTAGGAGATTGAGGGGGGTAGGAGGTGCAGGGGTAAGGGGAGTATGGGAGGTGGTTGGGGGCAGGGGTAGGGGCAGAGGAGTGGAATCACGGGGGGGAGGTGGGCAAGGGCGGGAGACAGTGCAGCCAGGGGGCCTTGTCAAGGGAATATGACAGGTAAGGTGCTAGGGGTGCAAAGACTGATTGTAAGTGCTGGGTGCTGGGGTATGAGCAGCTGGAACGATGGAAATGTTAAGATGCACAATCACAGGATACAAGCAGTAAGAGGTGCAGCTTGGACTTGAAGAGGCCGAGTGTTGGAGTGGTCGCTATGTCGCTGCCAAGAGAGTTGAGCCAGTTGGATGCCCGATAGGTGAATGATCTTTGTCCTTGGGTCGTGCAACATCATGGGATATGTAGTAGATGGGAATTGGATCTCCTTGTAGTGATGTTCCTATGTCTAGGCTTAAGGAGGGCACAGACACCAGGTGGGGCAAGCCCCATTATAATTTTCTTGGCCGTGATGCAGGTTTAGTATTTTATGCGTTTGTCCAGTTGAAGCCATCCAGACTGGGAATAAAGGTCACATGTGTGGGTACGGTGATGTGAGCCAGTGATGAGATGACAGGCCTTATTCAGGGAGGTTGCGATACTTTTGAGAGCAGTGGTAGTTGCAGACCCATATATGATAAGACCATAGCCTATGATGCTGACAATGGAGCATTGGACGGCCACTGACAGTGCTTCTGGGGTTAGGTGTTTCCTGTGCCAGAATGATATGCCTAACCTCGCATTGGCAGACTTTGCAACACTGCTGATATGGACAGCGTATGAGAGGTGTGGATCAAGGGTGATGCCGAGGTACTTGAACGATTGTGTTTGCTCTAGGATGGCTCCTTGTTCGGTTGCAATGAAGAGGTGGAGTTGTTTGTTTTTGTTGTGGGGGCTGCAGAAGACCATAGACTTGTTTTTTTTCTGATTGAGAAGCAGTTTATGATTTAGGAACCAGGATTTGATGGAGGAGAAGGCCCGCTGAAGTTTATTTTGTAATTGGATTGGATCAGGGTCCGAGGTGAGGATCACAGCGTTGTCGGCGTAGAGAATTATTTGTTCTGGGCAGCTGTCCGGTAGTGAGTTTAAGAATAGGCTGAAGAGGAGGGGTCCCAGAATGGAGCCCTGGGGGACTCCCGAGCGGACCGGTCTAGGGTCTGAGAGTGTATCAGCGATTCTTACTGTTTGGGACCATTCTTCAAGGTAGCTCTTAAACCAGCCAATGGAGTTGGTTGACAGCCCAGTGTTCTAAAACTTGACAAGCAGGAGGCGGTGATTGATGGTGTCGAAGGCTTTAGTTAAGTCAATGTCGATTGAGCCTAGCAGTTCACCGGAGTCAAGTGCATTGTGGATTGTGCCAGTGAATTCAAGTAGGGCTGTGGAGGTGCTGTGACCGTTGCAGAACTCGTGTTGTTGCTTGCACAGGATGTTGTATGTTTTCAGGTATTCTGTGAGCTGGTCTGAGACAATGCATTCTAGTGCCTTGGAGAGTGGGGGTAGTAGGGAGATAGATCTGTAGCTATCATGGGAAGTTTTGTCACCACTTTTATGGATTGGGGTGACAGTGGCAGATTTCCTTCTGTCCGGGAACTGGCTAAGGCTGAGGGAGAGGTCGAAAATTCTGGTCAGAGGACTAAGCACTTCATCAAGTGTGAGAGACAGGATTTTGAGATTGAGGGAGTCATTACTGAATCTTGATTTACCAAGGGCTTTGGTAACATATTTGTGTACTTGGTGAGCCTTGACTGCTTTGAAATAGAAGTGGGGGGAGCTGGTGGGAGTAGTGTTCATTGCGGACAGAGGGACTTCATCATCTTTGAAGTAGTCCTGGGAAGGTCAAGCGCTAAGGTTGGTAAAGGCTTTGTTAAAGGTATCCACAATGGTTTTGGATTGAGGGTTGTGGTTCCGTTGATGTTGAGTATTGATGGGGGTTTGGGTGGATTCGGTGAGTTCCTTATGTTCTTCCAGAATTCCCGACCATTGCCCCAGGAGTTTGTGAGGGCATGCTTATAGTAGGCAGACTTTATTTGCTGGATGGTTTTGGTGCAGTCATTGCGGGCACGTTTGTAGTTGTGGATGTCGTTTTGCCTTCCAGAGTTTCTGGCCAGCTCCCATAGGTGGTCTCTTGTTTTTAGCATCCTGAGGAGGTCA
Source organism: Neoceratodus forsteri (assembly GCA_016271365.2). Taxonomy (NCBI): domain Eukaryota; kingdom Metazoa; phylum Chordata; order Ceratodontiformes; family Ceratodontidae; genus Neoceratodus; species Neoceratodus forsteri. The sequence continues at coordinate 757,241,847 of CM057454.1, forward strand.
CCTGTGAGCCAAGGGTTACTGAGTGATTTTACTTTGCGTTTCTTAATAGGAGCATACGTGTCACAGGCCACAGTGAAGGTGTTTATGAGGTGGTCAAGGGCAGTGTTTACATTGGTTGCATTGAAGATAGGGGACCAGTCTTGATGGAGGAGGTGGAATTTGAGTCGAGGAAGGTGACCACTGGACAGAACCCTGCTGGAGATAGTTTTTGGCAGTTGTTTGATGAATTTATTTGACCAGGTGCAGCTAACAGGGGAGTGGTCGCTGAGAAAGTCAGGGAGGACATTAGTGTTAGATATCTACGATGGGTGACTGGTAAGGATCCAGTCCAAGAGTGTGCTGGTGCCAGTCCTGTAATTTTTCCTGGTTGGTTTATCTGAGACACCTAAATTTAGACTCTCAGTTTCTCCCTCAACAAACATTAGAGATAGCCAGATCATGGGCACCACATATTACATTTGTAGGGCAACTTGTTAGCCCCACAGGCATTATTTCCTTTACTTCACTTCAGCAGAAATATAAAATACCTCAATCCTCTAACCATTACTATCATAAACTAATATAATTGTGGATATGTAGGTATGTTAGACCTCTGGTCTTACACACATACTTTATATTTACTTCTAGTTACCTTATCCTGGGGAGGGTGGCAGGTTTATTTCATGGCAGTTCTATCCAGAATCCTTGTAAATGTTACTATGCAGATAGTAGTATGGTTAAATAGTGTCACAGTTTTGCTCTGTAGGTATTAGGAGACATAAGCCCTTTTACTTAGGATTTCATGACAAGTTGAATTCCTTTGGGGAACAATTGCAGTGACTGAAGTGAATAAAGGTTCACTAGGAGAGAGTGTGTGTGTGTGTGTGTGTGTGTGTGTGTCTGAGGGGGGGAGAGAAAGAGAAAAAAGGGGAGGGGAGAGAGAGCGACAACATCTCTTTAAAGCTATGTAACTCCCCCACCCACATTATGGTGATGTGGGGTGGGTTGGGGTGTATTGCTTGTAAGAAGAGGAGGAGAGAAATTAAATTTTTATCTCTTTTTCAGATTCCTTAGACACTTGTGGTACATCAAGTTGTTACATTCTCAGTGTATATTGACATCAGTACATGTCAGGCTACATGGTCTTAATTCCTTGAGGTTCCTCGACTAGAGTTTTTTGTTTGACACTAATATTGTCAATTTATATTTAAATTATCATTTATATAGTCCTGTCACTACACTAGAGGTTTTTGAAATTTCTTGGGCCTTATATCTAGCTTGAGAGTACAGCTGGGTGACAGGTCCAACTAGGTTTTTACACATCACACAGTATGCACTGATGTTTTTAACACAACTTTACTGGTAAATTCTTGTCTATAATACAGACATTAAAACTTCATGAGCCCTATAACAATCTTAGTTTGTCTTTAATCTGGGTGGGGGTTGCCTTTCAGTAATCACAGCCTTATACAAACTGTGACACTCATAACTTGATTTAGGAGTCATCTGCTTCAGCAGTGTTATCTTATGTCAATTAAATTTATATGTAGTAGGATTCTTTGTATGTGTGTTCCACCAAGCACCTTTGACCCAGGGTTCCTCGGGGCTGAGGGCAGTATGGTACTGTTAAACTTCTCTGACATCATCTTCTGTTTTTTTTTAAATGAGTATTTTAAACCAATGGGGATTTTTTCTGTTTTTTTTTCTGCATTATCTAGCTGTTATAAGTATTGTATTTTCTAAACAACTGCCCTGAGCTTCTGAAGAAGGACTGGTTGATCCTAAAGCTAGAGCACTTTGTTCTTGTTGTTACATCTATGTTGGTCCATTAAAAGGTATCAAATCATTTGCTTCTGGATCTATCATAAACTAAAAAACTTAATTTTATCCTATGAGGATAACTTAGCCAAGATAGCAGAATCGCCCTCTCGGTTATTAAATCTACTCCTAACAGCTATGGAGGGCCATGAACAATCCCATCTAACTAGCTACTTATATGAGGTTCTCAAGGAGTATGCTAAGGACTCCATGGAACACATCATGCAGGCCTGGGTAACAGAAATTAAGGACGATATTGACCCTGATCAGTGGCTCTCAAGCTCTCTTCTGGCAGTCAGAGTCCTTAACTCCTGTTTCTGGCAGGAATTTGCTTGGAAGACGAGAGTCCGTTTTTTTTAGATCACCCCATATAGTTGCTAAATACTATGGACCTGAACTGGGAAGGTGTTGGAGAGGATGTGGAAATACCAGGGCTACCATTACCCACATATTATGGGAATTCCCCTTATTGAAGCAATATTGGAAGGATATTCTGGAGGAGATACAGAATGTGTACGGCTATCCAGAACTTTACACCCCCACTTTTGTACTCACAGCTACCCCCACCAGGAATAAAAATTCCGAAAAGTATATTAAAGAAAACCACTATTCTTTTGCTGGTGGCCAGAAAGGCCATAACTAAGCTCTGGCACACTGGGTCTGTCCCCACGACAGAGAGCTGGAGAGCTTTAGCATATGAAATATACAATATGGATAGACTAACAGCAAAAGTAAATTCTCGAAATAAATCATTTAACACTTTTTGGCACACCTGGATGACATATCAACTAAACCACTACATGGACTTTGTGCCCTTACTAACCTTCTTCCTCTTATATTACCTTAACCTACACTATTATTCCTCCTATACCTTTTCTTGTCAGGCTATTCCTATCACTAATATAACGCACCTTAGTCTCCCTATCAAGTAGTTTCTCAGCTAACCCTTACTAAATTATAACTGGAACTTACCCACAGGGTAAATAAGACAACCTTCTCAATGTATTCCCTTTTATTCTAACATAATCTAACCCTGTCAACTCCATTTCTTTCTTTCTAATACCTCAGTCCCTATTTAGACAGCTCGCAGGAGCACAATCAACCAGAATAATTAAAAGCAACGTTCATAAAACCATATGAATGACACACTAGATCCACATAGGTTTTTTTAATTCCTTTATTTTCATGATCTATGTTTAATCTCCGATGTATGTCAGTGCTAGTATTTGATTTCTTTCCTTAGATGTCTCTGTAATAGAAAGAAAACATGCTGTAATGGATTGTAATATACATAATGTCTCACAAACTGTTAATATTGACAAAAATGTTAATAAAAAGTTCAATTGTAAAAAAAAATAAACTGACATAAGTATTGAACTACTTTTGGCACAAACTATGTGCAAAACCCAGATAAGATGGTGCCTAGAAGGGAGATTGAAGGGTGTTAGGATGACGAGTCACTTAGCAGTCAAGGGTAGTTACAAGAGTGATTAGAGAAGACACACAGGAGGGATTTTAGGGAGCAGAGGGAAGAGGCAGAGTGGACAGTAGGAGGAAGGGAAAACAAGAGCTTAGGGAAATGGAAGGAGAAAGCAGCTTGGCCAGCAGAAGATTTCATGTAAGGAAGGGTAAGGGATCTAGGGTCAAAGTTATGGAAGACGTATAGCTCCTGTCTTTTTGTGGATCCAGATTTGAGATCCTGCACTTCACTCTTATCCTGTTTTCACCTCTTTTGCCCAAAAGTCTACAAGTATGTCAGGTCTGCAAGGAATTGCAAGAGCCATCTTTGGTGGTTGTCTCTCATCCTCACATGCCTTTTGCAGGTAGGGGACGATCACTCCAACAGGAGGACTGGCAGCAGAACCTGCACTGCCCCTCTAGCTGGTCTGCCAGTGGGTGATCATCAGGGGCTGTCCAGGAGGTGGAGATGCAGTTAGACAGAGACAGAGAAAGGGGCTTAAGAGCAACTGCAACTTCAGGCAGGCCTCTTTCTCTCCTGGGATGGACATCCTACCCTTGTAAAAGCAGGTATGGCTCAGGGTTAGGTACAGTAGGGCCTGTGCCTCATGAAGAGGAGTTACAATAGGGGTGAGGGAGGAATTTTTACCAGTATTCCTTAAAAAGATCACACAATGGGGTTTTTCCATTTTATTTTCCTCCTCCTTTTTAGGGTGCTCGGTTGATAACTGGTTGCTTATATCACATCTGTAAGCATTGTGACATAAGAGTATCTGATCAGGTGGTATGAAGCAAAGGGGAGAGGGACCTGTGCTTAGAGTGGGCAGGTCCCCTAACAGACCAGCACCTGACTTATGCCCTGTATGGATGGGTTAGGATAACCCTTCCTACAGCTCAGCCTGGATGAGTGAGGGCCTTGCCAAGTTGTTGAACCCTGCATTCCTCTGTCTGCTTCCCCCAAGATGCATCGGAAATAAGTTCTCTGTTGCTCTGAGTGCCCTTCTAGGCAAACAGGTTTACATACAGACAAACATACATACAAAAATCAATCAATCAATAACGTACTGCCAGCTATTGGACTGGACTACACAGACCTCTGCAAAAGGTGCAGCAGCATTCTTCTCAGTACTTAAAGACAGCTCCATAATCTTCTCCTAAATGAAACAAAAGATCTAATGCAATAAACAGTTTAAGTACCAAGCACAGATAATAAACTCTTTTACCCAACTTTGACATGAGGTGCTTCACAACGGTCCCTCAGCTCAACCAAACAGTACAGAAATGAGGTGTTTTCAGTCAGAAACTCAGGGCAGAGAAGGAACAAAAACTTTCACTTGGTCTTCTCCCTCACAAGGCCAACAGAAAATGAAACCAGAAGACAGGCTTTTATAGGAGAAATGAAAATGATGATAAAACTGAACAAAATAACAATAAAAAACCAGGTAATCCTTAATCTAGTACAGTAGCAGTAAAATTTATTTTTAAACAGATCACTAAAGTTAGGCCAAGGCCTATTTTCAATGTCAACCTGTAAAGTTCTGGTTACAAAAGACAAAAATATCAATTTGACAATAACATACACAATAGTGTATATGTACAAATGTAAAATGCAACAATAATTCTTCACTAGTTCATTTAAAACAGGTGCACACAATTCTGTATGTATCTTTCTACAGTATGTGAAAGCACAAGAGTGTCTTAACTGCTCTGATTTTTGGGGGGATCGTATTCCATGTCCTGGTCTTATCATATAATAATGCAATTTTCCCCAATCTCTTACTAATCTTGGTGAATGTAATACTACAACATGAACTACTGTAGATCTCTGACTATAATACCGAGGTTCAGATAAATGTGTCTAAAACAGTTTTCTAAGTATTATTGGAGCCTCCAGATTTATTCACATAGTTGAGAAATCTGGACCATTTCACATCTACAGTATTTGCTGGACTAAGCTTATTGGGTCAGGTAACATAATACGTTTGTGAGAGTTAAATGGGGATGTTATGACAAAATGTGATATCCTATTTAAAACTAAAGCTAATTTTTGATAAGCGGATTTTGAGGCATGCATGCATAATAACCTCCTTACACAGAAACATTGAAAATGATGGCAGAAAAAACTCATGGTCCATCTAGTCTGTCTGTAAATGTGAACCCACCCCAAGACCTCATGGACTGTGTCTATATGGGGATTTTACTCTTACTAACCCCGTCCCATGACTCCTGCCTTACTGCTACCCCCCAGGTCACTGTTATGGCCTTAGCTCTGTCCTGACCACGTTTGAAGCCACTGATGGTTTTGGTACCCACTATCTCAGCTGGCAGGCTGTTCCATGGCTCAGTCACTGTCTTTGTAAAATAGAACATAGAAACATAGAAACATAGAATTTGATGGCAGATAAGGACCACTTGGCCCACCCAGTCTGCCCATTTCCCTGCCTACTGGATAAGCTGCAGATCCTAGTTAACCAGCAGCCTACTTTTTCCTACCCCAATCCCCTAGAATTGCCTTATGACTGCCCCATGCATGCTTGAATTCCACCACTGTTTTTTGACTCCAGGCCTCCTCCGGAGAGACGTTCCATGCATCCACAACCCTCTCTGTGAAAAAATACTTCCTTAAATTACCTCTGAGCCGCCCCCCATCTTCAAATTGTGCCCTTGTTCTTGCACACCTCTTTTTGAAAGATACCCTCTTGGACTTTGTTGATTTCCTTGAGGTACTGGAAAGTTTCTATCATGTCTCCCTCTCCTCCTTTCCTCGAGGCTATACATATTAAGCTTCTTTAGTCTCTCTTCATATGTCTTCGGTGCAGACCCTGCACTATTTTAGTGCCCTCCTCTGGACAGCTTCCATCCTGTCTATGTCTTTACGAAGACTGGGTCTCAGAACTGCACGAGTACTCCAGATGGGGTCTGACCAGCTGTCTGTACAGAGGGATAATAACTTCCTGTTTTCTACTGGTGATGCCTCTCCCTATGCATCCCAGTATCCCCCAGCCCTCCTTGCTGCCCTCTCACATTGCTTGCCCACCGTTAGGTCATCTGATATGACTACCCCCAGGTCCCTTTCCATTTTTGTTGTTGTTAGTATCTCACCCCCCATTGTGTACTCTTCCCCTGGGTTTTTGTTTCCCAGGTGCATTACCTTGCACTTCTTAGCATTGAATCTAAGCTGCCATACATTTGACCATTCTTCTAACCTTGCCAAGTCCCTTTTCATCCTTTCCACCCCACCTTGTGCATCAACTCTGTTGCAGATCTTTGTGTCATCTGCAAAGAGACATACTTTTCCTTCCAGTCCCTCTGCATATGTAACATAAAGACATTGAAGAGGACTAGTCTATACTGAACCCTGCGGTACCCCACTAGTAACCCCCCTTTCATCAGAGTGGACTCCATTAACTATTACTCTCTGTGTCCTATTTTCCAGCCAATTTTTTACCCAGGCTGTCATCTTGGGACCCACTCCCAGGCTAGCTAACTTGTATATTAATCTTTTGTGTGAGAACTTCCTCACCTTCTTCCTCACTCTGTCCTGCCAGCTTCCATTCGTGTCCCCGTGTTCTAGATTCACTACTCCTGTGGAACAATTCCTTGCAGTTCACCTTTTTCATTCCTTACAGAAACTTGAAGGTCTCCATTAGATCACCCCTCTCCCTTCTGGCCTTCAGTGAGTACATGTTCATTGCCCTAAGCCAAGCCTCGTGAGATCTGTCCTGCTGGCCATAAATCATTTTGGTTACTCTGCACTGCACCATTTCCATCCTGTTGTCTTTTCTCAAGTGAGGACTCCAGAACTGGGCACAATACTCCAGGTGTGGCCTCAGTGGTGGTCTACAGAGAGGTAGTAATATCTCTTTTCTCTTGCTCTCAAAACCACTCCCAATACACCCCAGCATCCTAGTTGCCTTGATGTAGGCCTTGCTACATTGACTAGATTGCTTAAGGGAATCACTTATGATGACTCCCATGTCCCTTTCCTCAGTAGTAGTGCCCAGCTTAAATAAAGTAATACAAATCTTTATTTTTAGACAGGAATTGGTGGAAAAACACATCATTAGGACCAAAGTCCTATTTACAAGATGGTCCTTTAATTTCATTTAAGATACGTACAGTTTCAACATAAAACAATCTACATACACATAGGGTGGGATATTTAGAAATGCGCCAGAGGCAGGCACAGTAGCAGCGCAGTGCAAGTACACTGCGCCATGGTGCACTGAATGCGATATTCAAAGGTTGCACATGACGGCAAGTGCCAGCGCAACATGGCTGAATATTGCAGGGATGCGCCATAGCGCAACCAGGGCTATGCCAGGGAGCAAACCAACATGCGCCATAGTGCAACCAGGGCTGCGCAAAGGGCAGAGGTGCATGCGCCAGGACACAGGACAACAGGCACAGCAAGGAGCATGCCACCAGGGTGGGATAGACCACCACCAGGGTGCAGAGGATACCAGGAGGGAGGCATGGCAGGCACACAGCAGCAGGCCCCCAACCATGCGCACCACAGTGGTGCACGGAGGCAGGGTGGCACTAATGTCCACTGGAAAACAGCCACCGGCAACACCCACAGGAAGGCATGGGACACACCACCTGGACCACAGCTGGTAACACACATGCCAACAGCACACAAGGCACACGCCACACAACATGAACAGATAGCACACGGCTGCCCCAGGGCACAGCCACCAGCCACTGGGCAGAGACCACCAGGCACAATCCCCAGTCAACTCCAGAAGTACCACTTGGCCACCATGCATACCACTGCAGCATGGCTCCACATGCCAGCTGCAAAGCAGACACAGACACAGATGGCTAACCATAGGAAAGTGTATTAAAACCAGTCAGGAAACAACTATTTGCAGAAAAAAAAATAACAGGCACAGGGAGCAAGGAATGGGGAGGCCACAAACAAACCAGGAGGCCAGAGGAGGGAGGCAGGGGGACAGGGGATATGGCTGGACAAGGGTACAAGGGAGGGAAAGGGGGGGACAGGGAAGGAAAGTGGTTGCAGGCCAATGGGCCCTATGGACATCCATGCCCTACCGGTGCCTGACGCCGACGTCTTTGCTGTGGCCTGCACAGGGCCTGCTGTATCAGTCGTGCCACTCGGAGCATGGCAGTGGTGACTTGAAGGATCCACTTCAGGAGCCTGGTGTTTACATCAGGGCGATGGACACTTAGGACAAAGGAGGGGACATGGTATGAGTGCATGTCCATACGACCATAGCCCACCCACCGTGTGCAGCGGACAGTGGTGACATGTGCCCTTGAGATGGTACAGAGCCTCCCGCAGCATGTGTGCCCACACGAGCCACCACCCCGACCATCCACAGCTATGCAGAGTACTGCACACCAACACCACCCATGTGCTGCACACCACAACCCTGGCTGCCAGGTGACAGGGCTAAGCGGCGGGATGGCAGTGGCACAGCTGGAATCCGGGTGCACCCACAGCCCACCTGCAGCAGCCACACACATGTGTGATAGCCACGGCATGGTGCAATGGACACTGCCTGTGGTGCACAGCTGGAATGGCCATGTGCACCCACCCCCACCCTGCACAACATCATACCTTGAAAGAGTGCCTACTTGCTTGCTGTGGTGCACCCTGCGCCTGTCCGGTGGCACCGCCCATGCGGTCTGCATCCTGCACCTGTGCCCCTACATTGGCCTGCCCTCACCCACCTGCAGCACCAGCCAGCCGTGCTCATCTTCTGTCCTCAGGGCCTAGTAGGGAGACATTGAGAATAACACATCAGTACCTGGCAACACCACATGCACCTCCCAGCATAGCATTTCCCCTGGCCCTGCGCCGTGGCAGTGTGGTGGCACATGCACCCATGGTACGCTTCCACGGCCAACAGGACGTGTAGCCACAGCCCCCCTGCAGCATGGTGTGACACCCTGCTGGCCCCCACAGAACACTGGAATGGCATAGACCTGGGTGTAGTGCACTTACCTCGACGTGGCACGGCGCCCCTCCGGAAGCATGCCAGTAGTGCCCGTAGCCTCTCAGGGTCCCTTCTGCACAGGTCCCCATAGTGGTGGCAGCACTGCTCACTGCTGCACTGTGCCCCAGTGGCCTCCTCCAGCCCCTCAGCCACAAATCCGTTCGTGGCCGATCCAGGGGCACCTGGCCACACAGACTGCCCGCATGTGGCTCCACAAGGGCCACAAGGTTCACCAACTCCACCTGTGACCAATTGGGTGCCCTTGCAGTGTTGCAGCATGGCAAGGTCATTCCTGCAGTTGCACAACCAAAATGGCACCCAGTAGCGCACGAGCCACACATGCTGTGGGTACGTGACTCACTTGGTGATGCACTGCCATCTCCAATTGTGCATCCACGGTGCTGCGCAATACAGCTGGTGCAGCACTGGCATGTGCCGCAGGGCACCCGGAGGGTCAAAGGGCACTCATGAGGTCAAGGGTCGGCATGCGCACCGTACATGACAGCGCGATTGGGCACACCATGCATGGTGTGCAATAGGGACATGTGGGCCCCATGGTCCATGAGTCAATCGTGCACGGGCACCAAAGGGCATATAGTGCATGAGCACCACATGCCCAATAGTGGCAGAGTGCTGTACCACGTATGGCGCAGTTAGCATAGGATGCACCACCGACGTATGTGATGGCACTGCACGCATGTGCACAGTTGGGCCTACTGCACACGTCAAACTGTTGCACCATGGCTTATGCATGTGCAACACCAATGTGCCATGCGCAATTTCACGATATTCAGCTGGCATATGCAGATTAGCTAATCAGCATATCCATGGTGCATCGGAGGCATTTGCATCTCATTTCAGTTGCGCACCCCCTCATTTGCATGTGATACGCTATAAATGCACCATGGGACTGTACAGGTACTAGACCGGTATTGCATCCTTCAGAGGCAAGTCACCAGGCTGTGGGCCTGTCGGGACAGTGGAATGGGAGGGTGGTGTGGGTTGCAGCCATCACTGACCACATGTTCATACCCACAAGACTAAGCATGATGGATCATGAGGAGGTTGAGGAGTGTGGGTCTGCAGGGAAGCATAGGCCCAACTTCATGAGGGCAGAGAACGATGCCCTATTCGATGCCTACCTGGACCAGGAGCCTCTCCTAAGTGGCTCAACAGGAACCCCACAGGCCCGGGCGACAGCATGGGAGGGTGTGGCAAGGGCCATGAATCAGCAGGGCAGCCATCAAAGGACAGCACAGGAGTTCAAGAAGAAGGTAGGCACAGACCAGAGGAGGATTAAGGAGAAGGTGGCCGCCATCTGGGCCGCATGTGCTGCCATGGATGGTGGACAGCCTGACGTGCCACAGCCTTCACCACAGAAGGAGTTGGTGGCAGTGTCCATGCAGTGCAGCACCATTTAGGGGGTGCCGGTGGAGGGTTCCAGATGGGGAGCAGCCCATCACTGCATGGTGGGTATGGCAGCACCTGGGGACATGGGGCAGGGGGGCAGGGGTGTGTGCCAGCAGCACTAATGCGCCTGTGTTCCCTTTCAGCTCCGGTGCACCTGCATGCAGCAGCAGGGGTGGGGGTGTCCACCATGGGGGTGGTCCTGGACCTGGAGGACCATTGGTCCACCACTACCAGTGTCTGGGGTCCGGACAGCTGGCAGCCCAACCCCACTGTCCATCTGGATACCTGTGGTGTGGTTGTGGATGAGGCACTGGCTGTGTTTCAGCAGGACGCCAGCCATGGCGTACAGTATGCCGAGACACAGATCGGGGCGGGGTCCAGGACTGATGACAATGACGTGGCCATTATCCTGGATAGTGGTGTTGCCATTCAGGGGGAGGCACCCATACCACACACCCACCATGGCAGTGCAGACGGTGCCCTGGTGGTGGTTGTCCGCCCACTGGCCACCACACCCGGCGATGCTGTGGGTGCCATTGGTGCAGCACAGTCTGAAGGGGTGGTGGTGGTGATGCAGCTGCACCAGTGCCAATCCATGCACAGTGGCCAGAGGGGCAGCAGCGGCAGCAGGACGAGGTCAATGGGGGGCTGGGTGCAGTGGCCGCCGATGTTGCACTGCAGACTGATCAACCCCAAGGGTGCCCCGCTGTGCAGCCTCCACCAGTGCGGGGGACTGTGCTGTGGGGTCAAGCACCACCCGTGGGTCAGCGCAATGCCCATGCCCCCCAGGGTGCTGACCCCTTGACCGAGCACACCTGTCTGCTATGGGCCTCCGTGGAGCAACAGGTGTTGGTCGTGGCAGGGGTGTGTGCACTCCGCAGAGAGCTGCGCCAGTCCGCAGGGAGGTGTAACAGGGACTATGAACAGCTCCTGGCCGAGACCACGTGTATGCGGGAGGACACGACCGCAGCCCTGGATCGGCTTACCGCTGTGATCATGGCCGGCCTAGCACCACTGGCCACCCTGGTGCATGGCCGTCCACTGCAGACCCCGTGGAGTGCCTTCTCCACCCCTCGGTTACAGCATCATGCGACCCCCTCGGTGTCGATGCTGGGATCTGCTGTGGGCATTCAGGGCACGCCTGTAGCGGGCATGTTCTGGAGCCTGCAGACCCCTGTGAGGGACTGGTCGTGTTCCTGCAGTGACACACCTGGAGGACCATCGGAGACACCCCCCGTGGCCATTGCACAGTCTGTGTCTGCTGGGCAGTCTCAGTGGGGCCGTCCATGTGTCCGCTGTGGTCCTGAGCCACCATCCTCCCTGTCTGCTGTCTGCCGCTGCCCTGTGTGCACATTAGTGTGGCGTGTGCATGTGCATTCCAGGGACATGTCATCCATGGTCAATACCACACACAGGCCTTGTGCACACCCACCCGACTGCTGGCCACTGTGGCATGTGCATGATAATGCCGACACAACACTGGCTGCTACTGTGTTCAGCGTCTGACACATGCCCATTGGCAGCCTCTGGGCGTGCGCATGTGGGTGCCCGTGTGCATGTGCATGTGTGTGGGTGTGTGTGGGTGGGTTTACACTACTGTACGGGGTGCTTCCATGGAGTCTAGTCCCATGCCCATCCACGCTACCCTCCAGCCGTTTCTGTCATGGGCCCGGCATTGCATGCCTGAATATTGTGCCATGGTCCCTGGGACATGCATGCGGTCATGTTCACCTACCTGCATGCACCATAGTGCTCCTCTGCAATTGTGTCCCAGTGCTGCTAGGCCATCCTGTTCAGCCGGGGTTCCTGTCACCCGGGGGGGGCTGCCCACCACCACCACCTGGCCCGGCGGCCGCATCGTCCCCACTGCTGTTCCCCTCTTCAACCTCGACAGCTATCCCACGGTCGGTGGCTATGTTGTGTAGCATACAGCAGGCCAGGAATAGGCTGCAGGCCTTTGAGTGGCTGTACTGTAGGGCACTGCCAGACCTGTCCAGGCAATGGAACCAGGTCTTCAACAGCCCAAACACACGCTCTATGATGTTCCGTGTGCTGGCGTGTGCCCCATTGTATTGCTCCTATGCTGAGGTTGATGGGCACTGGTATGGGGTGAGCAGTCAGGACTGGAGTGGGTATCCACTGTCACCTGTGTTTTGACATGTGTGGTTAACATGGTGATCTGTGTAGCTGCACCCCCCTGCCTTCCAGGCCACACCCTCTGATGCCCCTAGCCTAGCATCCCCCACACCCTACCCTGTTGTGCCAGGCTGCCCATTCCAACTGCATACTCACCTACTAGGTGGCCAGTGGGGATGTCCCCATTCTTGAACCTGTGGCACAGTGCTGACTGGTGCCAGATGAAGATATTGTGTGCTCCACCAGAGTGTATGACACAGACATTCATTACACACCCCCTGGCATCACACACCACCTGGCAGTTGACGCTGGGGTAGCCCTTCCTGTTGATGTAGGCTACCCCCTCCTGCCCAGGTGGTGTGCAGATGCCTACATGGGTGCAGTCAATGGCCCCTAGCATGCCAGGCATACGTGCCACCCTGTGGAACTCCTGCATGTTCGCTGTATGCTCTGCCTGTGTGCTGGTGAAATGGATGTATTCCGTAGCATGTGGCAGCAGTGCATTGAGGAACTGTGTGAGAAGCCATGATGCAGCTGACTGGATTATGCCTGTGGTGTCCCCTGTTGGTCTCTGGAAGGTACCCGTGGTGAGCAAGCACATGACAGCCGTGACCTTGGTCTCTACTGACAGGGCATGGCTCCGTCTTGTGGGTGCCTGCATCTCATCACTGCACAGCTCACAGTGCTACCTCAGAATTGCCTGGTTCAGGCGGTACCAGCCCACAATCTCTGTGTCACTGTACTGTTCAAAGGTGGTGCGGGCACGGTATCACCTGTTCTGGGAATACCGCTGATGGGCCCTTCACCAGCTGTGTCGCTCTGCCTCCTGCCTCCTCACATCCCTCATTACTGCCTCCATCTGGAAGATGGCACTGGCCATGGTCTGGGCTGTCCTGCCCCCCCGGGGCAGCTGTCTCCTCAGGCACCTCCGGCACCTCCGGCTGTGTGCTGCTGCATGTTCCCCTGCGCTGGGTGCACACCTGTGTTTGAGGTTCCCAGCTGGTGGCCTGTTGGCTGTGGCCTCCATCTCCCACCCGTCTGGGCAATTTCACTGCCACTCCTATGCCCGGTGTTGCAGACTCATGCTACAGTAGTTGCCCCCACACCTCTCTCACACACACACACACACACACACACACACACACACACACTCACTCACGCAGGCACATTCAGTGTCACACGACCAGTCCCACACTCTGTTGCACTTCCTGCCTGCCTCTGTCTTGCACCCCTCCTGCTGTTCTGCCTGCCCACTCGTTCTCCCTCTCTCTCCTGCTCCCCTGTGGCACATGCTTCCGTCCCTTGCTTGCTCCTTCTTTTTATGGACTCCAGTTTGCTCCACGCATGTCACTGTTGCTCCATGCTTGCGCCATTTGCTTGCTGTTGAATATTGCTCTGCGCCCACTTATTCAGAGCTACGCTCCCTGCACTTGTGCCTACATTCATTAGGGTTGTGCATTGGCGCACTGCAATTTGCGCAGTGCATTGGCTCTGCTAAATATCACTCTTTGGTAAATTTCCGCACTTGCGTAGGTGCATCTCAGTTGTGCCATGTGCAACAGCTTTGAATATCCCACCCCTAGTATACATAAATTAGATTTTTCATATTTAGTTTACATAAATTATATCAGAGGGAAGGAACAAATGTATACAGCGTTCAATAATTTCCTAAAATAGCAATATCTATGCCAGCTACATAACTAACCATTGCACATGCACTGCATATTTAGTTCATGTTTTAACTCTGCAATAAAGGTCTTTGTACTTTTATAGACTTTATTTGTAATTTTTTTTAATTGAATTACACAGTATAAGCGTAATAAAGGAAAAACACATATTACCATACTTATTTAAGGGCCTTGGAGTTTTAAAACTTCTTAAATTTATGTTTCTCAAATTATATTTGTATTCTGTTTTTTTCTAATTTGTCATAAAAATTTGAGGGCTTATTATGGTTTAGGACTTTATGTGAAAGGGTATGAAATGGTATGCCAGCAGATTGGAGTATTTAATGGAGTATTCCCCTTGATTTGTTTTTCTGTATTTCTGTTTTTGTATTGTTTATGTACATGGGCTGGCCACCCATGTCTATTTATTTATTTTATGTTGTCTTGTTGTCTGGTGCAACCCCCATGGTTACCTATCAGCCTTGTGCCTGAACTGGTAACTGCTAAAAACAAAGAATAGCAGTAAAATATTAAGATTTAGCCGGGCAGCCTTGATGAAATTTCAAAAGGAAAACAAGAATGCGTTTATTGGGTAGCTTTCCCCTTTTTGGTTTGCTAAAAAGAAAAGCCTTGTTGTAATTTGTTTCATCCTCCGTTTAAGAAAATAAGCAAACTGAAGATGCATTTGGTTAAGACTTCTCAAGTGCTTTTGTAGTGAAAAAGTCACTTTGTGAGAATGAAATAAGATGTAATTTTGATGTTATCGCTACTCGGCTGTGTGGCTTATCATATTGCAAGACCTGACTCAATCCAGGAAGTGCAGTGCGACTGTGCGCACTTTTGCACAGCTGCCGAGCTTTTTCTTTTAAAAACTGTTAGCGCAAACAAACACAAGGAGCCACCGCCAGAGAAGGCATTCTATTGAACTGAATTATAAGAATGCTTCTCAGCTGAATGGCTATTCTACAGCCATCAAGAGGGTATAACTTATTCTAAGCCATCAAGAAGGTACTGTCCCAAGAGAAGGAGTGAGCCTACTTATTTGGTCCTGGCTAATTGGGGCCAGTATATGATTCCAGTGCAAATAGGACATAAAACAGTACAGGGACTCCTTGATTCAGGGAGTAAGCAGACACTTCTGTTTTGGAACAAACACCCCTATCTAATAAGCTTACTACTGGGGTCACATGTATTCATGGGGACATTCATCACTACCCCCTACATAAAACTGTTGTAACTGTACAAGGGAAAGCCCAATCTTTGATGGTAGGCGTTGTCCCAAATCTTCCAGTTCCAGTACTTATTGGACATGATCACCCACAATTCCAGTCCTTGTTAACATCTAATCTTTCTGCTGTGGTCACTACATTTCAAACTAAAAGCACACTGGAACAATTATTCCCCTTTACTGAAGATGTATATGGAGACCCCGATAAAGACAAGAAACCAAGACGTCAGAAAAGAAAGGAGAAAAAAAATGTGGACTCAAACAAAGGGAAAAAAAAATGACGTTGTATCTGATATTACTGTAGAAAATGTTGTAAAAAGAAATGAATTTAAAGATGCACAGCAACAAGATGCTAGCTTACAGGATTTTTTTCCCCAGGTTTCACGTGCTGAGGTTTCATCAGATAAATCTTGGTTACACAAGGGGTTGTTATATAGGGTATGTACAAATCCAAAAACAGGAGAAGAAGTTAAGCAGCTCATGGTACCTCAGCCATATAGACAACAGTTGCTAGGGATAGCCCATGATGTGCCCGTAGCAGGACATATGGGAAGGGACCATACCTTGAGCCGTTTGTTGTACCGCTTTTTCTGGCCTGGCATTCACAAACAGATGGCAGAGTTCTGTAAAAGCTGTGTTGAATGCCAGAAAGTTGCCAAAATCAGTAAAAAGGACACGGTATCTTTACTTCCTATACCTTTGTTTACAACCCCCTTCGACCACATAGCTATGGATGTGGTGGGTCCTCTACCTAAGAGTGCAAAGGAAAATCAATACATCTTAGTGGTCTGTGATTATGCCACTAAGTACCCGGAGGCTATACCTCTGCGAAATGTCACAGCACCTAAGATTGCAGAAGAACTGAGCAAGATTTTCAGCCGGGTAGGTATACCCAAAGAAATCCTGACTGATAGGGGTAGCAATTTTTGTTCAGCATTATTGAAACGGCTCTATCAAACCTTGGGAATTACTGCCATACATACCACCCCATATCATCCCCAAACAGACGGTTTGGTAGAGTGTTTCAATCAAACCCTCAAGAAAATGCTGCAAAAGTATAGTCAAGAGAAAGGCAGTAAATGGGACATACTCTTACCTTACTTAATGTTTGCATACAGAGAGGTACCCCAGGCATCTATGGAATTTTCTCCCTTTGAGTTGTTATATGGGTGTAATCCTTGAGGCCCCTTAGACCTTATTTAAGAAGAATGAGAAGAAGGACAAACTCCATAAGATTTGATGGCAAATGACTATATGCATAACCTTAGACAGAGGTTAGTAAAATACATGCAGAAGACACACTACACTAATGCCAAACACCAGAAAATACAGAAATTTCATTATGATAAGGGAACTGGAAACAAAGAATTTGAAGAGGGAGATAAAGTACTACTTTTACTACCTTCCTCAGAGAATAAACTTCACATGAAATGGCAGGGTCCATATACAATATTGAGATGAATGGGGCCCATAACACATGAAAAAGAGTTACCTGACAAGAAAAAGAAACAAAATATATACCACGCCAATTTACTAAAATGATGGGTGGAAAGAGAGACCCATTTTTGTGGGTATATACACCCTGAATCCCCTATTAGTGAAGCAGACATGGTGTACAAACGGTTAGAGGTACAAGGGAACATTGGTGATGTAACTATTAATCCACATTTAAGCCCCTAACAGGTAGCAGAATTATAAACGATGCTACAGAAGTATATTAATTCTTTTACTGGAACCCCTGGAAAGGTTAAAGACGTGGTTCACCGAATAACAGTGACTCAAAACACTCCCATAAGACAAAGACCCTACAGATTACCTAAAAGGCTTAGGGAAGATGTAGTGAAAGAACTCCAGAAAATGCAACAGTTAGGTATCATAGAACCCTCAGATAGTGAATGGAGTTTTCCCATTGTGGTAGTGGGGAAAAAGGAAGGTGGGGTATGATTATGTCTAGACTTCAGATGTTTAAATGACATTTCTAAATTTGATAGTTATCCAATGCCACGCATAGATGACATTCTAGACCATTTAGCAAATGCCCAGTACCTTACCACCCTAGATTTGACGAAAGGCTATTGGCAGGTCCCACTTGACAACTCAGCCAAGGAAAAAACAGCATTTATTACCCCAGTTGGCCTGTTTTAGTTCACTATAATGCCCTTTGGGCTACATGGTGCACTTGCCACCTTTCAAAGACTTATGGACAAAATTTTATCACCCCACGTAGCTTATAGTGCAGCCTATATGGATGACATAGTCATTTTTAGCAAAACTTGTTCTGACCATTTACGTCATCTATCCTTAGTGTTGGATGCAATATCTGAAGCTGACTTAACTATAAACCCAACAAAATGTTCCCTAGCCTTGCAGAAAATCAAATATCTGGGATTTCAGATTGGTGGAGGTCAGATAAAACCTGCAAAATCAATAATTGAAGCAGCAACCAATAGTCCTCAACCTATAACTAAAACAAATGTCAGATGTTTTTTACGACTGGCAAGCTATTATCGTTGCTTCATTCCTGAATTTTCAACACTGGCTAGTGCCCTCACTGATCTGATCAAGAAAAATAAACCTGACAAAGTAATATGGACCCCTGCATGTGAAGAAGTATTCTCTACTATTAAAGCAAAATTATGTTCCTCACCTGTACTATGTACACCAGATTTTACATTGCCATTTATATTACAAACTGATGCTTCAAACTGTGGCATTGGGGCAGTGTTAACACAAATTGTTGATGGAAATGAGCACCCTGTCATTTATGTAAGTAGAAAATTGCATGAGAGGGAGACCCGCTACTCCACGATAGAAAAGGAGTGCCTGGCAGTACGCTGGGCTATAGAAGCACTCCGTTTCTATTTATGGGGGGTGGAATTTGAACTTTGGACAGATCATAACCCCTTATGTTGGCTGAATGTGATGAAAGATTGAAATCCCCGCATTATGCGGTGGTATTTAGTATTGCAGCCATATTGATTCAAAATTAAGCATCGAAGAGGTACTGAACATAGTAACACTGACTTCTTATCTAGATATGGGCATGAGTTAAAACATGGTGTACCTTATATCAGACCTCGGGGTAAGAAAGTTGTTAATTGTGGAACTCTTGCTATTTCACAATTTTGAACAATTAAAAAAAAAAAGAGAGAGGGACCCCGAGGTGGAGCCTGAGGAGATGGGCGGGCTTTGGCTCCATCTCTTCCAGAAGGAGAGATCTGATATATAGGTAAGAATATCCTAACTTTGGGATTAGGAAACATGTAGGCTTAAATAAGTAATAAAAACTCAGAAATGGGTTTTTATCTTAAATGGGGAGGAGAATGTGAAAGGGTATGAAATGGTATGCCAGCAGGTTGGAGTATTTCATGGAGTATTCCCCTTGATTCGTTTTTCTGTATTTCTGTTTTTGTATTGTTTGTGTACATGGGCTGGCCACCCATGTCTATTTATTTATTTTATGTTGTCTTGTTGTCTGGTGCCCCCCCCCATGGTTACTTATCAGCCTTGTGCCTGAACTGGTAACTGCTAAAAACAAAGAATAGTAGTAAAATATTAAGATTTAGCCGGGCAGCCTTGATGAAATTTCAAAAGGAAAACAAGAATGTGTTTATTGGGTAGCTTTCCCCTTTTTGGTTTGCTAAAAAGAAAAGCCTTGTTGTAATTTGTTTCATCCTCCGTTTAAGAAAATATATGAACTGAAGATGCATTTGGTTAAAACTGCTCCTGAAGTGCTTTTGTAGTGAAAAAGCCACTTTACGAGAATGAAATAAGATGTAATTTTGATGTTATCACTACTCGGTTGTGTGGCTTATCATATTGCAAGACCCGACTCGATCCAGGAAGTGCCGTATGACTGTGCGCACGTTCACACAGCTGCCGAGTTTTTCCTTTTAAAAACTGTTAGCACAAACAAACACAAGGAGCTGCCGCCAGAGAAGGCATTCTATTGAACTGAATTATAAGAATGCTTCTCAACGGGATGGCTCACTGTTCTAAAAATCATACGGCTGTAGAATAGCCATTCGGCTGAGCTTAATTTTAAATCCAGCTTGTAATCCTCACGGAGACAACCGGTTTGCCTTTGCAGACCATCACGGCAAATAAATCTATAAGACAAGGAAAGGAAATAGAGGATTAGGTTCAGAAATAAGTATATGAATTACCCTTGTTCTGTTTTTTCTTGCTAAGGCAGCTGAATAAAAGAATTCTTTTCGGTAACCTCTCCCTGCAGGTCCTCTCTAAGAGCCGGCCAGCCATTTTTTTACCATTTTTATAGACAGGACTGCTGGGGGAGGGGCTCACCAGAGGAATTATTTGGCTTATTTTTAATATAAAGGGAAAACCTTGAATATATTGTCATTTCTGCAATAAATGTTGTTGTAAAATAAATGTTGAAACATAACAGAGTGTATTAAGGCAGTCTATAAAAAAAAGTTATATTCCTGAATTGATTGACAGAGAAGATAGACCTATCAGAGGGCCCTGCCCTCTTTATATTCAGTTCAGGTAAAGGTATTCTTCAGATTCGAGTAGGGTGTTGTAAGGGAAACACCTGTATAGACTAGTTACTGCTAGATCTGTTGTATTCTTAACATTCTTTTGAATTTTGCTGAATTGAAGCTGATTTTTGGTTATGTTTTATTTATTTGATGAAACAGTCCGCTATTATTTTGTTCTGTAAATATTTAATAAATAACATTGGATCTTTTGGAACTGGAAAATCAGTGTATGTGTCCATCTGTTATCCCACAGCCTTTTACACTTTATATATCTGATTTGCCTATGATGACTTCCTTTTGTTTTCTGATGTTAGCCATCCCAATTCCTCATATAAGTCACAATGATGGGTTCTGTAGTCCCTTATCAAGATAAATCTTGCCAGTCAATTATAAATGGCATCAATTTTTGATAACATTCCTTTAATTTCTAGGCTGTACACATAGCTGCCATATTCAAGGACTGGTACCAGAAGTTGGTTTACTATTAAAGTTCTCATAAATTTGTTTGTGCAAAAGCCGGTACGTCTGAATGCCCCCAACCTTTGGTTTATTCTTGTTATTATATCTTCTGCATGATAATCATATTTCAGACATTCATCAATCTGAGCGCCCAGGTATTTATACTCTAAAATCTGGGCTAGTACTTCATTATTTTTTGTTATTATGTTTATTTCAGGAGTAGTTCTGCCAATTTTATGTGTCCTTTGTTAAATACGACTTAATCACGCCCTTCTGATATTTTGTCCTGGAGTTTTTCATCCCAATGTGCATCAATTGCAGTTTTTGGCATTGAATCTCAACTACCAGATTTTGGACCACCTCTCCACCCTTTGCAGGTCCCTCTTAAACTCATTACCTCCCCTTTGCTGTTTATTTTACCACAGAGGTTATTGTCATCTCCAAAGAGACACATCCCCGAGTTCCTTCTCTTATGCCACTTATGAACATATAAAAAAGGACTGGTCTCAGGACTGAACCTTGTAGCACCCCACTAGTGATCTGTCTCTCCCCAGATTTGACTCAGTTTACCACTGCCCTCTGCTACCTCTCCCTCTGGCCAACTACCCACCCATCTAACTGTCCTTCACTGCACCTAGGTACTGGTTTATTCAGCAAATGTCCTTGTGGCACTGAGTCAGATGCCTTGCTGAAGTCAAACTAGAATAAATCTACTGCTTATCACATATCTACTGTCCTAGTTATCCAGCCAAAGAATACTATCAGATTGGTCTGACAAGACCTCCCTGCCACAGACCCATGCTGTTTACTATCCTGGAGCCCATTCCTTTCCAGATAGTACACTAGGTCCTCTTTGACTAGTGTCTCCATCAGTTTACTCACAGTAAAAATGAGACAACAGGTCTGTAGTTGCCCGGCTACTCCTTATCCCCACTCTTATGGAATGGAACTACAATATGCTACCCTCCAGTCTTTTAAAACCACCCCTGACTGAATTGAGCTATTAAATAGGCCTGCCAGTGGTCATACCACTTCCGATGCCAGTTCCCAATCTCCTCAGTTGGGCCACATGGCACCTACCCTCCTTCCCCTTTTCTTTTTTTCTTTCCATATATACTTTTGGTGCTTTTTTTTGTTTTTCTCCCTGATTCCCATCCCTACTTCAGATGTGCATGCATATGTGGAGGCAGGCACATGCTGCATCTCGAGGCACCCTCCTAGCATGTCGCCCCCACCACCAACACTGACCATGGGAACTCCACATGGTGGTGGAGGCACTACGGGGGGGGGCAGCAACCACCCCAGAAAAGAAGAGCTGCCTTCTGGTTGCTCAATCCTGCTCTGATCCTCCCCCCCCCCGTGCTGGCTCCCCAATGACCTGAGTCCGTTCCTGAACCCAGGTCGCCAGCATGGTGCGAGGTAAGGCATTCAGCGCCTCAGCCCTCAGCCCCATCTGGTCAGCCCTCCTTCCCCCATTCTGAGGTATCAGCTGGCTGGTTTGTCCACTGCCTTGTTTGGAGGTGTCCATACGTATCTCTTGTAACAATTATTTCCAGTCCCATTCTCCTCCTTGTGTGCCTGATATTGGTTTAGTCTCCTGGTTCCACTGGTAAGAGAACCTCTGAGCTTATCTCTGGCAGGGAACTGAAGAGCATTGGGGGCCACCCATGATAATATAGGCACTAACGTTGCACATCATCATGGGTGGCCCTCAGCTAGCAAAGGTTTCTGAGTGGTCCTGATGCAGACAGCTTATGGTTCCAGAGATGTGGCCCAATGGAGGAGAGTCTCTCAAAGATCTACTGTCAAGGTGAGTAATTGTTCTTTCTTTTGGGTTCTAAGTGTGTTTAGTGTTAAGGTGTATCAAAGTCTCAACATAGTCTGCATTGAGGGAAGCTGGAGGGGGCCTTCGAGGCCTGTGACATTGGCAGGGTCCTGGGGCTGGTGGGATAAGTTAGTCCTCCAGCCCTTATCTGCCCATAACATCTGGAAGGAGCATGTTCAGTGGTTTTTTTTGAGGAGTCCAGGTAGGTTCTTTTTCTTTTTCCCACTAAGCTGTTTATCTCCTTCGGTGCCCCAACCAACCCCCCATCTGGACTGGTCTCCCCAGCACCTTCACCTCACTTTTCTGGGACTTAACTGGGTGCCTCCAGGACAAGGTATCAGTGCGGGGCCTGCAAGAGACCGGGCCATTACGTGCTACAGTTGTAGGGCTTTTCCTCCTATTTTCTCCCCATTGGGCCCATGCATGTACAATGATGCATGTGCACATTCTGCCATCACAGAGATGCCCACAGTGTATGTGAGTGGGGTCCCTTTCTGTGCTGTTCCATGCTGCTGCTATCTAGATTTCTCTAGGTAGCAGGCAAGCCTCAGGGCATGCAGTCCTCTCCCCAAGGAAGGAGTACTGTCCTATGGATGATCAACCCTCCCTCTCCAGCCAGTCCTCAAGTGACCCAGATCTATTCCTGGATACAGGTTACCAGCATGGCGAAAGGCAAGGCACCCAGCACCTCAGCCCTTCATGACACTGGGCCGGCTAGCCCACCTCTGTGCCTCATGAAGGATAGATGGCAATTAGGTTGTCTTCCTGCAGGCATCACCAGCTTAAATGCTGGGTGCCAGGGGAACTGAGTAGTGCCAGAGGGATGAGCACAGGCATTGTTCCATCAGTGGCTGGCTACAGGACTTGGGCCAGAGTGGCACAGCTTTCATTGTGCAGCACTCTCATTGATCAAAGCTCAGCAGTTCTTGAGAAATAGTGGCATGGGCAGCTCCCTCTTGGGGCAGTGTAAAGGGAGTCTGGAAGGAGTGAATTTCCCCAAAAACTTTGTTAATGCACCAGTTAGGGTTCAACTTAATGCCACAAAAGTGGGGAAATGTGGCGTTAGGGTATATATATTCTTTGCAAAAAAACGTTATTAAGGTACCAGTCAGGGTTCAACTTAAAACCACAAAAGTGGGGAAATGTGGCATTAAGGTTTCAACCCTATCTCCCCACCCCAACAAGAAGCTAAAGGACAAGACTACACAAGCAACCATAGACAGCCATCATCAGGAAAGACAAACAACATTCAACCATTTCCAGATGACACAGATTCAGTAGCACTAATGTGCTACCTTCATGGATTTGTCTCTGCAGCATGCACACTGCAAGAAATACACAGACTTGTCACTGCACGCAGAAATTCACGATACTCAAATCACAGCACTGCTTGTGAGTGTAGAAGCACAGACCCATGCAGCCATGGATACAAATCCATGATACCCAAATTACAAGAGTTCTTTTGTCTGCAGAGGTGCAGGCCAGTAAGGGGTCTGTACATCTGTAGCCTCAGGTACTCATGCACACAGTAAGATGTGCACACACTAGATGGGTCTGTGCTGCTGCAGCTGCAGGTGTAAGACATGCACTCTGACCTCTGGCTGCAGAAGCATGGGAGCCACAAAATCCATGAAACCAAAATTGCAACAGTACTTCTGTCTGCAGAAGTGTTGACCCCGTGAGGGGCCTGTACCTCTTCAGCCACAGGTGTAAGACATACAGCTACCCAATCAAAAGGACACAGGACAAGGGCACCACAAAGAGAGTGATGCAAAGAGAGCACCGGCAATTGAGGTACCCAGTAGTATTGGGTACAGTGATGTGGGCGCATGGTCCTGAGGGCACCTTCTGTCTCTTGCTTACTCTTGCTGCCACCATCAACATTATCCCTCTCCTCACCCATATGGGGCAGGAGGGAGTGACTATATATATTTGGGGGTGCATCCCCCAACAATGGATGATGATTGGGGTGGAACCCCCGCATTACGGCTGCATGGGCAACACACGTCTCTCACCTTGGAAGAAGTGATCCACCCCCTCACCAAAATTCTCAACCTCTCCCTGTGCCAAAGTCAATTCCCCAACACATGGAAGGCCTCTACAGTCACACCAGTGCATAAAGGGGGCGACAAATCCACACCAGGGAACTATCGGCCCATATCTATACTTCCACCCCTCTCCAAAGCTCTTGAACGGATCATGGCGGATCAACTATCAGACTACCTGCAAAAGTTCAATCTACTCTGCATTCAACAACATGGATTTAGGAAAGGACACAGTACGTCGATGGCCCTACTTGATTTCTCTAGTGAAACTCACAAAGCCTTGGATAAGGGTTATTTAACCGGAGCTGTTCTCATAGACCTCACAAAGGCCTTTGACACTGTTCACCATAGCCTTCTAATCTCTCTTCTGCTCAACATTGGGCTAGCCGAGGGACCTGGAGCCTGGGTAAAAAGTTACCTGGCACAACGTTCTCAAACAGTAAACATCTCTGAGGTTCTCTCTGACTCCAAACCGGTCCTCTCTGGTGTACCCCAGGGCTCAATTTTAGATCCTCTCCTCTTCAGCCTATTTCTAAACTTGCTTCCCAAATCCTGCCCTGAAAAATTAATACTCTGTGCTGATGACGCTGTAATTCTCTCCTCCCATAAGGATCCAAATCCACTACGACAGAGCTTGCAGCTTGCTTTCTCATGTGTTGAAAAGTGGTTCCTTGAGCACAAACTGGTCCTAAATCAAAAAAAAAACAAATGTCATGCTTTTCGCCGGTCATCAAAGCAGAAATAGGCATACTCCACTCATCATAAAAACTTCTCTTGGAAATAGACTAGAACAAGTGAATACCTTCAAATACCTTGGTATCACTTTTGATGAATGTCTTACTTTTTCGGCCCATTTCGATAACACTGCAAAAACACTGCAAAAACAGTGCACCAACGCATTGGAATTTTGTACCGGAACCGTCAATTTTTCAACCAAGCTGCCTTGAGGATTGCTGTTCAAAGCTCAATCATTTCAATCATAGACTATGGTCTAATTGTCTATGGCTCAGCTACTACCACTGCACTAAAGCGCATCTCAACAGCACTAAACAAAACTTGTTGACTCCTCACTGGAGCACAGAGACGGACCCACACTTGTGACCTCTACACGGAAACCAGTTGGTTGCATCTTTCCAATCGCCTCATGTATCTCACCTGCGTGATGGCAAAAAAATCAATCTTGGGACTCACTCCTCCATGTATCCGGGACCTGCTCTGCCTGAACAATGGCACTCGTATCACCAGAAGATCTGACCACCAACCTTTCCTTGTCCCTAGATGCCGGACTGCTCAGGGACAAAGATCTTTTACATACCGTGCCCCTACCTGGTACAATGCCCTTAACCTGCCCTCCCTATCCTCCATGACATTGGGAGCTTTCAAATCCATACTTTACGCTCACCTCACAGCCTCCAGCTCCTGTGACTGCTTTGACTAAAGTCTCATCCCACTAAGTGCACTTACATTTGTTTCTCTCAACCACCATGGTCTCCTCTTTGACAAAGACAACCTGAGTACCACTAACCTGGTTCTGTCTGCTCCTAAACTTCTTATTTCTCCCGCTCTTCCCTCTCAAGCTCTCCAATCCTTATTCCTTGCCCTTGACACTGCCTCTGAGTTCCTTTTTCTTTTCTGTACATAAATGTTACTGTTTAAGTTGTGGCCTTGTTAAACGGCTTACTGATTGTTTGTAACACTGTCTACTATGTTTTTGTATTTAATAACGTGGAACCTTTGTAAAAGGTATTAATTCCTAGAACAATAAACTTCAAACTTCAAACATGTACCCCTGTTGCCAGACGCCATCTTTTCTGCACCATCTGTGCCCTGATTGCTGGCGCTCTCTTTACTTGTGTCATTATTTGTATAAACCAGTCATACATGTCAACTTCTGGCTCCAGAATGGCAGGCCTCTGTGGGGCTTGCTGTTATGCAAATGGAAATACCATTGCAATGTGGATATCATGGTTTCAGCAGTGGATCTAGAAATTGTTCTAGTGGTAGCAGTTTTTCAGTTACACAACTGCCTATAGAAAGTCATGTAGTAGTAGATCTTGCTATCAAGCGATGTACCTTGTACAGTGTTCATGAGTACTTCTGTCTGCAGAGGTGCATGCCTTATGGGGCCTTCTGTCTGCAGAAGTGCAGGCCTCCATGGGGCTTGTGCTTCTGCTGCTACACATACTCATGCATGTTGTATGACATACATAAACAGGTGTGGCTGCATAAGCACAGCCCCCTGTGGGGCCTGTGCTTATGCAGCCACAGATACAAATCCATGAACGTAGCACATTGGTGCTACTGCATTTGTGTCATCTGGAAACAGTAGTATGTTGTTTGTCTTACCTGATGATGGCTGTCTGGGGTAGCTTGTGTGGTCTTGTTCTTTTTTTCTGCTTCTGGAGAGCTGGGAGTTGGGGTTGAAAACCCTAACACCTTATTTCCTTACTTTTGTGGTGTTAAGTTGAACCCTAACTGATGCAGTAACACATGTTTCTGTAAATAATTTTCTTTCTTTTTGATATAGTGGATTATATCTTCATTTACACAGGTCCTTTTGGGACCTGTGTGAACAAATGCAGACACTCATGGCATTCTGGGCTGTGTGCCAAGAGAAGAATTCATCTGCCTGTGGAAGTGTAGGGGCATCTGGTTCCTGCAGTTTTGTGTGGCAATGGATGTCCAGAATTAATGGGGCTGTGTGGTGAGTTGCAGAACTGCGGGGCCCTCTGGTCCCTGCACGTCCATGTGGCTACAGATACAGACACACAGGGCAAAAAGTCTGTTTTTCAGCCAAAGCGCTAAGCCATCTGGCCACCACGGGTGCAGAGGTGTGTAGGGCCCTATGCCATGAGAAGAGTTCTCTTCATTATATAATAAGTAGCTGAGATGCCCGCAAACCCCAGTATAGTGTGCATAGCACTCAAATTGCTGTGCATTTCTGAATGCAGGTACTATGTATTTTAAAGGTGAGAGTTTGAAGGGTTTACTTCTATGTCATCTGTAAGTCCCAGAGTCCCAGGATGAGCCATATTCTGTCCAGCCAGGGGTCACTGATGGCTAACAAAGTTCTGTCAGGCTGCAGCAGCATAATCTTGGCTGCATTCAGTGCTTCACCAGCATGGTACAGCTAAATAAGCAATGGAGTAAATGGGGGCACTGTAAACCTACCAACATATTATACATTTATTCCAAGTTTTTGCACAGCATATCCAAATCCCTCATTAATGTCTGCATATGCAGCCCAGCTAAGCTAACTATCCCCACCAGATCAAATCCACCTTTTCCAAAAGATTTGCTAGTAATTGATGTATGTTACCTCATAAACAGTGTATAAAATGTCTTGGTACTGTAGATGACATCTTAAGGTCAACGTTTTGAAGTTGAAAGTGAAATGGGAGTCAGCTCCCCCAGACACTTAGAAACTGACACCAGTATGTGCCACTGTTGGAGACCAAGAGTGACAGGAGGGAAGATGAACTTTCAGACATTGCTAACTAAACTGACTCCAGTGTACTGTGAGTCATGGAATGTCTGGGACCATTTCTGAGGACAGAGCCCTTGGTTGAAAACCATTAGCTTTTTCTGCTTCTAACCGAAAACTAGCCCGGGCTGGTCACACCGAGTACAGATGTGCAAGGTAGATCAAATACTTTTTCCTTTTCTGTAGCAATTGGTTCATCCAGCCACTGTAACATTGAACATTAAGGAAGGCTTTACAGGTTTTTGAAGTGTTGCCACATACTTAGATTGGAAGCAGCAGAGCGCAGACAGCACAGAAAAAGTTGAGGAAGTTAATTCACCAGAGGATGGGTCCTTTTAAACTCTACTTTCTGAAGTGAGGAAAGCTAATTAAACTTTTCCTGTAACTTGAAGCAAGAGCTTTTAAAAAATTTGGACTCAGCTGACTTTGGACGTAAAAACCCTAAAGCTTTTGAAACCCATTTCCTAACACTAGTACATAGGATGATGTATAGCTTTTTATCCACTAAGAGGTAATTTGGATAAATCTTTCATGTGATATACAATGAATGCAAAAATAATCAGCAGTTATGAACAACATAGGAACATAGAAACATAGGAGCTGTCGGCAGAAAAGGACCTCTTGGCCCATCTAATGTGCCCTAAAATCTCTACCTACTGTACCACCACAGACCCTACTTGATCTCCTGCCTTCCCTTTCCCCCACTAGTCCTATTACTAAAGCCCCCTTGTGTCTATCCCAAACATGCTTAAATTATGTAATTGTTTTAGTACCCACCACATCTGCTTGGAAGCTGTTCCAGACATCCACCACCTTTCCCATGAAGAAGTACTTCCTTACATCCCCTCTGAGCCTCCTCTCCTTGGGCCTCATATGCCCCCTTGTCCTTGAGCGTTTTTGTTAATGTAAAATACCACTCTCCTGTACTTTACTAATACCTCTGTGGTATTTGAACATTTCTATCATGTCTCCCCTTTCCCTACTTTCTTCTACAGAGTACATATTTAATTCCTTGAGTCTTTCCTTGTAGGGCTTCTGATGCAGTCCATGCACCATTTTGGTTGCCCTCCTTTGTACAAGAATGAAATGAACATCTACCATATGTCACTTAGTATGATGATCTTGTACTTTCCTGTGTTGGAAGTTACATTTATAAATCATAATTCAGAGAGACCAGGATTACATGTCATTAAAGCAACCCCCTTCCATAAGTAAATGGCAGTGGTACAACATTTATAAGCTACTGCAATTTCACTTCTAAAAACAGATCCGAGCCTCCCCATCACACAAGTCTATTACTAGATGTAAAAATACAATAGTATACTGTGCTATGCAGATGTCTTCTAGTCAGCTTAAAATACCAGGAATACATACGAACACATGAACATATAAAATTTGCCAGCAGATAAAGGCCTAGAGGTCTACCAAGTCTGCTCGAATTTGCAGCTAGCACCCCTTATTCTGCAGCTGCCCCTCCCTTCCACCCTTCCCCTTTATTGACCCTCCTCCTTGTCCTGTCCCATCCCCTTTTGAAGCAGTCCACTGTTCTACTGGATACCACTTCTGCAGGTAACGCATTCCATCCAGCAGCCACCCTCTCTGTAAAAAAGTGTCTCCTCATCTCCCTCCTGAACCTTCCTCCCTCCAGTCTCATATCATGGCCCCTGGTGTCCCTCCCCTCCCTTACTTTGAACAGCCCCTCTGTACCTGTCTTGTTTATTCCTTTCATGTACTTAAAGGTTTCAATCATGTCCCCCCGTCCCTCCTCCCCTCCAGTGAGTACATGTTCAACTCTCTAAGCCTCCTCTCGTATGATAAGTCCCCCAGCCCCTTGATCTTCTTTGTCACCCTGTGCTGCACCCCTCCAGTAACTTAATGTCCCTCTTCAGATACGGGCTCCAGTATTGCATGCAGTACCCAGGTGCGGTCTAACTAATGACCTTACAGTGGCAGAATCATCTCTCCCTCCTCAAGGATATACCCTTTAATACAACCGAGGCATTTTGTTGACCTTGCAGCTGCCTTCCACATTGTGCTGAGTTGTTCATTGACCCTGTAATGAGCACCCCCAGATCCTTCTCCTCCTCTGTCTGGGCTAGCTGCACTCCCCCCAGCTGGTAACTCCTCCTTGGGTGAAACAAATAAAGAAACAAAGCGGAATAAAAGACCACTATGGTTCTCAAAAGAGCTGTCAGGGAAGGTTAAGGAGAAAAAGGCTGCATTCAAAAAGTATAAGGAATCACAGAAGGAGCACGACAGGGAACTGTATCAATTAAAGTAGAAAGAAGTGGGGAAGGCAGTCAGAAAAGCAAAGGCCCAAACTGAGGAAAAGATAGCCAATTCAGTTAAGAAGGGGGATAAAACCTTTTATAGGTACATTAGGGAGCATAGAATGGTTAAGGGAGGGATAGTGAAGATTAATAAAGGAGAGGGGAGGTGGGCAAAGGGAGACAGTGAAAAGGCAGAGATACTGAATGAATACTTTTGCTCAGTATTCACCAAAGAAGAAGAGGAGGAGTTACCTAAACCAAACAGTAGAAGCACTCTGGGTAGTGGGGTTGACACCAGTCCATTTACAGAAGAAAGAGCCCTGAAAGAACTCCTAAAACTCAAGGTGGGCAAAGCAATGAGGCCTGATGGGATTTACCCAAGAATCCTAAAAGAGCTAAGTGAGGACCTAGTGACACCACTAACCACACTTTTTAACAAATCATGGGAAGATGGGGTGGTACCTGAGGACTGGAGGAGGGCAGGTGTGATTCCCCTTCACAAAAGTGGGAGCAAGGCAGAAGCAGGAAACTACAGACCTTTTAGTTTGACCTCAGTGGTGGGGAAAATGATGGAATCACTTCTGAAAGAAAGAATTGTTCAGTACCTAGAGGCCAGCGGGGCACAGGACCCAAAGCAGCATGGATTCACAGCAGGAAGGTCATGTCAGGTGAATCTAATCGATTTATTTGACTGGGTGACCAAAGTAATAGACCAGGGAGGGGCTGTGGATATGGCCTACCTAGACTTTAGCAAGGCATTTGACAGAGTCCCGCATTAAAAGATTAATAATCGGGTTAGCCAGCCTGGGATTGGGTCCCAGGGTGGTAGCCTGTAGCAAACTGGCTGCACAACAGGACACAGAAGGTAATAGTGAATGGAACACATTCTGAAGAAAGTGGGGTTACTAGGAGTACCTCAGGGCTCAGTACTGGGTCCAGTCCTCTTTAACGTCTTTATAGGTGACATTGCAGAGGGTCTGGAAGGAAAGGTATGCCTCTTTGCAGATGACACAAAGATCTGTAACAGAGTTGATACACAAGGGGGTGTAGAAAGGATGAGAAGGGACTTGGCAAGGTTGGAGGAATGGTCAGACATATGGTAACTTAGATTCAATACAAAGAAGTCCAAAGTAATGCACCTAGGAAATAAAAATCCAGGAGAAGAGTACACAATAGCAGGTGAGGTACTAATGACAACAATAATGGAAAGGGATCTGGGTGTGGTCATATCAGATGACCTAAAGGTGGGTAAGCAATGTGAGAAGTCAGTAAGGAGAGCCAGGGGGATAGTGGGATGCATAGGGAGGGGCAACACAAGTAGAAAAAGGGAAGTGGTTATCCCTCTATACAGACAGTTGGTGAGACCCCATCTGGAGTACTGCGTGCAGTTTTGGAGACTTCATCTACGCAAGGACATAGACCGGATGGAAGCAGTCCAAAGGAGGGCAACTAAAATGGTGCAGGGTCTACATCAGAAACAATATGAAGAGAGACTGAGAGAGCTTAAAATGTATACCCTTGATGAAAGGAGGGACGGGGGGACATGATAGAAACTTTTAAGTACCTCAAGGGAATCAACAAAGTCCAGGAGGGTAGCATCTTTCAGAAAAAGAGATGTGTAAGAACAAGGGGGCACAATTTAAAGTTAGAGGGGGGACGGCTCAGGGTTAATGTGAGGAAATTCTTTTTCACAGAGAGAGTGGTGGACGCATGGAACCGCCTTCCTGGAGAGATTGTGGTGTCTAAAACAGTGGGGGAATTCAAACATGCATGGGACAGACATAAGGCAATTATAGTGGGGGGTTGCAGGAAGTAGGCTGTTGGTTAACTAGAATCTGCAGCTTATCCAACAGGTAGGGAAATGGGCAGACTGGGTGGGCCAAGTGGTCCTTATCTGCCGTCAAAGTCTATGTTTCTATGTTTCATCCCAAAATGCAGCACCTTGGACTTTCTGGCATGAAACCCCAGTTGCCAGGTGTCTGACCAGGTTTCAAGCTTTGCCAGATCATCCTGCAATCCCTGCCATCCCCCTAGGTCATTCACTACTGCTCCTACCTTGGTATCATTAGCAAACAGACTGATCTTGCTCTTGATGTCCAATGATATGTCTGCAATGAATATCCCAAACAACACTGGTCCCAACACCGAGCCCTGTGGAACACTGCTCATCACTACCCTTGGGTGTGAGAGCTCACCACCCACTGCCACCCTCTGTTGACTTCCCTGAAGCCAGTTCCCTACCCATCTCACCAACTTTGCAGTTGCCCCTGTGCCAACTAACTTACTTCCCAGCTTTCCATGTGGCACCGAGTTGAATGCCTTACTGAAGTCCAGATACAGGACATCCACTGCATGGCCCCTGTCCAGTTGCCTAGTTACCCAGTCATAGAACTCCACCAGGTTGGTTTGGTAGGATCTGCCCCATATGAAGCCATGCTGTCTGCTGTCCTGCAGTCCTTTGGCCTCTAGGAGGGCCACCAGCTTCTCCTTCAGGATAGTCTCCATTAGCTTACCCATGATGGATGTGAGGCTCACTGGTCTGTAGTTTCCCGGTTCATCCTTGGGGCCACTCTTGTGGAGGGGCACCACATGAGCCATCTTCCAGTCCTGAGACACACCCCAAATGTAGTGAGGCATTAAATAGGTCTGCCAAAGGTTCTGCAAGGACCTCTGCCAGCTTCTTCAGTACCTGGTGTGGATGCCATCTGGGCCTGGCGCCTTATCCACCCTCAGTGCCTTCAAACCCTCCCGAACTCTGCCCTCCATGATTTCCCCATCTGCCACCCCTCCCCTGTTTCTGCCATTTCTTCCCTTGGGTGTCACCCCCTCTTCTCTTTAGTAAATACTGAGCAGAAGTACTCATTTAGTGCTTCTGCCTTATCGCATCCCTGCTTCCACCCAGCCCCTCCTTCCTAATCCTTACTATGTGGTCCTTACAGCCCTTTTCTCCCTGAGGTACCTGAAGAAGTCCTTCTCTCCCTTCTTAATGCCTTGTGCCAGCCTGATTTCCGTAGATGCCTTGGCTTCCCTTACTGCCCTTGTCACCTACTTCGATTCTGTTTACTCCTCTCTGTCCTCCCCTCCCTGTTTTCTTGTACTTCCTAAAGGCAGCTCTTTTCCTCCTTACCTTTTCCATGACCTCCTTGCTCAGCCAGCTCAGTTTCTTAGCCCTAGCCTTCTTGCTCTGGGCCTTGCAGCAGGTTTTGGTTGCCTCCACTATCCCCAGCTTTATGAGCTCCCACCTCTGGTTAGTGTCCATACTAGATTGAATTCTGGCCAGGTACCCTTTTACCACTTCCCCCATCCTCCCAAAGTCAGCCCTCCTGAAGTACAGCACTCTTGTGCCAGATTCCACTCCTTCCTTGCCCATATCCAATGTGAGCCATACTGAGTGGTGGTCACTCCCTGACAGCGGTTCCTCCACCATAAGTTCTCTCACAAAGTTCCCATTTGCCAGCACAAGGTAAAGGGTATGCTCTAATCTGGTTGGTTCACTGACCATTTGCAGCAGGAAGCTGTCCTGGAAGGCATCCAGCAGTACCTGCTCCCTTCTGTTCCTGGTTGTTGGGGTACTACAGTCCACTCCTGGCATGTTGAAGTCCCCCACAATCACCACACTCCCCTTCTCACAGGTCCTCCTGATCTGTCCTGCTAGTTTCCTGCCTAACTCCTCCGTCTGAGATGGCAGCCTGTACACCACTCCCATTCTAAGAATCCTATTCCTGGAATCCTGGATTTGCATCCAAAGTGACTCCGTACTACCCTCTCCCCTTCCTCCTTTACACACTTCAGTCCTTCCTTCACATATAGTGCCACACCCCCTCCTTTCCCAATCCCCCTGTCCCTACAAAATAACCTGTACCCTGGTACAGACAGGTCCCAGTCATTACATTGGGTGGCCCATGTTTCTGTGATGGCTGCAACGTCCACCTCTCCCTCTGCCATGAGCACCTGTAACTCTGCAGTTTTCCTCCCAAGGCTCCTAGCATTAAGGGTAACCACCTTCCACCCTCCCCCCCATCCTGCCCTCCTTTACTAGCATCACCAATAGTGCTTGCCATTTGTCCTTTGTCACTGTTATGGGGGGTAAGCTCATATGGTTTCCCAACCTGTGGTCTCCCCATGTCTCTTGCCCAATTGCCACACCCTGCTCGTAGTTTAAATTCCCTACTTCCTCTATGTACTCCTCCATCCTCTGTTTCAACACTTTCTTTCCCTCCTCACTCAAGTGTGGTCTGTCCTTGGCATAGAGATTACTGTCCTCCCAAGTCCCTCCCACCCCACCCCCAACAGCCCATACCCTTTAGCACGACACCAGGTTCTTAGCCATCCGTTAAATTCCTCTATTCTCAGCTTTCTTGTTGTGCTTGCCTTGGGCACTGGAAGTATCTCCAAAAAAGTTACTGATCTTCCTGCCCCCTCACATAATTGTCCTAGTTCCTCAAACCTTCTCTGGACTATATCTACTGTCTTGTCAGCCAGGTCGTTTGTCCCAAGATGTATAATTAAATGAGGCTTGTTCCTACCCCTTCTAGCATATTTCAGAACAGATTGTCCCACCCTTTCCGCTGTCATTCTTGGCATGGCCTCCACCCAAATGCGACTATGCCTCTCCCCCTTGCTACCCCACCTGACTCCTCTTAGTATTGAGTCCCCAGCACTAAGATTCCAGCACTCTTACTCCCTGCTTGATTCCATCAATCTCCCTCTCTCCTTTCCGGCTCCTCTTCTTCCTCCTGCACATTATTTCCCCCTTTTGCCCCTGTTGCAGTTCTCCTTGCAGAACTTCCCCCCACTCCGGTTTGGTCCAGGCATTTATCAATTACTCCTCTAATTTCATAATTTCCCTCCTCCACCTTCTTCCTCTCTAGCAGTGCAAAACTATTTTCTGAAGACCCTTCACAAATGCCTGCTCCCTCTGTCTTCATTGTAACCTGTTCTCTCCTTTCCACTCCATGACTTTTGCCACTTCTTCACCTCCCCTCACAAGTCCCTATCTCCTCCTCCTTCAATTTGTCTTTTGTTTCCTGACCTGGTTTCCCCAGCAATCGTTCTTCCTGGCCTGAGCCCCCTTGTCCCTGCTTCCCTTCTTCTGACCCTCTCCTCACCACTGTTGGCTTAAATCACCCTCCCTCATCTCCCATTCTTCCTCCCTTCAGTATTGGGTGAAACCCACCCCCAGTCTGCCTTGCCTGTCTTAGTTCCTCCTGCAGACCCTCAATCTCCTTTCTAAGTTTCTCTATGTGGTTGCACACTATACATCCTCCCACATTCCAGGCAATTTTTAGAAAGATTGGTGCACCTCAGTTGTTGCAGCCTACCACCCTACCCATTGCTGTCATTGCCCACCAGTGACCTCCACCCTTCCAGATGCAGTAGACCAAACACTCCCCCAAGTCTCCCCTCTCCCCCTCTATCAGTGCAAAACATTCTTTTCTTAATTTTTCTTACCCCCTTTGTTGTACATGTTTAGATAGATATTGAGCAACTGCTTTTTAATATTCCTAACCTTCCTATCCACACTCAAAAAGAGACTTTAATTAGCTATTGCACAACCTTCTTCAAACTCCTACTCCTCCTTTCCACAATGCAATAACAATGCAAAGAAGTAACAATGAAAGCTCCTAGATTTGCAGTTACTTCCCTTCCACTGAGATAACAGTCACCTCTTCACTTACTGCTGTTCCATTCCTGGATGTCTGCTTCTGCTATTACAGGTGCATATCCTTTGCCCATTTGAGGAAGTGATGTCAGAACCCCTGGTATAAAGGAAATCATGGAGCAGGGGCGGGTGGGGTGAGACCAACCCAAGTCTTCCAGAAACAATCAGGTAGCTGAGGCCTCTGGTCAGACCATTAGCACCCTTCCCCGACTATGCACTAACCTTTGCAGTTAGTGAAGCCAGCAAAAATGAATCACAATTCTACTCAAAACCCCCAAAATAGGTTTGCTACCAAAAGAAACAGGTCTCCAATTCAAACAGCTTCACCAACAACACATCAAAATAGGCTTGAAATTAGAAGATACAGGTCTCAGATTCAAAGAAACAGCCCCAGTTAAATCACACCAAATAGGTTTTAAATCAGAAGAAATAGGCCTCTACAAATGCAGCCTGCTACACAGTGAAACATCAAACAAATGAGCCCACTTATAGCCACCAAAACAGTTTTCAAAATTCCAACAGCCCCAAAACAATACCCTGCTAGCCCCTTAGAAGTAGTAAGAAAGAAAAGAAATAACCTTTTACCAAGTAAAATCATCAAGAAACAACGTAAAAACAGCAAGAAGCTTACTGTAAAAGATCTGATCCTTTCCCTTCTAGTTCCTTCTGAGAAGCCAAAGCAACTGACACCATAGCTGATTCAGCTCTGCCTCCCTAGCTGAGTGAGACCTGGCCAGACCATTAGCACCTTTCTCCCACTATGCACTAACCTTTGCAGCTAGTTATGCCAGCAAAAATGAATCACAATTCTACTCAAAGCCCCCAAAATAGGTTTGCTACCAAAAGAAACAGGTCTCCACTCTACTCAAAGCCCCATCTAACCTACCATATTTAACATTAATTTTCTAAGGTCTGCCAATTGTTCTCTGAAGAAATTATTTCAGTATTCACATCGAGCAATCACGTAAGACTGCAAACTTTCAACTTAATGCACCAAATCCAAAGGTTGAAAAGAGAGTCAGTAAAATAGCATGTCTATCACATATCATTTAAAAGACAATCCATTACATTAAAACATGTTTGTAGCTCAGCAATAATGTATTTTTATGATAACAACAGCAGACAAGAGAATTACTCTTAACTCTATAACCCTTGAATTTGGTTAAGAATGTGATGTATCAGTTTTTCTTCCTGTTGCCAATTGGTATTCTTGAATACTCTTTTCTAAGTGAGGGTAGCATAGACGTTGTTCTCTGTGATGACCAGCCTTACAGATTTTTTCTGGAGTTTTCTGAGTAAATAATATTTTCAGGTTCTGTCTGTAGGAAGCTTTATAATTTAACTAATCTGTTTATAAAATACATTCAGGCATTTTCATTTGGGAACCCTGCTCATTGGAAATTTGCGTGTAATATAACCATTGTGTGTCACTTCACATTAGTTGCCGTAGACTGATCCACCCTCCACCCTCAATGTAGTAAAATCTGTCTTGGCATTTTTTTAAGCGATGACTTCAGCTGATGGAAACACATTTCATTCCTTGTGTGAATGTGGGGTTGAATAAAGATGATTTACAACACTAGAGACAACTAAACACCCACCAACGCCCCCCTTAAGAATACTGTAATAATAAATATGAATTAATTGGCAAATGTACTAGTAAAAGAAAATGAAAAAAACAAAGAAACAGTCTCAGTTTGAAGCACACAGACTGTGTGATCAGCTGTAAAAGGCCCCTGTAGTGTGGTGGTACTGCAGCAAACTTGGATGGGACTGCAGTCTTACTCTCATCCATTTTGACATTTGTGACATATGTAACTAGCTGTTGGTGGATGTACTGGCATTAGCCACTGCTCAATTATGTAAATGCACATGCAGTCCTATGCTCCATCCTTCATCATCTTGTCAGGTTCTGACCAGTCCGATGGAATAAAAAAAACAACGTGTAATGAAACATGAAATAAATGTTGTCAGCTGTTGAAGAGAGCAAAGAAACTCCATAACAAAGCTGTTTCTACTCCTGCCAAAATGTTAGCTGCTTGAAACCTTGGATTTTGAAGGAGTGGGTTATCACTATGTCGAGTGCTCCATCCCTCATGCTATCACTCACGCCGGTATTTGGTTAAGACTGCATACAGTATGTTTTATTTGAGGGTGGGCTGTGGCTTAGGTGCTAGCCTTTCACCACTGGGGAGCAGGTTTTGAATTTCAGCTCTGATTACAAATGAAATGAGTGTGGTAGTTCTCAGCTCAGTTTTTGTTGGCCAAGATTTCCTGACAGGACACCAAAGTTATGCCCAATTAAGAATGATTACCCTGCCACCCTGGAGTTGTGGTCCCTACTAGTCTGTTGTGAGACTGAATGCCCATACATAATGTGTCCTGTTGATAAACAATGGACTTTAATATACAGCAATCAGTCTCCCTCAGAACTAGGTGGTGGTAGGGATGGGGGTAGAGAAACAACAATATAACAATCAGTCCATTTCCATGCTGGGAACTAGTTAAGCCACATTCTGGGTACTGTAGATTCAGAATCATTGTTCTAACTATAAATAACAGATATTGATGTATTTGAAATGTTGCTCATTAGGTTAGCTGATGAGATACTGCATCTCATTTTCCTGGAGGTCCCAGTAACAATGGCCAAACAGTATACTTGTAGCTCCATACAGATAAGGCAAGTTAATCATGGGTTATTTAAATGCAAATACGGCTGAGATTTAAAATATAAAATCCATAATATGGAATCTATATACTGTAAATCTAATGACATAGCTGAGAAGTGTAAGCTGGAAACAGAATTACAAAGAACTGCATTTGATGAGAGAATCCAGAAATGACGCCATGTAATCCAGTATCGTGCCACGTCATCAGAACAAGCGTTGTAAATATTGAGCAAAAAATGGATATTCTGAGAACACTAGTTGTGTTTAAATGTGTAGTGTGACCTTGCTAAGAGAAGGAACACAGATCCAACTGTCACACTGAAGTGGGATTTTGTCTCTCTTGCTCTGTGAATTTGTGCCCCAAAGCTAAGCTGCACCATGCCTGTTGCTGGATATAAGTCCCATTGTCTGCTCAAGGATGTCCAAGTCCAGATGGTGCTGTGTTGTGACACAGTTTCAGACTTTCCAGGGATGCTGCACATTGAAACACCACCCTCTGGGAGGGTGGTTTGAATGGAGAAAAGACAAAATCAGCAGGCTACAGAAGGTGCTGTCACTATTAGGCTGCCCCCACCTTTAATAGGGATCGGTTGTGACATTTGGCCTCCACAGTTCTTCCTGTCTGCCCCCCCAAACTGCATCAGGTCTCCCCCAGTTTCATTGGAACTGTGGAGCGGTGATGGATCTGGGGGTAAGTTGTGGGGAGGGTTAGGTGGATGGGGAACATATGTGAGTCTGGGTCTGAGAGCAGAGCCCTTCAGGGAGGCCTGAGGAGTGGAACCATGAGGACTGAAATGTGGTCTGGGCCATCGGATGTTAGGTGGAATAAAAAGAATCATGCAAACCATTAAGCTGGAACACTGACATGCACAATACTGGGGCTTGACCCCCCCCCCTTATTATATTCAATAGCCAAAAAGCTTTCTTTCTTTCTTTTTTTAAATTCTTGGTACAGAGGGCACACTGAGCTGAACATCAGCTCAATTCCAAGTGTTCAATGCAGGAACAGGAGTCAGATACCTAAAACAGCTGGGGCCAGATATTCAAAGCCTTGTGCCAGGGCAAACTGTTACCGCCAGAATTCTGCTGTATTTATGCCCAGCTGCAATATTAAAAGGTGCAAATAGCACCGGCGCAACCTGATAGCGCCGGTGCTAAAAATAATGTATGCGGGGGATGGAGTGAGGGGAGAAGCCATGAATACCGGTGCTCTGGGATATTCAAAAGAGGAGTGCCATGCTACAAGGGTTAGTATGACCTGTAGTGCAGTGCACAATACCGCAATCTAAAAGCAGGAAGTAATGCCAGACAAACACAGTCAGGTGGAGCACCTGACCACCCCCCCAGCATGTTCCCCAACACAAGTAAAGGAAAAAGCACCCCCAACTCAGTAGCCAAGTGCCCCTTGCATCCCCAATGCTGTCTGTTGATAATCAACCCCATTTCTCAGGTAGTCTAATGGCCTCCCCCAGCCCTGATCACTGATCCCTGACGCATGATGACATGAAATCCCTACATTAACCATGGTATTCTACTCCCACCCCAGCCCCAATCTCCCAGAAAATATAGTGTAAGTATCCCCGGTGATCCAGTGGACCATTGCAGCCCCAATCCCTCATACAGTATATCACAACCCCCGAATACCTGTGGTCTAGTGGATCCCCACCCCCACCCTGCAGTGCCAACCACCTGCAACCTCCCCATTCATACATGGGCTGACGACTGGCTTAGCCTACCACTCACCTCTGTGGCCAGCTGATGACTGAGCTATGGATGAGCACATACTGTATATAGCAGTACACGCTCATTCAGAGCTCAATCGGCAGCTGGCTGTGGAGGTGAGTGGTGGGCTGAACCAGTTGCTGGTTCGTTTATGGATTGGGGAGGTGGGAGCAGGGTGGGTAGCACTGTGGGTTGGGGGTGTTCACTAGACCACTGGGGAGAGTTAAACGGGTCTCCTGGGTGATCGGTGCGGTGGGGGGGCACTAAACTAATGGGACAATGTGTTCGGTGTTTTCTATGGGTGATAAGCAATCGGGGTTGGGGGGCACTAGACTACCAGGGATATTGAATGTCTCATATTGTACATGTGTCCGTGATCAGGGATCATGGTTGAGGGGGGGCACTACTCTTTATTTTAGCAGATAATATCCATGTCAGTCATTCACATTTGCATGGGCATGACCTAAGGTGGCAGACTAATGCTAAGTTATGGACATTATATATCAAACAACATGCAATCATGCAAGCTGTAACAGTCATTCACTCTGAGGAAGACCATACCCCAGAGCAGGGCCACATCATACATATTGTTA
The DNA here is from genome assembly GCA_016271365.2 of Neoceratodus forsteri. NCBI lineage: Eukaryota > Metazoa > Chordata > Ceratodontiformes > Ceratodontidae > Neoceratodus > Neoceratodus forsteri. Next base: position 757,282,737 of record CM057454.1, read on the forward strand.
CCATTCCCTATGACAGCTAATGGAATAGAGGGAATTGTGTACTACTGCATAGTCTGAAGAGGAACATGTCTGTCACTGTAATGTGTGACAATATTGTGTGCTTTTATTCCCCCCACTGTTCTGGCACACATACACAGGATGTATGAGGGACAAAGGCACATTTTGAGGCACTATCAGGGATGCCCATGTACATCACGGTGGCTGAGAGGTATACTACCAGGGACTATGCTTTGGTATTATGGGGATCCATAGTCTATGCTGCTGTGTACAATAGTAGCCTGCAGCTCAAGAACTGTTTTCCAGGTCTGACATACTGTACATGTGGAGCTGTATGCACATCCCGGCCTGCGGCTACCGACCTGTAGTTCCCATCAGACCTACAGAGGGAGCTATGTGCTCCATGCAATAGCGCCAGACAAACTACATGGGAGTGCATGCCAGGCCGGCCATAATGAGATGCCATGCCGGCCATAATGAGATGCTAATGTGGCTGTTTGCCCATGGATTGTCTGAGTAGGCTCATTTGCATAGGGGCTTTGAATATAGCAAACTTTTGCTCCGGGCTAATGTGTTTGCACGAGACTAATGTGTTAGCACCGTGCAAACGAGTTATCCCTGGGCTATCCTTTCAAAACCATAGCACAGTTCTGCACTGTGTGGCCTGCAATGTTGTTTGCAGTTGTTGTGCGCCACTTCAGTGCTATCACTCACAGTGGCCACCTGCTGCAACACAGCCTTACTCCACCTCTGTGTGCACTGGGCTGCTGTACAATTTGCACTGCCCTATCGCTATATTCAGAGCTGTCTTATTTGCTGGGCTAATTTTGCACTGCACTCCCAGCCCAGTTTGCACAGCTTCATTTACATGCTAAATGGATCCTGGCTAATTTAGCACGCTGTGCTAATTTTGCCCCGGGGTTAAGTTTTGAATATCTGGCCCCTAAAGTGCAATTGGTTACATAAATATGAAGACCTACTGATGGTACTTAATAAGCAAACAGATGATATATACAGGTACAGTTGTGCCTGTATATTAGGGTTGAGTAAGCACTTTCAAGACTTTTTTTGCCATCTGATAACTAAAAAAATAGGAGGCTTTGAAACCTGAAGCTTTCAGGTTTGATAGTTGGTCCAAGGTATGTGCTTTTGTTGTTTATAGGCCCAAAGGTTAAGTGGTTTTTAAATTATTTATGAAAAATGTTCCGTTTGTGAGCATGCCCAATTCAAAAAACCAGCATTCTATAGATAGCTGAATTTTTGTGAAAGCGTTATGTGCTGTTGGTGTCGTCTTTTGTTATGTGTGTCATACCATATACTGAGGTGAGTTGTATAGCACAACACCACTGTATATGATATGCCACACATAACGGAAAAAGCAACCCTGAGATGTAAGAACATTTTCCCTTGTGGCTAGTGGTCCCTACCCCACACAACCACCTGCCCAATATGTAATGAAGTTTCCCTTGTGGCTAGTGGTCCCTCCCCCCACCCCATCACCCTCCTCTTATGTTCTGTTCTCATATTTCATTATAAGTGTCATGTCATATAATGTGGTCTTTCGTATAGCAGAACACCACAGCATATGATAAGACACAGTTTTTTTTTATGTTTTCCCTGGTGTCTAGTGCAACTTCCCACCCTCCAATTGCTGTCCCTGGTTTTATTCCCTTTCTCCTGGTGTCTAGTGGCACCTTTCACCCTCTGATTGCTGGCCCTGTTTTTCTTTTTTGTTTCCCTGGTGTTTAGTGGCACCCCAACCCTCTGATTGCTGGCCCCCTTTGTCCTTTCATTTCCCTGGTGTTTTTTGACAACAGCTGGTGCACTGTATGATACAGCTGTTATTAACTAACAAACGACAGCTGTGTCATATAGCACAACCTCTGCTGTGTTGTGACTTGTAGGTCAGGGATGGGGCTACTGTCATTAAAGCCCTGCCTTCCTGACTGTGCTGTGCTTGAATAAACTGCTATCTGCACACTGGGGGCCCTAGTCCCTGGTGGCAGTGTATTTATTTATTTACTCATTTAGTTATTTTTTTATTTGGTATAATCTGACACCGGGATGCCCATCCCCAGTGTCAGATGCCCCCCTCATGCAGCCCATTGTTTTACTAATAGTGCCAACATCATGGGGCCCAATCCCCACACTGGCATTTATAACTGCCCCCCCAGCAGTGTGGGACACTGGGGATCCCACTCCCTGTTTCCCAAAATAATATATTTACTGTCCTGTGATCGTGAAAAAAAAAAAAGTCCCTCGACATCGTTTTCCTTTTTTTTTTTTAACCTGAAAAAAGAAAACAGTCCCTCATCATTGCTGCCGTCCCCCTCCCCCCATCTTGACACTCCCACTGAGCACCCACCACCCCACACCCCCCCTTACGCTATACTTACCTGCTGAGATAATACACTGTCATCCTCTGTGGACTCAGACACGTCTGCACTCTTCAAAGCCGAACCATGAACTGAGGAATCAAGGTAAGTGCAGTATAATGTATTTCAGTAGTGTTTTGAACTTATGCTCACAATGTTGCCATTTTTAGGAATTTGTTCACCAAACTTTCAAAATAACCTTTTTGGGACTCCAGCTCATGAACACTGGCAGTGTCATTTTGTTAATCGGGCCCGGAATGTGATTTTGCGGTCGCTGCACAAAATCACCTTTCTAGACCAAATAATGAAATTTCACCACAAGTGTTCATGAAGTGGGGTCCCACAAAGGCCATGTTGAAAATTTGGTGAAAAAATTCATAAAAACAGCTGAGTTATGACCATTTGTTGACATTTTTCTACTCACGGACATAGCTTTGGTAATTTTCAATAGTTTGACTCCAAATTTTCAGCACAGCCATTTTTCCACACCACCTCATGAACAGTACAGCTGTATTTTTTCAGATCCTGTTCAAAATCTGTTTTTACACCTGAGGCATGGAATGGTGTTTCGGCACAGATCTGAAAATTTTCACCTATGGGGTTTATGAGGTGGGGGTCATAAGAAGATTATATTGAAAATTTGGGATCAAAATATTAAAAGACAAAGAATTTATTAAATAACATTGTTTTCATGGATGTCTGCTGCACCACTGGGGAACATGCTGCCTTACCGTGCCAGTGAGCTGAGTTCAGGTGTGAACTCAGTGAGCCGGTTTAATGGGATGAGGTTGATGGGGAAGGTGCTGCAGCATGCAGCACCAGCCCCAGCCTGGGTAGGGACGGAGCAATGTTTTGATGCAGACGCCACATCCTGTGGTGGGTCAGGGAACCTCACCCACATGGTATAGACAAGTGTGCTGGGGCCTGCTGGCCCATGCACTGGGTCTGGACTGTCGGGACCTGCACAAATGAGTATACAATTCTATTATCAGAAAAAGAAGGAACATTCTTTGTAAAAAAAACTATGTTAATGCAGACATCCGGGTTGTAGAAAGCAAAGTGCACAAAGAAGGGAAATAAAAAACATTAAGGATTTTGGTCTCCGGAGTATTGGCGAATCAGTGGTGGGTCTTACTTGGGGTTGTCAACCCTAATGCCCACCCCTCCCCTGATCAGATGAGGTCAAATGTGATGTCTTCACGTAGGGCCCACAGGGCCCTGAGTGAAGAAAGCTCCAACAGATTATGTTGGCCATACTGTATCACTATGAAGCACGAGATTGGAGTTGTACCTTGTGCTTTGGACAGGAGGCTGTGGGCTGGGGAGGGGTGGCATTAGGGTTAACAACCCCAAGTAAGACCCACATCTGATTCTTCTGCAAAGAATATTATAACTGTAAACAGAAACAAATGTTGCAAGGCAGCAGACTCATCACATGGGGATTACTGGGGACAAGGAGTTGTATAAAGGGGTGGAGGTGGAGGAGAATGGAGGAGACAGGAGTGAGGGGGATGTTGGTAAAAGGGGAAAATGGAAGAGAAAGGAGGATAACATGGTGAGAGTGGGAGAGGGGATTAGGTAGTCAGATGGAACATTTTTAGCTGGTAAGAATTCATTTACCCATGATATTTGTTTGCCAGAAGCGCCCTTTGCTCATGCAGTACCAAAACCTTGGAACTCCATTCCACAAGACATCTGTCACTGCTCATCTCTGCACTCTTTCTGTTATACAGTAGGTACCACAAACATCTCATTGACCTGGCCTACTGCTCCTGTAATGGGACCCAAATAATTTCACTACTTGGCACTCATTTCACTTTGAGCAATGTTGATATTGTTATCTGTGTCCTAATATGCCCCACTGATATAAGACCTTGTTCATAAACTACTGATTTCCTAAATGTTTTTCCTAGCTATGATGTGTTTTTTTATGTACTTCCATGTGCAGCAACAGGCATGGGGTGTGTCTTGAGGTAGTCAACCCTAAAGCTCACACCATTCCATGAGCAAATAAGCTGAGATGGTGCAGCACATGAGAATGGGGTGAGCATTACAGCTGACAATCCCAAGGCACAACCAATGCCTGTTGTGGCCTGCAGGGTTGGGGTGGGGTATTAGGGCTGGAAACCCTAATGCCACATTTCCCTACTTTTGTTGCTTTAACCCTAACTGATGCATTAACTGAGATTTTTGCAAAGAACTTCCTTATTTTTGAGATGGTATAATCATACCATCATTAGTGTGGGAGTGCAGTGCCCCCCAGACCCTGCACTCCCATTCCTTCATAGGTGTGTACATGTACATTGCCATGAAAGCATTTTAGCCAAAACAGCAACCAAATTGTCAGCATAGCCTTGTTATTACCTCTCCTCATGGATGCTGGACTGAGAATTTTCAAATCCCCACTGAAACATCATTCTGCACCACCACAATGTCATTCCATGTCAAGGTGAGAAAATACACATTTTGCTAGGATTTAAAAAATGGCAGCTGTCATGTTCATGAGAAGATGTAAAAAATGGCTATGCTGAAAATTTGGAGTGAAAATATTTAAAATTACTGAAGTTACGAATGAACGTAGTTAAATTTAAAGGCATTTGAATCACTTTGCCATTTTTACATATTTTGACCCCAAAATTTCAACATAGCCTTCTTATGACCCCACCTCATGAATAAAGGCAGTGAAAATTTTCACCACCAGCGGTCGCTGCACAAAATCACCTTTCTAGACCAAATAATGAAATTTCACCACAAGTGTTCATGAAGTGGGGTCCCACAAAGGCCATGTTGAAAATTTGGTGAAAAAATTCATAAAAACAGCTGAGTTATGACCATTTGTTGACATTTTTCTACGCACGGACATAGCTTTGGTAATTTTCAATAGTTTGACTCCAAATTTTCAGCACAGCCATTTTTCCACACCACCTCATGAACAGTACAGCTGTATTTTTCAGATCCTGTTCAAAATCTGTTTTACACCTGAGGCATGGAATGGTGTTTCGCACAGATCTGAAAATTTTCACCTATGGGGTTTATGAGGTGGGGTCATAAGAAGATTATATTGAAAATTTGGGATCAAAATATTAAAGACAAAGAATTTATTAAATAACATTGTTTTCATGGATGTCTGCTGCACCACTGGGGAACATGCTGCCTTACCGTGCCAGTGAGCTGAGTTCAGGTGTGAACTCAGTGAGCCGGTTTAATGGGATGAGGTTGATGGGGAAGGTGCTGCAGCATGCAGCACCAGCCCCAGCCTGGGTAGGGACGGAGCAATGTTTTGATGCAGACGCCACATCCTGTGGTGGGTCAGGGAACCTCACCCACATGGTATAGACAAGTGTGCTGGGGCCTGCTGGGCCCATGCACTGGGTCTGGACTGCTTCGGGACCTGCACAAATGAGTATACAATTCTATTATCAGAAAAAGAAGGAACATTCTTTGTAAAAAAAACTATGTTAATGCAGACATCCGGGTTGTAGAAAGCAAAGTGCACAAAGAAGGGAAATAAAAAACATTAAGGATTTTGGTCTCCGGAGTATTGGCGAATCAGTGGTGGGTCTTACTTGGGGTTGTCAACCCTAATGCCCACCCCTCCCCTGATCAGATGAGGTCAAATGTGATGTCTTCACGTAGGGCCCACAGGGCCCTGAGTGAAGAAAGCTCCAACAGATTATGTTGGCCATACTGTATCACTATGAAGCACGAGATTGGAGTTGTACCTTGTGCTTTGGACAGGAGGCTGTGGGCTGGGGGAGGGGTGGGCATTAGGGTTAACAACCCCAAGTAAGACCCCACATCTGATTCTTCTGCAAAGAATATTATAACTGTAAACAGAAACAAATGTTGCAAGGCAGCAGACTCATCACATGGGGATTACTGGGGACAAGGAGTTGTATAAAGGGGTGGAGGTGGAGGAGAATGGAGGAGACAGGAGTGAGGGGGATGTTGGTAAAAGGGGAAAATGGAAGAGAAAGGAGGATAACATGGTGAGAGTGGGAGAGGGGATTAGGTAGTCAGATGGAACATTTTTAGCTGGTAAGAATTCATTTACCCATGATATTTGTTTCGCTGGTGAAGCGTCCTTTGCTCATGCAGTACCAAAACCTTGGAACTCCATTCCACAAGACATCTGTCACTGCTCATCTCTGCACTCTTTCTGTTATACAGTAGGTACCACAAACATCTCATTGACCTGGCCTACTGCTCCTGTAATGGGACCCAAATAATTTCACTACTTGGCACTCATTTCACTTTGAGCAATGTTGATATTGTTATCTGTGTCCTAATATGCCCCACTGATATAAGACCTTGTTCATAAACTACTGATTTCCTAAATGTTTTCCTAGCTATGATGTGTTTTTATGTACTTCCATGTGCAGCAACAGGCATGGGGTGTGTCTTGAGGTAGTCAACCCTAAAGCTCACACCATTCCATGAGCAAATAAGCTGAGATGGTGCAGCACATGAGAATGGGGTGAGCATTACAGCTGACAATCCCAAGGCACAACCAATGCCTGTTGTGGCCTGCAGGGTTGGGGTGGGGTATTAGGGCTGGAAACCCTAATGCCACATTTCCCTACTTTTGTTGCTTTAACCCTAACTGATGCATTAACTGAGATTTTTTTGCAAAGAACTTCCTTACTTTTTGAGATGGTATAATCATACCATCATTAGGCTGTGGGAGTGCAGTGCCCCCCAGACCCTGCACTCCCATTCCTTCATAGGTGTGTACATGTACATTGCCATGAAAGCATTTTAGCCAAAACAGCAACCAAATTGTCAGCATAGCCTTGTTATTACCTCTCCTCATGGATGCTGGACTGAGAATTTTCAAATCCCCACTGAAACATCATTCTGCACCACCACAATGTCATTCCATGTCACAGGTGAGAAAATACATTTTGGCCAGGATTTAAAAAATGGCAGCTGTCATGTTCATGAGAAGATGTAAAAAAATGGCTATGCTGAAAATTTGGGGTGAAAATATTTAAAATTACTGAAGTTACGAATGAACGTAGTTAAATTTAAAGGCATTTGAATCACTTTGCCATTTTTACATATTTTGACCCCAAAATTTCAACATAGCCTTCTTATGACCCCACCTCATGAATAAAGGCAGTGAAAATTTTCAAATTATGCCTGAAAGGAGATTTCACCAAGTGATCGCAAAATCACCTTTTGGATGGATTTGTGAAATTCCACTGATATTGTCCATAAGGTGGGATCCTAAAAGGTCATGTTGATAATTTGGTGCAAAATATGCATAAATGGCCACGGTATGCATCAAAGTTGAAAACCCCATTGAAATACATTGAATCGCATTTACCTTAATTTCTCATAGTGCAGTCGCTGGTTCCAGTGGCAAGACGTGTCTTCAATCAGAGCGTGGATCTTCACCCTGTCACCTGTTCAGGTGAGAGAGGGTGTGTGTGGGTGTACTGGGTGTGTGTGGGGTGGTGGGTGCTGAGTGGGAGGTGGGGCTGGGGGGTCAGATCGGTGAGGGACCCTTTCCTTTTTTCTAGAAAACAAAAACATCGAGGACCATTTTCTTTTTTGCAGGCATGGGCAGTAATCGGCAGGTGGGGTGTGTGCCACTAGACACCAGGGAAACAGGAAGATAAAATGGGGACAACAATTGGAGGGGTGCCACTAGACACCAGGGAAACAGGAAGATAAAATGGGGACAGCAATTGGAGGGGTGCCACTAGACACCAGGGAAACAGGAAGATACAATGGGGACAACAATTGGAGGGGTGCCACTAGACACCAGGGAAACAGGAAGATAAAATGGGGAAAGCAATTGGAGGGGCGCCACTAGACACCAGGGAAACAGGAAGATAAAATGGGGACAGCAATTGGAGGGGTGCCACTAGACACCAGGGAAATGGAAAGAAAAATGGGAACAGCAATCGGAGGGTGGGTGGTGCCATTAGACACCAGGGAAAAGGTGAAAAAATGAGGAGTGGAATCAGGGGGTGGGGGTGCTACTAGATACCAGGGAACCATTTACAACTATGGGGATGGTGATCAGAGGGTGCAGGCTACCACTAGACATCAGGGAAATGTATTCAATTAACAGGAATGGTGATCTGAGGCTGGGAGTGCCACCAGACACTAGGGAAAAGAAGAAAAATAACAGTGATGAGGATCATTGGGTGGGAAGTACCACTAGACACCAGGGAAATACATACAATTAACAGGCAAGGTGATCAGAGAGTGGGGGATACCACTAGAACCAAGGAATAAGATACAGCAATGGGAGAAGGATTTTCCCTTCATGAAAAAGGATCTTTTTTTGTGACTTGTGATATGAAAAATGATTCTTTTTCATATCACACAGTCACAAAAAAGGATTTAAAATGTAATGAAAAACACATTTGGGGATACTTTTTTCAACATTTAGGTGCAGCATTAACCTAGCGTAGTCCCAATGAGCCAGATAGATGTGTTGGCTCTCTCCAGGATGTCATTTTTGTGGCTTTTGAAATTTGCTAACTGAAAAACAAAATGGCAGTGGCACGAAAAAAGATTTCCCATTTGCGACACAGGATGACCCATTTGTGAAAAAGGATTACCCATTTGCAACAATGGATCCTTTTTTGAGTGGGACATATAATAGGAGAGTCAAATTCCCATTGAAAATAATGGGAGCGTTAAAATTTAATAACTTTGGAAGACTTTTAATATTTTTTCAACAAACCAGCAAAAGGCACAACTGTGAGGTAAGCCCTTTTTACACTGAAAATGTCAGACCAAAATTCCAAACCATTTCTGCACTGTGGAGTGACAAAGAAATGAAAAAAAAAAACCCTGGTAAATTACACACTTTTTAACACTTCATATCTCCGGACTCACGCTTCCAACTGGAATGAAGCTTGTCACATCAAGAGATCTTGGATCCCTGCCAGCGCATGCAAAATTTCATGTGAATTGGTTAACGGCTGCGAAGTTATTAAAGTGCAAAATTTCGACTTTAACATAGAAATGACTGGTCAACCCTCACTATAGGGCTGCGACCGATATATATATATATATATAAATATAGATATATGCAGTTTATTTCATCACACTTATCTTTTTTTAACTTATATTGCATTGATGTTCGATTATATATACAAAAATGGTGGCATGCTATACATGATTACAGTTTTGATTCATTAGTAGTATACATCCATTAATAGGGAGAATCAGTCCATAACAAGGGGGAAAGAACTTAGATACAGCAGTAAATGATATTACAACAAGAAAAATGGATATCAGGGCAATTCTGCTTAACTTAGGTAGTCAAGCTAACATTTAAAATAAGACCAACAGTAATAAACCACCACCTAAGCCATTATATTTCTCTTAAAGTGAATTTCCCAGTTTATGAACATAGGATTTGCCTTACATTTTTAGGTAACTTATATCAGTAAAATTCAATCTCTGCACATTGTATAATATTCTGTTCTGTCATTTTGGAAGTGGAAAGGACTGTATCTTGGCCCCACTGAGGTAGCCAACTGATTAATTACACTTCCCTGTTGATCGATGCACCCCTGATCCACCACTGCTCTCAGGCACATAACGATGTGTGCCCAGGGAAAGTGTGTTGGGGGGGAGGGCATGCTGCATTATAGTCTATGGAGGGCACTTTTAAAACATCTTCTATATAATAATGGCCCTTTGGAGAGTAATCAAGAATATCAGTTGACTAACAAGGGCCTTGTTACTTGACCAGTGACCTTGACTACCCTCCAAAGGGCCATTACTGTATAGAAAATGATGTTCTTAAAACTTCAAGTTCAAGCTTATTGATAGGAATACTCCATTGAGCAAGCTCATTTACAAGGAGGTCCTGGGAAGACAACATATACTGATATAATTTGAGTACAGAGTGAAAAGTGATAGTACAATAAGGATGTGGGTAGCTACAGCATAATTATATACAGTATTATTTATACAGAAAGGTATATACAGTGTTATCTATAAGGATAGCTATAAAACTATATACAAACACCTAAGTGCACTCTTTTATACACATTTACAGGTCTGCAATCTTCTGTATACAAACACATATACACTTGCAAGTTTTAGTCCTTCATATACATAAGAACAGTGTCACGGGCACATACATGGGATCAAGACTCAGGGATCCTAGGGGACAATATCTCAACATAGGATAGGCAACCTAAACAGTCAGATTCCTGGTGTACCATGGAATATTGGCAGGGATATAACAGAGGTGGATGATACTGTGGTAAGGGGATAAGTCAATAGGCAGGGTGGAGGAGGTGGAGAGAGTGTGCTAGGTAGTTATGCTGGGAAGCAGGGTGGGTGAGGATAATGGGGGGCACTGGTAGTGAAATGGGACATGAGTAAGGTAGCCAAAAGGAGAAGCAGGGGTACTCAGGATAGAGGCATGTGCAGCAATCTCTGGTTGACTGAGATCAGCTGTGATAATTGTGTGAGCATGGAGCAGAAACAAGGGGAGGAGGGGGGGCACTTGGAAAGGTGAGAGGTGGAATGGGTTAGCTGAGGTACACAGGTTAGTGGCATGTACAGCAATCACTAATTTTGTCTGTGATCAGCTTCCAGAAGCTATGCAAGGGTATTCATTTTTGCAGCCTGAGGTAAAGTTGCGCATAGACTTTAACAGAATGCACCCCCATGCTCTTCCTGGGGCATACATCATTATGTGCCTGAGCACAGGGGCAGATCGGGACAGATCGATTGGCTGGCTACCTTGAGGGGGCCAAGACACATCTCTGTATATACCTTATTCTGGCAAATGACATTAAATTTAACTCAGAAATAAAGAGTAAATATCCTGAGAGTCAAATTTTAGGATCCAAGACACTGGTTTGACAAATCTGTTGTCAAACGACGTTACAGTGATGACTTTATGTCGACCGCAATAGCAGTCAGCATAAAGCTGTTCCATGAAGACTTTGTTTTCTTCAGGGAGCTTGGCCCCCTGAATCCCCTGTAACTTAAATAATCAACTCTAAGTCAGAGTAAGTTCTGGGAGGGGGTGCAAGACCCCCAAAAAGCAGTGCCTGGATCCCTCGCCGACATTACAGTGACCTGTAGCTGTTGTCGCTGTAATGACGGTAGCGATAAAATTGCCAAAGAGATGTCGGCATACACAAATTTTATATCCTAAACTGAAATTAATTGTTGGGCAAAATCTTATAAAGATTTAAGAAAAGAAAGCTTGAGATTTATCACAATCATTCCCTAGGTGTTGGAGTTGATATTTGTATTATACAATATTGAATTTGTGAAACCAATTAAATGCTTTTCTATACATTTTTTACCTAAAAAAAAAGATAGATTCCTTCTCTGCTGATCCATTATTTACAACTGCTAGTTGTATTTTATTGTTTTTGTTTGAATCAAAAGACAGTATGTAGTCTTTTATGTTATTGCAATCATTTTCTCTTCGGAGAGAGCATTAGATTCTGTGTCCTCATTTTTATTCAAATCTTCTTCATATTGCACCCTAATAAATGCAATGACCTGATCCACCTCAATCAAAATGTGTTGGTTTCCTTTATAGTTTATACAGAGTTTAGCTGGTCATAAAGTTGAAAGTCTGCAACCATCTTTAGCAATTGCTGATGCAATGCTAGAAATCATCAGCGCCCTTGTTACATGGGAAAGGCAAAATCCGGGAATATGAAAAATCTTTTTTTCTTGAGTAACAGAGTGCCTTTTATTCTAGATAATCATACAGTTAAGTCCCAGTCAGATTCAAAAGCAAAAGATACCATCACAGTTGATTTATATTCAGAGTCATCAGGATTCTCTGCAGAAACCACATCAGTCCCAATCATTTGTTGTTGCACATTTTTCTTCTTGACAATCCGGTAAGCTTTGGTGATGAATGGTAGATTATACTCCGGTAGATCATAAACAGTGACAAATATGTCCTTTATCATGTTGCGAACATTTCAAAACTCAGAATCCAAAAAATTTAGTAACCCCACCAAATGAAGTTTCTTGTATTGAGCTTTTTTTTTGCACCTCCCTGGCCCCTGAAGCCCCACTCTGTCAGACTCTCACACGTTCATCCCCTCTGCCCGCCAGACTCACTCAACCCCCACTTACCGTCAAGCTCCCTGATATCCTATGACATTCCATGTGATCCAGTTTATCCCTGCTGGGAGGCCACCCTGCTGCCACAGGGAGGAAGCTCCTCTAACACTGGGGTTGTTGGTTGGGAGGGGGCAGATATGGTGCTCTGGGTAGTCAGGTGGTGTGGTGGGAACTTGCAGGAGGTCATCATCTGGTGCTACCAGGGCAGACCATTTCCTGTTTTCTCCTGTCCTTCTGCTGCCTTCCCTCATCATGGCTGCATGTTGTGGCATCCTGGAAAGGACACATGGCAGCGCGTGGTCACCAACGCCACCAAGTGCACCACCACTGGCTCACTGCAGTGTAGGTCATACCCTCCCTCCTGGGGAGGAGAACTTCCACATGGATGCTCCTCACCCTCTTTGTCAATCTCCATACCGGTTGCCCCGGATGCGGGTTGCAAACCTGGGTCACCAGTGTGCCGAGTGGGTGCCTCACCACTTGATGTCATGGAGCCAACTGAGTTTGGTTTTCTAATATCTCAAGTTTTTTATTAGTAGCACGATTTTCTATAATCAGGTTTGCACTGGTGGCTTCTAAGCCAGTAATTTTACTAGAGAATGTAATAATAGCCTTGGAGTTGTGGGTCACCTGTTTATCAGTATCCTTAATTTTGTCTATTTGTTGTGGCATCTTTCTGTAAGAAGTTCACTTTTTCACAAAGAGCTTGGAATTTTCCATTGAATGTTTGGGTCCAAGGATTAATTTTTCAGGTTATTCTCCTAATGTTTCCAAGGTATGCTTGCCTCCTGTAGCCATACCGGGACTTTTTTGAGGGCTTGATATTGTTTTTGTTTTATCTTGCAATAGTACAGTAGTGCATTGTCTAAAGTGCAGCTGTATTAGACTGGACTTTCTGTAAGTGCCAAAGGTTCTTGTGCTGGGTTTTGTGTTAGTGGAATTTGTGGCGTTTGTAGTGTTTCACTCAAACTAATACATACAAACATACGAAAATGCCAGCAGATATCGGCCATACAGTCTATCGAATCTGCTCAAGTGTGCAGCTTCCAGTCTAATCTACTGCAGCTGCCCCCCCTTTCCTGTCCATCTGATTTATTGCCTCCTTCTGCCGACTACCCACTCCCCAGCTTCCCCCCAGTTTTGACCTTACCTTTGACCCTGTTCCACACCCTCTTACAACTGCCCACAGAGTTCAGGGATATCACCTCCTCTGGCAATGTGTTCCACCTCGCTACCACCCTTTCCGTGAAGTAGCTCCTCCTCATTTCAATCCTGAATCTTCCACCCTCCAGTTTCAGATGGTGTCCCTCACCCGCTTTAATCTAAACATGCCCACAGCACTTACCCTGTTCATGCCCTTTAAGTATTTGAAGGTCTCAGTCATATCCCCTCTCTCCCTTCTGTCCTCCAGGAAATACATATTGAGCTCCCCCAGTCTTTCCTCAAATGGTTTGTTCCCCAGATAGCTGCACCTTCTTCATGCCTTTCAATCACAAGTGCTGCTGCTAACTCCTCAGCCAAGGAAGGAACACCAGTAGTGGTAACAGCAGCTTCAGGAATGCAGTGGCTAACCAAGGTACTTTCTACCTTCGAAACTGACAAGCTACTGGATGTAGTATGCTGACATAGGAACATAGAAACATAGAATTTAATTGCAAATAAGGGCCGCTTGGCCCACCCAGTCTACCAATTTTTTTTCCCTGCCTATATTATCACACAAACATTACTTGATCGCTGTCTCCCTCCCTTCCCCCTTGCTTTCCATTAAGATTCTCATGTGCCTATCCTATGCATGTTTGAAGCCCACCACTGTTTTTGTCCACACCACCTCAGCTGGAAGACTGTTCCAGGAATCCACCACTCTTTCAGTGAAGTACTTACCCACATCTCTCTTGAATGTACCTCCCTTTCAGCTTCATTGCGTGTGCCTTATCCTTGGGCATATTTTCCTCTGAAACATACTCCTCTCCTGTACCTTATTTATCCCTCTGAGGTATTTATATGTCTCTATCATCCCTCTCCCTCCTCACTTCCAGGGTGTACATAGTGAGGTTCTTCAGTCTGTCCTTGTAGGGATTTTGATGCAGACCCTGCACCATTTTAGTTGCCCGCCCTCTGGACTGCCTCCATTCTGTCTACGTCCTTCCTGGGATGCGTTCTCCAAAACTGGACACAATACTCCAGGTGGAGTCTCTCCAGTAATCTATACAGTGGCAACACCACCTTCCTCCTTTTGCCAACTATACCCCTCCCTATGGACCCCAACATTTCACTGATCCTACCAACTGACTCACTTTCTTGCTCTGCTGAGTTGAAGTATTTGTGGTTACCTTGAAACTCACAGGAGTAACTGATGTGTTGCTGAAGATTTTACACATATGCTGAAGCAGGGCAGTAGTCGGTGCGGGACTCAGTGAGCCAGAATGCACTCCAGCTCTTTCCCTCACCCTCCATGCATATCCAGGCCTGAAGTATTTTTCTACTGGGTTGATCCTTGGAGAAGTATACTCCTTGGACGAGCTTGACAACAGTGTTTTTCACTTATCAGCCATAAAGGAAAATTAAACAACCAAGCATGAAAAGTCCACTTTATAAGCATTTTCTGATAGAATGCTATACAGCTCAAACAGAAAGCACAAGTGATGTTTACACTGCAAAAAGGATATTTACTACAATCAGAAGTGCTTAAATGTGAACTGTTACGCTCATAAGAGTAGATCAGTACTTTATACTAATTTTACACACGAAATGAAATAAAGACAAAATACGAACTCAAAACCCCACAGTGGACGATATCAAAAATAAAGGCAAAAGACTTTTTAAGAACCAATAAAAAAACAAGTCAATTAAGACAACCCTATCATTGGTGTTTTGACCAAGCAAATAGTGCAGGTATTTTGTATCATTCTAGCAGGGGTCACATGCAAATACTCAATTTGTACAGATATATCTGAAGCATCTAGGTAATGCATTTCTTTAAACTCATCTGTTATCACTCATCCACATTTAGATGAAATGGAAGCCAGTAATGCTGATTCTTCAGTGAAATAATAAACAGGTCCAACCAATGTTACCTTTCAGTATGCAAGATTTTTTAAATTGTGCACCAATCTCTAGCAGCTTGAATCAAAATATAGAAGATGCTTTCCCCTCCATTGCATCTCCCATGCAGTGTCCTGAGAAAAAACTTCAGCGTTGTACCAGCGACTTTAACTTCTTTTGAAATTCTGGCTTTTGAAATCAAGTTAAGTTCCACAGGAGCCAAAGTGGCTATGGATGTTGGGACTTCAGAGAAAGCTTGGCTGGAAACTGATCCAGCTGCAGCTAGTGCAGAGTCTCATTTTCTCTGTGACAGCCTAAACACTTTGATGAACTATTCCCCTCAAAAGGGTCAGCAGCCATAACATTAAGAGCATTTAGTAAATTTATGGAGCCAAATGATATTGGCAGTACAATGATTCTAATGTTGTGCTCCCATGACTGATTCTGTAGCCATTCCCTCTAATGATGTAAAATGGTGGTGTCTCTAATGAAAATGTCTTTGTTGGCTATGTGTCATGATATCAGTTTTGTTCTGTGCAACCATTTCAGTACACTGTTTTAGTTATCACAGGTTTATCTCAGCTTGGTCGTTGACTGTGGTCAAAGTCTGTTAACCCATCAAACTTCAAATTTAATTTATTTAACTCAGAAAGTGCTGCTTCTGACAATCTTCTTTGATGATATCTCCCCTCCAGTGAGCCACACCTGTAGAACATAGGTGCCATCAGTGTCAGGATTGCTCAGAAACTTTTACCTATTTGAGGCCACCCACAATGAGCTGCATCGCCAGAGTCTATATGGCAAAAGCAGCCCATGCTGCTCAGTTCTTTCTATTCCCCCCACTGACTGGACATCATACTGAAGGATTTCTCCTTGGATCCTGGAACTTGAACCACATTACTGTTTTATTATTTTATTTTTCCTTGTCGACGTTTAAGTTTGATGAAGTTTGGGTACCATGTTTTCTGTTTCCTGCTATCCATGGAAGCTGCAGGCCTTCTTCTCTGTATGCTGCTGCTGGGGCATCTATATCTCCTCTCCTACCAGAGCTGGTTCTCCAGTAGCTGTGGTTCATCTATCCATGGTTACTGGCCCCATGTTGGTTGTTTAGCTCCCATACAGGCTATCACTGGTCTCCCACCCATGGTGGTTGTTGGTCTTCCTGCTGTGTTTGCTGTTGGTTTCCCACCCTTGTGGCCTCTGGTGTTAGCTGTTCCACCATCCCGTCTGTGCTGCCTCAGTTGTTGGTCTTCTGGCTCCCTCACTGTGTATTCCATTACTATGGGTTAAAAAAGAGAATTCTGGCCATTTTATCAGCTTCTGTTGCCATTCTGACCATCCACTGGGAAAACAAGGTCAGATCCTGGCATTTAAGCCCAGGCCCCCCCCCCCTTACCAAGGGGCCCATGGCTTCTTTCAGCTCCATCACCTGGCTTTGCCTTATGAACATTCTTGCTGTTTGGGCTTATGTCACCATTTATGGTGTCTCCGTTTCTGCTGGTCATTGTCTGTCTGTACATCATAAACATTTCTGCTCTGTGTGCAGTCCTCTGTTTTGTGTAGCTGCTGCTTTATGTCGTCATCATCAGGTTCTCTGTCAATGTTTGCTTTGTTTGTCACTCTGCATTGCCTCATCTATACAAATGGGAGGTATATCACTCCACTGCAGATTGCGTCTATCTGTATCAGCATGGTTGTTTCTGGCCCAGTTCTAAACAAGTCAGTGTTAAAAATAGAGAAACTGACTGGGATTGCTACTGAGTCTTCATTTCTTGTTATGAAAAAAGCTTTAACAGGAAATTGCTTCATATTGTTTTTCTTGTTTGAAAGAGATCTTTTCACTATATAGAGACTATTAGTTTTGTACATTTGTTAAACATGCAAACATACGAAGAAGCGAGCAGAAGAAGCCCATTTATTTATTTATTTCCCAACTTTCTTTTTCTCCGGTATCAGCTTGTGAGGACCTCTTTCAGGCATCCAGTCCTTGTCCTGCCTGCCAGAGGCTCCCCCCAGACTGTACCTCCTCACTCCCCCCCCTACAGTCGGCACTCTCGGTATCACCTGCCTGGGGAGGGTAGCCCTACACCTCTTGGGCTCCTTGACAAGGCAGACTCTGACTGCAGGTGGGCCCTGGAGGGAGGTTGTTGGAAGGCCATCTGAGGAGGAACCCAGCGAAGGGCATGAGGGACCGGTGCTGTTGTCTGCCCCACAAGCTGGGTTTTTCCTGTGTTCTGTTCCACCCAGCCCCCCTCTGTGTGTGCACCCCCCAATGTAGTTAGGCACACGCAACCCTGCCTTGCGTTGGGCACACCATTACATGCAGCCCACGCTACTGCGGCACCCCTGATCTCCACCAGGGGCCGCCGGAGTGCCAGGCTCCCAGTGCCTCCCGGACAGGAGAGCAGCCCAGCGGATGCTCAATCCAGTCCCTCCCCTGCCGACCCCTGGCTCCTGAGCCGCTCCTGAACTCGGGTCGCTGGCATGGCATGAGGTGTGGCGTCCAGTGCTGCAACCCTCAGTGCCACCGGGCCAGAAGAAGGCCATTTAGTCTATCTAGTCTGCTTGTACTGTAGGGTCCACAGCTTGAGCTACTGTCTCTGCCCCACTCCTCCCTCCTCCCATCCTCCCTTTCCATGATCCTTACCTTTCCCCTATGCCTATTCCAGCCTCCCACGAAGCTGCTCACTGTCTTCAACAAGACCACCTCTTCTGGCAGTGCATTCCAAGTGTCCACTGCCCTCTCCATGAAGAAATGCTTCCTGACCTCCCTCCTAAACATCCTCCCTCCAGATTAAGACTGTGCCCGCTAATGTTATGGTTGCCACACAGCTTAAAGAGACCCTCCTTATCCCCCTTATTTATCTCTTTCAAGTACTTGAAGGTTCCAATCATGTCCCTGCTCTCCCTCCTATACTCCAGGGAATACATGTTCAGTGCTCTCAACCTCTTATCATATGTCTTACCCTGCTGACCAGCTATCATCATTGTAGTCCTCCTCTGGACTTTCTCCAGCAGGTTAATGTCCTTTTTGAGGTATGGGCACCAGTAATGAACTCCAAACTCCAGACGTGGCTTTACCAGTGAACTGTACAAGGGCAGTATAACCTCCTTTCTCCTACTACAGTCTTGACAGCTACCTCTACCCACCTTGCCCCCCTCTACCTGCCTACCCCCTTGCCCCATCTCCCTTTCCTCCCCTCCAGGCATTTCCTGACTCTTATCCCTCCTCTCCCTCCCCTTTAGAGCTCTTACCCTCACCCTCTACCCTGTGACAATGGCATTCCTGCCTGCATACCCCCTTCCCTCTCACCTGCAGTGCTTATTTCTAAGATTGCCCTTGGCTGGTATGTCATGCTACCTAACATTTGGCACATTTTGAATTATTAGAATTTCCTAAGCCTCAGTCTCTTACTTCTTTTATTGTGTAACTATGTATTATTATGTTGACCTTTGTATGTATGTATACCCCCCATTCCTTCGACGTGGAACCTTTGTAAATGAGCAGTTCCTGCTCAAAGGTATTTGTAATCCTAGATTTCAATAAAATAAATAAATAATAAAAATACTACTGATCCTCCTAACTATGCATCCTAGAATCTTGATTGCCCTTGCTGCTGCTTTCTTGCACTGTGTGGAGTGTGTCGGGTCACTAGTAATCATTACTCCCAGGTCCTTCTCCTCCTCTGACGCAGATACCCAGACTCCTCCAGGCAGTACTCCATCCTGGGATTCTTGGCTCCAATGTGCATAACTTTGCATTTCTTGGCATTGAAGCCAAGCTGCCAGATCCCAGACCACCTCTCCAGCTTTTCCAGATCATCCTGTAGGTTCTATATCCCTTCAGCTGTGTCCACTCTCCTGCAGAGCTTGGTGTTATCTGCAAATAGGCAAATTTTGCCCTTAATAGAAACATAGAATTTGACGGCAGATAAGGATCACTTGGCCCACCTAGTCTGCCCATTTCCCTACCTAATGCCATCCCCAATGTCACTGATGAAGACATTGAACAACACTGGCCCCAGCACCGAGCCCTGTGGGACCCCACTAGTGACCTCTCTTGTGCCAGATAACTCTCCCCCCACAACCACCTTCTGGGTTCTGTCCCTCAACCAGTTTTCCACTCATCTGGCCATCTTATCCCCAACCCCAAGTTCTGCCAGCTTTCTGATCAGCCTTTTGTGGGGCACAGAGTCAAAGGCCTTGCTGAAATCCAGATAGAGGATGTCTACTGCTTGGCCTCCGTCTATTGTCTTAGTGACCCAGACAAAGAAATCAGTCAGATTAATTTGACACAATCTCTCCCCCATGAACCCATGCTGTTTCACATCAGGGAGACCATGCTCCCCTAGATATTCTATTAACCTTTCCTTAAGTATGGTCTCCATGAGCCTGTACAGGACTGAGGTCAGACTGGCTATAAACATAGTATAAAAGACTAAGAATTGTTGCCTTTTGAATCCTTGAGGAACTGTTTTTTCAATTATTTTGAACTGAAGTAAGCTCATCTGCACAACTGCACTTTAGCCAAACTGACTGCGATTATTACTGAGCCTTCTTTTTATACAGTGATGCTATGTAAAAAAGTTGTAGCTGGACATTGTGTCAGATTGCCTTTGTGCTTGAAAGAGCCATGTTCTCTTTATAGAGACTATCATTAACGTGCATTATTTTTCAAAGCATGAGAGACTATTTTATGCCTGTTGAATTTTGTATTTTAAAGAGTTTGTTAGCAATAGCTGCATTGGAAAAAAATGCTCAGTTGAACAAGTGCACTATGGCCAGTACTTTATCCAAAATTTTTAAACTTTGCCTAGTATTTTCTATGAAGTTTTACCAGTGTGGTTTATTTGATTTAACTCACTTATCCAGTACAAATCTTGTAGAGGTGCACTATACATTGTGAAGCTTATTTTGACAGGTGTAAAGTAATTTGTTCCTACCTTTTTTCAAGCAACTTTTGAGTCCTTGGTGACGTACTAATTAATGGTAAACTGTTAGTGCTGCAAATGAATTTTGACATCGCAATTAGGGTGCAGCAACAAGGGCAACTGTGACAGGGGCGATTTTGATTTTAGATCGTCCCTCACTCATGTCAC
This sequence comes from Neoceratodus forsteri, assembly GCA_016271365.2. Classification (NCBI taxonomy): domain Eukaryota; kingdom Metazoa; phylum Chordata; order Ceratodontiformes; family Ceratodontidae; genus Neoceratodus; species Neoceratodus forsteri. The sequence goes on from CM057454.1 coordinate 757,303,333, forward strand.
ACTTTGTGCCCACAAAATTTCTGCCCCCCCTGGGGGCAGGGTTATATTTAGTTTTGGGGGTTGCGTGGGGTGAAGCCCCCACTTTGGGGTGTGTGGGGGGTGAAGCCCCCCACAAAAGCTGAAAGTTTCCTGGGAGAGTGCTTTGGTACTGTAACTCCAGGAGACATAATGCCTGATCGGTATCAGCAACATGTTTGTCACTGCAGCAGGGATGAACCCAAATAAATGTATATATTTATTACATTACTGACCCAGACATTCTGTTTTTTTTTTTTGGTGCTTTGAACTTTAAACACTTCAATTACCTAAATATTACTAGAAATTTATAGTGCTGGTCCTATCACAGGTGTGTGGGGTGGTTGTTGCTTGTTTCTTCGATGGCAGATTTCCTGGGTTCCATGTCATAGTAGTGATCGCAAAACAGCAATCGCTATTATGGTGAATGTATATTGCTGAAAAGCAAATCAGTGATATATACTTAAAAGCAACCCAATATCCGGATTGAAAAAAAGTGTTTTTGTGGGTGGGCTTTGCCCCCAACCCCCTCCAGAATTAGGATTCTCAAGTCCAGGGGGTGCATGTTAGAGATGGGACAAAATCCAGATTTCAGGCAAAATATAAGTATCGCAGCTTGCAGCTGCGGTAAAATGTACATGCTGTAGGTCCCGAACCCAGTAGCTGCTGTGCCAGAACTAGCCACCCACACCACCACACCACATGACTAGCTTTGCAGCAGCAGGTACATAAGTGCTTGAAAACTCCTTCCCTGTTTCTCCCATTTCCCTTGCTATTCCTCCTCTTCCATTCGCCCTTCCCCATGGTCGCTATCCCATACCCTTGCTATTGTGCAGGGTAGCCCACAATAATAGCACCCAAAATGAGTTGCTATTTTCGTAGTCACTCATTTTGGGTCACTATTATTATGTGATACCATTTCCCATTGGGAACAAGTGCACATTCATTTCTTGCCTTGGAGCTGGAACTGTTTGTGTTTTATGTTGCCTCATCATTGGTTCTGCTGACTGGTTGGATCTCTGTTCCTCAGCGGAGCTTTTTGTAATTTGTTGTTCCTGCTCTGGACATTGTCTGTGGTGCTCATCTCCTGCCTTGGACTGGCCAACACTCCTTTTTTTGCGCTGCCTTCTGTTTTTACAGTGGATCTGTTGCATCCTCATCACAGTGTTTGCCACTGACATCTGCTTTGGTTGCTGTCTGGCTTTGTCTTGCTGATGCGGCCACCCCCCACCTCTGTTATCTATCAGAGTCTGCCTGTTTTCTCATTGCCTTATGTGGCATTTGGTGCCTGATGTACTAATCAAAGTTTTTTGTCTCATATACATCATTCTTTACATACGAACATACAAACATATGAAGAAGCCAGCAGAAGAAGGCCATTTGGTCTATCAAGTCTGCTCGTGTTGCAGGGTCCACAGCTTGAGCTACTGTCCCTGCCCCCTCTCCCCACCCATCCCATCCTCCCTACCCATGACCCTTACCCTCCCCCTATAACTGTCCCAGCCTCTCTTAAAGCTGCTCACTGTCTTCAATGAGATTACCTCTCCTGGCAGCGCATTCCAAGTGTCCACCACCCTCTCTATGAAGAAGTGCCTCCTGACCTACCTCCTAAACCTCCTACCCTCCAGCTTAACACTGTGCCCCCTCATACTATGGTTACCACTCAGCTTAAAGAGACTCTCTTTATCAACATTATTAAGTCCTTTCAAGTACCTGAAGGTCCCAATCATGTCCCCCCTCTCTCTCTCTCTCTCCCGTCTTCCAGAGAGTACATGTTCAGTGCCCTCAACCTCTCCTCGTATAGCTTACCCTGCTGACCAGCTATCATCTTTGTAGTCCTCCTCTAGACCTTCTCCAGCAGGTTAATGTCCTCTTTGAGGTGTGGGCACTGTACTCTGTCCTAGGATTCTTGGCTCCAATATGCAGTAGGGATCAATATGCATAACTGTAGGTGGCTTCCTGTTCCTTTCTCATCAGTGTTACCTGTTTTGTGGTGTAGGTGTCTGTTTTCTTCTCTAGTCTTGAGGTCTCTCCCTGGTTTTATGCTGTCAATGTTCCTGCCCTTCAGCTCTGTACTATGTTCTCTGTGCTCACAGTGACCTCCAGCACTGGGGGAGGAGGCAGTCAGGGTTCTAGTGGAATCTATACACACAATGGCAGCTAAAGGGGAGATGCTGCTGGTAGGTGATTTTAAATCTGCCAGATGTGGATTGGAGCATCCCAGCTGCTGCCTTAGCCAGCAGCAGAGACAGGCTGTACTCCATGCAAGGGGCAGGCCTCAGGCAGCTAGTGCTACAGCCATCCAAGGTGGGTGGGTGCAATTTTGGATCAGGTACTCACCAGAAGAAGAAGAAGAAGAAGAAGAAGAAGAATCTGTATTTATATAGCGCTTTTCATACATCCAAAGCACTTTACAGGCAATGCTAGACTGGTAGTGAAGTGACTGAATGTGTGGTGGCAGCCATATTGCACATCATCACCCACACACAGCCTGGGTAATTGCATGAACCGGTTTATGGGAAGGGGAATGTTGGCCAGGACACCGGGAATGTTCCCTACTCTTTGCGAAGAGTGCCCTGGGTTCTTTTACTTCCACCTGGACACCCACCAGGACAACACCAGGATGGGCAGAAGGGACCTCGGTTTAACGTCTCATCCGAAGGACGGCACACGCCTGCAGTACAGCACCCCCCAATACTGCACTCAGATGCCAGTGATTTTTAGGTGCAAGTCCAATCCCGGTGTGGGACGAGAACCCACGACCTTCTGGTCCAGAGGCGGATGTGCTACCAACTGAGCCACGCTGACACCAGTGGGGACAGAATTGAAGACATCAGGGTGGGTGAACACCTGAGATCCAGTGATCATCACACGCTGTGGTTCCACATGAGTACAGTTGCAGAGTCAAGCCACACAAAGGTGAGGGTCCTGGATTTCAGGAGAGTAGACTTTACTAAGATGAGGAGTTGTCTAAAGCATGCCCTGGCAGAGAAGGACAAGGGGGAGTGGAGGAGCAGTGGGCCCATCTGAAAGGAACCATAGTGGAGGCAACAAACCTTTGCATTAGGCAAGTAGGCAAGTAAACAAGGGAAAGAGAAAGAGAAAGCCACTATGATTCTCAATGGATGTGTCTGGAAGGGAAAGGGTGAAAAAGATGGCTTTCAGGAAATACAAGGAAACACAGCAGGAGGAGGACAAGGTAGTCTATCTGGATAAACAGAGGGAGGCAGGGAAAGCAGTCAGGAGCACAAAGGCAGAAACAGAGAAAAAAATAGCAAAGTAGGTGGAAAAAGGAGACAAGACTTTTTATTGGTATGCTAGTGAAAGGAGAAAAACCATGGGTGGGATAGTAAGGCTTAAAGGAGAAGAAAGAAAGTGTGAGGAAGGGGACCTGGAAAAAGCATCAATACCGAACAAATATTTTTGATCACAGAAGAAAGTGTGTGACCACTGTTAGGCAATGTGAACAAATATAGGAGGGAGATGGACACCAGTCCATTTACAGAAGAGAAAGTCCTAAAATAACTCACAAAATTGAAAGTGGACAAGGTAATGGGACCAGATGGGATACACCCTAGAATATTATGGGAACTACGGAAGGTGCTGGCAGCACCACTGGCAGCCCTGTTCAATAAATCACTCGATATGGGAGTAGTTCCAGAGGACTGGAGGAGAGCAGATGTAGTTCCTCTTCACAAAGGTGGGAGTAGGAAGGAGGCTGGAAATGTCCGCCTCACCTCAATAGTGGGGAAGATTATGGAATCACTACTTAAAGGAAAACTGCATGTTAAAAACAGGAAAATATATGTATTACTACCAGTTTTGAGTTCTTACTTCATCCCAGTGTTTTGTTTCTGCCTAGGCTGTGAGAGGAGTTTTTTCTAACTTTCCCTGCTTTCCCTGGGTGTTTTAATGACCTCTGGGGGCTGCCATTTAGGTTTGTTTTATTGCATCTTGCCCAGGATAGTCTTCCCAGAGTGCTCTTTGGTTTGATGTCTAATAGACCTTACAGCAGGCCAGTATCTTGTTACAGTGTCTTATAGCCACAGCAGAGAAAGAACACTGCAGCCAGGATTCACATTGCTAGACTCTGGGTAAGTATGACAAGTTTCCTAAATATTGGTACCTTATCCAGCTGTGTTCTGCTTGGGGGGGTATGTGCTTAAACATGTAACTTTCTATAGCATATTGTATAGCAGTGTGAATCCTGGCTGCAATGTTCTTTCTCTGCTGTGGCTAAGCAAGACACTGTAACAAGACACTGACCTGCTGTAGGAGCTATTAGACATCAAACCAAAGGGCACTCTGGGAAGACTAACTTGGAGAAGATGTAATAAAACAAACAGAATGGCAGCCCCCAGACATCATAAAACACCCAGGGTAAATTAGAAAAAAATCCTCTCACAGCCTAAGTAGAAACAAAACACCGGGATGAAGTGAGAACTCAAAACTGGTAGTTTTTGTTTATTTGTGTCTAGGATTACAAGAAATACCTTTGAGCCAAGGCTCTTTTACAAAGGTTCCACGTCATAAGTACAGGCAATCATTAACAGGCTGGTTTCAGGGTGACAGACAATTAACATAGATAAAGTTTGCACAGTACATGGTAAAGACAGTAACATTGGTTGACATAATCCGACATAGTGATTGGATTACCCACGAAACAATAGGAGGATGAGGGCATAAAGGGAAAAGGGCTGGGAGTAGTGGGTGGCTTAGGCACGGCAGTGCAGAGTGAGGCAGCAGAGGGGCCTTGTCAGGACAAACAAAGAGTAAGTGCTTTAGAAGTTGCAGTGGACAGGTAAGTGCAAGAAGAGAGGACGAAACAGACACTTGTGAGGTCAGAAGCAGCATAGGGGACAGAGATGATTAAGTGGTGCAAACACAGGTGTTGATGCCAGTTAGGGAGAGGTGGAGCTTTGTTTTGAATGCTCCAAGCATTGCTGCGGCAGAGGTGTCACTACAGAGATTGTTCAGCCAGCTCGGAGCCTTGTATGCAAACAACCTTTATATATTTTCTTGATTTTAACAAGCAGTTTTCCTTTAAACAAAGGATTGTGGAACACCTTGAATCCAGCGGAGCACAGGATCAGAGACAGCATGGATTCACAGCAGGAAGGTCATGTCAAACAAATCTAATTGATTTCTTTGACTGGGTGACAAAGGTCATGGATCAGGGGGGAGCGATGGATGTGGTCTACCTGAATTTCATAAGGCCCTTGATACTGTTCCACATAGAAGACTTGTGAACAAGCTGGGCAGCCTGGGAGTGGGTTACAAGGTAATAAACTGGGTTAGGAATTGGTTGAGTGATAGAAGACTGAGGGTAGTAGTAAATGGTGCTCAGTCTGAGGAAAGGAGGGTCTAGCAGGATGCCATGGGGATCAGTCCTGGGGCCAGTCCTGTTTAATGTCTTCATAAGTGGCACTGCGGAAGGGCTGGAGGGGAAGGTGTGCCTCTTTGGGATGACACTAAGATCTGCAACACGGTGGACACTCTGGGAGGGGTGGAAAAATGAGGAGGAACCTAGGTAAAGTGGAGGAATGGTCTAGAGTGTGGCAGCTGAGATTCAATGCGAATAAGTGCAAAATCATGCATTTGGGGCACAAGAACCCAGGGGAGGATTATACAGTGGGAGGGGAGAAGCAGACAATCACCAAACAGGAAAGGTATTTGGGTGTAATCATATCTGATGACCTAAAGGTGGCCAAACAATGTACCAAGTCTGTGGGGAGAGTCATTGGGAGCTGGAGTGCATAGGTATCACCAGCAGAAGGAAGGAGGCGGTGATGCCACTGTACAGATCATTTGTGAGGCCTCATTTGGAATACTGTGTCCAGTTCTTGAGGCCACATCTCTGTAAGGATGTAGACATGGTGGAGGCAGTTCAAAGAAGGGCAACAAAGATGGTGCAGGGCCTGCACCAAAAGTTATATGAGGAGAGACTGAGAGACTTCAATATGTATACTCTGGAGGAGAGGAGAGACAGGTGAGATATGATAGAAACCAACAAATATCTAAAATGCATAAATAAGGTACTGAAGGGCAGCATCTTTCAGAAAAGGAGATGTCCAGGAATGAGGGGGCATGACATGAGGTTGGAAGGGGGTAGACTAAGGGGTAGCGTGAGGAAGTATTTCTTCATGGAAAGGGTGGTGGATGCATGGAATAGACTCTCAGCAGAGGTGGTGGGGACAAACAGTGGGGGAGTTCAAGCATGCATGGGACAGTCATAGGGGAACCCTAGCAATAGGAACAAGGAGTTAAAGCCGGAGATCAAGTAAGGTCTGCAACTTTTACAGTAGGCAAGGAAAATGGGCAGACTAGATGGGCCTTGCGGTCCTTATCTGCCATCAATTTCTATGTTTCTATGTTTCTACATGCTGTTGCAGTGTTTCTGGCCTTTTCCTGTTGCTTTGTCATCGCCATTTCTGGCATTGCTAGCTACTGTGTGTCTTCCATTATAGTCCTTTGGCTCTGCCTTGCCCTGGCATGGACATCACCTGCTTTTACAGGTCAATGGCCTGCTGGTTACTATTGTGACTTCTGGTCTGTTGGCCTGCCCTGTTGGGGTCTTATCTACCCCTTTTCATGGGCCACCCTTCCTCATGTTGTGATACTGCTTGGGAATCATTCTACAGGTGTGGCTCAATGAAGGGAGATTTCCTTGAGGATGATAATGTAGTTACTTTCCGTAACAGTAGATTCTTTGAGAGAATTTCCTCCATTGAGCCACAGCTCTACCTCATACCTTCCCCCTACTTGTGGGTGGCATCCTTTGGATGGTGGACAGTTTTGTTTTTGCTGATTTAACCTTGTTTTCTGCCCTTTACTTGGCTTATTGTATAGATCTTCCTCCCTGTCATTGTCACTCTCATTGATCGGTCATCGATGTTGGGGGGGGGGATTGTTACCATTCTTCCTGTTGGTTGTGCTTGAAGTTGTGTGTGTTCCTGGCAAGGGGAAAGAACTGAAGAGTAGGAGGCCACCAATACTATATAGACAGCAATGATGATGCATGTTATTGTCAGTGGCCTCAGCTAGGCAAATGTTTCTGAGCGGCCCTCATGCCAACAGCATCTATACTCTTCAGGTGTGGCTCAATAGAGGAAATTTTCTCAAAGATCTACTGTTACTGTAAGTAACTGCACTTTCTGGTTGAATCACTGGAAAGATGATATATGGTTTTGTTTTAGCAGCAGCATTTGTGCTACTTACAGGAGGTTGCAGATCGGAGCTGAACTCCAAGAAATGTTCCTCATAAACACCATGGATTCCTAACTGCCCATGCTCCAGACATGCAAGTATAACAAGTATAAACAGGCATTTGTCAATGCGAATGTTCACCTCCGGTATTGCTGTTGTACCGTGTCTTGCTTGTACACATTTTTATTATATATTTACCCAGGCGAGAGCAGGTGAGATGCAATGTCTCATTTTCAGTGGTGTCCTACATTGTTAGATTGTTATTAGCCAGGGTAGGGCAGCTAAGAGGCAATGTCTAATTTTCAGTGGGCTCCCAAATTCCAGTCCCAGACTACCAACAGTCTTTTCATGACCTGTCGTTATGATCAAAACAAGTGACATTTTTTAAATTCCATGCAAACGGTGATTTTGCTGTGCCACTGTGGAAACAAGTTTTGGAGGGGATTTGAAAAATGACCCCTGCTATGTTCAGGAGGTGGGGTGACACAAGGGATAGGTTGAACATTAGGGGCCAAAATCTGCAAAAATAAAGTTATGAAGTGGTGTGAAAAAAAGACTATGTTAAAAATCTGGGGTCAAAACACTGGAAATTGCTACAGTTACAGTACAAGCATGCATTGAAAAATTTCAATGTACACTCATAAATCTGTTTTTTTTTAATATTTTTACCTAACATTTTCAACATAAACTTCGCATGAACCCACATAGCCTTCTTATGACACCACCTGACGAACAAGGGTGGAGAACATTTTCAAACCGTGCCTGAAAGGTGATTTTGTGCCACAAGTGTTGCCTCATCCTTGCCTCCCTTTCCAAATTAGTGTTAAATCTTAATATATGTATTTGTACATATGTGTTTTATTATGTCTATCCTTTTATCTTTTATATATCTGTTTTGTTATCATGACGTGGAGCCTTTGGAAATGAGTACATGACTCAAAGGATTGTAATTCTGATATCTTACAAATAAATAAATAAAACATATTTTGGCCAGAATCTGAAAAATGTTAGCTGTTACATTCATGAGATAGTGCGAAAAAATGGCTATGTTGAAAAATTGGGGTCAAAATTTTGAAAGTTACCACACTTAAGAGCATATGTTGAAAAATGTCAATGTACTGTACTGTAGGCTCATAACTTTGCTGTTTTTTCATACTTTTACCAAAATTGTCAACATAGCCTTCTTGTAACAACGCATGGCCTTGTTATGATCCCATCTCATAAAGAACGGTGGAGAACATTTTCAAATCCTGCCTAAAAGGTGATTTCCGGCCACAAGTGTGAAAACACATTTTGGCCAGGATTTGAAAAATAACAGCTATCATGTTCATGAGGTGGTGTGAAAAAATGTCTGTGTTGAAAGTGTGGGATCAAAATATTGAAAATTATCAATGTTATGAGTGTGCATTCATAAATTTCAATGTAGTCTCATAACTTTATTTTTTATGTTGGTTTGCATGCGTGCGCAAGCAACATCTTGTGGTAGTAGTACATTTCAGAGGTGTGTCAGTGTTGTGGCGAATGCAGGGGATGCTTTAGTGGGTGCGTCCCTCAGCCACCAATCAGTGAGCATGCTGCCGATGACAGCAGTTTCAGAGAGAGCCACGGAGCTGAAACTAATCTGCCATTGCATTCAGAGAGAGGCTGGTCATTGCAGCAGCAGATGACATGCCTTCATTACATGCCTTTCCTGGTGAAACATTTCAATAAATATGGAGGCGCCTGCCGTCTGTCACACAATTCCCAGAAAGCCAACACTGGGGTGCCCAATCTCAGTGTCGGCATGTCCCTTCCACATTCTGTGGCACACCGTAACATGGCGGGCCCTGCCGCCCACAAAACACTCCCAAAAAGCTGACATCGGGGTGCCCAATCCCTGTGTCAGCATCCCCTCTTAGTGAGTCTTTCCTGGTTAAACAGTGTCTCCTTTCCTTTCTAACACCAGGATGCCCACTCTCGATGTTGGATGCACGCCCCCCACTTGTCTATATGCCTTGCTGACATCAGGGTGCTCAATCCCTGTGTCGGTATACACCCACCAGAATTGTGGTACACTTGGAGCCCACCCCAGTCTGCCTTTTTTTTGTGTAACCTGTAAATGAAGAAAACCTTCCCTCGCTGTCTTTTTTCCCCCTGCAAACAAGAAAATGGCCCACTGTTGTCTCCCCGTCCCCCCTCCCCATCCCCTTCCCTCTGTACACCCACCTGCCTGCACCCCCCCTCACCCATACTTACCCTCCAGAGGTCGGGAACAATGATCTTCTCTAAACTGGGACATGTCTGCACTCTTCAAAGCTGAACTGCCAACTGAAGAAATGACAGTAAGCTTTATAATGAGAGGCAATGGGGGGTTTCAATGGAGGTTGATATCTCAGCCATTATTTGAATTTTGGCTCCAAATTTTCAACATGGGATTCTTGGGACCCTACCAAATGAACATGTCACTGACATTTAGTTTCTCAGTCCTGAAAGGTGATTTCGTGGTCACTACACGGAATCACCTTTCAGGACTGATTAACAAAACAACAGTGCCACTGTTCATGAGGAGAGGTCCCAGAAAGCCCATGTTGCAAATTTGGTGAACAAAATTCCAAAAAATGACTGCATTATTACACGTATACGTTGCGCAGTTTCTACACACGCTCATAACTTTGCCAGTTTTTCAACATTGCCATTTTTTCATATCTCCTGTCATTTTCACATCCTTCCTGAAACATGTGGTGCAAAATGATGCATTTGCTGTGGGAAATCAACTTTTGGGACAGATTAACAAAATCACAGTGCCACTATTCATGAGGAGAAGTTCAAAAGTGCACATGTTGAAAATCTGGTGAAAAACTTTCAAAAAATGATTGCGTTACAGGCGTATGTTGTGCAGTTTCTATGTACGTTCATAACTTCGCCAATTTTTCATATTTTCACTCCAGATTTTCAACATTGCCATTTTTTCACACCACCTCATGAACAGTACAGCTGTCATTTTTCACATCCTGCCAGAAATGTGTTTTCACTCCTGTAGCACCAAATGGCGCAGTCACTGTGCAAAACCACCTTTCGGGATTTAGTAATGAAATGATAGTGCCACTGTTCATGAGGTGGGGTCACAAAAATCCCATTTTGAAAATTTGGAGCAAAAATACCAACAAATGGCTGGGGTGTTAGGGTTGCCAACCATAATGCCCTACTCTGTAGAGACTGACAGGAATTGGGGGTGTGACTTGGGCTCATCGGCCATAGTGCTCATGACATTCCACCCCCACCTTGCAGCCAGTGATAGGCATTGAGGTGTGCCTTGGGGTCTTTGGCCCCAACATTCACCTAATTCTCCTATACTGCACCCATCTCAGTGTATTTCCTTATGGAATGGGGTGAGTATAAGGCATGAAGACCCCAAGGCACACTACAACACCTGTCAGTATCTGCAGGGTAGGGTGAGGTGAAATGGTGTAAGCATTATGGCTGACCCAAAAGCACACCCCCATTGCCTGTCAATTTCTGCAGGGTGGGGTTGGGGATGGCATCAGTTCAATACTTCACTGCCATTCCTATTATGCATCTAGCAAACTCCTGCACTTACAGTGCCAATGCCAGCAAGCCAACATTCAGCACTGACAAATGCTTGTTAATTTTTGTACCATAAATTTTCAGCATAGCCTTCTTATGACCCCCACCTCATGAACAAGGGCAGAGAAAATGTTAAAATCTTGCCCAAAAGGTAATTTCATGCAGCAACTGTGAAATCACCTTTTGGGGTAGATTTGCATAATTTCACTGTCATTGTTCATGAAGTGGGATCCAAAAAAGCCATGTTGAAAATTTGATGAAAAAATATTCAGAAATGACCAGGTTATGATGATAAGTTCAAAACCCCATTGAAATACATTGATCTGCATATCTGATTTCCTCAGCTCCCAGTCCAGCATTAAAGAATGAAGACACGTCTCTGGTCCAGAGAGGCTTATGGCATTGGACCCCTGGTAGGTAAGTGAGGGCTAGGGGTGTGTGGGGTGGTGAGTGTGAAGTGGGAGGGTTTGTGGGGGGACAATAACGGTGGCTGCCACATATATCAATGAACGTTTTTCTTTTTTACAGGGTGTATTTAAAAACACACACACACACACCAGAAAACTATGAGGGATAGTTTTCTTTATTTCAGGTACTGGCATGGGATTGGGCACCCCAGTGTCAGTGTTATGTTTAGCAGCACTGGGGTTGGGATCCCCATTGTCACACAATGAAAACAGAAATCCCTGGTGTTGGTCAACTAATATGGAAGGAGGGAGGGAGGGATTGAAAGAGGTTTTCTTTATGTTTGGCAGCACTAGGGGCAGGCTCCCCGGTGTTGCACAATTATATGGGTGGGGTGGGGAGTTGTAGCTGGCAAAATGTAAGAAGAGCAGCAGTGTTATGTTCAGCGGCACCACAGGTGAGCTCCCTGGTGTTGCACAGTGAACACAGGCAGGGGTTGTTGTCAGCTGAGACCGTGCACAGCACCACAAGGGACATAACCTGCAGTGAGATAATCAGTTTTCTGGGATTATTTAGAAATGAAAAGCTGTCACACAGCATTGCAATGTTTGCCAATTCTCAGCAGACATTTTCTGTGGTGGGATGTATGGTTGTCCTGCAGGGGTGGGAGGGATTAAGGGACAGTTTTTCTTATTACATGATGCATTGTGGGGGGAGGGGCCACAGCAGGCTGATCATGGCAGATCAGCTGTGCTTGCTGGGTGGAGTTATGCAGATCAAAGGAAAGAGATGCTCTATAATTGGGCTGGCTCTCTCCTTTGAACTACACAAAGTTTCTACCCAGCTAGCCAGAACAGTGTTATAATCAGCCTGCCTGATGATTGGTGTGACGCTGATGAGCCCCTTGTAGACTGCCATGCATTGGACCAGCAGTGGCACACCTCTCAAAACCCACTCTCATAACTGTGAAGCACGCCTTAAGCATAGGGCTTAATGTTAGCTGCCGCCCCTTTAAGAGCACTTAGAACCTGCATGTAACAAATTGTTATGCTGGCTGGCAGTGCCATGTAATGCCTGTCAGTCAGAGACTTGTCAGTCTGGGGCTAGACCTCAAGAAGAGAACATGTCTGCTGTACAGAATAAACCTTTATTCATTATTTTCTGCGTCAGTTAGTTATATGCCTGGTCCATTAAGGGGTCGTCACCAGCAGCAGCAAATGGGTCTGGCAGATCAGAGAGAAGGTAAGGGTCTTTTAGTGGCTGACCAAAAAAAACACCACACAAGGTGGAGAATGAGACCTTTTGTCTGCCGAGACCCCATCTTGCTTCACTGCATCACTGGGTACCCCAAGTCACTTACCCCAGTATGCCTGAACAGCTTGAATGCCATTTTCAGCACAGCCCTGGCTGCAGTGAAAAAAATGACTGTATCCTGCCTTCTGCAGCACTCCTCCAAAACTGTGGACTATGAAAGACAAAGGGGACATTCTGACAGTTGCTATAGACAGAAGCGCAGATAATTAAATTCTCAGCCCAAGCTCCACGGAGCTCCTCAAGCAAACTGCATCCCCCTCACCTCATGGCAGGGCTTATTTCAGAGCTGCTCCATTTCTCCTAGCAATCTCCCTCTAGCCCTCACAGCTGCAACCACAGTGCCTCTACGAGTGGGGATTGCGAGAAAAACACATTTTCAGATCTGCCTTCCTGATGCTGTCTCTCACTTCAAAAGCAAACAGCTGCTCAGAACTTCTGCATCTCCACTTCAGTGCCGTCCCTCTCACTCAACCCGGCGGCGCAGCACGCCACTCCAGAAGGGACTTCTCAAGCAAAATTATTAAAATTAATAAATAAAACAAAGGGACAAAAGAGTGAACTATCAAGCAAAAGTGCACAGCATTTTACTGATGCTTTTAGCACTGTACTCCTCCGTACCACAGCGCATACTTTGGGGCCTCTCACCTCATTCAAGCTGCACCGGGGTTCCAGATTGGCCTTCTCCCTCCTGACCATTGCTACGGTTAATGCCACAACAGCAAAAAGTCACTCTGTTCCTCTGCACCATGATTCAAGCCAGAACGGGGCCTGGCCACTCAAGTATGGACACAAACTGGGAGACACACAACCAAAAGTGGTTCGGAAAGGTACTCCAGCTGCAGCAAGCTGCTCAATCCATGGAGTGCTCCCTGAACAACTGCAGCTACAGACAACCATGCAGAGCTTCCTCAAAAGGATTTCACCCACCCAGCAGCAATGGACTTACCTCCGACCACCCAGAACAGCTGCAGCTAGCTCCCGACTCAGCTGTTCCAGCCACAGCAAAGCCGCTCCAGCTCTGCTCCTGTGCACCATTGCTCCATTCTCCCAACCTGCTGCATGGTGCACCAGGGCTACATCCTCCCTCACTCAGGGCTGCACTGCAGTCTGTCTGCCTGGCTGCTGTCATCAATGGACCGATCCTTTCCCCACTACTCTCGGCCACACTACAAGGGCCAGACAGCAACACACAAAGGGACTAAGTCAATAAAAAGCAGGCATACAAAACTACATAAATAAAATGAGGAGCACATTAAAGTAAAACAGGTGCAGAGGCCCACAAAAAAATAAATAAACGCTAGCGGAGCACAACAAAGAAATACTGGGGTGCACCCCATGGTCCTTAAAGAACTAAGAGAGGTGGTGGCTGAACCTCTGGCTATCCTGTCTAGTCAATCACTGGAAACAGGGGAGGTACCCAAAGACTGGAAGATAGCAGATGTAGTCCCCTTATACAAGAGTGGGAACAAAGAGGAAGTGGGGAACTACAGACCAGTCAGCTTCACCTCGGTAGTGGGGAAGATCATGGAAGCACTACTGAAGGAAAGATTGGTGGAACATCTGGTTGTCAATGGACTACAGGACCCAAGGCAGCATGGTTTCACCAGGGAAGGTCATGTCAGACCAACCTTGTTGAATTTTTGACTGGGTGACTAGGGAGGTGGATCAGGGAAGGGCAGTGGACATGGCCTATCTGGACTTCAGCAAGGCCTTTGACACTGTGCCACATAGAAGACTATTACACAAACTGGGGAATATGGGTGTGGGCAGGACAGTAGTGTGATGGGTAGGTAGCTGGCTGGGTGGCAGGACACAGAGGGTGGTGGTAAATGGCTGTCACTCCACAGAGGGAAGAGTGACCAGTGGGGTACCACAGGGATCAGTGCTGGGATGGTCCTATTCAACATCTTCATCAGTGACATTGCACAGGACCTAGAAGGCAGAATTTCACTGTTCACTGATGACACAAAGCTCTGTAACAGAGTAGACACGCCAGAAGGTGTAGACAGAATGAGAAGGGACCTGCAGAAACTTGAAGAATGGTCAGGGGTCTGGCAGTTTAAATTCAATGCAAAGACGTGCAAGATAATGCATATGGGGCACAAAAACCCTGGCACAATATATCAGTTGGGGGGTGAGGATATAGCATGTACCAAGCAGGAAAGGGATCTTAGGGTTATCATCTCTGATGACCTCAAGGTAGGGAAACAGTATGACAAGGCAGCAGGTAAAGCAAATAGGATGCTGGGATGCATAGGCAGGGGCATCACCAGCAGGAAAAGGGAGGTCATAATTCCACTATACAAGACACTAGTGAGGCCCCACCTGGAGTACAGTGTACAGTTCTGGAGACCTTACCTACGTAAGGACATAGACAGGTTAGAGAAGGTTCAGAGGAGGGCAACAAAGATGGTGCATGGATTGCATCACAGGTCCTATGAGGACAGGTTGAAGGAACTGAACATGTACTCCCTGGAGGAGAGGAGGGAGAGAGGGGATATGATAGAGACATACAAGTATCTTACAGGGAGGAACAGGGTGCAGGACTACACTATTTTTAAATGAAAAAGATGTTCCAGGACTAGAGGGCATGGGATGAAGTTAGAGAGGAGGACGATTCAGAGGAAACGTGAGGAAGAATTTCTTCACAGAACGGGTGGTGGACAAGTGGAACACCCTGCCAGAGGAAGTGGTGGGGGCTGAAACAATCACGGGATTTAAAAATGCATGGAATAGACATAAAGGAATTCTGGAGGTCAGGGGTAAGGGGCAACAGACTTCTAAGAAAACATAAACTGAACTTACAAGCTCAAATGGGCAGACTGAGTGGGCCATAGGCCCTTTACTGCCGACACTGTCTATGTATCTATGTATCTATGGGGGCAGCAAAACAAAGTCAAAAGAAAATGAAATGAAGCAAAATTAAACAAAACCTGGGGTACTCCAGAAAGAATAAAACATAGCAAAATCTCCATGACCCAAAATGGAGTGCAGCAAACAAATATAAAAATTCCCCCAGCATGTTTGTCACTCACCACGGAAAACCTCCTGCCATCTTCAGTGGTGAAAAGCGGGAATCGTCATTTTTGCCATGCAGAGCAGCCAGGCAGCCTCGTGGCAAGAATCCTCCATCTTTGTTTACGCAGTGAAGAAAGGAAGTAACTCTTAACCCCCCTGCTGGCAACCATCTTGCTACAGTCACATAGTACAGGAACTGTATGTCAAGGTTTGCCAGCCAGCTTGTGAAGGGCACCAGAATGCCAAAATGACCTCACTCCATGGAAGTCAATGACAAACCTGTTGAAATGAACGAACACTGCAACGAATAGCTGATTTTTGAAACAAAATCTTTATTCATATAACAGACAACACAGAACTGAGTGGGAATTATTTATTAAGATGTCATTTGATGAACTTTGCTAACAAATAATTGTACTTTTGTCTACAAAAATATTTTCTTCTCAGCACATCATTTACCACACGATGTCCCATCTGTTGCATGACGGCAACTTTTTCTCACCCATATGACCTTCAATCAGTGAAATGCAGCTCATCTCCAACCACAATGTCTGAAGATGACACAGATGTGGGCACCAGAGTGTCCGGAGTTCTACCTTCACCCACCTCGAGGGCTGGGGCTACAAAATCGAAACAATCCTGCATGATATCCAGTCTTCCATCTCAGCTCACGATGCACCAACTATGCAGGCCATTCAAGATGACCTGGCCAACATTAAAGCTATTTCACCACAGTCCATGGTCCATAGCATTCTACAGTCAGTACCCTTCTCAGCCTTGCCTCACGAAGACACTGTCGACTGACTCGAGCAGTTTCAAGCCTGGATTTCCTTACATGGTTGGACTGATTTCTTGCATATTTCCAATGCCTTGTGCTTGTTTCTGAGAGGGGCTACCATTTCCTGGTTCAATGCACTTCTAGAACAAGTCAAAGGAGATATTGTTACCCTGTATGCAACTTTCAAACACCATTTTCTTTAAGCATATCCACCCTGGGTATTGGAACAACAGCTGTGGAAATGTACCATGCAACCCTCTGAATCTCTTGAAGCCTGCATAATGGACATTAAGTCTTGCTGCAAACTTCTGCAGAAACCTGAGAAAGAGCAGATCACAACCTTTGTCTGGGGACTTCTTCCTCAACTCCATCTTTATTTAATCCAACAGAAACCAACAACCTGGATGGACACAATCCAAGCTGTACGACTTGCACAAGAGTCCATATTAATGTCTTAGGCCACCAGTGTAAAAGCACCTCAGTTGTCATAGTTAGCTGCACTTGCAACATGTGTCTAGCAGCAGCAATCGATGATAGACATGCTCACCACAACTGTCAATAGTCTGCAATTCAGCTCAACTTCTTCTTCTGCTACCTCTGTCAATGTTCTCCGACCATTTTGACAGCCACCTGAGCTGCCTCCACCTTCATGTGAGCCTGTGACCTGCCAGTGGTGAGGACACACTGCTGCTGTCTTCAAAAAGCTGAAGTACCACAACAGAAATCAAGAGAACCAAAGGCACTCACTGCTGCACAATCATCAAGATAACCACAGCTACTCCCAGGATCAGAGGAACACAGCGACTGACCGCCCCTCTGACTCTCGCAATTCAAACAAAATGCATCCTCTAACTGCTAACTCTGGCACACTGTCACTACCAGGGGCAAAGGTACCTGTCATCAGATCACCTCTCCTAGCAAACTATGTGCCTGTAAGCATCAGAGATTGGTCTACGATCACCTTGGTATACACTGGAGCAGAAATCTCAGTTATCAACAACAGTATCGTGAACAACCAAGCTATTCATCATGTACCTAATGTCTCTCCAGCCGACCTCCCTTCTTCCACCTTCCCCCCTCCCTCCCTCCTGTTGTTCCAGACCTGAGTATTTTGTGCTTTATCCTCCACCATGATGGCTTTAACATCGAGCCTGCTTATAAGGTGGTGAGCCCTTCTTTTACCATTTTCAATGTGTGGTTTGTGAATTTGGAAGATTTGTTTATTAAAGATTTATTTGATGCAAATTATTACACATTCTGAGTGCTGACCTCATATGTTCAGTAATTTTGGTTGCTGAATTTTTCTGTTACACTTCTACAAGGTGTTGTTGGCATCGTCATGGGATCCCCCACACTGCATTCATCAGGTCTCCTTCCAGGAAGCACCTTATCAGTGGTGCATGGTGGCCCAGTCTTCCAAAAATGCTGCAGCTTCACAGATAAGCCAGTAGTCATCTCAAAGGGTGCCAACATAGGAACGTTTGTCTGCTTGTCTACAGGGGACCAGCTCCATCTCATGCAAGAACCTCAGGTTGGTTCCACTAACTCTAGTCCTGTCAGTACTATCACCATCACTCCAACTTCTATAGAGTTACCCCTCAGTCAGTGACTATCCTCTTCAAAACTTCCAGTAACTCCAACAGAAAAGCAACAACTTTTGAAATTCCTGGAAAATTACCTGGATGTCTTTGTAGCTCCAGATAACAAGCTTGGATGCTGTGATATCCTGCAACACACCATCGAAGTGCAGCCCAACCAGAAACCAATCTGTCAGCTAGCCTACAAAGTGGGACACAAACAGAAACAAGTCCTAGAGGACATAATCAGAGACATGCTGGAACAGGACATTGTTGAAGAGTTTACAAGTCCCTGGGGTGCACCTTGCCTGCTGGTAGTAAAGAAGGACAAAGGGTATCACTTCATGGTAGACTACAGAAAACTCAATGCCTACATGGTGCAGGATGCTCATCCCTTACCTACAACCGAAGATGCCTTAGAGAGTCTTGGTGCAGCCAGCCCCACTTTCTTCACCACTCCAGACCTTCAGAGTGGGTTCTACCAAGTTTCCATTGATCTAGCTTCTTATCCATACACAGCATGGCGCTGCCACTTGGGACTTTTTCAATTCAGACGTCTGCCTATGGGACTTTGAAATAGTCCAGCCACATTCCAATGTGTTATGGAAGCAGTACTACATGGGTTGTCTTGGAAATCTTGCCTAGTCTATCTGGATGATATTATTGTTTTCAGCAGAACTTTGCCAGAGCACCTCCAACATCTCAAAGAAGTGCTTGAATGTCTCAGCCAAGCAAATCTTAAGCTTCGCCCAGAGAAGTGTTTTTTTTTCTTCACACAGCATCGCATTCATTACCTGGGACATGTTGTGAGTTCACAAGGCGTCTCTCCAGACCCAGACAAGCTCTCAGCAGTCAAAGACTGTCCATAACCTAACAATCTCAAAGATCTTTGAGCTTTTCTGGGCTTGTCTGGCTACTACTGAAAGTTCATTTGCAACTATGTCAAGATTGCAGCTCCATTGTACACCAGCACCAAAAAGGGGTGTGACTATACATGGACTTCCAAATGCAAAGAGGCCTTTGAAACCTTGAAAGACAACCTAATATCTTCTCCAGTATTGGCCTACCCAAGGTTCAGCCAACCCTTCAAACTCTATTCAGATGCTAGTTGCTTTGCTGTGGCTGCTGTGCTCTGTCAAATTCAAAGGAACAAAACAAGTTGTCTCCTATGCCGGGCACTCTCTTTCCTCAGCTGAGCAGAACTATGGCAACACAGAAAAAGAATGTCTAGCCATGGCATTTGCCATAAAGAAATGTGACTGTTACATTTGCTATGCCTCCTTTAAGCTATTGTTGATCATTCTGCCCTCAGATGGTTATTCGAAATGAAGGAGCCAGTAGGCAACTTTGCCTAATGGATTGCCATGCTGCAATTCTACAGCTTTGAAATTCAGTACAGACCAGGTCAAGTTCACTCAAATGCCGATGGTGTAAACCAGAGATGATATCCCTCCGCATCATCCTTAACAGATGAAGAATCCTGCTTACAAGCTATTCCCTTCCACGTCACAGATGCGCTTCCTGTGAACACTCCTACAGCATCTCAAGTTTCTTTGCTGCTACCAACTGGTTATACAGAAAGACACGCAAATACTCAGTTACTGCAAGCAGCTGAAGAGCTCCTCATCTCCTCTACTTCTGATCTGTCCCTGGCAACTGTTAAAATGCAAAAAAGAACTGATCCTCAATTCACAGACATAATCACAGGAGCCAGTAAGCAAGTTCACCCAGTGGATTGCCATGCTGCAATCTTACAACTTTGAAATTCAGTACAGACCAGGTCAAGTTCAGTCAAATGCTGATGGTGTAAGCCAGAGATGATATCCCTCCACATCATCCTCACAGGTCTGGAACCTTACCACAACAAAAGAAGCATTGCCAGGATGCACTTTTCTTTGCTTCGCAGTACTTCCTCAAGGACGGTGTGCTTTTCCACATTTGGACCAAGGTAGGCAAGGGTCATCGCATGGATAGAACTCATGTACAGCTAGATGTGCCAGCCTCTCCAATCCAGTTATTCTCTCCACTCATGCCTCTCCACTTTCTGGAGGTCATATAGGAATCCACAGAACTCTCAAAAAGCCAAGGCTTCACTTCTTCTGGCCTCACATGAACAAGGACATTGTCTGATCTGTAAAATCCTGCCAGCCCTGCTCCCAAAGAAAGCCTCCTGCTAAACCAATAAAGGCACACAACATTCCAAAGCCTGTAGCCACTGAACCATCCCAAAGAGTCAGCACCAGACATTCTTGGGCCTTTACATACATGCTGTGACTCTGGCAACAAATACATTCTTGTTTTTGTGGACTACCTAAGTATTTGAAACTAATCCCCCTAAAAGACATCAAAGCTGCAACAGTGGCAAGTGCCTTCCTCAACACATTCATTTGTCATCACAGTACCCCACTGTACCTGCATTCAGACAGATGCACTAACTACCTTTCAATTGCTCGAGAAACTTGCAAACTTCTCGACATAAAAAAGACACATACAGAGTAAGTTACCATCCACAATGCAACAGATAGAGTGAAACAATGATGTCTACCATTCTCAACACACTCTCCAAGTACTTGGATGAGGCTCATGACACTTGGGATCATTTTGTTTCATTTGTGCAATTTGCTTACAACACAAGCCCTTGTGTCGACAGTACAGAGTACACACCATTCTTCATAATCCATGGACATCACCCAAGAACTCCACTGGGATCCACTGAGATCCCTTTAGACATGCTGATGACATCATCGTTTATGTAAAGGGGTCATCTGTGATATCTATTCAGCAGTTACTGCAAAAGGACTTTGATCACTTGCAGGACTTCTTATTAAACTCCAAACTAGTTCTGAATAAACAAAAAAATAATATAACAGGTAATGATGTTTCATAGAGGTAGAAAGGCGAGCCCTGAGGAAAGTAATTTATGAATTGAGACTCTCTCGGGGTAAATCTAGAACAAGTAAATAACTATAAATATTTGGGGGTCTACTTGGATAAACATTTAAAGTGGGATATCCATATTGATGTAACATTAAAAAAGTAGGGAAACGTCTAGGGTCCCTATATAGAAATCCATAATTAGAATGGAGGTGTTATGCTGCAGTAGCTATGTCATCACAGCTGTTATGCGGCACTAGCTATGTCACTACTGCAGCATAACAACTTGGAATGCTGCCACATAGTTGCTTTCCTCAATCCAGTTAAGCTGGAAGTTGCTTTTTTTTTAATTTGAACTTGCAGAAACATCTGCAGCACACTGTGTCAGTTAAAAAAAAAAGAAAATATTAAAATGTCTATTCTCTGTTGTCTTCTCCAGCTGGTTTTGTATGCTTTTCTAAGCTGTGACTGCCCATACACTATAAAAGATTGTGTATGAGCAGTCATACACAAACAAAGAAATTCTTGTATCTTGAGGTTCCCTTGGCAACAGAGTACCTCACGAGCTGCGCTCTCAAGGTCATCTGTTACCAAGGAAACCTCTCGATACAAGAATATCCTTGTTATGTATGACTGCTCATGCACAATCCTCTGTTATGTATAACAAGTTAGCCAGATTTATCTTAAGTGCACTGAAAAGGACCCATATAATAGACATGTACAAGGAATTAAACTGGACTTCTCTATATCTATATCTTGTGATATTCATGGCAAAGTGTATTATGAGGAAAGTTCCTGACTGTACTTTGAAAACTTTTTGTGTCAAAACCTCCTTAAGTTGCCTGAAATCAGCTGAAGGTCTAGAATGTATACTTCACAAACGTAGCTCTGAAGTAAGAAGAAATCATTTTACATATATTGGCCCAGTTCTAAAGAATAAATTATCACAATGTTTGAGATGTTTGAATAGAAAAATCCAGATTAAAAATATAAGAAAATGGGTGGTATTTTGAGTATGTAAAACACAATGGATTATTAGAATAGGAAAAATGCAGATAGACTAGAAAGTAATCTACCATGATAAGAGTCAAGTCATGTCTCGTTTTGAGATGATGATACTGTGACACTTTACTAAATATGTGTATGTTTTACTTTGTATTGTAATTGTGGCACTTTACTAAATCTGTATATGTTTTATTATGTATTGTTGTATTTATGTATATGAAGATATATGTATGAAGATAAATGTAAAAGTAACTGGAAGTGAACTTTGGACCTCACTGAAAATGAGCCTTGACTCAGTAGAGCAATCCAATTCATTTTGTATGAATAAAAAGTTTTACTTACTTACTGGACAGGAATCTCTCACTTTTAGAAGTTCCTAAGTCAGCTTCTTCCTTCATTATTGCTATGCTGGAACAGCTTGAATTTGCAAGACGTGTTGCAATCAACATGTTGGGCCAGAGAACATCTGTAATGCAGAAAATGTCAGCAGCCAAGCCACATGAGCCATCATTCTCTTTTGGAGACATTGTGTACTTGTACTGATATGTCCTTGTTCAGGACACCACCAAGAAACTGCTTCACCCTTGGACTGGTCCCTTCTACATTGTAGAAAAGCTTCCTCCTGTACATGTTCGTCTACACCGCAAGTCCGATGGAAAGTTGGTAGACAGCAAAATCCACATCAACCGACTGAAACATGGGTACCTGAGTAACACCCTACCAGATGACCCCAGTCCACCTAACAATGAAGCTGCACTTGTGCCTGCCATCCTCTCTGAAGCTGAGATCCCTTCAGACAACTTGCAACCAGTTCCTACAGATCTTCGCACTCCTGACACTCTCTAGCCGGATTCTGTTTTGCCTGATTACCTTCCTGGGTTGACTACTTCTTCTTCTTCTTCTTCCTCCTCCTCCTCCTCTTCCTCCTCTTCTTTCTCTCTTGTGCACACACCAGTGTACCAGATTGAGATCTTAAGGAAGACGTTCACTAATGGATTCTGGACTTACAGAGTCAAGTGGTGTGGATTTGACATTGGGCAGAACTCCTGGGTCGCTTTTAACGACCTGACCACGTCCTGTCAGGAACTGGTGCAACCAGCTCATGCCTCCATTCCCACTGACCAGAAAAGTCGACGGAGGTCTTGAACTTTTGTAAACTGGGCTCGGTGTTGATTCTAAACCCTAACCACACTTATGATAATATTTCATATCTGCAGTCTATAAAATGCCTGTTCTGCAACGTTTTTTTTTTCCTCTGATGGTAATTCTATGTCTTGATAGAAAGTAATCTACTAAATTGTTTCTTTGCATTCTGGGTATTCTCCAGCTGCTACCCTTCCCTCTGTTCCCTTCCCCTTCCCGCATCTTAATGCTTGTGGCATAACCAAGCTTCATGTGCTGTGGTTTTACCCCTTTCCCTGGCACTACTCTGACTGGTCACCAGTGTAGTCCAGATTCTTTCCTTCCCCCTTCCCTGCAGTGGAAT
Organism: Neoceratodus forsteri; assembly: GCA_016271365.2. Lineage (NCBI taxonomy): Eukaryota > Metazoa > Chordata > Ceratodontiformes > Ceratodontidae > Neoceratodus > Neoceratodus forsteri. Next base: position 757,326,575 of record CM057454.1, read on the forward strand.
ACTGTTTTGTTTTAATGTGCCATGCTGTGCACTGTTTGAAAAAAAATGCTTTTTTGGCTTAAAATTCTAAGAAACTGTTTATAGTGTGATATTGCTTGTTCAAGTGGAGCTCACATTCACTGTCCCAGTGGTGATGTGAAGCACACATTAAGCATGGGGCTTAATGTTAGCTGCCACCCCTTTAAGAGCACTTAGAACCTGTATGTAACAAATTGTTGCACTGCCTGGCAGTGCCATGTAATGTCTGTCAGTCAGAGAAATTGTCAGTCTGGGGCTAGACCTCAAGAAGAGAACATGTCTGCTGTACAGAATAAACCTTTATTCATTATTTTCTGCGTCTATCAGTTATTCATATGGTCCAGCAAGGGGTCTTCACCAGCAGCATAAGATGGGTCTGACAGACCAGAGAGAAGGTAAGGGTCTTTTAGTGGCAGACCAAATCAAAATGCCACATAACAATATGTTTGCTTGCGCAAGCACACAGCGAATATAAAAAGGTGTAGAGAGTTTTACTCTTCTTATCTTAGTGCTTCAGCTTTTACACCTCTTTTTTAAACTGTAGAACAGTTCCAAAAGTTGTAAATTAGTAGAAATGTATCCAAAGAGATAAATAAAAGAGTATTTTCTGTCATTAAAGCCCACAGCTTTGAAGAGCTCAAACACAGTGTGGCCACACTGTTTGCAGCCTCCTCCCCACGAGCATATTTTCAAAAGTATTCTCTCTAGCCATACCTTAAGACCAAGGCCCCTGGAATTCTGTGATTCTGCGGTTGCAGAATTTTCTGCAGAATTTGCACCATGCCGCAGAATATATGAAGTGTTGCAGAATTCATTGTTTTTGGTGAATTTTCATTCAAATATATTGTTTTTTTGTAGTGTCAGGCTTTCTTTCCCATCTCGGTTATCATGAAGCCCCTCTTCTATGCTCAGCATGTGATGTCATCAATGACATCACATCATATTTAGCCAATGGCTGGACTGCGTTCTGCCACAGAAATTAATAAATCATGCTGCAGAAATCAGAAAATGCTGCCGCAGAAGCTAAGGAGCCCTGCCGCAGAAATCAGAAAATACTGCCACAGAGCACTAGGGGCCCCGCTTAAGACTGAACCACATCCATCAGACTCCATTTTTGACAGCAGATACATACTGCTAGCATTATTTATAAAACTGGTCACGAAAATCTTGTAACCTCACTGGCTGAAACATGTTACATGACCATTGATTCTTTTTCTGACAACTGCATACCTCACCGAACTTATTTTTTTAACAAATAAAAACATATTTTATAAGTGGGATAACACACTGTAGAGTGTGAAGTCATAATACTGTAGAATAATGCACTTCATGGGTGGTTGTGGCACTTGGCTATTCCTTGTGCCTATCAACTCTCCCGAGACACACACATTAACCCATAACAGCACATTGTGTTATCCCTTACATCTTACACAAAGATACTGAAGTTAGGAGGTCTCGAATAAATATGCTGGACAAAGGTGGTATGAGGAGAAGAACTACTTCAGCTACCAAAAACTTGAAATAACACCAAATACTGACTTGCAGTGCTGTTCTAGAGGTGGGGGTTGATTCCCTGTTGATGTGCTGTGCTTTGGAAGAGACGTTAAACTGAGGTTCCTTTTGCCCATCTTTGGTAGCTCTCCAGGCGGACGCTACCATAACAGTAGAGGATTGTCCCCTTTGTTCTGGTAATGCTGGCCAGTACTCCTTCTGCCAATAAAGAGCTATATAATCTACCTCACAGGATGCACCTAGAAAAAAATAACTGTCACAGATCAGTGTGCCTTTCTGATCAAGATGCACAAATGCATAAAGGAAGAAAGAAAAGAACAAATCAAAAGCATGTAGCCTTCATTGAATCAATTCACCCTTATGGTATATTATCAACAAGCACTTGCAGTTACTGCAACAGCATCACAGAGGAGAGGCATCCAAGGCTCTACAGTACCTTTCCCAGCTTTCTTCGAAAATCACAACTTACAAGCTACACTTAGGAGAGCCATTTTATTTTTTCTGCCAAGTCAAATTCAAACTGCTACCCCAAATGTGATTCCAGGAGATATGCTACTTACAAATACTGTATATAAAGGACTCTACCAACTTTAAAAACACACTTACCAGGACTGCCTTACAGGGTCAAAGGCCACCGCACCTGTGCTCAAAGCAGGCAATCTACTGACTTACCTGTAAACAATGAAAGGAGTAATATATGGGCCAGACACAACAGCTGCAGAACAAGATTCAGCAGTCATAATAAATATACTGTTAGACATGGCTTGGACATGTCTGTAGCTGAACATTTTCATCAACCTGGCCATCATTTAATTTTAATCTAATTTAATTTAAAATTGTTTTTTTTTGGCTAGAAAAGGCACACAAAGCCAAAGCTCATTTCCAGATATGACACAGGACCATAGCCATAGGGAGGTTACATCACTTGCTCAGGGTCACACAGTATGCCAGTGATGATTATGGTATTCAGACCCTGGTCTGCTACAGTAGACTTCCAGGTTTACAGCTTGGTGCTCTAACCTGTAGGTTATACTGCCTCCCAAACTGGATGATGTCTTCCTCACAGCAATTCAGACAGTGAAAAACTCACTGAGCTAACCTTTCATAGTCAGAAAAAAAACTAAATACACCAGCTTTACATGGTAAATCATAAAGGAATAAATACATAATAATATTAACGAACCACAGAGTATCTCAGATGTTTTATAGCACTAGTTATCAAACTTTGTCACAGTGAGCCTCCCATAAGCTATGGAAAAAATTGTAGGCCTCCCTTGTATTTGAGAAAAATCAGGAGCCTCCCCACAGGAAAATGCCATTCAATAATTCATAATAGTACACCAGAAATAAAGTGATGTGCCTGTGATTTAATAGCTGACGTTATTCATATGGCATGATTTCAGTTTTTCTCATCTCAGCACACAAAGCATCATCATCTCAAAGTTTTTAATTACTTCGTATAGAGCACTGCCAGGCTTTAGCCTCCCTTGAAACAGTAAGGGCCTCTCCTTGCATGCTGGCTGCCCCATTTGGAAAAACATTTTTATAGACAATTAATTTCATGTGGACCACTGTCACAATCTGTTCTCACCCAGGACTCAGTCTGCAACAAGTTGCCAAGTTTCTTAACCTTCAACACCTGTAAGGTTACCTCGGTAACTGACACCACTCAGAAGTGATTCTCTTACCTGGGCACTTTCTTGGTCCAAATCCCACTCAAACCTCTGCCCAGAGTGCAGTGCTCCTTTGGCTATAGGCAAAGGGCCTACCCCTGTCACTCTCTCCTGAGAAAACACATTACTTCTTACAATGTGGTAACCATAGCCTTTTTCTCCCTCTCAGAGATGGATCATGGATTTGTCAGTACTAACAGTTATCTATTCCCCCCACCAAAAAAATAGTCACAGAGGCATTACTGCTTAAAATATGTATACATTCTACAATATATCACACATACACAAGATTATGGGAATTACAAAATGTCTACAGAAATGAAAAAGAAATGGTTTGCACACAGCAGAAGAAACACATAGAAAAAAAACGCCTTACAGCTTTTTAACTCTAGCAAAGTTGAAAATTTGTTACCACATAGGATACCTTAGTGAGTCATGGAAGATTCCAACTCTTAGATGGTGCACAATAAGTCTAGAGTCCCAGTACAGACTGACACACATTTCTCACATTCCATCTTAAGCTTGCTTACAGGCCTGGCTCCACCCACCCCATCACCCCTGCTTGGTGACATCATTTCCAAGACCAGTGCTTTGTTCTCATGGGATAGCCCCTCTAAGGAATTGGTTTGAAATGGACCCATGGATTTTGTGTACTCCAGGACACCTCTCATTGTTTCACTTGCTGTCTGATGTCTCAGTGCCCAAGACAAATTCCTGACATGAAAGAGATTTCTCTACTTTGAAGTTCTCCCATTAACTGACTGGTGGTCCTATCATTTACAGGACAAAAAGACTGAAATATCATCAGAGACAGCTGGTCTGTTTTCTGATAAAAATCTTTCTTTTATTTTCAGAAAGACCACTTTCTGTCTTTAACTGACTAGATTCTAATTGATACACGTGCAGATAGTATTAATTTAAAAAAAAAAGTACTAAATTATTGTTACACATGCAAGCCCCCCAAAATGGGCTGACCTGCTAGGGAGCTGCAGCCTGGTTCAGTGGCTCTGGGAGGATTCTGACCCATTGGACTGCATGTGTCCCTCGTGGTTCCAGCTGCTCCTTTCTGGTGTCCCAGCCGCTAGTGGGTGGGGCAGATGCCGCTTCTTGTTTTTGCGCTTCCGGGCCCACAGTTTGGGGTAGTTTCGGTCCCAGGAGTTGCCATAGCGATGGGACCATGAGTTGTTGTAAATAAATATGGTGGCCATGCCTTTGAGCACATGCATGGCTGCTGTCCTGAAAATTTTAACGGAGTGGCTGCTCCAGGTCCTGGGTCTGGTGTTCCGACAGGCCAGGCTCAGGACCCCAACAGGAAAGAAGGAAAATAAAAAAATAAATAAATTTGTAAGTAGTTGTAGGGTGGCCCCATGCTACTGGGCATGCACGACTACCAGTCAGGGTGGAAATTTAAAGGGGAGGTGGCTCCTTTTGGAGGAGAATAATTTGGTGCTGGCTGGCACTGCAGGGGGCAATGTTTGTGTATAGTCATGGAAGGGACTACAGGTCCTAAACGTCCTTTGGAGGGCTCTGCGAGTGTTGGCACCCTTTGAGTGTCCAGGATTGGACCTTGGAGTTTGGCAGGGCATGTTTTGGAACCTGGGGGGACTGTATAAAAGGGCTGTTTGGCACCATTTGGGGGGATCATTTGGGAGAGTTAGAGGGGCTGAGTGGGATGGATTGCCTGGATGGCCATCAAGGCCTTGTCTGTTTTTTTTTTTCAGTAGTGTGCCTCAGGACTGCAGGCTGGATGTGGTGATGGCCATTCGGTGTTGAACCCCCTCATTCAGGGCTCTGGTAGAGAGCTACTAAGGGAGCAGTGGAGAGTGCAGCTGCACCTGCCCAGAAGTTTGAGGTTGCCAGATTGGGAGGAGGAGAGAAGCCTGTAAAATAAATATGCCGCATGGAGTGGGCTGATTTATGTTGGCCCTCAGGACCAACTGTTCAGAGTGGGACCCATACCCAAGTTAAGAACTGAAAGGGAAGAGGAAGCTGGCATCTGGTGAAGTGAGGGGATTCAGGGGTTCAGGCACCTCCCCCCTGATTCCAGAGACTGGTGAGTCATCGCAGTTTATGGAGAGACGGTGAATGCGGGTGCCAGTGGGTTCGGGGGTTGGGTCTGGGGATAGCTCCCTGATTCTATTTACCTTATTTAGAGACTGTTCAATTTTCGTGTTCGAGGAAGAATTGATGCTGTTTTGTTGTTGAAGGCCTGATTCAGTCACAGGTTGAGCTGCCTGTGTTTGGACTGTCAGCTGCCTAGCTGCAGGGTAGCCACCTAGACTTTAGCTCCTAACATGACCTACGTTGTCCAGAGCATGCAATAAGCTAATGAAGTGACCTCTTGGTCCACAGCAAGTTGTTTGGGTTTTGCTGCTTCATGGAGAGACTGTTTCCTGTTCTGCATTAATTGTTCATTAACCTCATTCCTACAAGTTCTGGTATTTGTCTCGTTTGTTGGGAAGAACTATTTCTGCTAATAAGAAGCTTGCCTCCACAGCCAGACCCTAGTGGGTGTTCCAGGGTGCAGGGGTGTTTAAATCAAGTTTTAGGACTTGCCCCGCCATGACTGTAGCTGAATTTTCACTTGCCCCTATTCATTACAATGAAATTAGCTCTCTTTTTCAACTTGCCCTTCAAGAAAATGTACTTGCCCCAGTAAGGGGCAATAGGATTTGTATACCCCTGCCAGGGTGTCAATCGGAGGATCCAGAGGACCAAGTATGAGGATGTAGAGAGGCCTGCCTGGTGAAGACTGTCTACAAAGGCCTCTGAAGTGAAGATGGCAAGGCCAGGAAGGTGAAGACCAGCATCTTCAACTCTCTTGTCATCCAGCTCTATACCTGGTAAAATGGGGCACCCCAGCTTTATCAGATCTGGTAAGCTAGGCTGACCAGGACTCTTTATGCTGTGTAGTGCCCCCCTTCCCAGGACTTTTACCACCATACCCCCCCAGACACGGGGAAGGGGGGCTTACATACATTTTCTCCCCCTATTCATTTTTCACATTTGTTCTCATCTTTACGGACTCTTTCTCTGACAGAATAAACTTTTGTATGTTGAGGAAGGACAGTTTATCATCAGTGTAAAATGTAATGCCAGTAACACACATTTTTTTTCTATTTCCCTTTAACTCTCTGTGTACTGTTTTGACACTAGGCAATAGATCTTGAATTGAGTTCTTGTCTGAATGAATATTCTGTCAAATCTGATTCACTGATATTTCAATCTAGAAACACTTATACACTGTATCAGTAATCTAGGTTGTAGATACCTCTATTTCTTTCCCTTGAAAACAAAAATAAACAGAACAAAAGAACAGTGGGTCATTTTCCTCAGTACACTGCCTTGGGGAATAACTCTGTTTTATGTATGCTCCTCGGCTGAACAATCCATTAAATCACCACCGCCTGCTTTTATTCCAACCTCACATCTATAATGCATGACTCAAACCAAGCTCTGTAATGCATTAAAGTGCTGTCATCTTAGTTATGTAGGACATGAAATAAAATGCAGGTATATGTGTCCATATTTTTTTGCAGTCATTAATAGTGCCCATAAAGGAATACATACTGTATTAAATACAGTTCTGTCCTGTTCATTTATAGCTTAATTAAGACAGCACTTGCATTATAAATGAATGATCTTCTTCAAGGGCTTCTCCATGGAGACATAATATGTTGGACTGTAAATTGCCAGTGTCAGGACCTCACAAGAAGCTTTTGCAAGAGGGGGGCCACCCACGTAGACATGCCTACATGCACTTCATTGGCACACAGCATATACATAAATAATGGGTGAGGCCCCAGACTTGCTTCAGTTCTTTTTCTCCTGCTGAGAGTGTGACTGTTGGACCAGAGAAAGTGTTTTGTGTTGCAGACTTTTCATCGATGGTATTTGTTTAAAACTGGTAGCTACTCCATGGAGAAGTCTTCACTAGTGTATTTCAACCCAAATAAATTGCTTTATCACCTATGTCAATGTGGAAAGTGGATTTATTGTGAAGATGATTGTGAATTGTGGGTTTGTTGTTTGGGCTAGCCCATGACTCATGAAGATGATTGTGGATTGTGGATTTGTTGTTTGGGATAGCCCATGACCCATGAAGATGATTGTGAATTGTGGGTTTGTTGTTTGGGCTAGCCAATGACATGAAACCTGCAACATCTGCCAGGATTTTGACCATGCTATGCAGAAATGCAGGCATAAAATTAGGGAGGACCTTTTTGGAAAAGATGGGCAAAGCTACTGCAGTGCCTGCGAAGTTGCCAAATCTGCTTGTAACCACACTACAGATGGGGGTTCCCAAAAGTCTTCCTTGGGTTTGCCTAAATGCTCACTGCCAGGCTGGTGTTCTGTCTCCTAACCATTTAAAGTGTGTGCATGCGAGTGCCCTGTTAGCCTCTGTGCCTGTCTCTTTAAGAGCTGCCTATTTTGTAGAGTATAATTAATCTGGGTAGGGGCTGAGTAGTTTCAGGCTTGAGTCCCGCCCGGGCTGCTGTATTATTGTTCCATTCTACCATCGCTATTTGTGCAGAGAGAGCCCTACAAGAATCTGTGACTGTTTACTGATTACCTGCAATAATAATAATAATATTGTAGTTTGTCTAACCTGCCCTCCTTTGCAACATGGACACTTCTGTTAATCACTACCATCTTGGTTCTGGACTGCTAGTTTGGACCAATCAGTGCCTTTGGGGACTCTAAAATGGAGTCTGTCCCCAGGGGTCTTGTGGGAGTGAATTTCTGTAGGAATTGTAGTTTTTGCTTTTTGGCACCTAAATGGACCTGGAGGGGGAGCCCTTGCTTTGACAGACAGATGGATCAACCAACTGAACCCTTTTGGATCTGAAGGAAGTCCCGGTGCTGCCTGCAGCAGAAGTCAGTGTGGAGTTAGAGTTGAAAGAGTGTACAGCTTGAAAGATTCAAGCAGCTGCTCCTGTGTAGTAGCACAGGGGAATCGGTGGGAAGGCTGTGTCTGGCCTGCCTGCTACCATCTTCTTGAGTGAAGAAGTCTGCATTAAAAATTCATACCTTTTCCGAATCTGCTGTGCTTAGGACCAGAATACTGAATTGTGATAAAGGAAAATTGCCTGGTGTGGACCGAAGATTAGCCTCGGTGCGATCGGCCTGTCAGGACTTGAGACTACCGCAGAGCTTTCTGTTTGCACAGAGACACTGAGAATTGCAACCGGACTGTCATCCAAACTGTGGTACTTACTTGCCTTTTCTATAAGTGTGCTGAATGTGGAGTGTGGGTCGTGATTTGGTTCCCCACCTCACTGAGTGTGTCATGCTAGCTGGAGGCTGCATCCGGCATGTTTACCGGACTGTATCCGACTTGTACTCCTGGTCTGGGCCTTGCCATTACAGCCTAGATTGCCGCTCGTGCTGCAGAGAAACATCCGACGAGAGACCCAACTGGGGATTCGGCTCCCTGCTCAACATCAATGAACAGGAATGACACCAAGGTGAATCGTGTGGACCCTGCTTCTCCTGGCAAACCATTTCATCCTGAGGTCTCCATTTCATCCATCCTGCAACCTGGTCTGGGTATTGTGAGTAAGTCACAGGGTAGCTCCCTGCAACAAAAATCTAATCAAAGTATGTCAATTAATTTAATTGTTGTTGCTAATCATTTTGGACTGAGATATCCAGCTCCGGATTACAAATTGTGGGTTTAAAGTGCATGCATATTTTCTTTCCATCACAGGGCCCCAACCAGCTGCAATGCCAGCCTACCCCGGGCAACACTTCTGGCTAGCTTGCAATTCCAACTGGGTACTCAGATTGTGTATGACTATGTTGCAGGGACCTTTGAGTGCATGCCTTATAACCTGAACCTTTCAGATCTTGAATCAACCACTAGGTGCTTCCTCCTTCCTTGTTACTGCCCCTTAAATAAATTAGATCTGAATCTTATTGTATTGACACTGGTTGTGGTGTACCTCTGTACAAATAACATTGAATTAAGCAATAAGGCATGACCAGAGGTTAGATTAACAGTCTGTTAATCACCCCCTAGGAGTGTAATGTGGCACAAGGTGCAGCCGAGTGCCATATTGCCCTTACGGGGTGATTAACTGACTGTTAATCTAACTCCTTGGAGTGCCTTGATGCTATTATAAAAAAATTGTTCCAAAAGAAGAGGGTTAAAATAATGCTTTTTGAAAGTTTTCCTCATTTAGAAGGAGATTTTTAATAAAATAGTTCTTCCACTAACAATTTAAGAATGCTGGTTCAAAATCAGAATGCATCATTCCAGTCATTCAGCAGTGCTAGAGAATGGAATGCTGACAGGAAGAATCCATGTGCCATTGTGATGAGGCTGTACATGACAGTACTTGGTACTTGGTACTTGGTAGTTAGGACATAAGAAGGCCAAAGCCCATCGAGAATGTCCTCCACACAGTGTGGATCATTGGTAGATTATAGTCTCTCAATAAGCCAATTATTGATTTTAATTTTAAACATATTAATATTCGTGCAGTCCACAATTTCCTGAGGTAAAGAGTTCCATATATTCGGGGCTCTAATTGTAAAGAAATGTTGCCTTTTGCTTGTTCTTGTTGTCTGAATTTCTATTTGTTTGTTATGTATTCTGGGTACCATTTTCCTAGATGCAAAGGCTAAGCCACATGAACTCATCAATGTGGCTGATTTTTGAATTTTAAATAGCTGAAGGAGATCTCCCCTTAATGGAGTAATGTAAGGCTTTTGGAATCCTAACAGCCAATCAGAATGTTGCATTTCTAAGAACCTTTTTATAAATACTGTTGATTGTTGTGCTAAATCATATTTTAAAAGAGGTTTCCAGGAGCAAGCCAGCTGAACCAGCCCTGGTGGTAAGTACAGCAAGTGTGGGGTTAAAACTGTTGTCAGGCGTCAATTGCAGTTGTGTATTCTGTGAACCAGTTAGGCCACTAGAGGGAAAACAGAGGGGTAACAGTGTCCCAGAGGACTGTACCCAGGTTAGCTATGCTATTACCAACCCTGAACTCCGGGTGGAGCTACACGTTTTCAGTACCCAGACCCCTCAACCTGCACCTGATCACGAAGGCAGGGGTAGTATCCCCTGGGATAGTGCCACCTAGAGGTTACATACTGATGTCAGCTAAACAGAAAACACCAGCAACAGATAAATGGTCTAAATCACTGAGTAAGTCAACATTATAGTTGTCACTGAAATAGTCTGTCTACTCGAAGGTTTCATCATCGTCACCAATGGAGAGGCACTAGGGCTGGCAGGAATCAGTCCACCTGTTATTAATGAGTCAACTATAGTCATCTGGACATCAGCGAATCAGTTCCCCACTCTCAAACCAGGATTTTAAGTCTACTGATTTGTCTAGTACACTAGTGAAATGGACAGGTTCAGCATATACTAAGTCAGACCCTCACACTGCTGCAGCCTCCCACTTGCACTTCTTGGACCCACCGTTGCTGTCCTCAGTGCTGTTCTGGCAGATTTCTCTGATTTTAGAAGGAGATTGCTGCTTTCTCTGCATGAGGTTGTCCCCAAACCCCTTATCCTGTGTTTCAGGCTGGTCCCCTTGGTATCCACTATGTGGTCAGCTACCCCCCCCTTACAGTAGTAGTAGTAGTAGGAGGAGAAGCAGAATGAATAGTACAACCCTGACCCAGACCTCCTGGATAATGAGGAGGATTGGGGGGAGGAAGAGGCTGATCATTGCCCTCATGGGCTCAAGAACTTGGTTGTTCAATTATTGTACAGTATATCCTCAGGTACTAAGATAGTAATCCTATATGGGACATGCCCCCCAGGGAACCCTACATTCCAGGATTTGATGAGGCAAATCCAGGTGACTTTTGAATTTTTCCCTGAAGGAGAACAATTTTTCCCAAAAAATCTGTGATTTTCTAGAAGTTGAAAGTGCCTCCTTGGTAGTCATCCCTTCCATCCCTATGGCTTTGGAGGAAGCTACCCTGACTACCTGGCACAGGTCCAATACCCTATCGGCCATCTCTAGGAAGGCAGACAAGCAGTTTCTAGCTTCTAGGGATAAGAATTACACTTTACACAGCCTGAAACTAACTCAGTGCTAATCGTGGCTGCACATGACAGGTCTCAGGAACCCAGAGGATGAGCACTAGACTTCCTGACAAGGAGTCCAGAATATTGGCATTATAGGCAAGCACACATTTGACTCAATCTAGCTTGGCCTGTGCATTGCTAGTTAACAATCATACAATATGTGGCCAAGTACCAGAACCACATCTGGATGGATCTCAGCCTTATTGTCTGCAGCATGACTGACAGATCCTTGAAATCAGAAACCCTCACTTGTATGTCCCACGGCTCTGAGGCTGGCAAGCACCTTCTGGGATCAGTCTATAATGCCTCTAATGCTGCTGCCAGGGCTGTTGCCTCTGTCATTTGTTTAAGACTCTACTCCTGGCTCCACATTGTGAGCTTTGCCCAGGATGTGCAGTAGTCAGTCCTGAATAATCCCTTTAAGAGCATGAAGCTCTTTGGACCAGATGTTGAGGTCATTCTCAATGACCTGGAGACCTCTAAGAAGTCTGTTAGAACTATTCAGCCCCTTCCTCCAGATACTTGCTAAAATGGTTGTGGCAGAGGCTCCTTTCACAGGAGCCCTTGCATTAACCCTCTCTTTGGTCAGAGATGAGGTTTTTCCACCTTGCTGCAGCAGCCGATCATGGGCCTCCCTACAATGCCTGCAAAGGACATGGGAAAGGTGGCTATGAGTCTCCCCATCCTGTGGACTTCATCTCCTCACCAGATCCCTCCTTGTGACCCCAGGTTGGGGGTAGGATATCTTTGTTTCTCCCTCACTGGCAGGGTCAGACTGCAGACAGGTGGGTCCTGGACATTGTCCAGCATAGGTACACCCTGGAATTAACATCACAGCCTCCAGTGACAACTCCAAGGCTCCACCATTACTTCCTTGATCACTTTATTGTCCCGAGGGAAGAAGTACAGCCAGCAGGAATTAACTCAGGGCTCTGCTCTGGATATTTCCTGGTAATTAAGAAAACTGGCAGTTTCTGTCCTACAGTATCTTGGACCTCAAGGAGCTCACTGAGCATGTGGCTTACAAAACATTCCACATGCTATCTCTGGGCCTCCTCCTCCCTCCCTTGTGGAAGGCAGACTGGTTCACTCTGGATATGCACCAGCCAGCACATAAAAATCAGGCAGTTCCTTGGGTAATTCCTCAGATTTTTCCTAAAGGAATGACTTCTGAGTACTGCCCTTTGTGTTGTCATTGGCGTTGTTTGCCTTTACTGAACAATGCTTTGCTGTAGTGGCCATAGCACTTCACAAAAAAAATTCTGACTTAGCATTCCTGTATAACTGGCTCCTGTCAGGATCTTTAGCAACTAGGGTGACACACATTTTGCACCATGCCACAGATGACAGTCTGGGTGCCAAGGGATGAGGAACAGTCAGTTCTGGTTCCTTGTCACTGGCTCTAATACACTTGAGCCTAAGCTCCCCTTTTGCAGATAAGGATTTCTCAAGGATCAATGCATACATGGTGGTCATAGGCCACACAGCCTCTGTATCACCTGATTGTGGTTTTCTGATCTCATACAAGACAGCCTGCTGTGTTGAGGAATCTTCCTTTTTTGGCAGCCTCAGCCATGGCTAAAGATCACAGTGGCCAATGGGAGTGGCAGTAGGACTGAAAGTGCCTACCTGCTACAGTAACCAGAGCTACTAGGCGAAAGACAAGAAATAAACTTATATGGCTCCTCCTGTCTGCAAACTTATTCTGGTTAAACTGAATATTGTGCTTGAAGCTCTGATAAGAGCCATTTTTAGCATGCATCTTCATGTGAATTGAATTATCTGTCCTGGAAGATATTATTCCTGGTGACCACTACTTTGGTCAGGTGACTGTCCTAACTCCATACCTTCATTCTTGACCCTCCCATTCTGGTGTTTCACAGGGACAGGGTGGCGTTGCATACCTTCCCCAAATTCTTGCCTAAGTTGATGTTGGATTTCACATAGAATCAGTCTGTTTATTTACCGGGGTTCTTCCCCTCCCCTCAGAACCCATGTGAAGTGCTGTTGCACTGCTTGCATGCCCACAGAAGAACTCTTCAGTACCACCTGGCCCATACCAAGGACAGTACTTAGTCCCCTCAGCTGTTTTTTTTCTTTGGCCCTGGCACCATGGGTCAATCAGTCACCAAATAGTGCCTCTCCAAATGTGTCTCCTCCTGTAACATGTTTTGCTACAGGCAGGCTATGCAGAACCCAGCAGGCATAATTTCAGGGCACGCCACTGAGCGCATGACTGCCTCGGCCTGTTTCAGTTTGTTTCAGCTGCTGAAATCTGTAGGTCGCTACCTGACATCAAGGTCTTCAATAGGGTAGATATTCCGGAGGGGGTGGAGAGAATGAGTAGAGACCTGAGCAAACCTGAGGAGTGGTTGAGGGTTTGGCAGCTAGTTTTCAATGCAAAAAAGTGCAAAATCATGTACCCAGGGCACAGAAACCCAGGGGCAGTGTATAAAATGGAGAAAGTGGTATTGATGATCACAAAGCAGGAAAGAGGCCTTGGGGTTATATCTGATGACTTCAAGCAGGCGGGAAAGTGTGACAAGGCAGTAGGCAGGGACAGCAGGATGCTGGGGTGCACAGGGAAGGGAATCACTTGCAGAAGGTGTTACCACTGTATCAGTCATTGGTGAGACCCCACCTGGAGTGTCCAGTTCTGGAGATCACATCTCAGGAAGGACATAGACAGGGTGGAGGCAGTCTAGAGAAGTGCAACTAAAATGGTGCAGGGGGTGCATCATAAGCCCTATGAGAGGAGACTGAGGGATTTCAGTATGTACACCCTGAAAGAGAAGAGGAAGAGGGAGAGGGAGAGGGAGAGGGGTACATGATACAGACCTGTAAGTACCTCATTGGGGTGATAGAGGGGGCTATTTATCAGAGGAGATGGTACGCCAAGATGAGAAGGCATGCAATGAAGCTGAAAGGGGGAAATTTAGGAGGGGTGTGAGGAAGTACTTCTTCACTGAAAGAGTGGTGGATGCCGGAAACAGTCTTCCAGTGGAAGTGGTGGGAGAAAAAACAGTGGAGGGCTTCAAGCATGCATGGGATAAGCTCAAAGGAATCTTAGTATGAAAGGGGTGGGAAGTAGCTGGAGATCAGATAGGGTTTGCAGTAATAGTATATGGACAATCTGATCAGACTGGGTGGGCCAAGCAGTTCTTATCTGCCAACAAATTATTTTCTGTGTCCGTGTTTCTATGTTGTCTGGCATGAGCCACACTTTACTAAGCATTGCAGTCTGGATCTGATCTCCTATAGGAGGGCTGGATTAGGCCTTGCTGTTTTACAAGGCCTGCTCTCCCACGGGGTCGATCCACTGTTTTATCAGCCACCTGGGTGGGGTTGCTTCTGCTTGGTAATGATCCACTACATTATGGCTCTATGAAAATATCCTCAGTGTAGATAGGGGTGTTATTTAATAGTAACAATAGCCCTTTGAGATGATCTCCATAGAGCCATAACCTTTCGCCCACTGTCTCTGAGGTATGTAAGAGCTTTTTCTTTCAGCTCTTGGCTTACTACTGCATAATGTGTTCTTCTTCGTGCCACTGCATGCTTTATGATGGGTGGCGTTCACTTTCCTTCCCCTGCCTTTTTGTACATGATTGGCTGGGACAGCCCAAACTTGCTGTTGGTGGATGTTTAGAACTCCACTCACTCATGGTGGCAAACTGATGGAGTTGGGGGCCTCCCACGTTATATAAGTGACACTGCGCTGACAACATGCATGTAGGCATGTCAACATAGGCAGCCACATGTTGCAAAAGGTTCCAGTGAGGCCCTGACACCAACAGCTTAGAGCCCAATGTATTATGACTCTGTGGTGATACTCTTGAAAATGTAATGTTCCTCATTAGTAATGAACCTTTTTCAGCCTGAGCAGTCATCAGTAGAACAGTGTGATGGCAATTTGGAAATCTGAAAAGTTACAGGGCAGTTGTTGATAAAAAAAGTCTGAAAATAGCAGGTACTGAGGGCCAACCAATGGACTAGCCTTTTCTTACTGAGTTTTCAACCTGGGTTTGTGCCACCTTGTGAATGAGAAGCAATGTGTTCAGCAACAGACATCAGCATGAGTGAATGAGTTAGACACTCCCTGCCTTGGGGAGAGTTAGAGACTTTGAACACTACACTGCTGCCCCCTTTTGACCCAGGAGAAGGGATTCATGTGGGATTCATGTGGGCAAGGACCCAAGGTCTATTGGGAAGCAGTATAGCCTAGAGGTTAGAGCACCAGGCTGTGAACCTTGAGACCCCGCAGTCCTGAGTTTGAAACCCTCTACTGACATTTGCATACTGTGTGACCCTGAGAAAGTCACTTAACCTCCCTGTGCTCCCAGTACACACCTAGAAATGAGCATTGGTTCAGTGTGTCAAATATTCTAAAATAAAATAACATAAAAAATTAAACTGCTAGGTGCTGTAGGTTGGGTAAAGTCCTACGTCAGTCATTGGGAATGGTGGGGTATGGAAGATGGGCATTGTCATAGCTCAAGTCTGACCAACCAGCAAAAGCCCAACTACAGGCCTTTCCTCAGTGGGTTGGGGGAGGGGGCTGATAGTGATAAAAAAAAAGAAATAAAACATGTACAATTGCAACATCCTGGATCATCAGTGCCCCATCATCCTTACTAATTTGAATGGTTCTGAGTAGCATACTTTGTCAGCCCACCTGGAGGGTAAGTTGGGTCATAAAGGGTAGGCAGGGACATACCTGGGACCTCATGATGCCTGCTTCAATGGCTTGGTGGGCTTGTGGATAAGAACCAAAAGACTCCCTAGCTCCACAGAGAGAGGGGGAAAAAGTTGCCTCCGTTTGAGGCGAAGTGCTGGGCTGTGTTGCTTGCGCAGTGGATTTATTTACCGTTAAGAATGTAACAGTAAAAGTATAGAGAATGAACCTAAATAAAAGGACCACCGCTGAATTGCAACAGCTGTTGTAGACATTTAATTGTTCCTTTTTTGAGTGCTACTGATTCTGGATGTTTATACAATGAAACTGGAAGGGTGAAGTTCAAAAAGGATGTGAGGAAATACTTTTTCACAGATAGGGTGGTGCAACACAATGATAGAGCAAAATGTATATCCACAGCACATACATCATTTTAATGAAACAGGATTACTTTGCACCTTTGCATAGTGGTGCCTCACTGGGGGTTAAAGAGCAACTGATCAAAGAAAAAATATAATTTCTGCATGAACCACATAGTCACCAGGAGCGGAGATTCCTATCTGTAATTTCTAGAAACATATATCGTACACCTTACCATTTGAGTCTAACATCTTCCATTCCTCTAAGGGGAACTAGTAATCAAATCTGAACGGAAATTAATATGAGTGGCCTGGTAGGATGAAATGAAAATATAGAAATTCCCCACTACAAACATTTAAAACCTTCATACGATATTGATATTTCTAGAATGCTAATCTAGTCCATCTTGATTCTTCTGTTTCAGCTCTGTTTATAAACCATCACAATGTTAAAGTATTTCAAGGACTATAATTTTGTTTTTATTTACTGTACTTTATTGTGCCGCCACCAGTGCCGGTGCCTCAGCCCGATTACGAACCTCGCTGCTCACACTCCCATATGAGCCACAACTCCCCGATACCCCCTGGCTTGCCCTCCATGATGGGGTTGCGGCACCGGCCCTTAAGTGCTGCAAGCATCGGAATAGGTCGGGGAGCCGGCCTGGGAGCTAACTGAAGTGGAGAGGCTGGCATCATCTAAGCAGAAGGCAGTGACATTTTTCTCCCCCGGTGTATGGGGGTAGGGATGTGCAATGACGGCCAGCATCAGCCCCGCCCATCAAACGTATCGGTGTCAGAATGTGTGGTACACCCAGCCTCTGCTAGATGTCCACGTAGCACTGAACACTTTGCCCCCGCCCCGGAGAGGAGAGCAGTCGCTGGATGCTCAATCCTTCTCCCCCTGGCTGGCCCTCCGACATCCCGGGTCCATTCCCAAACAGAACTATCAATTTTGAGAAGCTAGAGTTGTGATGCTGCTTCACCCCAGAAAATCTGAAAACTTTTGAATTCTTGTAACATTTACTACACTGTGCTAAAGATTTAGGGAATATACTATTATACTCTACCAAATATTGAGTCCAAAACAGAGTCCAGAGCAACGGTCTATCAAACGTCTATTGGTATCCAGGATTTTGG
The DNA here is from genome assembly GCA_016271365.2 of Neoceratodus forsteri. Lineage (NCBI taxonomy): Eukaryota > Metazoa > Chordata > Ceratodontiformes > Ceratodontidae > Neoceratodus > Neoceratodus forsteri. Next base: position 757,344,002 of record CM057454.1, read on the forward strand.
AGCAGCACGGAGATGAGAAAAACAAAACAGTCAGAAGGGCAGGAAAGCCCTCTACAACCAGTGCTCGAGGTGGAGGCGAGACTTGTACTGTGCCATCAAACACCATATTGCCCGCGGAATGACAGGTTAGTACAAGTTTGAAGAGAAAAACTTGGTCAAAGAAAAATAATATTTAACTTGATAACCTGTCCCTGGAAAGCACTCTGAGGAACAAAAAAAAACCAAACAAACAAAAAAAAAATAACTGTCCATCAATATTGCCAAGCCCTCTCACCTCAGCTTATGTACAGTTAATAAAGTAGTATACACTGTTGTCCGTAGTCTTCTGCTTTGTCCTCACCCTTGGTATCTTCATTTCTCGCCAAGAACTTCCATTCGATTTTCGAGAGTAACTTGCTGGCCTTCACTGGATCAGAAAATTGGTAGACTCTGCCCCCATAAGTTAATTTTACACTGGTCAGCATGAGCATTATACGGTGAATCCCCAACTGTCTAAGCTTCATGCACACCCCGTCATACGTCTTCCTTTGCTGACAGGTGGCAAAGCTTAGATCTGGAAAGATGTGGATGTTCATTTCTTGCTGTTGGATTTGGCATTTAAATTTGGCCTCCATTAAAACACAGTCCTGTTCAAACAGTGAGCCCAAAGTTCTTACAGCCGTCCTTAGGTTCTGCTGTCCTGCAGTTAGATTGTTTTGGGGACCTTGGAGTGAGATTTAATATGCCCGCTGGGTGGAGAGTGGGCAGTCAAGCTGTAACAGTTCAGGGAGCCATGTGGCAAAAAAGTCTATTGATCTGTCACCCTTTGTGCCTTCCGGGAAGCCCAACGCATGAATATTTGTAGACCTGGCTCTCTTTTCTAAGTTTTCCAGCCTTCAGCGCAACAATGCATTTTTCCTCACTAGCCGTCAGTGCATTTATATGCAGTTTTTATAACCGGCAAACTGAAATTTTTTCAGGTGTTTTTGGGTGTATCTTGGTAACAAAACCTTTATGTAAATGCACAGTTAGCCAGAAAACCAATGTTATCCCGTGAACGTGTTACCGGGATAAAGTATTTCAGTAACACTGTGTTTACCAGCTAATTGAGTGCATATAAATGTACTTTATGTTGCTTTGGACTCTCGTTCCACCACCCCAACCTGAGAATCCAAAACTGTAAACTTGATTATAAAATCTGATTTCTTATCCATCGAATGAACGGCTCTGAGCAGAGCTGCATTTGTAGGCTAATTGTTCTCTATCTCAGGTGGTGGTGGGTCAGTCTATTTCAATGAGGCTACAGTCTGTTTTCTCTCTTTAGGCTGTGTTCTTCACTGCCATGTGATGATCTATTTGGGTACCCCATTTCATCAGATTTGCATGTTCTGTGGGTAAATTTAGCATTATTCTGTTCTGTAAAGAAAGTTCTTGTAAAATATATAGGTTTAATCTCTACTGGAGTTGAAATTCCAAAGTTTTGAATGAAATAAGGTACAATGCAAACAGAGATCTGCATTTCTGCTGCTTTGAGCTCAGTGGCTGGCTCTGCCCCCAAAGCTTATTTTTAGGGCTGCAGTGGGTGGAGCCCTGCAGTCCTATTGCTTTCAAAAAGGACTCATGCATTCCTTGCATTCTTTCTGAATGAACAACATGCTGGACTTACTCCACAGTCGCCTCCGCTTGCACTGCACTATTTTTTACTTGTTAGAGAGAGCGAGAGAGAGAGAGAAGGAAGTCTTCATGTGGCGCTCGGTGTTACACTCTATCTCCCACTCTCTCTCTCCCAACAGAGTGGCACTTCTGCAGTCATTATATCGCTCTGTTTTGATGACCCTCACAAACACATAGCCCTGATTTGTGACCCCCCAAGTGCCTGCTATCAATTTCACAACCTCTGCTGGAATCTGACTATACCTGAAGTCCCAGGACTGCCACAGCATCCAAGGACTTTCAATGCATACAGCCACGGTGGAAGCTGTCACAGATATTTCCCACTATCTCCGATGCACTAATTAACCAACACATGACTTGGTAGGAAAGGGGGTGGGGGGAGCACACATGCTCACTCTCTGTTTCCTGTGTGTTTGTGCCTTGGCTGCTCTACAAGGTGACAACTCTTTGCCTGTCCATCTCGGGGACAGGATGATAGCCTACTGACACACAGACAGCCATAACTGGTAATGTGTGCCTCCGATGTCATATCTTCTATATAGGCTGCCTGGGTGACTTCTGCTGCCACAGTACACATGCACAGCATCACACACACACACACACACACACACACACACACACACACACGTGTACACACACACACTCACACACACACTTGCCCATATTTCCCACTATTTCTGATGCACTAATTAACCAATACCTGGCTTGGGAGAAAAGGGGTTGGGGGGAGCACACATGCTCACTCTCTGTTTCCTGTGTGTTTGTGCCTTGGCTGCTCTACAAGGTGACAACTCTTTGCCTGTCCATCTCAGGGACAGGATGATGGCTTACTGACACACAGACAGCCATAACTGGTAATGTGTGCCTCCGATGTCATATCTTCTATATAGGCTGCCTGGGTGACTTCTGCTGCCACAGTACACATGCACAGCATCACACACATACACACACACACACACACACTTACACACACACTTGCCCATATTTCCCACTATTTCTGATGCACTAATTAACCAATACCCGGCTTGGGAGGAAAGGGGGTGGGGGGAGCACACATGCTCACTCTCTGTTTCCTGTGTGTTTGTGCCTTGGCTGCTCTACAAGGTGACAACTCTTTGCCTGTCCATCTCGGGGACAGGATGATGGCCTACCGACACACAGACAGCCATAACTGGTAATGTGTGCCTCCGATGTCATATCTTCTATATAGGCTTTCTGGGTGACTTCTGCTGCCACAGTACATCATGCACAGCATCTCACACACACACACACACACTTGCCCATTCTGTAACTGCTTGCTTAAACTTATTTGTTTACTTGTTTTAAGGCAAAGTAAGCTGCACAGTAGTATATCAATCACTAAAACACCCTTACACTGAGTTAAAGCCAAGGCCGACCACTACCGGGCCATGCTCACCTCCTCCTGGGGGTGTGCCCGAACTTTCTGGGACAATGTCAAACAACTAAATGGGAGCACACGCTCCCCCCGCATCCCAGATCACCATTGACGGCTCAACCGTTACGGATGCAGCAAACATTGCAAACTAGCTTAACACATCCTTTACGGACCTCAGCTCTGTCCTCCTCAGTAATTTCTTTGACCCATCACCCTCCCTACCTGCCCCAGTCCTCCAACACCCTAGCTTCTACCTATGTAGGGTTACTGCCCAGGAAGCCAGACCCCACCTGGTCAGAGCATTAAAGAGCAATAGTCCCGGCGATGACTCCCTGGACCCCAGCATTCTCCGCCTGGTACTGGATCAGGTCCTAGCCCCACTCACCAGCCTTCTCAACAAATCCCTCTGCCTGGGGCAATTCCCAACTGCTTGGAAAACCACCATTGTTACTCCCATTCACAAAGGCGGTGACAGGTCCTCTGCCAGAAACTACCGTCCTATCTCTATACTCCAACCCCTCTCCAAAGCCCTAGAAAAGCTGGTTGCCATGCAAATTACTGAATATCTGACCAAACATAACATCCTCTGCCCTGAACAGCATAGTTTCCATGCAGGACACAGTACCAGCACTGCACTAGTTGAATTTTCAACTTTCCTACACTCCTCGCTGGACTCTGGCTCCCTAGCCGGGGCAGTGTTCGTCGACCTCTCAAAGGCTTTCGACACTGTCTCCAACCCCCTCATGCTGGATGCCCTCTACCACACTGGCTTCTCTACTGGGCCTCTCACCTGGTACACCAGCTACCTATCTGCCCGCTTCCAATGTGTCAGAATTAATGGGACACTTTCCAAAACTTGTCCCATCCGCTCAGGGGTTCCTCAGGGCTCCATCTTGGGACCCCTACTCTTCTCACTCTACCTTAACACCCTGCCCAGTGCATGCAATGGAAAAATTCTGCTGTATGCAGATGACGCCACCATCTTTGCCACCCACCGTAACCCTATCTCCTTCCAGGACTCCCTACAACTATCCTATAATGATGCTGAAACCTGGTTTAAAGAGCACAGACTGGTCATTAATCTCAAAAAAAACAAAAACAATGCTCTTTGCCCACCCCCGAAACAAAGCCAGCAACTTCCCTCCATATCCTCCTGCTCCAAACAACCACTAGAGCAAGTCACTCTACAAGTACCTTGGGGTCTCCTTTGACTCAGCCTCAGCTACCACACCCATTGATGCACTTGCTTCAGCCACTAATGTACAGCTAGGTATCTTATACGCTATAAAACTGTCTCCCCACTGCCTCCGTCATGATTTACATCCTCTGTATTATCCCTTGTTGACTATGGCCTACCAGTATACGGTGCAGCTGACACGTCTGCCCTCAATAAAATATGCCTCATCCTAAATAAGGCATGTAGACTAATCACTGGGGCCCCCAGGCTCACGCATTCGTGCCAGCTCTATGACATGGCAACACTACTGAATCTAGATGAATGTCTACGATACCAAACCTGCCTGATCACAAAAAAAAACTCTTCTCGGGCTATCCCCACCCGGGCTGACAGCCTTCCTCCGTCAAGCACAACCTTTGGTCTGTACACGGACCTCCTGCAAGGCCACTTTTCTGGTCCCCAGGTCTAAGACCTCCCTTGGACAGAGGTCCTTCTGCTATAGAGCTCCATCCTGGTATAACTTCGCTTCCTGCCCCCATCTCGGATGCCCCCACGATCTTCAAATTCAAAACCGCACCTCGGAGCCAACTATTCAATACACGTAGCTGCACCTGTCTATAATTGAGGCATAGCTCTCTGTGCCTTTGTCAATGCCCGCTGGGCGACATCCACACCACACCTTTTTTATCCTCACCCATTGCTGACTGAACTGCTATTATTCCTGCTGCTTGCTCTTACCATCGTGCAAGAATGTGCCATTGTAACTAAACTGGCTTATCTGTTTAACTGTTGTAATCACATATGCTTGCTAACTATGTAACCCATATGCTGTAACCTAAAGTCTGTTATGTATCTGTCCTCAATGTGACGAGATACCTTTGGAAATGAGCCTCTAGTTCAAAGGTTGTAAACCGATGTACAAATAAATAAATAAATAACATTATTTATATCAAAAACTATGTTTTTTTTTTTTTTTATGATCGACCTCCATTGTACTGGTCTCGTGCATGGACCAGTCATGCAGTGAGGTGCACGATGATCAGTCTTTCTTAGTGTTGGCGCTGCTGCTCATTTGGTAATCATCAGTTGCTACATTTTTAATGGTGTCTAGTTTTTGAACAATCTTGCAGTAAATAAAAAATGAACTCTGTGATCTTCGTTATTATTGTAAATTCTCTGTGTTCTGGCTTGTTGACTTGTGTGTGATAACTCTGTTTTAGGATATCCTGCTGTTAGAAACTGTGTAGGAAGACAATCATGTGCTAGATTTCAGGCTACTTCTTTGAACCATTGTCAGAGTCAATCACTGACTCACAGCTGAAAAATACAAATATTGTAAATTTGTTTTTATTCAGTGAAATTTATGGCAAGGGACTATTACAAATAGAATTGTGTCTGGCAAGATAAGTGGCTCCAAATACAATCAGTCAGTGTAAAACTCCTGTCTCATCGCGGCTATGCCTCCTGTACCTAACAGTGAATGTTGAACTCAGTCCCAGTTTAAACAGCTCTAAGAAAATGAACGCTTACATCTGTGCCTGGAAGACTGAATTACTCCATTAAATGTGTTACAGTGCTCAGTATGTGTATGTGTTACTCGTGCAGAAGTGTTGTACCATCAAAAGCCTGTGAGCTCCTACAGTCTGAATTCTCCCTCCTTCAGCACAACCTAGTAGAAAAGAAATTATTACTAAATGCCAAGAAAACCAAAGCTATGTTCTTTGCCACCAAGAACTGTTCTTCCACTATCCCATCATTCACCCTCCCACAACTCTCTACCATCCTTGGTGAAAATCTGGAATATGTTGACAAATTCAAATACCTAGGAGTATGGATAGACAATAAACTAGACTATACTACCCACGTTGAAGAGCTCCTGAAAAGCTAAGACAAAGACTTGGTCTATTCTATAGGATCAAACACTACCTGACCAAAGATTCCAAACAAAGATTAATCCTAGCATCATTCCTGTCCCTCATTGATTATGCTGACTTCTCTATGGTCATTGCTCCTCTCCCATCTAAACAAATTAGACACCCTGTATTATAGAGCTATTAGATTCATTACTGACCTTCCTCTAGCACCCATCATTGCTCTCTCTACAATGCAGTCAGTTGGACATCCCTGCAACATAGAAGAAAAAAAATGCTGCTATCTGGATCTACAAAGCTCTGACAAACAAACTCCCTTCCTACATCTCGACTGCTTCAACGGATCACATCCAGGCCCTACACCTTGAGGATCAACAAACTGATCCTGCTGAAGATTCTATCACCTGCACCCGGTATGGAAGAGCTGCAATCAGTTATTCCCTGGCACTTATCTGGAATTCTATCCAAAGTCATTGAAAATGGATACACTGATTCCTCTTACATCCTTCAAAAGCTGTATACCAGCCTAATCCCAGATTCGTGCAATTGCTTCCACAAGGCCTAGTCCTCCCACACCCCCACCCCACCCACACCCTCTCCTCCACCCCCTCTTTTAAAGCTCCTCCCTATTCTTCTATCATTCCTCTGGTCCTTTCCCCATCAAACCTCATACATATATGCCCACCCATGTACCATTATCCAAGCCTTATCCCTACTAGACTGTTTGTTTCTCTCCTTTATTAGGTTTTAGGTTTACTGTCCTTTGCCTTGTATATATGTAAATATTTGTACATCTATCTCACTCATAAATGGTTGTATTTGTGCTTATTCAATATCATGTTTTTGTATACAATCTGTAACCTTTTTGTTATGACCACTCAGGTCCATCTTGTAAATGAGCTATGCTCAATGATGTTCGCCTGAATAAATAAAGATTTTGATTGATTGATTGATTGACTAACAATGGAGGTGCTTTGTGACAGTTAAATTCATTCAGCACGTTCTGGTCATGACACATCTTTGTCAATCAGATACTTATTTATGCCTCAAACCTGTGAGGTGAGTGTGTGTGTGCGGAGGCGGGGGTAGATGGAATAAGTGAATAGCTACTAGCATGACATACTGTAATGTATGTATATTATAGCTGCATATCAATAAACTTTACGTCCAGAATCAAATACCCTCAGAACCTGATTCTGGAATCAACATTATTCAATGCATGGATTGCTAGAGTGACAACTGTGCAAACTTATTGGTTGCAACAATAAAATATGTAACTAGGTTTAAATCCTGTCACTTATTTGTATTTATTTCTTTTAGTATTTGCTACATTATATGATTATGCATGCGCCAAGGCAGTGTGCACCACCAAAGCTGGCTTCTTTAAGGCGCAGCTCAAGGACCGTCACCACAACCCAGCTTCTTTCTGGATGACTCTCCACTCCCTACTCAGCCCCACTCATCAAGTTCTGTCTCCATGCTTTGTCCCCACTGATGATGGCCCCAGTGTCGTAGCCTCTTCCATAAATCAGTTCTTCACAACTTGTGCCCTACCCCATGGGACCCCACCTCCCCCTCTGTCCCCCCCCCACAGTCACAATTATACCCCTTCCTTCCAGGTCCAACCTCCTGCCTGATTCCCACCAACCCTCCCAAACTCCCCCTCTTTGGAGCCCCTCGCCCAACTACACTTTCCTCCCAGTACACCCTCAGAGGTACTTCGCACCCTAAAATCCCTGAACTCTTTTAAACAAAGTCCGGACAGCATCAACCCCAACCTTTTGAAAGTTGCTGCTCCTGCCATTGTCCCAGCAATTACTCACAACTGTGAGAAGGCAGTAGGGATGGCTGGGGGGATACTGGGATGTATAGTGAGAGGCATCACCAGTAGAAAACAAGAAGTTGTCATCCCTCTGTACAGACAGTTGGTGAGACCCCATCTGGAGTACTGTGTCCAGTTCTGGACACCCCATCTCCACAACAACGTAGACAGGATGGAGTCAGTCTAGAGGAGGGCAACTAAAATGCTGCAGGGTCTGCAACAGAAGCCATATGAGGAGAGACTAAAGTAACTTAATATATATACCCTAGAGGAAAGGAGGGAGAGGGAGGTCATGATAGAAACTTTTAAGTTGCTCAAGGGAATCAACAAAGTCCAAGAGGGTAGCATCCTTCAGAAAAAGAGATGTGCAAGAAGAAGGGGACACAATTTGAAGATAGAGGAGGGGACAGCTCAAGGGCAATGTGAGGAAGTATTTTTTCACAGAGAGGGTGGTGGACGCATGGAACGGCCTTCCTGAGGAGGTCGAGGTGTAAAAAACAGTGGGGGAATTCAAGAATGCATGGGACAGACATAAGGCAATTCTGGTGGGGGTAAGGAAGAAATAGGCTGTTGGTTAACTAGGATCTGCAGCTTATCCAGGAGGTAGGGAAATGAGCAGACTAGGTGGGCCAAGCGGTCCTTATCTGCCATCAAAGTCTATGTTTCTATGTTTCAACCTCTCTGTTTCCACCTGCACCCTGCCTAAGGCCAGGAAATTAGCCAGTCATACCTCTGCACAAAGAAGGTGACCCCTCAACCCCCAGCAATTACAGGACAATCTCCCTCCCTCCTTTCTTCCCACCCTCTCAAAAATCTTGGAATCCCTTATTTCCAAAAGACTAAATGCTTTCCTCACCGCTGAAGATATTCTGACACCTACCAATTGAGTTTCTGTCGCCTACACTCCACTTCATCCTCTCTTCTCTAGCTCACCAACCACATCCACTCAGCCATGGATAAGGGTCATCTTACACTGGCTATATTTATAAATTTAGCCAAGGCTTTCGATTCAGTAACTCATAAACTCATCATAGATGACCTCTCTGGTATTGGACTGTCCACTTCTTCAATGGACTGGTTCAAGGCTTACTTAACAGATATACTGTAGGTTTCCATTCATCCAGCTTTGGGATACCAAATCTACACCCCTGCCCATTATGGCTGGTGTACCTCAGGGGTCGATTCTTGGTCCAACCCTTTGCTCCATTTTCATAAACAACCTTCCTTCTGCTTGTTCCGTCTCACACATTCAAATGTACACAAACAATACCATTATTTTTGCTTCCGGACCCTCCCTAGCCCAGGTTGAATCCACCGTTCAATCCGACTTCTTGAACACCCTAAAATGGCTTGACAACAAATCTCTCAAATGCAATACTATGAAAACGGTCGCTATGGCTTTTGGCTCCGCCCAGAAACTGGCCAAAATGGCTTCTTCTCCTTCTTTTTAAGCCCTTTATGGCTCCAAAATTACAGCAGTTGACTCATTTAAATACTTAGGCATCTGTCTTGATCCTAAATTGGAATTCTCCCTGCACCCTGACGCTATCCACAACAAACTGCATCCAAATCTTGGAGCGCTCTATAGACACAAGGATAGTCTCCCCCCCCCCAATCGGGAGGGAAATAATCTCTAAACTTATCCTTCCATCATTTGATTATGCAGATGTGGTCTATAGTTCAGCACCAAAATCCTCTCTTGGAAAATTAGACCCTTTGTTCCATGCCTTCTGCCGATTTGCCTCTGATCTCCCGTTCTGCACCCAGCATTGCCTCCTCTACCATGCTGTCTCCTTGCCCTCACTCACTGACGTACATCTGGCACACTGTGCAATCTTCATTGCCAAGTTTTGGTACAACACCTCTCCCCCAACCTCTCATCTCTCCTAGCCTCTGCACCTAGTTCCGGCTACTCCCTATGCTCACAAGACCATCACTCCTTCTCCCTACTTCCCACTCACTGGATGGGGAAATAGCCTTCACCCATTGGCTCTCTGCCCTCTGGAACTCTCTCCTCCTCACTGTACGCAGCCTGCCTACACCATTAGCTATTACAAAGTACTTCAAGTGCCTGCCTCTCCCCCCATGCCACTGCTTCCACCCTCCTTAAACGCTGCCTCCGGCCATTGTCTCCGGACAATGTTCCACCAGCTACACTGATCTCTCCTCTCATTACCGTCCTTGCCCCCATTCTACCCACACATTCATGGCTGCACAATTGTTGCTCACTCTCATTCTGTATCGATTCATCAAACCTTACTAAGATAGGTCGTGCATTGCTATTTATTTCCAAGGTTGTTATTGTACACAGTAGATGAGCTGGTAGGCCTTACTTCTGATTGTGATGTATCTAATGTTTATTCTTTTGTAGCTAAATGATTATTCTTTTGTATTTCTGCATATCTCTTGTTTGTATACATGTATATATTCTATGTATCCATTGTACCCTTTCCCCTGCCCTGGGTTCCACCTGGAAATGAGGCTAGGCTCAGTGTGCCTTTTCCGGCTATCAATTTTTAAATAAATAATATTTTTGGTTGCCTGTGCCCCTGCATCACCACACAGCTGCAGTTTCTAACTCACCGTACCCAAAATACATACCCCACAGACATGCAAATCAACCGTGACAGCAATGTTTTTTGTAAGCTTTTTTAACAATTATCTATCTTAATTAGTGTTTTCATGTTTTTATTTGTCTAAAACAGTCTAAAATAAAACATATGACATTTTCTTTTTATTAAATAATGTGCAAAAATTAGCATGACAATTATTGGTTAATTTTGTAGTTTATGTCACATTAAAAGATTTTGTTTTAGATGTTAAATCAAAATTAGACCCAATTGCATCTTTATCTGTACTCCTTTAGATCATGGATCATTTCTATTTGAATCTTAAAAATAATCTTTTTCACCTATGCTAATAACAATAATTCATGCTAACAGGAAATATACACAAAAAGTATGCATTTGTTGATGTAACATGCAAGAGGACATTTATTTACAGGCTATGACTATATATAGGGATAGTTCGCATAATGTAAATTTTCATGATTTCCTATCACTAGAGTCAGTATTGCTGTGTTAACTTTTGATTGTTGGGTCATACACCCCTGTCCCCATTCATGAGCAATACATGAGTTTTCTCTAATGCACAACCTGGTGCTGCACAAATAATTACTACATTTTCAATCACATGGGCGCAATGTGCACATTTATGGAACACATGCAAACAGAGGAGAGAAAGTAGTAAGTGCCTCAGCTAGGGCATGAACCCAGGCAACCTGTAATACCATTCTGGTTGCACTAACCAGCTGTGCTATCAAGGAAACTGGAACCTGGGGTGTCCCAGAGAACATATCACTCTTTCTCTAATGCACAGCCTGGTACTGCCCAAATAATTACTACATTTTCAATCACGTGGGTGCAGTGTGCATATTAAGTCCTAGCTGAGGCACTTACTTCTTTCCCTCCTCTGTTCATATGTGTTCCATAAATATGCACACCGCACCCATGTGATTGAAAACATAGTAATTATTTGTGCAGCACCAGGTTGTGCATTAGCAAAAGAGTAATGTATTCTCTGGGACAGCCCAGGTTCCAGTTGCCTTGGTGACACAGCTGGCTAGTGCGACTGGAATGGTATTCTGGGTTGCCTGGGTTCAAGTCCCAGCTGAGGCACTTACTTCTTTCTCTCCTCTGTTTGTACTTGTTGCATGTGATCCCATCCAATTTAGTTTCAGCTCAGCCAATGGGACTTCTACCACTTGCAGTACTTCCAGCCTCCTGGGGTCAAGAGAGTGGACTAGAAACTGGGAGGGATGATTGACACAAATGCATACTGGGGGGCATGTCTGAGTGCTTTCTACTTCACAGATTCAGGCTGCCATCGCTTGGCTTCTTCAGAAATCATTTTTGATGTGTATCAATCTGTCGAAAACCGACAATAGTAACCAAGGTGAATAACTCAGTATGTGAGAGCTTCTGTACAAAGGCATGCCCCATGCTGCCACTGGCAGAAGGCAAGGTCTAGTTGCAAAGGGCTGTTTTGGCATAAGCATTCTTTTTTCATCATTCTGACAAAAAAGCAGTGAATATGCCAGGGTATGAAATGTTCAGTAAAAATGTAAAAGAAATATATTCAATATTTTTATCCCAAATTTTCAACATACCCATTTCTTTACAGCATCTCATGAATGTGACAGCTGTCCTTTTTAAACTCATGCCCAAAATGTGTTTTTACATCCCCAATGTTGCTTTCATAGTCCCTTTGTGAAATCACCTTTAGGCCAGGAGTTGAACATTTTCTTTACCCTGCTTCATGAGGCAGGGTCATAACAAGACTATGTTGAAAAACCTGGTGTAAAATATTACAAAACAACAAATTTCTGAGCCTAAATTACATTTTGCAAATGTAGGCTAGTAACTGGTAATTTTCAATATTTTTACCCAAATTCCTCAGCTGCAGCCCTATTGGCTCTGGCCAGAGTTTTTTTTTTTTTTTTATAATTTTTACAAGTAAAAACAATATAAGAGCACTTTTGATACATTAACATGTAAAACAAAGCCCCTTTGGATGTTTCAATACAGTATAACTAATATCTCACTCTGAGCTCTTTCTGGGTGGGGTCACCATCATATAAAATACACATTCAGATTGCATCCCATCAAGCTGCTGAGTAAATCTGGCCACCTCAATTAGGGCAATGCAACAAGGGCAACAGTGAATGGGGCTCTCATGTCACCCTTTGTGCCCACACAGTTTCTATCCCCTCTGGGGCATGCCAACCCCAGAGGAGGTTATATTTAATTTGGTGGTGTGTGAGGTGTGAAGCCCCCAAAAAAGCAACCGTTTCCCAGGAGGGCGCTTTGGTGCTGTAACTCTCAGGAGATAAAATGCTTGGTGCTGTAATGCCAGGTGGCATTTTGCCTGTGCCGTAATTGGCATTGGCAAAATATATGTCACTGTGGCATGGGTGAATCCATTCATACATACATACATACATACAAACATACAAACATAGAAACATAGAGGTTGACAGCAGATAAGGACTGCAATGCCCATCCAGTCTGCCCATTTATTTTTCCACCTTATAAATGTGCCATCGGCCTTTGCTCTGTTAGTGGTCTATCTATTCATATTCATCTGTATTGCCCCCTTATGCCTGTTTGAAGTCCTGCACTGTATTCATAGCCACCACTTCCTGAGGTAGGGCATTCCATGCATCCACCACTCTTTCTGTGAAAAAGAATTTCCTCACATTCCCTCTTGATCGGCCTCCCTCTAATCTCATGCTGTGTCCTCTTGTCCTGCTATTTTTCTTATATTTAAACATGTTAGACTCTTTCACCTTGTTAATGCTCTTAAACTGTTTGAATGTTTCAATCATATCACCTCTCTCCCTTCTTTGCTCTAGGGTATACATATTGAGTTCTGTTAATCTGTCCTCATATGTTTTCTGATGCAGTCCCTGCACCATTTTGGTTGCCCTTCTCTGGACTGCTTCAATTTGGTTAATGTCCTTGTGAAGGTGTGGCCTCCAGTACTGCATGCAGTACTCCAGATGGGGCCTAACCAGTGTCTTGTAAAGAGTGATTATTACCTCCCTCTTACGACTTGTGATACCCCTACTAATACACCCTAACATCCCCCTAGCCTTACCTACTTACTGCTTTAGAGGTCTGCTTGGATGATTTCAAGTCATCGGTGATGATGACGCCCAAGTCTCTTTCTTCCTTTGTGACTGCCAGCAACTCCCCTCCCAGCCTATAGGTGGCTTCAGGTTTCTCTTCCCTATGTGCATGATCTTGCACTTCTTTGCATTAAATCCCAGTTGCCCTCTTCTGACCATTTTGCTAGTTTATCCAGATCTCTTCTCATTCTGCCCACCCCATCTGGATCATCTACTCTGTTGCAGATCTTGGTGTCATCTGCAAACAGACAAGCCTTACCCTCTAGTCCATCTGCAATGTCACTAATGAAGATATTGAAGAGGACTGTCCCCAGGACTGATCCCTGAGGTACCCCACTTGTGACATACATAGTTGCCAGCAGATTAAAACTAATGGTCTATCATATCTGCCTGACACAGCTTACTGGTAAGCTACAGTAGCTGCTGTACCTCCCCTTATTAACCCATCACTCCCACACTCCCCTCCCCACATACCCCGCTGTTCTTCTCACTTCAAACCTGTACCATGCCCCTGTATCTCTCCCAACCCCTCTTGAAGCCTCCTACAGTTTCCATTCTTATCAGCTCATCTAGAACCGTGCTCCAGGGTATCACAACCCTCTCCATGAAATAACATTCCCTCACTTCCCCTCAGTACTGTTCCCCTTCCAGTTTTAAGCTATGGCCTCTTATAGACCCCTCCTCCTTCAATTTGATAAGTTGCTCCATTTTTACCCTATTAATTCCCTTCAAATATTTGAAGGCCTCTATCATATCTCCCCTATCACTTCTGTCTTCGGGGGAGTACATGTTCAGCTGTCTAAGTCTATCCTTATATGACATTTCTCCCAGACCACTGATCATCTGTGTTGCTCTTCTCTGGACTCCCTTCAGCATTGTGATGTCCTTGTTTAGGCGGGGATGCCAGAACTGCACACACTATTTTAAGAGCAGCCTCATCAGCGAGTTGTACAGGGGAGGCATAGCCTCCCTTCTCCTGGACATTATCCCTCTAGCTATACACACAAGCATTTTATTCGCTTTAGCAGCTGCTCTCCTACACTGCTCTGAGTTGTTCAATTTGGCACCAGTTATAACCCCCAGATCCTTTTCTATCTCAGAGACAGTCAGCCGTCCTCCCTGTAAATGGTAGCTATACCAAGGGTTTCCAACCCCTCAGATGCAGAACACTACACTTATGTGCATTAAACTCTAACTGCCCCGTGTGTGCCCAGTTTTTGAGCCTCACCAAGTCTTCCCGGAATGCTCTCCTTCCCTCCTCACTGTCCACCTCAGACCCCAGTTTGGAATCATCAGTGAACAGGCTCATTCTACTCCTAAATCCTTCCCCGATGTCCGTGATGAACACATCAAAAAAGACAGAGCCCAACACTGAACCTTGTGGGACCCTACTGATGACCTTTCTTTGAGTCAAGGCATCACCCCCTACCACCACCCTCTGCTGTCTGTTGTTAAGCCAGTTTGCCACCCCCCCACCAATTTTCCCCACCCCCAGGTTCCTCAATTTTCAAATGAGCCTTTCATGTAGACTGGATTGGAAGCCTTGCTGACATCTGGGTATAGAACATCAACAGGCTTTTCCACATCCAGGGATCTTGTCACACAGTCAAAGAATTTGACTAGGTTTGTTTGACACAATCTCCCCTGGACAAACCCATGCTGGTTTTTATTTTGAAAATTGTTTGCCTCCAGGAACTCCACCATCTGTTCTTTTAAGATGGCTTCCATCATTTCCCAAACTATGGATGTCAGGCTGACCAGTCTGTAGTTCCCCAGTTCATCCCGGGGTCCACTTTTGTGGAGAGGCATGATGTGTACCATCCTCCAGTCTAGAGGAACACATCCTGATTGGAGAGAGGAATTGAATAGTCCCATCATTGGAGCATCTAGGACATCTGCCAGTTCCTTCAGAACCCTTGGGTAGATGCCGTCTGGGCCTGGGGCTTTATCTGTCCTCAAGGACTTGCAAGCTTTCCTCATCCTCTCCACTTGGATCTCACCATCTGTTCCCCCTGCCCTACCCTCGTGACAGTGGCCCATCCCTTTTCCTAGTAAAGACTGAGCTGAAATAATCATTCAGTACTTCAGCCTGCTCTACCACCCCCTCAACCCATCCCCCCTCCTTCCTCAGCTTGATTATCTGTCCCCTACCCTTCTTTCGCTTCCAAACATATCTGTAGAATCCCTTCTCCCCCTCCAATTCCTTGCACTAACCTAAGCTCTTTTTCAGCCCTGGCAGCTCTTACCCTCCTACTGACTTCCCTGGAGATCCTGTGGTACTCTTCCCTGTCTGCCTGCCTCACTACAGGATCACTTGTATCTTCTAAAGGCCATCCTTTTGTTTCTCACACCCTCCTGCATATCCCTAGTCCACCAGCAAGGTTTTCTAGCCCCAGCTATATTATGGTGGGATCTTGTGCAGGTTTTCATGGCCTCTAGGATGCCCTGCTTCAGAATTTCCCACTGCCTCTCCATGCACATTTCTGGTCTGCTTTTCCCTATATGTTCCCTGAGGTTTGATTCCACTCTTTCCCCAGGTCTAAGGTGAAACATACCATGGAGTGGTCACTGCCAGTCAAAGAGTCGTCCACCACTATATTCCTCACCTGGTCTCCATCTGTTAGTACCAAGTCCAGGATGTTTCCCTTACTAGTTGGTTCCCCTACCAACTGAGTCAGAAATTCATCCTGGAGGGCATTGGCTACCTTTTGTTCCTTAGGAGATGTAAATGCCATGGTGTTCCAGTGTGTTCCAGGCATGTTAAAATCACCCAATATCACATTCCTACCCCTACCCCTACTATAGTGCTTTCTCAATTTGTCAATCAGTTCACTGTCCATGTGCTCCAATTGCGTGGGGGGCATGTAGACCACCCCAAGATTGACACTCCTCCCCCTGTTATCCTGTAATGTGGCCCAAAATGTCTCCACATTCCCTTTCCCTTCCTCCCTGCTGCACACTATCCCTTCTCTGGCAAACAGTGCCACCCCCTTCCCACCATCTTATCCCTTCTAAGTATGATGAAACCAGTTAAATTCATGTCCCAGTAGTGGTACTGGGTGGCCCAAGTCTCAGTGACTGCTGCCACATCCATCCCCCCTGCCACCAACAATGCCAGCAGCTCCAGCATCTTGTTCCCCAGACTCCGTGCATTAATCAGAACCACTTTCCAGCCCTTCTGACAATTTTCCCCTGTCTTCCCTACCTCCTTGCCTCATCCCCATTTGAGTCACCCTTCACTTCTACTATGCCTCCAGATTGGGGGAAGAGCCTATGCCCTCCTATGCTTTCATTTAGCCTGTCACTATCAAGCCCTCCCCCTTGTCGAGTTTAAATCCCACTGAGCCCTTATATGATTCCCTAGCTTTTTCTTAAGGACCTCCTTCCTCTCCTTACTCAAATGTAATATGTCCCTATCAAATAGATGTTTATTATCCCATGTACTTCCCTATTCACCCACCAACCCATACCCCATAGCCAGACACCATTCCCACAATCAATTGTTGAATTCACAGATTTTTTGCTTTCTATCCAAAGTGCCCTTTGGCATAGGCAGGATTTCCAAGAATGAGACAGTGCATGCTTCTGCTACACATAATCTTGCTAACTCCCTAAACCAGGCTTGCACTTCCTTTACACTGTTCTCTGCCAAATCATTAGTCCCAATGTGTACCACAATGTGGGGCACCCCCCCGCTTCCTCACTAAAGAATGCACTAGGTGCTCCACCCTGTGTACAGTAATTTCTGGCATACATTCCCCCCTAATAGAGCTCCCTTTGCCCACATTTGTTCTCCCCATTTGATTCCCCTAACTATGGAGTCCCCAACACCAGGACCCTCTTTTCCCCTGTTCCAGTGCCTTATACACTTTCTACTACTGCCACCACCCTGCCTGACACCTTTTCCCTTCCCCTCTCAAGTGCCCCCTCTCTTCACTTGCCTGTTATGATTTCGATCTCCCCATCCCCCTCTTCTTTTGATCATACCTCTCAAGACTTTCCCCCTCTTCCTTCCCCTCCCCTTGTTCCTCTCCTTACCTAGCCTCCTCTCCTCCCTTAGCCTCATCCTAAACCCGTCTCCTCCTGGGATCATTGATTTATCAGTCCCATCAGTCCTAGCTCCCACGTCTCCTCTCCTACCCATCCCCTCACCAGCCCCTGCAACTTCCTCTTCCCCATTGGCTCCTCCCCTTCCCCTTTCCTATCCTCCTTGTCACCCTCCTCCTCCTGCTTGTCTGTATCCTTCATATTCAATAAGGGTGTATATCTATTTCTCATTCCATCACCACCCACATTGAAGCATGTGACACCCCTATTCTTGCTGCTATTCCCTTTATTAGTTTCCTCCTGCCTTCTCTCCTTTCTTGTTTCCTCCCTCATATTCCCCTCCATTCCCCCTTGCCCTGCCCACCATATGCACTCCCCTAGCCCCTGTCCAACCCAAACCACTTTCTGCCTTTGAAGGGTTCCCCATATATCTTCCATTTAATGGTCCCTCCTTTCTCCTCTTACTATTAGCCCTCCTGCTGTGATCCCTGCCCATACTCCCCCTGCCCCAGCTCTCCCACTCCCTCCTCAGCCTAACCACCTCTGCCTCCAGTTGCACCAATCTGTTGCATATTGGACAGAAACCCAGTCTCCACAGCATATCCATATAAACTGTGGCTCTGTGTCTGTTACACCCCACTACTCTCTGAGATCCTGCTCTCCCCCCTTTGACCCCTGCCCATGCCTTATAAACCCCCATCCTCACCAGCTACCATGCCCCTACCCTGACCTCCAACCCCTTCCCATACGCACCGATATCCCTCATCAAGTTTCATGTTACACCTTATCTGTACTGTCTATACAGTGAGCTTTAATACACAAGTATAATGGCTCTCAAATCTTTCCTTCCCTGTATTTTCAGGGTACCTCTGTATATTCCTCTCCTTCCCTGTATTTCTAGGAACAGCTGCATAATTCTATCAACAACCTTAACTCCACCCCTGCTATATTGCCACCTGCTAAAAAATCTATAACATATATTCAGGTAAAAATAGAATTAAATTTTTCCTTCCCTTAACACATTCCCCACTTTTCTTGTTGGATAATCCAATAACATATATTCAGGTAAAAATAGAATTCAGACTTTGCTTCCCTTTACACATTCCCCACTTTTCTTGTTGTATAATGCAATAACATAGATTCCCATATGCCTGCTGAAAAAATTCAGAGCAGAGTCCCCCAACTTTTAACAAAAAACAGCTCCAGATGAGGTTAATCCTACTATTCACACACAGAATCTATGCACCAAACTCATGTCTATTTGATTGTGCAATATCCGGCCTCCCCACCTGGCTTGCCAAATGTAATATATTTTGTTTGCCTCCTCTGCCATGCTCTGGAATGTTACTGACATAAGATATTAAACAGAAGCATAAACATAGCATCAAGCTAAAAGTGTCCAGTCCTGATTCATAGTTACCAAACAAAGCAGGTCTAAGATATTTGTAATGTAGGCTCATAGAGCATTTTTTAGAGAACCAATTGGAATGCAGGCATCTATAAAGTCTGATACAGCAAAAGTGGTATTTATTGCCCCTCCCCTGCTCAGCAATTCCCTCACTATGAGTTCATGCAAACAAATGTATATCCCTTCATGTATTTAAACCTAAAGTAAAGCATTCCCACAGTATGGGCCATCGACCATGTGGGCATCATTGCCATCTTTGGGAACAGAAGCAAGCAACAGCACATAGTATGTCATTTATTAAACTCCAGAGGAAAGAATACTCAAGCATGGGCAGCAAAAATGAAAAACCTAGCCCAAGAGAGATGAGTACCAAGGTGTAAAACTACCACTGAATGAGTTTATAAATTCAGACATTCAGTACCTGACTATGGCACAGACCATAAACTGCTTCAACATTGTTAATTCAAATAAAGTATTCTAAATAATCATTTCACCCAGCTCAAACTGAAACAAGATATCAAGCATGGGAGAGACAAGGTTTACGCTATATACAGTATTCCAACTTTACCAGGATAGAATACTAAGGAGTTCCATTTACAAACAACAGACCATTAAACACATTTACAGGTCTGACATTACCTGATGAAAGAGTTGGGTATGACACTTAAAAGTATTGAATATCACCCTTGTTTTTACCTCATAATCAAGGCCACTGATTTACGATGATTAAAACAGTGAAATTTCATTTTCAAGACTTCAGATTCTGGAATTACACCAGTGATTGTTACTCTAGTTTCTGGATTTTAACGGGATTCTGCTATCATTCTTTTAGTATGTGCATAAATAATCAGAATTAAAGAAAGGTTAATATACAGATCATTAAATAAAGCAAATTGAAAATAGTACAGAAAGGAATTAAAAAAAAATAAGTTTTGTAGATTTACTGATCTGCTATAAAATGCTAGATTCCATGAAATCTTTGTTTTTACTGGTCTTCAGGCTGCCCTAATTCCAGAATTAAAACAGTGGCCTTGTTCATAATGAGGACACTGTTGGGGCAAATGCCAGATCATTTCATATCTAAGTACTATTAGGTGCTCATATTCTCACCTAGTATTTCTTCGGAGGTTACATGAATATTCAGAGAGATGGAGTTTCAGTCTCCAGTTTCAGTACCAGACTGGCAAACAGCACTGGGCATGCAACATAAGCTAATGGCCTCACATATTTGGAGAGAATATGTATGGAAAATAGCACTTAGATATTTTTAAAACTCTGCTTATAAGAACAAAATACAGTGTGGTTGTTCCAGTGCAGCAGAGACAGACAGACAGACAGACAGACATACAGACACACACGCACACGCAGTTTAGGACTGCCCTTCTTTGTAGCAATACTAGCAGAAAATTCATGAGGAAATAAAACAGGTGATACTGGAGCTAGTTACACTAACTCCAGACCCAATTACAACTCAAGGGAGAGATATACATTACTTGTACTTCTTACAGCTTCCAAAAGCAAATAAGAAAATGGCTGTAGTCACAAATGCCAGCCATTCAAATACGGGAAGATATTTTAATCCATGCTTATGTAATGGAGAAGATAATGCATAGCTTAGAAAAATCAGATGCCAGTCTTTCAAAATACTACAGACAGACTACTTGGTCAATGTATACTGTAACCGAAAGGAATGATTTTGTTCCCTGAGAACTTTAATGGAAAGAGTAGTAGGTGAGAGGGCTCCTTCACACTGGGTCCTGGTACTTGATATCATCCAATTCATAGAGGTCTGAACTGGGCAGAAAGAAAAGAACTGAATTATGTGTCAGAAATTATTCTGCAAATTCGCTATTGATTGTTTTATGTAAACTTACAGTACCATAACTGTTACTATGGACTGAATAATGTCTGTGAAGGTATGATGCAGGATAGACCTGGTCATGCCTAGAATTTAATAATGCAAATATTTTAGAGAAGATGTGTATCTCTTAAACTTTTTAATAAAGTGCATGTTTGAAAAAAAATATATATAGTCATTGTCCTACTGAACTACCAGGATCAACTTCCATCTCTGAGCCACCAGCTCCAGTGTTTGAACAAAACTCTGTGGCTGTTTATTCGGCCCAGTGTCCAGCATCTTGTGGATCACTAAATTGAAAGGCTTTGCCTCCATAGGTAGGTAATTATCAAGTGAGCTGGGTAATGCAATGAATGGCTGATGCCCAGTGTCCGAGCTGTGAATCAACTCCATCACATTCTTTACGGATGGGAATGTGTGATAAAAGAAAGCTCAGGAAACAGAAATATAGTATTATCTGCCAAAACAATCTTGCAAAGATTTCACAGCCAGTAACAGGACATCCCATGTAGAGATTCCATGTGTGATAAGTAATAGTGTACAAGGAGTTTTCCCCAAAGTTTATTTATTTATTTTTTTACCAGGAGAGACACACTAAGCTGAAAGCTTGTTTACAGGTGCAACCTGGGAGCACAAGGAAGTTAAGTGACTTGCTCAGGGTCACACAGTATGCAAATGGAGACTGTGGGATTCAAACCCAGGTCTCCAGGTTTGCAGCTCAGAGCCTTAAACCACTGAGTTATACTGCCTCCTAAATATGCTCGTGTTTGTGTATTTTAGCTTCAGAAATGTGTTTTTTAACAGAAGCACTAGTTTTGTTTCTCCACAACATTTTCTGTTGGATCAGATGGAAATCAAAGATTGGACCGTGTGGGGATCGAACCCACGACCTTGGGGTTATTAGCACCACGCTCTAACCAACTGAGCTAACTGACCACTATTTAAGTCTTTGATTATAGGGTAGGTACACTGATCTGAAGGACTGTTTTCAGGCATGACCCGGGCCAACAAAAATGGCACAAACAATCTTATACATAGAGGTACAATTAATGTACCGGCAATACAGATTGATACAGTACAAATTACAACAGCTTTGGTCGAAATCAGTGGTTACACAACAATTTCAAAATATGTTGGGAAAAACAGGGATACATTCCAAATTTACATTGGTTAATATTGGTGAACGGGGTAGGGGGTCACACCACACAGGGGTGATACAACAGTGCAAATAAGCAATTAAAGATAACATGGTATATTGATTCAAAGGCTAAAAGGTAGTAGGCCATAACTACAGGATGAGACAGATCACAGTTCAGTTCAGTTCAGGTAGTTTTTATTGTTCAATCTAAAAAGAACTTTACAAAAACAATAAATATAAAATAGACATATATACATAGTAATTGCACAACCTCCAGTTATACAAAAAAGGATATACAAGAAATATAAATATCCATTGCACATATACATATACTTATTCAAGACAATCCATAATATAATAACTTGATTTCTTCCTGGGTTTTATTCTTTTTAAGGTTTTATAATCATTGTCCTGATATTACTAGCCCTTATTTCCCTAATATTAATTAACAATTGTGCTGTTTTCCTTATTATATATTCATCATTTTGTTGTAAGGAGTATATTAAGCTTTAATTTATCATCACAATCTTGTAAATCAGATAGAATGTCTGCCAGCCATTTATATCTGGCTTTCTCATACCACATACACTTTAATATCATATGCGACACATTTTCTATGTCTAAAGCTCCACATAGGCAATAGGAATGTACTGGATCTACTTCTCTATTAAATCTAGCTGTTAATTTATTTGACTCCTGGGACTCAATTCTAAATCTGGCATAAACTTTTCTTAGTTCAGGTTCTTCTAATACATCCAAGCAATATTTATATTTATGATTTAGAATATTATTACTATACCACAATGAATAATGGGAATTTTTTATATTTTACATCTCTATGTTGTTAAACTTCTTGATTAACAGTTTTTTAATGTATTTCTTATATTGCACAGAAATCACCACATTCTGATATGTCAAATCCAGCAATTGCTCTAATTCTACTCTCTTCAATGTTCATCTAACTTTCTGCAACCATGGTGACGTTACACCATTCATTTCCCAATATTTTTTTTCCTCCAAACATTTTTTGGACATTCTACGATCTTCTTGAATGTTTAATCTTATCCAGAAATTAATGATATTTGACTCAGAAAATGCCTTCAAATTTATTAATCCCATTTCTGCACGTACATATGAAGCTGGTGCCATTAATGGAAAACCCAGTGTAGATCTCAACAGCTGCATGACTGGTTTTTCCATGTTTTTTTAAATACCTTTGTTCACTTATTTCTGTTCCCTATAATATTTGTGAGTTGTATTTTGCTTCAATGGCTTTTAATAGTGGTTTCATAGTATAACCCCAAACATCAAATTAAATCATTTTAGTGCCAATACTGAATTTGCCAACTTATTGTACACTGTGGTATAATGTGTCTTCCAACATAAATTCTTTGAAAAAAAAAACAGCCCTAAGTAGGTATATTCATCTAAATTTTCAATGGTTGTAAATTGATATGCCATTCTCCATAGTATTTTATTTTCCCAAACATTATATTAGATTTGGACATATTCACTTTCAAATTCCTGTCCTTAACAAATATTTCAAGGAGATTCAATTTATCCTGAAGGCCTTTTGCCGTTAATGAGAATAATATTAGGTCATCAGCATATGCAATTCCTGCACAATAATCTGTAATAATTTTAGGAGAGTTGGTATTAGTCGTTTGCAAGATTCTCAGCAATGGATCCAAATAAATTGTAAACAAGGTTGGGGCAAGTATACACCCTTGTCTTACTCCCATGTTTGTTGGAAATTGTGGAGAAAAATTACCTCTCATGTCCAGTTTAACCTGAGCGCACGTATAGGAACACAATAATCTTATGCTGTTTATCAGTACTGGCTCAATACCAATGATGTACATTGTATCCCATAACTTAGTTCTAGCAATTGTATCAAATGCAGTAGAAAAATCTATGTATGCTGCATATAACCTATTTATTTATTTAGCTTTTGTTAACCGGGTAGGTACACTAGACAAGTAATATGCCTATTTTCAGGAACGACCCGGGAGAGTACAGAACTTACAAGATACATACAAGGCAACTTAGGAGGAACATCTTATTACAGGAGGTACTAACAATTGTAGTAAAACATATACACAAACAGCAGATACACCATATAACAGAATTGCATAGAATGACATTAGTGACAACTGGGCCTATGTGCCCTTATCTTAACATATTTCTCACATAAATGATGTAGGATAAAACAATTATCCATAGTGGAGTATGTCCTAAAAAAACAGCCTGAAAGGAAGATAAACCCCCATTTGTTTCCAAACTTATCATGATGTGATCCAACAGTATTCTAGCAAAAATCTTTCCCACAATATCCATCAAACTAACTGCCCTATAATTTTTCAGGTCATACTTATTACCTTTTTTGTAAATGGGGACTATTACTGTACCCTTCCAAGACTCAGAGATAAAATTATTGTGTATAGATGGCTATCAAGTTGACTGATTGGTAGAACTCAACAGGTTCTAATAAATGGACAATTGTCTAAAATTGGCTGTATTACTAGTGGGGTACCACAGGGCTCAGTTTTGGGCCCTAGCTTATTTCAATTGTTTATATCTGATATCACGACTAGTTGTTCATCCAACTCAATCAAGTATACTGATGACATTAAAATTGGAGGACTGTGTTCTACACCAGAGCAGATTGCTGCCATTCAAACTGATTTGAACACTGTCTCAAAATGGATTAATTATGGGAGAATGAAGCTTAATCATAATAAATGTAAGGTTATGCATTTTGGAGTTACTAATACACATCATCCACACATTTTAGATAATAAGGTGATGAATAATACAAATAAAGAGAAAGCTCTGGGAGTTTTAATAACGGAAGATTTTCGATCTGACTTGCAGATCAATGCTGTAATATTAAAGGCAAATAGGGTTATCTGGTCCATATTAAGAAATATCAAATCAAGGGCCAAAAATGTACTACTACTGTTATACAGAGCCTATGTTCAACCGCATTTGGACTTTTCCTCCCCATTATGGTGTCCTTTAAGGAAATATGATATTCAACGCCTTGAGAATGTTCAAAGACAGTTCACTAAATATATTGAAGGGTTAAAACATGTATCATATGACTCTAGATTAGTTATATTAAATTTAATGCATCTTAAGACAAGAAGGTTAAGAGGGGATCTTCTTCTTATGTTTGATATTATGCAAGACCTCTATTTATTAACTAATCTTGGTTTTACGTTTAAAGAGAATACCTTTAATCTTAGAGGTCACCCACTCCAATTAAAACTCAGGAAATGTAACCTAATGTCTAGAAAATTATTTTTAACTTTACATGTAATAAAACCTTGGAATAGTCTACCCATTGAACTTATTTCTAGTACTTCTAAGCCTATGTTTAAATCTCACCTGGACAAGCTGATACTATCAGATTTTAATCTTTGTTACTATTAATTAAAAGGAAGCATCTATGGGCCTTATGATTCTCTAGCTTCTTCTTCACCTTAGTATGAACCTTAGTATATACATTTATTAAACAATGAAGCTAAGAACTCTGCCCATTGAGTATCCTTAATTTTAAATAGCTCCCCCGGCATCATGTCAGGTCCTGGCGCCTTGTTAAACTTGAGTTTTCCTATTGCCAAATTGACTTCAGCATTTGTAACTGGAATAACATTCATACTTATCACAATCCTTTCTGTAATTGGCCATGAATTCTCCTCAATCATAAGTGCTTTAACCAACCCTCAGTATCTATGTAATTTATATTTTCTACCAAAAGTTCCT
This sequence comes from Neoceratodus forsteri, assembly GCA_016271365.2. Taxonomy (NCBI): domain Eukaryota; kingdom Metazoa; phylum Chordata; order Ceratodontiformes; family Ceratodontidae; genus Neoceratodus; species Neoceratodus forsteri. The sequence goes on from CM057454.1 coordinate 757,369,829, forward strand.
TACAACCTCTGGCTACTAACATCCAAACTTTCTTATTATCTTTTGCTTCTATTGCTTCTATCATTTGTTTCCACTGCTCAGCATAAAATTCCTTTTTCCTAGATGATAATAAATTCCTATGTTCTTTTCTTACCGCCTTTAAGGTATCGTATGTTTCTTTTCTACCATTTTGTCTATATACTCTCAAATATTTCATAAGTCTTTTTTTACTTAGTCTACAGCCTTTATCAAACTATCCTCTAGCTTGCATATTAGGTATAAAACCTATATAATTTAGACTGAATTTCTTTAATTTAAAACAGTTTTTCAATCTACCATAAAGTGCAATAATATCTAGCTCATTTAATAGCAATTTAATCTCATCAAAGAATGCCTCTAATTGTCCTATAATATGCATTTCTAAAGTCACCGTCCACTTAATCCTTTTCTTATGTCTAATTTCCACTTGAGTTGGTCTTGTTTTATTATTTACTATAACCATTCCCTCTTCCAATTGATCAGTATAAACTATTACTGGTAGATGATCACTTTAAAGTCTTAATGGTATAGTTAATGACTTTCACCAATTACTAGGGCCTCTCCAGCATATTAAATCAAGTACTTTATTTCCATGTTTTGAGATATATGTTGTTGCTCCATCTTCATCCCCCTTTAATCTCCCATTCAAAATGTAAAGTCCATCATTTTTTAATATTTCACACAGTTTTCTCCCATTTAAACTAATTTTTTTATCCTTTGTTTTTCTCTTAAGATTTTCAGTGTCTGTATATATCCAGTTCATAACTGTATTACCTTTTAGGCCATCAAACCTTCCAACTCTGGCATTAAGGTCTCCAAGCAGTATCAGAGGATCCTCTGGATATTCTAGGGAAACCTCAAAAATACTTTCTAACCTTTGCCATACCAATTCTTTATAATATTTAGACTTTTCTGGTGGTATATAACAACTGACTAATATTATAGATATTTTATTTGACCCCAATCTAAGGATCATATAATAGTCAACTTTAGATATCATCATTAATTCTTTAATAAACTTAAATATTCAATTTCTTACATGTGTAATTAAGCCACTGGCTCTTCTCCCTACTTTAGTATCCTTGTATCTTGAGCATTGCAAGGTTTGGTACCCATTTAAATTTATATCTGTTTTAATATCATGCCAAGACTCTTGCAGACAAATGACTGAACATTCTTTAATAAATGTCAACTAATCCTGATTATATCGTCTGGTACCATAACCTGCTATATTTCAAGTCATAAAGCTAATCAGGGTTTGTTCTTTCTTGATCACATCATATCCTTCAATTGTTGCATCATTACTATCTTGTGCAAGATCACTACTTAGAATTTTTTCTTCTGGTCAACTTTCTTCTTCTAGCAATTGGTACCTGTTATAGGTCTCAACTGATTCATTTATAATGAAATGTTCACTACCACTGTCTAGCTTTCTTTCTATCTCCTTCCTTGATGCCTGATCACTTTATTTATAGAGGGCATTCATGTCCACTATGTGAATTGCTTACATTGTAAATTATTAAAACAAAACACAGCAATAAACATTTAGGCAGTAAAACACAAGCATAGGACAATGAATAGATATTTCAATAAGGAAGCAGTTTGTTTCATGATGTTCCCCCTGTGGATGTTCATAGTCGTAAGCGTTATTGTTGTTAATCACAACTTAAATGTATAAAAGAGTGCAAAACAGTACTCATTAGTTTTTTTGAGTTTTTCAGTACCTGATATCCAAGTAAGGTAAAAGTTTCAACTCTTCAATAAAGGAAAAATGCCCTGCAGGTTTCTTCTTGGAATCGGACTTCAACAACAATCCCAGCAGTCAAACCTTGCCAAAAGGAGGTCATTCTGGTCAGAACACCAAGAGTTCCAATAAAGCTCCAATAAAATAACAATTGACCATGGCAAATTCCACAACAGATTCCTGATCCAATGGACTCTGTGTGAAGAACAATGTAAAGTCCCAGGACATCACTAAAAAGGGTAAAAGAAAAGACCAAGCCATAGCACACAAAAAAAAAAACTGCTAAAATATGAAATGATTTATAGAATTGTAAGGTAACAGCATCAGACCACTGTGTTCTTTGAAATACTCTTTCAGCTTTTAATGTATATCAGAACTAGATTAATTGTACATCAAATCACCGGTTATTCTATTTTTAGATAGTATAAACAGTTTTAGATAGTCTAAGCATTGAAATGCCTGTTAAAAACTTCTAAAAAGCTATTAACACTCTATTAAAAACTTACCTGTAGAATAAACTGCACCCAAACACAGAAAAAGGTTGGCTACAGCTCTCGGTAGTACTCAACAGTACTCAAAGACTAGGCAGAATTTTCCACCAATGCAGTAAATATACAATGGAATAAAATGCAATAAATATAGAAAAGTGCACTTCATATTTTTTCCCAACAAATTCGTGGAGTCAAAGCATAAATATAGAACAAATCCCAAGCTTTTATTTAACTTATTTATCTTGTAGGAATGCCTAGCACCGCAATGTAGCAGGACTGAAACCCAAGTGAAAATAATTCAAAGGTAGGGACTGAGGCTTTTAAACCATCCCTAACTGCCAAAGGTAGAATGTTTTCATCATGATTCAAAGCATTTAATCAAGCAATTTAATTTAATTAATCAAATTCCACACAATGGATCCACGAATCCCTAATTAATAACAGCGTGCTTCTTATCAAGACTTTAATAAAAGCCTATGGCCTAATAATCCAATGGATCAATTAATAAAAAAACAGCTAAAACTATAAAGCTGAGGTATTTCAAAGGCAGGGTCTCCGTGTCTCCGTGCCAGCACATCAATCAACAACAACAAAAATAAGCAATGATTAATTCAGGCACATAGCCATCGATGATATCGAAATTAGTCAATGGGGTGAATATAACAAATTCAATGTTATAACTTTATAATCCTAACTTCTAAATCCATCAATCCATCAATCCAATTCAACCAAGATGTTAATATAGTAATTTATAAATAAAAAGCTTTTAGATAAACCATGACTATGTTTTACTTTCTAAACAAAAAAGAGATAGAAAAAGTTGATAACTGCTTCCAAAATGAACACTTCTAAGTTATGCACCTAGTAAAAATCATGAAAGGAAACTATAAACTATAAAAACTATGAAATTAAAACTGTAAAAAATAAATAAGCTGCACAAAGTGCTAAACGCTCTCGATAAGTGTTCAAGGCTAAGAAATCCTAAAATAGGGCCTCTAGTACCAAAAGTACAAGGAATACAAGGAGTAGCTAATTAAAAAAAAAATTTCACAGAAGTTTTACAAGAAAACCAGTCCATGCTTTAGTGGTCCGAATGCTTTCCACTCGGCCCAAAGGGAGTGGGCTGCTCCATTGAACACAACACTCCAAGCTCTCTCTGGGTCAACAGACAGCACAGACTGGAGTTCTAAACTCTGGTGCACAAGATTTTCTGGTAAGAAATGTAAGCATAAAGCATAAACTGCCACAGGCTTAACCCAGTGAGGCAACGGTGGTATACCTGTGGTAGACAGTCAAAAAGCCTTGCACAAATCCTGCTCTCTCAGCTCCATTCCACAACTGAGCAGCAACTGAGCAGCGTGCAGCACCTTAGCTCCTCCCTGTTGAATCTCCATTAGTAGAACAGGACAGCTCACAGTTAAGAGAGACAGGAAGAAAGTGTTGTTAGTGGTAGGATAGCTATAACAGCAAAAGACTGATGGCTAGGGTGCTTGGGAATCAGATAGCAGGTTGATGTAGACTATCCTTGGGCACACAGGCATTTGGCTGTATTCAGTAACCAGGCTTTGAGTCTGTGTTTGAAGGTGCATTGTGGGTGTCAACAGATCGGAACGAAGCAGGGAGACTGTTCTAAAGATTTGGAGCAGTAACTGACAATGCTTTGCTGCCCATAACAGAGGAGATTTTAGGTATTTCCATGGGGTGGGGACCGGTGACACACATAGACATCTGGGAGTTGCTCTTGTTCTTAGGAAGCATATGTATGGAGGCACATTGCTTCTCTTACGGTGTTATCAATGATATAGCCTAGTGCATAATCATGATGGCTGGAGAGTGGGAGTCAGTTAAGAGCCTGGTAAAGGCTGCAGTGGTGAGTAGAGTAGGGTGCTAAGAGTGCGAATCAACTTATGTTGTTATAGACTGAGGTTAGACATATGCGCAGGGTAGAGGACATGTGGGAATAAATGAGGGAGCAATAATTAAGGATATGGAGTAGGTTACCTTGGGCAATTGCTAAGTGGGCCTCACTGGTCAGGAACTGTTTTGGCCGATGTACAGCTCCGAGCTTTTGGTTCACCCTCAAACAATGGAGTTGATGTGCTCTGTAAAAGAGATGGAGGGGTCAAGGGTTATGCTCAAGTATTTAAAATAAAGGATGTTTTCAAGTGAGGGTCCTTCAGGTATGAGTACCGAGAGGGAGGAGCCAGACTTAGACATACTGGCCAGGTATGGTTTGGATCCGAAAAGCATAGCTTTTATTTTTTTTACACTGACCAGGAGCCTGTGTGACAGGAACCAGTTGTGGGCCAAGCCATAGTTCTGAGACAGGATAGAAGATATGTTAGGGACATATCACTGCTAAAAAAGACAAGATCATCAGCATATTGTACGGATTCACAGGCAAGGAAGTCAGTGGGGAGGGAATTAATAAAGATGGAGAACAGTAATGGGCTGAGGATGGAGCTCTGGGGGATGCCCATAGAGACAGACAGTTCAGGGGAGGTGGCAGCTCCAATACACACAGACTGGGATCAGTCATATAGGTTGCTCCTGAACCATTGTGAGGTCTCTGTGGAGCATCCACAATTGTAAGAGAGTAGTATGTAGAAGGGGGTGGTTGACCAGGTCAAATGCCTTGATCAGGTCCTCAAATACAGCACCCATTGCTTTGCCCATATCCATGTTTCTGAAAACATGGTTAGTAAACTGGCCCAGCGCAGATGTGGTGCTGTGGAACTTGCAGAAGCCGTGTTGCTGGTTACACAGCAGGTTATATTTCCTGATGTGGTCAGACAGCTGGTGGTGAATGATCCTCTCCAGGAGCTTGCTCAGGTGGGGGAGCGGAGAAATTGACCTATAATTATCTGAGGAGAGGGGGTCACCAGTTTTAAAATGGGTATCACCTTGGAAAGCTTCCAGAGGTCTGGCATGGAAGAGGTGGTCAATGCCAGATTAAAAATAAAGGTTAGAGGTTTGTCTATGGCAGGGGAGATCAGCTTTAGCAATGAAGGGAAAAGTCCATCACTGCCAGGGCTGCCATGATTGCGGCTGCCAGAGAATTAACATAATAGACCTGCCAGAACTTTATGAGCAAATGGACTGGATCCAAGACCAGCATGGTCAGCAGAGATGTACTCAGATAGGAAAAGGCATCATCTCCCTCACAGTTCTTTACAAGGCCTACATTTGAGGCCCTCTGTTCATTTTCAGTGGCCTCAAAGTGGTGATGAAGAGTAGCATTCTCCTGGATGAGTGACACCAAAGCTGCCAACACCTTTGCCAGTTGCATGTCTGCTGCCTGGGCTGTTGTTGGTTCACCTGCCATCTTCTCATGTAGGCCTTGCATCCTCTCCAATATCTGGGTGACCATAGCCTCCATTTGCTGAACCACTGAGTGGCCCAGCTGTCACACAGGATCATGGCCAATGGCCACAAGTTGTCTGACTGGCTCTTCCTGGGCCATCGGCAAGGTCGCCAAAGTTCTTCAATGATCCCCAAGCTGATGACTTACCAGAGTGACCCATTTTCACACTGCAAGTACATGAGAAACATAGAAACATAGAGCATGACAGCAGAATGAGACCAGGAGCTGGATTTTTAGACAGACTCAAATGCTGCAAGCCCCTGCTATGCTGACCATATAACGCATGGGGCTTGTAGCATTCTCCTGGCCAGCGATTGGGATTTTCTATTCCATGCCCCAGCTGCCTCAAGTTAGACCAACTTTTCATGGTCTAGCTTGAGGGAATCCCGAGCGCTTTTTTATGGAGCTTGCACCAGATATGTGATGCAAGCTGCTGTAAATCATGGAAACTGTTGCAACTGTGCCTGAAATTGTAAAATCAGGTGCAGTTGTGGTAAAGGGGTTTGGCACTCTGCCAGAACCTAAGTGTCCTTGTACAGGGCTGGATGCAAACCCTGCACCACACTTTGAAAATCTGGTCCCAGAAGTCCATCCAATCTGCCCATATTCCCTATAATCCCTGGAACCTTCCCTGGAACCTATTGTTTCTCCAGGGTACAAACCCTCCCTATCCTATCCCCATTTTCCTCCCTGGTCTTGTTGCCCTGGGAAGCCACTATTCCCTTCATTCTATCCCATGCCTGCTTGAATTTCCTGACTGTGCTTGTACCAACCACCTCAGCCAATAGACTGTTTCAAGTTTCCACCACCCTTTCCATAAAGAAATACTTCTTCACATCCCTTCTGAACCTCTCTCCTATTAATTTCACTTATGACCAAGTGACCTCAAGTTGGTATTCAGTATAAATAATTCCCCATAGTTTATCTTGTTAATATAATTCCTTTAAGGAACTTGAAGGTCTCTATCATATCTCCCCTCTCCCCTTCTGGTTTCCAGTGACTTGAGTTTTGCTTTAGAAAGTTAACAACCAGTACAAAGGCAGGAAAAACAAACACATTTTTGGTAAAGCAGTATATTTCATTTAACAGACCCATCTAGATCATAGAGCTCCTCTCAGATGTGTTTGGTGGCTCAAGAGTACCCCCCCCCCCAACTGTTCATAGTACAATTTATGGACTTCAGCATTATGAAGCTAGAAACCAGCAATAGTGGAAACCTGAGGCCAAGTGATTGATTCCCCTTTTTCTCCCAGGCGTACTGATTCTGCAATAAGCTACATTACATGTGTGACCCTTGCTTTCCCCAATTAAACACTGCACCCAGTAATGCTATTCTCATTGAAGAACTAAACCAACTTGAGTTCAAAAATTCAGCACTCCCCACTTATGCCGCTTCCTTTGGCAGTGGATTGCCACTCTGTAGGTAAAAACTGCTTCCTCACATTATCCCCTAATTCTACCTCCTCTTAAGCATGGGGGGTATACCTTCTTGTTCTGATTTAGCATACTGTATAAGACCATGTTTAGTAAAGTGTTACAGCATGTATTCTGCTACAATCAGTAACAGATCAATCAGTAACAATCAGGGGATCCTTGTACCCTGAGCGGGTCAGCTCCTCCACATCCCTCCAGGCATCAGCCACCTGCCTGCTCCCCACTGCCTAAGGGGATCCTTGTACCCTGAACAGGTCAGCTCCTTTACATCCCTCCTGGCATCAGCCACCTGCCTGCTCCCCACTGCCTAAGGAGATCCTTGTACCCTGAATGGGTCAGCTCCTTCGAATCCCTCCAGGCATCAGCTGCCTGGCTGCTCCCCACTGCCTAAGGTATGGTGCAATTTGAAACTGAAGTTGCTTTACTGAACCTGGAGCCAGCTTAACAGACTACCTCTCCAACTGAGCAGTGCCCTGTCACTGTCCCTACTATTATTTCATCACCTTGGGTAAAGTCCTTAAGCAGGGTGAAGAGCTGGGATCACTGCAGCTCTTTTTCTGTGCAGGTTGAAAAGATGGGATCACTGCAGCTCTTTTTCTGTGCAAGTTGAAGGGCTGGGATCACTGCAGCTCTTTCTCTGTGCAGGTTGAAGGGCTGGGATCACTGCAGCTCTTTTTCTGTGCAGGTTGAAGGGCTGGGATCACTGCAGCTCTTTTCTGTTCAGGTCTTTCTCTGGGTAATTTTTAAACTCTTTCTCTGTGCAAGGTAAGGGGCAGGGATCACTGCAGCTCTTTTTCTGTGCAGCTCTTTCTCTGGGTGATTTTTTAAGCTCTTTCTCTGTGCAGGGTGAAGGGCTGGGATCACTGCAACTCTTTTTCTGTGCAGATTTCTCTAGGTAATTTTTAAGCTCTTTCTCTGTGCAGCGTGAGGGTCAGGGATCACTACAGCTCTTTCTCTGTGCAGGTTGAAGGGCTGGGATCACCGCAGCTCTTTTTCTTTGCAAGCTCTTTCTCTGGGTAATTTTTAAGCTCTTTCTCTGTGCAAGGTGAGGGGCAGGGATCACTGCAGCTCTTTTTCTGTGCAGTTCTTTCTCTGGGTGATTTTTAAGCTCTTTCTCTGTGCAGGGTGAAGGGCCGGGATCACTGCAACTCTTTTTCTGTGCAGCTCTTTCTCTAGGTAATTTTTAAGCTCTTTCTCTGTGCAGGGTGAAAAGCTGGGATCACTGCAGCTCTTTCTCTCGTTCTCTGTGCAGGTTGAAGAGCTGGGATCACTGCAACTCTTTCTCTGTGCAGGTTGAAGGGATGGGATCACTGCAGCTCTTTCTCTGTGCAGTGTGAGGGGCAGGGATCACTACAGCTCTTTCTCTGTGCAGGTTGAAGGGCTGGGATCACAGCAGCTCTTTTTCTTTGTAGCTCTTTCTCTGGGTAATTTTGAAGCTGTTTCTCTGTGCAGGGTGAGGGGCAGGGATCACTGCAGCTTTTTTTCTGTGCAGCTCTTTCTCTGTGCAGGGTGAAGGGCTAGGATCACTGCAACTCGTTCTCTGTGTAGTTCTTTCTGTGGGTGACTTTGTGTCCTCCCCCTTCCTCTATTAAATACACTTTCTCTCTCCCAGTGACCCACCCCTACTTCTCTCAGGTTTCTCTCTCTCTCTCTCTCTCTCTCTCTCTCTCTATATATATATAGATCCCTCTCTTAAAGGGGTAGTGCCTCATTCCTGAGGCATTTCCTTTTTTACTGTGAGATCATCGCCTGTGGAACCTTCAAGTGCTATCTATCCCATCTGCTGATCTACCAGTTTAATTAGGCCTCAATATGATCTTGAACCCTGTACCTTGTACACCATAGTCAGTACCTATTCCACTGCATTAACTGGGTACCCTACCTCGACCCTGCCTATTTCTGTCCTTACCCTGTTCTGTTAGTACCCCTCCAGATACCAGAACCACACCCTTCCACACCCTCTATCCCCCAGTCAGACTTCATAAAATTGATCTACCCTGGATCTTTCAGATAACTGCCTGCCTGCTACTCTTACTGGCTCCTGCACCTCACTCCAATCCTCCTCCCATAGGACCCATGGTCTCCTTACCCCAAACTAGCCCATTGTAGTGAAACTATTAGTGCCCCCCCTCCAATTGCTTCCCAGCCTCTCGGGCCTAACACTAACCCCACCACACCATCCTACACTTATCTGCCCCACTAGCTCACCACATCAGATCCCTCCCCACCCCATGTAGTGGGAACCAAACCTCAACCCTACCACCGCTACCCCTCTATTAAACTCAGACTGCTTAAAATTGCAGTTCTCCGGCACACACTCCTTCTCTTACTTCTATCTGGAAATATTCATCCAAACCCTGGTCCTCCCCCTTCCACCTCCTCCTCTAAGGACAGGACGGACAGCCTCCAAATTGCTTCTATAAATATATGCAACCTCCTACAAAAAGCATGACATTCTACAAGGATGGATGGTCCAGCACCAACTTGATACCTTCACTATGACAGAAAATTTGCTCACCCCTAAGACACAAGACTCTGCTGTGGCCATCGTGGGCTACCTCCCTATTCAGAATTAACAGACTTTGGAAAAGGGGAGGTGGCTGTGCTCTTTTTATAAGGGATACACTACAAGCCATTATTGTCCCATCCACTCTGCTCCCCCATGGTGCTCAGGCACTCACAATTAAATTGTTAGTGGGGAAATCTGGTAAGTCGCTTCATAACATGGCAGTTTACATTCCATCAGAAACCAAAAACTGGCCTTCAGTGCAGTAACCGATTACATAGCTCAGTTTCCCCCTAAATACAAACTCACTGCCCTGAGTGACTTCAGTGCCAACTGGCTATCGCCCACAGCAGTCCATATTAAGAACAACATAGCAGCTATGGATCTCAGGGTTTTAAATAATTGATTAGCAGTTTTTTCTTGGGATGATACTAACTGTACAGAAAGTATTTATATAGATTTTCTAGAAGTGCTGTGATTGTTAAACACAGCGAGGCAAGAGCTATGCATTTTCACAAAGATTTAGCACTTTTATGAGCAAAACGCTAATCAATTTTTAGAGTTAAATAAATCCCTGGATCTCACCCAAGTCATCCCATACCCTATGAGACTTAATCATAAAACCGGCTCATCCACCCTTTTGGTCCTAATCCTTACCAACCAGCCCCAATGGATATCAACGGTCACTGTCCTTCTGGATGCCCTAAGTGATCATTCTCCTGTGCTCTGCTGGTGGTCTGGCAAGGCACTAAAACCACCCCCAAACTAATCTATCTCTGACATCTGAAAAAAGGTTCCCTTAGCCTATTTAGGGATCATCTCATGAATTGTGATTGGTCCCCTATTGACACTGCACAGTTTGACCCTTAGCTTACTTTATCTCCACTTTCAACACAATGTGTGAACTCTCGCCCCGTCACAAAACCAACCATTAAAGGCCACACTACACCTTGAATCACCCAAGCCCTTCTGTATCTCATGTGACACAGGGACAACCTCTTGTGCAAAGCACGTGAATCAGGCCTCCTCCTTGACAGACAATGTTACAGGGAAGCTAGAAATAAATGTACTTGGGAACTCCATAAAGCCAAGGCAGCCCACTATCAAGAGGCGCTCACATCCTCCTGGGGCTCAGGGCGTAAGTTCTGGAATAACATCAAGGAGCACAGTGGTAAATAACCCACCACCTTCTCAACTTGTCATCAATAGTGTTCTCTCACAGGACCCCAAGATTATAGCTAATGCCTTTAACTCTGCCTTTTTGGACCTTAGTAACATGCTTTCCTCCAACTTCTTTGACCCCCTCCAGTTGTGTGCACACTCCCCCTTCCTACTGAAACTCCATCCTTCTGCTTCAGGATTATCTCTGCTCATGAGGCCTGATCCTACCTAACAAGAGTGCTAGGCAAATCCCAGCATAGTGGTAACACCCTGGACCTTAAGCTCCTTTGCCTCACCCATGACGCTGTCCTTGCCCCCCTCACCAAAATCCTCAACTTTTCCCTCTGTCTAGGCCAGTTTACAACACTCTGAAAGCAGGCTGTGATTACACTCATTCATGAAGGTGGTGACCGCACCTCCATGGGCAATTACTGCCCAATCTCCATCCTTTCCCCCTTATCTAAGGCTCTTGAAAAAATAGCTGCTGACCAGCTAACTGATTACCTGTCAAAATATAACATACTGTCCCATGAACAGCATGGTTTTAGAAAGGGCCACAGTACCAGCACTGCCCTGCTGGAATATACTTCATTTATTCACAAAGCTTTTGATCGCGGACACTTAGTTGGAGCAGTCTATATTGACCTAAGGTGTTCAGTACAGTTAATCATGCCCTCCTCCTCCTCCTCAAGACCCTGCCATCTCTTGTACTTGCACAAGAATCCACCTCTTGGTTTAAAAACTACCTAAGTGAAAGGTCTCAGCAAGTTCAAATTAACTCTACCCTCTTCTTCAGCCTGCCTGTTCTCTTCGGGGTCCCTCAGGGATCCATTTTAGGTACACTCCTCTTTAGTCTCTTCCTGAATGCACTTCCCTCAGCCTGTACAGGTCACCTTCTTCTTTATGTGCATGATGCAGTTATTTGCAGTAGCCACCCAAACCCCCTCACCCTCCAAACTGACCTACAGAGCTTCTTCTCCAAAGCAGAAGCTCGGTTCACTGAGCACAAACTTGTCCTTAACAATAAAAAAAGACAAGGCTATGATCTTCAGCCATCACCAAAACAAACAAAAAGACTTTCCTTTTCGCATTCTTAACTATGAAACCACCCCACTCGAGCTGGTAAAATCCTTTAAATATCTGGGTATCACCTTAGACTCCCATCTTACCTACCATGATCATATCCATCTTCTAACCAAGTCCGTTAACTCAAGAATTGAGCTGCTGCACAGACACAAACATTGGATGCCTCCTACAGCCCTCCGCCTGGCCATGTGATCCTCAATCCTTTCCTTGGTTGACTACAGGATTACTTTCTATGGTGCAGCTGATAACACTGCTTTCAGTCATATCAAGGTAGCACTGAACATAGCCTGCTGGCTAGTTTCTGGGTGTAATAGGTGAACCCACACTTGACCTCTAAAAGCTAACAAACTGGCTAAACTTTGAGGCTTGACTAAATTACCAAACCTGCTTTATAGCCAGGAAAATCTGAGCTGGTCTCTTCCCTATGGGGCTCTGTGATCTAATCTAGCATCCCCCTCAAGCTAGATCCACCAGAAGCTCTACAAAAGACCCACTCTTAGTCCCTCACTGCAGGATGTCCTTGAGGCAATGAGCATTCTACTAAAGGGCCCCCCTCACTGAATGAATGACCAACCTATAGACATCTCCTTGAATTGAAACTAGGCCTCTTCAAATCCAAACTTAGAGAGCTACTCCTCTCCTCCTGTGTCTGCAATTGCTTGTAACCTTCATCCCCTCCCCCTGCTCTCCTTACACCCCCTACTTTTTCCCCTACTAGTTTTCATGGACAAAGTCTTTTCTGATGGCACCCCCACCCCCCCCATACCTTCTCCCCATCTCTAAAATGCTGTGTCTGTATCCGCTTCCTGAATGGTCCCCCATCTCTAAAAATGATAGGTCGTGTACCTGCTCATGGGTGTTCTCAAATATATTACAGCTCTATGTTACCTATTGTACTATCCTAATGTAATATACGGTTTGTTTCTTATCTGCGTGTCGTGAATCGGGGTATACTTGTCTACCCTCTGTATGTTTTGTACTCAGCTCTGTACCTCATGTATCCACTTGTTCTTCTAATTTATATTGTACAGTTAGCTTGTATTTTGATGTGGAGCCTTTGCAAAGGAGTCTCTGACTCAAAGGTTTGTAATTCCGATATGATCAATAAAAAAATAAATAAATAAAATACAAGCCCATGTCACATTCCCTTTAAATAGAACATTAACCTTGTTTGTTTACAATTTTGTTTTTTTCAGTCATACATTGGTACATGTAGTTTTGCTGTTGCCCTCTTACTCAGTTACTGTAATACATCTATGTTGTTCCAAACTTTACATTTATCATAAGCAGAACTTGTCATCAAACCTGCCTTTGCAGCATATTCTTCAGCTTTTAACTTTGTCATTCACCAGGATAAATTGATTCTATTACCCTTTTAAGCTTCTGAGACAAGCCTCCAGCTCAGCCAACCTCAAAGGAATAAATATACCAATTAAAAGGGAGAGGCTAGTTCCAATCAGGGCTAAATACCAAACAAATAAGACTGGAATAACAGCCCACTCACCACAACCAACCAAATACAACTCCAACATTTTGGAGAATAAAATCTCCTTCCTCAGGGAGATTGGCAGTTGTTTAATGTTACTCCACAAAAATTGGATTCAACAACTCTACAGCTTAGAAATTCATTCTACAATTAAACTGCAAGTAACTAGAACCTGTCCACTTGTTCAAATTGAAAAGCAGGAGACAAATTGCAGACACTCATGTAGTTAAGCTCCCAAGTGTAAAGTACTGACTTACATTGGCTCTGTGCCTTCAGCTGTAGTTTGGTTTTGATGGTAACACAGAAAAACACCCATCCTCAGCTGGAATATGAAGCCTTATAGTCAAGCTGAGGATGGACGTTTTGCCATGTTACCATCAAAAAAAAATACACCTGAAGGCATGGAGCCAATGTAAATCAATACTTTACACGTGGAAGCTTAGCTTTGTGAGTTAACAGAATAAGAGGACAGGGGCTAGCTAACATGCAATTTAATTGTAGAATGAATTTCTAAGCTGTAGAGCTGTTGAATGCAATTTTCATCGAGTAACATTTGACAACTGCTAATCTCCCTGAGGAAGGAGATTCTATTCTTCAAAATGTATGCATTGTATTTGGTTGGTTGTTTTGTGTTACTACAATAAAATCTGAAAGCAAATCACACATATGTGGTGAGTGGGCTGTACTTTCAATCTTATTTGTTTGGTCTTTAAGCTTTTTTTTTTTTTACATATGTTACTGTAAAGAGAACTTTGGACATGTATGAAGTCTGTGTAATATCCCCAGAGTACTTTTTCATAAATTTGTAATAGTTTTATTTTTTCCTCACTTAGGGTCCTTTTGCTAAAGCTGTTATTTTCCAGTCTGATGGTCCATTTTTAACTGCCTAGAAGTTCTGGAACCCAGCAACATTAGATGGGTGGAAGCCCTGCATGGAAGGCTTCTTTGCAGACTTCATCTCAACCGATGTCACAGGATTTCAAAACTCGTAGTTCAAAAATAAATATTGGTCAGGGGGAAAAGGCAACATTAACAAAGGAACCTAAATAAGAAAAAAATGGGACTATTTCTAAACAAAGAGATGACACGGAACACTAGGTATTATACAGACTGCACACACGCCCACTGTAACAATCATTATAATGTATGGGAGCACCTAATTATTGTTAAAAATCAGCACAGTTATTTCCTGGCAATCCCATCACTGCGACACCAGGGTGTTGTTAACTCCTCTTGAGTAAGCCATAGCAATGGGATTACAGCTGGAGCTGATCTGCACAAGCACGCATTTCAAGTAGCGGCTCACAATGAATGGCTGAGGCAGTGAGAGCTGGCATTACCGAGAGGAGCGTTATTGGTAAAAAAGTAAGGACTATCTCAGTATTTTAATGTGAAGGCTGGTTATCCTATACACTATAAAAGCTAATGTATGTTTTTTTTTATTGGTAACCTCGCTGAAATCGCTTCTTAAGGTTACCATACCAACAGAAAACCTCTCGAGCTTCACTATCGAGGTTTACAAAGTTGTCATGATAACCTCTCAAAGGGATTACAGAGTGATTACTGGTACAAGCCCATACATTATCCTCTGTATTAAAAACTATAAAAACAGGGTTTACAGTGTTTTGTTTTCTTTCTTTCTTTCTTTCTTTCTTTCTTTCTTTCTTTCTTTCTTTCTTTCTTCTTTCTTTCTTCCAGATCAACATTCCATATATACAACAGACAATCTACTTAGAGATGCAATCTGGGGAGGGGAGGGACTGCAAGAGGCAGAAACACAATATGCAGCATTATTATAATGCAAAAATTATTCTCCTACTCTGATTGGTTGTCAGAGTTCTACTAGGGTTACATTAACCCATGTTAACCTACCATGAAGAGCCTGATAATGGTGGATGCTTTCAAAAATACTGTTGGAAGAAGTCCCAGTAACTTAACATGCAGCTAAAATCTTTAGAAAACATGGCTGCTCCTGGAACATATCCTATATGAAACACATCATAAATCAATTGCTTTCACATACACTGACTGCAGCTCGATTGTACAAATGTATTTTTTTTAAGAGTGAGGCACACTCATAGGCTGTACCGATAATGAAGTAAATGCTATAGGTACTTCAGCTGACAGTTAGCGAGATACCATTTTTTAATCACGTTTCCGTTTACTATCCACTGTTGTAGTAAATTGTATTCTGTGCCACAGTACCTATTTATTTTGGTTAAATGAGCATCACAACTCTTGTCCGGTGTTTTTTTTTTTTTAATCGGGAGACTGACAGTGGGCATGTGCATTACTGTCAGCTAACCCGCCTGTCGGACTGTAGTGTGGTGCTTATTTCCACAACCCCAATTACCAAAACTGTAAAAATACATCATTTGCAACACTTATTTTAGCACAGTATGCACTTAACAAACTGCTCGTTAACATTAGAAATCTGTCCACGTACCCCCCACGTCCTACTCTAATTTCCACCTAACGTCAGACAGTTACCTGTAACACTACCATCATGTATATGCAGTGACTATGATGGTTGGTACCACTCTATATAATTAGCTTTTAAAAATAAGTAGTCTAAGTGACTTGAAAATGGGACCATGATTATGACGACTGTCAGTTTTACTTGCAGTTCGAACAGCGCTACCATGCATTCTCCTATTAAGTGTTCCACTTCTTACAACTTAGATTTACACTTAGACTCTGTTGTGAATCTGACTACATACATTGGTAAAGATGTCAAACTGTACATGCTTTCTTATAAAATCAGAGTTTGTCAGTTAATAATAATATTAATATAATAATATTTTTATTTATATAGTGCAATTCAGACATCAAAGCGCTTTGCATACAACACATCATAAAACAATTCAATAAGATCACATAAAAACATCTGCTTCAATTAAAAATTCTCAGAATTCCTAAAACTTCAAATATTAAAAGTCATTCTAATAAATAAGTTTTTAAACTGGTCTTGAAGCTCTCCACGGTCCCGCACTCTCTAATCTGATGAGGTATAAAAGCCCTGGCACCAGATATCTTCAACCGCACCCTGGTAACCTCTAACAACCCCTTGTCAGTTGAGCGGAGATGTTGGCCAGAGCTGTAAGGGATCAGGAGCTCTTGCAGGTAACCCAGTCCCAGTCTCTATAGGGCTTTATAGGTCAGAAGACCGAACTTGAAGGTCGTCCACCACTGTATAGGCAGCCAGTGCAGCTCATGCAGTATGGGAGTAATATGACTGGTACATGAAGTCCCAGTCAATAATCATGCCACAGCATTCTGCACCAGCTGCAAGCAGCATAAATCAACCTCGGGAATCCCAAGGTATAGGGAGTTACAGTAGCCAAGGTGCGAGGTCACAAAGGAATGGATCAATGTGGGCAAATCATCAGACAGAACAAGGTGCTTAATTCTGGTCATGTTCCTAAGATAGTAAAAGGAAGATTTGATGACTGCCGACACCTGTGCCAGCAGAGTCACCCCATTGTCAAATACCACCCCCAGGTTATGCACCCATTCAGAGGTGGGCAGCTATACACCACTGAGCCAAAGCCCAGAAGGTAATTCCACCACTGACCTCTCTATCCGGTGCCCTGGGTCCACAACCAACACCTCAGTCTTCCCCGAATTCAATTTCAACCAGCTGAACTTCACCCAGCCATGAATTTCTGCCAGACAACTGTTAAACATCAAGACCGCACTATCCTGGTCAGGTGCAAAAGACAGATAGAGCTGTGTGTCATCTGCGTGGCAGTGAAAACTCAGCCCATATCATCTTAAAATGTTTCCGAGGGGCAGCAAATACACTGCAAACGACATGGGGGACAGCACCAAGTCCTGAAGTATCCCGCATGGCAGAGAGAATGGTCCAGAGGAAAAAATCCCTGACACCACCCTCTGAGACCTGCCAGCTAGGAAAGAATGGAACCATCTAAGAACTGGATCAACCAGTCCACAGATGACCCTCAGACACTTGAGCAGAACCCCATGGCCCACAGTGTCAAACACTAAGGAGAGATCCAGCAGCACCAAGACGGAACAGTGTTTCTGGTCTCTCGCCATGAGGAGATCATTGAGCACCCGAACCAGAGCGGTCTCGGCACAATGTGTCTTCTGGAAACCTGACTGGAAAGGATCGATGACATCGTGGATGGTAAGAGGGTTCTCCAGTTGCAGCGCAACTACTTTCTCAATCACCTTCCCAATGAAGGGAAGGTTAGAGATAGGTCTGTAGTTTGCACAGATGCTTGGGTCTAAAGAAGCTTTCTTAAGAAGTGGTGTCACCACTGCCTCTTTCAGAGAGCTATGGAACTCTCCCAAGTCTAAAGAGCACCAAACAATCTCTGCAAGGACTGGGCCGATGATCTCCATACACCCTAATAATAGGCGTGTAGGGCCTGGATCCAAACTACTGCAAGTTGGTCGCAATTTCTGGACAATCCACATGAACTCCCCTATCTCTGGTCGGTCAAAAGATATCCAAGAAGACCGAGGAGAGGTGACCATACACCGACCACCACTAACCCCCATAGAGGGTGCTGGACAGATTTCAGCCCTGATGTCAGTCACCTTATCTGCAAAAAATCAAGCAAACTCATCACACTTATCTTGTGAAATTGCTCCTCAAACCTGTAGAAAGGCTGGGTTGCATAGCCTGTCCAAGGTTTGAAAGAGCTGAGCCAGTCAATTTTGAGCAGCAGCTATCTCACCGGACAGGAACTCTGTCTTCTTACGCGAGACTGCTGATTGATAGCTTTGATAATAGTTTATCAATCTAAGGTGGTCGGTATCAAGGGTTGTTCTCCGCCAGTTACATTCTAGCCTTTGTCCTACCCATCTCAGCTCCCTCAAGGTCCCATCAAACCAAGGGGATCAAGGGTGGAGAGAGAGGGGGGCAAACACGGATTGGGGTGATAGCATCCAGAGCCTCAGTGATAGTCTTATTATAGGCCAAAACTAGATTCTCTGGATCTTCGCCTGCCATCGGAACTCCCAATAGGTCTAATACCGCCAAGATACCCTCTGTGGTTACACCCCTCAATGGGCGGTATCTGACCATCTCCACAGGGGCAAGCCTATGGGGGGGGCTGGAAATCGAATCTTACTGTGTAGTGATTGGACCATATAACTGGCTTCACCACCAGATTGGAGGACTTGATCCCCAGGAGGAAGACCAGATCAAGTGAGTGACCCTGATTATGAGCAGTGGAGGCAACTGCCTGTGTAAACCCCAATGAAGACATAAGTTGGAGGAAGTCTTGACCAAACTGCTAGAGTTCATCTTCGACCCAGGCATTGAAGTCACCCAGCACCATCAACCTGGGCGACTCCAATGCCGCATCAACAATGAAGTCTGCCACTTCCTGCAGGAACAATTTCTCACCCCCAGGTGCATGGTAGATGAGAATGATCCTGCAGCCCACACCTGCTACTATGGTAAACTCAAATGATCTGGCCACCTCTACTGGTACACCAGTAAGGCCTAAGGCAAGGCATTTAACAGCTGGTGATAGCTGGGACTGTAACTACTGCACAGACAACAGTGCCTGAGGTAATTTTGCAGTAAGAGGAACAATTGCCATGGATATCATTCTGCAGCCTTTATTATTATGATGGCTCTGCATTCCAGGATCTGCAAATTCATTGCGGAAGGGCTATTTTAGTATAAAACATACATTTTCATTAATTATTTCAACTCAAATATTAATACAATTATTTTTTGTAATTTCTAATTATATTAATAGCAATAAGGTATGACCAGGGGTTAGATTAACAGTCAGTTACTCACCCCCTTGGGGCAATATGGCACTCCACTACATCTCATACCATATTACTCCCCACTGGGGTAATTAACCCCTGGTCATATCTTATTGCTTAAGTCATGTAGTCAGTCATTAAGAGTAGTATACAATAATATGAGCAGATGAAATGCTATGCAGTACAGTATTTTACAATAATAGGTACAATATTAGCAAAAGTGTGAAGTATTCAAAATTGTGTAGCAAATAACAATTCAGGACAGTCACAAACGAACAGCTGGGTACAGTCACAGCCAAATGTGAGCTGTATCTTAAGGGAATGTTTGGCAGAGGGAACACTGGTACAGTAGGTGGCCAAACCACCAAGGCTAAGTTCTTCCATAACTGTGGGAGGCTATAGTGGAAGGCAAGCTGACCAGATCTCTTTTACACCTGTGGATGAGAGATTGGGAACATAGGGTCTGCCCAGAACTTAGAGAATTTGTTGATTACCAAGCACATATTTTTAATAAAATTCAGCACGCTATGTTAAAGAGATTTTCTAGCTTCCAGCAAAGAAAACACAGTTGACATCAATAGAACAGAGTTTTTTTAATTTTCTATTTATCCCCTTTCAGCCTCTGCATCTGATGTTTCTCTCCAGACCCCAGGGTGTCATCCCAGTTGATCCCTACCTGCTTCATACATAACCTTCTGCACTGCCTTGGCTTGCCCACAGGCAGGGACTGGATGGAGGAGAGTCACCCTGGACTCACCTGAGTTTCTTCAACACAGAAACAAAGAAACATAGAATTTGATGGCAGATAAGGACCGCTTGGCCCACCTAGTCTGCCCATTTCCCTACCTGATGGATAAACTGCAGATTCTAGTTAATCAACAGCTTACTTCATCCTACCCTCCACTAGAATTGCCTTATGCCTGTCCCATGTATTCTTGAATTCTCCCACTGTTCCCAACTCCACAACCTCCTCAGGAAGGCTGTTCCATGCATCCACAACCCTTTCTGTGAAAAAATACTTTCTAACATTACCTCTGAGCCATCCCCCTCTATCTTTAAATTGTGCCCCCTTGCACCATTTTGGTTGCCCTCCTCTGGACAGCTGCCACCTTGTCTATGTCTTTGCGGAGATGGGGTCTCCAGAACTGCATGCAGTACTCAGGATGGGGTCTCACCAACTGTCTGTACAGAGGGATAACAACTTCTTGTTTTCTACTGGTGATGCCTCTCCCTGTGCTTCCCAGTATCCCCCCAGCCCTCCTTACTGCCTTCTCACATTGCTTGCCCACCTTTAGGTCATCTGATATAACTACCCCCAGGTTCCTTTCCATTTGTGTTGTTGTCAGTATCTCACCTCCCATTGTGTACTCTTCCCCTGGGTTTTTGCTTCCCAGGTGCATGACTTTGCACTTCTTTGCGTTGAATCTAAGCTGCCATAGATTTGACCATTCCTCCAACCTTGCCAAGTCCTTTCTCATCCTTTCCACCAAGGTCACAGTAATGGGGGGAAAAGTGGGGATGTTGTCCGTGGCCCCGAGCTCAAGAGGGGCCCACCTGAGGAGCTGGCATTACCCCTGGTGTTAGCTGGTTTGGGAAACATGGGCCCATTTCAAGTTACTTGTCCTGGGCCCCAAAAATCATAGCTGCAGCCCTGCTTTCCACTCCACCTTGCATATCAACCCTGTCGCAGATCTTTGTGTCGTCTGCAAAGAGACATACTTTTCCTTCTAGTCCCTCTGCAATGTTGCTTATAAAGACATTAAAAAGGACTGGACCCAGTACTGAACCCTGAGGTACCCCACTAGTAACCCCCCTTTCTTCACTGTGGACTCCATTTACTATTACCCTCTGTGTCCTGTTGTTCAGCCAATGTTTTACCCAGGCTACCACCCAGGGACCCACTCCCAGGATGGCTAATTTGTTTATTAATCTTTTGTGCGGGACTGTGTCACATGCTTTGCTAAAGTCTAGGTAGGCTATGTCCACAGCCCTTCCCTGGTCTACTACTTTGGTTACCCAGTCAAAGAAATCAATTAGATTCGTCTGACATGACCTTCCTACTGTGACACTTCGACAGCTGGTTCTGATCACTGTATCATTTTTTGTAATATAAAAATGTGTTATTGACTGTCTCTCATGAGAGATGCTGAGACAGCATGTGACACAAGCACACACACACACATATACACACACACACACACACACACACAGGTTTTAGATACAAGGTGTTACCTGGAAGGCCAGGAGCTAATTACAGACTAGAACAGGCCTTAATCAAGGATCTCCTTTTTATCTAAGTTAATTATAGCTGTAGTTGCTAAGAGGGAAATCATAAACTTTTATGGCATTAAGGGGAAGAGTGCAGGATTATGTGACACTGGTGTGAAGTCATAAATGTTTTGATGTCTGTGTGAGAGAGGGTACTGTTTATAGATTAAAGGAAATTTACAGACTTGATTGGGGAAGTCACATGGGGAAAGGAGTTTCTGCTGATGTAACCTTAAGTATCTTATCTTCTAATATGATAAAATATTGTGGGTGTATGATTTTTAATAAACAGAGAAGGAGCTAGGGTGACCTCACACAAAGGGGTTGGCAAATACAGTTTTTTAAAGAGTATTATTTTTTTCCTTCAGGGACACTTTTATCTACACTCTGACAAAGAAACATCTTTGAGCACTTTAAGCAGGTATTTAGAGAGAGAGAGAAATCTAAGTACTGTAGTAGGAATTGCACTGTTAAAACCTTGTTCTTTTAAAAGATTGTATGGTTCTTGTGATATATAGTTCTGTATTTTATGTTTTACATATTTTGTATCTATTTTAGTAAAACTCTATTTTTAGAGCCTACTTGATCTGTCTTTGAATTTCTTTTCTTTAACAAGTGAAGTACATATGGTTAAAGCAGACACTGTGCATAAGCTTGAAAGGTGATACCAAACTGGAAAGGTAAGACTAATCTGAGGTCTTTTATTAGAGTTTTTAAGGGTTCATTTCTGTACACCTGGTTAGGTGCCCGTAGGCAAAGATATCTGGCCCCCCGAAGACAGAATTATCTGAGCCTGTGCATTGGGTACACTAGCAAGAAGTTCACAGTTTGAATCCCTCCAAGACTTGAGACCAAAGGTTGATTCAAACCCACAAAACAGACAGGAGGGTTACCCTATTTCTGTTAACTGTTCACAAGACTGCACTCAGAGGTTGGCACTTTGGGAGTAGAGGGCTGACCTTCTGAGTGGGTGTGTGACACCTACTGTGAATCCATGCTGCCTTGGGTCCTGTGCCCCACTGGCCTCTAGGTACTCAACAATTCTTTCCTTCAGAAGTGATTCCATCATTTTCCCTAGCTCTGAGGTCAAACTGACAGGTCTATAGTTTCCTGCCTCTGTCTTGCTCCCACTTTTGTGAAGGGGAATCACATCAGCCATCCTCCAGTCCTCAGGTACCACACCATCCTCCCATGATTTGTTAAAAAGTGTAGTCAGTGGTGTTACTAGTTCTCCCCTTAGTTCTTTTAGAATTCTGGGGTGAATCCCATCAGGCCTCATTGCTTTATCCACCTTCAGTTTTAGGTGTTCTTTCAGAACCCTTTCTTCCTTGAAAGGATTAATATCAACCCCCTATCCAGAGTGCTTCTATTGACTGGATTAGGTACCTCTCCCTCCTCTTCCTTTGTGAATACTGAGTAGAAGTATTCATTCAGTAGCCCTGCTTTTTCACTGTCCCTCTCTGCCCAACCATCCTCCTCTTTATTCAGCCTCGGCATCCCTGCCTTAGTCTTTCTTCACTCACTAATGTACCTTTAAAAAGGTATCCCCTCCCTCTGTCCTTTCTTATGACTTGCCCCAACAATCAGTTTGTGTCATGCTCCTTTGGCACCTGCCACCCCTTCCCCCAACTCACAGTCCCGTGAGTTTCCCTAACGGTTACTACAATGCAGAGTGCCTGACCATGCCCTCTCACACCCCACCATTTTTCTCTAGCATGTTCTCTCCACTCAGCCTCCCCTTACCCCACCATTTCTCCCTATACCTTATTGCCCTTCTTCCCCCACCCTTCATCTTCACTGCACTAAATACCTCCCTCTCTCGTACCTCCTTTCTTCACCCCACTGCCAGCTATCCCTGTCCCTCTGAACTACTGACAAGACACTTTGTGGCTGCTTATTCCCTCCCACCCTCATAAAGTGTTTTTCTTGTTATTTAACTTGTACCTATATTTTGAGTTATTCTGTAAGTTCTGAATACAAACTGTATCTTTCATTGTAATGTACCTTTGCTTTCCCCTACTGTACTTTGTTTTGCAATCTATGATGTGGAACCTTTGTAAAAGAGTTTGCGCACAAAGGTCTTTTCCGAATCACTAAAGAAATAAAAAAAAAAATATAAGGTTTTATCCTCCTTTTTAACTGAGTTGGCTATCTTTTCCTTGGTTTGAGCCTTTGCTTTTCTGACTGCCTTTCCCACTTACGTCTGCTTTAACTGGTACAGTTCTCTGTCCTGCTCCTTCTGTGTTTCCTTATACTTCCTGAATTCTATCTTTTTCTCCCTAACCTTCCCTGCCACTTCTTTTAAGAATCATAGTGGTTTTTTCTTTCATTTTGATTTGTTTATTTGCTTCACACAAAAGCTTGTTGCCTCTGTGATGGCAGTTTTGATGTTTCCCCAGTGTTGCTCCACGTCACCTTCTTGCCTGTTTGCTAGTGCTCTTCTGAGGCACTCTCCCATTTTAATAAAATCAGTCCTCCTGAAGTCTGACCTGTACATCCTGTAGATTTCAGATACTGCTTTGCCCAAATCATGAAGTTCAGTAATCAGTTTCTCAGTGCCCTGGCCGAACAGGACAGGACCCTGAAAAGGAGCATCCAGGATAGTATCCTGTAGATCCTGTCGGAAGCCAGAAACTCTGAGCCAAGCATGCCTCCACATGCAAATGCCGGTGGCTGCTGCTCTTGTTGTTGTATCCGTGGAGTCATAAGAACTCCTTAAGATGTGTTTGTCTACATCCATGCCAGACTGAATGACAGCAAGGAGTTCTGCCTTACCCTCTGAATCTGGTTGGGCCTTGGCCAGGTCTATTGCCTTTGTCTACAAGGACCTCTGATACGTAACCAGGTGGGCAAGGAAATTCAATTACCTAACGGTGCAAGTTGCCAAGGAGTACACCTTGTGTCCCATCTGATCCAACTTTTTGGATTCAGGGTCCGGTGCCTGGGCACTCATGTGGTGTGGTTGCTGTGCCCTACCATGGGCAGCTGTCAGGACCATATAGTCTGCCTTCGGGTGTTCACCCAGAAAAGGATCCCCTTTTGGTGTCTTATAAAGTGTGGTACTGCAGTCGTAGTGGCTGGATGTCTCCATGTGGATCTGGTCACATCCTGAAAAGGCTCAACCAATGGGGGGGATGACCAATGGTTTAGGGTCAGTGGCCCCCCCACAATGTAGCCAATATGCACCTTTCTGGGTCCAGTTCCTCCGTGTCCCACTGGTATAGTGCCTGAATAATGTGCATTATGTCCAGAAAGGATGGGTCATCCAGGGGTGACCTCGGCGAGTCCCCCGGATTAGGAGATGGAATGGGTAGCTCGTCCTCTGAGGAGTAGTCTGAAGACAAGTCCCCTGTATCATCCCCTGAAGATGATGGCAGGCATCTGCTGGAGGATGGGATGGATGACGGGTGTCTTTTATGGGCACCCAACCCAGGCGTCCACCTGTCTTCTTTGTCTGGCAGTGGGAGATCCTTCAGTGGTAAAGGCCGCTCAGAAGGAAGATCTGTAGGTGATGGCCAGACTTGGGATGGATCCCTAGGTCTGGGGAGAAGATCTCTTTTAATGGTATTCCACCATGCTTTAAAGAATGCTCCCACTTTGGCCAGTGGAACGACTGGTGCTGGGGGCATCTAGTTTGAAGCGCCAGAGGGCCCAGGCATCTGATCCAGGGACACTGACATCTGGATCTCTGGCACCTTATCATTAGGTATTACTGGCATCAGATCTGCAGTGTCTGGTGGTCTGGTTCCTTTGGAGGAGGCTGCTGGGCGTCTGGTATCCCATTGTCCGGGGAAGCGATTGCTGGGGGCTGACGGCTGATCCTTTGGGGCTTACAGCTGATCCTTTGGGGCTGATGGCCATTCTTTGGCCAGTGGTGCCTGCTGCTTCTCCTATGCAGAGTAGGAGTGCCTTCCTTCAGAGGCAGATGACACCCATTCTTCGGGTGGGGAGGTGTCCGGTACCTGATGACCTCCTGGCATTTCATGGATTCATCCAGTTTCTTATGCTTCTTGGATGATCCAGAATGCTTGCAGGTGCTGGACTTGGTAGATTTACCCAAAGCAAATGCCTGTCCCTCATGTGTCGACCCATGTTTGTGCATTTGGTGGGCCAAGGGGACCTTGGGTGGATGGCTGTCCCTGGGAAGAAGACTCGCTACTTTTTGCATGTGTTGGGTTGGTCAACTTCTTGTGGGTCTCCCCCGAAGCTGTCTTGGGGACAGACTCCGACTTCCCACCGGAGGTGGAGGTAGTAGACGCCCGGTGAGAGGACTTTGGGTTGGATTGCGATCTGGCTTCTCCTGGTGATGGAGTTTCCCCTTGCAATCTCTTCTCCTTGGGGGGAGACTTCCTGGCTGAGGAGGATGAACTGTGCCCCGATGGGGCCTTCTGCATGGTGGCTACTTGCCGCTTGAGTAGATAGTCCTTCAGAGTGTTGGTGCGGCGAATCCCAGTTTTGTTGTTGAACTTCTGGCAGTACGGGCAATCATCAGGCCAACGGTCTGGGCCTAGGCAGATCAGGCAGGCAGAGTGGCCTTCCTTCACTGGGATCTGCTTCCCACACGCACACACAGATTTTCGCAGCTGTGTCGATGAAGACATGCACTTAAACTGATAAAAACTGTCAAAGAAAAATACTATTTTACAGAAAAAAACTGCGTGATGTGCAAGAAAAAGGCAGTCGACTGTGACTATGGCGTCCGTGGATCCGATGTTAGCGGGTCGACGGTGGGAAAAGAACTGAGGTGGTGCCGGGGGAAAGCCCCTTTTATACCACGTCTGACGTCAGGGCAGAGCCGACTTCAGGGCATTCCCCCACCACAGACTGCTAGCTAGAAGATTTTTCTGTGGGGTCTTAATGCCTGGTGGCCTTAGTCCTTATGTCTTTACCTGCTGCAAGAGCTCCCCCTCGAAGTGAAATCTATATTTTGGCAGTTCTTTTATCTTTTTGTTTATTACAGAGGGACATTAAAACAAGACTACTGTCCCTTGGAATTTTTTTGCGTTTGCTACTTGTCTACGCATGATATCATGATGTCTGTTAATGACATTATAATTATCTCTGTGTAACAGATTGGGATATCATAAACAGAACTATGACTTAAGAAATAGACAAGTAGATAGAAAATTTCCATGCAAATGTCCATAGTAATAACAAATAAGGGTGACAATTACAGAAAAAGTATGAACTATAAGCTAAATTGTGTCTAAATATTGTATTTTTCAAAGCTGTCCTAACAACATCAGGAGCTCTTTAAAGCTCTATTACACTGCAAGCAAACATTCGGCATTGACAAATGCTTGCTTGTACACCATTGTTGCACAGCTATTCTTGGCTTCCCCTGGTAGGAGGTCTGGGGCTGCAGTTGCAATATATGCATAGGCCAGTGGCCAGGTGCTGTTTTCCTCAAAATTGCATTTATTTTTGCTGTTGGTGCTATTCTAATTGGCTCTTTGCAGTTGCAAAATTAAACATGGTTTACCTGTCTTATTTTCCAACTCTTATTGCCCCCCCCATGTGTCCCACTATAGCTGACCATCCCAGTGCTAATGCATGGCCCTTTCCTCTGGATGTAACAGCACAGCATGCCCCACCACATACCACTAAGGGTGAGCAAATGTGGAAGTTAGCTGCTTCAATTCTAATATACCAGATGTGGACTGGAGCATCCCAGCAGCAGCATCAACTAGGAGCAGATTTATCCTGGACTCCCTTCAGGGTGCCTTCCTCAAGCAACTGGTCATGGAACCAACTCGGCAGAAGGCAATACTGGACCTTGTGCTCACAAACAGGGACAGTGTGATGGGGGTAACAGTGGGGGAGCACCTGGGTAACAGTGACCACCAGTCATTGTGGTTTGAAATCACAGAAAGAGCAGAACCAAACCACAAAAAACACGTATCCTGGATTTTAGGGGCAGACTTTGGGAAAATGGGAGATGCTTGAAAGAGGCATTAAGGGAATGGGACAGGAATCAGGGATTGAGGAACAGTGGGCAGTATTTAAAATGGGGATTATAAGAACAACAGAATTATGCATTAAGCAGGTTAGCAAGAGAAAAGAAAGAGGAGACCATTATGGTTTTCCAAAGAGGTAGCAAAGAAAGTGAAAGCCAAAGACTGCATTCAGGCAATACAAAAGACACAGGCAGAAGGGATAGGGAGAAGTACCAGGAGAAACAAAGGGAGGCAGGGAAGTCAGTAAGGAAGCCAAAGCTCAGACAGAAGAACACATTGCAAAATCAGTGGTTAAAGGGGACAAACCTTTACAGGTACATAAGTGAAAAAGAAGGACAAAGGGAGGATAGTTAGACTGAAGGGGAGGATGGGAGCAGCGTGGAGGATGACAACATAAAGCTGACATATTGAACAGGTATTTCTGCTCAGTCTTTACTAAGGAAGAGAGGGTAATGGGTCTGAAGGGAGTACAAGGGGTGAGAATGGTGCAGAAATGGACACAAGTCCCTTTACACGAAAAGGTCCTGAAGGAACTGGAAGTAATAAGAGTTGACAAAGCAATGGGCCAGATGGGTGCACCCCAGGGTCCTTAAAGAACTAAGAGAGGTGGTGGCTGAACTCTGGCTATCCTGTTCAGCCAATCACTGGAAACAGGGAGGTACCCAAAGACTGGAGGACAGCAGATGTAGTCCCCTTATACAAAAGTGGGAACAAAGAGGAAGCAGGGAACTACAGACCAGTCAGCCTCACCGGTAGTGGGAAAGATCATGGAAGCACTACTGAAGGAGAGATTGGTGGAACATCTGGTTGTCAATGGACTACAGGAC
Source organism: Neoceratodus forsteri (assembly GCA_016271365.2). Taxonomy (NCBI): domain Eukaryota; kingdom Metazoa; phylum Chordata; order Ceratodontiformes; family Ceratodontidae; genus Neoceratodus; species Neoceratodus forsteri. The sequence goes on from CM057454.1 coordinate 757,397,925, forward strand.
CCAAGGCAGCATGGCTTCACCAGGGGAGGTCATGTCAGACCAACCTCATTGAATTTTTGACTGGGTGACTAGGGAGGTGGATCAGGGGAGGGCAGTGGACATGGCCTATCTGGACTTCAGCAGGCCTTTGACACTGTGCCACATAGAAACTATTACACAAACTGGGGAATATGGGTGTGGGCAGGACAGTAGTGTGGTGGGTAGGTAACTGGCTGGGTGGCAGGACACAGAGGGTGGTGGTAAATGGCTGTCACTCCACAGAGGAAGAGTGACCAGTGGGGTACCACAGGGATCAGTGCTGGGACCGGTCCTATTCAACATCTTCATCAGTGACATTGCACAGGATATAGAAGCAGAATTTCACTGTTCGCTGATGACACAAAGCTCTGTAACAGAGTAGACACACCAGAGGGTGTAGACAGAATGAGAAGGACCTGCAGAAACTTGAAGAATGGTCAAGGGTTTGGCAGTTGAAATTCAATGCAAAGAAGTGCAAGATAATGCATATGGGGCACAAAACCCTGGCACAATATATCAGTTGGGGGTGAGGATATAGCATGCACCAAGCAGGAAAGGGATCTTGGGGTTGTCATCTCTGATGACCTCAAGGTGAAACAGTGTGACAAGGCATCAGGTAAAGCAAATAAGATGCTGGGATGTATAGGCAGGGGCATCACCAGCAGGAAAAGGGAGGTCATAATTCCGCTATACAAGACACTAGTGAGGCCCCACCTGGAGTACAGTGTACAGTTCTGGAGACCATACCTACGTAAGGACATAGACAGGGTAGAGAAGGTTCAGAGGAGGGCAACAAAGATGGTGCATGGGTTGCATCACAAATCCTATGAAGACAGGTTGAGAGAACTGAACATGTACTCCCTGGAGGAGAGAAGGAGAGAGGGATATGATAGAGACATACAAGTATCTTACAGGGAGGAACAGGGTGCAGGAAAACACTATTTTTAAGCAAAAAGATGTTTCAGGACTAGAGGGCATGGGATGAAGTTGGAGGGAGGACGATTCAGAGGAAACATGAGAAAGAATTTCTTCACAGAACGGGTGGTGGACAAGTGGAACACCCTGCCAGAGGAAGTGGTGGGGGCTGAAACAATCACGGGATTTAAGAATGCATGGGATAGACATAACGGAATTCTAGAGGTCAGGGGTAAGGGGAAATAGACTTCTAGGAAAACAAACTGAACTTACAAGCTCAAATGGGCAGACTAGGTGGGCCATAGGCCCTTATCTGCCGACACTGTCTATGTATCTATGTATCTATGTATCTATGTAACCTTTGTCTTCGGCTGGACTTCAGCACGTCTACCAAAGACATTTTGTGTCTTTGGTATTGGGGTTTAGCAGACTACAAATGGTGTAAGTGACACCCCTCCACCACCCCTTGCCAACCCCAATCAATCCAAAACTCTTGTACCCTCTCCTGGTCCTTCAGCCAGAATTAAAAAAAAGTCAGTCAGCACGTGGCACAGTGCCAGGAGCCAGATTTTTTTATATATAAAAAATGAACTGTACCACCCTTGTCTGTAATTTTTGCTTTTTGCTGCTGCTTACTCACCTATGCTACTATGGATCCCTCTAATATTTGTATTGTATACTGTTATATATATTGACCATTTATGCTGCCTTGTGCCTGTAGCCGACCCAGTATGTTGGGTATTTAAGGACACTCCACCTCGGGAGGGAGCAGGTCAGGGTTCTTACATAGTTTCTGGTGGGACCACAAGTCATCTGAGTGGAGGGGCATCTTTAACACTTGACAGTAGCAACTGAACTAAACCGGCATGCTCAAACAGTTGGAGGAGGAACTATGTTACTAAAAATCTCTCTCTCAGTTAGGAAAACATTCAAAAGTTACACTTCCATCACTTTTCTTTTGGTATGCAGTTTTTTATCCTAGCAATAAGGCACTCTAAGGAGTTAGATTAACAATCAATCACCCCCTAAGGGCAATATGGCACTCGGCTGTGACACAAATGCTGAATATTTGGAGAGAGCTTGATGTTTCTGTGAGGCAGGAAACATGATTTAATCCAGGAACTCCTGTGCATGCTGAGGTTTCAGGCTGCTTATCAAATGTAATTTCATCTTCCATTTGCTGTAGCGCAATAGGAGTGTAAATCATTGGTTGATGACCATCATTCTCAGTTATTTCTAGTGGTACAGCAACATTACCATCCATCTACAGTACGTGGTAACATAGTGGTTTATGGTGAGAAAGGACTGTAGGTCCAACATTCGCCCCCCATGAGCAAGTATAAATGAGTAAACTATGTAAACATAATAATTTGAAGAGCTTCTGGGACATTGTTTCACCAGGAAAGGCACACTAAGCCAAAGCTTGTTTCCAGGTGTGACCTGGGAGCACAAGAAAGTTAAGTGACTTGCTCAGGGTCACACAGTATACAAGTGGGGGCTGTGGGATTCAAACCCAGGTCTCCAGGTGTGCAGCTCAGAGCCCTAAACCTCTACGCTATACTGACTCCTTTACTACTTAGAATATCCAGTAATTCCCTTGGGAAGAAGAAATTTGTCCAGTCTTAACTTGGAGGCCTATACTCTCTTCATGTCTACTGTCTCCCTTGGTAGGCTGTACCATAGGTTCACCACCCTCTAGGAGAAATGCTTCCTAACATTATCCCTGAATGTACCACTTTTGAGCTTCATGGCATGTCCCTGTGTCCTGTTGGAGGACATCGGATCAAACATTTCTATAGTGTATGGTAGAATGTTGTTCTAGGTAGAAATCCATACCTAGAACAATGTTGATGTGCTGCAGTAGCTACGTATAGTGTTGTGCTGCGCTAAATAGTTTGCTACTGCAGTACAACAAGTTTGAATGTCTTTGTGCATGTGTGTTATGGAAACCTCGGTTCTTCCTGAAGAGGCACAGTGGTAGAGCTGACCCCAAAAGAAAGTGGCGCTGGAAAAGTGAGTGATATTTTAAGGCACAAAGACTCATTTTTTTGTACATAGTGGACCACGCACTATAAAAGACAATGTATGGTCCACTATCCACAACAAGCGTGAGTAGTCATCTCAAGGTTGCCATGGCAACCAAAACCTTGTGAGCTTTGCTCTCAAGGGTTAAGCGGTCGCCATGGCAACCTCTTGATGGTTATACATGTTTGTTGTGGATAGCGGATCATACATTATCCTCTATGTCTGTTCACTCCTTTTGATACTCTTGAGTATACAGAAAACTAAGATCGTGTTCCTTCTCAGTCTCCTTTCCCCAAACTGAATATCTTAAGAGCCACTAGCTTCTCTTTATAGATTTTGTCCTCCATATGCCTGGTCATTTCAGTGGCCTGTGATGAAACTTCATGACTGCCTCATTTTCTTTTTTGTATTGGGAAGCCTGGACCTGCACACTACGTGGGACCTGACTGGGGCTTTGTAAAAAGGAAGGATAACTTCCCATTCCCCAATAGCCACCACTCTTTTTGATAAACCCTGGCATTCTGCCAGCCCTCTTAACAGGAGCTGCACACTACTTGTCATGCTCCAGACTCATGTCTATTCTGAACCTCAGGTCCTTTTCCTCCTCCAAAGCAAAAAAAGCAACCCACACAGTGGGCCACATTTTCTGAGGGCACTTAGAATGATGCAGTGTGCATCCACAGGCCACTTGTGGCAATGCTCAGTGAACCAGAAACCCTATGCTACATTTTGGAAGATCACAGGTCCCGGAACCAAAGTCTCCATGCCTGCTGCAAGCGGTCCCTTGCATCAAAAAGATGGTGCAAGGGAGGGGCCTGATGGAGGCTGCTGTCATCTCCTGTCATTTCCACAATTATCATATGGATAGAACATTGCACAGAAAGGCAAACAATTTGCAACACTTCTTGACAATGCCTATTAAGCTGCTACTGACTCCAAACTTATGTACCCTCCTCTACCCTTGTGACGATCATCCTTTGTAAATGAGCTTTTAGCTCAAAGGTTGTAATTCTGATTACTAAATAAATAAAATAACAATTACAAACACCAAATTGTCTGTTTTGTGCATTGCTTGCAATATGCAGAAAGGAACTACAAAACTGTGAGTCATGTCATGAAAGTACAGTAATATGCAAAAGATTTTGATGCCATACAGTACATATCAAAACACAGTGATAGTCGAGTTGTACATTAAAAATGTATGCTTACGCAAAGGGTCCAGTGTAAATTTTGAAATGGATTGTCCCCTGTATGCGTGTGATATTGTGTTTTCAGTGGGAGCCTGCTTTTACGCCCGTAGTTACAACTGCATGAATCAAAGAACAGAGAAGTTAAATGCACTTGCTCAGGGTTACACATCCTCTACTTGGTTCTGGTAGGATTTCAGCCTGTGATTTCAGCCTTCAGTTCCAGCACCTATTCCTCTGCCAAATGTTCAGTACCAAGCAGCCTCTCAGAGATGAATGTGATCATGTGCACTTGTAACCATAAGCATGATGTGAATATCATTCATATTTTTGCCATTTTGTACATGAGTCAAAGATGTTTGGGACTATAACAACAGGCTGAGCAATGATTGCTCAACTAAATGAACTGCATACAAGTGGGTGAAGTTGAAAATAACTTGATATCTAATCTAAACATATTTAACAGTACTTCCTGTAAGTAATGTGAAATATCCAGTATTGCGACAAGTGGAATCTGATCACATGAATGTGGCCAATCTTGTGGTATACCCATGGTCATAACTTCTATGTGTTGTCTGTTGCCTCTGTTTGCTATCAGCACAAAAGTCTTCAACAGACTCAAAGATATGTGCAGTTATACTGTATTACTAGACACAAGTAGGTGTCCTGAAGGCACTCTGCTACACTGGCCATTGTCAATGTGGCCCATGATCCCAACAGATGTCCCTAGCACTACCAAGGAACCTACTCTGAAGGTGCAGAGAGAACAATGGTAGGATAGCTGAAGCATGCACTGCACTGTATATAGCTGGTGTAAGAAGGTCAATAGGTCAGCTGACATTGGAAAGCATCAACGGCACTGCAACTTATCAGTGTGTGATGTCTGTGGTCTGCACTGTGGTAGTGGCAGCAGCATGATTATGATAGACAGAAATACAAGGTATGGGCAATCACATCACTTGTACTACACTACTGCTACCAAACGCATATGATATCACGCAACCTGCATGCATCTATAACATCAATCAGCTTTGATGTGTTATAGTACCACCCTTCTACTGCAGGATGTATGTATTGGTGGTACAGTATGACTGTACATTCTGATTCATTTGCCAGCACTGCATGCCATGTCAGTAGCTTGCTCTCCAACCTTCCAAAACTATTGTTGGCTTGCATGAATTGTATGCTCTTGTACCCGGGGAACATAGCGGCACATATCAATGGCATGTTGAGTTGCTTGCGCAAGTACAGAGGTGATGCCAACAATAAGATATAGCACTATGGGGACAAATGAGAGCAGTCACAGGTAAAAGGGACCATAGTCACAGGCATGCCTTCACATTCTTTCTGTGAAGTGCTTATCCATACTCTCTTCCCTAAGGGTGGTTACAAGCAGGGTGCCAAGGGCTCAGTCCTGGTTGCGGTGTTGTTTGGGTTATTCATATTGGATATCTCACATGGCATTAGGAGCAAGATCAGTCTGTTTGCAGATGATACCAAGATAAGGTCAGTGATGGATGGCATAGAGGGGTGGCATGGGCTACAGGAGGACCTGATCAAACTGGAGGAGTGGTTGGAAAAGTGGCAATTGAGCTTCAATGCGAAGAAGTACAAGGTTATGCACTTTGGAGCAAGGAACCCAGGGAGGAGCTACCAGTTGGGAGGGGTTCAGATAGAGGTCAAAGAGAGGAGAAGGACCTAGGGGTGATCATAATGGGTAACATGAACAACTCAGTTCAGTGCAGGAAGGTGGCAGCTAAGGGCAACAAGATGCTGGGGTGTATTGTGAGAGGAATCCCATCCAGAAATAGGGATGTGATCCTGTCACTGTATAGGTCAGTAGTCAGGCCACGTTTGGAGTACTGTGTGTAGTTCTGACATCCCTTCTGAAGAAGGATATCAGATTGCTGGAGGGGGTGCAGCGTAAGGCAGCTAAGATGATCTAGGGGCTGGAGGGCAAAACCTATGAGGACAGGCTGACTGAGTCGAATATGTACACCCTGGAGGAGAGGAGTGGTCGGGGGGTATATGATTGAGACCTTCAAATATTTGAAGGGGGTAAACAAAATGGGCACAGAAGGGATATTTAAGCTGAGGAGAGGAAGGTACACCAGAGGGCATGGTCTCAGGTTAGAAGGTGAAAGATATCGGAGAGAGATGAGGAGGCATTTCTTCACAGAGAGGGTGGTGGAGAAATGGAACACTGTACCCGAGGAGGTGGTATCCTGTAGCACAGTGGGCAGTTTTAAAGGGCATGGACAGGGTGCGGGGGGTGGGTAAAGGTGAGGGGGGAGAGGAGGGGGAGCAGCTGCAATATCAGGGTGTTAGCTGCACAATCGAGTAGACTAACTTGACAGACCATAAGGCCTGTTTCTGCTGGCAGATTCGTATGTTCATATACTGGGGGTTCACATATAGGTCCCATGCCCTCCTTGCTTTAGAGACTTTGTTAATCCCACATTCATAGCTCCACATGCATGTTGTCACCATGAGACTCAGTGGCCACACTGTGACATCTGCGCACATAACACTACAGGTATGCCATCCATTAATGAACCAGGTACATGGTCAGAGACAGGTTGGGCATAACATGTGACAATGGGTGGGCCTCCATATGATCATGCAGCTGTACAAAATTAGACTGTATCACTCTGTCCGTGACTGAGCTTCCTTTCTGTACTGTACTGTACTATGTAATGTACTGTACCTGGCCCGATCCCTCATAGTAAGTCATATGCCTTCTCTGTGCATCACATGCCATGCATCCAAACATGCAGAATCCCACCATTAGACCAGCTCTGGCTGGCCTAATCCCTGCTGAGACCTGCAGCCATTGGGAAGCCCCAAAAACAGGGATGCTGCATCTATTTCCTGGCGAAAGTCCCCTGTCCACCATGGTGCAGCCACTTTAGTGTCACAAGCCAGTCTGGCACAGGGGCATCAACTGTTGCCACAAGCAGCATGTGAAAATCAGGAATGATGCAAGGTAGGGCACAGTGTGCCACCTACATTATATTTCTTTGATGCAAGTGTCTTGCATTATTCCCGAGCCTTTGAAAATTGAGTCCAGTGTATATATCTTACCTCTGTTTTTCCTCCCCAGGTGTAGCACCTTTCATTTGGCTGTAATCAATCAGAGATGCCAGGACTCTCAGATATGCCCTCTAGAACATACATCTCTGCAAATACTGTACCCTTACCTGGTAATCTTGCTTACTTTTACTGTACTGTGCCACCCTTGTCTGTAATTATTGCTACCAGTGTATCCCTGTAACATTTCTACTATATATTGTGTACTGTTACATATATTGATATTTATGCTGCCTTGTGACTGTAGCCAGCCCAGTTTGTTTGGTGTTTTTTTTGGGTCACCCCAGCTTGGAAGATGGCTGGCCAGGATTCGTGCATAATGTCTGCTGGGATCACAAGGCAACTGAGAGGAGGGGAACCTTAAAACACTTGACAGTAGCAATTCACAAAATTCACTGTCTACACAAGCATCTTCAGCCAAGCAGTGGGGGTTCATCTGATACAGTCTGAACTCCCTGGCTGCTCACAGGCATACGAATAGATGCAGCTGAGCCACCTCAGAAGTTGGGATACAGCAGTATCCCAAAGGGGACCTCAGATAATTCACAGTTCACAACAGTTTCATATGCTGCTATGCTCTATCAGTAGCTCTCTTGCAAATGGATGCTTAACATGTCTTGCTTGCTGCAAATACACAAGTTTCATAAGTGGCACATGGCAGAACTGCTCTGGCACAAGCCTTACAGATTTCCACATACGAAGAACTAAAATGTTAGGGACCAACCCTCACTCAATGAGCTCGCTGATGTGCTTCCAACCTCTGTCCTGCTTGTTGCCTGCAAGTACATTTTGTCTATATCCTGGGCCCCTGGGGACAACTTCACGCTGTACTCTTTTTTAGTAAAAACTTTATTTTTATACAGGATACATAATGTTAGGACAAGCCCTGTTTACAAAGCTGCCCAGTTAAAAATTGTTACAATACCTATAACAAAGTTATTTACACACTGAACTCATACAAATAACGATGACAATCACTGCTGGCGTATACAGTCAATTGATTTTCCTGCTTGTCTCTGAACGTGACTCCTCATAGCACCTGTGGCTTAATAGTCTCCTCTCAAAGAGCAGGAATGCTGAATCAAGGCTGCATCTGGCTACATGACCCTCTTCTTAGCCCACAAAGGGCTGCTGGTTATGGCATCTGCCAGTTCACCACACCAGGACAATGACAGCCTTGGTTTACCAGGGACCTAAAGTACAAACCTGACTGCCTGCACTATTAGCTCCTCCTCTGGCATTAAACTGCATGGAACTGAACTATCTGAAAACTGGATCCACCCCTTGTATTACATACTGGCAAATCCATCTGGTGAACCTGGGGGGAGGGAACAGATCATACAATTAACCTCTAAATACGGATGTGGGTAACATGCTCCTTACTTGTAATTATGCTTTTACTGTTTTGTAATCCCCTATTGCTGCCCTTACATTCCTGTATCTCTCCCCTCCCACAGGTCACACCTGGAGATGAAATTTATGCACAGCATGCTGTCCTGGCCAAAACATAACATAAGTTACTCAATAAACAAACCTCTCGCAGTAACTCAGCCTCCCTAAAATACAACCAACTCTTTCACAGAACCAGAGCAAATAATCAGTGACGCTATCATCTGATGAACTGACGTGCCAGCCTCTAAACTGTAAAACCTTAAAAACTGCCTTCTGAGCCAGCCCCGAATAGCTCAGAAATAAACTAAAAATGAATGTAGTGTAATACAAATTAAAACGTGTGTACTCCCACTGCAGGCGAAAGCATTAGCACAACCAGAAAGATGGCAAACAAGATGAGACTGACCATGAGCTGCATTAAAAATAATGACTGGATATATTTTGAAAAAATACCAATGAGTAGGATAAAAAAATCCTGCTACTTTAAAAACTGGCAAGGGCTTACTATTTCTGATCAGCTGTTTAATTTGTCAGCGTTCACTTTGAGTTCACTTCACTAACACCCCACGAAAGAGCCCAGTTGACAAATGGTGACATGCAATAAATGGAGGGAACTTAAACAAGTGACTTGCCCTCCATGTGCTCTTGTTCACCCATCTCTAAAACTGACTGGAAGCAGGACTCTGCTGATTATGGGATGCTGCATCTCACGTGGGTGATTCTGGGTAAATAAATAATATGAACTAAAATAAAGAGAGCAAAGCTGGAGTGGTTTATGGTGTCACTGAAACCCCTCCATGGAATAGCAACACTGTTCTCCAGTATTGCTTACCTGCTATTCCAGTTAGCAAGCTTTGCAACTGACAGCATCTAACACAAGGTGGGACTACAAACTGGCAGTCTGTGGCATAAAAAACAATAAGGAAGGAGCCCCTACAATGGTTGAGGCTGCTGGCAATGACAAATACATCTAAGGAAAAGGTTTACACTGAAATCTGGTCCTTTACTAATGAGATACACACACGGGTATGGGTTGTACATCTTACTTTTGTATCACATAATTGTACTGTGTTTTCTTGGCTTTGTTGCCCCGGGTCGCCCATGAAAACTGTCTGTCTGTCTCATTGGGTCTATTCCAACTAACATGCATATCAAATCAAAATCAAATCAAAATACTTCCTAAGCAGATTGCTTAATGTAAAAACCTGTACATAACATTTATTTTTAAGCATGCTTCTAAACAGTCTTACCCATATTTTTGACACTTTCCTATATTTCCCTTGTCTGATTGATTATCTCTGTACAAAGGTTTTATTTTTGTTGTTATGGGGTGCTGGAAACGTATCACTGCTGAAACATCCTGATTAAATAAGGAATGTTGTAATAAAACCAGAAAGCAAAAAAGTTAACCAACCAGATAAGTCACGCGCACAACACACACACACACACACACACACACACACACACACAACCACTCACAATCTCTAATGTAGAAACATTTTCATGCATATGCATTGAAGAATTTTGAATAAATGCAACAGCATTTCTGACATGTAGCTTGTTATTTGATAATCAGGAGAATATTTATTGCCTAGTCATTTGGACCATGTTTTAAGAGATGATACCTACAGTTATAAAGTTCTGGTTTTTTTAAATAATTGGGAATCAAATGAATGAAATAGTTCCTGCCTAAACACCATTATCATGCAATGCATGGGAATACCACAAAAATGAAAAAGGTTACAAAACTTTCTCTTGAATAAAAAAAGAAGGCTAGGCTGTAGGATGGATCCACCTTAAATCCCAGGCTTTCCACACAGAAATGTATTATTCACATCTCAGAGTTCACCAGTGCTCAAATATGCTGCGGGTGGGCTGGCTAGCAACATTTGCTGCATTATTTCTTGTTGACATTATATTACAACCAAGAAATCTTGGTGGAGTGGATCAGTGATGTCCAGGTACACCATAGGATGAACACAAGCATGGGGGACAAATTCTGCCAAGGCGACACAGTGAGTATGAGATTTTGGTAGCCCCACTGATGGATGGGAGTGCAAATGTGGCTAACACTGGACTGACGAAGTGAGCAACTGTTTTATTTAAAGGGGTCAAGGTATTCCCTCATCTACAGCACCATGTAGGGAATTTTAGGAACAGACCACTACTGATGATCATACAGTGAAAAAGAATGAGATGGTTTATGCTACAAAGCTGCATATTATAATGCAAGTGTCTACAGGCACAACAGAAGTTGCAGAACTGGACAAGAAGAGCACCTGTGCAGAACAAATGGAGATGAATGTTTCTCTTTTAGAGTCATTCTTGCCCTTGCTGAACTTTGTAGAACCAAGAGGAAATACCGTTGGACAGAAATGTGCTTCAAAAAATAAGGGTCTAGATGATTTCAGCTGTAAGCACTGCAAATGAAACAGGCTGGAGTAGATTTTCAGAAAGAAGTGTGCTGTCAGAGATCCTGAAACATTTGCCTGAGTACCATTTGAATGTGGGTCACAATACCTTGAACAGCATTCTTTAATAAGAGTTCAGAGGCTATTGAATTTTTACACATTGCACTGTATAATTGGAGCTTAAAGACATTTCCTCAGCTGCTTCAGTGAGGGGATTTAAGTACTTACAACATTTATATAATCTTACAGCCTAGCATGAAGGGAAGGTGCTTTGAAGACAAGCGATGGAGAGGAAGGTGTAAGAAGTCCTTCATGCACATTATTATGCATAAGCAACATTAGAGGTAATTATGTGATCCTCAGGAGCTAAAGAACCTTTTAATTGAACACTGAGAATGCTGTTGAAAGGCACCTTGTTATGCACAGACTTCTTTTTAGTTACTCCTGACACATGCAAAGTGGCCAGCAGAAATGCACAGTTTTAAAACTGCTATAATTGATCAATGTTGCTGCAATTTTAAGGTTTGAATTGTAGAAAGGAGCCTTTCCTAGGAAACGGGAGGTAGGAGTTGTGGTTCTCTAGGTATGTTAGTGTTCTTTTCATGTTTAACCTGCAGAAACTATGAAATAAGAGACAGGCATTAAGAGACAAGCATTTCATTGCAGGCTTGAAGTGGATGGACTGCAGCAATGAAGAAGTTCTTACAAAAATGAACCTACACAAGAATATGCTGAAACATATAATTGTAATGACTACCAGATGAACAGAACTGTTGTAGACTCTAAATGAACAGGAACAATGGTGATACATAACAGTCCGAGCCAACTCCTGCACAGTCATCTTTCCATCGACACACTAGAAAAACTCTGTCACAGTCAGAGTGCACTTGCATCTCCCTTCATGACTGAGGAAGCCCCTGTCCCGACCCAGGAACAGCCACTGACCACAAACTCCAGCAATTCTACTGACTGCTGGGAGGAGATTCTGCTGTATGGGGACATTGAGAAGGTTGTAATCGGGCTGGTACTCTCCTTCATCACCTTAATGACAATTGCTGGGAATTCCTTGGTGATCATTTCGGTCTGCATTGTCAAAAAGCTCAGGCAGCCTTCCAACTATTTAGTGGTTTCCTTAGCAGCTGCTGACCTCTCGGTCGCCCTTGCTGTGATGCCCTTTGTGATCATCACAGATCTGGTTGGCGGGGAATGGCTTTTTGGGAAAGTCTTTTGCAATGTGTTTATTGCCATGGATGTAATGTGCTGCACAGCTTCAATTATGACTTTGTGTGTGATCAGTGTGGACAGGTAATGTACCGTTCCAAAATCTTTTGCTATACTGAGGGTGTGTATAAAGTAAAGTTTTAAAATCAAGTACTAAATGACATGGATTTTTTAATGGGGAAAAGACTGATACATTTAAGAAGTCTCCAACATTTGATACACATTATTAATGGCAATTTAGCTAGTTTTTCTGCAAAGTCTGAAGCTTTTAAAGTTGATATTCCCCAACATTTGCAACTGATGAAAACAAGTATTCACTTGCTATGTTTTGCATTTTTAAAAAAACTTTGTTTTTTTTCAACTTACAGCTAATTTCTGCCTTTTTGCATGGGGCATTCAAATTATGTCTGAGTGGTGATAGAAATACATACAGGGGCTTAACAGCCATGTCCTATATGTGGTGTTCAGTTCTGAAGAGGTGAAAATAAGTACCCGTACAAAATGAGCTATCAACTCTAGGTACTCTGGTTATGGAGCTTCAGGTTCTTAAAGGCAATGATTATTGGAGAAGGAAGCGCCATCATACTGTGGTCTCAGTAGTAGCTTAAACATTATCTCTAAAGTGGGCGTCCTTTTCAGGAAAACTTCAACAAACAAAATACAGGTATTTTGACACAGTTTAGCTTACATGTTATCATTTTTTCCAGTCATTTTACTCTTAATTACCAGGTAAATTTACATGGAAACATGATCCTTGTCCCCTACAATTGAGTCACTCCAGCAGTTTAATCCCTTTCTAATGTCACAGTCCTGCATTTGTGACAGAATAATTTCCATACCAAAAAACTGTGATGTCAGTAACAGAGAATTATAACATCTGTGTAGGATTTAAAAGCAGGAATGGATCAATGGTAGAAGACAAAGATCCTACTTCCATGCAAATTAACCTAACAGTGAAGAAGAAGGTGAAGAGAAAAGCAGACAATACATCAAATATAAGCTGAATTGTGTCTAAATATTATGTTTTCCGAAGCTTCCACAAATGTAAGAATATCCATTTATTTTTTAGTCACTTGATATCTGACCACAGTATTATTGATTTTTTAGAAAATGGATAGGGACATTTCCTGGCCTCTGATTGGCTGAACCCCTTGCCAAGGGGTACATTTATGTGCCGATAGAGTTCGGGAAATAACCAGTCCCTGTGACAACTGACTGCTTAACCGACAAAGTCAAGCAGTGTTGGCACTTTTCAAAAGTGAAAGTTATTTTTTTTTCTCGAGCCCCCCCCCCGACTTGATGCTGAGAGAGTGAGTCAGTAACTCCCAAGAGCCAGTCATCCCCACAACATACTACATAAAAAATGAAAGTAAAGAAAAACTACCTTTTTTATTTTAAATACCCCAGACCTGACTCTAGCACTGCCATTACTCCCAACCTCCAGCCGCTCACCCACTCTCATTACTGCTGCAAACTGGCAGCATGACTCCATCTGCAGCAGTGCAATCTAAGAAAGTACCGCTGGTGTCATGACTCACTGGTACACATCCCAGATGACCACTCTGCCATCCCTCTCCAAGCACTAGCACAGCGTGTTGTTTACTTGGGATGCTACTTGCCTCACTACTAATAAATGTTAAAAAAAACACACAAGGCTGGCCCGGTGGTACTGAGAGTTGAGGCGCTGGATGCCATACCATTGACCCAGGTTCGGGAATGAGCTTGGGGGTCAGCAGGGGGGAGAGAAGATTGAGCATCCGGAGGACTGCTCACCTGTCTCTTGGAAAGGGGACTAGTCATCCTGCCCGCTGATTTCCCTCTAGTGGTGGCTGGAGGGCTGTATGGGTTGGGAGGCATAGAAGCCGACGTGTTTACGTCAGAAAGGAGGGAGGGAAAAAAAACAAAAAAAGGCAAGGGCTCCATGGACCTGTGATGGCCCGACTGCTCCGGTGAAGTCTGCCTCCCTCCACTGATTTGCCTTACCATGTGGTGGGGGACTGCTGGCGCCCCACTACCTGGCTCTGCCGCAGAGGGGGGATCCACGGGGGAACCTCGGGGGCAGACAAGCTTGGAGTCAGGCTGAAGGATGTACCCCCTCCGAGGGAGGGGGTCATAGCCCCATGGAGCCCGCGGAATGCGCTATAAAGAATAAAAAAAAACAAAGAAGAGCTGTTTTAGTACAAATGTTGCAATCTTACTTTCAGTAAAACTTCTGTAGGAATCAAAGGATGATTTTGACATCTTTGAGCTATCGGCACTTTACAGAAAAAAATAGTACCCTCTATTGCCAGTGTCAGTGGTAGAGGGACTACTTTGCAGAAAATATTTTTGGTGATTTCAATTAACTCTCTAAACTACATTTATTTTAAATATAAATTTTTTTCCCTAGAATACAGCCCAGATGCCATTTTCTAAACGCAATAATACTGTCCAGAGTGGGCAGTAAGGGCTATACTAGACCTTCTAGGAGCTGTCTGAAAATGCCCCTGGGGCAGGAAATGCCCGTGGAGCAGTCCAGTATAGCCCAATACCACCTACCCTGTCAGGTATTATTGCTAGCTTAAAGACTGGACCAGGCTACGTAGATTATAGAGCTAATAGTTTATGCAAAGCATGTCTCATTTTAAGGACTTTCATTGGATGATACTGTACTAAAGTTAGCCTGAAAAATAAATGTGTATTTTGGAAAAAAAGTCATTAAATTCGTGATTGCACACAGGTTAAATGTAAACGTGTATTTTTGGAAAGCAGTCACTAAATTAGTGATTGCACACAGGTTAAATGTTGCTGCTCTGATCATTTTGTGGAAAGAGGTAGGTAATCAAAGAAAAGCAGAACAGAAACAGACATTGAGAGGTCACAGACAAGTTTACAGCAACATTGTGTGTGCCAATCAATAGGAGTCGTTAAAAGCAGGAGCACTAAATGTATTAGTAAGCTACAATCATTCAAAATGGATATTAAGTACTAATGGACATAAATTCAAATGTTTTTCAAATATTACCATCATTTTTCAGTTACTGCTTTATTTAAGAACCAGTTGTGAATTTTTTTTTGTGGGGGGGGTGGCATACTGCTTTTGCCCCCATACCACTGATCTCCCGTAGCTCATGCAACACATCCTGTTTATTTATTATCGGGAAGGGGCTCAGTTTAAGACGGGGGTCTGATGTTTAAGGTTTGACAGTACTTGCATGTATTTCATAAATCAGGTTTTGGTAACAGAATGTATGAAATACACACAAGTGAGCCTGTATTTCGAAGGTACTTACCACTGCTTTCAGAAGGTGGCCAGCTCAGGTGATGTGAAGTGGGCAGTGCTGGTTACCATCTGATGTATTCAGAAATGTTTCTTTTTTTTTGTTTGTTTACGGAAGTGCTCCTGTGCAGAAGTGGGGGTGGTGAGGAGATGGGCTGCTTCACCGGTTTGGGGGGAAAGGAGATCTACTAGATACCAAGTACTGCTGCAGCATGATTAAGGAGAGAGTGGAGTGCCACTAGACAACAGGGACTTCTGCTTTGGAATTGGGGAGAAGAAGGGAGAACCACTAGACACCAAGGACTTCTGCACTGGAACTGGGAAGAGGGAAGGGGTGCCACTAGATATTATGGTCTCTTGCATTGGAATTGGAGAGAGGGAGGAGATGCCACTAAACACCAAGGACTTGTACATTAAAATCGGGGAGAGGAAGGGGACTCTGCTGGGTGCCAGAGGAAGCAAGACTCTCTGTTATATAGGGTGGCAGTGTTACCTTCAGTTAAATAAGCCAAGCTGCAGCATGTCAATGAGTGTTTCCTCCTTTCTGTCATTTTTGCCTCACATCCTCCTCCACTTACTCGCCATTGTGACCTCTACTCTCTCTCTCTCTCTCTCTCTCTCTTTTCCCCTTCCCTCCAGCAGAGATGATTGGCTCACAGCCTCACTTTCATATCTAAATTCTGGTTCAACACCCTCCCATCCTACCTCTCCTCACTCCTCCCCCTGCTACCTTAACCCCTCCGCTCCTGCCACTCATGTACTTTTAGCATCCCCCATGCACACACTTCTACAGGCCAACGAGTTTTCTCCATTAGCCTCCCATCACTCTGGGATAAACTCCCCACTACTATTTGCCTCAACCCCACTTTTCTGGCCCTAAAGCATCTGCTTAAATCACCTCCAATAACCTCCTGCTGCTGTTCTTGAGGCGCTATTACCATACTTCCTCTACTACTTAAACTTACAAGACTATTTTACACATGGTTTGTCTCACCTTACTTTACCACACCTTACACCACTATTTGCTGTCACTGTCAATCTATGTCAAACTAATTTTTCATGTTTTGCCTCATCACGCTGTACCTCACGTTTAACTCTGAGAAAAACTATTAGGTACTACTATGTATATTGTTTTGTAATATCTAATAATGTGCATTGTATCTTGTGTCTCTTTATATTGTTAGCTCCTACTCCCCTTCTCCCCCAGGTCGTACATGGAAATGAGCCTTGGCTCAGTGTGCCTCTCCCAGTTACCAGTCCTTAAATAAATAAATACATAAATATTTTAGGTAGTGTTGTCAACTGGCGAGGGGCAGGCAGGAGTTTAATGATGAGAAGTTCCTTGACATGAGGACCCTTTCTAAACCAGGTAGCAAGATTTGCAACACAGTTACCATATTGCGCTCACCACTGTGATTTATATAAACAAGCTGGATGGCTTCCATTAGAACAGAGGTACTTATTACAAATAGGCACCCTTGCAAAAAAGTTGATCATGGATCTGCTCCTAATTCATTTCATTCCATCTTTAAAAAAACACCCACGCACTGTCTCCACCCAGTCTTCTCTCTACTTTCAATTGTCTGTTCCTAGGATGAGGACCGCCACTGGTCAAAAGACCATGTTTTATAACTTGCCATCCTTTTTTTTAACTCTTTACCTGCATCCTTACTTTGTATCAACAGCTCTGTAACTTGTTTCAGACATGCACTAAAAAACTACATTTTTACCAGTGTAAATATTTTCCTGGATAGAGCCACCTGTCTGTGTAATTGTATATGTATATTGTTTATACTACTTGTTTCACCTATGCTCTGTATAGCTGTTAAATGTTCTGGTCGTCCATGAAAATGGGTCTATGCCTAAGGTCTTAACAGATTTTAAATAAACAAATCAATCAAATCAAGTGTAGCCTACCTAATAGAGTTCTCTCAAGTCTATGGCACACCTCAGCCCTCACTCTCCTCTCAGCACTGGCTTTCACTTTTTTGGCCACCTCCCATGGTCAACTGCTTCTCCCCATAGCTCTCATAAAAGACAATAGAAAGAGGACTTGACTAGCAATGACATGAATGCTGATGCATATGCTTCCATTGTTATGGAATGATGGTATACAATTATCTATGGGAAAAAAGTAATGTGATACATCAAGAATGAGGACATTGTGGCATTGCCATTCTAGTTCTCTTATTTCAATGGTAGCTCTTTCCCACAGCCCAGGCTGCTATTTGTGCAAGTTCTGCATTGTGGATTCTGTGTCTCTTGCCAACTTCCCATACCTTCATGCAGCACACACAGACTCAGACCCTGCTCCAGCTTTCCAGGGCCCCAGAAACCCACCCTACCTTTTCCAGTTGTATTGCAGCTGCACTTCACAGCACCAGTCCCTGTGTCCTGCCTGCCAGTTTTGCACTGCCTGCAGTGCTGTGCCCATGACTCACTTCAAAATGACCCCCAGCAATGGACCTAAGTTTCTTTGGTGCTCCGACTAGGATAAGCATGCAGTGTCTCTGTCTGACTTCCTGCATTTACTGCAAGACCCACCATTTCCAGCCTCAGTCATCTCTATATGCAATCTCCTTGAGTGGCACTACAGCACAGCAGATCCAGCTAACAGTATTAGACTGGTCTGGCATACCCTCCCTGACACAAACCCATTTTGCTTGTTGTCCTATAGTCAGCTGCCTCTAAGTAGGCCTCCAAGATTTCCATCACTATGGTCTTCATCAAATTGTCTACAGTGGAAGTAAGACTGACAGGCCTGTAGATGCCTGGATGCACCCTGTCCTCCCCTTGTGAGGTAGTAATTTGTCAGTGGATCTCCAATCCATTGGCACCCCTCCGGACTTAAGTGGATGTTAGACAGGTCAAGGGTACTGCCAATTCTGTGGCCAGTTCCCTAAATACCCTTGGGTGTAAGCCATCCAGGCCTGGTGCCTTGTCTACTTTGAGAGATTCTAGACCCTTTCTTACTCTGCCAACTAAGATTTGCATTCTGTCCATTTCCTGAACCCCCCCTCCTGTATCGTGGCCTGGATACTACTCTCTGTCAGGGGCCCATTGTTCTCCACTATGAATACCGAGCAGAAGTAATTGTTTTGTGCATTTGCCTTCTGCTCATCATCTTCCACCACCCTCCACTCTCAGCTAGCCTGAATATACCCCTTGTTTTCCTTTTGTTCTGTTTTATACCATAAAAAACTGTTTCCCCCTACCTTTTATTCCATCAGCAATCTGCAATCTGTCTGTCTTTGCCTTCCTGACCTCCACCCTTCACTTTACGTTTAGATTTATAATCATGCCAGGCTTCCTCCCCTTTATTCCTCTTGTACTCAGCGAAGGCCCTTCTTTTTCCCTCACAGCCTCCCTCACCCCCCCCTTTGAAAACCAGATTGGTCTTTTGTGCATGTTTCTTTTAAGAAACCTACTTACACAAGATTTGGTTGACTCCAGGAGTGCTCCTTTAATCTTATCCCATTGCTCTTCCACCCCCTCAGTCTAGTCTACACTTGCCAATCTTTCCCTAACTAGCCCCCACATCTTCCTAAAATCCACTAGTTTGAAGTTCAGAACTACTGTTTTTGAGGGGATCCTTTTTCCCCATTGCCAGTTTAAAATGCACAGTGTTGTGGACACTGGATCCCAGCAGTTCCCTGACAGTCACACCCCCACACTGACTCTGAATAGGTGAGCACTAACTTGAGTATGACATCCTGCTGTTAAGGACCCTTGACCAGTAAACAGTACTGAAATCTATCTAGCAGTGTCCGATTCCTGCTGCTCTTTGCTGCTGGTATATCCCAGTCCATGTCTAGCATCTTTAGGTCCCTTAACACGTGATCCCTTTTTGTGGCTCCCCTTCTGATTTCTTCCCCAACTCTCTGTGTTCCTCTTCTTTTAACCCTAGTGGTCTTAAGAGCACCCCTAATCTAACCCTCTTCCCAACAGCTGCTGTCAGCTCCATCCAGATTGATTTTACTTCCACCTCCTCCTCATTTGTTTACAGTTCCATCCTCTGTCACCTCAGTACCTTTCCTAATGTATAGCTCCACCCACAGGTACCCTTGCTCATGTCTCTCCCTTAAGTAAGGTATATACCTAAACTGTTAGATTTCAGTCATTGCTACCACTGGCTCAAATCTCTGTGATGGCTACAAAGTCAAACGTAGCCTCTGCCACCATTGCCTGCAGTTCACCGATCTTGTTTTGTTGTTTAAACTTCTTATTGTTAGGCAAATTAACCTCAATGCACCTATCTCACTCCCTGCCCTCCTACCTGATTCCCTCCTTGTGTCATCCACACCCTCCTCATCCCATCTGTCTACTTGAGTCCATTTGCTACCGTGTCCCTCACTCATCACCTTCACTTGCCCCTGCTACTGCTGGCATCCCTGGCCCTGTATCTTTTTCCAGGGGAGCCACTGCTGATGCACCACCACATCACCCATGCAAAGGTAACACTAATCTTCTGAAACTGCTCCAAATGGCATGTAGGACAATAGGCACGCAAGCTAGTGCTTGATGCCTAATTATGAAGTACTACTCCTAGTTTTAATTTCTAGTGTTTCTTTGCTGACCATAACAACCCCTCTGCTATGCTTAACTGGCTACTTGAAATCTCTGCTGTTTACCCAGCCACATATATAGTTGAGGCCCTAGCACCATAGGTGGTCTTCTGGTGTTTTTTTGTGTGTATATTTATGTGTGTGTATATTGGGGGATGAACATTCTGCCAGTCGTACTGAGCAGACTTTTGAATTCTTGTATTCCATGTAAAACATTCCATGTATTCAATGTTCAGAAAGAGAAATAAACAGAATGGGGACTTTAACTCAGTGGAAGGATGTAATTAAATTTGTATTTTTAAGAATTTTTTATCCCATTTGCAGTGACATGCTCGAGGGGATGTGGGTTGCGCTGTAATAATAATAAAAATAAAGGTAGATTGGTAGGCCAGTGCAGAATGCTGCAGAGGAGCTTCTGACTTCCATTCAGAAGTCAGAACATATTACCTCCTTGCTCTGTGTTCTGGGCTGGCTGCCTCTCAGGTGGCACACTGACTTCAGGGTATTACTATTAAAAAACAAAACAAACAAACAAGCTGTGCCCCAAGTGTTTCAGGGAGTGCTTGACCCCTTTACCCATCATGCTGGCCAGATCCTTGGGGCATTGGCTTCTGCAGGTGTCACCCTCCATTTTTACAGTTGGCTGGTCACTGGGCTTTTGTGTTGGCAGCCCCTGACATTTGGAAGTTACTTCCAGCTATGCTACAATACATTTCTCTGGCTCTGTTACCATTTTCAGAGTCAAACTGAGAGGGTGTTTGCTGAATTGAGCTTTTTCCCATCTCTAATGTTATATAAATTGTGACTGGTTTGTTGTTCCTTTTTTAGCTGGTTTTCCTAAGAGCTGCTCCCCTTTTTTGTATTGTTGTGTTCCCTGATTTCTGTGTTTGCCGGCTTTTGTAACTTTCAAAGTACACTGAGCTATGGAAGAGTGCTGTATAAAAAAATAAAACCTACTTACCTACCTACTGACCAACCTACATAACCCTTGGTGGTTGAAGGCACTTTACTTTCATCTTGTGTCTCACAACTCACCTGGGGTGCGTATTTAGTACAGCACAACCTATGCCCTATCATTTGCTACTGCTTACATACACACTGCCATGTTGGGGATTGTTGCTTAGCACAGAATACTCAATGTGGCCCTTTACGTACCCTGTGCATAAGCTTATGGTGCTTGTGTATGGTTGTCAATATTTTTAATCTTGGGCTCAAGGACAAGTTAAGATGACCATAAGAGTTTGAAGAACTGGAAAAATCTTTTCGCCCAAACAGTCCAGCTACCATTTATACTGATCTTAGTTCCACCTCCCTGCTCTGTCTGCCTTACTGCCCATCCATTTCTCTGTCTGTCTGTCTCTTTCAAAAAGAACTGTCTTAAGACTAAACTTGTGTTTTTGGTAGACTCCACGTTTCAAATACTGGTTTAAATGATGTTATTGTTCCATCTTTACTATCCTTTTTGTAAATTTACTGTTTCTGATTGGCACACTGGTGATGAGTACCATTTTAGAACTGTATGATATAGCTTATCCCCATAAACTGCAGAGTTCTATAGTAGATGCTGTGTCAATAATACAAATTCTTAATAATGAAACAGACTACCGCATACATTTACAAAATAGTACACCCCACCAGTGTGTCAATCAGGAAACCCAATAAGTTTACAAGAAGCCCAGTAAAGACTGAACAGTAACAGAATGAGATCCAACATATGAAAGTGGCTTCTACAGCAAAAAAAAAAAAAAAAAAAGAAAAGACTTACAGGTTCAATACAGTTCTCCTTTAACACATTTGTAGAGTTTTCTTCAAAGGCCTTCTCATGCAGCTTATTCTTCATGGAGGCAGTATAGTGCAGTGGGTTACGGCTCTGAGCTGCGGATTTGGAGATCTAGGTTTGAATCCCACAGCTGCCTAGGTACATACTGTGTGATTCAAAGCAAGTCACTTAACTTTCTTGTGCTCCCAGGTCACATCTGGAAACAAGCTTCGGCTTAATGTGCTATTCCTGGTTAAACAATGTTCCTTTTCCCTTATTAACTGTGGTTCAGAGCTCAGTGCTTATGTTACATACTGTAGCTGGATGCTGTAGGTTGTGTTTGGATACAGAGGCTAGACCAGTAAGTAGGATGAGGCTTGCAGGGTACTAGTAATGAAATGATTCATGCTTAGGTACTTTAGTATGGACACGAGCAAGCCAGTGATTATGGTATGTATGAACTGGATAATATATGCAAGGTGCTCAGGTGCTTGAACTGATGAGTCACTTGTTATGATTTGATGGTTTTGGCCTTTCTCTGTATCCCACCTGTAGGGAGGAAGCTTAGTCCAGTATTACGAGACCCCTCCTGGTGGAATAAGAGTGCCGCAGAAGGAGGAGGTGTCAGGGGAGGATGGTGGGTGAGTGTGACTCGCTCTAAGCAGGGTGGTGTGCTGCCTGCTGATTTAAATAGTGTGTGGGGGAGAAGCTCGTCCCCCACTTAACTGCAGGCATGGCCTTATATTTATTACTGTTGGAATGAAAAGGTTCTGTCTATTTTGCCCTCTTACTCCTATGTTTTGAATTCTAGATTTTGTCCTCCAATTTACCTCTCTCCTTCATGTAACTAACTCCATCCTCACTAACATGGATGAAAAACACATAACTGCTGCCATTTTCATTGACCTTGCTAAGGCTTTTTATTCTGTTTCCAACCCCCTTCTTCTAAAAAAACTCAACTCCACTGGTCTCTCTTCTGTGACCATCAACTGATTCAACCCTTACCTCTCCAGCCAGACTCAATGTGTCTTTACAGGCAGCACCCCTTCCCCCCACCTACCTAGGCCAATGTTCCCCATGGCCCCATTTTAGGCCTTGTCCTCTTCTCCAACTTTCTCAATGACCTTCCCACAATCTGTTCTCTCTCCAACATACATATGTATGTGGAAGATACTGTCCTTTATATCTCTGGTCCCTCTGCCCCAAAAGTCCAGTCTCAGCTACAGTGTGACTTCCACTCAGTCCTTTGATGATTTCATGACAATCACTTCAGAATCAATGCCAAGAAAACCATATTGATGTCCTTTGGAACCTCTCAAAGACTGGCCAAACTCTCCCTGTCCCTTTCTTTTACCACCCTAGATACAGTCCCCTCTTTTAAATACTTTGGCATCTAGCTAGACAATCAGCTAAACTTTCCACCCTATATAGACCATATTCACTCTAAACTCTGCCCAAGCTGAGGGCCCTGTACAGAAACAAATACTCTCTCTCTCTCTCTCTGTCAGTCTGCTATGAACTACTAACTAAAATGATTCTCCCTTTATTTCATTATGCCGACGTAGTATATGGAATTGCCTCTACTTCCTCACTAGCCAGACTGAACTCCCTTTACAATGCTTTCTGTTGCTTTGCACTCAGTGCTCCACCTTACACTCATCATTGTTCTCTCTATTCCTTCTTCTCCCTCATCTCTCTTCAACTCTGCCATCAGAACCATGCCACCCTCTTCATCTTGAAATTCTGGTTCAGGTCCCTCCCACACTCTTCTCTCTGCTCTCACCTTCCTCCCTATCCTCATACCCTCTCTGCTTCAGAGATGCCTGCACCTTCTCTCTTTCTCTTTTTCTCTCTCTCTCTCACTCGTCTTCCTGTTCTGGTCAATCAGCCTTCTCCCATCACCTTCCCTCTCTCTGGGACTCCCTCTCAACTTTCCTCAGGCAATCACCCTCCTTGCAATGCCTGAAACATGCATTCTCCCATTCAACCACCCTCCTTGCTCCTGCACCCCTTTAGCTCTTTACAACCCCCCAACACCATCCTTTCCTTCAACTGCATTGGTCAGCTCAACCCTTGGCTGCTCAAGCACTTGCTCTAGTTATCCCCCCATGTTATTCTCTTGTCTGTAAGCTCCCCCTCCCATTTGTCAATGCATAGTGCTGATATTTGGGCTATCTTGTATTAATGATCTACTTTTTTTTTTTACCGTGTCAATGTACTGGATCCTCTTGACAGAATGTTCCTCTTATATGTAAATGTTATTGTGATTATTCTATTACATATTTAAGTATTTTATGCTCCTTGTTTCCCTTTCCCCCTGGGTTGCACCTGGAAACGAGCCTTGGCTCAGTGTGCCTTTCCTGGTCACTAACTTTTAAATAAATAAATAATTTATGAATCCATTTACATTGTAAATGACTTGCATGAGCCAACTCCATAAAGTTTATCAAACCACTTTCGTAATGTTAGTGCCTTCTACTAGGTCATCTTAAAGACTCCTTTTTTTTCCCAGGGAGAATATACCTACTGTAACTTCTTCAGCCTTTGCTCATCACTTAGATTTGTTGTTATCATTTTACTTGTGCTCTCCCCAGGCATCTCCAGTCAGGTCATATAACATAGATTGATGCATGCCAAGGAGGATGCACTACTGCAGATATCAGTATAGTTCAATGTTTAATTTTGTTTTTATTCTGAACATTACAGCAATTGCCCTGTATACAGCAGGTCTACGCCAGTGCTTTGCCATCCATTTCCACTCCATCATCGCCTAATAGTTGTGTCTGATACCTCCTCCTTGGTGTGCCTCAATCTGTGTTGTGTGAGTTATAGAGCTAGCTGCTTCTTCAGATTGTGATGACTGCTCTTCACTGTAACACATACCCTAATGTGTGTTTTTGTGTCTCTGATGTAGCCATGGCAACTGTCCAGCCTGACACCCCCTTACCTTCACCTGCAACACCCTTGAGGTGGGAAGGGGTGGGGAGGGGTAGGGGCACTTCAGGATACAGAAATCTAGCACCCATGAGGGTGGAAAGCACAGCCTGAGAGTGCCTCCCATCATCCTGTGGCATGGCAATTTCTCCCCCTCACACTTGTTTAGGCACTATAGCTGCGCTGCTGCTGGGGTCAACAGATGACAATAATGGGTCAAGCCTGCCTGCCACCCTACCCTGGAGATGACAGCAGCTATGTAGATGCTACAGCAGATATATTGCTGTACCCTAGGTGATTACCCAGATGTGGTGTGAAATAACATAGATTCTGAGCCACTCCAGATGGGGCAGAAACAATAGGTCATATTTTATAATTTGGTATATGCTCCCCTGGACACCAGCACAGCCACCATTTGTCAGCCTGGCAAAAAAACAGCCCTACCCTATGCACTCTCTGTTACGTGTTTCTAAATCTCATAGCTTGTGCTCCACTGCAGGGCCTTTGGGGTGGGGGGGCTCTTAAGAAGCACCTTGATGGGTGAGCAGTCAACATTGCAGGACTGAGTACCCTGGTATCATCTGAATGCTGGGAATTTTACTCCTTGTTTTCCTCCCAGCTCCAGAATGCCACCTGATGCTCTAAACCTGAGTGGGCATGGCCATACCTCTGTGGAGTCTGACTTTATCATCCTCTCTTCTTGCCCATGCTAAAGGTTGCACTGCCACCTGTGGTCCTCAATGTGGCAGACATGCAGTGACTCATGCTAATCTCCCTCTACAGAGGAGGGGGGCATCCACTGGGGTGCTGGATCCTACTTCCCCAACCTGCTCTCCAGTGATCTGAGTTCATTCTTTAACCTGGATCTCTGGCATCTTGAGTTGTACTGCTGCTGTACCACTACACTGACAAGCCAGATGAGCATTTCATCTTATTATTTATATTTAGTCCCTCTGTGTATACAGCCTTGAATGTTGTTTTCCTTATTCACTGCCACCACACACTGTACTGAGTTTCAAGGATATTCCTCCCACAATAACCCATATCTTACCTTGTCAGAAAAGCATTAGTTACATAGATACAAAAATACATTGATGGTAAAGGACAGAAAAAGGCTATGAGTCAAATAAGCCTACCCAGTTGTTCCTGCATAGCTTAACTCAACACTTACAAAGCTTTCCCTACCACCTACTTTCCTTTTGTTTCTAATTACCCCCCTCGAAACTATCCCATTGAGTTTTGAACTTCATGAAAGTCCTGGCAATAATCACATTGCTGAGTACCTTGTTCCATCCACCCAGCACCCTCTGAGTGAAGAAATAGCTCCTGACATTCTTCATGAATTTTCCACCCAGTAGTTTGGGTTTATGCCCCCGGAAGCTGTGTTGCTTCTTAGCTTAAATAACTCTGAGGAGTCCTCCATATTATGTCATAGATATCTATTATATCCCTGCAATAATGTGTAGATTTCTATGAATTTACCCTCGTTTGCTCCTTTTTTTAACAAGTACAAGGTAAAACTGACCAATATTTCCAGATAGATCTTGTTTTGCTGTCCCTGCTCATTTTAATAGCTCTCTGTTGAGCAGTCTCTAACCTCTTCCAGTCTTCATCAGATACAGGATCCAAAACAGCATGTAGTACTCTGGGTGGGTTCTTAAAATGACCTGTATGATGGCAGTATCACCTGTTTGTGCAATGAGTGAAACCAAACCTGTTACTGGACACCCCAGCGTCCTATTAGCTTTCCCATGTGCTTTGTTGCACTGGGAAGACATTTTCAACTGTTATGATAACTCCTAGGTCCCTTTTCTCCTTTGAATGAGTTACTTTGACCTTACTAATGCAATATTCTAGCTGTAGATTTGTGTTTCTAATGTGCCTCACATTACATGTTTTGGTATTAAATTAGACCATTGCTCCAGCTTCACTGAATATGGTTTCTTGCTGCTGCATTGATACTCTTTTTGTTCTTCATTATCTATCTCTTCAGAGCTTGGTGCCATCAGTGAACAGACTCACTTTACCCTATAACCTCACCTTGGCTTTAGATAACCTTGCTAACCTCAGTGGGGTAACAGTAAGGCTTAGGGGGTAGTGATAAAGGCAGGAAGTAAGAGGGGGTGGGGTGAGAAGAGTGACAAGACATTGCACCTAGTGGGCCTTACCTGGTTATCAAAGAATAACAAAAAACAAAATAAACAAAAACCTTGTCTGGACAATAGGTTACTGGGTAGAGTAGGGTAAAACTGGGCAGACTGGATGGACCTATGGTCTTTTTCTGCCAACATAGTCTAAGTTCCTATGCTGTCTTTCTATGATGTCACAGAACTACATGGTAAAGAGTACTGGCCTCAGGAAAGACCCTTGTGGCATTCCACTGGTGACTTTCCCGACTATAGAGAATTTACTATTTAGGACCACTCTCTGGGCCTGATTCCAAAATGCATGGTGCAACTCATGGGCATAAGCAAGTTGCACTATATGGTGCTGCGCTGGGGACCCTGTACCCTATTCTAAGAGAGGCAGGGTCCCCGGCACCTACACCCGTGACTTGCGGCAGCTGCAGGCTAGTTCCAAGAGAATGGTGCACTGGACCTGGGTGCCACAAGTCATGGCATGCAATCAACTTCCCCCCTGAGCCCCCCTGCCCTGTAACTCACCCGAACTCACCTGGGGCATTGGGGGGCTGGCTAGTTGGCAATGGCAATTGGGGGGCATGTCAGAAATGGACCTGGGGTTCCCTGAATTCTGAGTGGGGTGGGAGGCATGACTGTGCAAGGGGGCATGCTGGGCACAGATATGTCATTTCCACAGTGCTGTGGGTGGGGGCATCCATCGATGTGTCAGGATGGATGCCCCTTAGACCACCTCCTAGCTAGTCAAACCCTGCTACAACATTGCCTCTTCTGGAATGGCGTAAGTGGGTTATGGCAGTCACGCTTCTGCAATAGGGTGCAGTTGCTGCTGTAACCCACCCTTGCACCATGCTGCTATGGGTTGTGGGTGTAGTGGGTGGGGTAGCTCACCTTTGGTGCAACACGCATACAGAACGGCGCAAGGCACCTTCTGAAATAACAACTTGCATTATGCCTGGCATAAGGTGCGATTTGCACCATGGAGTTTGGCGTAAATTGCCCTGTGCCAGGCGTAACCTGTCTTGGAATCTGGGCCCATGTGTCCTATCTGGCAACAAGTTACCAATCCACCTGGGAAGTCCCTACCCTAGTCCTGTTTCCCCATCTTTTGAATAAACCTCCTATGTGGCCCTGAATCAAAGGCATTACTGAAAGACCAGATACAGAATGGCAACTGACTGACCTCTGACCACCATCTGTGTCACTGAGCTGAGAAAGTGCATCAAGTTTGTTTGACATGATGTGTCCCTTGTGAACCCATGCTCATTCTGACCTGTTGAGCTGTTATCCTCTAAGAAGTCAACTACTGTATTGTTCCTTTATGATTGACTCCAGCATCTTTCCCACTATTGACGTCAGGCTCACTGTCCTGTAATTCTCTTGGATTTGAGTAACACATTAGACACCCTCTAGTCCTCTGACACCTCCCCTACAGCCAGTGATGCATTAAATAGGTCTTCTAAGGGGGCTTCCAGAGGCTGGTACATCTCCTTTAGTACCCTCCAGTTTAGCCCATCTGACCATGATGATTTTGTTTATGTTAATGTCCTGCCGACCTTTCAGTACTCTCTCCCTAGTTACCTACCCTATCTCCAGTCAGTTGCTATCAATACCGTTGATCTATTATTGTTATCAAGGACTGGATCTGAACTTTTTACTGTCACCATGGAACTGAGGTATTTTATTTAACAATATTGCCTTATTTTTATTGTTTCTGAGGCTTGTTTTTTCTTTCTATAATCTGTTTGCTATTCTTTATCATTTTCCCTTATGTGCTATATCTAGGAAAATGTTTTTGTTTTGTACCCCATCACTATTCTTATTTTCATGTTTGCTTTTGCCCATCTCATTCTGTCTTTGCTTTTTTTTTTTTTAACTTAGCTTTGTAAACAGCCCTGTTTGGTCACATTTTGGTCCCTCTCGTATAATATAAAAGCTTTCTTTTTTCCCGTATTGCCATTCTTATTTGCCTTTTTAGCAAAAGTACCTTCCTTTGTTTCTTGGTCTTTATAACAGAGTTCATGCAAGCTTGGGTGCCCCACCACCACCACACTTATAGCCCTTTTCTCACTGACCACTTTTTCTTACCCCTGTATTTTGTGTAGGTCCTCCAGCTGTTCTTCTACTATTGACTTTATTTTGCAGTATCAGGTTTCCTAAAGTCAGGGACCACAGTGCTGAAATTCAGCCAAGCACAATGTTGAACTTAATGGTAGTCACTCTGTGTTATTAGATCCTTTGTCATCTCTCAGACAGAAGACATTGATAGGGAACTAGTACAGTAGATAAGGAAGGTCAGTGGGAAGGGAGACACCATGATTGTGGGGGACTTCAATCTGCGAGGGGTAGAGTGGAGCACCCCAGCCACCTCGAGCACCAGGGAACAGGTCATCCTGGATGCTGTCCCAGAACAGCTTCCTGGTCCAGTTGGTTAAGGAGCCAACCAGGGAAGGTAACATTCTAGACCTCATACTAATCAATGGGGATCTTGTCAGGGAATTGAGGGTGGAGGCCTCATTGGTGGGGAGTGACCACCACATAGTGTGGTTCTCCCTTAGCATGGGGAAGCAGGCAGCCAAGACCAGGCTAAAGGTGCTAGACTTCAAGCAGGCTGACTTTGTCAGGATGAAGGTCATGCTGTCGGAGCACCTAACCAGTATTGGCCCACACATGGATGCTAACCAGAGGTGGGAAGTAATCAAACACAGGCTAGCAGAGGCCACTAGCTTGTGCACAAAGATTCAGAGCAAAAATGCCAGGGCCAGGAAGCTGAGCTGGATCAACAGGGAGGTGTTGGCAAAGGTGAAGGAAAAAAGAACAACCTTCAGGAAATGGTGGCGATCCAAATGGGGAAGGATAAGGAGGAGTATCAGAAGAGATCTAGGGAGGTGAGCAGAGCAGTCATAGCAGCCAAGGATTCAAGGGAGCTAAGGCTGGCAAAGGGTATTAGGGAGGGGGACAACGAGTTCTTCAAATATATAAGGGAGAGAAGGAGCTGCAAAGACCAAATAGTAAGAATAAAGAAGGGTGATGGGTGGGCAGAAAAGGGGGATGAGCAATCAGAAGTGCTCAATGAATACTTCTGCTCTGTGTTTACCAGGGAGAAGCAAGGGTCAATGCCACAGGTGGTGGGCAGGGTGGGCACAGGATGGGTGGATTTAACAGAAGGGGAGATCCCGGTCAGCAGGGTGTTGAAAGGCCTAAGAACCCAGTGGCTTGATAAGGCACCCAGACCAGATGACATACACCCCAGGGTTCTGAAGGAGTTGTCAGAGGTCCTGGCAGAACCACTTGTGGACCTGTTCAGTTCCTCTCTGGGAACTGGATATGTGCCACAGGACTGGAAGATGGCACATGTGGTACCGCTCCGCAAAAGTGAACACAAGGATGAACCAGACAACTATAGACCAGTCTGTCTAATGTCCATTGTGGGGGAACTGATGGAGACTATACTGAAAGAAAGGTTAGTAACCTTTCTGGAGATGCACAGACTCCAGGATGACAGCCAGCATGGGTTTATCTCAGACAGATCCTGCCAGACAAACCTGATTGACTTTTATGATTGGTTGACCAGGGCACTAGACAGGGGTCAAACAGTGGATGTCCTGTACCTGGACTTCAGTAAGGCCTTTGATTCCATACCACATGGGAGGCTGCTTAGCAAATTGAGTTACCAGGGAGTAGGGGAGAAATTGGTGGACTGGGTAAAAATCTGACTCTAGGAAGGCAGCAGAGAGTGGTGGTGGTGGGAGGGGAACTTTCAACTCAAAGAGATGTAACCAGTGGAGTGCCACAGGGCTCGGTACTGGGTCCAGTGTTGTTTAACATATTTATAGCTGACATCTCCCATGGCATTAAGAACAAAGTCAGCCTTTTTGCAGATGACACAGAGATGGGGCAGTG
The DNA here is from genome assembly GCA_016271365.2 of Neoceratodus forsteri. Classification (NCBI taxonomy): domain Eukaryota; kingdom Metazoa; phylum Chordata; order Ceratodontiformes; family Ceratodontidae; genus Neoceratodus; species Neoceratodus forsteri. Next base: position 757,428,742 of record CM057454.1, read on the forward strand.
GTGGATGATGCAGATGGTTGGAAAGGACTGCGGGGGAATCTAGCAGAACTTGAGCAATGGTCAGAAACATGACAGCTGGGGTTTAATGCAAAGAAGTGCAAAGTCATGCACTTGGGAACAAGAAACCCAAGGAATGCTTATTGGTTGGGAGTGGGGACTACAGTTGTCCACTACAGAGGAGGAAAAAGATCTGGGAGTGCTTAGAACATGGAAAATAAACCACTCAGCACAGTGTAGAAAAGCAGCAAACAAAGCTAACAAGATGCTGGGGTGTATAGCAAGAGGAATCACCTCCAGGTGAGGAGAGGTCATCCTGCTACTGTACAGATCATTAGTGAAGCCACACCTGGAGTACTGCATGCAGTACTGGTGCCCCTTGTCACAAACCCACTCAGCAGGTCAGGCCGTCTATTCTCAAAGTACCAACCTCTGAGAGCAGTCTTGTGAACAGTGTAACAAACAAGGTAACCCTCTTGTCTGTTTTGTGAGTTCGGATCAACCTTTGGTCTCAAGTTCTGGAGGGATTCAAACTGTTAACCTCTTGTTAGCATACCCAATGCACAGGCTCAGAAATATCTGTCTTCGGGGGTCAGATATCTTTGCCTAGGGGCACCTAACCAGGTGTACAGAGATGAACCCTTTTAAAACTTTAATAAAGACCTCAGGTTTAAAACACTTCTCTTTCCACTTTGGTATCACCATTTAAGCTTATGTCTATTGTATGCTATAACCATGTACTATACTTACAAATAAAAAAGAAGTCAAAGACAGACCAAGTAAGTTCTAAAAAGAATTTTACTATAATAGATAAGAATATGTAAAACACAACAATACAGAACTGTTACATCACAAGACGTACAAATCTATTAAAAGAACAAGGTTTTAAATAGTGCAATTCCTACTACAGTACTTAGTCTCTAAATACTTGCTTAAAAGTTCTCCCAAGATGTTTCGTTGTCAGAGTCTAAGTAAAAATGTATATCTGTGAAGTAAAACAGACTAAATTAAATGCTGGCTTTTACCCCACCTCTTTTCAGGAGGTCACCTAGCTCCTCCCTGTCAGGATATATGAAAATATATATCTTATACAAAAGTATTACATTCTGCAACTTCAGCATAATTCATGTCCTTCAAATGACACTTCTTTTGATCTCATAATAAGCTTCCCACTTCCAGGACAGGAAAGCATCTTTATGATTTCGCACTTCTATGTAATAACCTGGGTTTTCCTTCCAACGTCATAAAATGGATATGTTACAGCAACTATGGTTGCAATTAACTCAGACCAACAGGATCCTTAATTAAGGCCTTACATGTAACACATGGTCTATAAAAACTGAATGTGTGTGAACTCACATGCTGTCAGCATTTTTCTTATGGCTTTCATCTTTTAGCTAAAATCTGGGGGAGGATGGGTGAGGTCATTCTGAGAGCATCAGATTTTCAGCAGAGACAGTCAGTAATACATTTTATGCTAATAAAAATGAAACAGCACTCAGAACTGGCTGTCTACGTCACACTCCTCCCCAGCTAGACTGAATTTGGGGGATCTATCCCCTACATGGGATGAGCTTCCCAAATCAGTTCACTCCTCATAGACCCTAGACAGTCCATCTGAGTTCTGATTCTTTGCTCCAGCCCTATGTACAATTTTTAGATCATACCCTTGTAAAGCAAGACTCCATCTTAGTAGTCTGCTATTGTTTTTCCCCATCTGCATCAGTCAAACTATGGGATTGTGGTCAGTCTGCACCACAAAATGCTACCCATACAAGTATGGTTCTAACTCCTTTAGGGCCCACACTATGCCAAGGCATTCTTTTTCCACCGTGGAATATGCTTGCTCCCTGGGAAGAAGCTTCCTGCTCAGGTACACTACTGGGTGATATGTCCCTTGGCTGGATGTCTGGCTCAGTACCGCCCCAATACCCACATCTGAGGCATCCATCTAAACTATAAAGGTTTTGCTATAGTCAGGACTTGTCAAAACAGGAGCACTGCACAGTGCCTCCTTCAATCTGGTAAAGGCTTACTCACAGGCTGGGCCCCAGGTAATTTTCTTTGGTATCTTTTTCTTTGTCATATCATATAGGGGAGCAGCCAGGGCACTGCAATTGGGTACAAATTTCCTTTAGTACCCTGCTGTCCCTAGAAAGCTCCTGACCTGCTTCTGGGTTTCTGGTCTGGGCCATGCCTGGATCACCTCTGTCTTTATTTGGTTAGGATGGAGCTGTCCTCAGCCTACCACATGCCAGAGGTATGCCACTTCTCCCATGGCCACCTGGCACTTCTCAGCTTTGACAGTGAGCCCGGCCCTCTGTATCCTGACCAGCACTTCCCTAAGGTGGGATAGGTGTTCCTCCCAGCTGGTACTAAAGATGGTAATGTCATCCAGGTACACCACAGCGTACTCCTCAGCACCATTTAACACCTGGTTCACCAACCTTTGGAAAGCGGCTGGGGTGTTCTTCATTCGGAAAGGCATTACTTTAAACTCAAATAAGCCTATTGGAGTGATGAAGGCCGACCTCTCCCTAGCTCTGTCTGTCAACTCTACCTGCCAATACCCCTTTGTCAGGTCAATGGTCATAAGGAAGGTTGCTCCTCCCAACTTGTCCAGGAGTTCATCCATCCAGGGTATCGGATGGGTGTCGGACTTTGTGACTGCATTCAGTCCACGATAGTCCACACAGAAATGAGTTGAGCCATCTGGCTTGGGCACAAGGACTACGGGTGAGGCCCAGGGGCTGTGGGATCTCTGGATTACCCCTAAATCCAGCATCTCCTCCACTTTCCTCCTAATGTCCTTTTGGACAGCCTCTGAAACCCGATATGCTGTCCGCCGTATGGGTGTCTGTGTCCATGTCTCCACATCGTGTGTCGCTAAGGGGGTTAGTCCAGGCTTAGCACTAAACAAGCGGGCAAAGTCTGCTAAAACCTCCCTTACTTTCTGGACCTGGTCCGGGGCCAGCTGGGGAGACAATTTTACTGCCTCCACAGAGGACTCCCGCTTACTGTCTTCCAGTAAGTCCAGAAGTGGGTCTCCTTCATCCATCCCTTCCCCATGACTACACATTGCAAACACCAAGTCAGCCCTATTTGCATATGGCTTCATCATGTTGACATGGTACATCCTTTCAGTTTGTCTTCTGTCAGGTAACTCCACAATGTTCACGTCATTTACCTTTCTAACCACTTTGTACGATCCTGCCCACTCAGCTTGCAGCTTGTCTTTCTGGACTGGAATAAGAACCATGACTTTCTGACCCACCATGTATGAGTGAGCTCTGGCTCTGCAGTCATATCGCACTTTTTGTTTCATTGGGCAGCTGCCATGTTGCTCTGGGCTGTCCCCATAAGCTCCTTCAGCCTTTCCCTAAACCTAAGGACATAATCCACAAGGGGAGTTCCCTGGGTGGCGTGCTTGCCTTCCCAGTCCTCCCGGATCATCTAGGGGCCCACATATCTGGCATCCATACAAGAGTTAGAAGGGGGAAAATCCTGTTGACTCTTGGGGCACCTCCCTGTGTGCAAACAACAGGTGCGGAAGGTATTTCTCCCAGTCCCTCCCATGCTGTTCAGCAAATGCCTGGAACATTGACTTTAGGGTACCATTGAATCGTTCCACAAGTCCGTTGGCTTGTGGGTGATACAGTGTTGTGCATCTCTGCACCACCCCACACTTCTCCCATAAACATTTAATCAGATCTGACATGAAGGAACCCCCTCGATCAGTGATTACCTCCTGCAGAAACCCAACACAGGAGAAAATCCCAAGTAAGGCATCTGCCACTTTGTTTGTCCTCAGAGAGGATAGGGTGACTGCCTCTGGGTACTGGGTGGCATAATCCACCACAGTCAGGATGAATCTCTTCCCTGAGGAGCTGGGGGCATTTAAAGGCCACACAATATCCATTCCCACCCTCTGGAATGGCTCCTCCACTATGGGCAAGGGGATCAGGGCGGCTTGGGTTTTCTTGCCTGCCTTCCCTATTTCATGACACCGGTGACAAGACCTGCAATAATCCTTCACCTGCTGGGTGAAGTTAGGCCAGTAGAAATTCTGGGCCAACCACTGCATAGTGCGCACGATTCCCAGATGACCAGACAAGGGAATATCATGTGCAATTTTGAGCAACTGCTCACGATACCCTTGGGGAATGACCAGCTGCCTGCCTAGCATCCCTCCCTCTGCCTGTACTGCCTGTGTATATATAAGTCCATTTCCCCAATGAACCTTATGCCTGCCATCATTTCCCTGTGTGCCCTCCAAGTCTGCCCAAGCCCTCAGCTTCTCTAAACTAGGGTCACTCCTCTGAGCAGCTGCAAACCCCTCACACAGTCCCAAGGCATGGGGCACGTCCCCTTCAGTCACTAAACTAGGGTCCCTAGCACCAGCATCAGGGCCCTCAGGATCACTGTCAATCCCAGCCCTCTGACAACAGGTCATCCCTCCCTCTTCGGAGTAACCTTCTGTAGCTGTGTGGTCACTTTCTACTGGGGAAATTTCTGCCCCCTCTCTATCAGTCTCCATATCAGGAGACACAGGCTGGGGAACCAGCCTCTCAGTGGTTTCCACACTGGTTCCTGTGGGGTTCAGGGAACTACTATTTTCCCTTGCCGCTTGGCTATGGGTAACTGCATATACCATCCCCTGCTGGAGATTGTAACCCTGGATCACATCCACTGCTAATGTGTTGGCTACAGCCACCTGTTGCACAGTTCCCCTGTTTAACCCCAGTCCAGGAGAACACTAGTGAGTGGCAATGTTCACCAGTAAACCCTTGTACAGTTACATATTTACTGGGTATAAGCTGACCAGGCTGTACCAGCTCCTCCTTTACCAATGTCAGGGATGCCCCGTGTCCCTTAACCCCTGTGTCTGTACACCATTTATTATGACTGGGTGCATGTGTTCCCTCATGTTCACTGGCATGCCCTCAGGGACACACAAGTAACACACTTATTTTCTAGCACCCTGTTGTGTATTTTGGCTCGCCTTTTTGGGGCACTGTCTGGCAATATGCCCAGTTTCCTTACACAGCCAACATGCATTTCTTACTTCAGATAAATCTTTTCATTGAAACCTGGGGCTAACTAGTTTTGGTGGAGGCAGTGAGGGTTTTAGCTGCCCTGAAGGCACACTTTTCTCTTTCTGTGCTGCCACACCTGCCCCATTCACTCTCAGAGCAGGTCTGCTTTTGGCATAGTGGTCTGAGAGTTCAGCAGCCTCTTGCACTGTTTTTGGATCTTGGTCCTCTAGCCAGGTTTTTAGCTCTGCTGGGCATGCTCAATAAAACTGTTCTAATAAAATCACATTTTTAATTTTATCAACAGAGGTTGCCTCAATTCCTTCCCACCAATGTTTTAAAAACTGACGTTGTTTCGTGGCTAGCTCCTCATAGCTCATATCAGGGGTTCTCCTGAGCTTACAGAATTTAGCTCTGTATGATTCAGCAGTTAATTCAAACTTTTTTAACAGTGCAGCTTTTAACTTGCTGTAATCGTCACTGTCCTCATTGTTCATTTGACCCAATGCACCCCGAGCTTTCCCGATAAGTAACGGAGATAGCTAGAAGCTCCAGGACTCTCTAGAAATTTTAGCCTGAATACAAACTTTTTCAAAAGAATTTAAAAAGGCATCCATGTCCCCTCCTTCCTTAAACTCAGCTGTTAATTTGTAGTTCAATTGTAACCCAGTACTGCAGTCCCAGTTAAACCCAAGCCACTTACCTGCTCTGGTGCCGATGGTCAGAGTTGTAGCTTCTCCAGTTTGTGTTGCCACTGGCGCTCCTCTCTCCTCTCCTCTGCCTCTCTGCATTCTCACTCTCTCTTCTCCTCTGCAGCTCGCTGGCACTTAAGCTCCTCATGGTCTGCCTCCCTCTGTTGTCGCTCTGCCTCCAGTTCCATCCTGCACAACTCAATTTGCAGTTTGAGTACCTCTGGATTCAGGATACTGGTGACCATTCCCTGCTGCTGTGGCCCTTCACTGACAGTGGCCCTGCTGTCCTTTTCAGTCACGGTCGGTGACTCACTTCTCTGGGTAACTGCTACCATCAGGGCATCTATGAGGTTCTGCTTTTTGGCTGTCACATCGAATGGGACTCCCCTGTCCCCGCACAACTGCTTCAAATAATCTACAGTGTGCCTGCTGTAGTCGGAAGCCATTTTCTTCTTCCCTCAATATTGCTACTCTGACTTGCACTTTAGAAAAAAAATAAAATGGGTAGGAACTAGACTGTACACCAAGTGATATACAGTTCTATTTCCTTTTTAAAATAAAACTCTGCCTTTTTTCTTTCTTTGCAAGAGAGCTTACGGTCTCAGCTGACACAGAACAATAAAGCTTGTGATACCAAATTAATGCACTGCTGCCAACCAATCTGTCACAAACCCACTCAGCAGGTCAGGCCCTCCACTCCCAAAGTGCCAACCTCTGAGCACAGTCTTGTGAACAGGGTAACAGACAAGATAACCCTCTTGTCTGTTTTTGTGACTTCGGATCAACCTTTGGTCTCAAGTTCTGGAGGGATTGAAACTGTTAACCTCTTGTTAGCATACCCAATGCACAGGATCAGATATATCTGTCTTTGGGGGGCCAGATATCTTTGCCTATGGGCACCTAACCAGGTATACAGAGATGAACCCTTTTAAAATTTTAATAAAGACCTCTGATTTAAAACGCTTCTCTTTCCAGTTTGGTATCACCATTCAAGCTTATGTCTATTGTCTGCTATAACCATGAACTTTTCTTACAAATAAAAAAAGAAGTCAAAGACAGACCAAGTAAGTTCTAAAATGTATTTTACTATAATAGATAAGAATATGTAAAACACAACAATACAGAACTGTTATATCACAAGACATACAAATCTATTAAAAGAACAAGGTTTTAAACAGTACAATTCCTACTACAGTACTTAGTCTCTAAATACTTGCTTAAAAGTTCTCCCAAGATGTTTCGTGGTCAGAGTCTAGGTAAAAATGTGTATCTGTGAAGTAAAACAGACTAAATTAAATGCTGGCTTTTACCCCACCACTTTTCAGGAGGTCACCTAGCTCGTCCCTGTCAGGATATATGAAAATATATATCTTATACAAAATTATTACATTCTGTAACTTCAGCAATAATTCATGTCCTTTAAATAACACTTCTTTTGATCTCATAATAAGCTTCCCACTTCCAGGGCAGAAAAGCATCTTTATGATTTCGCATTTCTATGTAATAACCTGGGTTTTCCTTACAACATCATAAAATGGATAGGTTATAGCAACTATGGTTGCAATGAACTCAGACCAACAGGATCCTTAATTAAGGCCTTACATGTAACACATGGTCTCTAAAAACTGAGTGTGTGTGAACTCACGTGCTGTCAGCATTTTTCTTATGGCTTTCATCTTTTAGCTAAAATCTGGGGGGGGGTGAGTGAGGTCATTATAAGAGCATCAGATTTTCAACAGAGACAATCAGTAATATATTTTATATAAATAAAAATGGTACAGCACTTAGAAGTGGCTGTCTACGTCACACTCCAACTTGAAGAAAGATGTCAAATTACTAGAAGGGGTTCAACGCAAAGCAATCAAAATGATCCTCGGGCTGGAGGACAAATCCTACAAGGATAGACTGAAGATACTCAGCATGCACTCCCTGGAGGATTGGAGGGATAGGGAGGACATGATTGAAACCTTCAAATATATGAAGGGCATAAATAAGGCTGGCACAGGTGGCATTCATAAGCACAGGGAGTGGAGGTACACTAGGGGGCACAGTCTGAAGTTGGAGGGAGGTAGATTCAGGAGGGAAATGAGAAGGCATTAGTTTATGGAAACAGTGGTGACAGGATGGAATGCTCTGCCAGGGGAGGTGGTGTCCTTAACATCAGTAGGCAGTTTTAAGAGGGGGTGGGACAGGGTCAAGGTGAAGTTCACAGAGAGGGCAGAGGAGGAGGTGGTATCAGCAAGCAGGGGCATAATGTCAAAGGAACAGGTAGGGGAGGGAGGCAGGCACAGCTGCAGTATAATGGTCTGTTAGCTGTACAATTGAGCAGACTTGATAGACCATATGGCCTGTATCTGCTGGCATTTTGCGTATGTCTGTATGTATGCTCATATTATGACATTTTTCATTATATCCTAGTGGAACATCACCAGGTCTAAAATAGCCTCACCTCTTTTTTTATCACTACGCTATTTCGCTATTTTTCCTCCTTGCAACCACAGTCCTGCTATTCATCCAGCCTCTGCTCCTACCTTCACCTCTGACCCCGAAGCCGACATGCCCAGCTGGCATATGCAGCTATGACTGTTGAGAGGGGCTCCTCCTTCAGCCCCCGCACCCGGCGAGGATCCACTACAGGCACACGCCTAATTCAGGCATCGTCGGCCAGTGAAGTGAGTGGCCATCAAGCTGCCACGGACCATGCTGCTTTCCCCTTTTTCTCCCAAAATGAGCATGGACATGCAATGATGTCCGCACACTACGTGCAAACATCTGCCATGCCCCCCCCCACTGAGCACCTACGCAGCTGCAGTTCTTCTGGGCGCCCCAGGGACTGCCAGAGCGTGGCGTGCACCCACCCCCTTTCCCCAGGACAAGGAGAGCTGTCATCGGACGCTCAATCCTAGTACTTCCCTGCCGACCCCGAGGACCTGGGCTCATTCCCGAACCCGAGTTGCCAGTGTGGAATGAGGTGTGGCGTCCAACGCCTCAACCCTCAGTGCCACCGGGTCGGCATAAAAATAGCCTCACCTCTGGTTGATTGTTGCACCCACTGTGTGAGGATGTTGTCCTGAATTATTTGTAGTAACTTATACATTTCTGACTTATTGCTGCAGGAGTATTCCAGTCTATGTCTGGGAGGCTGAACTCCCCTAAAAGCACTATTTCAACCTGGCTAGCTGCTGCCCTGATTTCATTTCCATCCTTGTCATTGCCTGTTTCCTGATTTGGTGAACTACTGTATATGCTACTCCTATCCTATATTTTACCCCATTCTCTGTTAACTGGAGCCATAGTGATCAACCCCTTCCCCCCTGAGATCGACCTGTCCTTTGAAACCCATATGTCTTCTTTTATATACATTGCCACTACCATTCCCTAGATACTTTCCCTGTCCTTTCCAAAAGGAGTATAGCCAGAACATTTAGGCCCCAGCAGTTGTTTTGAACCACCCATGTTTCCATTATTGCTATCCAGATCGTCCACAGCTATCGCAGCATGTAGTGCATGCATTTTATTGTCTAAGCTTCTTGTGTTAGTGTACATGACCTTCTAACTGCCCTTAATCCAGCCTCTCATCTTACTGTACCTTATTGAATACTGACCTCCTACTATTGCCACAATGACCCACAAGGACCCTGATCTGTTTTCCTTCTGTTCATATGGCCTATGTGTGATGGGAGAGACACAACATGGCTCTGCTTGTGTGTCTCTGTGCTCCTTTTCCTTATTTGTTTCTCTCCCCTGCTGCCCCTTGTCTAGTATAAAATCCAAATATTGCAGCTGCAACATCCAACTACTGCTCTAAAGCAGTGTTTTCCCACCATCTTAGATAAAATTCATGACTGGGAAGGTCTTAGATGCACACCATCCTTAGGGGACAGCTTTTTATCTTTCCAAAAGGCTCCCCAGTCCTCAGAAAAGTAGAAGCCCTCCTCATCACTGTTCCTTTAGCCCTATGCTAAATACTATGATTTATTAACTCTGCTCTGCCCTGCACAAGGCACTGGCAATGCCTTCAAGAAGGCTACACTATCTGTCATAGATCTCAGCCATCTTCCCAGTTCCAAGAACCAGATCTTTATCTTCCTTAACACTGGGTTTTGCCATGTCATTTGTACCTAGAGGTAACACAAGTTTTCTGACCTCCCTGCTAAGCAGCCTCTCCAGTGGGGGTGTTACCTTTTCTGCAGACGCCACTGGGGAAGCAGCACCAATCTCTCCACCCACCCTTAATGGCACACTATCCTTTCTGTTACTCTAACTGTGGAGTAACCTACTACTATGACATGCTTATTGCTCTCCCTAGTGCATATTGACCTCCTCCCCACTTACTTGTCAGGGCTGACTGGAACCTAAGCCTCAGGGGTAACAACACCTGCATCTGTACTGGAACAGTTGTCCTGAACTGATTTAGCAGTGGCACAAAAGAAAATATTGTTTTTACCCCATGGTCTTCCTATGCTGTGTTACTCCTCCTCTTCCTCACCACCAGCATCCCACACTGCAGTCCAACCACCTGTGAATGCTGTGGTGTATGAGAATGCAGTTCCTTTAGGGCCTCATGCTAAGTTGCCCCTCAGGTACTGCAGTTCAGCCTTGAAGGCAACTAGCTCTGTACTGAAGACCAGGAATCTCCTAAATAGTGGGCATCCACCAGCCTCCTACAAATCCTTCTGTAAAGTTGATTAAACACAACCCCTACAGCTGACCAGCTGACCCTGTCCTTGTCCCCATCCCTGTCCCCAGCCACCTCCGTGTACTGCCTGTGCATACAGTACAAGAGCATGTTTGGTGCTTGAGTTAGTGTAAAACACAGTGTGAGTCCTGTAAAATTTCATGCTTCTGTCTCTCTTCTTCCTTAAGTCCGTCTTCACACATACGTCCATACACTTACATTTGTGGCACCAACATGTGGCCCTGCATGACTCTTAGTTCACTGATTAAACTCTAAATCTGAGTCCAATCACCAGTAATTTTTTTGTTGGTATCGTTACTTGTATACTATAGTTTTACTTGAAGTGCCAACACTCAGGGTTACTTTTGTTCTAGGTAAAACAAAGTGTTTAAATAAGATCTAATTTTTGGGGAAATTCTCACTAATAAAATATCTTTCCCCAAAGGTTTTATTTTGGTAAGACAAGAGTGATGCACAAGATAGTTATATCCAGTCTTGCTGCATAAGTACGTCCTATGGGCAAGAAAGTTTGGGACGATTAGTTTTCCTGGGAGTTGTTCATTAATACCTTTTCTTTGGCTTGCCCAGCTCCAAAAAACAGACTATGATAATTAGAACATAAGGAGCTAAACAGTGCCATGATAAGCTTTATTCTTAAAAAAAAAAAAAAAGCAAATAATTTTAACTAGGTATAAAATGAACAAAGTAAATATTGCATCTTTTCACTTTCTGCTATAACATTTTTTCTAGGTACTTGGGAATAACACGACCTTTAACATATCCAGCAAGACAAAATGGAAGTCTCATGGCAAAGATGGTGTTCATAGTTTGGCTTCTGTCTGCTTCAATAACAATTCCTCCATTGTTTGGCTGGGCAAAAAATGTCACTGTCGAAAGAGTGTGCTTGATAAGTCAAGACTTTGGATACACAGTTTACTCAACTGGAGTGGCCTTTTACATCCCAATGACAGTGATGTTGATAATGTACTATAGGATCTACAAAGCTGCAAAGATAAGTGCTGAAAAGCACAAGTTCATGAGCATACCCAAGCACTATGATCAAGATGGGGTTTACAGTATGGAAGAAGGCATCAGAGGCCATCACAGTTCTAGGAGGGAGAGGGCAGCAGAGGAATGTGCCACCTTGTCTAAGCTTTTAAAGCATGACAAGAAGAATATCTCAATCTTCAAGAGGGAGCAGAAGGCAGCACGAACACTGGGGATAATTGTTGGTGCGTTTACCTTCTGTTGGTTGCCCTTCTTTGCATTGTCTGCTGCCCGTCCCTTCATCTGTGGCATCCATTGTAGCTGCATGCCCTTGAGGCTGGAAAGGACCTTGTTGTGGTTGGGGTATGCCAATTCTCTTATCAACCCTCTGATTTATGCCTTTTTTAATAGAGATCTAAGAACTACCTTTTGGAACCTTCTCCGGTGTAAATACAGGAATATCAACCGGAGGTTGTCAGCAGCTAGCATGCATGAAGCCTTGAAAGTCACAGAGAGACATGAATGTATACTATAAATCTATAGAAATCATTTTTTAATGAAGGTAAAAAATCAATTATACTTAGTGCCATGAACAGAAAATATCTACCATATATACTCATCTATATGTCACCCTCACATAGAATATAAGCCAACCCCCACTTAATCTTGTCAATTTTAGCAAACGTATAGACATAATTTGTTTCCCAAGTTGGATGTCAAAATCTGTTCTCAGAACAACATCAGACACAGAATCTTTTTTTTTTGTGTGTGTGTGTGTCCAAAAGCTGACATAAAATCAGGCTACAAAGTTGAAAAATGGTTAACTACTGTAAACCTCACAGGCAGGTCATCATCAAACATAAGCTGTTGGTCAGTTGCCACTGTCAGTGGCTCAGTAGGTAGCACACTCGCCTAAGACACCAGGAGATCAGAAGGCCGTGGGTTCTATCCCCACACCAGGCACTTGGATTAATATCCAAATACTGACACTGCAGTGCAGCATGAGGGAGATGTTGCACTCATGAGGTGCTGCCTTTTGGATGAGATGTTAAACAGAGCTTTCATCTGCCTGCTCTGGTGTAAGTTCAGGTGGATGTTAAAGAGCCTATGGCACTTCTTGAAAAAAGTAGGGGATTTTCCCCAGTGTCCTGGCCAAATTTCCCCCCCCATTCACTAAAAATGCCACCAACAGCTTAATCTGGTTCAGTTTCAGTTGGTTACCATCTGTATCCCCCCTCCCCCCAGTCGCCCCTGAAAAAGGGACTTCTAGTCTCAGTGGGCCTACTGGGTCACCAAGATTCAATAAATAAAATAAATAAGTTGAGTTCCCCTTCTTTGGTGCCTGTTTTCAGCACTAAAAATGTGACTTATGCATGAATATATACAGTACAGTCTGCTCCCTTGATGGATGCTGTTTATTTTTAAATCTATTTAGACAGATGGTACTTTCTCAGAAAGACTGCTGCCATTTGGCTGATTTAAATAATATAGTACTTAAAAATATACAGATGTAATAATTGTAGCAGTTAAATTGGATCTTCAGTTACATGTAAAACTTCAGAAATACAATTGATATCAGAATACATTTTTTTAGAGTCACATGGCTTTATTAGACTCACAAAGCCTTGGGACTACAGCCTTCAAATTCATAATACTTCAAGCAAAGCTATAGTAGTTTGCTAGAATAATGGAATCTTAAAAAGAAACAGAGATAAGGTACAGTATTACTAAGAAACCAAATGGCATTGCTAAAATGTCAAGTAAGATTGATACAGCTACAAGATTTTACTGTACGTTTTTCACAGTTAAGTGATATGTTTTCATGCTTAGTGACAATGTAATTGACACTTAAGGCACATGTTACAAATGTCAAGCCAAGAAAAATGTTACAATTCACTGGTAGCTTTAGTTCAGTGAGCTGTATTGCAGCATCATGTAAATTACTCTGATATATGCTTTCAAAAATATAACCATGTGTTGAGCTTTTTTAATAAAACGATTTTAGCCTTCTTCAGAAGTAGACATTTTCACATTTTTCATATGTCTGAAAAGAAAAGCACAATGGCTTATCAAGCGAGCCTGGGAGGCAAATCACATCCACTTCAGTTCATTGGTAATTTTGCATTTACAACATGATTATAAGGAGAAAGAAACTCTCTATGAAACACATGAAGGAAAACAAAATATTCTGAGATCTTGAATACAGTAATTTGAAAACAAATTTTAGTTTACTTTGTTTTTACAGTCATGCTTTAATATAGTCAGATTCACAAAGCAAAGTATAGAGCAATACTGTAAACCTTTAAAGGCTTATTCTATTTACAGAGGCAATGAAAGTAGCCTTTTTATTGAAGCTGCCAGGGTGAGACTTATTTTAGATATGAGCTTTCTCTATTATTTTGACAGGACTTGTGAAGCTTTTTCCAGTATGAATGTCCTTTAGATCCATACTATACCCCCAAAAATGAAATATAAAAGTATCTCTTTACTAGGGAACACCTCTTAGATTTTTATACTGACACTGTTCTTCTGTTGAGCAAAGAACTAGTGCAAGAACAATAAAGGATAGCAATATTCTGTATTAGGATGAAATGGAGTTGGAATAGAAGTACTGGGCATACATCCCACAGTAACTGACTGCACCATTGTGTTTTCTCTTTTGAGAAATGTAGCATAGTACACAAAACAAAAGTAGGTAGGCAGGTATATAGATGGCCACCTGTATATGGCATACCTCTGAGTGATCGCAGCACCAATACAGCAAGTGTCTGTACAGCAGCAGCAAGAAAAGGTACAAAAAAGGTATTCATCAAAACAAACCATTCAGATATAGAAGCCCTACTTTAAAGTTACAGTATGCAGATATATTAAAAAATAGGCTGTAACCTTCTCTTTGTTGCCACTTGCATGTCACCAGGTAGCCATGGATGTCAAGCAGTGACACCTCCTGACATGAAGATTCAGACAGTTGAGCGGACCTGGGTTGCTTACTTCTTGATGAATGGGGGGCTCATATCTTGATACTAACAAAGATGTGAACCATGCTGCTTCCACCCAGAGAAATTACAGTGGGCCTGTTCAAGACTTTAGTACCTCCCTCTTGGATTTTGTACCAACCCAGCTTCTCTACTTTAAGACCCCTGCTATGGCTGTACAGCAATGCAATTCCCTCCTTTCCACAGTGCCATCCCCAAAACCCAGATAATGATAGCTATGGATGTAGGTAGTACAAATAATAACACATATTTATTATAACCAAATCCTGTGGGAGGAATAAGTGGGTTTGCTACACCAATAAGGAAGCACAGGAATGCTGCTACAGTTTTCATGCCTACCCATGTGGTATGGGTTTGTTGTACTGTTAGATTTCCAGCTATACCCCACACCCTCAAACAGTATGTGAAAAGATTTAATCAGAAGTTCCTCCCCTACTACAGTGCTGCCGTAGTATCCTCAGTTGAATCGTGGTAGGCCCGATGTCTGTGCTGCCTGGTATCTTGTGTTGGTGTACTTTATTATTTTTTTTTTTAACATATCACTATTTTTCACTGCTGGCATGCCCCATTCAGCCTTACCAGGCCCCCCAGCTCTGACACCCAGAATTACTGGAGTTTACCTTATGCCCGGCCCAGGAGCAGTGCCTGTGGAGGGTCGGGCATTATCCTGCCTGCTGGGTGTTTTTCTCCTCCGTTTTTCTCCCCATTACCTGGGGCCCCAGGAGTAGAGATGCATGCGCATGGAGGCACACATGTGCTCTACAGCCTCAGCAACAAGCCCCTTCTGCCCACCCATTGGCCTACTGCTGTTGCACCCCTCTGGCTTGTGCTGCAGCTTGTCCTTCACCAGGAGGCAGACCATGGCCGAGGGATGCAATCCCACCACCTTGGAGAGGAGAGCTGCCTTTCAGCCACTCCTACCAGCTCTGCGCCCTCCCCCCTGCTGGCCTCCAGCAGCCTGTGCTTGTACCTGAACATGGGTCACTGGCATGGCGCAAGGTAAGGCATCCAGCACCTCAGCCCTCAGCACCACCGGGCCGGCCATGTTGGTATAATTTAGATTAAATAATATAACCCCACTCATGAATGACATTTAATAACCAAGCCAAATGGCTGAGAGCCCACAACTGTAATCCAAAGAGTGGCCTGGTGGCAAATTGAAACTGCAACAATAACTTTCCTCAATAGGCGAGGCTTGAGTACTCATAACTTTCTCATCAGAATGTGATGTAAACAACTGACGTTGCTTCAGGTGATGGAGTCTGCTGGGCTACCAAATATCTTCTGCCAATGGCCTGGGCAGAGCTGTTACTGAACTCACAGCATGCCAGTGTCAATGCCTGAGGCACACTGGTGCTTAACCAACTATCAAAACACTTGGGGCCCCAGTGTGCTAATGGACCAGCAAAACAACTCATTACTCACATACCAATTGCATATACTGATAAATGCTCAGTTTCAGTTAAGCCCAAACTGTTACAAATTGAGCCCTAGCTGCTGCTCTTAAAGGGGGATTTGTTAGTGCTTTAAGAGCAATACAATAACATAGCACTAAAGGGGACACAAACTGATCTTCAATGACCAGTATAGGCATGGCCCAAAACCTTCTTAGAGTAGCTAGCCCTCACCAGTAAATGTTTGCTTTACCATTGGTTTTCAACAGTCATGAGTGGGGCACTTCCTGGCTCATGTCACACAGTAAAAATGTACTGGCAGTTTTGTTAATTCTGTTCAGACCAATGGTCTCTTTCCTCTTGCAGTCACAGCATTCAGTTATGTCTGCAACTGATCAAACACTTGAAGTGAGAAGGTTCACTGGCTCATTGTTCTCTGTCTAACATGACAAACTGAGGGGCATACACCATTACACACCAATGGAGCTAGCAGCCTGAATACAGAGCTGCTGTCGGGCCCTCTAAAATACTCATTCATTATTTAAATAATCTTTAAAAGTGGTCTTATTCATGAGATTAATTAATGGGCTAAAGAAATATCCTAAAAAAATCCAGCTCCAATAAATTGTAAGGCTATTTTCCACTGATTGGAAAATCACTGATTCACTCTAATGGCTCCTTCGACATTCAAGACCAGCGAGTGCCCACAAATGAGACTGCCGAAATGTATATACTGTAGTTGTGTTTAAAAGGTTTGTAGAATAAGGTTGCACTACAACACAGGCATATATGTGGTTCAGTACTGGACCTGTACATGACGAAGGGACAAGAAGTTAAGTTGGAATGTTTGCCCCAGGACCATCCCCCACATATAATGCTGAGACTCAACAGGCAATACAGGAAAAGAGGGGATGTATTGAGGCTATCTGCATGCAGTTATAGGGTTGTAATTGTCCAACTATCAGCTTGGCATAGATAACATTTGTACAGGTCTGGAATAACTACTGTTTCATTATATACCCAAGGACACCAAATGTTGTGGTGTACCCCAGGGTGTTCGTATGGTGTTGTGCGTGCAATAATAAAAATCTTTAACAAAAAAAGAAAAATACCAACAAGAGTGGTAAAGATCTTCAAATGGAACCACAGCTGCAACTTCAACTCAATCAAGTAAGTTGAACATTGCTTCTATTAAATAAATGTTCTGAGAAACAAAAATAGACATTGGGGGATTAAAGGCAACCATGGAAAAGCTACCAAATAAATCTGAAACCAGCCCTGGGGGAGTAGATGTGGTGGAAAACAGATTGCAGTCAATGAAAATAGGTTTATTATTTAGAAGAAAGATCAGAAATCAAGGAAAGAACATTCAATACTTGCTACAAAAAGTAGATGATTTAGAGAAGACGGCAGGCGAAATAATATTCACATATGCGTATCCATGAGGGAATGGAAGGTCAAAATATGGCTTTTTGTTCTACAGCAGGCTCTGCCAGAAATGTGAAATTCCAAATGGGCATGGCCCTTGGAAACTGAAAGGGCACACAGACCCCTTGCACCAGACCACTAAAATGTAACAGACCAAGACCCATTATTTCAAATTTTTGGATGGTATTCAATCAAAGAAGAGATTATCCAGATTGCTAGGGAGAGGAAACAGTCAGTACAGAGTGGGGAAGAATACAAATTTTCCAGGATTTCTCTGCCGAGATTATGGATTGGAGGAAAGTTTTTGGGGAAGGGAAAAAAGAACTACAGGACTGTGACTTATCTTACTACATTAAATACTCTGCTACAATGGTAATTCACATTCAGGGGAAATCATAATTTACTTTTGATTCACTAGATCTTGTTTAGAAGTTTCTTGATGAATGTTATGCCAGAGATTCAAAATTTAAAAATTCAAAGGACTCAGTGGTCTCTAGCCCCCCTTCAGAATGAAGCTCGTGCTCTGATGTCACTAAGAACTCTGAACCCCCAGAAGCTCTTGCTCATGAGGGCACACCTCCTTCAGTACATACCAGTGTTAAGTACTCCACACAGAATGCAAAAATCAGAGCCAGCATTGTTCCTGCACCTCCAAATGCTGCAATAACACAGGAATTCAGGCCCCTTCCAAAACATACACCAATTATTACAAGCCCCAAACATAGAAATCCCAAGAAAAGGTGCAGAAGCAGTAGCTGGGAATGCAAACAATACCTTGGGAATGTCATCTGAATCATCACCTGAACTCTGCAATCCATAGGGTTTGTTTGAAGTGATGACTGTATGAGGGAAAGTGTAGCAAAAGTCCTGGATCACTAGAATAAATATCACCCCTTTATTTTTTCTGTTACAGTGCTCTTTAATGTTTTGGTGTGGCCCTGTGAGACCCGGATGTTTTATATTCACATCAGTTAATTTCCTATACTGGGTCAAAGGGCACTTCTGATCCACTCATCTATCCACGCAGGACTGTTTGCCTTCAACACAAATTTTTACTATATGTTTCTGTTTAATTTCATATTTCTTTTCCCAAGGTACTGTAGTCATACTACTTCAGTTCATTTAAGCTTCTAATCTCAACTCGATCACATCACTGGGGCTCCCTTCATATCAGAGCTGGGGAAGACTGTTTCGTATACAGTAGATTAAGTAACTGAGCAATACCAAACTGTTTTCACTTCTTTAGTCCTTATTATGACAGTAAAACATGTTTATTTACTACTGATACTCTTCATTTTACATTAGGTCACATTCAGATGGTCATGCTACTGCATTTTGCTCTGTGAACGTACTTTGTGTATTTTGTGCCTATCAGTTTATGGGAGGTTCTAACACAAAACCAACTTAGACATAAACGCTCTGGTCCCTTTGGTAATCAAATCTTAAGCCTATAATGATATATACTGATGCCTCCAAACACCAGGGTTGCATTCAACTATTTGCTCAATGTAGTTAATGCGGCTAGATGAATACATTTAACCTTAAAGTAGCAGCACCAGATTTAAAAAAAAGGATCTTTTGCAACAGTTTGTTCTCTGTGCTCTGTTGAACACTTGCCTGGTAATGTTTCTTGTTTTTGCTGTACTATCACCCCGTAGTGTGCTCTGTTTTTCTCTGTTTTTGTTTACATTTCTCCTACCTGCCATTTTGAATTGGAACCCTCTGCTGCCAATCTCGCATGCGCATGACTTGCAGTACTACACGGGGCAGTGGGAACATGCAGCACAGGGTCCCATGGAAGTAAACAAGAGACATGATGTAACATGAGGGGGGAACTTGGCTGCAAATTAGGCACCAGCCATATTTACCGTGGATCCACAACAATGGAAACACATTTTAAATATTAACTAAAGATTGCTAGAAACATTATTTACAGATATGGAAACTGGAACTATGGTTGCATGCTTCCAGCCAAAAAACAGAATTTTGATAATCACTTCCTGATTATTCAGTACTGCTGCTTTAAGCAAGTAGTACCATAATCTGTTATCAGCCTTCAGCTTTTTACCACCTTTGTCTCTTCAGTTATTTGTTTTTTGTCACAACTCTTTTATAAATGGACAAGATTTCTTCTGTGTTGGTTGCATTTATATTGAATTTCAGTAACACATGCAATATCTGAACACTTATTCCCCATAACTCCATTTTTCTCTCCCCAAAGGTATACTGGTACTTTTGGGATGCCAAATGTAATCTTATTTAATTTGACTTCATTTATGTACTCTGCACTAATCTGATAGAATTGGGGTGTTATTATCATAGACTCAGGAATTTTTCATATGTTTACAAGTTGGCATTTAATATATATTTGATATATATATGTACTGTGCTGTTCAAGATTCCATGCAATGTTCTTACTGCCAATCACTATTATTATCACATTCTCACATTCTCAGATGGTAACAAATTCTAGTCAGAGCTGATAGGGCTGTGATGAGCTGCCAAGTGACCAAAGTTACACGAATGTGTAGAAATTATTGAACGCGCGGGTGTAACTTGGCCATTTTTTGGAGGTACTGCACCAAATTTTCATCATGGCATTTTTGGGACCCTCCTCATGAAGAATGCCAGTGTCATTTTGTTCACTTGTCGCAAAAGGTGATTTTGCAGAGCGACCGTGCCTTTCTGTGCCACAGGTACAAAAACACATTTTGGATAGGATATGAAAATGACAGCTGTACTGTTAAAAAGGAGGTGTGCAAAAATGGCAATGTTGAAAATCTGGATTGAAAATATAAAAAATTGGTGAAGCTAGGAGTGTGCGTAGAAAATGCGCAATGCACGATCGTAACACAGTCATGTTTTGGAAATTTTTCACCAAATTTGCAACATGGTCTTTTTGGGACCCCACCTCATAAACAGTGGCACTGTCATTTCATTAATTGGTCCCAAAAGGTGATTCAGCACGGTGACCATGAAATCACCTTTCGGGACTGAGTAACGAAATAGAAACAAAGAACTTGAGGGCAGATAAGGACCGCAAGGCCCATCCGTCTGCCCATTATGACACTGACACTGTTCATGAGGTGGTACCCCAAGAACCCCACGCTGAATATTTTGGGCCAAAATTCAAAAAAATGGCTGATTTATCAACCTAAGTTGAAAACCCTATTTAATGCCATTATAGCAAGCTTACTTTTGATTCTTCAGTTTGTGGTTCAGCTTTGATGAATGTGATGTGTCCTGGTCCAGAGAACATGACAGCACTGACCTCAGAGGTAAGTATGGGGTAGGGGGTGGGGAGGTGGGTGCTCAGTGGGAGGGGGACTGGGGTGATGACGAGGGACTGTTTTCCTTTTACAGGTTAAAAAACAAATGTGACAGGAGAAGATTTTCTGTATTTACAGTAAATTAAAAGAAAACATACATTTGGGAACACTGGGGTGGGCTCCCAGTGTGCACCATGAGTTGGGGGGCACATAATGCTGACACAGGGATTGGGCACCCTGATGTCAGAAGGGGCAATATATATAAATACAGTTTGGCACACCGGGGTGTGCTCCCAGTGTGTCACATGAGTTGGGGGGCTACATAATTGAATTACATTTCTTTGCCATTCACAACATGGCAGTGCCAGCAGAACTACACATGCCTGTGAGTCACCATGCATAGTTCTTGCCCCAGAATGCGTATATAACAGCCAAAATAGTGCTGCTGTTATTCCGTAGTGGCCAATCATGGTGGAGTGTTTCAAGCTCCATTGGACTTTCAGAAGAATACTTCCAAAAGTGTAACAGAAGATTCCACAACTGGCCATTTTTAGAGCTACACTCATTCCCAAAATGGCTGTAAGTTCTGCCCACAGCCCTAAAAAGGAAAATCCATTTAGCTCAAGCGGATATTTGTGCTGAGAGTTAGTTAAGAGATATTCTTCAAGTCTGTTCAATAAATAGCTGTATCTGATCAGGTAAATCCTGATAATGTATGGGAAGCCTCTTAATGAAATCTCTCAAAAGGTGGCCTCTTGAACCCTCCTACAGTATATCTTCATACTCAGCTATGTGACTTAGCCAATTCAGTTTTATCACCTATGTTACATTTATCGTGGCCGGATATGTATAAGTAGGAATGGATATATGATCATTAGCCATTGATATATGAGTATTGCCAAGTAACAGACTTCTGAATTTACATAGTCAGAATATTACAAGGCTGACTCTATTATCATAACACCTAAGTTTTAGCCAAGAAATAATTTTTCATATTTTCCTCTCTGCAAATGTTAACCATGCTTGGAACTGGAGAAACTCATTATGTTGAGCTACCTAATTATTCACTCCCTTTATACATTACTTTTTCCCTAAGGGCCTGACAGCACAACCCATTTGATGCACACAACCCAATTCACTAAAAATACCACAAACAGCATAATCTGGTTCAAGGTCAGTTGGCATTCATCTGTATCCCCCTCCCCTGGGTCATGCCTGAAAATAGGCAGGATTTGTCTAGTGCACTTACCCAGTCAACAAAAACTAAATACATAAAAATAAAATAAAAAATGTGTTAATGGTTGCTCTACATTTACACCCTACTCAGTTTCACAGCTGTAGCCTTGGCCTGCAAAGTTCTGGCTTACTATTAGTGGTGAAACTAGAGCTGATACTGCTGTTTTCCTTTTGCCTTGTTTGCCCTTTTATTTTATAGTCTGTTAATTGATTGTACCCAGTATCCTTACAGTTTTATCTTCATTGGGAAAAATAATTGTTGTTGAAGTTTGTTTTTATTTGTTAGTATTAGCTTTGAACAAATCCACAAAAGCAAGGCACTCAACCCAGTTAATGATGACTTTAATGATAATTCAATATACTTTGAAGTTTTTCATAAAACCATTCTTAGTGTTAGTGTCTTGAGTCAACTTGCAAAAATTCATAACTTGGCCCATTCAAAATCATGTTTTATATTATGACTAACATTTGAAAATCAGATGGGTTTCTTCTTCAGAGTTATTAGCCTCTAGAGGTCTAAAAATAAAAATATTCAAAAATTAAGGAATCCCCTATTCTTATACAGACTCGTGTAAAACAGTCATTCATATCAAAATGAATTTTCTTCTCGTAAAGTAATAAAGCAGGAGGAACTGACCTGTGAATAAATTAAGCTGCAAAATCTTAAACAATTAATTTTAAAGTTTTAAAGTCTATTTTTCCATGCTGAATATCTGAATGCCTACAGGACAACAAGAAAATATATTTATTTATTTATTTATTGAAGTCTTGGATACACCTGTGAACGGATGCTCATTGAGAGGTTCCACTTCAAATACATTTAACAACGAGGCAAAAAAAAAAAAGGACTGAGGACAATTTACAGATAATACAATGAGAGTTCAACAAACAGATAATGCGAATATTAAAAATAACGGGTACAAAAAATCCAGTCAGGAACAGGTAAAGCTGCAGCATTGTACAAAGAATGCCTGCATCAGTAGGAGAAGCAGGGTAAGCATGGCAATGTGGGAAGAGGCAGGGGTTTGACTGGGACAGGATAGGGGTACAAAAGGTTGGGGAGGATTGCTTAAGTACTGAGGTTTGCCTATCCCAAGGGATAGAGACTGGGAAGTGCTGGTGGTAGTCAATCGGTGCATGGGATGTCTAGCAGTGGACCTGCAGAAACTCCTGTCAATAAGATGTTGGTGCAGTCTGAGTTTGAAGGATCCAAGAGTAGTAGTGTCAGAGATACCAGGCGGTAGCACGTTTGTCCACAGTGGTGCCCAGTAGGAGAAAGTACGTTGTGCCATGGATGTGCAGCATTTGGGCACATGGAAGGTTCATGTGGAGGAGCTCCTGGTTTATCTGGTGTTTAGCGGTAGGGACAGTAGGTTCCGAACTCCAGGAGGAAACCAGTTTAGCATAGCCTTTTTGGCGAGAAGGCAGGTTTGATATCTTATTCTGTCATTAAGTTGGAGCCAGCCAGCACAGGTATAGAGTTCGCAGGTATGGATTCATTTAGGTGCATTTGTAAGCAAGCAGCAGGCTTTATTTAGGGCAACAGTGATGTGTTGGAGTGCCGTGTCAGTTGCAGATCCGTATATTACCAGATCATAATCTATAAGAAAAAAATTACTTACCATAGTAATGTTGTTTCTTCTAATGGAGTCTTGTTGTATTCTGACTATATGCAGTTAGCCCCAGCACTTGAACTGCTCCGGAGAGGAATTAACTCTATGCCAGAGCATAGAACATTGAGCTTGAGCTCGGTTTTCAAACCTCTGTCTCTGGTACATCTCATAGTAACTGTGAGATTCTTACCAGCACTAGACTAACTAACTAATAGAAATTTAAACCATAGGCAACAAATACTTGGGTCCATAAGACTCAAGTCGAGAACCCAAGAAGAACCTTAAGTAGACAGTGATAATACTAATAATAACAATAATAACTACAATAACCAGAAAAATACCAACCTAGCCAAGCAAGGTATAAAAGATACACCTCTGCAACACTGTACCTACCTGCCCACATCCCAAAAACTAGGTTCTGAGAGGGGAGGCAGGGAGGGAGGTCAGAATACAGCAAGACTCCATTAGAAGAAACAACATTAATATAGTAAGTAATTTTTTCTTCAAACAACATGAAGTCTTGCTGTACTCTGACTATATGCAGACTACCAAGCAGTTTCCTCCTGGAGGAGAGAATCACAGAACCTCACTTTGGGAACAGGCTCTGTAGTATTGCTGTGCCAAACCTAGCATCATTTCTGGTCTGAGTGTCCAGGGAGGGTTCCATGTCAAATAAGCGCAAAACAAAACTGCGCGATCAATATAATCGCAATGTTTCCGATGCAAGGCAAATAGGCACTTGGTAATTACATCGCAGTGCAATTGCACACATGCAGTAACCAAGTGGCTACCAATCAAATGGAGGTTATTTAGTAGTACAGTTTTCTGTCTGTTTTAGATTGCAGATTAACGGAGGAGTTGAGATGCCACTCGAATATGTGAGCAGTCAACATGGGCAGCAGCTCTTATCTCATGACGGATATTTGTACTGCAAGGAACGCACCTATGGAGGTAAAACTTACTGGAAGTGTTGCCTGTATGATAGTGCACGATGTCCAGCTAGAGTGCACACATAGAATGAAGAAATTTCCAAGTTTCTGTCTGAGCAAAGTCATGTACCTGACGCTGGTGCAGTAGCGGTGCATAAAGTGGTACAGGAAATAAAAACCAAGGCACAGTCTTCTCAGGAGGCTACTCAGCAAATTGTTGCAGGTGCAACTAGCCAGCTGGACCCTGCCACTGCGGGAAAACTTCCATCTTTCCCATGTTTAAAACGCACCACTCAGCGTGCGAGGCAAATCGCATCAGTGTCTCCAGTTCAGCCAACCTCTGTTGCACAGCTTAAAATCCCCCACGAATACTGCATTACTGAACGTGGAGAGGACTTTCTGCTATTTGACAGTGGCGACGATGACACTGACCGTTTCTTGATTTTTGCCACTAAACTTCAGTACATGAAGGAAAGCAAACATTGGTTTGCTGATGGGACATTTAAATCAACTCCCCCACTATTCTCCCAACTGTACACAATCCACGGTGTGCAGTACACAGCTGTGATACCAAGTGTCTTTATACTGATGTGCAGCCATTCTTATTCTATTTATGTTCGAGTTCTGTCAGCCTTAAAAAGCTTATGCAGCAACCTTAGTCCACAGTCTGTAATGACAGACTTCGAATTGGCTGCCATAAAAACATTTGGAACTGAATTTCCTAATGCAGAAACAAGAGGTTGCTTCTTCCACCTCTGTCAAGCAGTTTGGCGAAAAATTCAAGAACTGCCTGACATGCACAAATTGTACAAAGTCGTCGAAGACTTTACTCTAAATGTGAGAATGATACCAGCATTAGCGTATGTCCCTGCAGATGATGTACTGCCTGCGTTTGAAACTCTCAGGTCTACTGAATTTTTTATAGAGCATGATGAGATTCTGTCACCTTTGCTAGACTGCTCTGAAGACACATATTTGGGACGGCTTATAGGGAGATGAGGCAGAAGAAAACCATTGTTACTGCCTACCTTTTGAAACTGTTACAGTGCCGTTACAGATGGAATCCCCAGAACTATAAATGCTGTTGCGGGATGGCACCGAAGCTTCAGTCACCTGCTAGGTGCCCCACATCCCACTATTTGGAAGTTCATACGTGCAATACAAATGGAACAAAGTATGAATGAACTGAAAGTTGAACAATACCTGGCTGGCATTCCACCACCGACACAAAGAAAGAAATCTAGGGATACATCAAAGCGAATCACTGCTGTAGTTCAAGGATATGGATCTTGTGACAGCAATAGCTACCTACGTGGAACTGCACACTGCTTTCAGCTTCAGGTTTAAAAATAAATCTACAAAATGAAGATTCAGCTTTTTAACAGCAAAAAAAAAACATGGCCATCCACTTTAGTTAATGATGTGGCCATTGGATGACATAGAAATACACAATGACCTACGATCCCATTCGCAGATGTCACAGTAAATGTCATCACACCATTTTGCACTGAAAACGACTGCTCATTAATGTGATGTACATTGAAATGTTATGCTCTGTTTTGCTCACGCTCCATTGCTCGTGCTGAATTGACATGCTACCTCCAGGGAGTAATGCTTGGTAAATATGTGCACTGTTTTCCATGTGGTTGCTTTACATATTTCCACTAAAGGAATATCCCTAGCAGCTGCCAGGGAGGCAGCTGTACCTGTGGTAGAGTGAGCCCTCAGGCCTGAGGGAGGCTCTTTCCCCTAACTTTAAATAGTAGAACTGAATACAGGAGACAATCCACCTGGAAATAGTTCATTTAGTAGCAGGTCTACCTTTTCCCACTTCTTCATAAGTGATTAATAACTGAAGACAATCATTCCTATGGGACTTAGTATGCTCTATATAATAGCTAAGTGCCCTTTTCACATCCAGACTGTGCAATCTTCTTTCCCCAGAAGAAGAACGGTCAGTGAAAAACACAGGCAGAGACATGGATTGGTTCAGATGAAAATCTGAAACCACTTTAGGAAGAAATGTTCTATTTGTCCTAAGGCCCACCTTATCCCTATGGAAGAAAATGAAGTCAGGTTCCACTGACAGGTCCTGCAATTCACTGATTCTCCTGGCAGAAGTGATAGCTACCAGGAACACAGTCTTTCAAGTCAAGTACTTAAGCTCAGCTGAGGACAAGGGTTCGAAGGAGGGCTGCATAAGCTGTGCAATACAGATATTTAAGTCCCAAGCAGCAGTAGGCTCCCTGAAGGAAGGGTTGATATGAACCAGACCTTTGAAAAACTTACTGAAAACAGGATGAGATGCAAGGGAAGATCCCTTCCCCGCAGAAAGAAAGGCAGACAGCTGTCAGATGAACTTTAAGGGTAGCAGGCTTAAGGCCTAAACCATTAACATGAACCAGATAATTCACGGCTGTGGAGATTCCTGCAGAATCTGGCTGTATATCTTTCTGAGAACACCAAATACTGAATCTTTTCTATTTAGAATTGTAAGGTTTTCTGGTGGAAGGTTTCCAAGAAACCTTAAGGATATCCATTACCCCTTGAGAGAGGCGCAGACCTGCATACTCTAACTCTTCAAGAGCCAAGCCTTGAGTCTGAGAGACTGGAGACTGGGGTACCAAATCCTCCCCTGAGAGAAGGTCAGGATGTCATGCCTCCTGGGTAGAAAAAGGGGAATTGACACTGCTAGAGACAGCAACAGAGTATACCATGGTTGCCTGGCCCAATCTGGAGCCACCAGGGTCACTGTGCAGGGTTGAGACCTGATCTTGATCAGCACTCTGAATATCAGAGGAAAAGGAGGGAAGGCATAAAGAAACCTGTTTGTCCAATCTAACAGGAGAGCATCTAGAGGAACAGTCCCCAGGACTGGGGGGTCTGCAGCAGAACAGTGGAAGTTAATGATTGTCTGGTGCTGCAAAGAGGTCTCTCTCTGTAGTGCCCCATCTCTTGAAAATTACCTGAAGAACATGAGAGTTCAGGGACCACTCATGGTGACACTGGGATATCCTGCTTAAGGCATCTGTCAGCACATTGTCCTTCCCTGGAAGATGTACTGCTGTCAGAGAAGTCTGAAGAGAGTAAGCCAGTGACCATACCTTCATGGCTTCTGTGCACAAGGCCGTGGACTGAGTGCCCCCTGCTTGTTTATGTACCACATAGTGGTGGTGGTGTTGTCTGTCCTGATCTGCACCACCTTCCCTTTGATTGATTCTGAAAAAGCCCGTGGGCCACATACACAGCTCTGAGCTCCAGAGGATTGATGTGAAGGAGAGACTCCTGCTGTCACCAAGTACCCTGTGCAGTGAGCTTCCCCAGGTGGGCTCCCCACTCCAGAAGGGAAGCATCTGTGGTAAGGACCACTGAGGGTGTTTGACTGAGAAAGGGAACACCCTGCCTGAGATTGTCCTCCTCCAACCAACATTGGAGAGCCTGGACAAGAGTCTGAGTCACTAGAATCAGCTTTGTGAGAGAATCCTTTCTCTGAGACCAAAAGGACCTTAAGTGGAACTGAATGTCCCTCATCTGAAACCTGGCTCTTTGAACCACTGCAGTGGAGGCTGCCATGTGGCCTAGAATCTGAAGAAAATGTCTTACTGGATGAGACACTAGTAGTCGAAAAGAGGAAGCCAGATCTGTAAGGGCCTTTAGCCTTGAGAACGGGAGAAAGGCCTTTGCCTGAACCCCTCTGCTGGAAAGAAGAGGAAGCCTGGGCTTGTTAAAAAGGCCTGCCCCTACCAGCCTTAGACTGCTACTTTTGTGGAGTGGCTTGCCTTTCCTTGGCCACTGCACTCCTGTAGGTGGTCCTGTATTCATTCATCTTTTTCATGTACGTCTCTGTTTGCTCTCCAAACAAAGAATTGTCAGTGACAGGAAAATCCATGGCCTTAGTCTCGGTATCCTGCAAAAGGCTAGTACATCTGAGCCAAGCAAACCTCCGTAAGGAGACAGATGTAGCTGTGGCTCTAGATGCCACATCATTGGAGTCCACAGCAGCATGGAATTGTACTTTGGATGCCTCTATGCCATCTGCAGCCACCTGCTCCAGCTCCTTGGCCAGCTGGGGGGCATTCTTAGCTAGCTCCAGAACCGTATCCCACCTGTATTTCTGGTACCTAGCAACATAAGACATATAAGAAGCCTGCCTGAGTCCCAAGGAAGATGCCAAGTATTGTTTCTTTGCCATGGCATCCGCCTTCCTGGAATCCTTATCTGGGAGTGTGAAGCCAAGGGAATGTTAGCCTTGCCACAGGGCGCAGCCTGCACTATAGTACCCCAACATGGCTGCAATGAGAATAAAGAAAATCCATTCCAGGACCTGACAAAGTATACCTCTTGTCCATTCTCTTATCCACAGGAGGTATGGAAGATGGCATCTGTAATATTTTTTTAGTTTATTTCCCCAAAGATTTATGCAGGGGAATAGACAATCTCTTAGACTCTGGGACATCCATCATCTCTACAAAGTCAGGTTCTTCTGACTCCTCAACAGCTTCCACTGCTGGTAGATGGAGGGTTTATGCCACCTTTTTATAAAATAAAAAGTGTGAAGGGGACTCAGAAAGTCTGGGAGGGGAAACATTGGAAGGCCTGTCTGGGAAGATGTCAGGCTCTACTGGCTCATCTAGGCCTCCAAAATCATCTTCATTTTCATAGTCTTCCTTGGGATCCCCCTCCCAATCCAACTCATAATACTCCTCCGGTTCATATTCTGAAGGGGCTGGAACCAATTGAACCGATCGGCTGCTAGGCGGTGTCAATTCGGTCTGAAATGGATTGAGCGATTGAACTGTATTAATAGCTCTAGCAATCTCTTCTGCAGTTGGGATCTGAGGGGCAGGATTGATTTCTTTTTTCTTTCTGAAGGAACTGATCCTTCAGAATCTGATTTCCTTTTGCCTGAGGAGGTATCGCCCGTGTCAGCAGGCACCTCCTCAGGTTCGGTCGGTACCGAACCGGGCTGGCCATCCAGACCAGTGGACTTCTCAGCCTCTCTTTCCTTAAGCCAAGCTAATCTTTTTTCTATAGTGGCCTTATGGAAATTTGCACAAATTTGGCAGTCTGTTTTGAGGTGGTCAAACCCCAGACAATAAACACAAGTGAGGTGGGGATCAGCTTTAGCAAAAGCCTCCCCACATTCAGTAAAGTGTTGAAACCCAGTGGGACTAGTTTTCTTCTTGGGTTTCTCAGACATTGCCTTACCAACCAAAATTACCCTTAACAGCTGTTACACCAGGTAATACAAAAACTTTTCTGTCACCAGCCGGTTCAAGGGCTATTTAAAAAAACGGAATAAGTCATCGGGTTTTTGAGACCGAAAAAGTATCGGACCACACTTAAACTGAAGAAACAGAAAAGATGTAAACAATTATTTTGGTTCCCAACTGGACTGACCAGAAAGAAACCGAAGAAAAACTATTTCTATCATTATCTACCAAAACTATACTACCTGTACCATAGACAGAGATTTGAGACTGAATAAATAAAGAAACGGTTGTAATAAACCGATCGAGGAACTATACTGAACTGAAGCAGCGAGGAGAAATTCTCCGGAGTATCTTCACAGTTAGGCGGAGTAAAGAATCTGACAGTTACTTTGAGATGCACCAGAGACAGAGGTTTGAAAACCGAGCTCGAGCTCAACGTTCTATGCTCTGGCATAGAGTTTACCCTTTCCTCTCCGGAGCAGTTCAAGTGCTGGGGCTAACTGCATATAATCAGAATACAGCAAGACTTCATGTTGTTTGAAGGGATACAATCGAGCTGTTAATTGCCAGATTCAGCACTTCATGCGTGAGACAGTGCCTGTGTTGGTAGAGGATGCCAATTCTGGTGTTGAGGGCTTTAGCAGTGTTGTTGATATGCTATGTGAAGGACAAGGAGGAGTCGATTCTAACCCCCAGGTATTTGAAGTGTGGGACATGTTCCAGGGTGCTGTCACTGTCTTTCTGTATTGCCAAGGGGTCGTTTTTTTAGATTGTTTTGGTCTTTTTGTAATTCATGACCTGCTTTTGTTCTGCGAACCATTTTTCAACTGATGCAAGGCCACTTTGGAGATCTGTTTCAAGAAGTTCCAGGCTCTGGTTGCTGATAAAGATTTCCACGTCATCAGCATATAAGAGCATGCAGCACTGACAAGCGACCGGTAGGTTGTTTAAGAAGACACTGAATTGCAGTGGTCCCAGTATCGACTCTTGTGGTACACCGGATCTGACAGGTTGACTATTGAATAGGACATCTATAATCCTAAATTGTTGGGAGCAGAGGCTCAGGTAGCTGCTAAACCACTCCATGGTTTCAGTTGCAAGTCCAATTTCAGAAAACTGCTTGAGGAGGAGGGCATGGTGAACTGTATCAAAAGCTTTTGATAGGTCAATGAAGGATGCCCCTACTAGGCAGCCTTGGTCCAAGGCATTATTGATGAACCCGGTGAATTCTAGAAGGGCCATGATGGTACTATGGCAGCCGCGGAACCCATGTTGCTCTGGGCAGAGGAGCTTGTGTTGGTTAAGATAGTCCACCATCTGGTCAGCCACAATGCACTCCAGTGCCTTCCAGAGTAGCGGGAGTATGGAGATTGGTCTGTAATTGTGTAAAGTTTGCTCCCAACTTTTATGTCCAGGAGTTACTGTGGCAGACTTCCATCTTTGAGGGACTTGAGAGTGGCAGAGGGAGAGGTTAATTATTTTTGTTAGTGGTCTAATTATTTTGTCCAGTGTCAGGTGAATGAATTTGAGGTCCAGTGAGTCCCCACTATGCCTTGACTTTCCTAGGACCTTCTCTATGTATTTTCTTGCATCTGCCTCTGATATTATCTTGAAGCGGAACGGTGGTCAGAGGGGAGGTGGTGTAGATGCCCTTGCAGTGTGTCTTGGGTTAGGGGCATTGAAGAAGTCTGCTGGGAGAACATTACTGAGGTCAGTAAATGCCTGATTCAGTGATGTGGTAATGAGTAGGGTGTCTAAGGTCAGGATACCCATGACAGCGAGCATAGCAGGAGGTGTTTTGGGATCTTTCCTTGTAATATTCTGCAGGTTTGACCAGAAGGACCTGTTGCTGTTCCATGAGTTGGTGAGGGCTCCTTTGTAAAATGTACTCTTTACCTGTCTTGTTGCTTTTGTATAGTTGTTGTGAGCCTTTTTATATCACTGGATGTTTGCTACAGAGCCCTGTGATCAAGCTTTTAGCCAGTATTGATCTCTTGCGTCAAGTAGTGCTATTAGATTGGGGGTAATCCAGGGGTTAAGAGGTCCTTTGACTTTCCTTGTTTTGACAGGGGCATGTTTGTCGCAGACAGCATTAAATTTTGCAATAAAGAGGTTGTGCGCCGTGTCCACATCATTGGATTCTATGAAGTCTGGCCAGTCGAGGAGTTTGAGGTCAGTTTTTAGTTGTGGCAGGTGGCCCTTTCAGAGCAACCATTTTTTTATGATTCTGCTGGGAGGCTTACAGTGGTTGTTGTTCCATAAACATTTGGCAGAGGAGTGTTCACTCAGGGCATCAGGGAGAAAGGTAAGGTCAGAGATACGCGCAGGGCGGTTTGTGAGGACCCAGTCAAGTAGTGTGCTGTGCCTGTATTATAGTAAGTAAGTAAGTAAAAATGTATTTCTTAAGTGCCTTTCAAGTACCAAGGTGCTGTACAGTAAACTAAACATTCAATATAACAAATGATGTCAGTAAAATTCTAAAAACCTTCACAAAAAGCCTGATCAAAACAGATAAGTTTTAAGCTCCGATTTAAAACTCGAGACGGTCAGGCATTCCCTTAACCGACAAGGTAGAGAATTCCACAGGGTAGGGGCAGCATGGGAAAAGCACGTGCCCCAGATGTTTTTAAATGAACCCTGGGAATCTCTAGCAATCCCTCATGGCAGACCGGAGTGAACGGGAGGGGCAGTAGGGAGTAAGGATCTCTTGTAGATATCGGGGTCCCTGTTCATGTAGGGCTTTGTAGGTCAGTAAACCAACCTTAAAGGTGATCTGCCACTGTACTGGCAGCCAGTGCAGTTTGCACAGCACAGGCATAATATGACTAGACCTGGATGTACCAGTCAATAGCCTGGCCGCTGCATTCTGCACTAGCTGCAAGCGACATATATCAACACCTGGAAGCCCTAGGTAGAGAGCATTGCAGTAATCAAGACGAGTGGTTATGAAGGCGTGGACCAGTGTAGGAAGGTCAGCCGGAGGAACCAGGTGTTTCACCTGCGCAATATTCCTTAGATAGTAAAAGGAAGATTTGACAACAGCAGATACCTGTGATTTAAGGGTCAAACTGCTGTCAAAAATAACACCCTGGTTACATACCCGGTCTGCGGTCATGAGCCGGACACCATCAAGCCATAAGCCCAAAGGGTGCCCTGTCCCAAGACCTGCCTCTGGACAGCCCGGGTCCACAATCAACACCTTGGTCTTATCCAGATTTAACCTCAGCCAGCTAGTGCTCATCCAACTCTTGATCTCAGCTAGACAGCTGTTAAGCATGGAGATCGCATCATCCTGTCCGGGAATAAAGTACATATACAGTTCGGTATCATCTGCGAAACAGTGAAAACCCAAACTGTATCACCTAATGATGTCTCCTAGTGGCGGCATATACACTGCAAACAACATGGGTGCCAATATGGAGCCCTGCAGCACCCCATAGGACAGGGGGAGGGCATCAGAGGAATAAATTCCAGTGACAACGCTCTGTGACCTGCCCATGAGGGAAGATTGAAACCAACTTAGGACTGTTGCAGACAGTCCACAAAGAAGCCGCAAGCTCTCCAAAAGCACACCATGGTCTACAATGTCAAATGCCACCGAGAGATCAAGAAGGACTAAGATAGTGCAGGCCTTTTGATCTCTCGCAATTAGGAGATCATTTAAAACCCGAACAAGGGTGGTCTCAGTGCTATGTATTTTCCTAAACCCAGATTGGAGAGCATCATAGACATTGTGGGTTGTAAGATGGTCATCCAGCTGCAACGCAACCACCTTCTCAATAACCTTACCCACAAAGGGTAGATTAAAGACAACTCTGTAGTCTGGATCCAAGGAAGGTTTTTTAAGGAGTGGTAGAATGACCGCCTCCTTGAGGAGATCAGGAAAGACCCCCTTCTCCAAGGAACTCCAGACAATTTCAGGAAAGGCTCAGGCAGATAACATCTATGCAACCTGCCAATAGTGGCATTGGGCCAGGATCCAAACTACAGCTGGTTGGTCACAAAGTCTGGACAATCTTCACAATGTCCATGAATTCTGGCTGGCTAAAGTCAGACCAGGCAGAATGGGTGCTCACCATCTCCCGCCGATCTCTGCAATCCCTCATAGAGAGAGTTGGGCTGATACCCGACCTGATGCTGACAACCTTATCTACAAAAAATTGAGCAAGCTCATCACACTTTATTTGTGAAAAATCTCTTGCAGACTGAAGAGAGACTGAGTTGCACAGTCTGTCCACAGTCCGGAGGAGATGAGCCAGTTGATTCTGTGCAGCAGCAATCTCCCCATACAGGAAATCTGCCTTCTCATGGGTGATTGCTGATTGATAGCCCTTACAGTGTTCCATTAATCTAAACCTGTCAGCATCAAGGCCAGATTTCCACCAAGCTCTCTCTAGCCTTCGACCCACTCCTCTCAGCTCCTTCAAGGACCCATCAAACCAAGGAGACCTTGGGCGAAGAGTGAGTGGGCGAACATGAACAGGAGCAATTAAGTCCAGGGCATCACCCACTACCTTATAGGCCAGTACAAGACCCCTAGACTCATGCATTCACTCAATAGACCCGATAGGTCCAGTACCGCTGATAGATCCTCTGGGGTAACTCTGCTTAATGGGCAGTACTGGACCATCTCCGTAGGGGCAGACCTATTTGGGGGTGGCCCGAAACTGAACCTCATACAGTGATGATCTGACCAAGCAACTGGTTCCACCCCCAGATGCATGGTCTCCATCTCCAGGAGGAACACAAGATCCAAAGAGTGACCTCCTATATGGGTAGCAGAGGAAACCACCTGTGTAAGGCCCTGCATAGTCATAAGCTGGAGGAGATTATTTCCAGATTGCAAGAGTTCATCATCGACCCAGACATTACAGTTGCCCAGACTCCAAAGCCACGTCGACAATGAATTCTGCAGAATCCTTCAGGAATTCTCCCCCATCACTGGGTGGATGGTTGATGAGGGGTATCCTGAGCCCTACACCTGCTCTCAGGATACACTCAAAGGATCGAGTGCACCTTATAGTTGAATCTGGTTGGGGTCTCCACCATTTGGGAAAAATGGATCGTGGAAAGGGTGTCTTTGACAGCGGTAGATGCAGGTGAGAGTCAATTGATATTAAAGTCTCCTAATAGTACAATTTCAGTGTTTAGGCTCAGTGTGTTCATATAGTCCAGCAGGTTGGTGGCACCGGACAGAGATATTTTTGGTGAAATATAAACTGAGAGTAGGGTGAGCACTCTGTTGTGGGCCCCTAGTTGCAGTTTGATGGCTAGGGCTTGTAGGTTGTCACTGCTACATGGTGAGGGTATTACATGAACCTGGAGGTGGTCTTTGGTGTAGATGACACAGCCCCTGCCTCTTTTCAGTTGTCAGTCATGTCTGTATAGGGTGTAACCGGGCAGAGAGATGGCTATGTCAGTTATCTTTGAGGATAGCCAGGTTTCCATGACAGATAACACATCTGGGTTATGCTGAGTGACCCAGTCCTTCTGGCAGCCCAGTTTGGGGAGCAAGCTGCAAATGTTTAATGAGGCAAGTACATGTCCAGGGGTTTTCTGTGGATGAGCGCAGTGGTTGGGTGTAGGGCCAGGGCTGGGATTCACATTGCCAGACATTAGTAGTAGGAGTAGTATCAGTAGACAGTGGAGATGCTCCGGAATTATTTTTTATAGAGGAGTCACTGCCTTTTGCTGGTCACTTTGGCTTTAGTGTGCTCTATGTGGATTACAAGACTGTTGGGTAGTGGCACCTTGGCCAGATCATGAGTTGGGGACTCATTCCATGACCTATTGGATGGTAGCTGATGAAGGTTGCAGGAATTTTCAGTTGGCACTGAGGTCGTAGTTTCATATACATTTAGGACTACCTTCTGCTGAGTAGTCAGGTAGAATTTGTTGGGCCCACTATAAATGCCTGGGGTGGCAATAATGGTGATTAAAATGAGGCTTTGCAAGGCTCGAGTAGGAGTAGGTGCCATTACTGGAAACACAGTGATGTTGTGTATCCATGTTAGGGTAGGCGGCAGGTAGGGCTTCCTTTCCCAGGTAGGGTTAAGCAGCTCTATCGGTGAAGGTGGAGATGATAGACTAGAGACCAGCCAGGGAGGCACAAAGTAGGAGCAGTTATTTAACAAAAAACAGATTCATGTTACCTGGATTGACAATGGAGAGCAGAGGCATAAGAGGGGGCTTGCATGTTAAAACCACTCTATGAGAGAGAGGAGGGGGTGTTGTACCTTTAAGAGCAATGGGTATACCTTTAAGAAAGTTAGTGAGAGGGAAGAGTGGGTGGGGTCTAATGAGAAAGTCTATTTAAAAGAGTGTCAGGACAGGGATGGGACAGTGGGCTGAAAAACTGCTGTGAGAAGCAGCTCCGGAGAGATTGAAGAGATTAATTTAACCTCCAGAACTCCCACTTCTGCACAGTTTAAAACTTAATTTTATATAAGCTGCAGATCCGCACTTTCAGCAAAGCTTAAAGTTTATCTTTATTCAAGCACCAGATCTCCCATTTCTGCAATGTTAAGATTTAATTTCACTTAAAATTAATTGAAAGCAGTCAAATTCAAAATTAAGCTTAAAGCTTAATTTTAATTCAAATTAACTGAAAGCAGCCAAAATGCAGTAGTTAGAAATTGATATCCTGGTTTTGCAAGCAGCCAAATGCAGCAATTAAATGATCTTAGGGAGCAGAATAGAAAAAGGAAACAAGTGCCCATTTTAAAGTCTGTGGAGCAGAGACAATTAGTTTACAATTACAAACAGTCTCCATTTTGCAGTCCAGGGAAGAAACTGTATTAGGCACAAATTAGGTTCAGGAAGGGGAGATAAATCATTTAACATCCGTGGGGCCAGAGACTAATAAAGTAAGTTACTGGAGTCCTCAGGGTTCTCTGAGGAAAAGGTGCCAAGTTTGAAAAATGAACAGTGGCATAGGCGTGGTGTATCAATGTGGTAATCGTACCTTGTGGCAGAGATGAGCTGTTGGGGTGAGCGGCTCAAGGGGAGGAATGCCCAGCTCCAGCCAGGGGCTAAGGAGAAAGAAGAAGGTGGGCAAGTGAGTTAAAAAGGGTCTGGGAGGGTTTAAGATTACAAGAAGAGGCAGTAGGGACAAAAGAGAGGTGAACAAAAGAGAAGTGGAAAGGGGAGGGGCAGGGAAGACAGTGAGATACAGCAGACAGAGAGCTGAAATCACTAGGCACTTTAAGATCCTGGCAGTTGTAATATTTAGTAAAAACTCTTAACAGACCTTTCAATTGTAACCTTTAGTAAATCACTAACAGCAACTCTAAAGACATCCTAAGTTAACACCAATTAGCAAAAGAACATTTCCTTGCTGTTTGTGTTACAGACTGTTAAAAAATCCTTGGGACAGAAGCCAGATAACACTACACTAGAAAAACTGAAAAACTGCTGTGAGAAGCAGCTCTGGAGAGATTGCAGAGATTAATTTAACCTCCTGAACTCCCACTTCTGCACAGCTTAAAACTTAATTTTATATAAACTGCAGATCTCCGCTTTCAGCAAAGCTTAAAGTTTAACTTTATTCAAGCACCAGATCTCCTGCTTCTGCAGTGCTAAGACTTAATTGTACTTCAAATTAATTGAAAGCAGCCAAATGCAAAATTAAGTTTAAAACTTAATTTTAGTTCAAATTAATTGAAAGCAGACAAAATACAATAGTTAGGCATGAATCTCTTGGTTCTGCAAGCAGCCAAATGCAGCAGTTAAATGATCTTAGGAAGCAGAGGAGAAAAAGAAAAATGTTGCCTGTTTTAACGTCTGTGGAGCAGGGACAATTAGTTTACAATTACAAACAGTTTCCATTTTGCAGTCCAGGGCAGAAACTGTATTAGGCACAAATTAGGTTCAGGAAGGGGAGATAAATCATTTAATTAAGATTAAGGGTCTCCCTCAGAACGTCCTTGGGGCCAGAGAATAATAAAGTAAGTTGCTGGAACCCTCAGGGTTCTCGGAGGAAAAGGTGCCAAGTTTGAAAAATGAACAGTAGTGTCTCCAGGGGCAGAATGCCCAGCCCCAGCCAGGGGCTTGCGGCAGAGATGAGCTGTCAGGGTGAGCAGCTCCGGGGGTAGAATGCCCAGCTCCAGCCAGAGGCTTGCAGCGGAGATGAGCTGTTGGGATGAGTGGCTCCAGGGGTGGAATGCCCAATTCCAGCCAGGGGCTTGCAGCAGAGATGAGCTGTCAGGGTGAGCGACTCCAGGGGTGGAATTCCCAGCTCCAGCCAGGGGCTTGCAGTGGAGATGAGCTGTCGGGGTGAGTGGCTCCAGGGGTGGAATTCCCAACTCCTGTCAGGGGTTTGCGGTGGAGATGAGCTGTAGGGGTGAGTGGCTCCAGGGGTGGAATGACTAGCTCCAGCGATGGGCTAAGGAGGATTTATTTATACTTAATCAAATTTCTTTGATGAAATAGTCTGATTTATAACAAAAAAGCTGTATTTTAGTTTGGACAGCTTTTTTGTTATAAATCAAATTATTTTGTCACAGGTCAGTTCCTCCTACTTTATTACTTTATGAGAAGAATGGCTTTATGAAAAACTTCAAAGTACATTGAATTATCATTAAAGTCATCACTGACTGGCTTGAGTACCTTGCTTTTGTGGATTTGTCCTACTGTCTGTACTACAAGCCCCCCCTTTCTTCTTTTTTTTTGTTTTATACAATTCTGATTAAGAAAAAGGGAACATAGGGACCATATTATTATTCCATTATTATTAGCTTTATCTGAAGTGCAGAAGTTAGTAGAAACAGAATGTGTTAGCCAGTCATTTGCTTGGTAAATAGATTTTTTCTTAGTTTTTGTTCATAGTTAACAAACCCATTTTCAACAGAGTATTTGTTATTAATACTTATTATGAGCAGTCTGAATATAGCAACTTGGAACACACAAGGTCTTGGACCCCCTATCTAAAGGAAAGCAATCCTCAGACAGCTGAGCAACCATAAAATTGACATCACCTTTTTATAGGAGACACACTTTTCTCCTACTGAAGCAGGGAAACTTCTTAGAAACTAGGTGGCATTAGCATAGTATAGCTGTTTTAACGCTAAAAAAATAGGGGCAGTTATTCTAATTAGAAAAGCTGTACAATTTACAAATATCTCCCAGGTTATAGACCATGAGGGTCACTTTCATATTCTGAGAGGTATTCTCAATGGGAAAAGGGTTTCTTGGCATAATGTGTAAGCACCAACTACTGATCCAGCTGCCTTTTTCATCAAATTGCTATTTGAAATAAGTACATTTCCAGATACTGAATTATTTCTTTGTAGTGACTTCAATGCAGGTTGTGATCCAGTGTTGGACAGATCCACTCCATGAAATGTAGCTCAGGCTATTAAATCAGGGAAACCCTTTCAGACACTAGTTCAAGATGTGGGTCTTTTAGATGGGGGAAGAGTAGTCCGCCCTCAAGGCAGAGACTATTCATCTTTCTGTGCTCACCATAATTTGCTAAGTAGGTTAGATTATATCTTGCTTCCCTTGTGTATTTGTAATAATTGACTTTCAATTAATTATGAACCTGGGGTGGCATCAGACCACAGTATGCTGAAAGCTATTACATGCCTAGGCAATCCCTTCTGTAAACAACCTAGACAAAGATTTAATTCATCTCTTCGTTATGATACTACTTTTGTGGAGTGGCTAAACAAGGAGGCTACAACCTTTTTTGAAATCAATAATAATGGAAAAACAAATACAAAATGCTTAGGGAAACTTTTAAAGTTTTTATTAGGGGTAGACTAATTGGCTATACTGCTAGTAAAAAGAAAGCAAGGCAGAGACCTAACCGAAAAAGAAAATCTTCTGGCCCAACTTCAGAATGCACAGAAATTACCCTTAGGACAGACAAAATCTGATTCATAAGATTATTCTTCTGAAATATGAAATTAATAAAGTATTATCCCAAAAGGACAACTATGCTCTCTTTAGAACCCAACAGAAATACTGGGAGTCATGGGAAAAGACAGGGAAACTGTTAGCATATTGTCTCAAAAAACAAACTAGCCTCAGAACAATTAATTGCATTCATAGGCCTAACAAAAATACCATAACTTATGATGCTAAGAAAATTAAGGACACTTTTTGAGAGTATCTCTCACTTTATAGTTCCAGTAAACAGAATGATTGTTCTGAGTCTGCTGACATCCTTGAACCTGTCGAATTTCCCCAACTTTCTGATGAGGACAAAAATAGATGAGATGCTCCAATATCACAACAAGAAATGTTATTAGCCATCTTCTAGTAAGATGCTCGGACCACATGGGATCCTTGCAGAATTATACAAACATCTAAACCCCACTATAACTACATACCTGCATTCATCTTACTTAGAATCCTTTAGAGACAGATTGCTTGTAAATTCTATGACTGAGGCATTTATATCATTAATATCTAAAATTGTTGACATATACCCTGATTACTGAACCTACTGAATTGTTCCCAATTGTTCTTGACTTGTTCTTGACATGCTGTGCATGCCTTCCTGTACTCTTGTTTTCAATTTATGCTCAAATGACCCTTGTTGATCACACACTGTTGTATGCACTCTTGTACCAATATATACTATGTATTCTTCTAATCCCTTCTCACTTCCCCAGGATGAATCTGGAAATGAGCAATTACTGCTCAATATACTTTTCTTGGTGAAACTTTTAAATAGATAAATAAAAACATAAAGACCCATTTGACTGCTCTATTTACAGACCAATATCTTTATTAAACACAGATTACAGTTCATTCCATGTAAACGCATACCGGATAAATGCATAGCCGGCATAAACGCATAGAATTTCTGAGTCTTGATTTTTTTCCCTCTACTTCCTATGTAAAATAGACATGTTAAACACACAAAAGATCCCTTTTAAATGCACACTTTTCCCTCAGTCCTGCTGTTCAAGTGTGGATTGACTGACTCAGTTTTACTGATGCTGCCTGTTGCTTCCTTAATAATTATATCGTAATTGTCTGTTAAAAGGCTGCAATATTTAAGCTGAAGTGTTAATCACATACCTTAACCAATTAACCATCAAACCCAAGTCAGAAAAGCTCCCTTTCTCAAACTGACATCAAAGCAAGGAACACAAACGAATGTCACAGAAGCACTTTACCAGAATCACGGAATAACCTTCCCATATACATAAATCAAACCAAAGAATGTCACAGAATATCACAAAGCACTTTACATGAATCACAGAAGCACCCTCCCTCACACAGGAATCAGACTGAAGAATGCCACAGTATGTCAAAAATCAGTTATCTCAACCAAAGAAGCACTTCATTGCTACTGGCATTACATTTCCCTACTTAACCAACTGGCACATTCAGCAAGTTGCACTCACCATTAAAAGAATACAAGACTGGATAAATGCTTAGCCCCCTTAAACACATACTGTTTGGCAGTCCCAATGGTATGTATTTAAGGGGGCAACACTGTATATGAATCTGGCCAAGGTTTTAGTCTTCAGATTTCAATTTATAATTCAAAGGCTCTTTGGAAAAGAGCAAGTCAGGTTTATGAGGAGCAGGAACACTTTGGATAATATCCATAGATTATTCTCTGTATTATGGGCACACAAAAAACAGAAAGTCTCCACAATACTACTATCCTTAGATATTAGCAACACATTTGATAGACAAGAATGGTCCTTTCTTTTTTTATGTTCTGGAAAAATTACATTTTGGTCCAAAATAATGTACTTGGATCAAAATGATCTATAAACAGCCAGACTCAGCCATTATTACTAATGGTACCATCTCCCAACCTTTAATTTAAATAGAGGCACCGGACAAGGCTACTCTCTGTCTCCCTTTTTATTTATTCTATCCATCAAATCCCTGATTAGGAAGTTTTCTTACACCTCTAATATACATGAAATCCTAACAGGGTCTACAAATCAAAAAATTCCATCTTATCCTGATGATTTATTGTTAACTATCTCCCAACCTTATATTTCTATTATAAACCTACAAGTAATATTGCAGATCTTTGGGAAGTTATCAGAGCTGTCAATAAATTGGAATAAGACAGAAGATATCATGCTTAAAGGGAAACATCCATGTCCAGTTGGGGCCCACCTCCGTGTAAAGCGGGGCCCGATTAGCAAATGTATAAATGTTAATAAACTTGCCACTTACTGCTGAGTATTTTATTTAAATTTATATCTGGTGGATCCTGCACCCTCCCCGCCAGCATTTTAAGTTCAAACACCCTCCCTGCTGCACCCAAAAGCACCTGCAGTTGTCCCATGGATGACTTGGCAGGCGGGGAGCAGCTGGGGTGTCTCCATATGCTTGATTTTTAAATGGCTCTAGTTTGGAGCTGGTGTATCACCTGACATATGGAGACCAGTTACAGACAACTAGCGTGACTGTTAGTCTGTACCTGGTCTCGGTATTACAAGGACACCAATAGACTCCAAACCGGAGCTATTGGAAGCTACCACAATACAAGTTATATGTATTGTGGTAGCTTCAAATAGCTCCTGCTTGGAGTCTATCAGTGTCCTTGTAATACCGATACCAGGTACAGACTAACAGGCACTCTAGCTGTCTGTAACTGGTCTCCATATGTCACGGCAGTACACTGGCTCCAAACTGGAGCTGTTTAAAAATCAAGCACTATAACAAGCATATGGAGACACCCTGGCTACTCCCTGACTGCCATGTCATCCTGGGGACAGCCGTGGGTGCTTGTGGGTGCGAGGGGGAGGGTGTTTGAACTTAAAATGCCAGTGGGGAGGGTGCAGGATCAAACATATATGATTTTAAATAAAATACTCAGCAGTAAGTGGCAAATTTATTAACATTTATACATTTGCTAATCGGGCCCCGCTTCACAAAGAGATGAGGCCTGATGGGACATGGACATTTCCCTTTAATGCTACAACATATGAAAGAAATAGATTAATTTCCTCAACTAATATTTACTGGACCTCTTAACCCTAACCTGTCTAGGAACATCAATACATAACTTAGTTAATCAAACCACTGAAGCCAATTTAAACTCTCTGCTCATACTTATAAGTGATGACCTGAGTAAGTAGAGCAAAAATGGACACCTTCCTCTGGCTGAAGGTGGAACAAAATTTGGTAAGGTCTCTATCACTAACTGATTTGTTGTTTCTCAAGATCCCTATTCACTTGTGAAATCATCCTTCCTGCTCAGATTGGGCAGGGGAAGGGTGGTGGTGCTGGGGGACTTAAACATGCCAGGAATAGACTGGAAGACTATGACATCCTCGGTGGCCAGG
Organism: Neoceratodus forsteri; assembly: GCA_016271365.2. NCBI lineage: Eukaryota > Metazoa > Chordata > Ceratodontiformes > Ceratodontidae > Neoceratodus > Neoceratodus forsteri. Next base: position 757,471,478 of record CM057454.1, read on the forward strand.
GAACAGAGGTTGTTGGATATCTTTCAAGATGCGTTCCTAACTCAGCAGGTGAGGGAACCGACCAGGGAGGCACGGGTACTGGATGTGGTTCTGGCAGACAGTGACCAGATTGGGGGCCTGGAGGTAAGGGACCCGTTGATGGGGAGTGACCATGCCACGGTCTGGTTCTGCCTGGACCTAGGACGGGTAGAAGGTTGCACCTAGACGGAGGTAACTGACTTCAGGAGGGGCGGATTTTAAGGAAATGGAAAGGATCCTTAAGGAGCATTTGGATGTGATTGGGTCAGACATGGACGCTGACAGTAGGTGGGAAATAATCAGGAGAGGGGTGCAGGATGCTACCAGCACCTGTGCCAGAGTAAGACGAAAATGAGGTAGGGCCCAAAAACCCTGCTGGTGGACCAGGGAGGTCCAAAAGGTGGTGTGGGGAAAGAAGGCAGCCTATAGGCAATTCAAGTGCTCAAGGAGTGAAAGGGATCGAGGGGAGTATGAACTGATGGCTAGAAGGGCCACTAGGGTGGTGAGGGTGGCTAAGGCAAGGAAGGAGGAGAACCTGGCCAGGGAAATTAGGAAAGGGAACAAGGGATTCTTTAGATACATTGGGGAAAAATGAAGGGTGAGGGGGCAGATTAGCAGGATTAAAACAGGGGAGAGATGGGCACAAGACCCGGGGGAGCAGGCTGAGGTACTAAATAAGTACTTCACCTCAGTTTTCACCAAGGAAAATGGGGGTGCGGCATCATACATGGGAGGAGACAGTGACACCGAGGAGGGTGGGACCCTTACCGATCGGCGGGTCTGGGGAGAGGAGGAGGCATCACTGTCAGGAGAGGGGAAGGCTAAGCAGGGAGAAGAGGTAGCAGAGGTGGAAATCACAGCAGAGAGAGTGAGGGAAGCCCTCAGGTCCCTTAAGATGGAGAAAGCACTGGGGCCGGATAAATTACATCCCAGAGTGCTGAAGGAACTTTCGGATGTCCTGGCGAAACCCCTGGCGGAGCTTTTCACCATCTCTCTGAGGACAGGGTGGGTGCCCCAGGACTAGAAGGTGGCAGCATTAGTGCCTATCCACAAGGGGAATCAAGGGAGGTGGCAGGAAACTACAGGCCTGTCAGCCTGACATCGGTGGTGGGCAAGGTGATGGAGGGCATTGTCAAGGAGAGACTGGGGGGGACCTGGAAAAGTCAGGGTGCCTGGACGATAGGCAGCATGGATTCGTCCCAGGGAAATTGTGTCAGACAAACCTTGTGGAGTTCTATGACTGGGTGACAGGTGCCTTGGACCTGGGTAGACCAGTGGACATCCTCTTTCTAGACATCAGCAAGGCATTTGACTCTGTTCCTCATGAGGGCCTGTTGGATAAGCTGGGAGAAATGGGGGTGGGGAACCAGATGATCAGATGGATAGACAATTGGCTCCAGGACCGGATAGTCTCATCCCCAAGGAGGGTCATTAGTGGGGTCCCACAGGGATCAGTCCTTGGGCCCCTCCTGTTAACGCCTATGTCTCTGACATAAGGACAGGTATCAGGAGTGAGATGAGTCTCTTTGCAGATGACTCAAAACTGGGGGCGGTGGTGGATGGGGAGAAGGGGAGGGTGGCCCTACAGGGGAACCCGGAGGCTCTGGAAAGATGGTCTAGAAAGTGGAAGCTGAGGTTCAATGCAGGGAAATTCATGGTACTGCACCTGGGGGCCAGAAACCCGGGCGAAGTGTACACCCTGGGGGGGAAATGCTACAAGTCTTGGCAGATGAGAGGGACCTGGGGGTGGTGGTGGATGTCAAGATGAACAACTCAGAGACTTGTAGGAGGGCAGCAGCCAAGGCCAACAGGATGGTGGGATGCATCACTAGGGGGATCACCTCCAGAAGGAGGGAAGTGATACTCCCTCTGTATTACTGCTTGGTGAGGCTGCACCTCGAGTACTGGGTGCAGTTTTGGAGTCCACACTTAAAGAGGGACATTAAACTCCTGGAGAGGGTCCACAGGAAGGCAACCAAAATGATTTGGGGCTTGGGGGACAGGACCTATGGGGAGAGACTCGAAGAGCTAAATATGTAAAATTGGAAGAGAGAAGGGACCGGGGGGACATGATGGAGGTCTTCAGGTACATGAAGGAGGTAAATAGGGGAGAAGCAGTCAGGGTGCTTTGAAGGAAGGAGGAGAGGGCAACTAGAGGGCATGGGTGGAAGCTGGAGGGGGGAAGATTCAGGGGAGAAAGGAGGAGGTGCTGTTTCACTGAGAGGGTGGTGGAGCCATGGAATGCGCTGCCCAGGGAGCTGGTGGAGGTAGAGACGGTGGAGGGGTTCAAGAAGGGGTGGGACAGGTACAGGGGAAGGGTTCTGGAAGCAAAATCCAGTGCAACGAGAATATCTGGAACTGGGAAGGAAGAAGCCAGAGAAGGCAAGGGGGGCAGCAAGGTCAGCTTCCAGGGTGGGGGCTGACCAAATGAGCAGACGCGAAAGACCGTTAGGCCTATTCTGCTGGCATTTTAGTATGTTAGTATGTTAGTTTCAGTTTGGCACTGTAAGCTACCAGATACTGGACCACTTTTCCAGCTTTGCCAAGTTGCCCCACAGCACCCTGATTCCCTCGTCAGTGTCAATTTTACCACATAACTTCATATCATCCATGAATAGGCTTATTTTACATTGAATTCCTTTCCTGTGTTAGAGTTGAATGCATTTTCAGAGTATTGGGCAGATGACCAACCCCTGAGGCACCCTGTTGTCACCCTTCTGACCCCCGAGTGACTGCCATTCACCATCAACAGAGTCCTATCCACTAACTAGTTCCCAATCCACTTAACCAATCTTGCTTGTCATGTGCTGGTAGGGGAAGCGTATCATGCTGTATTGGTAGAAGGAACACGTTATTTCAGTATGCTGTATGGTGGAAAGATCTACTGTACAGTATGTGCATTATGAATTACAATGGCATATGGTGGTTAAGTGACTTGATAAACCATGGCTGCTTCAGTTACTGTATTGTATCAAATTTGTGCTTGTGTATTACTATTGTATTTGGTGCTTGGGAGGCTGAATCTGCTATTTGTTGGCAGATTTAATTTGCAGTATTTCAGCCACCAGAGTTCTACGCTTTAAATTTTAGGTGCGTGTCAAAGGTCACAGCACCCTAATGCAGAGGGGTCAGGTCAAGCTGAATTAGAAGTATGCTAAACTGTGTTCTCATTAAGTACATGAATTAGAATACTTAAAAATGTATTATATGTACTGTGTCAGTGACAGAGCCATGCACAGTATGGTATCTGCATTTATTTATTCCCAATTTTTAGCCAAGAAAGGTACACTGAGCCAAAATGTATTTCTAGCTGCATCTCAGGAGCAAAGGGAAGTTAACTGACTTGCTCAGAGTCACAGTGTGTGCACGTAGAGGTAGTGGGAATCAAACCCCGGTCTACTAGATGTACTAAGCTCATTCACATCTCATACAGTAGCTCTAACCTGTAGGCTATATTGGCAGCCTATACATAATTTACTTATTTATTTATTAAAAAGTTTCACCAGGAAGGGCACATTGAACAAGTTGCTCATCTCATGGTGCATCCTGGGGGAAGGGGTGGTAGGAGAGAATACATAGAAACATAGAATTTGATGGCAGATAAGGACCGCTTGGCCCACCTAGTCTGCTCATTTCCCTACCTAAAGGATATGCTGCAGATCCTAGTCAACCAGCAGTCTACTTCTTTCTACCCCTACCCCCTAGAATTGCCTAATGACTGTCCCATGCATGCTTGAATTCAACCATTGTTTTTGACTCCACAACCTCCTACGGAAGGCAGTTCTATGCATCCACAGCCCTCTCTGTGAAAAAATGCTTCTTTACATTAGCTCTGAGCCGCCCCCCCCTCTATATTCAGATTGTGCCTCCTTCTTCTTGCACACCTCTATTTTTGAAAGATGCTACCTTCTTGGACTTTGTTGATTCCCTTGAGGTACTTGAAAGTTTCTATCATGTCCCTCCTCTCCCTCCTTTTCTTGAGGCTATACATATTAAGCTCCTTTAGTCTCTCTTCGTATGTTTTCTGGTGCAGACCCTGCACCATTTTACTTGCCCTCCTCTGGACAGCTTCCAGTCTGTCTATGTCCTTGTGGAGACTTGGTCTCCAGAACTGCACGCGGTACTCCAGATGGGATCTCACCAGCAGTCTGTACAGAGGGATAACAACTTCCTATTTTCTACTGCCGATGCCTCTCCTTACGCATCCCAGTATCCCCCCAGCCCTCCTTACTGCCCTCTCACATTGCTTGCCCACCTTTAAGTCATCTGATATGACTACCCCCAGGTCCCTTTCTATTTTTGTTGTTGTTAGTATCTCAACCCCCCATTGTGTACTCTTCCCCTGGGTTTTTGTTTCCCAGGTGCATTACCTTGCACTTCTTAGCATTGAATCTAAGCTGCCATACATTTGACCATTCCTCTAACCTTGCCAAGGCCCATCTCATCCTTTCCACTCCACCTTGTGCATCAACTCTGTTGCAGATCTTTGTGTCATCTGCAAAGAGACATGCTTTTCCTTCCAGTCCCTCTGCAATGTCACTTATAAAGACATTGAAGAGGACCGGTCCTAATACTGAACCCTGCGGTACCCCACTAGTAACCCCCCTTTCTTCAGAGTGGACTCCATTTACTATTACCCTCTGTGTCCTATTCTCCAGCCAGTTCTTTACCCAGGCTATCATCTTGGGACCCACTCCCAGGCTGGCTAACTTGCATATTAATCTTTTTGTGGGACTGTGTCAAATGCCTTGCTAAAGTATAGGTAGGCCATGTCCATAGCCCCTCCCTGATCTACTACTTTGGTCACCCAGTCAAAGAAATCTATTAGATTCATCTGGCATGACCTTCCCACTGTGAATCCATGCTGCCTTGGGTCCTGTGCCCCTCTGGCCTCTAGGTACTTGACAATTCTTTCCTTCAGAAGTGATTCCATCATTTTCCCTATCACTAAGGTTAAACTTACAGGTCTGTAGTTTCCTGCTTCTGCCTTGCTCCCACTTTTGTGAAGGGGAATCACATCTGCCCTGCTCCAGTCCTTAGGTACCACCCCATCCTCCCATAATTTGTTAAAGAGGGTAGTCAGTGGTGTCACTATTTCTACCCTTAGTTCTTTTAGAATGCTGGGATGAATCCCATCAGGCCCCATTGCTTTGTCCACCTTCAGTTTTAAGAGTTCTTTCAGAACCCTTTCTTCTGTAAATGGGCTGGTATCAACTTCTGTATCCAGAGTGTTTCTATTGTTTGTTTTAGGTACCTCCCCCTCTTCATTTGTAAATACTGAGCAAAAATATTTGTTTAGTATCTCTGCCTTTTCACAGTCACCCTCTGCCCACCCCTTCCCCTTATTAAGCTTCACTATCCCTTGGTCTTCCTTTGCTTCCTGATGTACCTAAAAAAGGTATTATGCCCCTTTGTAACTGAGTTGGCTATCTTTTCCTCGGTTCGGGCCTTTGCTGTTCTGACTGTCTTCCCAGCTTCCTTTTGCTTTAACTGATACAATTCTCTGTCCTGCTCCTTCTGTGATTCCTTGTACTTCCTGAATGCTTTCTTTTTCTCTTGAACCTTCACTGCCACCTCCTTTGAGAACCATAGTGGTTTCTTACATCATTTAGTTTTGTTTATTTGCTTGACACAAAGGCTTGTTACCTCTGTGATGGCAGTTTTTATTATTCCCCATTGTTCTTCCACCCCTCCTTCATGCCCATTTGCTAGTGCATTCCTTAGGCACTCACCCATTTTGGCAAAGTCAGCCCTCCTGAATTCCAATACTTTTGCCTTTGTATGACTTGACTCTCTTGCTGTGTTTATTGTGAACCATACTGTTTGATGGTCGCTAGTTCCCAGATGGCTACCCACTTCTACATCTGTGATCCTCTCTCCATCTCCATTTGAGAGAACCAGGTTTAAGATTGCTCCCTCTTGAGTGGGTTCCAATACTAGTTGTCTAAGGCATGCCCCCTGTAGGCATCTAGAATAACCCCACTCTTAGAAGTGGCTGCTGCAACTGCACTCCAGTTAACATCTGGCATATTCAGATCACCCATCAGCAGTATCTCCCCTTTTTCTGCCATTCTAAGTATACTTTCTATCATTTCCTTGTCCATTTCCTCCCCTTGAGAGAGGGGTCTGTATACAACCCCTGTGCGGATTGTGGTGCCATTGCCTGTCTCCAAATTGACCCTCAGTGCTTCTTCTCCTCCCTGTTTACCCTTTTGCTCTGTTGCTTTGATTCCTTCCCTTATGTAGAGAGTTACTCCTCCTCCTCCTCTTTTACCCTCCCTGACCCTCCTGTAGATAGTGTATCCTGGTATGTTTACGTCCCAGTCATGGTTCTGTGTGTACCATGTTTCTGTGACTGCCACTATATCCAGATGTTCCTCCTCCATCAAGGCCACTAATTCAGGAAGCTTGTTACCCAGACTACGGGCATTGGTACTCATTGCTCTCCAGCACTGGACATTGCTCTCTAGCACTGGACATTGTAAAGTACATTGGACATTGCAAAGTACAATGGAAACCATCTTACAACAGTGATGACCAGCAGGTACTAACAGTAGTGAAGACCATATATGCAGTTAAGGATAACAGTAAAACAATTCATTGGAACATATTTTATCTAAGTACAATACAGAGGTCAGATCTACTTGGTAGAATTATACGCAGTTCCAAATACAATTCACAGTAGTCTTGATACATCACTTTTAAGTGCACCAAGGGAAGTCTTGATGCATCACTTATACAGTAAGTGCAGTAAGACACAATTACTCACCATAGTAATCTTGTTTCTTCAAAGGGATCACTCATTATGATTAAACTAAATGCAGTCAGCCTCCTGTGTTGAACTGCCCGGAGAGATAGAATTATATGCAAATTATGGAACTCTCATGTGGCTCATGCCACTTTCAAACTGCTGCCTTAGCAACTGCTGCACTCTGAGTGCTTCAGATTCTTATGTAGCCTAATTGGGTATAAGACCCACTAATTAACAACTAACATCCTAATAAAATAACATAAAATAAAATAAATTTTTGTGCCCCTTTTAGGTTAAAAATGTCTCATACCAATAAATCTAAGAAATTTAAGACCACAAGGAAACCAACTGGTTAAACACAAAGGTGAGTTTCTAACCTAAGCTCCATAGGTCAAAACTTCCTACAGCAGGGAAGCAGAATAAACTTTATAGATTCTAGTAGGGGAGGCAGGAAGGGAGCTTTAATCATAATGAGTGATCTCTTTGAAGAAACAAGATTACTATGGTGAGTAATTTTTTCTTCTAACCCCAGGAATCACTCATCATGATTAAACTAAACCCAGACTACCAAGCAGTACCTTTGGAGGTGGGGCCGAGAACCTATCTTAAAAGCAGGTTCTGCTGCACTGCTGTACCAAATCGAGCATCATTTCTGGGTTCAATGTACCATCTGAAATGGTTTGTAAAGGTGTGTACTGTTCTTCATGTAGCTGCTTTGCATATTTCCAGTAGTGGAATTTCTCTTAAAACTGCTATTGACGTAGCTGTGACTCTGGTGTAATGTACCCTCAAGCCCAGGGGTGTCTATTTATCCACCTTGGCGTAGCAAACTTGTATACATACCACTCTCCAGTGAGCAATTGTATATTTTCTGGAAGGCCTACCTCTACTTACTTCACTATAGGCAAGGAAGAGTTGTGACTGACTTGATCTGTAAGACTTGGTTTGTCAATATATTGGCTAAGTGCCCTATTGACCTCCAGTGAGTGAAGCTTTATTTCCGGAAAACTAAGTTCTCTGAAAAGAAAAGGGGGTAAGATGATAGACTGATTTTAAATGGAAAAATGTGATACCACTTTAAGAAGGAATTTCTACTGTTTCTGAGGACCATCTTATAGCTGTGGAACAAGATGTAGTGTTTAACTGTGTACAGGACCTGTAAGACACTGATCTTTCTGGTTATAGTGATAAACAATAGAAACAGAGCTTTCCAAGTGACATATTTCAAATCTATAGTTTCCATAGATTCGAATGGTCTGTCCATGAGTATGGCAATACAGATATACAGATTCCAGACTGGAACTGGTTCCCTCAGTGGAGGGAGATGAAGGCTGAAGGTCTTTAAATATTTTCTGAAGACCAGCTGAGAGGTCATGGCTCTCTCTACACCAGCAGAAAAATAAACAGAGACTGTAAGTGTGTGAGGCAGTCTAGGTAAAAAAAACAAGTCAGCCTTGAAGGGGTCAATACCTTTCCCTGCAAACCACATATATAAGAAACCATTTCCATTTAGAAGAATATGTTTTCTTGGTGCAAAAAGGTTTCCTGGAACCCTTAAGCACAGGCAATACTGGATCTAGCAGTCTAAGGTTAGCAACTTCTAATTCGTCAAAGGGCCAGGCTTTGAACCTCAGTGATTGAAGGTTGGAATACAGGATCCTGCCTTGAGAGGAGGTCAGCAAATTATGCCTCCTAGGCAAGTGACTTGGAGGAACTACTGACAGAGCTAAGAGAAGCCAGTACTCGTGCTGTCTCGGCCAATTCAGTGAAACTAATATTATTGTTGCTGGTTAGTATCTCAGTTTCAGCAGGGTCCTGAATACCAATGGGAAAAAAAGGGAAGGCATATAGAGAAAAAACTCCCACCGTCCAATCAAGGGTGCACAGCTCAGGAGGAATCTGACCCTGAGAAGAGGCCTGCACAGTACATTGAGCACTGGTGATTTTCTACCAAGGCAAAAAAAGATCCACCTCTGGAGTGCCCCATCCCCTGAAGATTGTAATGAGCATCTGAGTGTTCAGGAACCACTTATCCTGCTGAGGGAGCTGACCAAACATTGTCTTTTTCTGCAGGTGCATGCTGATTAGGATACTCCCATAGAGTATGTCACTGATCACAGCTCCATTGCTCCTGTGCACAGTGGGGCTGACCTGGTTACTATCTGTTTGTTTATGTAGTACATAATTGTGGAGTGCAATAGGAACTCTTAGGGAGACCATGTGCCACTTGCTGCATGATCAAACTTGTGTGCTTCTCATCTAAAAGTGAAGCATTTGATGTGAGAACTAAAGAACAGAAAAAATGTTCCCTTGTGAACAAAAACACACCTATTCTAAGGTTTTGTTTGTCCAGCCACCGCTGCAGTAGCTATACAAGGATGTGGGTGGCTGGAGTCATCCTAGACAGAATCTGTTCTTTGTGACTAGCGCTGTCCTAGGCAAACCTGGATGTTTCTCTATGAAACCTGGCAAACCAGAGTCACTGTGGTGGGGGTGGGGTGGGTGGGGAAGGGGGCAGCTACCTTGTGCCCAGTAGCCTGAGGAATTCTCTGGTTGATTTGGGTTTCTCTGGTACAACAAGTTTGCCTAGGGTGTTACTCACTTCTGCTCCAATAAACTCCAGTACTTGTATTGTTTTTGCTGGGGCCTCTGGTTGATTATGAGAAAACAGGGATATTAGAGCCAGGAATTGCTCTGCATGTTGCAGGGACTGACCCACTATCAACCAGTTGTCCAGGTAGGGGAAACAAAAAATTATTTATTACTATTATAATTTTTTATTTTGAAGGCCTTGAAACAGAGACTAGGCTGAAAAAGTGTTACCCATTGATACTAGCCTGAGGCCAGCCTGTGGGAATGATTAATGCCTGAGTGGCATTCTAAAGTTGATGTTTTTTTTTTTTTTACTTTGGAAATGTTTATTTTAACATTCTAAGATCCAAATAGGTTCCTATAAAGAAATATGTGGATATAACCCTCTGCCCCTTTGATTTAGGGGCACTGTTAAACTGTTTTGATTGAACAAAGGTGTTTGACCTCTGTGCCCAGTAAAAACCCTGTCTGCAGGGGTGACTGGTGTGAAAACTCTTGTTCCCAACTTGGGAGTGAAATGAGATGAAGTTGAGTGAAGTGATGATAATATGCTACCTTGGAGGCAGTGAGTCAAACTGCCGCCCACTGGTAGTTCCACAAAAGGGAGATGCAACATGAAGCAGCCCATCAGGTGTTCTGTGAGGGTTGTGTCTGAGGCTGAGGAGAAGTAGACGCACTTCTCATTGCTCTCCTGCCCCCTCCTCTGAAATAGCCTCTCACTTGCTGTTGTGGCTGATGGGCTTGTGTCTGAAAAGAGGGTTTGGGATAAAAACCCCTACCCCTGCCTCCCCTATTCTGTGATCTATCGAAAGTAGAAGGTCTGTCCTTTGAGCTACTATGAAAAGTAGACTTGAATTCCTCTACTTTTTTCATATATGCTTCAGTTTTATCACCAAGCAATGATTTATCCTCCACAGGGAAATCCATTGCCTTGGCCTGTGCATCTGCGGTAAGGTTGGTGGCCCTTAGCCATGCAAATCTCCTAAGGGAGACAGCTAATGCCATTAGCCTGGCAGCTGTGTCATTGGCATTCACTGCCATATGGAATTGATATTTAGTGGCATCAAGTGCAGCCTTTGCTGTTTCTTGCAGATCCACTGCCACTTCACCTGGAACCTTGTCAGCAAGGGCTAAAATTGTGTTCCAGAGTGCCTTTTGGTACTGTACACCATATGCCATGTAGTTGGCTTGCCTGATTAACAAGGAAGCAGCCGTGTAGACCTTTTTTCCCATGGCAACCATTTTTCGTGAGTCCTTATCTGGAGGGTGCATAGCCAGTGGTATTCTGGCTTTGCTACAGGCAGCAGCCTGAACCACCCCTTCTGGGTCAGGATGGTGAAACAAAAATTCAGCAGTCGATCTGTCTAGCTGATACTTTTTGTCAGCTTGTTTATCTACCCCAGGGATAGAAGTTGGGGTCTGCAGTATCTGCAATGTAGCCTTTTTTAAGGACTTATGCATTGGCAAAAGAAGCCATTTTGTTGGAGTTAAACCCATCATATTGAGGAATTCTGCTTCCTCCACCTCCTCTTCAGTCTCCTGAAGAAGGAGATTAAGGGTTTCCACCATGCTTTCTACAAAAGCATAATTGGAGGAATATTCTTCTGGGCCCCTAGGAAGGGACTCGAACTCTGGCTCAGGGGAAACTTCAGGGCATATCAGTTCCCCTTCAAAATTGTCCTCATCCTCCTCACCATAAATAATTTGAGGTTCCTGTGAAACAGGAACCGAAGGAGGAACCAATACAGCCGGTGTAGGAACTGGGGCTGCAGCCTGCAGGGCTTGTAGGACCTGTAATGCTTTAGTAATGTCCTCAGCCGAGGGCATACTATGTTTGTCTGCTGGGAGCTCCTTAGCCTTCTTGGCTGGAGGCACAGCAACATGCTTCTCTTTGCACTTTTTCTTAAGAGGGACAGCCTCAGCCACTGTCGACCTGTCCTCTTTGTCTTACCTTGGTTAGGTTTCTCAGAACTTTTGTCTATGTCCTTAGCCTTGCCTCCATCCCTTTTAGGGACTGAGGTAGATGCACTAGTATCAGCAGCAGAAGCAGAAGCCATTTTCTCTAGCTTTTTTGCCCTCTTTCTTAATGTTTTTGGACAGAAAGATTTGCAAATCTCACAACTGGCAAAAATATGATTGGTGCCCAAACAGGAAATACAAAGAGAATGTCTACCTGCCTTTGCTATAATCAGACCACAAGACTCACAATATTTAAAACCAGTGGGTCCTGTGCATCCCTTAGGCTTATCTAAGTGGGTTTCTGACATTGAGTAAGCCGAACAATTACCAATCTCAGGACAATATATATATATATATTTATACAATAGGGGTGAGCTGATAACATATGAAATAAAAACACATATCACTCACCCCCATTGTATAACTAGTCAGTGATGTATGCACTGTGATACCTGCTTACAAATATACACACAGTGCATACGTCAGCAGGAGATATTCTCACTGTCGTTACGTCAGTACAAGCACCTCCCTCACCGGACTACTTCTCTACACACAAAGGCACAAAGGTTCAAACATTATCCCAAAGAACATGATAGACACATCTGTCCTCAGTAGCCAAAACCATAAGGAAACAAAGCACAATATCTGAAAATAAAACTTATGCTTCAAATAGTGCAACCTAAACGGCATTAGCAAATCATACTGGAGTCAGAACTGAGCTGCAACTGACATGAATTACCAATATAATGATCCCAAATCCAGAAAATGCTGGCCATAAACTTCCCACAACTTAAACATTTCCATACCAGCATTATATTGGGTAACTTTTTTCTCACTCGTCATCATGCCTCCAGGCTGCAAAACTGAAAATAACGGAGACACGGCACTGATAAAAAAAAACGTAATGGACTAAGAAATAAAACTGACATCCACCAGATCACAAAGCACAGGCGACACAAAATAAAGCCATTAACTAAAGCACACAAAAATAAATACTGCACAATGAAACTGAGAACTACCACTAAAAACTGCACGCAGGAAGACACACATTGAACTCTGCCCACTAAAAGGAAACACCCAGTCACATCACAGAACTGCACTGCAACCACGGCAAAACACCAATCACATAACAGAAAACAACTACCATTCATACCACCAACCAATAACATTAACAGACTCACTCCCAGTCAGAAAACACAATTCATGGCAAAAAACAAGCATGCATTCAGCAGACGAATACCACAAAACAAAAATATAGTCACAAAAACACACAAATAAAATTGCCATAACTCTGTCCCTATTGTATAATCGCATACATGATGATGAGTGAGTAGAAATATTCCCACCCTGCATCGTGAGGCATTGATATCTCACTCTGCAGGAGTGGGAATATTTTCCATATCACACTCCTGATCATCATGCATCCCTATATATATATATATATATATATATATATATATATATGTATGAGGATATACAATAGTGAGCTGTCAGATAAATGATTTATCTACACAAGTGCTGTTTGACCTCGGACACCTCACGAGTAGGAGCACAAGTGTAGATAAATCACTTATCTGACAGCTCACCATTGTATATTTCATTTATGCAATAGGGATGCTTTCTATCAGTGCAGTAACATTTGGTTTTGACTGTTTATCTTTATTTTAAATAATAATTTCTGGGAGTTTTGGTTAACTTTCCTAGAGGATGTCTGCCTAGCATGGTGGTTGCTATTAAATGAAACACCACTCATTTTGTAGAAAACTTCTTGCTGTACAAATATCATGCTCACAGTACTATGCTACCTTTTTCATTTTAAAGTTATTCACATTTGTTTGTCAAAAAAAGGGAAAAGAAAATTGAATTTTATGCTGTTTTTTACTAATTGTATAAAAAACTAAAAGGTATCTATAAATGAAACACCACTCATTTTGTAGATATTTTTGTGCTGAACATTTTTCGTGCTCACAGTACCATGCTATAATTTTTTGTTTTAAAGTTATTCACATTTGTTTGTCAAAAAAGTGAATAAAAAATTACATTTTCTTCTGCCTTTTTGCTAATTGCAAAGAATCTATAAGATATCTATACATGAAACACCACTCATTTTGTAGATAATTTTGTGCTGAACAATTTTCATGCTCACAGTACTATTCTATCTTTTTTCGTTTTAAAGTTATTCCCATTTGAATATGGTTAGAACTGCTTCTGAGGCCGAACATTGTAAATAAATTCTAAAGAGATTTGTGACATAGTAACTGTGTGTATAAATGGTCACTGTATGTATAAGCAAGCAATAACACACGACGAGGTGTGGTTTATCGCCTGATAAGAGCATGCTCAGGGGTGTACTAATGCACGAGGCGCTTGCGCTGAGTGCCTTATGCCACTGGGCGTGCTCTTATCAGGCGATGCTAAAAACCACACCTCGAGTGTGTTATTGTGCTTATAAAATGGGCTTTATTAAATAGTAGGACACCTTATTTAATTGAACAGGTTTTTTTATTTGTAATTTTTAAAATACACAAACAGTTGTTGTTTTGAAATCATGTAGACATAAAATAGTCCCACTTTTTATTGCTGTAATGTTTAGTAAATTTTTATTGCTGTAATGTTTAGTAAATTTTTATTGCTGTAATGTACTAGAAGGCTGGTGTGTGTGTGTGTATCTGTAATGCAACCACTCACGAGAGAAACGTTCAAAGAATTTTTTTTTTCATTTGTTTTATTTACAGTCAGCTGGACTGAGTATGCGCTTATATGGGGTGTAGTAGTTGCTGTGATATTTGCCTCTGCCCTCCGCACAGCAAAGATACAGAAAGTGTGTGTGTTTTGAGGGTATTCTTTTATCTTTTATTCACCTTTGTGTTTTAATTAGTTTTTGCTTTTTCTTTTAGAACGGACGGCCGGCTGATTGGGAGCGAGTGTGTCTCTTTGGAGCCACCATACGTGGTTGCTTCTGGGTTCATGATTTTAAAATGGTTTTGTGATTTAATGAAACCACAGTGCAGAAATGGAGATAATTATGGGCTGAGCATCAGGACTATATTTATTTCAAATGTGCCGTAAAAATGGATTTGGAAGGTGTGGGAGGTACAGTTGTTAGATCGGGATAAAGTGTCACGTACTGGTGAAGCCCGTTTCTTTCAGCCGTGGGATGCTCGTTGCATTGCGAGCAGCTTTTGGGACAGTGGAGATTTTAATTGACTGTTTTTGAATCTCGGGGAGCAGAGGTTAGAGTTTGTTTTCTACATTTTTAGTTTGCTTCACTATACTTTGAGCTTGGTGATGGGGGGGGGGTCCATAACAGCTGGTTTGTTTTCTTCAGAGATTGTGCTGTTTTCCCGCTGTGAGCTGTGCCAGCCTGTATTTTTCTTTTGGGTTGGCACAGCTCAGTGATTTGTTGCTGTAGTGGGGCTTGGGACAGGAGGGTAGTGCCGGTTGGCTACAATATCTTCTGATAAGGACACGGCTCAGAAGATGCTGTAGCCAATCAGGTTAAGGGATTTTAAAGCCCATTTTATAAATTTATTTATACATACAGTGACTCGGATAAATTCATTTATCACACTGAATATATGTCCACCCCTATTGCATAAATTATATTATATATATATATATTAACCGGTAATTTTAAATATAAACAAACACTAACAGTTCCTGGAACCGAGCGCTATTCGGTTCCCTATTCGGTTCCTTGAAAAAACAGAACCAAAAAAATACAAAAGTTAATTAAAATAAAGTGGTCAAAGGAACCGACCGTAGCTAGAAAGCTAAACAAAAAAAACTAATGAAATCTAGACAGAGGGAGCGGAACCCTCGGTTCCAGGGAACCGCTAAAAACCCAAAACTACACTACAAATATTAAAAACCAAACTTCTAAGGTAGAAATCTGAAATAAAACTCAAAATGAGTTCTTATCCACACAGATAATGACTTCTGAAGACAGTTCAAGGAGAGCTCTCCGGGGCTTCCTTACTAGGCAGGCGGAGTAAAGAATCTGAAGCACTCAGAGTGCAGCAGTTGCTAAGGCAGCAGTTTGAAAGTGGCATGAGCCACACGAGAGTTCCAAAATGTGCATATAATTCCATCTCTCTAGGCAGTTCAACAAAGGAGGCTGACTGCATTTAGTTTAATCATAATGAATGATTCCTGTGGTTAGAAAACGAAAACTAATAACTACAGAGGGTTCTGTGCAGATAAAGGATAAAGACTAGGAGACCTGAAAGAGTTAGGCACAGGAGCAATTAACAGCGAGGTAGTTATGAAGTACTGCAATTAAGGAGGATGGGGAGGATGAGTGGTGGATCTGTTGAGGGAGCGAGTTCCATAGTTGTGGGAAACGGGATGAAAAGGCCAATTGGCCTATAGTGGTGGAACATCGTGGGACTGACAGGGTTCTGCAGTCCTGAGATCTGAGTGAGTGGGCAGGTGGAGGGAGGATAGCTAAAGAGGACATAAGATATGTAGGGAGTGAGCCAAACCAGAATTTTGAGATGCAATTTGCACAGTGATGTAAGGATCTGTTTTCAAGGGAGGGAAGTGCCAGGGAGTGTTGGAGTTGACAGTGATGGGTGAGAGGAGGAGAGTCAAGAGCAAAGTGACAGAAGGAGTTGAAGAGGGTATCCAATCTAGCTAAGTAAGTCTTGGGAGCGGCACTGTAGACTACGTCACAGTAGTCAAATATAGGAAGAATCATCTTCTGGATCAGATCACGCCTTGTCAGGAGAGGAAGGCAGTTCTGGTTCCTGTATAAAGCACCTAGCTTGGGGTGAAACTTTTTAAGGATAGTGTCTATGTGGTCAGAGAAGGTGAGATGTTGATCAAGCCAAACACTCAGACATCTGAATGAGGAGGTCTCCTCAATAACTGTCCCATCAAGGGTCAGGAAGGAGGGCAGGCAAGGGAGCCTTAAGAGTCTCTGCCTAGTGCTGTAGGTCATGGAGGCTGTCTTCTTAGTGTTAAGGAAGAGTTGATGAGAGTGAAACCAGTTCTGGACATTAGTGATGTCCAGTTGAAGTCTGTTTGCAACATCAGTAGGGGAACGGGCAGTGGTGAAATTGACCATATCATCTGCATACATATGTATAGAAGATAAAGTACAGATGGATGGGAGGTCATTTAGGAAGATGGAGAACAGGATACAACCCAACACAGACCCCTTTATGATACCTGTTGATAGGAAGAGGAGGGGGATACAGAGTCAGTGATTCTGACTGAGTCTGGCCTATTAGGTAAGCACTAAACCAGTTAGTGACTGAGTCAGACAGACCATCTGAGGAGAGGGAGTTAAGTAGAAGGATGTGGTAAACTGTGTCGAAAGCCTTTACCAGGTTGACAAAAATGGCAGATGTGATTTGGCCACTGTCTATCCCTAATAGGATCTAGTCAGTAAGCCTAATCAGAGAGGTGGTGGTGGAGTGGTACTTTCGAAAGCCAGATTGGAAGGGGGTGAAGAAATTAGAGTTGGAGAGATATGATAAGAGTTGGGTTAGAACCAGATGTTCCTGCAGTTTACCAAGGGTGGGAAGGAGGGAAATAGGGTGGTAGTTCCCCAGTGTAGAGATATCACCACCCTTTGGTAGCAGAAGAATGATAGCATGCTTCCAGCCCCATCGGTATGGCAGCCAGGTCAAAAGAGCGGTTGAGGAGGGTAGACAAGGGGATGGAGATGGCCGAGGCTGAAAGGTATAATAGCTTGGGGTCCAAACCGTCAGGTGAACTGCCTTTGGTAGGATTTAGGGCTTACAAAGCCTCCAGCATTGCAGTAAGAGTAATTTTGGAGAAAGAGAAAGTATCTGTTTGTGTGGGTGCACTGGGGGGGGGGTGTCGGATGCGACTGGCCTCATAGCTGGTAGGAGGGCCAGAAGAGCAGAGGCACATGAGGTGAAGTAATTGCTGAAAGCAGCAGGTACACTTGGGTGATCAGTAATGAGGGAGTTATTTATGTTTAGAAGGGGTTAGAGAGGGGTAGGCAGAGGTGAGAAGAGAGAGTGTATCACTTCTCAAAATTTTGAGGGGTTATTTAGGTTGGAGTGAAAGGTAGAATGGAAGTAGAAAGACGAGGATGGGTGAAGCACAAGGTAGTGGTGCAGTTCAATAAAGGCAGGATATCTGATTCACAGGAAAAAGAATGTACACACCATCCACTCAAGCAGCAACACCAAACTGTCCTTCTTTTTAAATCATAGACAGTTTTACTCAAATACAAGTGCAAACAACTAATGTGGCCACCAATGGCCATAGTCTACTTATTTATAGGGCCAGCTCGTAATTCAAGGGGTGGGGATTCCTATAAAACACTGACACGCCCAGCCCTCTTTGCTTAGCGTTCTCAGTTTGAACGATGGGCCGGGCGTGTGGTTCTGTCCTTGCTGGGCTTACCTGTTGCCATGTTTTTTTTCCAGCTTTTCACCGCTTGCGGCATTCTTCAGCACCTCCTGCTGCTCTTCTTCTTGCTTCCCCTCTTCTCTTTTACCTCCGCGGTTTCGGTGTTGGATAGCCTGATTCTCGCTCTCTCCTTCTCCTGCTACGCACCTGGTCCCTTCCTCGGTTCATCCGGAATGCTTCCTGCTGCAGGTTCGGCCATTTTTCGGCCCACCTGCCCCCAGCTTTTCTTTTTGTTCTGCTTTCCTGGCGGTTCGTTTACTATTTTTTTTGGATTTTCGTAGCCTCCTGCTTGTCCTGGATTTCTTAGTCACTACCTCCTGGATATCTGGACTGCTTCATTGGACATATTTGCTTTTGGTTTTTTCTGCTATTCCTTTCTGGCGTTCAGCTCGTGATTGCATTCATGGATTCTCCTGCTCCACCTGAAGGACCTCCCCCCACCGCTCCTCAGAAAAAATCTTCAAAGTCTCATCATTCCTTAAAGAACTGGACTATTCCTCGTCTCCTCGCTGAACTAAAGGTTCTTGGGGTCCCTGTTCCTGCTGGTGCTAAAAAGCAGGAGCTTTATGATTTATGGCTTGAAAATCAAGATCGCAATCCTTGCCCCAGGCCAGCCTGCCCTGCTGTCCCTGCTCCTGATGCCTTTGCTGAACTCAAGGATTTGATTTCTCAACTAGCTTCCTCTGTGACTGATATTTCCAATCACCTGGATGTTATAGAATGACGTCAGTCCTCCTCTCCGCTTCTGCAGACTCCACCTGCCCCTCTGTCTGCTCCAGCCCCGATGTCTCAGCCCTCTCCTTCAGTGCCTGCCATTGCTTTCAACTCAGGTAATTTGGCTTCCAACTCCTCTATGCCTGCCATCTCCCCTGTTCATTTGGTTCCCGCTCATCTCCGCAAGGATATCATCAAAGGGAAGGACGTCAACCTTATCTCATTGCTTATTTCTTCTCATGATACTATTGAAAACAGAGTTGTCTCTTGTGGTGACTTCTCCGTTGTTCTGCGTTCTAAGGACCCTTGGCTTTCCAAGAAATTGACTATTCCTGAATTCGTCCTGGCATTTAGTCTGTTCAGAGACATTCTGTGTTCTGTCTTTCCATCTCGAAGGGAGGAGCCGGTTACCTATTTATATCTCGTAGTCGACCTTGGCGTCCGCTATGGTGGTACTCACTTTTATGACTACCATAAATATTTTTCAGCTAAGGCAGCTGCTGCTTTATCTCACCTGAATGTCCGCCTTCACTGGGGTTCTCTCGACAATTGTTTCACTGCCATTTCGCTGGCCAGCAGGTGCTCACTTGCCAGATTTGCGGCTCCTTTTCCCATGCCGCTTCTTTCTGCCCTTTATCCGTTCCTGATTCATCTTCCCGTACTTCCTCTTCAGGCTCCACTATTACCAGGACTATACATAATCATATTGCTATACCTCGCTTGTCCTATGACAAACATGGTCATCCAATTACTTCCATGGCTGGTAGATCTGCCTGTAATAATTTCAACGATATGGGTTGCTCCCTTCATCCCTGCCATATGCTGCACATCTGCAGTCATTGTGGTGAAGCTCATGCAAAATCAATCTGCCCTAACCTCAGAAGCAGGACCTGACTATTCAGTCATCCCTCTACTCCTGTTAATGTCACTACGCTGGCTCATTTCCTTGCCAATCATCCATCTCGCTCCTTGGTGCAATTTCTCATCTTCGGATTTATTTTTGGATTCCATACTGGCATATGTTCTCTTCCTCAGGACTCCTACACAATCTTCTAATTTGCGAACAGCTCTCTCTCAACCGGACTTAGTCTCCTCCCTCTTACAGAAGGAACTGGATAAAGGCTATATCATCGAACCATTCCTCCATCCTCCATTTCCTCTCATCTGTGTCAGCCCTATTGGCATTGCTACTCGCAAATTATCTGGAAAGCAGTGCCTTATATTCGATTTATCCACTCCATGTGCCACTTGCATTCCTAGTATCAACTCTCTTATCCCTTCTCAGCATTTTTCTCTGGCTTATGCCAAGATTAACCACGCCATATTGACTATCAAACAGATGGGCAGAGGCGCATGGCTTTTCAAAGCTGACATTGCCGATGCGTTTAAACTCCTTCCTATTCATTCATCCCTTTGGCATCTATATGGCATCAAATGGGCAGATTCCTACTACTTTGCTGTGTGAGTAGTCTTCGGTTGCAAAAGCAGTCCAAAACTGTTTGATATACTTTCTTCGACTCTTTGTTGGTTGTTGTTGAATTGTTGTCAGGTGACCTCAGTGATTCATTTGCTTGATGATTTTCTTCTTATCGAGCCTCCTTCTGTGCCTCCGGCAGCAGCCATTTCTGCCTTACATCATTTATTTCATCAATTGGCTTTGCCTGTTTCAGAGGAAAAGACTTCTGGTCCTGCTACTTCCCTTGAATTTTTGGGCATCATTCTCGGCTCTGTTTGCATGGAAGCCAGACTCCCTATGGACAAGTTATGCAGAATCAAGACTCTGGTCCTTTCATTCTCCAATCACTCATCTTGCACAAAACATGAACTCCTGTCTTTGCTAGGTTATCTCTCCTTCACTACACGTATAATTCCTCAAGGACGTACATTCATAGCATATTTACTCAAATTGCTCCCTTCAGCTTCAGCCCTCCACCATCATATTTCTATTACAGCCACTGCAAAATCCGACCTTGCCATGTGGTTCCTCTTCCTAAACCAATGGAATGGTCACTTCATGTTCTACAAAGACATTTCCCAAGAGCTTTCTCCTAAAGTCTTCACGGATGCTTCGCCTACTCACGGATTTGCTGCTATTTTCCATCAATCCTGGATTTCTTCAACATGACCTCACGAATTTCTACACTTACCCACAGCCTCGACTTCTTCTCCGTTATTTGAGATATATCTGGTAGTTGCAGCAGCTGCCACTTGGGGTCATTGCTGGTCTTTGTCAACAGTATTAGTTTATACAGACAATCAAATAACCGTAGATATTATTAACAAAGTCAGATCATCTTCTCCTACAATCATGCTATTCTTACGGAGATTAACATGGCTTTCTCTGATTCATAATTTTTGTATTCAGTGTCTTCATATTCCTGGTCATCTCAACACAGCAGCTGACTACCTTTCCCGTTTTCAATTTCAGAAATTCCATATTCTCCTTCCTGCGGCAGATCCTCTACCAACTCCATCTCCTCATTTCAAGGATCTAGTCATGCCATGAGCAGTTACCTGACTTCAGCACAAAACCTCATGTGGTCATCTTTATCTGTCAGCACGCGATCAGCTTACTGCACAGCCTGGAGAAAATACAATTGATTCTGCACCATGTCAGCCTCCTCTGCATTCCTGATTTCCTTACATACCATATTAGCTTTCACGACCTATTGCCATTCAACCAGTAAATTATCCTATTCTACCATTCGTCAATACTTATCTGGCATTCAATTTCATTTCTGCTTACAAGAGCCGTCATCTGGCTCCTTGACATCTTATCCTGCAGTTAAGCTCCTCCTTTCAGCAATCCAAAAACTTTCATTCAAAAAGACGCCTACTCGCTTGCCCATCGATGATATCATATTCAAACAGCTAATTACTTTACTGAAGTCTGAACCTCCTACTTCACACTCCACCATTCTACTTGCAGCTATATCTTTGGCATTTTACAGATTTCTACGCCCCAGAGAATTTACAGTCTCATCAAGTTCTGCAACATCCTTTCTCAAAGTTAAACATCTTACCAAGCAAGCTGACTACTATGTTCTTCATCTACCCACATCAAAGACGGACAGACTTCAAGAAGGCGTAGACATTCGATATTTTCCTACTAATACGGTTTGGTGCCGCGTCTACTTTTTGAACCAGCTATGCAACCTTCATAGTCAATCCAGTCTTGATTATCCCCTACTTACTTCTCATAATAATGCTCCTTTAACCACCAAAGAATTTGTGGATTCCATTCAATCACTATTGCAACGCCTGGGACTTGATCCTTTCGCTTACTGTGGACGTTCATTTAGAATCGGTACTGCCACCTCCGCATCTCGAAAGAAAGTTCCAGCCTACATCATTAAACCTCTAGGAAGATGGACATCATCTTGCTTTGAGACCTACATTCCTAATCCCGAAGAAGAAATACGTTCAGCCTTTATTTCCATCTCCTCTTAGTATGCCTAGAAGGAAGGCAACTTGGCAGCCATGGTTCCTCAGAGGTTTCCTCTGGTAAAGGGGGTTTTTCCTCTCCTGAGTGCTGCCAGGTATACTCTCCATGGGTTGGAGGAGGTGGATTCTATTCTATTCGTTGGGCCTTCAACTATCAGCTCATACTCAAGATGGGAACGAGTAAGGCCAAAACAAATAAATGTACAGACAAGTGGCACCAAACACAATTCATAAACATTATTCCCACACAGTGAATTGTTGGGCTAGCCCATAATTCAAGGGGTGGGGATTCCTATAAAACACCAACACACCCAGCCCTCTTTGCTTAGTGTTCTCAGTTTCCTCCACCCTCCCCTCCTCCTTCTCTGGTGCTCTTCCCATCTATAGGGCCTTCAACTATCAGCTCATACTCAAGATGGGAACGAGTAAGGCCAAAACAAATAAATGTACAAACAAGTGGCACCAAGCACAATTCATAAACATTATTCCTGCACAGTGAATAACAGTGTGATAGATACAACCAGGCAAGTGCAATCAGTGAAAAACAGGCTAATATAACCATCAAGTAAAGACTTTTCCAATTTCCACACAACAATATGTGTATTTGGTGGCAGCATATATGTGGCCCCTTATTCACAGAACAGAAAAATTCTAAAGGAGGCCTGTAAAGAAAATAAATATATCAGAGGAATGAAAAATACTTTTCAAAAGCCAAAATTAAAGAAGGGAAGGAAGGTGGAGGGAAGGGCAATAGGAGAAGAAAGGAAAGGGGGGAGAGAAGGAAAGGAGGGAGAAAAAAGGGGAAAGAAGGGGAGAAAGAAGGAAAGAGAGGAAAATAAGAAAAACAAGGGAAAACAAAAGAAGGGGGGAGGAAGGACTGGAAAAGAAAGGGAAGGGATGGAAGAAACACAGACCGAGCATAATATACATTATGTATGAATTGATGGTTATGTTAGCCTGTTTTTCACTGATTGCACTTGCCTGGTTGTATCTCTCACACTGTTAATAAGTAGTCTACGGCCATTGGTGGCCACATTAATTTATTGCACTTGTATTGAGTATTTAAATGCACCTTTTATGTTGTTCAATCAGCTCTAAGGAGCCCTGAGAGCAGGGTGAAACGTAAACTGTTGCTGCCTTTTTCTATGGTACTGGTAATAAAACTGTCTATGATTTAAAAAGCAGAACAGTTTGGTATTGCTGCTTGAGTGGATGGTGTGTGTAGAATGGAAGTATTCGGCCTTGACCAGAAGTGTGGCTTTCGTGCACTTGTTTCTGAGGGAGAGGTAGATTTCATAGTCTTTGAGAAGATTTGAACATTTGTGGAGCTTTCAAGCTTGGTTATGCGCTTTTTGGCATACTATGAGTTCAGGTGAGATCCAAGGAAGGTGATTCCCATGGACCCTGACCTTACGGAGTAGGGCATATGGGTTTCAGACATCGAGGAATTTACCTCTAAAATAATCAGCTGCAGCATCTATTGAGTTCACAGAAACTAAGGGGGCCCAATTAGTAAGCTCTAGATCATGCAGTAGGGGAGCAAGATTCAGAGATTTGTAAGATAGGATTAGTAAAGTTTTGTGTGAGGCTGATATTTTACGGACTTTGCATACCAGGAATGCCATACAGTGGTTGCTGAGGGCGTCTGACAGTACTTCAGATTTTATGACCCTGTGGGGTGTGAGGTGAGGGCCCAGTCAATTAAGGTGTGGTTGCCTGTTTTGTGGTTCACCAGTGCTGGTTCAAGGATCAACTGGGTTAAGTTGAGGACATTTATGGCATTTTGAACTTTGTTTAGGGTGGGGGATAACCAGTTTAGATTAAAGTCACTCAAGATGTATACTTCACCCGAGGTGGAGTGGAATGCGATGGAGGTAATAAGATCGGTAGTGATTGAGGAGTGGATTCCAGGGTGTCTGTAGGCACCTGCTACAAAAATGGGAATATAAAAGGGGAAGGAGAGTTGTAATATCAGCAACTCATAAGCTTTAGGGACTGAAACAGAAAAGGTGGTGGTAGATGAGGAGATGTAGATGACCACGCCTCCTCCCCTCTCTGTCTGGTCCTGGCGGGATATAGTATAGCCAGGGATGGAGAGGAAGGGGTCATCAATCTTTTTGCTAAGCCAGGTTTCAGATAGGATGATTACATCAGGGCTGAGTGAGGCAACCAGAGGCTGGAGAAAGTCCACTTTAGGGAGGAGACTGCATATATTAAGGTGTAGGAATTTTAGGCCTCAGGGATGTTGGGTAAGGGTCGAGGGAGAAACTGCTGTAATAGGGGTTGGGGGGCAGGGGTATTTACTAGGCATGGACCTGGGTTAGGGTTACTGTCCTTGGCAGATAGGAGCAGGAGAGCAATAATAATAAAGTGGAGTTTGGTACTCTTGAACCATGATGAGGTGTATGAGCAACCAGAGAGAAAGGTAATGGGGTAAGCAGAGGGGGGCTGGAAGCTAAGTATGAGTATTAGAGTGCAATACATAGGCATAGCTATGAGTGAGGTGATGGGGCAGAAGGAGTAGTGAGCGCAAGTTAGGATAGGGAACGAGGAGGTGATAGTATCAAGATGGCAGGGGAAAGAGGGGTTAAGGCAGAATGGTTCCAATGAGGGAGTGGGGTGAGGAGGAGTACAGGAAGGGTGGGAGACAGAGAGGAAAAAAATTACTCACCTTAGTAATTGTGTTTCTTCTAATGGAGTCTTGCTGTATTCTGACAATCTGCAGTTTGCTCCAGCCTTTAAACTGTCCCAGAGAGTATAGGGTTAATTTTCTATGCAGTGCGTAGAACGTTGAGCTCGAGCTCGGTTGAGGTCTCTGTCTACAGCACTTTGAAACCCAACCATCAGATTCTTACGAGCAAACATTCACTAACTATACTATGTGGAAATTGTAAAATTTTTCACTAGCCAACTGGCAACAGAACGTTTTGGATTCCCAAAGGAAGACTCAAGTCAGGAAACCCCAAACCAAAAACCTATCCAAAAATAAAGATTAAAATACAAAGCACCCATAAATATGGAAGGTGTGTTGAAGACACTCCAGGGGTGCAACACTGCACCTGCCCACCCACTTCCCAAAAACAGGTTCTGAGAGGGGAGGCAGGGAGGGAGGTCAGAATACAGCAAGACTCCATTAGAAGAAACACAGTTACTAAGGTGAGTAATTTTTTCTTCAAACGACATGAAGTCTTGCTGTATTCTGACAACCTGCAGACTACCAAGCAGTACCTCCATGGAGGAGGGACAGAACCTATTTGGGGAATAGGCTCTGAAGTACTGCTGTGCCAAACTGAGCATCACTCCTAGCCTGGACATCCAGAGAGTAATGCTTGGTAAAGGTATGGACTGTTTTCCAGGTGGCTGCTTGACAAATTTCTAACAGAGAGATATCCCTGGCAGCAGCCAGGGAAGCAGCTGTATCTCTTGTAGAATGAGCCCTTAGGCTTGATGGTGAAATTTTCCCCAGTTTCTCTTAGCAGAATTGAATACAAAAAACAATCCACCTGGCAATAGTTCTCTTGGTGGCAGGTTTGCCCTTTCCCACTTCCCCATAAGTGAGGAACAACTGGAGGGAATCAAACCTGTGACCCTTGGTATGCTCTATGTAGTAGCTAAGGGCTCTTTTAACATCTAAACTGTGCAGCCTCCTCTCTCCTGAGGAAGAATAATTAGTGAAGAAGACAGGAAGAGACATAGACTGATTCAAGTGGAAGTCTGAAACCACCTTGGGCAAGAACCTTCTATTGGTTCTAAGGACCACTTTATCCCTATGAAAGGAGATAAAATCAGGTTCACTGACAGGGCTTGCAATTTACTGATACGTCTGGCAGAGGTAATAGCTACCAAAAATACAGGTTACTCACCTGTAACAGGAGTTCTAGGAATGGTATATGTTGTTCATCCATACTTTCTGACAGGTATCCTTGCCGCTTTAAATCTTGCCGGAAGGTCTTCAAGCTGGCTCCTCCCACCCACCTGGGTGGTAAAACTCTCGGCTCCGCCCCATGACGCCAGATCTAGCCCGCTGAAAGCTCAGGTTGTGCGTCGAAGCCAGGGAGGTCGGGTGGGTCATGTGGATGAACAACATATACCATTCCTAGAACTCCTGTTACAGGTGAGTAACCTGTATTTCTAGGGACATGGATATGTTGTTTATCCACACTTTCTGGCAGACTCCTAGCAGTTCTCTGGGAGGAGGGAGGCAAGGCGCACACCCCCTACTTAGGAAATAGAGACTGGAGAACCGAGGCCCCAAAACCAGCATCCCGGCGTGACTCAAGGTTGATGTGGTAGTGGGTTATAAAGGTATGTGCCGACTTCCAGGTAGCAGCCCTGCAGATATCCTGGATAGGGACATCCTTGGAAGCAGCTACCGATGCAGCGGTATGGCGGGTAGAATGAGCTCTTATCCCTCTGGGAGGCTCCATGCCCACCAACCTATAGCAGAGATCTATGCAGGAGGTGACCCACCTGCTTATCATCCGCTTGGCTGCAGGTCTGCCAGGTGCAGCTTCAGCATAGGTGACAAACAGCTGGCGAACCTCTCCCAAACTTCAGCCATCGCTCCCTTATAGTAGCGACGCTTCTAGGGTTCAGAGTATGGAGCCTATTGGCCTCGAGTGTGATTGGGGTAGAACACCGGCAGAGTCAACACCTGGTTAGGTGAAACTCTGACACTACCTCTGAAGGAATTTCGGTGGGGCGCAGGACAACCTTGTCCCTGTGGAAGACCAGGTAAGGAGACTCGATGGAAAGCACCTGGAGCTTTCCCATCCTTCTGGCTGACGTGATAGTCACCAAGAAGGCGGTCTTCCATGACAGGTGAGAGATGTCACACCTGTGCATTGGTTCGAATGGCTTGCCCATGAGCTTTGCCAATACCAGTGGTAGATCCCACGGAGGTGGAGGTTCACGCACCAGAGGGGATATGTGATCCAGGCCTTTGAAAAAGCACCCAACCACCTTCTCCTGCACCACCGACTGCTTCCCAGCCCACGCCCAGTAAGCAGAGATAGCTGCCAGGTGCACCTTTAGGGTCGTCGACCTAAGCCCTTGCTGAGAAAGGGACCATAGGTAGTCCAAGATGCTTGCCAAGGAACAGGAGGAAGGGTCCAGGCCCTTGCCCTGACATAAATGGAGAATCTCTTCCATTTGAAGATATAGCATTTTCTGGTCGACTCCTTACGGGATGCCTCAACTACATTGAGGACCTCGTCGGAAAGACCCAAGGCCTGGAACTCTAGCCGCTCAGAAACCAGGCCGTCAGGTGCAGGGATTGAAGGTCCGGATGGAACACCTTCCCTTGATTGACTGATAACAGGTCCAGGCCAGCTGGAAGTTGCCTCGGGAGCCTGGAGCTGAGGCTGAGGAGATCTGGATACCGGCATTGGCGGGGCCAGTCTGGGGCTACCAGAATCACTTGCGCCTTGTCCCTTCTCACCTTGAGAAGCACCTTGTGGATCAAGGGAAATGGGGGAAAGGCATAGAAGAGGCCTGGGGTCCACGGCCTTGAGAAGGCATCCCCCTGCAGCGAACCCTGCTGAGGGGGGCGGGCATGAAACAGCCTCAGCTTCGCATTCTCCCTGGAGGCAAACAGGTCCACCTGAGGTGTGCCCCAGTGGGAGAACAGATCTTGTACTACCTCCGGCAGGAGAGACCACTCATGGGACACAGCCCCTATCTGGCTTAGGGCATCGGCCAGGGTGTTGGAGGCTCCTGCCACATGGATGGCTAGGAGATCCACCTCCAGGCTGCGCACGAGTGACCAAACGTGGAGAGCTTCCTTGCACAGAGGCATGGAGTGCGTCCCGCCCTGGCGGTTTAGGTAGTACATGGTCGTGGTATTGTCCATCTGGACCTGAACCACTTGACCCCGTAGAAACGGAGCAAAGGTGGTGAGGGCTAGACGGACTGCCCGAAGCTCCAGCAGGTTGATATGGCATCGGGACTCCCAAGGGGACCAGAGGCTGTGCTCTCTGTGTTCCCACAGATGGGCACCCCAACCCATCAGAGAGGCATTGGTCGATAGAGAGACTGTTGGCTCGGGGCGGACAAATGGGATGCCCTCCTGCAAATGGGCTGGAACGGTCCACCACTGGAAAGCGTTCCACATCCCCTGGGTCACCATCACTAGCTGGTCCAATGGATCGCAGCGCCAGACCACTGGCTGGCCAATCCCACTGAAGGGGACATGATGTGCCAGCGGCCCAACGGACCACGCTGGTGCAGGCCGCCATGAGACCCAGGAGGCGAGGAAGTCCCGGCAGGGCGCGATTGCCCAACCAGAAATGATTGGGCAAAGGAGGAAAGAACCTCAGCCCTGTCCACCGGAGCCGTGCTCTGGCTCAAAGAGAGTCGAGCTCTGCCCCGATGAAAAGAATCACCTGCTTCGGTCCGAGTTCTGACTTGGCCTCATTGATGAGAAGGCCGATCTGAGAGCAAACCTGGAGGGCCAGATCTCTGGACCGCTCCACCTCCTGTCTGGAGGGGGCTGCTATCAGCCAATCATCCAGGTACGGGTACACCCAGACCCCTCAGCGCCGCAGGAATGCTGTCACCACTGCCATGCATTTGGTGAAGACCCTGAGAGCAAAAGAAAGGCCGAAGGGCATGGCTCGGAACTCCTAAAGGGATCCCTCTGCTCGAAAGTGAAGGAATCTCTGGTGAGACGGATGGATAGGGATGTGAAAGAACGCATCCTGTATGTCCAGAGAACAGAACCACATGCCTCGTTCCAGGGATGGTATTATTTGAGCCAGAGTGACCATTCTGAAGGTCCGAGACCTTAGGAACTTGTTTAGGCCATGCAGGTCGAGAATGGGGTGCCAGTCCTCCGTCCGTTTTGGGACCAGGAAGTACCTGGACACAAACCCAGGTCTGAGGAGGGTCCGCCACCTCTGATCACCTCTTTTCTCAAGGAGAGAGATGTCGGCTCGGCAAGCCAACAGCGAGGCTGCGGACTTTAGGTACTCTCGGGGCGACGGCTCGAAGGGCGGGCCTGCTCGAACTCCAGAGGCAGGCTTTTTCTACCACTTTCCAGCACCCACCGTCTGTGGTGATAGCGGACCAGGTGGAAAGGAAGTGGGAGCAATCCCCACAGGGGAACCTGGGGTGGAGTGACAAGGTTGGGGGCACACCCTCAACCCGTCACTGGGCAGGCTTGGAGGAGGGACTGGCTAGGGACCTCCTGGGCCTTTGCCTCCCTGCTTCCTGGAAGAGGAAGCACAGGCTTGGCTTTGGGATGCCAAGCGCGAGTCTGCTGGCCCTGATGCTGCTGGGCCGGATGTGCCATGGGCGCAGACGGATGAAAGGGCTTGGGTTGCGGTCTGCGGCCCTTGTCCCTCTGGGTGGAGGAGACTGAGTCCAGAGTGGCATCGGACTTTTCGATCCTCTGGAGGTGACCCTCCACTCCAGGGCCGAAGAGGTCAGTCCCCAAGAAGGGGACATCCGCCAACTTGTGCTGGGTATCTGCTGTGAAGGTGGATATCCTCAGCCATGCCTGATGGCGCATAGCCACTGCGGCCGCGACTGACCTGGCACATGAGTCGCCGATGTCCAGAGCAGTCTGAAGTTGCTGCTTGGCCACTGCCCTGCCCTGGTCCCGCACCTGCTTGACCGTGGTCTGCAGGTCAGCCGGGAGATGAGGGACTACCTCGTCCAGGAAGCCCAACAGGGCGTGAGAGAAGTGTGCCATCAGCACAGCTGAGCTGGCCTGACAAAGGCCAAGGAAGGATGCAGCATAGACTTTGCACCCAGCGTAGTCCAACTTCTTGGACTCCATGTCAGGAGGCTTGTCCACATCCCTGGCGCTTCCGGCACGCCGGAAGATGCTGTCGGTAACCAACCCCTCGGCTGAGGGGTGTTCTGAAAAACTGGACGGGGAACCGGTAGGGACCGTGTACTTCCTTGCCATCCTGGCCAAAGGCGCAGGGCAGGAAGCAGGATGCTGCCAGAGCTCCAAGGCCAGGCTGACAATGGCCTTGGCCACTGGAAAGGCCTCAGTGGAAGAATCCCTTCGGTCCAATATCTCCGTTAGGGAACACTTGGCCCGCTTGGATACGGGCTCGAGCTGTATCTCGGTGGACTTCGAGATGAGCCTAAGCAAACCCACGAAGGACGATGGGCTATCATCCAACGACTGACCTCCGGAGAACTCCAGGTCGACCTGCCTGGAGAACAGGGAGGAATCGTCGTCGGAGTCGGACGAGTCCGCAAAGAGCTGCCTTGGGCCTGAGCCACCCTCCACCTGCCGAGGGTGGTCGGGAGTGAGGGTGACAGATGGCCTATGGGTCAGGCCCTGGCCCGACCAAGAATTCTTGGTCGGGGCCCCAAATTTTGGCTGTGGAGGCAGAGGTTCCACCAGAATCGGTGGGGCAGCCAGTTTCAGTTGAGCAACAGGCCTGAGGGCAGGCATCTCGGCTAGGGTGAGGGGTTGCTTCGGCCGCTCCGGTGACAGCCACTTGATGGCCGGGGAAGGCGGCGACATCGGCTTGCTCCCAGACAGAAGGAGCTGTTGCCATGAGGTCCTCATAGCACCGGCGCAGCTTCGTCCAAGCTCTCCTCATCCGAGGAGGAAGGGGCGAGGCAGCGGTGACACCACCTCACGGTGCCGAGACCGAGACTGCCTATGTCAGCAAGATTGGCTGGACCCGTGAGGCTGTCCGAGACCGAGACCGAGAAGCTCGGCATTTCCGAGGAGGGTTCTGGGGCAGGGTGGGGGAAACCCCCTCTCCCCTTGGCTCGGCAGTTCGACTGTGGACTCCAGAACCGGAGGCATGGGCAAGTCCACGGTAACCTTGATCTCCGCTGGGGGAACCGGGGAGTGAGGGTTTTCTGCTTCACCGGTCAACAACCTGTCTGATGGGTCGAGAAAAATCTCGACTGCATCAACGGGAGTCTCGGTCAACTGACCTGACGGGGATGCCATGAGGCCAGTGGCTGAAGCTGAAGGATCGACCGAAGTCGAGGGTCAACAACTCGGGGAGGGGGACCTCTCCCACTCCCAAGAGAGTCGACGGAGGGACTTACCTTTAGAGACCTTCTTCTTGGACCGAGAGGAAAGTCCTGATGGCCCCTCTCCCTTGGTGGAAAGGGACTGACAGAGCTCCTTAAAAGAAGCTGAATAGGAGGATCCCAAGGAGAGCGGGATAAAGGCCGTGGCCGAGGAAGATGAAGATGTGGCCTGCGCCGCCTCCTCCTCGAGGGCGATCATCTGCTCAAGCTGTTCCGCCAAGCCAGCCGCCGCGGACACCTCCAAACGGGCCTCCTTCGACTTTACCGGCGGGTAACATTTCTCGGGGTGCCCAAGTTGTAAATGGGTGGCGCGGTCCTCCAGGACGTAGACCGAAAAGGAAGAGCACAGTTTGCAGGCCTGCGGGTCGTGCTCAAGGCCTAAGCAGTAGACACACGTGGAGTGCGGATCCGTCTGAGACATCTTCTGCCCACATGGGCACCTCTGAGAACCGGGAGTCGATTTGTCCATCGCAGCCGCGAGGGAAATAAATGACAGAAGTCTTGAAAACCTTAAACTTTGTTTCGGGTAAACTGAAGAATTAGGAACCAGTCTTATATGCAGAGCGTTAAGGAGGGAACCTGAGCTTCCAAGCGGTAAGGAAGATCTGGCGTCATGGGGCGGAACCGAGAGTTTTACCACTCGGGTGGGTGGGAGGAGCCAGCTTGAAGACCTTCCGGCAAGATTTAAAGCAGCAAGGATACCTGCCAGAAAGTGTGGATGAACAACATATCCATGTCCCCAGAAACACAGTTTTCCAAGTGAAGTACTTAAGCTCTGCTGAGGACATAGGCTCAAAAGGAGGTTGCATAAGTTGAGCAATGCAAACATTTAAGTCCCAGGCAGGGGCAGGATCCCTAAAGGGAGGATTAGTATGAAGCAATCCCTTGAAAATTTTACAGAACACAGGATGAGATGATAGTGAGGAAGACTTCCCCACTGACAGAAAAGCAGAAACAACTGACGTGTACCTTGAGAGTAGCTGGTCTGAGCCCTAGGCCATTCAGATGGACCATATAATCCAGAACTGTAGGCAATTCAGCAGTGTCTGGAGAAATATGCTTCTTGGAACACCAAATGTTGAATCTCTTCCACTTGGAGTTATAGGTCTTTCTGATGGCGGGCTTTTGAGAGGCTTTGAGAATATCCAGAACCCTCTGAGACAGATGCAAATCTGAATACTCTAACTCTTCAAGAGCCATGCCTTGAGATTGAGAGAATGAAGACTGGGGTACCAAATCCTCCTCTAAGAGGAGGTTAACAGATTGTAATTCCTGGGAAGAGACAGGGAAGATGGTCTGCTAGAGACAGCAACAGGGGGTACCAAGGCTGTCTGGCCCAGTCTGGAGCAATCAGAATCACTTTCCAAGGTTGTGACCTTATCTTGACTAGAACTTTGAACAGTAGAGGAAAGGAAGGGAAGGCATATAGAAAGTTCCCTTCCCGGTTCAAAATCAGAGCATCCAGAGGACTGAACCCAAGACTGGGGTCTGCAACAAAACAGAGGAAGTTGATGATTGTCTGGGGCTGCAAAGAGATCTATCTCTGGAGTGCCCCACCTTGAGAAAATCACTTTCAACACTAAGGGGTCCAGGGACCATTCGTGATGGCCCTGGGAGATCCTGCTCAATGCATCTGCTAGCACATTGTCCTTTCCTGGAAGGTGGACTGCTATCAGAGAGGTCTGCAGGGAATAAGCCAGGGACCACAATTTCATGGTCTCTGTGCACAAGGCCATAGACTGAGTGCCTCCCTGCTTGTTGATGTACCACATGATGGTGGTGTTGTCTGTCCTGACCTGAACTACCTTGTTCTGCACAGACTGAGAGAAGGCTTGCAGGGCCAGAAAAACTGCCCTGAGTTCCAGGAGATTGATATGGAGAAGGGATTCCTGAGGGGACCACAGTCCCTGGGCTGTGAGAGCCCTCAGATG
This sequence comes from Neoceratodus forsteri, assembly GCA_016271365.2. NCBI lineage: Eukaryota > Metazoa > Chordata > Ceratodontiformes > Ceratodontidae > Neoceratodus > Neoceratodus forsteri. Next base: position 757,504,289 of record CM057454.1, read on the forward strand.
AGCTCTCCACCCCAAAAGAGAAGAATCCATGGTAAGGACCACTGAATGAGATTGAGTGACAAATAGGGCCCCTTGCCTTAAATTGTCCTGATCCTGCCACCATTGAAGAGCTTGGATCAGTGTCCGAGTCACTGGAATCAGTTTGGTAAGAGGGTCCTTCCTTTGGGACCAAAAGGCCCTCAGATGGAACTGAATGTCCCTCATCTGAAATCTTGCCCCTTGGTCCACTGCTGTAGACGCTGCCATGTGGCCCAAGAGCTGAAGAAAGTGCCTTGCTGGTCGAGACACCTGAAGGCTGAAGGAAGAAGCCAGTTCTATAAGAACTCTTGCTCTTTCTAGGGGAAGAAAAGCTCTTGATTTGACAGTGTCTAGCTCTGCCCCTATAAAGGTAAAAAGCTGCACTGGTTCGAGAACTGATTTGGGGAGGTTGAGAAGAAATTCCTGGGAAGTGAGCACTTGCTGGGTGACTTGTAGGTCTGACTTGACATGGCCTGGAGACTGACCAACTGTGAGCCAGTCATCCAGATATGGAAAAATGGACATCTTTTGCCTTCTTAAAGAGGCCACTACTACTGCCAGGCATTTTGTGAAAACCCTTGGAGCTGATGTTAGACCATAGGGCATTGCTTTGAACTGGTAATGGCCCTAGGGCAACTTGAACCTGAGGTATTTTCTGTGGGAGCACCTGATGGGGATGTGAAAGTAGGCATCTTTGAGGTCCATGGAGGCTAGCCAGTCCCCTGGCCTTAGAGAGGGAAGAATTATTCCCAGAGTCACCATCTTGAACCTTGGTTTTAAAAGATGTTTGTTCAGGTATCTTAGATCTAGAATGGGTCACCACTCCCCTGTCTTCTTTGGGGTAAGGAAGTACCTGGAATACAGACCTTTGCCCCAGTGTAGGGTAGGAACTCTCTCTCTATGGCTTCTAGAGCCAGAAGAGATGAAACCTCTTCCTCTAGGGCAAGGGTTTCAGAGGGACTTGCAGGTGTCAAAGATCTGGCTCTCATCTTCGGAAATTTTTTGAAGCTGAGAACCAGTCCCTGATTTACTACTTCCAGGACCCACTTGTCTGAGGTAACAGACACCCAGTCCTGGATGAAGTAAGCCAGCCTGCCCCCTACAGGGATAGGAGAGTCGACCCAGGCAGACCCATCAGGGTGTCTGTTTGGCAAGGGCCTTAGGCTGAGGAGTGGATGCAGCCCTGCTCATCCCCCTTCTGCCTCTCCATCTGAAGAACCCCCTCTGTGAAAAGGAAGAAGAGGCCTGTGCTTGGTAGAAAGGCCTGTGAAAAGGCCTGCCCCTGCCCCTAGATTGCTGCCTTTGAGGGGTTGCCTGCCTTTCCTTGGCCTGTGTACTCCTATACGTGGTCCTATCTTCTTCATGAAATTTTCTGTGTGCTCCCCAAACAGAGAATTACCTTCCACAGGGAAATCCATGGCCTTAGCCTGGGTATCCTGTGAGAGACTAGCACATCTGAGCCAAGCCATTCTCCAAAGAGCCACAGATGTAGCCATGACTCTTGATGAAACATCACTGGAGTCCACAGCAGCATGAAACTGTACCTTAGATGCCTCAATCCCATCCACAGTCACCTCCTCCAGCTCCTTGACCAGCTGGGGGAGGCCTGTTTAGCCAGTGCCAGTACAATGTCCCGCCTAGACTTCCGGCACCTGGCTGTGTAGGCCATATAATTAGCCTGCCTGAGTCCCAAAGAGGATGCCATGTATTGCTTCTTTGCCAAGGCATCCATCCTCCTGGAGTCTTTATCTGGGGGTGTGAAGTCAAGGGAACATTAGCCCTGTCACAGGCTGCAGCCTGCATGACCCCAACATAGCTGCATTGCTGGTAGGAAAACTCTGTGTCCGAGCCTGATAAAGTGTACCTCTTGTCCATTCTTCTATCAACAGGAGGTACAGAATTAGGAGACTTTAACATCTTTTGTGTCTGTTTCCCAAATGATTTGTGCAGGGGAATAGACAGCCTCCTGGACTCTGGAATGTCCATCATTTTGACAAAATCAGGCTCCTTTTGATCCTCTGTAGCTTCCTCAATAGGGAGCTGAAGAATTTCAGCCACTTTCCTGTAAAACACATAGTGGGAAGGGGACTCTGAGAGCCTAGGAGGGGAAACACCAGAAGGTCTGTCTGGGGAGATGTCTGGCTCAATGGGCACATCCAGACTTTCTGCTCTATCATAATCATCCTCTTGTTCAAAATCCCCTTCATCCTCAAATTCTGGTGCATAAAAATCTTCAGGGGCATAATCCTGAACCGGTGGAACTGACTGAACCGAACCCCTAGCTAACGGAGCCAGATCAGTCAGAACCGGGAGAAGCGATTAAACAATCCGAATCACTCGTGCAATCTCATCAGTAGTTGGAACATGAACCTCCAGATCTGAACCGGTTGATTTGTCTTTTCTTTTCCTTTTTGTAGGAACCGATCCCTCAGGATTGACTCTCCTCTTGCCCGAAGAAGTATCGCCTTGGTCAGAGGGCACTCCTTCTGGTTTGGTTGGAACGGAACCAGGCTGGCCATCCGGGTCAACAGACTTCTCGGCCTACTTTTCCCTAAGTCTACCTAATCTCTTTTACAGGGTAGACTTAGGAAAAGTTTTACAAATTTGGCAGTCTGTATCGTGGTGTTCAAACCCCAGACAATAAACACAGGTGGTGTGGGGATTGGCCTTAGCAAAGACCTCCCCACACTCACTGCAGTGTTGAAACCCAGTGGGCCGGTTTTTTTTCTTGGATTTCTCAGACATGGCCAACCTAACCAAACTTACCCTTTTTTCAGCAACCACCAGGCGAGACACCCTTATCGGTTCCTAACCGTGTCATGGATATTGGAAAAAAAAGCTAAAACACGTTTTTCTTAGAACCGATAAGGACAGGTAACCACACACTAAAGGAAAATTGCAAAGATTCAACTATTTATTTATTTAGCTTTTGTTAACCAGGTAAGTACACTAGACAAGACAATTGCCTATTTTCAGGTACGACCCGGGAGAGTACAGGAATTACAGATTTAGATACATAGGACGACATGGTACAGATTAAGAACAGCTTACAAGTCATGAGAGTGCAACATAAAACAGATTAAGACAATTTACAAGTCATCATGAGGCATATTTTACAGATTAAGACAATTTACAAATCATCATGAGGTATAGTTTTGTTCAGTAAGTACACAACAGAGTAAGACATGTTGCTACTAAGAGCAGTACCGAAGGCACAGTTGTGATGCAGCAGCTACAGCACTATATACAGCATACACCTCTTTTGTCCAGGAAATATGTCGAGGAGAGAGGAGTGCAATGTTAGATCATGGGGGTTTTGGGCACCCACAGGCCGAAGCGAGTTTGAGGTGGTTCCATAGGGAGGAGCGAAGGCAGCCCTGTGAGGGGGCAGTGCGTATCTGGGCAGGGAAATCATTCCACAGTCTAGGCGCACATGCGGCAAAATCCTTACCTCCCATTTGAGACCGGGTGGTTGGTACCTTAAGCATGGCAGACCCCTGAGACCTGAGGGGATAGGATGTGGAGGCAGCCTGGACAAGGAATTTCACCAGCCCTGGAGGGGTGCCGGTGCCAAGGACCTTTCCCATGAAGCATCCTAGAACAAAGTCAATGTGGTTTGAAGGGGAGAGCCAGTTTAGCTTGCTGTAGAGGTCACAATGGTGGGTGAGATGGAGGGAAGCCAGAGCAAAGCGGCAGACATTGTTGTAGGCAGTAGACCACCTAGAGAGATGGGCTTTGGTGGAGCGGGCAAACAAAAGGAGCCCATAACAGAGCGACGGGAGAAGCACACCTCTGGCAAGAGCAACACGCGGCCGCCAGAGTAAGGTTGCTTTTAGCTCTGTAGGCCAGACCCAGTTTGCAGTTGACATTCTTGCATGTATTCTGGATATGGCGGCCAAGGTCAAGCTGCGGGTCCAGCGTCACCCTAAGGTATTTGAAGTTGTCAGTGACAGGGATTGGAACACTGTCGGTACCTGGGACACAGAACTGCACAGGGGAGGCCTTGATCTTGGCCTGAGACCCAAAGAGCATGGCCTGGGTTTTTTTGAGATTAAGGACCAGCTTGTGGGCCAAGATCCATGACTGAATGCTCCCCAGGTCCTCACTCAGATGGCGATTGATGACCCCCATCTCTGGGGAGTGTGTCAAGATGACCAGGTCATCAGCATAGAGGATTGGCTTACAGTGAACAGCGGCTGCAGGGAGATTATTTACAAAGATGGAGAATAGCAGGGCCCCAGGACAGAGCCTTGGGGGACACCCATGGTTACAGGAGCAGTCCTGAGAGCTCCTTGCCATATTTGACCAGTTGCGTTCTGCTGTATAAATAGTTGGAGAACCAGCTGAGCACAGCAGAAGACAGACCAAGGGATCTAAGCTGAGTGGTGAGCATGGCATGATCAACCAGATTGAAGGCCTTGGAGAGGTCTATAAAGATAGCCTCCGATAGTTTGTCTTGGTCCATAGCCACCCTGATCCATGATGAGACAGCAACAAGGGCAGAGGACGTGCTGTGCCCTTTCCTGAAGCCATGCTGCACGGGTGACAATAGGTCATATGATTGCAAGTACTCCGAGAGTTGCCCTGCCACAACTTTCTCAAGAATTTCTGACCACTGATAGAATGGATATCGAGTGGTAATTCTCTAGTAGTTTGAGGTTTCCCTGTTTAAGGATTGGTACCACCCTGGCTACCTTCCATATGTCTGGAATAACACCAGATGACATGGACAAATTGAAGATGGGTTCCACCAGTGGGGCAAGCCAAGGGGCACCAAGGCTGAGAAGCTTCGGTTCCAGCCCATCCTGGCCAGCACTCAAGAAGAGGGAAGGCCCGAGAGAAGTCTCTACACCTCTTGCACCATCACAGCCCTGAAATGAAAGGGTAGATGGGGTGGTGATGGCGCTGGGACCTGTGCACCATTATCACCTCCATTGGGGGGGATGATGAGGTGAAAGCAGACAGGTCAGAAAAATACAGGTTAAAGGCATTTGTGATGGTCACCGAGTTGTTGCAGCTGGTACCATCAATAGTCATATCAGAGGTCTCAGCACTCTGGGAACCACTAACTATGTTTTAAATGTTTCTCCAGAACCTCCTGGGGTCCCTGGCTGAGTTCAGCAGAGCAGTCTTGCAGAACTCACTTTTAGCAGCCCTTATGCTCTTCTTGCACTCATTTCTGAGTTTCCTGTACTTCTGAAAAACAGCCTGATCCACCGTGGCCTTGAATTTTACCTATCACTTATCTCTGAGCTTCAGGAGGGCAAGTAGGCTACCATGTAACCATTTTGTGGCCGACTACTGGATCGGTTCAGCCGAACCGATCTAACAAGTTCACAATTTCCACAAAGTAATAACAGAAAACTATCTAAGTACTCATGGTACCACAGACAGAGCCTGAACCGACAATGAGGAAATAATTTCGGATTAAAACCGACACTTTAACCGACACTTTACCGACTTTTGAACCTAGCTGAAGGAGAAATCTCCGGAGCGACTGTTCAGTGAGGCAGAGTAAAGAATCTGATGGTTGGGTTTCAAAGTGCTGCAGACAGAGACCTCAACTGAGCTCGAGCTCAACGTTCTATGCACTGCATAGAAAATTAACCCTATACTCTCCGGGGCAGTTTAAAGACTGGAGCTAACTGCAGATTGTCAGAATACAGCAAGACTTCATGTTGTTTGAAAGGGTAGAGAGGAGCAGGAGAAGGAGCTTGGGTGGGAATAGAGACATGATGGATTAAGCTGAGGCAATAGAGACTGAGTGGGGTGAAGATCTAATATGATAGTACAGGGGTGAATATTCCTAACACTAACACACTAGTACCTTTGACCACCTGTATTGCTCACTGGGAGAGCAGAGTAAGTACGAGAGGTTGTGTGCACTAAAAGCTGGGACTGGCTGTGGTAGGGCGCAGGTTTATGTGGGCAGTTAAAGGAAAAATGCCTCACCAGTTCTTGCAATTTTCTTCAATTTTAATTGATTCTTCTTTCAAACATCACTCATATCAGGATAACATCAGAATGGCACAGTATTTTTCTCATTTTTCACTTCAATTTCGATAGCAAACATTAGAGCATCTGGCATCATCTCATTCTTTATAAGTCTTTAGGTGAGACAATATAAAGGCATAAACCTCACACAGGATATTCTGGCAGTTTTAAATCTTCCATTTGGAACATGAATCAAAACAGTTTTTCAAATAACTCCATAGAGCACTTTTCAGCAGCATCTAGAGCACACATCTAGGCTCACTACAACAGGATTTAAGTCTCCACCTGTTTACACCTCTCTGACGAATCTCACCTCTAGCCATCTGTGCTGACAATCTCTGTTAACAAATCTAAACTACTGAGTCAAAGGTTCACCCTTTTATATCCAGACAGGATCAGGTGACCTTCAAACTCCACCTTCACTTACAACTTTTAATTACTTTATCTTATATTCTAGTCCTTTATTTTATTCCAACAAGCTTATGTATTTTAAACTCATTTAGTAACTTATTCCCTCACTCAGAGATAAGTTATTTCTGTTCTGAACATTTTGAACTCCTTTTTCCAAGACAAGAAAGCACCACCCCTTCCCAACAATACTTAAGAAGGGTGTGCGTGGCCAGCCAGCTCCTAGAACAAACAAGGACGCCGGCAGTTGAAAAGCACAACAACTCCAAAGCTCCACAAACGCCTAAAACCTAATGCCTAAAGCCAAAACAAAACAAACGGAATTCATTCTTCAATAGGTAAGCAGAAATAAATCTCCTTATTTTAAATGTCTAAAAGCTTAAAGTTTTAAAGCTAATAAGCCTTATGTCCTCACAACAGTGCAATTACTAATTGCACTAACTCAGGAGTAACAAAATCACTTATTTCCCCTAATAATGACCAAAAGCCCACTTGTGGCCAGCCTTCACTTAATAGTGAGCTGCAACCGCAAGTAATTAGACTAGGCTCCAAAATGCCCAAAACGCCGTAACTCCCTCGCTTCTAAGAAAATCTCAGAAATACTCAAAATTAAGCAACCTCCATTCCGGAGGACATTCAGAGCTGTCCCCATAATTTTAGAATAAAGCCATTCCATTTAAACAGTATTAGAAGGCTAAATGCCTTCACAGCCATGCGCATAGTCGCAATGTACTCTGTTAAAGCAGCCCAGAACCAAAGTACTAACAGCTGCTAAAACACCCACCTAGCCTGAAAACAGCTTTTACAACCATTTAGTCCCCAAACATAATTTCCCACCTAAGTCTCTACCATAACTCTAAATGTAGTAGGAAAGCACTACTGCATTTTGCTACGGGGATCTCCTTTCTCTTATCCACACTCAGTATAAATCAGAACAATGAAGTTATTGTTTAAACAAGTATAGCACACTAAGCTGAAAGCTCTTCTATAGGAGCGACCTGGGGCACAAAGGAGGTCAAGTGACCCGCCTCAGGGTCACAATATGCAAGCAGAAGCCAGTGGGACCCAAACCCAGGTCTGGTCTGCTGGATATCACCAGATTTGCAGCTCAGGAGCTCCAGACCACTGCACTATACTACCTCCTCTCTGGGGGGGGGGGACTCCCATATGTGCTAGGAAAAGGAAAAACAATTCTCTAGCCCCATATTTCTAACCTTGGAATTTCAAACCTCACAGAGCCACTCTGTGACACTGGCACTTTAAGTGGGAATTAGCAAAAGCGAGTCGACAGCCTTAGTAGGGAGGGAGGGTCAAGACTAAGTGGGGGAGGAGTATTTAATAGAGGTCAGGGACGGGGAGGATGGGGGGACAAATTATTTGCATCACAGAAGTACAGGCAGCAAAATTACTTGAAATAGGCTCTATTCACTTTTTAAAAACAGCTCAAGTAGAGCAAGAAAGCATGTTCCAGTAGTGAGCCTGGCCCAACTTAGCTGGTCAATCAGATTTGTGGCTTTCTAGCTCTGCTTCCCAGGGAGAGATGCTGTACCTGAAGCTTGAGCGGGTGGGCTGAAAAAAGCGTGGCCAGCTTGGAATGCCACCACAGCCTCTGGTCCGTGGGGATCCTGGTCGGGAAGAAAGCTGAAGCCTGGAAGAAAGAAAGGAGGGAGAGAGAGCAAGAGGCTAGGGATAAATGTCTATACCCAAGGAAGGGACTAAATTGGTTGGAGTGCCTAAGATGGCGATCATAAGACAGGGAGTGAGAGTGAAAAGAAGGAGTGAATGCGTGAGGGGGTGGGCAGAATCAGAAAGGAAAGAAACAGTTGAAGGTGTCTGGGCTTTGGTGCTTGGGGTGGTGAGAGAGACAAAGGCTGAGGGATTAGAGGTTAATGGGACCAGGAGAGGTGGGGGGCTGGAAGAGACTGAGGGGCGAGAAACAAGATGAGAAAGGCTGATGGGGAGTGGACCCTGGAGCTGGGAAGAAGGGGCAGAGAACAGACAGAGTTTAAGCAGAGCCTTAAAACAACTGCATGTAGCAGAAACAGCTGCAAACAGACGAGGACACAGACTAGGGAGGTAGCAGTAATAAAGTACAATCTGAGAGTCAGAGATAGAAAATAAGTAAAGTAAAGGTAGGGAGACAGAGGCAGAATTTAAAATAAATAGTAGAGGCAGAGTTACGACAGTAGCATTCGGCAAAAGCCAGGCAGAATTAACTTAGCTGAAGAGATAACATTTGCGCTTCAAATCCTGAGCAATTCAATTCAGCAATATAAATTCAGAGCTGCGAGTTAACCAAAAATTTACACAATCAAATCCCAGCATGAGCTTGTTGCCTACCGTTTTAAAGAACAATTCAAATTCTAGATTCAAATAAATGATCTACACCACAGAAGTACAGGCGGCAGAATTACTTGAAATAGGCTCTACTCGCTTTTTAAAAACAGCACAAGTAGAGCAAGAATGCGTGCTCCAGTGGTTAGCCTGGCCCAACCTAGCTGGCCAATTGGATTCACAGCTTTCAAGCCGTGCTTCCCAGGGAGAGATGCTGTACTTGAAGTTTGAGCGGGCAGGCTGAGGAGAGAGCGTGGCCAGCTTGGAACACCGCCGCAACAAAGAACAAGGCAAAACAACTTTGAAAAATATTTAACAGTGCTGAGGCAGGGGGCATTCTGTATATCTGCAGGTTAGGAGATGTTGTGGGTGGCCTCAGGCACCCCGCGGTGTCCACACTACCTTGCCATTGTGAATTTGGAAGACGCAAGTGTACAAGCTGTATCTTAGTACAGTGTTGTGAAAATAGAACTGATGGTTGCATTTACAGTGCTATACAGTATAGTGCCATATGTCTTTTTCCTGCAATGCACTTTGAAATCACTCACCTGGTACCCAATCAGCACCTAAATTGCTTCTTAGGAATTAACATATCATTACCACTCTGCCTTACACCCCAGACATGGTGGTTGTGGGGTTCTATCCCTCATGTTAGGATGCTTTCCCTCTCTTCCCTTGGTCAGCATCCCCCAACAGGACCTCTGCCAATGTGAAGGTCATTCCTCCAGCACCCTGCAATGATATGAGAGATGGGTGTTATGGACTTTACAGTGTATTAATTCTTTACTGCCTAAGGGTGGGTACATTAAACAACAACCTATGTGAACTCAGGCAAGCCACAATGTCGTGAAAGGTCACTGATACTGAACTACAGGGGCTTGTAGATGAGACTTTAATTGATTTGTACCAAAGTACAGGGGTCTGTTCAGGATGGCTGCATGTGTTCATTAAGCACTGATACATGTGTAGGGGTTTGAATTCATGACCAGCTTAGAAATGGCAGATCTGTCACCCTATGCCATCTAAGTATGCTAAAAATGTTTTATCAATTGAGATGTGCTGCTGCACACATTCACTAAGTATGGTAGCAATACCTGTATTTTCACACATAGTTGAAAGCCAGCTAGAGAACAATAGTCTAACCTGTCCTTTAGATGAAGGGGGCTGCCAGGTACATTGCTTATGTGAAACTGCTAGGTGTGAGGGAGATGTTTGCATTTAGAGGTGTTTCAGATCTTCTTGAGGACTTGAGTTGTGGGGCAAGGATAGGTAGGTGAAGGTGAGTCTAGTATTCTAGTTCCCTTCATTGGGACTGAACTATGGTTCCTATGATTCACTGCTGCCACACATATGCACATCTAATGTGGATCTGACAACTTGACAGGGAAGTAATGTCTTCTAGTTTTTTGTTTATGGTGGAGGGGACTGTTGGGCTAGTGTACAGTACATCACAAATAGGTGGATTTTAGTGGTGTGAACTTGTATGTGTTACAATTTGATGGACACCTGTTCTCTACCTGGTGGTCAACTTAACCTGTGAGGCCTAGTTATCTGGGTTGGGCATGGGTAACTGGGTGTAGGGAGCTTTATTTTATTATTTAGTGATACAATGTTACTGTACATAAAAATACACAAAACAATACACAACGTGTCTGAATAATGCCAGTTACTCTGTATGCAGTACAAATATATTGTCAATGAGTTTCCAGTGTACTGTGCAATGTACAGTATAAGTGCATGAGGTCAAAGTCACATGAAAAAGATGAGTGTGTTATAAAATTATTGTGAAGATGAAACATGGTGGTCCTGCAGTGCTGTCAAGCCTTTTTTTGCTACAGATTATTTTAATTCCATGTCTTCCTATCCTGGGGGATGAGATGGGATGGATGCTTCACCTATTCAGTTAATGTTTCTCCTACCGGTGTAATGCAACACCTGTGTGCTGGATTTTTATGGTTCCCTCTGAGCCTACTTGCACAGCAATGACCTAAGCTCAGTTACACAGAAACACAGAATTCGATGGCAGGAGATCGAAGGTCCATTGAGTCTTCTGTTGCTATACTACTTATACTTACTACTACCTAATGCTGTATATGGTTAGTCTGATTTTTCAAGTGGGTGATCATTGTAGAGTACTTCATGAGGGAGGGTTCAAGCCTTTGCTGCACTTGGTGAACTTCTTCTTCTGTGTTCAGATTTTTATGCCTTTTGGGATGGTGCATTGGCGGTGGGACTATTTTTTCAATGATCCTCCATTACACACTTATGCATTTTAATAGAGTGGTCTTACTACAGGTAGGGTTGCCACCGGTCTGGTTTTAGAACCGGGTAATCCATTTTTTAGGGTCCTTATCTGGCCATCTGGTTTTACTTAAATGTAGTCCATTTTTTGGGCTATTTTGAGTGCTCACACTCTTTTAAATCTGATTGTATCAAATCATTCACTTTTTTGGCTGGATGTTCAAGGTACAAAGAAGTTCTGATGTCACAGACCTTTGTTTGTAAAACCAGTTTGGGAAGTGTAAAGTATGGCCATTTAGATCACAAGCAGTAAATCATGGCCATTTAGACCATTAGCAGTAAATTGACTTAATCTTTTCTGCTCTGAATTTTAAAGGAAAAGTTCCCTCAACCTTTTTTCTGTTTGCCTGTGTAGTTTGAGACCTGGACAATAATTCCCTCTCGTGCATTCCCTAATTTCATCCTAATTTAAATTTTAAATGAATTTGCTTCCTCTTTTTCTGTTCTGGTTTGAAAACCTGTTTCACTCCATTGCAAAGGTCATGACTCCCTCATAAAGGAAACATGGGAGCTGATAATGTGAATCTGCACATCAAAGGGACTAGAGTAAACAGAGATCTCCTAACACTTGAGAATTAATCAGTTGAAAAACAAAATGTCACAAGCACCAGCAACCTTCCAACTGTATTTTTCCAACTCGATGCACTTCAAACAACAAAAGCATTATGGAACTTACCTTGAAAGTCTGATGGCCAGCACAAGACAGAATGCAGGGACTTCAGAACTGACTGACAGTAGCACTTCTGCTGGCTTGTGCAGGTACACATCAGCAACTCCACAATGCCTTGCACTAGTGCGGTCATGACTTTGGCAATGGAGTGAAACAGGTTTTCACACCAAGGCAGAACAGAGTGAAGCAACTTAATTTAAATTTAACTTAGGATGGAATTAGGGGGCGTAGCAGAGGAATCATTGTTTATGCCTGCAAACTACACAGGTAACATAGAAACATAGAAACATAGAAACGTAGAAGTTGACGGCAGATAAGGACTGCAAGGCCCATCCAGTCTGCCCATTTGTTTTTCTACCTTATAAAAATGTGCCATTGGCCTTTGCTCTGTCAGTGGCCTATCTATTCATAGTCATTTGTATTGCTCCCTTATGCCTATCCCATGCCTGTTTGACCCTGCACTGTGTTCATAGCCACCACTTCTTGTGGTAAGCCATTCCATGCATCCACCACCCTTTCTGTGAAAAATAATTTCCTCACATTCCCACTTAATTGGCCCCCCTCTAATCTCATGCTGTGTCCTCTTGTACTGCTATTTTTCTTATATTTAAACATGTTAGACTCTTTCACCTTGTTAATGCCCTTAAGGTGCTTGAATGCCTTGATCATATCACCTCTCTCCCTCCTTTGCTGAAGGGTATACATATTGAGCTCCATTAATCTGTCCTCATATGTCTTCTGATGCAGTCCCTGTACCATTTTGGTTGCCCTTCTCTGGACTGCCTCAATTTGGTTAATGTCCTTGTGAAGGTGTGGCCTCCAATACTGCATGCAGTACTCCAGATGGGGCCTAACCAGTGTCTTGTAAAGAGGGATTATTACCTCCTCTTACGACTTGTGATACCCCTACTAATACACCTAACACCCCCTAACCTTACCTACTGCTTTAGAGGTCTGCTTGGATGATTTCAGGTCATCAGTGATGATGATACCCAAGTCTCTTTCTCTTCTTTGTGACTGCCCAACAACTCCCCTCCCAGCCTACTAGGTGGCTTCGGGGTTTCTCTTCCCTATGTGCATGATTTTGCACTTCTTGCATTAAATCCCAGTTGCCACTCTTCTGACCATTTTGTCAGTTTATCCATATCTCTTCTCATTCTGCCCACCCCATCTGGATCATCTACTCTGTTGCAGATCTTGGTGTCATCTGCAAACAGACAAGCCTTACCTTCTAGTCCATCTGCAAGGTCACTAATGAAGATGTTGAAGAGGACGGCCCCAGGACTGATCCTGAGGAACCCCACTTGTGACTTGCATCTCTTCTGACTGTATACCATTTACCACCACTCTCTGTTTTCTGCCTGTCAACCAGTTTGCCACCCAGTTGACCAACTTGACCCACCCCGAGCCTACCCAGCTTATTTATCAATCTTCTATGGAACAGTGTCAAAAGCTTTGCTGAAGTCAAGGTAGGCGACATCAACTCTCCCATGGTCCACCACTCTGGTTACCCAGTCAAGAAATCTCGAGATTAGTTTGACAGGACCTTCCTTTGTAAACCCATGCAGTCTTGGATCCTGTCCCTATGGATTCCAGGTGTTGCACTATCCTTTCCTTAAGGAGTGCCTCCACAATCTTGCCACTACTGAGGTAAGACTGACTGGTCTGTAGTTCCCGCCTCCTCCTGCCACCACTCTTGTGGAGGCGGATCACATGAGCCCTTCTCCAGTCTTCTGGGACCTCTCCTGTGCTCGAGACTCACTAAACAGTTCTGCTAATGGCTCTGCTAGTTCCACCTTTAGCTCCTTAAGTACCCTGGGATGTATTGCCATCAGGTCCCATTGCCTTATCCACCTGAGCATAGCAAGCTCTTGTAGGACCCTTTCTTTGGAAGGGAGTAGTGCTCACCTCCCTCCCTGTGTCCATGATGCTGAGCTGTGGGCCCTGCCCTACTTCTCTTCAGTAAATACTGAGCAAAAGTATCTATTTAGGATAGATGCCGTTACAGGGTCCTCCTCCTCCACATGCTCCTTTTCTCCATTAAGCTTAGCATACCCCCTCTGGACTTTCTCCTTTCACTAATGTATCTATAGAAAGTCTTGTCGCCTTCTTTACTGTTCGTGCTAGTGTTTCCTCAGTTTGAGACTTTGCCTGCCTTACTGCCTTCCTACTTCCCTTAGGGCAGTTTGGTATGCCTCCTATCTTCATCCCGCTGTGTTCCCTTATATTTCCTGAAGGCCCTGTACTGGCTCTGACCTTTTCTGCTACTGTATTTGAGAACCAAAGTGGTTTCCTTCTTCTTTTGCACTTCCTTTTCTGTCTAACACAATGGGATGTTGCTTCAAGTATTGCATCCTTAATGCTTGCCCACTTTGCCTGTACCCCCCTCATCTGTGTTTCTTTTTGCCAGGGCTAGCTTAACTCTGTTGGCCATCTTATCAAAGTCAGCTCCTCTGAAGTCCCATATTTTTGCCTTGGAATGGGATGATTTAGATGTAGTAGCCAAATTGAACCATACCATGTGATGGTCACTGACCCCCAGGTGACCTTCTACCTGGAGATCTGTGATCCCTTCCTTGTTAGTCAGTACTAGATCTAGGATAGCCCTGTCTCTTGTGGGTTGCTGTACCAGTTGTTTGAGGCCCTCCCCCTGCAGGGAATCCACTATGTGTCTAGTTCTGGCAGATGTTCCTGCTAGTATTGACCAATCTGTATCCGGCATGTTGAAGTCTCCCATTATCAGAACCTCCCTTTAGCTGTCATGTTTTGTATATCTTCTAACAGTAATGTGTCTATGTCCTCCCCTGGTCTGGGGGCCTGTAGACAACCCAGTTCTTATGGCTGTCCCATTTCCTGTTTCAGGGTGACCCACAGTTCTTCTGGCTCATATGTGTATTCTGAATTTCTGTAGCTTTGATATTTTCATTGACATACAGGGCCACTCCTCCCCCTTTTGCACCTCGGTTTCTTCTGAACAATACATAGCCAGGTACTGAAGTCCCCCAAGTGTGGTTACTGGTAACCCTCTCACTAATTCGCTACTATGTCCAGTTTAGCCTCTGACATTATTGACTGCAGGTCTGGGATCTTATTTCCCAGGCTGTGAGCATTTTGTACATGATTTTCCATTGGCCAGATTTTGGTGTGTTAGTTGTTGGGTGAGGTTTGGCATTACCCTGTGCATCGTATGGGGAGACAAACCTTTTTCTTACCTGGTGATGCAAATGAACAGCAAACATGCTGACCCTGTTTGACCACTAGCTGAGGGGGAGGGTGTTCTTCCCATTACGTGTAGGTGCTACACCTCTCCCCATTTGCTAGTTTAAATATTCTGCAAAGATGTCAAACTTCTGCCCCAATGCACTGACTCCTCCTTAGTCAGATGCAGTCCATCAAATTTAAAGAACTTTCGCTCCAAGAACTGTTGCCAGTTCCTACAAATCTGTGTCCTTTTCCTGGCACCAGCCCTTGAACCACGTGTTTAGCCCCCCTATTCCCCTTCTCTGACCTTCCGCTCATCTGCTCCCCTCCTCAGACTGGCAGAATCTCAGAGAAGGAGATGCTTGACTAAATAGAGTGATAGTTGTCACCCAGCCTGGTCAGGTGTTCCTTGGTCTCCACAACTGACTGGCTGGTGAGATCATTTGTCCCTATGTGTACTAGGACATCAATGTTTTCTCCTGCTTTGTGAACAATTTGTTAATGCAGTCAGTGTCTCTCCATGCTGATGTACCTGGGAGACATCTGACCATTACCCTGGCTGGAGATGGGTACCAACTCCCGCATCATAGAGTCTCCTATGATCAAAGTTTTTGGATTTCCTTTTGCTTTCTTTGTTTTGGTTCCTGATTTGGGTGAGTATTGTTGTGCTAGCTCCTGTGCTGCAGTGTCCTGCTCTGCAGTGTCTTCTGCCTCTTTGTTTGATTTCAGAGATAGAGGCAGATACCTGTTTGTAGTGTTTATATGGTTTTTGGAGGTAATATGTTGGAGAGCAGAGAGTGATGGGGCACCCGAGTTGCCCCTCCTAACCACCTGCCAACCTCCTGGACCAACTACCCTCTGTGGTCGAGGTTTTTCTGTTGGATGCTGGGGAAATGGCGGGTGGTTCTTATAATGTATTTCCTCTTGAATATGAAATTTGAGGCATGCAATCTCTGCCATGCTGCCCAGAGCTGAACCCTAAGATCTCCAAAGGCCCAGCATGAGGACAGTGTCTAAATCCTGTAAGACTGTCCTTCTGAAAATTGTTCCACAGTACCTGCAGTTAATGATATCCATTCCAGATAAGTTGCTGGGTTTATAACCTAGTCAGAGTAATTAGAAGGAAAAAAAAAGAAAAAAAATGCAAGTAATGGTTTGATTGTGTTTTGTTTAACTTGTTATAACAAGTTAAATTACTAGTGCCTATAAATGAGCTCACCTTGTGGAGGCCCACTGATCCACCCTTCCTGCTCTGCCACAGGAAATGTCACAACTGTGGTACCCTATAAAGGGTGTAGTGTGGGTGGTTGGGGATGGGGGTGGTGGCTGGGCCCTTCCCTGCCGAAAAGAAGAACCCACGGACGAAAGAACAAGGAGGTAGGAGCAGAAACAATCAGTCAACAACAAATGCAGTAACCTAAAGCTTATCCTAATGTTAGATAAAACTGTAAAACCTGTAAAACACCACCTGTAATAATTTCAGAGAAGATATACGCTGTAAGAAACACTTTGCTACAGAGAAAAATAAAACAATGAAATGTTAGCAACAAACAGTAGCAATCCCGGTGAGTAAAAAATAAAAACAACAGCACACAGTAAATCTGCTTAGCCAAAATAAGTCTTAATCCTTTTCCCTTGCTCTGGTAAGTTTCTCTACTCTGCCTTTCAAGCAGTCTTAGAAGGAAAGAGCTCAGGTGAAGCTAGGTGCCTTGGCCAGCAAACCAAGTCTTCTACCTCTATACAGAAAATAGGTTGAGGGGACTTTCCCTTTAAAGCAGCAGTGCAACGAAAAAAAGAGTTTTTCTAAAAAGCTAATTTTCTGGTATGGTTATGAAAAATATTGGCAGAACTGTTGATTTGAGTTTTCTGGATGCTTCCTATGCTACGTAGGATATATTTGCATTTCTGTTTGGATTCTTACCCTCCTTAGGTCCTCAATATTGTTTCAAAGCAAAAATGAGGCAGAAGTCTTTTTTTCTTGAGAAATAATTATTTTAAAACTTTCATAAAATTCTTAAATGAAAACAGAAACTGAAATTTTCATCACCAAAATAAACTGGAAGACATCTAGCATCAATTAGGAAGAAAAAAAAGGTGGGGTCAAATTTTAGCCCACTTTCATTGCACTGCTGCTTTAAATATGGTCTTTACTGCAGTGATAGCAAACGGTTTCTATGCTTTTATATGCTCTCCTGTGTTCTTTTTTGTTTGTATGATATTCTGATATTTTCTAGACCCATTTTTGTTAAAGTATCTGTTTTTTATTGCCCTTATCACTACATTGATTCCCTCTCTCCTGAGTCCTCAGCAACTACTGCTCCCATTTTTCATACTACCTAAATATTCCATGTTATAAAATGGAGTGGTAATCCTGCTTTCTGATTGGTTCTTACCTGTACATCAAATCCATTCATTGCACAGGTAAAACAAGTTCAGAAAAGCAGGACCGCATTAAAAATTTATATCAATAGGTTCAAATTTTCAGTTTTCAAAAGCCATTTTTTCCTGTTAGTGAATGATGAAAGCTATCCAGTACTAGCAAAAAGCAATGAGCCGCCAACATCAGCTTCTGCCACCCAAAGTACTTCTTGTTCTACAATGTATTTCTATATGAAAATTTAGGCAATACTCTTTCTCATGACATCGCCCTGTTCCTCTTGTGAACGCTCTCCCACTGCTATCAGCCACTTGCTCATTTACTAGAAGTGCAAGAAGTGCAAGCCTTTCAAATCTACACACTTTTCCCTGTTCCACTTAAACAGATGTCTTACTTTGCCTCCCACATCAATGTTTGCTCTCTCTCTCTCTCTCTCTCTCTCTGTAGCCATCATGCTGCTGAACTGAAAAAGCCATAAACTGTTGTGTTTTTTTTAAACTGATTTCTTTCTCTGCCTCCCACATCAGTGTTTGCTGGTGATCTCTCTCTCTCTCTCTCTCTCTCTCTATATATCTCTCTGTGGCCATCACGCTGCCAAACTTAAAAGCCATTACATATATTTTTTTTTTACTTATCTCTCATTTATTGTAAACTGTGGTGATACTAAGCCAAAAAACAAGTGTACCAAACACATTTTCAACAGTCCACCCCCCCAAAAAACCTTAGAAAACCCATTTCTCCTGTATTTGTGCTGCCATTTCAAGGAGTCCCCACCCACTCCTGCTGCAGTTCCCGCTTCTACAGTGCTGTGGACCATGCTGCCATGGGACTGCAGTTTGTTCAATGGAGAAAAAAAATAAAAATAAAGAAGTACATATCTCCTCGCCAGTCTCCTCACTCCCAGTAAAAACAAAGCAAAACAATGTATACACCATTACAGGGAGGTAACCAAATAAAAATAAAGCAAAATGAAACTCTTACAACTGATGCCACCATAGGATGAATTTTGCACATCACATACAAAATGACATCATCATATAGTAGGTGGAAGGACTATTTTATCATAACTTTCTATAAGAAAATCTGTTTATTCTGCAAAGAAACATGATTTTTCTGACTGGAAAAATAAAAAAATGTATCCCATTTTATAAGCGCAATAAGACACTCCAGGGGTGTGCATTGAACAGATATTACCGCACTTCCAGGGGCTGAAGGCACGTGGCCTATGGCCTTATGCCTTACTACACCCATTAGCATGTGGTAATATCTGTTCCATGCACACCCCATCGTGTCTTATTGCTTACATATTAGTTTCAAAAGTACAGGCCACTAAAATGGCTAGCCTGGAATGGTGTGTCTGAACTTGTGGAAAGTCTTAGAATTATGAACAGAAACAGCAGTAGCTGATGAGTTAAGGGGAACACAATGCAGAGTGCAGTAGTAGCGCAGAATTTGTCAAGTGAATTTTAAGGATTTTTGAAAATCCCTATTGAGAACTGTGAAACCCTTTCTTATGGATTTTTTTTGTTTGCTATTGTGTTCACTGCTACCACAAGAGGGCACTCCCATCTGACAGTCTAGTTGCAAATCTACTAGATGGCACTTGAGTACTGTAATAGGAACTGGCCTCTTTCTGTAAGTATTACAAAAAGGATTTTAGGGGATTTTTCCCCCTAAATCTTTTGAAGGCTATATGGGGAATCTCACAAAACTGCTTGACAAATTCACAGCTACTACTGTACCACAAACATCAGTAATTTATCAAAAATTGGTCAAAGCTTATCAAACTACATGACTGATATGGAAAAGAAATATGGAAGGGTGTTTCACAGAGGTTAGAGCAACCAGCTGTAATGAGCTTGGCACATCCAACAGACCTGCGTTTCATTCCCTCAGGCTTGCATACTGTGTGACCTTAAGCAAGATACTTAACCTCCTGGGTCACGCTAGTAAATGGGCCATGTGCTCTGCGGTTCTTACATGGTTACCAAATAATTAAAATAAATAAATAACAGTATAAAATTATTTCCTATCACTTTTAATGTCTTCTCTGACACAACAAATGTCTCTGGAGGAGGGCAATATACTCATTGGGCATAAAAAGGGTTGAGTCAGAAGCAGAGTTTGGGTATGGTTTAGCAGGGATCCATATGAAATCCCAACTCTTATAATCCCGACATACAAAAAGCCAACTCTGAAATCCCATCACATTTGGAATCCCATCATGAAGTTCACCCACACTCATAATCCCGACAAAGAAAGACAACAACCGTGTGCACATTTAAAAAAAACAACAGCGCTCGCTGCACTCATCGGACCTTTTCTTTTCATCTCACTGCTAGCAGTCCTCGCTTTTGCAGTGGCATCACCAGGCTGTTTTTGGGGAGGCTGAAGCCCCCGTAATGTAAGCTCAAGCCCCCTCAATCATTTTCACTGAAATATTGTAAGACTCACAGCTTCACTGCTTACTGAGGAAAAAAAGAAGCCATGGTTTAGAGTCAACACTTTATAGCTCTACCAGATAGAGTGCACTTTCCTTTTTCTTTGCCTGGCCCGGGCCCTCCAGATCCCACTGCAATCTTTGGTGGTGCTAGTGGTGGAGGTTGGGGAACTCTGCTCCCACCCAATGCTTTAGTTGCCCCTGAACAGTGGCAGGGTGGAACCTTAGTGGTCTGAGTGCTGGTTTCCACCCAGACACACTTTGCTGCTGCACCTCATGGTCCGTCTGCCCAAACTTGTCCCCTCTTGATGAATGCCACATGGACCACGATCAGCTGGGCACCCAGGTCCATGACTGCAGTGGCACTAATTTACTGTGGAAGGAGGTAGGGAGGCAGCTGAGCAGAACTCCACTATCAGTGACTACCAAAATGGACACTATAACTTTATTAGAGGGGGCTACAAACGAAGGACCACAGTCAGGGATCATCTCAGGGACTGGAGCAAGAAAAGGGTTCAAAGAGTCCACAAAACAGATAAAAATAAAAATGAAAAAGGGAAAATGAGCAGAAAATAAAGAGGCCCCCAAAGGGTACCACACCCACAACCAGCACAGAAGGCCAGGCAAAGGGATGGGAAGCAACCTGGAGCCCCCACAAGGGAAGAAAGAAATTTCACAAAACAAAGAAGAGAAAAAATAACCACTCCAGCAAAGCTGGGCAAGGCAACAACCTGCCGACCAGCAAGTGGCACTAGAGGCAGTAAACAAAGGCGGAAGGACAGGGGACTGCAATGGCAGCCCATGTGTGGCAAACACCCTATGTCAATGCCAGAAAAAAACAAAAAGCCACCATACTGGAGAGGGGAGACAGGGAACTGCAATGGCAGCCCCAAAAACACAAACCATGCCACACTTATTCTGCAAAATAACAGGAAGCAAACTAACAGATTTGCCAAGCCATATTTTTATTCAAACAAAAGAGAACCCGGTGAGCATTACCCTTGTTACTGCATCTGAAATGTCATGCTTGTGCTACATGCACCACTAGGCACCCAGTGTCAAAACACCCCAGAAAACCCCAATACAAAACTGCAAACCAAGGGAGCAGACAACTAAAGGGAGCTTACTCTATGGAACTGGCTGCTGCTGGCCATCAGGAGAACTGCTGGTCTTTTTCCAGAGCTAAGGTGTGACTGCTGCTGCTGCTGGAAACCTCCAAGGGCCACTGGCTATAGAGGAGCAGCCACCCAGGAGCTACGAACGCGAGCTTCAGGTAAGCCTCCAGCCATCTGTACTCCTGTGCTCTCTACTCTGTCAGTCACCCAGTCCAGAACTGCCACTGGCTAGCAGGTAAGACCCTTTCTAGCTTAGAGGTGGACCTGGCTTTTGGACAGATGACTGGGTATCTGGGGCTAAGATCAGCCCATTTGGCTGATTTGTGCCCTACAGGCACTGGCTAGAGACCTGGCTTGGCAAGACAAAGGATCCTGTGCCAGAAGGCTCCAGGAGAAAAGGGGGAGTGGGATAGAAACAGAAAATGGTCAGCCAGCCAGTTTGGTCAATAAGCCAGCTGGCTGTGCATGGGGTGGGTGGGGAGTTAACCCTTTCCCTCCCTGAGTCCTCTTTGGTCTGCTTGCCTGGCAAACTTTGGGGCACTACACACGTCCACTCACAAGTCTGATGGAAAAAAAAGAAAGTAAGTCTCGTGAGCAAACTGAGTGCACTGGTGGCTGGCTTCTGTGTACTATGCTGTCGACAAAGAGAACATTGGGACAGGAGTCAGGAAATCACCATGGGAGAGCTCAGAGCTTGGGGCAGGGATTTGTCATCATCACTCCCAGGTTAGTTGTATCTCAATCTGACAAGGATTGTGGGGGAAGGGGGGTTACAACAAATGCGCTCTGTCTCCACTAGTCTCTTGGACTCTGTTCAGTGGGTTCCGAAGCATGAGAGGTTTGGCATGCCTTGCCTCTTAGGAGTGAACACCTGGACAGGACTGAGAGCGATTGATATAAATTGGGACTGGGATTAGTGACCACCTTTCAGTAACTGCCATGCCAACACAGTCAGCATTGCTTGCACAGCAGGTATATTTTTCAGACAGGCACAGATGTGGTACACATCTAAAAGGCTATGCAGCATGAGTCTTTACACAGTTGTTTGGCAGTTTAGAGAAGGAAGATCTGTGCCTGTGGCTTGTGTAAAAATACATTTTGATTTATGTAGCACCTTTCATACAGACTGTATTCTAAGTGCTTTACAATCCAAAGAGGGAGGGTGAGAATTTTGGTGCCTTTTATATAGCAAACTACACAGACACAATCATACAAGTCATCCCCAAACTCCTTAGAATCCAGGAAGAGGGGAAGGGAAGGGATAGTTTGCAGCACACAGGCAGATGCAAAGACTACAGAAATTGACGATAGAGAGAGGGCATGCAGAGAGATTAAGGGCAGGAATGTTGAGTGACTTGTTCAGAATTATGCAGTGTGGAAGTGGTGGCTGTTTGCTCTGAGGTCCTACAACCTTCCGATCAGATCTGCAGGGATAATGGTGCCTGGCTGGTCTGTTACTTGCTCTGGGTCCAGTAACCTTCCCAGCAGATCTGCTGGTATAATGGTGTCTGAATGGTCTCTTATTTGCTGTGGGGGACTGTAGCCTTCCTAGCAGATCTGCTGGGATAATGCTGTCTCTCTTTCCATTGTCCTCACTGGTCCAGTAACCACATTTTTGCACATGTACCATCTAATAGATGTCACGATAATCAGGCTTCTCAATCATATATTTCACTATTAAAATGCAGGAAAAGCTACCATTTGAAGGTAAAAATCTCAAAATTTTCCGGGGGAGCATTTTTTGTTAGGATTTTGACTGTGGGGCATTAGCCCCCCCCTCAACTTTATACCTCTGGTGACGCCCCTGTGCTTTTGTAATAGAAAGTTGCATTGATCAACACTTTCAGCTGCAAGATGTTACTTGCTCTATGCACTATGGAAAGTTCCTCTAGCAGTAAACTGAAAAATGCATTTTTTAGTGGTTGGCATATTTTATTTAAACAATCTGTTCTACTGGATCCCTCCAACACCCATTCACCAACACCTTAGTGTTTTCCATTCAGAAATGCGACATTTTCAGTATCCTGACTTTGTTTTTTAATGCTTTTCTTACTGCACCGTAACTTCTGTTTTAAAAGGCAGACCCCAGCAATCTCGTGGGTTGCCATGCGCTTCCCTCGCACTCTCTATGCTAAAAACAAACAACCGCATGCACATTTTAAAAACAGCAGGACTTGCTGCACTCACTGAACCTTTCCTTTTCATCCCACTGCTAGCAGTCCTCTCTTTTGCAACATATGAACATATGAAATGCCAGCAGAAACAGGCCTCAGGGTTTAATGAGTCTGCTCGATTGTGCAGCTAGCCCCTCAACTTGACCAGACCTCTATTAAAAAAATAATAAAAAACTGCACAAACGGGCAGCATGGCAATGGGGGTGGAGCTGAGCATCATTACACAGAAAGCACAACCAGGAAGGGGAGACAACAACTAGTAGCAGCGACAGTACTTTTATTTCAGTTGGGATTTCGGAGGTCAGTATTAAGTACTTGTGGAGCTTTGAATTGTTGGGATTATGGAGTCAGTATTAATCGCGTCAGTCTTTTAAGAGTCGTGATTTCGTACCAGACTTGTTTTGCATCTGGGTTTCACCTCATTCAAATTTGGCAACCCTAACTCCAGGGCAAATAAAGGACAGTGCTATTTCTGTTTTTATTTCTTTTTACTCTCTCTTCTTCTGGGTCTGGGAATGTGTGGAATAGTTTGTATTGCAATGATCATAGATCTTATCCTTTCTAAAGGAGAGATCTGTACTCAATTTGATATTAACTGTGGTCTTATTTATGGAGTTCATGGTGGTAACTTTATTAGGTACTTCATAAAAATAATATAGTTACACTGGAACATATTACTTTTTATGCAAAGCCATAATTGCAGATATAATGCACAGAAATATACAGAATATTTTACAAAATTTTAATCACTTTCCAGTTGAATGCCCTTTCTTCACATCCACAACTGGCAACACATTTTCTAAATGCCCAATACATTTCCTGCAGTGTGGTCATTTTAATACCTTCCAAAACCCATTCATTCCAGTGATGAGTTTCTGCTTTGTTCTTGGGTTTGTCTTTTTATGGATGTGGGTTTTCATGGCATGCCAAACCAACTCTGATTCATGTATGGGGACCTACAAAAGACAACAAGATGTAAACAAGTTGTGTCAGAAATCATCATCCAACATTATAGAAGTTTTGTAAAACTACATTCAGGAAATAAAAGGCTGCTTTATTCTGGTGGTGTTTTGACCCAGTTAATACCCTGTTCAGCAATAAACCATTTTGAATCAGTATGTTTTAGGTCATTGTCCTTATAGAATGCGTGCCCATCAGATAATGTTTTATAGATACACTTTTTAACAACCTTCCTTATGATATGCTAAAGAGTTCACATCCAAAGGTGTTACAGTGGATGATAAACAGCTGATACGTTCATAAAACAGGCACCATGACACTACTTGACTGGGTGAGATATGGTTAAAGTTGTCAAAGATCTGTCAGTTACCCTAATTGACCACTCCATGGTGCAATGTCTATGGGCAGTTAAATATACAAGGCTCCCCCCCAGATCATAGTCAGTTGAGTCCTAAACAAAATGAAGGTGCCTGAATTCAAATCTTATTGGCCCAAATTGATTGGAGCTTCTTAGATATCATTCCTGAGATTGACTTGACCCTAGAATTCTTCGTCTCTGAGCTCACACTTGCCAGTGATACATTTTCACCCTTCAAAAAATGTAAGGCAAGAGGAACACCATCCGGATGGATCACCTCAGAACTCCTTGTCTGCATGAGGAGAGGAATAATCTGAGGACACTGGCTGAGAAACAGAGACCTCTGTCCACCTGTAAAGGTACAAGGAAGCCCACAGTAAGTGCACCAGTATGATTAGAAAGGCCAAATCTGACTTTTATAAGGACCAGCAAAACCAGAATGGGAGCAATGGCAAATGATTCTAGGACAATGTCTCAGAGCTCCTTGCAAGGGAGTTAAAACCACTTCTTAAATGCTTATGGTGTAGGGTTGAGAGGTCCTTAATCCCATTGAAACTGCCAATTACTGTACTTCATCACAGCTTTCCCTGGCCCAGTTCCATCATTCCCACTCAGTCTGCCCAGACTCCCTGCAGGGCATGTCTTGAAGCCTCTCAGAGGATGGGTTCTGAACCAAGGTACTCTATATTCTACATTAAGGCTGTTTCAGTGAAAGATACCTTGCAATACATCAGTAGGGTACTTGGCAAAACTAGATGTGAGAGACTTGGTTTGAAATGAAACCTCCTGCCCTGGTGGTACAGGAACTTTCCACTCTATCTCCAGAATTGTTAACTTTTCCTGTGCTGCTTACAGTTCCCAGAGAAGTGAAAATTCAAATTGGTTACACCAGTTTTCAAAAGCGGAGACTGCACTAGCTTTGCCAGTTACAGACCCATTTCTATTCTCTCCCCAGTCCAAGGCCTTCCAGAGAAGTCTCTGACTGACTTGTCATATACTTCAAACAATACAGTGTCCAGTGTGCACAGCAGCATAAGCTCCACAGCACCAGCTCAGCACTGATGGAATACACCAACTATGTTCATGAGGCCCTTGACAATGGTGACCTTGTCAGAGCAATATATACTGTAATAACCTTTCTAAAGCCTTCAACCTGGTCAACTGTAAGCTCCTACTTAACAAACTCCTCGCCTGGTTTTGTCACAGAACACAGTTGACTGGCTCCACAGCTATCTCGTCAATCATTTCCAGCGCGTGAAGATCGATAAATCTTATTTCGACATTGGGGAATATTCCCCAGGGCTCCATCTTAGGCCCACTTCTATCTGGCCTTTTCATAAATCAACTACCCAATGCTTGCCAGACAGCCCTTGTGCTCTTCTATGCTGATGATGCTGTCATCTATTCCAAAACCCTGACATTGACAGCCTTACCACCATTCTCCAAAGTAACTTTAGGTCACTTGAAAGGGTCCTCAGCTACAAAAAAAACAAAGACCATACTCTTCTCTAGCCTCCCACAGAAGAGGAAAGTTCTACCATTTGTTATCTGAAATAGCCAAGGTCAAAACCCTGAACAGGTGGAGACCTTCAAATACCTTGGAGTAACTCTGGATGACACCTTATCTTCTGCACCCCATGTTGACAATGTGGTGGCCATAGTTAACAGAACACTGGGTGCCTTGTACTGTAACAGGAATAATCTCAGTGAGGATGACAGGCACCTCATTGTGGCCAACTTCATTCTGTCATAAATGATGGGCTCCCTCTCTATGCTGCTGCCTGTAACATGGTGCTAAACAGAATAAAACTGATCTGTAATAAGGCATGCTGCTTTGTACTTGGTGCACGTAACCACACTCATAGTTGTACCCTTTACACACTCACTAACTGTCTACCTTTACCCAGCAGAATAAAGCTCTAGACTTGTTTGGTAGTCAAAAAGGTGCTCTTGGGCTTAACACCCCTTCTTTAACAAATTGCTTCTGCACTGTCTCCAATCAATACAACACCAGGGACATCACAAGGAATGCCATTAAGCCTCCTTTCCAGAGTACTCAGCTGGTAAAGGTGTAATTTGCTATCAGAGCCGCTAACTGGGTAAACAAATTTCCTGATACACTATTGAACCTCCCCAAGTTTAATCAGTTTAAGAGATCTTTGTAGTCTGCCTTTGCTGTACAATGCAACTGTAACCATTAAACGGTTTTATTCGGTTTATCACTGTATATCACTTGTGACTTTCTGTATAATAATCTGTACCGATTTTTTTCAAAACTGTATGTAACTGCTTTGCCTTAAGTACTAGAGCCTGACTCAACTGCATTTCCTCTGGAACTGCTTATTGTACTTGTAATGTTTTTGTGACTATGTATTCGATGTGGAACCTTTGTAAATCAGCACTTGTGCTCAAAGATAATCTCTGAAGTTTTCAATAAATAACTCAAATAAATAAATATTAAATACATGAATTAC
Source organism: Neoceratodus forsteri (assembly GCA_016271365.2). Lineage (NCBI taxonomy): Eukaryota > Metazoa > Chordata > Ceratodontiformes > Ceratodontidae > Neoceratodus > Neoceratodus forsteri. Next base: position 757,531,113 of record CM057454.1, read on the forward strand.
TATATATGAGATTTACAACTACTGCACTGTGTGAAAGCAAACTCATCCTTGGAAACACAGGCTGGACCATGACCCTGCTCCAAAATTACAGCCAGGTATGAATCTTCAAAGGATGCTTTGGCTCGGGCTTCATGGAGTCAGGCTCCTTTTTTTGCTAAAGGCCATAGATGCAAAATGTTCCAAAAAACACTATCATCTTTAGGAAATTAAAGAATATGAACACTGAGGAGAACCTTCTTGTATATAAATCAGAATTAAAGAAAACTAAAACCCTAACAAAAAATGAAAGAAGGAAAATTAAATTTAAATTAGCAGTCTCGAAGGGGAATACAAAAGCATTTTATGCCTATATAAAGTCTAATAAAAATAAAGATAATTCTATTGCTACTCAGGGGCATCACCAGGAGTACAAAGTTGGGGGGGTCTAATGCCCCTTAGTCAAAATCCTAACAAAGCTAGGGGGGTCCGGGGGCATGCCCCCCCATAATATTTTGAAATTTTACCTTCAAATGGTGGCTTTTCCTGCATTTTAGTGGTGAAAAATATGTTTCAGAAGCCTAGTTATCAGCCATATATTTAATGGTACATGTGGAAAAATGTGGTTACTGGTCCACTGAGGACAGGTTACAGGAGGACCCCAGAGTAAATAAGAGACCAGAACAGCCAGACACACCATTATCCCAGCAGATCTGCTGGGAAGGTTGCAGGAGGACACCAGAGCAGATAAGAGACCAGAACAGCCAGATACCATTATTCCAGTAGATCTGCTGGGTAGGTTGCAGGAGGACCACAGAGTAAATAAAGAGCCAGAACAGCCAGACACCATTATCCCAGCAGATCTGCTAGGAAGGTTGCAGAAGGACCCCAGAGCAAATAAGAGACTGGAACAGCCAGACACCGTTATCCCAGCAGATCTGCTGGAAGGCTAGGAGGACCCCAGAGCAAATAAGAGACAAGAAGAGCAAGACATACCATTATTCCAGCAGATCTGCTGGGAAGGTTGCAGGAGGACCCCAGAGCAAATAAGAGACCAGAACAGCCAGACACCATTATCCCAGCAGATCTGCTGGGAAGGTTGCAGGAGGACATCAGAGCAAATAAGAGACCAGAACAGCCAGACACACCATTATCCCAGCAGATCTGCTGGGAAAGTTGCAGAAGGACCCCAGAACATATAAGAGACCAGAACCAATAGCCAGACACCATTATCCCAGCAGATCTGCTGGGAAGGTTGCAGGAGGACCCCAGAGCTAATAAGAGACCAGAACACAACAGCCAGACACCATTATCCCAGCAGATCTGCTGGGAAGGTTGCAGGAGGATCCCAGAGCAAATAAGAGACCAGAACACAACAGCCAGACACCATTATCCCAGCAGATCTGCTGGGAAGGTTGCAGGAGGACCCCAGAGCAAATAAGAGACCAGAACAGCGACGCCATTATCCCAGCAGATCTGCTGGGAAGGCTGGAGGAGGACCCCAGAGCAAATAAGAGACCAGAACAGCCAGACACCATTATCCCAGCAGATCTGCTGGGAAGGCTGGAGGAAGACCCCAGAGCAAATAAGATATCAGAACAGCCAGACACCATTATCCCAGCAGATCTGCTGGGAAAGTTGCAGGAGGACCTCAGAGCAAATAAGAGACCAGAACACAACAGCCAGACACCATTATCCCAGCAGATCTGCTGGGAAGGTTGCAGGAGGACACCAGAGTAAATAAGAGATCAGAACAGCCGGACACCATTATCCCAGCAGATCTGCTGGGAAAGTTGCAGGAGGACCTCAGAGCAAATAAGAGACCAGAACACAACAGCCAGACACCATTATCCCAGCTGATCTGCTGGGAAGGTTGCAGGAGGACACCAGAGCAATAAGAGACCAGAACAGCCAGACACCATTATCCCAGCAGAACTACTGGGAAGGCTACAAGACCTGACCCTATAGGAAAAGACAGACTCCATTATCCCAGAATTGTGCTGGGATCCTTAAGTATCCTTCCTTTTGAACTTAAAATGCATGGAGCAAAATATCAGTGTCCTACAGGTTTTACTATTTTATCATGCTGATTTTGGGAGAAGTAGCTCAACCTTTCTGTTTGTCATAGATGCAAATTCGTCAGTCACATCATCAGTGTCAAGTTGTCTGCTTTCTTCAGTCTGAATGTTGAGAATTCCAAGTGAACTCAATCTGTCATTTTCAGTCTTGTTTCTCAGATATGTCTTAATGCGACTCATGGCACTAAAGGAGTGCTCACACACACACGTGGTAACTGGGATTGTTAAAGCAATCTGCAGTGATTTATGCAGCATTGGATACATAATTTCTGGAAGTACATTATAAAGACTGGTCTTATCTTGGGGAGGTTCATTTTCTGGCAGCCGACAAATGAAGTTTCTTGCTACTACTAGTTCCTCTTCTAGAACTGGACAGTCATACATCTCTCCAAGTGGCCTCAGTTTGTCCTGGTCCAAGAATGTGTTAGACTTTGGTGTGAGAGCATTGATAGCAACCATCAGTTTTTTGGTTATGCTTGGAAAACCTTCTGTCAATCTCTCCAATCATTTTGTCGATCACAGAGTAAAAAACAGTGATTCTCAAATGCACAGCAATTCTTGGTTCATGTGATGCTGATGCACTTTATTCAGTACCAGTTTGTGAAGTTGGAACAAAGTGTTCCCAGGTACGAGGTAGCTTCCTTTGCCTCTGTGGACTCGGAGTGTTTTCGGGTGTGTGTGTCCCATATATTTCTGCCATATTTTCAGCTTTTCTGTAGAGAACTACAAATCTCTCTTCAGTATGAAATTGTGCAACTGTGTCCCTCAGAGCAGATACAGCAGTCACTGCATATCCGAAGTCCAATGTCTGAGTCTGTAGTAAGTTATTTGTTCCATCAGCCACTGACAGTAGTTTGTCAAACATTTTAAGGAGAAAGATACTGTTGAATTCTAGAAGCTTGTCTGTGAGAGTCCTCTGGCCTTTGCAGTTTCTCCTTCCTCACATTCTGAAAGATATTTTAGAAGAGTTGGATAAGTTTCTATTACTGCCTTTGTTGCTCGCTTTTGACAAGCCCACCTGGTAGAACTTAACTCCGGTATCTCAAGAATTCTAGTCAACCCAAGCTCCTTTTGAACATTTAAGAATCCCTGGTGAGTCAGGACAGATTTGGAAAAGAACATGTGTATCTCTTAAAGAATGTCAAAGAATTTCCGTACAGGAAGAAGTGAAGAACAGGCATCTACAAGGACCAAATTCAGAATATGCACATAGCAATGAACATATATAGCATATGAATGCTTATGATGAAATAGTTCCTGGACTCTATTTAAGTTGCCGCTCATAACAGATGCACCGTCATAAGTTTGAGCTACGCAAGTCACAGAATTCTCATGGAGGTCCCAGTTAGTCAGCTTTGAACACAGTTCATTTGTTAGACTCTGGGCATCTAATGCTGTTACTTGATGGAAGCACAAAAATTGATCTACAGGGGAACCATGGTGAACATAACGAAGGCAAATATCTATTTGTTCTCTGCAAGCGACATCTCTAGATTCATCAGCAAGTATTGCAAAATAATTTGCTTCTTTTACCTCATTTAAAATTTTCTCTCATTAATTTTGCACAACATTCTATCATCTGATTTTTGACTGAGAGGTGAGAGATATGTGGCATTTCCTGGCATTTGAATCTGCAAATTTTCCAATTCAGGATTAAACTTTTTTAGAAGATCAAAAGTCTCTAAAAAGTTACCCCTGTCTGAGCTCCTTCACACTCCCTATGGACTCAAAAGGCAGTTCCCTGTCTGCCAAACAACAAAACAATCTCAATTATTCTTCTCAGGTACTCCCTGCACTTTTTAATATCTGCAATCATTGCTGAATCCATTAGCTGTATAATATTGCCTTGTTCTTTAGATTTCACATAAGTAGACCAGGCCTCCATTGCTCCTGTATGTATTTTTGCTTGTTGGTGTTCTCTCACCTTCTCTATTGCCTTCTTCCAGTTGTTAAACCCTCTGGACGTGAAAGCAGTGTCCGCTCTGCCAGTGCAACTTGAAAACATTGTGCAGGCAAAGCAAAATATGGCATCATTACTTGCACTATATTCAAGCCATTTAAATGATGCATACCAGCTGCTTGAAAATGAACCTTCTGCTTTCCAAAATCCTTTTGTGGAAAACTAGACAGCTTTGGCTGCATAGGACCAGCTTTTGGTTCCCAGATCACTGGGTACAACAGTAGCAACAGACATAAATCTTGCTAATGGTTCAAGTGCATCATTAGATGTTCCGGAGATGATGATGTGTTTGCTACATCTTCTGGTACTGGAACTTCTACTTCATATCTTAATGGCTGCTCTGGTTGCAGCTGTTGAGCATCACTGGGGTCCGGGCAGTTACTTTCTTTATTCTGATTTTTGATTTTGGATGAAAGAAGTCACAGATACTCATTTTAACAAGGCTGATGAGTGTGTGACAGAACTAAGTAAATTATAAGAAAAATGCCCTTTTATTGGGAAAACAAGGTCTGGCACACAGGGATGAAACTGTTTATCTGACAGACTTAGTCTAACACACAAGGCTCACAGTATGCAAAGTAATGAGTAACTTACTGGAAAACTGCTATTTAATACAATAGGCAGAGCCTAAGATGCAGACAGGTCTAACAGTATGCGAAGTAATGAGTAACGTACTGGAAAACTGCTATTTAATGCAATAGATGGAGCCTAACACGCAGACAGGGCTAACAGTATGCGAAGTAAGGAGTAACCTATTGGAAAACTGCTATTTAATAGAATAGATGGAGCCTAACACGCAGACAGGGCTAACAGTATGCGAAGTAATGAGTAACCTACTGGAAAACTGCTATTTAATAGAATAGATGGAGCCTAACACGCAGACAGGGCTAACAGTATGTATAATGAGTAACCTACTGAAAACTGCTATTTAATAGAATAGACGGAGCCTAACACGCAGACAGGGCTAACAGTATGCAAAGTAATGAGTAACCTACTGGAAAACTGCTATTTAATACAATAGACGGAGCCTAACACACAGACAGGGCTAACAGTATGCGAAGTAACGAGTAACCTACTGGAAAACTGCTATTTAATACAATAGATGGAGCCTAACATGGCTAACAGTATGCAAAGTAATGAGTAACCTACTGGAAAACTGCTATTTAATACAATAGACAGAGCCTAACACACAGACAGGGCTAACAGTATGCAAAGTAACAAGTAACTTACTGGAAAACTGCTATTTAATACAATAGACAGAGCCTAACATGGCTAACAGTATGCAAAGTGATGAGTAACCTACTGGAAAACTGCTATTTAATAGAATAGATGGAGCCTAACACGCAGACAGGGCTAACAGTATGCAAAGTAATGAGTAACCTACTGGAAAACTGCTATTTAATACAATAGACGGAGCCTAACACGCAGACGGGGCTAACAGTATGCAAAGTAATGAGTAACCTACTGGAAAACTGCTATTTAATACAATAACAGAGTCCAACATGCAGGCTAACAGTATGAAGCAATGAGTAACCTACTGGAAAACGCTATTTAATACAACAGACGGAGCCTAACCACGAGACAGGGCTAACAGTACGCAAAGTAATGAGTAACCTACTGGAAAACTGCTATTTAATACAATAGACGGAGCCTAACACGCAGACGGGGCTAACAGTATGCAAAGTAATAAGTAACCTACTGGAAAACTGCTATTTAATACAATAAACGGAGCCTAACACGTCTAACAGTATGCAAAGTAATGAGTAACCTACTGGAAAACTGCTATTTAATCCAATAGACGGAGCCTAACACGCAGACAGGGCTAACAGTATGCGAAGTAATGAGTAACCTACAAAACTGCTTTTTTTATAAAACAGATGGCTTCTCACACACAGGGCTCACAGTTGCGAAGTAATAATGAGCACGCTTCTGTGTTACATGCTACTGGAAAACTGTTTGTTTATACAGATATGGTTCCTCTTGTTCATAAAAAAAAAAAAAAAAGGTGTGAAATTGAACTGGCTAACCCCTTGCTTGTGATGTTAAGCTTGCCACAACACAAACCCCTCAGGGAGGGTATGAGGCAATTTTAGGAAAAGAACAGTTATTTTATTCTAGTAAATTTGTGAGCCTAAAACATAAACCACAGTGATGTTCTTCAGAGTCCTTCTGAGCTGTCAGCTCTCTTCACTAGTACTCAATTTACTCAGCAAAGTAAATCATAATTCAAAATAAAAAAATAAGCAGTTAGTAAATGCTGTATGCACTCAGGTTATCTGTGACTCTGAGCTAGCTAACTGGCTTTTCAATTTAACCCAAGAAGACAAAAACAGTAAACACAACAACCCCCCCTTGTATTTCACTCAGACAGAAAAAAAATGTAAAAAAATAAGTTAACACTACACTATTATTTAACTCGCAAAAAATATCAATTCCGAATCTCTGCTCTGCTGCAGTGCTCACTCTACCAATGCCAACAACAACTGCGTCACTATTTTTCTACTGCACAACACAGTGGCACTACTAACTGTACCACGTGTGTGTTGGAAAAGCACACCACATGTTTGTGCACCGATTGGGTCACTGTGCTAGCAAGCTGCTATGCAGTCGGAAGCACAGTGACCCAACGCAGAATCAGCTCAGATATATAGAACCCGCCTCCCTCCATCCAGTCCTCGCTCTCAGTCCCTCTCATCCCCCACCCCTAGTCCTACTCCTCAGTCCTCAACTCTTTCACCCGTTTAAATTGGTAGTCACAGCTCAGCAGCAGCAGCAGCAGTAGGACAGGCAGGCCAGGCTGGCTCAGCTTACTTAGACTCGGTATTAATAATCAGCAGCACTGAATCGGGTTTGCATTAATACTGCAAGTTTCAATATTAATGCAAACCCGATTCAGTGCTGCTGATTACCAAGGACGACTCCTTGCCAATGCTCAATCTCATGTCTGAGCTACTGAGTGTAAATCGAGCCTGCCTGGCGTGCCTAGCATCTAGTACTCTGCAGTTGCAGTGCCCTTGTTTGTTTAGTTCCTCCACACAAAAACAAATAATGTTTGTTCCCATCCTCCCCAAGCCACTGGTGAAGCCACACCACACAGTTAGTGTACTACCTGAGTCACAGTGCCCGGCTGCCACCAGCTGCCATCCAGACATCCACTGTGCTGCCACTAAATCCTTCATCCTCCGAGTCCCTCCTGTCCTGACCTGGCCCCATCGGGGATTGATCATCGCAGTGTGTTTGTGCGCGCTGCGCAGTTAAAATCCGCATCATTTTCCGCTCCTTGCGTCCTTCCTTTTCCACCTCCCTAATCCTAACTGTAGCCTGCTGCAGTGAGTGCAGAATGGCCTGATGATGAATGAAATCATCGGGGAAATGGGATCAGGCAGGGTCGGGTCCTTATGTAGCTGCCCAGCCGTTCGCTGCCAGCCCAGTAAGGGTGCAGAGCCAGCAGTTGAGTTGCAGCACAGCAGCAGCCGGTCTGGTCAGTGAGATCTGGAGAAAGGATGGGACTGGGAGCCGGGAGGAAGTCAAGTCAGTCAGGCAGAGAGAGATCATGGAGGATGGCTAATAACATGTCTTAATTTTTTACCTCAGTCTGAACTGCATGCAGAATCAGATCGGCGATCTGCATGCAGTTCAGACTGAGGTAAAATCGGGGCAGGCAGACAAAAGTCCACAGATCAGGATTGGAAGTGTACTAACACTCCAGCTCAGCTGCTGGTGGGACTCAGGGACTGGGGGATGATCAGATTCATAAAGGTGCTGTTGCTGTTTATTAGCAGACTAGCAGTCATAGATGAAAGTGCTGTGTGTGTGTAACTGTGTATATACTCAAGTCACTACTCAGGACGTTGCTTGAATTCTGCTGCGGCCAGAATAACATTTGAGTCGCCTACTTCCCTCAGCAATGGCGAGTCGGCTTGCGCTGCTGCTGCCTTTGTTTACCTTGCGACTGTGCGAGTCGCTCCGCTCCGCTCGCTACACTGTCAGTCTGTCTGCAGTGCAGTCTCAGGCTGTCTGTAATTTTCTATTTTTTTTTCTCCAGACTTCAGTAGCGACTCACAAGTTACAAGGATTAAAGGAATTTATAAGGAGGAAGTCAAGACAGACAAAGTAAAAAAAAACGTATATGGCTGCTATTTTTTATGTTTTTACTGAAATGATTGAGGGGCTTTAACTTCCAATGGGGTCTGTAGCCTCCCAAAATCAACGTGTTGACGCCACTGTGCTACTATAGAGTACAATGGAACTGAAATAGGGTCTAGAAAAGATATTGCAAGTGTTTTCAATTACTGTTTTGGGTCAGTTTTCTCAGAAAATATAACATACAATCTCACTCTAACATCCGTATAGAAGTCCCCTTCAGAAATCGAACATGATGAAATACAGAAGCTATATTAACACATAAAAATAATACTGCTCCAGGTCTGGATGAGATAAATACAGCTTTTATCACATATACATTACAATAAGTTATCACCCTTTGGTAATAATTTTCAATAAATCCTACAAAATGGACAAGTACTGGAGGATTGGCATAAGGCTATAGTGGGGCGATACATAACACGTTCTAGCTAGAGCTGATAGGGCTGTGAAGAGCTACCAAATGACCAAAGTTACAAATGGGCTAGAAACAGCAGTTTCAAAAGTTTTTTTTTTGTTAATATCCTGAGAAGTTCGGAGGTACAATACAGTAGCATCCCCCCCTCCCTTCATCAGAGTGGGAGTGCAATATTTTGCAGCTGTGGAGGAATACTTCCCAATGTACAAAAAGGGAGTTCCATGATCAACCGTTTTTAGAGCTACAAGCTGATCCCAATAGGGATGTAGGCTCCACCCACAGCCCTAAAAAGGGCAACAAAAAACTTACAAAGAACTACCGTCACATAAGCCTAACCTCCACTATATGCAAAATCATGTAGAAGGTTCTTAAAAATAGGATTGAGACCGACATACAGGCTAAAGGATTAAAAGATAAGACCCAACATGGCTTCTGTAGAGGACGATCAGGTGTCAAAAACCTTGTTACATTCTATGAGGGTGTGAGTACAAGCACTTATAGAAATGTACCAGTGGACATCATTTATCTTGACTTCCAGAATGCCTTTGATTTAGCAAACCATTACTTACTAGTCTGTAAAATGATTACCCTTGGTTTCATCCAGTACACAGTAAATTGGATTACATCATGGCTTAGAGAACGTAACCTGAGAAGTAGAATAACTGCATTGTGTGAAGCCATCTTCCTTGAAATAAGTGCATCAGACTGTAATACTAGATCACATAAATTTCAATTAAAATCTAAAGTTAATAAAACCGCTAAAAGGGAAGCTTTTTTTACCCAGCGATTACAGTCTGTTTGGAATACATTGCCATCTGATATAGTGATAAGTGACAGTTTTACTGACTTTAAGCATAAACTGGATTATTATATGGGAGATAAGAAATATCACTTTCGCCACTAGGCGACAAGTTCTGTGTGGGCATGTCCCTCGAACTTGTATAAACCTATGAACCTATGAACTGAGGCTACCTATGGTGACATTAATGTAACTAGTGGGGTACCACAGGGGTCCATCTTGGGATAAATACATTTTGATATCTATGTAAGTGATTTACAGGTGGGAGTATTCAAGTTAATTAATTCACTGATGACACCAAAATCTTCTCTGAAGTGGATACTGTTGAAAAAAATTAATATTTTAAAACAAGATCTGTTAAAAGTTGGGCAATTAATAATGAGAGGACATTTGGCATAAATAAATGTTCAGTAATTCATCTGGGATCAAAAATTCCTTCTCAAACTATTCGCTATATGGAAAAAATTTAAAAGAGTAAAACATAAAAGATCTAGGGATTATAGTCACTAACCAGTTAACTAATGGAGACCAGTGCAGGAAGGTGGCACAAATGGTAACAACATTGTATCATCAATAAAGTGGTCATTTATAACTAGAAATGAGAACTGCATTATCCCCTTTATAATTTCTATGTCTGTTCACTTACTGATTATGCTGTCTCCTTTGGGCCTATATCTCTGCAAAGATAAAAACTTATTGAAAGTATGCAACGGAGAACAACCAAACTGATTCCACATGTCAAAATTTGTCATGTGAGGAAAGTTTAAAGAGGCTAGTCCTGTATGACCTACAAGTGAGAAGGAATAGAGGTGACTTACTGATGTTGTTTAATATAGTAAAAGATAAAGATTCAATGAAGGAGTGTAACATTGTGATGGCAGAGAAGCCTAAACATCTAAGGTGTCATAACAAACAACTACGTATACTAAAAGCCACTAGTAACAAATGGAAGTTCTTTTCACAGTGAGAGCTGCCTTCACTTTGAATGTACTACTACAATATATTGTAGATATAGCCAGTGTGAATGAGTTTAAAAAGAAACTGGATAGACTACTGTTAGGGATTGAATAATACATGCCCCACTTGTGTGGGGAAGGTGGTCACGATGGGCTCATTGCCTTCTTCCATCTTTAAATCACAGAGTAATACCGAGTTTCCTTTTACCTGAAAATGATATTGTGAAAACTCTCCTTTGAATCTATCCATTGCCTGGCCTGCCGAATCTGCTTTACATTATACACATCATGTATCATTGGGCAGAAGCGGAGAAAAATAAACATGGACAGTAATTACAGCATTACACAGACAAATACTGTATAATTGTTAATAATTGCATAACAGCATTTTTGCTTTGACCCTGACAGGTACTATTACAGCAATTTATATTTGCATCTTTCTCAATCAGCTGATCAACTGATTGCTTGACAGTGAGTGGCTTTAAAACTCAGATGTCAGTTGTGTGCATGTGTGGCACACTTATTTATTTGTTTATTGAATTTTGTTGAGCAGGTAGGCCCACTGGGACCACAGGAGTCCCTTTTTTTCAGGATCGACCCGGAATTAATTACAGAGAAAAACATCAAGACAAGGCACATACAATATCAATTGGTAAGTTACAGAAGGTGCAATGACGCTTACTGTATGAATCGGCTCACACAGTGAAGGTAAATATATCTACATGCATCAACTTCACATAGTGAAGAAATGTACAGGCATTAAAGCTGATCTCCAGTCTGGGACACGTCATAGCATCAGCCGCTGTCCCCTTTACTCCTGGCCGGCACAGAATCCATAAGCTACGGCTTCCCAAGCTGTTTCAGCTCTGCTCCTCCTCCAGGCCTGCTGCAGCCACCGACTGGACGACTTCCCGTCTTCACTGCCTCTCATTGGCCACTTTGAACTATTGCTCCCTGACCTTTGGACACTTCCTGGACTTGAATTTGAATTGCTCTGCTGCCTGTTCTTTCTTCTCACTCCTTACTTTATAACATTTTAATTGCTCTTGTATTGGAATTTGAAACTGTTTTTAAAATGTGCCTATTGTACTTAAAAAAGTGCCTAAATAATTTGTAATACCCTATTGTGACTGTTGGTGATTACAGCTTCTCTGGGACTGTTTTTCTTTTTCCAGTTAAATTTTCATCACAGCTTTTCTCCTGCTTTTTCCCATTTTGCCCCTCCCCAGCCTGCTTCCTGGGGCCCTCCTATCTTTAGCACTAAATTCCCCTGCTCAAACCCCCTGCTGTTTCCCTGTTTCCCCCTCTCTGACTGTTTCACCTCCCTCCAATTTGGCCTTTATGCTAAAACTCCTTGCCTTTCCTCTCCCTCTTTCCTAGGTGGCATGCCTCAGACCAGGCTGGAGCACAGAAGCTGATCTCCAGTCCAGGACACGGCATAGCATCAGCAGCTGTCCCCTCTACTCCTGGCCGGCACAGAATCCATAAGGTACGACTCCCCGAGCTGTTTCAGCTCTGCTCCTCTGCCAGACCTGCCACAGCCACTGACTGGATGGTTTCCTGTCTTCACTGCTTCTCATTGGCTGGCTCCTTAGTCCACTTTGGATTATTACTCCCTGCCTTTTGGACACACTTTTCTGGGCTTGAATTTGAATTGTTCTGCCTGTTCCGTCTTCTCACCCTCTACTTTATAACATTTTAATTGCTCTTGTATTGAATTTGAAACTGTTTGACTTTTTCCATTTGCAGCTTATAACTTCTAGCCACTAGAGGGCTATAGCTTCAACCCTTGGCTTGTCTGTCTCTTTGTAGTTTATGGGGATCATGTGACTATGTGTCATTTTTTTCCAGTTGCTGATTATGCTTTACTACCAGCCACAAGGGGTGCATGACTACCTCCAACTACTGCTCTGATGACTGGATCCATTCAAAAAATATCCTGCCCCTACTTGTATCGGCAGCCTAGACCCATAATCTCTGAAAATAACCCTATTAATCCAAGCAGTAACTGCTACCTACCCCGCTCAATTTACTACCTCACCAAGCAGCACTGACAATGCCGCTCCAGCCATCAGGATCTTACAGGCTGTAATCCTACTCTATCATATTTGCCTCCTGGGACACCCATGTACTGCATCCAACCAAAATGGTCATTTCTACCACCCGAGGGTAGTGCTAAATGCCTATGGATCCATGACCTCACCCTACCACTTAAAGATCAGCTATAGTCAGTAAAAACCCTTCATGCACTGGGAGTGATCACACCAAGTCACTGGCCCTCCTTTAGTTCCTTTCCTCCACAGATATGTAGCTCACTTTGGATCCAAATGATCAAGACCACTAAACAAGAGATTGCAGTTCCGAACTAACAAACTTCTTCTGGACCATCTCACTCGACTGCTTCTTCTCTTACTACTACTGTCAAGCAATATACACCTGAACCTGGGTCCTCCCCATGGCTTGAGTGCATTGTCACAAAAATCAGCTGGGCTTAGGTTGGCCTCAATAAACATCTGCAGCATTCTTCCCAAGATGGACAACCTGAAGTTGTGGGTATCTCGACATAACCTGAATGTGCTGTCTGTAGTGGAATCCTGGCTTTCATCTAAGATACCAGATACAGCCATTGCATTACTTGGCTATACCATTTTTAGGCAGGCCCACCTCTCAAAAAGAGGTGGTGGCTGTGTCATATACATCTATCTGCAGGGGCATGGCCTGCCCCCCCAGCATGTGTGAAAACCTACAAACACTGGCTGTCAAACTGATCCTAGGTGCACAAAATAGAGTGCTCACCCTGCTCTCAGTATGCATCCCACCTAAACAGACCACAGCTGGCACCAGCAACCTTATGGGCTATATCAGTACCCTCAGCCTCAACACAGAAATTATACTTCTAGGTGACTTCAGGATCAACTGGCTCTCCCCATCATCTGCCAGTATCAAGGACACCTTGTCTGCCATGCACTTCTCCAAATGATAGAATCTCCAACAAGAGTCAATTACAAAACTGGCACTAGTGCCCTGCTGGATTGGATACTCACTAGCCATCCTGCACATAATGACAATATTACTGTACTCCCAGACTCTCTGAGTGACCACTCCCATCACATGCACCTGGAATAACAATGACAGCAAACCTCCTGCCAGAAATATATCAAGCTGTGTCCTCCTAAAAGGCCATCTACAAAAACTCAAAACCGACCTCAAGTACCAAGACTGGTCTGACCTGTATGAAGCCAAGGACGTGGATGTAGCCCATGACCTCTTCATAACCAAATTCAATTTTGTCTGTGACAAGCACGCCCCAATAAAAACTAGATTGGTCAAAGGATACTACAACCCCTGGATTACTCTGGATCTGTCAGAGCAGTGGTTGTCAAACTTTTTTGGCCCGGGGCCCCCCTGGACAGCGGTCAGCCATGTGAGGGACCCCCTAACAAAAGTCTACAGATTTGGTACCATGTTTAGTGTTTTGTACAGCCTTTATACAGCTACCCTTAATAAAACACAAAAACAACTATAAACCAATGTAAAAAAAACATATTTTATTTTAATAAAAATAATATATACTGTATATATATTTATAAAATGGGTTGGTAAAATCATAGAAATTCCACTAACATGATTGGACAGAATGCATCACATGACCGTGCATTGTTTCCCAACGACCACACACCTCCCATTACGACCGCACACCTAAACTACTTTTTAGTCTTCAAAACCTTCTCACCAGTAGTGAGATCGTTACACACCTGGCACACATAGGTAGCCACACACAAACAAGTGAGAGATTCAGACTGTTACCAACATTAATATACAACTCCCCCTGATAAATTGCTTGTTGCTAGAAGTTAGAAATAGGACTCAGTGTGTTAAAAACTAAAAAACAATGTTTATTTTCCTTACTTATCTAAGGAAAAAGGTGCCGTCTTTACAGGGAGAATGAGTGGGAAGCACTTTCACTTTTATTAGTGAAATGTAGCGTGACCGAGTGTGGTCAATAATCAGTAATGACATGTAGGCAGAATCCGAAAGTAAGACCCTCTCTGTTAAAAAAATGCAAAGTAACTGTGTACTTTACATTATTTTCATGTAGAATCCTGTAAAACAAGTTACCAACTGAAGCGAGTGAAGAGCGAGTGAGGAGCACTTTCATTTTCATTAGAGAAATGCAGCGTGACCAAGCGTGGTCAGTAATGTTATGTAACATGTAGGCATAATCTGAAAGTAAGTCACTCTCTTTTGAAAACACAAAGAATCTGTGCAGAAAGAAGAAAGCTGCTAACTGAAGCAAGTCAGGAGCCAGTGTACAGCGAGGGTGTCGGCTGATTCAGATAGAAAGACGCAAGGCAGAGCGTGTGTTGCTATAGCAACAACACTCGCTCTGCTTTGCATCTATCTATCTGAGGCAGCCGACACCCTCGCTGTACACTAGCTCCCCACTTGCTTCAGGCGGCAGTTTTTTTCTTTCTGCACAGATTCTTTGCGTTTTCAAGAGAGAGTGACTTACTTTCAGATTCTGCCTACATGTTACATAACATTACTGACCACGCTCAGTCACGCTGCATTTCTCTAATAAAAGTGAAAGTGCTCCTCACCGCTTCTTCACTACTCCAGCTGGTAACTTGTTTTACAGGATTCTACGAAAATAATGTAAAGTACACAGTTACTTGCTGTTTTTTAACAAGAGGGACTTACTGGATTCTGCCTACATGTCATTACTGATTATTGACCACACTCGGTCACGCTACATTTCACTAATAAAAGTGAAAGTGCTCCCCACTCATTCTCCCTGTAAAGGTGATAACTTTTCAGAAAAGTAAAGGAAACAGAAAAATAAACATCTTTTTTTTTTTACCAGATCATCTACTGATGATCCATGTATTCATGTCACACAGGGACTACTTTTCTGCTCTCCCCCCACAATATTTGTGGCCATTTTATAAGATAGATAATCCATCTAGGTGTATGTGGTCACGCCTGATATACGCACGCCTTGGTGGTTGAACGCACTTGGCCTGCGGCCTTGTGCATCACAACGCACACCAAGGTGTGCGTATGTCAGAGCATGACCGCACACCCTAGAGTGGATTATCTATTACATATATATATATATATAAATATATAAAGTACACAGTAAATCGGTCCATTAAAAATCATGCCTCCTTCAGTTCTACTACTGGGGGCAGGCCAGCATTCAACTTACTAACTAAAAAACACATCTCCCAGAAGTTGATGCTGGTCTCAAGCAGTCAAAGATAATAAAAACTGATATACTACTGCTGTATTTATTTCATTGCTTTAGTTTTTTTGTATAGCTGCATGTACCAAGCTATCTTACTGAGCAACTTAAAAACTACACCTCACAGAAGTTGCTGCTAGCAATATGTTTTGCACTAGCACAGAAAATAAAACAAAGGCAGCTGTATTTCTTACCCACTCAGCTATGACTCTGAGAATTCATGACTCCATGATTCAGGGCACTTATTAAACTGGGCAGCTTTGTATTTTTTTTCCATTAAAGTTTTATTACAGTTATAGTTACAGAGAATGCATCCAGGAGAAACAAATACAGCCATATGAGTACACAATCATACATATTACAGATGATGACAGGATCCATCCTCTGCCATAACCCCAAAACCCCCTCCCACCCCCCATCCCTCACCCCTACCACCCCCCCCAGCACAAGACAACCTATCGTATTCTCCTTATCCAGAGGGACCTTTATACCCTATAATGAGTAAGTGGTGTAAGGGGACCCCAGATCCTATCAAACCTAGAGAGTTTGTTTCAAGGACGGCTATCATCCTTTCAGCCCTCAGGCTGGTGAGTAGTTCCTCCAGCCATTCAGTATAACTGATCATGACAGAGTCTTTCTAGTGTCTAAGAACAACTTTTTTAAGGGTAGCCGAAATTAGAGCCATATGGAACTTCCTATTCCTGACTGAGATACGAGTTACATCTCCCGACAGGCATATTTCGGGTGTGAAGAGGTCCTCCAGACCCAGTAATGGATCCACTCCATTTTTAATGGCTGCTCAAAGCAGGATTATCTTCGGACAGTTCCAGAAAATATGCATCAGATCCCCACCCCTAGATGACACCTATTACATGTTGAGGCGTCACCATTTTAAATTCGCCAGCTTCTGTGGAGAGTAGTAAATATTATGGAGAATTTTAAATTGCATCAGTCTCAGTTGATCTTGCAGGATGAATTTGTGGCAGTTTTGCCAA
Organism: Neoceratodus forsteri; assembly: GCA_016271365.2. NCBI lineage: Eukaryota > Metazoa > Chordata > Ceratodontiformes > Ceratodontidae > Neoceratodus > Neoceratodus forsteri. The sequence goes on from CM057454.1 coordinate 757,547,683, forward strand.
AGGGCAGTCAACTGAGTTCCTCCTTGGGGAACACCGAGGCCCAATAAAGAGCTCGAATCCAAATTCTGAGGTAAGACTAATTAAGTAAAACGTTATATAACCTGAACCACACATCACGAAAAGGTCCACCAGAGGACTCAGGGTCCCATAAAATTCTACCTCAGGGTCTGTATTGGCATCATGCCCATTTTGCTAAGTAAAAGAGGACGAAGCTGATACACTTTAAAAATCACGTAGTGGGCAATTTAAATTTATTCAGGATCTCCACGAGGAGAGTACCCTTCCATCAATTGCGAGGAGATCTTTTAAGCGGCACTCATCAGGCTGCGCCAACCAAGTGGGACTAAGGAGCTTATTATCAATTAGGAAGCGCGGGTTGCCCCTAATGGGTTGTGACCAATCTCTGAGGTGATCATATTTTAGAAAACTACAAAGCTGCGTGTGGGTCCTCACAGAGATCCCTATTGGAGATTTTCTGAGGGGGGGGGAGTTTAGGACTAAGGTAGAGCAAGGCCTCCGGTGTGAGACCATGTTTCTTAATGAGAGCTAACTCAATTTGTATCCACAAAGGTACATACGGTAGCTGAGTTGAAAGATCCATGCCCTGTACCCACCTAAGATATTTATTAACATGACCCGCCCAAAAATAAAGAGCAAAGTGTGGCAGCCTTAACCCCCCCAATGGTTTTGGCACAGCCAACTTATGGTAGGCCATCCTCGCTTTCTTGTATCCCCACACAAAACTGGCTATAAGCCCGTGGAGTTTTTTGAACCATGAGAGTGGTAACCAAATATTTAACATACTAAGGGGATAAAACAACCGGGGGAATACATTCATCTTAACTAAATTTATCCTTCCCCATAAGGAGATTGGAAGCTGCGCCCATCTTTTCAAATCTAAGTCAATTGTATGCACCAGGGAGTCCAGATTTAACTGGCGTACTCGTGTCATGCTCCTAGTCAGGGTGAGGCCCAAATATTTAATGGATTCAGACTTTCAAGCTAGGCCTAGCTCAGTAATCTCTTGTTTAAAAAGATTCTTATTGAGGGGTATACCACAGATTTGTCTAGATTTAGTTTGTAGTTGTCAAATGGCTATATTTCCATGTGGTTTCCAGTAAAGCTGGGATGGATACACTCGCTTTGAAATATGTACCAAGAGATCATCTGCATATGCTGTTACTTGATAAGGTTGTCCAGAATTTTAATGCCACTTATTTCTTGGTTACACACTACACTTCTAATGAGGGGCTCCAAATACAAAATTAAAGAGGAGGGGGACAGAGGGCATCCTTGCTCTGGTACCCACATGCAGATCAAAGGGATCTGAGGTAGTCCCATTGCAAGTGACCCTGGCTGTGGGGTTTAAATAAAGGGAGCCTACCCATTTAGGAACACCTCTGAAATCCAAATTTTCCCATTGTAGTTAACAGGAATCCCTAGTGATCCTATCAAAGGTCTTCTCGGCGCTCCAACGAGACCAGGGCCATGGCGGAGCTGCTCTCCTCAGACACCGAAGACATGAGCCAACGTCCTGAGGTGGTCAGTGGCAGATCTGCCCCTCATGAAGCTGACCTGTTCGGCTCCAATAAGTTCGGGTAACACCCTATTTATTCGGTCTGCTAATAACTTCGCCAGAATTAGCTTTGTATTTTTTTATTGTAACAACAGTAGCTAGGTGCAAGGAGGGGAATTTATGATAGATATCTGTGAGAAGCGAGGAGCGATGAGTGAGGAGCAGAAAGAACACCTAGTAGCGATGAACTCTGGCAAGTAATTACATTTTTGTGTGGTGAGATTAGATATATCTTCAACGTGCTGCCACAACAGACCTACAAATAGCTAAAGCAATCAGGGCAAGTGATTCACTTATTCTGCAAGGGCACAGATGACTCAAATTATGGGAGTGATCAGCATTAATCAAGCCTTGCTTAATCAACTGTGCTTGTCGAAAACATGAGGCTTACTACAACGTGGGGAGCAGTAGAAGCTGTATAAATTTGATTGAGGTTAAACAGCAGTTGGAAAAAAATATTTTACCACGATTTTAATTTCTTGGAGTGTTCAAGGACCCTGGTGGAAAGCTCGCTGACCCTGTGCTATAGCAACTCTCCTCAAGACATCGCCTCTGGCAAGTGGCACGATCACATGGCTCAGCAGCAAACATCCAATGTGACAAACAAGCACAAAATGACTGCATGAAAGCCATCTGTCTGGTTCTGTGACTCCTCCTCCAAGGGGTACTGCTTGGTAGTCTGCATATAGTCAGGATACAGCAAGACTTTATGTTTTTGAAGAAAAATTACTCACCATAGTAATGTTGTTTCTTCTAATGGAGTCTTGCTGTATTCTGACTATATGCAGTTAGCCCCAGCACTTGAACAGCTCTGGAGAGTAAGAGTTAACTCTATGCAAAGGCATAGAACGTTGAGCTCGAGCTCGGTTTTCAAACCTCTGTCTGTGGTACCTGAAGTGTAACCATCAGATTCTTATGAGCACTAAACTAACTAACTCAAAGGAAGAAATTGCTTCCAAAATTTTGTGCCAAATGGCAAAACAAGGTTTTTAGGGTCAGAAGACTCAAGTCGAGAACACCCAACAAGAACAGGTAGTGATTTACCAAAATGCTTAATAAACAAACTAAAAGAAACCCCCTAAGAGATGGAGGAATGTCCAGTACACCTCTGGGGTGCAGCACTGTGCCTGCCCCACCACATCCCCAAACTACTAGGTTCCAGGAGGGGAGGCAGGGAGGGAGGTCAGAATACAGCAGGACTCCATTAGAAGAAACAACATTACTGAGTAATTTTTTCTTCAAACAACATGAAGTCTTGCAGTATTCTGAATATATGCAGACTACCAAGCAGTACCCCCTTGGAGAGGGGAGTCACAGAACCTATTTTGGGAACAGACTCTGCAGCACAGCCGTACCAAACCTAGCATCTCTTCATGACTGGACATCCAAAGAGTAATGCCTGGTAAATTTGTGACCAGATTTCTAGGTAGCTGCTTTCCATATGTCCACTAAAGGTATATCTCTAGCTGTCGCAACCGAAGCAGCTGTACCTCTGGTAGAATGAGCCCTCAGGCCTGAGGGAGGTTCCTTCCCAAGTTTAGAATAGCAGAATTGAATACAAGAGACAATCCACCTGGCAATAGACCTCTTGGTAGTAGGTTTGCCATCTCCAACTTCACCATAAGTGAGAAACAACTGAGAACAATCCTTCCTATGGGCCTTAGTATGCTCAATATACTAACTAAGAGCCCTTTTTACATCCAGACTGTGTAACCTTCTCTCCCCAGAGGAAGAATGATCAGTGAAAAACACGGGCAATGGCATAGACTGGTTCAGATGAAAGTCTGACACCACCTTGGGAAGAAACTTTCTATTGGTGTGGAGGACCACCTTATCCCTATGAAAGGAAATTAAATCAGGTTCCGCTGATAAGGCCTGTAATTCACTGATTCTCCTGGCAGAGGTATTAGCTACCAGGAACACAGTCTTCCAAGTCAAGTATTTCAGTTCAGCTGAAGACAAAGGTTCAAAAGGGGGCTGCATAAGCTGTGCAATACAGATGTTCTGGTCCCAAGAAGGGGTAGGCTCCCTAAAGGGAGGATTGAAATGAACCAAACATTTGAAAAATGTCCTAAAGACTAGATGAGACGCTAAGGAAGAGCTCTTACCAGCAGAAAGGAAGGCAGACACAGCTGCCAAATGTACCTTGAGAGTAGTAGGCCGGAGGCCTAAACTGTTAAGATGCACCAAATAATCCAATGCAGTGGCAATACCAGCCAGCTCTGGCTTAGTATGCCTCTGGGAACACCAAAACACAAATCTTTTCCATTTGGAGTTGTAAGTCTTTCTAGTAGCAGGTTTCCTGCTAACCTTTAAAATATCCATAACTGACTGAGAAAGGTGCAAGCTTTCATATTCTAGCTCTTCAAGAGCCAGGCCTTGAGCCTGAGAGTCTGAAGATTGGGATACAGAATCCTCCCCTGAGAGGAGGTGAGGAGATTGTGTTGTCTGGGAAGACACAAGGGCAGTGTTGCTGCCAGTGACAACAGTAGAGGATACCAAGGCTGTTTAGCCCAATCTGGAGCCACCAGAATCACCTTGCAAGATTGAGACCTGAATTTGATCAGGACCCTGAATATCAGAGGAAAAGGAGGAAATGCATACAGAAACCTGCTTGTCTAATTCAGAAGAAGAGCATCCTGAGGGACAGGGCCCAGAAGGGTGGTCTGCAACACTAAAGAGAAAGTTGATGATTATCCGGGGCTGTAAGGAGATCCACCTCTGGAGTTCCCCATCTCTTGAAGATGGCTCGGAGAACTGGAGGATTCAGGGACCCTTCATGATGTCCCTGGGAAATTCTGCTCAGAGCATCTGCTAGAATGTTGTCCTTCCCTGGGAGATGCACAGCCAGCAAAGCCTGAAGGGAATAAGATAGAGACCATACCTTCATGGCCTCTGTACACAAGGCAGAGGACTGAGTGCCTCCAGGTTTGTTGATGTACCACATGGTTGTGTTATTGTCTGTCCTGATTTGACCACTTTGCCGCCTGAACAAAAGGTGAGAATGTCTGAAGTGCCAGAAAGGCAGCTCTTAATTTCAGAAGATTTATGTGCAGAAGGGACTCCTGGTGAGACCAAGTTCCTGAGCTGTAAGATGATCTAGGTAGGCTCCCCACCCCAGCAGGGAGGCATCTGTGGTGAGAGTCACAGAAAGGACCTGGCTAATAAAGGGGACACCCTGTCAAAGATTGTCTTCCTCCAGCCACCACTGGAGGGCCTGGACTAGAGTTTGAGAGACGGTTTGGAGAGAGGATCCTTTTTCTGAGGCCAGCAAGATCTGAGATGAAACTGTATATCTATCATCTAGAACCTTGCTCCTGAACTACTGCTGTGGAAGCTGCCATGTGGTCCAGCAGTTGAGAAAGTGTCTGGCTGGATGAGACACTAGAGGATAAAAAGAAGAGGCCAGAGTGACCAGTGACTGAACCCTTGAGAGAGGGAGAAAAGCCCTTGCCTGAATAGTATCTGTTTCTACTACTATGAAGGTGAGAAGCTGGGCTGGTTCTAGAACAGACTTCTCTAGATTTAGAATGAAACACAAGGATTCTAGAAGTCATTGAATGACCTCTAAAGCTGACTTGACTTGGTCTGAGGACTGGCCCACTAGGAGCCTGTCGTCCAGGTATGGGAACAGAAGTATGCCCTGCCTCCTGAGGAATGCCACCACTACTGCAAGACACTTGGTGAACACCCTTGGAGCAGATGTTAGGCCGAAGGGCATAGCCCTCAATTGATAATAGCCTGAGGGCAACTTGAACCTGAAGTACTTGCTGTGGGAAGGTCTGATGGGTATGTGGAAGTAGGCATCCTTGAGATCCAGGGAGGCTAGCCAGTCTCCTGGTCTCAGAGAGGGTAGAATTACTCCCAGTGTCACCATTTTGAATTTTGATTTTGTCAAATGTCTGTCCAGGTACCTTAAATCTAAGATGGTTTGCTACTCCCCTGTCTTTTTTGGGGCAAGGACATATCTGGAATACAGTCCTTTTCCCCTGTGACAAAGAGGTACCTTCTCTACTGCTTGCAAAAGTAGAAGAGAGGATACTTCTGCCTCTAAGGCCTTTGTCTCCAAGGGAGAGAGAGGACTGAAGGACCTTGCTCTCATTCTTGGGAACCTTTTGAAACCAAGAGCAAGCCCCTGGCTCACTACTTCCAGGATCCACTTGTCTGAAGTAATAGGCTCCCAGGCCTGGGAGTAGTAAGCCAGCCTGCCCCATACTGGGATTGGGGAGGCGACCCTGACTGACACCTCAGGGTGTCAGCTTGGCAGGGGGCTTAGACTGAGTAGCTGATGGGGTCCTAGTTACCTTTTGTCTACCTTTTCCCCTAAAGAACCCTCTCTGCTGAAAAGAAGAGGAGGAGGCCTGAGCTTGGTAAAAGGCCTGTGAAAAGACCTGCCCCTGACCCTAAACTGCTGTATCTGAGGAGTGGTCTGCTTTTCTTTGGCTGCAGCACTCTATGAGGTGGTTCTGTACTCGTCCATCTTTTCATGTAATTCTCTGTTTGATCCCCAAAGAGAATTACCTGCTACAGGAAAATCCACGGCCTTAACCTGGGTATCCTGTAAGAGGTTGGTACACCTAAGCCAAGCAAATCTCCTCATGGAGATAGATGTAGCCATGACCCTGGAAAGAACATCATTAGAATCTACTGCAGCTTGGAATTGCACTTTAGATGCCTCTATACCATTTGCAGCCACCTGCTCCAGCTCCTTGGCTAGCTGGGGGTGGGGGTGGGGGCATTCCTAGCCAGTTCCAGAACTGTATCCCACATAGATTTCGGAGTGAGATGCCAGGGGACTATTAGCCTTGTCACAGGCTGCAGCTTGTACTACCCCAACATGGCTGCAGTGATGAATAAGGAATTCCATCCCAGGACCTGACAAAGTATACCTCCTGTCCATTCTTTTTTCCACAGTAAGTATGGAAGTAGGAAACTGTAAAATGTTTTTGTGTCTGCTTCCCCCAAGGATTTGTGTAAGTGGATAGACACCCTTTTTGACTCTGGTACATCCATCATCTCTAAGTAGTCAGGTTCTTCCTGATCCTGTTCAGCCTCTTCCAAAGGAAGCTGAAGAGTCTCAGCCACTTTCTTGTAAAACAAGAAATGGGAAGGGGACGCAGAAAGCCTGGGAGGAGAAACCTGAGAGGGCCTGTCTAGGGAGATGTCAGGCTCTACCGGCCCATCTAGGCCCTCATCCTCTTCATCATAATCTTCCTCCTCCTCCTCCCAATCGCCCTCATAGTAAGCTTTGAGTTCTATATCTGAAGCAGACATTTCTGACCAAACCGGCCTGCTTTGAACCGAAGCCGGTTTGGTCAGAGCCAGGCAAAGCGATAGGACTATAGAAATCACTTTTGCTATCTCCTTCAGCAGTCAGACCATGGGAAGCTGGATCCAAACTGGCTGATTTTCTTTTTCTTTTACTCAGAACTGATTCCACAGAATTGGCTCTCTGTTTGCCCGAGGAGGTATCACCCAGGTCGGTGGGCACCTCCTCAGGTTCGGTCGCAACCGAACTGGGCTGGCCATCCGGGTCAGCAGACATCTTGGTGTCCCTCTCCCTTAGCCTACTCAAACATTTTTCCAGAGTGACTTTGGGAAAGTTCTTGCATATCTGGCAGTCTTCTTTGAGGTGGTCAAACCCCAGACAGTACACACATATACGAGGTGAAGGTCGACCTTAGCAAAGGCCTCCTTACACTTGGTACAGTGCTGAAAGTCAGTGGGTCCGGTTTTCTTTTGGGGTTTCTCAGACATGCCTTCCAATCTAAAGTCACCCCAAACAGTGGTTAAGCCAGGTGACTACAACTTATTGGTTCCAACTGTGTCACGGGTCAGGTAAAAAAAATCCTAAAAGCCAGATTTTTTTAGGAACTGATAAGTACTGGAAAAACCACACAGTCAAAAAAAAAATACAAAATACAAACAGAATGGGTTTCGGTTCCAAACCGGACCGATGAGCGAAGAACCGAAAATAAAACAATTTCTTAAGAAACAACCACTACCTACAACTACCACTTACTGGTACCGAGACAGAGGCAAGAATACCGATATTCTGATGAAACAGTTTGAAAGAACTAACCGATTCGAACTATTACCGAACCGAAGCGCAGTAGGGATCTCCGGAGCGACTTCACAGTTAGGCGGAGTAAGAAATCTGACAGTTACACTTCAGAGTACCACAGACAGAGGTTTGAAAACCGAGCTCGAGCTCAACGTTCCATGCCTTTGCATAGAGTTAACCCTTTACTCTCCGGAGCAGTACAAGTGCTGGAGCTAACTGCATATAGTCAGAATACAGCAAGACTTCATGTTGTTTGAAGCACCTACTACAAAAAAGCCCTCACCAGTTCATGGAATAGCAGCAAATCTTTTTGGGACAACCTCAATGACATCGCTGGAACAGACCTAAAAAATGCTCCAGCTTTGCTCACAATTGATAGGGTGCCATCCTTATACCCTCTTCTCATTGCCAACTCCCTGAATCATTCCTTCACAGACCTAGGCAGCATGCTCCTGCTAACTGCTTCTATAATCCCCTCACCACAAATGACCCACAAGGGAAACAATTGCCTTTCCATGACCAACCACTATTTCACTTCAAAGTAGTCTCTGAAGCCGATGCCAGAACATACCTGGAAAAGGTACTAGGGAAGTCAAGACACAGTGGTGGACTCCCTAGACCTACAATTTGTTAGCCTGGCACTTGATGAAGTTCTTAGCCAACTGACACAAATTATAAACTTCTCACTCTGTCACTCACAATTCCCTCAATGCTGGAAATCTGCGACAGTTACTCCGGTGCACAAAAGTGGTGATCGGACTCTGTACAATAACTATAGACCAATCTCGATACTCCCCCCACTCTCCAAGGCCCTAGAGCAGATTGTGGCCAATCAACTTGTGGAGTACCTCAACCTCAATCAACTACTGTGTCCTGAACAGCACGGGTTCAGGGAGGCCACAGCACCATCACGGTCTTGTTAGAATTTATGGAATACATCCACCATGCATTAAACTAAGGCCTCCTGGTAGGAGTCACATTTATTGACCTATCAAAGGCATTTGATACAGTGCATCATGGGCTCCTCCTCAAACAACTGGCTGACATTGGGCTCTCCTCTGAAATTTTGGGCTAATTCACCAGCTACCCTGAGCAACCATTATCAGCAGGTTATGCGAGACACATCGACATTGCTGCAAGGGCCATCAATATCAGAACTGGGATCCTTCAATGGCACAGGCACTGTCTCACACATGAAGCCCTGAGCACTGCCATCAATAGCTCAGTAGTCTCACTCATCGATTATAGGCTGGTGATCTATGGATCTGCAGCAGACACAGCCCTCCACCGCATCTCATCCACAATGAATAAAGCCTGCGCTTCCTCACAGGTGTTGCTAGACTCATGCACACCTGTGATCTCTATTCTATGGCTGGCTGGCTACAGCTCAGTGGAAAATCAGGTACCAAACCTTCCTCCTTGCCAAAAGTCCCCATTAAACCATCTACAACCAGGAGTATGGAACCTAGTGACCCTTCCTGGAGCACAAAGCAAATCAGAAGCACTGCCTCTCAGGTATTCCATGTGACAAGGTGCTGCACTAACTTGGCTCAGCGGGCTTTCTCATACCAGGCCCCCGCTGGACAAATGTGCTACCTCAGGACATCTGTGATGCAGTAACGATTGACTCTTTAAAACACAAACTGTGCCAACACCTTCTCACCATGTGTACCTGTGCCTGCCTCCACTAAATCCTGTCTCAAGTTAGTAATTCCATTTCCGTAGTCTGCACTTACCCTCTAACACTTCTTAACCCTGTCACTGTTCCACTGGGTAGCCCCGACCTTGCACTTCACTGACCCACCGTTCTCTCCCACAGCACTGCCATGCCTCCCCACCTCTCTTCCCTACCCCTATCCCTCCACCTCCTACCCCCACCCACCTCTTCCTCTTACCATTACCTCTCCATCTTCTCCCCACTTCTCCTCTCTCTGTCTACTCTACTAATTTTTGTCTGTCTTTGACACTGGTATACACTGAACAATGCCTCAGTATAGTGTAAGCATGAACTTTATCTGTATTGTCGTACCATAACATGTGTTTGTATATCTGCTACTGAATCACTCAATATTTGGAATGTTTATGTATCACTCTGTACTTGTTAACTGATGTGGAACCAATTAACGAGCATTTGCTCACTGGTGCTATCCAAGATTTCAAATAAAATAAACACGGCAAGACAGAATTGTATACAGAAAAGATGGCTAGACAAAACAGTAAATCCTAGACAAAAGAAAAAACAGTGGGTGTCAGGGCCAGAGGGGCAGACAGGCATCAGATGGGAGAGCCCATCAACAAAGGCAATTGCATAGGTCATGCTCCAGTAGGAGAGCCTTCAAGCCTTTCTTGAAGCCACCGAGGGAGGAGCATTCTTGTAGATTACTAGGGAGGTAATTCCATAAGAGCAGGATTGAGGTAGTAAATTATCTTTTAAGGGGGAGTGGCAGTGATTGGCTTGAGGACCTAAGGCACCACATAGGTTTATAGGTATATACGAGTTCGAGGGACTAGCCCATAATGAACTCGCCATCCTAACCTGGATGGAAATCATATTTTCTATTACCCATAAAGAAATCAAGTTTTGTTTTGAATAATTGTAAGGTACTACTGTTCTTTACCACTTCAACTGGCAATGTATCCAAATTGGTACTACCCTCTGGGCCAGATATTCAAAAGGGTTGCGCCATGCGCAACAGGGTTGCGCATGCTCAAGTCCTAAATTGCGCCATTCTGCGATATTCAGCAGGAGGCAGTTGCGCCACTGAAAACAGGCTGAGCAACAGCGCAATGCAAATGAATGCATGCTCAACAGGAGGGGGAGGAACCATGCATAAACTGCACAGCCCGATATTCAGCCGGGCTGTGCAGAGTTGTGCAGGCGCAACCCCAACCTGAGCCTGCAGGACCTTGAGCCAAAAAAAGGCTTGAGTTGGGGCCACCACAGGTGAGCTGCTGCATTGCAGGTGGCAACACAGCAGCTGCCACCTGTGGCTGGCCCTCAGCTCAGTCCCTGTGCCCCCAGCCCGATCGTGGGCATAGTGTACTCCCCACCAGCCCGATCGCTGGCATCAGTGCCCCTCCCGCTCACATCCCTGGTGGTCCAGTGGACCGAAATGCCCGATCGTGGGCAGAAAGTAAATTGAAACCCCCTTGTGCCCGATCGCGGGCAGAAAGTAAATTGAAACCCTCCCTTGTGCCTGATCGTGGGCAGAAAGTAAATTGAACCCCCGAACATGTCCCTTGTGCCCGATCGCGGGCAAGTAAAGTGACCCCCACCCCGAACATCTCCTGGTGGTCCAGTGAACTGTAATGCCCGATCGCGGGCAGAATGTAAATTAGAACCCCAAACATCTCCCTGGTGGCTGGTGTCCCCCACCCCACCCACCCATGAAGCCCCACCACCGCCTCGCAGCCGGGCGGGCGGTAGCATCCCACCCACCTTGCAGCCCTCACGCTCTGACTGACTGACTGTAGGGCTGCACACCCATTGGTGCAGAGTAAGAGCCAAGTATGCAGCCCATACTGTACATGACAGTCCAGATTTGTGAATGATTTAGAATGATTCTGCTATCGCCCCCCATCTTTAGATAAGGAAAGTAATAATTCCTTCCTGGATTATCTACATAAAATAAACCATCTAGATAATATTATATTAATGGGAGATTTTAATTATCCTGGAATTAACTGGGTTACACTATTAGGTTTGCTACCAGGAAACTAAATTCTGGAAACAGTTATATCTATGGGTCTGGAACAACTTGTACATAAACCCACAAGGAAGGAGAATATACTGGACTTAATATTTACTAGCATCTATGACCAGGCAGAAATTCCAATAATTTTAGCACCCTTGGCTGATAGTGACCATTGTATGGTATCACGGACAATTAATTATTATAAGGTGGCCATTAAAGGTATAACCAAATGTGCAACTAACATACTAACATACTATTTGCCAGCAGATTAGGCCCTACGGTTCATCAAGTCTGCTTGAACCTCAGATCCCTAGTTGGGTGCCGAGGCCCCCTTGCGTTCCAGAAACACCTATCATCCATCCCCACCCCTGGGACAGGCCATCATCTGATACATCCATTTTCTGTGTCTGTCCCACCCTCCCTTGAAGCCCTCCACTGTGGATCTCTGAACCAGCTCACCAGGCAGTGCATTCCAAGGGTCCACCACCCTCTCAGTGAAACTTCCTCCTCTTTCTCCACCTTCCAACTTCAACCATGCCTCTGGTGATACCTCCCTGCTTTAGTCTAAAGAACCCCTCCATGTTTACTCTTATTTATTCCCTTGAGGTACTTGAAGACCTCAATCATGTCCCCCTGCCTCTCCTCTCCTCCAATGAAAACAGGCAGAGCTCCTCAAGTCTGTCCTCATACATCAAATCCCCTAGCCCTCGTATCATCTTAGTTGCCTCCTCTGTACCCTGTATGTCCTCTTCAAGTGTGGTCTCCAGTACTGTACACGGTACTCAAGGTGTGGTCTAACCAGTCCATTGTACAGTGGCAGAATCACTTATTGCTCCTAGAGGTGATCCCCTTACGATGCATCCCAACATCCTGTTTGCCTTGCTAGCCTCCTGCACTGCTCAGAATTATTCATACATGCATCCACCATGACCCCTAGGTCTTTTTCCCTATTGAGGCCTCCAGCCTCTCCTCCCAGGTGTACCTGTGTTTAGGGTTTCCCACCCAAGATGTAACACCTGCACTTGGTGATATTGAAATTTAATTTCCATGTGTCAGCCCAGCTTTCCAGGGTGTCCAGATCCTTGCAGGGCCAACCTCCTCTTCTCCCTCAACTACTGCTCCCATCTTGGAGTCATCAGTGAAGAGACTCATTTCACACCCTATACCCTCCCTGATGTCCAATATGTATGCATTAAACAGGATCGGACCCAGGACCAAGCCCTGCATTACCCCACTACCAACCTCTCTAGAGTTCAAGAGCTCCTCACAGACCACTACTCTCTGGGTGCATCCAGCTAGCCAGTTTTCAATCCATCTGACCAGCAAAGGGCCTGCTCCCAACCCCATCAGTTTCTCCACCAGACCATTGTGGGGGACAGAGTCAAACGCCTTGCTGAAGTCCAAGAATAATACATCCACAAGCTTTCCCCTGTCCAGTTCTGATGTTACTCATTCATAGAACTCCACAAGATTGGTTTGACATGATCTACCTGGCACAAACCCATTCTGGCCTAAGATTATAGCTTTCTGTTCGAAGGTTAAGTTAACCCAAACACATTCTATACTGTCGGGGTTTGGTAAGTCAGTATACACCTCATGACAGGTTATTCCTTCTTTAACATATATTGCAACTCCTCCCCTTCTAGTATGTTCACGATGTCTAGTAAATAATGTATATCCCAAAATATTTTGCCCCCACTGTTCTTTATTAAACCATGTCTCAGTCACCCCACAGATATCTACATTCTTGTCTATTAAAGTTAGACTGAGCTCATCCATTTTATTGATTAAACTTCTTGCATTTAATAATAAAATATTAAGTTTTGAATGTTGTACAATATTGTTTTGATCCAAGCAACTTTTTGAAGGTATTCCAAGCTCATTGTTAATGCCCATTTGGGGTTGCTCTGAAATGAAAGCATCAGTGTTATTGTATTTAACCTTCCCACCCTCCTTTATAAGTTTAAAAAGGAAGCAATCTCTTCATTTATTGTTTTTCCTAATTGTTCAGAACCTTTTTTGTTCAAATGTAGGCCATCTCTTAAAAATAAGTGCCAGTTATTATCAAACTGTTCCCAATGTGTCAGACATTTTATATTTTGTTTTAGACACCATCCCCTTAACCAGTTATTAACTTTTTAAATCTTTTTTCCATGTAAATGTCAGCCCTAGGCGCAGGAAGTATTTCTGAGAATACAATATGTGCCCGTTTTTCAATTAATAAGTTTGTAAGCCCTACAAAGGCTTCTTTAATCTGCTGAATATTTTGATTTTTTATGTTATTAATTCCAGCATGTATTATTACATGGGTTCTATACTGTTTTGTAAAATCTGTTTGGACATCTTAGCAATGTCCTGCAGTTTAGCCCCACGAAACAAGACAAAGTGCGTGTTGATTTATTTATATCACATATTTATCTGTCTAATTTTGAAATCATTGGATTGCCCAGTACAAAAATATCTTTAGAGTTATTCAGGTCTATGCTCATATTCAGGTTTGGTGGATCCATCTGAGCATATTCATTAATTACACTAGAACATAGTGTAATATGTTTTCCCAGAACATTGCTATTAGTGTTGCTTAGTTGGGCAGTTGATCCCAATATATCGTTAGTACTCTGTTTCTGAGTAATGGATCCACAGTTTTTATTCAGCATTACACAATCCTCAGTGTTATTTGCATCACTGATAGTAATAGCTTCATTTAAATCAATGAGAGGATCAAAACTGTTAAAAATAGGGATATTAAAGCAACCTGATTTTCTTCCTTTTTGGCTGGTTTAAGATAGTGCGCTGTGAACCATGCCTCTTCCTTATCCACTATCTCTGTATCATGCCTACGTCTTTTACGTGAGGCAGTATCAGGTACACTGTGTTTTATTGCGGGCCCAACTATTGTTTGACTGCCAGTAGTAATGGTATCTGGTTCCTGGAACCTTTTCCTAGTTTCTATCTGGCTTTGTTCTAATGTCTTCAGTCTATTATTGAATAAGCTAATTTCCTCTTCTAAGTCTTTGATTTTGTTACACTTTGGACATATATAGCCCGTGCAAGTTACCATGTAAACATCTAGTTTGTACATGTTACATTTTATACATAATGTAGCTATGTGACCATCCTCAGTTTTGAACATAGACTCCATGGCTTGTTTTTATAAGTTTAAGGAGAATCACTGGTTTACCTTTAGTTTTAAGATCCCCAGTACAAATTCCAGTTTTGAACAGTATTTGTTCTTACCGCCAAGCACGCCAAACACGCACTGATGCACGTGTCTTTGCGCGCATGACACGCGCTCCCCGTGCTCTGGCTCACCCTGCTTGCCGCAGGGCTGATTTAAATAGCCCTCTGAGACCCAGAAGTTAAGCAAGGGTCACCAGACTCGCCTCCAAATAAATGTTTGCTGGAAACTCCTTTTAAATGACAAGTAAACACTTTCCAAGTATTTAAGGCGCCAAGGCAATACCTGGAATGCCAAATTTAACGAGTCTATTAGGCTCAAATAGCCCACTGTTGTTCCTCCCAAATGAGTGTGTAGCACTGGAGAACACACTCACAGGCTGCCACCTCTTCCTAGCTGGTATTTCAGGCTAGGGCTCCAATTCCTCATGCTTTAGCAAGTCAGTCAGTTAAAACAATGTTTAAAACACAATATTTGGTACATAAAATGGTATATTCATACAGGCAGGTAACAGTATGCAGCAAAGATTTTTCAGCCACCTCTTGGGTTTAGCTATCAGCAAGTCTTGTAGACTAGGAGCAGCGCATTGTTCTTAAGTTTAAAAGCAAGGCACAAACAGAAGTAAACCAGCCTGCTTTCAAGTGAGGGCCAGTTTAGTATCTGCAGTACTTTACAATGGTGTTCCCTAGGGGAAGCCCCTGTGGCAAAACAACCTATGCTGTGGTACATTGTTTTGAGCTTCTACATTTCAGAGCATCTGACTTGATTGGAGAACCAGAGACCCAAAAAGAAGGTAAAGAGTAGGGTGCCATTTGCAATATACAGGTGTGACTCCTTTGTGAGAAGTGGGGTTTAGACGATAAAGGAGCCCAATTATTTATGCAATGATTTGATTAGGTGCCCCACATGTACCTTGAATGTGATGTCTAGACCTGTCGATGAGGAATTGCTAGAGGTTCCCAGGGTCTGGTTGAAGACATCTGGGGCCGGGTTTTTGCATTTGTGGCCTCTACCCTGTGGAACTCTCTACCTCGTCGGATACAAGAGTGCCTGACAGTGGAGAGCTTTAAAACTGCACTAAAATTGTACTTGTTTGACCTTGCCATTCCTGATTACTGACTTGTTGAAGGATTATTTGAGTTGTTTTGTTTTAAGTATGATGTTTATGGAGTTTTATTGTACAAGCACTATGATCAGCATGAGCAGCACTTTTTAAAAAGAAAGATGAATTGAATTGAATGTATACACCGAGGTACTTGTTGGAATCAAACACCTCAGTTACAGACCCGTTGGAAAGGGGTGGGGTCAGAATATGCTGCCTTACAAAGCCTAAGCTCCTCAGGTCAAAGTGGATGGCCTTAGTCTTGTTATCACTGAGGACCAGTTTATTCATTAAGAACCATTTCTCTAATATCTGCAGGTCATTTGAGAGCAGGCTATTCAATTGGGCAGTGTCCTTAAAACAACAATACAGTACTGTGTCATTTTAATATAGCAGCAAGTTTGCTCCACCACAGTTTAACAGCATATCATTTTTTTATTTTTTTATTTTTTTTGTTTTAGTTTTTGTTGACCGGGTAAGTGCGCTAGAAAAATCCTGCCTATTTTCAGGCATGACCCGGGGGAGGGGGATACAGATGAATGCCTACTGGCCTTGAACCAGATTAAGCTGTTGGTGGTATTTTTAGTGAATGAGGGAAATTTGGCCAGGACACCGGGGAAATTCCCCTACTCTTTTTCGATAAGTGCCATAGGATCTTTAACATCCACCTGAACTACCACCAATCCAAGCAGATGGGACTTCGGTTTAACATCTCATCCTAAAGACGGCACCTCAGAAGTGCAGCACCCCTGTCATGCTGCACTACAGTGTCAGTACTGGGATATTAACCCAAGTGCCAGATGTGATCCCTTACATAAAGGGAGAAGAGAAGGGGACCTAGGATTGATCCTTGTGGGACACCATCCAGGATAGGGCGACCCGACAGATCTCCTTTCACGTAGCCATTTGTAATCTATTTGTGAGGTAGTCAGAGAACCATCATAGAGACAGCTTGTCAAAGCCATGGGATTTTAGTTTTGATAATAGCAGCTGGTGGTTAACCAGATCAAAAGCCTTGGTGAGGTCTGTAAAGACTGCACCAGTCAGCAAACCAGTGTCAAGGGCTACCAGAATATCAGTAGTCAAGTGGACTAGAGTGACATCCGTTTCATGGTTCTTCCTAAATTCATGTTGACTATTAGTGAGTAGACCACACTGTTTGATATATTCTTAGAGCTCATTATAAACTAGCTTCTCCAATAATTTGGTCAGGGTGCAAAGGCGTGAGATGGGGCAGTAGTTTTCTACCTGCTGTTTAGACCCACCCTTATTTAGGAAATCACAAGGACCAGTTTCCAAATAGAGGGACATTCTCTTCAAGAAGGATCTATTGAACAACATGGTAATGGGGAGGTAATGATTGTGTTGCTAGGGCTTGAGCTTGAGTTCAAGCTACTGTAACCAGCGGAGCTCACATTTAGTTGCCTATGAGTTTGAGCACTTCTTCCTTGTTACCAATCTGAAGTGGAAACTGGAGGAGGAAAGCTGTTCTTTGTGAGGTCATGAGGGGAATGGGGAACCAAGGGATGATTTTTATACCTAAGTCAGTGAAGAATGAGTTTAAAGCCACAGTTGAGGCTTAGGGTCACTAAACCGCTTTCCATCTGCTACAATGCCACATTCACTAGACCTGGTGGGTCCCTTCAAAGGGCATTTATTTGGAACCAGAATTTTTAGGATCTGAGAGAGTCTTGTCTTATAAGGTCCTGAGGTAGCTACATTTAGCTGCCATTAGGTCTCTTTGCATTTGTTATGCAACTCTCTATATCAGTGCCACTCTCCTGTGAGGCCTGAGGCTTTGAAGAGCTCCCACACTCTGTCCCTTTTTCTAATGAGTTTTTTTTAGGCCTCTACTCAGCCATTTGGATTGTTGCCCCTTGACTCTAAGTAAGGGGGGGCATGTTTATTAGCTGCAGAGATAAAACTGTTTATAAAGAAGTCTAGGGCTATTTCAGTGCTAGGGAGTTCTCGTATCTGGGTCCAATTTACCGCAAATAATGTGCTAAGGATGGAACTGATGCTGAATTTGGAGAAATCCTGGGCCCAAAAAATCCCTGGGGGAGGTTTTGGGTTGTTATTTTTCCAAACACAGAAGATAGGAGCATGATCACTTGTGGAGTCAGTGAAGGTACCTACTGCTTTGATTCTGTTTGGTTTTGAGACAAGTATCCAGTCAAAGATGGTGTGGTTTTCTGTTTTATTATTCAGCCGAGTGGGTTCACTAATGAGTTGGGTGAGTTGGGCTTCACCCAGGGCAGCCTTTGTGCCTCCTCTGATGTCAGGGGACCAGTTTATGTTTTAGTCTCCTAGGAGTATTCTTTTCCCTGGTGGGAATCAGAAAGTGCCTTTGTCAAAGTATCAAGGGCTGTTGTTGTCACTTTGGGGGATTATAGATACAACCAACTAGGAAGAGCTTTGCATCACTTAATAACAAGTTAACAAATACAGCCTCATATTTGAATTTTCTAGTATAGGGATGGAAACCAGGGAGGCCTGCAAGGAGGACTTAGTATAGGTGAGAACGCCACCTCCTTTTTACCGCACCTGTCATGCCTGAAGGTCATGAACCCAGGGAGTGCCATCTCCTGGGATAGTATGGTTGACCTGATTCTTGGTGACAGCACTGTGTAGATAAAGTATTAAAACTTGGGCCATGTCTGGGGTCAGCCTTATCCCATTTTCAGGCTGGAATATGGATGTTGTTGATACTAAGCAGGTCGAAGCTGCTGGCCTGGGAAACAAACTGCAGGAGTCTGTTGTTTTATGCTGCATGTTGACTGGCCATTTTCTGCCCCCCCCCATGGTGATCTATCAGGGCAAGTTGATAACTGTCATCCAATCTTCACTTTCCCAGCTGAGTGGCAGATAACTCACTCCAAAAACACTGAGCAAACTCTTAAACAACAGAGCGCTACATAGAGGTGATGGTCTCCATATATCCTGCTAGTAATTGCTAAGAAGGTCCAGCTGATGAACAGAGAACTGTCCTAATCCTAGACCTGATTTGTGGATATACAGCAGAGAAAATGCTGCAGTCTATGGGATGCTGGAAAATTATCCCGATTTTTGTCCCCCTTGCACTGACCTGCTCCAACCCCTAGACATTACAATCAATAAACTGTTTAAAGATGAGCAAAACAAATAGTTTACTGTTTGGTAGGCAGAGTGGGGATATCCAGTGAGTTGTCAAAAGGAAATAATACCTTACAAATAAATGTTGATTTACAAATGTCCTCTTTAAAAAATTAAAAAAATTGACATGCTTAGTGGTTACTTGCAAATTTCCAGGAGCTGACTACCGATTAGAGGACTGCGCCATGTGTTTGAGCAGGTGTGGATCACAAAAGCCCACTCTGAGTGTAAATAAGTTGAGGTACTGTACAAGTTCAGTAAAATCCAACATTTTACATCAGTTCAGGCTCTCACTAACATGTCTTTTTCTTTTTACCTTTACAGACTAAATAGAAAGATGCCGGTATAGCAGAAGATTTATTGAAGTACTCAATGCTAAGATCTCGGCTCTGCTCCCATCTCTGCCACTGTGCTGCTCTACTGACAAAGCCCAATCTTTGTCTTTTTCCTTTTTTCAGTTATTAACAAAATAAAGTCAGAGTGACAGTTGATGGTTTCTTTACTTAAACTGAACTGTTTTAGAAGAAAGCCAAAAAATCTAAAAAAAGCACACCAAATTAGTGTAGCATGTAGTCAGCATTGCCAAGAACAACAAACCAAAGCAGGGATGTTAAAATATTTTAACAGGTGCAGACTAATACTGCAAATATTTTGTCAGCACTTATTTTGTGTTCTACAGCAATATGAATAGGAAAACATGTGTACTACTGTTCAACTCCTCCCAATCAAGCTACTTCTTGGTGCCCATAACAAAGTCCTCACGGTTACAGCTATTTATATTCCACCAAAAGATCCAAGGGCAGGTCTCCTGACTGTACTTGAATTTGTCCAATCTCAACCTCCTGAGGCCAAGCTCCTACTCCTTGGTGACTTTAATATTAACTGGCTATCACCTGACTCAGGGTCAACTAAGGATGCTATCCTTGCTGCAAATTTAACACAGCTGGTCAATTCACCTACTAGGAAAAACTATAAATCTGGGAACAGCACCCTAATTGACTGGATCCTTGCAAATCACCCTGCTCGAATAAATAATGTTGCCGTTCTCCCGGACTCTCTTAGTGATCACTCTCCCATAAAATGTACTTGGTCAAATAAGTTCAGAAAACCTCCTTCTATAACCGTCTCTAGTAGAGTACTACCTTTCAGCAACCTTACTCAACTCAAGGAAAATCTTAGGCAGAAGGACTGGTCTCCTATGTACAACACTCAAGATGTTGACGTAGCCCTTAATCACTTTATCAACATTTTCAATGCTGCCTGTGACTCTTATGCACCTGTAAAAACATAAAGTGAAAGCGCTCTCAAATCCCTGGCTCACTGCCAAGCTACTGTCACTTCTCAAAGGTAGGGACCACCTCTGGGCTATCGCAAGAGCCACTGGCTCACTGACTAACATCCTAAAGTATAAACAGGCTCAAAATCACTGCACCAAAGAGACCCGCCGGATGAAAAGTTCTTATTTCAAGAATGCCCTCTCCAACTCCTGGGGGAAGGCAAATCCTTCTGGGACAACTTAAGAAATATCACAGGAAAGCAGGCCAAGTCCTCTCCTACTATACTTACTGTGGATGGTACTACCACCCTTGACCCGTTGGTCATCGCAAATACCCTTAATGAGACATTCACTGACCTTAGCGGTGTCCTCTCATCTGACTACTTCTCTAACATTGACACTCCTATCTCCATATCCCCTTCTGCCTCTCCAAACATACTGCCCTTCCATCTCAAAATAGTTAAAGCACACGAGGTCCATAAATACATAAAGAAGGCTATATCTAAATCCCGGACAAGCAGTGACTCTATTGACCTTAAATTACTGTCCCTTACTTTGGATGAAGTTCTACTCCCCCTCACCAGATTATTCAATCTCTCCCTCTGCTCCAGCAAGTTCCCTAGTAAATGGAAAGCTGCAATTGTCACTCCTGCGCACAAAAATGGTGACAAGTCCCTGCCTGGCAACTATAGACCTATTTCAATACTACCTCCCCTCTCAAAGGCTCTTGAACATATTGTGGCAGACCAGCTTACTGACTACCTGCAGAAATATAACATCCTCTGTGCCCAGCAACATGGATTCAGACTAGGACATAGCACATCGACAGCCCTCCTTGAATTCTCAGGCGCTATCCACAAGGCCTTGGACAAGGGACTCCTAACTGGAGCTGTGTACATTGATCTAACGAAGGCTTTTGACATGGTACATCATGGCCTACTCATCAGTCAGCTGCAATCTCTTGGGCTCTCCCTGGGCTCAGGGGCCTGGATAAAAAGTTACCTCACCTGGTGCTCCCAAGTTGTAAAAATAGCAGGTGTGCTCTCAGAACCTAAGTCTGTCCTCTCGGGAGTTCCACAGGGATCCATCTTAGGCCCTCTCCTCTTCAGCCTTTTTCTAAACTCCTCCCAAATCCTGCTCTGAGCAAATTATTCTCACGCTGATGATGCTGTGATTCTATCCTCTCATACAGATCCTATCCTTATGCCTTAGCCTCCAGCATGCATTTGCCAGTGTTGAAAGTGGTTCGTGGCACATAAGCTAGTCCTAAACCATAAAAACAAAATCCATGCTTTTCTCAAGTCCACAAAACAAGAAAAGGCAAACACCACTCACCATCAACACATCCTTGGGATCCACTCTTGAACAGGTGGCTACTTTCAAATATCTTGGAATCACCTTTGATCAGGGCCTCACCTTTGCAACTCATATCGATAGTACAGCCAAAACTATCAATCAGCGGCTTGGGATACTGTACCAGAACAGACAGCTTCTTACCTTACCAGCACTGAAGCTAGGTATTCAATCCTCAATCATCTCAATTGTTGACTATGGCCTAATTGTATATGGGTCTGCCTCTACTAGTGCGCTTAAACGTATCACGACCTCCCTTAACAAGGCCTGTCGGTTGCTTACTGGCGCTCATCAACATACTCACACCCTGCAGCTGTATGCGAAACTGGATGGCTTCAACTCTCAAACGCCTAAAGTACCTTACCTGCCTTATGGCTAAAAAAATCCATTTGGGCCTCACTCCACCTTGCATTCAAGACCTGATATGCCAGAACACAAGTGTTCGACCCACCAGAAGATCAGAAAATCAGCCCCTTCAGGTCCCCCGTTGCCGGACTTCCCAGGGCCAGAGATCATTTGCCTATCGTGCCCCCTCCTGGCTAAATGCACTCAGCACCTCTATTACCTCCTCTACCTCTTTAGGTGCATTTAAATCTAGCCTATTCTCTCACCTTGCCACCTCCAACTCCTGCGACTGCTTTGACTAATTCTCTCTATTTAGTTGTTGCTCTCCAGCCCTCTTTACCTGACAAAGACCCGGTAGATGATTCCTTTCACTACCTGTGGTTGGCTCCTCCCTCCTTTCATGTATATGCTCTATCTTCACATTACCTTCCTGCTTCCCCATCTCATTTGATTGCTTATTGAATTAATGTGTTTCACCTGGTAATTACTTGTCCTTGCACTAATGTTTTTTTGATATTTGTTCAGTCTATGTTTATAGCATTCCACAATGTACTTTACTTGTGTCATTCATTGTAACCTTATTGCTTGTATCTAATTTGACACGGAACCTTTGTAAAAGAGCCTTGGCTCAAAGGTATTAATTCCTAGTACTTAATAAACAAATAAACAAACTTTACCACGCTCTCCCATATGTGCAGCCCATGTGTGGGTGCATCCACTTCACTGAAGTCATAGACACAGCTACCTCATGCTCCCTGCTCATCAACTTGGATACTTTTCTGGCAGTGCACTCGTCATTCTCATTTAGGATCCAATCCACAAGAAGTATGTTCTCATTGTTAACACAAATCATGAACATTATTGCACTTTTCAGTGAGAACTACACTTACAGCAAAATCATGTGTTCAGATTAATGATCTACATTACTGTACCTGGTACAAACTGTGGCATGCCCACAGATCTGAGTCAAGTGGGCTGTTTCAGGTGTGCACAGACTCCACTGTCCATTATGGTGATTCAGCTACTGTTTAGAAATACATGTATATTCTTCAAAGACATGCATTCTCCTTATTACCAAACTTGTCTCAGCACTAATCTTCTTCACCATTTTTCTGAAGACAAAAAAACACAGATCAAGATTATGAACACACAGTGAAATACTACATTGAATTATAATGCATTCCAGTAAATGTACTACTGTGCTACTGTAATGAGGTACTGAATAAAAATACTGTAATTTATGCAGCTTTGCTCACAGCTTTTCAGACATTAGTACCAGATCATCATATGAAAGATTGGCTTTTGTCTGTAGTGATAAGATAACATTCCTAGATATCTGGAACTTGTTTCTGCATTCTACCTTCTGCAAAAGTACTACCTAATATTTTAGTAACAATACCGGACAAGAAATCTCTCTATTGTGTATTAGTGTATGACAGCTCAAGATTACATTTACTGTGATAGCTCATTTTAAGGTTTACTTGACTGAGTTATACAGATTTTATAATGTATTCTTGTTTGTTTTTATTCTAAACGTTCAATAAAAATTTTTAATTGCAAAAAAAAGTGTTATTTTCCTTTAAGTAAATTCAGAATGACATTTTTAGGGCTGTGGGCAGAGCCTACATTCCTAATAGGATCAGATTGTAGCTCTAAAATGGCTGATCATGGAACTCCCTTTTTGGACATTTAGAAGTATTCCTTCACAGCTACAAAATAGTGCACTCTCCCTTTGATATTTGCTATTTGCCGCTCCATGTTAAAGGCATCTGAAGAGAGGGGGATGCTACTGTACTGTACCTCTGAACTTCTTATGATATTAACAAAAAAAAACTTTTTAAACTGCTGTTTCTAGCCCCTCAATTGAACCTTTGCAGGGCTGCAGATTGAGCATCCATCCAGCTCAGTCTAATAGATTTATTCTGTTTCTTTCAGCAACCTAGGGGTTAACTCATTATCTTTTGTACTGGAATTTATTGAAGCTCTGAAACAGCAGGCAGACTACAGTGTCAGATTACAGACAGTCCAGCTGCAGCTTTGTTAGCTCTCTCATTCATATGGGCATTTATTGAGATCTGAGACCATTTTCTTCTGTTTCTTTATATTTTTCTATTCAACCTTTGTATATTTGCTATCCAGTGCTAGTGAAAGGTGGGGACTTACAGCACCTCTATCCACAGAATCAGGTTCACTGATGACTTTTCTTCTTAATGCTCATACAAGGTACAGTTAAGATAGCACTAGAAGGTAAACTAAAGCTCTTTGATTATCCACAGAGACAGGTACTGTGCACCCCCCCACTCACCCACTGTGATGAATGTAGTGCTGGTAAAAAGTAGATAAAGCTCTCAGTTTATCCACAGGTACAGTATCATGTGGGGCAGGCTCATCGCAAACATACCCGCACTGTGATGGATTTAGTGCTGGTAAGAGGTAAGGGACTGATACCATTTGGGCTTTAAACACTTGGATAATCCACAGAGAAAGCTACAGTGTGGGGGCAGGGTAAGCACTTGGTTTCCACACTGTCTGCATTAGTCCTGGTGAATGGTGAGAGATCAAAACTGGGGACTATAGCATTTTGTTTATCTACAGTGACAGGCTGCATGCACACACACACACACACACACACACACACACACACACACACACACACACACACACACACATCTGCATGTACTCAGACTAACAAAATTCAAGAGGACTGAATTAGCAACATGCCAGTTTTGATGATTGTGACTGAACAGCACTATATGGTGCCAACAAGAAAATAATAAATTGAGATAGCACTAGATCATAAACTAAAACTCTTTGTTTATCCACAGGGACAGGTACTGTGCAGCCTCCCCACTCACCCACTGTGATGAATATAGTGCTGGCAAAAGTAGATAAAGCTTAGTTTATCCACAGGTACAGTACCATATGGGGCAGGCTCAGTGCAAATGTACCCACACTGTGATGGATTTAGTGCTGGTAAGAGGAAAGAGACTGACACCACTTGGGCTTTAAACCCTTGGATAATCCACAGAGACAGCTACAGTGTGGGGGCAGGGTAAGTGCTTGGTTTCCACACTGTCTGCATTTAGTCCTGGTGAATGGTGAGATACTACCAGAACTGGGGACTATAGCATTTGGTTTATCTACGGTGACAGGTTGCTTGCACACACACACACACACACACACACACACACACAGCAGCATGTACTCTGACTAAATAAATTCAAGATGACTGAATTAGTGGCATGCCAGTTTTTGATGATTGTGACTGAACAACACTATACGGCACCAACAAGAAAATAATAAATTGAGATAGCACTAGATGGTAAACTAAAGCTCTTTGTTCATCCACAGGGACAGGTACTGTGCAGCCCACCCCTCACCCACTGTGATTAATTTAGTGCTGGTAAAAAGTAGTTAAAGCCTCAGTTTATCCACCGGTACAATACCATGTTGGGCAGGCTCAGTGCAGACTTACCCACATTGTGATGGATTTAGTGCTGGTAAGAGGTAAGGGACTGACACCACTTGGGCTTTAAACCCTTGGATAATCCACAGAGATGGCTACAGTGTGGGGGCAGGGTAAGTGCTTGGTTTCTACGCTGTCTGCATGTAGTCCTGGTGAATGGCGAGAGACTGCCAGAACTGGGGACTATAGCATTTTGTTTATCTACAGTGACAGGTTGCATGCTCACACACACACACACACACACACACACACAACGTACTCTGACTAAATAAATTCAAGAGGAATGAATTAGCAGCATGCCAGTTTTTGATGATTGTGACTGAACAGCACTATATGGCACCAACAAGAAAATACTAAATTGCTATCTGAAATGTTTATCCAAAATAATATTTGAGTGAAAGTATGGAAAAAATGTAATGAAAGATGTTTCCTATTTGACCATTGCTTCTAATAGTCATATAATATTACTTCAATATGCAGTATGCATTTTAATATTTAACTTGTAAATACTGTTTATACTTGTTGTTATGACCATGGCATGTACAACAGCAAAAATAATCTCTTTCAAAATAAAAACTCAAAAGGAATGTGTTTGTATTGAGATAGAGATATTGTAAATTAATAGTTTGCCAGTGATGTTGGTAAAAATTTGGGAATGTCACATTTCCCAAAGCTTTGCAAAGTTCCCCAACCTCATATCAAGTTCTCTACCAGTTTCTGAATATTAAAAACAGTGCTTTTGTTCTGCAAAATCACCTTCGGACACACGGAACAAAATGACACTGGCACGCTTCACGTAGGAGGGTCCCAAAAGGCCACATTAAAAATTTGATGCAATATGTCAAAGAAATGGCCAAGTTATACCCAGGCATTGCATAGTTGCTATGCACATTTGTAACTTTGGTCATTTGGTAGCTTTTCACAGCCCTATCGGCTCTGCTAGAACTTGTTATTACTTGCAACAGCCTTATTCAGTCTTATCACTTTGGACAATACATCATTCTGTCAGAGATGATTTGCTGCTGGAGTCACTGAGAAACCATTGAGAACATTAGGCCGTAGAACTGGACACCTGTAAGGAGAACTCAAGTCAAACGTTTCTGGAAAGAAGGATGATGGTCCGCAGTAAGAAGATGCCTTGTTTCTGAAAATCTAAGCATTCAAAAGAATCAGAAAATCTGAAGTGCTGAAAACACCTAAATAATTAAAATTACAGTTCATCCATTCCATAGCTAATTAAAATGTTTGTGGTTCCAACCGGGGGGGGGGGAGCATGTACAATGCCAATGAACATTGGGTATCTTTTCTATATGGGGTAAAAGGTATCACCTTTTAGTAATGAACATTTAATACTCTGAGTGAGAATTCCGAAATACAGTAGGTGAGGAAGAAGAATTTGCATTTATATAATGCTTTTCATACACATTGTATCCAAAATCGCTTTGCAAGCAATGAGATACTGGTAGTGAAGTGACTGTAACATGCAGTGGCAGCCATTTCACACATCAACACTCGCACACAGCCTTGGACAATTCTATGAACCAATTGTAAGAGAAGGACAATGCTGCAAGACACCAGGGAAAATCACTTACTCTAACGAAAAGTGCCTTGAGTTCTTTTACTCCCACCTGGTCACCCACCAGAACAGCACTAGAGATAGGCAAAAGGGACCTCAGTTCAACATCCCATCTAAATTATTTCACACCCTGACAGTACAGCATCTCCTAATGCTGCACTCAGGTGCCTGTGACTATGGTGTGAGCACAGTCCTGGCGAGGGACCAGAATCTATGACCTTCTGATCTAGAGACAGATGTTTACCAATTAAGCCACACTGATACCTAGCCAGTACATGGCTTGCTGACTTAAGGCTGATTTTGTTAAACACACTGAATCAAAATGAAGGCACAGGCCTCCAGCCTGACTACTTCCTGCTAGTAGCTGAGTGGCCCATCTACTGTAGTCTGTGTCATCATAAATGCATTGTTACTTTTGTGTCTTTGCTTTCTTTCCAGTGCAAGCTGCATGAGATCAAGGAGCCATATCTCAGTGAAGATGAGATTGAAGATGAGATGTTGAAGAAGGAGCAGAAACTGACAAAAACTGTGTAAGTGTTATCAGAGCCTGTACCAGAGATGACACTTGATCATGCCAGCACTGGTGAAGTTTATCTGCCAGTACTGGTGGCTCAAGACTCTCATAGTGCTTGGAGCATTAGAAATGATCATCAACAACCTCCACTGGTGGTTGTGGTTGGTCAGGCTGGAGGTGAGAGATGTGCAGGAAAGCAACCGAGAATTTGAGGTGAAGTAGGACTAGAAGCTGGACCTGGTGCCACAGTTATTAGTAGGGCAGCAGGAGAGAGCAGTTTGTGCACAGCCACAGCAATGACGGTCGCCTTTAAGAGCATTCATGCGGCTGCTCTTTAATTACTCAGATGACTCAATCCTCATCACAGCAAGCATTGAGAGCCCAGTGCTAACGTCTTCACCCATCATCCTCTTGCTACCCAAACAAGATGCCATTGGTCTCCTTTTACTCATGATGAATGGACTGAAAGTGCACCAGATACTCCAACTGTCCTGATCTCAGCCCCTGACAATACTGAGCTTGATTATGACAGGTCTCTGGCTGCTGGGAATTTTTGCTGCTTATTGACCAAAGAGAACATGAACATGTGACAATGGAAGCAGGGTTGATGGATCGATTGGCTGCACTTGTGTTCCACTATCTGGTGCCTTTGCAGAACTCCATAGCATTGGGCAAGCAGGTGAACTGGGTTGGCAGCAGGGCTAAGCAGCAAATGCCTTGAAATGTAAGGAAATAAATTATGTCAGGCACCATTTTGATGTGGGGCCAGCCAACTAAGAAATATCAGAGACACAATAAATGAATAAGTAAGAAACCTAGAAAAAAGTGGTAACATGCCAAATTCTTAAATACTGTGGAATGAAAATATTACTTATTATGTTAATGTACACAAAATAATATAACTGATATGACTACGATAATCACAATATCCTCACCCATGCTGGTGACCCAGGTTTGGGAACAAGCCCTGGTTGCTGGTGGTCGGCAGGGGAAGAGGATTGAGCATCTGAGGACAGCTCTCTCTCCCGGAGGGACAGGAGTCCTTAGTTGGTGCTCAGCTGCCCTCTGGCAGAGGCCAGAGATGCAGCAAGTGCTGATGACATAGAGAAGGGGGGTGGCAGATGTCGGTTCCATGCCTTGATGTCAGGGTGCTAGCCACTCCCCAAGAGAAACAGGGGAAAATGCCCTTCAGCTCCCGTGGAGATGGAGCACTGGAGTTTGCCCTCGATCTGTGGCTGCCCACCTGGCACCCTCCCGACTGATGCTACAGCCTGCTTGGGGTGTTGGGGCCCACCTCGTCCCTGTCCGGGGGGTAATCTGAGGCTACATGGGCAATGGAGGACCATCCAGGTAGGGCGGACCGCAGATGGATGACTCCTTGGTGCTCCCAAGGAGACTGGAGCTGAAGAGAGGGAAGGAGGAATAACACACGAAAATAAATAAATAAATAAATAAATAATCACAATACTATGTGCAGTATATGAACTTCTGAAGCCTAATACATTTTTATGTATAGTTTGAAAACTGAATTGTGTGCAGTTATTAGAATGAATGTAAGTTGGTGAGTGGTGAAAAGAAATTCTGAAGGGCCAAATAAATGAACAGGGCAAAGGTAGCTCTTTGGGTGAGGGGCAGGCATTGATATGTACTATAATGATTGAACTTTGGCACAGAACAAAATCTTACAACTAGAATAGACAGGGAGGAGGTTGAGTTGGGGAAGGGAAAACACATGTCTGGCTAGGGCAAGGGTCCAACTGGGGTATCCACTATCATGAGTCTGAAAACCTAAATGAATGCAACACTGCCAGTTATTACTCTGTGTGATACTGAACAGTATGGGTACAATATATTGTGTAATGTTTATGTATTGTGAAGTGCAGTTAAATAAATACACATATATCAGTCATTCCTGCCAGCTGTATGAATTTCAAAACAGCCTCTACCTTCTGGACTTTGGCACACTTGTGATGCTGATGACCAAGGATTGTAAGTGAGCCTGGGTCATTGAGGGATGTCCAGGAGGGAAGGATCAAGGTCCACATTTTCAAAGGAGATGCATGGTGCAAAGTAGAGATCGCTGCCTATCTCAAAAAATGCACCAAAGTCACGATAGTCATATGACAAGAGATGCAGAGCGCATCTCGGATGTGCTATCGATGTGGAAATAATGTCTGTGGTGCAAATGAAGGGGCGTTCCCATGAATATGCCTGGCAACCCTATATTCAGCCAAAATTTCCCATGCATCTGCTGCACATCTCAGAAATGAGGCCACCAAAGTTAGGCATACAAAAGGTGGACTAAATTGGCCAGCCACCCACAGACAGACCACAGAACTGCAGGCAGACCATCCAGAGCCAGCCCTCAGAGGTGCATAAGAACATGCTCCAGGAACCCACACACAGCAGTCATGCCAGGATGGATGAACCCTGAGCCACAGGTGCTGTGTCACCACTGGCACCATCCAGGGAGCAACACCCGCACTGCACCCTGGACAAAGACACCCAGCAGCCACATGCCAGTGCTGTCCTCGCCCCCAGGCACACCAGTGGGTGGACTTCCACACTGCAGCACATGTACCAGGGGCCATGGCCAGCATCCATGTGACCTGCAGGGTGCCACCTGGTGGTGGCATGCATCCAGGGTGACATCTGTGGCAACTGTGCCCAGGTTGCCTGGTGGTACTAGTGTCCACATGACATGGACCAAGGACTGACCAGTGGTGCACGCGCGCATGCACACACACACACACACACACACACACACACACACACACAGTGGTACACCATGGGCGCACACAGGTGGGACTCACCCGCCCAGGAACCTGGTCACTGTCTGCACACTGCTGTCCCTTGCAGTGCCCACCAGGTACCTTCCATACTGGTTGTGGGGAGCACTGCAGGTGATTGCATGCAGCATATGGAGCTGGTGTATCACATGCATGTGGCTTCCTGTTCATCCTGTGCCACCCTGTGCCTACCGCTGTTGCATGTCCAAGTGGCCCCTGTGGCCACTGTCCAGGTGGGCCCCTGGTACCCCTGTCTGACCCTGTACATGGCTATGGGGTGTAGCACTGTACCCAGTCCAATGCAGTCCACCCACCCACACACTACCATCCCAGCACACCATCTGCTAGGCTGCAGTACCACCTGTTCACCTTTGTGGGGTGGTGGGGCAGCCCTGCAAAGCTGGAACTGAGCATGCCTGGGGTATGTAAATGGCCTGAGGACATTCCAATAATGAGCTCTGGCATATGGTGTTTGGGCTCAGAATGTGCAATGAGGCTATCTGCATATCTTAGTTGAATATTGCAAAGTTGCACCATGTCCATCTCACCTGTCCCAGCACATTTCCCTATGTACCTGCCTGTGGTGCACAGTTCCCCCTGCCTGAGATGTGCTGCACATCTTCAGATGTGAGACTGCGCACGTTTGGGATATTCAGCCAGACATGTATGAGCACATCTTCTTGCACATCTTCTGAATATACAATTTTTTTGGGCTGGCGCATCTCAGATGTGTAGCACAGGCACTTGGGCAGTTTTGCAGGGGACTTTTGAATATGGGGATCCAAGTGTCTTAGAGGACTTTCTCATCCTCCTCTGGGGAAGGAAGGCAGTCAACTCCATGTAATACTGCACAAAATGAGGATATCTCAAGGAATAACTGACAGGACAGTATTTTTAAAATGATCATTAAGAAAAGGTGCTGCCAAGACGAGAACATTCTGTCTCACAAGAGCTGAAAGTGATCATTTTCCTGTAGTCATTGAAACTAAGATCTCCAAGAAAAATAGCAAAGCTAGAGTGATAGATGCTTTGTTATTTACAGAAATTAGAGCATCAAAGAAGATCATATAGAGACAGACCCTACAGGGTGATACAGTGGCGTGAAAAAGTATTTGCCCCCTTCCTGATTTTCTCTATTATTGCATATTTGTCACACTGGATGTTTTCAGGTCTTTAGACAAAATGTAATATTAGATAAAGGGAACCTGAGTGAACAAATAACACTTGTTTTTTTTTTATTTCACTTATTTAATGAAAAAAAGTTAACCAACACCAATTGGCACTGTGTGAAAAAGTAATTGCCCCCTTACACTTAATAACTGGTTACGCCACATTTAGCTGCAATGACTGCAACCAAACACTTCCTATAATTCAATATCAGTCTTTCACATCGCTGTGGAGTAATTTTAACCCACTCTTCCTCGCAGAACGTCTTTAATTCAGTAACATTTGGTAGGTTTTCGAGCATGAACTGCTCGTTTCAGGTCCTGCCACAGCATCTCTATTGGGTTTAAGTCTGGACTTTGACTAGGCCACTCAAAAACTTTAATTTTACTTCTTTTTAGCCATTCTGATGTGGATTTTCTTTTGTGTTTTGGATCATTGTCTTGCTGCATGACCCAACTACGCTCAGCTTCAGCTGACGGAAGGATGACTGGACATTCTCCTTAAGAATTTTCTGGTACAGAGCAGAATTCATGGTTCCTTTAATTATGGCAAGTCATCCAGGTCCTTAGGCAGCAAAGTATCCCACACCATCACACTACCACCACCATGTTTGACTGTTGGTATGGTGTTCTTACTGTGGAATGCTGTGTTTGCTTTAGCGAGACATTATGGGATCCATGTTGTCCAAAAGTTCCACTTTGAACTCATATGTCCATAGAACATTTTCCCAAAAGCTTGTGGATCATCCAGGTGCTTCTGGCAAATGAGAGACGAGCATTTATGTTCTTCTTGGTTAGCAGTGGTTTCCTTGCTACTCTCACATGAAGCCCATTTTGCCCAGTCTCTTTCTGATTGTGGAGTCATGAACACTGACCTTAGCTGAGGCAAGAGAAGCCTGCAGTTCTTTGGATGTTGTTTTAGGATCCTTTGAGACTTCTTGGATGATTTTACACTGCGCCCTTGGAGTAATTTTGGCAGGCCCCACTCCTGGGAAGGTTCACTACTGTTCCAAATGTTCTCCATTTGGAGATTATGGCTCTCACTGTGGTTCGATGGGGTTCCAGAGCCTTAGAAATAGCTTGTAACCCTTTCCAGACTGATAGAGGGCAACAAAATGTTTTCTGATCTTTCAGGAACTTCCTTTGATCATGGCATAATGTGCTTGTTGAATCTTTGTGCTGGCAATGTGACTCTGATGGTAAGGGCCAAAATAAGTGAGGTTTATATTGAGCAGGGCTGGCTGTAATCAAGCCTGGCTGTGTTCAGTCAGCTGACTCTAATTATCCCTTTAATTGGGTTGATTTAACTAGGGGGCAATTACTTTTTCACACAGTGCCAGTTGGTGTTGGTTAACTTTTTTCATTAAATAAATGAAATAAGTAAAAAAAAAAAGTGTTATTTGTCCACTCAGGTTCCCTTTATCTAATATTATATTTTGTCTAAAGACCTGAAAACATCCAGTGTGACAAATATGCAATAATAGAGAAAATCAGGAAGGGGGAAATACTTTTCACGCCACTGTATATCCATATTGATTAAACAATCCTCTTAATCAGTACATCGCAAATATTAAGGGCTCAGGACTTCTCAACTCTGTTTTGGTATGGACTCATTACATAAAGAGATAAAGTGTAAGCTTGAATGCCCAGTCAGGGGACATCCATATATGGGCATAAACACCTGGTATGATAAGGAATGTAGGAAATCGAAAGCAAATATAAGGAAACTTTACAGGTTATATATTGCAAATTTCAAACTAGGCAGATGTTTGCAGATTTAAACAAGGCAAGGAGAAATTATAAAATTCTACTTGGCGATAAGAAGTATTATAGGAACAATGGCATCAAATGTTAGTAGCAGTTGAGAACAAAGATACTAAGGTATTTCAGATATCGGTGGCCAAAGGGACAAATAAATGTAAAGTTGATATCGACACCTATATATCTGAGCAAAAATGGCTGGAGTATTTTAAAAGTATTTTCTATGATCCAGCTGATAAATCTAACATTATTTTGACACATCCAACTATTTTCACTTTTAGATATATTACATTGGATAAGGTTCTTATTGCTATATATTCCTTAAAAAAAAGAATAAAGCTGCAGGGCCAGATGGAATTCCCTCAGAAGTATATCTAACCGAACCTATATTGTGGTGTATGTTTTTGACCATTTTTTATAACAAATGTATTGAGTCTAACAATTATCCAGAGACATGGAAGGGGGCAAATGTTGTTCCCATACACAAGAAGGGGAGTTTATCAGATCCAGCGATGTATAGACCCATTAGCCTGTTAGATGTTAATTTTAAAATATTCTCCAAAGTAATACTCGAGAGGCTTAGAAAAGAAGTAGACCAGACGGGTGGGATCTCAATATACCAAGCAGGATTTAAGTCCAATTATTCTACCATAGACAATTTATTTGTCCTGAATCATTTGGTTGAGAAATATGTTAGACTGCGAGGTCAAAAACTGTGCACTATGTTTATCGATTATTCTGGTGCCTTTGATAGCATCTCAAGGGGAATTTTATGGGGAACTCCTGATCAATCAAGGTATAGATCAGAATTTGGTTGCTATTATGGCTCACTTATATTCTAATACTTGGGCCAAAATCAGAATGGGTCATAATGAACAGTTACCCAGTTCCTTTGATAGTAATAAGGGTGTTAGACAGGGTTGTCTGCACACCCCTTTACTTTTTACATTGTACATAGAAAAAATGGCAATTGACACCAGTATTGTTGATCAGGACTCCCCAAAAATTCAGAACATGCCTTGCCCTTTGTTAGCCTATGCAGATGATATTATAATGTTTTCTCTGACTAAAAAAGGATTACAGTCTAAATTAAGTTTCTTATATGAAAGCTCTAAGTCATTGAAACTTAAGATTAATATGAGTAAATCCAAGGTTCTTATATTTGGGGAGAAAATGGCCAAGGGCACTTGGCATGTTGGAAATGATAAAGTAGGGGTAGTATTAAACTGCATGTACTTAGGGGTGATGGTACAAGTAAATCAGTACTGGACAAGACAGTCAGAATTGTTTCAAGTAAAATTAAAAAACACCATATTGGGGCTAAGCAGGTTTTACTGCAAATATGGAGGAATGACTAGCAGACCCTTAATGTAGATAATAAAAATGAAATATTACAGCTCCTCTATGGGTCCAAGGTCTGGGACATAAAGGGTATAGCTAAGCTTATAGTGCCTCTTTATAAGACTCTTCGTAATTTATTAAGACTGGGTCATTCCTGCCCTACGGCCTATTTGAGGTCAGAATTAGGACTTACAAATATTAATGCATTGATTGAAACCAACAAATTGAGCTGCTGGATAAAATTAATGAGGGTGGAGGAAGGTAGATTAGCAAAACAGTGTCTTAAAGAAAAAGATGTTTGGCACAGTTTGGGA
The DNA here is from genome assembly GCA_016271365.2 of Neoceratodus forsteri. NCBI lineage: Eukaryota > Metazoa > Chordata > Ceratodontiformes > Ceratodontidae > Neoceratodus > Neoceratodus forsteri. The sequence continues at coordinate 757,582,331 of CM057454.1, forward strand.
TTTAAGAAGGGCAATTGGTATAATGGTATAAATCTGCTACTTGAAAAAAAGAAACTGACTAACTTCAGATGGGATGTAGAGCAGGGCATTATAATTAGCTTGAAATATAAAAAACATATATCAAAAAGGATAGAGAGGCATTGGGATGAGACTGACATGGGAACAATTGCTGCTTCTCATTATTCTCGGTGGTTCTCTACAAACACTTTTTATCATGGATATAAACCCTATCTTGATATAATTACTGATTTAAAACTCAGATTGACATTTATGAGCTATAAATCTGAGCAGTTTAGTAGCAATGTCCTGGTGCTTAGATATAAAAAAATGGGTGTCTAATCAGATGAATGTGACTGTGGGCATGGTGAGCGGGAAGATTTAAGCCATGTATTATGGCACTGTAAATGGTATGAGAAACAGGGAAAATACTGGCTGAGTCCCTTTCTCCCTGCCTACTACAATGTGGACAGGGTATTATTAACTAATATCCTAATCCACACAGAAGATGCATGGACACTGGGTAGTATGGCAAAATATGTTTATGCCATTGTGCAGATTAAAAAACAAATAAGGGTAATTTAAAGTGCTATGAAATTTCTGCTAATATTTGCACCAGTCAGAATTGCTACCTCCTGTGTAATTGTTTTTTCTGTGTTTAGGCTTATTGTGGGTTGTAATTTATTTCTTTTCTCTGTTAAAGACTCTGGCCCAGATATTCAAACTGCGCCATAAAAGTGTGCAACAGCAGGAGCAAGCGCAAGTCCACTGCGCCCATGCGCAATACGCACAATATTCAAACACTGCGCAGGTCAAGATGCACCTGCGGCACATGACTGAATATCATGCCAACTGTGCCATAGCACAACCAGGGATGTGCAGTGGTGCAGGGCAGCAGCGCAACAGCACAACCAGGGATGCTCAGGGACAGGATGCAGGGGCTCACCACCCATGGTAGAGATAGGCAGAGGAGCACACAGCAGAACAGATATCACCCCCACACCCCATGCACTGCACAACCAGAGGAGAGCTGGAATAACCACCAGCCCATGGACACCAGCAACAAACCCACTGCCGGGGCATGGTGCCCCAGCACACCCCCTGGCAAGTGGTGACCGGCACACAAGGAGGTCCGGACATCCCATGCCACACCATCTCACCAATGCACAGCACACCCTGCACCATGATCCCCAGACACCCTGCCCAGGAGCAGCGTCCACCAGTGCCGGACACCCCATGCATGCCACCACCTCCACTGTGACAATGCAACCCTGTGCACCACAGAACCATGCAAGGCAGCCCCACCACGAGCACCCTTCAGTGGGTGGCAGCAGACAGTGATGCAACATCTGCATACACAGTGCTGCCATGCACATCCCCCCGAGGTACAGCTGAGAGACCGAACATGTGTCGGCACACGAGGTACCCCACACGTGACAGGGCATGCCCCAGACACCACCACCTGTGGTACAGCACCCTGCACACCCTCCAAGGACACACCCCATCCCAGCACTGGCCACAATAGCCAGCGCAGACACCCACAGTGTTGCATGGAAGCATGCACCACACAGGATGCAACACAGTGCATGGACAAACACCCACCCTGACCCAAGGGCATACCAACACAGGGACACAGTAGCGGGTCAACCAAGCCCCTGGCATGTGGCCACGGAAACCATGTACACATGGCCAGCACCCCTCCATGGCACAGGAGTGCCAGCCACCCCGCACAGGCACCATGAAGCTGTACACCACCAGCATGCACCCGGAGCACAAGTGACAGACAGTGGAGCACATCCCCTGCAACTGACACAAGCGACAGCATGGAGGTAGGACAACAACAGCGGAGGTCACAGTGCCACCTGAGGCAGACATGCACTACACCAGTAACAGGAGGCAACCCAGCATTGTACTGGGTATGGTGGCTGTCAGCAGACCAGCCACCACTGACATGCCAGCGGACCGTGCAGAGTCACAGACATGCAAGGTGTCAGCTGCACAGGCCATGCACGGTCTGACAGGTGCCATGTACCACTGCACACAGTCATCCAGTGCACAGGAACAACACACGAACCACAGACAGTGACTGGTAGCTACGCCCTTGCACAGTTGCTTCCCTATGGACACACACACACACACATGCCCATGACTGCACCACCCTGATGCCATGCACACCACTGCAGCTGAGCACCTGTAGCTCCACTGCAAATCAGAGACCACCACAGCAGGCATAACAAAACAAATGTATATCAAGGTGAAAACAACTATTTACAAATATGTACACAACTGTTGGGGTGAGGGCCACAAACCAGGTGGGGATGGGTAAGCGGCAGGGGTGAACAAATGGTAGAGGGAAGGAGGGGTGTGAGGGTGGGTCTGGGGGGTAGGGCTGAACCTGGGGCATGGGATCTTCAGCGGGTGCCCAGCTCCTGTGGTGCCTCCGCCACGTCCTCCTGATGCCATGCTGGTCCATGCGCTGCAGCATTTCAAGTGAGGCATGTGCCACCTGTAGCAGCTCCTGCATGGCCCCTCTCCAGCTGCATCATCCTCTGTCCACCTAGGACAAGGGAGCAGAGTCAATAGGTGTGAACTAGGACAAGGAGCAGAGTCAATAGGTGTGAATGTCCATCCCTCTGCAGCCCACCCATTGTGCATGGCATACAGTCATGGGATACGCCCTGTGATGGTGTGTGACCACCCACAGTGATCATGTCCATTACCTGCCCACCCAGGTGTACACAGCCATGCAGACTGCTGCACACCCACCACCCAAGTCCCGCACAGCACCACCGTGGCTGTACAGTGACATGGCTATGTGGTGCAAAGGCAGTGGCAGAACCACGTACCAGGTGCACACATGGACCACCAGCAATGCACACCCACACATGCAGTGCCACTGGACAGTGCTGACTGTACCATGTGACGTGCATGGCAGTGGTGTCAATGGATGGTGGCCATGCCCCACCGCCTGCCCTGCAACACAGCATGCACAGAATATCCTGGAAGAAAGGCACTCACCATCATCGGCCTGATCTGGGCACTGTACTAGCATGTGACCCGCTGCCTGTGGCTGTTGCCCAGCTCCCTACCCACACCTCTGTGTCAGTCTTCGTGGCTTGGCGCTGCTCTTCAGGGCCTAGGGTGCAAACGTGGAGAAGGGAATATCAGTACAATCCAGTATCAAGGCCCCCACCCCCGGGTGTGTGCGATCCCACACAGCCCAGCCATGCCGCACCCCCCAACACCACTTCCACCACCAACACCACCAACACCACTGCCCACACTGGACAGCTCAACTCCCCATGTGGTGGACACATGCCCACCGCGATACCCATACAGATGCAACCAGTGTATGCATGGGGCACCTACCTGGTTGGCACTGCACCTCTCGTCTGGGTCCCTGCGCTGGAGGTCCCCGTATCTGTGGTGACACTGCTCCATGGTACAGTCCATTCCTGTGGCCTCCTCCAGTGCCACCACCACCTCCTCCCATACAGCACTCCTGGCCCTGTCCAGGGGTGCATTTCAAACAGTGCCCAAGCATGGGGCTCCACTTTGCCACCAAATTGGCCAGCTCCACCTGGCTCAAACAGCAGCCTCCATCTTGCCATCGCTGAAGCTGGTCGGAGTCAAAATGGCACTCGGTAGTGCACATCTGCCATGTGCAGATGCTGCAGTACAGCACTGTCATTCCCCATCGCACTGTCACTGAACAGCATGATAGTGGTGCACTCCATACGGATGCATGGAGCCTAAAGTGCAAAGGTCGGGTACAGGGTCAAGGTCTTTGTGCACGGACCACAGCATGATTGGTACTCCCTACATGTAGCGTGGTTGGGTGCCTGTGTGAGATGCCCTGTAGTGGCCTACTGTGCTGTGGCTCCATGGCACCTATGGCACCTCAGTGCAAGAGCAACATACATGTGAACAGTGCACTAGAGCCACTGGCACAATGGTGGCCGTGCCCTGCACTGCCTCCCGTGCACAGCACATCAGCAGCACAGCAGGCATCGGCGTCAGCACCCTGGGCATGCACCGTTCAGTGTCCACTGCACGTCACAGAACTGCATCCTTGCCTGAGCACGTTCAACACAACTGTGCAGGTGCAACAGTATGATATTCAGCCGACATATGCAAATCAGCTCATCAGGGATTCAATGGTGCAGATACTGCATTAGCATCCACTTAAAATTGAGCCTCGCCTCATTTGCATGCGTTGTGCTATATAAATGTGACATTGGGCTGCAGAGGCCATAATCTGGTATTGCAGTCCATTGTAGTGAGTTGCATGCTGTTTGGGAGTGGGGACTGTGGTGTGTGGGAGATGCATGGGACTGCACAGTCAGAGGTAACACCTGTCATTCCCACAGGATCAATGATGAGCGAACGTGAGGTGGAGGAGGAGGAACAGAGACATGGGAGATGGAGGAGGCCAAACTTTACCAAGGCAGAAACAGATGCCCTGTATGAAGCCTACCTTGACCAGGAACCGCTGCTCAGCGGACAGTGAGGAACACCACAGTCCCATGCTATGGCATGGGGTGAGGTGGCATGTACTATCAACCAGCATGGCAGCACCAGCGGTCCATGCAGGAGTGCAAGAAGAAGGTGGGCACGGACAGGAGGAGGATTAAAGATAAGGTGGCTGCCATCAGGGCAGCATGGGCTGTGACTGGTGGGGGACAGCCAGCCGTGCAATGCCTGATGCCACAGGATGAGCGGGTTGCTTGCAGCATGCGGCGTTGTGCCTTCGAGGGTGTTCCAGGTGGTGGCTTCCAGACGGGTGGTAGCCTGTCACTGCATGGTAGGTCCTGATCTGTCACTGTGGGGGGGGATGCCACAGGGTAGGGCAGATACATTAATGCTACTGTGTTCCCTTACAGCTCCTGAGCATCTACATGGGTCAGCAGTGGTGGGCTCATCCACTGAGGGTGATACCCTGGACACAGAGGAGGGCCCATCCACCTCCACAGGTGTCCCAGGGTCAGAACGACAGTGGGCCCACCTGGCTGTCCAGACTGATGTTGGTGGAGCAGGTGCGGAGGAGGCTCTGCCCGTGTCCCAGAGTGACAGCGTCCATGGATGCCAGCCAGCTGAGACTCGGACTGGTGCCGGATCCGTCACTGATGATGATGGAGCTCACATCATGGACAGTGATACGTGTGGGCTGCAGGATGGCCACGCAGCAGGTTACAGCACAGGCATAGCCATGGGTGGTGCTGCTGTGGAGGCCTTCATGAGATCACAGTCCCAGCCTGTGCCTGTCTGCACCAGTGGGGCAGCACTGGTGTGCATCCAGGACAGTGGGGATGTTGCGGCCACAGCGGTGGCACCGTTGAGCCCTGGGGAGCGGCGGCCAGAGGGGCAGTGTCAGTAGACAGCCAATGGTGATGGGGGGACAGTGTCAGGGGGTAGTGTCAGTGCACCACCTGTGGACATGCCCAGGCATGGCCCTGGTGTGCAGTGCCCAACCTCAAGGGGTGCTGTCCAGCACGGCTGCGAACACCATGAGGGACAGCATGCCAATCAGGCGGATGACCTCTTAGATGAGCACACCCGCATACTCCATGATTCAGTGGATCAGCAGTTGCAACTTGTGATGGCGGTGGATGCACTCAGTGTAGTCCTGCGCCAGGCAGAGGAGTGGCGCAGCAGGGACACCGGTCTGCTCCTGGCAGGGATGGACTGGCTGCGGGAGGATGTGACCACCGCCATTGACAGGCAGACGCAGGCATTCACAGCTGTCATGGCCACAATGGGCACACAGTTATTTGCCCATGCATTGCAGACACCGCACAGTGCCATGTCCATCCCCCATTCCCGGTGTCGTGTGACACCCTCCTTGTCAACACCGGGTTCAGCTGTGGGCATCCCGAGCATGCCTGGAGCAGGCATGTTTGGTGAGCTGCAGATCCCTGCTCGAGAATGGTCGCATTCCCAAGGCCATTGATCAGCCTGTCACTGTTGGCAGGTCTCAGCAGGCTGCCCATGCATCTGTGGCAGCTGTGGCACTGTGCCACGTGACTGACCTGTCTTCCACCATGACTACTGTCAGACACTGCCCTGTGTGCAGTGTGTTGTTCAACGTGCAATGCGGTGGGGAGTGCCGCCTGCACACACATGTTCCATGTACACACCCTCCGGCTGCTGGCCACTGTGGGCGTGTGCATGATGATGCTATGTGTTGCGCTGTCCACCACTGTGCAATGGTGCCAGCATCTGAGACACGCACAATGGACAGGCACTGGGTGTGGTGGTCTGTGGATTGTGTGTGGCTAGGGGTGGCAGTTGGGTGGCGTGCCTCCTACCCTTTGTGCATGTCTTGTGGGTGTGTGTGTGTGTGTGTGTGACCGTGTGCCATGTTAGGCCTTGCCCATCCCTGACGACGTGTGCAGTTCCATGCTCAGCCAATTCCCTTTACGACATGGACCCCTTGGGTTTGTCCATGCGTGTTTGTGGGTTATGCACTTGCCATTGGTGGTTGCACATGGCCCCATGACTTACCTAGGTTGGTTTAAGTGCTCCTCTGTGATGGTGTCCTGGTGCAGCTGTGACAACCGGATCAGTCGGGGGTCCCTTCGACCAAGGGGGGCTGCCCATCACCATCTGCACCGGTGTCCTCATCGTCCCCCTCTTCGACCTGTACAGCTATCCCACAGTCATTGGCCATGTTGTGTAGGATGGAACAGACCAGGAATAACCCACAGGCCTTTGAGGGGCTGTACTGTAGGGCACAGCCAGATGTGTCCAGGCAATGGAAATGTGCCTTCAGCATCCTGAACACCCGCCTATGACATTATGTCTGGTGGCATGTGCCTCATTGTACTGTTGCTGCGATGGGGTCGTGGGCTGCTGGTATGGTGTGAGCAGCCAGGGATGGAGTGGATATCCACTGTCACCTGTGTGTAGAGGGTGGACATTAGTTTGGTGATTAGCGTCGCCCTGCCATGGGCCATCTAGGCCAGTACCCATGTCACCTCTGACTATGCCCCTCCCAAGATCCATATATTTCTGCGTGATTTGCATACTCACCCACTAGGTGGCCAGTGGGGATGTCCCCACTCTCGAACCTGTGGCACAGTGCAGACTGGTGCCAAATGAAGGCATCATGTGCTCTCCCAGGGTGTGTGGCACAGACATTGGTTATGCACTCCCTAGCATCGCACACCACCTGGAAGTTGATGCTTGCATAGTCCTTCCGATTAATGTATACAGCACCTTCCAGGCCAGGTGGTGTGCGGATGGCCACATGGGTACAGTCAATGGCCCTGAGCACACCAGGCAATGCTACCCTGTGGAACTCTTGTATGTGTGCTGTGCACTCTGCCTGTGTGCTGTGGAAATGGATGTACTCCGCAGCATGTGGCAGCAGTGTGCTGAGGAATTGTGTGAGTAGGCATGACGCAGCCAACTGGGTTATGCCTGTTGTGTTCCCTGTTGGTCTCTGGAAAGTACCCGTGGTGAGCAGGCACATGACAGCTGTCACCTTTGTCTCCACTGACAGAGCATGGCTCCGTCGTGTGGGTGCCTGCATCTCATCACTGCACACCTCACAGAGCCACCTCAGGATCACCCAGTTCAGGTGGTACTGGCCCACTACCTCAGTGTCACTGTAGTGCTCAATGCTGGTGCGGGCTCGTGACTGCCTGTTGGGGGCATACCACTGACAGGCCCTTCCATGGCTGTGCCCCCTGCTGCCTGCCTTCTCACACCCTCATTACTGCCTCCATCTGAATGGTGGCAGTGGCCATGTCCCTGGCTTGTGTTCCCCCGGCAGCTGTATTCCTGCCTCCACTGTCCTTTTATGCTACTCCCTGCACTGTAGAACACCTCCCAGATTTGGCTGTCCTGCCCACTGTCATGCCCTCAGTCCACTGTGGCACTTCCCTTTACTCCTGCACAGTGGACCAGGCTCTACTCCTTTCCTGTTCCTGTAGTTTCCAGGTGTGCTCTGTCCTGCTCCTGCCCAGTCCTGCTCCCTACTGTCTGCCTGGTTGCTGTCACCTCACTCCCACTTCTGGATTTCCTGTAGCGTTCTTGCACCTCTCTCTTGTTCCTTTTTATTTTGGATCATTTCCACTATCGCGCAACTTCCATTTGCTCCCCTATTGCACATGGCTCATGCTGTTGAATATCGCACTGTGCCATTTATTCATGGTTCCTCCCCCTTCAGTTGTGCATGCATTCATTACCATTACGCTCTTGTGCATTGCAATTTGAGGAGTGCAGCTGCCTCCTGCTGAATCTCGCTAATGGCACATTTCGGACTTAGCTGGCGCATCTCTCTGTATGACGCAACCCTTTTGAATATCTGGGCCTCTGGATATACATTTGTACTTTTATTAAGTGAAATTGTAGTAAAATCTGCTGTTTTTCTCGGATTTATTTTATCGCTTTGTATATGTTTTTATGGTATTGTGATTGTAAAGGCTATTCAGCCAAACAATAAATTGATTTGATTGATTGATTGATTGATTGATTGATTGATATTCATACTAACTGATGGATGGCTTGTGGCTAAAAATGAGAGAAGAAACTTGCCTGCCAATCCCAAAAGAGATCCTGTATGCATAGAAACATAGAATCTGATGGCAGATAAAGACCTCCGAGCCCATCTAGTCTGCTCATTTTTCCGACCAAGTGCTTAAACTGCATTCCCTACCTGACCTGCAGCTTCCCCTTTCTTCCCTATTGGTAGTGTTCCAGTATGTTTGCCCCATGCATTTCTGAATTCCCCCCTCTGTCTTTGCCCCCACCACCTCCACCAGGAGGCTGTTCCATGTATCCACCACCCTTTATGTGAAGAAATGCTTCCTCACGTTTTATCAGAGTCTAACCCCCTCTAATCTCATATCATGTCCCCTTGTTCTTGAACCTTTTCTTCTCTGAAATATGCTACTCTCTTATACCTTATTGATACCCTTGAGGTACTTGAGAGTCTATCATATCTCCCCTCTCTCTTCTCTTCTCTTCTCTTCTCTTCTCTTCTCTTCTCTTCTCTTCTCTTCTCTTCTTTAGTGAATACATATTGAGGTCTTTCAGTCTTTCTTCATATGACTTCTGATGCAACCCCTGCACCATTTTAATTGCCCTTCTCTGTACTGCTTCTGTTTTGACTGTGTCTTTCCTGAGATGTGGCCTCCAGAACTGGACACAGTACTCCAGATGAGGTTTCACCAGTGATCTGTACAGTGGCATCACCACCTCCTTTTTTTCTGCTAGTTATTCCTCTCCCTATGCACCCCAGCCTCCTGTATGCAGTTTGCATCCAAGCACATAGAAATGTCATAGGTGCTCAGGGGCAACTCATGCAATTTAAGATACTACAATACATCATTACTGTCTGACACCAGCCCACCTAAAGAACATAGGATTTTTAAATAATGGTTCCTGGTGGAGATGCCCAGAATTATATGATACCCTGACCTGTATGTTCTGGTCATGAAACTCTCTAGAGAACATTTAGCACTAAATTGTGCTAAAAGCCTAGTAGTGTCCATGTGGATTACAACAGCAATTCCATCATCAGAGGAATGGCTTACACATATAGAAAAATTGGTGTTTAATGAAAAAAAGTTAGCTATTCCATATTAAATAAACTTGACTTGCATTATTCAATATAGGAATCCTTTATTGATACTGTATAACCCCTTATTTTAGCTGTAAATAAATATTCGCTTTATCCGCGGGACACTGATATTGCGCGGATATATGTTTACAGTGAGAATTTGTTGACCACAGATAAATCGCGTACGTATGTGTCAAACTGAACTTGTGCAGTAAAAACATATCACACAGGAACAGATCCGTTTTGCAAATCCCATATTTATGCCATGGCTAATTCGAGGGCTTTTGCTGCCAGTGTAGTGTTATATTTACAACAGAGGTAGAACCGAAAAGAGAAAGCGCCGTTTTCCACCCGAATACTTCTAGGCATTGTACTCCCTGATCCCCTGGTACGCTCAATATGCAATTTGTTGCGTAGTCACACCAGCATTTTAATGCAGCTCCCATTTACTTCTGGATAGATATGTAACTAGCATTGGCGCTTCTTTGAGACAGCTGCAATGGAGTCGGAGTTAGAAAAGGTTTTTCAACTGCGAGTCCAATCTTTTCTTGGGGGCTTAACTTTAGGGCGGCCGCGTGTGGTAAAGGAGGTTCCCCAAGTTGTACCAGCACCAGATGTTATACGACCGACTCACCCGCAGAAGAACAGCCCAGGACGTGCGCTCCATTTTAAGGTGCAGGAAAGCAGGTTCGTATTCCGGTCAGCGGTTTGTCTGTCTGTCTCGTTGTGAAAGTTTGCAGCCTGCAGGTGGTCTGGTAGTGTCATATAATGTCTCATCTGAAAAATGCCATAACTCTGGTCTGGGGTGGAATGTATTTGCCATCTCTGTCCCTTTTTTATTTTATTTTTTTTCCAGTCTAAAGAATTACTAGTATTTTTTCGATTTTTGACAGCAGACTTCCGGGTTGAAGAAATGACCGGAGCGCTAATATAAGGTAATGCCAATTACTCTGGGATACTACACCACGTGGAAATTTGTTTGCGCGGATATTTTGCGTTATACAGTATCTTCCTAGTGATGCTTCAACAATGAAAATTCTTTATAGGAGAACATAAAGCAACTAAAGGTGTACCTTCTAACAGATATTTTGACAAATATAATCATAAGATGTCCTCGTTCAAAGTGGCTTTTACCATCTTGGGAACATTGCCGAATGTGAGCCCTGATACCAGCTGATGGCCTTGCAACTCTAGTGCATGCCTTCGTCTCGTATCTAGGTTGGGTTACTGTAATGCTCTGTACCTTGGGCTGTGAGGAGGCAATCTCCACCATCTGCAGCTGGTGCAGAACTTGGTGGTCAGGCTGTTGACTGGAGCTTTGAGATTTGACCATGTCACGCCTGCCCTCCGTGGACTGCACTGGCTGCCGATTAAATGGAGGATTGCCTTCAAAGGTCGGATTACTAACCTATAAAGCCCTGCATGGCCAGGGACCAGACTGTCTGCAAGACCTCCTAGTTCCTTACTGCCTGGCTCGTGCTCTCCGTTCCTCCAAGTGTTGCCTCCTTGTGGTCCCCAGGGCTTGGTTGTGGTAATCTGGAGATCGTACTTTTTCCAGTGCCACACCAGCGCTATGGAATTCACTGCTAGTCCATCTGAGGGAGGCACCCTCAGTAGAAACCTTTAAAAATGGGTTAAAAACAATTTTATTTAATCAAACTTATGACCTAGATAATATATGATTACTGAAGATCTTGTATCATATTGACTGTCATGTATTTTGTTGTGTATTATGAGGCAGATAGATAGAATTTTAAATATGGTGTAATATTCTGCCATGTGCTGTTGTACATTTTGGTGGTAATTTGTTGAGGGTGTATCTATCTACAGTATCTATCTTATAAAGTTTCTATCTAGAAAGTATCTACCTGTCTGTCTATCTATCTAATATCTCTCTACTGAATTTTCGGTTTTGATTCTCTATGTGTAAAGCTGTATGCATTCTCCTTTGTTAATGTATGTGTATTGGAAAATTCAATAAAATGTTTACTGGAAAAAAGTACAGACATTTATAAAATAGAATTAAAACAAGAGTGGTATATTTGCTGTCAGAGTACTGTAGCAGAAAGGTGTACATTTTTGAAATCATTCACAGTCTAAAATGGGTCACACAAAAAGAACTATGATCACCACAGCCAAGATTTGGGGTCTTATCCCAGAGGGTCCTACTGCCATTGATGAGGACTATCAGGACTCAGAAAACTGGATCTGGAATATATTTCACCATGGTTGAGTAGGTTCTTTTTAGAGACGAACACACAAACATACGAAATTTGCCAGCAGATAAAGGCCTAGAGGTCTATCAAGTCTGCTCGAATGTGCAGCTAGCACCCCTTATTCTGAAGCTGCCCCTCCCTTCCACCCTTCCCCTTCATTAACCCTCCCCCTTTTCCTGGCCCATCCCCTTTTGAAGCAGTCTACTGTTCTACTGGATACCACTTCTGCAGGTAACGATTCCACCCAGCCACCACCCTCTCTGTAAAAAGTGTCTCCTCATCTCCTCCTGAACCTTCCTCCTCCAGTCTCATATCATGGCCCTGGTGGCCCTCCTCCTTACTTTGAACAGCCCCTCTGTACCCGTTTTGTTTATTCCTTTCATGTATTTAAAGGTTTCAATCATGTCACCCCTGTCCCTCCTCTCCTCCAGTGAGTACATGTTCAACTCCTTCAACCTCCTCTCGTATGATTAGTCCCCCAGCCCCTTGATCATCTTTGTCACTCTGCGCTGCACCCCCTCCAGTAACTTAATGTCCCTCTTCAGATATGGGCACCAGTACTGCACTCAGTACTCCAGGTGTGGTCTAACTAATGACCTATACAGTAGCAGAATCACCTCCTCCCTCCTCGAGGATATACCCCTTGCAATACAACCCAGCATTTTGTTGGCCTTTGCAGCTGCCTTCCTACATTGTGCCGAGTTGTTCATTGACCCTGTAATGAGCACACCCAGATCCTTCTCCTCCTCTGTCTGGGCTAGCTGCACTCCCCCCAGCTGGTAACTCCTCTTTGGGTTCTTCATCCCAAAATGCAGCAACTTGCACTTTTTGGCATTAAACCCCAGTTGCCAGGTGTCTGACCAGGTTTCAAGCTTTGCCAGATCATCCTGCAACCCCTGTCATCCCCCTAGGTCATCCACCACCGCGTCTACCTTGGTATCATCAGCAAACAGACTGATCTTGCTCTTGATGTCCCATGATATGTCTGCAATGAATATCCCAAACAACACTGGTCCCAATACCGAGCCCTGTGGAACACCGCTCATCACTGCCCTTGGGTGTGAGAGCTCCCCACCCACCACCACCCTCTGTTGCCTTCCCTGAAGCCAGTTTCCTACCCATCTCACCAGCTTTGCACCCACCCCTGTGCCTACTAACTTCCTTCCCAGCCTTCCATGCGGCACAGAGTCGAATGCCTTACTGAAGTCCAGATACAGGACATCCACTGAATGGCCCCTGTCCAGTTGCCTAGTTACCCAGTCATAGAACTCCACCAGATTGGTTTGGCAGGATCTGCCACATATGAAACCATGCTGTGCTGACCTGTAGTCCTTTGGCCTCTAGGAGGCTACCAGCTCTCCTTCAGGATAGTCTCCATTAGCTTACCCACGATGGATGTGAGGCTCACCGGTCTGTAGTTTCCCGGTTCATCCTTGGGGCCACTCTTGTGGAGGGCACCACAGAGCCATCCTCCAGTCCTGAGGTACACACCCCAAATGTAGTGAGGCATTAAATATGTTCCAAACGTCCTGCAGGACCTCTGCCAGCTCCTTCAGTACCCTGGGGTAAATGCCATCTGGGCCTGGTGCCTTGTCCACCCTCGGTGCCTTCAAACTCTCTGAACTCTGCCTCCATGATTTCCCATCTGTCACCCCTTCCCCGCTGTTTCTGCTATTTCTCCCACCTTGGGTGTCACCCCTCTTCTCTTTAGTAAATACTGAGCAAGTACTCATTTAGTGCTTCTGCTTATCACACCCTGCTTCCACCCAACCCCCCTCCTTCCTAATCCTTACTATGTGGTCCTTACAGCTCCTTTTCTCCCTGATGTACTTAAAGAAGTCCTTCTCCCCCTTCTTAATACCTTGTGCCAGCCTGAGTTCCATAGATGCTTTGGCTCCCCTCACTGCCCTTGTCACCTCCTTCGATTCTGTCAAGTACTCCTCCCTGTCCTCCCCCCTCCCTGTTTTCTTGTACTTCCTAAGGGCAGCTCTTTTCTTCCTTACCTTTTCCATGACCTCCTTGCTCAACCAGCTTGGTTTCTTAGCCCTAGCCTTCTTGCTCTGGGCTTTGCAGCAGGTTTTGGTTGCCTCCACTATCCCCAGCTTTATGAGCTCCCACCTCTGGTTAGTGTCCATACTAGATTGAATTCTGGCCAGGTACCCTTTTACCACTTCCCCCATCCTCCCAAAGCTGGCCCTCCTGAAGTCCAGCACTCTGGTACCTGATTCCACTCCTTCCTTGCCCATATCCAATGTGAGCCATACTGAGTGGTGGTCACTCCCTGACAGTGGTTCCTCCACTGTAAGTTCTCTCACAAAGTCCCCATTTGCCAGCACAAGGCCAAGGGTATTCCCTAACCTGGTTGGTTCACTGACCATTTGCAGCAGGAAGCTGTCCTGGAAGGCATCCAGCAGTACCTGCTCCCTTCTGTTCCTGGTTGTTGGGGTACTCCAGTCCACTCCTGGCATGTTGAAGTCCCCCACAATCACCACACTACCCTTCTCGCAGGTCCTGCTGATCTGTCCCGCTAGTTCCCTGTCTAATTCCTCCATCTGAGATGGTGGCCTGTGCACCACTCCCATTCTAAGAATCCTATTCTTGGAATCCTGGATTGCATCCAAAGTGACTCGTACTACCCTCCTCCCTTCCTCCCTTACACACTTCAGTCCTTCCTTCATACATATGTGCCACCCCTTTCCCAATCACCCTGTCCCAACGAAATAACCTGTACCCTGGTACAGACAGGTCCCAGTCATTGTATTCGTTGGCCCATGTTTCTGTGATGGCTGCAATGTCCACCTCTCCCTCTGCCATGAGAACCTGTAACTCTGCAGTTTTCCTCCCAAGGCTCCTAGCATTAAGGGTAACACCTTCCACCTTCCCCCCAATCCTGTCCCCTTTCCTAGCATCACCATAGTACTTGCCATTTGTCCTTTGTCACTGTTATGGGGGTAAGCTCATATGGTTTCCCAACCTGTGGTCTCTGCATATCTCTTCCCCAATTGCCACCCCTCTCCTAGTTTAAATTCCAACTTCCTCTATGTACTCCACCATCCTCTGTTTCAACACTTCTTTCCTCCTCACTCAAGTGTGGTCTGTCCTTGGCATAGAGACTACTGTCCTCCCAGGTCCCTCCCATCCCCCAACAGCCCATACCCTTTAGCACAACACCAGGTTCTTAGCCATCCATTAAATTCCTCTATTCTCAGCTTTCTTGTTGTGCTTGCCTTTGGCACCAAAGTGTCTCTGAAAAGCTACTGATCTTCCTGCCCCTCACATAATTGTGCTAGTTCCTCAAACCTCCTCTGACTATATCTACTGTCTTGTCAGCCAGGTCATTTGTCCCAAGATGTATAATTAAATGAGGCTTGTCTACCCCTTCTAGCATATTTCAGAACAGCTTGTCCCACCCTTTCCGCTGTCATTCCTGGCATGGCCTCCACCCAAATGCGACTATGCCTCTCCCCCTTGCTACCCCACCTGACTCCTCTTAGAATTGAGTCCCCCAGCACTAAGATTCCACCCCTCTTACTCCCTGCTTGCTTCCATTCATCTCCCTCTCTCATTTCCAGCTCCTCCTCTTCTTCCTCCTCCTGCACATTATTCCCCCTTTTACCCCTGTTGCAATTCTCTGAGCAGAATTTCCCCCTGCTCCAGTTTGGTCCAGGCATTTATCAATTACTCCTCTAATTTCATCATTTCCCTCCTCCACCTTCTTCCTCTTTAGCAGTGCAAAACTATTTTCTGAAGACCCTTCACAAATGCCCGCTCCCTCTCTCTTCATAGTAACCTGTTCTCTCCTTTTCACTCCATGACTTTTGCCACTTCTTCACCACCCCTCACAAGTCCCTATCTCCTCCTTCCATTTGTCTTTTGTCTCCTGACCTGGTTTCCCCAGCAATCGTTCTTCCTGGCCTGGGCCCTTTTGTCTCTGCTTCCCTTCTTCTGACCCTCTCCTCACCACTGTTGGCTTAAATCGCCCTCCCTCATCTCCCCTTCTTCCTCCCTCCAGTATTGGGCTAAACCCATCCCCAATCTGCCTTGCCTGTCTTAGTTCCTCCTGCAGACCCTCAATCTCCTTTCTAAGTTTTTCTATGTGGTTGCACACTAAACATCCTCCCACACTCCAGGCAATTTTAGAAAGATTGGTGTACCACAGTTGTTGCAGCCTACCACCCTACCCATTGCTGTCGCTAGTTTCCACCAATGACCCCTCCAATTCTTCCAGATGCAGGATACCAAACACTCCCCAAGTCTCCCTCTTCCCCTCTATCAGTGAAAAACATTCTTTTCTTTATTTCCTTTACCTCCTTTGTTGTACACATTTAGATATATTGAGCAAGGGCTTTTATATTCCTATCCTTCCTATCCACACTCAAAAGAGACTTTAGTAGCCATTGCACAACCTTCTTCAAACTCCTACTCCTCCTTTCCCCAATGCAATATCAATGCGAAAGTAATGATAAGCTCCTAGATTTACATTTACTTCCCTTCCACTGAAGATAGCAGTCACCCTTCACTTGCTGCTGTTCCTTTCCTGATGTCTGCTTCTGCTATGACATGTGCATATCCTTGGCTTTTTGAGGAAGTGATGTCAGAACCCCTGGTATAAAGGAAATCACAGACCAGGAGCGGGGGGGGGGGGAGTGAGGGGCCAGCCCAAGTCTTACAGAAACAATCAGGTAGCTGAGGCCTCTGGTCAAACCATTAGCACCCTTCCCCCACTCTGCACTAAAACTCTGCAGCTAGTGAAGCCAGCAACAATGAATCACAATTGTACTCAAAGCCCCCCAAAAAGGTTTGCTACCCAAAGAAACAGGACTCTAATTCAAATAGCTTCACCAACAACACATCAAAATAGGCTTGGAATTAGAAGATATAGGTCTCCAATTCAAAGAAACAGATCCAGTTAAATCACACCAATTATATTTTAAAACAGAAGAAATAGGCCTCCACAAATGCAGCCTGCAACACAGTAAATCATCAAACAAATGAGCCCACTTATAGCTACCAAAACAGGTTTCAAAATTCCAACAGCCCCAAACAATACCCTGCTAGCCCCTTAGTAGTAAGAAAGGAAAGAAATAACCTTCTATCAAGTAGAATCCACAAGAAACAATGTAAAAACAACAAGAAGAAGCTACTGTACTATAGATCTGATCCTGTCCCCCTTCTAGTTCCTGGCACTACTACACTACTATAATGCCCATAACAGTATATGCAAGGCACAACAAAGATACCCACAGGGATAGAGACATGACACTTGTTCTATTTTTTATTGTTCCAGGGACACAGGAGCCCTGTGATGACCATTCATTTGTTGCTGACCATATTAGGGGACTTATGCAGGATTTTAATTGCAATGTGACACAAGGACCTGTGATTTTCTTGAACATTTGTGGTTTGTCACAAAATTTTTGTGTGTTGTTTTTTTTCTTTTTGCATACAGAGACCAGAGGCAGTGAACGATGCTAGACTGTTAGGAACAACCAGGGATGTGGCACCAGGTTAATATAATGTGGAAAAACTGCATGGACTATCGCACATGGAGTAGCGCGATTGGCTCTACAGTGAAACGAGTTATTTTAATGTGTGGTAAGAACCGCTACCCCTGTTGCTGTAGGTTGTCTTTCAGAAACATGAAGGATGCTGCTGGGGTGGTTTTGGCTGAGCCGCTCCTGTGGTGGAGTGGCTAGAGCATCTGCCTCCTGTAGTGTCGGGGACCTGGGGCTATAGTTCGGTCCCCTTGTCCCACTGATATGCAGTTTTGTTTTCTTGTTAGATAATTTTGCCCTGGTCAGAGTTTTCTGTCTTCTCTGAAGTCCACAGCCCCCTGGAGTTGATTATATTAAGTCCAGGGGGTGTGGTGGGCACAGCCCCCCATGTCGGGAGGTGCTGGGCCTTTTTTGGGCACTATTGTTGTTTGGTCATCATGTTATGCTGATGATATATTGCTGCATGCTGTATTGCATGCAGCAATTTTGATGTGTGCAGTTTTGACCGTGACATTATGACCCCATGCCGAGGATGTCTTTCAGAGCAGTGAAAGGCCCACCTGTAGGGCCCATGTTACCTTTTATGATATCCCAAATGAGGGGTCCCCCTTGTAAAGGGACTAGCTACATTTACCCAAACCATAAAGTGAATGCTATAATTACAGAAATAATAATACTCCTGCAGCTAAGTATGTTGCATAATATGCCATGTGTACAGTGGTATGTTATGTAAATAAAAAACAAAGAAAGAACCACGTAAGTCACCACCTCTGAAAATGCTACTGACCAACTGTATCAGCTCCAGGCAAAAGAAAAAAAAAGGGATGACGCACTGCACCGAATAACTGTATAACAAGTTTATTTATTAAGGCATAAGGCAAACAGACAAGGACACCAACAGACACAGGGAACAACCCCCCCAACAGCACCTCAAGTGTGGGGCCACCGGATGAAATCTCACGCATGAGGCAATACGTAGGGGTGTTGTTCCCCTGGCTATGTTATGTAACCACAAAACTTGCGTACACAGTATCATTACATATATTTTTATAGTTCCCAGTAAAGAGAAAGTATATTTGGCATGGTGTGTAACAATGCCTTTGTCCTGTGGGAGGAGGGAAGAAAGGTAGCTAGTTGAGCAGTAAAGGGAATGGTTCATAGATCATAGGATCATAGGATGTTATGAGTTATGGGGACCATAGGTCCATAAGAAACTCACCACCTTTATATAAGTGGAAGAAACACACATTTATCTGTTAAATAATAACTTATTTTGTCCCATAAAACAATCAAGCTTGTTTTTAAAGATTAACATGCTTCCACTGTTGACTACATCAAATGGTAATGCATTCCAGACTGGAAAAATTATCTGGCTACACCAGTTACTATGTCTGTTTGTCCTATTAATGTTCCCTTTTAGTTTTAGATTATGGGATCTTGTGGCAAAGGTGCTGGTGTATCTTATCAGTCCTATAGTTTCCATTAAATAGTTATCTTTAATAGCTTTAAAAGTAAAACAGAGATCTCCCCTGATTTGTCTGTATTGTAACGAATATAATCTCAATTGTTCAAGTCTTTGGCCATAACTTAAATTTTCACAGTGTTAATTTGTTTTGTGATTCTTCTTTGTACCCCCTCCACTAATTTTTTACATCTTGTTGTTGGTGCACATAATGGAGCACAATAATCAAAATGCAGATGTACTAAAGTCGAGTAGTGAGGAATTGTAACCTTTGGGTCTCTGTTTTTAATGTTTTTTTAGGATGCAGTGGATAATACCCTGGCATTTTTTTAACAACTGTTTTATTATGCATCTCAAATGTTAATTTATTGTTTATTACCACTCCAAGGTCTTTTTCATTATTTGTTTCTTGTAGTTGTATATTGTTTATTTTATAACTATTTTTGGCATTATTGTGTCCTAGGTGCGTAACCTTACATTTGTTAATATTAAAGCTCATTTTGTTGTTATGTGCCCACTATACGAGATGATTTAGGTTATTTTGCAAGTCTACAACAAACTGCATATTATTCACTATGCAGCCTAGTTTACAATCATCTGCATACTTGACTGACCAGGTCTCATCCGTAGTTTGCATGGATGAGATCAAGATCTTAAATAGTGTTGGTCTCAGAACCGAGCCCTGGGGTACACCACTCGTGACAGTTCCCCATTCAAAGAGATGTCCTCTTAAGGCCACTCTCTGTCTTTGGTTTGTAAGCCATGAGGTGATCCAATTCACCATATTATTAGGAAATTTAAGTTTAATAAGTTGCTCAATCAAAACTTTATGTGAAACTATATCAAATGCCTTTGAATAATCAAGATATATGACATCCACGGGCAAACCTTCGTCAAGGGCTGCATTCACAGATTCAAACAAGTGAATAAGATTTGTTAAACAAGATCTACCGGATTGGAAACCATGCTTATTGATATCTGTTAAGCTATTCTGAAGAACACGTAATTCTATTTGTTTCTGTATAAGTCTTTCTAACATTTTATAAATGACAGATGTAAGGCTTATGGGCCCATAGTTGTTAACATCTTTTTTCTTGCCAGTTTTGTAAATCGGGGTTACTATAGCATCATTCCACTCTGAAATGGTTTTTCCCTCTTGCAAAGAGGTATTAAAAAGAATGATAAAGAGACCCTTTAATTCAAGAGATAACTCCTTTATCAGTTTGGGGTGTATCCCATCAGGATCTGATGAGCCATTACTTTTTAGATGATGAAATGCTTCCATTGTCTCAGTTTCAGTAAAAGATATCCATTGTAGACTAGTGCAAACTGGTAGAATAGGTAATGTTTCTTTAGGATTGAATATATTAATAAATTGTTTATTGAATTAAATTATTTCTGCATCAATTTCTAACAGGACAATTTTAGCTTTATTGCCACGCAATGAGCCCACATAGTTATACTAACTTTTTTTATTGTCTCTAGACTTTGTAGCCAATTGCAATTCAATATTTTGTTTAGTTTTCCTTATGATATTTTTTACTTGACTAGCATCTTTTTTATATAAATTCCAATTTATTTCAGATGCTTGCCTTTTATGTTTCATATAGCATTTCTTCTTCCAAGTGATGGCTCTATTAACTTTCCTGTTGCCCCATGCAGGTACCCTATGTATGTTTTATATTTTGTTCTGAGGGTACCATTTATTTATGCAGAGTTGCAATTTGTTCCATATTAAGTTCCACACTGTAGTCAAGTTCTTATTACTCAGTTCTTTTTCCCAGTCCTAGCCAGCAAAGAAATACTTCATTTTACTGTAGTCAGCTTTATTAAAATCTTTTAATAAGGTAACCCCTTTAGCTTGTTGAATTGATGTAGTAATGCTGAACTTGAACATATTATGGTCACTGGTTCCTAATGGCTCTAAGACATATGGGGCCAGATATTCAAAGCTTTGCGCCAGCCAAACAACGTTTGTGCGGGTTTAACGCAGGATTAGCATGGGTCTGCTATATTCAAAGGCCAAATAGCATGAGCAAACTGCATTAGCGCCGGCAAACCATAAGTATATGCAAGGCAAAAGTGAACATAAATAAGGTGATGAGATATTCAGTGACTAGTGCCGTGCTTAGGTGTTTAGCTAACTTAGCATGAAGCATAGAGTAGTACAAATTACCACCCAGGAAAAGCTGGTCTTAACCCTGTGGAAATAGCTTTGAGCGACATTGTTGCTTTGCAGTGATAGTGCGACATTAGCACAGCTTGCACGGCCTTTACATATGAGTATGACATGTAGAAACTGCTAGACATGGAGGAACACATGCTGCTCACTGATGGCACCACCATGATGCCAACAGCTGCCACAGGCCCCAGCCATGAATAGGCAGTAAGGGGTGATCTGGCCCACAGAGGTCATCGTGGTAGTGTGGCAATACAGCACACACCTGCAGACCATGTGTCTGTAGTGCCCAACAGATGCCAGCACACACAGCCAGCACTGTGGGCATGGTGACCATTGAGGGGAGGGTGTAGGGGTGGCCAGACCTCACCACAGCCCAAGTGTGGCCACAAGACTGGGACACAGCACAAAATGCACATGGGCCAGTAGTGGGAATACCACAGCGCCTGTGTGTCTGTCGGATCCTACATGCCTCCCCGCCACATACAGCACAACTGTACAGATGCCACAGCACACACAGCCGGCCATGTATATGTCACTGCATCCCATGCCACAGGTGCAGCACCTGTGGATCACACAACAGCATAACATTAATGTCCACAGTCAGTAAACACCTGCACGTTGGGCCTGTCACTATGTACAGTGCAGTCAGCATCACTGCCCTACACACCACAGGCAGTGCTGTGTCCCTCACACTACTGGCCCCCTTGCTACTGTAGTGTCTGCAGTGCACTGTAGCATGCCCTACAGTGTGACAGTTGCATGCAGCACCACCACCACCTGTGCCAATGCTGTCTTGTCCCCTGGGGTACAATATGCTATGCTATGCTGTACTGATTACATGTAGTCTTCAGCTATCTCCGTGCTGCCAGACTGACCTACAGGTGGAGCTGCGGTTGGACTTAGCCAGCCCCTTTACTTCCAGACTGACCTACAGTTGGCTCTGTGGTACCCTGCAGTAACGCTGGGCAAACTGCATGTAAATCAGGGTATAATGAGATGCTAACCTGGATGTTTGCCCAGAGACTACTAAAGAAGGCTCATTTGCATGTCCCTTTTGAATATGGCAAAGTTTAGCATGGGACAGATGTGTTTGCACCGGGCAAACAGCTTAGCTCCGTGCTAATCCTGCGCAAACACGTTAGCATGTGCTAACGGTTCGGGGAATATTATACTGTTTTGCACACTGTACTTTCTCATAGGCTGCTCCCTGCAGCTGTACTGGGTCCACGCATTTGCTGGAATACACATTGGCCACATAGGTCACCTCTCGCTACCTTCATGTCACTGTGCTCTGTGTTGCTGTTGTGGTCTGCACTTCCTGGTTGCTATATTCAGAGCTGTCTTATTCCAGGCTAGGGGTTGCCCTGCACTCCCGCCCAGTTTGTTGGCCCATTCCCATGCTATATTCAGAAGCTGTCTTGCCCCTGGCTATTCCTTTTGAATATAGCTTGCTTTGTACTCCGGGCTAAGTTTGTCTGCTGGGCAGTGCTAATTAGCCCGGGGTAAAGTTTTGAATATCTGGCCCATGGAGTGGTAATATCCTCTTTAATGTTTGTCAAGACCAGATCTAATCAATTATTTCCTCTACTATTTTCCAAAACTACCTGTTCCAGGTTCTGATTAATTGTGAAGTCAAGGAATTTATTCTCCACTGACCCAACAGCATTTAGTGTGGACCAGTTAATATTGGGGAAATTAAAGTCGCCCATCAAGATGTAATTGGATGGTACTTCCATGTTTTCCAAAATAGACAAACATTTCTCATTTTCATCACTATCCAGGTTAGGTGCACGATAAGCTAGACCAACAGTTAAATGTTTTCAGGTAAATTTATTTGTGCCCATAAAATTTCTGCTTCAGAGCACAAGGCTGGTAAGGAATCCAATATATGAGATTTATATTTTTTAGATACATGTAAGGCTATACCGCCACCATTTTTGTATTTTCAGTTTTTAGAATATCTTGTATAGCCTGGGATGTTCATGCCCCAGTCATCATCCTTGAACCATGTTTCTGTGATTACACATATGGCTATGTCCTGATCTTTTAGAATATATTTAAGCTCCTCAATGTTGTTAGTCAGACTTTTTGCATTATTCAGTAGAGTATTTATCTCATGATAATTTAAATCTGGTTCTGTCGTATTCATATGAATTTTTGAAAACTGTTAAGAGATGCAGAGATAGCTCATGCCTCCCCAAAGTATTTAGTTTAAAGTGTTATTTATAAATGAGTTAATTTGTTTCCCAAGGACAGTGCAGCCTCTTCTGCTTAAATGCAAGCCATTCCACAATATAGTTCTGGATGGTCAATAAATTCCTCCCAATGTGTGATGCATTTTATTCCTTGCATACAACACCATTTACACAACCACTGATTAATGCATTTGATTTTATTATTACCATATGCTGAAGCCTTAAGTATAGGAAGAATCTCTGAAAGGGCAATTGTGCAGTCCAAGTCTATTAATTTATTTATAAGAGCTACCAGGTCCTGTTTAATTTCAGTGATGGAATTATGGAATATATTATTAGCACCAGCATGCACTATTACAACAGGAGATATTTTCTTTTTTATCAATAATATTATTGACCATCAGTGTAATATCCTCAACTCTTGCAGCACTAAAGCTAGATAAGGTGCGGTTAATCTTGTCGGGATTACAAACTGTCCTATCTAGATATTTTATTATTGAGTCCCCTAGCACATATACCGAAGGTAATTTGTGGGTTTTAGTGCTGGAGACCTCCATTTGAGTACATGGGGCGGAATGTTAATTATTGGAATGTTTATAAGATTAATTTCCGTGTACCCTGTTCTACTGTCGTCAGTAGTACTAGAGCCCATAATTTTATTCTGCTTTGATATTGGGTGACATGAATCAAGGGATTTACTTGCAGTTCGAGTCAATTCGCTAGAGGACTGTGGAGAATTATAATCACTAGATATTAAATTAGAAGGTTCAATTTCAGTAGCTTGTAATAATGGATCAAAGTGATTAAATAATGGAATGGTAAAGATATCTGCCTTCCTGCCCTTTTTTGCAACTTTAGCATTTTGGACCATATACCATTCCTCATCTGAATTATCTGATATTTCTATTCTCTGGCCCTCTTTTTATTGACCTCGGAGCCAGGGGAATTTATAGGTGGAGGCATGAGAATTGGAGGGGCTATTTTAGTCAAGTTGTTAAGTTGACCCATATCTGATTGATCAACAGTGTTT
Source organism: Neoceratodus forsteri (assembly GCA_016271365.2). Taxonomy (NCBI): domain Eukaryota; kingdom Metazoa; phylum Chordata; order Ceratodontiformes; family Ceratodontidae; genus Neoceratodus; species Neoceratodus forsteri. The sequence continues at coordinate 757,606,476 of CM057454.1, forward strand.
GGAATAGTTATCTTTTCCACAGCCTGAGCCGGGTGATTGAAATCAACCTGCAATCTGACTGCCATAGCTTTCTGACTATTTTCCAGGTCCATCATTCTTGAACTAAAACACCTGATTTCATTAGTGAGAGACTCAATTTATATACAGTTTTGACACATAAATGACTTTCTGTGAATATTTTATACATATCATATGAAGTACATTGATGGGCGAAGCTCCCATCTAACATTTGTAAAACTTCAGCCATTGTCAGAAAATATGGTATAACTGTGACCTGCTGACTTGTTTAACTTAATTATCTCTAGGTGTTATACAGACTTCAGAGATATTAGGAATGATAGACATATAAGGTATTTATCACAGATGTTTGCACAACACAGGTGCATTTATTAACTGCAACTTATTGGTCTCCACAATGTTTGTGATAGGTATTACTGATACAGTATCCTGTCCCACTAATCCATGTGAAAACACGCAAAACATGCGCTAAAATGTATATCTCTTTGTGTGTGTCTTTGCACGTGATGACGCGCACTCGATCTGCTCCCGCAGGACAAATTTAAATGCTCTCAGGTGACCTGGATGTAAATTCCAGGGTCACAGGCTCTTGGCACACAAAACAGGGCTGAATTAAATTAAAAGCTTTAAGAAAACCACTCATACGTGGTTTGTGTGCAAAATACATAAAAACCCTGCACAGCAAAGCATTAACTTAATCCCAGTTAATGAGTTGTAGATCTCAGGGGATCACAAAGGACTACAGCTCCTCTTCCTGAATCAGAGAATTCAGGGCTCAGTGTCTTGAGACGAGGAGATAGGAAATGTGACAAACGAACTGCAACGTGAGCAAATATACACCCTGGGACAGCAAACACCACTGTCTCCAGAAATTAGCTTTTCACTGGCGCTCACTGCGGGACAAGTTTAAATACTCTCAGGTTACCTGGATGTAATTTCCAGGGTCATGTGCTCTTTACACACAAAACAGGGCTAAATTAAATTAAAAGCTTTAAGAAAACCACTCATACGTGGTTTGTGTGCAAAATACGTAAAATCCCTGCACAGCACAGCATTAGCTTAATCCCAGTTAGTGAGTTGTAGTCCTTGGGGGATCACGAAGGACTACAGTTCATCTTCCTGAATTGGAGAATTCAGGGCTGAGTGCCTCGAGAAAAGGAGATAGGAAATGTGCGCAAACAAACTGCAATGTGAGTAAAATATACACCCCTGGGGACAGCAAACACCACTGTCTCCAGGAATTTGTGTTTTACTTTATTTAGTGATTGATGGATGCCTGGGCAGGTGGGTGGACCAGGCCAGTTGAGGACCTGGATGACACTGTCCAGATAGGATATGTACCAGGGGAGGATAATTCGGCTGCTGCGACCCAGAAGCAGGTCACTGAGAGAGGGTATACTTTGCATGGGAGTTGGTCGGCTATGACTATCCACTGGAGGAGGTGAGGGGATAAAGTTCAAGCCATGTTTGTGCTTGCATTACAGCAATGAGATGTGTGATTGCTAAAGAAGTCTAATGTATGGGACCAGTGAGTCCATGATTCACATGAGTCAGAGGACGGTTTCCTGACATGTGGGTGTGTTTTGAGCAGACTGCTGCTGAACTCTAGGGAACTCATTTTTTCCGGTGTGACTGAGCCACTGGTTTGGGGGGTTTCAGGTTTTTTTTTTCAGGTGTGACTGAGCCACTGTTTGGGGGGGGGTCAGGATTTAAGAATAGACTGATTTGTTGTGCCAATATATATTTATTCGGGAAGTTCCTGTCACAAGAAGACGGAGCATCACAGGCACCCACGCAGGTTGTTAAATGAAGGGTGGAGTATGGACCCAGTTGTGCGGTGCATTTGGCAAGTGTATTGGCCCACCTCTGCGATTTCCAAGGACAGAAAATAATTTCTTGGGAGAGAGAGTAATAACTCCTTTCTGCCATTAGGAAGCAAAGGGTTGGTTACCAGATATGCTAGACCCATAGCCTACTCTCTAGTATTTACTCTTGTTTAGTTAGTCCATTTATTAATGCTTAGTAACTAAGGATGATTGGAAAGTGTGAATCTGATCTGTCATCTGATTTTAGATTTCAGACTGTCCTGGCATGAAATCTGAAATTCAACTTTAAAGGAAAAAGCCCTTCCTCCTGCAACATGTACACCCCGTACACCCAACCTTTCTCCTCCCCTCAAACCTCCTGTGAGCACATTAGTTGTTTAAATTGTATAACAATTCTGCATGCTTACAATAAAACCCATCCCTCACCTATGCAAATCACAAGCCTCCCATCTCTCCTCACCCTGGCACCGCTCCCAACCTCTGAGTTTAATAGACAACCCCACCCAACACACCCTTTAGACTTCAACTTTCCTCCTCCTACCAAAGCCCCTAAATTGTAAGGATATTAGAAATGGAAACCTAGATGATGACGGCAGAAAAGACTGATGGTCCATCCGTCTGCCCCTATTACACAATCCCACCTCAGGACCTATTGTCTCTGTCTGACTTTGCTTACACTACTCCCCTTTTTGTTCTGTGTTTCCACCATCCTATTCCTGCTGATTTGCAACTATGTCCTTGACTCTATCCCAGTCTTTTTGAAGACATTTACTGTTTTGGCACCCACCACCTCTGCCAGCAGACCATGCCATGGCCGTACCACTCTTTCTGTAAAATAATACTTCATCACACCCTTTTGTAACCTTCCCTCTTAACCTCCGCTCATGACCCCATGTCCAAACTACTCTTTTCCTTGTTAATAGCACCTCACAGTTCACCTTATTAATTCCTTCAGGAACCTGAGGGTCTCTATCATATCCACCCTCTGTCATCTGGTTTCGGTAGAATGCATGCTCAGCACCTTTAGCCGATCCTCATAGGATCTGCCTTCCAGGCCCTGAATCATCTTGATCCCCTGCATTGTACCATCTCTAGCCTGCCCCTGTCCCTTCTAAGGTAAGGATTCCAGAACTGGACACAGTACTTCAGGTGTGGCCTTACCAGTGACCTACTGTATACAGAGGTAACAATACCTCCTGCTGTCTACTGTCAAACCTTTTCCCGATGCACCCTAGCATACATTAGCCTTACTGAAGGCCTTGTTACATTGGCTGGTTTGTTTAAGGAAGTCACTAATGATGACTCTTAGGCCCTTTTCTTCTGATGTTGTGTCCAGCTTAACCCTTCCCTTCTAATACTCTGTTCTGGGTTTTTTTCCCTAAGTGCATCGCTTTGCACTTTTTGACTTAGAATTTCAGCTGCTAGACATTGGACCAATTTTTCAGCCTTTACTGGTCTTTCTGCAATTCCCCTGTCCACTCCATGTTGTTAGTCCTACCACAGAGTTTAGTATCATCTGCCAATAGACACAACCTTCCTTGGATTACCTCTCCTATGTCACTGATAAACATAAAGAGGACTGGGCACAGAATAGATTCCTGTGGTACTCCAATGGAGAACTCTCTTTCCACTGATCTGACCCCATTCAACACAACTCTCTGCTGCCTCCCCTCCAGCTAACTCCCTACCCATCCTACTATTTCTTTAGCTGTTCCCGAATCTAGAATACAATCTTCTTTAGCAGCCTTTGGTAGGGCACCAAGTCAAATGCCTTGCTGAAGTTGAAGGAGAGTAAACCTATTGTATGCCTCTAATCAATTACCCTGGTTAACAAGTCAAAGAATATTATGAGGCTGGTCTGACAAGACCTCCCAGTCATGAAACCCTGTTACTTACTATCCTGAATTCCCGATTTTCTCCACGTATTCCACTAGGCCCTCTTTGACTAACGTCTCCATCAATTTCCCTACCACAGAGGTAAGGCTAATGGGCCTACAGTTTTCTGGCTCCTCTTTGTGCAGTGGAACTACAGCCATCATCCTCCAGTCCTTGGGAACTACCCCTTGCTGCATAGGGCTATTGAATAGCCCCACCAGAGGTTTGGCTAACACTAATGCCAGTTCTCTTATTACTCCTGGATGCATCCCATCCAGTCCTGGGGCCTTGGTTACCTTTAGGGCTGCCAACCATTTTGTGACACTTATGTTATTAAATTTCTGAAGCCTCATTTTTGGAACCCCTCTATCAACTGTTCTTATGCTGCTCTTTTATAAGGGCCCACTGTTCTTCATAATGAATACCAAGCTGAAGTAACCGTTCAGCATGGCTGCTTTCTGCCCATCCTCCTCTGCTATCCTACCACCTTCCATTAGCCTGACAATGCCCACTTCCCATCTTTCTTTTTCCCTTATTTATCTAAAACAATTTGTTTCCCCCCTACCTTGACCCCCTTCGCATGCGTAGTTCTGTATCTGCCTTTGTGATTCTGACTGCCCGTCCTCCTCTATTATCCTGTTTGCCTGAGAATTCCCCCTCCCATCTTTCTTTTTCACTTATTTATGTAAAAAATATTTTCTCCCTCCCTTGACCCCCTCCGCAATGCAGTCTTTGTGATCCTGACCGACCTCTTGGTCTCTCTAGTTTTCTCCCCCCGATACTCATCCCATTCTTCATCCCCCTGCCTTTTTTATACCTCATAAAGACCTTTTTTTTGCCCTCACTTCTTCCCTGACCATTTCACAGAACTAAATCAGTGTCTAGAACCTTTTCCTCTTGATAACTGTTCTCATGCATTTTTTCATGTACTTGAGAATAGCCCCTTTTATAGCCCCCCTTCCTCCACTCCTCTGATGCTGTCTACCACAGCTAACTTGCCCAGGACTAGTTCCTTCATTTGGTTGACATCCACCCTTCTGAAGTCTAGCACTTCAGCCTTAGATGAAGGCTTTCTGGTACCCAGGGCCAACTAAAACCATATAGTATTGTGGTTGCTGGGCCCCCAGTGATTCCTGACCACTGACTCCACCTACTCTTTCCGAGTTGGGTGAGTAACACATTGTGAATGAAGGATTGTCTAGTGAGATCAGTGGCCTGCTACACCAAAGTGCAGTCCTACAATGTATCAAGCAGGGCCTGACTTCTAATGCCCATGGCTGCTGGGATGTTCCAGTCAATGTAGGGGAGGTTGAGATCTCTTACTACTACTACAACCTCTCCCTTTGATGCCCCCTTTCCTACTTCTGCTGCTAGTTCCTTATCTCTCTCCTCTCTTTGCCCTGGTGACCTGTAAGCCACTCCCATGTGAAGCTTCCTACCTGGTGTTTCCTATCTGATGACTCTGTGAGCTGTACCCACAGAGATTCCACCTTCCCATTTCTTCCAATAGATGCATCCTCTACTGCCTTAATTCCTTTCCTGATGTAAATGACCACCGCACCAGCTGTAACCATCCCTCTGTTATGCCTATATAAGGTGTATCCAGGGATTGCACGACCCCAGTTGTTCTCGTTGGCCCACATTTCCTTTAACAGCCACAAAGGACCAGCCCACAGTTTGCCACCAGTGCTTGGAGCACACTAACCATATTATCCAGACTCTAGTATTGAGGCACACCATTCTCCAGCTTGTGCTCCCACCCTCTTGGTTCTTGGATGGCTCCTCAATCACAATTCCTGATATCGTTGGTGTCCTGTGTTTTTCCTTTTTTGTTGTTGTTTGGTCTAAACTTCCTGGACCTCTGAACTCATTCCACACTGCTACTACTTCTTGTGCACCTTGACCCCATCCTTGGGGGAGTTCTGGCTAGGTTGGAATCCCTAGCCCTGGCCTCCCCTGTTGTTAGTTTAACTGTCTGTCAAGTAAGATGTCAAACTTCTAATGCACTAGGTCCCTCTGTTGTCAGGTGGAGGCTGTCACCTTTGAAGAGCATGCTGCCCCCGAAGTCTCTCCAGTCCCTTACAAAGTGTATCCCTGTTCCTGACACCACCCTTTTAACCAGCCATTGAACTCCTTGAACTCCCCCTTTCAAACTTTATTCTTCCCCTACTCCCAACCCCAGACAAGGAGGACCTCAGGAAAGGCCAAGGAAGCTGAGTGCTTCTTCAGTCTGTCCCCCAGCATCTGGAAGTTATGCTTCAGTGTCTCCATAGACTGGTTCACCAGACAATTGATACCAAGGTGTACCAGTATCCCTGCTCCCTCCCCTCCTTCACTGTCCTCCCTATCCTGTCCCAATCTTGAATGGCTGATGCTCCAGGCAGGCTTCTGATCACACCTCTACCCCTTTTCCGCTTTGCCTCCACACCTCTAACCATAGACTCCCCTATCACTAGAATCCTCCTTACTACTAAGGGGAGGCAGTATAGTATAGGGGTTTTGAGCACTGAGCTGCAAACCTGGAGAACTGGGTTTGAGCCCTATAGCCACCACTTACATACTGTGTGATCATGAGCAAGTCACTTTACTTCCCTGTGCTCCCAGGACGCATCTGGAACCAAGCCTTGGCTTAGTGTGTCTTTCCTGACCAAAAATGGTAACAAAAAAAACACCTTTCACCATTCTCACCCTGGGTATCACTATATCTTCCTTCCCCTCAACACCAAATGACTCGAGGCCCTACACCATTAGAGACTAGCACCTGTGCCTCTTCCAGGGGTGCTAAGCTATTTGCTATTGGGATCTCTTGTGTAAGGCTGACTGCTGTGTAACTGCCCCTGTCTCCCTATCTCCTCCCCCTACCCTTCCCCACCACCACACTTCCTCATGCACTCACGCCACTGGGGTAGTGGGGGTGCCGGGGAGTGGGTGTCAGCTTGGCTGGAGTTGCTGCTGGGATATTTCCTCAATTGCTGCTATCAACTGAGCATGGAGCTCCCAGATGATTTTACATGTTTGGCAATGTCCCCTCCTCCAAAGCATAACCCCACAAGCCTGACTACCACCCCACTCAACTTATGTTCCATTCTAGCTTGTTTAGTGTTTATAAACTGCCTTAGTTGCTTCATAATGTATGTGTACAGACTGTCTTTCTTATAACCTTAGCCTACATAGGTATAACATAAGATTACCAGCATAAGCAGTGATCAGTAACACAACACCTGCGACACAGCCTAACTTTCTGCCTGCCTGTCTTGTATCCTTACACTACATAGAAACATAGAAACATAGAATTTGACGGCAGATAAGGACCGCTTGGCCCACCCAGTCTGCCCATTTCCCTACCTACTGGATAAGCTGCAGATCCTAGTTAACCAGCAGCCTACTTCTTTCTACCCCCACCCCCCAGAATTGCCTTATGACTATCCCATGCATGCTTGAATTCCACCACTGATTTTGACTCACAACTCCTCCGAGCCATTCCATGCATCCACAACCTCTCTGTGAAAAAATACTTCCTTAAATTACCTCTGAGCCCCCTCTATCTTCAAATTGTGCCCTCTTGTTCTTGCATACCTCTTTTTGAAAGATGCTGCCCTCTTGGACTTTGTTGATTCCTTGAGGTGCTTAAGTTTCTATCATGTCCCCCTCTCCTCCTTTCCTCGAGGCTATACATATTAAGCTCCCTTAAGTCTCTCTTATGTCCTCCGGTGCAGACCCTGCACCATTTTAGTTGCCCTCCTCTGGACAGCTTCCATCCTGTCTATGTCTTTTGTGGAGATTGGGTCTCCAGAACTGCACACAGTACTCCAGATGGGGTCTCACCAGCTGTCTGTACAGAGGGATAATAACTTCCTGTTTTCTACTGGTGATGCCTCTCCCTATGCATCCCAGTATCCCCCCAGCCCTCCTTGCTGCCCTCTCACATTGCTTGCCCACCTTTAGGTCATCTGATATGACTACCCCCAGGTCCCTTTCCATTTTTGTTGTTGTTAGTATCTCACCCCCCATTGTGTACTCTTCCCCTGGGTTTTTGTTTCCCAGGTGCATTACCTGCACTTCTTAGCATTGAATCTAAGCTGCCATACATTTGACCATTCCTCTAACCTTGCCAAGTCCCTTCTCATCCTTTCCACCCCACCCTGTGCATCAACTCTGTTGCAGATCTTAGTGTCATCTGCAAAGAGACATACTTTTCCTTCCAGTCCTTCTGCAATGTCGCTATAAAGACATTGAAGAGGACTGGTCCCACACTGAACCCTGTGGTACCCGCTAGTAACCCTCCTTTCTTCTGAGTGGACTTCATTTACTATTACTCTGTGTCCTATTCTCCAGCCAATTCTTTACCCAGGCTGTCATCTTGGGACCCACTCCCAGGCTGGCTAACTTATATATTAATCTTTGTGTGGGACTGTGTCAAGCCTTGCTAAAGTCTAGGTAGGCCATGTCCACAGCCTCCCTGATCTACTACTTTGGTCACCCAGTCAAAGAAATCTATCAGATTCGTCTGGCATGACCTTCCCGCTGTGAATCCATGCTGCCTAGGGTCTTGTGCCCTCTGGCCTCTAGATACTCGACAATTCTTTCCTTTAGAAGTGATTCCATCATTTTCTATCACTGAGGTTAAACTAAACGGTCTATAGTTTCCTGCTTCTGCCTTGCTCCCACTTTTGTGAAGGGGAATCCATCTGGCCTCCTCCAGTCCTCGGGTACCACCCCATCCTCCCATGATTTGTTAAAGAGGGTAGTCAGTGGTGTCACTAGTTCTACCCTTAGTTCTTTTAGAATTCTGGGATGCTCATCAGGCCCTATTGCTTTGTCCACCTTCAGTTTTAAGTTCTTTCAGAACCCTTTCTTCTTGTAAATGGGCTGGTATCAACTTCTGTATTCAGAGTGTTACTACTGTTTGTTTTATGTACCTCCCCTCTTCCTTTGTAAATACTGAGCAAAAATATTTGTTTAGTATCTCTGCCTTTTCACATTATCCCTCTGCCCACCCTCCCTCCCCTTATTAACCCTCACTATCCCTCCCTTGGTCTTCCTTTGCTCCTGATGTACCTATAAAAGGTTTTATTCCCTTCTTAACTGAGTTGGCTATCTTTTCTCAGTTTGGGCCTTTGCTGTTCTGACTGCCTTCCCAGCCTCCTTTGCTTTAACTGATACAGTTCTCTGTCCTGCCCTGCTGCGATTCCTTGTACTTCCTGAATGCTTTCTTTTCTCTGAACCTTCACTGCCACTTCCTTTGAGAACCATAGTGGTTTCTACATCGTCTTGTTTTGTTTATTTGCTTCACACAAAGGCTCGTTACCTCTGTGATGGCAGTTTTTATTATTCCCCATTGTTCTTCCACCCCTCCTTCCCACCCATTTGCTAGTGCATTCCTTAGGTACTCACCCATTTTGGCAAAGTCAGCCCTCCTAAAGTCCAGTACTTTTGTCTTTGTATGGCTTGACTCTGACATACTGTAGGTAGAAGCTAAGATTTAACAGTTTTAGCAATAGTCAGTAACACTACACATTCAGCCTGTCTGTCTGCCTGTCTTGTAACCTTACCCTAAATACAGTAGACAGAACTAAAATTTAACAGTCTTAGCATTTTGGCATCAAATCCTAACTGCCATGCTCTTGGCCACTCCCCAAGTTTTCCAAGGTCCTTGCAAATTCTCTCCACCTCCCCCTGAGTGTTCGCCCTGTTGCCAATTTTTGTATCATCTGCAAAAAAAATCTTCTCTTTCATTTCTTCTGTAAATGTCACCTATGAAGACATTGAAGAGGACTGGTCCCAGTACTGAGACCTGTGCACCCGCTGGTCACTCTTCTATCATTAGAGTGAGTGCCATTAACCACCACCTTCTACCACCTATCCAGTAAACTGGTTCCTTACCCAATTTACCACTTTTAATCCCACCCCAGGCTGCTCAACTTCTTTATCAGCCTCCTATAAGGCATAGTGTCGAAGACACAGGGGGACATTGAAGGGCTGGAGGTATATGGTTCAGTCTAGAGACAGAGTCAGGGGCTGTTATTCACATAGGGATGGTGTACAGGCTTCTGGCACAGTGGGAGGATTTAAACAGAGCCCTGGGGAAGCCATTAGCAAAATGGCCAGCAAGGAGGAAGTTTTGATTATAGGGGACTTTAATCTGCCAGATGTACAGTAGATTGGGGCATTCTTGCCACAGCACATCAAGAGGCAGGACCATCCTTGACTCCATATAAGGGGCATTTCTCAGGCAGTTGGTTTTGCAACCCACTAGAGATGGGGCAGTACTGGACTGGGTACTTCCAAACAGAGACAACATTGCTGATATCATAGTGGGTAGTCCCCTGGATACAAGTGATCACCATACTGCGTAGTTTGGCATGCGGATAGGACAGGACAAAAACATTAGGAGCAGGGTCCTGAAATTCAGGAGGGCAGATTTATTTTTTTCTATTATTTGTTTTTGCTCCTGGAAGCCTGGTAGGGGGCTCCAGTCCCTCCCTCAGAGGGACTCGGTCTCTGGCTCTCCATTCCCCACCTGACTTTTCTCCTACAATCCATCACATGCTTCTCCCCTATGACAGGGATGAGGCGGAGGCACTGACTTTCCTCACCCCTGGAGCAAAATCCAGATGTTTAGGAGCTGAGATAGAGAGTCTTCATGGAGCCTGCCAGCTCCATTTTCCACCACTTTTGTCTCCACCCCCCCCACCGACGCTTGCACATCAGGAGCATGCTTTCAACTTGCATCTCTTCCAGCCACCGCCAAAGGGAGATCAATGAGTGGACAGCAATCCCTCCCTCCCTGAAAGAGGAGAGCAGTCTTCTGACACTCAATCCTCTCTCCCCACTGCCGACCCCTGGTGGCCTGGGCTCATTCCTGAACTCGGGTGGCATGAGGGATGGCATCCAGTGCCTTAACCCTCAGTGCCACCAGGCCAGCTCAGGAGGGCAGATTTTAAAGACATGAGAAACTACCTTAGAGAATGCCTTGGGGGGCAGAGGGGGAGTGGAGGCTTAATGGAGAAAAATTAAGGAGGGTACGGCCCAGGCAACGACATGCTGTTTGAATGAAGTGATCAAGGGAAAGAGGAAGAAGAGGCTGCTATCATTCTCTAAGGAGGTAGCAAAGGCAGTGAAGGAGAAGAAAACAGTATTTAGACAGTACAAGGAGACCCAGAAGGATGAAGACAGGGAGCTATAGCTGGCAAAACAAAGGGAGGTAGGAAGGAGGGTGAGACAGCTAAAGCACTGTCAGAGGAGAGGATAGCTCAGAAGGTCAAGAAAGGGGACAAGACCTTCTTCAGGTATGTGGGGGGAAGAGGAAGACACAGGGAGGGATAGTGAGAATCAGGAGGGCAGGGGTGGACTGTGCAGGGGAAGATCAAAAGAAAGTGGAAATACTAAATGATTACTTCTGCTCAGTCTTCATGGTAGAGGGTGGGGGGGGTTGACTGGTATGCTGCAGTAAGCATCAGGGAGAGGGTGGAGTGGATACAAGTACATTCTCTGTGGAGAGGGTTCAGAAGGGATTGGAAGCCTTAATGGACAATAAGGCAGTGGGGTCAGATGGGATTCATTCAAGAGTCCTAAAGGAACTGAGCATGGCACTGGCTACCCTCTGGCGGTGCTTTTAGTGTCTCTGTGGAGATGGGGAAGTTCCAGAGGACTGAAAGAGGGACAATGTGGTCCCTCTGCACAAAAGGGCAGTAGGGAGGATGCTAGCAACTACAGACTAGCCAGTCTGACATCAATGGTGGGGAGGTTAAAAGAGACACTACTGAAGGAGGGGCTTGTGAAGCACCTGGAGTCAAACTCAAAAGGACTATAGGACCACTGGCAGCATGGTTTCGGGGGGGATAATGTCAAACTAATCTCATAGGTTTCTTTGACTGGGTTACCAGGGAGGTGACTCATGGGAGAGCAGTGGACATGGCTTATCTGGGCTTCAGTAAGGCTTTTGGCACTGTGCCACACAGGAGGCTAGTTAAGAAACCAAACAGCCTGGGTGTGGGGGAGAAAGTGACAAGCTGGGTATCAAACTGGTTAAGGGATAGGAGGCAAAGGGTGGTGGTAAACAGTAGTCACTTAGGTGATAGGAGAGTGACTAGTAGGGTGCCACAGGGTTTGGTGCTGGGATCAGTCCTCTTCAATATCTTCATAAGCAATATTGCAGAGGAGCTTGAGGGTAAGGTGTGTCCATTTACAGACGATACAAAAATCTGCAACAGGGTTAACACTTAGGAAGGGGTGGAGAGAATGCAAATGGATCTCAGAAAACTAGAAGCATGGTGTGGGGCTGGCAGCTGGATTTCAATGCCAAAAATGCAAGGTTATGCACTTAGTGTTGTGGAACCCAGGGGCTGTGCATAAGATGGAGGGGGGAGCTTGCAATCACCAAGCAAGAAAGAGATCTAGGGATCACCAGATCCGATGACCTCAAGGTAGGTGGTCATTTAACTTCTCAGCAACTTTATTATCTGCTTCAAGAATTACAGTTTTGCTGGTTATGCACAGAGGTAATGCTTTAAGTAAAATAGACTTATTATAACTATTCTTCTTATGGACCCTATGCGGTATTCAATTGGTAATATTCATGCAATAAGCCTTGTGTTAATTGAGAGGAAAAAGTTGGGAGTGCTGGGGACTAAGGTATAAATACTTGGAAACCACTGTTAAAGAGTTGCATGTTTGTATTGATTTTGTAACTAATAACGAGTGTGTACTCTGTTAACTTGTTTTGACACAGGAATCCGTGGTATGACTGCATTTACAGTGTATTGCTGGAACTTGCTGGAAAATCTTAATAAAAAGAATTTTCAAAAAATGTAGGTGAGCAGTGTGACAAAGCAGTGAGAGAGGTTAGCAGGATGCTTGGGTGCATTGGGAGATGGATTTCTAGCAGGACGGGGTAGTGATGCTGCCATTGTCTCATTCACTGGTGAGGCCCCACCTGGGGTACTGTATCAGGTTCTGGAGGTTGCACTTCAGAAAGGACATAGGCAGGGTTGATGCAGACCACAGGAGGGAAAGAAAAAAGGGTGCAGGGGTTGCATCAAAAGCCCTATGAAGAGAGACTGAGGGATCTTAACATGTACTCCCTGGAAGAGAGGAGAGCAAGAGGGGACATGATTGAAACCTACAAGTACTTCACAGGAGTGACCAAAGTGCAAGTGGAGGTTCTGTTTCAGAGAAAGAAAGGCACTACAACACAGGGGCATGCAGTGAAGCTAAAGGGGGGGACGTTTAGAAGAGATGTGTGGAAATACATCTTCACAAAAAGGGCGGTAGATGACTGGAACAGCCTGCCAGAGGAAGTAATGGGGCCAAAAACTGTAGGGAGCTTCAAGCATGCATTGGAAAGGGATGGGGCATATAAGGTACAGGAAATAGAGGAGAGAGGGACACCTATGACCAACTAGGGTTAGTAGCGACAAAACAAGCAGGAACAAGGGGCAGACTGGATGGGCCTTTTCTGCCAACAAAATCTGTTTCTGTGTTAATCACAAGAGGAAGAACTAGTTCCTTGGCCAGTTGTAATAGGACTTTTGGTTGCATCCCATTAGGGCACATGGGCTTGTTAATGTTCAGTACCATAAACATTTTTTCTACATCCTCAGCTCATAAAGACAGGGCTCGATTCTCAAAGGGGCTTAGATCAGTGCAAGTGGTGACAAACAGCAGCTTACATAATTGATGTTTGGTGTGTGCCAGGGACCCCCGCTACCTAATTCTTCACTGGTCAGGGTCCCGCGGTACAGTCCCTCATCTTGCAGCAACTCTGGCCATGCGCCAAACATGCAGTGTATCCAGATGGTTGCCACAAACTGTAGAGCAGCCTAGTGCCAATCCAGGACAGCCCCCCAAAGCCCCAAGCTCCCATTACAAGTATGGCAGTCTAGTGCCCCCAGCTTTGATCACTAGTTACAGGTATGGCAGTCTAGTGCCCCCCCAGCCCCAATCTCTTGTTGTAAGATATAGTACTGTGTAATAATAATGTTATAATAATTGATATGCCCTGGTGGTCTAGGGGATGCCCCAACCCCGATCCGCTGCTGACAGATATCCAGAATGTCCTGGTGGTCTAGTGGCCCACCATCCCACAGTGCCCTACCACCCTGCTCCCCCCCCATAAGTGAGCAGGTGACTGGCACAGTCCACTGCTCACCACCATGACCGGGCACTGACTGAGCTCTGCATGAGCATGTACTGTATACAGTAAGTGTTCAGTGTCTGACCTTTCAGTTAAGATAAGTGCAGGAGTAACATGTTTAGATGGTAGGGTTGACGGATGTGAGGGTAGAAAGAACATAGCCTTAGTTGTTTTAACTTTTAATAGTAATTTAGAATTTACTGTTAGTTGCAACTGGCCAAAGTCAGACTCAATTCTGTGCTAACGTTTGCCAGTGAATGTTTTGATGTATACAGGACAGTGTTATCAACAAAGAAATGCCGTTTAGAGTTAAGTATATTACTGCTGTGGGAGTTAATGTAAATTGTGAATAACAGAGATCCTAAGATAGATCGTTGTGGTACACCTCTTGAGAGAGGTAAGGGGGAGGATAGAAGCCTGGCAGCTTTGATACACTGGAGTCTTCCCATTAAGTAGCTAGAGAACCAATTTACTGAGTGGGTCTTTAGGCTGTGTTGAGTTTAACTAGAAGTAGCTCATGGTCTACCATGTTGAAAGCTTTACTTGGGTTGAGGAAGACAGCTCTGGTGGGATGTTTATTATCTAGAGCAGTAAGCCAGTCATTCGTCACTTTAGCTAGTGCTGATACCATACTGTGGTTATGCCTAAGTCCTGACTGCAATGAACTGAACAAGTCCGAGCTTTCTAGGTGTTCCTTTAATTGGGTGTTGACTACCTTCTCCAAGAGTTTGGACAGGACTGGCAATATGGAGATAGGACTAAAATTATTTAGGTTGCAGGGTCACCTGATTTAACAAAGGTATTATGTGGACAGTTTTCCAAAGAGAGGGGAATGTTCCAGTGGTAATTGACATATTAAATAAGTGTGTTTTGGGGCACTTAGAGAATAATACCCTCGTTTTATGAAAGTGGGATCTAAGCCATCAGCGCCAGTGCTGTTTCTCGTATCCAATTTCATTAGTAGGTCTTCTACTTCTTTGTACGAAACAGAGGACTGAGACAAAAGTGTCAAGGTTTAGAAGGGCTGATGGGACTGCTCTCTGTAGGACTTGAGCTTAGCAGCTGGGAGGAGTCAAATGCCAGGCCCACTGTTGCAAAAATGGGAGTTTAGTTGTTCCAGGATGGTACTTGGTCCGAAATTGTGGAACCTTGGGTGGTAATTTTGTTGGGATAGAAGAGGGTATTCTGTGGCCTTTGACAGTTTTGATCTTCTGCTAGATTTTCACTGAGTTGGCTTTAGCACCTTCAAAGGAATTTAAGTGGTAATTTACTTTGGCTGTTCTGAAGAGCTTTGTACATGCATTTTAAGAAATTCTAAATGTCATCCAGTTTTTTTGGGATTTGGTCCATCTGGCTGTGGCCCAAAGTTTATCCCTTTGAGTTAAGGTTTTTTTCAGTTCGGCAGTGAACAAGGGGTAGGTGGCTTTTTTTACTCTGCATTTATGAATCGGGTGTGCTTGTTTATAAGGTTTGTAAGAGTCGAGTTGAAGATGTTGACTGCCTCATTCACTGAGGGGGCTAGATAAAAGTTTTGCCAATTTGTTTTTCTTAGGTCAAATAAATAGTTTTCTGATTTAAATTTATGGAAGCTATGTTTGGTGTTAAATTTGGAACAGGAAGTACGTTTTTCTAAGTGTCTGGTGCAGACAACTATAGTATGATCACTTAAATCATTGAGGAACTCATATGAAAATACGAATATACAAAGAAGCCAGCAGAAGAAGGCCATTTGGTCTATCTAGTTTGCTCGTATTACAGGGTACACAGCTTGAGCTACTGTCCCTGTCCTCCTCCCACACCTCCCATCCTCCCTACCCATGATCCTTACCTTCCTCCACGCCCTATCCCAGCTCTCTTAAAGCTGCCCACTGTCTTCAATGATATCTCCTCTTCCAGAAGTGCATTCCAAGTGTCCACCACCCTCTCTGTGAAGAAGTACTTCCTGACCTCCCTCCTAAACCTCCCTCCCTCCAGCTGAAGACTGTGCCATCTCGTGTTATCATTGCCACTCAGCTTAAAGAGACTGTCCTTATCCACCTTCTGTATCCCTTTCATGTACTTGAAGGTCCTAATCATGTCCTCTCTCTCTCTCTCTCTCTCTCCCACCTGTCTTCCAGGGAGTACATGTTCAGTGCCCTCAACCTCCCTCATATGCCTTACCCTGCTGACCGACTATCATCTTTGTAACCCTCCTCTGGACCTTCAGGTTAATGTCCTTTTTAAATGTGGGCACCAGTACTGGAACCCCATACTCTAGATGAGACCTTACCAGGAACCTGTACAAGGGCAGTATAACCTCCTCTCTTCTACTACTGATCCCTCTAGATATGCAGCCCAGTATCTTGTTTGCCTTTGCTGCTGCTTTCTTGCACCTCGTGGAGTGCTTGGTCACTAGTGATCATCACTCTCAGGTCTTTCTCCTCCTCCTCTGATGCAGATATTTGGACTCCACCCAGGTAGTACTTGTCCTGGGATTCTTGGCTTCATATGCATAACTCGCATTTCTTGGCATTGAAGCCAAACTGCCAGACCCTGGACCATCTCCCCAGCCTTTCCAGAATATCCTGTAGATCTTGTATCCCTTCAGCTGGGTCTACTCTCCCGCAGAGTTTGGTGTCATCCACAAATAGGCACATTTTGCCTTAATGCCACCCCAATGTCATTGATGAAGACACTGAATAATACCGCCCCAGCACCGAGCCCCCAGACCCCACTTGTTACCTCTCTTGGTACCAGATAACTCTCCCCACAATCACCCTCTGTGTTCTGTCCCTCAGCTAGTTTTCCACCCATCTGACCATCTTTTCTCCAACCTAGAGATCCACCAATGTCCTGATCAACCTTTTATGGGGAGCAGAGTCAAAGGCTTTGCTGAAATCAAGATAGAGGATGTCTGCTGCTTGGCCCTGTCTACTGTCTTAGTGACACAGTCAAAGAAGTCAATCAGATTCTCTTGACATGATCCCTCCCCCCCATGATCCCATGCTGCCTCGCATCCTGGAGACCATGCTTCTCTAGATATTCTACCAACCTTTCCTTTAGTATGGTCTTATTGAGCTTGCTCACAATGAAGGTCAGACTGACTGGTCTGTATTTCCCTGGGTCATCCTTGGGACCGCTTTTGTGGAAGGGCACTAAATGTGCTGTTCTCCAGTCCTACTGTATCATGCCTGACTCTAATGAACTATTAAATAGGTCTGCCAGTGGCTCTGCCAGCTCCTCAGCCAGTTCTTTTAGTGCCCTTAGATGAACTCTGTCCAGGCCTGGTGATTTATCCACCTTCAATGCCAGCAGCCCCTCCCTCACTCTATCCTCCTCTATCACTATATCTGTGTTCCCATCCCCCCCACTCCTCTTTTCCCTCCTGAAGGCACTGGCCCATCCTTCTCCCTGGTGAAGACAGAAGTATTCATTTAGTATTTCTGCTTTTCCCTCATTCTTCTCCACTCACACCTCCCCTTTCTTAAGCCTAACAATCCCATCCTTCTTGTCCCTTTTCTCACTTATATAGCAAAAGAAAGCCTTCTCCTCCTTCTTAATTCCTTCAGCTATCTGCAGCTCCTTCTCTGCCTTTGCTCACCGGACTTCTTTACTTGCCTCACTAGCCAACGTTAGGTAATTTTCCCTATCCACCTCTCTCTTGGTCTTCCTGAGTTTTCTATAGGCCAACCTCTTTTCCCTTACTGCTTGGGCAACTGCAGAACTAAACCAGCTGGGTGCTTTGGCCCTTGTATTCTTCCCTCTGAGCCTAATGTACTCATCTACAGCAACCAGTATTCCTTCCTTAATGATGGACCACCTATGGTCCACCCCCATATCTGCTCTGATGCCCACCAGGTGGCTCCTTAGCGCTTTGCCCATTTTCCTGAAGTCTGCCATAATGAAATCCAAGATTTTGGTCTTAGTTGGGATGCTTTCCCTGCCCATATCCAACTGGAACCACACTGCAGTGGTCCCTTCCACCCAGTGGCTCCCTGATCATTATTTGCTGTACATGCTCCCCATTTGTGTGCACCAGATCAAGAATTTCCTCAGCTCTTGTTGGTTCTGTGACACCTTGAGTTAGGAACCCACTCTGAAATCCTTCCAGGATCACCTGTCTCCTAGTACATGTTGTGGATGCTATGCTCCAGTACACCTTGTGCAGGTTGAAGTCCCCCACAATTACCACCTCTCCTTTTCCCAAGTAGCTTCCAATATTTGTGAACTCAGTTCCCTGTCCCTCTCCTCATCTCGATTGAGTGGTCTGTAAACCACCCTGAACCTCACCTTTCTCTCTCTCTCTATTGGACCTTAATTGAACCCATAATGCCTCCACCTCCCCTTCCTCCGACTCCTCCCTTGTGCAAGTTATTCCTTTCATGTTATAAACTGCCACCCCTCCCCCTTCCTGACTACCCTGTCCCTCCTGTATAATTTATATCCAGGGATTGCAAGGTCCCAGTCATAGTGTGATGTTGCCCAAGTCTCGGTTACTGCAGCTATGTCCACCCTCCTGTCTGCTAATAGTGCCTGCAGGCCATCCATCTTGTTTCCAAGACCCCGTGCAGTCAGAGACACCACCCTCCACCTAGAATCTGACCTTTCTTCTCTTCCCTCTATTCTTCTATTCACATTTATCCCCTCCGTGTGCATTCCTCCATGTACCCTTGTTATGTGTTCCTCACCCCCTCCACCCATTGCTAACTGTGTTGTAGCCCCTTCCACCTCCTCCCTCCAGGCCGCTTCCATCACTGTGTGGGAAGGGGGAGGTTCACCGATCTCCTCCTCTGACAGTCTGTGGCCTGCATGCCTGCTGCCCCCCCTCAGTAGTTTAAATTACATGTAGTGGTTATGTGTATATGTAGCAGTTACTTGGCAGCTTGCGAGATTTTATGAGGCCTGTCTGTGAGGATCAGGTCTAACACCTAGCTTTTGGTAGGGTTTTTTAAGTTTTCCCAAGTTGGCTCAGAGATTAACTGAGAAATACTCAGATTGTCACACAGATCTTTTAGAGCATTCGCTTTAGGGCTGAGGGCTTGGTGAAACCTGGATGGGCTACACCCCAGGATCATAGTGGAGCTAAAAGAAAAAGTAGCAGGACCAACTGCTACAATCTTTAATAAGTCTGTCTCATACAGTTATAGTACCAGGGGACTAGAAAGTGGGCCAGTGTTGTACCCATCTTCAAAAATGAGTATGATCCAACTTAGGCAGCTACAGGCTGGTCAGCTGAACATTAGTGGTGGGCAATGTCCTGGAACCTATTATCAAGGACAGAATAATAGACTACTTGGTTGAGGGAAAGGCTGTTCCCCCCTCTCAGCATGACTTCATGAGGGACAGATCATGCTAAAACAATCTGATCATCTTTGAGGGGGTGACCATGGAGGTGAACAGGAGTAGGGTCATACACATTGTCCATTTGGACTTCAGTTAGACCTTTTACACTGTGGCACATGAGAAGCTGCTTGGAAATGTACACCAGTGGGGTTTGCATGGTGGATTTCTCATCATTGGCTTAGTCTATGGAAGCAAAGGGATGTAGTGTATGAATATTATGAGCTGAGAGGGGTAATCAATGGCATCCCTCAGGGCAGTTGCTAGGGCCACTGCTGTTCAACATTTTCATCCATGATCTGGAAACTGGGGTCTTCACCACACTGATCAAGCTTACAGCTGACACTAAGTTGATGAGGGTGGTGGATTCCTTAGAGGAGGGGGACAAAGATCAGGTGGATCTGAATAAATTGCGGCAGTTAGACTCCTGGAGTATCAGATTCAATGTAGCCAAATGCAAGGTTTTACACTTGGGGAGAAAAAAACAGATATAGGACCTACACATTGTGTGGGATTATTATTGTTACAATGGATGAGGAAAATGATCTGGTGTCATATTAGACAAGGGACTGATGCATGACAGCTAGTATGCAACTGCTGTCAATAGGGCTGATAGAATACTGGGTACATTAAATGCTGGTGACCAGCAGAGCAGGAGATGTAATTCTGCCACTGTACAAGGTCCTGGTCAGGCTCCACCTGGAGTACAGATGTAGGTTTGGGATCCTCAATACAAAAAGAACACTGAGACTGTCATGTGGGTGGTTGCAGGGCCTTCAAAGTGATTATGAGTATGGAGCACATAGAGAATAATGGATAGTCAAATGTGTGTGTGATTTATGCACTTCATGTGTGATGACCCATAAACCTCAAGAGTGAAGCTTGAGAGGTTTATGGTCATCACACACCAAAGGTGTGAAAAAATTCATAGACATACACTTGCCTATCTGTTATTTTTATAATTACTGGTGCAAGGAGTCACAGCCAGTATTTTGATACATGGAACAAAACACACTTGTTCCACAGAATGGTGTTTATTCAACATTTTGCTTTAATAACAAACTTTAGGAGGTACATTTAACAGTACTAACAAGAAAGAACGCTTGAACTAACTAATTTTGTTGCTGCTGTAAAATGTGAACTGTAACATTAAATAAATACCAGAAGTCCCGTTTCAGAAGTCTGATCAAGACCGATTTGGTACTTCCAGAGATACAAGGCAAAAAAATTATAACCTTTCACTATGAAGATAAATATTCAAGAATGTGTTTAAAATAGTCCAAACTAAGAAATATTGATAAGTTCAATAAATTCCTGGTGACCATTTACTGAGTGACGATCAAAAAGTGTGGCTGTGGTTACAAAGGTCTTGCGGTTAACTGTGGAGACCCGTGTGGGAGAAAAAACTGTTAGGAGTGTCTGCAAATTCCTGATTTTATGAGTTTTGTTATGAGTACTGCTACATGTAAGTAGTTTTTTTGAATAAATTAGAACTTTCTGTAACTGACATTGCGATTTTGTTTTATTGTGGGTACTTATATGCCAGGCTGTGTTAGTCAGAATTGTTGTCGTAGATGACCCATGGCCTGGGTTCTTTAGGTACTGGGGCATGGTGGCTGAAGTTGACAGTTACCCTCTGGTGGAAGATGCAGTTGGGACCAAACAACATGTGGAGTCTTTTTGTGTTTCCTTCCATGGATAGTAAAGTCAGTGCAAGTGCTGCTGAGACTGAGATATTCTGGAAGACAATGCAGGTTAAGAAAGTCTCTTGTGGTACTTTGGAATGCACTCAAAGTTTGGCACCTTATTTTGAATATTTGATATTTGCTGTTGTTTCTTCTCACTCAAATGGAGTAATTGTTTATACTTTGTAAGTTTTGTGACCAGAGACCTGTTGTACGTCTGATGGGGGATGTTTGCATCTATTAGATGCTGAATGGAAGTCTTTCTGGTGCTATGATTCATTATTCTTTTATCTTCTGGGACTCTGGCACTCAATTTCATGTTGGACATCATTCTCATCAGTTTAGTCATGCCAATTTTCATGGCTCTAAACCACAGTGATTTCCCTGGGATGAAGTTAACACTGGGCGCAAGATAAAAAGATTCAGGGCTTAGTGTAGATTGTGGACAGTTTCTTTTGTACAGGTCATACGCTATGAGTGGGTCTCTGTCAGCATTTGTGGTATTTTCATAATGACTGGATGTGTGACAGGGTGGACATCATGGTGGTTCTCCCCTGTTCTAGTTTTCATCTGTCTTTCACAATATTCTAAAAACCAATGGCCCTCCGAGTCTTTACCTTTTCTCATGTCATCCCACCTAAGGTTGTATTGTTCTTTATTATGCAATGCAAAGTGTAATCCAATGTGGAAAAAATGAAATTTAAGAAGGCTGTTGGTGTTCTCATTGGAATATTGACAGAGGTGTATAAGAGATTTATGTCCACTTCAGTTAGGGTCTGGGCTTTAAGAGGCCTATTTCCTTTTCCTAATTTTTTAAGGTTATTTTGCTTAGCTCTTAAGGTTTCTTTTGTTTCAATAAAGTCTGTAGCTGTGCTCTGAAAAATCAAAACTGAATACTTTTCAGTTCTAAGGTGCCTGTCTGCACTGGCTATTATCCCTCAGGATGTGCAGGGTTCATATTCAGAACCGTTGTCTTTTTTAGCACAGAATGTGAATTCTGCCAAAAGCAGATCCAGCTCTTTTGGTGGGATTTCCGTCAGCACTCTTGTCTCGTTCTTTTCTGACCGGAATAACAGAATGAGTTTTAAATTGCTAACTGTCTTTCTGGCTATATTTTGGTTCTCCTGTTGCTGAATGAATGCTTTTCTTCAGGCACCCAGTGGTATAATGTGCTCAACAGAGAGAAACTTGACAACTTCCAACTTGGCCTCTCAAACGCCTGCTTCGGCAGTACCTCACCCTGCCAGTAGCTGTGACTGTTTCTCCTAAAGGGACCACCTCTCCATGTGCTCCAGTTGAAGTTGGCTCACAATGTTCTTCCACAACAAAATAAGTGCTCTGGCAGTCCTCCCTGTTCACCCTTTACCACCCCTTCCTCCATCTCCCACCTCTCCCCCCCACCTTTCACATATACCCTCACCAAACTGGCACTTCAGTAGACCCTGTCCACTTTCCAATACCAACCTTAGCACTTCTGTTTCCCTCCTCCCACATCGACAATGGCCCTCCAGCCTGCCTACTCTTCCTGGGTCCTCCCCCTACTGTCCTCACACTACCTGTTCTCTTCCGAATAGTTACCTTAGAAATATGCTTCGATCTTAGTCATATGTAGTCTCTCCTCATGAATCATTGTAACAGTTATACCTCTGCCTTCTCTATATTAAGTGTTATTGTATACTGTGTAACTATGTTGACCTTTGTATGTTTGTTTACCATCCATGATGGCGTAGAACCTTTGTAAATGAGCTGCTCTTGCTCAAAGGTTAATTGTAATCCTAGAGTTTAATAGATAAATAACATTTTCTTTTGGGAGCTGGAATCGTGTTCCCATTATTCTGTTTTTTGTTTTTTACTGCTGTGTTGAAAATTTGTGACAGACAGTGGGACATGTACTGTGCTGCGGAAGTTGTGCAAAGCAATGCTTAACAGAAGAAAAACTGTAAGTGAGTGCTCGAGATGTCTCAAGCATGGAGTCCTGCTTGAGGAAACTGTAAGTGAGTCTGGGCTAGTCAGATGCTGTAATAACCCAATTTCAGGTTATTATGGTATTTTAAAGGTATGTGAAAACAAGTTGACAAATGGGGTCACCACTAATTATAAATGCTATAAGGAGATGATGGTGGCCCTTCACATGTTCACCTTGGAGAAAAGAAGATTGAGAGGGGATCTTGGTCTTCTGCATACTCAGTGGTACTGACAAGATCAAAAAGATGGAAATGTTTGATCTATTATCCTCCAGTAGGACATGGGGAAATGCTTGTGACAGGGTTGAATAGGACCCTGTCCCAGTTGTTATGGAGAGTTTAAATGCAGGAATCTGTTCTGTCCTTTCCTGTCTTTTGTCTGTCTGGTTGCACAGCCAAATTTTCCTGTGAGACCTAGGACTTGATCACCCCAACAGACTCACAATTATGTGCCTCTCGCTATCTCTCAGTCTTCCCTTGCTGTTTTTCTTTTTCTCCCTTGCATATCTTCTGATATAAAAATATAAGCAAATCATTATGTGGAAATGTAACTGATATTTGGATCCCTTTGTTTAGAAATTATATAGTGTTACTGTTGAAATGTATATAATTATAGTTGGAGATGATTGCAAAAAGCTATTGGGAATTCAAGGGGTTAACCTGAAATGCAATTTTTAAGCCTTTTGCAGAAGCTTTGGAAAAGGGGCTTCAGTTCTGGGACATTGTGTTCCTGCCTGCACCTGCCTGAAATATACAAGAACATTTTAGAAAAAAAAAACAGGATGCTTGTTAGAAAGGGGGGTTGCAGAGACTTATAAGACAGAGCTGCAATTGCCTGCAAGAGACACTCAGCGATTGCAAGTGAACTCCAGTGGATTTTCTCTATTTATTCTGCCTTTGTAAATAGTTATACAGAACATGTTTATTTATGTTACTGCTAGTGTAAATAAATACTTTTTGTGAATTTTACAACTGCTCCTAATTTTCCTATGCTTCCTGACCTGTGCCTCGATGACAATGCTGTTGAAGCTCAGAAGTACTCAGTTCAGTGGCTACATTAGTAGGCACTTTTTCTCCCAAAGTGTGGTGAACCTATAAATCAGCTTACTAGCACAGACAGTTTATATGAAGACAGTGCAGGCCTTCAAGGTAAGCCTGGAAACATTTCCACTAACCAAGGAAATCACAGGGTACCCTGAATAATAGAGTGGTCACAGAATCCCTATAAATTAGTACACATTGCACAGTATACTGGTTCATTCCCTAGTCAAAATGGGAAAGGGGGACCTGTTCTGGACCTAGAATCCTTCTAAACTCAGGAATCCCTTCCAAACTTAAATTGCTATGTTACTATGTTACTATGCTCACCTAGGTTCAATAATTTACATTTAATAGGTTCCCAATTTATCTAAATTGCATCTGAGATTTCTTTCAGCATCCACATTAATGGGAAGGCTATGCATGTGGTTCAATGGATGGAGCAACAACGTCACTCCCCATCAAGCCTTAAAGGCACATCCTGGACTGCTCCAGGATTCATTTCTTCTTCGCAGCCAGAGGCCATGTTGGCTGCCTTTCTCCTGCTCTGTTCTGTGTTTGTTTAGTCTCCGGCTGCTGCTGCTCACCTTGGTGGCTCATTCGTCACCTCTCCCATCTCTCTTTCTCTCTCTCTCTCTCTCTCCCTTCCAACGCTGTTTTTTTCTCACCTTTTTCCTGCCCCCATTCCCTCCTGGGACCCCTCCACTGCTTGCTTGTTGAACGGTCTGCCTGCTAGCCTCTCTCTCTGCTGCTCCTGACCTCCTTACGTCTCTGTTTTTTTCTCACACTTCCCCATACCTCATTTTGTGCCTGTTGATCCCAGTCTCCCCTCTTCCACCTCTTGGGTCTTGACTCCCTGCTCCTCCTCCCCATCACTGCGGGCTTGGTGTGTGATGCGCCTTCCATGTTTTGGCTTCTTCCTCGCGTTCGCTCACCCTCCTACGTGGCTCTAGCTGACCCGGCTCTGTTTAGTCTGCACCTGGTGCTGCCTCCCAGTCCTTCTGTGGATGCACCGTGAGCTGTCCTCTGTTTGCTCAGCCTGGGACAATTCCCTTCAGCTGTCCTGACTCTCCAATTGCTTCTTGCTAGCTCCACTCCACACTGTCCCATTGCTGTGGTGCCGATTACATCCCTCTTGGCACCATTCTGTGTCACCGACCATTTGCTCCTTCTAGCATTGCCTTCTGTTTTGCTAACTCCTTGGCTCCCCGACCTGGACCACTGCCGAGTTTCCCCACTGCAATACTCAGTTTTTGGTCTGGGCTCACACCTGTGTCTTGCTTTTCCTTTGTCTTTGGTGCGTGCATTATTCTTGCTGGCTTCAGCTGCTGGCATTGGCTCACCATTTTCTTAAGCTTCCTGCTGACATTCTCTCAATTTATTTTTATTCAGCTTGGTGGCACCCCCCCAAGTTCCTGGCCACCTTCTCCTCTCTGGAAGCTCATTTTTCTCATGTATTCTCTGCTGCATTTGAGTTTGTTTGGCATTCCCAGTACATGCAGGAGGCACTCTCTGAGCTTGTGTATCCCATATCTGTGGAATTTTCTCTTTGGGCTCTGTTCCATACTCTTCTTTGGTGCCCCGGCATCATGCCTGCAGGATCGCACTTCATCCTGTTGCCATGTTCGGCTTTCCTGGCTGCTCCCTGCCCTGGCTGGGACTGTTACCTCCACTGCCTGCATTCTTTTGTGGGTCATTCTTGCCCCTGGCTTCTCCCCTGCCCTGGTATGGCAGTCTTGGCTAGCTTGCTGCCCGTGTTTTCTTGTTTGGGTGTTGCTGCCCTACCACTACTCCTTCATTACTAGCCTTTTGCATAAACCCCTCACTTCATTCATTGTCATTCTTTGGTCCTTGCCAGTCTTCAAGCATTCAGGCCTTCATGGCTTCTCTCTATTATTGTACATTGTTCATTTCATACCTCACCTTAACTGTACCAGCCTCCATGGCTTCACTCCATCATCATACATTATCTACTTCATATTTTGCCTTCCCATACCGGCCTTCTAGGTCTCATTTTATATTCGTACATCGTCCATTCCATGCCTCACCTTAAACCATTCAGGCCTTCAAGGCTTCTCTCCATCATCGTACATCATCCATTTCATAATTCACCTTAACTGTTCCAGCCTTCAAGGCTTCTCTCTATCATAATACATCCCATGAAGTCTGCATCTAGAGCATGCAAAGCTCAGAGTGGGGTCCTATTGTCTGGCCCATAGAGCATAGAGAGAGAATGTTTTCTCCCAGGTGGACCTTCAGTCGTCCCTTTGTTTTGGCAACATCTCTGGATGTAGAATTTCCAACATCTGCTGTGAGGGGTGGGGCTCTTATCATCAGGGTCCCTTTGGCTTGGAGTAGGTTTGAAGGCCCTCTCTGTGCTGTTCTCCATCTGACTGCCTGTGGTTCATCTGGTCTATTTCCACGCTCATGTAGGCTGGCTGGGTGCCTCGGCAGTCTTTTCTCTCCTCCTTTGCTTTGGGCATCTAGTTGAAGAGACGTCACTCACAACCCTCCACTGCATTTCCATTACAAGGACAGAGTGAGAGCTTCATCTAAATTGTAATATTTTCCTCTTCCCCAGTATCGACTCTGGTTGCAGGAGCTGAGCTGTCACTAGCTAAAACGTCCTTAGCCTGGATGGAAGGCAACCTAGGCCTTGGATCCCCAGAGGTTTCCTCCTCAAAGGGGGATTTTCCTCTCCTCCATGCAGATGGTCATAATATTAGACAGGGTTAATGCTTTCATAGGTTCCTTAGTTAGGTTCCACTACTGGATGGAGTTGGATGGTGGCCCTGGGTGTTCCCTCTCTCCTTAGGAAGTCCACCCCTCTGCATCTTGACAGCTTTCATTTCATTCATCATCCTCATCATATCTCATTCATCTCCTGTCCTTCCCATCTACGTCTATCACCTTGCTTTCCAGTCTTGATATATTCTGATTTCTCACCTCTTCAATGCACAACACCCTTTTGGGTATTTTTTGGGGCTTCTTCCTAAGCTACCTTTAGCCAAGGGAATTATTCCCATGGCACCTATAAGGGGGGAACCCTCCTCTAGGCTTTCTTATATTGTACCCCTACAGAGTGGTATATCCCATGGACAGAGAAGCAAACAGCCACATGTAGCAAAGTCACACAAGCATGCATCCCATCCAGTTGCATAAGCACATTGAATGGGAAGGCTTTGCCTGTGGTTCAGTGGGCAGAGCAATAACGTCACTCTCCCATCATGCCTTAAAAGGCCACTCCTCCTGGACTGCTTCAGGATTAATTTCATCATTGCCCCACCATCCTCCCCTCCTCCTCCAGTGGCACATCTCTCTTTTCTGTGAGCTTCTTCCTAAGCTACCTTTAGCAAAGAGAATTATTCCCACAGCACCTACAGGGGGAGAACCCTACTCTAGGGTTCCTTGCATCATACCCCTACAGGGTGATATATCCCATAGATAGAGAGGCAAACAGCCACAATGTATTGAAGCCACACAAGCATACATCTCATCCAGTTGCATAAGCAGATTGAATATATGCTTTCCTATTCTGTTGAATACATTTTTGTTTTAATTCTTCAATGTTATTTGCTAGCATGTCTCAGTCTCACTGTTTCCAAACATTGCCACTCCTCATTTTGCCATCATATCTTTACAAATATGGGAGAATGCCTTAGGGATATCCCTGGCAGGAGGACTTAGTGGAGGAATACTGGGCAAAACTAAAAGGGCCATAGTGAAGGCAATGAACCCTCTGTGTCAGGCAAGTAAGCAAAGCAAAGGAAAAGGGACCACTGTGGTTCTCAAATGAGGTGGCTGGAATGGTAAGGGCAGAAAGGTTAGCATTCAGAGGTATAAGTAGACACAGAGGGAGGAGGAGGATGTGATGGTGTATCAGAAGAAACAGAAGGAGTCAGGAAAAGCAGTCAGGAGCAAAAGGAGGAGAAAATAGCTCAGGCAGTAAAGAAAGGGGACAAGACATTTTTTAGGTATGTAAGTGAAAGGGGAAAGACCAGGGGAGTAATTGTAAGACCAAGGAAGGAAGGTAGGGGTGTGGAAGGGGACCAGGAAAAAGCAGATGACCTGAACACATCCTTTTGTTCAGTGTTCACATAGGAAGGGGAAGATGTGGGAGCACAGATAAGGGGAAGGAGCATCAAAGGAAGGGAGGTGGACATTAGTCCATTTATAGAAGAAAGAGTCCTGAAGAAACTCTCAAATCTGAAGGTGGACAAGGTAATGGGTCAGATGGGATACATCCAAGGATACTGAAGGTGCCTCAGAGGTGCTGGCTGCACCTCTGACAGACTCATTCAACCACTCAGTGGAAACAGGAGTGGCTCTGGAGGACTGGAGGAGGGCAGATATAGTCCCACTTCATAAAAGTGGTATCAGAAGAAGTCAGCCTGACTTCAGTGGCAGGAACTTAAGGGATTAATGGAATCATTTCTGAAGGAAAGATTTGTGGAATATCTTGAATCCAGTAGCTTACAGGATCCAAGGCAGCATGGATTCACTTGGGAGGTCATGTCAAACAAATCTGATATATTTCTTTGACTGGGTGACCGAGAATTTGATCAGGGTTGAGTGGTGGATGTATCCTACCTAGATTTCAGTAAAACCTTCAACACCATTCCACATAAGAGACTCATAAATAAGCTGGGCAGCCTGTAAGTAGGTCCAGTTGCTGAGAAGGGCACAACCATTTCTGATCAGCGGGGAGTTGCAAATTAGAATTTGGGGCATACTAGGAAAATATGATTCCCTCCATTATGTGTAGCATTTTGCACTGGCAATACAGACTTGCTCCAGAGACCTAAGGGTAAATGCAGGATGGTTTCACAAGATTTATGGCAAAGGAGGAGGACGTTGGTGTCAAAGTACTTCATCAATGAGACATCCAAGGTTAAAGGTGACTATAGCAGCAGGAAAAAAAACTCAGGCCAAACTAAAGTAAATAATGATGTCTTTGGTGGAGGTAGCCAAGACAAAACAGTATGCAGTATATTGCTATACTGTAGGTTACATCCCACCCTCTTAAATTGGATTTGAAAGTGTTGATATAAGACACCATGGCTTAATTTAGGTAGTAGGGTGCCTTGTGCTATTGCCATGTGAGTTTTGTGGTCAGATTTTTGTTTAATTGTATTTGCAAGGCCCAGCCTAGAATTTCTAGACTTATAGACTACATTTATGCAAAGTGAGAAATTAAGGTATTATCAAACATAACATCCATATATTTAAAAGTGTTGAACATCTTAAGCAATGAGTCATCAAGACACATTATTTGTAGTCTATTACATCCACCCTTGTAGATCCAGAGAAAATGGCCAGAGTTTTGTTTACATTTAAAACCAACTGGTTTTATAAAAGCCAGTTTTGAAGTGAGGTAAAATCCAGATTAATATGTCTACTGAGGGCATCAGCATGATTTGAACTATAAAGGAGGGAAAGATCATCTGCATGCAGAAGGGGGATTAAAGAGGTTATGCTTGGGTTATGCCCCCTATTGTCCCACATACACCTCACACTGTATTCATGGTCTATTGTACTGTGATACTGCTATTTTGCACTTATATATAGATATGAGTGCTAGGAATGTGCTTTGCTGCTAAGATATGCTAATATTGTCATGCATGATTTATTATACCTCACTATAATACATTTATCTAGATTATGTTTGTATTTTACATATATTCCATATATAATCTATCTAATCACTGATAAGATGACTCAGAGGGATCATCAGTGATTACTGTATACTTATATTCTCATATAATTATATGTAATGTATTTTACACTCAGATATGCCATGTAATAGGCCTGTCAGCAGTTATCTTTGTCTAAGCAAGCTGACAGAGAGACAGCTTTTGTTATGTCTCTATGTTTTATATTGTACATAAGTAAGAAATGTGCATGTAGTTTGAACTGTCAGCATTTCTTTTGTCTAAGCTATAATGCTAATGGAAGCATATTCTGTCTCATATGATACTCATTAGTAATTCTGTCTCCTAAGTCATTCTCCAATGGAGAATGACTTAGGACCAATACATATTATTTCTTATATCTGTAACTATGTTGTAATCTCTGTTGCTATGCTGTTATCTGTAGTATTTAGCTGTCTGCAACCCATTGTAGTGCACTCGAGACACTACTGTAACTTCTCTAGAAAGGCAGAGAGCTGGAGTGAGGGGAGAGATAGAACAAGATCTTAGAGAACCTAAGATCTACAATTCTGGAGATTGTGTACATTCTTCAGGAGTGGTGAGAAACCCATCTCCCTTGTGATTTTCTTTGTCACATGCTTGGCGTAAGTAGCATAATAAACTTTATTAGTACTCCTTGCTTGTTTATGAATGTTTCTTGGCAGACTCTGAGACACAAGAATCTGTATTATTATTATTTTTATTGTTTACCCTACACACCAAGAGTGTTTAGACAACATAATGGTGACTGCGAAATGGAGTCTGGATGTTTTTGGGAATGTTATCAGACTTGACAGTATAATTAGGTGTAGGGAGGAAGAGGTCAGAGTTAAAAAATGGATAGGATCCCAATGTCTATTACTGTGGCACAAAGGGACAGCTTACTAGAGGTCATGATGAGAGATAGGTCTAGTGGAGGAGGGAAGGGAAGGTATGTATAAATTGATAATGAAGGAGAAGAAATGTGACACACAATATCTGTGGTCTGGCAGCAGTGGTATATGGCTGCAACTAAAACTGCATGAACACAAATCAATAATACATTAAGAGCTAAGTAGAAATAATATTGTACACTTTAAACTGAAATAAGCATGTCAGTGTTTAAATAATTTGTTATGAGGTGTACAACTGAGGATAAACTGATAACCTACATGGTTACCTGGAGAAAGAGTAGAGCAGAGGCAAATGAGCAGCAATATACTTTGCTCTAGGGCATGGATGTAGAGTTTAGGTTTTCTTGGGGTGAGGGGGTGGGGCTCAGGCTCAAAACTATAGGCCTAAACAGTTACCCTATTTTAGATGGTGTGCCATTGCCACAGTGAAACAACTACAGCGACAGCACTGTCAGCACTTCAATCCAGTCGATAGTCATTCTGTCAACTGGGAATTTGCAGTGCTGGCCATCTTGAAGCCCCAGGGATTTTGCCCTTTTGCCCCCATACACCTCTGACCCAGAGGTGATAATATTAACATTAGAGGGTGTTGGGACCAAAGCCAAGATTGTTGTCGTGATCGTGGTCCGTCGGCACAATTGTTGGGCGATGTGGTCACCATTGGCAATTTGTTGTCACTGTAAAGTCAGTCAATGTCTTTGATGTCGATCCGACTTGGTGGAACCAGCTAGTTAGGTTTCAGACAGAGAACCCATTGTATTATTTTTTTCCCAAGAGTATGAGTATACAACAATATAACTCAAACACAAAGGAATAATTGTATTCCTGGTGGAACAGAGAAAATTACTGAAGACATTTATTATAACTTGTTCACTAAAGCAAATGTATGCATTCTTACTGAAATTTTTTTAGTAAAATTATCAGTCAGACTCTTCATGTCCAGCTTTCTGGCATATTGGCATAGCTTGAAAGGATGGTAACAGCGTTCAGCCTTTCTTGGGTCATAGTGGAATGGAAGTAGGACTTCAGCCTATGAAGGCTCGAAAAGACCTCTCCACAGAACAAGTAGACATAGGCACAGTCAGAACAAGCTTCACTAATCTCATGACCTCTGGAATTAACCGACACAGTCCCTCATTTTTCTCTGCCTTCAAGAACTCCAGAACATCTTGAAAATCACTCAGAGTAGTATCAGAAACTTTGGCCACATCTAATAGCATATCTCTGTGCAGACAGAACACCAGGAGGAAGGAGCTACTGGTATAACTAAACCTTCTCTACTGGGGCTAAGAACTAGAAATCTTGTACTGGGACCTTCAATTTAGGGTAAAAAAAAAGAGTTAGTGTGTTTGTCAGAGGTAGTTGAAGTAAATTGTTATCTGTTATCTGTGTACTTATCTAGGTGCTTGTCACAGGTGTCAGAAAGGAATTACCTGTGAAATTAACTAAGTGTAGAAAGATTTGCAAAGTAGGGGAGTGGCTTAGCTAGAAGGAACCAGGTTAAAACCAGATTTAAGCACTGCCCTGGATAGCTTCTGCCAGAGAACAGACAGAACACCAGGAGGAAGGTATAACTAAAACTTCTCTACTGGGACTATATTGCCCTCCTTCCCTCCCATCCACCCCCACCCTAAACCAGTTCTACTTTTATAGGCACAGGATTTAACTGACAACAGGACCTTCCTGTTTAGGAGCAGGAAGTGAGTGATCACAGAGCCACCAAAGACTCACTATCCTAGAAGGGCAAGAGTAGCTCTCCGTCCCCCAGCTGCTGGAGGTCTGGTTCTGAGCAAGTAAGGAGACTACTGAGAAATATAGGAACTTCTCATCTTAGAACAGGAAGATCAGGAACTAAAAGGGCACAGAGGCAGTAAGTAAGTAGGGAAAACAAAAAAGAAAATAAACAAACAGAGGAAAGAGTAAGTATTCCAAACAACAGTTAGTGGGCCAGAAAAAAAGACATGATGGGAGTGGTGCAGTGCAGTGGCTGTGGAGCAGCAGTCTTCCGGGAGACGTTCTGGAAGATGCAGTGTTGTCCCATCTGCAGGCACCTCTCTGGGCTGAGGGAGGAGGTTGCTCATCTCCAGGCTAAGTTGGCCAGGATTTGTGGGACCTTCTCTCCCACCCAGGGATGACCAGGGTCACTGCCGTTGCCTCAGAGGTTGCCAAGAAGGAGGAGCAGTTGGACCATAGTGGACTCAGGGAGGGTGAGGGTGGCGGAACAGAGGCGCATCCCTCCAGTTGTACCTCTCCACAATTTCTATGTGATTCTGGAAAAGTGTGGTTCCTCTGTGGAGGCACCCACAGAGGAGACCAAGGAGGATGCTGGGAACCTCCACATAGGAGACCCACAGGAGGGTGGCATGGGACCCCACAGGGGAAGGAAAGAACTCCTGGTGGGAGACTCCATTGTTAGGAATGTAGATCTGGGGGAGGAAGGGAGAGGGAGGTAAGGCACCTGCCTGGTGCCATGCCTGAGGGACAGGGAGCAACCTCAGGATCACAGGAGCAGCTGTACAGGGAGGGAGCTGGATGTCATTGTCCACCTAGGGACAAATGACCTGGCTAAGAAAGGATCGAGCAGTTCAAGAAGCATTTGTGGAGATGGGAGGGTCTTAGACAAAGTACACACGGTAACCTTCTCGGAGGTACTGCCTGTCTATGGCACGGATGAGGCTAGGGTGCTCCACATCATGGGATTCAATCAGTGGTTGAAAAACTGGTGCAGAGCTCAGGGATTTGGCTTCAGTATTGGGGACTGAGGGTCCACCTGGATGGATGTGGGCCTATACTGGTGTGATGGTCTGCATCTGTCCAGGAGGGGAACCAAGGTCCTAGGTGATAGGTTTAAATACTTCATTGGTAAGCATTTAAACTAGCCAAGGGGAGGCACTGAAAGGAGAAGGGAAATCCTAGCCCCCAAAAATCAGGGTGCTAAGTGAGGTAGACAGCAACATACAGATGTCAATAGGGAGAAGCACAGGGTAAATGGAGTAAGTGACAAACACAATAAGGACAGGGATGGGCAAAAGGGCAAGGCCATCAAGAAATGGAGGGTAACGAGTACCAATGCCCATAGTCTGGGAAACAAGCTCCCTGAACTGGTGGCCTTGATGGAAGAGGGATGCCTGGATATTGTAGCAGTCACAGAAACATGGTACACAGAGAACCATGACTGGGATGATAACATACCAGGGTACACAACATACAGGAGAGACAGGGAGGGCAGAAGGGGGGTAGCTCTCTATGTAAGGGAAGGGATAAAAGCAACTGAACAAAAGAGTAAACAGGGAAGTGAGGAGAGGAGGCACTGTGGGTCACCTTATAGACTGGAAATGGCACCACAATCTATACAGGGGTTGTATACAGACCCCCATGTTGGGGGGAGGGAATGGACAAGGATATGATAGAAGGCATACTTAGGATGGCAGAGAAAGGGGAGATACTGTTGATGGGGAACCTTAATATGCCAGATGTTAACTGGAGCACCTTTGCTGCAGCCACATCCAAAAGCAGGGCCATTCTTGATGCCCTTCAGGTGGCATGCCTCAGGCAGATAGTTTTGGAACCTACTCATGAGGGAGCAATCTTAGACCTCATACTCTCAAATGGGGACAGTGAGAGGATCTCAGATCTAGAAGTGGGTAGCCATTTGGGAACAAGTGACCACCAAACAGTGTGGTTCACGATAAACTCAGCTATAGAGTCAAGCCATACAAAAGTGAGGGTTCTGGACTTCAGGAGGGCTGACTTTGGCAAGATGGGAGAGTGCCTTAGAAAAGCACTAGCAAACAGGCTAGAAGGAGGGGTGGAGCAACAATGGGAAATATCAAAACTGCCATCACAGAGGCAACAAGCCTTTGTGTGAAGCAAATAAACAAATCAAAATGAAAGAAAAAGCCACTATGGTTCTCAAAAGAAGTGGCGGTGAAGGTTAGGGAGAAAAAGATAGCATTTAGGAAGTATAATAAAACACAGAAGGAACAGGACAGAGAACTGTACCAGTTAAGGCAGAAGGAAGCAGGGAGAGTAGTCAGAATAGCAAAGGCACAAACTGAGGAAAAGATAGCCAACTCGGTTAAGAAGGGGTCTAAAACCTTTTATAGATATATCAGGAGCTGAGAAAGACAAAAGGAGGGATAGTGAGGCTGAATAGAACGGATGGTGGTGGGCAGAGGTGACAGTGAAAAGCAGGGATACTGAGCAATAACTTCTGTTCAGTATTCACAATGAGGAAATGGGGAGGTGCCTAATCCAATTAACAGAAGCACTCTGGAGAGGGGGGGTCAGTCCCAGTCCTTTCACAGAAGAAGGGGTTCTGAAAGAACTCCTAAAACTGAAGGTGGACAAAGCAATGGGGCCAGATGGAATTCACCCCAGAATTCTAAAAGAATTAAGCAGAGAACTAGTGACACCACTGACTACCCTTCATAACAAATCATGGGAGGATGGTGTGGTACCTGAGGACTGGAAGAAGGCTGATGTGATTCCCCTTCACAAAAGTGGGAGCAAGACAGAGGCAGGAAACTACAGACCTGTCAGTTTGACCTCTGTGGTAGGGAAAGTGATGGAATCACTTCTGAAGGAAAGAATTGTTGAGTACCTAGAGGTCAGTGGGGCACAGGACCCAAGACAGCATGGGTTCCAGAGGGAAGGTCATGTCAGACAAATCTAATAGATTTCTTTGACTGGGTGACCAAAGTAGTAGACCAGGGAGGGGCTGTGGACAAGGCCTACCTAGACTTTAGCAAGGCATTTGACACAGTCCCACACAAAAGATTAATAGTCAAATTAACCAGCCTTGGAGTGGGTCCCAGGGTGGTAGCCTGGGTAAAACATTGGCTGAACAACAGGACACAGAAGGTAATTGTAAATGGAGCCCACTCTGAAGAAAGAAGGGTTCCTAGTGGGGTACTGCAGGGTTCAATACTGGGTCCAGTCCTTTTTAATGTCTTTATAAGTGACATTGCAGAGGGACTGGAAGGAAAAGTATGCCTCTTCGCAGATGACACAAAGATCTGCAACAGGGTTGATACACAAGGAGGCATGGAAAGGATGAGAAGGGACTTGGCAAGGTTGGAGGAATGGTCAGAAGTATGGCAGCTTGGATTCAATGCAAAGAAGTGCAAAGTAATGTACCTGGGAAACAAAAACCCAGGGGAAGTTTACACAATGGTGGGGGGAGGTAGCAACAACAATAACAATGGAAAGGGACCTGGGGGTAATCATATCAGATGACCTTAAGGTTGGCAAGCATTGTGAGAAGGCAGTAGGGAGGGCTTAGGGGATACTGGGATGTATAGGGAGGCAGCACCAGCAGAAAACTGGAAGTTGTTATCCCTCTGTACACACAGTGGGTGAGACCCCATCTGGAGTACTGCATCCAGTTCTGGAGACCCCATCTCCGCAAGGACATAGACAGGATGGAGGCAGTTCAAAGAAGAGCAACTAAAATGGTGCAGGGTCTGCAAGAGAAGGCATACGAGGAGAGGCTAAAGGAGCTTAATATGTATACCCTTGAGGAAAGGGGGGGGGGCATGATAGAAACGTTTAAGTACCTCAGTGGAATCAACAAAGTCCAAGAGGGTAGCATCTTTCAGAAAAAGAGATGTTCAAGAACAAGGGGACACAATTTGAAGATAGAGGGGGGATGGCTCAGGGGCAATGTAAGGAAGTATTTTTTCACAGACGCATGGAACAGTCTTCCTGAGGAGGTTGTGGGGTCTAAAACTGTGGGAGAATTCAAGAATGCATGGGACAGACATAAGGCAATTTTTGTGGGGGGTAGGAAGAAATAGGCTGTTGGTTAAATAGGATCTGCAGCTTATCCTCTAGTTAGGGAAATGGGCAGACTAGGTGGGCCAAGCGGTCCTTATCTGCTGTCAAAGTCTATGTTTCTATGTTTCAGCTGGAGCCTTGAATAATCTTTAAAATCGTCCTGGTAGAAATCCTTCACATGAGTCACATCTTCCTTTCCAACCATAAAATCTTCCAACTTGGTTAAATGAGAGGTGGTCTTCTTTGATTCAAAGCGGTCTGTGAGGCTGACTAATACTCCATCAATGGCTTCAAAGTACTGCCGCTGATAATGGTCATCTGGTCTGGCAGGGAAATGATGTTCAGCCTCTCCTTCTTGAAACCTGGTGAGACTTTTTCATTTTCTGGGTAGATTAGGCTCTTTAAGCCCTAGACCCTGGGCTGCATGTGTGATTCATTGTGCCCTGCAAGCAGTATCTCCCTAACATTCCTAATTACATCTTCACTGAGCCAAAAATTCAATAGGGTTCCCTAAAGGGCAGAGCTGGCATCTTGAACAATGGTAAAAATAATTGGAAGCAACTCCAATTTGAATTGGATTTTGAATTTTGAATTTGAAGAAGATGTCAAATTTTTTTACAGACTCAAAAAAAAAACCATAAGTTTCTGCAGCACATGCCTTGTACTCAGGATTGTTATCCAAATCTTCCAGCCATTCAAGCAGCGAAGCATAATTGTTTGTCATGGCCTAGGAGACAGGCATATTTAAATTGCGGGCAGATCAGCTCTTAAATTTCTGTTAAACTTGACTTGAATGTTTCAACTACTGTCTCTCAGTCTCAGCTTCTGACTATCCACACATATGCACACCAGATCAGGCAAGCAATACATTTTATGTGGCACACTGAGCTCAGACAGCGCGACTTCAATGTTCAAGAGGGATAGGAGGGAGCGGTTCAGTAAGTAAAGGGCAATTACTATTGGTGTCCATTTATGATCTGATGCTTGCCCCATTCTGTCTCTTAGGCTGTCACTTATGTCACTCACTGGAGTTGGATGTGATAGAACTGAAGTCACAATGGACTGCCCTGGCCCTTACCTTGACTCTCTTTTGGGTCAGCTGACCCTCTAATGCAGCACCACATGATCCTTCATGCTCTTCTTCTAATGTTGTAGAAGATGCACATGGTCTTCCCTTGCTGATGCTCCCCTGCCTGCCTGCCTGTCCCCCCACTTCATCATTGATATTTACATAGGGGAAAAAAATCAGCAGGTCTTCCCCATGTGAACCAGTGAATGCACAGCCAGCCATTAAAAACATAAATATAAAAAAAGTCAGACAGTGTGTGGTAAGGGCTGCATTCGAATGCCTGGGAGGGCTCAGCTTTCCCAGGGGGGAGCTTGAGCCTGGAAGCTCCCCTGAACTCTACACCTATGCTGTGTGGGTGAAGGTAACAGGCAAGCTTTCACTCAGAGACCAGTCAACAAGCACCATGATGAACAGGCACTTGAAATAGGGAGAGCTCTAGAGCAATACTGCTGCAGAGAGAGAGAGAGAGAGAGCAGCAGACCACTAGTTGTTTGTGGATTGCTGACAAACAGTGATTGAGGAACCAGGTGAAAGTCACTGTTGTGGAGCCTATGTGGGAATGGAACAGTTTAAAAAGGGGATACCGGCCAAGGGTGGGAAGGCAGGAGTGGGTGGGTGGGTTAGTACTCTGCAGCACTGTGTTAGCGGCGCTGCACGCATGCCAACTCCAGCTATTCACTGCCACTCAGTACCTGGGGAAGCTACTGCTCTGGTGTCCAATCTCAGCAGTATGGGGAGGGCTGCAGGTTCAGGAGTCCTCATGACCCAGTGTCCACAGGGGAGCTGGGGAAGCTGCTGTTCTGGCATCCGATCTCAGCAGTGTAGGGAGGGCATAGAGGGTAATGAAAGCAGAGGAAAGGTTGGATCAGATGCCCGTGGGATGAGGACAGGAGCATACAGAAGAGAGATGAGTCCTCAGCAGGTGCTTAAGGGCAAGACAAGAGGGAGTGAGCCTAAGGAAGGAGGGGAGTGAGTTCTAGAGAGAAGACAGCCATACTGAGAACACAGACTGACCAACTGAGGTAGAGCAATGAGGGATGTTAAAGGAACAAGTGTTACAAAAAGTGGAAGGAGTAAGAAGAGGGCACAGAGGGGGAAAGAAGGTCAGACAGGTAGAAGGGAAGGGATGCAAACCAGTATTTAGAAAGAAAAGAAGAGCAGCAGAATAGGTACCAGAATGATAGGGAGGGAAGGGCGAAGAGTTGATACAGGGAACAGTGGTGAGTGAGAGAGGGAGAGCTAGAAACAAACTGACAGAAGGAGCAAAAAATAGGATCCAGTCTGACTAGGGTAGATTTAGAGGTGCCACCACAGATCCCATCTGCATAGTCAAAGAGAGGGAGAATCATTTAAGTAACAATCTTATACTGAGCTGGAATGGAAGGCAGCATTTGTTCTTGTAAAAGGCACCTAGTTTGGGGTGTAATTTCTTGAGGATTGCATCAATGCAGACTGAAAAGTCAAGATGACTATTAAGCCACACCTCAAGATACTTGAAACAGGGGACTGACTCAAGGGGAATGCCATCAAAGTTAGAGAAGACAGGGGTCTGGCCAAGTTTACTAAGCCAATGGTGTGAACCAAACTGCATGGAGACAGATTTTTGGATGTTCAACGAGAGCTGGTTTATGCAGAACCAGCATTGGACATTATCGAAGTCATACCATGGTGACTGTTCCAACTGGGGGATGGAGGTTCTGGAGGCATAAAGGTCTGTGTCATCAGCATACATATGTATATTAGCTAAGAGACACAGGCTGAGGGACAGAGAAGAAGATATGGCCCAGAACTGACCCGTGGGGCACTCCAGAGGTTATGGGAAGGGGAACTGCTATGGATTCCCCCAACCTAGACAGACTGGCTATGACCAGAGGGGTGGGAACAGAACCAGTCCACAGCTGATGCTGAGAGCCCTGCATACCCCCAATTTATCAAGGAGAAGAGGACAAGCAACAGAATTAAATGCCTTAGCCAGGTCAATAAAGATGGTGAAGAAAAGGAGCTCAGCACACACCACATTTCTGCCAATTTAAAAGATGTGAGACAAAAGATTAAGGGAAAAATATATTTTATGCACTTCTGTCTTGTGCATCAGATAAAAGGTGCCACAGCAGAAGCCCCCCCTCAATATACCCAATGTTCTATCACACCAAAAAGTGCTTTATCACTCTTGATAAAGAACATTTAGGTGCAAAATGGCATAAGGTCATGTGTGCTTTTTATGTTATATCTACCAATGGTAAGATTATGGTTATTGTTACCTATAATTTCCCAGTCTGAATGTTTCTTTGTTGCTTAGGATTAGGTTCTGTTGCTTCATCCATATGGACTCCTTAAAGGAAAACACTCCCAAACAACAGAACCCAATAGATAAACCTCCGATTAGGGGTTTCAGTTAGAAAAATAATTTTTTTTATTTTCTTTTCCCATCTTTATTTCCGCTTGTTAAAAAACCCTGTATGTAAACAATGTCCATGCTGTACCATGCCATTTCGAGTGTGAGTGCAGCTCGGCATGGCTCACTTGCACTGAGTGCATATGAATGATCCATGCTACGCTCACACTCGAAATGGCACTCTGCACTGTGGACATTGTTTACATACAGGAGTTTTTTTATAAGGTGAAATAAAGATGGGAAAAGGAAATTGAGAAAGTATGTTTTCAACTGAAGCTCTTTTTCTTTTCCTTTTTTTTGTTATCTGTTTTTTCCCCGTGGCTCCCCAGTCGGCTGGACATCCCAACCGACCTCCCAGCATGTGCCCCCAAAGTCAGACTGACTTCCTCAATTCCCCCATGACTTTCCCCCTATGGTGGGGTGGTGAGGAGCCTCTCCCTATAAGCTCAACTCACCTGTAAGTATCCAGATGAGGAAGCGCTATTTGGGGTCGGGCCACGGAGGTCGGAAGCTCATGCTGCTTGACCAGGAGCCAATTTTCCACTTTTCACTCCCTGGAGATGTGGCGTGCAATGATACCAATGGAGGGAGTGCGCACGTGTCCACATGTGCTACTCCAGATGTCTGCCCCATCTCTGCCTCTGTTCTGCAGCATCACCGTGCTACCCCCCAGTCTCTGCTAGAGACCAGTCAGGAGCTGACCACTGATGACCCACCTCCCTAGAGAAGGAGAGCAGTCCCTCAGATGCTCAAACCTTCTCCTCCCCTGCCAACCCCCAGTGGCTCATGCTCATTCCTGAATACAGGTCGCCGGCATAGCGCGAAGTAAGGCATCCAGCACCTGAGCCCTCAGTGCCACTGGTCTGGCTTTTAACTGAAACTCTTAATCGAGGGCTAATCTGTTAGGTGAGGGGGGTTCTTTTGTTTGGGAGTGTTTTCTTTTAAAATGTTTTCTATACTTATGAAGCATAGTTCCAAGATTTTAATGTGCTTACGGAACTTGGTATGATGTATGCTTGCATAACTTAAATACATTGTGAATGTTCACCTCTCTATCCATGGGATAACACCCTATAGGGGCATTTATGGCAAGGAACCCACAGGTCCCACTCATACAGGTGCCACGGGAATGATACCCTTGGCTAAAGGTAGCTTAGGAAGAAGCCCACTGGAAAGAGAGACGTGTCACTGGAGGCAGAGGAGAGGATGGTGGGGGCAACAAAGAAATAAATCCTGGAACTACCCAGGAGGAGCGGCCTTTAAAGGCCTGATAGAGGAGTGGTTAGTTGTTCCGGCCATTGAACTACAGGCGTACCCTGTGCAATTCAATGTGCTTATGCAAACTGGTATGATGCATACTAGTGTAACTTAGATACATTGTGGCTGTTCACCTCTCTATCCATAGGATATACCACTCCATAGGAGTATGACAGTGAGGAACCCCAGAGGATGGTTCAACCCCTATAGTTGTCATGGGAATGATTCCCTTGGCTAAAGGTAGCTTAGGAAGAAGCCCAAAAAGAATATTCAAAAGGGTGTCAAGCATCAAAGGATGCAAGAAGTCAGAAGATATTGAGGACAGGAATGGAGGCTGAAAGATGGAAATGGGAAGACAGGCAAGGAATGAGAGATGACGAGGACAATGAGTGAAATGAAAGCAGACATGATGCAGAAAGGGCAAAACTTCCTAAGGAGAGAGGGAACAGCTGGGGCCATCATCCGACTCCATCCAACAGCAGAACCTAACTACAGAACCTGTGAAAGCACTAACCCTATCTGAATATTATGACCATCAGCAGGGAGGAGAGGGAAAAACCCTCTTTGAGGAAGAAACCTCTGGGGATCCAAGGCCTAGGTTGCCT
Source organism: Neoceratodus forsteri (assembly GCA_016271365.2). Lineage (NCBI taxonomy): Eukaryota > Metazoa > Chordata > Ceratodontiformes > Ceratodontidae > Neoceratodus > Neoceratodus forsteri. Next base: position 757,648,023 of record CM057454.1, read on the forward strand.
TCCTTCCTTCCAGGCTGAAGGACATTTTGGTTAGTGATGGCTCAGCTACTGCTATTTGGAGTAGATATTGAGGGAAAAGGAAAATATTCCAATTTAGATGAAGCTCTTGTGCTGTCCTTCTAACAGGAATGCCGTTGAGGGTTGTGAGCTATGTCTCTGCAACTAAATGCCTAAAAGCAAAGGAGGAGAGTAAAGACCACTGAGGCACTCAGCCCACCTACATGAATCTACAAAACAGATCAGGTGAACCAGAGGTGGTCTGATGGAGAATAGTGTAGAGGGTGCCTCCAAACCCGCTCGGGCAGTCAAATGGGTCCTGATGAAGATAGACTCACCCCTCACAGCTTGAAGTCATAATTTTTGCATCCAGAGGTGTTGCCGAGATGAGAGACAACTGAAGGCCACCCAGAGTGAAAACATTCTCACTATGGGCCAGGGAGAAGGACCCCGCTCCTAGCTTCACATGCTCTAGATGTGGACTTCGTGAGTGCAGAGCGAGATCATCATCTACAGGCTAGCCCCCAGCCATGGAGTAATGGACATGAAAGGCACATTTCCAAGTGGAGAGCAGATCAAGTTGAGGTAGCATGAGACCTGTCTGAGGGGTATGCTTGAGTAGTCGATGTGAATGAGGAGACCTACAGAGAGGTCAGACTGAGCAAAGGATACCCTGATGTGGGTTTGGAGGAGGCTGGATGTGGTTAGTAACCACAGGAGTGCATGCCAACTGGGTCCATTGAAAAGCCAAATTAGGAGTGAGTTGAACCGTATGCAGGTAGAAAAGAGAATGGCCGGGTGAATCTCGAAACCGATGGGGAACGTACGAAGTACCAGGAGTAGTAAGATAGGAGCTATGAATTCAGAGTGGAGGATCGAGATGAATGTATGAAGTCTGCTGACAGAAGGAAGCTTAGAAGGATGGCGCAATTGCCGGATGGGAACAAAGGATGTGAAGGGGGGGAGACAAGGATGGCCGAGCAAAGCCCGCAGCCTACGATGAGGGAGAAGTCGATGCAGAAGGACAGAATGGTTGAGAATGAATGAACAATAAACGATGGTGGATTGAAAGCCTTAATGGCCTCAATGGTTTAAGGTGAAGAATGAAATGGACAATGTGCGATCATGAAATGAAGCCTAAAAGACTGGTACAGTTAAGGTAAAATATGAAATGGACAATGTATGATGATGGAGAGAAGCCTTGAAAGCTGGAACGGTTAAGGTGAGGTATGAAATGGACGATGTACGATGATGGAGAAAAGTCTTGAAGGCCTGAACAGTTTAAGGTGAGGAATGAAATGGATGATGTACAATTATGAAATGAAGCCTAGAAGGCCAGTATGGTTAAGGTGAAATATGAAGTGGACAATGTACAATGATGGAGAGAAGCCTTGATGGCCAGAATGCTTAAGGTGAGGTATGAAATGGACGATGTATGATGATGGAGTGAAGCCTTAGAAGCTGGTTCAGTGAAAGTGAGATATGAGAGGCCTTGAAGACGGGTACAGGTAAGGGTAGGTAAGATGTCAAGTAGGGTATGGAAAGAATGAAGTTTGGTAATGATGGAGGTTTGACATGGAGTGGAGGATATGCGAATGGAGGGGACAAGAACATAGGACTAGGGTATGAGGAGGATACGAATAGGTATGGTGATGGCAGAACAGGGAAATACCAGCAGTGAAGATGGTATGTGGAGAGGTGGTGGTAGGAATGGAATGGCAAAAGGGGTGGCAGGCAGACTACGGAGAGTCCAAAAGAAAGAACAATGACAGAGAGCCAGGGGAAGAGAGAAGGTTCAAGAACAAAAGACATGATATGATGGAGGTATGGCGTGGAGGGTTGGTACCGAAGTTATGAAATTAATGATGTATGACGACAGGGTAAAAGCCCTGAAGGCTGGTATGAGTAAGCACTAAGTATGATGGCAGGTAGAGCATAATAAGGATGAGGTTTGATAATGAGTGGAGGTTGACATGAAGTAGAGGGAGATACAAGGCAAGTGGTCTAAAATGTAGGACTAGGGGAAGATAAGAGACAAATAGGTATGATGGTGGTGGGGTAGGGAAAAACCCCCAAAAGAAAAGAAAAAGATGAGACGAGAAAGGAGAGGAGGCGAGGGACCACTGGTGTTGAGTACCAGCAGAGCTGAGCAAGATAAAGTGTGCTATGAAAAATATGCAACAATCAGTGTAAAAGGCACCTGGAGGAGAAACACATTGAGGCAGGAAGCCTGGGCAATTTACCATCAAGGGATTTACCCCAAATAGGGTCCCGACTCACTGCCCCAGGCTGACACGCCAGCACCTGGGAGCCTTACTGAGCAGCATCCCATGACAAGTGAGGCAGGAGCAAGCATGGTGCAGTAGCAGTGTGATGGGATCAATGATAGGGATCCAGATCAGATTGGGTGGGATGGGAGGGCAGGCTGGTGCAGGGTTCAAGGTTGGTGCTGGTACCAGTAATGAAGGCCCAGAGTGAGGTAGAACAGAGCAAGGAAAGAGAAGAAGGCCATATTACGATGGCTGCCACCCCCCTGCACTGCAGAGCATGGCTAGGAAGGAGGAAGGGAGGGAGAAAGGGCCAGACCGTAGCAGTAACAGGCAAGAAATGAGCACCTGGTGGAGACACAGGAAAGTGCTACAGCCTTTGGAGGTGCGAGGGGGCTATGCACCCCCATGAAAGAGCCATGCAACGAGGAACAAGCCCCGAAAAGTGGAAATGCAGTGCACAAGCTTAAAGATGCAGATGAGAGACAGGGTCCGCAGCAGCAGCTAATCCAAATTGCGGGTGAAAAAGCAGCAGTGAAGGGAGCTCGCTCTGGGATTGCAGCAGAAGGTGAAATACCCCCTAGTCAGAGTTGCAAATGGCAATGCAGGCAGGAAGGACCAAGCGAAACGAGGTTGCATCCAGCAGGAGCTGGGAGACACAAAGGCTGCAAACCCGGAAGTGACAGAAGGAACTGAGCGGCAGTGCGAAGGAGCGAATGAGTCAAAAATGCAGGTAAGGAGATAATAGAAGTTGGGGCCGAAAGGGGGTATCCAAGGTGGTGAAGAGGAAACACGGCAGAGGGAAGCAGTGAGGAGAGGTATGGGGAAAAAGCAACAGAGGGAGACAGGAGGAGGGAACGAGCTGTAAGGGGAGGAGAACATCCTGAGAAAGGATGTGCAGCGAAGGAGGCAGAAAAGCGAGCCAGAGGTGGCTGAGGAAAGATGGGCAAGAGCCCCAAACCAGGAGAAATGGAGGGGAGAGAGAGGAGGAGCGGCGCCTCCGGCTGCAACAAAGAAATTAATCCTGGAACTGGCCAGGGGAGCAGCCTTTAAATGCCTGATGGGGAAGTGGTTAGTTGCTCTGCCCATTGAACTACAGGCATAATCTGTGCAAATATGGGCCCACAGATTCAAAGGAGATGCATGGTACATCCCTAGATGGTCGTTGAGGGAATGGCAATATTCAGAAGCCATGCAAACCTAACTGATTTGCAGCTCAGAATATTGCAATGTGGGTATGCAAATGAGGGGTCCCTCATGAATATTCCCTGCATTGCAATATTTAAACCACCACTGGTGAAAACACAGCCAGATGCGCTGGGGCAAAGTTAGGAAACCAAAATCCTGTTCTAACTTTTTGCTGGGCAGGGTGGTGCCCTGAGTACAGTCCGGGTGGTCACAAGACCCCCCAACCCCAATCGCTGAGTGGCAGTACAAGACAACATAACTCTGTTTCCATAGTGTAGTGTCCCCACTCTCCAGCCCCACTCCCTGGTACAATAAAACACCGATGTTCTGATCCCATCCTTTCCACAGTGCAGTGGACCCCCCACCCCAGCCCCAATTTCTGATCAGTGTAACATACACAATATCCCTGTTTCCATAGTGCAGTGGCCCCCCCACCCCAGCTTCAATCCCCAATCGATGTAACATATGCAATATTCCTGATTCCACAGTTCAATGGACCCCAACCCCAGACCTGATCCCCATAGAACTAAGCACCCCCAAGTTGCCCATTTCGATAGTGTAGGCCTCCCCACCTGCCCTGAACACTGTACAAAATACACATTTCAGCAAGTCCCTGTTTCCATAATGTAGTGTCCCCCCACCCCAGTAGGCAGTAACCCCCCTCCTTGCACCCCCCAACCTGACCTGTGCCAGTGACTGGCACAGCCCTCCATACCCTGCCATGGCCAGATACCGACTGATCGGTACCGAAGCTCGTACAGTACATAGTATGCACTCATTGGTTGACAACCACATATTTGTTGATAACCATGATATTGTGTATGTTACATTGACTGGGGATTGGGGCTGGGGTGGGGGAGTCCACTGCACTATGGAAACCGGAATATAAAAAAATTACTCACTGCAGTAATCCTCTTTCTTCCAAGGGGTCCTTTAGCATCAGCAACATTTTTTGCACTTAGCTGGCTAGCTGCAACTGCCCTGGAGGTGTGCCTTTAAGAGATATTTAAATGAGCTTAGGGCCAAGCCAATCAAAAGACAGGAGGGGGTGTGAGCTGAGTGAGAGCAGTTGAAGGCTTCAGAATTGTTTTGAGGAAAACCGAGGGCAAATGCCCTGAAAAAGAATCAACAGGATTCAAAAAACATGCAAATGTCCACAAAAGTGGAAATAGAAACAACAGCAACATGAGCTAAAAACTCATCAATAAGAAACTCCAAATTTGGTAAAAGGTGACATAAAGAGCTCTTCTCTGACAGGTGAACCAGGGAGGAAGGTGGGAGCTTACTGATGCCAAAGGACCCCTTGGAAGAAAGAAGATTGCTGTGGTGAGTAATCTTTTCTTCTTACCCCAGGAGTCCTTTAGCATCACTAACTTTTTTGCAGACTATCAAACAGTACCAAGTGGGAGGTGGGCAGAGAACCTACTTAGGAAAGAGGCTCTGCAGAACCACCCTGCCAAATTTGGCATCAGAGCTGGTCGGCACATCCAAACTGTAGTGTTTCACAAAGGTGTGCACAGATTTCCTGGTAGCTGCTTTGCAGACATCCAGTAGGGGAATGTCCCTTGCTGCTGCAGGTGAGGCTGCAGTGCCCCTGGTGGAGTGGTCCCTGAGTCCCACTGCAGTTTGTTGACCAGATTTCTCATAGCAGAATCTATTGCAAGAAATCAACCAATGAGAAATAGTTCTCTTGGTAGCTGGTCTTCCTTTGCCTACATCCCCGTAGATGAGGAAGAACTGAGTGGAAGAGCCTCTCGACTGTCTAGTATGCTCTAGGTAGTGAAGGATGGCTCTTTTGACATTCAAGCTGTGGAGCTTATGCTCGCCTGGAGTGGATGACTCAGTAAAGAAGACAGCAGAGTAATGGACTGGTTCAAGTGAAACTCTGAAACCACCTTTGGCAGAAATTTCCTATTTGTCTGGAGCTCAACTTTATCGTTGTGAGGGATGATGAAATTTGACTCAGTGTACAGGGCCTGTAGCTCTGAAATCCTCCTGGCAGACATAATGGCTACCAGGAAAATGGTCTTCCAAGTTACAAACTGGTGTGGTCTGTGGACATAGGCTCGAAGGGTGGATTTGTGAGCCCATCTATGCAAAGGTTCTGGCTCTAAGGAGAAACTGGCTCCCTGGTTGGAGGCTGGAGGTGCAAGAGGCCTTTGAAAAACTGTTTAAAAATGTAATGGGAAAAAAATGATTTCTTCTTTCCCACCGAAAGGCAGGCCGAAATTACCGCCAGATGTAACTTGAGTGAAGATGGTTTCAAGCCTGATGCCTGTAGGTGTACCAGGTAATCTAGCAGCTGAGGGTCTGAAGCTGATAGGAGTTCGACCTTGTCACTCTTGCACCAGAGGGAAAAGCTTTTCCATTTGACTGCATAAATCTTCTTAGTGTTCTATTTTTTAGCCATCCTCAGTATCTTAAGGTCCTCTTCAGAGTACTGTGATGATGGAAACTCTAACTTCTCAAGGACCAGGCCTTCAGGTGAAGAAAGTGTATGTCTGGGTACTGCATTCCCATCTGAGGAAGGGTCAGCAGAGAGTGAGTTTGAGGCAGGCGAATGGTTCTGTTGCAAGACATTGAGAGAAGGAGAGGGTACCAGGCTTGCCTGAGCCAGTTCGGAGCCACTAGGATCATTGATGCAGGCTGCTGTCTGAGTTTCAGCAAAACCGTGAATAACAAGGGAAAGGGAGGAAATGCGTATAGGAACTTCCCTGACCAGTCCAGGATCAGGGCATCCAGAGGAAGTGTTCCCAGAACTGGGGGCCTGCAATAGTACTGAGGAAGCTGAAAATTGAGAGGAGAGGCAAACAGATCCACGTCTGGTGTGCCCCACTGCCTGAACACTGTGGCTAGTACTTGCTTGTTCAGTGTCCATTCACTCTTCCCTTGACTGATGCGGCTTAGAGCATCTGCCAGAGTACTGAGTTTGCCTGGGAGGTGAATAGCCAAGAGACTGACTCCCAGGGAGAATGCTAGAGACCAGAGCTTCAGAGCTTCCAAACAGAGTATTCCTGATCTGGTACCACCATGCTTGTTGATGTAGAACATTGCAGTGGTGTTGTCCATTCAAATTTGAACCGCTTGCCCTTCTATGTTGGGAGTGAAAGCTTTGAGAGCTAATAAGACTGCTCCGAGTGCCAAAAGATTTATGTGCAACTGTGATTCTTCAGGAGTCCAGTTGCCACTTACTGAGGCACTGTCCAAATGAGCTCCCCAGCCCAAAAGGGAGGCATCTGTGGTGATCACCTTTGTGGGAAGAGGAGCTTGAAAGGGAACCCCTGCCTGCAAATTTGCAGGGTTCTTCCACCACTGCAAGTTTTGGAGGAACTGCTCCAACACAGGTATCAACTTTGAACATTTGTTGCTTCTCGGAGACCAGCAAGCTCTGAGGTAGGCTTGCAGGAGTCTCATCCTGCACCTGACCCCTGGGACTACTGCAGTAATAGAGGCCATATGTCCCAGAAGTTTGAGGAAATGTCTAGCTGGTCTTGGCTGTCCCCGGGTGAAAGAATCTGCCACTGAAAGGAAACTGTGAATTCTGTGCTGTGGGAGGAAAGCATATCCCTTCTGAGTGTCCAGGTTGGCCCCCTATGAAAGTGAGCAGCTGGGTGGGTTCTGGGTGAGATTTCTTTATATTTACCAGGAAACCCAGAGACTCCAGAGTGTGTTTTGTGAGGGAAAGAGATTCCTTGATATGGCAAGGAGACTTTGCTACTATGAGCCAATCATCCAGATAGGGGTAGAGAGTGACACCCAGTCTCCTGAGATGTGCTGCTACCACTGCGAGACACTTGGTAAAGACTCTTGGGGCTGAGGACAGACCAAAGGGCATTGTGGTTAACTGATAGTGACCCGAAAGAAGTTTGAACCTAAGAAACTTACTGTGAGATCCCCTTATGGGTATGTGGAAGTAGGCGTCCTTTAAGTCTAGGGAGGCTAGCCAATTTCCCTGCTGTAAGGACTGTATGACCAATGACAGAGTGACCATTTTGAATTTGGATTTTTTCAGATGCTTGTTTAAATATCTGAGATCTAAGATAGGTCACCACTCCCCAGTTTTCTTTTGTGTCAGAAAATACCTGGAGTAGAGGCCCTTGCCCTTCTCATGGGTGGGGACCCTCTCCCCTGCTCATAAAGCCAGCAGGTTTTGTACCTCCATTTCCAACAGCAGTATCTGTGTTGGAGACAGAGGTCTTGACACCTGGGTATGCTTGAGGTATGGCAGCTGCTTGAACTGTAATGACTGACCCTTCTCCACTATCTCCAGCACCCACTTGTCTGACGTGATGAGGACCAGTGCTAAGACAGTGGGAGAGTCTGATTCCAACCGGAAGCAGGGAGGCAACCTGGACACTCACATCAGGACTTAGACTGAGAGGCAGATGGCTGGGTAGAGGTGGCTCTTCTTTGGCCCCTTCTGCCCCTGCCTCTGAAAGATTCCCTGTACTGGCTGAAGTCAGATTGGGGATAGGGATTGTAAGGCCTGGGAACAAAACTTCTACCCCTACAGCCCCTGGGATGGGATCTCTGAGGGGTGGCGGGCTTAGGCTTGGATGAGTGGCTCTGCCAGGAGGCCTTGTACTCATCAACTTTTTTTCATGTAGTCAGTGGTTCTGTAATCAAACAACATATTTTGATCACAGGGAAAATCCGTGGCCTTGTTCTGAGTGTGTGTGGTCAGGCTGGTTGTTCTAAGCCAGGTGAAGCGTCTCAGAGAGATGGCATGGGCCATCGCCCTAGAAGCTGCATCACTGTTGTCGTCTGCCATGTGGAATTGGTTCATAGTAGCTTCCAGGGCAGTTTTTGATGTATCCACCAGCTCCTGCACCATAGAATCTGATCTGTTGTGGGTGATAGCCTGGATGGATTTCCAAAGGGCTTTCTGATATTTGGCTGTGAATGCCATGTAAGAAGAAAGTCTGAGAAGCAGGAAGCTGTGGCATACATTTTCTTTGCTATAAAGTCAATTTTCTTGGAATCCTTGTCGGGGGGAGAGGGGACAAGGAGGCTCCAGCTTTCTCACAAGCTGACTGCTGCACTATACTTTCATGGCTAGGGTGTGCAGACAGGAACCCGGTACCATTTTTAGACAATTTATATTTTCTCTCAAGCTGCCTATCAAGCCCTGATACTGAAGTGGGGTGTTGAAGCACCTTCTTGGTATTTTTTCTAAATGCATTATAGATAGGGATTACCAGGGTCTTTGAGGATGAAAGACTCTTCATCTCCCTATAATCTTCATCTTCATCGACATCCTGGTTGGGCATCTGCGTAGGGAGGTCCAGGGTGTCCAGCATATTTTGTATAAATGTAAGCATAGAGGAAGGATCCTCATGGTCAACTGGGGAATCCCCAAGATGAGGGTCTGGGGACTCCTGGGGTTAAGGCCCTCAAAATCCACGTATGGGGCATCATAAAATTGATCATCATCTGCATCACCCTCACAGTCTACAGAAGAGAGAACTATGGAAGAGTGATTGCCAGCCCCAGTAAATCAAGGATCCATCTTTTGAAGGGTCTGAAACAGTTGCCATGTTTTTTCCATATTTTACACTGACAGAAGAACCTGCGCAGTTTGCAAGTGTTTTGTTTTTTCTGTATGCTTTAAGCTGCCTGTTGTCTCACTGTTGGCTTTCCCAGGAGCAACGGGAGCATATTTGTCTTGACAGAGTTTCTTTTTAGCCACTTCATCAGAGACTTGATCAAGCTTCCTTTTTTCCTCACTCTTATTATTTTTTAAATTTGTGAGGAACTTCATATTCGGAAGCTTTATTTTTTGGCTGGGATCTGGGGGGGTTCCTCAGCACCTCTGTTTTTGGTATTAGTAGTTTTGAATAGCCCCTCATCGGAAACCTTTGATTTATCCTCAGCCATAATAATCAAAGGTCTGTCTGCTCTGTTTGCCAATTTAAGCAAAGCAAACCAGTCCTGGACCTACGAACTGAGTGCAGGTTTCTGTGAAAATGCCATTGGCCAGTCCTTCCCCAGTTAATAAACTTTCTCTATTACTAGTGCCCCTTTTTTTTTTGGGTTGTAGAACTGGGATCTATACCACTACCAGTCTTATTAGAAACCCAGTAATACTCAACTGTGCACAGGTGGCTGCTAGACCCTTATGGACAGTCCTGACACAGGTGATACCAAGGTCCAGTAATATAACAAAATGGGTTTCCTCATAATTGCCAATCTAGAGTAAACCCCAGGCACTGTTTAAATTTGAAATCCACTGCAGGTGCCTCGCAGTATACCCCATGAGGTCTGAGGTAAAAAACAAGGCAACTGTCCCTAATTCAACGGTTCCCATGAGAATTTGCCCAAAAACGAAGGAAACTGTAAAAAATAAGCACCCACGATAAAATTAGGCTTTAAACTAAATAGTCACGGTAAAAAGAAAGTCAAAATAGTGCATCTGCGCTACAAATAAAAAAATTTGCTGGGCACTAATGAAAAAGTAAAATTTTTACTCAGCACACTAAAGGAAATAATTTATGAGGAAAACGTTACCCAGATAAGCACTAGGAGGCCGTCAGCAAGGAAAGTTGGGAGACACCCGAGAGGCAATATTGCTCAGTCCAGCAGAGAAAAAATTCTGAAACCTTCAACAACTCTCACTCAGCTCACAGCCCCTCCTGTCTTTTGATTGGCTTGGCCCTAAGCCCATTTAAATATCTCTTAAAGGCACACCTCCGGGGCAGTTGCATCTAGCCAGCTAAGTGCAAAAAAGTTACTGATGCTAAAGGACTCCTGGGGTAAGAATGTGTATGTTACATAGATCAGGGATTGGGGCTGGGGTTGGGGGTCCACTGCACTATGGAAGCTGAGATATTTTGTACTGTGCTGTCCCTCAGTAATTGGGGTGGGGGGGCCCTACACTATTGAAAGGATGGGATTGAGGCATGAGTATTGTATTTCAGCGAGGATCGGGAACGGGAAGGGGGGTCACTACACTATGGAAGTGGGTTATGTTTTATTGTAATGACTCTGTGATTGGGACTGGGGTGGAGGAGGGCTGGCCTGGCACATATAGCCCAGTGCAGCCATGCTAATGAGCCCATAGTAGGCATGCATGAGGCCCCTTTGCGCCATGCATGCCCAGTGAGCTCATTAGCATATTTTGGCTGAATATCACCCTTGGGGGAAATGGCACATCCAGGTATGCACCACGCATTGCCCCATTGGTAGTCTTCAGCCCTGAACCCTGGATGCACTGCACCAAACATGGCAGCCACCTGCTATGTGCCGCGCACACAGAGTCCGATATTCAAACAGAGTGTGCAATCTGTTCCGATTGCGTATTCTGTTTGAATATCCCAGCAGAGCTGGCCAGCCCAATTTTTTTTGGTGCAGCACATCCATTTGCGCGCACATTCAGCTGGCTCTGAATATGGGGCTCTAAGAGTCTTATTTTACCCTGCTATTCATGAAGCATCTTCTCAGTTTTACTCTTGTCTTTTATGAACTCCTCTTGAGGCATTAGTCTCATGTGTACAGTGCCTTGAATCGCAATTAAAAAAGAGCACTTTATAAATAAATAAACTAAATAAACATTAGTCCTCTCCTGATTCAGCCCTGTTCTTAAAGGAGATCTGTGCTGATTCGGTAAGTAATTGTTTTCCTGTAGAAGTTTTTTTTTTTTTTTAAACAGCGGTTCCAATTCTTTTGTTGTTTTATCTTTACTGGTCTTTTAGCAAAAACAGTGGGTATTTAGTTACTCTCTGGTGGTAACATTTTGAACTTAATGATATAGATTATGTCCCTTTCAACCACTGGATTCTATGGTAGAATACAGACACATTGTACCAGTGATGTAAGAGCTTAGAAAGGGCATAAAGTACACTATACAGTTCTAAAATGGCCTTTAACACTAGAGTGCAAGTCAGAAACACCACTAGAATTCACTTAATGGAATGGACAGTAAAAACAGAACAGTTACTAAAAGTGAACCAGTATTTGAAAAATAGCTTCAACAGAAAAAGGAAAAACCAGCTTACAGGTTAAACACAGCTCTCCTTTAAGGAATAAAACAACACGAGTAAATATAAAGCCAATGTAACAGTGTAAAACTGTTTTTTAAAAGCAGAATTAAATAAAACTTAAGCACTTGTAACCCCTAATCCCCAGGCATCATAAGGGGGAATACAACATGTTCAGAGGGGCAAGCACAAGTATAGCATGCACTTACTTGACCTCTTTTGAATCAGGTGACCTCTGGGCATCTCATGGCACAGGCGGGCTGGCAAGGCTGCAGATTTAAACTGGTTAGGCATAACTTTAAACAATGCAATAAATATTTCAATAACTCAATGTCCCAATGGAATAGTAAAGGTTAACTCATCCAAAACTAGATTATTTTATTTAAAAACAGTTTATCCAAGGATGCAGATGTTACATATCAACTGGCCAAGACAGACCACAGGGTGGTTATCGGTTTTAATCCCACAGGGGGACAATTCAATTTTCTCCACATTACCACTTATAACCCTCAGAGGCTAGGTGTTACCCCTAGGGATTTGTTTAACTTGACTTTATCTTTCTGCCTTCAGGGAACACACATAGCAGGCTCTTTACTTTTCTTTATTTCCAATCCCAGAATTTAAACAGCAGGGAGAGGCTGCGGTCCCCTGGGGCTCCGAGGTGCCACGGACCAAGCCTCCCACTCTTTCCTCAAGCACAGACCCCTGTGAGAGAAAGTCCAAGTCTACATGGACTAGCCACCCCACACCTAACTCTGGTACTGGCCTCAGCATTGCATCCATGAATATTTGCAGCCTCCTAGAAAAATCCGCCGCTGTCCAGTGCTGGGCTATACAACACTGTCCTGATGTTATAGCACTAGTCGAGACCTGGCTGTTGAGAAAAACTCCTGACTCGGTTATCTCCCTCCCTGGCTGCACTCTGTTCAGGGAAGACCATATAGGCAAATGTAGCGGCGGGTGTGCAGTCTTTATACATGACACACTTTTAGGCCATGTTCTTCCTGCCCCCGAGCTCGGTTTTAGTGCCCAAGCCCTCACCCTTAAGGTTACCACTGACCCAGCCTGGGGCCCTCTTTTTCTCACAGTCTCTTACATACCCCCGAGGGACCAGGGACCAACTGTCCACTCCCTCATTGATTACCTCACCACACTCCCACACAAGGTGGAGCAGCTCATCCTAGGAGACCTCAATGTCAATTGGCTGAGTACCACTGCCCCCCATATCAGGGACTCCTTTGCTGCCCTAGATATGACCCAACTAGTTACCTCACCCACTAGATTTAACCAGTCAGGTGGCTCCAGCACCCTCCTAGATATAATTCTGTCGAACTGCCCCCATAAAATCAGGGATATTTATGCACTTCCAGACTCTCTTAGTGACCACTCTCCTGTCCTCTGTCACTGGTCATCCCCAACACCAAAACCAGTGTCCCAGGTCACCTCGCACCAATGCTTTTGCCCCGGGGGTCTCAGAAAGCTAAAAACGCACCTAGCCCAACTTGACTGGTCCCCAATCCTACTCGCAATGGATATTGACTCTGCCCTAGCCTATTTCTCCAATGCCCTCAGTAAGGCCTGCGATCTTTTCGCCCATGACCAGAATCTGTGCCAAGAAACACAGCGCCCCATGGATCTCCCCATCCCTCATCCAAACACTGAAACAAAGAGATGATCTCTGGCATATTGCTCTCGAGACAGGCAAACTGGCTGGCAGACAAGCCTATAATGCAGCACGTAACAAGTGTACCTGGGCTATAAGGCAGGCTAAGGCCGAATATTATCAAGCCACCCTTCAATCCACTTGGGGCTCATCCAGTGCCTTCTAGGACAATATGAAAGAGCTCAACGGAAAGACACGCTTCCCCCCACCATCACTACTCTCCATAGATGGTACCATCACTACTGATCCTCCCCGCATAGCTAAGTGCCTCAATATGGCTTTCTCAAATCTAAGCTCTGTCCTCCCCAACTACTTTTTCAACCCTATCCCTGCCTAACCCCCCCCACCTCAGATCCCCCTTTCTACCTGCATGCTATATCACCCCTTGAAGCTAGGCCTCATCTGCAAAAAGCCTTAGCTAGCAACAACCCCGGCTGTGATCCCCTGGACTCCAGGATTCTCCGATTAGTCCTAGATTCTGTACTAGCCCCTCTCACCAACCTTTTAAACTGGTCACTATGTCTTGGTCAATTTCCAAGTGCCTGGAAAATTGCAGAAATCACCGCTATCCATAAGAGTGGAGATAGAACCTCCCCTAACAATTTCAGGCCCATCTCCATTCTCCACCCCCAAAGCACTAGAAAAAATAGTGGCCAGTCAGCTCTCCGACTATCTGGCCAAATACGACCTGCTGTGTCCAGAACAACATGAATTCTGCTCTGGACACAGCACCACTACAGCCCTCCTGGAGTTCTCCCAGCACCTCCACTTTGCTCTCGACTCTGGTCATGTTGCGGGTGCAGTGTTCGTTGACCTCTCCAAGACCTTTGACACTGTCTGTCACTCCCTCTTACTTGACTCTCTCCACCAACTTGGCTTCTCCCCTGGCCCACTGGCTTGGTTCACCAGTTACCTCTCTACCAGATCACAGCGCGTGAAGGTAAACGGCACCCTGTCCAATACCTTGCCCGTTTGCTCGGGGTTCCCCCAGGGTTCCATCCTGGGCCCCGTTCTGTTCAGCCTATTTCTCAACACCCTCCCCAGCTCCTGTTCGGGCAATATGCTACTCTATGCCAATGATGCGGTTCTCCTTGCCTCCCACCCTGACCGTACATCTCTACAGGAATCTCTGAAGCACACATTCAACCAAGCCGAAAAGTGGTTCCTTGACCACCGGCTGGTCATTAACCTAAAAAAAAAAAAAAAAAAAATCTATGCTTCTTTCGCATCACCAGAATAAGGCCAAAAATGTCCCCCTGTGCATTCTCCCCAGTAATGCTCACCCTCTCGAGCAGGTGTCATCTACTTGTACCTGGGCATCACCTTTGACTTGGCTCTTACATTCCACACCCACATCAATACACTGTCCTCCACCATAAACTCTTGGATTGGCCTTCTGTATCACCACAGAGATTGCCTCCCACAAACTGCCCTCCGATTGGCCATCAACTCCTCTGTCCTGTTCCTAGTGGACTATGGCCTACCTATCTAGGCTGTGGCCGACAAAACCGCCCTCACCAGAATCCAGACCTTGATAAACAAGGCCTGCAGACTCCTGACTGGTGCATCCCTCCGCACCCATACCTGCCTGCTCTATTCCACTGCAACCTGCTCATCTTGGAGGAGCACCTGTGCTACTAAACCTGCTTACTTGCCAAAAAAACCCTGCTAGAACTCTCCCCCCCAGGGGTCACTGCATCCCTGTGGCTTGCATCCCCATCTGTTGCCACCCATAGCTCAGTTAAGGCCACCTTTCTGGTGCCCCATACCAAGACCTCCCTAGCCCAAAGGTTCTTCCACTACCGCGCCCCCACATGGTTCAACTCCTTCCCGCCCTCTGTCACTAAGTCTACCAATATTGGTCCCTTTAAAGTCGCTCTCCGTAACCATCTCTTTGGCGCCGGAAGCTGTAGTTGCCTTTAATCAACCTAATGTTGGGGTCCCTCCCTGTTTCTGGCCCATAGCCTTGACAATGTCTGTTTGACTGCTTCCCCTACCTTTTTTTCCTTTTCCTCACCCCTGTTCCCCCTCCCACTCTTCCACATAGTTATTTCCCCAGTATGACCAGGGTTGTGACTTCTACTATTGTTATAATTTATACAATTGCTATTTACTGCATGTAACTTTATTCCGTAAACCACTGTTATATTGTGTTCTTTTATTATCTGTATTGCACCTGTATGTTACCACTGTTGTATCTCACACTGTAACCATGTCTACCCTCCCTGCGACGAGGTGCCTTTGTAAATGAGTCCCTGACTCAAAGGTTGTAAATCTGACTTTCAAAAATAAATAAATAAAAATAAAAATAAATACATAAGAGGACAGTCGCACAGGACTACAATTTAGTGGCAAAGGAGAGCAGAGCATCCTCTGGGGGTCTGAGGTGTCACTGGATCTCTACCCCCACCCTCACTCAAGTGCTGACCCCTGTGAGAGAGGGTCCCAAAGTCCACATCAGCAGGCTGAATTTCACTGACACTTTACAGGGCACATCTCACTTACTAGCCACAAGGCTAGTAAACAGTCTCTCACTTTGCGTGACAGGCAGAGTCACACACTGGCTTTTGTAAACTGTCACATTTTACTGTCAGAGGCAGACAGCACTAACTTGACATTTTTTCCTCAGAACATCTTCACTGTGGAAATACCCACAGCCTTTTGGTGCCCAACAGGGACATAAGTAGTGTATTTTCTAGCACTCTAACCCATTTTCAAAAAGAGACATGATAGTTCCATTTTCTCCAGACAGTCACCCTCTGACAGAACTCTTTCTTTTTCTGACAGGAAACTTTTGTTCAAAACCCAGAAAGCAGCACTGGGCATTTATAGCTCAGAAGCTTTGTCATTTCCCATCTTAGAATAAGGCAAAATATCACCTCAGTCTTTCAGCAGTTCTCGGCTACAGTTCACCCCCAGAGAAACTCCTCAATGAACTCCACAACTTGTATTCCTCCTTCTGGAGAGGGGCACACCCCTTTTTGGGATATCAGGCAATGGCAGCCACCATGTATGAAGTGTTTATTTTGACGCCAACTCCAGGAGAAAAATGGTTTACACAGAAGGAGCCAGGTACTACATGCCAGGCTGAAGGCTCCTTCCAACTGACTAGAATGCCCAGTTCTTTCAAACTGAGTGCTTCAGCCACTCCCCTTTGATATGTTCAGGCAGTGCTGCTGCCAGGTGAAACCAAGGGCACAGATTGGCATCACAGAAGAAAGAAAGAGTCTTCTTAAAGGAACACACACTTACAGTAACTCCAAATAGGGAGTTACATGCTAATTTAGTTTTTTTCTGAATAGCAACTGTTCCTGAATGTTGTTTTCCTAATACCAAAGGTTCATGAATTTAGGCCATTGTGTTAGTAAGCAATCATCTATAATAACTACAAATTGAATAATTTCATTTTGGTTCTGCTGAGACTTCCTTCCGATCTATACTGATAATTAAGAGCTCCCATGAAAACTGTGACGCCCTTGTTTGCTGCCTTTTTGATTCATGCAGTATCGTTTTAGGTCCTGGTTCTCTGATGAGGTGGTCAGTACTTGGGTCTCTGTTTCCATTTGACAACTGGAACAGCATCATTTAATTTCCTTCTACATTGAGGTCCTGAGTGTTAGTTACATTATGTGCAGCTTCTTATTGCCGCTCATCCTCTCGTCTTCTGTGGTCTGCCCTTCTTGTGTAATTTCTAGCCATTTGGGTCCACCACATATATTATTCTCATCCCACCATGTCTCCGTTTAACTCTAATTATGTCCAATTTCCCAACAGTGATTAATGTTTTATTCTTTCATCTTGTTTCTCAAGTTGTGCACACTTATGGACAAGCACTACAGATGCCTGCTTTGATTATTGTGTGTCTTCTTCTTTTCCTTAAAGAGTAGCTGACGCCTTCAGGAGAACTTTCCAAAACATAATTTTTAGACTCGGTTCTGCTTGTATTTCACATTAGTTCTCTATTTCTCCTCCCCATTATTTACCACTGTGGTAATTTGCATGAAAACAGGCTCTTTGCCTCTGAAGAGTTTATCTGTTCCTGCTGCTTTCTCCCTACCTGAGGTAATAATGCACTGTTTGCGACATCACAGTTACTCCCATGGCAACAGACTGTGATGTAACAACAGAAGATTATGACTTGAGGTAGGGAGTAAGCTATAGAGGCAAATGAACTCTACAGGAAAATGATCACGTTTTCATGCAGATTTCTTCAGTAATAAATAATGAGGAAGAGAAATCTATAGAACATATATGGAATGCAAGCTGAATTGTACCTAATTATTATGTTTTTCAAAGTTTTCTCTGAGGCATCAACAGCTCTTTAACAGTGCTTAACTATCAACCATATCTGTGTCATTTTTCCCCATATATTTTCCACAGTAATGACTACTTCCTTACCTTTTTTCAGATGCCTCTTTCTCTCTCCTTTTTTATTTAATTTTTGGTAACCTGGTAAGGCCATCCAGGCACAATGCCTGTTGTTATGGGTGACCTGGTAGCACTGGGGAGGTTAAATGACTTGCTCAGGGTCATGCAGTATGCAAGTGGAGGGTGTGGGAATCAAACCCAGTCTGCTGGCTGTATCAAGCTCATTCACAGCTCATTACTCTAACCACTAGGCTATACTGCCAGCCCCTCTTCACGTGTTTAGTTTAAAGTCTTCTCTGTGATTGTTTTTTTCTCAAGCATATGTTTTCCATTTCATATCAGGGGCAGACCATCTTTTCTGTACAGATCAGACTTCAGACCAGTTTGTATAGAATGAGAATCCCCTCTTTGCACCAAAGACTGGTCCATGCATTTATACTCTGAATCTTTGGGGTCCATGACAGTAGGGCTCAAAATTTACTGTTATGTGGTGTTCCGTGTATACCAAATTGTATGGCCGGAACACCAAATTGTGTCTTTAGGTAGCCTGTGCTGTGTACCAGACTGGTTGTCCTTGAAGAAGAAGAATAAAACCCTCCCCCAGCTGTTTCAGCTGGAACACCCTCCCCATCCTGTCCTCAGACATCCCCTCAAGTCACCCATTAGTTTACTACATGTGTAATTTAAAACTGCCAATGCAGTATGATGATCTCCACCCCTCAGTTTCACTGGCAGGCCTGAATGCCATTACCTCGGCCCACTAGTGTTTTTTTTTTATTTGATTTTTATTAAGGAGTACGAGAACACACATACAGCATCTCAATTAATACAGAAAACAGCAGAATAAATGAGGTAGTCAGTCGCTTGGAGTGGTCTGGTACATTAATAAAGAAGAAGAAAAAAGCAGTAGTGTTGGACTGAAATATACATTCAGCCCTTGAAGGACTTAAGATTACTCATACTTCTGTTTCTGATGATTCTTAGTTTTTCACAGAACATCTCTTTCCAAAACAACACTGACCCTCAACACAGAAGGGGTTGGGGGAGTGTACAGATCCACCACGGGCATGTCCATGATATGTTACCAGGCTTAAATTTGTATCCTCTCCTCCCTTACGGAACAAAGTCTGGGTAAACCTTAGCCAGGTATAATATCCATCTCTGCCACTTTGCACAACAAAGTTACAGTTTGTCTTGCAGAGCTGCGGTAAGACACTTCATTTGGTATATATCTGCTACTATAGTTCTCCAATCTGACAGCAATGGAATACTTTTAGTAAGCCATTTTCTAGTAATGGCCTTCTTGGCAGCCAGTGTATAAATGGGAAGAAGTGTCTTATTCCAAGGAGGGAAGTGGTCTGGATAGATGGATAGCAAAATGGATTCTGCTGTAAGTTCAATTTGTTCCCCCAGGCACTTAGACAGTGTTATCTGAAGAGAGCACCAAAGTGGCATTAAGAGTGGACAATACCATAACACATGACCCAATTCAGCCAGCTGGTATCAACACTCCCTCCAACAATGACCAAAAATATCAGGGAGATATTTAGTCAGGTATGCTGGGGAGCGAAAGTATCGACTCCTATTTTTCCATGTGATTACCTCCATGGGGGGGGGAGGAAGTAATTTTAACTGCAGGCAGGGCTGCCGTCATCTAGGAGACCTCAGGGACCTCCAACTCAAGGTCTTTATTCTAGCCCTATAAAATAGAGAGTGTGAAATTGCCTGAACCCTCCCTCAGAATCTTGTAGATATTCCCTGTGAGGTGCCCCCAGGTATTACCCAAAAGAAAATCTATTAATATTTTGAGAAAAGGGGTAAAGGAGAGGGTAATTTAGCAGTAATGATTCTTTGGTGCAGGATATAATTTCTTACCTGTAAATATCTAAAAAAGTCATTGGACATTAGCCCATAATTTTTTTGTAATGATTCAAAGGGGAGTACTCCCTCCTTTCCCAGGAATTGATAGATATACATTAAACCCAGGTTACGCCATCTAGTGAATGCTAGGTCCGTTAGAAAAGATTCATCTTCTGAAATAATTTGGCAGTAACAAAAAATTGTTTATATCTTTGGGACCTTTTCAATGAGTACCACAGCCGTAGTATGTGTGATGTAAGCTTAGTGAAATCTCGAAGTAGGATGGATCTACCCCCGGAAGAGAATAGCAGTCTGTCTATGTCATGTAAATCATTAATGACAAACTCCAAGGTCTTCCATTGTGCCACATATGTGCTAGACAGCCACAAAAAAAAGAACCTTCAAAAAGGCGGACTGGGCATATAATTCTAAATTAGGCAAATTGACACCGCCCTTGGCAAGGGACAACATAGAATGGAGAGACGGGCTCTTGGTTGACTCCCCCCCAAACAAAGTTTGAACTGATCCTGTTCCAGGATTTAAAATAAAAGGAAGCTGGAAAAAAGGGATGTTGTGAAATAGGTAAAGTAGACAAGGTAAAACATTCATGCGGATAATCTCTATTTGCTGAAAAAAGGATAGGGGTAGTTTTGACTATCTGGTTAGATCCAACTGTATGGTTAGTGTTAACGGTTCATAATTAATAAGGTCAAGGACCCCTAAATCAAGGGGAATATATATACCCAAATACTGCATTTCATTTTAGTTGTGCACCACTTCAAAGTGCAAGCACGCCATAGCGCAGCTGAGGGGACAAAATTAAATAAGAGAACTTCTGTTTTTGTGGTGTTAATTCAAAATCCTGCCACCACGTCAAATTTGTGTAAGAGTTCCCACACCAGGGTAATGGACTCTTCTGGGGAGAGAAGCATCAGGAGAAGATTGTCCACAAAGATGGTCACTCTGTATTCCTGTTGGCCCACAGGGACACCCTCCACTCCCTCTGCAGTCCTCAGAGCTACAGCCAAAGGCTTCATATAGAGCACGAAAAGGAGCTGCAACAGGGGACATCTCTGCCTCATCCCACAAGACAAGGAGATGGGAGCCAAAATGCCTCCATTCACTTGGACATAGGCCTCTGGGGCTGCATAAATATTCTGAAGCAACCGCAAAAAGGAGTCCGGAAAATTATATTTTGACAGGGTGTCCAATAAAAAGGGTCAGGACACCCCGTTGAAGGCCTTCTCCACATCCAAGCTCAAAAGCGCTGCAGGGATATGTCTAGTTTGAATATAGTCCAAGAGAGTAAGGACCTTCTGAGTGTTGTCCATGGTGTTTCTTTGTTTTATAAATCCAGCCTGGTCATGATGGATGAGAAAAAGATATAATGGCTTCTAATCTCGCCACCCAAACTGTCATATAAATCTTATAGTCTGTGTTCAAAATAGATATAGGGCGTTATACAGATGGGTCAGAGACATCTTTGTCGGGTTTTGGAAGAGAAGCCAGAGTGGCGTACACCAAAAAGGGAGGTGGAGACTCACCATCGATCACAGATCCAAATGCCTCTAGTACGCTTGGTAGGAGTTCCGCTCCCAATTTTTTGTACCAGTCTGCTGGGAATCCATCTGGACACAGACAACGTTGAATGGCTGCAGTGGCCCAGTAGTGTTTTGCGCAACTGAGCAATATATCGCATTTGAGCCTGGCAGTGAAAGAGAGAGGTGAGGATCATTATAAAGGGTTAAACCTTTTAAATTACACATAGTAAATTAATGGATGACTTGGGAGGATGTCTGTGGACATGGTAGGAAGGGTGTAGTGGCTGATATGTGTGTAGGACGGGTTCTACTACACTTTACCAGAAGTTAAAAAAAGTAACCATACACACACAGGAATTAAGAGCTGGTATCACTGGGACAAAGCTCATTTGGGAAGCAACAAAAACCAGTGCACAGTGGCACAAAAAGTAAGAGGCAAAGCCCAGAAAAGTTAATGGAGCCAAACCAAAACCTCAGCTACAAAAAGCACTGGAGGCTTCAATTTATAACATAACTCTTCCTCAGGGAAGCCCATTAAATGCTCTGCAGTTTACCTTTTCTGGAGACTGCCTCTTGATTTTTGTGCCAGTAAACACCGTTTTGTATGTTGCTTTTTACTTGAGTAACCACACTAGCAAAAGTGATGGGGGGGGGAGTTGTTTGTATACTAGTATGTTGCCACTGAGGACTTGGATTTGTATGCAGGCAGCAAAGGTGGATAGAATTTAATTTGTGGGCTCATAAATGGGTAGTTGGCGTTGCTGAGGGAACAAAAGAAAAAAAAAACACAGACACTCAAAACCTATACTTTTTAGTTCTTTAATTCAATAATACTGTAAAACAAATTAGCAACTACAAACTATAAAACAACAGTGAAAAAATGGTATACATAAATAGGCTTGTATACTAGATTTTCAGACAGAATACCAACACCTGTAACTTGATATTCCATCAAATACACCAGCTGCTGCCAAATGACTGTGCTATACATATTTACTTATGAATATATGTTTATTGTTAACACAGGACAGTAGCTGGCCTGCCAGTGCAGCAGTAGTGTCGCCGCTAGCGATATCAATGATCCAGATTTAGGAGTGAACTCAGGGCTGTCAGAGGGCTGATGGGGGGTGGGGGCTGAATATTTGATGGTAGAGCTGGGCAGGCCTTGCTTTTTTGAGGAACAGCCGAGCCAGAGCTGAGCCAAGGGTCTGGCTTGGCTCTTACAGCCAAATCTCGAGCCAAGCCAAAGGGTAAGGCAAATATGAATATTACCCTGTCAAATCACTCTCTGACAGAATGACATGGAATGTATGATAACTATGATGCCTGGAGATTAATTAAAGAGCAGTCCTGCACTTCAGCATGTAGTTTCATAAATAGGATGTTTCAGCTGTCACAATTTACTAAAGAATGCATTTTTTTCATTTTCAGTGGTCTTTTCCAAAGCTTGCTGCACATCTTGGTAGTCTAACTAAAAGGTCTGTATAAAAAACATTTGCATCTCCCCTGTTAACTTCACAATACCTTTGTTTATGAGATTGTAGTGCTCACCATGGCAACAGACTATAATACCACAAACAGCAATTGTGTGGTTAGCAGGGGAGAGTCAGATAAATTTTTGAAGACTTAGTGAAATAAATCCTGCTTTATCTACAATATTTATTAGATCAATAGCAGGGGGAAGTAACAAATAAAACAAATGGCTAGGAAACAATAAAGTTAAAACGTAATTGGTGTACAGTGTATGGTAGAACGTAGTTATGCACCAAATTCCATTTGTTTAAAAATGTTGTTCTGCTGCACTGCCTACGGGGCTGGTGGAGGCAGAGACGGTGGAGGGGTTCAAGAGGGGCTGGGACAGGTACAGGGGAAGGGTTCTGGAAGCAAAATCCAATGCAGCAAGAATATCCGGAACTGGGAAGGGAGAAGCCAGAGAAGGTGAGGGGGGCAGCAAGGTCAGCACCCAGGATGAGGGCTGACCAATCGAGCAGACTCGAAAGACCATTAGGCCTATTCTGCTGGCATTTTAGTATGTTAGTAGTGACGTCTGTAGTGTAGCACAACAACTTTTCATTCTGCTATACTATAGACGTCACACAACACAGATTACCACAGAAATGGCAGGCTCAACCAGACAACAGTCACGGCAGTGGCACAATCACCTGAACCTGAGCAAATCAACAACACATTAGAAATGTAGGATCAACCAGATACTGCATGTACCATTAAAATAAAATGCAGGATCAAGCAAATATCTAAATATTACTTACAAACTGAGTCTCCTCGCAGTCACCACTTCTTGCTAAGTGAGGAAAGCGGCTGCCATGTTGCCTTTTTTTTTTTTTAGAAAATCCCTCATACACCCGATCAGCAACCAATAGAAGGTTGAGCTACAAAATGATGGACATCTGTTTCCTAGGAAACTCACATCCCCCACCCTAGCAACACCCTAACTACCAGCATACAAGGTGGAAACAACCGATTTTATTTTTTATTTTAGGAATAAAAAAGTGATTTATTTTATTAAAGGGGGGCACCATACACTATAAAAATAGTGGAAGGGCAATTCTATACCCAACCAGTGTGTTGTGCCACCTCAGGGCTCTGATTCCCATGAACCTCTCGAGCTTCACTCTCGAGGTCACAGGGAATCAGAACCACTTGGTGACAAATCACACTGGTTCTGCATCATTGCCCATCCACTATTCTTGATATATTTAGTGTTTCTAAGCTTTTTATTATAGCTGAGAGTTGCTCTTAAAGTGCCCTCATCAGCCTGCAACCTTCATCCAGCCATGACCCAACTGAGTGTACTGTAATTAGTTTGATGCCAAGGGAGAAGGTAAAGATGTGGCTGTTATTTGGTGTCTTGCTTGGCTGATTGGGGGGGGGGGGACAACGTTGGACAACTTGCTGTGAAACAAAATTAGTGAATACAGAAAGATGAAGGAGAAGCTTCACATGCATGTTCTAGTCCCATCCCATATTATCCAGTGTTTGCATGAAAAATAATTTTCCTGCTCATGATTATATCCCTCCCAATGCACACACACAACACACCCACTAGCAATAACCTGCAGTGTCCCTCTCCCATGGAAATGAAATACTTAACAGACATGTAATTGCTGCATGAAGCATCTAATAATATACATACTAATTAAAAAAACTCCTGCAATTATACTGCATTTTTTTTAATTTATTTGTTTAACCAGGATCATCTCCATGTTTCCCTTGGGTTGCTGTCACTCCATTTCAAAACCAACATTTGAAACACATACATCTCATTGGCCAATAAACACAATAGCATGCACCTCCTTTCCCACTATCCTTGTCTTGTCACCAAAGTCTGGTCACAGCACACTGACAGCTGACTGTGACATGACTTGGTTTATTGATATTACTTGAAATGATTGCTCCTGACAGCAACTTGGGGGAAGCATGGAGGATGGAGATGCAATATAATTGCAGAAGTGTGATGTTCTTTTTTTTGTTAGTTACTTTAAATTTTGCATATGCATATTATTCATATTCCTTTGCATCACAGGCACATATCTGCTAATTATTTGAGATTATTGCTAATGAATGTGTTTTGTGTATTTTTCTGAGTGGGGTTGAACGTGAGCAAACTGGGCATTTTACGTGCACGTGCATGTGATAGTATGGAAGTGGGACTAGAACATGGTACATGGCTTCCTGATAACCTCTCTTCATTCACCAGGTTTCTTTCAGGGACAGCTGACCAATACATCAAATAACAAGCACCCAGTGTCTTCACCCACCCCTCTCACCCCAGCAATTGCAATATACCAAGTCTGGCCATGGTGAGAGATGAGTCAGAGACTGTCTGATTCGATCCCCCAGTGGAGCTGATATACCAATCTCCTGACTTTGAGAGGTATGTGAATGAATGCTGACATCATGAAATGGTAACACCATTTACCTATTTGGTGTTTCTATATTTGATGATATCAGCATTCATTCACATACCTCTCATAGTCAGAGGTCCAGTGCAGCAGCAGCAGCAGCAGCACCACAGGAGCCAATCATCTCTAATTTATTTGTCTCTCAGCAGACCTCCGACCATGGCTAGACTTGATCTACTTGATTTATAGAGTGCCATTGGGGGCGGGGAGGAGGTGGTTGTGACTGCAATTGGGTGTCTCTACTGTACAGAATGGGATAATGACCCAGACCAAAAAAGAAGCAGAGTGAACACCACCAACAAGATATCTGTCTATAGTTTTAAAAAAAAAGGTGCTTTAAAAAAATAATAGAAATTACATTAATTCACACTTGTACATATGGTCACTATCAGGTTAGTAAAAGGCCTACATAGGTGGATCAATAACAGAATTGGAACATGTGTTTATTAAACAGCTTCTACTGGGAAAAATGACTTGCAGGTTCAGCACAGTTCTCCTTTAAGGCATAAGGCCAGAATCAGAGACAGAATCGGAAGTTCTGATTCTGCGTCCGACTCCACTTCTGTGACTGTGATCAGTCACTATACCTCCACTCAACCAGTAACATTCACAGTTACCTCTAGTGGGCCAGATTTCTCCCCTTACTGTAAGCCAATGCTGACCAGCAATCCACTCTGACTTTTGACTTCACTGGTGGCAATGTAGAGGTCAAAGACTTCTGCCAGAACAGGTGGGCAGCAGATGACATCCATTCCACATTAGCAGCAATCATTAATGGTCACTCACTACTGGGCACATTTTTTCCAGCCCCTAGTGCAGGTGACTCCGTCACCGGCCATAGAGTCCACTATGTCCAGTGTGCATTTAACCCACCCAACACAAACATATGATGTAACTATATTGTCCTAATTTATTATTAGCCAGGCCCACCACGCAGCATGGCCATGACCTACCCTCTCACCCCTAAAAAGAGAGGCAAGTGGCAACAGAAGGATCCCTACCCACATGCCCCCAACCTCCCCATCCAGCAGCTGAACAGAATGGAATAAACTTTAAAGCACACAGCCACCATTACAGTTTCTCTGGTTCTATCAGGTCCCCCCACCACCATTCCCAGAAATCTGCAATTCTATTGACTTGGGTGGTGAGGCTGACCTAAAGAAAGCCCCAAGGGCTGGCTACCGTCAGATGCTAATAGTAATGCATTTGGTGGTCGCTAACCTCATGGCTTTCTTTAGGATGTCCTGGCCACCTATGTGAGAACCTGAAGTTTCTTGGAATGGTGGGGGAGAAATGGATAGAACAAGATGGACCATGGTGGTGACTGCGTCTTAAAGTTTAATCTGCTAGCTGGCTGCTGGATGTGGAATCGGGGGGGGGGAGGGCATGTGGCCAGGGGTACCTCTGTCGCCATTTGCCTCTCTTTCTTGGGGTATGCATGGGTGGGTGCATGGGTGCGTGTGGTCATGTGGAAAGGGGCAGGTGCCTGGCTAATAATAAATAAGGACATTACATGTTTATGTTTGGTTGTATTGGATGGACTGCACTGGGCACAGTAGACTCCAGGGGCAAAAAATGTGTACAGCCCAGTTTTTCATTTAACAGGTCTGTTCTTTCAACAGGTCTATACATCATTATATTCTACCTTTCTGGCCATAATTCTTTCAGTTTTTTTTAAGACAGGTTAATACATTTTACCAGTCAATTCTTTCAGAAGGCTTCCCTATTCCTTAAAGGGACATCTGTACAGAGTATGGTATTCAGGTAACAGGTTTATGCCATTGCCAAGATTTTGTTCAAGTTGGCCCCAGTGTAATAACTTAAGACTGAAAATGTTATTAGGCAGTAGTACATGTTGAGCAAACATCACAGTACCTAATGTGCTGTGCTACTTCCTCAGGGAGTGGGAGTAGTGGTAGATAAATGACTCTTCATTTCTGAGGCAGATTGCAGCCCTTTCATTAGCTAATGTATGATGAGATATCATTGATAACATCACATGCTGAGCATAGAAGGGTTTTGGATATAAAAGGGGGTGGGGAGAGACCCAGGTGCTATGGAAAAACTGTCAAGTTTCAAGTTTGTTTGTTGTTGACCAGTTATAAACCATTACAACATTTATATAACTAACATCACAAAAAAAAAATATTAAAAGGATTCAAAAGACCTTAAATAAAAATCAAAAGCAATATTCCACTCAAAATTGTACACACATATAATAAAACTAAATTGATAGATCTGCAATGGCATTTATACCTATAGTCAAGAGCTTTCTTACTGTTTAAAACATTGATATTTTTGCTCAGGCCACGTTCCATTTTTCCAAAAGGGGCAAAACCACAGAAAAACATTAGTAGGCAAAGCACCTGCTAGCCTCTCTGCAAGTCCAGATTAAGCTATCTATGTCTCAGCAGGCCTCCATACTGGGCTGCACCTGAAAATGAAATGGCAAACAAAGTTTTAAGCCCTTCATATGATTAGCACACTATATTAAAATAGGTTCCGGCAAATTACAATGGGATCTATTCACTGCATAGCCACCATGCAGCTGCCTGTGCTCACTGTGCCCCCTCCACCCTATTCACGACGGAAATAAGCCCCCCATGCACCCGATCCCCCCGGCTAATCGCAGAGCTCCACACGGGGCAGGCCTGGGGGTGAGCCAGCACTCCACACATTTATGAACCTGCAGAGTGCTGTGCATTGGGGCTGCTGGCTCCACATCTGGAAGGTAGCTGTAAACCACCAGGGCCCGCTACGTGCCCCCAAGGGAAGCTGCTGCTGGATGTGGCAGACACGGTGGGGGCAATAGCCCCCCCCAGCAATGTTGCCCCTGCCGTCGGGGCACTTCAGGAGGATGGGGATCAGATAGATGGGGTACTCCCCCCACAGCATCATGGTCATCACACTGCATGCCAGCTGGTGACATGGTGCCCATTGCATGCAAAGGATCCACTGCAGGTCCCTGCCTGGGCAGCTGATTGGCTGCCTGCTAGGATCCGCCACTCTGCACCCGCCTTCCCCTTCCCCCCCCCGTGGAACTGTGCTCTGGGGGGCAGAGCCTTGTAAGGGAGCTGGGCAGGGGCCGGTGTTCATGAATACAGTCCCCACGCAGAAATCCCTAGGGTACGGAGCTGTGTGCCCTGATATGCACCTCATGCGCATTGTTTTGTGAATAGGGGCCAGTGTGACTCCACTGTAATCAAGAGTTCAATCTTTTAAAGCAAGTGTTCAAGACTCCAGTGTCTCCATTAATGGAAAAACTGTCAATATTAATAAAGAATCACTAAGAACAGTGAACTCTGTGGCACTGCAGAATGCAGTAGGTTGCATGTTCTGCACAAAATTCTGCAACCACAGAATTCTAGGGGCTTTGCATATAAGTTTCAAAAGCCTGCTCATCTGTATTGAGACCAGTGGAGCTCACCTGTTGGGAATGCTAACCTTCCTCAGTGCACACCTTTCACATAACTCACTACATTTTTTTGATAAAAAAACATCCTGGGCCAATATCTTGCTAATACCAATACTGCAGTGGAAGCTGCCCAACTTGTCCAATATCATGAGTAGTTGGTGAAAAACCTTCCAATGTAGACAGTCAGGCAGAAGCAGTTGATGAATCGTATCTTCCAGGGGAGTAAATTATTTCCTGGCATAAAATACCATCTCTTTGGCTTAATTGTCCAACTACCTTAATATCATCCAGCCTGGGTCAGTTTCCAGCTTCTGCTCCCTGGTGCTGAGAGGGGCCATTAGGCCCAGAATTTCAGAATTCAGCCAAGCACTGGGTCCTGATCTTGACACATTCTTAACCCCCTCCCTTGGCAAATGGAGGATTACTTTTTCTCCTAGGCAAATTTGCTCAGCTGGCCTATTGTCCCATCCCATCCAAAGTTCTTTGGAATGGCATGTTCTATAAAACTGTTCACTTCTAGAATATTTTTCACCTCTTCCTGTGGTATGCATGAGAGTCCATCTACATTTGCATTGCTATTTCCAGGGCAGTAGTTGATATCAAAGTTGAAAGCTGCCAACTTGGCAACCCAGTGCTGGGTTGTGGAGTTGAGTGTGGAAGTACTAGGGTTGAAAATCAATGGATTATTAATAGTAAAAACAAAAAATTAGTGGTCATGCACATAATCCTTTAGTTTCTCACTGACTGCCAGAAACTACAGTTTGTGAGCTGGGTACCTTTTCTTTGCAGCAGTAAGGCTATGGTTGGCATAATCAATAACTGTCTCCTGCCCTTACTGCTCCTGGCCCAGGGCTACCCCTCACTCCTTCACTGATGCATACACTTGTAACAGGAATGGCTTGCCAGTCTGTATATCCAGTACTGATGTGGTGGTCAGCCTCCTCTTTAACTCCTCAAAGGCCTTTTGCCACTCTGAAGTTCAAATGAATGGATTTGACTTGCTGGTGAGCTGCAGCTGCATTCCCCCTTTCTTTGGAAACTCAGAAGTTAGCAAGAAGAGCAGGGCTGCTGTCCTAGAATATGCTTTGCCAAAGCACTGATATACCTATCAAATCCCAAGAACCTGGTCACTTCTTTACTGTAACTCGTGTCTTCCAATCCTGGACATGTTTGATTTTGTCTGGGTCTGTTGCTACCCCCTAGCTGAAACAATGTGCCTGAAGTATTTGACCTTCTCTCTTAGCAGGTGGTGCAGTTTTGACTTCAACTTTAGCCAGTGCTGATGGAAGCAAACTTACTACGAGCCACACTAGATGTTTCTTAAATGAGCTGGAGAATGACAGCACATAAATACATCAGAATAGTTTTAATGTTTTGATTTACCAAACAATACATCCTAAGGTGCTACATGGTGGCTGGGGCATTCTTTAAACCAACAGGCATCATGTTGCATTCAAAGAGCTCCATGGGTGTTGTAACTGCAGTCTTATATCTGTCTTCCTCACCTATATCTACCTGCCAGTACTTTGAAACTAGGTCCTGTGTGGAGAGGTACTTCACTTTTATTAGAACACCAAGTGTCTCCTCTGTATGGGGGAGGTGAAAGCATCTTGAATACTCTTTGACTTGAGCTTCCAATAGTTTACACACTGATCTGAATTAACCCACCCTTCTTCCTGACCACTACTATGGGGAACACATATGGGCAGCTACTTGGCCTGATAGCTCAAGAATCCACTGCATCATGCACGTGTTTCCTCACATCTTGTTAATTGGTTGTGGGTGTTTTCTGGTAAGGCTGACAAACAGGCATATAGTCTACCAGGGAGATTTAGTACATTATGGTGGGTACATGGCCAGATTAAGGGGTCCCCTGGAAAAATATCAGCATACTTGTGAAGCTACTCCTTCAGTTTTGCCAGCTGCTCCTCTTCTATTACAGCCACCTCATCAAGCGACACAATGGATAATTCTGTATTGGTCTCAGCAACTTGGGGTCCAGCCTACTTTCTGGCTGGTTAGTGCACCTCGGCTGTGAGTGCCAAGAACTTTCCATATCACTGATGCTACAGTCAGAGCACATTGTGGCTTCAACTTAGCCCCTTTCCATCTCTATTGTTTCAGTCCCCATATTACAGATTCATCTGTGGCACTCCCTCTCTGAACATCTGTCACCATGCAGGCACCTACTGGAAGCTTGATATTGTTTGATCACTGTTGTTTCAGCTCACATATTACAGATCCATACTGAGACCCTCTCACTCTGATCATCTGTCACCCTGCAGGGTGCTAAGCTTGGTATTGTTTGATCACTGTTGTTTCAGTCCCATTATTACAGATCCATACTGGGACCCTCCCACTCTGATCATCCGTCACACTGCAGGATGCTAAGCTTGGTATTGTTTGATTACTGTTATTTCAGTCCCAATATTAAGATCCATACTGGGACCCTCCCATTCTGATCTTCTGTCACCCTGCAGGGTGCTAAGCTTGATATTGTTTGATCACTATTGTTTCAGTTCCCATATTACAGATCCATACTGGTACCCTACCACTCTGATCGTCTGTCACCATTCAGGCCACTAAGCTTGGTTTTGTTTGATCACTGTTGTTTCAGTTCCCATATTACAGATCCATACTGGTACCCTCCCACTCTAATCATCTGTCACCCTGCAGGGTGCTAAGCTTGGTATTGTTTGATCACTGTTGTTTCAGTCCCATTATTACAGATCCATACAGGGACCCTCCCACTCTGATCATCTGTCACACTGCAGGATGCTAAGCTTGGTATTGTTTAATTACTGTTATTTCAGTTCCCATATTACAGATCCATACTGGTACCCTCCCACTTTGATAATCTGTCACCCTGCAGGGTGCAAAGCTTGATATTGTTTGATCACTATTGTTTCAGTTCCCATATTACAGATCCATACTGGTACCCTACCACTCTGATCGTCTGTCACCATTCAGGCCACTAAGCTTGGTATTGTTTGCTCACTGTTGTTTCAGTTCCCATATTACAGATCCATACTGAGACCCTCCCACTCTAATCATCTGTCACCCTGCAGGGTGCTAAGCTTGGTATTGTTTGATCACTGTTGTTTCTGTCCCAATATTACAGATCCATACTGGGACCCTCCCACTCCGATCATCTGTCACACTGCAGGATGCTAAGCTTGGTATTGTTTGATTACTGTTATTTCAGTCCCAATATTACAGATCCATACTGGGACCCTCCCACTCTGATCATCTGTCACTATTCAGGCCACTAAGCTTGATATTCTTTGATCACTATTGTTCAGTTCCCATATTACAGATCCATACCGAGACCCTCCCACTCTGATCATCTGTCACCCTGCAGGGTGCTAAGCTTGATATTGTTTGATCACTATTGTTTCAGTTCCTATATTACAGATCCACTCTGGGACCCTCCCACTCTGATCATCTGTCACTATTCAGGCCACTAAGCTTGATATTGTTTGATCACTATTGTTTCAGTTCCCATATTACAGATCCATACTGGTACCCTTCCACTCTGCACATCTGTCACCCTGCAGGGTGCTAAGCTTGGTATTGTTTGATCACTGTTGTTTCTGTCCCAATATTACAGATCCATACTGGGACCCTCCCACTCTGATCATCTGCCACCCTGCAGGGTGCTAAGCTTGGTATTGTTTGATCACTGTTGTTTCAGTTCCATTATTACAGATCCATACTGCGACATCCCACTCTGATCATCTGTCACTGTGCAGGGTGCTAAGCATGGTATTGTTTGATCACTGTTGTTTCAGTTCCCATATTACAGATCCATACTGGGACCCTCCCACTCTGATCATCTGTCACCCTGCAGGGTGCTAAGCTTGATATTTTTTGATCACTATTGTTTCAGTCCCCATATTACAGATCCATACTGATACCCTCCCACTTTGATAATCTGTTACCCTGCAGGGTGCTAAGCTTGATATTATTTGATCACTATTTTTTCAGTTCCCATATTACAGATCCATACTGGTACCCTCCCACTCTGATCGTCTGTCACCATTCAGGCCACTAAGCTTGGTATTGTTTGATCACTGTTGTTTCTGTCCCAATATTACAGATCCATACTGGGACCTTCCCACTCTGATCATCTGTCGCTATTCAGGCCACTAAGCTTGGTATTGTTTGATCACTGTTGTTTCAGTTCCCATATTACAGATCCATACTGGTACCCTCCCACTCTGATCGTCTGTCACCATTCAGGCCACTAAGCTTGGTATTGTTTGCTCACTGTTGTTTCAGTTCCCGTATTACAGATCCATACTGAGACCCTCCCACTCTGCACATCTATCACCCTGCAGGGTGCTAAGCTTGGTATTGTTTGATCACTGTTGTTTCTGTCCCAATATTGCAGGTCCATACTGGGACCCTCCCACTCTGATCATCTGTCACCGTGCAGGGTGCTAAGCCTGGTATTGTTTGATCACTGTTGTTTCAGTTCCAATATTACAGATCCATACTGGGACCCTCCCACTCTGATCATCTGTCACCATGTAGGCTGCTAAGCTTGGTATTGTTTGATCATTGCTATCCCCTTCTAGCAAGACAGTATAGTTTCTATATCTGGGTTCCTAAGGGGCTTTGGCAGTGACCATTACCATCTGTCCAGGATCCACCAAGACCTCACAATGTCCTCTGTGTTGCCAGTGACTCCTCTCTCTTCCTCCAAGGCCTGTAGGTTGATTGCTACCTCCTGGTATGCCGCATGCCAAACAGGGGATTCTTGTTGTATATGATACAAGTAACTCTGGTTACCCCAGGCAGCCAGGTGGTCCTTTTAGCGAGCTTGGGTGAGAATTTATCCCACCAGTATGGGTGTGTCTCTCTGTCCTGCACAGAGTTTCTGGAACAATGAAAATAGGCTATTTTTATGATATGTCTGTCCTAGTAAGGTTATGTCTAGTTCTACTACCCCTTGTTTGGAGACAGTTTGTCCAGCAGCACTCTCAGTGTAATTGACCATGTGGTAAGGCTTCAGCTGCTTCAGTGTTGGGTGTCCCTTCCAGAATTCCTCAGTTATTGATGTTATCTGGGAGCCAAAGTCCACAAGAGTCTTGTAGGCCACCACATTTACTTGTACCCAGTCCTAACTGGTGGACATACCATGGAGGTGCTGCTAATCTTGGCTCACTTTTCGGGCATCTTCCTCCTAGACAAACCTTGACCTGACCTACAGTTTCAGGTATTACTGTACCAGTTTAAGGACCTGCCCCTCTGCAGGATATTTCTTTTTTTTTTTCATAGAGTTATTTATCCTTCAGAGCCCTGGCAGTTGGCTATGGCCCTCCTGATGGAGGGACTCTCTCTCTGGTCCTACTGCTCCTGCACTCGCCAATCTGTGGTAGTTCCCCAGTGGATTGTCCCCCACGGTGGGGCCAGAAAGGAGGTTGCCAGCCCTCCTCCCTCCCTCCTCCCTCCTGGAGACCCAATCCAGAAGCCGGGGATGGCCCTTGGGAGCAGAGGACCATCATCGAGCCTGCCAGGCTCCTTTCCTCCATTTTTCCCATACCCCTTCCCCTACTGATGTGAGGATGTTGGACCGAGCCTCCTGACCCATATTGCCCTCCAGCCACTGCCAGAGGGCAGTCAATGAGCAGGATGACAAGTCTCCTTCCCCAGAGAGAGGAAAGCAGTCCTCCAGATGCCTAATCCTCTCTCTTTCTCCTGTAATGACCCCCGGTGACCCAGGTTCATTCCTGAACCCGGGTCACCGGAGTGGCGCAAGGTGTAGAGACCAGTACCTCAACCTTCAGCACCACCAAGTCAGCTTCTGCAGGATATTTCTTCTTGATATAAGCTTCATGGGGTTGCACAGTATAGGTTAGGTGGGCAACAGGTTCCCTTCTGTGGGACCCACTTTACTCTGGTAAATTTGCTGGAACTGGTCACTTGGGTGTCCTTGTTTGTGGTGCAGCATTGTCCAATGGTTGTCTTCTATGCATAACTGCTGTCTGACTAACACAGTAATCTCTTGGATGGCCTCCCGGAGTTTTGCATCTTGTCTTCCCATGTTGTGACTGTGTCTGGTCAGTTGACTGGAAGTCTATGATATGACTCTCCATGCAGTAGATTTGACTAGCAGTGCTTCATCCCAAGGTACCAGTACACTCTGTGTAGTTGCAGAGCATAATATAATTTATTAAGGAATAAAATTTCCAGCATAACAAATAGCGAATGTGGAAAAGACAGTTTAACCCTGGTGCTTCAAGGCATTTTAGCTCTTCATCAGAGGGGCATCATCTCAAGGCACTTCCTCTGACTGAGGTCCTTTCAGTGGCCATAAACCTCAGCTCCTTTTGCAGCTACTTAAAGGTAATTTAGTGAGGTTGCATTGGGATAAAATGGTCTTGTAACTTCTTGTCTAGAATCCCTCTCATAAATTACTGTAAGTCAACCACTAGTTACAGTCAGAAAAATGGCCACCCTACATTGGTTTGCTTCACAGTGGTTCATAATACATCATCTAGTTCAATGGCATTGGTATATGGTGATTCTTGGCACCAGTGGCTGCTCTCTCAGCATAAAAAGCAGTTGGAACACTTACCCAAAATTCCTAGCTGCTATATGTAAATCAGCATTTGTACTGCTGTACCACTACTGAAATAGTGGTTGACTAATAGAAAGCTCTCAGCTGGAAGCAACAGCTCAGACACAAAGGGCACCCCTAGGAGGCATACCCTAAGAGCGGTCCAGCCCCTAGCCTTACTGTCTGTTGTAGCCACCACTGGAATAATGGTCAGCTAATATAAAGCTCTCAGACAGAAATAACCAGAAGCAACAGCTCAGACACAAATGGCAACCCTAGGAGGCATACGCCAAGTGCAGTCTAGCCCCTAGCCTTACTGTCTGCTGAGCTTCACTGATCTTCACTGACTGGGAAAGAGACCTTCTCTCCTCTCTCCTCTAGTCTCTAGTTGCACTATTAAGTGGCGGACCTTAACAAACTGATTGCTTTTTCAGCAGGAAGGAGTAACAAAACCTCAACAGGAAAAAAATCATAATTATAGGGGACTCCATGATTCGCGGTGTGGACCCCCACCTGAGGCAAAACAAATGTGCAGATGTGCAGATCAGATGTCTCCCAGGAGCATCAACTTGGAGGGACACTGACAAAATAGTGAACATTGTTTAAAAGGAATAAGAAGGTTCAAACATCCTGGTCCACCTAGGGACCAATGACCTTGCTAGCTGGTTGGTTGAGGAGGTTAAGGAGCACATTGTGCAGCTCGACGAGAAATTGGTTTCATTTTTGTCCAGCATTGCATTCTCTGAGATTCTGCCTGTTTGGGAAAAGGGGAAGAATGGGCAGAAAATCAAAGAGAAAGAGATAAGTGAGCTCAATGTATGGAAGTTCTTCAAATTCGATGGGCTGGTCTAAGGGTACTTAGATGTTTTCTCTGGGAGGCTTTTGACATTTACGGCAATGTGCTGCAGTCCCCGTTTCAAAATTCGCAAATAGCATTTTATTTTTCTCAATAACAGGAAAATAAAAATTAAAAATTATTCAGAATAACTATTTACAATGGCCGTACAAACAGAGAAACTAAGAATTAGACAGGAAACTTATTTATGTATGAAAAATTGCATTTTTCATAATGCCTTTGCACATTAAAACGTTTTGGGACTGAAATAGCATTCTTGCAAATCAGACAGAAGGGCTTGCCTTGGAGTTCAGTAACAAAGAACTCAAATTCCCAGGACTCCTGCACTGTACCTAGTTTTGGTTTTTTACAGTTAAACTCAGTACTACTTGCTGCAGTTGGAGAACTTGGTTCAGGCACTCTGATTGTGCTGCTCCGTGATAGAAATTTGTCCATTTTGGCAGCACTGCAGAGCTGTGCAGACCCATTGTGGCATCTGTGGAGTCTGGTTTGTTTCTGGTGTTGTAAAAAAAAAAAAATTATTGCAGCATGATTAAGTTAAGTGAAACACCAGAAACACCTGAATCAGAATTACATTGGGGGGTGCAACTAACTAAGCTTCCACTTGTCTTTTAATTGACCATCAACAACACCTCTTTGCACCTCGTTGCACCTTATTGCCCCTAATTACATGAATAGTAGTTACTCCTTGAACAACACTTAGCAAAGGTAATCACTTGTAATAGCAGTAGTAATAGAAATGAACAAAGATACCTCCATGAACACTACTTTGAGATGACTATCACTAACAATGTCAGTAATTTCATTCTTACAATACCTTGCACATTCTCATGTTTCACTTCTCAAATTATCAGCTTCAGTGCATTCTCTCCTAAGAACAGCCGTTATCTGCCTTTTAGTAATGTAATCGCATGATACAACTGGGACCACAAAGTGCAGTACACATGAACTCAAACGGTCTGGATGTGAGGTATTTGGGTCTGGACGTGAACAGGCAGCGGCACATGGATGGCAAGAGCCATACAAAGCCAGAAAATGGAACCCGGAAGGGAAGCGGACAGAAATTAAAGAGGCAGTGCACCTAAAAAAAAAATTCAGTTGCAGAAAAGCACGTTGCAGGCCGCATGCTGCCCATGGGCCACAAGTTGCCCACCACTGAACTAAGTTCTTCTTCTGAGGATATTTCTTAATTTCAAGTTTCAGTCTCTCAGTCTCTCACTCTCCTTGTCTCTCTAGCAAAAGCATTGCTGCTCTTTTTATAAGTCTTTGTCTGGGAACTTGTTAAGAGAGCCTGCTTCTCACAGAATGTTCTTGTAAGTTTACAGAATGTTCTTGTAAGTTTCGATGCATGTACAGCAAAAATAACATAGTGACCCAGAACTGACATCTTGTTTACAGCTCTGCAAAAGGCTTAAAAACTGCATCTCAGGTTGACCCCTTGAGTTCCAAATAGCTTTTTGCAATCATTTCAACATTACAACATAACTATATACATTTTTTTAAATCTATTTATGCTCCACCCCACGGAGCTTCCCCATCTGACCACTCCTTTGGAGTGCCTAGGCTTCCCAGCCCCCACTTGACCCTTGCAGTCCAACACTGACTTCCATCTGCAGCCACCCCACCAGGCACCCAATGTATCCCTTCATTGGGAGGGTCCCTCTCTTCCAAGGGGGAAGTACCTTACTGGCTAACAGCATATCCTGGGGTGCTGTAGAGTCAGCTGGACAGTCTTTGGGGCCTGCAGTGGTGGGGCTGGCATGCACCATCTAGCTGGGTGGGGAGCCCCTTTTTCCAGTTTTCTGCCCCACCCACAGCAGTTCTCAGCCATGCGTGAGCACAGTGACCCTGGGTGGGGATGTGCAGGGGGCATGTTCAAGGCATCACATCCCCCAAGCATGTAACTCAATCCGGCCACGGGTGCCAAGGCCTGACCCCCTGGGACAGAAGCATCCAATGGATGCTCTGGAACCCCTCCCTGTTGTTCTCTGCTCCTGGTACCTGGGCTAGGGCATGAACCCTGGTCACCAGTGTACCGAGTGAACTCCTTCACTTGGCGCCAAGGAGCTGGCTATAACTATGTACATTTCAGGGTTTTATTTAACTCTAAAAATTGTTTAGCGTTTTGCTCATAAAAGTTCTAAAACATTGTGAAAATGCATAGCACTTGCCTCACTGTGTTTAACAAATGTAACACTTCTAGAAAACCTATATAAATGCTTTCTGTACAGTTATTGTCCCAAGAAAAAACCCTGCTAATCAATTATTTAAAACCCTGCATTTTTAATCAAAGGGATCCCAGTATCAGTGACATTCCCACATAAAGAGTCACATATATTTTTATACCCACAGATATGCAAGGGGGGGGAGAAAAGACAGAAATAGCAAAGGAAGGCAGAGAGATAGCAAGAGGCAGAAAATTGCAAAACTGTCGGAGTGATCAGTTCCTTGTTCTCACAAGAAAATTTAGTTGTGCAACCAGACAGGCAAGAGATGGAAAAGGAGAGGATAGAACAGATCCTTGCATTTAAACTCTTTCTATATAACAAATGGGACAGGGCGTTAGTCA
Source organism: Neoceratodus forsteri (assembly GCA_016271365.2). Lineage (NCBI taxonomy): Eukaryota > Metazoa > Chordata > Ceratodontiformes > Ceratodontidae > Neoceratodus > Neoceratodus forsteri. The sequence goes on from CM057454.1 coordinate 757,686,211, forward strand.
ACCCTGTCACCACCCTGGCCCTGATTCCCCCATAATGCTGTAATATAGTATCCCTGGTGGTCTAGCACCCTTCCAAGCCCTTGTCTCTTGTTATATTTATAAATATGTGCAATAAAATATTTCATATCCCTGGTAGTCTAGTGGCCCCCCCAAGCCCCGATCTCCCATTATGAGGTTTAATACTATTCATACTGTATTATAATAGTTATATACCCTGGTTGTGTAGCAGACCACCCCAGCCCTGATCCACCATTAAATGAAATCCCAAACTTCCTGGTGGTCTAGTGGACCCCCCCACCCCACAGTGCTCTACCACCCTGCTCCCCTGCAACCCACAACCAAGCCAGCAACTGGCACAGCCCACCACCTACTACCATGGACAGTTGCTGACTGAGCTTTGAATGAGTGCGTAGTGTAAGTACGTGCTCATTTAGGCTCAGTCAGTGGCTAGCCATGGTGGTGAGTGATGGGCTGTGCTATTCACCAGCTCAGTTACAGTTGGGGGGAAAGCAGATTAATAGGGCACTGTGAGGTAGGGGGTCCACTAGACCACCAGGAAGTTTGGGATATCATTTATTAGTGGATCAGGGCTGGGGTAGTCCGCTACACCACCAGGGCATACAACTATTATAATATGAATATTACTAAACATCATCACAGGGGATCAGGGCTTGTGGGAGGCCACTAGACTACCAGGGATAAGAAATATTTTTATTATATATATTTATAAATATAACAGGAGATTGGGGCTGGGGGAGGGTGGGTGCTAGACTACCAAGGATTATTTTTGACAATTAACTGGGGATCTGGGCTGGGGAGGGGGTGACTGCAAGACTACCAGAGATTATTTCTGGAATGTAATGGGGGATTAGGCCGGGGAGGCAATAGCCACCAGAGACTGTTGTCCATGGTGCTAACGCCACACGGCTGCCCTGCAGCTTGCGACACACCTTCAGGATGTGTCATCTGTTTGACGCAGTGCAAGGGTTGGAGCAGGCCATGGGACATTGCTGCCAGGACCCTATCCAATAATGAATCGGCTGCAGGGTATATGGCACACCAGTGGTCAGTGCAAGCCACATGCGGTGCAGCTTGCATCGATCTTTCTGAATTGGGCCCTATGTCTTTAAGTTTGATAGAAGAAATGAGTTAATTTTCTCCAATGTATTGGTATTATACCTATGCTACCTATATTATACCTAAGTACCTATGCGCACCCACCGCTGCTTACTTTACTCCTGTCTGGGCTGGCTCTCTCCTGCCTCATATTGTATCTATACCATGGGATGCACAATTGACATTATCATTAGAACTGGAACACCAGCAACTCTGGCAAGCTTAATGAACCCTGCACATCGGAGTTACCCACTGAGATCTACAGAAATGTCAGTCCTTGGTACACTCACATGTACCACTAAGATGGATGAACAAGCATTTGTGGTGTCTGCTCCAAAGCTATGGAACTCCCTGCCATTAACTGTCAAACACTCCAAATCTCACCAGACATTTAAGAATGAGCTCCATGCCTACCTCCTGGTCTCTGACAGATGCACGTCTGATCAAACCCCCAGGGCACACACCTAACTTGGCTTCCTTATCCTGTCCCTCCATAATCTAATTAGGCACTTGTCATTTTGCCCACCTATTTTGCTTTTCTTTTAGGCAGCTGAACTTATTAGACTGTAATGATAACCCCTCCTCTGACAGGGGACAACCCCAAAGACATAAAATTGACTAAATTGAGTGAGACTGATGACATAGAAACATATTTAACTACGTTTGAGCATATAGCATGAGCCTGTCAATGGCCTAGGGACCAGTGGGTAATATGTCTCACTGCTTATCTGACCGGAAAAGCTCAACTGGCCTATGGTAATGTGGAAAGTGCGATGAGTGAGAACTATGACACTGTCAAAGAAGCTATTCTGAAATGCTATGATATCTGTCTTGAAACTTATAGACAAAGATTTTGAACCCTAAGATTTCAGTCATCAGATACCCCACAAGAAGCTTTTACTAGGCTGAAAGACTTATGTACCAAGTGGTTACAACCCTCCACTAACACAAAAGAACAGATTTTAGAGGCCGTTGTTTTGAAACAGTTCATATGTATTCTACCTCAAGATGTCCAGATGTGGGTTCGGGAACACCGTCCAGAGACAGCTAAAAAATCAGTACAATTAGCAGAGGATTACCTGACTGCAAGACCGAACAGGACCAAAGGATATTCTGGTGCTAATATAACCCATCCCACGGTAAGATCTTCTTCATCTACTACACCCATATCTAGTGGAACTACTAAAACTACAAATGTTCCCAAACTCCCCCACACTGAAATAATATGTAATTCTTGCCAAGGGAAAGGACATATCACAAGATTTTATCCAAAAAAAAATCTAGCCCTACTCATTTAGTATTGGCCAATTGGGGGCAGTATATTACACCTATTAAAATAAATGGAAAAGATATGGTTGGACTATTAGACTCTGGTAGTAGACAGACATTAGTTAAAGCCTGTATGATATCTGCAGTCCCCGAGTTTTTCAAATGAACACAAATAACTTGTATTCATGGAGATACACATGTGTACCCTATGCAACAAGTTGAGGTACAAGTACAAGCAAGTACCCGAAACATGGAAGTAGGGGTGGTTCCCCATCTACCAGTACCAGTTATTATAGGGCATGACCACCCAAACTTCTCACAGTTACCTGCCAATGCTACCAGTATAGGAGCAATGACTACCAGAGCTCAAGAGAAGAAAGATACAGTTTTGCAACGCTCCTTCCCATTTGATGATGATCTGTTTGAGCTTCCTGGGAAGACAAGAAAAACCAAAAAAGAAAAGCGACAGGAAAAGCAGATGTGGCAACACTTACATAAAGACTCTAAGGACACTGTTGACTTAAAGGACTTGAGTTCTCGGTTGGACTTTAGAGTAGCACAGATGCAAGATAATTCCTTAAAACCTTTATTTCTGCAGGTAGGCAATGAACAAAACACAGAGCATAAATTGGTGCTGCATAAGGGACTATTATATAGGAAATGTTTAAATGTAAAAACTGGAGAGTCTGTATTACAATTACTGGTACCCACTGTTTACAGAGAACAGTTACTGACACTTGCACATGACATCCCTATAGCTGGTCATCAAGGTAAAGAACGTACATTGCAGAGATTGCTGTACAGGTTCTTTTGGCCAGGTATACATGTGGCCGAATATTGTAAATCATGTGTACAGTGTAAAAAAGTAAGACCTACACTTAGGAAAGATAAGGTGCCCCTACAGCCTTTACCTTTAGAGGATGCCCCATTTACTCGCATTGCCATGAACATAGTAGGTCCTTTACCTAAAAGTGCCAAGGGGAACCATTTTATTCTAGTTATATGTGATTATTTTTCGAAATACCCTGAGGCAATACCTATGCGAACAGCCACAGCTGAAAAGGTAACTGAAGAATTAGTCAAAGTATTTTCTAGGATGGGTATACCCAAAGAAATACTGACTGACAGAGGCAGCAATTTCTGTTCACAGGTATTGAAACGTCTCTATCAGGCCTTAGGGGTACATTCCATTTTTACATCTCCCTATCATCCACAATCTGATGGATTGGTGGAACGCTTTAATAAAACTCTAAAACAAATGTAAAAAAAAATGTATTACTGATGAAGGTAAATATTGGGATAAGTACTTGCCCTACTTAATGTTTGCCTATTGAGAGGTTCCCCAGGCATCAACCGGCTACTCCCCTTTTGAATTACTTTTTGGGAAAAATCCAAGAGGAGTATTAGACATAATAAAGAAAAATTGGGAAGGGTCTAAGGCAGACACTATTCCAGTCTCCACATTGGAATATGTCACTTCCTTACACCAAAGGTTAGCAAAATATGCTAACAAGGCCCAACAGACTAATAAAGAACATCAGATGTCCCAAAAACAAAATTATGATCAAGGAGTTGGGTCTAAAACATTCCAGCCAGGTGATAGAATTCTCTTGTTGTTACCCTGTACAGAGAATAAATTATTAATGAAATGGCAGGGGCCCTATACCATTCATAGACAAGTAGGACCAGTGAACTACGAAATAATTTGTCCTGAGAAAAAACGACAATTAAAAATCTATCATGCTAATTTGTTGAAATTGTGGCATGATAGAAATACATCAAGTTTATTGTATATCCTGAAATACCTAAAAGTGAGCTGGAACTATCCTATGAACATTTGGCTGGCCATGATGAGATGAAAGATATAATTATCAATGATAAACTAAGTGCTGAACAAAAGAAAGAATTAGGAGATATCATAGGTAATTTCCAGAATACCTTTACAACAATACTGGGGAAAGTTGAGGGAGTTGAACACCATATAGAAGTGACCACTAATAACCCTATCAGACATAAACCTTATAGATTACCTGAGAGTTTAAGAGAAGAAGTAATTAAAGAAATATTGAAAATGCAACAACTAGGAATAATTAAACCTTCGAAAAAGTCCTTGGAGCTTTCCTATGGCGGTTGTAAACAAAAAAAGAAGGAGGTGTGAGGGTTTGCCTAGACTTTCACAAGTTAAACGCTATATCTCGATTCGATGGGTACCCAATGCCCCGAATCGATGATATCATAGATAGGTTAGGCAACGCCCAATACATAAGTACTTTAGACCTTTCAAAGGGATATTGGCAAATACCATTAGATGCCGATTCCCAAGATAAGACAGCTTTCAGCACCCCAATAGGGCTATTTCAATTTACAAAAATGCCATTTGGTCTACATGGGGCCCCAGCAACCTTTCAGAGATGTATGGAGCAACTACTACACCCTTATATGAATTACACTGCAGCATACTTAAATGACATTATTATTTTCAGCTAATCATGGGAAGAACATATAAAACATCTACAGAATGTTTTGTCAGTTATAATTAATGCAGGTCTAACCATAAATCCAAGTAAATGCTCATTAGGTATGCAGGAAACCAAATATCTAGGCTTTATAATTGGACAAGGGAGGGTGAAGCCTGAAATTGGTAAGGTTGATGCTATCACTAATAGCCTGCGGCCACAGACAAAGAAACAAGTGCAATCTTTCTTAGGTTTGGCCAGTTATTATCGATGGTTTGTACCTAATTTTGCAGATATAGCAAGCCCCTTGATTGATTTGACTAAGAAAAATAAACCGGAAAAAGTCCAATGGACTGTGCAATGTGAGGAAGCATTTACTACACTTAAAGCTAAACTCTGTTCCTATCCTGTTTTGTATAGTCCAAATTTTCATAAATCTTTCATAGTCCAAACCGATGCATCTAAGCAGGGTATTGGGGCAGTTCTCTCCCAATTTGAAGGAGAAGAAGAACACCCAATCATATTTATTAGTAGGAAGCTACATCCTAGAGAAACTAAACCCAATCATATTTATTAGTAGGAAGCTACATCCTAGAGAAACTAAGTATTCAACGACTGAAAAAGAATGCTTGGCCATTCGATGGGCAATAAATGCCTTAAAATTTTATTTATGGGGCAGACCTTTTCTAATTATAACAGATCACAACCCATTATGTTGGTTACAAATAATGAAAGACAAAACCCCTCGCATTATGCGATGGTATTTGGCTCTCCAACCTTATAAGTTTGAGATACAACATACATCAGGAAAAACACATGATAATGCTGACTATTTGTCATGTTATGAAGCCAACAGGAATTCTTTATTACCAGACTCTGGAGTGAAAGAAATCGATGCTTAAATTTTTTTTAAGTATTTATGTTAATCTATGAGTAATTTTTTTCAAAAGGGACTCCGGAGTGGAGTGTTGGGAGTAGGAGGGCTAAAGCTCCATCTCCTTTTCTTTTCAGGGGAGATCTGGTATAGTATAAGAATTGAATAAAGTAAACCAATGGAAGTTGAACATTACAACATTGGTTTCCTCTTGAAAGGGGAGGAATGTAAGGGAACAACCTCATATACCAGACCTTTTTTTTTAAGTCTGTTGCAACAGCCCTCTACCTTTGTTCTGTCCTTTTGTATTTTTTTTTCTTATCTCTCCTTTCAGGTATATAGGCAGGCCACCTATATAACTTCTTTGCTATCCCTGTACTTCTTTTCTAAGTCTGGTATATGAAGCTTACCCCCCCCCATCTTTGGAAAACTTGTGAACTTATTACTTGGAAAAAGAAGTTAAATGTTATTAAACAAATGTAGTTGTGGGATATAAATCCCTATGAATATGAACTATAGATATTTGTATTTCAGGATGTAAACCTTTATAGTGCCTAGCTAGCGTTCGTTTGTGTTGTAGAAAAAAAAAGGGTTTACAAACCCCTGTTTAGTCATGTGCCCCTTTTAAAATATAGTATTTAGTGTTTCCTCGTATCAGCATTTGGCTTTGTTAGATGCTAATATTGCATCTTTCAACTTCATTATGCTGCATGTCTTTGTGAATGCCAGTGTCTGTCTCCCTGAGCCCCTCCTGTAAATAGAACTACTGCTTTGCGATAGTGTGAGTGGTTTTCCTCACCCACCTAGGCTCGGTTTTCACTTCCTGGTTTCCCCCGAGGTAATTCTGTTTTTGTTTCCTCGCTATAATTCATTTTATGCCCTTTAGAGGATTAACATTCCTGTTCCTAATGTGTTGCACTTCGTGACACTAAATACTAAGTACCTAATAAGCAGGTAAATGTTCCTGTTCCCCCGATTTCAGCAGTCGGCGGAGTAAAATGCCGCTTAGTTGTTTTCATTTCAGACGCTGGTATTCAGTAAATGTCTATCGATGTTTTTTTGTTTTTTTTTCCCAAAATCCTGATATTCTAAATAATCAATATAAAAGAGGCATATATTCTCCTAAACATGAAATAGGATTGAGAAAACATTTAATATGTATAGAGCCTTTGTAAACAGTTTTAAAATAACAATAGTCACTGAAAGAGTGCATTCTGCTGCAGAACTACCCCCCTCAAAAGGAAAGATGGTTATGAAACATTTATTTAGCAACCTGTACACTTAGAGTCTGGGAAAGAATAGCTCCCAAATAAAAACTCAAAGTCTTTACCAACCTGTTATTTTTTTTATGCTGGGGGATATTTAGTCCCAAGTTATATTGTAAGCCTCAACTTCTTGTTCCCCTCTTGGCTCTATAGATCTGGCCGGCTGGTTTCCTTTTATATTTAAAGGCATATTGTAGAAGGAGGAGCTAAGTTGGTAATTGCTAAACTTAGCTCTATCACTAGCCTTTATTTTTACAATTTAGAAAGATGTAATGTATTAGTATTAGAAAACAATATGTTTTGTGTTATTAGTTAAATAAATTACTCCTATTCTATAAAAGTATTTTGAATTCTAACTAAAGGGAGGAGCTTTCTAAGTCACATGTTCTCAAGAGTATATAAGTCATGACTTTGCTTTAGTTCTTCAGATAGTCTGGTGAGGTACAGACTTGTTCTGACCTCAGAGTATGTGTTACACTAGCTCATTCTAGTGTTTCAAGCTGATGTTACATGATCTATTGTGTTTATGTTTTATTTTCTTTGTCGCCTGAAGTTCGGCTTTATTGTTTTGGTTTCTTTCAATAAATATATTACCTGGTGCATTTACAACTGTGGAAAAGTGTCCTCCTTGATATCCCACACCTCACACTCACCAGACATTTAAGAATGAGCTCCATGCCTACCTCCTGGTCTCTGACAGATGCACGTCTGATCAACCCCCTGGAGCACATACCTAACTTGGCTTCCTTATCCTGTCCCTCCATAATCTAATTAGGCACTTGTCATTTTGCCCACCTATTTTGCTTTTCTTTTAGGCAGCTGAATTTATTAGACTGTAATGATAAATGTGAGGTCTCCCACTGCGAAACTGTATGGAATAGTATACTATTTACTTTGTACTGTCTGGCTTATACAGTACATATAGCTGATCTCCTCTAATCTGTATTTGTTGCCCCGTGTCACTGAAATGCCTAACTTAAGCCTAATCTCCTGATTTTAGGTAGTATGTGACTATCTCCATTGTAATGTGTTTGACCTAAGTCTGCATTATGTACCTGCTTCCATTGTAATGTGTTTACCTATGTCTGAAACTCTCCCGGGATGTGCCTGAAAATAGGCAATTTCATTGTCTACAGCACTTACCCAATAATTAAAAAGTTATTAAATAATTAAATAAATATACCATGAACAACCAACATGCTCTGAAATGTTCCTTTTCCCAATAGATACTTCCATCTCTCAGTAATAAAAGCCAATCCTAAAAATGTTATTCTAGTTGTGTAATTACTATATTCAGTGGTCCATATCACTTACTCCACTCCTCCCCCAACCTGCAACCCACCAAATTCAGCTCACTGCTAGTCGTGAGGGACAACAGTGTCCTGCCCTCTCCCGAGCTGCAACCCGCTGAATTCAGCTCCCCACCGGTCGTGAGGGCCAACAGTGTTCTGCCTTCCCCCAAGCTGCAACCCGCTGAATTCAGGTATGATGAGAGGCACACCAGTTTCTCTTGCATTTTCTCAAATGGAGGAGCTTGTGTGTGCATGGAAGGAAACCGCTGGAACAATGGACTCTGGTTTTGGCGCCAGTTTTAAACCTGGCCTGTTCTGTGATCCTCTGCCTTTAACCGTTGGCAGAGCAATGCTACTAGTTTTATTTAGCTGCTTTGACTGATAAAATGCACAGTATTTTCCCAATTTTACTGGGAGCTTTAATTGATTTCTATATTGCTATCTTATTGAAATGCTTTATTTAACTGCTTTATAGAGAACTGTGCAGTTTTTGACCTCATTTTACTGGGAGCTTTAATTAATTCCTAGGTCAGTTCTACTTAGCTGCTTTAGTTATGCAATATGCAGTTTTACCCATTTTACTGGGAGCTTTAACTGAGTTCTATGTCGTAATCTTATAGCGCTGATTTATTTAACTGCTTAAATACAGAACTGTGCAGCTTGTGTCAGCTGCCCCCCCCCACCACACTTGGTGAACTACCTAATATATAAGCAGGATCACGTGTAGCCAAAAACCAATCAGCCAACTTTCCCCTTTGTAGCTTATCTGCAACTACCACTAGCAGCCTCTACAAGTCAATCCTGCACTCCCTAACCCAGCCAGAAACACCATGCTGCACATCTCTTTAACTTTAATTTACCTTGTTGCACCTTTAGCATCCCTCCCACCCTCCTCCTACACAGAATCGCTGCCTTGTCCTATAACAATTAACACCCCAGTTGCACTGCCACACCACTCTACAGCCCTCACCACTGGACAGCCCCCCCCCACTCTCCTCTATAATTGGTTACTTGGTCCTATCATCCTCCTCGTACCCTCTTTTTGCACCAGGCTGTCAGCCATAAAATTCCTTGCTCAGGGCACCTCTTCGCATACCTCCCAGCTACCTTCTGCCCACCACAAGCTACTGTGGGCCATGCCTAAAACAAAACTGCTGATAACATTACTGCTCCTCCTAGCTGGGGATGTCGAGCTAAACCCTGGATCAACCAACCTCCCACGTGATACTACCCTTCCCCTCCTCTCCAACTACCCCAGGACTTAAAATTAGCTCACCTAAATATATGCAGCATCCTAAACAAATGAACCTTGCTACAAGCAATTGTCCTATCCCTTTATCCTGACATCTTGATTATCACTGAGACCTGGCTGAAGCCTCACAACCAGGATGCTGAATTATCTATTCCTGGCTACTCCGTCATTCTTCACGACTGCCTGGGCAACAAAAGAGGTGGTGGCATAGCCATGTACATCTCATCCCTGTTCCAGTTCACACCAGTCTCGCTGTCTGTGCCCACACTGTCCATAGACACCTTGCTAATAAAAATCTCTCTCCCCCACTCAATTCCCATATTTATAGCAGGATCCTATTGCTATCCAGACTCCCCTCTGCCTGCAGTCTTAGATCACCTGGGTACCCTAAAATCCCTTACATTGGAGAGTGAGCGCCATATCCTAGGGGACTTTAGTTTGAATTGGCTCTCCATTGCTAGCTCCAAGCTCCATAGCCAAGTGGCCACACTAAACTTGTCTCAGCAGATCACTGAACCCACTTGTCTGAACCCCAAATCCCAGAACCACTCCCTCTTGGACTGGGCCCTCACTTCACACCCACATCGGATACTTACTCTGGCCTCCTACTGGACTCTCTAAGTAATCACCACATGATATAATTTGTAAGGAAAATATTCAGATCCAAAGCACCTCCACTAAGGACTCTCCTCACCAGATCCCATAAATCTCTGGACCTTGATGCATTCCTAAATGACCTGACAAACATAGACTGGTCATTCATCCCCAGGGCCACCTCTATCGATTCTGTCCTGGAATACTTCAAGTCCAGATTCCTCGCCATCTGGGACGACTATGCCCCACTCAGATGGGCTCGAGTATGGGGAGTTCACTTGCCCTGAATCTCAGCAGACCTCATGGCTCACCTCTGAGACAGGGACCAGGCTTGGAAAGCTTATAAGATATCCAGCCCCGCGGAGCGCCAACACTACTGCTCACTTCAAAATGCCTGTACAAGGCTTCTCCGACAGGCTAACACCAACTACTTCAAAGCCTCCTTCCACACTAACATAAATCACCTGGCTAAGTTTTGGAAGGCAATTAAATCGCTCCTCTCCCATCCTGCCCAGCTCCCCACCCCTGTCCTAGATGTAGGCGGCTCCACTGTCATGGAACCTCATGCAGTGGCCTCTGAATTCAACACCTTTTTCACTAACTGTTCATCCTCTCTTGTCCACTCTCCTGCCTGTCCTGAACCCCACCATGATTGCATCCCCACCCACTCAACCCCCACCTCTTGCCTCCACCTTCTCCTTTTGCCTGGTTACCCCGTCTGAAGTACTCAATGCCCTGCTTGCCCCCAATCCCTTCAAGGGGAAATGCCCCTCGGGATTGGATTCCAAAATGCTCTACCTATCAGCCCCTGCCATCGCCACCTCCCTGGCCTCACTCTTCAACCTCTCTTTCTCTGTCACCTTTATCCTATCAGACTGGAAGCATGCCAGTCATCCCCCTTCCCTAAAGGAGGTGACCCCTCCTCCCCTGGCAACTACTGCCCAATCTCCCTCCTCCCCATACTAGCCAAAATCCGGGAGCACCTAGTCCTCTCACAACTCTCCTCCTTTCTCAACTCCTCCTCCTTCTTCACACCTTAACAGTCTGGATTTAAGAAATCACACTCCATCATCACTTCCCTACTAAGGCTCACTGATTCCATTCTGACTGGCATGGATAAAGGTCACATTACCTCAGCCATTTCTGTCAACCTAGCAAAGGCATTTGACACTGTATCTCATGCCCGTCTCCTGTCCAAGCTCTCCCTCACAGGGCTCTCTACTGCTGCCAGCAGCTGGTTCCACTCCTACCTGGCAGGCAGGTCCCAATCAGTCAGAATTGGCACTTCCACCTCTGACCCCATCTCTGTCACCACTGGGGTCCCCCAAGGCTCAGTCCTTGGCCCAGTCCTGTTCTCTGTCTTCCTAAATGACCTGTCCTTGGCCTGCCCACATGCATCTATTCACATGTATGTGGATGATATGGTACTGTATACATCAGGCCCCTCTTCCTCTGAAATGGCATCCAGACTCCAGCAGGGCTTCAATGATGTTCAGTTCTTGTTTCACTCAACTCAGCTTCTCCTCAACACCAAGAAAATGGTCTTAACCTTCAGTACGAGGCAGAGACTTTCTCAACTTCCCTCCATCCTCACCTTCCACACCTTACAAGGGACTTCCTTGGAGGCTTGCTCCTGCTTAGATATGTCAGGGTCTGGCTTGACCAGCACCTTGACTTTTCTGTACATATCGATGCCATCCACAAAAAACTGCACTCCAAGTTGGGTGCCTTATACCGTAACCATGGCTGCAACCCTCTCCAGCTCACAAGGCAGTTGTACAGAAAATGATCCTACCTATTTTTGGCTACTGGGACATAGTCTACAGTGCCACACCTAAGTCCACCCTAGCCAGACTTGATCCACTCTTCCACTCCTTCTATCACTTTGCTCTGGACTGTCCTCCCACCACCCATCACTGTGGCCTTTACTGGTCCCTGGACCTCCCCTCACTCCTAGATTGGAGGAAGTTCCACTGTGCTAGGCTTATGGCTAGATTCTGGGCTCAGTCTCTGCCCCTGTAACTCACTTCAGTGATAACAGTCCAAACTCCACCTGTGTACTCGCTCAGGAATTTTGACTCCTGGCTACTGTATGTCCCACCCATGTCCACCACAGCAGGCCAGGCAGCCTTTAAATTTTGCATGCCTAAACTGTGGAACTCCCTGCCTGAGGACATTCATCTTGCTCCTTCCATGCAGCACCTAAACTCGTTTCTCAAAGAGCACTTCTCCTCCACATACACATGCAATTTACGCTTTAGATCAAGGGTTTAGCTCTCCGTTGTTGTGACTGATCATTTGTAGTGTATCTTGACCCTAAACTGTTGTGTATCACACAATCTACCAATCTGTTGCCAATATGTTTCTGTATGTTTTTGTATGCTTTGCTCATTGTACAATGTACAGCTTGCCCCTGGTCGAGAGGGAGATCGGGTCTCCTGCCCTCCCCTGAGCAAAACAAAAAATCTCCCCAGCTTGCCCCAGCTCCTCTGTTGGTCAAGAGGGCATTTGGGTCTCCTGCCCTACCCCGAGCAAAACAAAAAATCTCCCCAGCTTGCCCCAGCTCCTCCGGTGGTTGAGAGGGTGTGCAGGTCTCCTGCCCTCCCCCAAGCAAAACAAAAAATCTCCCCAGGTACAGAATAGGATGAGGCAGAGCAGAAGCTTGTTTGTGTTAATATGCTGGATGTCAACTGGAGCACCTTTTCTGCAGCCACATCCAAAAGCAGGGCCATTCTCGATGTCCTTCAGGTGGCATGCCTCAGACAGCTAGTTTTGGAACCTACTCGTGAGGGAGCAATCTTAGACCTCATACTCTCAAATGGGGACAGTGAGAGGATCTCAGATCTAGAAGTGGGTAGCCATTTGGGAACAAGTGACCACCAAACAGTGTGGTTCATGATAAACTCAGCTACAGAGTCAAGCCATACAAAAGTGAGGGTTTTGGACTTCAGGAGAGCTGACTTTGGCAAGATGGGAGAGTGCCTTAGAAAAGCACTAGCAAACAGGCTAGAAGGAGGGGTGGAGCAACAATGGGGAAATATTAAAACTGCCATCACAGAGGCAACAAGTCTTTGTGTGAAGCAAATAAACAAATCAAATCAAAAGAAAAAGCCACTATGGTTCTCAAAAGAGGTGGCGGTGAAGGTTAGGGAGAAAAAAGATAGCATTTAGGAACTATAAGGAAACACAGAAGGAGCAGGACAGAGAACTGTACCAGTTAAGGCAGAAGGAAGCAGGGAGGGTAGTCAGAATAGCAAAAGCCCAAACTGAGGAAAAGATAGCCAACTCAGTTAAGAAGGGGGATAAAACCTCTTATAGGTATATCAGGGAGCATAGAAAGACAAAGGGAGGGATAGTGAGGCTGAATAGAATGGATGGTGGGTGGGCAGAGAGGAAAGTGAAAAAGCAGGGATACTGAATGAATACTTCTGTTCAGTATTCACAAAAGAAGAGTTGGGGGAGGTGCCTAATCCAATTAACAGAAGCACTCTGGATAGGGGGGTTGATCTCAGTCCTTTCACAGAAGAAAGGGTTCTGAAAGAACTCCTAAAACTGAAGGTGGACAAAGCAATGGGGCCAGATGGAATTCACCCCAGAATTCTAAAAGAATTAAGCAGAGAACTAGTGACACCACTGACTACCCTTTTTAACAAATCATGGGAGGATGGTGTGGTACCTGAGGACTGGAGAAAAGCAGTTGGGATTCCCCTTCACAAAAGTGGGAGCAAGACAGAGGCAGAAAACTACAGACCTGTCAGTTTGACCTCTGTGGTAGGGAAAGTGATGGAATCACTTCTGAAGGAAAGAATTGTTGAGTACCTAGAGACCAGTGGGGCACAGGACCCAAGGCAGCATGGGTTCACAGCAGGAAGGTCATGTCAGACGAATCTAATTGATTTCTTTGACTGGGTGACCAAAGTAGTAGACCAGGGAGGGGCTGTGGACAAGGCCTACCTAGACTTTAGCAAGTCATTTGACACAGTCCTACGCAAAAGACTAATAGTCAAATTAACCAGCCTGAGAGTGGGTCCCAGGCTGGTAGCCTGGGTAAAACATTGGCTGGACAACAGGAAACAGAAAGTAATTGTAAATGGAGTCCTCTCTGAAGAAAGAGGGGTAACTAGTGGAGTACCGCAGGGTTCAATACTGGGTCCAGTCCTTTTTAATGTCTTTATAAATGGCATTGCAGAGGGACTGGAAGGAAAAGTATGCTTCTTTGCAGATGACACAAAGATCTGCAACAGGGTTGATACACAAGGAGGCGTGGAAAGGATGAGAAGGGATTTGGCAAGGTTGGAGGAATGGTCAGAAGTATGTCAGCTTGGATTCAATGCAAAGAAGTGCAAAATAATGCACCTGGGAAACAAAAACCCAGGGGAAGATTACACAATGGGGGGGAGGTAGTAACAACAACAAAAATGGAAAGGGACTTGGGGGTAATCATATTAGATGACCTTAAGGTTGGCAAGCAATGTGAGAAGATGGTAGGGAGGGCTGGGGGGATACTGGGATGTATAGGGAGAGGCATCACCAGCAGAAAACAGGAAGTTGTTATCCCCCTGTACAGACAGTTGGTGAGACCCCATATGGAATACTGCATCCAGTTCTGGAGACCCCATCTCCACAAGGACATAGACAGAATGGAGGCAGTTCAGAGGAGGGCAACTAAAATGGTGCAGGGTCTGCAAGTGAAGCCATATGAGGAGAGACTAAAAGAGATTAATATGTATACCCTTGAGGAAAGGAGGTAGAGGGGGACATGATAGAAACATTTAAGTACCTCAGTGGAATCAACAAAATCCAAGAGGGTAGCACCTTTCAGAAAAAGAGATGTGCAAGAACAAGGGGACACAATTTGAAGATAGAGAGGGGACGGCTCAGGGCCAATGTGAGGAAGTATTTTTTCACAGAGAGGGTGGCGGATGCATGGAACAGTCTTCCTGAGGAGGTTGTGGGGTCTAAAACTGTGGGAGAATTCAAGAATGCATGGGATAGACATAAGGCAATTTTTGTGGGGGGGGGTAGGAAGAAATAGGCAGTTGGCTAAACAGGATCTGCAGCTTATCCTCTAGGTAGGGAAATGGGCAGACTAGGTGGGCCAAGCGGTCCTTATCTGCTGTCAAAGTCTATGTTTCTATGTTACATGCTGTATGATTGAGAGGAACATTTGGCGCCTTTTCAAACAAAGACCCTGACTTTCCTATCGGCAGAGCCTAACTGATAGTTTTTTTTCTATGTACTTCCATCGCTATTGTGCAGGTTTTATTGGAAAGCTGGGGGTACTTTAAGATCATTATTGCAGTTGTTCTATTTTATTTTATTTTATTCTCTTCTGTTAAATGACTTGTTGCACTGCATCCTGTATTTTAAGCATTGTACATGTGGGTATTCTAGTACAGATAAGGAACAATAGAAAGACAATTTCAAACTGCAAAAACGTGGTGCCAGCGAGGCTAATTTATAGCTGTAGTCACTTTAAGTATTTATTTTGTACGCGCTTGTTTGTACAATACCCAGCCTGCTGATATTTCCCCCATTCTACTGCGGTAGTTCGTAGTGTGCACATCTCCAAAAACCGAAATTCGGACCCTGATGCCACAGATTAATTCGGATTCAAACCATGCTTGTAAAATTGTGCAGCCCTTCCCTCTCCCTACCTTACTTAATGTAGACCATTTGTTCTTCTCTTCCCAGATTGCCCCTGCTCCTCCGGTGGTCGAGAGGGTGTTCAGGTCTCCTACCATCCTCTGAGCAAAATAAAAAAATCTCCCCAGGTACGGAATGGGACAAGGCAGAGCAGGAGCTTGTTTGAGTGCTGTGTGATTGAGCCCCTGCCGGCGCTCTGCGCTGGCTGCACCCCCACCCCCACCACCACTCTTGGTGAGCTGACAGTTATATAGGCTGTGTCACATGTGGGTACAGAACCAGTGTGGCTACAGAACCAATCAGCCCACTTTTGCATTTGCAGCTTATGCTCCCCCCACACTAGTGGCCACTCTTGCAGCTGCTGCTGCCTAAATCCAGTCCACTATGTTGCCTCTTTCTCTAGTGCTAATCTGCCTACTCATACCTACATCATCCCTCCCACCCCCCTCCTACCCAGAACAGCAACAGCAGCAGAGATCCCTAATAATGGATGCTATCATTGCCATGCAGCTCTATCATGCAACCTCCTCCTTTGGGCAGCCCTTCCCATATCACAAGCACTATGGTGTACTTGGAGCTGCCATCCTCACCCCTCCTTTCATGCAGGGCTGACAGCCTTAAATATCTCCCCTCTAATCTACTCATCACAAACCTCATTTACACCTCAGCAACCCCCCCACCCACTGCAAGTCTCAATGGGCTGCAAAACAACTCTTGATAATACTGCTCCTCCTAGTAGGGGATGCTGAGCATAACCCTGGTCCATCCCCCATAATGGCCACCTCCTTCCCCCTATGCTCCTCTTACCAAAGGATCTCAAAATAGCACATCTAAATATATGCAGCATCCTTAACAAACTCACGGCACTTCAACCTAACATCCTTTCTCTGTGCCCTGATATCCTAATCATTACTGAAACCTAGCTGAAGCACCATAATCTGGAAGCAGAATTCTCAGTCGCTGGCTGCTCCCTAATTCTGCAGGATCATCAGGGTAAAAAGAGGGGTGGGGGCACTGCCATGTTCATCTTCTCCAGGCTACAGTTAACCCCAATCTGGCTTTCTCTGCCCACGTAGGCTATAGACTCCCTGCTCATTAAAATCTCACTCCCTCACACAAATCCCCTTTACATAGCAGGGTCCTATTGCTCCCCGGATACCCTGCTGTCCGACATCCTGGACCACTTGTGTACTCTAAAATCCCTCGTAGCTGGTGGAGAGCTGCATATACTTGGTGATTTCAACCTGAACTAGCTCTCCAGTACTAGCTCCAAATCACGTAGCCAAGTGAATGCCTTAAACCTATCCAAGCAAATAATGGAACCCACTCGCCTGAACCATAAATCCAATAACCATACACTATTGGACTGGGCCCTGACCTCACACCCCCATCGTATACTCGCTGCTGGTCTTCTACCGGACTCTCTCAGCAATCACCACATGATTTATATGGTATGGAAAATTTTCTAAACTAAGTCTCTGCCCCTGCCACTCTGCTCACCAGGTCCTATAAATCCCTGGTCCGACAGTGCTCTTAACTGACTTGCATAATGTTGATTGGTCTTTCATCTCACATGCACCCAACAGTGACATTGCCCTTGAATTTTTCTTGGTGAGATTCCTTGCTATCTGGAATTATCATACACCACTTAGAAGGTCCAGAGTAAGGGATGCCCACTTGCCCTGAGTGACCACCAATCTCATTGATCAACTTCGATTCAGGGACCATGCCTGGAAAACCTACAAGGCATCAGGTTCCCAAGTGGCTCTACAACACTACCAGTCACTGCAGAATGCCTGCATGAGGCTTATCCATCAGGCCAAAGCAAACTACTTTAAGGCATCCTTCAACACCAACTTCAAACACCCAACAAAGTTTTGGAAGTCAATCAAATCTCCTTTCTTCCCACCGGTACAATCCCCTACACCAGCCCTCAACATAGCAGGAAACATTGTCACTGCACCGAGCATGGTGGCCACTGAGTTAAACTCCTTTTTCACAAGCTATGCATCCACCCTCTTGTCCTCTCTGCTGCTCCACCCTTTGTAGCCATCCACTTTGTCCCCAGCCACACCCCCATCCTCAAATTTCTCCTTTCGCTTGATTACACCATCAGAGGTATTAAAAGCTCTAGGGCTCCTGAACCTTGCCAAAAGTAAATGCCCCTCAGGTCTTGACTCCAAAATGCTCCTCATATCTGCCCCAGCCATTGCCAACCCATTGGCTGCTCTTTAACCTCTCCTTCATGCATGGTTCACTCCCATCTTCTTGGAAACATGCTACAGTTGTCCCCCTATATAAAGGTGGAGACCCCTCCTCCCCAGGAAACTACCGCCCTATCTCTCTTTTCCCCATCCTAGCCAAATTACAGGAGTGCCTCATTCTCTCTCAGCTCTCTGCATTTCTCAACTCTACCTCCTTCTTCACTCCGTACCAGGCTGGTTTTAGGAAATCACACTCCACCATCACCTCTCTCCTAAGACTCACTGATGCCATCCTCATGGAAATGGATAATGGGGAAATTACCTCAGCCATTTTCATCAACCTTGCTAAGGCCTTTGACACGATCTATCACACCCTGCTACTGTCCAAGCTCTCCCTTGCTGGCCTGTCAGATTCTGCCACCAGTTGGTTCAATTCATACCTGGCAGGCAGGTCCCAATCAGTCCGAAATGGCTGCTCCACCTCCTCCCCCCTCCCTGTCACTACAGGGGTCCTTCAAGGCTCCATCCTTGTCCCAATGTTGTTCTCCATCTTCCTGAATGATTTGCCTTTGGTCTGCCCACATACTTCCATTCACATGTACGCAGATGATACAGTACTGTATGCCTCAGGATCATCCCCCTCTGAAGTAGCAACCAGGATTCTGCAGGACTTTAAAAATGTCCAACTTTGGTTCCATTCAAATCAGCTCTTTCTTAACACTAAGAAACTGTCTCCCTCATATTCGGCATGAGGACTAAACTCTCTAGACTCCTCTCCACCCTTATCTTCCACACCCTTGATGGCTCCCCCCTGGAGGCTTGTATGTCCTTCAGATATCTTGGGGTCTGGCTTGATCAGCATCTTGACTTTTCGGTGCATATCGATGGTATCCACAAGAAACTGCACCCTATGCTGGGTGCTTTATACTGCCACAAAAGTTGCATCCCCCTGCCAACACGCTCAGTAATTGTCCATAAAATGATCCTCCCAATACTAGACTATGGGGACATGGTCTACAGTGCAACTCCCAAGTCCTCCCCAGCCAGACTCGATCCTCTTTTCCACTCCTTCTGTCATTTCACCCTAGATTGCCCCCCTCAGCCCATCTCTGTGACCTTTACCAGTCTTTGGACCTCCCTTCCCACCATGATCGGAGACTGATACATTGTGCTGGTACCACAGCTAAATTTTGGGAACAGACCCTCCCCCCTTACCTTGCAGCAGCCCTAGCTGCCCTACCACTGCCAACTTACTCACTCAGGAATATTGATTCCAGGCTACTCCATGTTCCACACATGTCCATCGCTACTGGCCAGGCTGCCTTTAAATATCGTATGCCAAAGATTTGGAACTCCTTGCCGGTCACCATTAGACATACCTCCAGCCCACCACATCTCAACTCCCTCCTCAAGATGCACCTCTCCTCTACTTGCTTGTGTAACTTGCACTGCTGAGGTCCTAGCATCATGCCTGTTCTACTGTGCAGCTCTCTCCACACTTGATGTTCACAGACCCCTATCTCTGCCACTACACAATGTTGCTTTCTTACAACCCAGGCAGACATATACTGCCATGCATTCAGGCCCTTTAGGTAGTAGCTAGGGGTCTGCTTTCCGTCCTACTGAATCTCTGATACTGGTTGCATTATTTGTCTTTCTCCTCAAGGCAATCAAAATGTAGGTGTTCATATTCTAAATTTTACTCCATTATATTTTTTATTCCTCTTTCACTAGCTGTACAGTTGTTTGTATTTGATATTTGTATTTTTGTAATTCTATTTGTATTTCTGTATTTTTGTCCCTATCCCTCCTCCCCAGGGTGCATCTGGAATCAGTGGTACTCTTCTCAGCATGTTTAGCTGGTAAAATGCTTAAATAAATAAATAAGTATTCTCCCCACCCCCACCCTCAGGACATATCTGGAATAGAGCGGTAGTCCGCTCAGCATGCCTTCCTGGTAAAACTTTTAAATAAATAAAATAAATAAATATAATGTGCTCTTATTAGCCAGTGACATTAAAATCAGCCCAGGCCCAGCCAGCTGCTCTATTCTTCAACCCAAATTAAACTGAGTTAGACAAATATTAAAGGTCTGAGGATTAACATTCACAGTCTATTGGTGAACAAGATGCATTTAAAAGTATAGATTGCATCCCTCTGACTTTGCTTGACTAATTCCTGCCTATAAATTCCTCAGCAGAGACAGAGGAGCTTCTAAGAGGGAGAAGTACTAATTCATACAGAAGGCCATTTAAATCATTTACTTATTGTAGGTAAACTTCCTGACAGACTAACCTGTGAATGGATTCTAACAGTGCTTCAGTTTGGGGCAGCAAAGAAATAACTAAATATATTTCAGTTCAATTCAATTTATTTGTTAACCAGCCGAGCAAAGTTGCCCATTTTCAGGAACAATCTATACTGAGTTGTACAGCACAGAGAAGAATACAAAAGATGGCAGAGCAGTTTACAGTTTACATATACAGTAGATCAAAAACAGAGACATGCATACTGTGCATTATCCCTAACGTAAGTGAACAATTTGTTTATGTAACAGTATGTGACTGTCCCATTGTGGATATATGCTGTACCTACCACATACCCTACCTACCCTCCCTCCCTCGAGGGGATTAACAAGTTTAGCAGAGTTTTTAATTGAGCAGTTGCAAATGTACTTTGGAAACCGAGAACTACTGGTCATGGGTGATTTACAGTAAATCTGAATTAGGCTGGTAACAAAAAGCAGGTTTATTAGTCTACACTAAGCAAAGTGATTAATTAAAACAAACACAGTTGAATCAACTAATCTCCTCTGCTACAAGACTAAACAAGAAAAAACATACCTTGCTTGATTTGTTACTCACCAATAGCTAGGACAACATAACCTGTTCTGGAACACATAATGACTCAAAAGACTTGATGTCCCCATTTATTGTATATGGAAAGGATTTCTATTAAACCTCTGAGTCTAGAATCTTGAACATGAGGGACTTTCTAAAATTAGCTTCACTGATCTGAAACAGGGCATAATTAATTTTAATTGGTTTCTCATGCATATTTTTCCTGAAGTTAATTCCTATTTTATAGATACAGTTACAGAAATAAAGAACAAACATGTCCCCTTTACTAACTCAGGTACAGTGAATAATTACTAATAATCTATTATCCTGACTGAAGAAAAGGAATGAACTGTGGAAAAAACTGAGCAATCTTCAGAAAGATGGGATGGTTCAAATCAATAGCCACACCAGGAGAAGGTTTGGGGCTCCTTAAAAAAAAAAAAAAAAACTGTAGCCATGAAAAAATAATAGCATCCAAACCAAGGACTCAACCCAGTTAACTTTTATTATAACACAAAGTGCTCTAGTACATAAAGGCTAAAAACAACATACAATGGAAACAATGAAGCACAGGCTTAAGTTTCACTTGGATCCCTGCCAAGCTTCACCAGAGCTATTATTTTGTTCATGCTTGCATAAAGATGGGATTGTATTTAGAAAACCGAGAAACATACAGTGTGTAAATCATTTGTTTGTAGAAAGGAAAGTGAATACTTCAATCAACATTTACTAACACAGCTGGTCACCCTGAAACATTTAGGGGCTGCATCAAAGGAAATTTGTGAATCCCTGTATACAGTCTGAGGGACAACATTCTTACCTATGGAATAAATGCACATACTTCAATCAATACTGCAAAAATCATCAGTCTTAAATGTTGTAACCTTACAAAAATATATTGACTGATCTCTCCCCTTTCATCTTAGGCTGGTGGTCACAGTTATGGAAGTTTGCAACAACATCCATCACAGATGACATCAGTGTAGCATTGGAAAATTGCATATTGATAAGGGATGTGTTTGTGGACCTGATAAAGACCATTGACCTGGTATACATGACTCTCTACTGGAACTAAATGAAATGTATGTATTTCACCCTGCTTTAAATGGGTTCTTTAATTATTTATCAAATAGAAGCCAACAGATCAAAATTGGCAATTTCTTCTCTATTGTTAGGTATATTTTCCTGGAGTTCCTCAAGGCTTTATTTTAGGCCCTTTGTTAATTGTTTGTACCTCAATAACCTGCGTAACTCCTTGAGCAAATGTGAATAATTATTATGTGCTGAAGGCTTAATAGTCTGCCACTACATCAAAAAACTTACTGAAATAAATCAGCGGCTACATAACTTACTGAACTTACAGATGTGGTTCATCAAGAACAAATTACTCCTGAACAGCCGGACACTCACATCCATATTGCTTGGAAAAAGCCCAAACTCAGACTTTTCAGTAAGATCTACAGATCCCCAGTACAAAGGGAGATGTACTGTATGTATTTGTTTATTGAACACTGGTAACCAGAAAAGGCACACTGAGCCAAGGCTTATTTCCAGGTGTGACCCAGGGGAAGTGAAAAAGGGAGACAAAGTATTCAACATATAGTCAAAATACACAAAGTGTGCAGTACATGGTTGAGAAAATGCAAAGTGCCACAAACATACGGCAATTAAATAATAAATACAGTGCTGTAAACAATGTACTGGCTAGTACAATATATCAAAACCAATACACTAGTACACTAAGGCTAAGTATAGAAGAGTATCATGTATCATCAATACTTAAAGAAGCAGAGTCATTTAGTTCTTTTGACATGTATTAAATACCACTAAATCAGTTAATATCAAATTAGGGGCAATTATACAGAGTTAGAAATAATTTAATAAATCAGCATGCTTGGCAATAGCATGAGGAGTACTGATTACAAACTGGAGTATGGCTCTGTGAATCTCAATGGTGTTTCCAATGGGATTATCTTTAAGTTGAATGTCACCTACTATAACATGTCAATTTGCCATCTCAGCTGGTCATTTGACTCACACTTGTACCCTTCACTGTATATTGACATGGGATGGATGTCTCACATTTCCAAACAATCTTTCTCTTACTTCCAAAATATCTTTCTGCCTGAGTTACTTCATAAACAAAACACTAAGAAATGACACTCCTACATCCCTCTTCCTAATTATATTTCGTCCAACATTCATAACTTAAGACCCAATGAGAAACGTCAGCTGATGTCGCATAAAATATCAAGACATATGGGACAAAGGGCCTTTTCTGTTAATTCACCAAATTCTAGAATACATTATCTGAGAACATTAAATTTACTGTTAAGTATGATAAATTCTGAATCAATATTGGGAAGTACAGTATCTTTGTTCCTCTGATTCATGTACCAGCTTTCCATGAAACTTGATATACTATTTTATAATCCTATGCAGAGGTCAGTGTTGGGATCCCTATGGGTTTAATCTTTTTATTGATGGCCTAGAGTAAGAGGTCAACAATAATATAATTATATTAGCGGATTACACAAAGTAAATAAGAGTGATAGACCTCAGTGAAGAAGTATACTTAGCTACAAGGGAAACAAGTATGCTGGGGCAGAGAACCAACAAGTGCAAATGTGATTTAAGATTTTATTGTGTAACAGTATCAGGTCCTAAACTTAGGCACAAAGAATTCTGGTCAGGGGTATTTTTCAGATAGAAAAACAACTAGCAACTATGGCCAGTGGAAAAGATCTAGGCATCATCACTGATGGGAGGTTGA
The DNA here is from genome assembly GCA_016271365.2 of Neoceratodus forsteri. Classification (NCBI taxonomy): domain Eukaryota; kingdom Metazoa; phylum Chordata; order Ceratodontiformes; family Ceratodontidae; genus Neoceratodus; species Neoceratodus forsteri. The sequence goes on from CM057454.1 coordinate 757,709,792, forward strand.
AGCTGTTATAGTAATGTGCCAATTTAAGTCACATCAAAGCAATTTTACTGGTCCCAACTTTTGTTATTACCATACAAATAAATTAAAAGTAATACATTTAATATATACAGTGTGAAAAGGCAGCACTTGGGTTAAGTAGGATGTTGGGTTGCATTAGTAGGGGAATCTCCAGCAGGAAAAGGGAGGTGGTGCTACCACTCTACAGATCTCTGGTGAAGCCTCACCTGGAGTCCTGCATACAGTTCTGGCATCCACATCTCAAAAAGGACACAGATAGATTAGAGAGGGTTCAGCGCAGGGCAACTAAAATGATACAAGGGCTGCACGAGATGCCATATGAAGCTAGATTGAAGGAACTCAACATGTATTCTCTCGAGCAGAGGAGAGATGTGGTGGCATGATAGAGACTTTCAAATACCTGAAAAGTATCAGCAAAACTTAGGTACAAGACCTGTTCCTGGTTAGGAATTACACAAAAACCAGAGGGCATGATATGAAGATCGAGGGAGGAAAGATTCAGGGTAATGAGAGGAAGTTCTTCCTCATGGACAGAGTGGTTGACCCATGGAACAGTCTCTCCCAGGAGGTGGTAGGGGTCAGGTTGATTGGAGGTTTCAGACATGCATGGGACAAATACAAAGGCATCATAGCACTGGGCAGTAAATAGGGTAAGGGGCAGTTACTCTAAAATGGGCAGACTAGATGGATCATAAGGTCCCCTTCTGCCATCACTTTTCTATGTTTCTATGTGCAATTTTCAGAAATTATTAGAAAAATAGCCCTTTGAGTACCCCATCCCTTCCAAAAAAGAATGCTCCTTGTGTGACCCCTGACTCCACAAAGAAGTCTAAACAGATGGGAGGAGTCTGTTTCCAGTCAAGGACCTAATTGCAAATAGCTGAATCAACAGATTGTACTGTATGACTAACTCACCAGATCAGCTATGAGAAGTAAATTTATTCAGTGAACTGTAATGTCAGTTCATGGACAATAAATAAACACAATATTTTGCCATCAAGACTGCATCACAGAATCCCTTCCCCAGAATTGTTTTCTTTGATGAGTCATTAGCATTTCAGCAGTGGACAATGAAATATAAATAAGCTTTGTCACTTTCTGTATTGGAAGTTGAACCTATCACAGATATGTGCAGTGGCTGGAGGTAAGGCAAATTGAATGCTTGGTTGCATTAAATGAGTATAACATCCAGTGGTTGTGATATGAGTCCTTTTTAGAACACTGGTGAAAAAGAGAGCAGAGCACAAAACATGTGAGTAGAAAACAATTTTTTGCCAAAAGATGTGGTGCAAGATACCCCTACATAATGTCCTACATGTGGGGCTTCCTGGTGGAGGGTGTATCAGTGCAATCAGTAGTCATTAAATACCCCAATATTCATGTAGTCATACATTTTAAATGTAACTACCAATCAGACATTGAGATGTCACAGATAGACAATGTGACAGTGCTCTCATAAATCCGATCTAAATTGATAATTTAAAATAATTGTTTATGTACATTTCTATTAATTTTTTTTAAAATGCCAATTATTGACTGAGTTGTCTAAGTTACTTGGCTTACTGTGTACAAGTCTACAATACACTTTAATCCTGCAGGATAAAAATTAATTTTCAAGGGTTCTCCATATTGTCAATGTCTTGTACCTGATAACGTCTCAGTATGTAGTGATATCTTGCACTGCATCTTTTGGAGATAATTTTTTTTTTTCTACTAACATGTTGTGTGCTCTTCTCCCTTTGTTTTTTTTTTGTTCAGTATAGTATGTTACAGTACGCTGGTGGTCAACACCTTTAGTGATCACAAGTGCTCTGACCCTTTGTGCTCTGGCTGGCATTTTCTTGTGTTGAACGTAATATCCAGCACACTCGGTGTTGGTGAATGCCATATCCACATGTGATCCATATCCAGAACAACAATAAACTAGCAACCGATCTTAGTCTTTTCCCAGGAGCAGCGCAATTGCAGAGGGTTTACAAAACAGCAGTTTGAAAAAAAGTAGGAGACTACATGATGACCAGCAGTAGCAGCCAGTAAGCAACTACAGCTGTAGCTGTAAATGGACCGGATGAGAGGAGTAAAGGAAATTCAGCCACTGTGACTACTACATAGTCATTCTGTTTAACTGATGCTGTGAACAGTGAATACTATAGAGGCATGCTTCTTAATGTTTTTAGAAAAGAGAACACATGTACCACAGGTTCAAAAGAATTTTGAAACTTTTTGCACAAAATAGAAAAATCCTCAATACAGGAGGTAAACCAATGGTGTGATGTAGTGACACTACAGCAATATGCTGAACTTGATTGAGTTCTTTGGGGCTTTAGGTTGCACAAAGCCACCTCATCAGGAACACAAGACCAAGACTAAAGACAGAGGTGGTAGTGTGCTTTGATAATCTGTTCAAGAGGATTTGCTCACATTCTTATTAAACAAAACAAAATAATTTACTAACAGGGATACAGTTAGAGACAAATGACAACAATTTTGTAATTACCCTGAATTTGAGGGCCAGGACACAGCATTCAGAAGCAAAATTCAAAAAACATGAGAAGGAAGTGGAAGATAGAGGAAAGGAAAAGGTCAAAATTTGAGACGTACAAGTGGGACTATGAGGAGGGAGGCCAGGGTGGATTTATACAGTATTCTGACGTATTCCAGAATACTGTCAGAATTCTGGCATGCTCCAAATAGCCATTTTGCAATTTGACAGTTAAAATTCCAGTCAGAACAACTACTGGAAAATGGCTATGGTAAGTCCACTCAAATGACAGGATTTTGTTACTGTATTTCAATAAAACTTAAATTGTTCAGTGTAATTTCACACGCTGCGGCACTCGCTAAAGCTGTGTTCAGTCAGGGTGCCGAAGTTTCCTTTCACGCAGCGACAATAAATGTTCTAAAATGCAGTGTTCATTCCCTTAAACTCTGGAATGAAAACTACATTTTGCAACTTTATTACAGGAGCGGCTGTTCCGATCAGGAAAGCAAACTGCAAAATTCAGGACACTGGACCTAAGAGTAAGGAAACAAAAATCCTTACCCCCTCAACTGAATCATTCCCCTAATCTTTGATCCCAGCCTTTTAAGCAAAATTTACTTCCTGAAAGTCTGGGTAACTCAGCACAATCCTGACATACTATCTGTCATTGAGACACGGATGACCCTTAAAATACCTGATTCTGCAGTAGCTCTGTCTGGATACACTATGTTCAGGCTGGGCAGGCTGACCAAACATGGGGGTAGATGTGCTATATTTCTAAAAAATACCCTAAAGGGGTATGATATGCCACCACTTGATCTCAGTGGCAATACCCAGACACTGGCAATAAAAGTGCTTTTGGGGGCTCACCATAAAACAATATCAGTACTGTCAGTCTACATACCTCCCAATGACCCAGTCACTGGTCTCCTCAGTCTTCTTGACCATCTCCACTCACAAAATCACCTCACGGAGACAATTGTCATGGGAGATTTTAACTTAAACTGGCTGTCACCTGCAAGCAACTCCCTAAAGGATGCAATAACAGCTCTTCACCTAACTCAACGTGTTAATACATCCACTAGGATAAACTATAAAATGGGGACTAGCACCACCCTTGATTGGATAATTTCTAACCAACCTAACCACCTTTCCAATGTAACTGTGCTCCCTGACTCCATCAGTGACCATTCCCCAATCACATGCCTGGCTCTGTGTGTTTGAACGAGGAGGTAAAGGAGTGAGGGAGCTGGGAAGGAAATAGCCCCCATTGCTGGCAGCTTCACAGGCACTGATGAACATGGAAAATGTGCTTTTTAAAGAAACATTTCTGGATCTGTGAAATAAAGTATTTTGCAGACCCCAGCATTCTCCCTGAAGGGCATTTTTGATGGTCATCTCTCTATTTCTCTGTCTGCCGTCAGGATTAAAAAGTCATCCTGCAGGAAGAGGAGGACGTCTTTGGGGAAAGAGGAGGCCTGGGGAGAGCAGCAGGCCACAGCCCACTTGCCACCCTGCCCTTATCCAGAATACAGAGCAACCACGGATGTAGCGCTCAAGGTGTTGTGGCACTGTCTGTCCTATTCTGGCCTTGCTAACCCCCCACCACACACAGACACTGAAACGGACACTGGCAAGCTCCCTCCAGAAGCCGGGACACCATGAGAGCCTGAAGAGGTAAAGGATACCTCCTCCCTCAGACTGCATCTTTGTGAGGGGTGTTAGCCCATCTATGCTGCACACTGACTGCCCTGCCCGCCCCAGCCACCCACCCAGGGTCATCCCTTAATTTATTGGCCCTTTCCTATTACATTACTTCCTGTCTGCTCTAATTTCTAAGTCCCCACTTTTCCATTTGCAGGTTATACCTGCTAGCCACTAGAGGGACCCTCTGACTTTTCACCTCTGGCTCTGTACCTGACTTTCCTCCTCCTACTTCCTGGAACCCCTCTACCTACTTATGCTACTTCTCTCCCCTACTCACATCTCTGCCTCTGCCCATACCTCACCCCCACACCCAGCCTCCTAGCTAGCCCTACATACTGACCACCTGCCCTACCACTGGACCCACACCCAGCCTGCCATTAACTCCCAGTGACCACTAGGAGTCACTATTGTCACCCTGAATTTTGGCCCAAACCCAGCCTGCTGGAGTCCCCTAGAACCTGGATCCCCGCTCTCACCCAGGTCCTATTTCAGCTGCCCTGCCAGGGTCTTGAACCTTGTACCCTGTCCACCAGAGTCCGTGACACTACCACTACTCCAAAGTGGTATCTATGCTTTCTGAGGGGCAGCCAAGACACTTGAACCTTTCTGCCCTGCTGCTACCTTAGGCACTATGTTTGTCCACCTCCTCCTCAAATGTGTCCCCCTCATTTACATGCTAGTACCCACATACCATCAGCCAGGCATCTCCCCTGGCCCACTTGTACCAGCACCCACAACTCTCCCTGACTTAGCCCGATCCCACCCTACACTGACCATGTACCCTGGCCTGCAGCACCCACCCCCTGGATGCCCCCCCCACTGCCTACCTTGGCTCCCCATGGCGGCTACTCATTCTCGCCCTCCTGACCTGTCAAACCCTGCCCATTCCTTGTTCCCTTATGGCCTTCTCCCCATCCCAACATACCCCCCGGAAGCTTACATACTACCACCCCCTGGTCAGAGCCTTGGTCTTCCTACTACTCCTGTCAGGTAATATATATCCTAACCCAGGCCCTGCCCCCACCAGCCCACCAGCTGGGTCCACTGGTCTCTGCATAGCCTCCATGAATATATGGAGCTTACTGAAAAAATGTTATGCCCTTCAGTGCTGGGTCATGCTACATCAACCAGATGTCATAGCCCTGGTTGAAACCTGGCTGTCCAAATCCACCCCTGACTCCTTTGTCTCCCTCCCAGGCTACAGCCTATACCGGGAGGACCGCGTAGGCAAACGTGGGGGTGGCTGTGCAATCTATACCAGGGACACAATCACTGGACAAGCGCTCCCTGCCCCTGCTCTTAGAAATGGGGCCCAGGCCCTTACCCTCAAACTTGCTCCCGACCCCTCCAGGGGCCCTCTATATCTCACCACTGTCTATGTTCCCCCAAAGAATCAGAACCCGGTGCTGATATCTTTAACAGACTCTCTTGCCACCCTCCACCACAAGGTGGAACAAATCCTAGTGGGGGACCTAAACGTGAACTGGCTCAGCGCCTCCTCTTCCACTACCCATGATTCTTTTGCAGCCCTAGACCTGACACAACTCATTTCCCAGCCCACTAGAGTAAACCCAAAGAGAGGAACCAGTACACTTCTGGACGTAATTATCACCAGCCGCCCCAAAAAAATCCATAACATCCAGGTCCTCCCAGAATCACTAAGGTGCCACTCCCTATCCTATTCCTTTGAGCGACCCCCACTCCCGAACTCACAGCCCAGACCACACTCTGCAGGCACCTCTGACCTGGTGGGCTGATAAAACTCAAACAATTTCTTACCCAGATTAATTGGTCCCCCATTCATCATGCACCCAACATAGACAGTGCCCTCGCCTTTTTCTCCCAAACCTTTACCAAGGCCTGTGACCTCTTTGCAACCCTCACAGGATTTCGATCTAAAAAATGAAATGCACCCTGGGTTACCCCTGCCCTACTACAAATGCTCAAAAATAGGGATAACCTCTGGCACCTTGCCACTGAAACGGGCCGGATGGCTGATAGACAGGCCTATAATGCTGCATGGAACAGGTGCACATGGGCCATCCGTAAAGCCAAGGTTGACCATTACCAGGCCACCCTCACCTCCTCCTGGGGGTGTGCCCGGACTTTCTGGGACAATGTTAAATAACTAAATGGGAAAGCAGTCTTGCCTCCCCCATCCCAGCTCACCATTGATGGCTCTACCTCCACCGACCCTGCCTGCATAGCTAACTACCTTAACACCTCCTTTACTGACCTTAGCTCTGTCCTCCCCAGTAATTTCTTTGACCCTCCCCCACCCTACCTTCCCTGATCCTCCAATGCCCCAGCTTCCACCTTTGTAGGGCATCTGCCCAGGAAGCCAGACCTCTCCTGATCAAAGCATTAAATAGCAATAGTCCCGGCAGCGACTCCCTGGACCCCAGTGTTCTCCGGCTGGTGCTGGATGAAGTCCTTGCCCCACTCACCAGCCTATTAAACTGATCCCTCTGCCTGGGGAAATTCCCCACTGCATGGAAAACAGCCATAGTCACACCTATTCAGAAAGGAGGCGACAGGTCCTCCTCCGGGAACTACCAACCTATCTCCATCCTCCCTCCCCTCTCCAAAGCCCTAGAAAAACTGGTGGCCATTCAAAATCACTGAATATCTGACTAAGTATAACATCTTATGCCCAGAGCAGCATGGCTTCCATGCTGGTCACAGTACCAGCAATGCACTTGTTGAGTTCTCCGGTTTCCTACACTCCTTCCTGGATGCCACCTCCCTAGCTGGTACAGTGTTCACTGACCTCTCAAAGGCCTTCGACACTGTCTCCCACCCTCTTATGCTGGATGCCCTCTGCCACACTGGTTTCTCTGCTGACCCTCTTGCCTGGTGCACTAGCTATCTATCTGCTCGCTCCCAAAGTGTAAAAATCAATGGGTCACTTTTCAAAAATCATCCCATCCACTCAGGGGTACCTCAGAGCTCCATCCTGGGCCCCCTACTCTTCTCACCCTATCTAAACACCCTGCCCCATGCATGCTCTGGCAAAATTCTTCTGTATGCAGACAATGCTGTCATTTTTGCTACCCACTGCAATCCCATCTCCCTCCAGAACACCCTACAACAATCCTACAATGATGCGGAAGCCTGGTTTAAAGAGCACAGACTCGTCATTAATATCAAAAAAAACAAAACAATGCTTTTTGCCCACTCCCAAAACAAAGCCGGCAACTTCTCACTCCATATCCTCCCTGGTACCAAACAACCACTTGAACAAGTCTGCTCCTACAAGTACCTTAGGGTTTCTTTCGATTCAGCCCTCACCTACCACACCCACATTGATGCCCTTGCATCCGCCACTAATACACGGCTTGGCATCCTCTACCACTATAAAAACTGCCTCCCCCCGATGCCCTCTGACTTGCGGTTACATCTTCAGTACTGTCCCTTGTTGACTATGGCCTGCCAGTATATGGTGCTGCTGACACTACCCCCCTCAATAAAATTTGCCTCACCCTAAATAAGGCCTGCAGGCTGATTACTGGTGCCCCCAGGCTCACACATACTTGTAAACTCTATGACAAGGCAAAACTGCTTAACCTAGATGAACGGCTACGCTATCAAACCTGCCTCCTCACAAAAAAAAACTCTACTCAGGCTATCCCCTCCCAGGATGCCAGTCTCCATCCACCAAACCCAACCCACTATCGCAACCTGAACCTCTGGCAAGACCACTCTACTGGTCCCTAGATCCAGGACCACCCATGGACAGAGGTCCTTCTGCTACAGAGCTCCATCCTGGTTTAACTCTCTCTCTCTGCTCCCATCTCCAATGCCCCCACAATCTCCAACTTCAAAACTGCCCTTCGGAGCCAACTGTTTAACACACGTAGCTGCTCCTGTCTCTAAATGTGGCCTAGATCTCTCCACACTTGACAACGCCCACTGGGCGGCACTCCACCTCACCCCCCAACCTCTCCCCCATTGCATATTGCCTTTGTTATTACCAGCATGTGCTCAGCTGTATCATTGTAATTGCTACTAAATTGTATAAATGTATGAAACCACTATGTGCTACGCTAAGTTTGTGACTCTTATGCTGTAACCTAAAATTGTTCTGTTTGTCCTCAATGTGACGAGGTACCTTTGGCAGTAAGCCTCTGGATCAAAGGTTGTAAACCGATGTACAAAGAAATAACAAATAAATAAAAACATGCAGCTGGACTAATACATTTCTTATCCTCCTTCCCCACACTATCTACAGCAGGATACTTAAAAGAGGCCACCTGGACCTCCTAAAACAACAGCTTCGTGCTCAAAATTGGAACATCCAGGACTCTACCGATGACATTAATGTAGCCCTCTGTCACTTCATAAGGGTTTTCAATACTGCTTGTGATATGCATGCCCTTCTCAAAAAAGATGAAGGTCTCTGATACGGTGAACCCCTGGATCACTCCTGAGCTCTTTCCCAAATGAAGCTTCGAGACCATCTCTGGCACTGTACAAAAGCCACTGGTAAGCAGCAGGACCTACAAGCCTATAAAGCAGCTAGAAACAACTGCACGAGGGAGACTCACCAGGCAAAAGACAAGTACCATAGGGAGATGCTTACCAACTCTTGGGCTGATAGCAGAAAGTTCTGGGCTAATATAAATGACATCACTGGCAAAGAACCTAAAGTATCGCTTACAATGCTAAACGTTAATGGGATCCCTACCGCTGACCCACTGAAAATTGCTAATGCTTTTAATGATGCTTTTGCCAATTTGAGCTCTGTTCTCCCACATAACTCTTTTGATGATAATGCTGCCCACTCTACAAGTCATTGTCATGAAAATAGCCCTGAGCAACCCCCTTTTTATTTTAAAAGGGTGTCATGCAACCTGGTTAGAAAACTACTAGCTAAGGTCCTAAGAAACACAAGACACAGTAGTGATGGACTAGACCTTAAGCTTATTGCCCTAACCCTAGATAAAGTTCTCCTATCTATAACTAAGATTCTAAACCTTTCTCTTACCGTGGGACAATTTCCTGATGCTTGGAAAATGGCCATCGTAACTCCGGTGCATAAAGCTGGTGATCGTTCCCTACAGGGTAACTATAGGCCAGTATCCATTCTCCCTCCACTGTCCAAGGTGCTCGAGCGAATTGTTACCAACCAGCTTGGTGCTTATCTGGAAATGTACTCTCTCCAGTGCCCACAACAACATGGCTCTAGAAAGGGGCACAGTACTACCCCGGTGTTGTTAGAATTCACAAGTTTCATACAACAGGCCATCGATCAAGGCAAGCTTGTAGGTGCAGCCTTCATTGACGTAACAAAGACCTTTGACACAGTGAATCACACACTGTTGCTCAGCCAACTTTCTAAAACTGGTGTTGCTCCTAACACCATGAAATGGTTCGGAAGCTACCTCAGTGATAGACTGCAGAGGGTGAGGATATCAAAGGTAGTTTTGGAGCAGAGAGCTGTCCAATCAGGGGTACCTCAAGGTTCAATCCTGGGACCCCTACTGTTCATTTTTTTTGCTGAACAACCTCACAGCTGCCTGCAGCCAGCGTACTCTCCTCTATGCAGATGACGCGGTCATCTTTACTAGCCACCTGGATCCCAACACATTTGAAAACAATCTTCAACAAGGTTTCACAGAAGCAGAGAGATGGTTTAATAATCACAAATTAGTGCTAAACTACAAAAAAAACTAAAGTCCAACTGTTTTCATCCTCTTGGAATAAGTTTAAGGCCCACGCATTCACTGTCACTAACAACCATGGAGATGCTCTTGAACAAACTCAGCTCTTGAAATACCTAGGTTTAACCCTGGATAGTCACCTCACCTTTGTGCCTCACATCAAAAATGTTGCCAGAGATGTTAATACCAGTATAGGGCTATTCTTCAGACATAAACAAAGTCTTACCCAAGAAACCCTGAAGGTTGCAGTTCATAGCTTGGTCCTCTCGATCATTGATTATGGTCTAATCATATACTGTGCTGCAACATCCACATCACTTAAATGACTCACGATTGCCCTGAACAAGGCCTGTAGGTTAGTTACGGGTGCTGCAAACCTCACTCATACCTGTGATTTATATGCTCAATCTGGCTGGCTCCAGCTAAGAAACAGGATCAAATATCAAACCTGCCTTCTGACCAAAAAAGTTCTGGTTGGATTACTACCCATGAGCATTGGTTGCCTGCTAAACAAATCCCCTAAGACCCAACACACTCGCACCTCTGATTCTGGCCTCCTTCTAGTACCCCACTGTCAGACTGCTCAGTACCAGCGATCCTTTCAATACAGAGCCCCTCTGTGGTTTAATAATCTTAGCAACCAACTGAACACTCTTTCTAGTCTTTCCCAATTCAAGCTTATGCTTCATCAGCATCTCCTAACCGAAAGCACTTGTGATTTTTACACCTAGTTTCCCACCTCTGCGGACACCCTCCTACTACTCTTTCACTCATTTGATGCGCTTACTAGGCTTCGTGTTCATTCACCTCTCTTGACAGAATAATTTCCCCTTTTCCTGTCTGTCACCTTCTCCCTTACCACACCCCCCTCCTTGCTCTTATCCACTGATTTCCCTCTTACTTGGACTTGCCAGGCCCTATGATCCCCAATCTCCCTTATCTCGCTATCCATTCCTCTGCCCTCTCCTTTCCCCTCCTGTACCCCCTCTCCCACCTTGGCCTCCCCTTTCTCTCTCTCTCTATGGCAAGGCCTCTGGCTACCATATTTTCCTTTTCTATCTGGATACTGCACTTCTCCTCTACCCATACCGCTCCTTTCTTACTCTCCCCCTTTCCCTCTCACCCCTGACTAGCACTGTTTCCTCAAATGTTCTTTAATTTACTATGCTCTCTTGTAACCTTGATTGTGTAGCACTGTTCCCACATATATACTATTTGACTTGCTATGCTCTCATGAAACCCTGATTGTTGTCTGTACCTCTCTGCTTTATTGTAACCCTTTCCTTTGATTTGGAACCTTTGTAAATGAGCTGTCTCACGCTCAAAGGTATTTGTAATCCGAGATTTAATAAAGAAATAAAGAAATAAAGTAAGAATGATGGGAAGTGCAGCCAGAGTTGTACTGGGTCAGTGTTCAACTGCCCAATAGTGTTGGGCAGTTTCATACATTTATTTTTTAGTAGATGGAGTATACGCGTGAGCTGGATATGGGCAATGAGAAACATCAGAAGAGGTCCTGCCCTGGGAGCCTGTCATCAGAGCACGAACAGGAGGATCGCTATTAGCCCAGCTGGGCTGCTGCCAGATAATGGAAATGGGGGACTATTGCTGGATATGGAAGAATGAGGGACTTCTGTGGTGCCTATAAACTGAGCAAAGCCAGCAACCTTTCCCTACCCACCCTGCCACCATCAGGGTCCCCTGTTTGCGGGTTTTTTTTGTTCCTTTCTCTTCCTGCAGTAGGTAGGTCTGATGTCCTGAGTTCATCCTTTTGCTTTCATGATTGGAACACCAGCAGTGATCACAACCACTCCTGGAATAAAGTTATAAAATGCAGTGTTCGTTCCAGAGTTTAATGGAATGAATACTGCATTTTACATTTATTTTGTGAAAGTAAACTTGTCATTTTTGTGGTCTGTGTGCCCTATGAATGCTCAGGTGTACCGCATAACAGCTTTTTAAAATTTTATTTATACCTTAATGGTACCGTGTCACATCTTGAGCCAAGCGGCTAGCGGGGGGAAGGGGTGTAATAATGGTGTCTTTAAAAGTAACAATAAATTTACTGTGCAAATCCACCCCTGTATGTCCATTGTGGGAGATTCATATGCTGCAGTAACATTCTGAAGGTTACTAATCTTAATGTTTTATCATTCAGTGATCAGTCTCCAATGCAGTTCCAAGTTCCTGCTCGCCAGATCATCCGTTCAGTCACAAAACAATTTTACATAGCATTTTGCCTCGCTTTCCACTGCCGTCACCTGTCACAAAGTCCATTTTTTTTAACAAGCCCTTACCCTGTCTTTCAGTTTAGACTCACGCTAGGATGGAGGTAGGCTAGTTTGCTTAGAGAATCAGAAAATGGAGATCAGTCAGCTTGGAGCTGACTAGTTTGATTAGCAGAGTGTTATCACAGTGATCAAGCAGTGGCATGATTAGATTTTGTTTTTGTTTTTTTATTAGCAAGCACTCAACCTTCTCTCTCTCTCTCTCTCGGTTTACATATCTTCTGAAATGCAAGCTAGTTTGATTCATGGATCACACTGGCAATTGGATACCAGCTTACTGGAGCAGCAGCACACTAGTATGTGACAAGTAAAGACAATAAAGCATACGTAGAAACAGGACAGTTAGTGCAACCCATAGTTTTAATCTTAAAGTCTGATACCTAATGAAATCCCTCTGTAAATGTGCTGTCCACTTACTTGATGACACTGTAAATAAGCAATAAGACATGAAGGAGTGTGTGTAAAACATATTTTACAACACGGCCAGGGGTGTAGTAAGGCACGAGGCCAAATGCCGAGTGACTTAAGCCACTGGACGTGCTGTAAAATATGTTTTACACACATCCCTGAGTGCCTTATTGTGCTTATAAAATTGGCTCCTTTTTTTTAACTTTTTACTTTTGGGAAAAGCTTGTTTAGATGTAGAAACAATAGACTTACTTGTGTGCATTTGTGATAAAATTGTCCTTCCACCCACTGCAAGTGATGTCATTGATGATGCCATTGTATTGTTACCTACTTTCTTCTTCCTGTTTCTGTTTTCCTCTGTTTTTCTCCATATTCAAGATATGGAATGTTTATCATGGAATGTTTAATATAGAATACATGGATTCAAAATTCTGCTAAGTTCCACTGGCAGAATATTTCTCTCCTAACACACTGTACATACAGACAACAAAGGCCTTTGTTACAGCCAGAGACTCAATTATCTGACTGTCAGGACAAGAAGAAGAGAATTCCCTGATAAGCAGGTAAAGACAGAAGGGGGATTTTTCACTGTCAGCAAAGAAACTGTTGTAGTGAAAACTATAAACAATACTTATTTCTAATTTGTTTATGTACGTAAGGAGAGAGTGATAATCAGGGAACAACATTAAATGTATTTGTTTTATTTTTTATTTAATGTAGTTTTATTTTCAGGGCCCAGTTGAAGTTTTTTTTACAGTGTAAAGGTAGCTGCCATGTTTGCATTGGAAGATCAGTTCTTTCTGTAGGGGGCTAAATGAAATGCCTGTGTTCCAAATGTCCATTGATCCGGATTCCAGACTCTTCACTGCTGAGCTCTCCTTTTTTTTAACCACGAGTAAACCATATTTTACACATAAATAAAAGCCAATCAGATAACTGGATTTTACCCTGCGATTTTATAACCTTACTTATTATTTGATAGTTATTCACAAGTGTGCAGCAAAGCTTCATCAGATGTGCTAACATATGTGAGTTACTGAACAGAGTGAGCCTAACCTAATCTGCCAAGAATTGGGTCCCCATACAAGGGGAGTGTAGGGTGAAGCCCTCACTACCTAATGGGGGGATATCATTGTTGTGATACTTTTTTTTTAATATGAGGGAAGGAGAGGGATGCAAAAGATGAGTATGATTTTGCTATTTGAAAGTTATTATTCTGTCTTTGCAGTTGTGGGGATTTGGTGATGTTACTGGGGGAGGTGACACAAGATGGCAAGGCAGTTATTTAATCCTACATTACTCACTGCTTCATTAAAGTGGTTCTGAGTGCTCTTCAGCTGTCAGTATCCATAAGAACATTTGTTTCAATGTTAACTGAAAACCAGCATAGCTTTAGAATGGGAAGGTCCACAAACACCACCCTGATGGATTTTAACAACCTGGTGCTGTCATCCCTAAACCAGGGAAGGAGTACAGGGGTGGTGTTCATGGACCTTAGCAAGGCATTCAACCTGGTCCAACATAGGGGACTACTGGAGAGACTTGGAGAGGTGGTGGTTCAGGAAGGGCCACTACAGTGAATAAGGTCTTATTTGGCTAATCACAAACAATGTGTTACACTTGAAGCCTCAGTATTAAGCCTTGAGGAAGTAAACAGGGGAGTTCCTCAAGGCTCAATTTTAGGACCACTGATGTTTAATGTGTATGTAAACAGTATCACATAGTTAATAAAGCACAGTGGAATAAGATTGTATGCTGATGATACCATACTGGTGGCATCCACCGAAAATCAGAAGAAAATGGAACAGCAGTTGCAAGCAGACATGGTGTAGATGGAAAAGTGGATGGGCAGCTCGGTCCTACTCCTCAATGCTAAAAAATCCAGTGCATGGTATGTACAGGGGGACATGCTGGGAGAAGCAGACCCAAGCTGCAGATCCAACTCCAAGATGGAACCTTTATTAAAAATGTGGCCAGTTATAGGTCCTTAGGGGGTCCAGGTGGATTCTGGGTTGACATACGCTGAACATATTTTTATACAAACTAGGAAAGTAAATCAAAGATTGGGACACTTAGAAGGGTGGCTGGAAGATTATCCCCAGAAATTAGGGGGAGGTTGGTTAGGCAACTAGTTATTCCAGTATTAGAATATGATTCGATCTTATACATGAACTCTACCCAAAAAGCATTAAAAAGATAAATCAGACTTACTATATACTAGGTAAATTTATTACTAGAAGTAGATATAAGACCCATCACTGTGAAATTTATAATAAGTTGAGCTGGCTTCATCCAGAAGAACAAAGAAAATACATATGGCTTACAATATGCCCCAAGATGCTATATAGCAAAAATAAACATCACCTGTCTCACCTTGTGATGCGTGCACCCCTAGTGGTCGAAGAATTACAACACGAGCATCTGCTAATAGAATACCAATGCATAGATCTTTTAACAGGATGGGCGACCTAACATTACAAATAGTACAGCCAGCAACTGGAATAAGTCACTGCCTGAATTGAAGATTACCAATAGTTTGACTATTTTTAAGACAAAGTTATTTGAATATTTGAGAACCACCTGTACATGTTTTAACTAAAGATTTCTATTGTGAAGTTTATCTTGTTCGAAGTTTATCATGTCTTTTGTTTTAATGTTGTAACACAGGACTTTGTTGAAAATGGAATATATATCCTAACAAACTGTCTCCTGCTTAAAAATAAATTTTATCAAATCAAAAATACAAAGAGATTATAGCATCCTCCTCTGAGACCTGTGAGCTCCAGCCATCTGGTAGAAGGCTTGAGTCCCAAGACACCCTGGCTTCCCTGGACTGGTGGTTCTGGAGAGACTGGATACACTTTCCCTCACAATGTTCCTCTCTCTAGGCTTTGCTGTTCATCTTGTGGCATGGTATTGGCATCATGGGCTGCAGTGGTTACTTCAGTCTTTGCTCTGAACAACAGCCCTTGACACAGCAACCATTTCTTGCCTTCAGCTGCATCACCCTCACCTCTCAGATCCTCTGTTTCACTGAAGGTTGTATGGATCACTATAGTGCCTCTCTCCCTCTCCAATATGTGCGATTAGGTTATAGAGCCATGCCCTGAAAACTGTGATATGGGGTTAAACATTAAGTGCTTTGTTTACCCCTTGACCATTTGCATGGAAACTTCCTGTAAAAGTTGCCACAATAACTTTACTAGTGTGCAGCCTGTGATGATGTTCATCATGTTAACTACTTGCATTCTCTAAGCTGTATTAATAACATATTGCATTACTCTTCACACATAGGGTTATAGATGCATGGAACGGCCTTCCTGAGGAGGTCATAGAGTCAAAAACAGTGAGAGAATTCAAGAATGCATGGGACAGACATAAGGCAATTCTACTGGGGGGTTGGAGGAAGTAGGCTGTTGATTAACTAGGATCTGCAACTTATCTGTTATGTAGGGAAATGGGCAGACTAGGAGGGCCAAGCAGTCTTTATCTATCATCAAATTCTATGATTCTATGTTTCTTCAACCCTCTCACCATTTGCAGGCATTGGGTAATGGTCTTGTAACTCCCATCTATGCTTCTGCATTACCAAGTGGCTACAAACACCCTGTTAACCTTATAATGAGCCACCCCTCACCATGGTGGAAACATTGAGAGCATTTCTGTACCCATGTAACCCATTTTTTTTCATTTCTCTTTTTTTAATAAGGATACAGTTTGTAGTCAATCACTGCGATTTTCCTTTTTAGAGTTCACAGTTCCTTTACTGTCAGACAGTAGACTCTGCTGGTTTCTTGATCACTGCTGCTCTTGGGTCTGGTTGTTCAAACGTTTTTGACAATGGATGATCATACCCAGCTCAGTGACACCTCGTCTTCCGGTGATGTAAGGAAGGCCTCTTCAGCGTCCATGGTCTCTGCCTTTGAGTTAAGTTCTCTCAGTTGTTAGAAGTCCTCTCCACCCTCCAGTTCTATTGACTTTTTGAGGGGAGGTTCTCCTGCATCCCAGGATGGAGTGCCTCAGTCTGGTGAAGATGGGCTTGATCCCTTACCACTGCTGCACCTCCATTGTGGGGAATATGCCCTGTGACTGGTGCCTAACTACCTTTGTGCGTTTGTCATTTTATTACTTTTAGCATTTGAAAGGAATTGCTTAGGGGTTTGGGGAGCTGGCAGGACACTCAAGATGTGGGCTGCAGCACAGTTGTAGTGAGAGCAGAATGGTTCTTTGTTACCTTTGGTGAGCAAGGCTGTGTTACTCTCTTCCAGTGCCATGTCATCTGTTCTGCCCCTGTTAGTCTCCATGAAGCTCTAGTCTGTTGCACATGAAGTGTTGGGCTTCTTGTGGGGCGTGAATTAAATAATGATTGCCATTTACCAGCTTTTCTGTAACCTGTCAGCACAGTATACCTGTTTTCCATGTTTACCCTTTGCAAAGCTGCTGACATACTTCACACACACTGTATAACATGTTATCGAAGAAGATGTTGTGTGTGTTGTCTAAATTCCTTACTTGCCATGTAGCTATTTCTGCTGCTTATGGTAGATGACAATCATTATTTATTTCAGTGCACCACTTCTTCCCATTGAGCCACCTGTCATCTTATTACTTGTCACATACTAGTGTGCTGCTGCTCTACTAAGCTGGTGTCCAATCACCAGTGTGATCTGTGAATCAAACCAGCTTGCATCTCAGTGGATATCTAAAGTGAGAGAGAGAGAGAGAGAGAGAGAGAGAGAGAGAGAGAGATGGTTGAGTGCTTGCTAATAAAAAAAAAGAATGAAATCTAATCCAGTGTCCAATCACTGTGGTGACACTCTGCTAATCTAAGTCGGCTCAAAGACGATTGATCTCCTTTGCAGATTCTATAAGCAAATTAGCCGGCCTGCATTTTAATGTCAGTCTAAACTGAGAGATAGGGTTAGGGCTTGTTAAATAAAATGGACTTTGTGACTGGTTATCACTGTTGAATCCAAGCAGCAGTAAAGCAGCAGAGCTCTTCATTTTATCAACCTACAAATGGAAAAAATATGTGAGCTTTGTTTCTAACTTGTTTAGTTTATACTGGAACTAGTATAAGTAGCATCGTGGGTTCCATAAGATATACAATCCACAGAAAGATCACAGTTGATTGTTAATGAGTTTACAAAAGGCAACAGGCTTGGAGGAGCTCTGACCATGTATGTGGCTGTGGAATGCAGGCATTGGCTGAACAGGACCAAGATGAGAGTCTGCAGTTTTCTGTGATCCATATACTGTACAAAGGCTTATTTCTTTAGCTGCAGAACAGTCATCAAATATTTATGGCTATAATGAAAAGCTTATAATAATGGAATCAGCATATAATCTGGTAGGCTTTTCATAAATACAAAGAGTTCAAATTCCTCCTGAAAGAGTTTCTCTACAAGCCAGTCTTTAATAAATATGTGGGTACGATCACCCTTCACACCTTCTGGAAGGTCTGTAGTCATAATGCTTGCTGCACAAGCTCATTTTTCCCAAGGTTTCCAGTCTTGCCAAGTACATTGGAGTTGGTTGACCCACACCGTCAAGGCTGTGGTGCTAGTGGAGGCTTCAGCCAGCCTTTTCACCTCATCAACCCTGCTTAACACCATCTATTGATCCCCCCCCCAAATGAGGCCTAAAAATAAGCAATACTGCCTAGCCCTTCTTGCCTGTTCAGCAACAATTAACTAAATGGCAATACTTACCAATAGGCCACAGCCACAGATACACATCAGAAAGACAATTCAAGTCAAAAACCTTTCTCTTTCTGCTGACAAAAGCTATTTTTCTCTCTTTAGTCTCCTAGACCTCAGAGCAGTTTTTTGACCTTTCTGATTACTCTGCCCTGTTAACAGTGGTCCAGATAATTTTTAAGACTCAGAAGTACTTACTACTACCTGGGCTGGCAGTATAGCCTAGAGATTAGAGGAATGAGCTGTGTATGAGCTTGGTACATCTAGCAGACCAGACCTTGGTTTGATTCTCACAACCTCCACTTGCATATTGTGTGACTCTAAACAAGTCACTTAGCTGCCCAGTGCTCCCAGGTCCCTCCTGAAAATAGGCACTTGTGCCTAGTGGGCCTTACCCAGTTACCAAAGACTAAAATAAAACACCTTCTTTCACCTGGTAAAATTTTATTCCAAATGGCAGTAATATTACTCGCTGACCCATCTCATACCCCCCCCACATTTAAACTAAGTCTCAACCCCACTGGACACCTGCAGCCACTGACTAATACTGCTGAGGAATCATACTGTGACCTGTCATGTTGCAGCAGTTCTTCTGACCAGCCAGTGAGCAACTCCTGTCCCCACCCCTATGGGTTGGGTTCTTTAACAACCTTAGGCCCTTCTGACCTGGGAGACTTGCAAATAAGCTTCTAAGCTTGCTTGTTCCAGTGAAAATGCTGAGCTTCTTGTGCAATTTTTTTAAGTTCCTTAAACGAGTCAAACAAAGGGCTCAGCATCTTTGTACTCTCCAGAGCAACATTAGCAGCTATTTCCTGTAGCAGCAGGATACATTTATTACCACTGTTGAGCAGCTGATGGACATATTTGGGGGAGTCTGTATGCTGAGAATGTTGCATACTTAAATTGGGCATTCCTTCAAGAGACATACTATGCCTGTTCTAACAAGCATTTGTCAATGCTGAAGTTCGCCGTTGTTATTGGTGTTGTATTGGGTGGGGCAGGACAAGTTAAGGATGCAGGTAGAATAAGGGATACTCCTGCATATGCACTCCAGCATGCTACTGGCCTTCCCTGCTGCCATTGTACTGTGCTTTGACATTTTCAGGTTATCTGAAATAATAACCTTCAGGTCCCTTTCTTCCTTAGTGACTGTCAGCAACTACTACCCCCCCACCAATCCTGTAGCTGTCTCCAGTTACGAGCCTGCATATCGAAACATAGAAATTGTTGGCAGATAAGGACTGGTAGGCCCATCCAGTGTGCCCATAAGCCCCATACTTGATAACAGTTTCTGACCCTCCCTCTGCTTTACCTCGATGGTTCCCCTTTGCTTGTGCCATGAATGTTTAAATCCATCCATAGTGCTTTTCTCCACCACCTCTTGCGGCAGATCATTCCATGCATTCAGCACCCTCTGTGTGAAGAAAAACTTCTTCACATTACCCCTGCCACCTTTCAAAGTCATGTCGTGCCCCATCTTTCTTGTACTCCTCCTGTGCTGCAAGATGTCTCCTCCCTGCCTCTTGTTTATGCCCTTGAGGTACTTGAATGTTTTTATCATGTCCCCTTCACTACCAGTCTAGCATTGCTTGTAAAGAGCTTTGGGATACACTATGTATGAAAAACACTATATAAATGATGATTCTTCTTCTTCTATCTCCCTCCTCTCCTCCAGTGAGCACATATTGAGTTCCCTTAATCTCTTATCTTAAGTTTTGTGGTGCAAGCCCTGTACCATCTTAGTTGCCCTTCTCTGGACCGTCTCCAGCCTGTTAATATCCTTTCAGAGGTGCGGCCTCCAGAACTACACAGTACTCCATGTCCAGTCTGACCAGGATTTTATATAATGGCATCACTACCTCCTGTGTTCTGCTAGTGATACCCCTGGCTATGCACCATTGCATGCCAGTGGCCTTTCCTGCTTCACTTGTATTCTGCTTTGACATTTTCAGGTAATCTGAAATGGGTTCTTCTTTGGTAACTGTCAGCAACTCCACCCCCCCAATCCTGTTTGTCTTTGTATTTGTACTGCAGGACAAGGAGAAGCGGGACAGCCACAGGATCCGAGAAGTGACACTGGTGGTGGTGGTGGTGACATTAGCCAGGCTGATCAGACTACGGACAGCGAACATTTGTTTACTGGGCGGTATTTTGCAAATGAATGGAAAAAGCTGCAGTATGATTGGTGCGGCTTTTTCTTTTCCAGTATACACCATTTCAGGCAAAACAGTTTCACGATCAGCCTGGCTAATGATTGGTGTGGTACTGTTGAGCCCCTTGCAGACCACTCTGCATTGGACAGACAGTGTCACACCCCACAAAAGTCACTCTACTGCAAGAAGTTCACTGCGTGTGCACACATTGCGAACTTAAAAAGTAGCTGGCAAGGTAGCTAAGAAGATTGCTTTAGCACATCTCCATCGTTTTAGGCCTTGTGATCTACAATTTTCCTTTATGACGGTCTTGACTGCTTGGAGCCCTGCTTGGTGCCAGGTCTACTGGAGTCAGGGGTGAATCCATGGGGTGGTGGGAGTAAAGGGCACATTTCCTCATCAATTTTTTAATGCAGCCATCATGTCCACCGCCACGTTTTCAGTTTCTGTTTTCAGAGTGCCAGATTTCCATTTTGTTCCTACAGCATACTCTCCTGACAATGGATTTCAATCATGTGTTTTATTGTAATATGTTGCTAGCTTTTCACTAAATTTGAATACCCTAGTATTAACAAAGTAACATAAAATAACAGTAAAACGTCCCTCTGAGGTAAAATATGTTATCCAGACCTACAAAACAGCGAGGAATGCATGCACCAGAGCAATCCAGCATGAGAAGGCTAACTATTACAGGAACACCTTAGCCAGCACCTGGAATGATGGGACTAAATTCTGGTGTAACCTTGCTGAAGTCACTGGAAAGGATCCCAAAACAACACCCACAATTTTGAACATAGATGGTACCATCACTCTTGACCATGTAATCATTGCCAATGCATTTAGCACCACTTTTACTGACCTTAGTCATGTGCTACCCCCTAACGTTTTTGATCCCACCACAGTCAACTCAGCTCCTGTTAGTTCAGGTTTGCCACCAGGGCATCCTCCTTTCCATTTCAAAACAATCCCGGAAAGTCTAGCTAAAAAACACATTCTTAAAGTGCTTGGAATGTCTACGGTCAGTGGCGATTCACTGGATATGAAACTTCTCGCCCTCACCATTGACAAAGTCCTGCTCCCACTAACCAAAATCCTCAACTGTTCCCTCATGCTTTCCCAGTTCCCCCAAAAGTGGAAACTGGCAGTGGTGCCTCCAATCCATAAAAGCGGTGACAAGACTCTCACAAACAACTACAGGCCTATATCCATCCTCCTCCTCTATCCAAAGCACTGGAATGGATAGTGGCTGACCAGCTCATGGAGTACCTTGAAAAATACAGCCTGCAATGTTCCCAGCAGCATGGCTTCCACAAAGGGTATAGCACTACCATGTCACTCCTCAAATTCACCACATATATCCATCATGCACTTGATCAGGGTCAGTTGGTTGGTGCCTCTTTAATTGACCTGACTAAGGCATTTGACACTGTCAATCACTTCATTCTCCTCAAACAATTATCCCTTCTTGGTCTTTCAAGTGAAACTACCCTCTGGTTTCAAAGCTACCTCAGTAACCGGACCCAACAGGTCAGGATTGGTGAATTCCTCTCTTCATCCCTACCAATCTACTCTGGAGTACCCCAAGGTTCTATCCTGGGTCCCTTGTTATTCAGCATATTCCTGAATAATCTCCCTGCCTCCTGCCATGACAGAATGTTACTGTATGCAGATGATGCAGTAATATTCACTTGCCACACTGACCCCACCTCCCTTCAGTCTCAACTACAGAAAAGTTTCACAGAAGTGGAAGACTGGTTTTGCTCACATAAACTCATCCTTAACCACAAAAGAACTAAAGCAATGTTGTTCCATGGAACCCACAACAAGTACGAGGACCATAAGCTCATAATTAACAACCATGAAGGCGTCGCCCTTGAGCATACTAACATACTAACATACTATTTGCCAGCAGATTAGGCCTTACGGTCTATCGAGTCTGCTCGAACCTCAGATCCCTAGTTGGGTGCCGAGGCCCTCCCCCCACCCCTTGTGTTCCAGAAACCCCTATCATCCATCCCAACCCCCCTGGGACAGGCCATCATCTGATACATCCACTTTCTGTGTCTGTCCCACCCTCTCTTGAAGTCCTCCACTGTGGATCTCTGAACCAGCTCACCAGGCAGTGCATTCCAAGGGTCCACCACCCTCTCAGTGAAAAACCTCCTCCTCTTTTCCCCCCTCACCCTTCCACTTTCCAACTTCAAACCATGCCCTCTGGTGATACCTCCCTACATTAGTCTAAAGATCCCCTCCATGTTTACCCTATTTATTCCCTTGAGGTACTTGAAGACCTCAGTCATGTCCCCCCTGTCTCTCCTCTCCTCTCCTCCAATGAAAACAGGCAGAGCTCCTCAAGTCTGTCCTCATACGTCAAATCCCCTAGCCCTCGTATCATCTTAGGTGCCCTCCTCTGTACCCTCTCCAGGAGCTGTATGTCCCTCTTCAAGTGTGGTCTCCAGTACTGTTCACAGTACTCAAGGTGTGGTCTAACCAGTCCATTGTACAGCGGCAGAATCACTTCCTTGCTCCTAGAGGTGATCCCCCTTATGATGCATCCCAACGTCCTGTTTGCCTTGCTAGCCGCTCTCCTGCACTGCTCAGAGTTATTCATACATGCATCCATCATGACCCCTAGGTCTTTTTCCCCTATTGAGGCCTCCTGCGCCTCCCCTCCCAGGGTGTACCTGTGTTTAGGGTTTCCCCACCCAAGATGTAACACCTTGCACTTGGTGATATTGAAATTTAATTTCCATGTGTGAGCCCAGCTTTCCAGGGTGTCCAGGTCCCCTTGCAGGGCCAACCTGCCCTCTTCTCCCTCAACTACTGCTCCCATCTTGGAGTCATCTGAAGAGACTCATTTCACACCCTATGCCCTCCCTGATGTCAGATATGTATGCAATAAACAGGATCGGACTCAGGATCGAGCCCTGTGGTACCCCACTACCAACCTCTCTAGGGTTCGAGAGCTCCCCACAGACCACTACTCTCTGGGTGCATCCAGCTAGCCAGTTTCAATCCATCTGACCATCAAAGGGCCTACTCCCAACCCCATCAGTTTCTCCACCAGACCATTGTGGGGACAGAGTCAAGCAACTTGCTGAAGTCCAAGAATAATACATCCACAGGCTTTCCCTGTCCAGTTCTGATGTTACCCATTCATAGAACTCCACAAGATTGGTTTGACATGATCTACCTGGCACAAACCCATGTTGCTAACTATCCAGACCTCTCACCTCCTCAAGTACACCCAATCATTCCTTTAGTATACTCTCCATTAATTTTCCACTGTTGAGGTCAAACTGATGGGTCTATAGTTACCTGGTACTTCCCTCGACCCCGTTTATGGATTGGCACCACATGTGCCTCTCACCAATTCCTAGGTACCCTCTCAAGTGACCTGTTGAAGAGCTCCGCCAGGGGTGCAGCCAGTATGTCCATCAATTCCCATAGTACTCTCAGATGAATGCCATCTGGCCCAGGAGATTTGTCTTTCTTTAGGACCTTGAGGGCTAACCACACCCTTTTGGCAGAGATAGCATCATCCGTCCCCTCCACCTTACTGATCTTTTTATCCTTATCCTGATGTGACACCCCTGGGGTACCTCTCCCTCCCTCTTGCTCCATTTCTGTTGCTCCTCTGATCCCACTCACTGCCGCTTCTATCCCCATCGTGCCTTGCTTTGTAGATATCCCATCCCCCTCCCTAGTGAACACAGAGGTAAAGTACTCGTTAAATACCTCTGCCTGGTCCCTCGCCTCTTTCACCCACCCTCCTTCTGATCTCAATCTGCTGAGATGGCCCTTAGTTTTTCTCCACTCCCCAATGTACCGGAAGAACCCCTTTTCCCCTCCATGTATCCCCTGTGCCAGCCGCTGCTCTTTACTGGACTTTGCCCCTCTCACCATCCTGGTGACTTTTCTAGATGCAAGATGGTACATTTCCTTATCCCTATCCCCTCCTGTTGTTTTATATTTTTTGTAGGCCGCCTTCTTTTCTCTGACCGCTACCTGAACCTCACTGGACCACCAGCATGGTTTATGTGACCTTGCTCCCTTACATTTCACCTTAGCACAGGTCCTGTTTGTCTCATGAAGTCCCCATTTTATGACCTCCCATCTCCTTTCCATATTTGTCATTGATGTAATCCCCTTCAAGTGATCCTTGAGAATATTTCCAATGCCCACAAAGTCTGCCCCTGAAGTCCACTGCCAGTGTCCTAGATCTCACCCCCTCCCCCATGCTTATTTGAAACCAGACAGTATTGTGGTTGCTCCCAGTCAGGATCCTCTACAATCAGGTCCTTACAGATCCCCATCTGCCAGAACCACGTCCAGGACATGCCCCTCCCTTGTGGGCTCCATCACATGCTGTGTTAAGAACACATCCTGGAAGCCGCTAGCAGCCTCTGCTCCTTGGCCCCCTAGAGGACATGGTTCCCAGTTTGTACTTGGCATATAAGGTCCCCATCAACACCACTCCTTCCCTTTTGGTCCACACTGGGCAATGATGTTGTCCAGCAAACCATCCTCCAGAACATCACCCATCCCGGGGGGCCTATATACTACACCCAGCTTGACCTTATCTCCTGCTGGAAATCGTAAGGTGACCCATAAGGCCTCCACGTTTCCCTCTGCCTCTTCAACCATAGCAATTTCTATGTCATTTCTAATGAACATAGCCACTCCACCCCCTCTGCCCTCCTTTCTATCCTACCTAAGCATAGTGTACCCCCACACGTTTAGGTCCCAGTCATGGTTTTTGTTGGCCCACGTCTCCGTGACCGCCACCACATTCATCCCCCCCTCGAACAGCATGGCCTGGAACTCTGGCAACTTGTTTCCCAAGCTCCTGGCATTTACTAACACCAACCCCCACCCCTTATCCCTGATCCCCTTTGTTGAACCCCACCCAGGTTCCTTATACTTCCATCCTCCCTCTGCTCTTCCTGAAACCTCCACTCCCAGTCTGTTTCCCCCCCCCTTGGGTTTGAAGGCTACTCCCCTCATCTGGAGGAGAGGGCTTCTGGTCAGCCCCTCCCTTATCCCTTCCCCCCTCACAAGTTTAAACCCCACCTTTCTTGAATGTAGTCAGCCATCCCCTGTTTAAGGACTTCCTTCCCTAATGGGGAAAGATGAAGCCTGTCCTTGGCATACAGTCCCTTATCCTCCTAAACTCCTTTCCAGTTCTCTAACACCCCCAACCCACTCTCTTCACCCCACTTCCTGAGCCAGTCATTAACCTCTGTGATCTTCATTTTTTTCTCCTCTGAGGCCTTTGGTACTGGCAATATCTCCGAAAAGGAAATGTTGCATCCATTATCCCGACAGACTCTGACAAATTCTTGGAACCTTGCTTGGATTTCCAAAATGCTATTTCCCTCTAGATTGTTAGTTCCCAAATGCACCAGGAAATCCGGTTTCCCTCCACAATCCCTAACCAGTTTGTACACCATGAACTTTGCTCTGTGCACTGTCAGCCCAGAGATACTCACTATCTTCACCTGGCTATGGCATCCACCCTCCTGTCCCTCCCACTGGATACCCCTAATCATCGAGTCTCCCAATAACAGAACCTTAACACCACCATCATCCTTATGAGTTGCCTCCACTATGCACTCTCAGCCCCCATCCCCCTTTATTCATGATCTCAATTCCATGGAGTCTTCCTGCCTTATTAGAGACCCCTTGTCACCCTCCCATCCCCTTTCTGCCTCCCTCATTATTTTTCCCACTTAACTCAGACCCCCTCTGAATAGGTGTCCCCTTTAACCTTCTCTTATCTGAACCATTTATCCTGGCCCTGATGGTTTCCCCTTCCCCCACACCATCATCCTCCCTCCTTGTAATATTACCCCTACCTTCAGAGGCTCTCTGTGAGTCCCCTTTAGCTAGACCCCATCCTTGGTACTGACCCCCCTGCTGAAGGAGGACTCCTTCCCCACCTCCTTGTCTCCCAGTTTCTCTCCAGTCATGCTCTCCTCCCTCATGTCTGCAATATGTTGCATCTCCCCCATCTGCTTAACATTTATGTTTCCCCTTCTCCCTCTGGGACTATTTCTATCTTTTCCATTGCCGGTCTGTGATGCCCTATGGGTATCCGACTCCCTCCCCCCGGCCTCTGTATCAGTTTCCTCATTTCCACCAACCCCTTCCTCCCCCTCTAGGTTGCTTAGTAGCTCAAATTTATTGTGATACTCTATGTCAGCCTCCATCAAGTAACCCGAGTTTCCCCTGACTGCACCTCTAAACAGCCCCTCTTCCTCCCCTCTTGCTCTGTTCTCCTTAGGAGCTCCCTTCCCACAGTCTGCTGTTTTAGGCTTCCCCACAACAGCCCCTCCTGACTCTTTCCCCTCCACTCTCTTTGTATTCGAAATGTTCACCCCGTACACTTTCCCCTTAGCGTCAACATCCCTATCTAAGGGTCCTCTGACCCTAATATCCCCCCTCCTGCTTACTGTAACATAACATCCTGTAATTTCAGAGCGTTGCCCCAGCCTCCCCTCAGCCCCACTCTTCTGCTGCCCATATCCACACCCCTATCCTTGGACACCCCCCCCAACTCCCCCAGCTTACTCCTTAACCAATATACTTCACTCCTAATACAAGATAGCTGTCGACAGAGTGGGCAGCCTCCCTCTCTCCAGGCCCAATTGAGAATTATTGCCATCCCACAGCCTGTGCAGCCTACAACCCTTCCAAAGATGCCTGCCACGGTGGAATATGGCCACCCTATTTGTCCCCCTCTGTTTATAATGGCACACACCCCTTTTCTCAGTCTCTTTCCCCTGGAATACAGTTTCTCTCCATACTGACTGCAGTTATTTACAAACCCAATTTCAACCCCACCAATAAAGTTCCCAAGTCTTACAAACACATACAGTCCAGTGTGTGTCCAGTCCCACTAACAGTGTTTGTATGCAGACGACAGGTACCATATGATGTCACAGGCCCACCAGTTCCTGTTGCTTCAAATTTCAGTCCCAAACAGAAATACACAGCCCTTCAATCCCAACCCCCAGTGGCTTTTCAGTATTTAAGAAAGCCTACAAAACAGGGTGGATGGGAGGGCTCTTACCAACACCAGGCAAACATCACATTTAAATTTCACTCTAATTATCACTGCCAAACAAGTGTTCTCAAGCCCCAAAAGTTACAATATCACAGCCCAAGTAACAGTTCTAACTCAAAGTAGTAATTTTTAACACACAGAACTAATCTCATGTACAAAACTATTCAAATATTTCAGTTAAAACAGAATATAAACCCAGACCTCTGTCCTTACCAGCCTCCTGCTTATGTTCCCAAGTGAGCAGGTGGATAAGTTTAAATATCTGGGCCTGACCCTTGACTGCTCCCTCTCATATACCAAACACATTGACAATATCGCTAAAACTGTGAACACCCGCATAGGGCTACTATACAAGCATAAACATTGCCTAACAGCTGAAGCCTTGAACCTCACTATCCAGAGCTCTGTTATCTCAACTATTGACTATGGGCTCGTTTTCTATGGATCCGCTACTGGTATTGCACTCTGGCGCATAGCTGTGGCCCTTAATGAGGCATGTAGACTCCTGATGGGGATGATGCGGGCCCAGTTTTTGGGGCTGCCATCCCACCTGGGTATACCATGGTGCACTGCCCCAGAGTGGAATGTAGGGGTGGTGGTGTAGCCATCTGTTTTAGATCTGACCTGGCCTTCACCATGCACCCAGTGGGAACTCTTTGTTCCTTTGAATGTGTGGCTGTTCATGGGGGTCTGGGTGCAGGCTGCAGGATTTTTCTTATCTACCACCCTTCTGGGACGGTGGGGAATTTTTTGCAGGAGGTTGATGAATTCATTGTCAGCGAAACATTGGAATCCCCACAGATGTATTATTCTGGGTGATTTCAATGTTTGGGCTGATGACGAATCTTCTTGGCATGGCTGCAACCTCCTTCAGACTATGTCTTCTCTGGGCCTGACACAAGCTGTTACTGCCGCGACATATCAGGACAGCCACATGTTGGACCTGGTGTTCTTACTGGGGCTTGAAATAGACGGTATCTAGATTGATCGGGTGGCTTGGTCCAATCATTGCATGGTGCAGTTCAGGTTTGGGGCTCCCACTGGATGCCGTCCCCCCTACTGAGATGATGAGCTGTCACCCTTTATGGGAATTGACCCCTGAGGGTTTTTTGGCGGCAGCTGATCTATCTAGAGTGAGTGATGCATGCGTCGGAGGCATTGATGTTGGAGTTGAGTTGTTGGTGTTATTCGACACCATTGACTCCCTCGCACCTGTCCATGTATGACCCAAATCTTCCTACCTGAGGTCCCCATGGTTTGATGGGGCTTTCAGGGAGATGAAGAAGAAGGGTCAGAGGTTAGAACACAGCTGGAGAAAATCTGGTCTGGAGGAGGACAAACTGGCCCTGCATGTACATTATAATGCATACCAGGCGGCAATCACCCATATGAAGGCAATGTTCCTGTCCAGGGAGATTGCTGCTGGGAAGAACAGACCAACTATACTTTTTCAGACTGTGGACAGGCTACTTCATCTTGCTTGTCTACAGCTGAAGAAGGTTTTTATTAATGCTGAATGCAAAGAGTTTACTCAATTCTTCTCGGACAGAGTGTCCAGTATCCGGCAGTTGTTTCTTCAGTCAGCAATGTCATAGCTAGCAGTGGTCGCCCGAAGTGTCCTGAGTGTACTCCGTCTAGTTGGGGGGAGTTTAGACCTGTGGAGGTAACTGAGGTCATAGAGGTGGCAACCAATCTGAAGCACACTTTTTGAGAACTGGACCCGGTGCCAACGCATCTCTTGATGGGATGCATTGACACCGTTGGCCCAGTGTTTGTGCTGATTGTCCAGTGTTCCTTATCTGAGGGGTTTTCCCTGATGCCTTGAAGGAGGCATTAATGAGACCCCTCTAAAAAAGAAACCATCTTTGGGCCCAGAGGTCAGGACAAATTACTGACCTATTTCTAACCTTCCTTTTTTGGCAAAGGTAGTTGAGAAGGTAGTGGCTCTTCAGTTGGAAGAGCACCTCATGACTCATGAGTTGTATGAACCTTTCTAGTCGGGGTTTTGTGCTAGGCACAGCACAGAAACCGTGCTTGTTCAGCTACTAAATGATGTCCTCAGGGTGAGAGATTGAGGGGACAAGACAGTTCTTGTTCTCCTGGATCTCTCCTCAGCATTTGACACTGCGGACCATTGTGTGTTACTTGACTGCCTTAGGGAGCTCTGTGGACTCACCGGTATTGTTATGAACTGGTTTGAGTCTTTTCTTACCAACAGGAGGCAACAGGTTGCGATGGGGAAGTCCTCCTCCTCACCTAGCCTTCTATCTTGCGGAGTTCCTCAGGGATTGGTATGAGCCCCAATGTTGTTCACAGTGTACATGCTACCCCTGGGAGGGCTCATTAGGAAGTATGGCTTGGGTTTTCATTGCTATGCCGATGATACCCAGTTATATTTTTCCTTTGCCACAGGAACATCCACTGCGGTGGACGTGCTGAACAGCAGCCTTGATGAGATTAATGACTGGATAACCTACAGCTGGTTGCGACTGAACCCTGATAAGATGGAGGTATTGGTGGTGGAGTCGAACAGAGTGCATGATAGGATGGCCTCTGATTCAGTAACTGGACTTGTTCTGGGATCTGTTTCATTGAAAACCTCCTCTTGGGTATGAAATCTTGGTGTCATCTTGGGTAAGAATTTGACTATGGAGGTGCAAATTTCCTCCACGGTCCACTCCTGTTTCTTCCATCTCAGAAATGTTGCCAGGATAAAGCCCCTTGTTCCACCTCTGGACCTCCCCACCTTGATACATGCCTTAGTTACATCAAGGCTAGACTACTGTAATGCTCTCTACCTCGGGGTCACAGGATGATCTCTCCACAGACTGCAGCTAGTGCAAAATGCAGCTGCTCGGTTACTCACTAGGCAGCAAAAGTCTTGCCAAATTACACCGGTGTTGTGTGAATTGCACTGGCTGCCGGTTAGGTGGAGGATCCTATTTAAGTTGAGTCTTCTCACTTACAAAGCCCTACATGGGCAGGTTCCTGGTTATCTGTTAGACCTTCTTGTACCTGCTGTCTCTGTTTGTCCCTTCCGTTCTTCCTGTAGGGGCCCTCTGGTGATTCCTAGGACAAGGTTGCAATTTGCTGGTGACAGAGCTTTTAGTGTTGCTACCCCCGTCCTTTGGAATTCATTGCCTCCTGGGGTTAACGGGGCCCTAACTTTGGAGGTTTTTAAGGCTTGCCTTAAGGCCTTCCTATTTTACCAAGCATTTCAGGAGTGAATGTTAAATTTTGGTTATATATGATGATTACAGGATGTGTTTTTAATGTATTTAAATATGTTTTGTATTTTCTTTGTTAAATTGAAAATGTATTTATTTGCTTTGTACAGTGCCCACAGCCTCTGGGATTGGGCGTTTTTTTAAATAAATTTTGCCTTGCCTTGCCTTATTTCAGTTGCCTGCATTTCTCACGCATGTGACATTTATGAGCAGGCTAACTGTCTCCAGCTACCCGGCAGGCTAAAGTACCAGACCTGCCTCCTAGCTAAGAAGACATCACTGGGCCTTATGCCCTCTGGAGTCCAATCAATATTGACCCTGCAGCATGTCCGCTGCCTAACTAGAAGATCGGACAGTCTAACATTTACCATACCTCACTGGCGGACCTCTCAAGCTCAGTGTTCTTACCTTGTCAGAGCCTCCATCTGGTTCAACTTGCTACCTACAGAAATCTCCAACATTGCCACGATTGGTGCTTTTAAGTGTAAAACTACGTCAACACTTCATGGCTAGTGCCTTCTGTGATTGCTTCTTATAATCCCTTCCAGGCATACTACCCTCAAGCAGCCCTCCTCACTGCCTCAGCTCCTCCTCCTCCTCTCCTACTCCCCATTACTGGGTATAGGATGAATCTGTCTCCTCTTCCTTTTCATCCCCCATTCCTCCTCCCTTGCTATTTCCCATCTACCACATACCCAACGCAATGCCCTCCCTATTTCTCCCCTCCTCCATCTCTCTCTCTCTCTCTCCCCCAAACCACCCCTCACCACCACTCTTCTTTCTCTTTTCCCACTAACCCACTCCTAACAAAGCTTCACGGAGCCACCTATGACTTGTACTTTATAATTAACTTGCAACACAATTCCTTGACAATGCCTTTGGCTGCTATTATTGTAACCTTGTCTTTTTTTTTTTTGTAAATTCCTTTGTAATGATCGTGTTATGTTTTGTACCTTATTGTCCTTATTGCCTTGACATGGAACCTTTGTAAAAGAGCCCTCGGCTCAAAGATGTCTTCTGAAATGCAAATAAATAAATAAAAATAAAAATAAAATCCAATACACTTTGTAATTTTTATTAAATTGTAACTTTGGAAAGTTGGAGGGTACTCAGTCTTATTTTTAGTAATGTCCCATGTTAGGAGGAAACAATGTAACACTTACAGTTTAATACAATGTACTTATGCCATAGGATTTTGACATGTGAAGACAGTGAACAACATGACAAGATTAAAATGCAAAACACTAGATGATAATTTTTTTTGGGCATCCTTAAACTTATAATACTGTCCAGGAAGATGTAAACATAGAAACATAGACTTTAACAGCAGATAAGGACTGCTTGGCCCACCCAGTCTGCCCATATCTCCCTACCTATTGGATAAGCAGCAGGTCCTAGTTAACACACAGTCTACTTCATCCTACCCCCCCCACTAGAATTGCCATATGTCTGTCCCATGCATTCTTAAATTTCCCCACTGTTTTATACCCCACAACCTCCTCAGGAAAGCCATTCCATGTGTCCACCACCCTCTCCATAAAAAATATTTCCTCATGCTTCCCCCTGAGCCATCCCCCCTCTATAGCCCCCTCAATCTTGCACATCTCATTTTCTGAAAGTTGCTACCCTCTTGGACTTTGTTGATTCCCTTGAGGAACTATAAAGTTTCTATCATATTCCCCCTCTCCCTCCTTTCCTCAAGGGTATAATATTATGCTGTTTGTGTCTCTCTTCTTATGGCTTTTGGTGCACACCCTGCACCATTTTAGTTGCTCTCCTCTGGACTGCCTCCATCCTGTCTATGTCCTTGTGGAGATGGGGTCTCCAGAACTGCATGCAGTACTCCAGATGAGGTTTCACCAACTGTCTGTACAGAGGGATAACAGCTTCCTGTTTTCTACTGGTGATGCCTCTCACTTTGCATCCCAGTATCCTTCCAACCCTTCTTTCTGCCTTCTCACATTGCTTGCCTACATTTTGGTCATCTGATATAACTCCTCTCAGGTCCCTTTCCATTTTTGTTGTTGTTAGTATCTCCCCCCGCCCTCATTACGTACTCTTCCCCTAGGTTTTTGTTTTCCAGGTGCATTACTTTGCACTTCTTTGAACTGAATCTAAGCTGCCATACTTTTGATATTCCTCCAACCTTGTCAAGTCCCTTCTCATCCTTTCCACCATTCCTTGTGTAGTAACTCTGTTGCAGATCTTTACGTTGTCTGCAAAGAGGCATGTTTTTCCTTCCAGTCCCTCTGCAATGTCACCTATAAAGACATTAAAGAGGACCAGTCCCAGTACTGAACCATGTGGTACCCGCTAGTAACCCCCCTTCTTCAGAGTGGACTGGGTTTACTATTACCCTCTGCGTCCTGTTGTCCAGCCAATTTTTATCCAGGTTACCACCCTGGGATCCACTCCCAGGCTGGCTGACTTGCTTATTAATCTTTTGTGCGGGACTGTGCCAAATGCCTTGTGAAAGCCTAAGTAGGTCATGTCCATTGCCCCTCCTTGGTCTACTACTTTGGTCACCCAGTCAAAAAAATCTTAGACCCATCTGGCATGACCTTCCCACTGTGTATCCATGCTGTCTTGGGCCCTGTGCCGTGCTGGCCTCTAGGTACTCAACAATTTTTTCTTTCAGAATTAATTCCATTATTTTCCATACCATTGAGGTCAAACTAACTTGTCTTTAGTTTCCTGCCTCTGCCTTGCTCCCACTTTTGTGAAGAGGACTCACATCTGCCCTCCTCCAGACCATAGGAACCACATCATCTTGCCATGATTTGTTAAGAAGGGTAGTCAGTGGTGTCACTAGTTCTCCCTTCAGTCAAACAAGGATGGTTCCCAGGCCAGTTTTACCTGTTACATGGCTGAAGATTTGGCATACTTTCTTTCCATTTCCATTTTCATGTGTCCAGTGACCTGAAAAGAGATATGTGGTTTTGTCAATGAGGCTTTCTTCCTTTACATCCATGGTGAATTGTGGCATCAGCTGTGGTCACTCCTTGGGTCATGAGTCAATGTCTTTAGACACATCCATTTTGGTTGCTGTACACGAGGACATGGGGTGCTGGTTCCCAAATGGTGAATGCCTGATGGTGGAAGCCCAAAAGTTGAACTGCTGTCATTTCACATGTTGGGTGCACGCAATGCCAAGTTCTTACATGAGGCTTTGGCTGATGATTCACCAACTGAACCAGGTATCATTTATCTTTCTTGTAACATGCTTTGTTCAGTGTGGAACTTTGCATGGGCAGTCATAAATCATTTTTTTTCTCACCTCTATTTCCCTAGGTGTAACGCTGATCATAAAACTGATAAAAATCACAACACCATCATTCAGTTCAGTCAACGTCCACCTGTTCATACAGAATTCATTGAGGATTATGTGCAACAGTGTAAGTAATATGTTTCAATAAGCATTGCCTTCCAATATTCATTGTTAACTCTGTCAAAATTCCATTTTGTGCATCCATACTGTCCATACTCATAGCAGCTAGGTTTGTTTAAGTAGTAAAGAGTATGGATTAGTGTATGAAAAAGCAGTCAGAACAAAGCTATTCTTCTCCCCAGATATGATACCATGAAGAACAATGACCTCATGAGCAAAGCTCTAGAGGTCTATTAGTCATCATGGTACTCACAAGGGTAAGATTAGCCTTGTTCTGAATGTTTTTTCCTACACTGCTCTGCATAATGCATGGGCATCAATTAAGCAATAAGGCATGACCAGGGGTTAGATTAACAGCCTGTTAATCACCCCCTAGGGGTGTAATGTGGCATGAGGCACAGCTGAGTGCCATATTGCCCCCAGGGGGTGATTAACTAACTGTTAATCTACCTCTTGGGAGTGCCTTATTGCTATTATAAAACAATAATTACTGGTGACCCTATTTATCAACCAGATTATGATTAGTGTCAAACGACCTTAAAAACCCAAAATCCAGTCATTACGGTGTTCTCCTCAAACTGCCTTTCAGCTCCTCTCCTCAGGCTACCAACTGTTTCATGC
Organism: Neoceratodus forsteri; assembly: GCA_016271365.2. Classification (NCBI taxonomy): domain Eukaryota; kingdom Metazoa; phylum Chordata; order Ceratodontiformes; family Ceratodontidae; genus Neoceratodus; species Neoceratodus forsteri. The sequence continues at coordinate 757,744,515 of CM057454.1, forward strand.
ATTTTATGGCTCCGTCGTCGCTTGTGGATGAGCCACTACTATGAGACTCTCAAGTCTCTATCTTTATTGTTATTTTTATTAGTCTGGCTGATCCTCCTAGTTAAAACAGTTCAAACTTCTATCTGGTTGATCCTGCAACTTCTCAGCTTCCTGACTCTGACCGTCCGTGTCTCCCAATACTTTGTTTCGGTGTTTGCTGCCACTCATTTGTAGTGTGCCACCTCACTGGTTGTCACTTTCTGCCTGGGCAGGCCGAGTGCATAAAATAAATGGTGCTTTCATTTCTCCATTTCTAGAAGCTACAATCATTGCTGGGACTTCTCTCTCACCCTCCTCACAAGCAAGACACTAATTTCTTTACTTTTGTTTGTCCAGTTGATCGTGCCTTTACAAAGAAAATAAATCTCATGGATACTGCTATTATTAGGACTCAGATGACGATTTCAGAGTCTACCTCTCTGATCACAAATGGATCGCAGTGACTAACTACTCTCACTGCGGTCATGGGGTGCTTCACACTGCAACTTAACAAAACAAATAAGAAAAAAAATAATGAGTGAACTGCAGTTAGAGACTCAGGCTGACAGAAACACCTAGCTGGTGTGTGTGTGTGTGTGTGTGTGTGTATGTGTGTGTCTTTCTGTCTCTCTCTGACAGCACTGCTACCAAAAGCTCCCTGCACCAGTAATTAAAAAAAAAAAGACAAACGTGTGTTTAAGGATTTTTTAACACACCCTCAGTGTGTGATGACCTCATAAACCTCTTGAGCTTTGCTCTCGTGGTTTATGGGTCATCACACACCTTGGGTAGGTAAAAATAATTTATAACACACATTCTTCTATCCATTATTCTCTATTTTGTCCAAAAGAAAAGTGTTAAAAGTTAACTTTTTTAATGTTCTCCTCATTTAGAGGGAGATTTTTAATAAAATAGTTCTTCCACCAACACATTTCATCTTAACAGAAGGATGCAACTATCATTTGAATCCATATATTGCTTGACAGCATTGTGGTCATTTTGGCACACATTGCAGAATGCACCGCCATGATTGTGTGATGTCCTTACTGCAGCAGAATGAAAAGTCATTCTGCTGCAGTTGTGATGTCAATACTAAAGCAGAATGACATAAAAAATACTGAAACTTGAAGGAACAAACAATTCCCATACAAGGCAGTATATTACAGTTTGTTTGATCTTCTCCATGGTAAGGAGTAGGTACTGTAATGAAACTTCATTTTATGTGATATCATAATATAAAATGGGCAAAGAAATCCCTCTGCCCTGATTGGCTGAGACTTGGTTCTAGCCATTGCAGTAGGAGAGTGCCACCACTCGCTAAAATAAGTCCCTGCCAACCAGGACAGGCACCTATTTCCTAGTTTCCATCACAAATATGGCTATAGCCTTTACTCATATATAAAAAACTTCAACTAGGCCCTACAAAAAAAGTCAATTAAATTAAATCAAGTAAAGTAAGTAAATAATTTAATGTTATTTATACTCATGATCCCCCTCATACACACATACACACATTTAAAAAACTAAATTACTATTTAGAGTTTTCATTACTGGTGTTTCTTTGATGACCGAGACCCCCCACACACACCTATCCCTACCAATTTGCTAGAGAATTCCTTGCTCCTAACCTGGCAACAGATAAAATTGAGGTTCTGGCTCCACTTCAGGTCTATGTGTGTCTCTTTGTTTGTATGCCAGTTGAGCTCTGAAGAATGTTGAATTCATGTATTCCATGTTACCATTCTGTTGGTGAGGGGTGAGAATTCTACTACTGGAATAATGCAGAGTTTAAATTCTCCTATTCCATGGTAAACAATCACACAATGTATTGAGTTTGAAGAAAGACATGACAGACAGGTGAAAAACATCTGTGGAAGGACTATTTTACATTATTTAGCAACATTTTAATATATTTTTTGTGACTTTGAAAACTTTTTGAATGTTCTTTTTTTTAAAGTTACCCATGGACCCATTTTATATAAGCAATAAGACATGGCTGGGTGTTGGTGGTACTGAGATACCTGCACACCCAGAGGCTGAAAGCATTTGACCTGTGATCTTGTGCCTAACTATGACTATGCCTCTGGGCGTGCAGGTATCTCAGTACTACCAACACCTAGCCTTGTCTTATTGCTTACATGTCCTGTGTTAGGCCAATGGGTATTGATAGTTGCTTACTAGTTTATTGTAATGATGAGTGGACCAAGTTTTAATATGAATGCTTAAAGATAGCTGACATGATTTCTGAACACACCAAATTTGAAGGAAACTACCACCATCATTTTTATTAAAATACATTGTTAGCAGAATGTTCAGAAATGTATTCAAATTGTCTGCTCTTCATGAGGAATTGCATTACTTCACTTAGTTGACATTTGGTAATTTTTTTATCATTGTAGCTACTGAGCACCAGAAAAGTAGCATCCAAATGACATAGGCTTGATTTACGATAAGACAAATACACTAACAGCGAAAGAGAAATATTGACAGTTACAGAATATGTGGATACCACCAAGCACTTACTCCTATCCAGTGACAACGTTATACAACAAGAACTGTTCTTTCTGTGCAAATTGGCTGGTACAGTTTCCCTGGGTAGCATACTCTGCAAAATTTGATGGAGCATTCTGCAAGTCCTGTGTTTTCTTTGGAAACACAACATTAGCCAAGAATGCAGTTAAACTTGAAAAGCTGTACACATCACCTCTTGATAATTGGAATGCTGCTCTAAAAAAAGCTTCAAGAACATCAGTCAAATTCACAGATTCACAAAAATTCAGAAGTAGAAATTAATCTGTTCATTCAACTGATGGAGATCTGCCCCAGTCAATGTTCAGCTGAATACTGCATATCAAAAGCGTATTGAACCAAACTGTGAAAAATTAAAATCAGTTCTTAAAACGGTGATATTCTGTGGAAAACAAAATATTGTACTCCGTGGCCATCGTGATGACACGACATGCACATTAGCAGACTGTCAACAGGCAAATCCTGTAAACTTCCTAAAGTTGCTTGAGTTTTGTTGTGATGCTGGTGACGACATATTGAAACAGCACTTTCAACTTTGCCCACGAAATGCCACCTGCAAATCAAAAACAACACAGAATGAGCTGATCAGTTGTGTAGGCTGGTGGATTACATAACAGATAATTGAAGTTAAACAATATTCTAATTTTTTTCTCTGTACTTGCTGATGAGGCACAAGACTGCAGTAACCTAGAACAGCTGCCACTTATAATAAGATTTGTAGGTGGTAAAAATCAAATCCAAGAAGATTTCCTCAGTTTTATTCACTGTGAACATGGAACGTCTGGTGTAGAAATTGTAAGGCTGATTATTGAAACTATCCAAGGACTGGGTTTAAATACAAAAGATTGCAGAGGTCAGTGCTATGATGGTGCTGGAAATATGTTTGGCAAATACAGTGGTGTGTCATCAGTTATAAAGGCACTTTACCCACAGGCAATGTACATACCACACCAATTACCACACTGTACAATAAGTCTCTGGCCCAGTTCCCGGTGGTTTGGAAGCAGGCCCTAGTTACACCAGTGCATAAAGGAGGTGACAAGTCTCTGGTAGCCAACTACAGACCCATCTCGATCCTCTCCCCCCATCCAAGGCATTGGAAAAGATTGTGGTGGGTCAACTCATTGACTACCTCAATAAGTATAATCTACCATACTCCAACCAGCATGGCTTCAGAAAAAAATCACAGTACCACCACTGCCCTGCTGGACTACACAAACTATGCACATAAGGCCCTGGATGAAGGTAAACTGGCGTCTTTATTGACCCCACCAAAGCCTTCGATACAGTCAATCACCCTCTGTTGCTGACCCAGCTGCGAAACATGGGTGTGGCTGCCAATGCCCTTTGCTGGTTCCAAGACTACCTGATATGGAGAAATCAATGTGTCAAAATTGGACAACAGTATCCAGCGCAAGAGAGATATCATTAGGGGCACCCCAGGGATCAGTACTGGGGCCCTTACTCTTCAGCCTCTTCTCAAATGACCTTCCCACAGCCTGTGACACCAAACTCCTACTGTATGCAGATGATGCTGTGCTCCTGAGTAGCAGCACGTCTCAGACAGCCCTACAATCTGAGCTGCAGAACTCCTTCTCCAAACTTGAGGACTGGTTCTGTAGTCATAAGTTGCTACTAAACTACATGAAGACCAAGGCCTTGTTTATGTCCAGCCCTACAAAAAAAATAAGCACCACCCCCTCATCATCTCCAACTCATGCAGTGAGCCACTGGAACAAGTTCACTTGTTCAAGTATCTGGGGGTTATAATAGATGATACCCTCATGTTTGTGCAACATATTGACTCTCTGGTCAAGGCAGTCAATACCAAGACTGGTGTCCTGTACAGGCACAGGCAATACCTCTCTCCCAGGGATCTCCATCTCTCAGTCCACAGCTCAATTATATCTACTATTGACTATGGACTAGTGGTCTATGGGGCAGCAATGAATACAGTGCTAAAGAGGGTTCAAACTGCACTCAACAAAGCCTGCAGTCTTACCCTGGATGCTGAGCATGGCACTCACACCTGTACTCTGTATGAATGTGCAGATTGGCTGTCATTAAGAAATAGGATCAAATTCCAGACTTACATCCTAGGGAAGAAGGCTCTACTGGGTAAAACACCACCTCATGTAGGCAGTTTGATCAAGGTGGCCAACTCATTACAGGTCACCAGAGGGAGGACTAGAGGGGCCTTGGTGATCTCCTTCTGCCGCACCTCACTCAGGCAAAGTGCATTTACCTACCAGGACCCCCCATGGATGAATGAACTTTCTGGGAACCTCTTGGCCACCAATTGTCTGGCACAATTCAAAACTGACCTCAAACAGCACCTAATAACACTCTCTAAGTGCACCTGCTCCCGAGTCCAGCCAAGCTGCTCTCTCTGTCCCCCAGCAAGCACTAGGCAGGCCTCAGGTACCCCCTCCTTCTGTCCCTTCTCATGACTTTCCCTAGCAATCAGTTTGTGTCATGCTCCTTCAGCACCTGCCACCCCTCCCCCTCCCCCAACTCACAGTCTTATGGGTTTCCCAAACAGTCATTACTAATGCTGGCTGCCTGACCATGTCCCCTCACACCCCATTATTTTACTCTAGCAAGTCCTCTCTGCTCAGCCTCCCCTCATCCCACCATTTCTCCCTATACCTTATAGTCCCTCTTCACCCACCCTCTCACCTCCACCACAGTATTTACCTCTCTCTCTTGTACCTCCCTTCTTCACCCCTCTGCCAGCTACCCCTGTTCCTCTGAACTACTGACAAGGCACTTTGTGGCTGCTTATCTCTCCCACCCTCATGAAGTATTTTTTCTTGTTATTTAACTTGTACCTATGTTTTGAGTTATTCTGTAAGTTCTGAATCCAAGCTGTATCGTTCATTGTAATGTAGCTTTGCTTTCTCCTACTGTACTTTGTTTTGCAATCTATGATGTGGAACCTTTGCAAAAGAGCTTGTGCTCAAAGTTTTTTTCTGAATCACTAAATAAATAAATAAATAATACCTTGTGCATCTCGTCGGCTAAACCTGTGTGTTGTAAAATCAAACGCAATTCAACCCATAAAGATTATGATGGGAACCCTTGAAGAACTGTCATTTTTCACATGGTTTCCAAAAAGGCAGTCCTTATTAACAGAAAAAATAAATAAATTGTGTCCTCAAAGCAAGTACTTCTAGCTATTAGATGTGTACAAGACCCAATGGATTCAACGGTTGGATGTGATGGAGGTATTTAACGAAATCTACATGTCAGTTTTTGAAACACTGTCTGTTATAAAATACAATGAAGATGGAACATAGAACACTGTTCAAACAAAGTCAGTGGACTGCTTCATGCAATTTCTGAATTTCAGTTCATTGTGTCATTCATTATTGTAAGGGAATGCATGGCCTTCACTAGGGGACTAACCGTAAAGTTACAGTCCATATCACAAAATGCTCAGAAGGCATATCAGGACATTTCAACTGTCAAAGAAACTCTGGGTCAAGCTCGACTAAACATAGAAGAAAGGCATAAAAATTGGTTTAAGGAAGCAATCTCCATGGCAGATAAGATTGGAGTAGCAGGTACACAACCTAAAACATGTGGTAGACAACAGAACAGGGACAACACTGCCACTGATAGCACTGAGGACTACTATCGTATTGTACTTTTAATACCCTTCATAGATCATCTGTTGCAGGAGATCGACAATAGATTTTTTGTTGGTCAGGAGAAGGTGGTTTGTGGTTTCTCTGTTGTTCCATCTGTGATATTGAAGACCCTTTTTTTTTTCTTCTTAAGCACCTTTCTGATTATCAAGGTACTATACAAAATAGAACAACACAGATAATAAAATTCAACATAAAACACAATAAAATCACAATGATAGTTGGAGGAAGTCATTTCTGTAATTCTGCACTCAATATGAGGATGATCTTCCCAGTCCAATGAATGATTCATCAGAAATGGATATGTGGGAAACATACTGGAAAAACCAACAAGCAAAGTATGGCACTGTACGGGAAAATATCTCACAACTGCTAACTGTGCTTGACAACATAATGGGCCAGATATTCAAAACTTTGCCCCGGGGCAAAATTAGCGCTGCCCGGCAGGCAAACTTAGCCCGGAGCACAGAGCAAGCTATATTCAAAAGGAATAGCCCAGGGCAAACAGCTTCCGAATATAGCATGGTAATGAGGCCATGCAAACTGGGCTGGGAGTGCAGGGCAAACATAGCCCTGGAATAAGACAGCACTGAATAAAGCAACCAGGAAGTGCAACCCACAACAACAACACAGTACACAGCAACGTGAGGGCAGGTACAGACGAACTACGTGGCCAATGTGTGTGCAAGAAAATGCATGGACTCAGTACAGCTGCAGGAAGCAGCAGATGTGAAAGAACAGTGATCAAAACTGTATAATATTCCCCGTACCGTTAGCGCCACGCTAACACATCAGCGCGGCATTAGCGCGGAGCTAAGCAGTTAGCCTGGAGCAAACAAGTTTGCCTGGAGCTAAAATGTGCCATATTCAAAAGTGCCATGTAAATGAGCCTACTAAGGTAGTCTCTGGGCAAACAACTGGATTAGTATCTCATTATACCCTGATTTGCATGCAGTTTGCCCAGCATTACTGCAGGGTCCCACAGAGCCACCTGTAGGTCAGTCTGGAAGTACACGGCCTGACCAGGTCCAACCGCAGCTCCACCTGTAGGTCAGTCTGGCAGTGCACAATGATAGCTGCAGGCTACATGTAAACAGTACAGCATAGCATAGCATATTGTACCCCAGGGGACAGGACAGCATAGGCACAGGTGGTGGTGGTGCTGCATGCAACTGTCACACTGTAGGGCATGCTACAGTGCACAGCAGAAACTACAGTAGCTAGGGGGCCAGTAGTGTGTGGACACAGCAATGCCTATGGTGTGTAGGGCAGTGATGATGACTGCACTATACACAGTGAGAGGCCCAACCTGCGGATGTTTACTGACACTGGACATTACTGTTACGCTGTTGTGTGACCCACAGATGCTGCACCTGTGGCATGGATGCTCACAGTGACATGTACATTCCTGGCTTTGTGTGCTATGGCAGTTGTACAGCTGTGAGGTATGTGGCTGGGGGGCATATAGTATCCGAAAGGCACACTAGTGTTGGGGTATTCCCACTACTGGCCCATGTACACTGCATGATGTGTCCCAGCCTTGTGGCCACACCTGGTCTGTAGCATAGCCTTGCCACCCATACATGCTCCCTTCAACATCCTCCATGCCCACAGTGCTGCATGTGTGTGCTGGCATCTGTTGGTGTCCACGGAAGTGCGGTCCACAGGTGTGTGCTGTATGGCCACACTGCCGTGCGGTCCACTAGTGTCAGGGTCACCACTTACTGCCTGGCATGGCTGGGACTGGTGGCAGATGATGTCATCATCGTGATGCCATCAGTTAGCAGCATGCTTCCTCTATGTTTGGCTTTATCTATGTGTCATATTTATTTGTTAGGGTCGCGCAAAACCCGAGCTAAACCCGTGCAAACACCGCGCAAAGCCATAGTGTCGCACAAAGCTGATTGCCCAGGATTAAGACAAGCTTTTCCTGGGCGGTAATGTGCACCGCTCTAAGTGTCACGCTAGGTTGCTCAAAACCACTTAGCACGGCGCTAGTCGCTGAATATAGCATTGCACCTGTATTCATGTCAGTTTGCCCCTTGCATACATTATAGTTTTGCCCAGTGCTAATGCAGTTTGCCCACGCTATTTGGCCTTTTGAATATAGCAGACCCGCGCTAATCCCGCTCTAAACCTGCGCAAATGGTTTTTGCCCGGCGCAAAGTTTTGAATATCTGGCCCAATGTTTCCTAACATAAAAACTGCTGTTATAATCATGGCAGTAATACCAGTGACATCATGTGAATGTGAACATTCAGTTTCCACACTAAGATGACTTAAAACATACATGCGAAGTAGTATGACACAGGATAGACTGAATGGACTTGCCATGATGACAACACATTATGGTATGGACACTGAATCTCACTTAGATTAAATCAGATCCAGAAGCAAATGATTTGATACCTTTTAATGGACCAACATAGATGTAACAACAAGAACAAAGTGCTCTAGCTTTCGGACCAACCAGTCCTTCTTCAAAAGCTCATGGCAGTTGTTTAGAAAATACAATACTTATAACAGCTAGATAATGCAGAGAAAAACAGAAAAAAATCCCCATTGGTTTAAAATACTCATTTAAAAAAAAACAGAAGATGATGTCAGAGAAGTTTAACAGTACAATACTGCCCTCAGTCCGGATGAACCTTGGGTTCAGATGTGTAGTGCAACACACATGCAAAGAATCCTACTGCACATAAATTTAATTGACATAAGATAACACTGCTGAGGCAAATAACTCCCAAATCAAGCCATGAGTGTCACAGTCAGTATAAGGATGTGATTACTGAAGGCAACCCCACCAACAAAGACAAACTAAGATAGTTATAGGGCTCATGAAATTACAATGTATGCATTAAAGACAAAATTACCAGTAAAGTTGTCTAAAAACATCAGTGCACACTGTGTGATGTGTAAAACATAGCTGGACATGCCACCCAGCTGTATTCTCAAGCTAAATAAAAGGCCCAAGAAATTACAAAAACCTCAGGACTATATAAATGATAATTTAAATATAAATTGATAATATTAGTGTTAAAAAACTCTAGTCGAGGAACCTCAAGGAATTTAGACCATGCAGCCTGATATGTACTGATGTCAATATATACTGAGAATGTAGCAACTTCATGTACCACAAGTGTCAAGGGAATCTGAAAAAGAGATAAAAATGTAATTTATCTCCTCCTGTTCATACAAACAATACAACCTAACCCACCCACATCACAATAATGTGGGTGGGGATCTATAGCTTAAATGAGATGTTGTCTCCTGCTCTCTCTCCCCTCCTTTTTCCCCTCTCTCTCTCTCACACACACACACACACACACACACACGCACACACACACACACTCAATTCTCTCCTAGTGAACCTATATAAACTTCAGTCACTGTAATAGTTCCCCAAAGGAATACAACTTGTCATGAAATCCTGAGTAAATTACTACAATATTAGCCTAATGTAAAAGATATGTGCAGGACCCCAAGCAAATGAGATCACACATCCCAATATGTACAGAGTTACAAAAATTATATATAACAGTATAAGATAACACTCCTGTATGTACACTAGCAGGCTGGGTAATCTGAATATGGTGCAATGGAATCAATCCTCCCCTCCCACCCCCACCCCACCCCCACAGGCAAAGATCAAAAGTAAGGAGAAATTCTTAATGTGTGTGAAATAAAAATAGTAACACATTATAACTCCATATAGCTAAATAGAGACTTACCTCAAAGTGACAGCAAGTCCCACATCTGTTATATCACATACCTCACAACACATACCCACACACATACATACACACACGCATCCACATCTCACACATGCTGAAGTCCTATAATATGTCAGTTTGAAGAAGAAAAGGTCTGTGGATGTTAGTTTCTGTAGTGTCCCATAAAGCCAATATCCAAGTTCATCCCATCTGCTACCATATTGAGATGTAAAATAAGTTTAATCTCAAAAGCTCGTCTCTGTTGTGTGTTTTTGAGATTTCCTTTTAAGACCATTACTGACATATCTGAGACTGAGTGGTCAGGCTGGGAGAAGTGATGCCCACTGGTTTTCAGTCTTCCTTGCTGTAATAGTATGTCTGTGTGAGTTCATCCTAGTTTGCGGAGCTGTTACGTGTCTCTCCTACATAACCTGTTTGTGGACATCTCTTGCACTGAATGAAATAAACAACATGTGTGACATGCATGTATAACTCCATGCACCTGGAATTGTCTGTTTTGTGATGTAACCACACAGTCTGAGGTAGAAATGAGCCCACAAGTCTTGCAGGGGCGTCGATTGCAGGGTCGTGTGCCATTGTGTGACATGGTATTCTGTTCCGGTGAAAGTTTGCTCCTAATAATTAGGCTGGATTAATTTGGCAGTTGTTTAAAAGATTTAGATTAAATCATTGATGAATTTGCTAGAAGAAATTCAAGGAGGATGCAGTTGGTTTATGTGTTAGAAAATTGAATATAGTGATCAAAACCATACAGTAATTAGAAGCCTTGACCTGCTTGTATATTAAAGTAGAACACAGAATAAGTTTAGATGTTATTGTGATAGGAAAAATCAGTGAGAGACACATCACTAACAGCATAGTTAGTGTTATAAGTAGGTCAAGCTGAAAGTTGCAGTAGGTTATTGTGAAGTAGGTATTTAAATGCTCCTTCACTGAGTAACTTTCAGGTTTTAATGTTGCACAACATTCACAACACTCATGGTTACAGCCATTGCTACAAGTATGAGCACAGTGGAAACAATATGGGGGTGGGGGTGGGGCAAGAATATAGAAAATATAAACTTATTTTTTGTACAATCCAAAACAGTGTCAGGAGATGTCCACTGGCTGCCAGTGAGATTATTGTATCTTGCAGATTGCTAACAACTATCACAGCAGTCTTTGGTGGGAACATTATATCCTACTCCATTCAAGTATCAGATGAGTAAGCCAGTGGCTGCAGATGCCCATTTGGTTTGAAACTTGATTTATAGTCAGTTGTTCGGTCCAAGGCATCTTGCAAATGGCATACTACAATGCAAAAAACAATACTACAAGGTGGATAAGGCTAGTAATAACTATTGCCATCCTAAACAATAATATGGTGTTGTTTCTTATTGAGTTTAGAAAATAGAACTTTATTCAAACAAGTACTGTATGTTTTTCATTGTATTGGAATGGTATTTTCCATATTAACTCTGTTTTTCTAACCTACAAAATCAATAATATCTTTGGTTATTAGTTTTTCTTAAATTACAGTTAATTAGTTATGTTTTCTATTATGATATATACATTTATATTGAGTGTGCACTAAAATTATCAGTGTGCAGTGGGCAAAACATTTAAAATATATACAGTGGAGCCAGCCACGGGTACTGGGGTACATTGTAATAACTGAGATGTCACACAATACTGCATGTCAAAGGGGCTTACCTGTCATTAAATTATACAGTTCTCTGTAGCATTATGCAGTAATTCTGCAAAGTACTGCATTGCATCTTGAATGGCGCCTCTGACTATTATAGTCATACCACCTACATGTATTGCAGTTCATTTGTGAAGTTTTTCCTTTACCAATAACTCTTTTAAAAAGGTTTACATAATAAAAATAGTTTTATGATGGTTTATTGTGTGACTATTTTTTCTTGAAATATCAAGTGAATCTCATATATTTTATTTTAAACAGGGTGATTTTCTTAGTTGAGCACATCGGAACAAATGGGCTTTCTGGTTATCAGAATAATGCTCTCAGGTACTCTGAGTATACTCATAGAAAAAGTTTTCTGGCCGGGGGCCCTCACCTTGGGGGGGGGGGGCAAATCCCCTAGAATCCCCCCTTGTATCGTCTTTTAGAAATACTGTCAACATCATAGCCTGAATCTGCCCCTTGAGGTATCCTCTCATGGAAGAAAAAATGTAGATCCCAAAATAGTAGTAGTAGTAACATATTTTTATTCATATAATTTGATATGAATAGGGATTAACTTGATTGAGTAAAACTCATTTTCAATGAGGTCCACAACATAGTAAACAAAGTTTTAAGACAAAAAAGGTTCCGTACATATTCTTAGCTCAATTAAATAAAACCATAAAATAGCAACACAGTATGTATCAGTAGATTCTCTCTTAACTTTTACTGTAAGTTACAATTCAATATTATCTGAAAAACAAACAACATTATTCAACAATGTGCACTTCCTCAGCTGCAGCCAAACTGAGATATTTTCCCTCTACCCTTTATTCTGTCCTTCCTAATAATTTCTAGTTATAAAGGTACACAGCACTGCCTTAGATTACACAGCTCCTTCCTAAGCCAAGATGTTATCCCTATCCAGGATTTATTCATGTTTCCCCTTCACAACTGTGCAGGTATCCTATTCCAACCTGGTACCCCCCTATAATATACGGACTGATGGCCGATCTCTAGGTTACATCTAGGTATTTCCAAACCTGCCACTTTAACCATTCTTAATGAATCCAATTTAGTTCTATAAACCAGGTTATACAATGTGAAATCTGACCACCAGGTCCTTACATGTAAAATCTAATAGATGTTCCTGACTATCTCTGCCATCCCAGCTGGATGTATAAGTAGCACTTGTGAGTATGCCGAGGAGCCCTCAGAATGAGTCTAGCGAGACTACCATGACAAGCCTCTAATTTTTTGAGATCCCCTTTTTTCCTACTTGAGTAGAGAATATCTCCATATTCAAGCATAGGAATAATCATTGAGTTCACCACCCTTCTTCTTACTTCCATATTCATAAGGGATTTTGCCCTATAAAGGGCTCCCAGTCTTTTACTCACATTTTTGACCAATTAATATTGGTACCCCAGCTTAAAGAATCATACACCCACAAACCCAAATATATATAGGATTGCACCTGCTGAATTGGGGCTCCCCCAAGGGTAACCAATCCCAGGATGAAATTGTTCTGCCTGTCACTCGTTCGATGAAACATCTTAGATTGAGTTTATTTTTTTGCATTCAATACTAATTTACTGTCCACCAAGAAAACCTGTAATTCATTAAATGCTTTCTGAAGCTTCATTTGTATCGTTTCTAAGGTGTTATCTGATGTATTAGATAACAGTGTCATCTGCATAAAGATTAAACAACATCGTTGGATCTGAAAATTGCAGGCCATTAACATGTATGTTGAACAAAAGTGGACCAGGATGGAACCCTAGGGGACCCTGATCCAACAGGCAGCAAACCAGAGACCTAGTTACCCATTGATACCATCTGACTCCTACCCATCAGATATGTCAGTCACCTCTGCCCCAGTCCCACTATCCCAAGTGATGCTGCCCTGGACAGGAGGACACCATGGTCCAAGAAAGCAAAAGCCTTGGATAGGTCTACAAATATAGCACCCACTTGTGTCCTCCTGTCCAGGGCCACCTGTACATCCTCCACCACTTTAACAAGAGCTGATGTGGTACTATGGCACTTTCAAAATCCCAACTGCATGCCATTAATTAAACCCTGGGAGTTTAGATACTTCCTTCAATTGGGTTGCCACTAATTTTTCAAATATTTTAGATGTCTGGACAAGAGTGAGATTAGATGATAGTTACTCATCTCAGTCTTGTTACTCCCCTTGAAGATAGGTATTACCCTTGACTGTTTCCATGCCAGGGGATACTCTCCTGTATTCAATGATTAATTAAATATATATGCCAAGGGGTGAGCTATAACTGTGGTAGCATACTTCAACAATCTGGATGGAATACTGTCTAGGCCAATGGCCTTTGAGGTATTTAAATTCAGTAATTCCTTGATCATCGATTCAGCCATTATCTTTGAAAATATAAATGGTTTTGTAGGCCTACATCCTGCTACCTAGTAGGGGCCTGGTATACTTGATGGACCGATGAGTTCCATTACACCCATTTTACTAAAATAATTGTTAAACCGGTCAACTACCTTTTGTGACATTGGAATCATTTGTCTCTCTATGTTAAATACATTAGAATCATTATTTCTCTGACTCTTAAACAGTGTATTAATTGTTCTCCAAAAATCCTTGGGGTGTTGAATACGATTTTTATCCAGTAATTAAGAATAACATCTCTGTTTAGCATTTCTGACCTCCCTAACATAAGAATTGCGGAGTCTTTTATAATTATCCCAGTCCTGCCTATTACCTGTTTTTTTTGCCTGGCACCATGCCTTATCTCTAGTTAATTTTAGCTTTCTGAGTTCATTTGTATACCAGAGGGCATTATTTTGTTTCAAAACCCTAGTTTTTATAGGGGCATGCTTATTGCAGACTATCATAAATTCACTCAAGAAATAGTCCCATGTTTCATCTATAGTAGGAATTAACTGAATACATTCCCAATTAATGTCACCCAGGTCCATCATAAAGTTAATATAATCAAATTTCTTGAAATTTCACCAACTAACACTTCTGTTTCTTTTTACCTTTGATGGTCTATTCCTTATACAAAATATAAACTGATGGTCTGAAACTGAATCTGGCAAAACACCACTATTTATTATCTTATGTACTGTATTTGTAAACATTAAATCCAAGATCGAGGAAGTTGCATTTGGGGCCATATTAATTATTGTGGACTCTTGGATCTATTGAGTGAGTCCTAAATTTTTCTGTAGGTCTACAAGCGGGTGGGACTCACTAATATTCTGCCAATTTGAATTAAAATCACCAGCCATCAAAATGTCATGGCTGCTGTTATAGTCAAAGAGTAAATCCTATAAAACAGTCAAAAGTATGAGAACTAACCTTAGGTGGACAGTACACCCCCACCACAGGGATTTTCTTATTATAAGGCAACCTTAATTCTAAGGCCAGCAGTTCCAGGCCCTCCATGTCCTTATCCAAGGTTAAGTAAGTCAGAATTAAACCTGATTGTCCATAAATCAACCCCCCCCTTTTTATTTCTATCTTTATACCATAGGTTGTACCCAGGAATATTCAATAAGGAATCCTCCATTTTATTATTTAACCAAGTTTTGGTTATTATTACAACCTCTGGGTTGTGATCTATTAACCATGTGCTAATTAAGTCCTATTTGTTCAACATACTTCTGACATTAAGGTGATTTAGTCTGAATCCCTGCCCCAAGCTAGTGGTAGAACCCCACTTGTTATCCAACTCAAACTGCTCAATATTATTTTGATTCTGGGGTAAGTTGTTCAAAGGGAAATTGTTCAGCTCCTACAGGCCTAGAGTTGAGGTGAACATCTCCATAGACAATCAAGCACACCAGGAGCAGACCCTTCAATATTCTTATGTACCTACTTTTTATGATGTAACCTCTTTGAGCTTTCTTGAGTAGCCAGTTAACCATCCAATGGTTCTATAGTGGGTTTGATTTTGACCACATTAGAAAAAGACATGCCTTATGCAAGACACTACTGAGGCCATTCATCAGCAAACTGGCCCTAATTGAGAAAGTCTTTGGTCTACCATGCCCACTGCTAGATAACGTGTTGTATCTAGCATGAGCATGCTCCTGCAGCACCCATTGTAAGTCTGTGTTGCCTTCCCCCTCCCCCATAACCTGAAATCCCCAAGCCAGAAAGAATAAGCCCAATAGCATAATTCAAAAAAACATTTTTCCAAACCAGGAAGTCAATACTGGCAGTAATGTATGTACCTAATAATCTATTTAATAAACACGAAGACACAGACTCTGTGCAAGAGAAATGGCTACCCTTTCCTAAGTACCTACAGTATGAGAGTTTAGCACCCTTTGGCAGTAGTGTGCACCCATAAAATCTGTATTAAAAAATGAGGACACAGACTCTGTACTAGGGAAATGGTCACCCTTCCCAAATACCCACAATATAAGACTTTAAAACCCTTTGGCAGTAAGGTACACACCCAGAAATCTGTATTAAATAACAAAGTCACAGACTCTATACTAAAAGAATAACTACCCTGTCCCAAATACCTTCTATATGAGATTTCAAAGCCCTTTGGGTTACAATTCACCGGTTAGTGTTGCCATTATATTTCTATCAGATTTCTGTGGCGTAGCTATTGCCACGGCACTTGCGCCGTGTGACGTGGGGCTTTTAAAATGAATAAGTGCCCTGCCCCCTCAGCAACTCACTCTCCGTTTGGTCTGCCGCTGGACCCCCTCCAACCAGAGCCGCACAGGTCTTCTAATTAGGATGTACACAAGGCAGTTCCACAGAAAATCAAAGAGGCAGTTCTTGTTTAACAATTCAATTCAATTTTTTTAATTCAACTTTACTTTTATAGTGCCTTTCAAAAACCAAGGCTCTTAACAAAAAAACAAGAACAGCCGATATAAATAACATTTAAAACATAAAATTTACATTATCCATCTCTAGGGAAGGCTAGATCAAATAAATAAGCTTTAAGCTTGATTTTAAATCTACTGATGGTTGGGCATTCTCTCAACTGACGAGGTAGAGAATTCCACAGGGTTGGAGCTGAAAAAGCAAAAGCTCGAGAACCAGACATCTTTAATCATACCCTGGGAATCTCTAGCAATCCCTTGTCGGTGGAATGGAGAGGATGGAGGGGGCTGTAAGGTACCAGAAGATCTTGCAGGTAGCTGGGTCCCCGATCATGTAGGGCTTTGAAGGTTAGCAAGCCAACCTTAAAGGTGATCCATCACTGAACAGACAGCCAGTGCAGCTCGTGGAGCACAGGTGTAATATGACTGGTCCTAGATGTCTCAGTCAAAAGCCTAGCTGCCGCATTCTGCACCAGCTGCAAGTGGCGGATATCCACCCCTGGAAGCCCTAGGTAGAGGGAATTGCAGTAGTCAAGACGGGTCATGACAAAGGTGTGAATCAATGTTGGAAGATCATCTGAGGAAACCAGATGTTTCACCTGGGCAATATTCCTCAGATGATAAAAAGAGGATTTGAAGACAGCTGACACCTGAGATTTTAGGGTAAGGCCATCGTCAAAAATAACACCCGGGTTACGCACCTGGTCTGAGGTAGTGAGTGGTACACCACCAAGTAATAAGCCTGATGGTTGTCCAACCCCCAAACCTGCCCTCGGATGACCTCGGTCCACAACCAATACTTCAGTCTTGTCTGGATTCAGTCTCAACCAGCTGGAACTCATCCAAGATCTGATCTCGGCAAGGCAACTATTCAGCACAGAGACTGCATCATTCTGACTGGGCAGAAAGGACATATACAGCTGAGTATCATTTGCACAGCAGTGAAAACTCAGACTGTATCACCTGATAATATCTCCTAATGGCAGCACATACACTGCAAACAACATGGGGGCTAATATAGAGCCCTGCGGAACCCCACAAGGCAGTGGGTAAGCACGAGGAATAAATTCCAGTGGCAACTCTCTGAGACCTGCCTGTGAGGTATGAATGGAACCAATTCAGGACTGTACCAGACAGTCCACATTAAAACCACAGGAACTCCAGTAGCACACCATGGTCTACAGTGTCAAATGTAGCAGAGAGATCGAGAAGGACCAGAATGGTACTTGCCTTTCAATCTCTAGCCATTAGGAGGTCATTCATTACCTGGACAAGAGCTGTCTCCATGCTGTACTTCTTCCTAAAACCGGATTGGAGAGTATCATAGACATTGTGAGTTGTAAGATGATCATCCAACTGCAATGCAACCACCTTTTCAATAACTTTACCAACAAATAGCAAGTTAGAGATAGGTTGGTAGTTAGCTAGACAGTCTTGATCCAAGGAGGATTTCTTAAGGAGTGGTCGAACAACCACCTTCTTGAGGGAGTCAGGAAAGACTCCCCTCTCCAAGGACTTCCAGACAATGTAAGCAAGGATTGGGCAGATAAAGTCTACACAACCCACCAAAAGGGGTGTGGGGCCTGGATTCAAACTACAATTGGTTGGACGCAATGTTTGGATGATCTTCACAATGTCATTGAACTCCAGTTGGTGAAAATCTGACCAGACAGACAGAGTGCCAGTCACTTCCTGTAGACCACTGCACTCACTCATAGGAGAGGATGAACCGATGCCAGACCTGATGCTGGCAATCTTATCTGCAAAGAATCGAGCAAACTCCTCACATCTTAGCTGAGAAAAAGCTTCCCTGGGCTGGAGACAAATTGGATTGCACAATCTGTCAACAGTCTGGAAAAGCTGAGCCGGTTGATTCTGTGCAGCAGAAATCTCTCTGGACAGGAATTCTGCCTTCTTACGGGTGATTTCTGATTGATAGCTATCGTAATGTGCCATCAGTCTAAGCCTGTCATCATCACGGCCAGACCTCCGTCAAACTCTCTCCATCCTTTGACCAACTCGTCTCATCTCCTTCAAGGAGCTGTCAAACCATGGGCTCCTTGGGCGAAGGGTGAGAGGCCGAACATGAACAGGAGCGATCTTGTCCAGAGCATCTCCAACAGCCTTATTATAGGCTAGAACAAGATCATCTGGACTCATGCATTCACTCAACAAGCTCAAGAGGTCCAGTACCACTGCTAGGTCACTGGGGTTAATCCCCCTTAAAGGGCGGTACCGAACCAACTCTGTAGGGGCAGACCTATTAGGGGGGACCCTGAAACTGAACCTTATGGTGTGATGGTCAGACCAACTGACCAGTTCTACCCCCAAATCATCAATCTCCATACCCAGAAGGAAGATCAGATCCAACGAATGACCCCCTACATGGGTTGAGGAGGTAACTACCTGTGATAGGCCCAGCGTCGCCATCAGCTGGAGGAGATTTTGACCAAAATACGAGAGTTCATTGTTGACCCAGGCATTGAAGTCCCCCAGAATTATCCATCTGGGGGACCTCAATACCACCTCGACAATGAAGTCTACTATCTCCTGCAGGAATTCTCCACCATCTCCTGGTGGACGGTAGATGAGGAGAATCCCGCAACCTACACCCTCACCCAGGATATATTCGAAGGATCCGGTACTTCCCAATGGCACATCCACAAGGCCCAGCTCAGTTTTAAACATAATGTCCACACCCCTACCCCTGCAATCCAGCCTTGGACGATGTATCACCGAGAAACTGGCTGGAATTGCCAAGGCCAACACAGGGCCTGCATTTCATCCAGCCAGGTCTCGGTGATGCAGGCCAGATCAGTTGTTGCAACAAGATCAGCTATAACAGCTGTCTTGTTTTTAATCGATCTGGCATTGCATAACACTGCCAAGGCAGGATGAACTGTTGAGGAAGACCTCGGCACCTGCCCATTTATATCGGAGCCCTTGGGTATGGGGACAAGACAAGGAGGACCCCTATCCTGACTCCATTTCGCCCCAGGGCATCTCCTGGATCTCACAACTCCAATCCGCCCTCCCCCTTCCTGTCCCCCATCAGGCCCAGCTCCCCTCTTCTTTTTTCATTTTCTAAGTATGCCCAAAGCTTGACACCTAAAATAAGTGTCAGATGGCAAAGGGGAGCACTCAAAAGGGCATAATTCCCTGAGCCTGGTGGAGGAATAATGCCCAACCGACACTAAGCCTCCCTAACACATTGTAAAAATAAAACCAATAATTAAAATCAACCAACCCAGCTAGAAAGGTGAATCAAATCTAATAATACTGCAGGATTAAATATACATTAATACCCCCAAAAAAATAAAAATAATAATAATAATAAAATAATAATAATAACAATAACAGCAACAATTCACAGAGCTACCAGCAGCAGTTCAAGGTAAAGTGCAGCAGAGTTAACGTTAGAAGGTGCAGGATGTTTGTTCAAGATAGCGGAGATCTGTAACTCACAGATAACATAGGTGTAAGAACAGATCTGACAATACATCAGAATTTCAACTGACAGAAGACAAGTTAAGTTTTTAGAGTTATTGGAATGGTGAACTGAAAATTAGTGAGTGTCCAACCCAAAGGGAAGAAGAAAAGAAGGAGGATGAGGAGGGGGGTAAAGGTAAATAGTTGCCATGTAGGTCAGGCAGGAACAAGTCCAACAAAGGACAGTAATCAATATATCTAATTAAGAACGAACAACAAATCAGATCAGCCTACTTTTGAAAAGCCTATCCTTTGTTCCTACCCAGTGAAATACTTGTAAGCAGAGGCTGATGTATTTTGTCTACTACATAAAATAGGTCTTACATATTTTTTTCAGAGACAAACAGGAGAATGAAAGTGGAAACATTGGATTCCATCCTTCTCTAGTCCAGTAAAGTCCTGCTTGGGAATCAGAACTCAGTTTGGACATAGCACTGCAAATGCAACAAATACCAACACTGATGTTGATGTTTACCTGATGATGTTTTGGCTAATGAAAATTTTGATCAGAGCCCTAATTTAGTAAGGGAAATTAAAGCAAGCCCCAAAGAAAAAACAAATGAAAGTTTAATAACAAAGGGCTACACAACAGGTTTGAGGGCCAAAAGCAGTGTTTGCCCAGATCAGCTGAGACACAGACTATTAAAGTTTTCAAATACATATAAGCATAGAAAATTACCAGCAGACAAAGGCCTTATGGTCTAGCAAGTCTGCTTGATTGTGCAGCTAGCAGCCCTTATGCTGCAGCTGCCACTTCCTCTCCTCCCCATTTCCTTGACCCTCCCCCTTATCCTGTCCCATCCCCGTTTGAAGCAGCCCACTGTTCTGCAGGATACCACTTCCTCTGGCAATGCGTTCCACTCAGACATCACCCTCTCTGTAAAGAAGTGTCTCCTTATTTCCCTCCTGAACCTTCCACCCCAGTCTTAGCTTGTGCCTTCAAGTGCCCCTCCCCCCTTAATTTGAAGAGTCCCTCTGTGCTCGTCTTATTTATTCCTTTCATGTACTTAAAGGTTTCAGTCATGTCCCCCCATCCCTCCTCTCCTCCAGGGAGTACATGTTCAACTCCCTCAGCCTGCTCTCATGGGGTAAGTCCACTAGCCCCTGCATCACCTTTGTTGCCCTGTACTGCATCCCTGTAGTAACCTAATGTCCTTCTTCAGGTACAGTCACCAGAACTGCACACAGTACTCCAGGTGTGGTCTAACCAGTGATGTATATAGTGGCAGTATCACCTCCCTTCTTCTTGAGTATATGCCCCTGGCAATACAACCCAGCATCCAGTTGGCCTTTGCAGCTGCCTTTCAACACTGTGCTGAGTTGTTCATTGTGCCTATTATGATCACCCCTAGATCCATCTCCTTCTCCATCTTGGCTAGTTGAATCCCCCCCCAGCTGGTATTTCCTCCTTGGGTTTTTTGCACTGAAATGTAGCACCTTGCACTTCTTGGCATTAAACCCCAGCTGCCAAGTGACCAATCAGGCCTCCAATTTTGCCAGATCATCTTACAACCCCTGCCACCCTCCTAAACATCCACTACTGCTCCCATCTTGGTGTCATCTGCAAACAGACTGATCTTGCTCATGATACCTATTGAGATGTCTGCTATGAAGATCCCAAACAACACTGACCTCAGTACAGAGCTCTGTGGCACACAGCTTGTCACCATCCTGTGAGCTGAGAGCTCCCCTCCCACCACCACCCTCTGCTGTCTCCCCTGTAGCCAGTTCACTATCCATCCCATCAACTTTGCCCCCACCCCTGTGCCTTCCATTTTACTTCCTAGTCTTCCATGTGGCACCGAATTGAATGCCTTACTGAAGTTCAGGTACAGGACATCCACTGCATGGCCCCTGTCTAATTGCCTGGCTACCCAGTTGTAGTACTCCACCAGGTTCATCTGATAGGATCTGTCACAGACAAACCCATGCTGTTTACCATCCTGCAGCCCATTAGTCTCTAGGAGGGAAACCAGCCTCACCTTCAGGATTGTCTCCATAAGCTTACCCACAATGGATGTGAGGCTTACCAGTTTGTAGTTCCCTGGCTCATCCTTGGGGCTGCTCTTGTGGATGGGTACCACGTGCGCCATCCTCCAGTACTGAGGTACATTCCCCGAGTCCAGGGAGGTATTGAACAGGTCTGCCAAGGATTCTGTCAGGACTTCTGCCAGCTCCTTCAGTACCCTGGGGTGCATGCCATCTGGCCCAGGCACCTTGTCCACCCTCAGTACCCTCAAGCCCTCCAGTACTCTGCCCACTGGGATTTCCCCATCTGTCACCTGCTCCCTCCCCCCAGTGCCTACCCTCCCACTCACCTTGGGTACAGACCCCCTTTCTCTTTAGTAAATACTGAGTAGAAGTATTCGTTTAATATTTCTGCCTGTTCTGCCCCTGCTTCCACCCATCCCCTTTTCTCCCTGATGTACCTGTACATGCTACATGAGGACATTAAACGTTCTAAAAGAGAATCCTCACCCATCGCCATTCCGCAACTTGTCCGTGGGTGAAAAACAAGCTCTGAAGGAATTAGAAAAAATGAACAACATAGTTATCAAACCCATGGACAAGGGTGGAATTGTGGTGATTCAGAATGTGAAACAGTATGTGTCAGAAATTAAAAATCAGTTGGATGGTGAGTCATGCTATAAAAGACTCACATATAATCCACCTTATGCTTTTATGTCAGTTCTAGATGACCATGTGGATAGAGCTTTTGCATAAAAGTTCATTGATAAGAAGAAAGTAAACTACTTAAAAACAGATTATACAGTCAGTCTGGCTTTTTAAACCTTACCTGAACCATAGCTTCAGGCATTGGATTACTTAGTGAGGGTCCCTCTGGATACATGGACCACTTTCTAAAAATGCTGGTCTCACAGGCTCCTAGTTATATCAGGGGCACAGCTCACTTAATTATCAAAACTGAAAGTTTGGAATGTAGCCTTCAGTATTGTTGGCTCACTATAGAGGTAGTGAGCCTGTATACCTGCATAGGTCACAAACAGGGAACAAAACAATGGAAGATACTATTAGGGAAAGCAATATGATTCTGAATTTTCTCTCCTAGTTTATCTTGACACTTTTGTCTTTTGTCCTGCATTGCAGTTACTTTCAGTTCGATGGTACATTGTATTTACAGGCTTGAGGCATTGCAATGGGTGCTTCACTGGCACCTTCTCATGCCTATTTATTTTTGTCTACTTGGGAACGGTAAGTTGTGTATCAGGAGGACAAATCCCACCCCAGACACATTGATGGTACTTTGTGAAGTCTCTGTCCGCTGCTATTTAGGTCAAATATGGTCACTCCATACTTAGGCCCCCTCCCAACCTTCCGCACCTCTTTCTGTATACTTCTTCTCTCCTTACTCACCCCTACCTTGATCCCTTCCACCCTTGACTGGATAGCCACCATGCCCATCCCTCAGTACACTCACACTATCTCCACAGTTGCCTTTCCTCCACCCCTTCCAACCCCCCAGCCCCCAACCCTAACCATGCCCTTTCCAGATCTGGCCCCTGGCTCCCCCTTTTCCTATCCATACCCCACCTACAAGCCCTCCCTACCCCGGTAGTTTGCACTAAACCAACCTGTCTCTCTTACTCTGGTGCTGGCCTACGCAAGCAACTTAAGTATACCCTTCTCAGGAAAGTTCTTCTCCTGTTACTGATGTCAGGGAATGTACACCCTAACCTTGGGCCATGAACTGTTCCTAATCCAAACTGTGCCACTGCTGATGGACTCCATATTGTGTCCATTAATATCTGTAGCCTACAGAAAAAATGTGATGGTCTCCAGGGATGGATTGCCCAACACCAACCTGCTATTTTGTCAGTAGTAGAAACCTGTGTCTCAAAGAGCATCCCAGACTTGGCTGTAACTATTCCCAGGTATTCCATTTTTTGGGAGGACAGAGTCAGGAAACACAGTGGAGGCTGTGCAATTTATCTCTGTGACCCCTTACAGGGTTAGGCACTCCCTTCCCCACCCAGTTGGAACATGGTGCCCAAGCACTCTCCTTGAAAATCGCAGTTAGCAAGGCCAGGGCCCCCCTCATTATTACCTCCATCTACATTCCCTCTCAGAACCAAAAACTAGCTTTTCAGTCTGTTTTGAACTACATCTCCCTCCTGCTCCCCAAGTCAGAACTCGTTGCCCTTGGGGACTACAATATTAGTTGGCAATCTAACACTGCCACCCCTTACAAGGATGCTATAGCTGCTATGGATCTCTCACAAATCATTACATCCATACTTGCCTAAACCCCCAAAATAGATCCTCTACCCTACATGACCTCATATTAACCAATCACTCAAATAAAATCACTGGTGTCTCAGTGCTCCCTAATGCCCTGAGCAACCACTCACCAGTGCTTTGTACCTGGTCTTGTAAGGTAACAAAAATGGCCCCAAAAACTGTTTTCCAGTGCTGGTTCAAACCGGGTAAACTGGGCAATTAAAAACCCACCTTGCTCTCTGGGACTGGTTCCCCCTTGACAAAGCCCCTGACGCAGACTCAGCCTTTGACTACTTTATCTGCTTTTTCAACTCGGCCTGTGATTTATTTGCCCCCTTCTCCAAGGGGGCAAGTTGTTAAAGGCCCAGACACCACCTGTTTCTCTCAGACCCTCCTAGACCAAATGTGTCACAGAGACACCCTTTGGCACCTTGCCCTTGAATCAGGTAAATCATCTGATAGACAGTGCTATCAGGCCGCATGGAATAAATGTACCTGGGACATATGAAAGGCCAAAGCTGAGCACTACAGAGCATCCCTCACCTCCTCCTCCTGGGGCTCAGGCCATAAGTTTTGGATAGCCTGAAGGAACTTAATGGGAAAATGGTATCTGCCCCCCCAACTCAACATCGATGGTTTTATCTCCACTGACCCCCAGTTCATCACTGATACCCTCAACTCCTCCTTCTCAGACATCAGTAGTGTGCTACCCCCCAACTTCTTTGATCCCCATACCTCTCCCCTGTCCCATGCTCACCCCTCCTTTTAGTTTCAAAACCCTCTCCCTGTGGGAGGCAAAGCCCTACCTCTAGAAAGCCTTAGATAAGTCTTGTCACAGTAGTGATACTCTGGAACTTAGATTCCTTCACATGATCTTGGATGAAGTCCTCTCCCCTCTAACTAACATACTTAATCACTTCCTCTGCCTTGGTAAATTCCCATCCTAATGGAAAGTCGCTGTTATTACTCCCATCCACAAAAGTAGTGACCATACCACCTGGGGGAATTACCGCCCCATTTCCATACTCCCCCCTCAGGCTCTGGAAAAAGTCATCTCTGACCAACTCACTGACCACCTCATTAAATATGACCTACTCTGCAGGGAACAACACGGTTTTTGGAAAGGGCACAGCACCACCACAGCACTACTAGAGTTCACCAGCACTATCCACTCTACTCTTGGCAAAGGGTGTCTGGCTGATTTGGTCTACGTGGACCTGTCAAAAGTCTTTGACACTGTTAATCACTCCCTCCTCCTATCTGCATTCACCCACACATATCCCTCCCAGGATGTCACCATGTGGTTTGCTGACTACCTAACTGGTAGGTTTCAGTAAGTCAAAATAAATGATATGCTATCTACCTCTCCCGGTCAAATCTGGGGTGCCCCAGGGTTCCATGCTGGGGACCCTTCTTTTTAGTCTATTTCTGAACACCCTACCTAAGGCCTGCTCTGGGCAATTGCTCTTATAAGCTGATGATGCAGTTCTCTTCTCCACCCACCCTGACCCCCATTCGCTACAGCTATCCCTCCAGAAATCCTTCAACAAGGCAGAATCCTGATTTGCTGATCACCGGTTGGTGCTAAACTACAAAAAAAAACAAAGTTATGATGTTTGCTGACAACCAGAGCAAACTCAAAGGCTTCCCACTTCAAATCCTCAACTCCCAACTGTTACCCCCTGAGCAGGTGGATACTTTTAAATACCTCAGGGTCACCTTAGACACTGCACTCAACTACCACGAGCATATCCACCCCCTTAGTACTGCTGTCAATGCCAGAATTGGTTTGCTCTACCAGCACAAACATTGTCTCACCCCAGATCTTGGATGCCCTCCGTCTTGCTGTTTCATCTTCTGTCCTGTCCCTCATAGACTATGGGATTCTGGTCTATGGTGCGGCTGATAACACTGCCCTCCATAGAATCAGTGTATCCCTAAATAAAGCATGCTGCCTTGTCATGGGCAGTGACAGGATGGCACACACCTGCTCGCTGTATAGTCTTACCAACTGGCTCAGTTTTGATGAGAGACTTAGGTACCAGACATGCCTATTTGCCAAAAAGATCACCAACGAACTAGCTCCACCTGGCTTTTTCACCCTTCTGCAGCCTGTGCCCATGGCAAGAGCCACCCAGAGTGCCTCGAAATCTGCCCTCCTAATTCCCCTTTGCAGAACTGCCCTGGGGCAGAGATCCTTCTGCTGCAGGGCCCCCCTCTGGATGAACACTCTTCCCAGCTCCATCATCTCGGAAAATAAGCTAGGTCACTTCAAAACCCTTCTCAGGGAACATCTTCATTCCACTGGAGCCTGTCACTGCTACAGAGCCACTCCTCCTGCCTGTCATGACCCCCCATTTGCCCCATCCATTTCCCCTGGATTTCTTTCCTCATATGCCTCAACTGCGATCTAGATGCTCAAGACAAGGAATCTCCATCCTGCTTACCTTTAGAAAGATGTGCACCTTATCCCTGTATATATTTAGTGTTTTCTTCTGCACAATGTATGTGAATCAGTAGTTAATTTCTGTATATGCTTCAACCAATGCTCTTTTTCATTCTAGTAACTACTGTCTATTTCATGTCACCATGTTCTGTACTCCCTAGGTATTATGTACACTGTTTGTTATCTGATGTGGAGCCTTTGTAAAGGAGTCGCTGACTCAAAGGATTGTAATTCAGATATGTTTAAATAAATTCACTTTTCAATTAACTTTATTTGTAAAAAAGACACTATTCCAGAATATCATAATGCCTTGACAATTAAAACAGTAAAACACTAAAAAATAATCCCTACCAAATAACTTCACTAAGCTGAGTCGCAAAAAGCAAGCTCAAATAAATTCAAATACAAGAATAAACATTGCACCCCTACCCCTGCCATGTGGGGTTCCACAGAGATCCATTCTGTCCCCTATGTTGTTCACGGTGTATATGCTGCCACTAAGAGACATTATAAGACACCCTTGGACCTACCCCCCCTCCCCAGAGTTCAGAATCTACAAAGCCTGCCTAACTCCACCAGAAGCACCACGGACATGAACACCCTCAGACTAAAAGCCCCTTCCGCCGCACCTTGCAAGGCTGACGGTCCTTTGAATACTGGGTGCCTTCCTGGCTAAACTCCCTAAGTGAAGATGTCCAGAAGGAAGTCAAACTTAGACTGTTTAAAACTAAACTTCTTGCATTTCTTGCATCTACCAGTGACTGTGACTGTGGAACCTAATATCTTTCTGCTTCCTTATATAGACTCCTAGTCTCAGATTATGTGTAGTTAACAGCCTCTTCTCTATCTCTTTCCCTACTCATTATTTCACCTAGACCCCCACTATTTCCCCCTCCTCTCCTATCCTTACTTACATTGCAACATTCCCTCATCCCCAGGCCTCCTCTTGATTCTCTTGTACTTATTTCCTTTCTCTCCCCTTTCTTTGCCATTCCTCCCCCTCCTGTTACCCCCCTTCCTTGCTTATTCAAATGGGAGTCAATGGGATTCAAACCTCTCTCCATTTGACTCCCATTGACTGCCCCTCATCTCCTGCCTATTCTTTTTGGTGATAGTGAAGATTATTGGACCAGTGCTATTCTAGTATTGTAAAACTTTCATGAATACAGCGCATGCTTGTGCTTACTGTTGAAGTTTGTTGTGTCAGTTTGTTTGAGTTGGGGGGCTTCGCCCTCCACACACCCTTATTTTAATTTTTTTACGGGGGGGAGTCCACCAACTGAAATAAACTACTAAAAGTAACCCAACGACTGATTTAAGAAAGTAGCGGGACTTGATCCAACGCTAATAGCATAGGTCCATTGATGCTTCGATAATCTCCATCTCCATCTTTTCTACCTCCACAATCTCATTTCCCCTTTAAGTAATCACCTATCCTAGTGCTTGCCACAACCACCTACTATCTCTCCTGCATTCATGTCCCCGTTCTTCTCCCCTGATCCTCCCCTCACTATGAGTACATCCCCCATCATCAAACATCTTACCATTCTGCACCTCTATGCACTTTGCTCACTGAAATAAGGCTAACCATAGGCCTTATCTGCCTTGCACTTGGACAAAAGAACTGTTTATAACAATTCTGGCTATAAATCTCAGCCCCATGTCTCTCCCAACCCTCTACCTCTCACTAATTGAAATCATTGTATGTTGACCCACTGCATATAGTGTTCTATTGTATTTTCTTCACAAAATGTTTGTATTTCTGTTATACTCTGTATTATGTTTATGATGTTTAACCTCTGTATTATGTTTATGATGTGGAACCTCTGTAAACGAGCCTCTGACTCAAAGCTATTTCCAAAACCTAATAAATTTGTATGAGCCAGTATGGGCTGAGTTTTCACTGCTATGCAGAGAATACTCAGCTATACCTGTCTTTTTTGCCTGGGCAGCAGGAGGTGGTGTCAGTGTTTAATCAGTGCCTTGCTGAGATCCAATACTGGATGAAAGCCAAATGGTTGAGGTTGAATCCAGACAAGACTGAGGTACTTGTGGTGTGACCTAATTGCCCGGGGGTGAAGGTGCAATCTGGTCAAGATTCTGGGTTGATACTTGGGGACTCCCAGTTGCTTACCTCAGCCAGAGCAAGGAATCTTGGCATTGTTCTGGACTGCAGCTTGACACTTAAATCCCAGGTGTCAGCTGTAGTCCAGAGTGCATATTACCATCTAAGAAACATCACCCAGATTAAACATCTGGTCCCCCCGAGTGATCTCCCATCCCTGGTCCACGCCTTTGTGACTTCACAGCCGGATTAATGCAATGCTCTCTACCTGGGGCTAGTAGGGGTTGATTTTTTCTGCCTACAGCTAGTGCAGAAGGCAGCAGCCAGGTTGTTGACTGGTCTGTTGAGATTGTGTCGTATTACACCTGTGCTGTGCTCTCTGCACTGGCTGCAAATTAGGTGGCAGATCACCTTCAAAGTTAGTTTGCTGACCTACTGTATAAGGCCCTGCATGGTCAGGGGCTTGGTTACCTGCAAGACCTCCTGGGTCCCCGACATTCTGTCCCTCCCCTCCATTCTGCTGATGAGGGTTTCCTGGAGATTCCCAGGGTTCACCTTAGGACTACGGGTGCTCAGGCATTTTCTTTCAGTGTGCCAACCCTGTGGAACTCCCTCCCTCACAAAAGAGAGTGTCAGTCTTTAGAAATATTTAAACAGGAGCTAAAACCTTTTTTGTTTAATCAGGCTTTTTTGATCTAATTAGTTAGCTGACCTGTTATTAAGTAATTTATAATTATGTTTATATTATGTTTCAATGTTTTTATTATTTCATTATTGTAAAGTGCCTTGAGTCTCAATTGATAAAGTGCGCTCTAATAAATAAAGATTGATAATGATGATCCACAGTGTTCTCTCACTGTATGTTATGTTGTTTGTGCAGTTTCTGGCTTGGGCCATGCCTGAAAAAGGTCTTTGGATCAGTGCACCAACCCGGTTACCAAATGAATAAATACATAAATAATTAATAACATTGCCGGATGCAGCACTTTATTCACAGAAGAAGGGAGGGTCACAAAAAGCATGAAGTGCTTGCCTTGTAGCAGATTTAGTATGCGTGGTAGGAAAGGCTGGCTCTCATATCCATGGTTTCCCAGACATATCTTCCACTGGTAGATTACCAAAGCCCATACAATTTATTGGTTGCACTTTTCATTTCAAATGGCTACAGGAATTGTACTGTATGTGATATTGAATACTACAGCTGCTTGTATGGCAGTGTATACAATGAGCCCTTGGTCTTTTTTCATCTAGTATTTCCCATGTAAATAAGTAAACCTGGTTCAAACAGGTTGTAATCTTGCCAGCCGGGCAATTACCAAGAATAGAACCAGTCAACTAGCCTCTCCCCAGGTGATCGGTTTTGCTTCTTTTGCAGCATCATCTTTGCAGATTACTCACTCACATCAATAGCCGAAGTGAATAGTTCATGCTGGCAGAAGCAGGCCCAAAGTAACAAAAATAAACACCTCTGCTTCTTATGATTTGCTACAGAGGCATGTACTAAGTAAGCTCAGGGGATGAGTAACTTCCAAACATTCATGCATCAGAAAACAAGAAAGTATGATTTTACAATTATACAGAGACCTTTGTCTTAATGGTGCAGCTTTCTGCAACTTGAAGTCCTGAGGGAGCAGAGAGGGCAGTAGGAACACTGGAATGGTAGTTCCTTAGCACCACGTTAATTAATCAATGATCTGGAGTCTAATTTAGGTGTGATGCTAAAGTACTTACTCTGCACTGTGTTTTGCCTCTGTTTACAAAGTATATCTAGCATCTGATTTACACTCAGTGCACAACTGCACACACAATGTTTAGTACAGCAATTACCTAATGCAAAATATGGCAGGCACTACTCAAATAGCTTTTGAGGGCTGGTTGACATACCTTCAATAGTGTTCCATCATTAAGCCATTAGAAGCCTTTTGTTTGGTATTTTAAGGATTAATAAAATTGTTTCCTTGTAAAATAGTATTTTTGTACAAATTGTACTCTTATCTATTGATGAGCAGAACTGTTGGTTAATTTCTGGTTTAGGCTGCCTGCAGATTCTTCAATATCATTTTTAAAAAACAGAGCTGTGTTACAGGCTACAATTAATGATGTGAATATACACTCTTTTAATATACTGTGTCATTTCTTTAAACAGTATGGGAAGAATAAATAATCATGTTTTTAAGAACATGTCTGATTTTCCCTTGAATACCCTAAAATGACTTAAAGTTTCTTGAAGAAGGCCTTGGCATCCAGTCCACAGGCCAAAGCAATGATATCAAACTGGTATTTCAACCACCTTGGTCTCACTTGTGTGGTGTAGTCACCCTTCTCTGGAAAATAACAAGCCAGGCTCAAGAAATAAGAGCACTTGATTGATTAATTCACTGTGAGCATATATGAAGCAGCTTTTTTTTCAGACAACATCTCTGTTGCAGTGTGTCCTGGAGTCATAGTGCCAAATGTTCTAGTCTCATGGGCTGGCCTGGTATATGGTGAAAGTTATGAGTAATACAATCGGTGTGCTGTTTGCACAGCAAATGCACAATGGCAAAATCCCTTACAGCGACAATCTCAACAGGTTTCGACATTGTTGCTGTGAGGGACCCGAGGATGAAATTTTACCCTTTCACTGTCTTTGGTCCCCCCCCCCTTTTGAATCAACTCTGACTCAGAGTTAGATATCTTAAGAAAGGGGTGTGTGGGGGAAAGTCCTCCCACATGGGGGGTTCAGGGGCACAGACCCCCGTTAGAAAACACACAATGGCTGACAGGCGAAATTTTGCCTGTCGACATTGGGCATGGCATTCCTTGGTCATAGAATAAATGGACTCCATCTGCTCTCCCTATGAGCCAATATTCTTATCACGCTGCAGAAAGATGGTGACTCAATCAGCAGGATGTTGATATGGTTCCTTCACTCTTAGACAATTCATTCCACAAGCTCTGTAAGCACAATACATACAAACATACTAAAACATCCGTAGAAACAGGCCTAACAGCCTAACAAGTCTGCTTGATTGTGCAGCTAGCCCCTCAACTTGCAGCTGCCCTAGCCTCCCTCCCACTCCTCTT
Source organism: Neoceratodus forsteri (assembly GCA_016271365.2). NCBI lineage: Eukaryota > Metazoa > Chordata > Ceratodontiformes > Ceratodontidae > Neoceratodus > Neoceratodus forsteri. Next base: position 757,776,253 of record CM057454.1, read on the forward strand.
AATTACCCTTCCCCTCACTCTGTCCCATCTCCTCTTAAAACTCCTCAACTTACTACAGGCTACCACCTCCTCAGGCAGGGCATTGCACTTACCCACCACCTGTTCAGTGAAAAGTATCTCCTGATTTCCCTCCTGAATCTTCACCCCACCAATTTCAAATTATGACCTCTCGTGTCCCTCCCACTTCTAGTCACCCCGAGATCTTTCTCCTCCCTGATGCTTTCCAACTGAACCCCTCTGAGCTGATAGCTCCTTCCCTGGTTCCTAGTTCCAAAATGCAGTACTTTGCATCTCTTAGTGTTGAACCACAGCTGCCATGTTTCTGACCATTCCTGTAGTTTGGTCAGGTGGTTCTGCAGCCCTTTCCACCCATCTACATCATCTACCACAGCTCCCATTTTAGTATCATCTGTGAACAGATTGATCTTACTCTGTTTTCCGTGTGTGAGATCTGCTATTAATATCCCAAACAGCACTGGTCCCAGTAACAATCCCTGTGCCACTCTGCTTATCACATCCCTTGGTGATGAGAGCCCAACCCCACTAGCACCCTCTACTACCTTCCCTTCAGCCAACTGGTGATCCATTTGACCATTTTTGTTCCCACCCAAGTATCCTCCAGCCTCCCCCCCAGCCTCCCATGTGGCACCGAATCAAAGGCCTTGCTGAAATCCAAATACAGGACATCCACTGCATGGCCCTTGTCCAGTTCCCTGGTCACCCAGTCATAGTATTCAACTAGGTTTGTCTGGCATGATCTTCCCGAGACAAACCCATGTTGCTGAACATCCTAGAGTCCAAAAATGTCACCAGCCTCTTCTTCAGGATTGTCTCCATGAGCTTTCCCACAATCAATGTGAGGCTCACTGGTCTGTAGTTCTCTGGGTCATCCCTAGGGCCACTTTTGTGAATGAGCACCACATTGGCCATCGTCCAGTCTTCTGGTACACATCCTGTGTCCAGGGAGGTACTGCACACTGAACAGGTTAGCCAGTGGTCCCACTAGGATCGCAACCAGTTCTTTTAACACCCTAGGGTGAATGCCATCTGGACCTGGTGCCTTGTCCACCCTTAGAGCCCTTAACCCCTCCAGAACCCTGGCCTCCATAATCCCTGTATCAGTCACTCCCTCTCCTCCCTTGCCCACCTCTCTCCTCCCTGAGGCATCTGCCCCCCTTTCTCCTTCGTGAACACAGAACAGAAGCACTCATTTAGTACCTCTTCCTGATCCCTCTCCTTCTCTACCCACACCCCGTCCTTAATCCTCACAATCTGGTCCTTGTTCTTCTGTCTCTCCCTAATGTATCTGAAGAAGTCCTTTTCACCATCCTTGATATCTTGTGCCAGCCTCAGCTCTCTCGAAGCCTTGGCTGCTCTTACCAGCCTGCTTATCTCCCTGGACCTCTTCGTATATTCCTCCTTGTCTCCTTCCCCTCCTGATTTCTTGAGTCTCTGAAATGCTTTCTCTTGGCCCTCACCCCCTCCATCACCTTCTGGGTTAACCAACTGGGCTTCTTTGCCCTGCCTTTCTTGCTATGTGTCTTTGCACATGTCCCAATGGCCTCCACCAGCCCTGTTTTAATAATCTTTTTGACAAGCATTCATGTTACAGCTAGACAAGGTTAGTTTTAACCTGCAGTAAATCAAATATTTGAGGAGATAAATCTTCTAGGAATGGCAGAGTGTATAGAAAATCCAACAGATAGCTGACTTAAACAACTATTTGTGCTTCAAGTGAGCCACCTAACAATGCCCACGGAATGATGGCTGGGTTATATAGGATAGATTTTATTTAGTGAAAGGTGAATAAGAAAACTAGAACATTTCTTAAACTCCTTCTGGTGAGTGAGTCACCATTCATCTGCTGTGTGGCTGAAATTATAACTAAACCGTGCTGTTAAATCCCAGGAAAGACATTGCATGTGGCTTTCAGTTGCACTGAACAAAACACAGGAGCTTATTTCAGGGAATTCAGGTTCTTCTGTACTGTAGGCCTGTCAGCCTCAGTCCCACACTGATTTTCCTACTGCTATCACCACAAAATGATCTCTTTGTTCCAATGACATTCTACCTAATTTCATAGAATCATAGAATCATAGAAACTGTTGGCAGAAAAGGACCCCATGACCCATCCATTTCACTGGTATTTTGCAGGATTCACTTTCCACAAAATTTAAGTGAATTGTTACTGAATTTCACTGGCGAAGTGTAATTTGCAGTAACTTTGTGAAAGTGCTGGTAGCTAGGCAGTTGTTAGTTAATTCCTTCTCCAGCAACTAGCTCCACTTTCTCCTCTGTACCATCCCTCCTGACAAATCTTCCCCCACCCCCATCAGCACTGTTTCATGGGAATGGTACAGTATATTTTGAAGTGTCCAGTCCAGCATGCAACTACCTTCCCTCCAACCACTAGCACCCAGCTCCCTCACTATGTCCCTCTCCGCAGTCCCTTCCTCTTCTTTACTTAAATCCCTGGTGACAAGTCGTGGGGTGCCATCACCTTCTTTATCTTGATTCCTGGAGATCTAATGGGGGTGTTGCTGCTGCAATGATAGGCAACCTAATCCAATGATGCTCTCTTTGAGCCCCAGCTCTATACTGAACATTTGGTAGCAGAGCGCCCAACTGAAGATGCAGTGTCTCATTCTCAATGGGTTCTTGTTTCATCCTGTTTTACTGCTAGGTGAAGTAAACTACAGAAGGTTATGATATTGCTCAACATTAAACAGTGAACCAACAGCTATGCTAGAATTTTAAAGTAAAATACAGTGGGTCACAGTTCTGTGCTACAGCCATGCCTGAATTTAAAGAGACCCTGGAATATTAAGAAAACTAAAAAAAAATCATTTTCAGACATATTGAAATGTGTACGTCATATATTTTCTGTATTTAGCATTCTCTTTTTCTTTATAAATATGCCCATTAACAATAAGCCAAGATCACTGTCCCCTAGACTTTATCTGCGGTGGCTGCTTTTCCACACCTGACATCACAGTCCTCTGCTTGTGACATCAGAATGGGTTGCTATGACAAGTATTTTTCTGTCATAAACAGGGGAGTATGATGTTTGATGTAGACATGAAGCTCAAGCAGATGAACATAAAGATGTTTCAATGTTAATGTGTATAGTGATTATGACAGAAACAAGAAGCTAAAGACAGAGAACATGTGAAACACATCTGACATGCTGCATGTTCCATTGTGCTGTGGGCCACAAAATAGCAGACAGCAACAAATTTCAGCACAGCACCATTAGCAAAATGTTATCCAAGCAAAAGAAACTATTGTTGGCCATTATTTATACTAATGGGTTCCTACAACAGCAGTGGCAGTCATTTCTGCACCACAATGCAGCAGGCAGAAACATACAGTACTTCATGTCCAGCATAAGCTGAAATGTTCCAAAATGATGTGTTCTTACAAGCTGCCCCAAAGCTATGCTTTCGATGGCTGCTGCTAGGGACATCAAGGACTCTTTAAACTGATGGACCACAGTGCATAACATACTGGGTAGCACTGTAAAACAGCAGAAACAAAACATAAACCCATAACAGGGATATTGAAGTGCAGTATGAGAATGACTAATAGCTGTAACGTTCTTTGTAAACATTCCTTGATTTAATTTTCAGTATAAACCATGACAACTCATATACAGTATGAAGAACTGTATTGATTTAGAAATGTGTTATGAATAAAAATGATAAACAGGCAGAGAGAGAGAGGGAGAGAGACTAGCAGATGTGGAAAATGAAAAGGATGGGTGAGAAGGCATATATTGCAGCTATGCAGAGTTACCTAATAGGAGTTCAGTTAGTGGCAAATGTGGTAGAGCTGACATCCCGTTGAAAAGAACTGATGTTTGTCAAGGAAATAATTTTGCGCCATCATAGCCAATGATTCACCATATTACAGCAGAATAGTTTAACTAATGATAAAAGTGAGACAACATTACGTTGCAGGCATCAAATGTATTTATCAATAAACCACAACTTAATATAAATGACTAATAAGGAAAATACTGCAACAATAGAAATATTTTTTTTCTACATGGTGATTAAAGTCCCTTAGAATCCTGCAATAAAAGTATAAAATATGTCTGCCCTGCTCCCAAAAATAATTTCACTAAGGAACTAATTAATTATAAAGGCGTGTTTTCCCATTCAAAATGTGTTGAAACTGGTACTTTATAAATGATTCACTATTTGTAGCAATGCTTATTGCATAAATGTGATGATAAAGCTGTGCGAATAAATTGTGTATTTTTCCATACCTAACCTAAAAAAAAACTTATTATTTTTGAGTTTGGGTATATTAAAGTTGATAACATGAAGGCTCGGGTTTTCGTAATTGAATACTTAACCAATCAGGGTGGCTTTCACAATGTTAATGACAGTTTAGTGACCTTTTAGTGCACTCCGGCCAGCAATTGAACTTATAGAGAAACAAAGAGCCCTGACATCTTATGGGTAATGTTTACGCACACTTCAGCTTATATTTGAAGTGTTTTCTGTTTTTAGTGACTTCTTTTTTCTATATTTATAAGCACCACTTTTGAATCCTCATCTTTAATTCCCCACACTGGCTACTAGCTCTATTTTAGATTTAAATATATTGTTTAACAAAACTACATTTTTATGCATTGGTGGTTCAGTATTGGAGAAGTTCACTCTATTCTGGCTACTCATTACCCCAGCACATCCCTACTGAATTAATCCTAAATTTTACACATTCAAATCCCTCTACTGACCACTATTGTTACTATAACTGCTAAAATTACTTTATGCTACATATTATACAAGTCCTCCTAGTAGCATTTGTCCTGTGTATATACTATATGCCCAATATCACTTGTTTCAGTCCCCCTACTATCCTAGGTATATAGGGAAAACTTCGAGACAATTGAAAATAGAGTGGGTAAACAAAAAAGCTCAATAAGCAAAATATGATCCTGCACCACCAATAGCACAACTTTTTAATTTGTTTAGATATCAACCTTACAATGTTTTTGGTGTTGAAAAAGTAAGTGACCAAGTAGAGGAGTTACTGGGAGAAAATTAATGAGAGAGGCATTCTGGATATTAAAGTTTAAAGCACTGAACAAGAAATATGGTTTAAATTATGAGATTATTGGCATGCTGTTATGTGAGAGTCAAGCATAATAAGCATGGTTAATGTCTAATTACCTAGAGGGGTGAGACGATTGTCTAGCATTTGAAATAGTTGAATGGTCTCCTTTTGGTATTCAGTTATTACGTGGTATATAATGTTAACACTGGATGTTGCATTAAATAGATAGCATTGAAATAAGGATATAACATAACATAACGAAAATTGATTTGCATATTAGAGACATTGTACATATTAAAAACATATTGAAAATATTCAGGTGACTTAACCTGACCAATACCTACTGTAGGATAGTACGGAGACTCGAACAAGTGATCTTGAGTCTATAGTACAAGTGATCTTGGGTCTATAGTATATACATAGAATAAATGCCACTGGGGAATATGTATAGTATGTAGCGTACAGTAATGTTAGCCAGTATAGTTACAATAGTGGTCAGTAGAGGGATTTGAACATGTAAAATTTAGGATTAATCTAGTAGTGATATGTTGGAGTTGCAAGCAGCCAGAATAGAACATATTTCTCCAATAGTGAACCACTGATGCAGAAAAATATAGTTTTATGCATGTATTTAATTATAAAATAGAACCAATAGCCAGAATGGAGATTTGAACATGGAGATTCAAAAGTGCGGCTTAGCTGATGATTTGAAAAAAGTTACAAAACATAAAGTGCTGGTTTTAAAGGGAAGTTTATAAGAGTGGTAAATCTAGTAGATTAAGTGATGTAGCACCTTATATTGGTAAATTGAGAGGAAACAAAGGTATAATTGAGTTTTTAGTTCCACCTTTGAATGGCACTATTTTGGCATTTGTGCCATTAATACAAGTTTACATGTATAGTGTATAGTGTGGCCTTCGGCCAGTCGGGGCATACCACAAGCTGAGTGATGCAATGATGCATGGTTGCTTGATGTGCATCTGGCATCACTTTGGTGGCATGGGACCATCAACGTAATGGCATCTGTGTGTATAAGGAGCTCAGACACTGGGGTTGCTTCCCCGTCACCTCATATGGGACTCAGTATTGAAGGATCCAACAAGTGGAGCAAATACACTTTAGAGGATTTAAGAGCTGGAAATTAACAAAAAAATAACTTAAAATTATTATGCTCTCTCTTCATTTTAGTGCCAAAATATGGAGCACACCCACAGATTGTGAACATTTAACCAAAGACACAAAAAAACTAATTAAGGGGTAAGTGCTTACATTTGAGCAGATTAAACATTACAATGAGTCCCCTTGTTCTTGCACATCTCTTTTTCTGAAAGATGCTACCTTATTGGACTTTGTTGATTCCCTTGAGATACTTGAAAGTTTCTATCATGTCCCCCCTCCCTCCTTTCTTCAAGGGTATACATATTAAGCTGTCTTAGTCTCTCATCATACGGCTTCTGATGCAGACCCTGCACCATTTTAGTTGTCCTCCTCTGGACTGCCTCCATCCTGTCTATGTTCTTGTGGAGATGGGGTCTCCAGAACTGCACACAATACTCCAGATGGGGTCTCACCAACTGTACAGAGGGATACCAACTTCCTGTTTTCTATTGGTGATGCCTCTCCCTATGCATCCCAGTATCCCCCCAGTTCTCCTTACTGCCTTCTCACATTACTTGCCTACCTTAAGGTCATCTAATATGACTACCCCCCAGGTCTATTTCCATTTTTTGTTGTTGTAAGTATCCCCCCATTGTGTACTCTTCACCTGGGTTTTTGTTTCCCAGTTGCATTACTTTGCACTTCTTTGCATTGAATCTAAGCTGCCATAATTTTGACCATTCCTCCAACCTTGCCAAGTCCCTTCTCATCCTTTCTACCTCCCCTTGTGTATCCACTCTGTTGCCAATCTTTGTGTAATCTGAAAAGAGGCATACTTTTCCTTTTAAAGACATTAAAGAGGACTGGTCCCAGTACTGAACCTTGCGGTACCCTACTAGTAACCCCCCCCTTTCTTCGGAGTGAGTTCCATTTACTATTACCCTCTCATCCTGTTGTGCAACCAATTTGTTACCCAGGCTACCATCCTGGGACCCACTCCCAGGCTAGCAAACTTGTTTATTAATCTTTTGTGTGGGACTGTGTCAAATGCCTTGCTAAAGTCTAGGTAGGCCATATCCACAGCCCCTTCCTGGTCTACTACTTTGGTCACCCAGTCAAAGAAATCTATTAGATTTGTCTGACACAACCTTCCTGCTGTGAATCCATGCTGCCTTGGGTCCTGTGCCCTGCTGGCCTCTACGCACTCAACAGTTCTTTCTTTTAGAAGTGATTCCAGCATTTTCCCTACTACTGAGGTCAAACTAACAGGTCTGTAGTTTCCTGCCTCTGCCTTGCTCTCACTTTTGTGAAGGGGAATCACATCCACCCTCCTCCAGTCCTCAGGTACCACCCCATCCTCCTATGTTTTGTTAAAAAGGGTAGTCAGTGGTGTCACTAGGTCTCCCCTTAGTTCTTTTAGAATTCTGGGGTGAATCCCATCAGGCCCCATTGCCGTATCCACCTTGAATTTTAGGAGTTCTTTCAATTCAATTCAATTCAACTTAATTTTTATAGCGCCTTTCAAAACCAAGGCGCTTAACATAAAAACAGACAACCAATATAAATAACATTAAAACATAAAAATTACATTATAAATCACTAGGGAAAGCCAGTTCAAATAAATAAGCTTTAAGCTCAGTTTTAAATCTACTGACAGTTGGGCAATCTCTCAACTGACGAGGTAGAGAATTCCACAGGGTCAGCACTGAAAAAGCTCAGGACTCATTCTTCTGTGAATGGATTAGTGTTGACCCCCCTGCCCAGAGTGCTTCTATTGTTTGGGTTAGGTAATTCCTCTTCTTTTGTGAATACTGAGCAAAAGTATTCATTCAGTATCTCTGCCTTTTCACTGTCTCCCTCTGTCTACCTCCCCTCCCCTTTATTAAGCGTCATTACTCTTGACTTTTCTTTGCTCCCTAATGTACCTATAAAAGGCTTTATCCCCTTTTTTAACTGAGCTAGCTACAGTATGTTTTCCTCAGTTTGGGCCTTTGCTATTCTGATTGCCTTCTCCACTTCCTTCTGCTTTAACTGATTCAGTTCCCTGTCCTGCTTCTTCTGTGATTCCTTATACTTCCTGAATGCTATCATTTTCTCCCTAACCTTCCCTGCCACCTCTTTTGAGGACCATAGTCATTTTTTACTCCATTTTGTTTTCTTTATATGTTTCACACAAAGACTTGTTGCTTCTATGATGGCAGTTTTAATTTTTCTCCATTGTTCTTCCACCCCTCCTTTCTGGCCATTTGCTAGTGCATTCCCTAGATATTCACCCATTTTGCCAAGGTCAGCCCTTCTAAAGTCCAGTATCATCATTTTTGTATGGCTTGTCTCCGCGGTTGTATTTATTGTGAACCACACTGTGTGGTGGTTACTTGTTCCCAGATGGCTACCCACTTCTAAATCTGTGATCCTCTCTCCATTTGAGAGTACCAGGTCTAACATTGCTCCCTCCCGAGTGGGTTTCAACACTAGCTGTCAAAGGCATGCCCTTGTAGGGCATCGAGAATTACCCTGCTCTTGGATGTGGCTGCAGTAAATGTGTTCCAGTTAACATCTGGCATATTCAGGTCCACCATCAACAATATCTCTCCTTTTTTAGACATTCTGAGAATGCCTTGTATCATTTTCTTGTCCATTTCCTCCCTCTGAGTCAGGGGTCTGTATACAACCCCTGTGTGGATTGTGGTGCCACTCCCTGCCTCCAAGTAGACCCACAGTGCCTCCTGTCCTCCCCATTTACCCTTTAGTTCTGTGGCTTTGATCTCTTCTGTTATGTAGAAAGTTACTCCTCCTCCTCTTTTACCCTCCCTGTCCCTCCTGTAGACTGTGTACCCTGGTATATTGACATCCCAGTCATGGTTCTCCATGTACCATGTTTCTGTGACTGCCACGATATCCAGGTGTCCCTCTTCCATCAGGGCCAATAGCTCAGGAAGCTTGTTACCCAGACTACGGGCATTGGTACTTGTTGCCCTCCATTTAATGTTGGTATTATCCTTTTTTGCACCATCCCTGCCCTTATTGCCTTGGTATTTTTTTTCTATTTACCCCTGTCCTGCTTTCTGTTGAACCCTGTACCTTGATGTTTACCTTACTAACTACCATGTTTTGTGGGGGGGAGGCTTGGAATTTCCTGTTTCCTATCAGCACCTTCCCCCCTTGGCTAGTTTAGAAGCTTGCCAATGAAGCATTTAAACCTATCATCTAGGAGCTTGGTTCCCTTCCTGGACAGATACATCCCATCACGCCAGTATAGACCTATATCTCTCCAGGTGGACCCCCAGTCCCCAATGAAGCCAAAACCCTGTGCTCTGCACCAGTCTTTCAACCATTCATTGAACTGCATGGTGCGGAGTACCCTAGCCTCACCCATGCCATAGACAGGCAGCACCTCCAAGAAGGTTATCATGCATGCATGCTACCTGTCTGAGGTCCCTCCCCAACTCCACAAACTCCTCCTACACTGCACTGATCCCATGCCCAGCTAGGTCTTTTGTCCCAAGGTGGACAATGATGTCTAGTTCTCTCTCCCATGATGCTGCTCCTGCAATCCTGAGGATTCACTTCCTGTTCCTCCAAGCCATGGTACCAGGCAAGCACCTTACCTCCCTCTCCCCTCCCTTTTCCAGTTCTATCCCCCTAACAATTGAGTCTCCCACCAGAAGCTGTTTCCTTCCCCTGTGGTGTCCTTTGCCACATCCTGTGGGTCTTCTTGTGGAGGTTTCCAACATCTTCCATGGTCTACACTGCAGGTGCCATCATAGAGGAACATTGCTCTGCCAGAATGGCATATGCATTGTGGAGAGGTGCAACTGGAGGGATGCACTTCTGTTCCACCACCCTCACCCTCCCAGAGCCCACTGTGGTCCAACCACTTCTCATTCTTGGCAATCTCTGAGGCAGCAGTGGTGGCACTTGTGCTGTTTGGTTAGGGGAGGCTTCCCTACTCCTTGCCAGTTCAGCCTGGAGATGGTCAACCTCCTCCCTCAGAGTTGACAGTTGCCTGCAAATAAGGCAGCAATGCAGTTTCCAGACTGTCTCCCAGAAAACTGCCTCCCCACAGCCAGTGTATTGCACCACTCCCCACATGTCCATATTCATTCCTGCTTCATATATATATTAGAGGCAAAAACTCCATTTAATGCATCAGTTAGGGTTGTTCCACAGTGACAAAATGAGGAAATTCGATGTTAGGCTTGAAACCCCTTTGCACCCCTCCAGCCCACCCCCCCAACTGGAATCGGGGTGCGCGTTAGGATCATCGGCCCTAACCCTCACCCCATCACATGTGGAAGGAAGCTGAGGAATAGGAGAATGGGGTGAAAGTAAGGACCGATGACCCCAATGTGCACCCCGATTCCAGTTGGGGGGGTGGGTTGGAGGAGTGCAAAGGGGGTTTTGACTCTAACATCAAATTTCCTCACTTTTGTCACTGTGGAACAACGCTAACTGATGCATTAAACAGAGTTTTTTGCCTCTAATTTCCCTTCTGTTTGAGAATGATAACGAGAAATAGTGAATGTAATGCGACGGCGGGAGCGCGGGGGCCCTGTGGGCCCTGCACTCGCACCACATGATGTCTTGTCACATAGTAACATTGAGCCAGCAAATGCAAATCATAATGCACATGGTAATGCAAAGAGAAACAGTACTGTAGACAGAAATGTTAAAAACAACACAAACCGCAACCGCAAATGAAAATGCAAAGGGTAATGCACATGGTGGCGTAAACGTGAACGGTAAGTGAAACGGGTACAGAACTGCAAGCAGAAATGGTAATGTTAACAGTAATGTAAGCGTACAGGCTGGTTTCCCCAAAAGCTGCATAGAGAAAGACAGTGACTACAAAGAATGTCTGCAAAATAATGACTCTCGGAACAGAAAATGAGGACTTGGAATAGTAAATTGCTTATATATCAGGAACCGTACTACATAGAAAAAAATTTAAAAGTCATATGAATTATCACTTTCCTGGCTATCTGGCTATTTCCATATCTCACACCGTTTCCAAGATACGGGCCCTGAAAGGCGGCGCAAACGCCGTAATGTTATCCTATGGGAAAAAAAAAACAGAAGTTTGGAGTGCAATAACTTTGTCTCCCTGTAATATTTTTTTCACCAAACCACTGAAAGGCACATCTGTGGGATGTTGGCTGTGTTTCCTACAAATGTCAGCCCAAAAGACCAAACTGTTATTTTGCAGCAAGGCGCCAAACGATTGCTGCAATGCGTCGTACGCCGTAATGTTATCCAATGGGAAAAAGTGTCAACTTTGGAGTACTGTAACTTTGCCGCTGTGTAATATTTTTTCAACAAAACACTGAAAGGCATATCTGTTAGATATTGGCTGCGTTACCTCCAAATTTCAGCCCAAAACTCCAAACCATTCTTTTGCAGCGGGGTGCCAAAGAATTGCTGTCGTTTTCCCACAGCCTAGAAAAGTACTGTCGCAATTTACGAATCCTTTCGCAAATTCATTCGACAGTGTCGTGCGTGCAAAAGTACTTTGCGAAAGTACTTTTTTCAGCAATGTGAAAAACATATTTCTGGGGTGTTTTACCCCAAAATAAAGACATGGCTAGCATACTCAGGGTCCGACTAGGTAAATACAAAAAGAATTAGGTTGCTAGAGGGTCCCAAATTGAAATGGCAAGCATTTTTCTGATCACTAACCGAAAATAAAATGGTGGATTTGTGACAGTAAAAGGGCCATTTTCGAATGTAAAAACTGCATTTGCGACACTGTCAAACTTTTTGTTAACTTTTCCCATTAACTTATAATGGGAACTTGTTTTTTGAATAACTTTTGAACCGCGTAATATTTTTTCACAAAATCTTTGAAAGGCACATTGGGGACCCTGGCTGCATGTTTCCTGAAGATTTTGGACCAGTCGAACAAACCGTGCGACCTGTAGGCTCAACCATAGAATTCCAAAAAAAGCATAAACGCACGCGCAGATCATGCTTAATAACTCCACAGCTGTATACCTGACCAGTACGAAACTTGGCAGTTCCCAAGGTGTATGGTTCTTGATCTTGTATTCCAAATTTCAGGCAAATCCGTTGAACGGCTGCAAAGTTATTAAGGTGCATAATTGTGGGTTTAACATGTAAATGGCTCTGCAACCCTAACCATGGTAGCACGATAATATATATATATATATATTTTTTTTTTTTGGGAATGTGTGCTTACCCTTTATGCACTGTGCTGGGTTATTAAGGATATGACAGAGTTGTGCTCCCTGCCCTCTTGAGGAAGTGATGTCTGAACCTCGGGTATAAAGGAAATGATACACCTGGGGTGGGAAGGGATGGGGAATGGGGGTGGGTGACCCCCAGTCACCAATGACCTTCAGAAAAAATCAACTACACCACTGCCCCACCACCCTGGTGAGTGCTGCCCTTCCTTTCAGTAATTCAAACAGCAGCACAATTTAACAGACCACTCCTCCTACACAAACCACTCTACTGAACTCAGGAATAAAAATTAAATCAATCCTCAGCCAGCAGTACAGTTCTAAAAGTTGCAAAAATATCCTTACAAATACTAGGTCTCCACTCCAGAGATGAATCACAGTAAAAAGCAAATTTAGTAGTATTTCACTCCCTCTGGTTATAAAATTAACATTCCTGTAATGGAATCCTGCAAGCATCTTCTTAATTCAAATAAGCAAAAATGAAAGTGTCAGTAAAAATGTGTTTCAAACCTTCCTCATAGGTCCCAATCATTATTATGTCTTTCCAGGCTCCCTGTTCCGAAAAAATGAGTATGATTGTATTCTCTGCAGTATAGCAAAGTTTAGCAGCCTCCACCAAAACATCGAGGCCTCAAGAGTGGAAAGGAAAAGAGTGAGAAAGGTTGGCTAGCTTCTGAGAGGTACCAACAGTCAGGGACAAAGTTTTCTTGGCGTTTACCTGTAGCTGGTTAGCCTGAAACCAGCCAAGAACCCTATGAAAATCAAGCAAGTACAGATTCCCAGAGGAAGTGCATTTACTGTAGCATGGAATGTTTGAGTTTTGTGTCTGACAATTGACTTAAAATATATTGGAACTACAAACAAACTGTGGGGTGCATAAGGCTCATTTTTAGCTTTAGACAGGATTTATTGGATATGCTGTTAGAACAGGCTTCTCCCATGTTTTCTTTTATATTGCAGAAATTGGGGCCACACTGATTGCATTGGCCTCCCCCTTCCCCCTTGGGGCCTCTTCTGATGACAGTCCTACTCCTCTCCCACTGCAACAGGGACCTTGTCTCGGTTGTCCCATTTTGCCAGAATGGTGCAGGAGTTTTGCAGTAGTATAGGTGGAGGATTGTGCACCTTAATCCCACCCACCCCACCCTCCCAGAGCTCACCATGTTCCATCTACTCCCTGTCTGTCTGGGCATCCTCTGGTATTCAGCTTTGTCATTTCTGACCACCATGTGCATTACAGAATATTTATAAATATTAAACTTAATTTCACAAGTATCCACCTGTAATCCAATTGCATACTAAGTCATTTTGTATTGTAGCAACCCTTACTGGTGTCTTTATAGAACCATCCAGTTTAGTGTCATCTGCTGATTATGTGTTATTTTTTCCCCATACAGTAGAATGTGAGCCAGGATTTAGTCACCGAACTGATCTGGTAACCAGTTGATGGATTTGTTCCAAATGTGCTTTGTGCTGTTTGCAAAGTATGGAGGGATTTTAAGATGGGAGGGGGAAGCAGGAGATGGGGACAAGCAGTGGTGAGGATCGGGCTGATAGTAGACACTGGCCAGGAGGGGGAGATTAGTGGTCTGCAGCTGACGTATTACAAGGTGGAAAATTGATACAAATTATTTTGCAGGCCAAGCTACCCTTTGCATGAGTGACCCCTCACAGGAGTGATCTCAAAGCATGAGATCCAAGAAGCAGGAGTATGGCATTTGTTGAGGGACTTCTGCAGGGCTTCGCATCCCATGTAACTTTGGTAGCTAAAGAAACTGCAGGTAAACAGCAAGTGAATAGATTGCATGGCAGGCCTACAAGGGGGAAAGGCAGTGGGGGAAAAATGACTACCTACTACCCTGCCCTTCCCCCCTTACTACTAAAAAGTAGGGGAGGGTTTATGAAAATGTTCATAACAATGTAAAAAAAGTCAATCTTATCATATCTACATTCACTACCTTACAATATATCATTCCCAAGACTTAATTCCTAGGAGAATCTATCAGGTACTGGAAAGTATTATACAGCCTAAACTAGCTAAGCCTCCTATCAGAGAGTTTAGAATTTATTATACTATAAACCTTAATAATGAACTTCCCTATATTCTATATTATGCTTCCACCTATGATCTAGGAAATAATTCTATGTTGTACAGATAAGTAGAGTAAAATCTAAACTACTTCTAGAAGATCATTTTTCTTGTTATGTTTAAACAAGCCATGAAAAATTCCCCACCATAGGAACATAGGAACACAAGAATTGTGTTGGCAGATGGGGACTGCAAGATCCATCTAGTCTGCCTGTGTTTCTGCCCCCTTCTCCATTTAGACTGCACCCTGCTGTGTCCACAATGTCTGTCCCATGCAAGTTTGAACTCGTGTACTGTCTTGGATTCTACCACCTCCTGAGGGAGGCTGTTCCATGGGTCTATGACCCTTTCTGTAAAGAAGTACTTCCTAAGGTTGCTTTTGACCTTGCCTCCCACTGGAAGGAAATTGTGCCCCCTTGTACATGCATCCCTGTTTTGCTAGAAGTGTTTTCCTGCTTGTGTTGTGTTGATTCCCTTAATGTACTTAAAAGTTTCAATCATGTCCCCTCTGTTTCTTCCCTGCTCAAGGGTGTACAGATTTAACTACCTGATTCTTATCTCATATGGCTCACGATGCAGCCCATGCACCATCTTTGTAGTCCTTCTTTGTACTGTCTCCAGGTGGTTCATGTCCTTTTTGAGGTGGGGCCTCCAAAACTGACTGCAGTACTCTTAATGTGGCCTCAACAAGGACCTATAGAGAGGAATGATAACCTTGTTCTTTCTGCTTGTAATTCCCCAACCAATACATCCTAGGATGCCACTTGCCTTCTGTGCTGCCTTTTCACACTGTTTTCTAACCTTTACGTCATCCGCCATGACTACTCTGAGGTATCTTTCTGTCTTTGTCTCCTCTAACTGATACCCTCCCAGTGTGTACTTTATCCCTGGGTTTCTTTTTCCTATTTGCATAACCTTGCACTTCTTGGCATTAAATTTCAACTGCCAATCCCTGGACCAGTCCTTGAGTTTTTTCAGGTCTGTTTCCATACTTTTTGCTCCTTCCTGCATGTCTACTCTGTGGCAGAGGTTTGTGTCATCTGCAAACAGGCAAACCTTCCCTTTAAAGTTGTTTGCAATATCCCTGATAAATACGTTAAAGAGGATAGGTCCCAGCACAGACCCTTGTGGAATGCCTCTGGTTATTTTGCCTTCCCTTGATAATGATCCATTGACAAGCACTCTCTGCGTCCTATCTTGCAGCCAGTTGTTGATCCAGTTCACTATCTTATTAACGACTCCTGTATGCTCTAATTTGTTAGCTAGCCTTCTGTATGGGACAGTGTTGAAGGCTTTGCTGAAGTCCAGGTACACAACGTCCACTGCACCTCCCTGGTTGACCGCTCTGGTGACCCAGTCAAAAAAGTCGATCATATTGGTTTGACAAGAATGTCCTGCTGTGAAGCCATGTTGCCTGGGATCAATCTTTCTGCTGTCCTCCAGGTACTTCATTATCTTATTCTTTAGCAATGACTCCATAATGTTTCCTACCACCGAGGTCAAATTGACCGGTTGGTAGTTTCCTGCCTCTTCCCTACTTCCGCTCTTGCATAATGGTACTACTGTTGCCCTTTTTCAGTCCTGAGGTATTATTCCACTTTTCAGTGACTTGCTGAAAACCACAGTGAGTGGTATGGTGAGTTCTTCCCAAAAGCTTCTTCAGTACCCTAGGGTGGATACCATTGGGCCCCATTGCTTTATCTTACCTTGTGCATGTTCAGTTCTTCTAGGACTCTTTCCCTTAAAAATGGTCTTGTGTCTGCTCCTGTGGTGTTGTGTGCTGACCTACTTAGTGAAGGACTCTTTCTGCTTGTCTTCTATGGTGCAGACCGAGCAAAAGAAATCATTTAGTAACTCTGCTTTGTCTTCGTCTGTTTCTGCCATCTTGTCTTCCTTTGTTGCTAACCTGACTATTCCCCCTTACTCTTTCTTTTTTCCCGTATATATCTGAAGAAGGTTTTTTCTCCCGTCTCGACCATCTGTACTATTTTCTCCTCCATCTGTGCTTTTGATCTCCTAACTGGCTTTCCTGTCTCACTCAGCTTGTTTTTGTATTCTTCTCTATCTAATTCACTTTTAGTTTGTTTATATTTTGCAAGATCCTTCTTTTTTTCCTTGATTTTGGTTGCAACTTCCTTGGTGAACCAGAGTGGATTTTTCTTTCTTTTTGGATCTGGTGATCTGCCTAGTGCATGTAGCTGTAGCTGTATTTAAAGCAGTTTTTAAGGCCTCCCAACAGTCTTCTACACCTTCTGAGTTTCTACCATTTAGCATGGAAGTGACTATATGCTTTGTTTCAGGAAACTTAGCTCTCCTGAAATCTAAGAACATTGGTTTTAGTGTGATAGTATCTTCTACCTTGTTCACAGTTAGCTGAATTGTCCTGTGGTCACTGGTCCCCATATTGACCCCCTATTTGCACATCTGAGACTTCTGTGCTGTTTGTGAGCACCAAGTCCAGTATTGCTTTGTTTCTGGTGGGGGAATTCACCAGCTGTTGTAAACCTGCTCCTTGCAGTGCAAACAGGAAATCTTTGCTTCATTCAGAGGATGCTGTGTATGAGAACCAGTCCACATATGGCAGATTGAAGTCCCCTACCAGCAGCAACTCTCCCCTGTCTGCCATCTTCAAGATGGTCTCCATGAGCTCTTTATCTATATCAGCTTTCTGTGATGGGAGTCTGTAGATAACTCCGATCTGGATTGGGGCCTTCTTCCTAGCCCCAAGGGTAATCCAGAATGCCTCTGCCTTGCTTTGCTTCCTTTAGATTTCTGTTGAATTGCTGTCCACTTTTACATACAATGCTACCCCCTTCCCTTTTTACTGTCTCGATCCTTCCAGAATAGCATGTACCCCAGGATGGTGACATCCCACGTGTGGTTCCTGGTGAATTATGTTTCCATAACAGTGACCAAGTCTAACTGCACTTCTGCCATCATAGCCGTGAGACCAGTCATCAAATATTTGTGGTGAAACCCTAGGTTATTCCCTATACCTAATATCTAGGACAGAATTCCTTATAATGCCTAAGAGCTGGGTTTGTGTGAGATCAGTTTGTTGTAATGTCAGCTTATTTCTTGAGATCCAGATATGATACTTAAAATGCAACAAAATCACTTACATCATGTTCTTATTATAGTTTTGCCAGGAAAGAGGAAACAGTCCTAGAAATAAAATTTTAGGGGTAAGGAAGGAAAATGGGGAACCTCTCCACTTATAGTTTACTAGAATCCAAACCTGTATAATATAAGGACAGGTGAAATAAAGGTGTTCTATTGTTTCAAATATTTCCACACTGGTAAGTCTGGGACATTATCTTTCTTCAAGCCTCTTCTGTTTAAGATAATTTTTTACATTTAATTTGTCATGTGTGCATAACCACAAAATGCCCCACATATGCTCCTGTACCCTTTTGTTAGTTAACATTTTACCAATTAGATCTTGTTCACTTGAAGGTCTATTTCCAAAATGTGGACTTTCCAGAAAAAATCAGACACTATTTTTTTATAAAAGGCTTTCCTAGGAAGTGAAAAAAACTAATTGATTTGATAATAGCCACAGTTTCAATTTTCCAAAGCAAGTTTGGAAATAGGAGGGTAAGCCTAACAATGTTTTTTTGTTTGGGTAATAGAGCATCTTTTGGACATGAAACGAACCATGGTTCTACATGATCCAATACCCAAGGGATCCAAAGGGTGTTTGCTTCTGTTAAAAGTGGTTTAATATCAGGATATAGACAAATACAAAAAAAAAGAAAAGTACCCGGTTAATGATCCCTAAGCCACCTTTCTTTTTCTCAAGCTACATTATGCCTCACTTTATTGGGTTCAAACAGCTACCCCAAATACAAAAATGAAACAACTATACAATGTAGTCAAGAGTTGTTTGGGGATGGGATAAATAGCACTTAAATGTAAAAACATTGTTATTAAATATTTTTTATCATATAAATTCATTTTTCCTTTGACATACGCCAACAATTCCATTGTTTTACTTTCTAATAGCAATCTGCAATAGTAAATCCCAATTATAGAATGCCAAATCCCCAGTACCAAAATACACCCCTAATATCTTACACAAATTAAAAATATTTGGAATACCTATTATCTCCTTCATTTCAGAATGCATATCTCCAATTGGCAAAGAAGAAACTTTTTCCATAATTGATTTGTGACCCTGTACTAACTGTAGATTCTCTCATAATATGTTCTGCATCTATGGCAGAGTCAAGATCAGCAAGTATTAAACATAAATCATCTGCATACCCTTGCACTTGAGGAAAATACTCGCACAAGGAAGAGGTGCTCAGGAAACTGAAATCAATAGTCACTTGTAACATTCTGGCACTCTCACCTCTGATAATAACACCAGACTAATTCATTAACTTTTTAAAAGATACATTTATTGAAAATAAAAAAAAACTTTTTAGCTCCAAGGCAAACATCAAGTAAGACCTGACACGTTTCAAACATTATAAGAATCCTTTATCAAAGATCTTTGATAAAAGACACTTATACTGTCCAAAATGTGTCAGGTCTTACATAATGCTTGCCTTGGGGCAAAAATTATTTTTATATTTTCAATAAATGTATCTTTTAAAAAGTTAATGATTTAGTCTGGTGTCATTATTAGAGGTGAGAGTGCCAGAATGTTTACAAGTGACTATATATAAAATGGGACTAAGGGGACTCCCTTGCCTGACCCCTCTCAATGTTTTACATTCCTTCCCCAGCCACCCACCCATTAATGTAGGGAGCACTTTTAGCCTGTTTATAACATAATTTGATCCAACCCATGAATTCCTCTGGTATACCATAAGCTAAAAGGGATTCCCATAGGTATAGGTGTGACACTCTATCAAACGCCTAAGATTGATCAATGCTTATTAAAAAGCCAGAAAGCTCATTATTAGTTCCTGTCTCAAAAAATTCCCACAATAATAAGTGCCTCCTATCTTTCTTCCAGGAATAGCACACGTTTGAGAAGTGTGTATAAAATAGCTCAGAATGGATGCTAGATGGTTACTAGGTAATTTTGTTGATATTTTAAAATTTGTGTTCAAGAGGGCAATTGTCCTCCAATTTGTTAATAGTTGTCTGTCTCCTGATTTAGATAATAAGAAAACTAATCCTTTGTACATACTAGTAGGTAGAGTCATTTGTCTCAACATGGTAATAAATAATTCAGTCATTTCAACCTTTAACATTGTAAATATGTTTTTATAAATCACATTTGGCAATCCATCATGCCCTGGTGCTGTTCCACATTTCAATTTTGTTATTATTGTATACATTTCTTGCACAATGATCAGGTGTGATAAATCTTATTTAGCATGGGATGGAATCTGGCCTAGGTTACAAGTATTTAACCATGTAACCATAACTTCAGGTATTATAACTGTTTTGTAAAACATTTGATAGGTATTGTTCAGTTTCCCTCAAAATATCCTTTTGTGTAGTCAAGAGTTTACTCTTTTCTGTTTTAAGGGAATGCATTCATTTATTATGCCTTTGTTTCTGACAAGTATCAAAAGGGTTTGTCTGGGCTATGATTCCTTAAGTATCAAAGCATCGCTGTGCTTCCAAGGATTTCATTCTATCATACTGCATTTGGGTAATTTCTGCTTTTAAGCTAGCTAACTGACCTGAGCAATCTACCATTCCCTCATTTTGTAATGAAAATAATGTATAAAATTGCTTTCTTAATTCCAGATATTTCTTATTTTTTTCCTGTCCCTTGTGTCTACCCATAATTAAAAAATAATCTTTGATGTTTGATTTTGTGTCCTCCCACTAATCTGATAGTGAGTCATACAAAAAAAACCCCCACTAAATCTCTAGCCAGTAAAATGTTCTGAAACACTTCTACTATAATAGGATTATCTAGCAAGCTATAATTTAGTTTGCAATATCCCTTCCCCTTAGCTGTTTCAGCAAAATTTAAAATCATAACACTTAGCAAACCGTGATCCAAAAAGGCAACTGGTATTACTTCCACACTTCTAATAGGTAAGGATGATATTAAAAAAGAATAATATATTCGAGTAGATGTAAGACCCTTAAAAATGTATGTTGGCTTGGTAACCCATGTTTAAGAAAAACATAACTTAGTCCACTCTGTGTTATCAGCTGATTCAAAAAGTGGCATTGCAAAAAAATTTGCGGCTGGCCCATCGGTGCAGCGGTTAGATTTCTGTTTATGACGCCAACGACCCAGGTTCGGGAACGAGCTCAGGTAGCTAGAGGGCCGGCCGGGGGGGAGGCAGCATGAGCATCCCATGACTGCTCGCTGTCTCCAGGAAGGGAAGGGATCATGACCCAGTGCCATAACTACCACTGGTGGAGGCCAGTGGTAGTGCAGCACTTCAGGGCCATTGGGAGTGGTGTGTGACAGGTGTCGGCTCTTGCCTTGTTGTCCGGATGTCACGCACCTTAAGAAAGCTAGGAAAATAGCTTGCTGGCCTTCGGATGATGGCTCTCTGCTCCTCAGGGGCCCCCAGTGCCTTCCTGGCACCTCCTGTTCCCCAGCAGTATCCCCAGGCCCTAGAAAGTGTGCGCTGGGGCTATCCCCTTCCTGGTGCCTTCCCCCTCGGAGGAGAGGGACCCACCCGGTAAAAGGGATATACCGGGATATCCCGGGGGTCAGCTGCAATCTGGGGATCCGAGGAGGGCCGGGAAAGGTCAGAAGGGGTCAGAGGGAGCTTGACAGGGCCCGAAGGAGTGAAGGACCAGCGAGCATGGGGGTGGAAAAACAGATTACTCAAAAAAAAACTTTGCATGTTTGTAGACCTCTATCAGCAGTAAAATGGCTGTAGTTAAAATCCCCCCCAAACAAAATATGCTTCGAAGTGCATAAATAGGGCTGGATTAACTTCAACAATTCTATTCTCTGCACTTTTGATTGGGATGTATAAATGTTAATATGCCGAAAATGTGTAGAGTGTATCTTAGTATCTATCAGTAAAGCCCTCCCAGGCCAATGGCACAGGACCATTATGTCACAAGATATAATGACGCATGGCACTATCTCGCTGCACTATTAATGCTATGAGGCATTATGTCTTTGTTCTGTGTGGGGCTCTGCCCCCACGCCCCCCATTACAGGGGCTGCACCTACCAGACCCCCCAATAAGGATTCTCAACTCTAGGGGGGTCCAACTTGGGGAGCACGCAGGTCAGGGTTTTGGCATACTGCCATATGCTATTACGTGTATGACATTATGACCCGGTACACAGGTCAAATATCCACCATATGGATAAGTTTAAAGTTAGTATGTTAATGCAAATTCCCAACCCACTGCATCTCTCCTCCCCAGTCACCCAGTATGCCTTCCCCTAATTTCATTCTTCACTAGCCTGTTGAATATCATGCATGGTCCACTGTCTTGTGTCCTGGAAAAAGACAATATCATATGAACAATCAGTAAACATAAGGAAAGTAGTCATTCTCTTCTTTTCTGACAAAATACTGTTTGTGTTCAAAGAAGCTAGAGATAACACAAGAGTCAAGATACCTTTTTAACCCTAGCTCTGGTATCCATCTGTCTTCTTTTTGATTTTTCTTTGCGGTCCAAGGGAGGGTTTTCAGTATCTGACATACCATCTTTCTGGGACGAGGAAAGTGATGCAGAATCTGATTCATTATCCCCCTCTGTATCTCCCTGCTGTAGCTCATTGAACTTATTTTGTGTAGTTATTTCCTCCATCTGGGGTTCTGTGATATGTTTGGCTTTTACTGCACTTTTCGTTTTAGCCAATTGAAAGATGGAAGTATCAAGGTTGGGGGGTGGCATATCCCTTTGCTCTGGTCTGGACCCCATGTCCTGACACTCCGGTACTGGAAACTCTACCTTTTTCAACATTTCTGGGGGGGACTGGAGGCAGAAGGCGCAACTGCTCTAAGCACTATAGGTGTTGGTACCATTGGTGGACCAGCTGCCCTGGCAGATGTTTTAGCTGATTTATCTATATAAAATCCTATATGCCATAGTCATAGTTCTCATTATTATGAGCTGCTCACTGGCATTCAGTGAAGAAATGCCCTTCCTTCTTACACAAATTGCATCTTTGTAATTTTCTACAGAAAGACCTCATATGTCCAACTTCCCCACAGTATGGGCATTTAATCACTTCTCAATTACTGCTCATATGGTATGGTGATCCACATTTATAGCAGTGCCTGGGCTGCCCGGGACAGAAAATAAAACCTTTGTCTCGGCCTAAAAAGAAACAGTTAGGTAAATTCTGGAGACCCCCCTCAGTTTGTTCCAGCTTGATTTTCACCCTCCATCCCCCATTCCAAAAACCTTTCCCATCAAAAATGGGTTCTGGGTTTCCTTGCACAGTACATTTCTTCTCTAACCAATATAGAATATCTGTAATGTTTACCCTCTCATTTCTGAAGAGGATTGTTGTTATTTTAACTGGAATCTTGGCTAGCATGATTGCCTGAAAGGGTACCCACAGGGAGTTTGTCTTCAAGATTGAATATTTTGACCAGAATTTTTCCAGTAACTCAGGAGTACAAAAACCAACATACAGTTGAAAGTTCTCTTACCTGAAACATGAATGAGGGCATAAATCACAGCAAGTAAGAAACCTAAAGATTGTTTTAACAAAGATCTGCCCACAAAAAAATCTATCAGATGCCATTTCCATTCCACCTAAACACCTCAGTCATATAGCATTTCATCTTTTTTGCTAATTCCACATTTTTGTGGCATAAGCTGGCATATATCTGGATTGTATTACCATTTGCTTGCTCTGGAGTGTCATTTGTATTGTTCGCACTTGTATCACTAGGCTGTTTTGGCACCTGCAATGCAATGGGCCTGTCTTTTTGTGAAATAGCTGGGCCAGACTAGGCATCATAAAATACTTAATTCTGTGTTATTAAAGGAGAAAAAGAAGGTTTACCTGCATTGTCTGGCTCAACATCGTGTTCCATAGTTTCTATAGATTCCACTGATGGCAGGACCATTTGATCTGCAGTAGACCAGGTATCCCTGTTCATTTGTGCCAATTTTGAACTTGAGAGTGGAATAGCTGGGTCTGAAATCCAAACTCCTTCTGATGACTGAATCCCACCTGCACCATTCAGTGCAACTTCAGGTGTTTTCTCCAAAGGCCGGTTCTTCATTCTAGTCTTCTGTTTGGGATCCAGGATCACATCCGGGTTCCCTTGTGCAGTGGTAAACACAAAAACTTAAGTCAGATTGTCCATAGAAAGACCTGGTGAATTCCCAACTGATTTCTTTTGTTTCTTTTCATCTTCCAATTTCTGTCTTGCTTGTATATAATCCTTCTCCATGTTGGAAAGTTGGGCTAGTAGCTGCTTTTGTTTTTCTTCCAGTTCATGTTGTAACTGGGCACAGGGTCATAATGTCTCAAGACATTATGCCACATGGCTAAATCGTGCTGCCAATACAGTGTGATTTATGCCATGCAGCATAACTCTTTTTTCTGTGGGGGGCTCCACTGCACCCCCCTGTTGTGGGGGCTGCACCCCCCAGACTCTCCCCACTAAAGATTCTTAACTCCAGTGTGGTCCAACTCAGGGAGCACACAAAGTCTTTAAAAAAATACAATTTCTGGGACTGAGAATCAAACCCAGTCCCAGACGCAGTGCCTGGGTTCCTGCTGCTGTGGCTTTGTCCAGTGAGCCACAGCAGCTGATCAGCAGAACGCACTCCCAGCAGAGGTCTTATCCTCTGCCTGCGAGTGTGTGAATGGTGCAACACCGTGTACAGCAGTATACAGGGTATTGTACCATTCGCTGTCCTAGACAACGCTATTTTGGGTTAGCTATAATGTTGTACGCTATTAAGCGTACGGCATAATGACCGGGTACGTTGTAACTGTAGTTCAGCTTGTAGAAAATCCGAATCTTCAGATGGTTTTCTATCTGTAATTCCTCTGAATTATGTTCCACTGTGGTGTCGATAGCACCCATGGTTGTAACTATTGGAGCAGCTCCTCCATTGCTGCCTCCTATTCCTCCATCCATGTCCAGTTCAATACTGGGCTCCTCCATTCTCAACTAAGGACAGCGCACCCTGTGCAACAGTAGAGGAATTTTGTATTCAAAACTTGAAACAAAACATACAAAATTTGTATTACATCATACAAAATCATAATTAAAGGAAACAGAAAAAAAATAGTGCAGCATACATAATCATAAAACAAAAATAATGCATGTATGTACATAACCCCTTTGCCATCCCTACTAAAAGAGTAGTGGAATTTTTATTGAAATTGAAACAAAATCATAACAAATATATAGAAATCAGTATTACATCATACAAAACCATAAGGAAAAAAAAATCAAAAACATAAATAAGTAATAATTCATACAATAACCCCTGACATAAAAAAACATTATAACCTTCCCCCTCCCTACTATAAAAGTAGGGGAATTTGTTATTCAAAACTAAACACAAATATTCAATATTGTATTACTATACATAGATCAAAAAGAAAAACCCATAAATAAGTATTACATCATACCACTAACATAAGCAATCTGCATGGGTTACAAGACCCTCTTCCCATCCCCACTAAAGAAGTAGGGGAATATTTTATACAAATCTTAAAAATAGACAACAATAAATTACTTCATACAAAGCATGAGGGAGGGGGAAAAAAAGAAAATAAAAACATAAAGGAGTAGTACAACATATATGACATTCCAACATAAAATATCCATAATGTACACATAACCCCCATCCCATCCCCACTAAAAGGGTAGGGAGAATTTCCCATTTCTTTGTTTTTTTAAATGATATACATAACAGTGGTACCGCCCACAAGATCCTAACACAAAAAAACAAAGATAAAAATAGATAAGTATTCCGCCATACAATACAAAACCCCTTGACATAGGCCCAAAAGGAATAACAAGAAAAACTAAGAGACCCTCCCATCACAAGAGAAGGAAACTGTTCTAATAAACTCAACCAGTATAAAAAATTAAAGGATATCTAAATCAGTATTCCATCATAATGAATGTTGCAAAGGAAAGAACAAACCAAAAATACATATTAATTCATACAATAATACTGAAACATATAGAAAACCATTCCCCCCTACCTCCTCCCCTCCCCGCTATAAGATTAGGGCCTTTTTTTTTAAGTATAGAAAAATAATTATACATTGTAAACAAATTGCAAGCAAACTTAATCTTTGTAAATGCAATGCCATCTTCCCCACCCTACTGGAGGAATACAGGAATGACATATTAGCTATAAATGCAATAAAATCAGCCTATATCCAACCAAGACATATGTCTCCACTATAACTTATAAAGGTCAGGTGAGGCTGTATTCTGTTCAATAGTCCACCAATGGAAGATCTCTCTTCGGACTGTATGAAAAACTTAGGCACTAGACAATATGTGCTGCCTCAGGGTCAGTGCACAACGGGCCTGCCACTACTGAGATTTTACATACCCAACAAATAACAGTATTGTTCCGGAGTCAGATTTAACCCACGACCCTAGGAGAACACTTCTAACCCAAATGTCTGGGTCTGCTACCCTAAAAGGACCTGAGGGCCAATATGTGTGAAAATAGGTACAAAATTCTACAGCTTAAGTGCATTCTACAAATAAATGTTGCATAGTTTCAATTACCCCAGAGCAAGTAGACACTCTAGGACAGGTACGTTCTGTTATACCCTTGTGCTTCATATTTCCTTTTACCCCTAGTTTTGATGTGCACAGAGCCAGACAAAATCCCACATATAAGCTGGGATTCGAGGGCAATGAAGAAAATGTGTCAGGGTCTCTTTTCCCACAGGGGAAAGTTCCACAAACCATGGGTCCTCATAAAACCATGTTGTCAGCAGCCATTCATACACAATCTTCCTGGAACCTGTAGTCAGGTGTCTATAAGGCAATTCCCATACTTTAATCTTACCCACCACATCCTTCCAATAATTTGCCAAGTAAGAAATGTTAACCTGCTTGGAGAGAAAATCTGAAGAGGCCCATACCCTGAGCAAGGGTCCAAACTCATCCAGTACCCATGGACTCCACAACCCCAATTTATTATGGACAATTGGGACAACATTATGAAAAAGAAAAGTAATGTAAAAGAAAACTACTGGGTTAATCATTCCCAGTCCTCTCTGAGCTATAGGTAGATATGTAATACCTCTCTCAATAGAGTTTAATCTACTCCCCCATACACACACTGAAAAAAAAACTATAAACTGAAGTCTCCAGGGCCTTTGGGGGAGGAAATACTGCAGATAGGAATAAAAACATTGGTAACAAATGTGATTTAATCATGTATATCCTTTTACGTTTTGACATACTCCAGGTGTTCCATTTTGTAGCCAACGCCTGAGCATCATGAAGCTTTACATCCCAATTATAAAACTGTGGATCAGGATCTCCAAAAAATATGCCCCAAATTTTAGTATAAGTGGTCACCACTGGAAACTGCCATATCGAGGACCAAATTGTACCCTCACACCCCAGTGATAATATACAACATTTACTGTGATTAACGACGGAACCAGTAACTTCTGAAAACCATCTTAATTCTTCCTGAGCCAACAATGCTGAGGGTTTGTCAGCCAATATCAACCAAAGATCATCTGCATAAGCAATTGTTTTTATCTGTGTGTCCACACTACTTACAGAAAGACCCATAATAGCATCTATTTTATGTATTCTATATAACAAGGGATCCAAAGACAACAAGTACAAAAGAGGACTAAGAGGACAGCCCTGCCGCACCCCTCTGCCAACTGGAATCTTAACCCCTGTCCACCCATTCATAATAGGTAATAAGCAAATACTTTTATAACAAGATTTTAACCAAAAAATGAAATGATCAGGAAACCCATAACTTTGAAGAACTTCCCACATATAGGGGTATTCAACCCTATCAAAAGCATTAGATTGATCCAGACTCACCAGATGTCCCAACAGCTCTTGAGTGCTACCTTTATGCAAAATCTCCCGAATAAGGATCAGGACATCCTGTATCTTCCATGGAGGTACCCCACTAAACTGTGTGGGGTGAACTATTGCATCCAGTGCACCCATCAATCTATTTCTCACCACCTTCATCAAAATTTTACTATCAGTGTTTAGGAGGGTTATGGGTCACCAGTTCCTTAGTTCCTCTTTATTACCATCCTTAAATAAAAGAACTAATACCCCCTCATACATACTAGCCGGTAAAAACCCTGAAAGTAAGGTGCTATTCAAGACAGCCACAAGTTCTTCCCCTAAAGATTCCCAAATTGCTTTATAGATGGCATGAGGTAGTCCATCAGAGCCTGGAGATGTACCCATAGAAAGGGACCAAATAACCTGCCTGAGTTCTAGTACTGAAATAGGCTCAATTAAACTGCATCCCAGCTCCTCAGAAATACTAGGGAGAGTACAGTCCTACAACCAATGATTCAATTTATCATATGGCAAGTTTTCACTTGTGAAAACTGCAGTAAAATACAGGCCAATTTCTGCCAACATGGCAGAGTTATCAGTTACAGCAGTACCATTTATCAACTGTAGGGATTCCATAGTTCTCTGCTCCCGAACCTGGGCCAGGGTATCAAAAGGAATAGTGTCATGTTTTTTCCCAAATAACTGATAGCGTTGTTGTTTAGCTGCTCCCTTCATTGTTCTCTTTTTGTAGAACAGTTATCTTATCCTTTAGGGTCTTAACGGCCAAAAGATCACATACTCCCCTATCATACTGTTGAGCAGTTAAATTTTTTAGTTGAGACCTTAAGCTCCATAAGGTGTTATGTTTAAAAGTTCCATTAAGTCTTCCTACAGACTGAAAGTAGGATCGGAAATCCATTTTGAATCTTCCCACCATTCATTCCTATCCTCATATAGGAAAAACACAGATTTCCTTGCCTCCATAACATGTTTAAAACCTTCCTGAACAATGGGCAAATCTAGCAAAGAAATATTTAGTTTCCAAACTCCTGGGTTGCGTCTTTGTTCAGGGTGGCTACCTACAGACAGGACTAGCATTCGATGGTCCGATGTTGCCACATCAACTACTACCGCATCTTGAATACAAAGAAAAGCAGATATTAAAAAATAATCAGTTCTGGATGTATGGGGACCACAAGCATAAGTATGTGGGGCCATTGTAAATCTAGAACCAAACACTTTCATTAAACCTACATCAGAAATAACATTTTGCAAACAAGAAACATCACAATATTATTTTTGCCCCAGAAGGCCACATCCTGGCTGGGGGAGAGAACAATTAAAATCTCCCCCCTGAAAACCACCGGCATGGTTGTAAATAAAAAAGACTGTATGGTACGAAAAAGTCTTACCTATCATATTTTAATTGAGGAACATATATATTTATTAGATGCAAAGGTAAACCCTTACAAATAATATCCAACATCAAGGCCCGACTCTCCACGATCTCTAAGTGTCGAAGTATTTTAATGTTGGAGAAAAAACAAATCCCCACCCCAGAACACAGCTCTGGACCCTGAGACCAGTAACTGGCACCCCATATCCAGCCTACTGAGGCTGCCTCTATAGGAGTTGGGGAATGTAAACGAACATCTTGAAAAAATAGACAATCCAGGTCTGACTTCAAAAAAAGCCCATAGGTTGCCATTCTCCTAAATTCAGACTGGATGCTATTTTGCATTCAAAGATGCCACTCGAAAATGATACCTAGGGGGAGTCATAGGAAAAAAGAAACCTTCATCACTTCACTTTACTCTAGGCTCGGCTGACCCTGTCGCTAACTTTAGGAGCTGGATTACCCTCAACCACCCCACCTGAATCCAACTTATCCCCTCCTTGTTGTTGACTCTCCACAACTGAGGGATTCTCTTCTTCCTTATCAGTTAGGCCATCCTGAAGGATATCATAAGGATTTGTGTCCTCCAAGGGTTCTATCACCCTCTTAGAGACCTTGGGCTTAGGGCCTTTCCCTTTTTTATTTTGTACTACAGAAAATTCTTGAGAACTAGGCAGTTGATCAGATGGGGAAGGGGGGTTCCCATTACCTCTCGTGGGACAGACTGTGCTGGTATAGTAACAGAAGTATTGTTCAACTGAGCTGAGGGATCAGATGCCTTTTCTGTATGTCTGTCCAAAGGGGATCTAGGCCCAGAAAATACCATAGGGGCAGTGACTTCTTTAATATAGTAATCTTGAACCCCAAAGTCTGCGTTCTCCATGTTTTTAGCCACCCAAGGGCAATCTGTGAACACATGACCTATCTCATCACAAAGATTGCACTTGGGTTCCTGAAAACAATGTGCACTGACATGTCCCATATCCCCACAGTATGTACATTTCAGCATATCACAAGTTGTATTAATGTGTCTATCAGATCCACATTTAAAACACATCCTAGGTTGCCCAGGGTAGAATAAAAATCCTTTGTCATGACCTATAAAAAAACAATTCGGCAAATGAATAACATCCTGATCAGACTGTTGCAATTTAATTTTAAACTTCCAATGCCCGGTCCAGAACCTTTCATCATCCAGTATAGGAGTTGGGTTCCCCTGAATAGTACACCATTTTTCCAACCAATAAACAACATCAGTAATATTTACCCCTTCATTTCAAAAAAGTATAGTAATAACCCTAAAAGGTTGTTTAGTTAAGGGTATTACAATAAAATCTACCCAAAGTGGGTTTGTTTTTAAGTTAGAAAATCTGCACCAAAACCTTTCCAGCAAGGCCAGAGTCCTGAAACTGACATCAAAAGTACTTTCTCCCGGTGCATGAATTAGGGCATATACTTCTGAAGGGGAAAAACCCAGAGATTGCTTGAGTAAAATTTTGCCCACATGAAAATGATCTGGGGCTGTATCTCCACATAACACAAATGAACAGCGTTCTGTCTTTTTGCCAAGTCAATAGTTTTATGAAAGTGACTAGCATAGGTGGGGGGGGCTGCACCAGAAGATGCCGTATCTTCAGGAGGGACTTCCCTCTGTCTAGTCTGTGGAGGCCCAGTCTCCATCCTATCCCCCAGCTGCAACTTTGCATCCCCAGAATGAGAAGCTGTACCTGGATGAGCTGAAGACCCTCAAGAATCCATACCGTTTGTCTGCACTTGAGGAGCTACTGAATCCGGTACTATGACCTGTGAAAAAGCAGGGTCTAGCTGCCATACTCCTTGGGAAGGAGATGACCAACTTGCCGAGGAAAGAGCTTTTTCTGGTGTCCACTCTACGTCATCTCTCTTGCTCCAGTCATGATGTAGGGGCCTTTCTTCCTGACCAGGAAGTAAATTTGCAATATCTGTGGTCGCCAGGACTTTAGTAGGACCCATAGATTTGTCTAACATTGGGGAGGCTGCAGATCTTTTCCGTTTTTGGTCCTCTTCACACTGAGAAAGGGCATCATCAATTTGGTTATTAATTTTACACAATTCTTCCTCTAGACACTGTTTTTTCTGTGCTAAGCTAAGCACGGCTCCCGATTCAAGCTTTAGGTGCACCCCAGCCGCCGCTTCAGCATTTCCCGTGTCCTCCGATAATACATCCATTCTATCCATCTCCTCTAACGAATCCTCCACCAACCTCTCCCTTCCAACCTCAGCCATGGAATGACACACCATGCAACATCAGGGCCCCCTACTGACAACAGTAAGGGAGTTTTTATTGTCAAGAAAAAACAAAGAAAAACACAAAATAAAATTATACAAATAAATATAAAAGAAAATACAGTGTACAGTTATATTGATATATCATGAAAAATACACTTCTACTATGAACAAATTCTCAAAAGTATAAAATCTACTTGTATTTAATAAAGGTATGGAAACCTTTCCATCATCTAATAATTTGTTTTGAAGAAGAAAAACTACAATCTCTGGAATGTATCTTCCCCAACTCATGTACAATTATTGTGCAAAAAACATTATAATCCATCTTTTTCTGGTAAAGGACCCACTGACATTGTGCCTGCCATAGATAAAAACAAATACAGCAGAATAAAGTAGACAGAGTCTCATTATGAAAATGTAATAGACTTTTAGGGTGCTTACCAATTACTAAGATATCATAGGTTAGGAATGCCAACCACTTAAAGTTCCATTTTTTTGCCAAAAATACCCATAAATTTCTGGAATAGGAACAGTACAAAAGAAAATGTTCTGTGGATTCTTCTAAATTAATACAGTCCATATACGGACAGTTTCTTTCTTCCCTGGCTTTATACTTAGCATTACCTCATAAGTTTAATTTTCCATACATAAGTAACCAGAGGGTTTCTCACATATGAGGGGGAAGTCTTTTACTATTAAGTTGAGATAAAATGAAATGATTATCTCCTTCAGGACAATTTTTAAAGACTGGTGCTGTGGGGTAAATATGACTCATTATAGATCTGTAAATGGATTTTCCAGTACCTTGTAGTAGCATTTCCTTCAATATGTCCCATTTGTATATTTTCTGTGCAGCGGGTTTAAAGTATAATGGAATATACAAATATTTACTACACCTAGGAGGTACATATTTCCAAGCCACTATAAATTTATTTAGAACCAAATATACCCATCTGTTACCACCCTTTGTAACTTCTAATAGTCTACTGCAAACTGTTACTGAAAAAAATTATGAAAAACAGAACACCACTGGATCAATCATTCCAATGCCTCCCTTAGTTTTATCCAAATGAGTGAAATGTCTCTTAACAGGATTAAGTCTGTTCCCCCACAATATTTGGAAAAATAAACTATAAACCTTGGTTTCTAATATTGCAGGTAATGGGAAAAATCATTACAACATGTTGTAGGTAGGGCAAAAGAAATTTCTTAGAAATCTGGATTATTTTCTGCTTTGTAAGTTTCCACTGCTTCCACCTCATTACTTTAGATTCAATTTATTTAAGAGCTTTATCCCAATTTTCTAAAGGCAAATTTTGTGGGCCAAATAAAATACCTAAAATGTTAATAGGTTCCGTGGAAAATTCAATTCCATTATCCCTAACCTGTAAATTACTTCCTGTACCTATGAATAAGCCTCGTGTTTTTGTTAGATTTAATTTAGCATTTGAAACACTCACATAGGTTGTAAATTCTGATAAGAATTTTCTAAAACAGGTATGGTGGGAAAAAAAAAACAACAAACATCATCCGCATATGCTTGCACCACCAATTGCTGTTGTATTCCTATACCTGTAATTCCTTTCCATTTAGGAATATATATTAGCTTTCTCAACAAAGGGTCTAAAGAAAAAATATACAGTAAAGGGCTCAAAGGACAGCCCTGTTTAACTCCTGTATGAATTGAAAACCCTGGTGCAAGTTGGCCATGTATAACTGGGAATATTTGAGAAGACTGGTATAAGAGCTTAATATTTTTTATAACTTGAATTGGAACATGATAAACTTCCAAAACTTGAAATAAAAAAGGCCTATAAACCCTATCAAAAGCTTTTTCCAAGTCAGCCATCACTATATAATTAGATACCCCCGAAACTGTAGAGTGTTCAATAACATCTCTAATAGTCATCAGAGTTGACTGCATTGTTCTGTCAGGAAGGCCGCAGAATTGTTGTGGGGAAATTACTTTAGCTGCATGTTTCTGCAATCGATTATTGATCAGAATTCTTAAAATTGTATAATCCGAATTTAATAAAGTGATAGGTCTCCAATTTTTAATATTAGTTCTATTCCCTGTTTTAAATAAAAAAATCATTAAACCCTTTGAGAAGGAGGGATAGATAGTATTAGTATGAAAAAAATAATCAAAAACCAATTTTAAACAAAGTGCTATAATATTTGAAAAGGATTTATAAAATGTATTAGTAAGCCCATCATTCCCTGGTGATGAATCATTACTCAATTTTTTTTATAGCAGCTTCAATTTCAATCACAGTTATTGGTTCTTGTAAAACAGAAATCTCACTTGGAAAACCCAGGACTGGAATAGTATGTAAAGAATTTTTAATATCTCCTGTGAAATAGGAGTTTTAGGAGCCAAGGAGTGAAAATGATTTTCTATCAATTTTTAATTCCTTCTACTGTATCTATACAGTTTCCATCAGAATCTACTAAATGATCAAAATTGGTAGAAGCTTTAATGGTTTTACATGCCTCATAAGGATCACCTATGGGTGATTTCTGGGTCCCACTATATATCAAAGCCTGAATTGTTTGAATGCTATCATATTGATAGGACTTAATTCCTGTTTTTAATTGTGTAATTTGGTCTGTATAATCAAATTTAGATGTATATGAAAAAGTATAAAGTTTTTGTAATTGTTGTCTAAGTGAGAGATATTTAAAAAATTTCTCATTTCCCGTTCTTTTCCCATATTTTATAAACCAAATGTTTAAATCAGCTTTGGTGGTTATCCACCAGTCCCCTATATTAGGGCATAGAAAAACTACCGATAATCTAGCTATGAGAAGATTTGAAATAGTATAATGAACATATGGATTTGATAAGACAGAAGAATTAAGTTTCCATCTATTCAATTTTGGCAGAGTTCGTGCTCCTAGGAGAATTGTGCAATATAAAATTAAATGGTCTGAGAATTCTACTGGACATGATTTAAAATTTATGACGGGTACATTAGAAGAGGTAACTAAATAATCTATTGTGGTATGTAATTTACTTCGAGTATACGTAAAGTTAGGTCCTGAAATCTGATATTTCCTACAGTTTATAAGATCTGCAGTTTTAATCAAGTGCTCCAATGCATTGGAATCACAATAACTTTTCTTTTTGGCCTGGGGATCAGAATCATCCTGTTTCAAATGCAAGGTACAATTAAAATCACCTCCGAAAAGAACTAGATAAGTGGTAACCAGGAAAGGTTGGACAGCTTTCAAAAGAGCTACCCTCTCAGCCTTAATTTGGTGGTTGTAAATAGTAATAAAATGAAAACTTACTTCTTCCCACAACCCATCCAATATCAACACCCTCCCTACAGTCAAATCTATTAATTTCCGTATAGTAAATTTGTAAGAATTAAAAAGAATCCCAATTCCGTCTGCCTTATCTGGTTCAAATGACCAATAAGAAGGACCCCATTGCCAGTCCTTCTTAAAAGCCACCACTTGATCTGCAGAATGCATCCAAGTTTCTTGTAAAAAACAGACATCAATTTGTAAGTCATGAATATATTGAAAGACAGCCTGACGTTTAACATAATTAAGAATACTATGCATATTGAAGGAACCCTAAGTGCATACAGTCATATGTTAAATGTTCAGAGTGTGTAAATTCTTTTTTTCTTTTTTTTCCCCTTGTAATCTCCAGTATTTTGAGAGGGAGGTTCTAAGGTACAAGCCTGAGAATCAGAATTCCCTTGATCCATTTCAGCATCACCCCAAAAAAGTGCTGCATATGAATTATCCATCTCCAGAGGTTCTGGGAAAGAGGTGGGGTTAGTTTGTTTTTTGAGAATCTAGTGGACCGCCTTCTAGAAGGTGGTGAGGCTGCAGGAGGTATGAAGGAAGGCTCTTCTGAACCGTTAGGATCTTTATAACACACAGGCAGTAAGAAACTTGGATCAGAACTAGAGACTTTGTCTGACTCTAGGATGGAATCCTGAGTAATTAAAACTAAATCTGCCACTGGAATGGGAGGGGGTTGGGTTTTCCTGTGCAAATGTAGTCTTTTAGTGATCTCAGAAATTGGAAGGGAGGAGTGAGAAGGTGGGGGTGGGGTTGGGGGAGGATTTTCAGGAAAGAGGGTTGGGGGAGGGTTTTCAGTAGAGGAAGCCGCTGCATCCTGGGCTTGTTTTATAAGTACTTCAGGACTAACACATGAAGCTTTATTTTTTGCTGCCCAAGGGCAATCTCCGAAATGTTGCCCGTACTCTTCACATAAGTCACACTTTGTGTGATTAGCACACTGCATGGTGACATGGCCTATTTCTCCACAATTGTCCCAACATGGTTTGTCACAGGTACTTGACAAATGGGTATGGGCACCACACTTATAACAAGCTCTCCACTGTCCCCCATAAAAACAAGCTCCTCTATCCCCTCCCAAAGCAAATGAATTAGGGATATGTTATATTCCTAAATCAGTCTGTCTAAGCTTAACTTTATATTTCCAGCCCCCCCTTCCAAAAGTTTTCTAAATCTAGAATTGCTTCTGGAGCACTG
Source organism: Neoceratodus forsteri (assembly GCA_016271365.2). Taxonomy (NCBI): domain Eukaryota; kingdom Metazoa; phylum Chordata; order Ceratodontiformes; family Ceratodontidae; genus Neoceratodus; species Neoceratodus forsteri. Next base: position 757,811,790 of record CM057454.1, read on the forward strand.
AGCACATCACATTTTTGATTCAACCAATAAGTTATATCTTCCACATGGACCCCCTCATTCCGAAACATTACCGTAACATTTTATAAGTGGCTTAGTAAGTGGAATTACTAAAAAGGGGGTCCATATGGGAGAGAACTTAACTTGTCCATAACATTCCCAAAATAAATCCGGTGCATGTGCTGTCCTGAAGCTGACATCAAAGTTGTCTTCTCCTTATATATTAATAAAAGCAAAAACATCAGTATGTGAAAAATGCAATGAATCCTTTAACAAAGTCCTGCCTACATAATAGCTGTCAGGTCTCTCCACTAAACCCCTTTTATATCTAATACATACTGCATTCTTCTAGGGGCTGCTTCTTTTTTTGCATGGGAAAATAAGTCCGACATTAATGGTTTTTGGTTAGTGTCTTCTGGGTCATTTTTTTTCTGATTTGGATTTTCGTCACCATTACTTTGTTGGTGTTCTGAGATGTCTAAATTAACTGAAGATTCATTTTGTTGTAAATCCCCTTGTTCTTTAATAGTTTCCATAGAAGGTACAGGCAGCTCCTGTTGATTTACAGGGTTATTTAAAGGTCGTACATTAGGTCCTGGTTTCCAGTCTGGTGTGGCCTCCGAAAAATCAAATGTTGAATCCCATGCTGGATCAGGGAGACAGTAACCCCCAGACATTTTCTTCCATCCAGCCTTGAGAAGTGCTTTCTGTGGTGACCAAGAAGTGCAAGGGAGAACAGGCCCCTCCAAGGGTATAGTATTAGTGGTGGAACAGGCAGGTGTAACAGTCTGAACAATCGTTTGCTGCCCAGCTAAGTTCTCAAGTTTTTCATGCTGCAACACATCTCTGTCTGTAACTGGTGGTTTTTGCATAATGGTGGTGTCTTTAAAGGAAAAAACCATAGCTGTAGATTGTTGATTGTGTGTTGTTTGATATCTAACTGGGCTTTTTAGCAACGTTTCAGAAGTCTCAGGGTGTTTGAAAACAAAACCAGCCTTCTTAGAAAGCTGGGGATTCAGCTCACAGTTCAGTTTTGTTGTTTGCAATGTGTTACTAGGTTTAAATCCTATAGTCTGCAGATCAGAATTAAGAGGACTTTGTTTCAAAATTTGGGAAAACGAAGGTACAGGCTTTAGGCACACATCTACCTCAGTAGTGTTTGGACTGCCAGCCTTTAGATCAGTTAAATCATTTACTGCAGAAAAAAACATAACAGGAGAAGATGACTCACCGGCCTCAGTGAAGCCTTTGATGCTACTGTGTCAGATACCAGACTGACAGGCGGAAGAAGCTGAATGACAGCAGATCCTTCTTGCTGGTTGGAAATGAAAGCCGACTGACTCGCTAACTTTTTTTTTTCAATGGATGTATCGTTTCTAGAAATATTAGTAGTCGATTTAGTCATTGTACCCTCCAAGCAATCATTTGTTTGGTTATCACTTTGTTTTTGAAGAACCAAAATATCTTCTGCCGAGGCATAAATATCCATAACATCATCGTCTTTTTCACAAACAATCTCCATATCATTTTTTCCATTCTCAGCCTCTGGTACAACAATGGTAGAGGAAGAGGCTAACTCTTCTACCTGAAATGCATCCTCACACTGTGATGCTTCACTCCGAGTGGTCATCTCAAAGAAACAGACAGCCAAAACTCCCCCTACTGACAGCAATTCAGTAGGGGAATTTCCCTAGTATTGTGGCCAAATTTCCCCCATTCACTAATACCACCAACAGCTTCATCTGACTCTGTAAGTCAGTTTGCATCTCTACACATATCCCCCTTCCCTTTTCCCTGGGTCACACCTGGAAATGAGCCATGGCTCAGTATACCTGTCCTGGTCACCAACTGTTTAACATTAAAGACACTACACCCTAACTGGGGTAGGCCTATAATGGGGGTAGGCCTATAAAGGAAAAAGCTAGCTGGGGAAGAAGGAAATTACATAAAATGCATTAAACCCTAACTACAGTAGGCATATAAAGGAGAAAGGTAGTAGGGGTAAGGCACTGCACCTTTACTAGGGTAGACCTATTAACAAAGAAGCATATAAATTGTCAGCAGAAAAAGACTGCTTGGCCCACCCAGTCAGGAGGAAGGTACATAGGGGGAAACACATTGGGGCACAAAATACCCTATATGGGGTAAGCCTTCTAGGGAGAGAGGGTACTGAGAAGAAGCTGCACAATCATGGAAGGCCTAAGGAATGAGGGCTGGTACATTATGTGGAATGGGTAGAGAAGCAGAGTTGGGAGGCAGGGAGATGTGGTAGGAAGTTGGGACACAGCTAGCTGCTCAGGCTGTGGGGACACAGTCCATAGGGATGCACATAGAAAGAGGGGAACTGCCCAGTATGTTAAAGGGTGGGGGCATTGCAAACTGTACTATCAAGGAGAAGCTGCCCCATTGCCTCTGCCTCAATGACCACAGAGAGAAAGGAAAAGGGGATGAATGATGGAGGGCAATGGAGAGGCTAAAGAAGAGGCTGCTCAAAGGGGAGCTGGTAGTATGATCTGCATAATTTCTACTCCAATTTGGTGACAAGGGTATTACCCTATGGGAGGAAATCATGTTGGTGCTAACAGTGCTGCACTAAAGGGTTGAGGACAGTAAAGCAAAAGAGAGCACAGAGTGGGAAAGCAGGCAGACATGAGAAGGACATAGTGGTGATGTGCAAGGGGGGGAGGATCAGCCAAGACCTTGAGAAAGGGAGAGTAAGGCAAAAGAGGGTGATGCAGGTAAGAGAAGGTATGAAGGAAAAGGACATAAGGGGGACAAAGGAGGAAGGGAGGATGGATCAGGGGAATGGGGAGCAGCAAACAAGAAGGGACTGGTAGCGAGTAGGAAAAGCCCAATTAGAGGAATATACTCATTGTGAGGGACTCTACTATAAGAGGGACAGGGCTAGTGGTCTGTGTGAGGGACAATACAGGGAAGGTAGTCAGCTATCTCCCAGGGACACCAACTGAAATGGTGAGGTGTACAACTGGGGGAGTTGTCAGAGAAGTAGGAGGAGTTTTGGAGACCTCATCTATGCAAGGACATAGACAGGATGGAAGCAGTCCAGAGGAGGGCAACTAAAATGGTGCAGGGTCTACATCAGAAACCATATGAAGAGAGACTGAGAGAGCTTAATATGTATACCTTTGATGAAAGGGGGGACAGGGGGGACATGATAGAAACTTTTAAGTACCTCAAGGGAATCAACAAAGTCCAGGAGGGTAGCATCTTTCAGAAAAAGAGATGTGTAAGAACAAGGGGCACAATTTAAAGTTAGAGGGGACGGCTCAGGGTAATGTGAGGAATTCTTTTCATGGAGAGAGTGGTGGACGCATGGAACCGCCTTCCTGGAGAGGTTGTGGGTCTAAAACAGTGGAGGAATTCAAACATGCATGGGACAGACATAAGGCAATTATAGTGGGGGGTTGCAGGAAATAGGCTGTTGGTTAACTAGAATCTGCAGCTTATCCAGTAAGTAGGGAAATGGGCAGACTGGGTGGGCCAAGTGGTCCTTATCTGCCATCAAAGTCAAAGTCTATGATGCAAGACATCATAATCCACATAGAGATGAATTGCCTGGCAGGTAATCTTGGGGAAGGGATGACTTCAAGGTCCTAGGATAAAAACTCAAGAGCATCTGGAGGTCAGTCACCTTCTCAGAAGTGCTCACAGTACATGGAAGAGTGTGGGGGAGGAAGCTCAAAATCATCACATTTAACATGTGGTTAAATAACTGGTGCACATCAGAGGGGTTTCATTACATTGAGGGATGGGGTAACTTCAGGGAAGGCAGGAGGCTGCACAAGGCAGATGGTATGCATCCCCAGAAATGGCACTACAGCCTTGAGGCAGACATTTGATAAATTCATTGTGCACCTTTTAAATTGGCAGCAGGGGAGGGTTGGGGCAAGGAAACCCTTGGGGTTGGTTTACAACTGAGTGATCTTACAAGTCAGAGGGGAAAAAGTAATTCCCAGAGGCGGGGAGGGCAAAGACAGGGTGAGTGACAGGTATAGGGCTCTGACCAAAGAGATGAGGAGGAGGAGAAGAGGCAAAGGGAGGAGGAGGATGGCAGGCACAGGAGGTAGAGAAATGGGATTAGGAAGCACCAGAGAAGAGGGTAGGAGTGCCGGGGGGGGCAAGCTTGAGTCCTGGAGCACTGCACATCAGAATGCCAGGAGTTCTGGTAACAAGATAGGTGATCTCCAGGGTTTAATGGGAAGGTAATTTGGACATTATGGCAGTTATGGAACCACCCTGATGAATCTGAGTAGTTAATACAAAGTGGGGCCTGGTTGATTGCTAGTCCTTCAGGAGATGCACTATAGTTTGCCTAGATATCCCCTAGGCCTGCTCTGTTATTCTTCCCTTCCTTCCTTTTTAAGTATGCTGGGCTCAAGGTAACTCATGTTCTGAGAGCAGCATCTTTGGTCTGTGGAGTGTGAGGTTCTTGTTTGTTTGGACCACATTAAGTAATGAATGGGACCTCACACTCCCAGGATATATTGTGCTCAGGAGAAACAGGGGCAAAGGCAAAAAGGTTTGCTTTGTATATCAGGGATACAGATGTTGCAAAGTTTTAATTCACCTGTGAAGTTGGAGCAAATTTGGGAAATTTGCAATACTTGAAACTTTATGAATTTTCTGGTGGGTACGCCAACTTTAAGAGTGATTTTTTTATATTTATAATTATAAAAAAATAAAATTCCATAAAATCCCTCCCCATACCACTTTGATATAATTCCATCCCCTTCCCACCTCCCAAGCACTTTTAAATCACACCCCCCTCATTCCCAGCCTGCAGCCTCTTCCTTCCCCCCCACTCTGGTGAAAAGATACAGTGTATATATCAGATATACGTCAGTGACATGAGAGTGATGTGATCGCAGCAGAAGACAGAGGGTGATCACAATGGGGAAGATTAGTAACGGTACATTCAAATGTGCTGGCAGATGGCAGACATGGAGGGTGGCAGATGAAAGAGGGAATTACAACTGCAGATGATCAGAACATGAGATGAGGCATAGATAGATGCATATATACTGCACATATATAAGTGAAGTCCTCTGACTGTACTGCCTGTAAATACCCTTTCCCCACACTACCACAAACACAGTCCACCACCTCCCCCCACCTGACTATACCCTATTGCACAAGAAGACCCTCACCACCCCAACCCCCCACATAGCTTCCACCACCTTCCTCTCCCCACCAGCACCCAGAAAAATCTACTAATGAAAACAGTCCCCTGCTGCAGAGCATCTGCTCTGTTCAGTGTCTATCTCCACCCCCCAAAAATAGCAGCAATAATCTCACCACCCTTGGTCATGAGGTGGGGTGCCAAAAAGGCCATGTGAAAAATTTGGTGTAAAAATATTTAAAAAATGACAAAGGTATGGATAAAAGTTCAAACCCCACTGAAATACATTAAACCAGACTTCCTTTATTTTCTCATTGAACAGACACTGGTTCCAGCAGTAAGATGTGTCTTTGATCAGAGAGTGGATCTACATCATGGGACATGTTCAGGTGAGTGAGGATGCATGTGGGGTGTGTGGGTTGGTGGTTGCTGAGTGGGGTCAGGGATGGGGTAGGTGGTGGTCATTCAGATCACCAATGTACCATTTCCTTTTTTCAGGTAAAACTTAAAAAAAATTAAAAAAGATCAGTGAGGGACAGTTTCCTTTATTTTAGGGTGACCCAAGACAACAATGGGGATTGGGCACTCCAGTGTCAGATAATCTTTGGCAGCTGCCACATATATTATGGAAAAGGGTGGGTGACCTGGAGGGCTGGGGGTTAAGAGAAGCAGCACTGGGGTGGGCACCACCATTCACTTATTACATATATTATAAATATATATTATATAAATAAACATTGGAAAAGACGGGTGGGTGACTTAGAGGGTAGGGGGAGAAAGAAGCAGTACTGGGGGTGGGCACCCAGGTCTGCCTAACAAATATTGAATATATATATATATATAGAGAGAGAGAGAGAGACAGACAGACAGACAGACAGACAGACAGACAGACAAACAGACAGATAGCTAGATAGATAGATGGATAATACAGATCAGTTGATCAGCAGCCCACTGCTCCAATTAAAGCTGGCAGCATGACTCCATCTGTGGCTTCAATCTTCAACAAAGTCTGCTGTTCTCCCAGAAGAACAATATGAAAGAACTATAGCTCTTTCACATAATTTTTTTATATGAGCCCTCATTAAGTCTGCTACCTCACTGCTCCAACTGAAGCCAGCAGCAATACTCTAGCTATGGCTGCACAATTCAAGAAAGTCCCACGGACAAAGAAATCCTAGGTAAAAGGCTTAGTGAGGGCTGCCGGTTCTTCATTAATGAGCTGAAATTCTTCTTTTATCACAAAAGAAAAATCTCAGCTCATGAAAGAAGAGAGTGGCACTGATTTTTTTTCTCAGTTCTTTCATGAGATTATACAAAAACATGTTATATCATGAGATCTCATAAAAGAACTGTAAAAAAATAAATACAAAAGATTTCTTTCATAAGAAGTTCTTCTTTTGTGAAACTCAGATCTCATGAAAGGATAATTCTTTTATATGATCATCATGAAAGAACTGTGAAAAAAAACTAAGTCCCACCTTCTTTTGTGAGCCAAGAATCTTCATTATCGAGACTCGCGAAAGAAGAATTTTGGCTCATGAAAGAAGAATTGGGAACCCTCGCTAAGTCTTCCACCTAGGATTTTAGGAATGTTCCAAAACCGTATTTTGGGGTCTTTTTCTCCAGGGCATAATTTTTATAGGTTTTCAATTGTTTTTGGAAAAAATAAAAAAACAAGTTTGCTGCCATACGAAAGAGGATTTTTCCTCATGAAAGAATTTCAGTTTATAAAAGAAGATTCTTCTTCCGTGAGCCAGAAATTCTTCTTTCCTATCAGACATACAGTACAAATGAAAGATCCTATTGAGCATGCTCATGACTGAAACTTCAAATCTTTATAACTTGGGAATGGATTAATATTTTTTACCAAACCAAAACAAAGGCAACTTTCTATCGCAAGCCCCTTCTACCTTGAAAATTTCAGAACAAAATTTCAAGCCGTCTGGGTTGTAGTGAGAACAAAAACACAGCAAACAAAAAAACATTTTTACTTTTTGGATCTCAGGATTTGGACATTTGACCATCATGAAATGTGTAAAATAAAGAGTCCTTGCACCCCCCCCAGACTGTGCATGCAAAATGTCATGCACATCAAGTGAATGGGGGTGAAGTTATTAAGGCATTAAAGTTAGGGTTTAACATTAAAGACTATACTGAACCCTAACTATTGGGTTGCTACCGCACTGCTATAATATGTGTGTGTGTGTGTGTGTGTGTGTGTGTGTGTGTGTGTGTGTGTATATATATATTTATGCAATGGGGTGAGGATAAAAAGTGGCAAATAGCAGTATTTTTGGCTGGTCAGACCTACAGTGAGAATATTGCATTTATCCTCGCTGTAGGTAATAACCAGGCACAAACTGCACTTCAGCACAACTGCTCACAAAGGCTTTGATTGGTGGGAGCTGGCAGCATGAGCAGCACAATCAGAATGCACCTGCTCACTTGCATTCCAGCTCCCACTGGCAGATCATTTTCTCCCCTGTTCTTTCTCTGTAACTTATTTAAAAAATCAACTTTCAGCTTCACGCAATGTTAGTTACCATTTCTCCTAAAGGTCCAAAATACCAGACAAAACACAGTAAATTAATTTCATTGTCTACCCACCCCACTTTCTTTCACCAAATATAAAAACCAAAAACTTTTAGCCTCACACAAAACATTCATTTCCTTCAAACCCCAGCACACAAAAAAGCAACCAACTCTCTCTTTTTTACTCTAACCACTCTCCCCAGCAGCACAATGGCACAGCATACAGATGCAAAAGTTCAGTTTTATGGAATGCAACAATCAGTCATCCGGAAACAAAAAGAAACAAAGCCATACTTATTTTTAAAGAATGAAAATGACACTGATAAAAAAAACTTGGCCCATTGCATAATAGAACATATACCTCTCAATCAAAATATAGATCGATACCTTTTGAGCAGTTTGATCTATGGCATCACTCATGGCTTCACCACTCTTGATGTCAAAGGTCAAACTGCACTCAGGAAAATATCAGATATATTTTCGATGGAGCATTACATATCCTTTATATATATATATATATATATATATATATATATATATATATATCATGCACTCTGCTCTGTTTTAGCACTTACTGTCCTACTGGAGAACATGCCTGGTACTAGCTGAATCCCCCATAGCCATCCCTGTCCCCCCTAGTTGGCTATTTTCAGTCCCCATCCCTGTTACCAGGACAACGCCTGTACTATGGGCTGCTGAGGTTCTTGTCTCTGTGTTTCTCCACAAGTTCATAGTCGTACTCTGTTTAAAGTTTTTGGCAGTAGATCTGGTAGCTGGTTACTTGTTATTCTGTACTTATATTCCACATGATGTCTCTCTGTTTGCATTAGCATTGCACTGTTTGTTTAAATGTTCCCTGAGTTGTTCTTATAGAAACATAGACTTTGATGGCAGATAAGGACCAGTTGGCCCACCCAGTCTGCCCATTTTCCTACCTATTGGATAAGCTGCAGATTCTAGTTAACCAACAGCCTACTTCCTGCAACCCCCACTATAATTGCCTTACGTCTGTCCCATGCATGTTTGAATTCCCCCACTGTTCCATGCGTCCACCACTCTCTCTGTGAAAAACATTTCTTCACAAGCAGTAGAGTTCCTAGATGCTTTCCTTGCTGTTCACTCTGAAGCATATTTTAGTGTCATCGGCAAACAGCAACACCCTGCCCTGTATGCCTTCCTCAGTGTTGCATGTGAAAATGTTGAAAAGCACTGGGCTCAGGAGCGACTCTTGTGGCATGCTGCTCATCACCCTCCTCACTTCTAAATTAACTCTATTAATGACCACCCTCTGAGTCTTGTCCCCAAGTCAGTAAGTAAGTAGGGAGAGCAGAAAAAAAACAAGGAAAGACTAAGGATTCCAAACAACAGTGAAGGGGTCAGAAGTAAGACATGATGGGAGTGGTGCAGTGCAGTGGCTGTGGAGCAGCAGTCTTCCAGGAGATGATCTGGAGAATGCGGTGTTGTCCCATCTGCAGGCACCTCTCTGGGCTGAGGGAGGAGGTTGCTTATCTTCAGGCTGAGTTGGCCAGGATTTGTGGGACCTCCTCTTCCATCCAGGGACCACCAGAGCCATTGCCATTGCCTCAGAAGTTGCCAAGAAAGAGGAGTGGTTGGACCACAGTGGGCTCAGGGAGGGTGAGGGTAGTGGAATAGATGTGCATCCCTCCAGTTGTACCTCTCCACAATTTCTATGCTGTTCTGGCAAAGTGTGGTTCCTCTATGGAGGTACCCACAGTGGAGACCAAGGAGGATGCTGGGAACCTCCACAAGGGAGACCCACAGGAGGGTGGCATGGGACCCCACAGGGGAAGGAAACAACTCCTGGTGGGGGACTCCATTGTTAGGAAGGTAGAACTGGTGGAGGAAGGGGAGAAGGAGGTAAGATGCCTGCCTGGTGCCATGACTTGGAGGGACAGGGAGCAAATCCTCAGGATCATTGGAGCAGCTGCACAGGGGAGAGAGCTGGATGTCATTGTCCACCTAGGGACAAATGACCTGGCTAAGAAAGGGATCAGATCAGTGCAGGAAGAGTTTGTGGAGTTGGGAAGGGGCCTTAGACAAGTAGCACACACGGTAACCTTCTTGGAGGTGCTGCCTGTCTATGGTGTAGATGAGGCTGGGGTGCTCCACATCATGGGATTCAATCAGTGGTTGAAAAGCTGGTGCAGAGCTCAGGATCAGGGATTTGGCTTCATTAGGGACTGGGGGTCCACCTGGAGTGATACAGGCCTATACTGGCAAGATGGATTGTATCTGTCCAGGAGGGGAACCAGGATCTGAGGTGATAGGTTTAAATTTATTTAGTTTTTGTTGACTGGGTAAGTGCACTAGGAAAATCCTGCCTATTTTCAGGCACGACCCGGGGGGAGGGGAATACAGATGAATGCCAACTGACCTTGAACCAGATTAAGCTGTTGGTGGTCTTTTTAGTGAATGAGGGAAATTTGGCCAGGACACTGGGGGAAATTCCCCTACTCTTCCAGCAGGGAGCTTGACTTCCTGAGAGCAGAGTGGAGGAGCACAGTTTGGAGCCGGACAGCAGAGGAGGAGGAAGTGCTGATGTGGCAGGGGAGAGGGCCTCCTCCCCTGCCTTGTATACCACTAGAGGCCTGAAAATGAGTTCAGACACTTTTATGGATCAAGAAGATCGAAGTGAGGAGCTGGAAAGGAAAAAGAAGGAATTAAGAGAGAAAACTTCTTCCTTGGAGATGGAGGGAGGAAATGTTGCAAGCATGAGCAAAAAAAATGTTTGGGAAACTAATCAGCAAAAGAGTAAAGAAATAGGAGGTCTTATAGAGCCATATATTTCTGTTGTGGATGCAAAGAAAATAGGCTGGACTCCTATCAGGCTAAATTGAGAAGCAATGATGTGTCAGCATCAAAGCAAACTACACCTGCTGAGATGAGGAAAAAACAAATGAAAGTGTCAGCACAGAAAGGAAAGGCGAAAGTAAGTCGGAAACGGCTTGGCCTGAAAAGGATTGTAGAAAGCAAGACAGAAAGTAAAGAAAGAGCTGAAACAAATAAAGAAAACACAGCTTTTGAAGATATTGAGGAAGTCACAGAAAAAAGGGCCCATTAGGAAACAGTAAAGGAGAAAAAAAGGAGGTTTCAGATTCAGAAGACAGAACTTTTAGAGACTTTGCAAACATACCTGAATGGGTAACAGAAGCCTTATTACAAGCAGGTTGGAAAAGAAAGGATGATGGGTCTGGGTGGGATCCAAACAGGACCAGTACATCAGGAATTAGTAAAAAACAAAAACAAGACACAATGGATGTAGAAAGTAAATCTGAGGAAAAAGTGGATGAAGCCAAAAAACAGAAAGATGTAACATCAGAGGCAGATAAAACAAAAGAGATAATTTTTGATGGACTTGACAGCAATAATGAAGAGTCATCTATGGAGCTTGAGCAGAAAACAATATTAACAGATAAAGAAATGCAGGAGGAAGGGGAAGGCCAGAAGGAGAAACCCTGGGGTGGGAATACTAAAGAAAGATTATTTCCTAAAGATATAAAACCACAGCAAGCTAAAAGAAGAAACGCGGTATGCCTGAGATTTATAGAGCCCTCTGAGGATGTGCCCAACAGAATTTTTATTGGGAAAGAACTCTTAATGAATACAATGAAGTTTTATCCATATGAAATATATGCCCTTATTCAGGTACCAGGAAGTACAGAATTTGACATAAGTTTTAAACATGGAGGAGGGTTGGACCACTTTTGGAAATTATATCAGCAAATGAAATATACAGACTTATGGAAGGATTTCTGTTATTCCCTTATCAAAACCTACTTTTAAGATAGTGACTGTGTTATTTCAAAATGAAGGCGTCAATGTGGTCGACATTAATTTCTGGATCAAGCAGAGGGTGTAGTGCATGGGCCGCCAGAACTGATACTGGATGAAAATGGTCTGTGGGCAGGTGGATTGAAATATAAACTAACACTTGAACAAGTAGATGGGGAAATTCAGCATTTGCCAAACTGTTTTTTCTAGGCCAAGATAGAGGCATTGTTTTTTATGCAGGCCTATTGCGGGCCTGCTACAAATGTGGAGAGCGAGGTCACTAAAGTAATGTCTGTGGTAAAGTCAAGTGTGGCCTATGTGGGGTTGTTGGGCATTTTGGGGCAGAATGCACAAACCAAGTTAAATGTAGTTTGTGTGAGGAGGAAGGGCACATCTTTGCAAAATGTCCCTGGGCTTCCCATAATAGCCCAGAAACTGGAGAAAGAGCAGAGCAAGATGTCTACCTGGCTGTGGCACAGAAAGAGAAAGAGAAGCAAGATAAGGTAATAAGGAAGCCATTATCAGAGGACATGGAAAAGGAATAAAGGTACAAACTGGACTAAAGGGTTGGTAATACCAGAGCAAAAAGAATCAAAAGAAAAAAACAGGGACTTTTAAAATGGAAAGGAAGACAGAAAAAGAAACTGGGTTTACTATGGTTACAAGCTCTAAAAACAAAAAGAAGAGTACAGCAAAACAGATAATTTCATTGGAAAAAGATTGTGAAGGTGTAGAGTTAACAAATAAATACACCTTATTACAAGGCAAGGAATGGTCCACGATGGAGGAGGGCTCTGATCGGTCCAACACGGATCTTTCTGAAGGTGCAGGAGAGGAATATGGAGACACAACAGACACGCAGGCGTCAAAGAAAAGGAAAAAATCTACAGAGGCAGGGTAAAAGTGAGGGGAAAACAAAATGGGAAGTTTAAAATGCCTCACTCATAATACAAATAGTATTAAAAATAGAAGGAAGAGGCTGGTAACTTTTAAAATACTATATGACTTGAAAAGTGACATATATATTCCAAGACACAAGGTTACACACTATAGATGAAACTCAACAAACTCAGAAAAACTGGACATGGGGATCTGACCATGGGGGTCCTTTGGGATAGATAGGTGTACAGGGTTAGGGGTAGCTTTCTCTTCTCATGATGTTCAAATTTTAAAAGTAATAGATTTGGTACCTGGAAGAGCTATGATTATTGATGTTATCTTAAAAAAGAATTCTGTGAGAATTATTGTAATTTATAATTCTCAAAGGAAAAAAGAAAGGAATATACTAATAGATCAAATAAAGGCTTATTTGCATACTTCAAAACTTGTGGCGTGGGGGGAGACTTTAACTGTGGGTTATCTAGAGCAGATTGGGGGAGGGCAACATCAAACACTTTTTGTGATATGACTCACTTGAAAAGAATGTTAGATAAAGCTGGGATGGAGGATGGATATAAGTTAAAAGGGAAAAAAGGAGAACACACATATTTCAATGGTTCACGTTCTACTCGTATAGATTTCTGGATGGTACAAAAAAAAGGGGAGGTAGTTGATACTAGGAGTATACCGATTGAGACATCAGATCATATGGCAGTAGAAGTTGAAATTAACTTGGGGACTAGGATGAGAACAGTAAAAGGCTATTGGAGGATGAATACAGCTAAGCTACAAGGAGATACTTGTATAGAAAAGATTAAAATAATACTGGAAGATAAGTTAACAGTTATGGAATTATATGATAGTGGAACAGAATGGTGGGAAGATACTAAAAATGAAATCAAACAATATATGATCGAAGAAAGACAGAAAGTAGAGGCAACAAATTATGGGAAGTATTTAAAATTAAGGGCTAGATTATATAAACTTATGACAAGGCAGGTTAAAGATAAGGTGGATGAATCTAAACAAATTGAAGAAATTAAGGTTAAAATGAAAGAATACCAATATAATAGGGTCACATCTTTAATTATGGAACAAAAAAGTGGTACCCAGGGAACAAAATATTATACAAATCCTTATGACAGTAATAAAGAAAGAATAGAAAATCGAGTTATATACAAATTACAGAATGGAAAAGGGAGGATACATACAGATATAGAACATGTTAAATGTACAGTACAAGATTTTCTGAAGGAGAAATACCAGCAACAAAGAAGTAGGAAAAGTGAGGATTTTTTTCTGACAATTGAGATGCCAGAGTTGGAGGAAGATAAGGCAGAGGCGATAAAGGGGGAAATTAAAGAAGAAGAAGTGAAAGAGGCAAAAAAATCTTTGTCAAATTAAATGGCACCTGGGGTGGATGGGATTCTGAATACGTTCTATAAAATTTTGGAAAAACAAATAGCTCCCATTTTAACAAGAGTATACAATAGTATAATGAATGGATACAATTTGGCAGAAAGCATGAAACAAGGAATAATGATTTTTTTGCATAAAAAAGGAGAAAAAACACAACTTAAAAATTGGAGACCCATTAGTTTATTGACTTCAGATTACAAACTTTTAGCCAAGGTAATAAATAATAGGTTAAGGACTTTTTCAGAGAAATTGATAATGCAGTCTCAAACATGTGCTATTCCTGGACGGAGCATACAACAAAATTTAATTTATATTAGAGACATCATAAATAAAGGACAGGAGGATTTTTTGCAAGGGTATTTGTATGCCTTGGATCAAGAAACAGCATTTGATGTTGTAAAGCATCAGTATGTATGGGATACCTTAGAAAAGTTTAAAATTCCAACAGAATTAATTAGTTTAATAAAAGCAATATATAAGGAAGTGCAAATTTGTCCTATGGTTAATGGGCATCTAGGGACTTCAATGTATATAAGGAATGGGGTTCAGCAAGGGTGCCCATTAAGTCCCCTACTATATGTATTTTGTCTAGACTCACTTCTGAGGAGAATAGAAGTGGATAAATAGATTAAAAGTATTGTATGGCAAAATAGGGAACTGAATAAAACAAGTGCTTATGCATATGATTGCTTAGTTTTAGTAAAAGATCAGAGTTCAGGGGGATAAGTTAATGGAGTCAGGAGAGAAGTATAGCCAATATACAGGGATTAAGATAAATAAAGGGAAAAGTAGAATTTATCCATTGGGGGCAGTGGAGAAAAAGAAAAGAGGAGATTTGGAGATAGCAGAAGGAAGCATTAAGGTGCTGGGAATAAGATTTGGAGGGGGATGATGCAATACAACAAAACTGGCAAGAAAAGTATCAAATAGCCCAAATAAAAGTACATAAATGGAAACAATGGAGTATGACACGAGAGAAAAGAATTTACTTATTAAAAATGTTTATTGTCCCAATATTTTTATTTTTAGCATACATTTTTCCAGTACCATTTCAAATGCAATCCATAATTCAAAGTCTTTTTTTTTCAGTTATTGTGGGGGTAGCAAGTTAAATCCTATTAAAAGGGGGCTAACATATAGAACCATAAAAGATGGGGGTTTAAATGTGATAAATCCAATTGTTTTTTATATTAATATTTTTGTGTTTTCAAATATTGTACCATTAGTAAAAGGTGAGAACAAAGCTTGGTCTTGGTTAACACAACAATGGAATATACCTTTCATTAAATGTATTGGGAAGAAAGGGAATACAGTAGGAGGTAAAGTGTGGCCCATATATAAGGAAATTGGAAGGAAGTATTTAACCCAGTGGGGGGGGTAACAGTGGATGCTCTAATTAGTGGTAACAGAAAACAGATGCATAAAGAAATTATGAAGAGGAATTTCTGGGAAAAATAAGTTTTTAAGGTGGAAAAAGGAATAAAAGAGCAGGAAATTTTAGCTGTTACATTAGAAAAAAGAATTCCGGTAAAAATGAACGATGTAATATGGATGTGTAGTCATGGGAAGTTAAACATCAGAGGTAACCATAAACATAAAAGAATGGAGGAAATAATATGTGGAGAAAGAGATTGTGGGACAAAAGAGGAAAGCATGCAGCATTTATTTTTTGATTGTGATTTTATTAAACCTTTTTTGGGTATGGTAGCCAGTTATTGGGGGGATGCAAGCTTTTAAAAATATGACATATGAGATTTTGATCTATGGTCAGTTAACAAAAGAATGGGGAAAAGTTAATAAAAATACAGTCTATGTTATTTTGGCAGTTTTGAAATGGTCTATATGGCAAAACAGATGCTCAAGATTTTTGCAGAATAAGGATTTGACTGTCCAGGATGTTTTTTTTAAGTTTCAAGATCAAGTAGATAACATTTTTCAAGATGGTTGTAAATTATGGGGAGAAGAGAAAGCAAGAGAGCTGTGGAAAAATGTTACTGGAATTGGGTAGATAATATGGATATCATAATGACTGTGTGATTTGTTTTTGTTTTGAAAAAAAAGTGTGTTTTTGTTTTAATAAAATCTTCCCCTACTCTTTTCGATAAGCGTCATGGGGTCTTTAACATCCACCTGAACTACCACCAATCCAGGCAGATGGGACCTTGGTTTAACATCTCATCTGAAAGACAGCACCTCAGAAGTGCAGCACCCCTCTCATGCTGCACTACAGTGTCAGTAGTGGGATATTAACCCGAATGCCAGATGTGGGAACTGAACCCACAGCCCTTTGATCTCCCAGCTTCAGAGGTGAGTGTGCTACCTACTGAGCCACTGACACTGTAAATGCTTCATTGGCAAGCATTTAAACTAGCCAAGGGGGGAGGCACTGGAAAGGAACAGGGAAATCCTAGCCCCCCCAAAAAAATTCAAGGTAGTAAGTGAGGTAAGCACCAAGATAGAGATGTTGATAGGGAGAAGGGCACAGATAAATGGGGAAAGTGACAAAGGCAATAAGGACAGGGATGGGGCAAAAAGGAATAAGGCCATCAGGAAATGTAGGGTAATGAGTACCAATGCCCATAGTCTAGGCAACAAGCTCCCTGAACTGGTGGGAGAGTGCCTCAGAAAAGCACTAACAAGCAAGCTAGAAGGAGGGGTGGGGCAACAATGGGGAAACATCAAAACTACCATCACTGAGGCAGCAAGCCTTTGTGTGAAGCAAATAAACAAATCAAAATGAAAGAAAAAAACACTATGGTTCTCGAAAGAGGTTGTGGGGAAAGTCAGGGAGAAAAAGACAGCATGCAGGAAGTATAAGGAAACACAGAAGGAGAAGGACAGAAAGCTGTACCAGTTAAGGCAGAAGGAAGCAGGGAGGGAAGTCAGAATAGTAAAGGCCCAAACTGAGGAAAAGATAGGCCAACTTGGATAAGAAGGGGTATAAAACCTTTTATAGGTACATCAAGGAGCGTAGAAAGACAAAGGGAGGGATAGTGAGGCTGAATAGAATGGACGGTGGGTAGGCAGAGAGGCACAGTGAAATACTGGGACTAAAGAAGTAGAACTCTTCTAAAATACTATATTGCCCACCTTCCCTCCCCTCCACACCAAAGCTAGTTCTACTTTTATAGGCACAGGATTTGACTGACAACAGGAACTTATTGTTTGGGAGCAGGAAATATAGAAACATAGACTTTGACGGCAGATAAGGACCACTTGGCCCACCTAGTCTGCCCATTTCCCTACCTAGAGGATAAGCTGCAGATCCCATTTAACCAACAGCCTATTTCTTCCTACTCCCCACAAAAATTGCCTTATGTCTGTTCCATGCATTCTTGAATTCTCCTACACAGTTTTAGACCCCACAACCTCCTCAGGAAGGCTGTTCCATGCATCCTGCACCCTGTCTGTGAAAAAATACTTCCTCATATTGCCCCTGAGCCATCCCTCCTCTATCTTCAAATTGTGTTCCTTTGTTCTTGCACATCTCTTTTTCTGATGGAAAGGAAGTGAGTGATCACAGACCCACCAAAGATGCACTATCCTAGAAGGGCAAGAGTAGCTCTCCGGCACCCTCTAGTTGCTGGAGGTCTGTCTCTAAGCAAGTAAGGGGTCTACTGAGAAATATAGGATCTTCTTGTCTCAGAACAGGACAATCAGGAGCTTAAAGGGCACAGAGGCAGTAAGTAAGTAGAGAGAAAAGGAAAAAAAAAAACAGAGGAAAGAGTAAGGATTCCAAACAATAGTGAAGGGGCCAGAAATAAGACATGATGGGAGTGGTGCAGTGCAGTGGCTGTGGAGCAGCAGTCTTCCGGGAGACATTCTGGAGGATGCGGTGTTGTCCCATCTGCAGGCACCTCTCTGGGCTGAGGGGGGAGGTTGCTCATCTCCAGGCTGAGTTGGCCAGGATTTGTGGGACCTTCTCTTCCATCCAGGGACCACCAGAGCCACTGCCATTGCCTCAGAGGTTGCCAAGAAAGAGGAATGGTTGTACCACAGTGGGCACAGGGAGGGTGAGGGTGAGGGTGGTGGAACAAAGGCACATCCCTCCAGTTGTACCTCTCCACAATTCCTATGCCTTTCTGGCATAGTGTGGTTCCTCTATGGAGGCACCCACATGGAGACCAAGGAGGATGCTGGGAACCTCCACAAAGGAGACCCACAGGAGGGTGGCATGGGACCCCACAGGGGAAGGAAACAACTCTTGGTGGGGGACTTCATTGTTAGGAAGGTAGAACTGGGGGAGGAAGGGGAGAGGGAGGTAAGGTGCTTGCCTGGCGCCATGGCTTGAAGGGACAGGGAATGAATCCTCAGGATTGCCGGAGCAGCTGCACAGGGGAGGGATCTGGATGTCATTGTCCACTTAGGGACAAAATGACTTGGCCAAGAAAGGGATCAGAGCAGTGCAGGAAGAGTTTGTGGAATTGGGGAGGGGCCTTGACCACCAAATGCTTTGTCACGGTAACCTTCTCGGAGGTGCTGCCTGTCTATGGCGTATGAGAGGCTAGGGTACTCCACACCATGGGATTCAATCAGTGGTTGAAAAACCTGGTGCAGAGCTCAAGGATTTGGCTTCATTGGGGACTGGGAGTCCACCTGGAGTGATGCAAGCCTATACTGGCATGATGGGCTGCACCTGTCCAGGAGGGGAACCAGTATCCTAGGTGATAGGTTTAAATGCTTCATCGGCAAGTATTTAAACTAGCCAAGGGGGGAGGCACTGGAAAGGAACATGGAAATCCTAGCCCCTCTAAAAAAGTCACAGTAGTAAGTGCAGTAAACACCAACATAGAGATGTCGATAGGGAGAAGGGCAGGGGTAAATGGAGAAAGTGACAAAAGCAAGAAGGACAGGGATGGGGCAAAAAGGAGTAAGGCCATCAGGAAATGGAGGATAATGAGCACCAATGCCTGTAGCCTGAGCAACAAGCTCCCTGAACTGGTGGCCTTGATGGAAGAGGGAAGCCTGGATATTGTAGCAGTCACGGAAACATGGTACACAGAGAACCATGACTGGGATGTTAACATACCAGGGTATGTAACCTACAGGATAGACAGGGAGGGGAGAAGAGGGGGAGGAGTAGCTCTCTATGTAAAGGAAGGGATAAAAGCAACTGAACAAAAGAGTAAACAGGGAGGCACTGTGGGTCACCTTGGAGACTGGAAGTGGCACCAAAATCCACACAGGGGTTCTATACTGACCCCCACATTGGGGAGGGAATGGACAAGGATATGATAGAAGGCATTCTCAGGATGGCAGAGAAAGGGGAGATACATTTGATGGGAGACCTGAATATGCCAGATGTTAACTGGAGCACAAGCAGCCACATCCAAGAGCAGGGCCATTCTCAATGTCCTACAGGTGGCATGCCTCAGACAGCTAGTTTTGGAACCCACTCATGAGGGAGCAATCTTAGACCTCATACTCTCAAATGGGGAAAGTGAGAGGATCTCAGATCTAGAAGTGGGTTGCCATCTGGGAACAAGTGACCATCAAACAGTGTGGTTCACGTTAAACTCAGCTACAGAGTCAAGCCAAACAAAAGTGAGGGTACTGGACTTCAGGAGGGCTGACTTTGGCAAGATGGGAGAGTGCCTCAGAAAAGCACTAGCAAACAAGCTAGAAGGAGGGGTGGAGCAACAATGGGGAATCATCAAAACTACCATCACAGAGGCAACAAGCCTTTGTGTGAAGCAAATAAACAAATCAAAATGAAAGGAAAAAGTCACTATGGTTCTCAAAAGAGGTGGCAGGAAAAGTCAGGGAGAAAAAGATAGCATTCAGGAAGTATAAGGAAACACAGAAGGAGCAGGACAGAGAGCTTACCAGTTAAGGCAGAAGGAAGCAGGGAGGGAAGTCGGAATAGCAAAGGCCCAAACTGAGGAAAGGATAGCCAACTCGGTTAACAAGGGGGATCATGTCAGATGAATCTAATTGATTTCTTTGACTAGGTGACCAAAGTAGTAGACCAGGGAGGGGTTGTGGACATGGCCTACCTAGACTTTAGCAAGGCTTTTGACACATTCCCACACAAAAGATTAGTAGTCAAATTAACCAGCCTGGGAGTGGGTCCAAGGGTGGTAGCCTGGGTAAAACATTGGCTGAACAACAGAACACAGAAGATAATTGTAAATGGAGTCCATTCTGAAGAAAGAGAGGTTACTAGTGGGTACCGCAGGGTTCAGTATTGGGTCCAGTCCTTTTTAATGTCTTTATAAGTGACATTGCAGAGGGACTGGAAGGAAAAGTATGCCTCTTTGCAGATGACACAAAGATCTGCAACAGGGTTGATACACAAGGAGGTGTGGAAAGGATGAAAAGGGACTTGGCAAGGTTAGAGCAATGGTCAGAAGCATGGCAGCTAGGATTCAATGCAAAGAAGTGCAAAATAATGCACCTGGGAAACAAAAACCCAGGGAAAGATTACACAATGGGGGGGGGGTAGTAACAAAAACAAAAAAGGAAAGAGACCTGGGGGTAATCATATCAGATGACCATAAGGTTAGCAAGCAATGTGAGAAGGCAGTAGGAAGAGCTGTGGGTATACTGGGATGCATAGAGAGAGGCATCACCAGCAGAAAACAGGAAGTTGTTATCCCTCTGTACAGACAACTGGTGAGACCCCATCTGGAGTACTGTGTCCAGTTCTGGAGACCCCATCTCCACAAGGACATAGACAGCATAAAGGCCGTCTAGAGGAGGGCAACTAGAATGGTGCAGGGTCTGCAAGAGAAGCCATGTGAGGAGAGACTAAAAGAGCTTAATATGTATTCCCTTGAGGAAAGGGGGGAGAGGGAGGACATGATAGAAATGTTTAAGTAACTCAGTGGAATCAACAAAGTCCAAGAGGGTAGCATCTTTCAGAAAAAGAGACATGCAAGAACAAGGGGACACAATTTAAAGATAGAGGGGGGGTGGTTCAGGGGCAACGTGAGGAAGTATTTTTTCACAGAGAGGGTAGTGGATGCACAGAACAGCCTTCCTGAGGAGGTCGTGGGGTCTAAAACTCTGGGAGAATTCAAGAATACATGGGACAGACATAAGGCAACTCTTGTGGGGGGTAGGAAGAAATAGGCAGTTGGTTAACTAGGATCTGTGGCTTTTCCTGTAGGTAGGGGAAATGGGCAGATTAGGTGGGGCAAGCGGTCCTTATCTGCCATCAAAGTCTATGTTTCTATGTTGTGGGGGGGTAAGAAGAAATAGGCTGTTGGTTAACTAGGATCTGCAGCTTATCCTGTAGGTAGGGAAATGGGCAGACTAGGTGGGCCAAGCAGTCCTTATCTGCTATCAAAGTCTATGTTTCTATGTTTCAGTTGCCAACTCATCTCATCAGTGTACCACCCACAACTACATCTCTCAATTTCTTCAGTAACTGATAGTGGGGAACCAAATCAATAGCCTTACTAATGTCTGAGTATAAGATATCAAAGACTCTTCCCTTGTCCAATTCCTACAAAAAGAATTTGATGAGGTTTGTCTGAAAAGATCTTCCACTCACAAACCTCTGCTGCCTATGAACTTAGAGCCCTTGTCCCTTCAGGAATCCCATCAGCCACTCTTTTACTATGGATTCCAGTAGCTTATTCCAAGATATATGTCAAGCATATAGGCCTGTATTTCTCTGGGTCCCCCTATCTCTGCTCTTATGCAGGGGGGTAGTATCTGCCAGCTTCCAGTCACTGAGGACCTCTACTGTATCCAGGAAACAGTTAAACAAGTCTGCCACTAGCTCTGACAATCTATCGAGTTCCTTTGTCACCCAGAATGCAGTCAATCTGGACCAGGTGACTTGTCCATTTGTAACCCCAAGAGCCTCTTTAGCACTCTTTTCTCTGAAATGGTGCCTTTGGTCCAAGTCAGCTCTTCCACAGCCTGTGTTGCACAGTCTGGGAGAGGGCCATTCTTTTCACCATAAAGACCAAGCAAAAAAATATTCATTCAGGATTATGGCTTCCTTGTCATCCGATTCGACCCAGGAGTCTCCCTTTTTCAGTCTTTCTATTCTGTTTTTTTTCTCTTTCTTCTCTCCCAGATATATATACTGTATATTTTATTCTTTTGGTAACTGAGTAAGGCCCTGTGGGCCAAAGGCCTGTTTTCAGGGGCAACCTGGGAGCACAAGGAAGGTTAAGTGACTTGCTGAGGGTCGGACAGTATGAAAGTGGAGGTTGTGGGAATCAAATCCAGGTCTGTTGGATGTACCAAGCTCATTCACAAGTCATTACTTTAAACTCTAAGCTAGTCTGCCAGACTATATATCTTCATTGCAAAAAGACAAACAAACAAAAAAACACCTGCATTAATATAACATTTAGGGTTCTGGCTAAAGCGACACCTCCACCCTTAAAACAAATCAGGAGTGGAGTCATCCTTGGTATTGTCAACCCTAAAGTGCACTCCATTCTATAAACTCTGCAAACTTATCCACCTAATGTGGTGAGGTTTAGGGTTGACAATGCCAAGAAAGACTTCACCCCTCATTTATTTTAGGGGTTGGGGTGTGATTTTAGGGTTTGAAACCCTAAAGCCACATTTCCCTACTTTTGTCACTTTAGTCGGAACCTTAAATGTTGCATTAACTCATTGCCTCCAAAGGAGCTCTCTGAAGTTGCAGCACTTGTCTCCTGTGTACTGTTAACAGTGAATTCTGGGCCTTTCTAAGCAAAATCAAGCCATAATCAGCATGCCACAAACAAATGCTAATAGCACAAAAAACATAAATGCTAGACATAGAGTATGAGTGGCAAAATTGTTCAGCATAAAATTACCTTTCCAATGGTGGTATGCAAGGAATAATAGGTAATTTAGTTTTATTTCTGTGCTGGTCGAAACAGCAAAGCAAAATATTTTTTCCACTAAAAAATGCACAATAAGCCTTTTTTTTGTTTGAAAATATGTAACATATCAACACCAAATTAAGCATCCAGACATTAGATGTAATTTTAATAATTTGTTTGTAAAAAGAAAAAGACAGCTATTTCTGTAGTACTAAACATAATTTTTCCCCATTTGAGTCAAGGTGTGTTGATGAAGTTTGAGGGATGAACCTGAACCATACACACCATACCATAAACAAATGCATATAACTCCTAAAATATACATGATACACACAATGTATCAGCGGCAAAGTTGTTCCACATAAAATTGCCTTTCCAACAGTGCTATGCAATCAACTGTGCTCAATTCAGTTTTTGTTTTATACTGGCTGAGATACCCAGAATGTGTGTTTTCTTCAAAGTGCTTAGGTGGTTCTAGATGGACAAAATGTCATAAACAAATGTGAATAACTCCTAAAGTGAACATGATACACACAAAGTGTCAGTGGCAAAGTTGTTCAGCACAACATTACCTTTCTTATGGTACTATGCAGTAAATTCTAATCAATTCTGGCTGGCAAATAATATTAAAACATTTGAGTGACATCTCCAGACGTTACTAGGGCACACAGGAAGTCTGTAGGTGACTTCTGTAGCCGTTCTGGGACACACTGCAGTAGATTTGCTGACCCCTACAGGCACTTCTAGGAGACAATGAGTTAATGCAGTTTTTTAAAGATTTTTCTTACTTTTTGAGATAGTATAATCATATCCTTATTTGCCTGTGAGAGCCCAGGGAACTTCGGGCCTTGTTCTCCCATCGATCCATACTTTTTCAGACAGTGTAATCATACTGTGATTTGCATGATGGGGTGCACAGCCCTCAGGGCTCTGCACTCTCATCCCTCCATAGATGTGCAACAGCAACCAAATTGTCAGCACAGTCTTCTTATTACCCACCTCATGAATCGAGTAGTAAAAGTTGTCAATTGTGGCAAGAAATGTCATTCCACACTACTGCAACTTAATTCCGCACCAGAGGCATGAAAATACATTTCTGCCCAGATGTTAAAAATGACAGCTGTAACAATCATGAGGAGTTTGAAGAAATGGCTATGTAAATTTGGAGTGAAAATATTTAAAATTATGAAAGTTATGAGGCAGCGTAGGTAAACTTCAACGGATGCACATAATTTTGCCATTTTTGCATATTTTGATCTCAGATTTTCAACATGCCCTTCTTATGACCTCACCTCGTGAACAAGGGTGGTGAAAATGTTCAAAGCCAGCCCAAAGATGAACTCACCAACCAACCGTGAAATCACCTTTCAGGCAGGATTTGTGAAATGCCACCAATATTTTTCATCAGGTGGGGACGCAAAAGGGTATGTTGAAAATCTGGTGTCAAAATATTGAAAAATACAAAGTTATCCACCAAAGTTGAAAACCCCATTGGAATACATTGAATCACATTTACCTTACTTTATCATATTGAAGTCAGCGGTTCTAGCAACAAGATGTGTCTTCAATCAGAGAGTGGATCTTCACTCTAGGACCTCTTCAGGTGAGTGAGGGTGTGTGGAGGAGTCTGGGGTTGTGCGAGATGCTGGATGCTGAGTGGGAGGTCCAGGTGTGTGTGTTTCGGGGGGTGCGATAGGCGAAGGAATACTTTTTTTTACAGGTAAAAAAAAATTGATGGTCTCTTTTCTTAATCACAAGAAGAAAACCACATGAGGGGACCAACTAGCCACCAAGATACATCATGGAATGACAGGGACAGCTATCGGAGGATAGGGGTGCCACTAGACACCAGGGAAACATTTCATAAAAAAGACATAACATAAAAAAATACTGGGGCAATAACTGGAGGGTAGGGCTGCCACTAGACACCAGGGAAACATTTCATAATAAAGATATAACATAAAAGAATACTGGGGCAATGACTGGAGGGTTGGGGGTACCACTAGACACCAGGGAAAATAAAGAAAAATAATGTGAAGGATGACAAAATACCTTTTTTCTTTTAAGGAATCTTTTCCCGTATGAAACTAAAAAGGAATCCTTGAAACAAATAAGGATACAGAAAAAAAATAAGTATAAAATCAAAAATGGTAGGTGATCACAAGGGGGTGGTGGTGCCTCTTTTTTTTTTCCCAAACTTTATTTCTCACCTGACAGTCAGGGGAATCTCTTGGGCTGGCTTGCTCTGCATTCACCCCTAACCGCTCACCTGAACCACTCCTCCGACTGAAGCATTGGGATCAGGATCCCCTCCTCTCCTGCCGGCCCATACAGGAGGAGGCTGAGGATCCCAAGGGGGTAGGGTCAGGATCGTGGCTGGCACTGAGTATGTGGAGTGTCTGCCCCAGGAGACCAGCCATCACCTCACCTGGCTGCCAGGGATTTTTTCTTGTTTATCTGGTTCCCCCTTGGAGTGCGGTGTACAATGATGCCTGCACATGGTTGCCCTGCTGGCATCTGCTGCACTCTCCCACTTAGGTCAACTGGTGTACCTTAAGTACTCCCAATCTCCACCGGGGGTCATCAGAACACCAAGCAACCCTGAAACCCTCCCCAGGGAGAGGAGAGCTGTCCTCTGGGTGCTCCATCCTCCCCCTGCCCTGCCGACCCCTGGCTATCCGAGTCCATTACTGAACCTGGGTTGTCGGTATGGTGCAAAGTGTGGCATCCAACACCTCAACCCTCAGCACCACCAGGTCCACCAGGTGCTGCTTCTCTTGATGTACTGCAGTCATATTTCCAGAGAAAAAAGAGCGCTTACCCCTGCAAAGGAATAGACAGGCAAAAGTAGTCTCCGAAGAAGCCCCAAGTAAGAGGAGTGAAACATAAGAAGGCAGTTTGGAGGCACTGCCTATTCTATTTGTATTGCTTCACCTGGCTTCACTGATGTGGTGAATACATGCTTTTAAGTTTATTGCTTGGACACCCCTTTTGCCTGTTTATTCCATTGCAGCAGTGAGTGCTCTTTTTTCTCAGGAAATATGACTAAGTCCAAAATCATTTTTTATGCCAAGGGATCCTTTTTCATTTGATACTTTCATTCAAACAAAAAAGAATCAGAAAAATGACTAAGTCAGAAATCCTTTTTTTGTGCCATGGGATCCTTTTTGGTTTGACTGAAAGTATTAAATGAAAAAGGATCCTTGACCCGAAAAAAGAACTGGAAAAAACTAAGTTAGAAATCCTTTTTCATATGTTATAATTCTTTTTCATTTGAACTAAAAAAGGGTCACAAAAAGGATTTTAACCAGTCACAAAAAGGATCAAAAAAACATTCTGAAGTCATTTTTGGAGCAGGTAATTGCAGAATCCAGCAAATGGAGTCTTGATAGGCAAGATACATTTTCATATCTCAACAAATTGTCATCCTGTCATTTTGGGTGGGGGGGGCGGTGAAATTTTGCATGTGTGAAGGAAACAGAAAACAGATGGCATTAAATGAAAATGGAAATTTTTGTCACAAAAAAGGATTTGTCCCAAACACAAAAGAATCCGTTTTTCATTTAATCAAAATCTTTTTTTGATCCATTTAGCTGTCTTGGAGAGTGAAATTTCCATTGAAAATAATGGGAACTTTAAAATGTAATATCTTTGGAATGGATTAATAATTTTTCACCTACCAAGCAAAAGGCACTTCTGTGGGCCAATCTCTTTCTACCCTGAACATTTCAGACCAAAATTCCAAACTTTCTAGGCACAGTGTACTGACAAAAAAAAAACTGCAAGAAAAGGACACATTTTTATGTTTTTTCACTATGCGCAGCTCAGAATCCATACATCCGACTGGAACAAACTTGGCATGTCAAGAGATCTACCACCCACAAGATCACGCAACGACAATTTTGTGCAAAAGTGCCTCTATAGTTAGAGCTGAGCTGCAGTTTCTATGTTAAACCTGAACGGTTGCACTTTAATAACTTTGCAGCTGATCAATGGATTTGCATAACGCTTGGTATGCACTGTGCCATGGAGTAGATCTCTTGATGTGGCAAGTTTCGTTCCAGTCAGATGTGCAGAGTCTGAGATCCGTACAGTGAAAAAAAGTAAAAACAAAAACAAAAAAACACCTTTTTTCAGTTTTTCCCTCATCGCCTTGCAGCTAGACAGTCTGGAATTTCTGCATGATTTTTGTAGGGTATAAAGAACTTTGGTATCAGAAACAGACAGTGAAAAGTTCGCACAATAATATTAATCTGTTGCAACGTTATTAAGCTTTTTTAATTCCCATTATATCCTAAGGGAGTTTTCTCAACAGTCCAATCTTTAGGATATATGCCTTTTTGTGAAAAATGATTTGATCTCACAAAAAAGGATTGAGTCTCATGAGAGCATTCCTTTTTTGTAAGAGAAAATTCCTTTGTTGTGAGCTGTCATTTTGATTTCTGTTTAAAAAAATTTGAAAACCCACAAAAATGCAGTTAATCAGATACATCAAGGCATGTATCTTGTTCATCTTGACTCCCTTACATGGATTCTGTAGCAGTTTTACGGTAAAGGAACCTCAGAGGGTGTATTTTTGAACTTTCATATACCTTTTTTGTGACTTGCTAACTTCCTTTTTTGCAAGCTGTTCCCTTTTTGCGAGCTGATTACTTTTTCACGAGTCATGAAAAAGGAATATACAAGCTTTTAAAACACATCCTCTGAGATTCCTTTAGTTATTTTTTCATATCCCTGGCGTCTAGTCGTACCCCCTCACCCTCCAATCACTGACCCCTGCTTTTTTTTTATACATTCCGACATTGGGATGCCCATCCCCAGTGTCGGATGACCCCTGCCCCCCCCGCAGTCCTGTTGCTTTAATAATGTGCTGACATCAGGGGCCCAATCCCTGTGTCGGCACTAGAACCACCCTCCATACCAGTCAGAGACACTGGGTAGCCCACTCCCAGTGTCCCCAGTTATTTCCAAGCCACCTCAGTACTGTGGGACACTGGGGAGCCCACCTCAAGTGTCCCATAATTTTGCTTAATGTCCCTGTAAAAAAGAAACCGTCCCCCGATGTCTTTTTCTAACTTCCTGCAAAAAAGAAAATGGTCCCCATCATCCCGCTGCCCCCTCCCACCCCAAACCTCCCACTGAGCACCCCACCACCCCACCCCCCATACCCTATACTTACCGCCAGATGTTGGGGACTGTCATCTTCGTTAGACCGGGACACGTCTGCACTCTTCAAAGTTGAACTTTGAACTGAGGAATAAAGGTAAGTGTCGTATAATGGCTGTTAAAGGTGTTTTGAACTTAGGCTCATAACTTTGCCATTTTTTCAAATTTTTACACCAAATTTTCAACATAGACTTTTTTGGACCCCATCTCATGAACACTGTCACTGTCATCTCATTAATAGGGCCCAGAAGGTGATTTTGCAGTCGCTGCATGAAATCACCTTTTGGGACCAATTACTAATGGCAGTGCTAGTGTTCATGAGATGGGGGCGATGGGGTCCCAAAAAGCCCATGGTGAAAATTTTGTGCAAAAATATAAGAAAATGCCTGAGTTATGTGTGTTCATTGAATTGTTCCTATGCATGCACATAACTTTGATACTTTTCAATATTTTGCCCCACATTTTCAACATTGCCATTTTTTCACACCACCTCATGAACAGTACAGCTGTCATTGTTCACATCCTATCCAAAATGTGTTTTCGCTCCTGTGGCATGGGATGGCATATTCGCCATGCAAAATCACCTTTCGGGATTAATGAAATTCCAGTGCCAGTGTTCATGAGTTGGGGTCCCAGAAAGGCCATGCTGAAAATGTGATGATAAAATTCCTAAAAATGTCCTTGTTATGTGTGTTCATTGAATTTATTCTAGGCATGTGCAAAACTTTGGTACTTTTCAATATTTTGCCTCCAAATTTTCAATACAGCTATTTTTTCATACCAGCTCATGAACAGTACAGTTGTAATTTTTCACATCCTGCCCAAAATGTGTTTTTATCCCTGTGGCATAGAATGGCATTGCAGTTGTGCATAATTATGTTTTGTCTTGCATTTTACAATTTCTCTGTATTGGGATACATGAGGTGGGGTAATAAGATGGCTATGCTGACAATTTGGTCACTGTTGTTTGACACATGGAGGGCCCTGCACTTCCATGCCTGCATACATATGCACATCTATGGGGGGATTGGAATGCAGGGTCTGAAGGACCCTGCACTCCCTCAATGAAATAAAGATACTATTATACTATCTCAAAAAGTAAGGAAATAAATTGCAAAAAAAAAAAAAAAAACGTCATTAATGCATTAGTTAGTGTTAAAGTGACAAAATTAGGGAAATGTGACATAGGGTTTCCAACCCTAACACCCCACCCTCACCCTGCACAGACAAAGAGGGATCGGAGGTGGCACTGGCATCTTTGGCATCTTCAGCCCTAACGCTCACCCCATTCTCCTATACCATGCCTGCCCAGCTTATTTTCTAATGGAATGGGGTGAGTGTTAGGGCTGAAGATGTCAAGGTCACCCCTCGATCCCTCGTCATCTGTGCAGGGTGGAGGTGGGGTGATACGGTTGGAAACCCTAATGTCACATTTCCCTACTTTTGTCACTTTAACCCTAACTGATGCATTAATGAAGTTTTTAACTCTCTCTCTGTCTCTCTCTCTCTCTCTCTCTCTCTATATATATATATATATTGGGGATATGACATGGCCTAACTGAAGATATCATATTTATCTTCATGAGAGGCCAGTGATATCATGATATCTCATGAATGGCCTCGAGTGAAGATAAATATGATATCTTCATTCAGGCCATGTCATGTTCTGTTTATACAATGTATGTTTTGCCCCCCAACACAACCCAAAACATGCCCCTCGCAATGCAATGGGTGACCTAAAGGCGATGGCCCTAGCAATACATCCCCCCTTACAGAAATGCTGCCAAAACAGCAGATGTCATTTGTTGTTTAAAAAATATCTGGTGGATCCTGCTATTTATGGTTTATTTTAAAAAGAGTTATCTGGTTTATCCTGCCATGCTCACCCCCTCCAACAGAGCTCCCCATGCCCCCCAACATAACAGATTATATAGGGTTTTGAAATATCTGGTTGATCCTGTCAATTTAAAGTTATTAAAAATATCTGGTTGATCCTGCTATCATTTTGGAAAAAAATGATACTTTAAATGCTTATCTGGTTGATCCTGCCACTCTGAGCACTTTCAAGTTCCCTCTAAATGTAGCGTGGCTGAGCGCTATCCACAATGATGGTTGTTATATTGTCAGATGCTTTCTAGGAGGTACCCTGGGTTCAAAAATTCAGCAAACGCTGTGCTTTATGCACAGCTTAGTGTCATTTGTTGAAAAAAAGCTGCCGACTACATACAGACTGCAGTAAGCGAGTTTGTGGCTTCAGAACAGCAGAGGGAAGCGTGAGCATCTGTTGCCTAGCAACAGACGCCTCCGCTTCCTTTACTGTTCAAAAGCTGCCGACTCGGTCGCTGCTGTAGTCTGTATGCAGTCGGCAGCTTTTTTTCAACAAATGACACTAAGCTGTGCATAAAGCATAAATATGCTAGCAATAACCCATGACAGGGCATGGGTTTATAGGCATATAATGCACACCTGGGGTGTGTTGTGAGGCACAAGGCCACAGACCGAGTGTTGTCACAGCATCCCAGGTGTGCATTAAATGCCTAGAAACCCATACCCAATAATGGGTAATTGCACTTATAACATGAGTTCTCTCCAACAGCTGAAAATGGCAAGAGAAACAGCTTTTTGTCCCATGGAAAGAGAGAAAAAGGGACTGTATTCTGACACCTGACAAAGTTGTCCCTTACTCAAAAAGCAGACTGCATGGCTGTTCTGCACAAAGAAATGTCACACATATACTACTGATGTCATGTGTGACATTTCTTCTACTTCACACAAGTGTTTGCTGTGTGAACAAGGTCACTTTGATGTCTGCTGCTGAAATGGGGAGAGAAGTGACACAGAAGCACAAGACAAGTGTTTTAACAACTGGATACCTGCTCGCTCTCTTTGCATGCCACAATCTTCCCGTACCTCTGTCTGTCACTTGTTGCTCCTCTGTAGGTGGCTACTTGTAAGTGATCACTATGTGCTGTAACCTGCACCTCCGGAACAGGACAGCATTCCAAGCAATGCATAGGTGAGATATGAGTAACAGCAGCGGCACAAGTGCTGCAGCAGATGACAAGCAGTGTCTCTGTTGGCTGTCTCACTGCCTGTCAGTGTCTCTCTCTCTCTCTGTCTCTCTCTCTGGTGGTCGGCGCTCTGCAGAGAACACTGCAGGAGTTCATCAGCACCTGTCTCCTGTTCTCTGATTGCACTTTGCTCTCTGTCAGTGACTCTCTGTTGCTCTCTCTCCCTCTCTATCTGGTGGTAGGTGCTCTGAAGAGAACACTGCCATTGAGTTTGCAAAACTAGGAATGGAGAGACACACAGAGAGGACACTGGAGAACTTTGCAATGTCACATTCTCTCGCTCACAGTCCCTATTCTCTCTCTCTCTCTCTCTCCTTTTTTGTGGTCCGCAACATGGACGTTTAGTGCCTGTCTCTCTCCCCACATAGCATGGCATGTGGAGGACTCTTACTTGTGGGATTGTGGGAGAAGACATGGCCCATTTGCTGGGCAGCAATATAATGTGTTGCATTGCATGGGGGGCCCTGAACATTGCTCATTCTTGTGGTCTGTCTTTCTCTCTCTCACCTGTTGGGGTGGACTAAGCGGGGCATGGATGCGAGACACAGCATCGGGACAGGTGGTGATCAGGCAGACAGAGACAAGCAATACATTGCTTCCCGCATCTTGTATTCCTGTCTCTCCACACTGACACATCCCAATAATATACAGCCAAAAGGAATTATTTTGTGGGTGACTGTCTTACTCTCTGCAGTTACTGTGAAACTGACATTTACAGTGCCTGCAGCCTGTGCTTCTCTCTCTCTCTCTCTCTCTCTCTCTCTCACTCTTTCCCATACTGCAGTGTGTCTCTCCCTTGGGGGTGGTTGGGGGCCTTGATATGCACAGCAACAATATAACATTATAACATGGGTTGTCCAGAATGTACTGCTGCAAATAACCACATTACAAAAGGTGCCACTTCCCCACAGTTCTCAATGACTACCGTTCTGCTTTTGAACCAGGGAATGAGTTCTGACTGCACTTTCCCTGAGTCCCTCCATTGAACTGTGCATTAAAAAGGGAATTTAATGCACAGCTATGCAGGGACTGTATAGCAATCAGAGGACACTTTCTGGACAATCCATGTTATAAAGATAGATAGATAGATAGATAGATAGATAGATAGATAGATAGATAGATAGATAGATAGATAGATAGAAGGAATTATGTATAGACGACAATACCCAATGAGCCTGTGTTTCCATCAAGGGGTTGAGATGCCAGTGTATGAAGCTTGAGAGCAAAGCAAGTTGTGTATGGTTGCCCATATTTTATTTGTTCTAGTAAGTGGTTTTAAAAATAAAGACATAAGCTCTATAAACATAATGCCCTTAGAAAAGGGAATCCTTAGTTCCCCTGTCTTAATACTGCAGGACCTAGAGGTCCTGTTTAAGATAATAATCTGAAGAAAAATTTGTTTAAATACCTGTCAAGTTAGACTGCTTACTTTAAATATTTGGTAGATCCTGGGTCCCTAAAGGTTTCAGTGTCCCCTGTGGCCAGTCCTGTTATGACATGGGTGATAGAGTAAGCCATGGGGGATATCTATGTGCCAGCACATGCACATACTAAGTAGTCTAATACTCTGTAACATTGCATTTTCAAGGTTAGACTACTGGTAGCTATCATGCAGACTCAGCCTGATCAGTAGTGGTAGGCTAAGCATGAAGTTGTTACACAGTATTAGACTATATTAGCACATATGGACACATAGAGGTTCCCTGTGGCTTAGTCAGTCACCATAGTCACAACAGGACTGGCCACAGGGGACAGTGGGACTACTAAAAAATACAAAATCACACATGCCCCCAAAATGCAAAGCATCATGAGCTGCATATGCAAACCACCACAAAATATTATGCTGGTTCAACTTTAAGCAGAAATGCATGGTGCCGAAAGACCTCTCACACAGTTTGCAAAGGGTGCCAACAGAAGACATAGACATGTGTTTTGTTCTACCAGGACTCATCAGTATGCCTCATCTATTTGACACCACAGTGGAATGAACCAGCTACCCTAAGATGGTCTATCTGAGTTATGTTGTGGTGAACCCAATTAAAACAAAAAAACAATTTAAAAGACAAAGAACCTCTGTGCACAAGCACTGAGGCAATGGCTACCCCAAAGGGCATTTGGCTGGGAAGCCAAGTTTCAAAGAAATACAAAATCACACATGCCCCCACAATGCAAAGCATCATGGGCTACATATGCGGGACTACATATGAGGGACTACTAGTTCAGCAGCATGACTGGCGGAGACAAGCAGGATCAACAAGATATAAAGTAAGCTAACTAACCTGGCAGGTACTTAGAAAATAATTTCTTTACATTATTTGCTTAATCAGGACTTCTAGGCCTGCAGTATTAAGGCTGGGAAGCTGAGGATTCCCCTTTAAAGCAGTCAGTGGGAGTGAGTGCAATTTTTGAAAATTCTGAATATTGTATTCATTGAATTAAATTACAATATTCACAAATGTTTTATGCTACACAGTATAGCATAGCATAGCATGTCTCTACGATGACAGTTCAACATCAGTTTCGTCTACTGGCATCACAGTGATGGAATTTATGTTGACCACAAGTTGTGGTCGGCATAAATCCCAATGGACTCCCAGTCCATTTTTCTATCTGGGGTCTTTGCCACACAAACCTCCCATGTGGGGGGCTCTGCCCCCTGCACCACCTGTTCTAATTATAATCAACTCTGAATCAGAGTTGATTCAGGGAGGGGGTGCAGGACTGATAGACAGTGTGCCCCTGTCTCTGGCACACCAATACAGCAACCTGTTGATGAATTGTCAATTTTGTCAGCAGCGATGTAGGTCGCTGTATTAGTGTTGCTGTTGGAGGGGGTATATTGCATAGGGCATAACATAGTACAGCGTAGCATAGCATAGTATAGTATGGATTGAATCTCACCTGGTCAGTCTATTAGACAGTATGTGGTCAAAATCGCACTACCGTAATAGGGCAGGTCAATACAGCGCGTGCATCACATCACCAGGATAAAATCGTGCTAGACAGAAAAGCAAAAGTTTTAAATAGTGCTGTGATCGCTGCCACCTAGCATCCGTGAACAGGTTCCTCTATTACACCAAAAACAAACTTGTCCAGTGAACCCTCCTGACTCCCCCATGACTGACTTTTGCCATTGTTGGTGTTCTAATGCCCCATGACCAAGTGGCAGCTGTCACTTCTCCACAAAACCTGAAGACTTCTTTTTTTTTTATTTATTTTAATTACAGAGTCTCTGGGCATTCAGAACTGGTCTCCCCACCTGGCAGCAACTCTCTTCGTCATCTCCGATCATCCCTAGCCAAGCCCTACACCACCTGGGAAGGGAGTTAAGGAGCAACCCGGCCATCAGCACCCCATACAAGCACCTATTTGGTCCATTTGACTTTTTTTTTAATTACCTGCACCATAAGAAGGTCCTTGTGCATTATCAGCAGATAAGTTCAAGGTCCAGGCACACTGGGGTGAAACCATTGAGGCACCAGGGAGCCAACTGAACTCACCAGCTACCCAGGGGACTGAAACATGATGGAGAACCACATCTAGAGAGTAGTTCCAGTAGTTCAGGTGAGTAATTTGTTGGTACAGTTAAGCACAGGAAGGTTAAGGGACCTGCACAGGGTAACACCGTAAGTGGTGGCTGCAGTTATTAAGAGTCTTGCTACACCTCATGGCCAACCTTGTTCTAGATTCACCCATCCCCCCCATGGCCAGCAGTGCAGTCTCGAAGTAAGGTAAATGGCAACTACTGAGCTTTGCCCAAATTCCTGCAGCTTCCCTGGATTGGACTAACAGTTGCCAATCCAACTACACCAGACAACATTGTTAATTCATTGCAGGTCCGGCACTCTGAGCCACATGGCTGATCATGTACACCATTAGAAGACAATGCCGAACACAGGTTACAAATGCTCAGATAATGGCAAAATACAAAGTAAACAATAAGTAGACATATAAGAAAATGCTGTTGTGGCTAACGTTGAAATGATGTAATGCTATATAGGCAGGTACGAATATGTAAGCGCTGAAATGACGCGTGCTATTAGGGACGCGTGATACTGACATTATCCCCTGTTAGACATATCAGCTGGTGCCAAGCCCAGAATAAGAGAGATGGAATCCAGCTAATATCTTTATGTATAAGTGAGGTGAGCCTGCAGACCGAGTGCCCTCCTATAACCCAGGAAGAGTATTAGTGAATACAACTATGTCCTGGGGTGGGTTGTTTTGTTGTTAAAATGTGTTTTAATTAAGAAATAAAATTGAAAGAAATCACTGTCTCCGGGGCCAGTTACTCAAATGTTTACCCAGTTGCAAAGCCTAGTTTGTGTGTGCAAAGCCAGATTTGTGCTGATTATCCCATATTCAAAAGCTTTGTTAGTGTGGGCAAACAAGGTATGCAGCTGGGTGATATTCAGAGGGGAGTGCTATGCAGATGAAGGGTCATGGACCTGAATATTGTTAAATTCCAATAATCGCAGTATTTATGCTGCATGTGGCAGTTTTGCATTGCCCCCTTGTGTGGTGCAGATAACACTGACTGAAAACATGACTTACTCCCATGCAATCCTCATGATTGGTGGAGGAAATGCACTGCCCCCAACCCCCAACACAGTAGTCCCTGTTGTCTAGTGGTCCACCCCCAACTTGATCACCTGCATCATATAGAGTAATCATTCTCTGGTGTCCAGTGGTTCCCCCCGTCCTGTTTCCCTCTATAGTACAGTATAACCATTCACTGATGTACAGTGGTCCCCCATCAGGATCCTCTGTATCATACAGAAAAAAAACATTCTCTGGTGTCTAACAGACCCCCTCATTAGCCCCAATTACTTGTATATAATGTAAAACCATTCCTTGGTGTCTAGCAGACCCCCTCCCAATTCATAATCCCCTGTACAATAAAGTAAAGCTGTTCATTGGTACCCCAAACACCCATCACCCTGGCAGGTAGTCCCCCACCACCCCACTCCCCCCAATCTCGACACCAAGCAAGTGACCAGCACAGCCCTCCATAGTCCACTGTGGCCAGCAACTGACTGAGTTGTCATTAAGCACA
This sequence comes from Neoceratodus forsteri, assembly GCA_016271365.2. Taxonomy (NCBI): domain Eukaryota; kingdom Metazoa; phylum Chordata; order Ceratodontiformes; family Ceratodontidae; genus Neoceratodus; species Neoceratodus forsteri. The sequence goes on from CM057454.1 coordinate 757,847,619, forward strand.
TACTGTACAATCAGCTGTTACAGTATGAGCTCATTGATGGCTCAGTTGGTGGTTGGCCATGGTGGAGTGTGGAGGGATGTGCCAGTCACCAGCTCAGGGTTGGGATGGGGAGGAGCAGGGTGATGGGGCACAATCTGCCAGGGTGTGGTGTCAGGGTCTGCTAGATATGAGGGAATGGTTTTATTATATTGTACAGGGGATTGTAGATGAGGGCATGGGCACACAGCCAAGGCCATTGTTCAGAATCTGTCTCACCATTACATTACATTGAAAACACAACTACTGCTCACGGATCTGAACCTAAGGAGGTTTAGTTTAAGAAGGCACAGGTACCTATGAGGTGTGGTGGAAACCTTGGCCTACACTTGGTGGAAAACCATCAAAAATCAACAATGAGGAGTTAAGGCAGCTCATAAAAATGTTCATTACAAAGACAACAAGCACTTTCAAACAACAGCTTCTCTCAGGACGACGAGCTTGTTCTCCTCAGAAAGGGGAAGAAAAAAATTAGATACCACAATAAAAGTGTGGGGTTTTTAAGAATCCAGGGAATGCCTATCACATAGGTTTTCTAGCACTTAGGGAACACACATTCATGGGTCAGGTTCAGAACTGACAAGTTCATTCATTACAGGTGTACACCATTTTAGGAGCACAACAATTGCCCCGAAAAGTGCAAATTTAAGAAAAAAAATAAAAAGCAACTAAACATACTTATAGGGGGCAAGTTATTTTGTACACAGGAGCTGTATAACTGGCATACTACAACAATGCACAGGAGTACTGAGAGGATGCTCAAAATTTCAGGAGATGGACACCGAGGGTGGGATATTGGATTTCACTGATATTAGTATACCTATGCCCACAATAGGGCTGCAAGCAGTCCACTGGACCAACAGGGATATTGGACGTGTGATTTCTTATGCCCGTGATTGGGCTGCAAGTGGTCCATTGGACCACCAGGGACATTGGATGTGTATTTTAAATTACTTATGCCCGCGATCGGGCATTGGAGCACTTTGCCAATGTGCAGGGGCATCTGTCCTCGACAGCTGCAGCCTGGCATGTCGCCAGGTGCAAGTCACAGGAGATCGGTGCACCTGCATGCAACTGGGGCCATAATGGAATGCTAATGGCCCCAGTTGCACCTTGCATGCATTATGGCCCCATTTGCATATCCATTGCTGAATATCGTGGCTCCTGTGTCTAGTGCAACCGCACTTGCGCTGGCGCATCCCCCTGTTCCACTCCTTCCACTTGCGCTGGTGCAGTGCCACTGCACCATGTGCAATGCGGGATGCCAAGTTGCAGTTTTCAATGATGCTGAGCCATGGCGCAGCTCCATTGAATATCGCCCAGTCCACACCCTGGCACATCCCAGTTGCGCTGCACCCTGCTTGCGCCCCTGCCAGTCGCATTTCTGAATATCCCACCCCATGTGTAATGAATGTTTGTGATACAGAACTGGGACAAAAATAAAAATGCACACTCCTTTATTAATTACCAAAGGTGTACTATAAAGGTATTGAACAAAGCTACTAAAGCCACAATGAAACTGTTATCAAAAGCAAAGTGTGAACTGACGATTAAAATACAGGGGTTGAAATTAAGTTTTGCAGCCACTAGCCAGCAGGGCTAGTGACTGGGAAAATACACTAGCCAAACCGACATTTCCATTGGACCGGTTGGTGTACATACTGAAGTGTTGCCTTCTCTAGTACAAGCTCACAGGACTAGTCAATTAAAAATGTTGCTAGCCTGATACAAATTCTACCAGCATTTGGCTAGCTGGCCGGTGCCAGTTTTGACCCCTGAAATACATTTATGTGTCAGTAAGTAATGTCACATTTTGGCAGCTATTTTAAGGGGGTAAATGGATGATTCCATTTATGGCACAGCTAAATAAAGAGACAAAACAAGCTCATTTTATCAACATTATATCTTTATTAAGTACACTACCCATGGCAGCTTACATTTCAGTATTTTATCTTTTTTTCAAATTTGGTGCAGTGTTAATGCATGGATCATTTAAGTCTCTTGACTACTGTGCACAAACCTATATATATTTATATATATATATATATATATATATATATATATATATATATATAGTGAGAGAGAGAGAGAGAGAGAGAGAGAGAGAGAGAGAGAGAGAGAGAGAGAGAGAGAGAGAGAGAGAGAGAGAGAGAGAGAGAGAGAGAGATAAAAAGATGTACCTCATGACCAGCTAGTTTAATAAATAGATGGAGTTATGAGTTTGAGCATATTCATTTATTTAGTGTATGGTGGAATGATGTTGTTGTGCTGCAGTTGTGACATCAAAATGTCGTTGTGCTGCAGTATGGATGCTACTGCTTCAGCACAACAACATCAAACATCGCCGTGTGGCTGCCTCCCTCTGAAGTGGCATTGACAATTGCCAGAAGATGTGAAATTTAAAAAAAAAAAAATCTTATCAGTTTACTTGTAGGCATAAGCCTGCATGAGCTGTGGCTGTCACCATTAATGCTGTGAAGCACGCTTTGTCAGTTTTAGTTATGATCACAAAGATCACAAATGTAACAAGTTTCAGAACTATGGCAGCTGTAGCATTTTGTTTTCTGTGAGACAGAACACTCTTACAACTCAGGCTGTCTGTGAATGGATTACCATACACCACAAAAGATTATGTATGATCATTCATAAACAGACAAGCCTGCGTCTGAATCTCGAGGTTGCCATGGCAACCAGTGGACCTCTTTAGCTGTGCTCTCAAGGTCACTGGTTGCCATGGCAACTTCTTGATTCATACATAGGCTTATTGTGTATGGATGACCATACACAATCCTCTATATTTAGTTTTTGGTAACCAGATTAGCACACTGGGTAATTGATTGCCTATTTTCAGCCATGACCAGGGATAATGTTACTTTACAATATAACAAGTTTAAGGCTAAACAGACAATGTGCAAGTGAGAAGGAAATGACATATCATAATCAGAAAATTTTTTAAAACACATACTAAGGATATTACATGGATAGAATAAGATAATTGATACCATGCATTGGCTTGGAATGGGATGTGAAAGACTGAAAATAAATATTTTCTTACTATGCTAGTTCCAACTTTCAATTCCTAGAGGGCAGATTCAAAATATAGGGAAAGGCAGATATGGCCATGGACCTACTGTATAAGAAATCATTTAGAGTCGCTTCTGTGAGACCTTTTAGTGTTGAAAGCAAATTGCTGCAAACTGTACATGTGAAGTCATAGGAGTGATTTTAAGACATACATCAAAGCCATTGCATAAACCATCACATAAAAAAGGACAGTGTTGATGTAAGAGGAGAAGTATACTGAAAACTTTGATGTATTCATAGGAGTAGACAAAAAATAAAGTAGTTCATCAAAGAGCTCATAGCACTTCTTGCAATATGTGAGGTAATTTCCTCAGTGTTCTGGCCAGATTTCCCCCTTTCACTAATCACAAAAGATTCATCTGGTGCATTTTCAGTCATTTCATTTGTGTGCACTGAGAATAGAAAATTATTGAATAGTGCGTGGGCACAGAATATTTGTTACATTTCACCCCACAGGTTGCTGCACTTCAGGGCTGAATTATGTGTTGATTGTAATATGCTTATGTTCAATGATCAAAGTATTTGGCACCATTCTTTTTATGTCAGTCTTCATTTAGTATTATGTGGCTCTGTTTCCTACTGTACGTTATACTGCACTGTTTATTTTAATTGTACTTTCCATTTTCATTGCTTTCACTGTTCAGCATTTTGACATACAATGTTTATAAAAGATTCTATAGAAACATAAATTGCATTTTAGTGAATTGTATTTGTGGCAAAAGAAGTAGTTAGCTTAGAATTCTTATGGCAGATGGATTTTTAATTGCAAGTTGACAGAATAAATGCAAATGTGGAGAAAATGGCAGGAACATACAGGACAAATGAATTCATAGAAGTTGTTACAAATCTATCTTACTGGTTTCTAATAACATAAGACATTTATGACATTTGTTGTCTTTGAAATTGTGAGTGATGCTAGCTTATGAAATTACATGAGAAGAGTCCTAGGTTGTCCTGGAGCATAATGGAGAGAAATGAGAGAAGGAACCATGCATTAAACAAGACAAAGCCTTGTGACCAAGTTTTTAAACTAGCCGGGGGGGGGGGGGCGGAGGGAGCTGATAGGAAGCTGAAAATTGCAAACCTCCCCCCACAAAACAAGGTAGTTAGTAAGGTATACACCAAGGTACATAGTTTGACAGGTGCAGAACAGGGGTAAATGGAAAAAAGACAATGGCAATAAGGGCAGGGATGGGGCAAAAAAGGGTAATGCCAACATTAAATGGAGGGCAATGAGTACCAGTGCCCATAGTCTTGGTAACAAGCTTCCTGAGCTAGTGGCCCTGATGGAAGAGGGACACCTGGATATAGTGGCAGTCACAGAAATATGGTGAACCATGACTGGAATGTCAACATATCAGGGTACACAATCTACAGATGGGACAGGGAGGGTAAAAGAGGGGGAGTAGCTCTCTACATAAGGAAAGGGAAGGGATCAAAGCAACAGAACTGAAGGGTAAATGGGGAGGAGAGAAGGCACTGTGGGTCACCTTGGAGACAGGGAATGGCACCACAATCTGTACAGGGGTTGTATACAGACCCCTGTCTCAGGGGAAGGAAATGGACAAGGAAATGATAGAAGACACTCTCAGAACAGCAGAAAAAGGGGAGATACTGTTGATGGGGGAACCTGAATATGCCAGATATTAACTGTAACACATTTACTGCAGCCACATCCAAGAGCAGGGTCATTCTCGATGCCCTACAGGGGACATGCCTCAGACAGCTAGTGCTGGAACCCACTCAGGAGAAAGTAATCTTGGACCTGGTACTCTCAAATGGAAAGAGGATCATAGATTTAGATGTGGGTAGCCATCTGGGAACAAGCGATCACCACACAGTGTGGTTCACAATAAACACAACTGTGTAGTCAAGCCATACAAAAATAAGGATACTGGACTTTAGAATGGCTGACTTTGGCAAAATGGATGAGTACCTAAGGAATGCACTAGCAAATGGGCAGAAAGGAGGGGTGGAGTAACTATGGAGAAAAATCAGAACTGCCATCATAGAGGCAACAAGCCTTTGTGTGAAGCAAATAAAGAAAAAAAAACAGAGTAAAAAACAACTATGGTTCTCAAAAGAGGTGACGGGGAAGGTTAGGGAGAAAAATATAACAGTCAGGAAGTATAAGGAATCATGGAAGGAACAGGACTGAGAACTGTATCAGTTAAAGCAGAAGGAAGCGGGGAAGGCAGTCAGAATAGCAAAGGCCCAAACTGAAGAAAAGATAGCCAACTCAGTTAAGAAGGGGGAATTAAACCTTTTTTATGTACAACAGGGAGAGAAGGAAGACCAAGGGAGGGATAGTGGAGCTTAATAAAGAGGAGGGGTGGTGGGCAGAGGGTGACAGTGAAAAGGCAGAGATACTAAATGAATACTTTTGATCAGTATTCACAAAAGAAGAAGAGGAGGTACCTAAACCAAACAATAGAAGCACTCTGGGCAGAGGGTTGACACCAGTCCATTCACAGGAGAAAGGGTCCTGAAAGAACTCTTAAAACTCAAGGTGGACAAAGCAATGGGGCCTGATGGGGTTCACCACATAATTCTAAAAGAACCAAGGGAAAACCTATTGACACCAGTGACTACCCTTTTTAAAAACTCATGGGAGGATGGGGTGGTACCTGAGGACTGGAAGAGAGTGGATGTGATTCCCCTTCACAAAAGTGGGAGCAAGGTAGAGGCAGGAAAATACAGACCTGTTAGTTTGACCTCAGTGGTAGGGAAAATGATGGAATCACTTCTGAAAGAAAGAATTGCTGAGTATCTAGAGGCCAGTGGGGGACAGGACCCAAGGCAACATGGATTCACAGTGGGAAGGTCATGTCAGACAAATCTAATCAATTTCTTTGACTGGGTGACCAAAGTAGTAGACCAGGGAGGGGCTTTGGATATGGCCTACGTAGACTTTAGCAAGACATTTGGCACAGTCCCACACAAAAGATTAATAAACAAGTTAGCCAGCCTGGGAGTGGGTCCGAGGGTGGCAGCCTGGGTAACAAATTGGCTGCACAACAGGATGCAGAGGGTAATAGTAAATGGAATTCACTCTGAAGAAAGGGGGGTTACTAGTGGGGTACCGCAGGGTTCAGTACTGGGACCAGTCCTCTTTAATGTCTTTATAGGAGACATTGCAGAGGGTCTGGAAGGAAAAATATGCCTCTCTGCAGATGACACAATGATCTGCAACAGAGTTGATACACAAGAGGGGGGTAGAAAGGATGAGAAGAGACTTGGCAAGGTTGGAGGAATGATCAAAAGAATGGCAGCTTAGATTCAGAGAAACATAGATACATAGAAGTTGTCAGCAGATGGGGACCATATGATAAATCAAGTTTGCCCTTGGCTTCCTACCCCTCCTACTTAGCTGCCTGCTTGTGTATCCCACAGTGTCTATCCCATGTCCGCTTGAATTCCCCCACTGTCTTGGCTCCCACCACCCCCTCTGGCAGGCTATTCCATGGTTCCACAACATGCTCTGTGAAGAAGAATTTCCTCGTATTGCTTTTGATCTTTCCTCCCTGAAGTTGAAGGTTGTGTCCTGTAGTCCTGCTGTAGTCTTTTACCTGAAAGAGGTTCTGCACGTGCACCCTGTTGTTGCCTTTAAGGTATTTGAATGTTTCTATAATGTCCCCACAATTCCTGCATTATTCTAGGGAGTATAATTCGAGGTCATCTAGTCTTGCCTCGTACAGTTTCTGATGCAAGCCCTGCACCATCTTTGTTGCTCTTCTCTGTACCGTCTCCAGCCTATCTATGTCCTTCCTGAGGTGTGGCCTCCAGAATTGGACACAGTGCTCCAGGTGAGGCCTGACCAGGGACCGATACAGGGGCATGATTACTTCATGCCCTCTGCTTGTGATGCCCCTCCCTATGCATCCCAGGATACCACTAGCCTTTAGTGCTGCATTTCCACATTGTCTGCTGACCTTGAGGTCATCTGATATGATCACTCCTAGGTCTCACTCCTGCCTGGTAGCCACCAGCTGCTCCCCTCCCATTGAGCACAGTTTCCCTGGGTTACACTTTCCCAGGTGCATGACCTTGCATTTTTTGGCACTGAATTTCAAATGCCAGGTCTTGGACCACTCCTCCAGTTTTCGGAGATCAGTTTCCATGCTTTGCTATCCCTCTGTTGTGTCTACCCTGTTGCCGATTTTGGTGTCATCTGCAAACAGGGACACCTTTCCCTCCAGTTCATTCACAATGTCGCTGATGAATATGTTGAAGAGGATCGGCCCTAGAACTGAGTCCTGTGAGGCCCCACTAGTCACCCTCCCCTCTGCAGACAGCGTGCCATTTACTGATACTCTCTGAGTTCTCCCATCTAACCAGTTTCTGATCCAGTTTGTAACCTCAGGCCCAGTTCCCATGTTCTCCAGTTTTTTTTAACTAGTCTCCTGTGTGGAACAGTCAAAAGCTTTGCTGAAGTCCAGATAAACCACATCCACTGCCCCACCCTGATCCACTGTTTTAGTGACCCAACTGAAAAAATCAACCCGGTTTGTCTGGCAGGACCTCCTGCTGTGAAACTGTGTTGATTTTTGTCGAGCTGACCGGTTTGCTCCAAAAAAGCTATTATTCTTTCCTTCAGCAGGGACTCCATCAGTTTTCCCATGACTGACATTAAGACTAACTGGACAGTAGTTACCTGGCTGTTCCTTGCTTCCACTCTTGTGGAGTGGCACTACTGTTGCACTCTTCCAATCCTCTGGCACCTCCCTGCTCCTTAATGATTTGTTGAAGAGCATTGCTAAGGGGGCTGCCAGTTCCTTCCCTAGTTCTTTCAGTACTGTTGGGTGTGTCCCATCTGGCCCCATAGCTTTATCCACCTTTAACTTGTCTATTTCCTCCAGGACCCTTTCCTCTGTAAAGGAACCCGTGTCTGTTCCTTCAGTCAGACACTTCTTTATGCCTATTGTTGGTCCATTACTGTCTGCTTCCTGTGTGAAGACTGAGCAGAAGTACTCATTGAGTGCCTCTGCCATCTCACTGTCTTGCTCTGGGTTTGTCCATCTATTTTTGTGATTCTAACAATGCCCCCTTTGATCTTCCTTTTTTCATGTATGTGCTCGTAGAAGGTTTTGTTACCCTTTTTTACTTCCTGAGCTATCCTAACCTCTGTTTGAGCCTTTGCATTACTTATCACTTTCCCTAGCTCTTTCAGTTTCTATTTCTATTCTGTTTTATCTGCCTAATTCCCCAGTGCTTTCTGAAGGCTATGTGCTTTTCTCTCACCATGGTTGCCACCTCCTTGGAAAATCATAGTGGGTTTTTCCTCCTTTTGTTCTTACTAACCTGATGGTCACACTGTGATGTGACCATGGTTATTGCATCCTTCAACCTTGTCCAATATTTCTCAATGCTCCCTTCTGTCGAGTTACTAAGGTTGTCTCTTAGGCAGGCCTTCATGTTTGTAAAGTGTGCCCTCCTGAAGTCAAGGACCTTCAGTTTGGAGTGTGTGGAGTCTACAGTCCTTTTTACCCTGAACCATACCATGTTATGATAACTGTTGCTCAGGTGGTTCCCTACTTAAACACCCATAACCCTATCGCTATGTGTGAATATCAGCTCTAGAACAGCTTTACCCCTTGTGAGTGATGTCAATAGTTGACTTAGGCCTGCTTCCTGTAGTGTGACTGGGAATTCCCTGCTCTTCTGTGATGCCATTGTGTGGATTTTCCAATCTATGTCTGGCAGATTGAAATCCCCCACCAGCATCATGTCCCCTTTGCCTGATACCTGGAGGATGGTTTCCAGGATTTCCTTATCCCTGGCTTCCTCCTGATTTGGGGGTCTGTAGATTATTCCTACCCGAATGGGTTTCTGGCTTCTGGCCCCTATTGTGATCCATAGAGCCTCTGTTTCCCCTACAGCCTGCTGCATTTCTGTAGCACTGATGGTATCCTTAACATAAATAGCTACACCCCCTCCCTTTTTCCCAGTCCTATCTCTCCTAAACAAGTTGCACCCAGGGATAGTCACCTCCCAACCATGATTATTTGTGAACCATGTTTTGGTCACGGCCACCCAGTCTAGTCCTGCCTTAGCTATTGTGGCAGTGAGGTCAGTCATCTTGTTAGCCAGACTGCGTGCATTGAGACATAGTGCTAGCCAATCTTGCTGTGTCGCTTTGTTTGTCATGCCCCCCCTTGATCTTACTGTTTGTCCCTTTGTAGTTTTCCCTGTTTATGGTTCCTCCCTTTCCATTGTGATGGTCAATGCCAGAGCTAGAAAGGGTTTTATGTTCCCAGCTATCTGCTTTTGCTATCCTGGAGTGTGTAGATTTGGTGCTAGCTAGAGGGGGAGAGACAGCAGGCTTTATGTGCGCTTCTCCTAGAGCTACTGTCACCTCCCCTCCTGCTAGTTTAAATGTTCTATGTGGACATCAAATTTCTGGCCCAGTGCTCTAACTCCCTCTTTAGTCAGGTGGAGGCCGTCGAATTTAAAAACTCTCTTTCTCAGAAGTTGCCCCAGTTTCCAATGAAGTGGTGCCCCTTTGTGTGGCACCAGTCCTTGAGCCATGCATTGAGCTCACTTATCTCTTTCTCTCTGATTTTCTGCCTGTTCTTCCCCTTTTCCAAATAGGCAGAGTCTCAGAGAATGCAATGCTGAACAGAAATGAAACCAATGTCTCACCGAGTTGTGCAATGTGCTCCTTAACCTCCTCGTCCAACCGGCTAGCAAGGTTATAGGTCCCTAGGTGGACCAGGATGTTTGATACCTCTTCTTCCTTTTTAACTATGTTGACTATTTAGTCAGTGTCCCTCTAAGTGAATGCAAAGAAATGCAAAGTAATGCTCCTGGAAATCAGAAACCCAGGTGAAGAGTACACGAGGGGGGGAGGTACTAACAACAACAAAAATGGAAAAGGAGCTGGGGGTAGTCATATCAGATGACCTTAAGGTAGGCAAGCAACATGAGAAGGCTGTAAGGAGAGCTGAGGAGATACTGGGATGCACAGGGAGAGGCATCTCCAGTAGAAAAGAAGAAGTTGTTATCCCTCTGTACAGACAGGTGGTGATACCCCATCTGGAGTACTGCATGCAGTTCTGGAGACCCCATCTCTGCAAGGACATAGACAGAATGAAGGCGGTCCAGAGGAGGGCAACTAAAATGGTGCAGGGTTTGCAACAGAAGCCATATGCGGAGAGACTAAGAGAGCTTAATATTTTTACCCCTGAGGAAAGGAGGGAGAGGGGGGAGACATGATAGAAACTTTCAAGTACCTCAAGGAAATCAACAAAGTCCAAGAGGGGAGCAACTTTCAGAAAAAGAGATGTGCAAGAACAAGGGGGCACAATGGCTCAGGGGCAATGTGAGGAAATATTTTTTCATGTAGAGAGTGGTAGGCACATGGAACCACCTTCCTGAGGAGGTTGTAGGGTCAAAAACAGTGGGGGAATTCAAGAATGCATGGATAGCTATAAGGCAATTGTAGTGGGGGGTAGGAGGAAGTAGGCTGTTGGTTAATTAGAATCTGCAGCTTATCCAATAGGTTGGGAAATGGGCAGACTGGGTGGGCCAAGAAGTCCTTATTTGCTATCAAAGTCTATGTTTCTATGTTTCTATGACCAGCAAAATAGCAACAGAATAATTCATTGTCCAGTGTTTCCTGATTTACTCTGACATTAAATTGCTGCAGCATGATTGCATTTTCTTCTTTTCTGGGAAATCTTTAAGATAGCCATAGAAAGTAGTACCTACCTTTCTTATAACCAGGCCATCGAGTAGATGAAGAAGAGCATGGAATTATTTTCAGTGAGATGGATATGCTTTATAGAGGATCTCTCAATACATACAAAAAAAATACTATCAGTTCGGGAACTGTACAGTATTTTTTCTAAAAGCAAGCATTCTTGATTTAAAACATTTGTTAAATGGACTAGATTGTATTGTAATTATTTGCATTTGAGGTAAAAGGAAATAGAATTCTTATGGCAGATGGATTTCAGTTGAGTATTGCCTCAGTAACTGCAAATGACTTTAATGATGACAATAACAACACATTTTGCAACTATTTTTGTTTCCTAGGGTATCATGAGATGATAATATAAGATCAATCATATTGACATATTTGTCTTCTACACATTTGCATACATAGGCTTCCAAGCGTTAGAATCCATAACCCATTGATCTGATGCCCTGTTCAAACCCTTTGCCAACTTGAGTGATACTATCTAGGAAAATCATAGGGACCAGAGGACTGTGTATGAGCAACACAACAAGCCTGTGTTTGAATTGAAAGGTTTCCATGGTACCAAGAGACTCGAGGGCATAGCTCAAGTAGTCTCTTGTTCCCAGAGAAACCTCTCAATTCAAACACAGTCTTGTATGTGTATGGTTTCTCATACATAATCTTTTATAGTATATGGGCAACCATAAGCTTGAACGTACATAAAAACTACTGTTTAAGAAAAGTCTTACTTTGTGTGATGTTCAATTGCATTTTATCACTTGTGTGACAGGAGGATACTGTTCACGATGTCTAAGTCACAGCAGCCCCAAGCCCATAGCAAACCGACTCCAAATTGAGGAGCCACAGCAGAACCCTCTGTGGAGGGGTTGTGGGATAACAGATGGGCCAGACACCGAACTTCAGGTTCATCACACAGTCTCTTTGTGATGTTTATTTAAAACGCAGGTGACAACCTTAAGCAATGGTATAGCCCTTCTTCAATACACCAGTCTGCAGCAACAGACTATTCATGTCCTTCCTCTGCACTTAGTCAGCACCTACTGACCCACTGATTTACTGAACTATCTCTTTAATGAAAATTATTTTACTCCCTATGTTTGTCTTGTGTGTTTTGGTGATGGGGAGCTCAATAAAGAAAAACTCAAAAATAAGCTAAAGACAAAGAACCTCAGTGCAGAAGCACTGAAGCAAGGGTTACCCCAAAGGGCACTGGCAGTAAAGCCAAGTTCCAAAAAAACACAACATCACACATACCGCCATAATGCAAAGCATCATGGGATGTATATGCAAATCACCATGACATTTTAGTCTGATTCAGGTGAAAGCAAGAATGCATGGTACCAAAGGGCCTCTCAAACAATCTGCAATTTACATGCATTTTAACGACACAACAGCTTTTTTTCTGATATCTCTACCCTGGTAACTTAATGATTATAATACAGTCCTCTAGTAACTTTTTACCATTATAAAAAACACCTAGTGTCATGGTATTTTCAACATTTACAGGTTTCATACACACAAGGCATATACACCAAGGTATTTTATGACATAGTGCTATTGCATACTAAATCCAACAATGAGGAACACCGCCTGTTTTACATCAGCTCAGAGGTCACCACAATAACCTCCCAGTACGAGGACCTGAGAGAAAAAAGGAAAATTAAAGAGGACACTATAGCATAGTCAAGAAAGAGGAAGGAATGCCCATAGGTGGCCAACATTATGGATTACAAATTGTAAAGAACAGATTAGGCTAAGAAATAGAAGAACTGTTGCAACATATTTAAGAAAAGGTTGGTCCCAAGAGTGGCCGGATCTCCCTGTCACACCTTCTAGCACAATGAAATCCTAAATTTAAAACAAACAAACAAGAAATTCTGTCATGCTCACCAATGTGGCTTGAGAGGAAAGAAGCTGCATGATCGCTTTCTATGTTGTTTTGCTACAGTAGTGAGACTGCTAGTGCAACAAAACAACATTGCAATGTCACTACTGCAGCACAACAGTGCTGTTCCAGGTATAGAATTCCATGCACAACAGTGTTCCACCATACACTATATGGTAGTCTGTTGTTACACTGTGCAAGTACATGATTGTATTAGCATATGAGTATACCTGAGCACTGATGCAATGTAGTTTATCCTTGAAAACTAATTTCTATATAACATTCCTTTAAGGCATTTATGTGGATTTATTTATATAATGTACTGTACTGCAATGTGTGTTTTCAGTGTACTCATTTTAAATGGGGCACCACTACAAATGAGTATCATCTCAATGGTCTTTCCTTTTCGGAAACTAAAATAAACTTATCAAGTGATTGATGAATTAAAAAAATGTTATAAGATATACAGTAATTCTATTTTCTATAGAATCATGAGATGATAGTAAAAGAGCAATGAGACTGTCATCATCACCATCTACACTGTCTTTCATAAATGTTATGGTAGTAAATGTGCAATAGAGGGATGGCTTGAGGAGGGGAAAGCTGTTCCAAATCTAGAGCACGAGATACTGCTTGTGTAGCATAACCTGAATCCGAAGGAAGTTGCAGAGTTGGTAGCAGAGGAGGTGGCTGAACTGGAATAGGATTATGACTAGGGTTCAGAAGCACTGCTAGCGTACTGTAGGTGCCAGATGGGTGGTGCTGGAGTGAGGAATCCTACAACAGATGCAGGAGTAGGTTGCCTTGGGTTGACAGGGATTGCCCTGGGTTAAAAGGTGGAATTCACTGTTCCAGGGCAGTCAACTTTCCTTCTACATTTGACATGGAACAAGCATCATCAGTTCAAACTTTGACAAACATGTCACATCATTTCTGAGTAGGATTTGAAGGAACTGGTAACTGAGGGTCTGAGAGGTTTCCATTACAGCATTTTAAAGTAGAAGAATAAAGTCTGAATTATTGTCTTCGTTCTGTGTTAGTGGATAAGCGATCTTGAGAGAACAAAGGGCTGACTGAAGTTCTGGTAAGGTCAATTATTGACATTCAAAGGTGAATGGTAGGAATAACATTTTTCTTGGCTTAAAGGTGAAGACTTGATTGTGGAGATACAAAAGATCTTGGTTAGAGTGGTTTTCTTCATTGTCTGAACCCTGCCTCTTACCCAAGGACCACTGATGCAGACATCACCCTTCCTGGACACTCTGTCTTTTGACAGGTCTGTGGTATAAGAGAGAGTGGGGTGGCCCTATCCGTTTCTCTCAGGCATTGCTTTGATGTCATTTACAGTTCTTCCAGCTCCCTTTCCCATGAGGTCCTTTAAAAAGCTTGTTATCCCTTTCTCCCTCCCTATTTTAATTGCAGGGGTTTACTTGAGCCCTGAGCCCACTCCTAATACAGTATCGATTAGTCTCCCATCACCTCATTCTCTGAAATGCCCTCAGTAAGTTCCAATAAAAATTCATATTCATTCGAACAAATGTGCACCCCTTTGGGAAACCAAGGTTGGAGACTCCCACCTCTCCTGGGTCTCTGCCAAGCCTGCCTTAAAGCTTTTAACTCCACTTGGTGCTTTCATAAGGTTTCTAGCTACCTTGTGGACACATTAAGATGCACATTGTTTTGGGATGTAAAGCCTTTGACTCAATCCAAGAGTCACTCCATGAACTGGTGGCATCACATAACATTCAATTTCCAGCTAAGCTTAAAGTCACCTACTTTGGTAAAGCTTATCTCTTGAGTGATGCAAGGAAAGCAGGAGTGCTCCAAGCGAAGATTAAAAAAGACTTTGGATGTGATGCAGAATTATTGGAGAGAGAAAAGGAAAGTTAAGGACCTGTGACCACTTCTACATTAAACAGATCACTTTCAGGTATTAGGAAATGGGGAAAACTGGTCTGATGGTAAACAAAATTCCTAATAGTACATTACAAGCATTTCTAGAAACATTAGTGTGCATAACATTTTCTTTCCCACTGATTTGGGACCTTGAGCAATCCTGTTATGTGAAAGATAATTTAATGGCGCTGACCTCGTGGCTGGGCACATGGTCTCTGCTCCCCCTTTACCCCCTGTAGGACATGTTGTATCTGCTGAAGTGTCAGTTTTCATGAGCACACCTTGCAGTGTTATTGTTAATTCAATATTGTGCACATAATAATAATAATGACTTTTCTGAATGGGGAAGCCTGGAAGTGGCAGAGTTCGACATACTGCCTGCAGTCTTAATGATATTGCTGCATTCATTGAAATTGTTCTCTTTAGTTAGTACAGTTTTATAATGCTGGTACAACAACTTGCTTAATGATGTCAATATATTTACTGAATATTATTATACTGCTCTTTTCTATTCAGTTTCTAACACATGAATGGCTTGGGGCATTGAGGTTCTGTATGGTTGAACAAAATGACCCTTAGTAGCACTAAGGCTTGTTTATAAGAAGTATTAAACACTTAAGTTTTAAAGTTTCAGGTCTGACACTTGATGGTGATTTACTGATCATCTTTTATTAACATGTTGGCCCTGTGGTATAACAGCCTTGGCAGAATAAGTTCTCCTTTGTACCTTACTGTGATGTATGTAGCTTAAAAGGCTTAAAATGATTTTCTACTGTGGATCAATTTGTAAGTTTTGCTTGTAAAAACTAATAAGCATAACACAGAAACATAGAACTTGGCAGATAAGGACCACCTAGCTCACCTAGTCTGGCCATTTCCCTGCCTGCTATACAAGCAGAAAAACACTATTTTCCAGCGAAAAAGATGTCCCAGGACCAGAGGGCATGGGATGAAGTTGGAAAGAGGGCAATTCAGAGGAAATGTGAGGAAGAATTTCTTCACAGAAAGGGTGGTGGACAAGAGGAACACCCTGCCAGAGGAAGTGGTGGGGGCCAAAAAATCACATGATTTAAGAATGCATGGGATAGACATAAGGGAATTCTGGAGGTCAGGGGGAAGGGGAAATAGACTTCTAGAAAAACTTAAAGTGATCTTATGAGCTCAAATGGGCAGACTGAGTGGGCCATAGGCCCTTATCTGCTGACAGTATCTATGTATCTATGTAAGCTCTAGATCCTATCTGATCTGCGGCCTGCCTCCTCCTTCCTTCCACTAGTGTTGCCTTCTGCTTGTTCCATGCATTCTTGAATTCAACAACTGTTTTTGCCCTCACAACTTCCTTCAGAAGGCTGTTCCCTACATCGACCACCCAATCTGTGAAAAAATACTTCCTCACATTGCCCCTAAGTCTTCCCTTCTCCAGCTTCATATTGTGACCCCTTGTTCTTGCACATCTTCTTTTCTAAAAGATACTGCTCTCTTGAACTCTGTTGATCCCCTTGAGGTATTTGAATGTCTCTATCATGTCCCCATCCCTCCTGTCCTCTAGAGTATACATATTGATTTCTCTCAACCTCTCCTAATTTGGTTTCTGGTGTAGCCCCTGCACCATTTTCGTTGCCCTTCTCTGGACTGCCTCCACTCTGTCAATGTCCTTTTGGAGATGAGGTCTCCAGAACTGCATGCAGTACTCTAGATGAGGTCTCATCAACTGCCTGTGCAGAGTGACATCACCACCTACTGTTTCATACTGGTGATACCTTACCCTATGCACTCCCACATTCCACTGGCATCCCTCATTGCCTTCTCACATTGTTTGGCCACTTTTAGATCATCTGTTATGACTACCCCAGGCCTCTTTCCATTTTGGTTGTTGTTAGTACCTCTCCACCTATTGTGTATTACTCCCCTGAGTTTTTGTTCCCCAAGTGCATGATTGTGCACTTCTTGCCATTGAATCCAAGCTGCTACACTCTTGACCACTCCTCCAACTTGCCCAAGTGTCTCCTCATTTGCTCCCCCCCACCCCGGAGTGTTAACCCTATTGCAGATGTTGGTGTCATCTGCAAAGAGGCATACTTTTCCTTCGAGTCTATCCACAATATTGCTTATAAAGACATTAAAGAGAACCAGCCCCAGCAATGAACCCTGTGGCACCCTGCTGGTTACCCCTCTTTCTTCAGACTGAACTACGTTTACCACCACTCTCTGAGTCCTGTTGCTAAGCCAATTTCTCACCCAGTTTACCATCTTGGGACCTACTTCCATATTGCCCAACTTGTTTACTAACCTCTGGGACTGTGTCAAATGCCTTGCTAAAATCTAGATAGGCCATGTCCACTGCCCCACTCTGATCTACTACCCTTGTCACCCAGTCAAAGAAGTCTATCAAATTCATTTGACACAACCTTCCTGTTGTAAATCCATGTTGCCTTGGGTCCTGTGCCCCACTGGCTTCTAGATATTCTATAATCCTTTCCTTTAACAGTGATTCCATCATCTTTCCCACCACTGAGGTCAAAATAACTGGTCTATAGTTACCTGATTCTACCTTGCACCCACTCTTGTGAAGGGGTGTCACGTTTGTCCTCCTCCAGTTTTCTGGTACTACTCCCTCCTCCAACGATTTGTTGAATAGGGCTGTCAGTGGTGACAGTATCACCTCTCTGAGCTCTTTTAGTATTCTGGGATCTATCCCATCCAGCCCATTTGCGTTATCCACCTTCTGTTTCAAGAGCTCTTTTCGGAGTCTCTCATCTGTGAATGGACTGGTGTCCATCCCTCTTTCCTGTGTGTGTCTACTTGCTAATATCAGTCCATCTCCCTCCCCTTCTTTTGTGAATACTGAGCAAAAGTATTTGTTCAGTATCTCAGTCTTCTCCAGGTCCCCCCGCCCACTCCCCCCTCCTTTACTAAGCCTCATTATCTCTCCCTCGGCCTTTCTTCTTCACCTTATGTACCTGAATAAGGTTTTGTCCCCTTCCTTCACTGACTGGGATAACATTAAAAAGGAATGCTTGCATTAAAGTTACTGACTTGCAAGTTGGAAGATTTTGCTTCCAATCTCCAGAGCATTCTTAATAGTCTCCAGATTTGGAAGCTGATTTGCTCAGTTTTTGATCCACCTCCTGGCCTCCCATCCAGGATCCTAAACATAGAAACATAGACTTTGATGGCAGATAAGGACAGCTTGGCCCACCTAGTCTACCCATTTCCCTACCTAGAGGATAAGCTGCAGATCCTATTTAACCAACAACCTATTTCTTCCTACCCCCCACAAAAATTGCCTTATGTCTGTCCCATGCATTCTTGAATTTTCCTACAGTTTTAGACCCCACAACCTCCTCTGGAAGGCTGTTCCATGCGTCCACCACCCTCTCTGTGAAAAAATACTTCCTCACATTGCCCCTGAGCCGTCCCCCCTCTATCTTCAAATTGTGTTCCCTTGTTCTTGCACATCTCTTTTTCTGAAAGATGCTACCCTCTTGGACTTTGTTGATTCCACTGAGGTACTTATATGTTTCTATCATGTCTTCCTCTCCCTCCTTTCCTCAAGGGTATACATATTAAGCTCCTTTAGTCTCTCCTCGTATGGCTTCTCTTGCAGACCCTGCACCATTTTAGTTGCCCTCCTCTGAACTGCCTCCATCCTGTCTATATCCTTGCAGAGATGGGGTCTCCAGAACTGCACACAGTACTCCAGATGGGGTCTCACCAACTGTCTGTACAGGGGGATAACAACTTCCTGTTTTCTGCTGGTGATACCTCTCCCTATACATCCCAGTATTCCCCAGCCCTCCCTACCGCCTTCTCATATTGCGCCAACCTTAAGGTCATCTGATATGATTACCCAGGTCTCTTTCCATTTTTGTTGTTTTACTACCCCCCACTGTGTAATCTTCCCCTGGGTTTTTGTTTCCCAGGTGCATTACTTTGAACTTCTTTGCATTGAATCCAAGCTGCCATACTTCTGACCATTCCTCCAACCTTGCCAAGTCCCTTCTCATCCTTCCCACGCCTCCTTGTGCATCAACCCTGTTGCAGATCTTTGTGTCATCTGCAAAGAGGCATACTTTTCCTTCCTGTCCCTTTGCAATGTCACTTATACAGACATTAAAAAGGACTGGACCCAGTACTGAACCCTGCGGTAACCCACTAGTAACCCCACTTTCTTCAGAGTGGACTCCATTTACAATTACCTTCTGTGTCCTGTTGTTCAGCCAATGTTTTACCCAGGCTACCACCTTGGGACCCACTCCCAGGCTGGTTAATTTGACTACTAATCTTTTGTGTGGGATGGTGTCAAATGCCTTGCTAAAGTCTAGGTAGGCCATGTCCACAGCCCCTCCCTGGTCTACTACTTTGTTCACCCAGTCAAAGAAATCAATTAGATTCGTCTGACATGACCTTCCTGCTGTGAACCCATGCTGCCTTGGATCCTGTGCCCCACTGACCTCTAGGTACTCAACAATTCTTTCCTTCAGAAGTGATTCCATCACTTTCCCTACCACAGAGGTCAAACTGACAGGTCTGTAGTTTCCTGCCTCTGTCTTGGTCCCACTTTTGTGAAGGGGAATCACATCCGCCTTCTTCCAGTGCTCAGGTACCATACCATCCTCCCATGATTTGTTATAAAGCATAGTCAGTGGCAGGGATTGACAAATTTTAAATTTACGTGGTAGTCCAGGACAACTGGCCTATCCAAAAATGGTAGTCCCACTGTCGTGAGTGGTAGTCCAATAGTCAGAAGACAGTATTTTAAGGAAAACTTATAAAAAAGTATGTAGCAACAAAGTAATTGTTGTCTTCTGTATTATTAATAGTAGTATGTGATAGAAAATAGTATAAATGAAGATTTTTAAAAAATATTCTGTTAATACAGTTTAAGTTTGGTGATTTGAAGAATAGGTGCCATACTCTGAATGTCCTGTCCAGTTCCACAAATGCCAGAATGAAGCAGAGAATAATTAGCACAGCATAATTAGAAGAACTCAGATTCAGAATTGTCAACAACATCAAGTGATGATGGAGAAGAAGCAGTGCTAGCATGAGACACAGAAGCATCAGATTCAGTAGTACCAGTAGTAGCATGCCCATAAACATGTCGAGTGCCTGGACCAGACAGCAGCCAGTGGTTTATTGCTGAATCTGGGTCGAAGTCACATAGATCTGGACCCTCTACTGCTATCTGAAGAAGTTACTGTAGTGTGTCATCTGCCAAACGTGTTCTTATTTTTGTCTTTATCAGGTTTTGAATGGAGAGCACTTGTTCGCACTTTGCAGTTGACAAACTCATTGCCAGTAGTATTTCCACTAACTCTAGAATGTGAGCAATCTGGGGAATTTTTTCTTTCAGCAATCTTGTATACACCCTCAGATAGGGTTTGTGAACTTCAGATTTCAGCATGGCCTTAAATGCAGCACATTCTGATCTAATATTTTTCTGCTGCTCATCATTGAAAAAATTAAAGTATGCTGCCAAATTGGCCACTTCATTGGTCCCGAAGTCCACAAGTTGTTCTCTTGATAGATCAAACTGTTTAAAATACAGACATTTAAACCATTTCAGAGGCACCTCTGAGAAATTTTGAAATCTTACATCAATATAATCTATTGCTGCATCAACTAAAGTCTGCAGTTGTGTATCCAATCCCAAAATTTATTTCAGGACAGTTGCCTTTGAATGTGAAGACACGGTCTTCTCAACTCCCTTCTGTGAAATGACATAGTCCATGCATCTGTTTTGAGGTTTGTAATGAGCTAGAAAAGCTGTCATGTATTTCCCTGGCTTTGATTTCAGTTCCATCAGCTGGAGAAGGCAGGTCTCGATGAGATTTGGTACTTCAAGAATTATTAAGTCATCTCTTTGAAACTGCAGTGAAAGATTTCTAAGTATGGGCAAAAAATCTTGGAGGATATAAAGAGATTTGACAAACTGCGCAGACTGTACCTCTCTTAACAGCACCTTTGCTTTTGAACCATCAGCAGAAGATGCACTTTGTTGCAAGTGCTGAGCAACTGTAGGTAGATTCACCTGAACTACAGTACATGAACTGACTGTGATCTGCTGGCCAGCCATCTCACCTGTTTAATTGCACTGAAGTGTGCCAGATCACTATCTATTACTTGTGCAATTTCTTGTAGCTCTCTCATCTTTTTTGGACTATAGTGGATTTAAATATACCCTTTAGAGTATTTTCAAGCTTTGATATGAAGGGGTTTGTTTTCATTACATCGAGAACTGCCAACTCCAGCTTATGGGCAACACAGTGCATGGCAATGATGCGAGGACAGTGCTCCCGTAACTTTGTGATGGTTCCACTCCTTTCACCCATCATTACACTTGCACCATCAAAATTGGCAGAAATCAAAACAGGCCCCGGACTGCTCACATTTGATAAGCCAGTGAGAGGAAGACACAGTGAATCTAATGCAGTTCTTATTGCATTAAAAACACCTTCAGCATGTGCGAATTCCAAAGGCATAGCCTGGATCAGATATGTACTTACATCTTTTGTGTTAGGATCTACAAAATGCAGAAATACATTTTCCCATTCAACTAGAGCCGTATCTGTGCTGCCATCAGCAAGAATTGTCACATATTTTGTGTTTTTAAGAGTCTGTATCTGGGTTTGGACAGAACAGCAGATATAGCTCTGCAAAATTCCCTGGCTTGCTTATCATTTGTGTAGTTGGTACCCAGCTTAATACCATTTTTCTCTTACAATTCACATAGCCAATCCATGTTGGAAAAAGGACGCAAATTTTTTGCAATGGAGTACGCTGTGTTGAACAGACATCTCACTTTCTCCTTTGTGGCCTCTTCCAACACTGCAAAGGCTTGATAAAGTGGTGACTCAGTAATATCACACTGAACTGCCGCTGGCCCTTTCAGAATATGTTGGTTCTGGTACAGCACATGCAGATTAGATTTTCATGTGCAGTAGTGACTCAATTCTAAAATTGTTAGAGCCTGTGGCAAACACATTCGGTTTTTTGGAAAAGGCTGGTATTGCAAAAGAGGGATACTTTTCACAAACTGTGCAATACATCAGTCCCCTTTTTTCATCGTACTGCAGCCATTTATAATTGTTCAACCAGTGAGATTGAAACATTCTGGCCCTTTTTTCCTGATCATATTTTTTGTCTTTAGAGATTATGTCTCCTTGTTGTTGCTGATCCAGCAAAGTTCATTTCTTACTAGGACAGGAAGAGGAAACAGATGCTTCCGCTTCACGGTTTAATTCAATTGACTGATGAACATCAGCATCAGCTGCTGTTATATCCATTACCACAGCAGTGTCTCTTTTATCTTGAGAAGACTGTATATGTGTTTGGCTACTAGGCCCAGTGGCTGCTGCTGCTGCTGACCACTTAGAAAAAAAGAGTCTCTTGTTTTTTATTCTTTTGCATAGCCATATTTTTGTTTGTTGTGTTTATTAACTTTTTAAACTTGCTTACTCTGCAGCAAATAAAATATATTCTACAATATCTGTGTGTGAGAGTCCGTTCTTGACTGGGTGGAAGGGGATGGGGGTAGTTAAGTGTACTAGATGTGCTTGGGTGCCTGGGTAAAAATAGAAATTGGAAACACTATAGCGTAGTCACACACTACTTCAGTACATTCACTGCTATACTTTCTTATATTTTATATTTTATATTTTTCTGTGTACTGGTTCAATGTAAATAAACCACAAATAAACACCCCACCACCACACTTGTTCCCTTTCAGTTTCAATTTATGCCCCTCTGTCCCCCCTCCTGTGCCCCTCTCTCTCGCCTCCCCTCCTCTCCCTCACTGAAAACAGTGTCTCACACAGATATAGTGCTGCAGCTAAATTAGAGTTTCTTTCTTTTTAGTATCTCAAACAGCTGCAACTGCAACACTTTTTTCTTTTTTTTAATATATTTTTCTTTTTGTACACCCACACAATCTCCTTTCTCCCAAAAAGCTGCCCAAGGCTCCTCTTATCTTTTCTTTGTTAAACTCTTCCTTTATTAGCTGTTTTTTATTATTCAGACTTGCTACTTATGGGCAACAACACAACCCTGTACCATAACCCCTTTCCTTTCTTTCTTACTTTTTTAACACTCCGAGTCCACACAGTCCCACTCCCTTCCCCCCAGCTGACATAAATGAGAGATGAGGTACCCTTCTTCAGCTATTACTCTAGGCTGGGCTTTTTTAATGCTTATGGCTTTTCTTTCCTCCTCTGATTTGTCTTTAAGGAGTACAACTCAACTGCCTGGCTTCTTTTAGTGCTTCACTTCTGCCAGACTGCCACACACTGACAGACACACTCCCCTTTTAATAATAATCAGTATTTGTCACTGTCAAAATGAATTATACTTTCAGCAGTAGCAACTGGCAGGGAGATTGTCTCTTCCCTTCCTCCCCACCGCTTGGTCACACACAACACCAACACTCCCTATGCCCGTATGCCTTTGCCTTTGTATTTATTTTTAACAGGGAGCTAAACAGAGAGGCACTGGGCAAAAGTGGGCACTGGGCAGCCAGCAACAACAGCACAGTAAACACCGCGACTGTGCTCATGATTCTCGGCACCTTTATTCCCCTCTCAACACACACACCACATTGCTGCTGCAGCCGCTCCTCGCTAACTGTCACCTGGCCTGCTCTCACATCTGATCACACACTAAACTACTGAAGATTCCTTCCCCTCCCAGCTCGCAGCTCATTGAAATCAAAACTTTCCACAGTAGCAGCATGCACATCCTTTCTCTTGTTCAGCTATAGAGAAAGTGAGCAAGCGTTGCTGCGATCGTCCCCCATGTCCTGCCAAGTCACCACTGCCACCAATGGATGTGCCTACCATAGAGTGTTGCATATGGTGATTTGCTGCTTTGCATGCCAGTCCTGACTGGCTCCTCCCGATAGCTGTTGAGTCGCTGCTCGCTCCCGCTATGCTTGCCCCTTTGTCAGCATCACATAAGTGACATTCTTGTGGGTCAGATGACCATGGGAAGTAGTCAGACTCAAATGCAAAGAGTCACCCCACTGGAAAAGGCTGGTACAGCAGGTAATTTTTGTTTAAAGGCATACTTGCCCGCGGACAAGCAGTGCTTGTCAAAATACTTGTCCTTGAATGAAAACTTGTAGCCCGGGACGTTGGGCTATAGGATTTGTTGACCCCTGGTCAATGGTGTCACTAGTTCTCTGCTTAATTCTTTTAGAATTCTGGGGTGAATTCCATATGGCCCCATTGCTCTGTCCACCTTCAGTTTTAGGAGTTCTTTCAGAACCCTTTCTTCTGTGAAAGGACTGGGATCAACTCCCCTCTCCAGAGTGCTTCTGTTAATTGGATTAGGCACCTCCCCCACTTCCTCATTTATGAATACTGAACAGAAGTATTCATTCAGTATCCCTGCTTTATCACTGTCACTCTCTGCCCACCCACCATCCATTCTATTCAGCCTCACTATCCCTCCCTTTGTCTTTCTACGCTCCCTGATATACCTATAAAAGGTTTTATGCCCCTTCTTAACTGAGTTAGCTATCTTTTCCTCAGTTTGTGCCTTTGCTATTCTGACTACCCTCCCTGCTTCCTTCTACCTTAACTGGTACAGTTCTCTGTCCTGCTCCTTCTGTGTTTCCTTATACTTCCTAAATGCTATCTTTTTCTCCCTAACCTTCACCTCCACCTCTTTTGAGAACCATAGTGGCTTTTTCTTTCATTTTGATTTGTTTATTTGCTTCACACAAAGGCTTGTTGCCTCTGTGATGGCAGTTTTGATATTTGCCCATTGTTGCTCCACTCCTCCTTCTAGCCTGTTTGCTAGTGCTTTTCTAAGGCACTCTCCCATCTTGCCAAAGTCAGCCCTCCTGAAGTCCACTATCTCTTACTCCTCTGAGATTGTTACCTCCTTTCATAGCTACTTTTCCTCTTGTGCACATTCTCTGCTCCCTCTCTCCCCCCCTTCCTCAACTCTTTACCCTCCCCACACCATCACACTTTTCCTTCCTTACCATCTTGCTTGCTGCCATCCTCACCACTCTCTGATCCACCAACCCTATCATATCAAATAGCCTGGATGAACTTGATCCCAAACTCTTTTACCTGTAGTCACCCAATATCGATTCCCTAATCTCAGTCTTTCCTATTCTCCCCTTCTTCACTGATAAAGCCTCTGCTGCTTGGAAAAGGGCAAACGTTCTTCCCCTCCACAAATATGGTGATTCTTCCACTCCTGGAAACCACTATACCATGTCCCCATTACCCCTGCACTGTGTGCAATTCAAGAGAAAGTGGTATTGTCAACTGTGCAGCTTTTTCTTTAACTTGTAGGTTTTATTAAGAATTTTAGTGGTTACAAACATGTCATACAGTACAGTTACTTCACAGTGTTTCAACATGATAGTCAAGCCATACATTACATTTCACACAGTTGATTAAGTGAACAAACTTTAAAGCCTCAATTTTCAAAGCCCTGAAATTGATGCTAGGTGCCTGCATTGGATGGAATTGACGCAATTGGCACCATGCATCAAAAGTTGTGACAATTCTGATTTTGGAATGCAGACTTCATCAAAAATAAGGGCCCTTGCACCACACCAGCCTTGAATCAGCCCTGCACCTGAAGTGGTGGTGCACCATGTTGGAAGGGGGCTTGTACCACAGTGGGGCTTCTGCATCCCCTAAATTGGGATTTTAAAAAGCACAAACATGGTCTCAAGTCCCGGCTGTGATTAGACCAGCCATGAGTTGACCTAATGTCCTTGTGCCAAGAGAAGTGCACCTGTCAGTTTTTGAACTTCAGGGTGCCACATAGGCACAGTGTTGGGGCATGATGCACAGATGTCTATGCCCTCCCTACTACTGTCTCCAGCAGCTGGCAGGTGCTGCCACCCCAGTACTGGCTGGCACTAATGGTGATGGGGTAGGCAGCACCTGGAGGGTGTGGCAGTGCTGTGTGTCCACATATGCCAGAAGCCACAGGAGGTGGCAGGGGGTGAGCCCTGGATGAGGGGTGGGGGTCACAGGGGAGGTGGCAGTCTGCTTCTGGGCTCCACATGTAGCTTGGTGGTCAGGGCCCCCACCACTGTGCAGTGCGGACCTGTGGGCAGTGCCCTGGTATTTACAGTGAGCATGTTTTTTGGAGGTAAATGTCCAGTTACATATCTACCAACATCCCATGTTGCATTACAGTTGATACATTGTTTCTGTGGCATATGTTACATGTTTCCTGAGTATACAGTACATACAAAAATGTACATAGTGGGACAGCTTTGCAATGGGCAGGGGATGACTGCAGCCTCTGTCATTCTCCTCCAATGTGTGATCAAGTCTGGTACAAGGCACAGCTTGTGACAGCTCCAGGGACTTTGGCATCGGGACCCCTGTTATAAACAGAGTGCAGGGTCTATGGTGTACCTGGAGTTTGTCACAAGCAGAGGTTCAGTGCAGCCTGTGCCAATCTTTGGGGTTTTGAAAATTGGGCTCTTAGTGTCCAAGATGTGTAACCAGTCCTGTAATATAACCTTGGCCTATTCGGATCTTCAGAAATTACACACGGTGGCTTTTGTTCTTATTGTTTTCAGGGTGGAGTTATCCAATAATGTTCAGCCTGTTTTTGGTCAGTGACTGTTCTTTATGGCCCTTTTGCTATGCCAGACCAGTTAGCTATGTTACTAAAGTAGAATTAAAAACAACAACTTGAATAAACTAATACAACAGGCAGGGCTCTAGATAAGATTTTTTGGGATGAGTACCTGTACTCCTCATTTAGAAAGTGAGGTGAGTAAAATGAAATTCAGATGTGTACAAATGTCTTGCTAGAGTGGACTGAGGAGTACATTTCTTAAAAAAAATGTTTTTTTACTAGATAAGAATTTCAGATGCCAACAATGCTCCAAATAATGTTGTCAGGTAGGGATTTATTCACCAGTTTTAAAACATAGTGAGTAAAACAAAAGTGGGATGCATACAATTGCTGTAAATCTGGCAAAAAAAAAAGTTCCTTTTGAATCACCAGTTATGTTATGAAGCACTATTCTTTGGCGTGTGGAGTATTTACAAATGTTGGGTGAGTACTGGTACTCATTAAAAAATTTCTGAAGAGTATTTCCTAAACTAAGGTGAGTAAAATAGGTTGGTACACACCTTTTGTGGAGTCCTGACAACAGGAAACTAACATTTGTGCTCATGTTTGTGTCCATACCATGGTTAAATATTAAACCCATTTTGTCTGTGACTGTTAATCCTTCACTTTATGCTTAACTCAAAAGCTGCTCTGATATGAACATGTCCTCCATCGCCTCCTTGTAGTGGAAGAATGGGAGCCACCTCGAACTGAATTTATCCTGCTGTAGCCTTAGCAGGGCCATCATGGCTTCCATCACTTGAATTTTGAGAACATTGTTTAACCACTGCCTTTTATTTGGAATGCTCTTAGTTAGCCACTACCACATAATGGTTTTAGTAGCTGAGGCTATTAAGAATAAAAACATGTATTTACAATGAGATGCTCTGCATCCCTCTTCCCCCAGTGGCAACCCTAGGACTAGATTTTCAAATTTAAATTCTAAAGGGAGCTGCAGCATTGTCTGTATGACCTCGCCCACCTCAGCCTAGAATGGCTGGAGCAATGACACTGCCAAAAGATGTGCTGTGGTCCCTCTCCGCTGCACTCCCTGCAGTATCTGTCTGATGCTCTTGTTGTATAATGTTTGGACACTATAGATACTATGAAATACTTGGCCACAGTATTCTATCTAATTTCTCTCCAAGAGAGAGGAAGTACTGTGGTGAAATCATTCCCAAATTTTGCACAACATTACTCATGGAGGTGTACGTCCACCTCCTCTGACCATTTCCTTTATATATTGTTTATGGCTTCTTGTCCAGAATCCGCAGTTAAGTATGTGTAGGCCTGAGAAATAAAACCTTTCTAGTCTGGGAGTAGGGTCATATTCCATAGGAATATTATTCCTGGTGAAAATATTTGCAGTAATTCTTATATTCCTGGTACTTTCATAAGGTAGTCTTTGCAATGCAGATACTGTACATATGAAAATCCCTTTGACTCAAGTTAAAATCTTGTTTCATTTGTAACAGCAACAACAACAAAAAAAACTTTCAATTCCATTGTTTTTTTTCCTAAGATAAATTGCATTAAAGTAATCGGGTATTTTCTCTGTCACCTCATAAACCCATTATTTTATTTTATTTTTATTTATTTTATTTAAACAGCAGTTTGGAAAACCTTTGAGCCATAGGCTCATTTACAAAGGTACCTTGTCACAGTAAGACAAACCTAAATACGCAGTATAGCAGTACAACACATAAATATAACAGTAAATTAAGACATAGATACAAACAAGCTGGTACAGGTAGGATGGATGCAAACAATACCAGAGTTATGTCGTCCTAGCAGCTTAGTAATAAGCTTTGTCATAAGTATTAGTACGGCTTTGACTAGTGGCAGTTACAGCATCGGGTGTTAATAAGGTGGTTATGTAAGGAAGTTTTGAAGCACGATATAGTTGGAGCTTCGGATACGGAGGGGGGCAGTGTGTTGAACCAGGAGGGGGCCCTAAAGCTGAAGGCTCTTTGGCCGTGAGAGGTCCTAGCTCTAGGGATAACAAGAGAGGTTTTCCCAGAGGTCTGAGTATGAACTAGTGGGACAGGCGTGATGGTGGTGGTCAATCCTGGTGGGGAAAGCCCAAGGAGGGTCTTTTTGTAAGGGTACAAGTAAGATATTTGAGGCGCTCACAAGATCAAGTACCAGCGCTTAGCATACAGTAGACAGGTGTGTGGCTATCCTAGGTGCTCCAGTAATTAACCTGCAGGCCTTATTCAGAGTAGTGCAAATTTTATGGAGTGTGGTCTGATCAGCAGCACCATACACCGGCAGTCCATAGTCCACTAGGGACAGGATAGAGGAGGTGACTGCAAGTCAAGAGCCTCCGGGAGGCAGTGTTTATACCGATGTAAGATGCCCAATCGGATATTAGTGGCAGTGGCTAGGGCAGCGATGTGTCCATGGAAGGAGAGGAGGGTCAAATGGATCCCTAGGTATTTATAGGAGCAAACTTGTTCGAGTGGGAATGAGGACCCAGAGTGAATGAGGAGTTTGAAGTTGCAGGACTTGTTTTGGGGATGAGTAAAGAACATGGTTTTGTTTTTTAAGATTTATCACGCAATCTATGTTCTTGAACCAGACCTCGGCTTCAGTGAAGGACTTCTGCGCGAGTCCTGGAGGGCAGTAAGGTTGACTTGAGGCAAAGATGACTGCATCATCAGCGTACAATAGAATGTTCCCCGAGCAAAAGCGTGGAAGGGTGTTAAGGTAAAGGGAGAATAGTAAGGGCCCAGAATGGAGCCTGGGGAACCCAGAAAAGATGGGACAGATGTCTGAGTAGGTCCCATTAATTTTACACTGTGAATGGTCAGACAGATAACTGGTGCACCAGGAGATAGGCCCAGCAGCAAAACCAGACAGACTAAGGGCATCAAGAAGGAGGGGTGGAGACAGTGTCAAAAGCTTTCGAGGTCAATGAAGACAGCACCAGCCAGAGAACCAGTGTCTAAGGAGGTGGAGAAAGTTGGAGAACTCTAGGAGGGCTGTGTTGGTACTGTGGCCCGCTCGAAGCCATGCTGCTCAGGACAAAGGACATTGTAGGTGGAGAGGTAGTCAGAGATTTGAGAGCCCACCACTTTTCCAAGGCCTTGAGAGAGGAGAGAGAATAGAGATCGGTCGATAGTTTCCAGCCACAGTCCTATCACCACCTTTAAAGATAGGGTTGACAGTGGTGACTTTCCAGGCAGTTGGAACCTTCCCCAGGCAAAGAGTGGTTGATGAGGCATGTGATCGGGTAAGAACTGTGTCTAAGACCAGCCGTAGGATACACGGATCCAGGGTGTCACTGCCTGTACTATTACTCTTGAGGGCAGTGACAAGGTGCGGCCTAAGTTCTTGGGCAGAAACACAGTGGAAGAGAAAATAAGGACAAGAAAGATTTACGGCAGGTGCTGGGGGAGGAGGGTCAAAAAAATTTGTAGGGAGGATAGGGCTAAGGTCAGTGAATGAGGTGTTGAGGTGGTTGGCTATGAGGGCTGGGTCTGAGGAGATCACACCATTAATGTTGATCTGGGTGGGTGGGGGGAGTGTGCACTCCCATTTAACTGTTTAATGTTATCCCAGAAGGTTCTGGGATTCCCCCATGAGGCAGTGAGTGAGGACCGATAGTGCTCAGACTTGGCCTTTCTGATGGCCCGAGTGCACTTGTTTCGGGCGGCAGCATATAACCGCCTGTCATTGGGCCTGCCAGTCTCAATGGCACGGTGCCATAGGTTGTCCCTATGTTTGAGCTGGTGGATCAAAGCTGGGGTAACCCAGGGGGCATTCTTCCTTTTAGAATGGCGGGTCAACACTGGGGCAAAGATATCACAGGCATTATTAAAAGTTTGGGTAAAGAAGGAGAGAGCTGTGTCAATGTTAGGAGTTGCCTGTATAGGAGACCAGTCAATTTGGGACAGAAGTTCCTTAAGTTTTATCAGTCCACCAGGTATTAGACACTGCCAGCATGTGGACTGTGCTATGGGTTTGGGGACTGAGGTTGACCAGTGGAATAGAATGGGGGAGTGATCACTGAGAGAGTCTGGGAGGACTTGTACATTGGGGATCCGATTAGGGCAGTTGGTGAGTACCACATCAAGCAGGGTACTGGAGCCTCTCTTGGGGTTAGTCCTGGTAGGGTGGGTAACTAGTTGCGTTAGGTCTATTGTAGAAAAGGAGTCTCGGGTAGCGGAGGAGGAGGGGCTGAGCCAGTTGACATTTAAGTCACCCACCAGAATTTGATCAGCGGAAGGAGGTAGAGAGGTAAGGTATTCTGTAAGAGAGGCAATAGCCTGCGTTTGGTCCCTGGGGGGCACGTATGCAGTAGTCAGATAAAGGGGTCCCTTTAAAGGGTCAGGGGTTAGTTTCAGCGTAAGCGCCTGGGCCCTGGAGTCAAGGATGGGAGTGGGCAGGGCTAGTACGAGGAGAGATTCCTTGACATAAATAGCGCAGCCGCCGCCCCATCTCCCAACACGGTCGGACCGGAAAAGGGTGAAACCAGGAAGGGAGACTAGGGAGTCAGGGGAGGATTCTGACAGCCAAGTCTCAACCAGGGTGATGACATCAGGGTTAATTGATGTGACCAGGCATTGTAGTGAGTCAAACTTTTATAGGAGGCTACAGATATTCATGGAGACCATGCATAGGCCTGTGGTGCGAGTTGGGGAGCTCCTGGGAACCGGGCCAGGGTTTGGATGAATGTTCCCTGACAGGAGTAGTAGCATGACTAACACCCTGGCTGGGAGATGGTGAGAGGTTTTCCTACGATTGACATGAGAGGGAGGGGAGGGGAGGCTAAGGGAGCAGGGGTGGGCAGGGAGGTACAGGAGGAAAGCAAGAATAAGAAGACACCCAGATGTGCCTGAGGTGAAGAGAAGCTAGGGGAGGGCAGGGGGACAGGGACACACAGAGGTCCCAAGGGGCAGGAGGAGGTTCAGGAGCAAGGGAGGAGGGGGTGCCAGGGCACAGTGTGGACTAGCAGATGGGTAAGTGGGTAAGTGCACTGCTAGTGGGGATAGGCACAGGCAGAGCGTGAGGCAGGGCCAATACATTGTGGTGAGCAAGATCCCAGGGAAGTAGTGCTGTACAGGTAGGAGTAGGAAGTAGTGAGGGAGCATAGGTCCCTCTAGTGGCCAGCAGGTATAACCTGCAAATGGGAAAGTGGGGAGATAGGTTCTGGGCAACAGGACATGATATCACCGGATGTGATGTCACAGGGTGGATCCTTAAATTGACAGCCGCCCCTGGGTGGGAGGGTGGTTGGGGCGGGCCGGGCAGGACGTGCTGAAGCGCCATCGGGCTAGCACCCCTCTGCAGGTGTCTAGACGAAAAGAAGAGGCTCTCTTTACCTCGAAAGTTATCAGGCTGGAGATTTGGCTTCCTGAGCTACTCAGGTGAGCTGCTTGTGCTTCAGTTGCTTGATTGTCCCGAGTGCCTAGCTTGGGGGGAGCTGCCTCGAAAGTTATCAGGCTGGAGATTTGGCTTCCTCAGCTACTCAGGTGAGCTGCTTGTGCTTCAGTTGCTTGATTGTCCCGAGTGCCTAGCTTGGGGGGGAGCTGCCTCGAAAGTTATCAGGCTGGAGATTTGGCTTCCTCAGCTACTCAGGTGAGCTGCTTGTGCTTCAGTTGCTTGATTGTCCCGAGTGCCTAGCTTGGGGGAGCTGCCTCGAAAGTTATCAGGCTGGAGATTTGGCTTCCTCAGCTACTCAGGTGAGCTGCTTGTGCTTCAATTGCTTGATTGTCCCGATGTTTTGGCAGTTATGATGTGGAGTCTCCCACCTATTTTTAATTTGGAGCCAGGTTCTCATCATATTTTTAGTCCATACATTAGAGATGTTTGCCAAATTCCGAGGAGTGATAGTCCAAGGCAATAGCCTTAGTGGCTTAGTATTGTGAACCTTTTGTTATAGGTTGGTCCAGTCCCTATTCTCTGAGCCACTATCCATTTTAGCAATGTGTACTAGTTGTGCAGTCTCATAGTAATGAAAGAAACTAGGTAGCCCCAATCCCCCCTTTAGCTTTCTGTCTGTGAGGACCTCCCACTATAGCCAAGGTCTTCTTCCATC
The DNA here is from genome assembly GCA_016271365.2 of Neoceratodus forsteri. Taxonomy (NCBI): domain Eukaryota; kingdom Metazoa; phylum Chordata; order Ceratodontiformes; family Ceratodontidae; genus Neoceratodus; species Neoceratodus forsteri. The sequence continues at coordinate 757,879,866 of CM057454.1, forward strand.
CCAAATAAATATTGAGAGCATTTTTAAGCTCCTTCCAGTCTTTCTGAGGTATTAGAGGGGTAAAGTAGAATAGAAAAAAAGGAAACATGGCTGAATATCCATTTTGACTTTTTCCACCCGGTCAGAGAATGTTAATGGGAGAACAGTCCATTTGTTCAGATCTGCATACACTTTTTTTCTGCTTAAGTAGGGTGTAATTCATATGGTTACAGCTGGTTTAATCAAATGGGGATTTGGATTCAAGGTATCACACTTTATCCTTAACCCACTTGAAGGGGAAGGTATCCTTTAATTGTTGTAGGAGGGTACCACTAATCGTTAGAGCCTCTGTCTCATCAGCATTTAATTTAAATCTCAAAGCTCTGCCCTATTTGTTCAGTAAGTCTAATAGAATGGGCATAGACTGCTGAGGATTGCTTCTAGGAGGGTGTCATCCACATAGAAAGATATCTGGTTGTTGTTACCTTGTACTCTTACACCTGTAAAAGTTTCAGACTGTCACACTGCAGCAGCCAGTGGTTCTATGCTAAGTGAGAACAGCAGAAGCGATAAAGGGCAACCTTGCCTTGTCTGTCTGGATGCTAAAGCCTCCTGAAATGGTCCCATTCACTTTAACATTTCCTGTAAGGTTTGTGCATAACATTGTAATACAGGACCTGAAGCCTTGTCCAAAGCTGATTGCTTGCATGACCCCCTGCAAGTACGGTAAGACCAACTTAAGTGCTTTTTCTGCATCTTAAAAGAGTGCTAGCTGTGAGGCCTTGCTGGAGCTATGGCAAGAAAGGATGTTGAGAAGTCATCTAATATCATTATGCAAGTGTCTTTGGGGTATAAATCCTGTCTGATCAGGATGAATGAGTGTCCATATATGTATTAAGTCTATTGTTTTGGCAAGGACTTCAGTGTAGAGCTTCATGTCCTGGTTCAGTATAGATATGAGCCACTGTGCTGTGCAAGTATCTCGGCCCTTTCCAGGTCTATGAAGAACTATTAGCACAGCATCTTACCAGGAGTCTGGAGTTTTGCCCTCCTCCAAACATGCATTAAAAGTAGTTTTTAAAATAGGGGTCAGTACCGCCCTAAATGTTTTGTAAAACTGTATGTTAAAGCTGTCTGGGCTAGAGGCTTTACTGCCTTTTCAATCCAAGATTACCTTGTCCATTTCTTCTTCGGAAGTTTTGTCTAAATTCTCACTAACTTCAGCCAAGACAGAGGACAAGTGCAGGCCCCTCAGAAATTGTTCCATATGTGTCTCTATGTTCTCTGCCTTCTGTGGTTCAAAGTAAAAATCTGTAAAAAATTCCCTAAACCATGGGGTTATTTTACTAGGGGTGACCCACATCTTTCTGGTGTTGTGTTTGTCCATACTGGCAGGAACTGTTCTATCAGCTGCCATTTTTTGAAGCCTAAAGGCCAAACCTCATAGTATTTGTCATTTGCATAGCATAAAAACCCCTCAGTCCCTTTTTCCTCTGCCTCTTTTGCTGTCTTGCTTTGGTGTGCTAACAGCCTCTTACTCATTGGTGTTGCTTTGTGTTGCCTTTCCAGCTCTGCAATAGATTTCATAAGAGCATAAGAATTTGCTGGCAGAAGGAGACCATGTGGTCTATCTAGTCTGCCCGAGATGTCTACCCCCCATCTACTGCTCTTTTTGTTGAGGTGACTACATTGACTGTCCCATGCTGGTTTGAATTCTCTGACAGTCTTAGCCACCACTACCTCAGGTGGCAGGCTTATCCAAGGGTCCACGACCCTCTCTGTGAAAAAGTACTTCCTAATATTGATTCTGAATTTACTGCCAACAAGGTGTAAGTTATGCCCTCTCGTATGCGCATGACTATTTTCCTGAAAGAGGTTACTGATATGTACTGCATCTATCCCTTTAACAAATTTAAATGTTTCTATCATGTCTCCTCTGTTCCTTCTCTGCTCTAGGGAGAATAGATTTAACTGGCTGAGCCTATTTTCTTAAGGTTCATGATGTGGTCCCTGTACCATCTTGCTGGCTCTCCTCTGTACAGATTCCAGACGGTCTATGTCCTTTTTTGGGTGTGGACTACAGAACTGCACACCGTAGCCAAGTGACGCCTCACCAAGGACCTATAGAGAGGGATGATTACCTCATGCTTTCTACTAGTAATACCCCTACTCATGCATCCAAGGATGCCGCTTGCCCTTAGTGCTGCTTTTTCAAATTGCTTTCCTACCTTTAAATCATCCAATGTCATAACTTCTAGATCCCATTCCATCTTTGTCTTTTCCAGTTGCTGCCCTTCCAGGACATAGTTATTTCCTGGGTTCCTCTTACCCAAGTGCATTACCGTACACTTTTTGGCGTTGAATCTCAACTGCCAGTTTCAACATTTATTCTTGTGCTGCTTTATTTTGTTTCTCCCTGAGGCCACAGTGATTATCTGGTGTTTGACTACAGCTTTCACTGTATACCATGCTGTGACTTGGGACATGTTAGGGTCTTGATTTACAGTAAAGGTTTGAGTGTGAATTTGAGTAAGTCTGGTTTTAAAATTGGTGTTGTTGAGGAGGGATGCATTTAGTCTCCACACAGATTTTTTGTCTGTGTGTCCCCATTGCAAAGTGACTGAGATTGGGGCATGGTCAGATTGGGTAATGTTGTATATAGCTGACCCATTAATACTGTATAATAATAACAATAATAATAATACGTTTATTTATATAAAGCGCAATTCAAAACATATCAAAGTGCTTTTACAAACAGCTAAAACACAGATTTAAAACCAGTTTAAACATCCAGATCCATACATTTAAAACTCAGGGTATGCCAGAGTGAATAGATAGGTTTTAATGGCAGATTTAAAGCTCTCCACAATCAGACACCCCCTTAGCCGAGGAGGTAGGGAATTCCACAGGGTAGGAGCTGCAAAAGCAAATGCACAGGCTCCAGAGTTCTTCAGATGAACCCTGGGAATCTCTAGCAATCCCTCCTCAGCAGAGCAGAGCAGTCGGAGAGGGTGGTAGACACAGAGTAGCTCTTGCAGATAATTCGGTCCCTGACCGTGTAGGGCCTTATAGGTTAACAAGAACAACCCTAAAAGTGATCCATCACTGGATAGGCAGCCAGTGCAGCTTGCGCAGCACAGGTGTGACATGATCAGATCTAGAGAGCCCAATCAACAACCTGGCTGCAGCGTTCTGCACCAGCTGCAAGTGGCGGATATCAACCCCCGGAAGCCCTAGGTACAGGGCGTTGTAGTATAAATGGGCCTTTTGAATGAAAAAGAGGTCTATCCTCGATTAGGCCACATGATGGAGAGAGAAAAAAGTGCAATCTGTCTCTTCTTTGTGCAACTGCCACCATATATCCACTAATTGTAGTTCCTTTGTCAGTGCTTTAAGAGTTCTGTCTGCTGATCTATGTGTTCCCAGGTGTCCTGATGAATGATCTTCTGAGGGGGGATAGTGCACAGTTAAAATCTCCCTCCACGATGATCTGTTCTCCCTCCACTTAGCTACTTTACTACAAACCTCCTTGAAAAAGGGGCCTGCCCTGCAGTCTGGTGCATAAACATTTACTAAATGCAATGTCTTCCCCAGACCCTGCCTTTGACTATTACTAGCCTACCTTCCAGTCTGACCTCTTAGGAGTTGATTTCTGGGGGACAGCCTCTCTTTACAATAATGGTGGTTATTGCCTTTTTTTCCCCTAGGATGAGATACCGCTTTAGTTCCACGAAAGTTCTAGTTCTCTTTACTGGTGAGTTCACTCCATTTACATTGTATGAAATTATTTTTTGTGATCCCATTTGTTGACTAAGGTGGATCCCAGATTTCCCCCTGCTCACAGATACCTGAAGAAATGAGGTATTACATAAACATAGCTTGGTGCAAAAACAATATTCAACACAGCAAACTCATCATGCCTGAATGAACTGTGGGCACTAAAACATACTGTAATAGCTTTCCCCACACTGAACTAGCGAGGGTGGCTGAAGAGATATTCTTGTGAATTTGATTTGCTTCCTAGGTGCTGTACCCGTGAAATACTGCCGGGCAAGTGGAAAACCCTGGAATCATTGTGGATGACGTCCCACTTTAGATTCTAGCCGGTCTTAGAGCAATGCTCCCCTCAGCCTAGGAAGGGATAGTATAAGAAACAAGACTGAGTCACAAGTATAGGGTTATGGAGGCTTCAGGAGGGACCTGTGGAATGAAGATAGGCCCTCAACCCATGCAGCCCACCAATTACAATACACAGTGTGTGGGGTGCTCTGCTCCCAGCCCCAAAGCAGCTAAAACAGAAGCCCCTCTAGGTGAGCGTACAAGAATCATGAGGTGTCATGAGTGCCACAGGGTGCTCCACAGCATGGTATTTGGAGCTTAGTTCAGGTAGAACAAAACATAATCAGGCACAATCAGAGCTCCCAACAGAAATCTTAGTTTATGCTGAGAGAGAGAGAGAGAGAGAGAGACAATGGCTAGGGATGCCTACCCTCTACTAAAAGTCGTTGTTCTGGAGAATGGTGTAGGCCTTAACCCCTCTGAGTCTCCATGCCGGTGGCAAGAAATTCTTTTTTTTTGGTGCCTGCCCCCTGATCCTTCATTCAGAGGTCAGCCCTGCTAAATTTGCTATCCCCCCCATGCCCAGGCTTGTTTTCCTTGGTGGGGCCACTGTGCAGGCTGACTTCCCCAATGGACACTGTAGGCAAGGCCCAACTTTTTTTTTTTTTAGTTTTTGTTAACCTGGTAAGTGCACTAGACAAACTCTGCCTATTTTCAAGCACGACCTGGGGAAGGGGGATACAGATGAATGCCAACTGACCTTGAAGCAGATTAAGGTGTTGGTGGTATTTTTAGTGAATGGGGGGAAATTTGGCCAGGACAGCAGGGAAATTCCCCTACTCACCTCTAGGGGAAACTCTGGCCACCAAGACAGCCACCCAGGTGAATCCAGGTGAGGAGAAAGGAGCCATGTCTGCAAGGGAGATGGCCTCCTCCCTTGCCCAGCCTTCACAAGAGGCCTTTGATGCTGAATTCGAAATGGAAATTGAAGTTGAAGGAGATACAATGGATCCAGGTAATTTTGATGATATGGACCTAAAAGCTTCTGGTTCCTGAGGAAGCACAATGTTCTTCAGAAAATGAAGAACAAGCACTAAAAAAGCTTGAGGAAGAAGAACTAAACTTAGCCTGGAGGCAACAAGCTTTACAGGAGAGGATAAGTGCATTAAAAGTCTCCAAAGCAAAGCAGATGGACTTAGTCAACTTACAGCTGCGTGAGGATGCGGCTACAGCGGATACACTCATAGCAAAGAGTGGAGCGAACGGAGTCAAGAGCGAGGGTCAGCAAACTCCTGGCTATGAGGAAAAAGTGACTGGCAGTAGAATCGCAATCAATAGCGGGTGCCTAAAGTCGCAACCTAACAGCACACAAGTGGAGAGCAGCAGGCAGGCTACCAAGAATGGAAAAGGGTTTAAAGTGTGGAGCAGAGCGAGCGATGAGAACGTCTCCAATCTGAGCGGGAACAAGCTCTAGCGCTGAGCAGAGCGAGCGATGAGAACGTCTCACAATCTGAGTGAGAACAAGCTCCTGGGATGTCAGATTCAATAAAAAACAGGCAAACAGGCAAAGTAGAAGGAGAAAAAAGGGTTCTTTGAGTCAGAGAAGCTACTGGGAAATCAACCAAATGGAAAAGAAGGAACAGAGCTTGATAATGAAGGTACAAATTTAAATCATTCTGCTATAAATATAATACAGCCAGATGTGGTTAATCTAGTTGGGGCTGAAAGTGGTACGCAAAGTAACGTTGTAGCAGAAGAAAGAGCTGAGGGGGGGCTCTCCTGCGCTTATACAAGAACAGAGTAATGTTTCAGATGATTCAAATGCTGGAGTGCCTAATTATGATAACAATATTTCAGTAACAGGAGTTACTATTGCTGAAGCCCTAAGGAATGTAGGATGGGACAAACAACAAGGTTCTCAAGTTTAGTCCTCACCTGCAAACACTTCAAACACTGCAGAGAAAAGCATAGACCCTTTTGAAATTCCTTCTCCCCTTCAGCTAACCCAGAACCCTGTGCTGGAATTTAAAAGACCCCATGGACTGGAAGGGAGTTCAAATGAACACCAGGAAGGAAACATAGATGGGGTAGAAACTCCAAGAAATAGAGGAACTCACACAGAATCTCCTAGTTGATCTACAGCAGAGAGTAGTGCCCCCACAGCCAAACAGAGCCAACCAGAACAATACAGGCCCCCGGGGGGGAACCAGCAGGGTGCCTAAGGGTCTACCTCCAACAATAGAACCTATGCAGGTCTGTTTCACACTTCACCTGAACCAGCTAAATGGAGAAACGCTGTTCAGATTAGATACAGAAGAGGTCTAGAAGTTTTTCCAGATCGTGTGTATGTGGGGAAATCTTTAATAAATAGAGCTTACAATTTCTCCCATCAGAAATATTTGCTCTGATACACACATCAGGTGATGCTAACTTTGATTTAATTTTTAAGACTCCTCCTGGTCTGGAAGCTTTCTGGCACCGATACCAACAAGTCAAATATATCCCACTCTGGTCACCCTTCATAGCTATCCCTCTATCGAAACCAGCAATCAGAACCATTACAGTTTTGTTTAAGAATGAGGGTGTGGTGGTGTCAGACATTTTAAGATGGCTTAAGTTAAAGTGTTTTGTTCTAAGCCCTCCAGAACTGATTATTGACTCAGAACAGCTATGGACTGAGGGTTGGAGAATACAAGTTCAGCTTCCCCATGTAAATGGGGTAATTCACACCACTTACCCAGTTGTTTCTACCTAGGTAGAGACAGAGGATTCATCTTCTACTCAGGACAGCCCAAATCATGTTTCAGATGTGGTGCACACACACATCTCAGTAGTGCATACGACAGGCTAAAATGTTCCCTCTGTGGAGGGATTGGACATGCAAGCATTAATTGTCAGAAACCAGTTTATTGTAACATGTGCGACAAATCCTCCCACTCTTTCAAGAATTGCCCTTGGACCTCTCATAATAACCCATCTGATGTTCAAGATTCACAGGAAGAAACTGTTTCCAGGGCTCAGAACAATGCAGCTAAAACCCCTCATTCAGATTCAAGAACGAAAAGGGGTAACCTCCAAATCTCTCAGTTCAAACACCTCTGGGCCTAACATCCTGGTGGAATCTGAACAGCAAAATGCTCTTGACCAAACAGAAAACCAATCTGTCTTGGACGTGAATGGTACAGCACAATCACAAGATATGCCAGCAGGGCATTCAAGGGAAGAGACAACTAGTGCCCAGTCTCAGGACGGTTCAAGAGAGGTTATGAATGCCACAGAAATGGAACAGGATCAGATAATACCCCTTCCGGAAGAAAACTCCTGGTCTAAGGTTTGCAAAGGAAGGCAAACTAGGAGCAAATCTAACAGAGGAGCCAAGGCTACTAATTTAACAATGGAGGAAATAATACCTACAAAGAATATGTATGCAACATTATCAAAGAGGAAGCAGTGGGCGGACACAGAGGATGACTCAGACTCTTCTTCCATTGCCTCATCTCAGTCAGACCCTATGACAGATACAAAACATGTATCTAGCAATTCAAGAATGCCCAAAAAGAAAAGATGTAAAATGAAGTCCCCTGGGAAAGGCAAAAGAAGTTAAGAGCGCCCCTTAATCTCTAACCTCTTATGTCCTTTTCTTTAGCATGCTGCACCCTTAATGTGAACAGTATCAAAAACTTAAAAAGAAGAAGGACTATTTTTTCTATTCTCTGGGACTTAAACCCTCAAATTATCTTATTACAGGACACCTGAATTCATACATTAATGGAAGTTAACCAAGCATCCAGGGAATGGCATAAGAGGGCATCCTTCTGGTCACTAGGGGAGGATGCATGTTCAGGGGTCGCAATTCTTTTTAATAATCAACAGTGTACAGTTACAAGATTGATAGATTTAGTTCCAGGTAGGGTCCTAATACTGGATGTAACTATCCAGAGACAAGAATGGAGAATTATTAATATATATCATCCCCAGGTCAAAACACAGAGAATTGAGGTTATGCGGAAAGTACAGCCATATTTACATTCATCTAGATCTATTTTTTGGGGAGGGGATTTTAATTGCATGGCAGATAAAACAGGGATAACCCAGAAACTTTATTCTGACACTATTTTTTTAAATACTATGTATAAAACAGCAAGACTAATAGATGGGACAGCAGCTGGGTCTCACCCTCCAGCACACACATATCACAGAGGGAGACTCTCCACTAGAATCAACCATTTTTTTATCTCAGAGTGGATCCCCTGTCAGAAAAGTGTAGTCATCCTTATAGAGATATCTGATCACTGTCTCTTGACAATCTAAACAAACCAGAAGCCCACAACTACTGGAAAATGAACACTATGGTGTTAGAGGAAGCAAATAAATGGGAAGATCTCCTAGAGGTAATAAAAGACAAAGTATCAGTGTTTGAACTTTTTGACAACCTGGCCCAATGGTGGCAGGAGGCTAAACTTGAAATAAAAAAGCATTGTAGAGTAACTTCTAAATCATATCACCAAGAGAGATAGCTTCAATATTTGGAAAATCGGAGACATCTCCAGAAATTATTTTCCCTAAAAAAAGAATTTGGCCTGGACTACTCTGAGCAAATAGCTCAGACAAAAAAATAAATTGCTTCTTATCAATATGATCAAGCAGCTTCACTGTTTGTAGAACAAAAATATGGGACAAAAGGCAAGGCCCAGACAGTATATCCATATGCAAATTGTCAGCAATGGATAGAGTCAAAATATATGTCCTGACTTATAAACAAAGAGGGGATGCAAGTGGAAGATAATCAGGAAATCCTACAGGTAGTAAGTGAGCATACTAAAGGTCTAGTTGGCCAACCAGCACTCTCTCTGGGGATAGCAGTGATTTTTTATAAAAGCCTTGATATTCCACAGCTACCCTGAGATATCAAATCAAAACTAGTGTGCTCTATTAGGGAAGAAGAAGTAAGTTCAGTAATCAATCAGTTAAAAAAAGAGGTAACACCAGGGATGGATGGGATTCCTAATGAGTTCTATAAAAAATCTACACATATTTTAAAGAAATATCTCACCTTGGTGTATAACCATATCATCCAAGGCCAACATCCATTTCCCCCCGACATTAGTGGATAGTATTTTAATTTATCTCCATAAGAAAAATGAGAGAGAGAATTAGGCAATTGGAGGCCTATCAGCTTGATAAATTCTGACAGTAAAATGTTATGCAAAATTATAAGTATCAGACTGACAAAAACTGCTAATACTCTGATAAGCTCGACACAAACATGTGCAGTACCCCAGAGGTCTATGTTAGATAACTTAAACAATATTTAGAGAAATTTTTGACCATCCACAGACAGAAGGATTTGTAAAGTCCCTTGATCAGTCAAAGGCCTTAGACTCAGTCTCGCATAAATACCTCTTTGAAGTATTACAACATTATGGTATCCCGAGCATGTTTATCAAATGGATTCAAACTTTGTATAACCACGCATATGTGACTCCATTGGTTAATGGTTGTATGGGCTCACATATAAAGATTAGGAAAGGGGGTTAGACAGGGTTGCCCACTGAGCCCACTGAGCCCATTGTTATACGTATTTACAATAGATCCTTTGCTTAGGAAACTCAACAGCCAGCAATCTATTAGACACTAATCAGGTCCAGGTAACACAAAATTCCCATGCATATCAGCATATGCAGATGATATCTGCTTAATAGTAGCAGATCAGACATCGGGAAGCCAGGCCCTAAATACAGTTCTATTATTTTCCCAAACCTCAGGGTCCAGCTTAAATATAGCAAAGTGTGTAGGGACTAACTTAGCAGGCCCCCACCACAACCAGACTCAGGAAATAGAAGGGATCAGGATCCATACTGGAAAAATTAGACTCCTGGGGTTACTGTTTGGTTGCAAGGATCCTGCAGAAACAAACTGGACAGAGAAATTGATCACTGCAGAAGAGAAAATTTCCAAATGGAAAAGCTTCCCTATGTCTAGGAAAAAGAGGATCTATATGCTTAAAACATCTATAGTCCCTATTTTTCTAACAGTAAGTTATATCTTCCCTGTACCAGTTAAACTAGAATCTCAAATATACAATATATGCTTTCAACTTCTTTGGGGAAGCCTCATGAACCATGTAAAGAGAAACATTACGTATTGGCCTATAAAACAAGGTGGGCTAAATATGCTTAGCCCAGTCTTGTTTTTCCTCACCATCTTTTCACACTTAAATATTCTTCCTGCCATAGTAGAAAACCAACAGGAATGGGTAGCATGTTTAAAAATCAGGAGCCAGTATTTTGCAAATAAATGGCAGGCCCCAAACTGGGGAACATTCAGACAGATACCACCAGGGACTCCCCCTATACTTGATTGAAATCTTTTTAAAAATTAAACAATGGGGCATAACCACACAAATGATGCTTCAGAAAAGGAAGGCACTATATGCCACTATCTTGAGTAGTATTCTCTTAATGGGACCAGGCTTTAAGTGCCCTCCACACATATAAAATCAATGCCTTACAAAACAATTGACAGAAGATAGAAGCCCCTCAAAAATGTGGGACACACTTTGGATGTGCTGTCATGAAAGACTGAACATGAAAGGTAAACTTGCACATAAGGCAATGGAGGAGAGAGACTGCACTAGAGCTAGCTGTATAATTCAGAGGAGAAAATGCAACATTTATTTTTTGACTGCCCTTACATATCACAGTTTTGAGATCTCTTAGCAAAAAAATGGGCAATGCCTGTGATAAAGAAAATTACATACACATAATTAGTGTTTGGGAAATTTGGAGTAGAATGGAATCAATTTCACCCAGGTAGTTTAAGGATGCTTTTTTCAATTTCCAAATGGTCTATATGGCAGCACAGGTGCCAGTTTGTTTTACAACAAAAGCAAGTCTGTTTAGTGGAACTTTTAGAGAAAGTAACTATGGAAACAGTGTCAGTATATAAGCAGGAACTGCACAAATTTCCCCTACCAGTAGTGAACATCTGGTGGAGAGGCCTTCCTACCAAGTACTTTGAAAGAGGAATCTGAGTATACAGTTAGAGATGGTACATGTCTTGGTACCTTAGTTTAGAACGGAATCAAACCAATAAGTTAGTGGTTTAAAAGAGCAATGTATCTAAAGGTCATAAGTTCAGAGGAGGTTGTGATATAAGTAAATTGATTATAGATATGTACCTGTTTTTTCTTTACAATAAGAAAAGGGGAGGGGGCAAGATAAAGGACTGTTTGTTTTTATGAGTTAAAATGTATGTGGAACTGTAAAAATAAGGAGTTTAAAGAACCATGCTAGGCAGATATTTAAGTTTTGTCGAATATGTTTGTGATGTCTAAAATGGGAACAAAGGTTCGATGGTTGTTAATTTGTATTTCTTGTTGTTATATAATTTATCAATAAAAAATTCCTCTACACTTTTTGAGAAGTGTCAAGGGATCTTTAACATTCACCTGAACTACATCCTGAATAGGCAGATGGGACCTCGGTTTAATGTCTCATCCGAAAGATGGCACCTCAGGAGTGCAGCACCTCCCTCATGCTGCACTACAGTGTCAGTATTGGGATTTAACCCAAGTTCCTGGTGTGGGGATAGAACCCACAGTCTTCTGATCTCCCACCCTCAGAGGTGAGTGTGCTACCTGCTGAGCCACTGACTTACCCCCCCACGTTTGGACTACGGGAGTGGGCCCCCCCGGTGGACATTGGTGGCAGTGGAGACAGTGGCAGAGCAGAGTATCATACCAAGGGGCCGGCTTTTTTGTGAATGCTTGCTCCTTGGGGGTGGGGATGTGCAATGATGTCCAGCATCCACCCCGCCCCCCCCTTGAATAATAGTGCTGGCCACAGTGGTACCCCCAGCTTCTGCCAGGGGTCTGTAAAGCACCAGGCACTCTTCCCCCTCTGCCCGAAGAAGAAGAGCAATCCCCAGGATGCTTCTCCCTCTGGCTGGCCCTCCAACTCCGAGTCCATCACCGAACCCAGGATGTCAGCACCGCAAATGGACACCTTGGCGCTGCGCCATCAGGCTGGCTGTGGCAAGAAATTCTTGTGGTTGCCACTGAAGTGGTCTGCCCCAAGTAATCAGCATTAATCACATTTATTTGGTTGGCAACTCTAGTCCCCCTTCCTCCCCGGGCAACCTATCGTTCTACTGATAACGAGCCAGTGCCATGTTAAGAACATTTGGGGATGCAAGAGAGGTTTATGGCTGCATCTGTAATAATACAGACTGCTGAGTTGAGTCTGGGTTGCTGTTAGCAAGCCTCAGCTCCACCTCTGCACAATTCAACCTCTCACAGCATTCTCCATGGCTTAGTCTCCCATTTTGACCTAGTTCAAGCTGCCCCTGGCCACCACTGTAAACCTTGTGTTGGACTGTGTGGCATACTCCCCTTGCCATTCATTGTTTAGTTGCTTAGGAGATGGGGAATCACCACACAGTCAACAGATGTTATCCAATGCAGTACAACCGAGAGACTATCACTATTTTCACTTTTTTTCCCACCTTCAGCATTGAGTCACCTCGATAGACTCCTTTACCCCCGACTACTCTCTCCAGAGGTCCCAGGCCATTTTACTCAAATAGAGATGAGAGATGAGAGGCCCTATTCAGCCATGCTCCTCCAAACCAAACTACCCCTAAAGTTATGACAGCGCCACATGTAACTGTGGAGCAGACTCCCAAACCCCCAGTCTTTGTCAAGTGATCTTTTAATAACACCCCAGCTCAGCTTACCTGAGAGAAGGAGAAACCACCCCACACTTACTCGTACTTTTATAGTGAATCCAAAATGGAATAAAGTGTCCAATATCAAATTCAAATTAGATCCCTGATGATTGAGATGTGCCTGCAAGCCTCACAGTTACAGTTCAAATATTTATTGCCCCATAGACTTGTGAGAAACTAGGGTGGCTTCAGCTTCTTTGTCTGTGTTTTGTAATCTTTTAACGATTCCCTCAATTTCTGGGGCCATATGTTTTGGAAAGATGGACTCCAGATTTCATCTTTTTCTGTTCCTTCCTGCAACTCCCCAAGCCACACAGAGTACGCTTGCATATAGTTTTTCCATTTGCAAGTTGAACAGTGCAATTTTCAGTTTTTTTAGTTGAGGTGCTGCATCATGCAGATTATTAAACACTTTCACCCTGGACTCGAGGTGCATTTTCAGTTTGGCAGGGTAGTTGAGCTAAGCTTTTGTCCCTGTTTTGTCTTTCAGTTCCTTGAATACTGCATGCACCAGTTGTCGCTTAGCCTGCATTGTGGAGAAAAAATCATGGTCATAACTAATTCTCTGATTCTCAAATGTATTTATTTTATTTTTATTTATTTATGGCATTTTGGTAACCGAGTAATCTCACTGTGACAAAACCAAGGGTCCCTTTTTCAGGAGTGACTGGAATTAGTTACATACAGTAATTTCAGGAACATTCGGTCGGTAAAAATACATGACAATAATTTAGTGGTGAATGCACAACTTTCCATACAGGTACGTAGAAGTATTAGATACAAAACAGTTTTACAATATAGATAAATATAGAAGAACATGATCAATGCTAAATAAGTACATTGGTTCACAGACAGTAAGAAATATATGCATTGATGCAAACAATATACCACACATCAGGTAAGGTCAAGGGGGTAAGAGGACACTGAGGTATAATGTAGTATCAGCGATAACAGCTGCATTGGCAGTGTTACAGTAGGTAAACTTTAAGCCCCATCTTGAACCCCTCTACAGGGGTGGCACTGGTTAGGTTTTCAGTGACAGAGTTCCAGTAATAGGGGGCAGAACATGTAAAAGATCTTTTACCAAGGTTGGTCCATACCCTGGGGATCTCAAGTAGATTTGAGTTTGTGGAACAAAGGGACTGCCTCAGAGGCTTCAAAGCTAGTAGTCCCATTAGGTTGGGGGTATAGATCTTAAAGAGTTTAAAGGCCAGGCAAAGGAGAGGGTAAGTGAATGAATCTATCTTCCAGTGTGGGCCAGTTTAACTCAGAGAAAACCTCACAGTGGTGCCTTTTTGGTGGTGATCCAGATGTGAAGTGACTAATTTTGTTGTGCACAACACTCAGTTAACATCTTTGAGATGCCATGCTTCAAAATAAATTAGTTCTTTGGTTTGAAATCTAAGCATCTGAACTATCCATAATCTAGGTCTAGCTACAGAGTTAGAAGGTTATTGCCCTAGGGAACAATGTGCTTGCTCAGTGTCCAGGGGCACATGAAGGGGGTGGGCCAGTGTGGGTTTTAGGACATGATGAATGAAGTCTTCAGCCATGGAAAATACCCTTCTCCTGCTGCCTCTAATGCCATGAATACAGAAGCCTTTGTGGTGAGTTTGATTTTCTGCATTGCCCATGTGGGCCTGTATGTCTCAGTCTCACCTCAACAAGTACAGTAAAACATAATCCTAGGCCTCCTGGGCTTTAGCTACTTCCCCCACATTCTGCTTGTTGGCCAAAACTTTTTTATCAATGATCTGCAAATCCAGCCAGAGGTTCGTTATGGATGATTCAACCTTATTTACAGACTTGAGGATTTTTTAACAGTTCCATCCATTCAAATAGGGCTTTCCTCCTGATCCAGGTTGAGTTCAAGTGATGACACTGGCAGAGATCTGTGTTGGGAGGACACTGCATGATTTGCGAAGTCCTCCATTCCTGCATCCATTAAAAGTTGTATTTGTTTCCCTGCCAGCATACTCGTTTTGCTTGATTTTGGTTTTGTTGCCTTCAAGGACATTTTAGCTGCAAGTGCTTGTGTTCAGGGATCTAAATTTATGGGTTTTAAAAGTGGATTCCCATTGATTGTAGAGCTAGACTGCAGGAGAGCAAAAGCTTACCCTGCTCCCATACTCTTAATGTTACCAGAAGTTCCACTTTGCAGCTTTTTTGATGACTCTTCCTTCCTGAGCCCTTAACAAACAGTCTAGTTTCAGGATAGCCTGCTTCAGAATATTCTCCCTTCTCAAACTTATTGAGTCTAACCTGAAAAGGATGGGCCTGAGTCTGATCACCATTTATATCTTTCCACTTCAACACAGTAGCCTACCCCTTTTCTAGATATACTTGCAAGGACTGGCCTCTCTGGACTCTTGACCAGGTGGTTTGTTTTCTACCTGGCTGAAAGATCCGAAGTGTTTTGTGTAGAGGGGACCCCATGATGAAGCTTTCCATTTGGAAGTAAAGTGCTAGGAAGCCTTGCTGGGTTTTCCAGTTGTGCTGTGCCATTTGGTTAAACCTTTATACCAGAAGTTATACTAGAATTTAAGGAGCAGATGAAGGGAAGAAATCCTATGTAAACTGCCCCCCCCCCACACACACTATATCAGTGGTAGTACTTAACATTTCATTTTAAGGACATATAGGCATCCAGTCATTTTTTAAACTCATTTTTATTTTTACTAACCACAACATCCAGCGGAAGGATATTCTACACCCTATTACCCTCTATGTGAAAAAGTACTTCCTTCTCTCAGTTCTCACTCTGTTCCCCTTTACTTGAAATGGGTGCCCCCTTGTTTCTCTGTAATCCTGTTTAAAGTCTATGTCTAATGTAACCATTACTTCCGTGATGTTCAATATATCACACATGAATAATAAATCCCCTCTAGTCTGTTGGTAATCCAATGTTGCTAATGTAGTTTTACGTAAGCGACTCTCATAATCTATGTTACCCATCCCCCTTAATAGATTTTGTAGCACACCTCTGCACATGCTCCATATTATTGATGCGTTTTCTTTTATGTGGCACCCAAAGTTGAGAACCATAGTCAAAATTTGGATACATGTAAACCTTGTACAGGGGCAAGATCACCTCCTTATCCTTGCTCTTAATACATCTTCTAATGTTCCACCAGTATTTGTTTGCTTTTGCTATATTGCATGTCAAAACTGAGTTTATGATCAATGAGTACACCAAGATCTCTTTATGTCCAAGTCACCTGAAGTGTAGAACCCATGAATACGTGATTATGTTTAGGATTATTCTTTCCAAAATGTTTAACTACACACATTTATCTTTATTGAAGGACATGCCCCAAGTATTTGCCCATTTGCTTATTTTATTCAAGTCTGATTGAATAGATGCCCTTTCTTCTTCCGTCCCACATACTCAGCCCAATTTGGTGTTGTCTGTGTATTTATGACACCAGTGTGTAAGTTCCATATGTAAATCAGAGATAGAGATGGTAAACAGTGGTGGACCCAACAAAGAACCTTGAGGGACTCCACTGATCACTCTCCCACTGGAAGATGCATACCCATTTATTACTACTACCCTCTGTGACCCATTATCCAGCCAGACTTCAATCCATTTAATAAGTTTAGTATTTAATCCTGAGATATAAAGGTTTTCTAGTATAACCCACTGAGGAACTATCAAAGGCTTTCTGGGAAGTCCAGATAAATAACATCCACAGGTTTGTTATTATCAAGTTTGTGACTAATGTTTTCATAAAAGCCAACATAATTAGGCATGCTCTAACTTTCTGACGTGCATGTTGTTGTTGATCAACACCATGTATTTTACCCCACTGTTTTACTGACTCATATTTAATTATGGATTCCAGCATTTTACCTGGAATGGAAGATAGACTAATTGGTCTGTAGTTAGCTATGCTCATCTTGGATCTTTTTTTGTGAATGGGGATGACATTAGCCACTGTCCAGTCTGTTGGTACCATACCCTCTTTTATAGATTTACAATAAATTAACCTGAGTCGTTCTGCAACACAATTGCCCAGGATTTTTAACATCTTACCGGTTATGTTATCTTGCATAGATACATAGACAGTGTCGGCAAATAAGAGCCTATGGCCCACCCAATCTGCCTATTTGAGCTTGTAAGTTCAGTTTATATTTTCCTAGAAGTCTGTTGCCCCTTACCCCTGACCTCCAGAATTCCTTTATGTCTATCCCATGCATTCTTAAATCCTGTGATTGTTTCAGTCCCCATCACTTCCTCTGGCAGGGTGTTCCACTAGTCCACCACCCGTTCTGTGAAGAAATTCTTCCTCACGTTTCCTCTGAATCGTCCTCCCTCCAACTTCATCCCATGCCCTCTAGTCCTGGAACATCTTTTTTCGCTTGAAAATAGTGTATTCCTGCACCCTGTTCCTCCCTGTAAGATACTTGTATGTCTCTATCATATCCCCTTTCTCCCTCCTCTCCTCCAGGGAGTACATGTTCAGTTCCTTCAACCTGTCCTCACAGGACTTGTGATGCAATCCATGCACCATCTTTGTTGCCCTCCTCTGAATCTTCTCTACCTTGTCTATGTCCTTACATAGGTAAGGTCTCCAGAACTGTACACTGTACTCCAGGTGGGGCCTCACTAGTGTCTTGTATAGTGGAATTATGACCTCCCTTTTCCTGCTGGTGATGCCCCTGCCTATGCATCCCAGCATCCTATTTGCTTTACCTGCTGCCTTGTCACACTGTTTCCCTACCTTGAGGTCATCAGAGATGATGACCCCAAGATCCCTTTCCTGCTTGGTGCATGCTATATCCTCACCCCACAACTGATATATTGTACCAGGGTTTTTGTGCTCCATATACATTATCTTGTACTTCTTTGCATTGAATTTCAACTGCCAAATCCCTGACCATTCTTCAAGTTTCTACAGGTCCTTTCTCATTCTGTCTACACCCTCTGGTGTGTCTACTCTGTTACAGAGCTTTGTGTCATCAGCGAACAGTGAAATTCTGCCTTCTAGGTCCTGCGCAATGTCACTGATGAAGATGCTGAATAGGACCGGTCCCAGCACTGATCACTGTGGTGCTCCACTGGTCACTCTTCCCTCTGTGGAGTGACAACCATTTACCACCACCCTCTGTGTCCTGCCACCCAGCCAGTTACCTACCCACCACACTACTGTCCTGCCCACATCTTGTTTGTTTGTTTTGTTTGTTTTATTTTTAATCAGGAAGTGGACTGGGCACAGCCCTTTTTCAGTCATGCCTGACATGCAACATACAACATTACAATACAATATTACATTTACATAAAATACAAAAATTAATCACAATTGCAAACAGTATCACAATATAATTTCCTTAACAATAAATGTTTAAAATGAGATTCTGAATGTGCTGTTTGAATCAATTCTCCAAATTCATTTGGTCCAGGGGCACTTCTATCCTTCATACACTTTATTTTTCCTTTTATTTTGGTTTACATCTTTATTATTGGGTGTGACAGGGCTCCTAGCTTTATCAATGAAAATTGAGATACAATATTTATTAAACTGTTCAACCATTTCCCGAGGGGAGTTAATTGTTTTGTCTAGAACTTTTAAAGGACTGACTGATGTTGACCATTTCTTGAGGGAATTTATATAGCCATAAAATACTCTGCTGTTAAATTTTGATGCTGTAGTTGCCAGTCTTTTCTCCACATTCATTTTTTTCCTTCTAATGATGTTTTTGTACAGTTTGTGTGGTGCTTAAAACTGTTCCTAGGCAGTTAGAGTACCAGATGCTTTGTGTTCCCCAAAGGCCTTATGTTTCTTATTTATCACTTTTTTGATGTTCTCGGTCTACCATTTAAGCTTTTTCACCTTTGTGTTACAATTTTTAGTTTTAGGTATGTGTTTTTTACATACATCATGAATAATTGATCTGAGGGTCAGCCATGTTTATTCCACCTCCAATGGCCCCACAATCTGATCCCAATTTAACCTATTTAAATCAGTATGAATGTTATGGAGATTTTCTCTACTGTATAAATATATGTCGATGCAGTCTCTTGATTTTTTGCAGGACATTAATATATTGAATATCACCATGGAATGATCACTATTTGCTAGGGAGCCCTTTATCTCACATGCTGAGAATAAAAATGTCATCTGACAGTAATATTGGGTCCTATGCACTAATGGGTGGGTTATATGTGCCTGAGGTGCATACCCTGCCCACGTACCTATGTGGCCCCAGACAGGTGCAGAGTGTGCAGTATGCACAACCACAAGCACCTGCGGGGTACCTATCCATGACCATGCCCCCTCAGTGCGCAGGGTCATGTGGGTGGTCGAGGGCAGAGCCACGGACCTAGGAGGGCATCCAATTGGATGCCCATACCTGGTTCCTGAATCGATCCCTTGCTCCCCTGTGGTGGGTGCATGGAGTAGGGGCCAGCCATGTTAAGTGGTGATGGAGGAACACCTGTTGGGCATTCATCTGAGCAGCTGGCCCAGCTCTCCTCTGCAGCCTAGTGGGTTGAGGAAGCATGGATGTCCATTGGCCAGTGCTGCCGCACCCGGTGGATGCTATACATGGGGGCAGGTACTGGGTTATGCCTGGTCTCAGGGGGCATATCTGGCACCCTCTGTGCCTGGCACTATGTGGCTTAATGAATGCCATGTAGTGCAGACATGCCCACAACACATCCACAGTGTGGTGCTCCCCAAGGGGCTAAGATGGTGGACACACAAGTTTCTTGCGCTCCCTTGGTGAATGCCGCCAGTGGTCTATGGGACTCCCACCATGCGGCATTCACACATAAGGTTGCTTATGCATCTTGGTTATGTGGTGTGTAGGCAACTATTTTGTTCGTGCATAGGGTCCACTATGTCTAAAAGGTGAACCCCCCCAGTAAGCTGATTTACAATTTGTCTAAGTGAACAGTGCTTAATTGTTTCAATAAATGCCTTTGAAAAGTTCCATTTACCCTCTAGTTCGTTCCACTTGATGTCTTATAAGTTAAAATCACCCACCAATATAACATCTCCTAATTCACAGTCAGTTTGTATCTCACCTAAAATCTCACTGTTAACCTGATCATTAGCATTCAGTGGCCTATAGCACTTTCCTATCACAATATTTCTATTTTTTGAGTTAAGAACGTGGACCTAGACAGAGTCTACAGAACTCCCTATTGTTTGTATGTTATCTGATATCTCAGTAGCTTTTAAGTATTCTCTTAGATACATAGCTATACCTCCCCGTTTTGTGCATTCTATCCAATCTGAATAGGTTATAACCCTGTATTTCAGTGTCCCATGTAAATTGTGGTTCCCATCATGTCTCTGTTATACAGATAATATCCAACTCCTCCAATGCTATAGTTGCCTCTAATTCATCTTTCTTTTTATTAAGGCTTCTTGCATTGATTAGAGTACCTTTTAGAGTCTTGATACTTCTTACTTCAGGGTTCTTACTTCTTTTTTAGCAGTTTTATTTCCTTCCTATCCTTGTTATTCCCTGTCGTCGTGTGACTATCAGACTTAGTGTCCTCCCTGTTTGTCCTCCAATGATCTAGTTTAACTCATACAGTGGCCTGGATAATCTTAATCCCAACAGTATTGCACCTTTCTTATTTAAGTGAAGTCCGTCCTTTTCAAACAAATCATTCCTTCCAATAAAAGTATTTTAATTTCTTATGAATACAAAATGTTCATGCATATACTACTCCATCAGCCATTTGTTAATACTTCCAATTAAACTCTGTCTGTAGTTTGTTGCTCTATGGACTGGTAGAATTTCGGCTATTATAACATTCCCTCCTCTATCTTTTTATTTCTTCCCCAGTTGCTTGAAATTTATTTTTATATTACTGTCAGTGGATCTCCCCACATCATTTGTGCAAATATGAACTACCACAGTAGGTTTATATCCTGTTTATATCCTATTATTAATAAGTACATAATCTATTCTGTTAGCTAAATCATTAATTTTTGTGCCTGGAAAACATGACACTGTGGTGTTCATCTTATTTTTGCAAATGGTAGGAACTGTGCATTTAATAATGGAGTCCCCAATGAGAACTTTTTTTTTTATCATATAAGATTTTATTAAGTTTATCAAGTAACATGGGCCGTAAGAACAGCCTTCATGCACCATGAATACAACATAGTCATACATGCCCAGTACATACATAGCTGTTCTCAGGACATAAAGGATTATCTACAAATATGTGCTGCAGATAATGTTCTTTAAGCAGACATCTCCTAGAGCAGAATACAAAGTATAAGCTCCTTCAAGCTTCATAAAATGGTTATCACATAATAAGGAGACCCGTTGTCGTGATCCTTCTACTTAACTCAGCAAATTGCTCTAGTCTAGTATCAGGGATCCTAACTCTATCACCTGCCATCCAATAATATAAACATCTTCAAAGTAGCAGCTACACAATAATGCCCTATATAGACTAAGATGAATCTGTCCATCAAATTAGCAGACAGAACAGAGAGGGCCATAAGGGTCCAAATATATAGAATACTATAAAATAGGAGTGTCGACAAGACCATACAACAGCAGTCGCCTAGTATACTACACACAGACTACACTGCCAATTATATTGAGGGGGGATTTTGGAATGGCAGGGGTGCAACCGAACAAATGTGGGAATGTAAATATGCTCCCCATTTCTTGTAGTATCTATCAAGTCGGCCCTTGGCCACCACTGAAAGCCTCTCGAAGTTAGCCAGCCTAGCCATGGCCGAGCACCATTGTAAAACTGTTTGGGGTGTAGGTTGTCTCCAGCGTACCAGAATGGCCCTCTTAGCTTCCAGCAAAGCCACTAGGATCCATGCTGCACTAGGAGGGGGAAGTGGATTTAGTGCTGAGGTATCTCCCAGTAAAAGGGAGTGATTTTGAATCTGGATTGGCTTACCAACTATCCTGGAGCAGTCCCCAAGGACTAAAGTCCAGAAGTTTTGCAAGGTCGGGCAGGTCCAGAGAACATGTAATAGGTGGGCAGAGGAGGAGTGGCATCACCAACAATGGTCCTGCGGTAAGATCTTCAGGTTATGCAGTACTGCTGGGGTTTTATACCACCTTAAAAGAATTTCAAATTGTATTAATTGATTCTTAAAGTTTTTGTAGGCTGTGTGAGCTGCTCTAATGCATAGTGACCATTGTTGTGGGGATATGGGGTGGAGGAGGTCCTTTTCCCAGGTGGCCCTACTAGTGAGAGCAGTATCTGGTTGGGCATCTCTAATTGTCTTATAGAGAGTACTCACTAATCCCTGGCCCTTTCTAGGTAAACGAAGAACTCTCAGACAGTCCCAGGAGTTTTGTGATGAGGGAACTTTGAGAAGAGAAGAGAGAGCACTCCTCAACTACAAAAATCTCCAAAGATCTGAGGGTCCTAACCCAAATCTATCCTGAATCTGTTCAAAGGACATTAGCACATAGGAGTTTGAGAGTAGTAGATCCCCCAACACATGAATGCCCTTCAATGCCCAATGGGGCCAAGAGAGCAGTTTATGGTCCACCATGATAAGACGGTTGTTCCATAAAGGGGCATATCTAAGCAGCGTGTGGTATTCTGATTTTGGGACCCCAGTAATTGCCATCACCCTCTGCCATGCTCAACATATTTCCTGCATAATTGGAGTAAGTCCACTTGCCACTTGCTTTACACCAGAGAGCAGAGAAAAGAGGCTAGTGTCCACTAACAAGGAAGCCTCTAAAGATACCCACTGCAGAGGGGAGGTGAGGTGAGGGGTAAACCAGGCTGTAGCTTGGACCATTCTGTAAGCCAGGTGATATCGCTCAAACCAAGGAAGACCTAGTCCACCTCTAGTCCAATGTGCATGAAGTTTCAACTGTCCCCACCTTGGGGCTTTTCCTTCCCATAGAAAAGAAGTGACTAAGTTATCTAGGGTCTTAAATAGTTTTGAGGGCAAAGGAATGGAAAGATTATTCAGTAAATACGACACTCTAGAGAAAATAAACATTCTAATGGCTTCTACCTTACTTTGAGGGTGAGCCGAAGCCATTTCCATTGCTGGACCTCTGCCATAAAAGAGGCCAGCAGGGGAGAAAAATTTGCAGACTCGAAATCTTTCCAAGCCGTGGTAATGAAGACCCCTAGATAAGGGAAACCTTGGGGGGCCCAAGTAATATCAGTGCCGGTAAAACAGGATTTGGTACAGGCTCCATTTAGGGGGACAGGATGGTTTTCTTCTGATTTACTGTTAGCCCCAAGAGACAAGCAAACTCCTGTAGGATTGCTAAGAGTAAAGTAATGGAAGATTGAGGATTAGAGAGTGTAAGGAGCATGTTGTCGGCATAGGCGTTAACCAGATACGTCGACCTTTTTATAGGGATGCCTGTTATATTAGGGGAGTTTATAAGTTTCCTAATTAGGGAGTCCAAAGCAATGAGAAAAAGAAGAGGGGAAAGGGGGCAGCCCTGCCAGGTGTCTCTTTGTAATGGAAAGGGGGGAGGTATCTTTATTAGTGACAACTCTAGCAGTAGGGGAATGGTATAATGCGGAGACCCACAGACAAAAGTCTGATCCAAAACCATACAGCATAAGAACTTTATGAAGGAACCCCCTTTCTAGGGAGTCAAATGCCTTGGCAAAGTCTATTGCCAAAGCAGCCATAGGAGTTTTAGATTGCAGTGCCAACCACTTAAGGTTCAAAACAAGATGCAAATTGTCTGCACTCGATTTCTCCTTTAAAAAACCTGTTTGCGACAGATGGATTAAAGTGGGCAGAATCGAAGCTAATCTGTTCACTAGGATTTTGGCTAGTGGTTTGGTGTCCATGGGGAGGAGCGAAATAGGCTGGAAATTTGCACTTGAAGGACATTAAATGATTTTTTGGGGATAAGGGTTATTAATGCCCTGCGCATAGTCGGAGGGAGCAAGGTATCTTTTTGGGCTTCCTGCAGTGCTTGCAGAAGCGGACCAGTGATGTGATCTTGGAGTAACTGGTACAGTTCTACTGATACCCCATCCGGCCCAGGCGCCTTACCCTTCACCATCTGGGATAGTGCTTCTCGAAGTTCTTCTGACATGATGGGGGCATCTGACTTACGCTGCTGAGCCTCTGAAAGTCAAGGAAATGGGGTCCCCTGGCACATATTGCTTAAACAGAGGGAGAGTTTGTTGTCCAAGAGTATACTTTGGGATTGGTAGAGCTCCCGATAAAAATTTTGCATCTCTACATTGATGGCATTCAGGGCCATGAGTAGTTCTCCCTTCTTGTTTCCAAGTGCCAAGATTCTAGAATAAGTCTGCTGCTTCTGTAAATAGTAGGCAAGTAACTTCCCTCCTTTGTCCCCACCTTCCCACACCCTATGTTTCACCTGGGTCAGCTGCCATTCCACTTTTTTATTTAACAGCACATTGATCTGGTATTTTAGACCTGTGATAGGGGCCAAAAGTGGAGAATTTAATGGATTCTGAGGGGAAACTTTAAATTGTTTTTCCAGTTTTGCTAGCTGGTCCTGTAGGTCCCGAAGATGCTTCGCACACTCCTTGTTTTTAGCAGCTGCATAAGAGATAACTCTCCCCCTTAGGACAGCCTTAAAGGCTTCCCATACCGTAGTCACTCTCATCTTTCCAGGGGTATTCAAGGCAAAATACAGATGTGTTTCCTCCTTTATGTACTCCTGGAAGGTTGCATCTTGTAACAGGAGGGGATTACATCTCCATCTAGTAGATGGGGGGCTTTGACCTGGTGGGGAAAAAGTGATTGCAACAGGGGCATGATCAGATATCAAAATGTTCCCTATGGTCACATTGCTTACACCTGGCATTGCAACATGATTAACTAACCAAAAGTCTAGTCTGCTATGGGTACTGTGCACATTGGAGTAGAAGGTATAGTCTCGTCCTTGCGGATGACTGTTTCTCCATGGGTCTCCTAGAGCCCACTCCGACATCAGTGCATTCAAGGTGGATAATACTTTGGGATAAGATTGTGGTGTAGGAATGGATTTGTCTATGAAAACATCTAGTACCAAATTGTGATCACCCCCCAGTAGTATAGGAATCTCTGCTTTTTCTTCCGACGGGTCTGTTCAAACTTGGTTCAATTCGGAATACGGGTCCTCAGAATCTCTTTTAGGACCATAAACATTAGCTACTATAACTTTGCAGCCTGGGTAGGACAACCTGACCGCTAGCCATCTCCCCTGAGTGTCCTGACGCTGGGTTTCAACTGACCATGGGCCCGATCCCTGGAGGAGAATGACAACCCCCCTTGATTTTGTAGTTGTGCAGCTAGACAAGACTGTACCTACCCATAACTTCTTCAACCACTAGACCATCTGACTGGTGAGGTGCGTCTCCTGGAGCAGGGCCACATCATTCCCCATGGAGTTTAAGAATTGTAACACCTTAGTGCGCTTCGCCGGATGATTGAGTCCCCTGACATTCCAGGAGACACACCTTCACCCCAGAGGACCCGCTGCGGTCACTGCCATAGCGGTACTCCCTCAGCTACTAGTAGAAATATAGAAAGTACTCACCCTGCAGGAGGGCCTAGGTATACACACGGCAGCAAAAAATAAAACAGGGTAACCTGTGACCGCAGGGTATAAAGGCAGACTCCAGTCGAGAGGACTAGTAAGGAGTAAAGTAGGCAGCAGCGTATGGTCTTGTCTAAATCAGGGAAATACCTAGACAGAATAAGGATAGAGACAAAACAGAGCTATCTATCTTAACAGTAATTACAGTAGAAAGCAAATAGTTATCAAAGTCAGCATATTATAACAGCAGTATTTATCTTGGATTCCTAAACCTGATTACGTTGGTGGTGTCGAGGTGAACGTGTGAGTAGAGGTAAAAGACCCCTATCAGCCACACTACTTCAGGCACCACAAGAAAGAAATGGGAAAGGTTTCACCCGCTAGATGACAACATAACCCAGCCTGACTCCATAACACCAACGCTGGAGAGTCTAGGAATATCAGGTGACCTTAAGTCACCCAGGTAGGGAATAGCTGGGGAGGAGGGAGGGAGGAAGGGAGGAAGGGGGGCCTCTGTCAGCCACCAGCCATTGAATAAGCTCTTAACACATACTAGTACATACTGATGCCCTCCCTTCTAGGATCTAATTCCTAGAAATAACGAGCTGTCACTTGTATCTTATCAAACCTGCTCTTACTGTAATATAGTGGTCTACCCCATATACCTCTATATTTGCTAATAGGAGTTTCTGGTCAATAAGTTCATATGCTTCTGTACTGTGCCGTTCCATCGGGAAGGGGAAGCAAGGGGGTGGGGAGGGAGGGAAGGGAAGGAGGAAGGGGATAGAAAGGGGGGCCCTTGTGGTTAACACTTTTGGCCCTTTTTGCCCCCGAGGGATGGGGAGGAGAAATCTGCTGCCGAAGTAAGAGGCAGATAGCCAGAATAGCATATTTTGCCCAGGCAGAGAACTGCTCATGGTACAGCGTTTCCAGCGCCTCATATGTTAAAGGCCACTAGGGGCTTTCACCCATAAAAAAGCAACCTCCAACAAAATTGGGATGCTCTAAGTGTTGGAGTGAGTCATGGCATCCCCCAAGTTACAAAGTTGTCCAGAGCCAGTGGGGCTAGCACCCAAGGCAATGGCTTCTGCAAAAGTCTTCAAGCCCGGTTTTAACAAGCCGTTAGCTGCCGAGACTTCTTCCTCATAGACTTCCATTTCGAATGCCCAGTCCAGCAGAGTCGGATCCTCTAAGGGTACAGCAGCCTCTTCCTCTGGTTGATCCTTCTGATTAGTTATGTTCTAGGTTGAGGTAGTGGCTCTAGGTTGTTTAGCAGGAGGTGACTCTGTTGAGCCTTTTGACATTGAAGAGCAGGGACTTCCGGAGCGCTGCCTTTGCCTGGCTGGCAGCGAATTAGCAGTGTCTCCCAGAGAACTGTTGTGTGATTTATTAGTTGGTGCCTCCTGGTCAGTGGAACTATCAGTCCCAGCCTTATTCATCTTATCCCCCGAGGGATGTGGAGCCCATAGCTGTTTACTACTGGGAGACTCCTTGTTTGGCGAACCCATCCAGCCCGAATTCCTGTCCTCTGGTGCAGCGCCTCCTTTTCTTATAGTTCCCTGAGGCATATGATTCCTGGGCTCCCAGAGGCATCTGGGAGACGTAGTCTGCAGTAACATGCCAGGCCAGTGGCCCTGAATCCAGGCTTCTGCGTACAAAGCAGTGAGGCCCTTGAAATGATATTGCACTGCATTGGCTGCAAGGATTTTTTTAAGGGGGTTATATGCTCTACGTTTCGTAGCCACTTCTTGTGTAAAATCTCTGTAGAAAGATTGGTGTTCCCCTTCCATTCCAACTCTCCCAGCTCTCTAGCAGCACGCAGTAGGTGTTATTTGACTGAGCTGCGGAGCAGGTACTCAATAATGGTGTGCGGGCCTTTGATATAGTTAGGGTTGCCAGAGACATGATGGGCCCTAACTACCTCAATTGGCTCCTTCCACCGGTCACCCAAGAGCTGTGGTATCCAGTTGTTCAGGAACCTTTGCATGTTAGGCTCTTCAACTCCTTCAGGTACCCCTAAAATTCTTATATTATTCCTTCTACTTCGGTTTTCCTGGTGCCTCATGGTCTTGAATCCTCTGCAATATGTGTAGGTGCTGTTTCTCTAGCTCTTCTGTCTGTTGCTCTAAAACATTATACTGGTCCCCTAATCTGCGCACGTCTGCCACATTGGTAGAAAGTGAGGCGCCAATTGTGTCCACTCTACTTAATAAGGCCTCCAACATTTTAGTAATATTTGCTAAGGCTTCGCCAACTTGCATTTGATTGAGAGAAGCTGGGGTATCTTGGTGAGGAGCTTCAGCAATACTGCAGCTCATGGGCTCTGAGCCTGCCAATCCTTCCTGCGACCTGCAACCAGCAAATTCAGCATCTTCTCCTTTAGTGGGGAGCAGCAGTTAAACCCCACCGGCACTTGGCTCCTTGTCGGACTTACTCCGGTGATCTCTTCGGGGGGGAGATGGGGGGAGATCAGAATCACTGCAGCTTTGATCCCGCTAAGGGGGGGGGAGAAGAAGTACGACAGTACTGGTGTACCGAGCTTGGGCCTATACAGCCTACTACTGCGCATCAGTGGCCCGTTAGGTGCTGGCTAAGAGCGTGGCTCACCCGAATTACATCTCGACGGTGTTGACAGAGGCAGAGGAGGGTGTGTGGGGTAGATCAGGTAAAATAAGTCCAGCATTTACAACATTTTGACCGGTTTTCCTGTCAGGCTGGGGCAGAGAGAAAGTCTTAGGCAGCCATCATCTCTGGGTCCAAGCCACGCCCCCACATGAGAACTTTTTGATGTTTCTGCTCCCTTACATGTGGGTTACTAGTTGTTAGTTCTAGTGGGTCTCTGTCTGTTCCTAGAATGGATTCTTCTTGTTTCAGAATGTCATACCTATTTTGGGTTGGTATTGCTTGTTGGAGGTGACAATCAGCCCGTCGGATCTATGACAGTCAGTCAACAAATTTGTTGTCGACCAACATTACAGTTACTCCTTTATGTTGACTGCATTTGTGTTTGGCATAAAGGTAGTCACATCAGAATGTGTTTTTTTTTGGGGGGGGCTCTGCCCCCACACCCTCCATAACTATATTAGTTGACTCTGAGTCAGAATTTATTTGGGGAGGGGGTGCAAGACCTCCAGAAAGCAACGCCAGGGTCCTGCGCTGACACTACAGTGACTTGGTGCTGTTGTCGCTGTAGTGTTGGTTGTGGTAAAGTTGTTGCTGTGACAACAGCATACCAGCCCATCTACCTTTCTTGTGTTTCTTAGATATCATTACTAAGGATCAGTCATGGTTCTATGTATTTTCAGACTGATTAGTCTCATACAGTCTCCCTCTTTTTTCACTTCTCGAGACAGTTGTATCACCATGTGTGGGACTACCCTCTTCCCTCATTCTTTTATTTCTTGGAGATTCTCCCCCATCTATGGCTGCAGTTCCTAAAAACTGTTGTTTCTTCTTCTCCAAACAGTGGAGGAATTCCTCCAGTCCTATGATATCCAGTGCTTTATCTAATTCCTTTTTTAACTTATCTACTTCCAGTAATAAAAAAAAACATTAAAGATACTGTACACTTCTCATGCACATAATGGTCTTTCTCAGCTGTAGATGATTCAAGTGCAAACATTCGACAGTTAACATGTTCAATCCAACCCTGCCTTATTCCTAGAGCTGTGGCACCTTTATCTATTTCAGACACCCTGAATTCACCAAAGTATTTGTAAAGCAAGGAGGACAGCTAGTCAGGTAACAATTACCTGAGATAAGACCATTTCTTATAACCTACTAATGTTTTATTGTCCGACTCTCTCCCACTTTGGTTTGTATGCTGATATATATCCAGTAAGTTATCACAATGTTTCAATGGCTACCAGTACTCCCACTCCTATATCATGTGATCCAAACCACACAAAAAATGATATGGGACCAAAACTTTATAAATTGCACTGTATTATGTACTTCAGGTATCAAGGGCTATATTTAATGTACAGCTCAGTACTTCCTCATCTTCTAGCTTCTCAATTTTCCCACCTGGGATAGTGAGTCCAAATGGAAAGGAATTTACCTTCCAATATACTGTATGGCAGCAAAAGAATTATACAGTATATAAAAATCAATGCGAAACTGTCAATACACGAAATGCTCCTCACAAGTTGCTATGCCTCTTTTCCCAAACTTTTAATCAAGAATATCAAAGTTACATGACAGCTCAACAGAGTCTAGTAAACTCTATTCAAGCAGGGCAAGCTACCTGTGATCAGATGTACAACATCTGGCCTCCTTCCTGATTGATCTAGCTGATGCCAGCAGACACCACTTGCCTGTGCTGCGTATTGCCTCCATCCACACTCGCCTCCACTCACTAGAGTCAAGCTTTTAAAGCCCCAGGACCCATAAGTGCCTTGCTGGGATGGTGTGGCTTGCACCTCTTAAACTAAATTAAAATACAGTAAAAGGCTATGTGCACCATTCAGCAGCCTGTCCTATGCTGCTGAACAGTCATGCATCAAAAGCTAAAATTAAATAAAAGAATTCACCGCTGGACTTGTATGCAGAGACTCATTTCCCAGCTTTCCTTGGGCTGTTCCCCAGGCAACAAATCCCTCCCCTGTAGAGAGCACACTTCACTTTTTTTTTGTACATTTCTTTCCTTATTGCTACATAATATCACACACTCTGGAAGATTTTGCGTACAGTTTCCACACAAGCACTCTGATCTAACTCAACTTAGAGCAGTACTTTTTTTCTCAGATTTCTTTCTTTTGTGCTTCATCTTATGTGTGCTAAATGTTTTTTTTTTCTGCCTGTCTTTAACAGTGGCACCCAGTCCAATACCTGGGAGTGACAATTTTTGCTTTGTTTTTTGCTTTTGTGCTGTATCTCTGCCACTCTTGGGAGCATCAGTCAGATTTAGTTAGCATAGGAGGAGTTTGGAGGACAGTCACTTATACCATAGATATGAGGTAGGTCCCCTCAGCTCATCCTCTCATGCTGCTCCAATCCTCTAAAAGCTTCCTTGAAGTGATGGATGCCATTGGAATTCATCCAGCTACCACATGTCCACCCTATGAGATCAAACTGCAGCTGTGGCTCTGATCAGCTTGCACTTTACTGTTGGTGTCTGCAAGAATCACTACCACAACCATTGGCTGCCTATTAGTGTGAGTCTGTGATTTGCTGTTTACAATCACAATAAGTGCTTCATGACAGCAAATTTTATACTCAGATGTTCAGTGAGCCATTTCATAATGTTAGTAGTTGAACAAGTGAAACCAAAAACTATAACAATGAAGGTTTTGCTAGCAATCATTCCTTATACCCTAGACCTCTTCCGATGGCCTTGTATTTTTGTCTGATGAGATTTCCTGGAGGAAGGAGGGACTCATTCCCTGTTATGTCCTGTCAGAGTCTTGTCACCTTTTATTCCAGAGGTCAGGTATGTGGAGCAGACTTGCAACATTCTAAAGAAGGTGTCAGAGCCAATCTGCATCATTGGGACATGTCCATCTTTCAATCCATTAGCATTAGTGTTTTCTTAATAAATTAAAACCTACAAAGTTCTCAGTAATGATTCCAATCAAAGAATCATTTTTGCACTAAAGTCTAAGTAAGCTGAACATATCAGGTTTGTATTCACAACTGTTTTGTGTTCAGTGAGCAAAAAAAGTCAAACAAATATATTTTTCACTCTTCAGCCTCCCTAGAACTTATAAACTGCTGAATCAACTACATTTTTAGAACCCAGAGTTCCTGATGCCAAGAACATGCAGGAAAAATTTATGGTTATTTGGTTAAGGGATGTTCACGATAATAAGGTACAAAAAAATTGGGGTTGAACATGGAAGTGCTTATTGAACTCCTAATAAAAGGGGTGCTATCCCATCCTTATAATGTATACAATGATGCATATAATTATTGGCCAAGAATCACACACCTCATATGCATTGTTAGGCATGAAGGGCATCTGAGTACCATTATGCATACTCAAGCTGTATGAATATTTTTGATAATTACACGTCCGTTAGTATATTAATGTAGTAATAAAATAGCTTCAAAAAAGTAGAGAACTATATTAAACCTTTTTTATTGGTTTAAGACCTGGGTTAAGGCTCCCAGCTACCAATTTTCCAATAAATAAATAATTAAAACTATATATATATATATATATATATATATATATATATATATATATATATTTTCATGGCAAAAAACTCCATTTAATGCATCAGTTAGGGTTGTTCCATAGTGACAAAAGTGAGGAAATTCAGTGTTAGGATTGAAAACCCTAACTGCACATTCCTCACCACCACCACGCACATGCATGCAAGTAGGGGAAGGACCAAGGCAACACAACCAATCACTCACAACTGGCAGGAGGTGTATATCTGTGTTACCGTAGCAAGTAGGTAAAAAAATCTAACTACAGAAGGCAATAGCAAAAACGGTATACCTCACTTCATTTTTGACATATGGGTGGCGAAAAGGCATCATAGGAGTGGCAATGTTAGTCTATGGCAAATTGTGCAATTTTGGAACAGTGTAACTTGGTCATGCTTAAGTATTTTAGTACCAAAGTAGGAAAAGGCAGATCTGTGGGACCAGGGTTTGCCACCCTGAAAATTGCAGCCCAAAGGACCCAACTGCTTGCTTGCAGGATGATGACAAAGATGTGGAGTCATCAGGAGCATACTTTCACAAACATGAAAGTGTAGCAAACGGAAGAGATGAAAGTGTTGCATTTGCAAAAGCATATAAAATAGTGTTGCAAAATACTGTCGCAAATGGAAGACACAACAGTGTTGCATTTGCAAAAGCATGCAAAATAGTGTTGCAAACTAGTGTCGCAAACACGAAAGTGTCACAAATGTATATCACAGCACTGTGACATTTGCAAAAGTGATTTTCGAAAGTATTTCAGGGAATGTGAAAAATCCTGTTTTGGATCTTGTGAACCCCAAAATACCATATGTGTAGTTGTGTTATGTGTTGGTGGCAGCATGTGGCTGAAGATGCCCAGTTGTGCGTAGTGATATGTGTTTTGAGGTGTGTGGAATGTCCGGGATCAGAGTTAGCAGTGACAATCCCATTCTACAGCCTGACAGGAGCATGGGTGTGTGGTTTCATGGTTTAGATAGTTGCATGTTAGTTCTGTCACCTGCTGCTGGTTGTGTGTGATTCTCGTTGTGTTGCCTTGGTCCTTCCCCTACTTGCATGTATGTGTGTGTGTGGTGGTGGTGGGGGTGGGGGGAAATGTGCAGTTAGGGTTTTCAACCCTAACACCGAATTTCCTCACTTTTGTCACTGTGGAACAACCCTAACTGATGCATTAAATTGATTTTTTTTGCCATGAATTTCCCTTCTTTTTGAGAATGTGCAGTATAAATAGTGAATGGAATGTGGTGGTGGGAGTGCGGGGCCTGAACCATGTGAATGTTTGTCAGTTTGCTGCACAAAAACTGTATGACTGACTGACAGGGTGTGACCCTGAGCAAGTCACTTAACTTCCCTGTGCTCCCAGGTTGCTCCTGTAAAGAAGCTATCAGCTTAGTGTGCTACTCCTGGTTAAACAACTAAATAAAAAAAAAAAAATGAAAATTGGTAAATGAAGACATGCACCATGGCACACCATGTGTCCAGAATTGTGTGTACATCTGTACAACAGCTGCACATCGGCATGAGCAAATAATGTAACATACACAATTCAGCAACCGTAAGAGCTAGTGACCCAAAAATTGACACAGTGAAAATGAATTATAAATCTTTGTACGTTCCAAATGCCAGGCAAATCGGACACATAGTTCAGAAGTTATTGACGTGTAATTAACCACATTTTCATACATTGGAGTGGCATAATTCTGTACCTGTTAATCTTTTACACACAAAACTACAGCAAGGCACCTCTGAGCCACTAAGGCTACCTATGCTATAAATGTAAAAGCAGTAGCACCATGCAGAATGCTATGCACAAAACATTAACTGCGTCATGCAGTATCTCTGCAGCAAATTTTTTTTAAACATGTAAACAGCATAATTCACATCTACATGACATCCACTCAACACCCTCCAAATTTCATGTGAAAAGACCAAACTGTTCCAGAGGTATTCAATTTTTATGTTTCTGTACCTTTAAGAAGTCTTCCAACACAAAATGACAGAAATCACAACCGAAAATGCACTAAAATGGCAGACTGCAAAGTGGGGCAACTTCAAATGGCCATAACTCTGGAACAGAACTACATTGTTTCACCAAACAAAAGCTGGCATGTTCCTTGAACAATGGTCTTTCTATCTGCCAAGCTTCAGATCAATCAACCACACACTGGCTGTGCTATGTGTCACGGAATTCAATGCAGAAAAATAACAAAAACATAATGTTTTGCACTGCACTACACAAACGCAAAAACACAAATGGTAATGTTAATGCAAATGGTGATGGAAACAGTGAGTAAAATAAAATAGTAACGCTAACTGTAACACTAACACAAACACAAGCGCAAATGGTAACACACTTAGTGACACAAATGTAAACGATAACGCAAATGGTAAGAGAATTGCAAATGCAAATGTTAATGAAAGCAGAAATGGTAATGCAAATGGTAACACAAATGGTCACGGCAACAGAAATGCAAATGCAAATGGTAACGAAAATTCAAACGGTAACGCAAACAGTGATGAACATGCAAACAGTAACAGTAATGCAATTGGAAACGCAAACAGTTACGGTAACACCAATGATGACACCAAAGGGAACACTAACACAAACAAAAATGCAAATGCAAGCACATATGCAAATGCAAATGGTAATGCGCACGGTCATGGTAACACAATTGTAAACGCAAACGCTTATAGTAACACCAACGATGACGCCAAAAGAAACAGATGCAAACAGAAATGCAAACGGAAGCACATATGCCAACGCAGATGGTAATGCACATGGTGACGCAAAAGGAAACTCAAACAAAAACAGTAATGGAAACACAAATGGTAACAGTAATGCAAACGTAAAGGGTAATGCACACGGTGACGTAAACGGAAACACTAACGCAAACGGTAACTGAAATACAAGTGGAAATGCTGACTGTAAGAGTAATGCAAATGCACACATTTTTTTCTCAAAAAGGTGTATTCAGAAGCACAGTGAATAAAAAGTATGTATGCATAACGGTGGCCCTCGGAGCAGAAAATGAACACTTGGAATACTAAATTGCTTATATCTCAGGAACCGTATGACGTAGAACAAAAATTAAAATCTCAGATTATTTATTACTTTCCTGGCTAGTTTTGCACTAGCAGGGGGCTAAGCATTTTTCTGATAAAAAATCCGTATCTCGAAGCGTTTTCGAGATACGGGTCCTGAAAGGTGCAGCAGACGCCTTAATGTTAGCCTATGGGAAATATCGTAAACTTCAGAGTGCTGTATCTTTGCAGCCCTCTAATATTTTGTCACCAAGCCACCAAAAGGCACATCTGTGGGATCATAGTGTTCTTCCCTCCAAACTTCAGCCCAAAAGACCAAACTGTTCTTTTGCAGCAGGGTGGCAAAGATTTCCTATTGTTTTTGGCATGGTGATGCAAAGTAGTGTCAAGATTGGTGACACTTTCACAAAAAAAAAATCACGAAAGTGTCAAAAGTGTGACACTACTTTATGACAGTACTGTTTACAAAAAATTTTAAAACATATTTTTGGGGTGTTAAACACCCCAGAAAAGACATGGTTAGCATCCTCTTGACTTGACTCGGTGAACACAGCAAGAATTGTGTCCCTAGAGGGTCCCAAATTTAAATGCCAAGCATTTCTGTGACCACAACTGAAAACAAGATGGCAGATTTGTGACACTGCAGGGGTCATTTGCAACACTTTCAAACTTTTTGCTAACTTTTCCCATTGGCTATAATAGGAAACTTGTTTTTTGAATAACTTTTGAACTGTTTAATAGTTTTTCATGAAATCTTGGAAAGGCACATTGGGGACCTGGCTGCATGTTCTCTGAAGGTTTTGGACCAGTTGCACAGACCGTGCAACCTGTATGCATGAGCAAAGAATGCGCAAAAATGCATAATTTGTGTGTGTTTTGGTGCTCTGTAGCTCCACAACAGTATATCCGACCATTACGAAACTTGGCAGATACAGAGATCTATGGTACCAGACTATGCATTCCAAATTTCAGGCAAATCCATCTAACAGTGGCAAAGTTATTAGGCTCCCAAATTTCAGATTTAACTTTAAATGGGGTACTCAACCCTAATTATAGTGGCACTACTGTGCCACTATAATGTATGTGTGTGTGTGTGTATATATATATATATATATACACACACACATATATATATATATATATATATATATATATATATCAATAAGTAGTTCTGCTGCTGCATGAATGTTGGTGAGATAATTGCATGGGTTGGAATGTTCATTAACTAATCAAATTATTCTGGATTAGCCATGTGAGGGCAATAACATTGGACAGGATGTGTGTCTGTCGTGAAATCTGGGCACTTCTCTGATGTGTGCTGAGGCAAGCGATTGGAGGCTGAGTGCCTCTCAGCTCACACAAGCAGAATCCCTATAGCCAAAGTAAAAGTAGCACTGTGGAGTGTGTTATTGCACTTATAAAATGAATAGCCTGGTATCAAATGGTATGACTTAAAAAATGTAGCACCCTGTGTTTGTGAGTACATAGAAACATCATATATCACCTAAGTCATACAATCAAAGCACAGTATCTGTGGCAGACATCTTATTTATTTATGTATTTTAGTATTTAATAACCAGGTAAGGCCCACTTTTCACAAGACAAGTGCCAGTTTTCAGGGGCGACCTGGGAGCACTGGTGAGGTTAAGTGACTTGTTCAGTCACACAGTATACAAGTGGAGATTGTGGGAATCAAACCTCAATCTGCTGGATGTACCCAGCTTATTCTCAGCTCTTTACTCTAACCTCTAGGCTATCCTGCCATCTTGGACCCATTTTATATATTATGCATGCTTGGTAGCCCTGTATATTTGCATTAAGTAGGCAGTTTAAGGTAAAGCCTGATTTTTACACATTAATAATGCAACAGTCCTTGGTTTGATTTACCTGAGATTTTTCATGCTCAGATTTGGTGGCAGGATTCCAGGAACCTGTTAATTTGGCTATGACTGATTTAGCAGTTTAAAAATTCTAGAAGGTTGAAAACACATAAATACTTCCAAACTAAGATCTGATGTTTGCTCGCTGATGGCATAGAATGGTTAGGATCTGATAATATTAAACTTGCAAGTTCACCAGTTTGGCTCAAGGATAATTTTTTAAAAGTTTTTTTTTCTGGAAAATATGTAGTATTTCAGTGACTTACAAAAGTTTGCTCCATTCTTGCACATACACAATGCATAAATGGAATGTTCCCAACATACGCAGATTTTTGCAAAACCTATTTTGTTTATATTACTGGTTAGGTGATGATTAGCAGCCATGTAACCAGAAGAAAAACAGAGAAACACATGAAAATGTAAGAAATGGGTGGGGAGTTGTGTCTGATGCCTATGTGGTCGACTTAGGTTGTCAGGATGATTTTTTTACTTTTTTTGTTGCAATAGTCATGTAGGGACCATAGTAGGAGCAAAGAAGTTGTACATAGACAATCCATCAGCATTTTATATAATATTATAAAAATGTACAGTATGGTGCTATCTCTGACTTGATTTACCAAGTGTTGGTAACTGTGATATTATACATATTAAAAATATATAAATATTACTGTGCTTTACTGAGTGTGTGATAACACCTGCGTGGGGTTTCTGCGCTTATTTTCAGCCATGTATTGGTGTACAGTAATGGGTATCTATTTCCACCGCTGGTATCCCCACTTCACCAGGCAACTCGTGATTGGCTTCGAGTACCCTCTCTTTGGGGAGTCTGACTCATATTTAGGGATCATACTTGTGTCAATTATCTGAGAACAACCAGATCCACCCACCCCACCCACAAATATCCCCCTGTACTAGACACTTCCACCTGCTTCTGTGAAGCCCCTTGCTCCGCGTGTGGCACCAAGTCTCTCAACTGTTCCTCCTGATTGTTCAGGAATGTCCCCAAGTTTTCCTCAGAAATGTCCTGCCCTGACCTTTCTTAGACAAGTCGTTCTTGTCAGTTTCTTAGTTCTCTCATCAATGAAGAGTAGAGATTCAAAGCTAACGATGATGTCAGCAACTTACAGCCAAATTCTCCTTCTAAAAACGCTTTCTAATTTTTAATTTGGTTTTATTTAAAAGAAAAAGTATAACATACATGGGTATATCTCTTGATCTACTGACATTTATTTTCTTAATACATTAAAAACTACAAGGTTCTCAGTGATGACACCAAAGAATAATAATTGTATAACAAGCTCCCGATGTGATTTGCTAAACATTGCATGTTGTTTATGCTTTTTTTGTATATTTATAAGTTACAAATATATTAAACTAGAATAATAAAAGAGAGGTGCCCTATCTGATGGAGGGGGTTCCCTCTGATGAAATAAAAAAAAAATCCCACACATTGCTTCTTCAGGTGCTGCCTTGACATCCTTCTGACTTGTGAGGGGCTGGCCACTGCAGTCACGGTGGGAGGGGACAGATTGGGTCGGGCTGTAGTGGCTGACCACCTCATCAGTCCCGTTATAATTTGGAACCATGTCCTTATGTTGATTGCACAAAAAAGTGCAAATAAAACTACCTTTACACTGCATAATTCATTTCGATAACAATGTATGGTGATCAGATCAATGAACATTAATTTACCCTCCTCGTTGTTTTTACACCCTCCCTCCCTCATGAGGGAGATCAGCAGGATCATGAAGAACACTCAGTATTTTCTTAATTTTATTTTAGGTAGGTGTAATCATTTCAATGTGGTCACCAATTATTAATCTATGTTTTAGTTCCAAAGTAATGCCGCATTTGATATTCATGCTATTAAACTATACAATTTTGTTCCAGCTTCCCAATTCATAAAAGCAAAGAAACAATTTCAGAATAGGATAACTTGTTCCTAAAACCCCACAAAGTGTGTTTTAGCCCTTCATGACCTGTTTTCCACCATTATGACCAGGGAGGTCAGGGGTCATAATATGCTCATGATAGAGTAACAAACTGTGGGCATAATCATTGCCACAAAATTTGACTCCTTTCTTTCATTTTCATTAGCTATCACTTTAATCCCTGCACACATCATCACTCTCTATGTGTTTATCTCATTTTTTTTTCTCAGCAATAAATTACCTAACAGCATAATTTCACAAGTAGTGAGCCTTATTTTAAACCAGTTTTGAGACTGGGTTGTCAAATACTTATGGCTACAAGAGACAGCTGTTCTAACAGCTGTTCCTCCTTCACAGATTAAACTGAATTTCCATGTTTTTATTTGTTTCCCCTGTTTACCATCAAGTCAGTCAGTTTAATTTCTTTTTTACATGTGATTTTAAGACAAACCTTGAGTCTAACTGCTGATTTTCATTTCAGAAAAAAGCACACCTCTCCATCAATCTGCTCCATATTTCCAATTGTTGAAAACACATAACTGGACTGGATTTATGACTGCCTTTGACTGCTGGGTTGCTCTCACACTGTTCATGTGGGAGCTTGAGGGAATGGTGGTGGTGGTTGTGGGGGGTACAGTCAGCATGCGGGGCAAGTGGGTTCCTTCCAGTTAGTGCAGTTTTTAACCAGATGAGCATCAACCAGGAAGAAAAGCTCAGGTCGGGCTGTAGTGGCTGATCACCTTGTTGGTCCTGTCATAAGTTTCTTATGTTGATTGCACAACAAAATGTATATAAAACTACCTTTGCACTGCTTAATTCATTTCAATAACAGTGTACGGTGATCGGACCAATGAACATTTAATTTACCCTCCTCATTGTTTTTACTCATGAGTGAGGTCAGTAGGGTCATGAAGAACACCCAGTATTTTCTTAATTTTATTTTATGTAGTTGTAATCAATTCAATGTGGTTACCAACTGTCAATCTATATTTTAGTTCCAGAGTAATGCCGCATTCGATATTTATGCTATTAAACTATACTATTTTGCTCCAGCTTCTCAATCCATGAAAGCAAAGAAACTGTTAAGTATAGAATAGCATTACTTGTTCTTAAAACCCCACAAAGTGTGTTTTAGCACTTCATGGCCCATTTTCCACCAATACAGCCATGGAGCTTGGGGTCATAATATGCTCATGATAAATTAACAAACCATGGGCATAATCATTACCACAAAATTTGACTCCTTATTCTCCATTCTTTTATTTTCATTAGCCATCACTTTAATTCCGGCACACATCTGCTGGGTTGTTCTGGCATTGTTGGGGGCAGTCAGTATGCAAAGCAAGTGGGTTCCTTCCAGTTAATGCTGTTTTTAACCAGCTGAGCAGCAACCAAAATGTAAAGCAGAAGATAAGTAGTGACACTGTTAAATACAAATACAGTGCTTTTATGAAGCACATAAATGGAAACACAAGACAACTCTATTCACAATACATTTTGCTGTGTCCTCGTTTATGTGCCTAATAAAAGCACTGTATTGTATGGCCAGTGAACGCTGACTTCCCCCCAAAATAAGAACTGGTTTGATTGCCCAAAAATAATACAAAATAAATCTCTGTTTCCCCCGTGCCCGTTGTTAAAAAAAGAGTTAAATCCAGCCTGGCTTCACAGTCTGCAGTTGGCATCTGTCTAACACGGGTTCTCAGACTTTGCCAAGTTGAGCCTCCCCTATGGTGCTGGGAAAAACTGAGCCTCCCCAAGTGTCAAGCACAGTCAGTAGCATACACTGCAATGGATAATGAATGTCATGTGAAATCACGAAACAGGCAAAATGAACTGTGATATTACTTAATTTACAAAGTGTAGAATTATATATCACAGCTGCTGTGCAAAACAGCAATTAAAAGTCAATTAAAAGGCAGAAGCAAATGTACTGGATATTTTAACACCAGCTGAAGGCTATGAGCCTGTTTTTTTTACAGCTGTGGGTGAAGCCTACTGCTGTTTTGGCATGTCTTGCCTTAAAATGGCCAATTGTGGCACC
Organism: Neoceratodus forsteri; assembly: GCA_016271365.2. NCBI lineage: Eukaryota > Metazoa > Chordata > Ceratodontiformes > Ceratodontidae > Neoceratodus > Neoceratodus forsteri. The sequence goes on from CM057454.1 coordinate 757,920,161, forward strand.
TTCCATTGGACTTTTGGACATATCCTTCTGAAAGTCTAACAGAGCTTGAAACACTCTGCCACGATCGGCCACAGTGGAGTAACAGCCGCACTATGTTGGCTGTTAATTCTGCATTCTGGGGCAAGAACTGTGCATGTGCGACTTGTACTCATGCACAGTACCGCTGGTACTGCCATCTTGTGAATGGCAGAATGCCATTCACTGCAACTAAGTATGCGCGAGTGGTGTGCATGCGCAGGTGTGTCACTGCTGCCATCTTTCGGATGGCACTCCTCCCACACACTCCCACTGCTCCTGTCCTCCCCACTCCCTACCAGTACCAGCAGCAAAGAAAACCCTCCTGCTCCCTTCCACTGCTGCTGTCCTCACCGTACCCTTTTTTCCCCATCCCTGCACTGACAGCGGAGTGCCCAATCCCTGGGTTGGCATTATGTACCCCCCAACTCATGTGGCATACTGGTAGCCCACCCCAGTGTGCCCAAATATGTTTTCTTTTTCTTTTTTGCCACACCGACATCGGGGGGCCCAATCCCCATGTTGGCATCGTGTACCCCCCAACTCATGTGGCACACTGGAAGCCTCCCCAGTGCTCCCAAATTTATGCTTTTTTTTCCCTTGTAAATAAAGAAATGGTCTCCTGACATCTTTTGTTTTGTTTTTACCTGTAAAAAAGAAAACGGTCCCTCGTTGTCACCCCAGTCCCCCCCTCCTCATCCCCACCCTCCCACTGAGCATCCACCTCCCCTTACCTCCCCCTTATGCCATACTTACCTCTGGAGGTCAGCGCTGTCATCTTCTTTGGACTGGGACATGTCGGCACTCTTAAAAGCTGAATCACAAACTGAAGAATCAAAGGTTAGCATGTTAAAATGACAGTCAAAGGGGTTTTCAACTTATGTTGATAAATCAGCCATTGTTTGGAAGTTTGGCCTCAAATTTTCAACACAGGGTTCTTGGGACCCCACCTCATGAACACTGTCACTGTTATTTATTTATTTGCTTTTGTTAACTGGGTAGGGCACACTAGACACCAAGTGCCTATTTTCAGGTGCGAACCGGGAGGGTTACAAAGGTGGTGGCATACAGGAGTCAGTTACATACAGTTGGTGGCATACAGGAATCAGTTACATACAGTAGAGTAAACAACAGGATTGACAGAAAATGAGTAGGCGGCTAGCGGTAAAGTGCAAATTTGGTAATCAAGAAAACAACGAACATTACCTGAAAGAAAGAGGAAGCAATGCATCATTAGAAATTGAGGTTGGGAGACACAGGTACACACAATTGGGGAGTAAAGCTAAGTGAATTTTAGGTAAAAACAAGATGTATTCAGTACAATTTATGAGTTTAATTAGTGCTAACAGTAGTAAGTGCATTGTAGGGGAGAAAAAGACGGGGGGATGGGGGAGGGAGTGGGTGGGAGGGAGAGGCCAAGTCGGGAGGGAGGAGATGGAGGAGGGAGTGAGGTCAGTAAAGTGTTACCAGGTTTGGAGGGGTACGGAGCAGGGAGGCCCTGGGAGCTCATGGCACTCAAGTGGGAGGGGTAGGGCTAGGAAGTACAGGGACAGGCAGAGGAGGGTTTCAGGTAGTGCCAGAGTGAGGTTTTGAAGCGGGAATGAGAGGGGGCGGACCGGGTAAGGATTGGGAATGAGTTCCAGAGTTTGGGGGCAAATGAGGAGAAAGCCCGGTCCCCCATGAGGGAGTGAGTTCTAGGAACAAGTCGATCGAGGGCCTCTCTTGATCTAAGCTGATAGGAGGGAAGGCCAGGGTTAACGGGAGGGGCGAGGGCAGGGGGTGTGGCTGATCTTATAATGTTGTCAAGGAAATTACCAAGCACGAAGGTGCGATGTTTTTCTGGAGGGAGCCACTCCAATCGGGAGTAGAGGTTGCACCAGTGAATGAGGGGTGGAGCAGAAAGGGCGAAGCGGCAGATGTTATTATAGGCTGTGTCCCATTTCTGAAGGTTGGAAGGGGGCACAGGAGCGAAGGTAACCAGCCAGTAGCAGAGAGTAGGGAGGAGGAACCCTCTGGCTAGCACCAAACAAGCTGCAGGGGTTAGGCAGTTTTTTGCTTTGTAGGCAAGGCCTAGCTTATAATTTGTAGTCCTGCAGACGTTCTGAATATGCTGGGTGAGATCGAGCTGTGGGTCCAGAGTGACGCCCAGGTACTTGACTGAGGCTGCAGTCTGTAGGGGGAGCCATCTCTATCCAGAATTTGGAGGGGGAGGGGCAGGACTTTAGCTTGTGCCATGAGCCGAACAGCATGGCTTGGGTTTTTTTGAGGTTGATGGAGAGCCTGTGATCCACTAGCCAGGACTGGATGTGATGGAAGTCGGCTTTAAGCTGGGCATTAATGGTGGCAATGTCACGGGCACTGGTCAAAATGACCAGGTCATCCGCATACAGAGTGGCATGCCCATGGATGGTGGAGGACAGAAGATCATTGATGAAGAGGGAGAAGAGGGTGGGACCAAGAACGGAGCCCTGGGGAACCCCGCAGTGGAAGGAGAGGGGGAGGAGTGAGTACGATTGAAGTTGGTGAACTGCTGCCTGCCAGAGAGGTAGTTGAGGAACCACGCATAGACAGAGGGGGAGAAGCCAAGGGAATGGAGGGTGGAGCAGAGAAGGGAGTGGTCCATCTTGTTGAATGCTTTGGAAAGATCCACAAAGATGGCACCAGTGAGGTTCCCCTGGTCAGCAGCTGCTCTGATAGTCGAGGTGACAACAGCGAGGGCAGTGGATGTGCTGTGTCCTTTTCTGAATCCGTGTTGAGCTGGAGAGAGGAGGTTATGGTCCTGAATGTAAAGGGATAGCCAGGAGGCCACGATTTTCTCTAGGATCTTGGAGGCGGCAGACAATATCGCAATAGGACGATAGTTCTGGGGGTCCTTGGGGTTGCCTTGCTTTAGGACTGGGACTACTTTTGCCACCTTCCAGATGGCCAGGATAGACCCAGAGCTGAGGAAGGAATTGAAAATGTGTGTGAGAGGCCTGGCAAGAAGATGGGCCCCTAGCCTGAGCAGTTTAGGCTCGAGGCGGTCATGACCTGCCCCACTGTGAGGGGAAAGGCTGGCGAGGAGCTTCTGGGTCTCTTAACATGTGCCTTGTTGGAGGAAGAGTGGGGACGGGGTTAGAACCAGGGAGGAGGGAGTCAGGGCTTAGGGCAGAGCACTAGAGAGGAGGGGTGGGGTTCGGAACAGCAAATTAAAAGTATTAGTGATGGTGTGGGGGTTGTTGCAGCTGACCCTGCCAATAAGTAGGTCGGTGACCTGCACTCTGGCCGACCCACCAACAGCGCTTCTGATATTTTGCCAGAAATTTCTTGGGTTGGAGGCAGAGGAGAGCAGGGCGGACTTACAGAATTCACTTTTAGCAGAGCGGATGGCTTTTTTGCATATGTTTCTGATGGTCCTGTAGGCAAGGAGATCAGTAATGCTTTGGGAGGCCTTGTAAGTTGCCCAGCTTTTGTCCCTAGTTTTCATTAGGGAAAAAAGGCCACCGTGAAGCCATTTGGTGACAGTGCCTTTTACATGCCTCCTGGTGAGGGGGGCATGTTTGTTCTGCACTGGGATGAACTTGGTAAGAAATTCCTCTAGACCTTGTGCTGGGTAATCTAGAGCGGTGACCCCTGACCAGTCAACAAGTGAGAGGTCAGAGAGGAAGTGATGGGTATTTAGCCTAGAGTAATCCCTCATTGTGATCAATTTGCCGGGGGGTTTTGACCAAGAAATGCCCCATGTGCAGTATGTGGGCGGGTTGTCAGAGATGGCGTCTGGAAGGATGCCCGACAATGTGATCCTGTCAGGTCTGTTAGTCAGAATCCAATCGATTAGCGACCCATTTTTCCCCCGGGTAGAGGGCCTGTTATTTTGTTACTTGGTCCCGAAAGGTGATTTTGAGGTTGCTGTGTGGAATCATCTTTTGGGACTGAGTAATGAAACAACAGTGCCACTGTTCATGAGGTGGGGTCCCAAAAAGTCCATGTTGCAAATTTGGTGACAAAATTCCAAAAAAATGCCTGCATTATGAGCGTGCATTGCGCAAATTCTACGCACGCTCCTAACTTTGCTAATTTTTTATATTTTCACTCCAGATTTTCAACATTGCCATTTTTGCACACCTCCTTATGAACAGTACAGCTGTCATTTTTCACATCCTGCCTGAAACATGTTTTTGCACCTGTGGCACAGAATGGCACGATCGCTCTGTGAAATCATGTTTCAGGACAAGTGAACAAAATGACAGTGGCACTCTTCATGAGGTGGGGTCCTGAAAAGGCAATGTTGAAAATTTGTTGCAACAACAAAAAATGGCTGTGTTACACCTGGGCATTAAAAATTTTCTATGCACACGTGTAACTTTGGTCATTTGGCAGCACATCACAGCCGTATCGGCTCTGGCTAGAGAGTTTTTTTTTTTTTGCAGTCAGTTGCTGGATTTGAGGCTGCACTGTTGAGCAACCTGACAGTCAATTGAAAGGCAACATCAAATTTACTGGATATAAAATCAGTCAGCTGAAGGGAGCCTGTGATCCTGTTTTTTTGCAGTCAGTTGTTGGATTTGTGGCTGCACTGTCAAGAGGTAGAGGCACAAGTCATCTTCAACCTTGAGGTGGGACCTATGCTTCATTTTTATGGTAGCCAGTGCAGAGAATACAGACTCACAGAGATAGGACGATGCAAAAGGCATGAAGACTTTAAGTGCTCGTTGTTTTAATTCTGGAAATTCACCTCCCAGTGACAGCAAAAACTTAGCAAGTGGCAACTGTCCAAAAGAGGCCTTCATTGTTGGGTCTGTAGCCAGGTCAATAAGGCTTTTCTGATCTCTTAATGATAGGTTGTCTTCATAGCTTGGTTTAAAAATGAAAGGATTCCTTGTCCACTGGTTACACTCCTCTTGCTGGTATTCAGGGAAGTACTCACTGAGCTTTCCTTGCAGTCCACTTAAGTGTTCTGAAATTACCATCTGGACACTGTCGATAGAAAGCTCATTTTCCTGCAGAAAATCCTCCAGTGTGGGAAATGAGTAAACTGGTCCCTGCTGTACTCTTGAAGACCACAGTTGGAGCTTCAGACAAAATGCCTCAATCCTGTCCCTCACCAGGAAGATGTTAGTGTCCTGACCTTGAAGGGAGGCATTGAGTGTGTTCTGTCAGTCAAAAACATCTACTAAACATGCCAGCAAGGCAAGCCATTGTGAATCGTGGAAATTTTCCACAAGTGCAGAGCCACAGTCAGCAAGGAAAATATGGACTTCATCATGCAATTCAAAGAGGCATGTTAGTACTTTTTCCCTGGACAGCCAAAATACCTCTGTGTGCAATAGTAATTGTTTGTGGTTTGCTCCCATCTCCTCACACAGCACAGCAAAAAGCCTTGCATTCACTGGTCATGCCTTGATGAAGTTTACTACTTTGACAGCTTCTGCCAAGATTTTCTGGAGATCAGCTGGCATCCTCTTGTCTGCTAGTGCTTCTCTGTGGGTCATGCAGTGATTCCACACAGCAGTAGGAGCCACTGCTTGCAACCTTGTGACCATCCCACTGTGTCTTCCAGTCATTGCCCATGCTCCATCGTTACAAATTCCCACACATCGGCTCCAGTCAAGACCTTCCTCCATAATGAATTTATTCAACATGTGGAACAGCTGTTCCCAAGTTGCTCATGCATGCAGTGGTTGGCAAAACAGGAACACTTCCAGGACTTCTGTCTCTGTGGTATAACTGACATAAATCAGGAGCTGTGCAGCACCAGCAATGTCAGTGAACTCATCAATCTGTAGCACCAGAATGCGGAAGTAACAGCCAAAATAGTGCGGCTGTTATTCCGTAGTGGCTGATCATGGTGGAGGGGTTTAAGCTCTGTTATGCTTTCAGAAGGATACTTCCAAAAGTCCAGTGGAAGGGGTTCCACGATCGGCTGTTTTTAAAGCTACCGAGCTGATGCAAAATGGCTGTAGGCTCTGCCCACAGCCCTAAAAATGAGATAACTATCACAATCAAGACTACAAATAAAAGCACTGCACTGTGGTATTATTATGAAAAGCACTTGCTTCCTAAGATAGATTCAATGTGCATCCATGGGACCAAAAACCCAGAAATGGGATTTTTAAAGAAAGAATCATGTTTCAGAATCCCTTTGCATCCTGAACCAAACATTCCCATTTGTCTCTTTGGCATGTCAGGCCATCACTGTGTCACTCACAGCTCCCAAGCTAGGCAATCCTGTGCTGCATGACATCCCTCCTCCAGCCCAAGCCAGACCAGCATACCACCCCACAGATTTCATGCACCTTCACTGACCTCAACATGGCAGCTCCCGTCAGCCTGTGCCCTGGTCTGTAAAGCAGACATGCATCCACAATCACAGGCTCATCACCACAAGTGCCCCTGGCTATGAGGGATGTGCCACATTCTACCTCTCAAAATTGCTCTGCCACCTCTCATCCATTCCTCATGGAAAAGGTGTCACCCACACCAACAACAACTGTGCAGCCAGACTTCAAAGCTGCATACAATGCTAAATCAAAAATTTCCCACAGTGTGCGGACCATGTATGTCTATGCTTGAGGATATATCTCTGTTTACGAGGCTCAATGTTCTCATTTTAAGTGTCCATTACCCTCAATCAGTGACAAAAGGTTACAGGTGTAACTCAGCCAATCCCCAGCACAACTTCTCAAGCAAAGGGCCTTGAGAAATGGATGGCTTGGATCCAAGGGCATGTTGATCTCGCTTGAGTGCTCCTCAAGCCAGAACAATAGACCCTTGTTCCACATACCCACCAAAGCCACACAAGTATGTTCTTCACTCCAGACTCCCTCTGCAGGTCTTTTGCTGCAAACTCCTCCAGCAGAGCCTTCACTCCAAGCCTTCCACCATGCAGGCCAGACCCCCATGCCTTGTCGAGCTTTTCAAGCCAGGGCATTGGGTGTTTGGGGGGGGAGGAGAAATCCCTTCATACTTACCATGATTTCCTTTTCTGTTATTCCAGCATTGTCAATGGGGAGTTAATATATATGGGCAATGGCACAAGCAATGCCACCTTTACTCCAAAGCCCCCCACCCACCCAAAAATGCAGGCCCATCATTCCAATACTCTAAAATCATCAATTACAAAGGAAAGGGTGCCATTAACAACACACCACACAGAAGCATTGTATGTTCACCTTCCCAGCACCATTTTCAACCCCATTAAAAATTACTGTACATGAGCAGTGCCTGCAATTTATGCAGTCATGCAAGTTATGTTAAGCTGCTTTTGAAGTGAAGGGCCTTGAATAGATGGGTGGGGGACTGGGTGCTCCTTAAACAGACCTGAAGAAGCCCTTTGCCCCCCAACCTACACCAACAGACCCTTCACTCCCCAAAAAAAGTCCTCAAAACATCAAAATGTGGGATTTTGGCCCCACACTGCACATAAGTAAGTAAGGAAAGAAATGCTTTTGAACTGAAGGGCCTTGGGTGGGGGTGGGGAGGATTTGGGCACTCCTTAAACAGACCTTCAGAATCCCCCCCACCCCCAAGCTACACCAGCAGACCCTTCGCTCCAAAAAAACTCAACAATCAAAATGTGCCATTTGATCCTCACACCACACATAAGCAAGTAAGGCAAAACTGAGCTCAACATGGCAACTCGAGCTACACCAGCAGGCCCTCCCCACAAAAACTGTGGCATTTGAGCCCACACCACACACAAACAAGTAAGAAAAAACACTTGGGTGGGGGTGGTGGGGAGGATTTGGGCGCTCCTTAACAGACCTTCAGAATTCCCCCACCCACCCCAAGCTACACCAGCAGGCCCTACACCCCTTCCAAAAACACCATAAAAAATCAAAGTGTGCCATTTTAGCCCCATGCAGCACAGAAGCATGCAAGGAAAAAATGATTTTGAAGCGATGGGCCTTGGTTGGGGTGGGGGAAGGATTTGGGTAGTCCTTAAACAGACCTTCAGAATCCCCCAACCCACCAAGTTACACCAGCAGACCCTTCGCTCCAAAAAAAAAAATAAATGTGCCATTTGATCCCACACCATACATAAGCAAGTAAGGCAAAACGGACCTCAACATGGCAACTTGAGCTACACTAGCAGGCTCTCCCCACAAAAAGTGTGCCATTTTAGCCCCACACCACACATAAGTAAGTAAGGAAAAAATGCTTTTGAAGTGAACGGCCTTGGATGGATAGGGGGATTTGAACACTCTTTAAGCAGACCTGAAGAAGCCCCCATGCCCAAGCTACACTAGCAGGCCCTTCCCCCAAAAGTGCACCATTTTAGCCCCACAAAACCATCATATATAAGACCTCCCCAAGCTAAACCATCAGGCCCTTCACTCCAAAGCCCTCCCAATCATTCAAAATAAAATTACAAAAACACCTTTACATCCTAGGATCCCACAGAACAGAAGCATCCTAAGTCCCCCGCAGCCCCTGCCCACAAGATGCAAGCCCATTGTTCCAACCACCCCATTATCACAAGAAGCATGCCATTTCAACTGTAACCCCCCTCCCATAAAAACAAAGAAATCAGGCAGAGAAAAGTACCCCATCCTTACCAGCTCTGAACAAAGGAGAAGCCCCTTCTGCAAGAGATGGTCTGGGTCAGCATGGCAGTCTGATTTGATGGCACAGGCTGTTTCGGGATGTTGGAGTTTCACAGTTGGTGTATTCAGCAGGTTCCAGGTGGTGGCTTTGCAGTCGGAGGTCAGAGTCAGGGCCCAGAGATCCCATTCGGCTGCTTCAGCAGATCGGTGTTACAGACGATCTGGAGGTCGGAGTCAGAGGGGTGCAGACGATCGGAGGTCAGAATCGGTGGCTTCCAGCGGTGGGGGTCCAAATTTTTAGCAGCAAAGTTTCTTTACAAGTAAAGAAAAAGTACTCTGCAGGCTGCTTTATTGCCTGAACTGATTGGCAACATTTGGTGAGAGGCAGCTCATTGGCTGAAGAAGCCTGCCAGTAACTGGCTGGTAAATGGTGACACTGATTTGCTGCATTCACCTCCCTCTCACTGGCTACCATTCCCCTCCTCCTGACTGGTCCATTACAGACCTTCTGTTGCTTCCCCATTGCTTAGCGCCTGATCTCTTCCTAGCCCCTCTAGCTCTTGCTGTTTATTTATTTATTTAGCTTTTGTTTACCGGGTAAGCACACTAGACAAATAATGCCTATTTTCAGGTGCGACTTGGGAGATTACAAAGTACATTTACAGACAGTATAACAACATAACAAGGAGGTGATGTACAGGTAGTGAAAACAGTGTGAACAGTAAACATATGCATAGGAGTAAAGACAATCAAATAGTAATATGTAACATACATTTCATGGAGGAATACAAGAGCATTAAGGTAGGACATGGTGCAATGACTCATATTAAAAATGGTACGTGCTTAGGTGCAAGGGAGAGTAAGGGGTTAATGGTCACCTTTCTTAGCTTGGGGGTGCTCTGGCAACCAAGATATTGGGTAGAGAACACCAAGACTTGGGAGGAGATACCAGGCATTATAGGGACAGTTGCAGGCTGAGGCAGACTTCAGGTGTGTCCATAGGGATCTCTTAAACAAGGGATGCACATCTGATAATTACAGGTAGGGAATTCCAGAGATGAGGGGCACAAGCAGCAAAGGCACAATCACCGACAGGGTACAAGTTTTGGGGACAAGGAGGGACTGCAAGTCAATTGACCTGAGCTGGTATGATGGGTGCTCTGGCTGAAGGAGTTTAGACAGGGCTGGAAGGGTGGCATTTCGGACAGTTTTGTTGATGAAGCAGCACAAGACAAAAGAGCGATAGCTACTCAGGGACAACCAGTGAAATTTTTCATATACCTCACAGTGATGAGTAAGTCAAGGGGCAGCAAGGGCAAAGCAGCAAATGTTATTGTAGGCCACATCCCATTTTGCAAGGCTAGCTTTTGCGGCAAGAGGAAAGTTTGTCAGCCCATTACTGAGTGAGGGAAGAAGTATTCTTTTATTCCTTTGGCAAGGGCAATCCATACAGCTACAGTATGGGATCCACGAGCCCTATATGCAAGGCTAAGTTTGATGTTTGTGCCCTGCACACATCACGAATATGTAGGGAGAGGTCTAACTGGGGGTCAAGTGTGACTCCCATGTATTTAAAGGAGCACAAAATGCCAACTGGGTCCCTGTTAAGACTAGACACCTTTAGAGGGGCAGGACAATGCTTAAGCTTGGCCAAGGAACAGAAGGGCATGAGATGAGTTTTCTTTAGGTTTAGCACAAACTTATTTGTTGAGAGCCAGTTTTGTAGCTTATTGAAATCAGCTTGTAGACAGCGATTTATAGCATAGCGATCGACCGAGCTGGACAGAAGAATCATGTCATCAGCATATAGGGTCGTGTTGCTGTGGGTAGGCACCAATGGGAAATCATTAATGAAAAGCGAGAAAAGGATAGGTTCTAAGATGAACCCCTGAGGGAAACCAATCGTAACAGGAACAGATTTAGGGGGAGCTCTGTTATGCTTAAGAAATTGTAGCCTACTAATGAGATAGTTGGAGAACCGGTTTAGGGCTGGACCTGACACACTGAGTGAGTGAGGCTTGGTGCAGAGTAGGGTGTGATCAACTAGAACAAAGGCCTTAGAGAGGTCAGCAAAGATTGCCCCAGACAACATGCCATGGTCCATAGCAATCCTAATTTCGGATGTCACTTCGGCAAGGGCTGTACCAGTGATATGACCTTTATAAAATCTGTGCTGCTCAGGGGACAATAAGACATAGTTAGTCAAGTAGTCCATCAGCTGTACCTCAACTACCTTTTCCAGTATCTTGCTAATAGCAGACAAGGTAGCTATGGGATGGTATTTTTTCATGCATTTCCAATCAACCTGCTTAAAAACAGGTACCACCACAGATACTTTTCTAATTGAAGGGACAATTCCAGTGGTGAGGGATAGATTAAGAATGAAGGAGATGGGTAGTGCAAGCAAGGGGGCCCCTATCTTGAGGAGTTTAGGTTCAAGGTCATTGTGACCAGCACTCATATAGGGTGAGAGACCAGTGAGCAGTTTGTAAGTTTCCCTCACTGAAATACCGGTATGTCCCAGCGCTTGGAGGAGGAAGTTCATGCTCTCTCAACAGGTACTGTTAGCACCTCATCAGTCATCTTGGCAGCACGGGGGAGGTGCAGGGGTGCAGTACAGATGCAGGGGGGGAGGAGGAGAAGGTGTAAATGCAGCAAAACAGGAAGACGGATGGGAAATGTGCACTGCTGTGTATTGCAGAGGCTTCGTTTATTGCTGTCTTAGCTGCATGCTATTTTCAACATGTATTTTTAGCCGAGCCTCTGCACCTCCCCTGGAAGAGGCTCGCACATCCCTCTTGAGAACTGCTGGTCTAACAGGATCACTTTGCTTTGTTATCTCTATGCCTATTTGTTTAAACTATGATAATAAAAGAGAAATATCCTATCTGATGCAAGGGGTTGCCTCTGATGAAATAAAAAAAGCAATTGTGGAGAACCTTGGACATGTTGCATGTACATGGTTACTTATGGTAGTCAGGTAATCCTGTGAGACTGTGGACATTGCTGTTAGTATTCTGAAACCTAATCCTCCACAATCGCAGAAATGTTTTATGAGCCGTGGTGCTGCTGGGCTGCCATTCATTGCAGTTGGGGGGCTCCGCCCCAACACCTCCCATTACACAATTAATATTTACAATTACTGCAGCAAACTAACTGTTTAATGCTGTATTGGTCCTAGTAAAAACAAATCTAGAACAAATGGTTTGATACCTTTTATTGGACCAAAAAGGATGCTACAAAAAGAACAAATACCTTTAGCTTTCGGACCAACAAGTTCTTCTTCGGAAGCTTAATGACAGTTATTTAGAAAATCTCATATTATCAACACTTAGAATATGCAGAAAACAACAGAAATAATTCTCATTGGTTTAAAACAGACATTCAAAACATAATTAAACTGACATCATAGAGCTTGAATATCATAAGTGTGCTTTCAGCTGAACCAAACTTAAAGGTCAAAGGTTGCCCAGAGATAACAGCAGGCAGATAATTCAACCCACATACTGTGTATTATACCATGTATCAGTCTAATGAATAACAAAACACTAGGATTCTCTACTCACTAAATTATAGGTCAAGTGAAAAAAAACTTCCAAAGACACATTCTTCAAGAGTGAGGTAAGAGCAAACCAGTAGAAGCCAGCTTTAACCCTGCTCAAAACTCTGTTAGTTTGAGAATACAGCCAATGACAAGAAAATGACCGTGAATGAAACAATCGCATGCCAAAATGTAACATGTTAGCAAGTAGAAAATAAGCCCCCAAAATTACAACAACAGAAATTATCTTTAGATGGCATATAGAAGGATTAAAGTGATGTTTACGCAAAGCAAGTAAGTGTATCACACTGATGAATGTACAACTAGCTGGAGATATATTCCCAACACACTATCAACCAGCTATTATGTTCCAGAAACCTTAAGGCCTTCAGTGTTGTAACAAGATTTTTATACATGATAATATCAATTGTCAGTGTAAGTGACAGATATAAAATAAAGGATTGTCTATGGGGAGTCATTCACAACAAGGATATTCTCAATCGAGGGGTCTCCTTGGTAACGTTAGACCTCAAGAGCGAAGCTTGAAAGGTCGTCTGTTGCCAAGGAGACCTCGAGATCAGAGAAGATCCTTGTTTGTGAATGTCTCCCCATAGACAATCTTTTATAGTGTATGGGGAGTCTATTCATTACAAAACAGCGAGTGGATGCAGAAATAAACGTTGAGATTTTTTAAATCAGGCCTTACTTGGCTTCAATGTTGTGGCTCGCTCCAGCGCTACTCGCTTCCTCGCCGACGTGGCTGTTTAACCGCACATGTGCCAATGCGTTCGATCTTGTTGTGCTACACCGGTGATGTACTCAGTGCAGCACAACAAGATCATGACGTATTGAGGTAAGCACAACAATGCTGTTAGGAGCATGGCTTTCCATGCTCAACAGCGTTTTACTATACACTATGAAGTACTAGTCGAGGACCCCCAAGAAATTGAGACTATGCAGTCTGATATGTACAGATTTCAATAAATTGTCAGTGTATAATAGAAATAATATAATTACAAAAACAGTCTAAGGAACTTAACCAAAATCCCCCCCCCCCCCCGGGAAAGTAACTGCTTAAAAAGGAAATATATGTACATGAATCCTAATATACCATCAATTGCACCAATCACTACAATAGTTACCCAAAAAGGAATTACACCTGTCATGAACTCCCATGTAAATGAGACAATGAGTCCTAATAAGTACAGAATGTAAAAACATAACAGTTTATAGTCAAACTACAGAACTAGCAGAAGGAAATAAATATCCACTATAATATCAGCCCAGAGTGCTAGCCACTGTGACACCATAATGTCTTGTACCTGAATATAAGTTTACTTCAATATCACCACAATACAATTAATGCAGAAATATTCTTTCCGTTGACAATGTTTTTTTTTGGGAGTTTTTGTAACTGGGGGTGTGGGGAGGGCAGAGCCCCCTGCCTGCAATGAATGGCAGCTGAGCAGCAGGACAGACAGATTATTTCTGTATTAATTGTAAACATTAATTGTGCACAGAATACTAACAGCAATTTCCATAGTTTCACAGGATTACTGGACTACCTGTAAGTCATGCATTGCAGTTGTGGGGGCTCTGCTCCCCACACACCCCCGTTACAAAAACAAATAAATTATAATGTGCTATTGCACACTTCTATGTACCAGGCTGCGAATCTGGTGGAAGAGAATGAGGAAAATAAGGCACCACGTTTGTGAATTTCACTAATATCACTGATTCTACTGAGTTTACTGTACTGTGATAATTGTATATAAACACTGTGTGCTTGTTTCCACTGGAAGTTTGTAATGCTGGGGAGTGGGGAGGGGACCCCCCCTACAGAAAACCTTACATTAATTGTTAATAAAAACTGCTTATTTATTTACCCAGGTCCATCTTGCAAATGAGCTTCTGCTCAACGATGAACGCCTGGTTAAATAAATACTTGATTGATTGATTGATTGATATTTGTAGGCTATGGTGTTGTTTATTGAGCCGGGCTTAATCATCTTCTGGCTTACCAATCAGTTAATATTGAGTGTTCCGGGTAAAGCAAGTAAAGTATCAATGTTGCACGTCAACTGCGTCAATGCGTCTATGCCATAAAATATCAAGTCTAACAAAAAGTGCACAACCAGTCCATGGTTCTTCACAATTGCCATAAAATTAAAAAAGAAATCCCACACACTGCTTCTGCAGGTATTGCCACTTTGTCACCGCCATAGCCGCTGCTTCTCTTTATTCTTTCTGCATGACCTGTATGGTGACAGTTAAGGAAACAATTTTGGGGCTGGCCGCTGCTGCCATAGTGGGGGGACAGATAGGGTTGGGCTGTAGTGGCTCACTGCCTCGTTGATCCCATTATATTTCTAGAATACTAACAGAGGTACCCTATCTGATGAAAGGGGTTGCCTCTGATGAAATAAAAAAAAAAAACCTCCCATACAGTGCTTCTTCAGGTGCTGCCTCAACTCCATCACCACCGAAGCTGCCACCTCACTTCATTCTTTCCACACAAGATGGCAAGAAGCAAGCATCTGTGACAGACATACTGAGTGCGGAAGTACCGCATTAAAGTAGTGTACCTGGGGGGGCACCACACCGTGGAGGGTAGCTTTGGACATGGAGGGGAGGAGCAGAGGAGACACCACACAGCAGCAATGACAGAAGAGCTGTGGACAACTGACTGCATCACTATAGGAGAGAACTGGGACCGAATCCGGTCATGGTCCCTTCTCTCTCATACAGTAATAGCAAAATGCCTGCAGGGTTCCTCCTATGCAGCTGTAAAAATAGCACCCACTATTTCAAAGCAGTGACTGATGCAGGGGGTGCTGAGGGACACATTCATATCATCTGCAATGATGGTTTCAAAAATCCATTCCAGTGAGTCTAGTGTAAACGCAGACTTGCTACTTGACTCTAGTTAAAAATAGGTATACTGTAAGTATAGTTTGATTTAGCTAATTTCCAGCCCTGCTGAAGTCTTTACATCTCCACCCTCCACAAACCTAGGATGTTCTGTTCTGAAAAACTAATTTATGTGTGCTCACAGTGATTGTTCTAGCTGTCTTAAGCAAAGTCACCCAAAACTGCAAATCTACAGCAGAGTTCACCTTCTGAGCTTACAGATGAAGACCGCACCACTGAGAAACAAAAATATAAATATGCTTTAGACATAAAAAAGACCAACATAACAAAGGAGTTTACAGTGAACCTGAACTTGCCCTGATTTTACTAAGCATTTATTTCAGACCAGTCTCAGGAGGTAAGCCAATCTACATATAAATGGATATTTCTTCAGTTAATATAACATAAAAGAGCTTACATGCATAATTTGATTTCAGTGGGATTTTGCATACTTATCTTGCATAGCTTTTGGTCCATTATTTGCATTAAGGCAGTAGAGAAAATGTATTGCATTCATAATGTTTTGCAGCTGAAATGCAATAAAACATTTAGGGCCCCATGTTCAAAGTTTGTGCACTGTGCAAAATGTTTGAGTTGTGCTAAACCTGCTTGTGCAGGACTCCCATAGTCACAGGGCATTGCTATGGCCACCATTTGTGCCAGCACTCTAGCACAGAGGTAAAGTATGCAGCACCCAGACCAGGGGGCGGTAACCTGCATAACATGCGCAGCATGATAGTCAACATGATAGTGCTGCATAAACAAGACTGCACAGTCCGATACTGCAGTGCAATTACTGCCTATAAAAAGGCACAGATGCACACAGATGATCAATGCTGGTGACGATATCCAGGTGCTTTTCACAGATGGCCACCATGTGCTCCGCATGACGTGCCTCAGCATGTTGTTGGTTAACATGTGGTATATAGGGGCCATTCCCTGCTGTGCAACACTCTGTGCCTCCACTGCAGACTGCAGCAGCTGTCGATTGGCAGCCACCTTCCACTGTCATCGGGGACTGTCCATTGGGACAGGGTCAGGCTGCACACAAAGTCATTGTACATCCTTGGGCTGCACCACAGTCATTGCAGTGGTACACTGTGTGTATTGTGGCCTGGCTGTGGCTGGGCCAGAGGGATGGGCCTGGAGTGGCAAAGTGGTGGCTGTACTGGTGGAAGAGTCATGGGATGGCACAGTTGTGGTGGGCCCTGTGAGATTGGCTGGGAGTGATGGCTGTGTTGGAGGTGGGATCATGGGGTGGCACAGTGGTGACTGTAAAAGGGCTGTGGGGGGCTGCACTGCTGTGACCACAGTGTCGGGTAGGGGCAGCATCTGGGCCCCATTGTTAAGGGAGCTGGCAGGGGTGGACAACCCCTACTGATCTGGGGCAGACCCCTCTTGTCCCTAGCCCTCAATGAAGATCTTGTCATCATCACCCTTCTCACCCTTCTCAGTGGTGTCAGTCATCAGCTGCACATGGGTGATCAGCAAGGGCAGTTGCCACTGAGATGGACCCAGAGTATCCTACACCATGTCTGGTATGATGGGGTGAGCTGTTGAGAAAGGTGATGAAAGATATATAGCAATGTATTGTACATACAGTACCTATGTGCATGCCAGGCATATGGTGACACAACACCCATGCTGTTTGTGCGGTGCACTGACAATACCCCCGGGCCATACACACCACGCACCCCTTCACCAGTGAGCACACAGCCTACACCATTGAGCACCCCCCCCATCATCAGATCATCAGTGAGGATACACCCCATTACTAGTGAGCACACAGGTGATGACACATAGGGCACAGTAGTGGATTACCATATAGATGGCTACACACCAGGAGACATGGAAAGAGTCGTGTGGCCTACACCCAATGTGTCACACAGCAGTGGTGCATGCATAAACCCATACACATATACATACATGCCTAACAGGAATGTGCACAGTTGGTTACTCACATGGCTGGGCTGGTCCCACTTGGCTCTCATAGCCACCTCCTGGCACTCCCATCACCTTTATATGCCATAGGGTGGAGGCTACTGCCTCCTCTGCAGGCGCTAGGGTATTTTCAGCTGCCAATGCCAGTGGACCCCCCATCTGTCGCATGTATCTCCCTGCGTGTGGTTGACAGGACCTCCTTTGTCTACCTCCTCATGTCCCTGAAGCACCTAAATATCTCAACAAAGGGTCTGTCTCAGCCACTGATAGCACTGACCACATTTGTTATTTTGACCAAGGCCTGTTGCACCTGAGTGTTTGTACTCTGTCTCTGGTACAAGACATCCTCCCTGGCCAAGTAGACTTGTGCCAGTGATTGCAACTCATCCATGAAGAAGTGGTGGGTCCATAATCTCTTTGTATCATCTATGGTACCTGCAGGATATGGAGGGTGGAAAACAGGTGAGCAGTGTACACACACACACAGTGCAACACAGATGAAAGGTACACTGGGGTGAAGCCCTCACCATCTCTCGCAGGAACACATATGAGTCCCAGCATTGCATGTCCTAACACAGCTGTCAGCCTGTCTGACACAGGCCTGCTCATGTACAGATACAGCCATAGTTAAGGGCACATACAGAATATACACAATGCCATGATCACCCATGTCCCTTTGTAGGCCATGCCACAAGACACCTACCTCTAGCTGCCCTCTGTTCTGCTGTGGAATCTAGGTGGTGCACTTTGCGCCGTTTGTATGCTCCAGGTGCAATTAGGCATGCCAAGGAATGCATACATTCCAGTAATGACTTGCTAATGAGGGTGTTTGCCCTTGGACTGTGAATGTAGCTCATTTGCATACATTGGTTGTGTATTGCAGGTTTGCCCATGTGCTATTGTAGTTATGCTAGCACTAGTACTGTGCTTGTGCTACCACAATGTTCATTAGCAGCACAGACATAATGTCATGTGCCGGAGATGATGACATCATACAAAGCAGCCATGTGGGCTCTATGCAGTTGCACAGAGGTATTGCGCAGGATGGACCATGCAAGCACACAATGCACACATGTCAGCCCATGCCTTCTGCATGCTGGAGGACCCCCAACGGATGTGCACAATGTGCCACACTAAATGATGTCAGAGAAATGTGTTTCACAGACAGGAAGGCCAATCCCATACAGCCAGAACACTGCCACCAGTGCTGCAGCACTGCTGCCATGATCTAGGCAAAGCAACAACGGCAGATAGATGGAGACATAGATACATAGATACATAGACAATGTTGGCAGATAAGGGCCTATGGCCCACCCAGTCTGCCCATTGGAGCTTGTAAGTTCAGTTTGTTTTCCTAGAAGTCTGTTGCCCCTTACCTCCAGAATTCCTTTATGTTTATCCCATGCATTCTTAAATCCTGTGATTGTTTCGGCCCCCACCACTTCCTCTGGCAGGGTGTTCCACTTGCCCACCACCCATTCTGTGAAGAAATTCTTTCTCATGTTTCCTCTGAATCGTCCTCCCTCCAACTTCATCCCATGCCCTCTAGTCCTGGAACATCTTTTTCACTTAAAAATAGTGTTTTCCTGCACCCTGTTCCTCCCTGTAAGAGACTTGTATGTCTCTATCATATCCCCTCTCTCCCTCCTCTCCTCCAGGGAGTACATGTTCAGTTCCTTCAACCTGTCTTCATAGGACTTGTGATGCAATCCATGCACCATCTTTGTTGCCCTCCTCTGAACCTTCTCTACCCGTCCTGCAGAGGGACTCCAGGTGGACCACAACTGACCTGGCCAACCTGGTGGAACGGGTGGTTGCCACAGAGGACCAATTGCTGGGTGAAAGGGCGACTGACAGACCCAGAAGGGAATTTTGTGCATCTGTGGGTAGGAGGCTCACTCACAGGACCAGTCTCACCCACACAGGTGACCAGTGCCATCACAGATACAATGACCTGACTAGGAGGGAACATCACCGCCTGCAGCAGCTCAGGGCAGTGGTGAAGAGTGGCACAGTGCACAGGCCAACTGAGTGAAGAGAGCTGTATCTGTGCTTTTGGTGGTGACCATTGTGCAGTACTGTTCCCAAGGTTATATATTTTTTTATTTAGTTTTTGTTGACCGGATAAGTGCACTAGACAAATCCTGCCTATTTTCAGGCACGCCCCGGGGGAGGGGGATACAGATGAATGCTGACTGACCTTGAACCAGGTTAAGCTGTTGGTGGTATTTTTTTAGTGAATGCAATGTAGACATGCAACTCCAAGTGCAACACACAGCGTAGCATACTCATGTCTCAGGTCATGTGCGTGAGGGACTTGCACAGCACTGGTGTCTCCCTGTTGTAACCCCACTGACTTATGGGACTCTGTCAGCTTTATGACCTGCTCCTACCAATGTTGCTGTGTGGGACACTGTCCCAATAGATGTCAGCTGATGCCCTGTACAGTACGGGACACACTATGTATCCCTGAGGTGTGCACCTGTCACTGTAGCATGGGTGTGTGCTACTACAGTGACATGGCTAAAGTGTCAGGGTGGATGACAGGGTAATGTATTTGTGCCCCTGGTGTATGAGACCTGGTGCTCTATGCATCCTAATGCATATTATGACATGCACATGGCCTAAAGCCAACATGTATGGGTATGTTGTACAGGAGTGGGGGGAAATGGCAGGATATGGGCACTACATGGGCCAGCGTACATTGTGCTACACCATACCTACAACAGTGAGATGTATCATTTCAGCTGCAACTGGGTCATGACATACCTGTGTGTGGTGCCACTGCTGTTCACAATGGTACAACACAGCCCTGTTCAGTCCTGTCCATCCACACCATGCATATGTGGCAGCTGGTGCATGGTACTGGCATATGGGTGTGTATACCCTTTAGGGTGTGTAGTACTGTGCATTATGTTCCACTGCATGATATTGATCATATCTTCCATGTCCTCTTTCACAGACCTCGGTGCCCAACAGGGCCAGGCCAGGGCACAGGTACAACAGGGGTGCAGACAGGACCTTTCCGAGGAATCACCAGGATGTGATGGGGCCCAGCTGAGCCATTCTACAGACAAGCATCCACGTAAGTACGCTACACTATTGTTGCACTCAGAGTTGCATGTCTACACTATGCTACATGTTTCTGCTGTTTGAGGCAGATGTCCATGTGTGACCTGCCATGCTGTACACATGCTTGTGGGGGTATCAGGTGTGCTGCTGTGACTGGGGACAATCACCTGCACTTGGTGCATTGTGCCACTACTCACACTGTGACGGGTCATGGGCTGTGCAGTCTACTGTTGTGCACCTACTTGTGGCAGGTATGCTGTCCTGTGTGTGTATACTGTGCTGCCGCATACCTTACACAATGCAGTGGTGTGTACCCCATGTCACTGACCCAGTACACCAGGGAGTTGGTGGTAATGCTTTCAGCCCCAGTTGTTACACTTGTCAATGTTGTTGGGTCTGTTGTGCCACATGCTTGGGATTATGTATGCGTATATGTCTTTGGGAGGTAGGTACGGGCCAATGTAGTACCAGTACACAACTGTGTCATGCCATGTGCCTCATACAGTACCAGTGGTAGGCTGCCTGCAGTAATTCCATCTCCAGTGCCATATGCACTGGGTGTCATGCCACTGCATCTCAAAAAAGTTGGGCATATGCGCCATGCGGTCAGTGGCAGGGTGGGACTTGGTGGTGTTGAATGTATTTTATCATATGTGGCCAAAACTGTGATAGGTAGTTGGTAGTGTCTGACCACTGCAGTGACAACTGGTGTATGATTGTTCCACTGTTCACAGGCTAGGCCATGCATACATTCAGACCCAACAGTGTTTTTGTGGGGCCCACTGTCCTGCACTGGCTCTCTATGAATGGAACTCTGTACCTAAGGTGCGGTTGGCAGCTGCTGGGATGGGAGGTCCTCCACGTGGCTCTACATGTCACACTGCCATTGTTTGCTGACCACAGTACAGTGTGCAATACATACACCAGCATACAACACTGCTGCACACATGTGTCACCCTTGTTGCTCATAGTACTGCATGACAGTCCCATACATATATAGCTATGTTGTGTGAGCCATGTCTGTGCCTGGGCCTGCCCTCTAGCTGACCAGCGTTGCTCATGGGCATCTCTTGACCCTCACACCTCTGTTGGACTTTGTGCTGAATGGTTTGCCTGAAGGGTGCTGAGTGTATGTGTGTGGCATCAAGCCACGTGGTCATCACACTGCCTATCAGTCTCGGACTTGGTGCTGTGTTACTTGTGCTGTATTCCTACATCTGGCATGGCTGCTGTTGTCTTGTGTCTCCTGCACATCTCAGTCATGCTCTGTTGCAGCACGGCACACTCATTGTATGTGTAGTTCTCTACTGTTCAGGTCAACAATGGTGTCTCTGGTATGCCACGCACATCCATTGTAGCTGTTTGACTCCCCCCCCCCACCTATATGTGACATGGTGGCCAATGAGTCCACTGGTTGTACTCTGTTATGCACGTTAAAGAGCTGCTGACACCTTCTATTACTTGGGGCAGGCAACTCATGCCCAATAACTGCCTGCCCAAGGGCCTAAAATAGCCCTCTTTTGAATGTTTTCCCCCAAGTGATAAATAAGTTACTGTAACTTACAGTAGGAGCGATCCTACTTTCTGGTATCTCCGAAGCTGCCGAGCGCACACTACAGCCCTACACAGAAAACGGTGTTTCTATGTACATATTAAGTGGGCAGTGGATCACATGTACTGCACCCCTTAGCATGTACAGTTGCCTGTCTTAAGCAGAAGTTACACTTAAAGGCCGCCACTGCCCCTGATAGCATTATTATGCTATCTATAGTTCTGCAGCCCCTGCCCTACTTCGGGTCATCAAAACACTGTTTTCTGGGTGGGGCTGCAGTGGGTGCTCGGCAGCTTTGGCACTACCAGAAAGTAGGATCACTATTACTGTAAGTTAAAACAATTGATTTACCACTTATAAAAAAATTCTAAATAGGGCTGTTTTAGGTCCTGGGGCAGGCAGCTATTGGGCACAAGTTGCCTGCCCCAATGGTGTCAGCTGCTCTTTAAGCCACTATTATGTCCCTCATCATGTGTGCACAGCTGGCTAAGTTCACTGTATTTCTTTCCACAGATGCCCAGAGGGATGCAGAAGCCCACAGGTGTCAGAGGGATGCAGCCACGACAGAGGGACGGGATGACCTCCTGTAATGACAGGCCCTCCTACTGTGGCTGCTAGTGAGGAGTGTGGGGGGACTGCACCAGGGTAGTGGGGGGGATGCATCCATGCAGTGGGGGAATGCACCTGTGCTGTTGAGGGCTTCCCAGAGGTATTGGCACATGAACTACAGCTGCAGCCACCATCACCACCTGTAGCCTCTTGATGGCACAGGACTAGGAACATTTCATGATGAGCATGTGCCATTTATTCTGGTTCCATGGATGTGTGCCCTTTCTGTCCCCTTCTGTGGGTGGGTACACCTTCTTCTGAGTGTCATGGGCTGCTGCCTTTATTTTTTGTTGTACTGTGCAGGTGCCCTTTTCCTTTTCTACCTCTCTCCCCTTCTATGGGTGGTTGCCCATGTTCTTTTGTTCCCCTGCTTTATACAGGTGGTTGTCCTTTTTCTTTGGGGCCTTCCCCCATATAGGTGGTTGCCCTTTTCGTTTTCTCCCCCATACAGACCATTGCCCTTTTTTCTTTGTCTCCCCCCCCCAGTACAGGTGGTTATCCTTTTTCTTTGTTTTGTTTTCCACAGCCCTCCCCCCTTGTTGTTGTTGTTGTAGTAGCAGTAGTTGTTACTGTTCTTGTTGTTATATTTGTTTGCATGACTGGTTGTCATTTTTGCACACTAAAGTATGTTTTTTATACCTATGCTGCTGTGTTGTGTGTCTTTCACTGGTGCCCTCCTCACACCCACTGCTTCCCCGTGTTCAGTGCTATACTCAGTGCTCCATTCAGAGCTGTGCAAAATGCATTGTGCTACGCCAGTGCAATGCAGTTGTGCAGTGCATAGTCAGCCCTGTATTCAAAGTATATAGTACCAGTGCAATGCAGTTGTGCAGTGCATAGTCAGCCCTATATTCAAAGTATATAGTACCAGTGCAATGCCTTTGAATGTTCCTCAGGTGGGGACTGGAACAAGTGCTAACGCAAGCACAGTGCAATTACAGTGCCAGCGCACTTTCCTGAATATGGGTCCCTTAGAGTTTCAAAGTTTGTACAACGTTACAAACTGTTTCAGGTCTGAATCCAGATCATGATAGTAAGGTTTAATAGAACCCTCTTGAGGTCAGTCTTGGTTTCATATGGTTGCTATCTTTTCTCAGAAGACACAGAAATATGAGTATATACCCACACTGCATGAAACAATTACATTTGAAAGCCACAGTTCTAAAAAGCTCCTCAGAATATCAAAACTAGATAATGCACTGTCCCCCCATGTCTTCACACACTGCTACACAAATGCATTCTATAGTCTGAAGCAATGGTTCTCAAGTCCCAAATCCTGGTGTTCTCAAAGGTCCTCAGAAAGTGGCCACTGAATTTCACTGGTGGCCTCAGTCCTTACTTTCCTTTTTTTTTTTATTTTCCTTTGTTCCTGGGGGGTCCTCGGTCGCTCATCCGCCTAGTCACGGCCCCCAGAGCTTCCACCACCTGCCTATTTGCCGCCCCTCCCGGTCACCCCCTGGCTTACCCCCCCAGAGGGCGGGGCCGTGGCACTGGTTCCCCTAATTCCAGTGTCGCGGAACCAGTAACTAGTTGGGAGTGCGGCGGCAGGGGTGAATTGAAGCCCGGGAGGCTTCACCCAGATGGAGGATCTCCTTCTCTTTTTTCCTTGAGTGTTTTCCTCCGGAGGCAGGATGTGCAAGACGCCAGCATCCGCCCCGCCTCCCCCAGAAACTAGCGTGGTAGTGCGAGAGCTCCTGGCCTCCGCCAGGAGTCCTCAGCGCTCTGGATGCTGCCCCCAACCTCCCCCCGGAGAAGGAGAGCAGTCCATAGGACACTCCATCCTTCTCCCCCTGGCCAGCCCTCTGATGACTTGGGTCCGCTCCCGAACCTGGGTCGCCGGCATCGCAAGCGGAAATCCCACTGCTGCGCCAATGGGATGGCCCAGTCTTTACTTTTCTGACACCTCATTCTTTGATATATAACACTGGTGGCCTTACTCCTTACTTTTCTCATTTCTTGATATATATACCAAACCCCTTGATATAACACCTTCTGTTTCATGCAGTGCACTTTAAATTAAGTCTAGAGATGCAGCAAAGTTTTATTTCGCATGACTTTTCCATGAAGGTGCCAAATTAGCCTTCATGGATAAATTCGCGAAGCTGTTCCATTAAGTGGCAATTCGCCATCTGTAACTTTGCCTTGCTTTTGGTTTCCTTTTTAAGCACAAATTGCTATAAAAAAAAAAAAAGCAAGGCAAAGTTACAATGCAAATCCTCCATCCCTGGTGTAGGCCCCACCTCCACTGATCACAGACCCCAATGTAAAACAAACATTTAATCATCCCTGGGATCTAGTGGCCCTAATAGATCACTGGCCTGACTGCCATATAAATTAATGTCATCCCTATTCCCTGGTGTCTGGTGGCCCCCCCCCCAGATGATTGCCAGCCTATTTCAAACCACCCCTTCCTATCACCAGTGCCATGCACATACACAAGTTTCCCTGGTGTCTCATCCCCAAATGCTCACCCCTGGATGTCCAGTGGGACCCCCACCCCTGCATGTACTGCCCCACCCTGCTCCCCTCCCTCACTGGACTACTAGTGGGCCACTGGTGCAGCCCTCCACTCTCCTCCACAGCTGGCAGCCAGACTGAGCACTCAGTGAATGGATGTGTGCTTGTACAAGTGCGTGCTCATTCATTGCCAGCTTGCAGTCATTTTTGTATGTTTTGTGGGGATGCAGAGAAGATGGGATGGCTACTCTGATCACTGGTGGAGGGGTCAGGATGGGGAGGAATAGCATTGTGGACCCTGGGGGGCCACAACACTGTTCCCCATCCCACCCACCCCATCGGCAACTGGAGCATCCTCCTCTCTCTCTCCTCCCCAAAAAATCCAAAATGATTGCAAGCTGTCAGTGAATGAGCACGTGCTTGTACAAGCACATGCTCATTCACTTGAGTGTTCAGTCAGGCTGCCAGCCATGGAGAAGAGTAGAGGGCTGTGTTGGTAGCCCGCTTGTGGTCTAGGTAGGGGGGAGAAGGGTGGTGGGGCAGTACATGCAGGGAGTTGAGGAGTCCACTAGACATCAAGGAGTGGACATTTGGGGATGGGGATAGGAAGGGGGTCCACTAGATCCAGGGAAAGTTGTGTATGTGAGTGGTGCCTGATGATCAGGGGGGTTACCGCTTGGATTTTATTTGACAATGGGCTGGTGATCAGCCAAGGAGGGGTCACTAGACACCAGGGAATAGGGATGGTATTAATGTGTATGACAGTTGGGCCAGTAATTGGTGAAGGGGGGTCCACTAGACACCAGGATGATTATAATATTTTTATTTTGGGGCCAGTGATCGGCGGGATGGGGGGGCACTGCCTGTTAAAAAAAACAAAAAAAACATGAAAGTTCCCAAACTCAGCTGGTGAAGTTTAAACTCTACCATCAGAGTTTTCAAACTCCACCATTTTGCAGAGTTTTTTGGGGAGGCTAAGCTGGGCTTTGCCCTTCCCCGGATCAACTCCGCAAAGTGAGGAAAATCTGCAAATCTTTTCATGGAGCAAATTTTCCCCACTTCGCACATCTCTAATCAAGTCTCTGATGTATTTTCACTTGAAATGAGAAAAGAACCATTCTATTAGTATTGGCTTTCAATAGAGCTCTGTGGCCATACACAACTGTGCTGGTGGCCACATGTGGCCATAGTGGCCTAATTTAAGAAACACTGTTCTAAAGTATGCACTTTCTTTTTCAAATCCATTGCTACAGTACATACAGTAGTTAGCAAAAATATATAAACTAGCATACAAATGCTAAACAATAAACCTGCAACTAAACTTTTGTATGCTGACTGTTCTTTCACGCTTTTGCTTGAATGAATTTGTAAGTTGTGTAAAACATCCCCAAATGCAGCCAAGAAAGCATGACGTACTCTGTATTCAGGTACTCTTTGTACCATGAATCTTTTGTATTGAATAGAAGACACAGTTAAGAGATGTGGAAATACATTGTTCTGTGTGAAAGGCATAAGGCTGAGGATTCCTTTTTACGAATGCGTGGGTGGAGCCATGCTGATGTAATGCTATTGCATAACAGAAGAAGGGGCTGTGGAAGCATGTGACTGGATACATAGTCTGTCTTTCCACAGTGGAATCAAAGCACATGTGGTCCTGACCATTGACCATAGTGCTGTTCACCCCTCCCCATGCACTATTTTCTAGCTCTGAGCTTACTTCTGGTTCACTTCCATTTTCAGAACACTGTAGACTCAGGAAGCAGCCAACAGTTTAGCAAAATATTGCCTTTAAATTATTGCAGCATTTGCTTCTTGTGTGAGCCTGTTAAACAATGATTAATCAGTGGAAAGGTGGGTGGGGGCTGCCATACAGTGCCAGGCCCTCAGACCCCATGCTGTTTTACTTTTTGTTTTTGTCCAGTGCAATTAAAGTCAGGGGTGCTGTGGGAGATGTACTTTCAAGCAGATCAAAATTGCCATCACTTCCCCCTTATGCTGTTGTGATTGCCTTGTTTCCTTTAGTGCTGGCATCGGTGTATTTACTGTGCAGGGTAGGCCAACCAGTAAGTCTAAGCATGGAGGAATCAGGATGGTGTAAACAGAGAAATAAGTTGGGCCAGACTGTCCTGAAGTCAGATATCACCACACTGGCAGTCAGCGAGCAGAACGTACTATAGCAATGAGCAAAAGTCAAGAAGGAAGACATTCAGGTAGACTGAGGGATAAGCAGCATATCAGCCAGAACCTGGGACTCAGGGCACTGCAGGGCAGGTTAGTTGATTCCAACATTGTTTGCCATGGAAACAATTTCCCTTGCAAGTAGCCTAATATCAAATCCTTGAGGATTCTTTCTCATCAAAAATAATAGCAAAGTTGTAGTTTTTAAATGAAATCAATGGCTTTGAACTTATTTCATGCTGTCCTGCTCCCTTCTGCAGCAGTGGAGCTGGGTGCTGTGGTACGCAAGTACATGCAGGCTTATGGAGAAAACTTTCTGAGACTGGTTGCAGGGCTAAGTTGAGGGACATCTAATTTATTAAAGGTAAGGACTCAGCTGGCTGCTGTTTTCTCGATCCCACTTGGGGTTAATCATGGTTTCCTGGCAGTGGGCTGCAAGGTTGCCTAGCTCACACCCCGCAGGATGTCTCACCCACTGCTTCTTATTTTGCGGTGTCCTGCTCCCTCCTGAAACAGTGGAGCTGGGTGCTGCGGTACACGGGTACAGGCAGCCTTATGGAAAAAACGTACTGGGATTGGTTGTGGGGCTATGTGGAAGGAACATGATGACATCTAGTTTGTTAAAGGTGATGAATCAGCTGGTGGCTGTTTTCCTGATCCTGCTTTGGCTTGATCATGGTTTCCTGGGACTGGGTTACTTGCTTGCCCAGCTCACATCCAATGGGATGTCTCACCCACTGATCCCAATTTTATACTCATCATGTTTACATGCAGGCTAGAAATATGATTCAGAAATGAATCTGATTACCTTAATTTCAGATCAGTTTTCTGCTGGCACTGTTTACATGACTGTCAGACCATTTATATGCAGTTGCTTTTCCAGCTCGAATCTGATTGATAAATTGGAATAGTGATAATTCTGTTTGATTGATAAATTGGAATAGTGATAATTCTGTTTCAACTCAGAATCAAACCTGCATTTAAACATGGTAACTGTTCTGCTCCCTCCTGAAACAATGGAGCTGGGTGCTGCAGTTCATGGGTACAGGCAAGCTTCGGGAGAAAATTTTCTGAGATTGGTCACAGGGCTATGTTGAGGGTTCATGGTGACATCTAATTTGTTAAAGGTAAGGAATCAGCTGGCTGGCTGTTTTCCTGATCCCACTTGGGGTTGATCATGATTTCCTGGGACTGGGCTGCAAGGTTGCCCAGCTCACACTCAGTAGGATGTATCAACCACTGAGCCCAATTTTGTGCTGTCTTGCTCCCTTCTGAAACAGCAGAGCTAATGGTGTGGTACCGAGGTACAGGCAGCATTACACAGAAAACTTATTGACAGAGTTAAAATAGGGACCTGGTACTGGTACAGTGTAAAAAAATAACCATCCTGGCTGTGTCCACTGAATGCATAGTGCTCCTGTGTTTTCGATTGTATGTTCAGTCCTTCAAAGGGCTTACCAGGGCAAGGTTTTCTCTGTGAAGATTGCTGGCATTTCTGTTCAGAAACAGAATGAGTTATTCATAGCCCTTACTGTAGGAGTATGAAACTAATATATTGCTTTTTTTAAAGTAAACTGTCAAGTGATTATGCACATTACTTTTTAAAAGTTTTGTTTATTTCTAGCAAAACAGGAATCACCACAGTATGCTGTATGTCTCCAAAAATTCCAGATGGAATAGTCTGGAATTTCTTTTCCATGATCTAAAATGTCTAAGGTTCAGCTAGTGTACTGTC
This sequence comes from Neoceratodus forsteri, assembly GCA_016271365.2. Classification (NCBI taxonomy): domain Eukaryota; kingdom Metazoa; phylum Chordata; order Ceratodontiformes; family Ceratodontidae; genus Neoceratodus; species Neoceratodus forsteri. Next base: position 757,948,696 of record CM057454.1, read on the forward strand.
ATGCATTGCTTGAGTAAAGTAAATATTATCTGTGTTACAAATGTTTTCCATTCAAGTTCTGTGTGTTTGTGTGTGTGTGTGTGCGTGCGTGCATGTTTGTGTGTTTGTGTGTGTGTGTGTTGGTGTGTGTCCTTCTGAGAAAGGTTCAAGCACCATGGTTTTTGTATAAGCTGTTTTTGCTCACCCCCACACCAGGCGACAGCTTGTTACCTTGGCCCTCTAGATCTACTCCTGACCTCAACAAACCAACTATGGGCACCCATGTGATGCCACACCACATTATCCCTACAGCTGGCACTCTAGCAGGGCTTAACCTCCTTCATAAAAATCTAGCTCTGGGGAAGGAGATTACATAGCAGCAGGCAGGCCCTTGGAGTGTAGGTGCCGGCATCTGGTGGGGATGTCATGTCACTATGCCCATCCCACATTTTCCTGGTGTATATCTCTCCTACCTTCCATATTTGAGGCTGTGTCCAGTATGCTTTGCCTTTGGATGGAGAGGGATAATTTCAGGTGGCCACCCACAGTATTGTGCCACTATGGAAATCCAGAAGGGAATGTTAGGTATTGAGCTGAGTGGTCCCCCCCAACAAGAGTTTGAGCATGCTGTGGAGACTCCTCTAGTCTGGTGTAGACTTTGTGTTTGTTACACATGAAACTGGGTCTCCTACTTGGCAACTCTATGTGCTACTGCCAGCAGTTGAGGCTAATCCAGGCACCATATTTAATTTATTAACTTACATTTTATTAACTTTATAAAAGCATACATATTTGATCAACAGAAGCAGTACATTATAGGTAAAATAAAAAGGACAGCTGTTACAATGGTAATCGAAGCACACCCACCCAGGTAGTTATAGCATGGACGGCAATACCAAGGTAGTAGCTTATAATATAGCATTACTAAATTAACTGAAAGTGACCATTCTCCACTGACCATTAATGACTGTAGAAGTTCCAGAGTCAAATCCAGTCAGCTAGATAGGTTAAAACAAATAAACTATTACAAATCAGGAATCATAACTCCCAATTCAAGCTCATCTTCACAAAATACATGTAAAAGAGAAAGAGAAACAAAGACATTACCAGCTGTTGTGTAATGAATCAATAATGCAAGCAGAAAACACTAAAACTCAGATCCAGAAACAAAATCCTGTAATTGAAGCACCAATCGTTCTATAAACAAGTGTCTGGTAGTTCTAAAGATGTTAGTCTGAATGTCATAGAGTGAAACAGCCAGTTGGGGGGGGTCTGGACAGTGATTGAGGGAGTAAGTCGGCATGCTACCAGCGCCATTTTAACATCTGTAAAAATTATTAAACAAATACTAGTCAAACAGAAAGTTCCAACATTTTGTTATAAGAAATTATTCTCTGAACTGCCCACGAATCACACACACACACACACACACACACACACACACACACACACACACACACATATACACGCACACAGTGCAAATTTTCAACAAACAACAAAACTGGACTCCTCTTTAACCAGAATCTCCTGCATCGTCTTACTACTTGGAGTCAAAATTCTGTCTAACGCAGGTCACCATCTCGCCCGCATCCTGAGGATCTAATGATGTATCCTTTCCATTAGCACATGACTTTTAATTTTTACCAGCAGTCACAAACTTTTTGAGACATCTGTTTCCTGAAAAGTTGCATGAGATGTGCCAAAAGACTTCTTTCAGTCTCTTATAGTACACCATATTTAATTTCAATCTGAAATGAAGACACCAAAAGACTGTTTCATGTGGTTATTTACTGGCAGTGGGCATTTACAGTAGATACAAATGAAGTTGAATCCTTTGAGTTTGTAAACTGCAAGAGGCCTGATCTAGAGGGTGCAGAGAAAATATGTTTGGTGTGGGATTTTTTTGCTTCCCCACCTGCTGAACCAGAGAACAAGCAAAGGACCACAGTTTTCCCTTGAAGTCATCTTCCCTTCCCACAAACCAGTTTTTCCTTCACCATGCAAACAGTACAACTAGTAGTTTCACTCTGGTATGTCCAATATGTCGAAGTCTTAGCTTCCTACTGACATCAAAGCTTGCTGTCTAATAGCACTTGTCTAAAATAAAACATTGTTTTTCGATATGACACATGATTAATACACACTGCATCATTTTGGGAAGCAAAACAAATCTCATAATTCATTACACTTTACGCTCTCAGCCCAGTAGTTTCCCAGTAAAAGCTTACTCCGTTCTCCTTTTTTATGGCTGCATAGCAGAGCTGTGCATGATGTCTTGCTATCACAGAGAGAGAGAGGGAGAGAGAGAGAGAGAGAGAGAGAGAGAGAGAGAGAGAGAGAGAAGGGAGGTCCAGCATGTCACTGGATGGATTCTGAATGGAGCAAAAAATTTTGGAGTTGCAGCACAGTCACTCCGCTACTCGAATCACTCCATTGTCAGCCCCACTGAGTCCATTTGGTACAGTGCAGAACTCACAGAATAAATTGCATATAACAACATACAGTAGCAGTGCTTCTTCTCTAGGAGAATCAATGCTCTGATGTGCTTGTGTGGGATCTCATAAGTTCAGATCTGATGTTTGCCGGTGTTGCTGTTTTCACAGTTGTAAGGGCACTGATAATTGACTGATCTTAGTGTTGCAAGTATAGCTGGACCAGTAAACCAAATCTAAATGGTTAGAAAATATCTATCATGTTCTGAAGACTGTTGTACCTCACAGTGATGCATAATGCCCATGATGTTTTATTCAGTTCATTGGGTTTTTCTGCCTCCACAAAATGTCAGATTACAAGTCATCAGAATTAGTCTGATTCAATAAACCACAGTGTGATAAACAGAAAAAAAACATTATTTTTGCTATCGGGAATGTCATAGAAGCATTGTATGGTTTCTACAGGAGACAGTATCATCGAAGGGATCAGTGTTAGCACACAGCACAGTCTTCAGGTAGAATGGTTGTCAGCGATTATTGTCTGATGCACCTCTTGTGGGTGAAGTGAAGTACTGACCTACTTGGTGGCCATGTAAAATAATTTTCTCCTCTACACAAGCCACTTCATTTGTGGTAGCGTGTTTGCCATAGTACACGACATCTATGTCTAGACAAGGATGCAAAAAAAGAAAATAAAACAGCAACAAACAATGATATCATTAATGCTTGCTATGAGGATGTTGTGGTTGTGTGTGTGTGTGTGTGGGGGGGGTTGAATGATATTTATACTCATTACTGGCCTACACTTAGTGAGGGTGAGTGAGATTACACTACTGCTGTGCAGTTCCATACAAGTTGCAAGGGGATGGGTCTTGGGCTCTGATAATGGTGCCCTCTTGGTGGTGCAAATGGATTTGTGATATAGGCTGACATGTAACAAGCATCTGTGAGACTACTACACACCCATTGTTATCATCAACCTAAAAAAAAATTGACATCTACATTTTATATTAATTTAGTTGGTTTTTCATGCTCACCCCTGAGAGGCAGTGTGAGTAACATAGCAATTTAAGGGCAGAAAAGACTCTAAGTCCTTCATATTCTAGGCACCTCTGCCCTTGCCATGTGGGGAATCGCAGGGCTCTATTCTGTCCCCCATGTTGTTCGCAGTGTACATGTTACTGCTGGGGGACATTATAAGATGGTATGAGCTGCGTTTTCACTGCTGTGCAGATGATACTCAGCTATACCTGTCTTTTGCACCCGAACAGCAAGATATGGTCTTGGTATTTAACAGCTGCCTGGCTGAGATCCAAGGCTGGATGAGGGCCACCTAGTTGAAGTTGAACCCAGACAAGACTGAAGTAGTAGTGCTGGAACCTGGTCACCAGGGAGTGAGGGGGCAGGCTGGTCAGGTCTGTCTCTGGGCTATGGTTGGGGACTCCCAACTGCTTACCTCAGATTGGGTGAGGAATCTGAGCATTGCTTTGGACTGTAGTTTGATGCTTAAGTCACAGGTGTCGGCTGTGGTCCAATCCTCATTTTACCATCTAGGGAACATCGCTAGGATTGAACACCTGATTCCCTCTGGTGATATGCCAGCACTGGTCCATGCATGTGTGACCTCTTGCCTTGATTACTGCAATGCCCTATACCTAGGGCTGTTGGGGGTGGATCTTCGCTGACTGCAGCTAGTGCAGAATGTGGTGGCCAGGTTGTTGACTGGTCTATCTTGGTTGTGTTTAATCACACCTGTGCTCCGCTATGTGCACTGGCTGCCTATTAGTTAGTGAATCACTTTCAAGGTCAGTTTGCTGACCTGTAAAGCTCTACGTGGATAGGGCCTGGCTATCTGCAAGATCTCCTGTGTCTCTACTGCCCCTCCATCCCCACTTGGATCCTCAGATGAGGGATTGCTAGAGTTTCCCAGGGTCATTCTAAAAACATTGGGTGTTCATATGTTTGCACTTTCAGCCCTGACCCTGTGGAACTCTTTATCTCATCAGAGCAGAGACAGCCAGAATATCGACCAGTTTAAACGGGAATTGAAAACACTCTTATTTAGACAGGCTTTCCCAGAATCAGATTAATGTATTCTCTTTTAGTAATGAAGAGTTATTGTTGTATTTTAATATATTTTATTGTTATTTAAATGCTTTGGACTTTATGTAAAGCATTTTGAATCTACTGAGAATTGCGCTATAGAAATAAAGCTTGATTGATTGATTGATTGATTGATTGATGTCCACCCCCAGGTTCATATGCAAGGATGGATAATGTATGCTTTTCAAACATCCTAATTTATAGTGATTCCTTACCCACTCCTGTGCACCCCTGCACATCAACACTCCAACGGCGAAACACAAAAAAGACCATTCCGGCAACAGTCGCTGGAATGGTCCTTTTTTTGTGTTTCACTTTCTGCCAGTGTTCCTCCCCACCCCTGGGACCAACTCTGACCTGGAGTTGATAATCCTAAAGTCCAGGGGGTGCGAGGAGCAGAGCCCCCTGCATGGGGCATGTGAGGGGTACAGCCACCCACAGTAAACACTCACTGCATGGGCGGCACAATACCAACATCGGTATATTGTGCCATCGCTGTGGGGGAGGTCGGCATTTTCACTGTCGACCTCCCTTGGTGCTTCCATCCACTCTAGTACTCAGACTAGCCTGTGACTTATTTCATAATGCCATTGTTCAGGACCTGAACAAGGTTTTCAATTAGTCGGCTCCATTTGTTTGCAAATGCCGTTAAGCTTCCCTCTTACGCTGTTAAAGATGAATAGCACTCGTGTTGGCTCTGACCAGAACTTGTTTTGCCATAGAATGTATAGACTCTGTCACATGAACTTCAGGGAAGATTTCATGCTGATTTTCAGAATAGTTTGGAAACAGGTGCCTTGACAGCACAAAGCAATACTTTACCTTGCTCTTTGTATAATTTTAGTACTCTTGATCTACATACAAGTTCTATAATTGTAAGGTTCACTTATTATACAGACATGAACACTCCAGATATGAGAAAATACAGCTCACCCACACTGCATAGGCACAGTGCACTCCAGACAGACATTCAGTGGTGATAACTGTAATGTTAGATTTGCCACCAGTGGTAATTAATCAAAATGATACATAGATGTGGTAACATGGATTGAAGGACCTGATTTTCATTACTACAAAATAAGTTTGGGCCTCCTGTTATGACAACTGTTGTAGCCGAAATAGCTTGATGTTTGCAATGCATCTTCAGTGTCAATGTGTGTTAACACTGTATATGCTTCACTGAGCAGGATTTGCTGTTCCAAATGTGCTAGAAAATCAGGACCATATCATTTTACAGTGACAGTGCAAGGTCATTGATAAAAAACAAGCCCTGAAAAAAAAGGTGTGCACATTTGATCATGCAGACAATATTTTCTGTTGCTTTATTGTGAGACAGCATAGTCCATAATGTTACTGGAGTCGTTTAGTCATCCGTGACTAATTACCTCACATTCACATTCTGCTCTTTACTGTTTGACCTCCAGTGGAGCTATAATTCAGTTTGTCATTTTTTAACTCAGTTGTATAAACAGAGGTTGACACCAGAGGACATTTGATTGGAGGAAGAGCTGTGAGTTAAAACTGTAGAACTTTGTTTCTGCTTTCAAAGATTGTATGTGCTCTTTACAAAGTATATCTTATGTCAGAATGTCAGGAAGCCATTGTATACATATGTATATGCATTATCAGGTTGTTTTTGGAGGATTTCAGGGCCGTGTAACCGCGGAAAACACTGTTATGGGACCTCTACTCAATAATTCAACTGCAACCCTAATGCGCTTGGTAAATGCTAACTTATCTTTCAGTTTCTTTTTCTTATCTAAGGTTTTCTGCCCCTTCCAGTGTATGTCCTTGTCCTCCTGGTGACCACACAGCTTCATCACTTAGTAACCCACCACCAGTTTGTAGGTGGCAGGTTACATGACATTGGGTCCGTACCTCTCTCTTCCATTAATCAAATGACCCCATGTGCTGGAGGATAGGGTGCAGAAAGTGCATATGAAAGGTTGCAGTTTATCAGAAGGCAGTGTAACCAGCCATGTACCACAAGGCTCTGCATTAGGTGCAATACTGTTCCAGATTTATATTAGTGATCTATATGGATGTCACCAACTGGATAGAGAAATAAGCAGATGACACAAAATGCAGAGTGTTAGCTGATATTAAAGATGGTGCTGAGAGTATACAGGCTAACCCGAACAAAATAGTAGTATGGGCTGGCAAGTGGAGCATGCCCTGTTTAATACAGATTATAAAAACGGTCCATAAAAAAAAATATCTTGACTGGCCAACAGAATGCCACAACCCTTGCATTAATCTTTAATTAATATACTTGTACAGCCTATTTACAGATATAGCATACCTACCTAACCAGCTCATTTAGGATATCTGTACTTCCGTTGAAAAAACTAAATCAGCCACCCTTGCAGTTAACCTGATCTTATAGGTTCTATGGTGCTCCTGTGTAACTGGTCCTGCTCACAGTGGCAGTGCTATCTTTTAAAATGCTTATTTTTTCTACTGTATTATTTATTTTAAAACCCCAACAAACAACCACATGTAATGAGCCAGATCGAGAAACTTGCTTGCACAATCACAACAAAGTTGGAAAAAGCAAGTGCATGGGCTCGATTTTCAAAGCCTGGAGGGTGACGCAAGGTGCCTGCATCAAACATAAGTCATGCAAGTGGAACCTTGCATCAAAAGATGTGGCAATCCCTATTTTCAAATGTGGTCTGCATTGAAAAGGGGAACCATTGTGCCAAAGTGGCATTGTGCCAGCCTTGTGACCTAAATCAGGGTGTGCCAGATCACAAGGTGGCTTGTACCACAGCAGGGCTGTGACATCCCATTTTTGTGATTCTGTAAGTCCCGCTGTGGATGCAGCAAAGAGCTCCACTTAGACCAGCCAGGAGGTGGTCTAAGGGATATGCTCCAGTACCACACACTGTGGTGAAGGGGACAGGGTCTGAAACTGGAGTGCCAGGGGCAGAATAGGCACAGGGGTTGCCATGGGGGGGTGAAGGGACTGTGGGCATAGAAGACTGTGATGTGGCACCCATCAGGGGTGCTGTTTGCTGAGCCATACTGCCTACTGGATGAGACCGCTTGGGGAGGGTCCAGGAACAGACACTGCAATGGCCCCAGGTGGGCACAGCCCTCGCAGCTGCCCCATAGGTAGCCAGTGTGCATGTTCCTGCAAATGGTAAGCTGAAGGTGCAGGATGAGGGATGATAGTGTTGGGGGTTATGTCGCTGGACACAGCTAGAGTCTCCTACCCATTCTCCTACATTGTAGCAGACTGCCTCCCACCTACAGGCATAAGCAAGCTGGCTACCTATAGGGCAGCTGCCTGGGTTGTGCACACCTGAAGCCATTGCAATCTCTGCCTCATATGGTTCAGCAAATGTCACACCCGCTAGGTGCAACATCACAACCTTCTATGTCCACAGTCCTTCTGATCCACCTATGGCACCCCCAGTGTCTCTTTTGCCCACAGCCATTTTTGGCATGCAGATTCATCCCCCAACCATCCCAGCCCCTTTAGTGTTACACCAGGTGTGGGGGCTGGATCCCTGCAGCAGTTCTCGCAAGTGCACCATATGTTTGGTGCTAGCCTGTGACTGCAGCAACTCCTGGGGTTTTAGTGTAGGCCCCCAACCCCCGATATAAAATTGGGCACAGGGTCCCTGATGCACCTGGAGTTCACCACAGCCCTAGAGGGATGCAATTTGAATCACTCTTAGAGCTCATTGAAAATTCAGCCCCATGTCTCTTACCATGACAACCTATCACTACTGTACTGAGCTTCCATACTTCTTGTCCTACTCTGAACTTGTTGCTCAAGCTTTCTAATATAATTTGAAAAAAATATAAAATGTGTCACAGGGTGAGAAACATGTTTTGTTTAATGCCTGTAGCTGAGTTGCTGCAGCTGTGTAACTCCATGACCTTATGTGTACTACATCACGGGGCATCCCCAAGCAGAGTAGCTAAAGCAGTAGCAAAGAACTAGAGAAAAAAAAACAATTTTTTTCTACTTCTGTAACAGGAGACCTGTTACTTCTTTTTGTTTCAGCTAATTTAATGATCAGCTTAACAGTGTCGTAGGAAGGCATTTTGGTGCCCTGGGCAAGAGAAATATTTTGCGCGTCCGCTCCCTGAAGGAAAGAGCCGGGGGTTTGGGGGCCACAAGGCCCCCAGAAGCTCTGAGGGGTTTACATGCTCTGTGGTGAGTTTTGGGGCTTTTCTTGAAGACAAAAACATACTTTTGTTATGTGTTCCCTACCCCTGATTTCAAGGAATATTTTGCTCCCATGGCAAATGAGATGTGGAAGACTCTGGCTGGCTGGCATCAGAGTGTACAGCCACAGTTGTTGTGGATAAATGGCTGACCAACAATGCCATCAAACACCCACCCTATATGCATATTTGAAATATACGTGAAAGATTGCTACATAAAGCATGGGGGTCTGGGGGCCGCAAGGCCCTCAGAAGCTCTAAGGAGTTTACATGCTCTGTGGTGAGTTTTGAGAGTTTTCTTGAAGACAAAATCATACTTTTGTTACATCATGTACCCTACCCTGATTTCAGGAAAAATATATATATATATATATATATATATATATATATATATATATATATATACATATATATATATATATATATATATATATATATATATATATATATATACTGCGGTGCCGATTTCATTTAAGTTAATTAAGTTATCTGGTTGTTTATCATCAGCCTAGTAGGGTATCAGCACCAGGCAGCAGTAGTAGTGGTACTGGTACACTGTACTTCCCTGGTCAGGTGGGCTCCTCGGTTTTGTTTGGGAGGGAGTGAGTCAGTAACTGGACTCCAGTTACTGACTCACTTTCTCCCAAACAAAACCAGGAGGGACACACCCAACCCAGGAAGTACAGTGTACTGTACTACCAGTACTACCGCTGGGCTGGGCTGGTGCTGCTACCCTCTAGGCTGATGATAAACAGTCAGACAACTTAATTACTGTAGTCAGATGACACCACCATGCTAGACTAAAGTGACTACTGGACTGGCTGGCTCTCTCTGGGACTGGGACAGATGGCCAGCCCACCGGTGATATATAATTTGTACAGTTACAGTATTCTTCTACTGTTCGCTTAGCTTCCACGGAGAAGCCTACTGTACTTATTTCTGTAAGAGACAATATTCTTTAATGAGCCACCCCAGACAGTACCTAGTACAACAATTACATTTGACTTCATCATGATGTGTCCTCATTTTCCCCATGTCCCATGATCCCATGAGCACTGTCAGCAAATTATATTGCATGACTGATGGCTGCATGCTATCCTTCCAAGCTGAATGGGCCCCACTCAGCTGGGAAGGATGCAGTCATGCATCATGCATGCATTATAATTTGCAGACTGGGTAGTAGGGTACCACATGACATAAGGCACATGATATGGAAAATAATCTGTGAATGAATAAATTCCTTATGAGCCATGACAGGAGGCCAGTGGACTAGAACAGGCTTGACTGATACACAGACACAGTAATTTGTTGAAGTAATAAAAATGCTGTTTCCCATGGTAGACATATATTCAAAGCCTTAGAAGTTTGAATGTATGCCTATACATTTAAACAAGAAACTCAAGGCCAGGGAAAAGCATTTTTTATTACCTCAACAAAGTGGTGTTCTACTGACATGTTTTGTGCTTGTTGTGCCGTGGCCCATACCATAGCCATCCATAACGTTTATTTATTTGTTAATATTTTGTGCCCTAGCTAGCCCCTAGCCCTGTCTAATAGCCTATCACAAGACACATCCTGATTCCATCCTGGCTCTCCCACGTTAAAATGAGGGGTAAAGGGGTTGCTGCTTGAATGCCTTGCTTGCATTGCACTTGAGTAAGTTTTCTTCCTCAACAATCAAATTTTATTTTTGGCACTTTTAACTTGAAATTAATCAACAACATCAGGATTCAAAATCAGAGTCTCTTAGATTAGACAAGACCCAAGTGATCATTCAGCACCACACAAGCTAGCCCTCTTTATGCCTGGCCTTCTTCAGTTTAATTATCACTTTGCGATTACTTCATTCACTTAATTTACATGTGGCATAGTGTATAAATTAAATTATTACTTTGTTTGGCAGGGCTATTTTTGTTCTGAATAGCGAGAAGCACCCTATTTGGGGAAGGGGGTGTTATTTCGGGGGTTTCTTTATTTTTGCATCCCTGGATTTTTGTTGATACATTTTTTGTTGTACAGTGAAACCCGCTTAAAATACATGCGGGACCGTGGCTAATTATACAATTAGACTGGCTAAGCAACTGTGAGATCTTGCCCTTGTGTACTAGATTGGTGGTGTTCTGTGAGCATTGTGGTCATTTGGGTCATCGCACCACCCGCCACGAGTACCATGAGTATAATGATTATCATTCAGCTAAACTGTGCTTGTAATCGGTGGCTTTTAATGTGTGCTGATCAGTGTGAAACAGAGATGGGGTGATCGAAATACACAGTAATGATTTGAGGATTACTGTAAACACATACAGTGCTTGTGCTGGAACTCTTTGGGAATTAGGTGATTTTTTTGTGACCACCAGAGTTAGCAGGCAACCCGGGAGCTTGTTGTGAGGGGAGTTGGGGACTGCCCTGGGAGGAACGGGAGCAAATTCACCAAATTGGCAACTGAAAAGCAAGTTCTGTTGTGAGGCGAGGGCAGGAGCGAAGCTCCAACCAAGCGGGAGTGGACTAACGGAGACAGCAGACGCGGGAGAGGAGAGAGCACAGGTAGTACTGTCCAAGTCACAGATGGACAGTAAGTAGCACTAGTGTATTCTTCTCCAGCTCCAGCGATCTCCCTCACTGATCATGATTACAAAAAAAACAGCAGCAGGAAGCAGACACTGAGGCTGAAGCACCGACTGACTGCAGCCAGGTGGGCGGCCCAGGCCCAGGCCTCCGGACCCAAAGTAATACATTCACAATCAGATAGATACGTTGTCACATCAACATTGATCATTTCAGTTCTGATTTCTAAGCTTTATCTGCCTGAGACTTAAGCCTGCCTGGCTGCTTCAAGCAACACCGACTAGACAATCGGGAGGACAGATGAATGGAAGACCCCCCCCCCAGTCAGGCAGTTTTAATACTTGAAAACTTAGCTGCCTTGCCTACCCTGCTGCAACATACACGGTCACCAGAAATAATAAATAACATTTTTTTTTTCAATGTGGGACGAGGGGATGGTCGGACGCCCCTTCCCCGACAGACTGTCAGTAGCGTCAGTGAATAATATGATACTTGCTGTTTTATTTGCTTACACAAATTAATAACCACAACTTCAAAGATTCTGAGTTTCCCTCCTGACCTCCTCAGTCACTCACTCTAACTCTATATCCTCCTCCTCCTCCTTCCACTTCACACTAAACCTCTCTACGCTATCGCTAATTGTTTTTTTCTCATGTCTCTAACTAACCACCACCACCTCACTCTCACTACAACCACAAGTCTGCCTGTACCTTTTATAGTGGGATCGTGGTGGTGCCAAATCCATACCACATGATTTTTTTCCTTGCAGACAGCGAGGACCATGTGACTCCCCCCCCCCCGCTTTGCAGGTCCTCCATTGATGCGGCTCTGCTGTCAGCATTCATTATTACACACACACAAAAAAAAATTAAAGCTACAACACAGCTGTAGCCTGTGCAAATGATTTAAGTGAATCAGACATGTTTGAAAACTGCACCCCTTTGAGGCATGCGCCCGTGGCAGGACCACCACCTTCCCCACCCTTCCTATGGTTCTGCAGCTTAACCTTGTTGCCAGAGAAATGACAAAAAGGAGTCTGCTTTCAGGCAACACCATACAAACAATCACCACATGAAGTCATTGCCTGTCAGAGGGTCTTTTCAGTTTGGAAAACCTGCGGAGGGACTATTTGATTATAAAACTTAGTTAAAATTTATTTAAAAAACATTATACAGCTATGTGCTTAATCTTTTGGAATACTCATTTTTTTAATAGCAATAAGGTACTCCAAGGGAGTTACTTTAATGTTCAAGTTAATCACGCCTTGGAGGCATATGGCACTCAGCTGCGCCTCATGCCACATTATGCCCCAGGGGATGATTAACTAGAACATTAACATAACCCCTGGTCATACATTATTGCTGAGTGAATGCATGATAGTACACCTATGTATGAAAAACCCATGGGCTAAATATTTTATTAAACACAAATGTATTAATGCTAAAAATGAGGAACAGGACCTAGGACTAATAGTATCTAGCAACTTCAAATTCTCTAGACAGTGTAATTCAGTTGTCCAAACAGTGAGTAGGATCCTTTATTGTATCCACAGGAATTTCTGAAACTATAGCATCAGGGTCTTTAATGCATTATACAGAACATATGTGAGGCCACACCTCAATTTTGGTTCACAGTTCTGGGCACCATGCTATAGAAGGGAAATTAACAATGTGAAAGGCATCCATCGAGAAGCAACAACATTAATGCATGAATTAAAAGAATTGCCTTATCCAGATTGCCTGGAGCACCTGGGGTTATTCATCTCAGAGATGAGGGGGCTGCATAGTGACCCCTTATTCCTCTGTGACATACTCAAAAGATATGTCACTCTTTCAGGCCAACTGAATGCAGCATATAAAAGTAATCATCAGAAAGCCAGCGGACATGATAAGTAGTTACTGGGAATAATTTTATATTCAGAACACAGAAAATTCTTCTACAACAGAGAATCACTGGGCTTTAGAATAACCTTCATTGGATATAGTTAATAACATCACAAATTCTATGTTCAAAAACAACCTTGTCTGATACCTGAGAGAGAGTATCATTAAAGATTATTACCACTGAGAAGCTGGAGGGCAGTTATTATGGGCACCATCAGTCTTCTTTTGTCCTTATGAACTTAGTATATACTGTACACATTGCACTATATCAGGGATGAACTGATATCTATCTATCTATCTTGGATATGCAATGGACTGATTCAAACTATGCAATTTATCTTCAAGTGTGAGAGTGTAGGACCATAATCCCTGAGTGGCAGAGTTATAAGTGAGTGGTGGAAAGGATGAGCAGAGACCTGAGAAAACTAGTGGAATGGTCAAGGGTATGGCAGCTTGGTTTCAATACAGAAGAGTGCCAAGTAATGCACTTAGGGCACATAATCCGAGTGGCAGAGTACAAAATGGGTGGAGTGCTACTGATGACCACCAAGCAGGAAAGAAACCTGGGGGTAAACATATCAGATGACCTACAAGTGGCCAGACAGTGTGACAAGGTAGTAGAGAGAACAACTGGGATGCTGGACTGCATCGGTAGGGGTATCACCAGTAGAAAGAGGGAGGTGATGTTGCCTCTGTATAGATCACTGGTAGACCCCACCTAGAGTATTGTGTTCAGTTCTGGAGACCACATCTCTGGAAGGACGTAGAGTGGAGGTGGTCCAAAGGAAATCAACTAAAATGGTGCATGGTCTGCATCAAAAGCCCTATGAGAAGAAACTAAAAGACCTCAATATGTACACACTGGAACAAAGGAAGGAGAGGAGAGGGAAGGGGAGGAGATATGATGGAGACTTTTAAATACCTCAGGGGGGTTGTCGTTGAGGCACAGGTCAGGAAGCATAGGAAAACCAGGAGCAGTTGTAAAATTCACAAGTGTTTTATTATAACAGTAAAATTAAAAAAAAATTGTTCAGCATAACTATTTACAATGGGAGTACAAACATAGTAAACAGAGGGCCTAGTTCTAGAATGATGGCGCAAGTTGCCGCCAAAGGTGACTTGCGCCAAACGTGGTTGCGCCAGGGACCCTACACCTGATCCTGTATCAGTCAGGGTCCCTGTGGCTAAGTCCCATGACTTGTGCCATCCATACTGGTACACCAAACAGAGGGTGTACCGGAATGGTTGGCCACAAGCCTGTGGCTTGCCCAAGTGCAGGGCGCAAGTGCCCCCCTACACACACTGTACCACCCCACAGGGCTAGCGTTCCCCAACCCCCACCAATGCCCTGAACCTTCCCCAGAAAAAAACACTCTGCAGGGCTAGCACCCCCCTCCATGCCCGATCCCCGGAACACATGCCCTATACCCATAAGGCTAGCACCCCACCACCATGCCCATTCCCAGAATTAATATAAAATTACCTGCAGGGCTGGCCTCCTTGCCAATCAAGGGTCGATATGTACCAAGAATAAATAATTTCAAAGTCCTCAATCTCCTGATAGTCTCAGGAGCCCCCACCCAGCAGTGCCAGTCCACCCCGCACCCCCACCCATCCCAAGCCAGCTCATTCATTGAGGGCATACTTTTTAAAGTAGTAGGCACCCATACAGAGCTCAGTCGGTGGCTGGACATGGTGGTGAGAGGTGGGCTGTGCCAATCACTGGCTGGGGATGGGTGGTGGGGTGTGGGGTGGACTGGCCCTGCCGGGTGGGGGGCCACTAGTCTACCAGGAAGATCGGGGGCTTTGTAAATTATTTTTTCCAGGCAGATCACAATTCCAGGGATCAGTGAGTGGAGGTGCTAGCCCTGCAGGGAATTTCTGTGCACTGTACAAGTGGATGGGGCAGGGGTCCCAGCTCCTGCAGGGCATTCCTGTGCACAGTATTGGTGGGATGGGGCAGGGGGTCCCATAGCTCTGTGGGGCTTATTTCACTCAGTATTGGGGGATTGGGGCAGGGGGCTTCAATAGTCCTGCAGGGCATTTTCTACTGATATGGGGATGGGGCTGGGGGGTTGCATATACTGGGGGATTGGGGCTGGTGGCACATTGTTGCAACCCCCAGTGAATGCAAAGTACACTTACACCAGCTACTTGCTGGTGTAACTGTACTTTGACGGATGTCCTCCGGGGGTTGTTTTGGAATAGCGAATTTGAGGACTTGGAGGCTGCCCTTCCAGAATAGGGTGCAACTACGGCCATAAACCCCCTAGCGCCATATCATAGGGGGTTTATAGTGTAACTGGTATCATATGTCCACTTTGGCCCTCCTGGGGCTGTGTGGGTGGCTGTTTGTGCTTGTCTGTGTCTGTAGGTTAGTTTTTGTTCATTTACATGTTTTTCTGCTGGGAATACCTGTGCCATTCTTGCACACAACATTGGTGAAAGTCTCCTGGACTGAATTTCTGCAAATCGCAATCATCAGGTATCAGCTTTTTAATTTTAAATCAACTTTCTTGAAGCCTCCCCAAGGAAGCATATGCCTTACAACTAGTCTTACAAACATGGTGATGCTGGGTCCTGCAACTGAATCAACATTTTCAACATTCTCATCTGACCACTCTTAAAGCAACTGCACTTGTGGACTTTGAAGAACAAAGGAATTTTAACACATTTTGTGACTGAATCAACATTTTTGTCTGACCTTTTCCAAAGGTACTGTACTTGTCTCTGAGGACTTTGAAGATCAAAGGAAACATACAGACAAAAGGATTTCACACATTGCATAGGCCTACTGACTGACCTACTCCCAAGGTATTGTACTTATCTTTGAGGACTTTGAAGAACAAAGGAAACATATAGACAAAAGGATTTTACACATTGCATATGCCCAGGCCACAGTTTATCACCTTTCAGGAACTTTAACATATTATGTGATCCTGGATCTCAACAGTACTATAGTACTTTCTTAAACCCTCTGGCACCAAACCCTCCCAGTCTTTTTTCATTTTCTCTGTGCTTAGCCATAGTGCTTAGCTATCCACCTTAGCCCACTAAAATCCGTACTCCACCACCTCCTATTGCTCGCCACCCCCCGACTGCCGAGCCCACACTACTGCTCTCTCCTGCCTCGCTAAAAATGCTTTGGCTTAGTCCCCACCACCTGTTCCTGCTCACCCTCACCCTCCTTTTCCCTTTATGCCAACTCCCCCCCATCCGCCTACCCTACCCCTCCACCTACTCTCACCTTTCTATACTACTACTACCTGAAACATTGTACCATGGCTTTTACTCTGGAAGTCTTAAACAAACATCACCCAATTAATACCTGGGTGCAAAGAGCCATATTTCCTAATTGGAAACTGCCACATCATTATAACTTACTAACGATCACCCTCTACTGGGACTCCAGAAGACAATCCAAGCATCTTAAAAAGTACAAGCAGAAACTCACTCCAACCTATTATGAATTACGAATGGCATCGCTGAAACTCCTGCTCCTCCTACTTTTAATATCTGGTGGGATACACCCAAATCCTGGTCCTGTTGCACTGAAGCCGACAAAAACAGGGAAAGTTGGTAGTGGTCTCTCCATTATCACTCTAAATATCTGCAGCCTCCTTCCCAAATTGGCATCTCTTCAAACTCTTGCTGGACAAAAAAACCCTGATATACTAGCCATTGTTGAAACCTGGCTATCTCCCAGCACCCCGGATCATGCGGTCTCGCTTGAAGGCTACAATCTTTTCAGACTCGACTGGGCAAGCAAGAAAGGTGGGGGCTGTGCTATCTACATAAAGGACAACTTCTCCTGTCAATGCGGCAGCTTCACCCCCACAAATACGCAGATGCAACTCCTCCCTATCAAACTGCTTCTTGGTGCACAAAACAAAGTTCTCACAGTGGCCGCAGTCTATATCACTCCAAAAGACCACCGTGCCAGTATTAAGTCTGTACTTGATTTGTTAGTCTGCAGCCCTCTGAAAATGAGCTCCTCCTCCTCGGGATTTCAACATAAACTGGCTCGCTCTGACACTGGCTTTCAAAGATGACATCCTAGCAGCAAACCTGACTCAGATGGTAACCTCCCCACCGGAAAAATTACAAAACTGGTACAACCCTTATTGACTGGGTTCTCACAAATCACCCTGACCGGATAAAAACATTAAAGTCCTCCCTGACTCCCTCAGTGACCACTCCCCAGTGTCCTGTACCTGGTCTAATAAATTTCTCAAGCCACCCCCAAAGTTATAACAAGCAGAGTATTGCCTTATGGGAATCTTATCAAGTTGAAAACCCATCTCCTACAGCAGGACTGACGCCAACTTGAATCAACTGATATTAATACCGCACTAGAATACTTCATTAAATCTTTCAACTCTGCATGCGACTTATACGCCCCAGTAAAAAGCGAAAATCAAAGCGCTATCAAATCCATGGATTACTGCCAAACTACTTGCCGAGCTCAAGTTCGGGACCACCTCTGGGCAGTTGCCAGAGACACAGGCTTACTCATGATACCCTAAAATACAAGCAGGCATGAAATAGATGTACTCACAAATTAGGCAAATGAAAGCGCCTATTTCAAAATGCCCTTGAATCCACCTGGGGTGATGGAAGAGCTTTTGGGACAACATCTGAAACATAATGGGTAAACAATCAAAATCGTCACCCACCATTATGAAAGTTGATGGATCCACCACTCTTGACCCAAAGTCTATTGCAGATGCGCTTAATAAGACATTCACAGACCTTAGTGGGGTCCTCCCCCCAGATTTCTTCTCGGACTTACCTGTGCCTAGCCTAGTATCACAAAACACCCCTCGTGACAAACCACAATTTTACTTCAAGAAAATCAAAGTGCACAAAGCACACAAGTACATAAGAAAGGCCTGCTCCAAATCCAGAACAAGTAGTGACACGCTAGATTTAAAAATCCTGTCTCTCACCCTGGATGAAGTAATTCACCCCCTTGCAAAAATTCTTAATCTGTCACTTTGCCAAAGTCAATTTCCCAACAAATGGAAATCTGCCATAGTTACGCCAGTGCACAAAGGGGGGGACAAAACTTCAACAGGAAACTATCGACCAATATCAATACTCCTTCCCCTCTCCAAAGCACTTGAACGAATAGTGGCAGACCAACTCTCTGATTACCTGGACAAATACAATCTACTCTGTAATCAACAACACGGCTTTAAGAAAGGACATAGTACAACAACAGCCTTACTTGATTTCTCTGGAGAAGTCCACTCAGCCCTGGACAAAGGGTGCCAAACAGGTGCAGTCTTTATCGATCTTACAAAAGTTTTCGACACAGTCCATCATGGCCTACTTACCTCCCTACTTTCTAGCCTAGGCCTGGCCGAAGGTCCTTTTGCTTGGGTAAAAAGTTACCTGTCCAATCGGTCACAGGCTGTAAAAATCTCTAATGAACTCTCCGACTTCAAACCAGTTCTCTCGGGTGTACCACAGAGATCAATTCTTGGACCGCCTCTTTAGCCTGTTCCTTAACTCCTCCCAGATATCTGCCAGGAGAAATAATCTTATACGCTGATGATGCTGTAATTTCTCTTCCCACAAGGATCCAAACTCCTCACGAAAAGCCTGCAACTTGCTTTCTAGTGTTGAAAGGTGGTTCCTGGATAGTAAACTTGTGCTAAACCACAATAAAACAAAAGCCATGCTCTTCTCCAATCACCAAAACAAAAATAGGCATACTCCACTCACCATACAAACCTCTGCGGGAATTACACTGGACCAAGTAAATACTTTCAAATACCTTGGCATCACTTTTGACCAAGGGCTCATCTTTGCAACCCACATTGACAACACTGCGAAAACAGTGAACAAACGCTGTTGAATACTATTCCGTAACCGTCAATTTCTAAATCAGCGGTATTGAGAATAGCTATACAGAGCTCCATAATCTCAATCATTGACTATGGCCTTATTATTTATGGCTCAGCTACCTCCATTGCTCTAAGGCGTATCTCAATCACTCTAAATAAGGCCTGCCGGCTCCTCACGGGGGCTCAAAGACTGACTCACACGTGTGATCTGTACTATGAATCAGGCTGGTTGAACCTATCAAATCATCTTATTTATCTCACCTGCACAATGGCAAAAAAATCTATCTTGGGACTGACTCCATTATGTATTCAAAACCTACTCCGACTGAATCCTGGCTCACGACCCTCCACCAGATTTGAACGCCAACCTTTCCTGGTTCCGAGATGCCGGACTGCACAGGGACAAAGATCTTTCGCATACAGGGCCCCGACATGGTTCAATGCGCTTAGTCCACCTACTCTATCCTCAACCTCGCTTGAAGCTTTCAAATCCATGCTCTATGCCCACCTCACCACCACTAGCAACTGTGATTGCGCTTAGATAAAGACTACTACTCCTCATGTCCATCCTCACATCTGAGGCCTCTTCCTCCCTGACTAATGAACCCTCTGGTACCTCTACTACTTACTGTCTCCACCCAAACTCACTCCCCTTTTTCCTGTCCTCTCACTTACTCTCCCGCTCACCACCTTTCCCTCCTCTCTAGCCTCCTTTGGCACCTAATGATCACCTCTCCTGGAAGTTTCCTTAACCTCGAAATTGTCTACCGCTTGAACCTGTTATAGCTTGTTTTTCTATGAAACTTAAAAATGTTACTGTCTTAAACTGTTAATAGCAAATTTATGATGTAACTTTCCTGTCTGGTTTTACCTGTAATGTGTATCGTGCTTTGTTAAATGTTCTTTGTGACGTGGAACCTTTGTAAAAGAGCCCTGGCTCAAAGGTATTAATTCCTAGACTAATAAACTAAACTAAACTAAAGTGCAAGACAGTCGGGGTGATCAAGTCCTAGGTCTCACAAGAAAATTTGGTTGCACAACCAGACAGAGAAGAGACAGAAAAGGAGAGAATAGAACAGACCCTTGTGTTTAAACTCTTTCTGCATAACAAATGTGAAAGGGCCTTATTCAACCCTGTCACAGGGGTAAACAAGGTATAGTACTATTAAGGGACTATTTCCAGAAGAAAGGCACTCAAGAATAAGGAAACTTGCTATGAAGCTGGAGGGGACTAGATTCAGGAGAGATGTGAGGAAGTACTTCTTCACAGAAAGCGTGGTGGATTCCTGGAACAATAGTCATAGCAAGAAAACTGCCCCAGAAAGCTGGGTGTGCTGTGGAGAAAAACAAATCCCCAAACAATAAACTCTAGCACCACTCACCATGAGGTAACAGACCAGGGGCAAGAAATTCAAAACTTAGCCCCAGGTCAAAATTAGCACTGCATTAGCCTGAAATTAGCATGCTATATTCAAAGGAATAGCCCCAGGGCTAAACCAGCTGAATATAGCGTGCAAAGCAAACCGTGCAAACAGGGTTGTGTGTGCAGTGCAAAATAGCTCAGCAAAGAAGACAGCACTGAATATAAAAACAAAGACTGAACTCTAGAGACCACCTGTGGGCAGTGGCTAAAGCCACAGGCAAACAATCTGGCATCCAAAAATACAAACATGCCCATAATGCCTGCACAAAATCCATTCGTCTCACGAAAAGCTCATATTATAAGGACGTCCTCACCAACACCTGGGAATGGTCATGCTTTCTGGAACACTATCAAGGACATTACTGGGAAACACTCAAAGTCCCCTCTGGCCATGTTAATTGTTGAAGGGTCCACTACCCTTGATCCCATGGTCATTACAAATACCTTTAACATGGCTTTTACTGACCTCAGTACTGTTCTACCACCCGATTTCTTCACAGTCAGTCACACCCCTCTAACACACCCTGCACTCTGTCAAACCCCCCTCATTTTTACTTCAGGGAGATTGAGATGAATGAAGCTCGCCACTACATCGCCTCAGCCATCTCCACTTCCAGAATCAGCAGTGACACCCTAAACCTTAAGCTGCTATCACTTACACTTGACAAGGTCCTCAGTCCCCATACCAAAATTCTTAACCTCTCTCTCTCCACACCAGTACATTCCCTGAAATATGGAAAACTGCCACTGTGACCCCGGTCCACAAAAGTTGGGATAAGACCTGCCACTCTAACTACCGCCTGAGCTCCCTATTGCCACCACTATCCAAGGCCCTAGAGCATATTGTTGCAGACCAGCTCACTGATTATTTGGACAAATATAATACTCTGTGCACACAACAGCACAGTTTTAGAAAAGGGCATAGTACCACCACTGCCCTGCTTGAATTTACTGGTGCAGTGCATAGCTCCCTTGATAAAGGTCTTCTTACTGGGGCTGTCTTCATCGACCTCTCAAAGGCATTTGACATGGTCCATCATCGGCTGCTGTATGACCAGCTACTCCTTGCTGGCCTCGCATCGGACTCAGCCCGCTAGTTCAGAAGCTACCTTGACAACTGCTCTCAAAGAGTAAAAATTGCCAGTGCTATCTCGGATGCCTTGCCTGTCCACTCCGGAGTCCCTCAGGGGTCCATACAGGGCCCTCTTCTTTTCAGCCTCTTTTTAAACTCCCTACCACAATCCTGCTCGGAACAAATCATCCTGTATGTGGATGATGCTGTTGTCTTTTCTACGCACAAGGACCTTTCACCACTACAACACAGCCTCCAACTCAGATTCAGTGTCGTTGAAACATGGTTCTCCAATCATAAACTAGTCCTCAATCACAAGAAAAACAAGTCATTGCTATTCAGCAGTTCACATAACTGTTACAAGCAACACCTCCTTGCCATCTCCACCAAGCAGGGGACTGTCCTCGAACAAGTTTACTTATTTAAATACCTTGGGATTCTGCTTGACCCCAATCTCTCCTATATGGCTCACATTGACAGCGTGGTTAAAGCTGCCAACACACATCTTGTATTACTCTACAAGCATAGGCAGCACCTCACCCCAGAGGCCCTGAAGATTGCCTTCCAGAGCTCTTTGGTGTCAATTATTGATTATGGCCTCACTGTCTATAGCTCCGCCACAACGTCCGCCCTCTGACATATAGCAACTGAACTAAACAAAGCATGCTGACTCACAACTGGTGCCCACCGCCTCACCCACAGCTGTGCCCTTTATGAACAATCCGGATGACTCCAACTCTCCAACCGTATAAAGTATCTCACATGTGCTATGGCGAGAAAAATCAACCTTGGCCTCACACCCCCCCGTGTTACTGCCTTGTTACATCAAAACACCAACCGACAGAACACCAGGAGCTCGACAACCCAGATTCTACAAGTTTCTCGCTGTCGAACTATGCAGGGCCAACACTCCTTCACCTTAGGTCTCCTCTATGGATGAATGGTCTCAGCCACACCATCTCCTCTGCCTCAACACTAGGTCTGTTCAAAACCAGGCTCTGGGCCCATCTCATTGCCTCTAGCTCCTGTGACTGCCTCACCTAGCTGATGACCTACACAGCTTTAATCCTAATTTATATCTGCTTAACCTCAGGCCCCCAGTCTCCCCCAGCTCCTGAGGCACCACTTCAAATCTCAGGTCTTCATACCACCTCATTAGTCTCTCCTTGCCCCGTTATAGCACCTATCCCCCACCCTGCCCCTTCATCTCTTCTATCACTCCTTCCCATTTATTTTTCGACAAATGCCTCCAGCTGCATCTTCATTCTCCCCCTCTCCTCTCATTCCTGTTTCTCTGCCACCCCCGGGTGCCTGACCCTAACCATTCCTTAAGGGCACATGCATCCTAGCTGTGTTCACCATTTTACTATAGCTGCCTCTGTTAACTACCTACACTTCTTCTCCTCCTCCTCCTCTCCTCCTTACACCTTACTCTTCCTATAATTGACCCCTTTCCATAGCACTGTTGTACATGAATTGTTTACTGTTATTTCACTGTTGCTTCCTTGTTGTTTGTTATTTCTGACATAGAACCTTTGTAAAAGAGCCTTGGCTCAAAGGTACTTGTAATCCTAGAATAAATAAATAAAATAAAGACAGCCTTGAATATAACAGGGAGGTACTGCAAACAGCAACAGCAGCACTGTGCAGAGGGGAACCAAGTGCCACTAATTGCGCATGGAAAGATGTGCAGCCCCGAAAGTGTACACAAATGCAAACAGCAGTGGAGAAAACAAACAGTGGCAAACCAGCAACCATAGGCAATGGCATGAAACCACACAAGTGCCAAGAACTAGAACCCAAAGACAAGAACAGCAACCTGGATGATATAACAGGCAGTCAATAAAGACACAGGACACATATATGCCAAAGCATAACAAGTGTAATAAAAGTGTAACAACAACAACAACTGCAAGAAGCAACACTATTTACAACAAACTATAAACTGGGAAGGGGGAAATATCAAACAGGGCAACAATATGTACATGCATAATATGTGAATGCTACAAAAACACAACTACAAACTGGAAGTCACAACTGTAAATCAGCTACAAAGGTGGGGGGACAGGGAAGGGCACAAAACAAGAGAAGTGTCCTCAATGGTCTGCTGGCTGGGGCTGTGCGGGTGCAGGTAGATGCTCCTCCAGTATTGTGACCACTCTTCTTGTCTCGGAAATCATGACAGCCTGCTGCACGATCAGAGTTCTCTGCTGCGGCACTATCCTCCTCAACAGATCATCCCGCCCCTCATCCTCTTCAGGCCTGGTGGCCCAGAGCAAGTGCCTCCATGGACCTATGGGCAGACAGACGACCATGTAAGGCTGCTGCACCAACAATGTGGAGCACAGCAACCCCCCAGGATGATGCCCCAGGGGTGGACAGCATGTCCCAACAACCATGACCATATACCCAAGGGAAAGCAATGCACGTGCCACAAGTACTATGCATGTAAGCCACAGCGGAATACAACATGGCCACATGGCCACCCCAAGCACACATGAAGGACCAGCAGGGCCCTGCCAATACCCACATGTCTGGGAACATGCACCATGGCTCAACAAGGCAGTGGCTGCTGGATAGCAGAACAACCACCCCCCATGGCTAACAGCACAAACAGTACAGGAATACAATGCAATGGTTGGGACATGCTGCCCCCTGTAATGTAGGTACAGACGCTATGCCACACAATACCATCACAAGGCACACATGCCAGGGACAAGCCAACAGAAACCAGCAACAGTGTGAACAACAGCCTGTGCAGCAAAGGCACAGCCCCCCCCACGCCATGACAGAGACTGCAGTGTGGCACCATGCCCATGTACATACATGGCAGCTGACAGTGGCCTCCAGATATCCCCCCACAATACCCATAACCCATAATCCTGCAGCAACAATGCATGTAAATGGCTTATAGGTGTACTCATGTGCGGTGTCCTGCTGCCCATCACTTGTGTCCGTCCCCCTATAGCCGGTGTCCTGGCACCTTCTCATGGGCTGACTGATCCAGTCTGTGCTGTGCTCTGCAGATGGAAGAGAGAACACAGTGATCATGACTGCATGGACAGTACTATCCTACAGAAAACCACAAGGTAAAGGCAGCTGTGAATGCCATACTATCGCACACCCCTGGCGCATGGGATGCCTGAATCTGTCATGTGCATAAATGACACATGCACCAATGGCGGGCCATGCTGTGTGGTGTGTGTGTGCACAGCACAGAGCATGATCTCAACCCCCCCCAGACATGAACAATATATCACCACAGAGGCAGTGCACTGGTCACACTGTACAACACACAGAGGCCTGATCCAAGTGTGCCCTCCCCCAAGGTTGTGTGGCACCACAACACAGATGTACCCACACTCAGCTGATGCACCAGTGTGACATGTGAACGGCAATGCCATAAAAGTGTCAGACACTTACCTAGCGCAAGCATGGTCCCTTCCCGAACCATCCTCCTGAACCTTTCCAGGCGCTTCCTCAACCAGTGCTGCAGGTCTATGTATCTGTGCCTGCACTGCTCCCCATTCCTTGTAATACCTATCCTCTGGGACAGGTGGTGGGCAATGGAGACCCAGACCTGTCACCTAGGCCTGTCCCCTTCCCTGACCTCCCCAAACAGCTGGCGGTCCCTTTGCACCAGCATTTGAACAAGGTTGGACAATTTAGCCTCACCCCATCTGTGGTCCCTCTGCACCACGGCCCTTTGTCTCCTGGATTCAGGCATTGTACCCTGATGTGTCTCCTAGCACTGCCAACACTCTCACACACTGTCAGCACACACAGTGACACAGGAGATAGGGGACCCATGCAATTGCGCCATGCTGTATGACTGTGAGTGGCATTAAAATGGTTTAGCACCACACAAGCCGAAGTGTACACCACTGTACATACACAGCCCCTGCATGACCCCGCATGCCACCATGTCATTGCTCATACGCAGATGAGGTGGCACAAAGTGCACTTGCACAGTACTGATCATGTAGTGAGGCATAATGGTTTGCCCCATGCTAATGCATTAGCCTGGGGCTAAATTTTTCTATATTCAAAGACTGTATGCAAATAACTCTGATTAGTTATTCACGGGACAAACCTCCAGTGAAGCACCTCATTATAGTCTCATCTGCATACATTAGCATGTGGATTGCCTGGTCAAGCTACGTAAGGCCTCACAGGGTTCCACCTGCAGTCTGTGAAGCATAGCAGGTGTCTGGAGGAAGACTATCAGACATCAACAACTCCAACAGCATATCACAGCAGGATGAATAAGCAGACGCAGGTATGCAGGACACTGTAACCACAATCTTGAATGTATGACAAGACAGTGTGCATGCAGAAGCAAGTCAGTATACTGGTATCATGTGGAGGGGTTTGGCTATACTCCAAATGATGCAAAACCCCTGTAACACTGCAGGCCTGAGTGCTGCATATGGTTCGCATACAGGCACAATACGCCCGTTAACAGCGTGGGGACAGACCCATGTCTGTGGGCCTGTCTGTGTGTGGCAGTGACTGCACATACAGTACACTGGAGTAAACATGGCAGCAGGAATGCAGCAACTGGGTAATGGTACCATGGGGGAATGCACCACATGCACACAGCAATGCTTGCATCACAGGCACTGTGGTATGCTGCTGTGCATCACAGGTACACCATTTGTGTGTCACTGGCTACACACATGCCAGGACATGGTCCACCGCGCAGGCATCTCCATGCACTGTGTGATGGCTATCCCGCTCATGGACTGTGTCAGTCATTTGGCCTGTGGCAACAGGCCCAGCCCACATGCTGTGACTGTCAGTGAGCTGTTGGCCCAAGGACTGCCCACATTGGTGGGTTCAGTGGCATGGATGGACATGCCACAGGTGCCAAGTGCTGTGCTGGGTTGTATGGCACACAATGGCCCTCGCTTGGGTCACCCACCAGCACTTGAATGTCTGCATCATGCCATTCCCACAGCCTGACAGGGTCTACCGGGCATGGCAAGGCCAGGCCTCCAATAGTCCACTGCCACACCTGGGATCCCGCAGCTGCTGTATGTGTGCAGCATCTTCAGAACATTGACATGGTTCTGCCATCCTGTGGTACTGACTGTCAGTTGTTGGACAAGGCCATGCCTAGTGCACTGATGTAACACTGGCCTCAACATGCCTGTGACATGGTACCTCAGGGATGGCCATGTACCCTATAACTGTTCATTGCCATGGCTGGTGGTCACACACACATTGTAGGACCCACGCATGAGGGGGGCCACACAGGCTGTGACAGACACACGCGAGACACACACATGCATGCCATGGTGCTGACAGTCACTCACAAGAGTTCCCCTCCTCCCCACACAGGTGCTAATGAGGGACACGTGCACCTATGGGTGTACAAATTCTCTGATGAGGAACTGAAGGCCCTGGTAACTGCATACAAGGACAGGCTGGCCCAGATGTGGAGATACAAGAACACTGATACCACCATCTGCCTAATGTGGGTAGAGATCACCGCAGAGGTCAATGCGGTGGGTGGAAGTGTATGGAGTGTGGATGCCTGCAGGAAGTGGTGGCATGATCTGCAAAGGCATGGAAAGGAGAAAGAGGCACAGTTGCTGAGGTCATTGATGGGTATGGGTGGTGGTCCCATGTAGGCCGAGTTGAGGAGGGAGGACCCAATAATGGATGTCATTGTATCCACACTCAGACTGGTGGCCCTGGCAGGTGTGGAGGGTGGGGGATGTGAGACACTGCTGGATCTGCACAGAGCATGTGAGTGTCAGGCCATGCAGCTAGCGCTGCGCATGGTGATAACTGGGTGTCCTGTAGGACCCACCACTGTGGTGGGACATATCTGGTACCTATTGTGCACAGTCATGTGCATGTTCCTGTCCCGGTGGTGCTATGCATGCTGTGGCCCATTTCTGCAGTGTTTGGGCATACGTGCTGCATGTGCCCATCATTACAAGCCATGATGACCACACAAGTGGGCTGTGCCTTGTGCTATGCATGCCTCATGCGGTTGTGCCTATGCACAATGCTGTGCTGCCTTACACCACATGGGGCACTGTCTGCAGTACAGATCCTGCAGGCATAGTGTGGCAGCCAAAATGTGTGCATGTGTGTGCGTGTACCACACAGTGGGAACAGGGGTTCACATGCACCCTGTTCTGCATGGTGTGGGTGTGGTTCCCTGTGCACATTGCCTCTGGCGGTAGGTGAGCAGGGTACACTGGGTTGGAGCAAGCACTGTATGATATTGGGAGCACCCTGGTGTTGTGCATGTGGTGGTGGTGGTGTGAGAACACTTCCATGTACAGTGGACTCAATATGTTTTTCTTGCTCCACAGCCCAGACCATCGACAGGCAGCAGTAGGCCATGCGATGGAGGGAAGAGACGACAACCAGCCAAGACCATCATGTTCAGGCCTGCATTGGCATAGTGGATGGGAAGCTACAGCTATAGGTCACACCTCCAGGGAGTCCGCTGCAGCCATGGCCTATGAAGAGGATGACGATGTTGAAGATGATGATGGGACCTATGTACCAGGGCTGGATTGCCTTGTGAACATTGAATTTGGAGATGGGAGCTCACCATCAGGATTTGCCATTGGATCTGAGGACCTCTCCATGGCTGCCAGTGGTGGCCAGGTTGCTACCACACACACATCACCTGCTAGGTGGGCCAGCATGGTCCTGCCAGGTCACCGGTACTGTATTGGACTGGTACAGCTGAGGCAGCATTAGGTAGCAGCAACGCAACAACCACCAACACCAACAGTACTGCCAATGCCGCTGGGGATGGTCAGCGGGCAGGCGGCGGTCAAACAGTACCCCTGACACAACAGCAACATACAGTGGGCCAGGTGGTGATGCCCTTGCCTCCATGGGCGTGTCATGGAAGGCTGGAGGCTGCTATGAGCCAGCAGGCAGCCAAGCCTGTTGCAAGCCAAACACAGCTGATGCACATACCCCAGCTCCCCCCCCACAGGGTGTTCAGCCACAGGAGGGGCATTGCAACATGGGTACTCGAGTGCTCCTCTGCAGTGCTGTAGACTCACAGTCAGCCACACAGCAGGAGCTACATGCATTCAGGAGGGAGGTGCAGCAGGAACTGTTCCTGTTCCATCAGGCAGTTGCCACTTCCCTCCTGCAGACTGAGCAGCAGGCAGAGGGCCATGCTGAACGGAACCACATTGCCCTTGACCGTGGGTTTGGAGCACTCAGCAAGGCTGTGAGGGACCTCACCACCAATGTTAGGGAGGTAATTGCTTGGTGCGCAGCAGCAGACAGGTAGCGCAGGCCAGTGCCGCACCAGTGGTGCTCTGCAGAGTGCCTCCATGGCACATGGTTGGCAGTCAGGTTATCCAGCGCTGCCTCCACCGTGGCACATGCATGGAAGCCTGTCCGTCATGGGCCACTGACATCGGCAAGCCTGCACTGTGGACCTGGCTGCAACAGAGCCACATCCACACTGGTGTCATCGCCTGCTGCATCTTCTACCCACAGAACACTCCTCCTACAATGTTCACTGTGGTGACTCTGTCAGGGCTCGTGGTGGGAGACAGCACTGAGGGCATGTCACAACCACTCAGACGCTCACATCACAGTCATACACCATTCACATACATTTCTGATACACCACATACATTCCACCCCTTTCATCACTGCACTTATGTTTGCATTTGTGTTCACTGTTAGTCACCAATAGCACATTTCTGTGCTTTGCACATGTTGACACATTTCCATTGAAGGTCATTGCATGCATGTTTGCTGTCTTATTTATCATCACTCACCTGGCCATCTGTGCTAGTGTCTCGATGATGTGGGTTCTGCGCTCCTGTACCCTCCTGGCCATGTGAGGGTCTCGACTCTTGAGTTGCTCTACCATCCCCTGGACCTCTGGCTCTGTGTCACTCTCTGGATGTTCCTCAGGTTCAAGCATGCATATTCCACTGTTCAGTTCCATGTTGTGAAACATACAACATGCAAGGAATATGCAACAGACCTTCCAAGGGTGATATTGCAGGGCACCACTAGATTGGTCCAGACAGCAGAAACGCATCTTGAGTATACAATAGACCCTCTCAATGACATTCCTGGTGGCAGCATGTGCCTCACTGTACTGTGTCTCGGCCACTGTTGCAGGCTGGAGGACTGGTGTTAGGAACTAGGTTCTTAGGGGATAGGCACTCTCCCCTGTGAATACATTACATTGTGTTAGCAACATCCTACTGGTACTTGCACACCATGACTGCCTGCTGCGCTACTGTGCTAGCTGCCTATCACACTCCCCCACCACCACCCACGTGTGCATTCTCATTGCACTGTCCCACTACAGGGGTGGCTGTGTCACGCCTGCTGGTTGTACTCACTGACAAGGTGCTCACTGGGTATGCAGCCATCCTCAAACACCTGGCACAGCCTGGACTGGTGTCACATAAATGCATCATGGGCACTGCCAGTGTACTGTGCAACGACATTGATATTGTATCCTGTTGCATCACACACCACCTGGCAGTTGATGGAGTTGTAACCCTTCCTGTTCAGGTACACATCTCCACCATTACCATGCGGTGTACGGATTGTAACATGGGTGCAGTCAATGGCACCGAGTACGGGTGGTAGGTGCGCAACCCAATAGAATTGCTGCATGGTTTCTCTGCATTCTTCTGCTATGCTGAGAAATATGATGAATTCACCAGCATGTGGCAGGAAAGCATCCAGGAACTGTGTCAGGAGGCGTGAGCTGGCAGACTGATACACTGGTGGTATCACCCACCGGTGTCTGGAAAGATTCAGTGGAGAGGAAACACATTGCAGCCATCACCTTTTCCTCCACGGTTATTGAATGGCTGCATCTAGTGTTACACTGCAGCTGGTCATGGAAGAGCTCACAGAGCTACCTCAACAGGACCCAGTCCATCCTGTACCAGCCCACAACGTGGTCATCTGGGAGTGTCTCAAGACAGTCTGGTCCAGTACAGCCTGTGTGCAGCGTATCTCCTCCTTGGCCTGCGGTGTGGGCCAAGGTGGGCCTGCTCCCTGTCTTCCCCCTCCAGCACTTCAGCCATCAGTATGACCAGCACAGCATTGTTTGCCATAGCCATCTTCTTCCTGGTGTGTGTCCATGCCCCGCCCCATGATCTGCCCTGAGTTTAGACCTGCCTTTTATAGACGGTAACTTGCCATGCAGTGGGTGGTGCTAATTGGCCTTGTGCGGTGCTATTTCTTTCAATATAGCTTAGCGTCTGTATGCATGTCCCCTCCCCTCAGTTTGCACCTTGCATACATTACCTTTTAGCACTGGTGCTATTTCATCCTTTGAATATTGCGCCATGGTGCTAATATGGTGCAGTCATGGTGCAATGATTTTGCACCAGACGCAAAGCTCTGAATATCTGGCTCCAGATAAATTCAAAGCAAAGTAAAAGTAAAAAATTCTTTATTACAAGAGTGCAAATACCTCTTACAGGAGCTGCAGAGCAAAAAACCCACTAACTCCCATCGGTTTCACCCACAGGAGTCATCAGGGAGTGACTCCCTGATGACGCCTCTGGGCGAAACCGGTAGGAGTTAATGGGTATTTTGCTCTGCAGCTTCTGTAAGAGGTATTTACGCTTTTGTAATAAAGCATTTTTTTTACTTTGCTTTGATTTATCTAGTCTATTTCACAATGAATAGTGCTGGAGTTTTTTGTTTGGGGATTCCTGGAACAACCTTCCAGCAGAGGTGGTGGGGGCAAAAACAGTGGTGGGTTTCAAGAATGCATGTGATAAGCACAAAGGAATCATAGTGGAAAGGAAGGGGGGAAGAAAGAGCTGTAGAGCGGGCTTGGTCTGATGTAATAGTGTAGGTAAAGAGAAAAGTGCAAACTGCATGGGCCAAGTGGTCCTTACTGCCATTAGATTCTATGTTTGTTTCATAAGTGATAATATATAAGTTATAGCTTTTAAATCTGATGGTTTTCTTTGATTTTAACAGCTGGCTTCAGTGCTGCACGTAAGACTATGATGTCATCAGCACTGTGAAAGCTGCTCTCTGACTGGTTCGGTATTCCACTGTGATGATAGTAACCTTAAAAGTATCCTTTGTGACAATATTTTTTGATATGTTGCCATTACTGATGTCACTAGCTATCTTTTTTATCATGCCATTGTTACCCCACTCCTATTGTGTATCTCTCACACTCTATTTCTCTCTCTCTCTCTCTCTCTCTCTCTCTCTCTCTATATATATATATATATATTCATGGTAAAAAACTCAATTTAATGCATCAGTTAGGGTTGTTCCACAGTGACAAAAGCGAGGAAATTCAATGTTAGGGTTCCCACCCTCTTGCACCCAACCCCACCCCCACCAACAGGCATCGGGGTGTGTGTTGGGGTCGTTGGTCCTAACTCTCACCCCATCCCATGTGTAAACAAGCTGAGGTGGTGCAGTATAGGAGAATGGAGTTAGAGTTAGGACTGACGACCCTAACGCACACCCCAATGCCTCTTGGTGGGGGCGAGGTGGGGTTGGGAACCCTAACATCGAATTTCCTCACTTTTGTTGCAATGAAACAACCCTAACTGATGCATTAAACAGAGTTTTTTGCTATGAATTTCCCTACTTTTTGAGAATGTGCACTATAAATAGTGAAGTAATTGCAACGCAAACGCAGGTGCAAATGCTAACGCATATGGTGATGGAAACGTAAACGATAACGCAAATGGTAATAGAAATGCAAAAGCAAATGTTAATGAAAACAGAAATGAAAATGCAAGCGCATACGGAAACGCAAACCATAATGCACACGGTCACGTTAACGCAATTGGAAACACAGACACAGTAACAGCAACGATGACGCCAAAGGAAACACAAACAGAAATGGAAGCACGTACGCAAATGCAAATGGAAATGCACATGGTGACACAAAAGGAAACACAAACAAAAATCAGTAATGGAAATGCAAATGTTAGCAGTAACGCAAATGCAAGCACAAATGAAAATGCAAAGGGTAACGCACATGGTGGCGTAGACGGGAACGTTAATGCAAACGGTAATGGAAACGCAAGTGGAAACACTAACTGTAATAGTAACGAAAATGCACAGCATTTTTTCCCCCAAAAGCTGCATAGAAAAATACAGTGAATACGAGGAATATATGCATGATAATGGTCCTCGGAGCAGAAAATGAACACTTGGAATACTAAATTGCTTATATCTCAGGAACTGTACGACGTAGAAAAAAAATTAAAATTTCGTATGATTTATGACTTTTCTGGCTAGTTTTGCACTTAGCTCCCTAGTGGGAGGCTAAGCATTTTTCTGACAGAAAGTCCATATCTCAAAGCGTTTGAGATACGGGCTCCGAAAGGCACGGAGGACGTCATAATGTTAGACTATGGGAAAAATAGTCAACTTCAGAGTGCTGTAACTTTGCAGCCCTGTAATATTTTGTCACCAAACCATGAAAAGGCACATCTGTGGGATCTTGGCTTTTTTCCCTCCAAATTTCAGCCCAAAAGTCCAAACCGTTCTTTTGCAGCAGGGTGGCAAAGAATTCCTGTTATTTTGGGCATAGTGTTGCAAAGCAGTGTCGCAAATCATGACACTTTCGCAAAAAAAATCACGAAAGTGTTGAATGTGCGACACTACTTTGTGACACTACTGTTTCAAAAAATTTCAAAAACATATTTCTGGGGTGTTTAACCCCGCCAAAAAGTTGTGGATAGCATCCTCAGGGCTTGACTAGGTGAACACAAAAAGAATTGTGTCCCTAGAGGGTCCCAAATTTAAATGGCAAGCATTTCTGTGACCAGTAACTGAAAACAAAATGGCAGATTTGTGACACTACAGGGGGTCATTTGCGACACTAAAAACTGCATTTGCGACACTGTCGAACTTTTTGTTAACTTTTCCCATTGACTATAATGGGAAACTTGTTTTTTAAATAACTTTTGAACCGTTTAATATTTTTTTCACAAAATCTTTGAAAGGCACATTCGGGGCCTCTGGCTGCATGTTCCCTAAAGTTTTCGGACCAGTCACGCAACCTGTAGGCGCAAGCAAAGAATGTGCAAAAAAGCATAACTACAACTTTCTATTGTGCTTTATAGCTCTGCAACCATATATCCGATCATTACAAAACTTAGCAGATCTAGAGATCTAAGGTACTGCTCCTTGCCTACTAAATTTCAGGCAAATCTGTCATACAGTGGCAAAGTTATTAAGCTGTCAAATTTCACACTTTAACCTTAAATGGGGTACTCAACCCTAACTAGAGTGGCACTACCGTGCCACTATAATACATATATGTGTGTGCATATATATATGTAATATATATTATGGTAGCACAGTAGTGCTACCGTAGTTAGGGTTGAGGAGCTCTTTTAATGTTAAAGGGTCAAAGTTTGCACCTTAATAACTTTGCAACTGTTCAACGGATTTGTCTGAAATTTGGCAGGCACGGAGCATAGCCATAGACCTTGGGATCTGCCTTGTTTTGTACCAGTCGAATATACAGTTGCGGAGCTATTAAGTGACATCCATGTGCACACTTACTTTTTTTGTGCATTCTTTGCTCACGCCTACAGGTCACACAGTTTGGGCGCCCGGTCCGAAAACTTCAGGTTAACATGAGACCAGGGTGCCCAATGTGCCTTTTGAAGATTTCATGAAAAAATATTGAACGGTTCAAAAGTTATTCAAAAAACAAGTTCCCATTGTAAGTCAATGGGAAAAGTTAACAAAAATTTTGAAAGTGTCGCAAATGCACTTTCTGCTTTCGCAAATGGCCCTAGTAGTGTTGCAAATCCGCCATCCTGTTTTCAGTTAGCGATCAGAAAAATGATTGGCATTTAAAATTGGGACTCCCTAGGAACACAATTCTTTTTGTGTTAATCTAGTGGGACCCTGAGGATGCTAGCCATGCTTTTATTTTGGGGTTAAACACCCCAGAAATATGTTTTTCAAATTTCTGGAAAAAGTAGTGTCACAAAGTAGTGTCGCACCTGTGACACTTTTGCAAAATTTTGTGAAAAGTGTTGTAAATTGCAACACTACTTTTACAGGCTATGGCTGAAATGACAGGAGTTCTTTGCCAACCTGCTGGAAAAGAACTGTTTGCTCTTTTGGGTTCAGATTTGGAGGTAAGGCAGCCGACATGTCACAGATGTGCCTTTTGGTGGTCTAGTGAAAAAATATTGCATGGATGACAAATTACAGTACTCCGAAGTTGACTTTTTTCCCATAGACTAACATGGTGGCGTATGCTGCATCTTCCGGGGCTCGTATCTCGAAAACGATGCGTGATACAGATCTTTTGGTGTGAGTTATATAGCTCTCTGGGCTATGAAATACAAAACGGTAGCCAGGTAACAGCAACGCAAACACAAGGTGGAAGCACAAATGGTAATAGTAATGAAAACGCAACGGCAAATGACAACGCAAAGGGTAACACACACGGTGGTGCACACGGGAACGGTAACACTAACAGATACATAAACGCAAGGGGAAACAGTAACTGTAACAGTAACAGAAGCGCATACCCTCTTTTTGCTGGACAACTGCATAGAGAAACACAGTGTGTTCAAAGAATGTATGGATTGTAATGGCAATGGAAGCTTAAAACAGCATTGGAAGTACTTAACTGCAAATATCTCAGCAACCGTACGACGTAGAAAAAAAATTAAATTTCACAGAAATCATTATCTTCCTGGCTACCGTTTTATATTTCATAGCCCATAGGGCTTTGCGACTCGTAACAAAAAATCTGTATCTTGCACCGTTTTTGAGATACGAGCTCCGAAAGGAGCGGCGTACGCCATCATGTTAGTCTATGGGAAAAAGAATCAACTTTGGAGTACCGTAACTTTGGAGCTGTACAATATTTTTTCACCAAACCACAAAAGGGCACACCTGTGACATGTTGGCTGCCTTCCTTCCAAATT
The DNA here is from genome assembly GCA_016271365.2 of Neoceratodus forsteri. Lineage (NCBI taxonomy): Eukaryota > Metazoa > Chordata > Ceratodontiformes > Ceratodontidae > Neoceratodus > Neoceratodus forsteri. The sequence goes on from CM057454.1 coordinate 757,984,106, forward strand.
TCGGGCCAAAAGACCTAACTGTTCTTTTGCAGCAAGGTGGCAAAGAACTCCTGTCATTTTGGCCATAGTGTTGCAAAGTACTTTCATGATTTGCGAAAGCTTTCGCACAGATTTGCGAAAGTGTTGTGCATGCGAAAGTACTTTGTGAAAGTACCTTTTCCAGAAAGTTTAAAAACATATTTCTGGGGTGTTTAACCCCAAAATAAGGACATGGCTATCATCCCCAGGCTCCGACTAGGAGAACACAAAAAAAATTGTGCCCCTAGTTGGTCCCAAATTTAAATGGAAAGCATTTTTCTGATCGCTAACTGAAAACAAAATGGTGGATTTGCGAAAGTAGTAGGGGTATTTGCGAAGGTAAAAAGTGCATTTGCGAAAGTGTCGAACCTTTTGTTAACTTTTCCGATTGACTTATAATGGGAACTTGTTTTTTGAATAACTTTTGAACCGTTTAATATTTTTTCACGAAATCTTTGAAAGGCACATTGGGCACCCTGGCCGCACATTCCCTGAATATTTTGGACCACTGGCACAAAACATGCAACCTGTAGGCAATGGCAAACAATTCACCAAATAGCGTAAATGTGCACGCAGATCATGCTTAATAACTCCATAGCCGTATAAGCAACTGGTACGAAACTTGGCAGATCTCAAGGTGTATAGTTCTTGAATGAGCATACCAAATTTCAGTCAAATCCCTTAAATGGTGCCAAAGTTATTAAGGTGCAAAGTTTGACCCTTTAACTTTAAAAGGGTTCCTCAACCTAACTATGGTAGTACTACCGTGCTACCAATAATATATATATATATATATATATATATATATATATATATATATATATATATATTATAGGGCAGCACTCCTATAGGTAGGGTTGAGTAGCCTGTTTAGTGTTAAACCTAAAAGTTTGCACTTTAATTTAACTGATCAATGGATTTGCTCAAAATTTGGTATGCACTGTTCCGAGGGGTAGTCCTCTTGATGTGGCAAGTTTCATTCCTTCTGAATGTGCGGATTCTGAGATCCAGAAAGTGCAAAAAGTAATAAAGTAGCCACTTTTTGCAGTTTTTTCCTCTTCGCCCTGTGTCCAGACGTTGTGGAATTTTAGTGTGATTTTTTTATGGTTGAAGCAGCTTGGATAACACAACAGGCATGCTTAGTTGTGTGGAAAAATATTAATCTGTTGCAGAGTTATTAAATTATTCATTTCCCATTGTTTTCAAAGGGAAGATCACTTTTCAGGATAGAGGGAGAAAGTTCAACAGAGAATTTGATCTCACGAAAAAGGATTTATTCTCTCAAGATCAATTCTTTTTATGTGATACTAAAATCCTTTCTTGTGAGCAAAAAATCATTTTTTGTGAGCCGCCATCTTGTTTTTTTTCTTTCACCAACTACAAAAAGTGGACAATACATGAAACTGAGATTTTTAAAACAAACATCAGAACCTAGCTAAACAGGTCCTGTTTAGCTAAATTCTGATGTTTGTTTTTGAAAGTTGTGCCCACAAATGCCTTTTCTGGGCACCCAAAATCCTGATTCCCAGCTTAACAAGAGGTGCACTTCTCCAGCATTCTCTGTAAGTGAAAACAGTGGCAATAATATATAAACACAGAACAGACTGTATATAGCTTTGCAGTGCACTGATAGCTCCAGTGATGTGGGACCTGTACCACCTCAGTCATCCCCACTCCACCTTATAAAACTGAGCGATGCTCACAGGAAAACACCTTGTTTATGGCAAGAAGAGGGTCTGTGAGGCACAAGATTTTCTCGCTGTGTTTTTGTTCCAGCCTACCTTCCCCTCCCCAAGCCACATACCCCACCTCCTCAGTGTGTGAGTGTGCAGCAGGCGAAAGTGAGTTCATTCCTTTTGGGAATAAAGGGATTCTGATCAGTTTCAACAACACACGTCCAGGGGAACTACTATAAGAGGTGCTGCTGCTGGGGAAGCGGAGTCACATCGAGCAAGCCAGGCATCAGGGAGACAGATCTGGGGCAATTACATGGAGAGGAAAGGAACGCAACGAGGAACGGACCCCCTTCCCACCCCCAGCTGATCTGTCACAAGGTCCTGTGTTTTTAGAGAAAAGGAACAGGCAAGAGAGAAACACATCCTCCTTCTGCTGATGATCACAAAGGTTAATCTAAACCTGTTGGCTGTGAGGGATTTGTGCAATCATCTCTGACACAAACACTTGCCCCCCCCACTCAATCCTTCAACTGCCTGCCCAATCTCAGTTCTTATGTTGTGTGTCTCTTTAAAGTTCAACTACATACATGTGTTAAGGAAATATTCATTTCAACAGTTCATAATCTTTTTTTTTTTTTGCATATAACAAAAAAAACAAAGTTTGCATCTTCCATTATACATGTTAGTCTTTCAACACAGCAGGCCGCCGTTCACTCCCTGCACCCACTCAGCACTCACTACTTGCAACGGACTTGAGTATTCAGAGTAAAAGTTTTCAGATGTAATTGCCATATACAAAGTTGCATCTGTAGTACTGATTGATGTATAATAAAATACCTTTGCCATCTGCTTGATTGGTCAGATGTAACATCAGACTCCTGTTCCCCAAGTCATTTTTTAAAAATGTTTGTTGGTGATAGTTGTACCCCCACTCTCCCATTTCTTTCCTGGTGTCTAGTGGCACCTAACAGATAATCCATATATCTATCTCTATTATATATATATATATATATATATGTATATATATATATATATATATATATATATATATATATATATATATATATAGTGGATAGGTAGTGCCACTATAGTTAGGGTTGCATAGCCATTTCTATGTTAAACCTCAAATTTTGCACTTTAATAACTTTGCAACTGTTTGTCTGATTTGGCTGAAATTTGGAATGGAGGAAAATTGTTGGTAGATCTCTGGGTATGGAACTTTTTGTGCCAATCAGATGTACAGTTGCAGAATCAAAACACGCTCGAAAAGTGAAAAATTCCCAACATTCTATTTTATTTAGACGTCCACTTTGGACTGAAGAATGCATGTGAGTGGGTTAAAATTGGGTGGGCTACATGGGTCCTGGGTTGCAGATGTGCCTTTTGAAGAATTTGTGTAAAAATGTTGTTCCATTCAAAAGTTATAGCATTTTTAGTGTCCCATTAAATCTTATGGGAAAATTTATATGTGCAGCTCGCAAATTGTCGCAGTCGTATTTGTTAGTGTCGAGCTTGGCAAAAATAGTGTTGTGCTGCTGCCATCTTGTTTTCAGTTAGCGAGAGAGAAAAAACAATATAACTCAAAAAATACTGCACCTTTCGACACACCAACCATTGGGTTTATCAATTTGGGGCCTGAGAAACAGGAATCTTGCATTAGTTTTTCATCAGCTGGTCTGGAAATGTGGTTTCCAGAATTTTTCCACCATGTTGCCATTTTTTTATCGCGACACTATGACAAACTGCCACAGCAATATGTACGACCATAAAAAATACAACCGCGACACTATTTTTTAAGTTCGTGGTTATATTCCCATTATAAAGATAGGAGTGTCACGATCATATTTTAAATGACTGCAGTAACTCTGCACAACCACATTTTCTGAAATGCTGTTTTCTTTGTCACTTGATTGTGGCAAGCTGGATTGTGATATTGGCCTGAAATTTTCAGGGTGGCAAGCCATAGTGCCGCAGATGAGTCTTTCAGTGGCTTGCTTTGAAAAAGTTCACCACATCCCTAGTTATAGCATTCCAAAGTTATGAATTTTCCCATAGGATTACATTGTGGGAGTTGTTTTCTTTGTCACTTCATTGTGGCTACGGGCATTATGGTATTGACCTGACATTTTTAGGGTGCAAAGCCCTACCCCTACAGGTGTGCCTTTTTCTGGTTTGGTATGGAACCATTGAACATGGCCATAGTTACAGCATTGTGAAGTTTGGAAATTTCCCCATAGGATAACATTGTGACGCAGGTTTTTCTTTGTCTCCTCATTGTGGCAGCGTGGATTGCGCTATTTCCCTGAGCGATTCATGGTGGAAAGGCCTACTCTCACAAGTGTGCCTTTTGGTGGTTTGGTACGAAAACATTTAACAGGGCAATAGTTACAGCATTCCAAAGTTAAGATATTTTCCCATAGGATAACATTGTGGTGCCTGTGACGTCTTTCGGGGCCCGTATCTCAAAAACAGTTTGAGATACAGACTTTTCATCACAAAATTTCTTAGCCCCCACATTGGGTGAATAAATATAGAACTAACTCAGAAAGCCATGAAACCCCTCACATTTGAATTTTTTTTCTAGCATGTACGGTTCCTGAGATATTTGCGAATTACTATCCCACATGTAAATTTTCATGTGCATCTATGATTGCTATGCCTTCACAGTTGACACTCACACTACTTTTTGGTGAAATGATGAGTGACATGTGTTTGGTCACTGCATTGGTTTGACAACTACTGACATTCACAATTACAATTACACTTACTGTAACTTCGCTTTGCAGTGCGAGCGCTTCACAAGATATAGGGAAATTACTGTAACTATGCCTCCTTGCTTTATATGACTGCTGTATGGAACCATATTTAACTGTAAGTGGAAGCGCACAGCCCAGATGGCCCATGCTCCCACAAACACACATACTATTTGCCATTAGACAGTTTGGTGGGAAGCAGGGTCCAGGGCCCTATGCTCCCACCCGCCGCACGTTACTACTACTTACATTACACTCAGGGCCCCTGGTGTTCTGGGCAGACTTTTCTGATTTCTGTGGCATGGCTTCTTGACTTCTGCAGCAGCATTTTCTGATTTCTGCGGCATGATTCATTAATTTCTCTGGCAGAATGCAGTCCTGTCATTGGCTAAATATGATGTGATGTCATTGATGACATCATATGCTGAGCATAGAGGAGGGGCTTCAGGATAAACAAGGTGGGAAAGAAAGCCTGACACTATGGAAAAACAGTATATTTATATGAAAATTCACCAAAAACAATGAATTCTGTGGCACTATATATATTCTGCGGCATGATGCAAATTCTGCGGCAAATTCCTCAACTGCAGAACCGCAGAATTCCAGGGGCCTTGATTACACTTTTAAAAAAAGAAAGGAAATTCTCTGCAGAAACTTCATTATTGCATCAGTTAGGGTTGTTCCACAGTGACAAAAGAGAGGAAATTCGATGTTAGGGTTACCACCCCTACCCCCACCCCCACCAACAGGCATCGGGGTGTGTGTTGGGGTCTTTGTGTCAAACTCTCATCCCATTCTCCTATACTGCACCACCTCAGCTTCTTTATACATGGAATGGGGTGAGAGTTAGGCCAATGACCCCAACACACACCCCGATGCCTGTTGGTGGGGGTGGGGTGGTAGGGGTGGTAACCCTAACATTAAATTTCCTCTCTTTTGTCGCTGTGGAACAACCCTAACTGATGCAGTAACAAAGTGTTTGCAAAGAATATATATATAACTATGATAGCTGTACATACATATATATATATATATATATTTTTTTTTTTGTGTTAGTGGTACCCTCCCTATCCTTGCATATTTTTCCCTGGTGTCTAGTGGCATCCCCCACCCTCTAATCCCCATATTTTATAAGTGTTTTCTTGTTGGTGGTTACTGGCTGACCCCTTGTATATTTAAAATGGCCTGCAAAATAGAAAACAGTCCCCTGACATCTTTTTTTCCCCCTAAAACCTGCAAAAAAGGAGATGGTCCTTCATTGTACCTGTCGTCCCTCTCTCCCGACCCAACCGTCCCACTGAGCACCCACTACCCCACCCCCTTACCCTATACTTACCACTGGAAGTCATAGACTGTGATCTTCTGTGGACCGGCACACGTCTGCACTCTTCAAAGCTGAACCATGAACTGAGGAATAAAGGTAAGTGCCATGTAATATATTTCAATGGTGTTTTGAACTTATGTTTATAACTTTGCCTTTTTTGAAATTATTTCACCAAATTTTCAACATGGACTTTTTGGGACCCCGCCTTGTGGACTTTATCACTGTCATTTTGTTAATCGGGCCTGAAAAGTGATTTTGCGGTTGCTGTGTGAAATCACCTTTCGTGACTGAATAACAAAATTTCACCACCAGTATTCTTGAGGTGGGGTCCCAAAAAGGACAAGTTGAAAATCTGGTGAAAAAAATTCCTAAAAATAGCAGAGTTAAGTGCATTCACTGAACTATTTCTATGCATGTGCATAACTTTGTTAATTTTCAATATTCGGAGTCCAAATTTTCAACATAGCCACTTTTTCACACCACCTCATGAACAGTATAGCTGTCATTTTTAGCATCCTGTCCAAAAGGTGTTTTTGCACCTGTGGCATGGAATAGCATTTTGACGTGGATTTGAAAATGTTCACCCATGGAGTTTATTAGGTGGGCTCATAAGAAGGCTATATTGAAAATGTGGTGTCCAAATATGAAAAAATGTAAAAGTTATGAACATTTGTTGCAATTTCACTATGCCCCCTCGTAACTCTTGAAATTTTAAACATTTTGACCCCAGATTTTCAACATAGCCTTCTTATTACCCCACCTCATGTATGTCATAGCTGTCATTTTTCAACTCTTGGCCAAAATGTGGTTTTGCATCAGCAACACAGAATGGCGTAGTTATGAGGAATTACATTTTGGAGTAGATTCGAAAATTTTCTGTAATGGATACATGGGGTGGGGTAATAAGAAGGCTATGTTGAGCATTAGGTCACTGTTGTACTATAAATGGAAGTGCAGGGCCCAGCTATATATAATTTAACCCAATTGTGGGGGCATGTGTGATTTTGTATTTCTTTTTAACTTGGCTTCCCAGCCAAATGCCCTTTGGAGTAACCATTGCCTCAGTTCTTGCACACAGAGGTTCCTTGTCTTTTAAATTGTTTTTTGTTTTAATTGGGTTCACCACAACATAATCCAGATAGACCATCTTAGGGTAGCTGGTTCATTCCACTGTGGTGTCAAACAGATGAGGCATACTGATGAGCCCTGGTAGGACGAAACACGTGTCTATGTCTTCTGTTGACATCCTTTGCAAACTGTGTGAGAGGCCTTTCGGCACCATGCATTTCTGCTTCAAGTCCAAGTCCAACAAAGTCCAAGAGGGTAGCATCTTTCAAAAAGAGTGTGCAAGAGACAATTTGAAGGGGGCGGCTCAGAGGTAATTTAAGGAAGTATTTTTTCACAGAGAGGGTTGTGGATGCGTGGAACGGCCTTCCGGAGGAGGTTGTGGAGTCAAAAACAGTGGTGGAATTCAAGCATGCATGGGACAGTCATAAGGCAATTCTAGGGGGTGGGGGTAGGAAGAAGTAGGCTGCTGGTTAACTAGGATCTGCAGCTTATCCAGTAGGTAGGGAAATGGGCAGACTGGGTGGGCCAAGCGGTCCTTATCTGCCGTCAAATTCTACGTTTCTATGTTTCTATGTTTCTAAGTTGAACCAGCATGATATTCTGTGGTGATCTGCATATGCAGCCCATGATGCTTTGCATTGTGGGGGCATGTGTGATTTTGTATTTCTTTGAGTGACTGTTGCTGTAATGGTCTGTTTTTGGGTTTCACTGTTGGGGTGATGCACTAGAGTGGGCTACCAGTTCTGAGGTGCATCCTGGGAGCACCAGGAAGTTAAATGACTTGCTCACAATCACACAGTATTCAAGTGATGGTTGTGGGATTCAAACACAGTTCTCCAAGTTTGCAGCTCAGTGTTATTAGCCAGTATGCTATACTGCCTCCCAATCTAAGCTAAGTCTAATGAACAGTAAATGCTCCCTGGTGCTAGTGGCATACCCTCTCTCACCTGATTCCAGTCTTCTAAAAAACAAGATGTTAGTGTTATGAGCAGTACATGCGCTTTGTACATCCAGCAGAGCTGGGTTTGAGCCCTACAACCCCCACTTGCATACTATGTGACCCTGAACAAGTCACACAGCCTTCCAAGTGCTCCTGGGTCACCCTGAAAACAGGCCCTGTGCCTAGTGGGCCCTACCCTATTACCAAAGATTTAAAAAATGCACCTTGGTTCTAGCGGTACTACCCTCTCTCACCTGTTCCTGATGTCAACAAGAATTAGATCTTTGAAATGTTGTTATCCCAAGAAACAGAGAGAGCAGATTATTCGTACTTGCAAAGAACAATAACAGGAGCCATTTCAATCTGCTTACCTACAATTTGAAATTTGAACAGACCTGGCTTTCCTTATGGCAACAGCTTGGCAACAAGTTGCCTTCTCTACTTTTTCAGGTGTGCTATTAGCTGCAGGCTTAAAGCAACATTTTTAATAGAGAAAGCTTTCCATGAGTTCCCCAGGCTAGGTTCTGCTTCTCAGGAGCAGGAAGGGCAGATTATAAACTTGGACGAATGCCTCAGGGATGACCTAATTGGGGGGGGTGGCTTGAGTAGGGTGGAGAAAAATTGGATTAAGACAAAAAGGAGCATAGCAAAGGCAACAATCCTCTGCATCAATCAACTGAGCAAAACCAAAAGTAAAAAGAGACAACTCTGGTTCTTGAAAGAAGTGGCTGAAAAGGAAAAGGCTAAAAGAGTAGCATTCAGAAGGCATAAGGAAAATCAGAGGGAGGAGGACAGGGAGGTGTGTCAGGGGAAACAGAGGGAAGCAGAAAAGAAGTAAGGAGTGCAAAGGCACAAACTAAAGAGAGGTAATGAAAAGGGACAAGACAGTTTTAGATATGTAAGTGAAAAGAGGAAGACCAGAAGTGGAATTGTAAGGTTAAAAAGGGTTGGGGACTGTGCAGAGGAGGACCAGAAAAAGGCAGACATTCTGAAGAAATACTTTTGTTCAGCATTCACTGAGAAAAAAGAAGAAGGGGAGGAGGCACAATAAAGTAACAAATGCTTTGGTGGGAGGGAGGTGGACTTTTTGGAGGTGAGAGTCCTGAAGGGACTTGATAATCTGAAGATGGACAAAGCAATGTGGCCAGATGGAGTGCATCCAAGGGTATTGAGGGAGCTCAGGCAAATAGTAGCTACGTCTCTGACAGTTCTTTTACACAGCTCACTGGAAACAGGAGTGGTTCTGGAGAACAGGAGGAGGGTGGATGTAGTCCCACTACACAAAAGTTGTAGCAGTGAGGAGGCTGGCAATTATAAGCCAGTCAGCCTGACATTGGTGGTGAGAAAGTTAAAGGAATCACTGCTGAAGGAAATGATTGTTGAATATCTTGAATCTAGTGGGTTACAAGACCTGAAACAGCATGGTTTCACAGGGGGAAGGTCATGTCAAATGAATCTGATAGATTTTTGTGACTAGGTGACCAAAGAACTAGATCAGGGTGGAGCAGTGGACGTGGTCTGCCTAGATTTCAGTAAGGTGCTTGACAACGTTCCACATAAGAGACTAGTAAGCAAGCTGAGTAGTTTAGGACTGGGTCCAAAGCTGGTAAACTGGATAAGAAATTGGTTAGAGGATAGGATACAGAGGGTGGTGGTGAATGGAGTTCACTCCAAAGGAAGAGAGGGTGAGCAGTGGGGTGTATCATTGATCAGTGCTGGAACCTGTCCTCTTTAATGTTTTTGTAAGTGACATTGCAGAGGAGCTGGAAGGGAAGGCCATCTGAAATGGGCTGCAGGTTGGGAAGCACAGCCCTCCCTTCCTGGCACTGCTACAAGTGGGAAATCCATGGGAGATACAGGTCCCGGTCACCAGAGGGGAGTAGGGATAGCTGCAGCTTATGGAACAGGGTGGAATTAGCTGCTTGGCCCTCCAAGAAGGAGGATAAACACTGTTATAGGAAAAAAAAAGGACCTCAATATGTGCACCCTCGCACAGAGAAGGGAAAGGGGGAATATGATAGATACCTTTAAATGGGGTAAACAAGGTACAGAAGGGGAGTATTTTTCAGAAGAAAGGTGCTTTAGAACAAGGGGATATTCTATGAAGCTGAAGGGGATAGCTTAAGGAGAGATGTCAAGAAGTACTTCTTCACAGAAAGAGTGTTGGATTTCTTGAACTGCCTTCCAGTGGAGGTAGTTGGGGAGAAAACAGTAGTGGGGTTCAATAATGCATGAGATAAGCAAAAGGGAATCATACTGGAAAGAAATTGGAGTGAAAAAGAACTGTATATTGGGCTCAGTCTGAGGTAATAGTGTAGGTAGGGAGACATGGGCAGACTAGATGGGCCAAGATGTCCTTATCTGCCATTAAATTCTATGTTTTTATGGTGCCAGCCAGTGACCAGTAAAAATGTGCTGATGTTTCAGTGTGTAATAGCCAGTCTTTCCTCAGAGCTCTACTGAAAAGTTGGAGTTTAAGACAAAAATAAATACTAGGTAAGCAGACTGAAATGGCTGCTGTTGTTGTTCTTTACAAGTGCGAGTGGACTGATGTTTCAATTTCTTGGGATAACATTTCAAATGTCTGTGCCCTGCTATTCTGCACCAAAGCATTTTGAGTTACTGTGAGAAGACTATAAGCTTATCCAGCTGAGAAGGAACCATTTCCCTCTTTCCACTGTTATGAAGAATTAAAGATTTTATTTCTGGCACTAGTGATCCTCCCCCTTTGCACCAAATTCAAGAATTGCAAGAAAAAGCATCCCTGGTGTTTAGTGGTTCATCCCCATAACAATGAGCACTCAGTGGTATTTATCAGCACCTCACACTCCCCTCACCCCCGGCCAGTGCTTCCAACTCCCTGCCTGACCCTGCCAATAGCAGCAGCATATATCCCCTACCCACCTCCATCGGCTAGCTGCGTCTGCCACACACAAGTTCAGTATCAATATTCAGCCATATTATAATGGTACAGCACTTGTGCTTGTGGGACTCTACTTTCAAACTCAGCTGATTTGAAGGAACATCTCAAGTACTGAGTCCCTTGCACATGCAGTATATCAATACCATACTTGCACATGGCAGACGGAGACTAGCTATGGAGGTGAGTGGTGAATATGTGCCTGCTGTCTTTTGCCAGGACCTGGCTGGGTAGGGGGCACTTGAGGTGGCACCGGTCACTATGAAGGTGTACACTGGATTGGGGGAGAGAGGGATCAGCAGTTGCCAGGGATGGTTTTTCTTACAAATACTGGAGTGGAGTGTGGGGCAGTTGATCACTTGTACCAGGATAAGAGTAATTCTAGTTGACATTGGGATTGGGTGAGAGGTTCCACTAGTGCCAGGGAGCATTTATATTTTTACAAGACTGAGATTGGGTGAGGAGGTGGTTGCCACTAGCATCAGAGATGCCTTGTCAAGGGAAGGGTTAAAGACCACAGAAAACCAAAGAACCAGGTCTCAATGCAATCCAAGAAGTAACTGCTTGTGCCTCACTATGTAACAAGGCCATAATGGGATTCACATGATCTCCTACAGTCTTGCATGGGGTAAAAGGTCATTTGCACAGAGATGTTCATATATAGCAGTTTAGTGCAATAGTGCAAAACAGTTTGGGATGCCCTAACTGATTTTGCTTCTTCACAGCCTTTTTGTCTACCATGGCCATAAACTTTCTGTGGTCAGCAATACGATGCACTTTGTGCTAATCATATCTGTTAGTACTGTCCTTAGTGCTGCACTAGGCGGCTATATTCGAACATGTTTTGGACACTGGCATTGTGCTCTGAGCTTGTTCAAAGATATCAAAGTTAGGGCCTTGAGATAATTTGTGCTTAGGTTAGGGACTTTGCACAGATCAAAGCTCCACTTTTGAATATGGTCTCCCTGGGTCCTGTTACCTCTCATAGAATGCTGTGAAAACTGGAGCCCAGTGGCTCCAACTACAGCACAGGAGACATCTCCCTCTCTTGCAAATCATGATGTCTGTGAAGGTATGCAGAAAACCTCCATGCACTGGGGCTCCTATTTGTAGTTAACTCAAGGAAGGGGAAGGGGATGGGCCACATAAAAGCAACAGGAGCACTGGAGGGAAGAGGCAGACAGACACAAGTCCTTTTACAGAGGAGAGAGAGTCCTGAAGGAACTTGCAAATCTGAAAGTGGACAAAGATGGAGTACACCCAAGGGTACTGAGGGAGCTCACATAGGTACTGGCTGCACCTCTGACAGTCCTTTGTAACAATTCTCTGGAAGCAGGAGTGGTTCCAGAGGACTGGAGGGCAGATATAGTCCCACTTCACAAAAGCAGTAGCAGGGAGGAGGCTGGCAACTATAGGCCAGTCAACATGCCATCGGTGATGGGGAAGTTAATGGAGACACTGCTAAAGGAAAGGATTATGGAGTATCTTGAATCCAGTGGGTTACAAGACCTGCGGAGGCATGGCTTCATTGGGGGTGGGGTGGGGCAGGGAGGAGGTCATGTCTCAGACAAATCTGATAGATTTCATTGACTGGGTGACCATGAAAATAGAGCTGGGAGCTGGGTGGGACTGTGGAGATTGCCAACTTAGATTTCAGTGAGGCTTTCAACACTCTTTCACGCAGGAGACTCATAAGGAAACTGGACTGCTTAGGGGTGGGTCCTCAGGTGATAAACTGGGTAAGAAATTAACTAAAGAATAGGCAGTTGAGGGTGGTGGTAAATGGAGTTCACTGCAGAGAAAGGAGGGTGACCAGAGAGGTGTCTCATGGCTCAGCACTTGGACTGGTCCTCTTTAATGTCTTTGTAAGTGGCATTGCAGATGACCTGGAAGGAAAGGTATGCCTCTTTGCCGATGACACCAAAATCTGCAATTGGGTGAATGCTCCACAGGGTTTGGAAAGAATGTACAGAGATCTGAGAAAACTCAAGGAGTGGTCAAGAGCATAGCAGCTGGGTTTCAATGCAAAAAATTGCAAAATCCTGCGCTTACGGTGCAGAAACCCAGAAACGGAGAACAAAATGGGAGAAGAGGTACTGATGGTCACCAAACAGGAAAGCAACCTGGGGATTATATAGACAGAGTGGAGGCTGTCCAGAGTAGGGCAACTGAACTAGTGCAGGTTCTGCATCAGAAGCCCTACAAGGAGAGACTGAAGGACCTCAGTATGTCCACCCTGGAAGAAAGGAGGGAGAGGGGGATATGATAGAGGCCTATAAATACTTTCTGGGAGTAAACAAGGTACAGAAGGGGAGTCTTTTTCAGAGAAAAAGATGTACAAGAACAAGGGGACAACATGCAATGAGGCTGGAATGGGGTAAATTCAAGAGAAATGTGAGGAAGTACTTCTTCACTGAAAGAGTGGTGGATGACGGGAACAGCCTTCCAGCGAGGATGGTGGGGGCAAAAATAAGTGGTGGGATTCAAGAATGCATAGGATAGGCATAAGGGAATCTTAATAAAAAGCAAGGGGGGAGGAGAGAGAGATGGACGTTTCTATGAATGGATGTGGTAATGTACCAGGGATAATACAACAGGATCACTAGTTTTAGAAAAAAATATGCATGAAAAGTAGCATGGCAGTGAAAATGAATGTAATTATCAGTATTTCAAGGGTACAAGCTGTATATTATACATGAAACGGCAAACATCTTTTTTCCTTAGAGAACTTACTTGCACATTACTACAGCATTTTTGTATTACCTATGGTAAATAGCATGGTGACCAGTTAAACTGAAAGTGTAAAAAATAAGACATAGTATCATCGTCACTTTGACATTTTATTTATTAGTTCTCATGTCATTTAATAAATGTATAATTTATTTGGATTTTGTTAACTAAGTAGACTCACTGAGACTAAAACTCCCTTATCATAGGATCAGCATGGAAAGGAGGTACAGCAGGGAGATAGCTGTGGGGACTGTGTTACACTCTTCTCCAGGATTAAGCTCTGGAAGAGGGGGCACTTCCCCATCTGGAGGACCTTTGCAGAGCTTCATGCTCAGCTGGTAGCAGCAAGAGATGAAATATCTCAGTTGTGGCACCGGCTCAGCTGGGGTGCACCTACCATACCCCCGCTCCAAAATAGGCCCACTGGCCCAGGGGGCTGTAAGGTGGTGGGGAAATGGAGGGGGAAGGGTGGCAGGGACAGCCACAAGGGGTTTAACCAATCTAACACCATTCAGACAGCAAATTGCATTGCACCCTTGGAGGAGGCTCAAGTACCTGACTCATTAAGAAGGGTACTAAATCTGTTGAGAGAAATTGGCATGATGACTTGGTGGCACCCAAGGGGGTGAGCAGGAGAAAGCCAGCAAGGACAGTCTTAGTGATTGGGGAGTCAATGAGCCTGGAATTTCCTGGAGTACCTTTGATCTGCCAGATTTCGTAGACACTATGAGGATTGTCCGCGAGATGCGCCCAACGTGCTGTAGGTTGGATCCGGGTCCTACTTCCCTGATTTTGGGATGTAGTGAGTCTATCGGCCCAGTACTCACTCGGATTATCCGGTGCTCCTTGGAGATGGGAGTTTTCCCTAGCTCTCTGAAGGAAGGGGTGGTGACTCCCCTTCTGAAGAAAACGTCCTTGGACCCGGATGACCTAGCTAACTACCGCCCGATCTCTAACCTCCCTTTAGGGAAGGTTATTGAAAGTTGTGGGGGGCTCAATTGACAACCATTTGACCCATCCATAGTCTATACGAACCTCTCCAGTCTGGTTTTGTAAAGGCATAGCACCGAGACTGCTCTGGTCGGTGCTCAATGATCTCTGATGGCTAGAGATCGGAGACACTGTTCTATTCTGGTTCTCCTTGATCTGTCATCAGCCTTTGATTCTGTGGATCATGGGGTTTTGCTCGAACGCCTGAGGTCCATCTGTGGACTTTCAGGTATGGTCCTCAGATGGTTTTCATCTTACCTCAAGGGGAGAATGCAGAGAGTGGTCTTGGGATTACATTCTTCCGGGGCCTTCTTTCTGCCCTGTGGGGTACCACAGGGTTCGGTGCTTTCCCTCATGTTATTCGCAGTATATATGCTACCCCTCGGAGACATTGTAAGACGGTATGAGCTGAGGTTTCACTGCTATGCTGATGATACCCAGCTCTGGCTTCCGTCTTTGCACCTGACCAGGTTAGTGCTGTCTCGTGCTGAACAAATGCCTTGTAGATATCCAAGACTGGATGAATACCAGCGGTTTAAAGCTGAATCCGGAAAGACTGAGGTTATGGTTGTGGACCCCGGCCGCAGGGTCGGGGTTTGGGGTGGGGTCCCTCCGGAATAATTCTGGGGGACCAGATCCTATTTCTGAACGGGCGTAACCTGGGTGTAGAGCTTGACACAGAGTTGACCCTTCATTACCAGGTGTCTGCTGTTGTCAGGACTGCATTTTTCCATCTTAGAAACATCTCCAGGATTAGGCACCTGGTTCCTCCTGGTGATTTGCCGGTTTTGGTCCACGCCTTTGTGACATCTCGCTTGGATTATTTTAACTTCCTGTACCTAGGGCTTGCTGGGGTTGATATCCGCTGCTTGTAGCTAGTGCAGAATGCAGCAGCACGTTTGTTGACGGGGGTTTCAAGAAGATCTCATATTACCCCAGTGTTGCGCTTTCTGCACTGGCTGCCAATACAGTGGTGGATCACCTTTAAAGTGGGTCTTTTGACCTACAAAGTCCTACATGGGTATGGGCCTGATTACTTGAAAGAGCTTCTGTTGCCTTACACCCCTCTGAGACAGCTTCGCTCAGCTGACAAGGGGTTGCTGGAGATTCCGAGGGTTAATTTGAAGTCCTCTGGAGCCCGTGCTTTTGGTTTCGTGGCTCCATCCCTCTGGAATTCTCTACCCCGTCCGCTCCGAGACAGTACAACGGTGGATATTTTTAAAAGGGCTCTAAAGTCCTTTTTATGGGATAAGGCTTTTCCATCTATATTGTAATCAGTTTTATCTGCTGAAACTGCTGTTCTGTTTTATTGTACTTTGATGTTTGGTTTTATGAATTTTTGTACAGCGCCTTGAAAATTTGAAAGGCGCTTAACTAAATAAATTTTATTATTATTATTATTATTATTATAATGATTAGGGGAGTATAAAGTTTGGTGGGCAGGGGAGTGAAATGGTCAGATGCCTTCTAGTGCATCAGCTATCAGGGATATAGATAGGACAGGGAGAATGGCAGAGAAGGGGGAGGAAGCTCTGGGGGTTCTGGTATACTTGGGTATCAATAATCTGATGAACCAGCCTGTGGAGGCTGGGAAGCAGAACTTTAATGTGCTGGAGGACAGATTGAAGGTGCACTCGGCTTCCCTGGTCTCTTCTGATGTCTTCCCTTGTGGAATAAAGGGAATGAGTACAACTGAGTAAGGAAGGAAGAGACTGAAGAGTTTAATGCTTGGTTGAAAGGATGGTGTCAGGAGAAGGGGTACACTTTGTGGGGGACTGGGGGTGCTTCTAGTACAGGAGGCTCTTCAAGGGAGATGACTTTTACCTGACGAGAGAGGGGCCAGTGCTCTGGGGCAAACAGTTGACATTTACTTTGGAAAGTTAAACTGACTTCAGGGGAAACAGTGGCTAGGGGAACCACTGAGAAGAGAGAGCAGGTGGGAAACCTAGCTAGGGCTCTCCCTGAACAGGGGACTAGTAGTAGCAAGGTGGGTGACAGTAAGGTTGAAGTAAAAATTAGGTTAGAGGAAGAGACCAATGAGGGAGGACTGACAGAGCCTATATTCAGCATGAAAAAAAAAATGAAAGTTAAAATTGAGTCAAAAGTAGAACAGAGCAGACTTGATGGCATCTCAGTCTGTTTCTGCCTGCAAAATGTCTGTTTCTATCTACAAAGATTTCTTCAGAGTACAAATCAATTTTACCTGAAAACATATATTACATCTCTGACTCATCACAAGTGTCATGTTCTGAATTTTGTGTTCACAGTGGGTCTAACTGCATAATACAGTATGAAATTTCCTCCCAACTTCTGGTTGGATGGCAACTTAGGCAATAAGTATACTCCCACCCTGGTAGAGACCTTTCAGTATTATCCAAGATAGCTCCTTGATCCAGTAAGATTCTTGAAGTTGTAGCTAGTCTAATATCAAGCTTATGCAGTGAGTTAATATGACAGTTGAACATTACAGTACCCGGTTGTCCACTGTTATCCACGTTCTGGTACCTCTCCAATCCTACTTCATTACAGTTATCCTTCCTTGTAGTGACACTTCTGTCTGGGGCCAGGCAAGCCACACGTGATGAAAGAAATCTGCTATTAGCAGGACACTTAGCTGCCAACTACTGAGACAGAGCAAAGGCTGATGACACATTCATAAGCTAGAAAATGAAATGGCCAGACTGGATGGGTCTTGCGGTCCTTATCTGCCATCAACTTCTTTGTTTCTATGTTTCTATGTTAAGAGAGAGCAGTTGGGAAATTCCACCTATGGCACATCTCCAGTGCAAGGGCTCTGTACACCTTATGTACCCTAGTTATTCTTAATTCTTAGAGCCACCACTGCTGTCTTGGTAGAATGATCACAGGCTACCTATGCACTTGCAAGGAAGTTAAGCAAATGTGGAAATACTCCTGTCCAAAATCTGAGCATCTTCTTTCCTATATGAGACAACTGGATCATTAACAATGAGCTCTAAATTTTGCCATTGTAAGTCAAGGTATAGATCAAAGTTCATTGCTTCCGGGAAAGATGGGTCCCCACCTTGTTTACAACGGTAGATAGATTTTTTCCTCCAGTCTATCTGGAGTTAAGTGGCACAACCTCCACTGATAAATCTCTATCATTTCAATTACTTTTCCTGAGACAGTAGTAAGAAGGACTAGCTCAACTTCTTTGGAGTTCAAAAATGCCTAATTTATTATCATTCTTTCAGACCACTACAGGTAGATGAGCCGACATTCCATGGCCCTAACACTAGTGTTTCTTGGACATACGGTGGTTCTTGAATTCAACCCTTGTCAAGAGGGATGTCCAGCTTGGCTGGCATGCTCAGCTGAGCTGAGTTTGACATTATGAGAATGAATACCTGTGGGGATAGAAACAACTGTATTTTATGAGAGGAACAGCCTGTTTACTCAGAGAACCCATTATAAATATGGAGAGTCATTCCACATAATCAGAAACTGACAACAGCAACAAACTGAAAAGTCTGAGACTAGCTCATGAATTTAAGAAGTGATGAAGGGGCCACAAAATGGTGACCAATCTATCTGTGGTAGTTCACAGTAATTGTAATAAATTGGACATTTTTGAACTGCAGAGGAGTTGTGCTTGCCCTGCTTTATTCTGTCCTGTAAACAGGTCCTCTACCCCCGGTTGCTTTGGACAGCTCTTCATCTTTCCTAATCTCAATCACTAAGAGACTGGCCTCCTAGAACCCTTGGTTTTGGACTTGATAGGTGCTTTGAAGAAAATGGGGGTCCAGGGTATTCAATGCCTAGAGCTGGTACAGAAAAGAACTAGACCACCCAATTATATATCCTGATTCACAGTTCTGCACTCTGATCATTGCAGCACATTTTCTTGTACTTCTTTGATATGAGGTTAGTACTTGTATAACATTTGAAGGATTGATGGGTGAATACAAAACCCCTCTGTTTATTCACAAGCATTGGTACAGTGAAGAAGATGTTTCCCAGTGTCCATTAAATCTAATCTGGAGGAATTATTCAGTTTCAGTCATACATGGGTGTCTTGTAACTACACATCAAATCTGACCTGGAGGGACAGCGACTATACTGGGACAAAAGGCACATAATTTAGTCTCACCCACTCAACGCATTCATTTAAGTACATATCAAACCTGACCTAGAGGGACAGCATTATAGCCAAGAAAAGTACTGTATATGTGATTCTGTCATATTTATTCACTGCTATATTTCAAATGCATGTCCAATCTGCCCTGGAGAAACAAATGCTATAATGCTGCAGACGATGGATAACTCAGTCCCATTCAGCCATGATTCTCCAGTATTTTTCAATACATATTTGAGTTGATCTGGATGGACAACTTTTACACTAGAGTAAGAGAAACAGAATTCAAATTAATTCATTCATATGTGTGCTTTAAATTGGTACCCAACCTCACCTGCAGGGACCCAGACAGCCTGTATATTGTGGCACAAAATGGGTACTCACTCACTCATGCCCATTAAAAGCGCATAAAAGCTGAGACAGCAACCCTGTGTTATTCATGGGTATCTTTTCAATTTATGTCAAACTCACTTGGAGAGAGAACCATTCTATTGGGGCAGGAGATGGACAATTGCAGTGGTCAGTCATTCATTTGTGTCTTTTAAATGCATGTTGAAACTCACCTGGGGGAAGAACCATTATAGTTTACTGGGGCAGGAGATTAGTAATTTAGTATCAGTCATTCTGAAATGCATGTCCAGTATAATCTGGTAGGACAACCAGTATTCAAAAGCAGGATATACATAGTTCAGTCTCATTTCCTGACCAGTGTCAGTTCGATGCACATAAAAAGTGGAGTGATGGATCAAAGGTTATACTGAGACATGACACATTTACTACTATCCCTCACACTCATTTAGAAATAAATATTTTCCAGTCTTGTCAGACTATATTTGTGGTGTTGTGATTTACTAGTTTACAAGGAGCTAATTAATTTCACTTATGACTAGAACCCGGATCAGAACGTAAGTCTCTCATCACAAGAATTTGAAGAGTTTTCTGTGTTTTAGGTTTGATTTGTTATCAGCATCAGAAATATTCACAGAACTGAAAGATTGAAATGTGAAGCACCCTTATCAGGGCCACACCTTGGTATGAATGCAAACATTAACATATTGGTGCTGTTCCTCCAGAGGCTTGCAAGAGTAAAATTTTATTTTAAAAGAACAAGGATTTTTCGATGAATATTTCTCCATGCACTACTAATATCCCCTACAACACACAGCACGTACAGAAGGGCTGAATTCTATTCATGTTTGATTCCTAGTGGACAACCATGGATGCACTAACACAGTATTTTTTAAAGCCACCATTGTGTGTTTCCACAGAGCTCTTTAGAGCCCCAGTTCCAAAGGTAATAGAATGAACAATTTTGTCTTGTATAAATATGGGAGTGCATTTCAAGAAAAATACATCAGGAACTTGATTTCATGCACTCTATACTGTGTGTAAAGAAACATGTTGTATCAGGGCACTTGATGTATATCACGGGGTCTGAGGTGAAAAGAATAAGGAGTGAGGCCACAAGTAAATTCTGGTGACCGCACTTTGAGGCCCCTTGAGGCCAACAGAATTTGGGGCTTGAGAACCACTGCTGACACCATCCCTCTATTGTATTGTCCTGCAAAGCTGTGAATACAATTGACTATGCATAGCTGTACTTCAGGGAGGGAGCATGTCAGATGCTGTGCTGAGAGTACGTGGCATGCATGAAGCTATTTATGTTCAGTGGTCCAGTGCTTTGGGGGGGAGGGCTTAAGCAAAGACAGCCAGTGGGCTGCTTCAGCCTCCCTGACAGAATTAGAAGTGTTAGTAACTCAGCATGTTGCACACTCACTCTCCGATTTAACGTCCAGGCTGCAAACATCCCATGTGGTTTTACCTTTGGGAGGAAAAGTTGAAGCCTGACATTTATTTTAGCTCCATTGACAGATCATAGTGCTCTATAAAACATTGGTTTGGCAAGTTGAATTTAACATTTCATTTTCCATAGCTGCATTGTGTTTAAATAGTGAAATGCACTGCATCATGGTGATTTGTTATTAGCTGTGTGGTCACAGGTTGCAGCAATACACACAAACGTGGTGCAAGTCTTTTCCACTTTCCAATGAATTAAAAAAATTTATGTAACGTGGATGGAACAAGTGAAGCATAGCCACAGCAAATGGCTTGGCCCAGCAAAGTACAACTTTCTTTGCAGTAATCATTTTACCATAGATTGTTTTGAGACCACCTGTCTGATCTGCCTGTGTTTAGTTTGTTGCTGTGCAAATGGCTGAAGCTGAAAGCTGTTCCCACAGTTTTTCCTTGTCCATGTGTGACTGCAAGCAAGCAGGAAAATGAGTTTGAGATGTCCTAGCATCACCAAAAAAATATCAGAGGGCTACTTTTGAAATGTTACCCGGTTACCAAAAGAATTAAAAAAAAAAACAACTTTTGAAATGTCAGCGTGCAATGGTACGTTTATGTCCATAATTGTTGATTTAAGGTGCAATGTGAGGCTGAGTGGTGTTATTAGGTACAATGTGTGTATGTGGGTATTTATTGCAATGCATGGCTGAGTGGTGGTATGAGGTACAAGGCATGGGTAAGTTGTGGCATTTAGTACGATGCGTGGCTCAGTGGTGGTATGAGGTGCAGGGCATGGCAGAATGGTGGAATGAGGCAAAAGTCAGGGTTGAATGGTGTTGTGAGGTACACATAGTGGCTAGGTGGCAATATGGTACACAAGACATGGATTTTCTGCTGTGAGGTACAAGACATAGCTGAGTGCATCACACCATGTATGTACGCTCCCCACCATTGCTGTTCTGGTACTCCTTCAACACCTGTCAATTGGTGTCATACAGCCAACACTGTGGTGTTACTGATACTGTTGTCACCCTTCTGCACACACAACTCTGTCCACAAACCAGCCCCCCGAGCTAGATCTCCACCTAACATCACTCGTTGCTGGTTGTTTATCGCTTCCTGAATTCATGCACACAATATACTGGCCCACTGTAAGTTACCTGTGTGTAACTTCCCTCTTCTTCTCTGCTGTTCCCCTGTACCACCATGTGTGGTCACACAGGTCATTGCAAAGTAGCATATGATGGCCTGTCACACCACCAACATAGGAGGTCAGGACTGACATGTTTCCTTACTCCAAGCACATTTTTCATTTGCCAGTGTAACTTTGTGATTGTTGTTTTCACATCACCCAGCCCCACCCTCCACGTAACTGTGTGATTGTTGTTCACCACTGCCTGAAATGTGTGCCCTTATGCCTGATACACCCAATATGCAGTCCCAGTGTAACATCACTATAACCATTTGCTGTTGCACTGTACCTTCTTGTGTTTTCGTACAGGTGGCTGTAAACCGTCATGCTGTGGCCACCCCAGGTATTCAACACTTCCACTGGCGATCATAGTCAAATATGATACCGTGTAGCATACATCACCACCACTATCATGTCAACGTACTGCATCTTTGCATACTTAAAAATTAATTATCACCTCAGGGTGATTCCTACTTGAACACTGGAATACACCTGTAGGATGTGTTAGCCCCTCTTTTGCATCTATGTGATAAGAAAACCATTAATGTGGTTACTCATTCTGCAACAGCCAAATGTCTGTACTGCTTCCACTACGCCACAAAAACCCACCTACCATCATCTGGTTATAGGAATACAGTTCAACCGTTGACCACATTACTGTAATACAGAATGTAAAGTTATGTATGAAATTCACTTTTTCCTTTTTTTTAGTCAATGTTTCTTTCCTTTTGTAATATTTTTGAAACTAGGTAATTAATTAGTTGATAGAAGAACATGCTACACAAAAGGAAAATCATCTTTATTTATTTTTTATTGATTGCGTTTTTGGATAATACCTGTGAGTGGATGCTTGTTGAAAGGTTCCACGTCAGATACATTAGACAACAAGGTACAATACTTTGCACAAATATAAAAATACTGAGAAAAATATTCATGGAGGTTACAGAAAACAAACATAAAGCACTAGCTATGCTAAGGTATTGTACAATGTATGCCTATGTCAAGAAGATAAGCAGACAAGGATAGGGAAGGATACATTGAGAGTGGGAGGGCTAGGTGAGCAGAGCACATAGGACAAGGAGGGAGGAGGGTAGGGACTGTGACTGTGAAGCTGGTGCAGAAGAGTCATTTGAAGCCCCACTACCCAGTGGTGTGTCAGTTGTTATTCAATACAGGGCAAGCAGTATATCTGTGAAAGTGCAGACAGATAAACTCCTTGATCAAAGATTGTGTGGTATGCCTCTTTTACAATGTAATTTGTATATTTTTGTCACATTACAATTGATAATGTACTGCCATACTGTGTTTTTATTATTTCATTTTGTGCATGTTCACCGACATTGCAATCATTTTCACGATTGGTCCCTTTCAGCATCTTATTGCTTTTTTTTTATTATTTACTTCAGTTTTCTCCTCTGGCCTCTAACTAGCCCCCTTCATACCCCTTGCATGGCCATCCCAGTCTGCCACCATCCCCGGGACATACCTTGCTCCTTTTTCAACCAGGGAAGACCACACATGGGAAGGGGCTTTCGCGAGCCACCCCTTACACCCATGCTGAGTTTAGTGTTGGTGTAGTCACCCAGGTGGCAGTATTGTGGTGGAGACCATGATCCCCTTCCCCTTATGAGGTGAGTATCCATGTGATGATCAACTGTCCTCTGCCAGCTGGCCCTACTATGGCAGTCTCCCATGGTATCCCCTCCCCACGGTGTTGAACAGCAGTGGTGTTCCAGGGCACGAGCGTAAATTCAGGTCCTCTCGACACTGGGGAGACTTACCTGAGTTGGTGGGTACAGGGTCTGCATGTGGGCAGTATGTCTTCATGCTGAGTCTGAGAAGTGTTTTCCATCTATTTTTTCCAGTCCCCATTCCAGCAATGCCAGCAGACACATGAGTGATGCTAGGGCATCAGCAGCCACGTCCGGCCAATGTAATCACGCTCATACTGCTAATCTTTTCACCCTGCACTACCACCACATTTTACCTCAGTGTCAGTCACTCTTAAGCCAAAAAATCATCTCTCTCCAGAAGAGGAGGGTGTCATGTGGGATGCTCAATCTGCCTCCCTTCAGCTGACCCATGGCAATCCTTTCTTGATCCTGAACATGGATTGTGGTAGCAGGTAAGGCTCTAGGTGCCTCAGCACTCTACTTAACCAGGCTGACTTTGGTGCTGAATTTGAAGTGCCAAACAGCACTTCTGTAGCCTTTGCAGGTTACTGAGCATTTCCCAGATTCTCTCATTGCTGTCTACCCTCACAGATCTCTGCGTCTTCTTCTAAAAGATACAGCCTGCCCCGAATTCCTTTTTTTTTGTCCATACAGCTTTTTATTTCTCAGACAGCTATCGGCTCCTGTTCCCCACTATCCATGGCTAGCATCCACCTCCCTGGACTTACTCTGGAGTTAGTCCCCACATGGATTATGCCCCCTCCCCTGCCATGAGCTGCATGTTCAGATGCTCCAAGCATCTGTCTAATGGTGTGGGTCTGGGGAGAGGTGCAGACATCCTCTATCACCACCGGCATTCTATGACCCCAGAAGCCCTAAAGCTGGTCACAAGTTGCTTGGTCTTATCTATCATAGACTACAACCTTGTTATTTATGGTGCTGGCACTGATACCACCCTTAAAAGGGTAAAAACCCTACTCTGCAAGACCTGTCACCTGGTCCTGGGTGCTGATCATTGAACACATACCTGTGCCCTCTATCAAGAAACAGGTTGGCTCCCTCTTCACTTCAGGGTTAAATACCAAATACAGTATGTATGCTTGCAGAAAAGTCCATGCTTGGGCATACCCCAAGATCAACCTCCTGTATATTCAAAACCACTCAACCTACTATTAGGACTCGAAATGCAGTTAAGGAGGGTGCTGGTGGTACCATTTAAGTGGACAGCACAAGCCCAGAGATCCCGCTCCTTCCAGGGACCTAAGTGGCTCAATGAACTCCCCAAGGATTTGATTGAATGTAGTAAGGTTAATCAATTCAAATCAGGCCTCTCCATGCCCATTTAGCCCTAGAAAATGCCTGCAAATGCTTGAACTAACTCTAAGATTATCTAGCCCTTTCCAAAGACAGGATTTTGTATCATTCCATACCACACTTTGGGGCACCAGTGAAATTGTTGCAATGCTCCCCCCATCCTCCACTTCCACTGCCTCCTCACCACAACTCCCACCCCCCAGCACTCTTCCTTCCCTGGCCCTTCCTCTTCCTCTTCCACCCCACCCCCCCTTTTTCACTTTACACTCCCCCTACCACCACCCCTGCTACCCCACCACTCTACTACCTATCCCCTGCCAATTTCCTTCCTCCTACTATTACCCCTCTCCCCTTCTGCCCACACCAACCTCATTTCTCCCCCCCAATTTCTTCTCCCATGACACACACTGACAAAGCCTTATCCAGCAGCTTCTCTCACTATGCAAGATTGGGTTTCTTAGTCCTATAGCTATACTCTGCACTTACACTGGTATGGCATTACATTAACATTGCTTCCTAGCTGGAAACAGTTTTTCCATTTTTCACACTGAATTCAATCAATCAATAAGTCGCTCAATCAATCAATCAAGATTTATCTATAAAAGGCACCTTTCCACATTTCAAGGCAGCTGTACATACAAACACATCAACAATAAAATCACAGATCATAAATATATAAAACCATAAGTTATCACAATAAACCAACTATTATTAAAATGACAACAACATTGTCATCGCAGAATGCTGGATTAAAGAGGTAGGTCTTCAGTTCAGTTTTAAAACTTTGGACGGTCTAAGTTCTTTGACTAGGTGATGAAGGAAGTGGACAGAGGCCACCCTGTGGATCTCCTGTACTTCGATTTTAGTAAGGCCATTCATTCAGTGCCACATAAGTAAATTAGAGGACCTAGGCACTGCCAAGAGCATAGTCAGGTGGGTGGGAAACTGGCTGAAAAAACAGATGACAGAGAGTGGTGGTCAACGGGATGAGGTCAGGTAAGGGGGAGTTCACTAGTGGAGTACAGCAGGGATCGGTCTTCAGTCAGGTCCTTTTTAATATGTTCATTAGTGACATTGGTGAAGGCATTCAAGGCAAAATGGCCCTCTTCACAGATGACACTAAGTTAGGTGGTAGGGTTGACAGTACCGAGGTGGTGAAGGACCTGCAGAAAGACCTGAAAAAACTGGAGAGATGGTCCAACATTTGGCAGCTGAAGTTCAATGCAAAGAAATGCAAGGTGTTGCATCTTTGTAAGGGGAACCCCAGAGCTGAATACTGGCTTAATGGGATCAATCTCAGCACCTCACAAGAGGAAAGGGATCTAGGGGTTATAATATGTGATACCCTTAAGCATTCCAGCCAGTGCAATAAAGCACATAGCTAAGTGAATACAATGCTGTGGTGTATAGGGAGAGGTTTTGACAATAGGGACAAAGAAGTAATTCTCCCACTGTATAGGTCACTGATGAGACCTCACCAGGAATGCTGTGTCCAGTTCTGGAGCCCTTACCTCAGGAAGGACAAGGCTAAGTTGGAGACTGTGCAGAGAAGGGTGACCAGGATGGTACAGGACCTCCAGGGGTTTACATATGAGGAGTGATGTAGGTCATTGAACATGTAATCTCTAGAGACTAGAAGGAAGAGGGGTGATATGATTGAAACATTTAAATTCATGAGAGGCATTAATAAAATGCCATACTAGAAATTTTCAATAGAGTAGATGGCTCAGCCACTAGGGGCATGAATGGAAGCTGAGGGATGGGAACTTCAAATGAGCTCAGAGGAACTATTACTTCACAGAAAGAGTCATTGAGCTCTGGAATAGACTGCGCACTGAGGTGGTGGATGCTAAATCCATGGCAGCTTTCAAGAGAGGATGGGACAGGGTAAGAGCTCACTTAGGTACAGAGGGCACAGGACTTGTGTGGGGGCTAGGTACTGGGAACCATAGAAGGTCTTGGTAACCCCTGGGGAGACTCGACTGTGGCCTGTACTGGCTGCCTGTAGATTGGCGGACCACCTTCAAGGTTGGGTTGCTGATCTATAAAGCCCTACACGGACAGGGTCTGCGCTACTTGCAAGATCTTCTGTGTTCCTACCACCCCTCTCCTCCCTCCACTCCTCCAATGAGGGCTTGTTAGTGGTTCCCAGGGCTCGTTTAAAGACCTCTGGGGCCCACTCTTTCACTTCTGTGGCTCCTACCCTTTGGAATTCTCTACTTCATTGGATTAGGGAGTGCCTGACCATTGAGAGTTTCAAAACTGCCTTGAAGAATTATTTCAGTTAGTCTTCTCTCATAATGATAGCTAGCTTCTGCTATTTGTACAGTTTTATAATCCTTTGATGGTTAGTTTCTGCTATAATTAACTTTTTTATAACTATTTGACTTTTATCTTTATTGTATTTGTGTTTTTACTGCTTATTGTACAGCGCTGTGGTCTTCTGGAACAGTGCTTATAAATAAAATTGAATTGAACTAAATTGATGGACCCTTGGTCTCCTTCTGCCATCATCTTCTATGTTTCCATGATCCAGACTATAAACCATCAGACACTAACACAACTGAAATTGAAAGGTTAATGTTTTACCATTCATTCTTGATATTTTATCTTTCATTCTTGATTGGCTGACCTTTTTTTACTTTGTATCACAGATAAAAGAGTTAATCATATATGCTTATTGTTGACAGGTCACTTATGTACTCATCACATATTTTGTGCTACTGTATTTTTATAAGGCAATCACAATGTGCATTGTAAGGATAAATTAAGAATTGGTCTTACATTAAACCAACAAAATAGCCTGGCCCTCAATGCAGCAGTAGCACTACCACTTGGAGGAGCCAACTCACGTTCAGACTTGAGTACGGGTCATGAGTGGCTGGCAAAGGGGGGACAAGGATCACCCCAGAGGACACTGTCCTCCTCCGGGCAGGGAGGTCAGTGTGCTAAGCTGCAATAGTGACATCAGAGTGACCACAGGTGGCAGTGCAAGTGTAGGTGCGATGTGTGTTTGTGCGCCTCATGACTGTGGATGAAGGCATTCTACTGTGTAGATGTTCACTCCAGTCCTAGCCCATGTGGCAGATGGGGGAATGGGAACAGAACAACAGGTAAAATCACCAGCCTGTAGAATGAAGCCTCGTGTCCTCCCCTGTCATGCACCTGCTCAGTGGGCTTCAGATTCTCACAAGGGCTAATTCCATCCATGCTTGGAAACCCGGGTGGTTCTGTTACATAGACAAACTATGGGGCACTGTAGGGTTGTAAGGTAAGTCCCAGGGATAGCAGGTGATGTGGCAGGGTTAGAGAGATGCTGATAGGGCAGGTTGTGTGTCAAGGTGGATAAAGCATAGTATCCCCCCCAAGAAAAAATTCCATCAACAGGTCAAGAGGGTAAATCCCCTATTAACAATATAACATTTCTATGTATATTTCACTTTAAAAATTAAATAAGTATCCAGTATTTTTTTACTTTAGCATTCAGTTTAAATAAGAGTTAGATTTTGATATAAACCAATTTAATAGAAGCTCAGTGTATGTTTCTCTACCATTATGTACACAACAGTAACATTAGAGACAACAATGGAACCCAATAGCCTATATGGGATTGAAATAACTTAAACTGTAAGAACTAACAACTGACAATTGTCAGTAAAGAAACAGTGTAATGGATGAAATACGAAGTCTCTTATCTCTAGCATGTCGGTCAACATAATTTAGCTTTATAATCTGATGTTCTGACACAATATGTGTGTCTCAGATATATTGAAGAAAACAAATTCATTTTGGAAAGCTCAGGAACTGGATGAATATGGAATTATGACATTATGTCATTATTAAAAAAAACTGTTTTGTATATCTCTGAAGTACCCCAACTAGCCCAGAGGAAGTGGCCTGGGGCTACGAAATGTTGGCAAAGTTGACATTAGGTGGCTTGTGAAGAATAAATATTATACAAACCATAAACATTAATTTGGGTTGAGTCTTTCCTCCCTTCTTAGTTGCAAATGTTGTCAGATTGGCATCACTGAGGAAGGTTCCCCCCCGATAGTTTGGTTAAACCTTACTACAAGCCTGGGCATCTGATACCACCACCCTTTAGGGAAAGGGAAGGGAGAACTTTTATAACCAGGAAAAGCACACTAAGCAGAAGCTTGTTTCCAGGTATGAACTGGGAGGATGAGGAAGTCAAATGACTTGCCTAATGTCACACAGTATGCAAGTGGTGGTTGTGGGAGTTCAAACCCAAGTCTCCAGGTTTGCAGCTCCGTGCCCTTTACACAAACATATACAGGCTATCCACTTATGTTTAACTTCTTCAGAGCAGAAGGACAACACAGCCGCAAATGGTTACATTTCTCAATGGGCGGTCTGGCAACACAGAGCTGTCTTGCAGTTTGGTGGTTTGCGGTGGGCAAGGAGTACATACTACATACACCTGGTATGGTGTTGATGATGCCTTTCAGGTAATGTAATGATGTGCTAGCCTCTGGCATCAGTATGTTAAAATATGTAACAAACAAAAAGGTTTTCTTTGCCCACTGATGGAATAAAAGTAGCAGTGACAAACAGGAATGCCGACTACAGTAAAGACGTACTCTAACCCACAATAAACAGATGTTGCAACAGTCCTCCAGCAGATACTGATTCTATCAGTGTGTGTGATACATTGATATGTGTGTAAATATAAGCTCAGGTTTGTGACCCACAAGAATATATCAGGGCTACTTGTGGCAAGTGATGTCACCGGTGGTTACATTCACAATAATGAAGGTGCAATGCTTGGGCCTCACCACGGACCATCAGCAAGGCTATGTGCACCTGTCCTGCTGACCAGAGTTTGGAATCAAGCTCTGGAAGCTGTTTTGGCAAACTCAAGGTTTGGGGAGGCACTGCCACTTAGCAACACTCATAGCCCGTGGGGGGGGAGGGGGGAGTCTGGTTCTGACAATGTGGTGACACATTGCAGTGTGACTCTAGACCACAGGGAGTAAGATTGTTATGTGGCCTGCAGGGGCACAGCAAGACATTAGGGGAGCTGAGAGGTATAGAGAAAGGGGCATAAAAATGCTCAGTGTGAGGTAGGCTTTATTTAGCCCTGAATGCTTCACCTACATATGTAGCATAGCCGAGCACCTGCAGAAACTATCCGGATTATCTCTGTGGGGGGAGGGGAGATGTCACCTACACTCAGGGACACGCCAAGGGTGGCAAGCTGTGGGGGACTTTATGGGCAGGTACTCTTGTGGAGATAGGGACCTGTGAGAGGGAAGCAGTGACAGAGCTGAGTAGCCGCCTGCCCATCCGAGAGGTCCATAAATTCCTGTATTGAAAATAAAATATGGTGCAATGAGTGCACACATGGAGTGGCACAGTGTAAATGCTATCAGCTGAGCATTGATGCATTGAATTTAGGTGTGTTGTTCAGTAATGGACTTCCTCCAACTTATGAGTTCATTGGGCTTCTCACAGGCTGTTGCCTCTGCAATCCACAAGTCTAAGCATTCATTGGATCTGGTCTTCCTCCTGGGTATGGAGATATCCAACTTGGTGGTGGAGCCAGTCGGTTGGTCTGACCATTACACTATCAGGGTCAATTTCCAGGCCCTCCTCACAGGCCTGTCCCTGTGGAGATGGTCCAGTACTGCCCTTTAAGGGGAATAACCCCACATAGCCTGATGGTGGCATTGGACCTATCGGGACTTCCGACTGCTAGCATGGGCCTAGACAACCTGCTGCAGGTGTGTACTATGGAAGTTGTGGTGGCTCTGGATTCCATTGCTCCTGTTCATGTTTGCCCCCTCACCCTTTGTCCTTGATCCCCTTGGTTTGATGGGACCTTGAGGGAGATGAGGAGAGAGAGGCGAAGGATGGAGCGTTGTTGGCGGAAATCTTGTCTTGATGCCAACAGGCTTAGATTGATGGCTCATTATTTGGACTATCAATCAGACAGCTCCCATAAAAAGCAAGTATTCCTGTCCGGGGAGAAAAGTGCTGCAAGGAACTGACCTTCTCAGCTCTTCTTAATGGTAGACAGACTGTGCAATCCAGCCTGTTTATGAGTTCGGAGAGCATTGACACAGGATAAGTGTGATGAGTTTGCTCGCTTCTTTGTGGATAAGGTTGCCAACATCAGATCAGATCAGAGATCTGCTTAACTAACGCCAATGGGCGGGACGTTGATCGGTTGGAGGCTACAGAACCATGGTTTTGCTGGTTGGCTTTCACCCAGCTGGAGATCATTAATGTCATAGAGATCATCCAGACTATGCGGCCGACTTACTGTAGTTTGGACCTGGGCCCAACTCGCCTCCTTGTGGGGTGCGGTGAGGTCATCAGCCTGGTCCTGGCAGAGATTGTCCAGGGGTCACTTGAGATGGGTGAGTTTCCAGACTCCCTGAAGGAGGTGGTAGTTACATCCCTCCTTAAGAAATCCTCTCCTGATCCAGATTGTCTCGCTAACTACAGACCTGTCTCTAACCTTCCCTTTGTGGGTAAGGTTATTGAGAAGGTGGTCACACTGTATCTGGATGATCATCCTACCATCCATTACATCTATGATCCTCTCCAGTCTGGATTTATTGGTTCCATTCATTCCTCACAGGGAGATCTCAGAGAGTTACGTCGGGAATGTATTCCTCTGATGCATTCTCTCTATTATGTGGGATTCCCCAGGGCTCTGAACTTTCACCTATGTTATTTGTGGTGTACATGCTGCCATTAGGAGACATTGTGAGTCAGTATGATTTGAGTTTTCACTGCAGTGCAGATGATACTCAGCTATACATGTCCTTTACCCCGATCAGGATGATTCGGTCTTGGTGTTCAACAACTGCCTCATCGAGATCCAGGACTGGATGAGTGCCAACTGGCTGAGGCTGAATCCAGACAAGACTGATGTTTTGGTGGTGGACTCAGGTCACCGGGTAGAGGGGTCCTCAGCAGAGCAGGCCTCTGGACTTGTGCTCGGGGGTTGCCAGCTATCGTCCTCTGAACAGGTGCAGAGTCTGGGTGTTATTTTTGATGAGGGGTTGACCCTGAAGTCACAGGTGTCATCCGTCATTAATACATCTTTTTTTCATCTGAGGAATATCGCCCGGATTAAGTGCCTGGTTCCGCCCGGTGACCTTCCAGCTCTTGTTCATATCTTTGTGACCTCCCACCTTGATTACTGCAACACCCTTTACCTAGGGCTCTCGGGGGCTGATATCCACCACTTGCAGCTGGTGCAGAACGCTGCAGCAAGGTTGTTGACTGGGCTTTCTAGATCTAGTCATATCACACCTGTGCTGCGCGGCTTGCACTGGCTGCCAGTTCAGTGGCGGATCATCTTCAAGGTTGGTTTACTAACCTACAAGGCCCTACATGGACAGGGATTGAGTTATCTGCAAGAGTTCCCCTGTCTCTACCGCCCCTCCGTCTGCTTTGCTCTGCTAAGAAGGGATTGCTAGAGATTCCCAGGGTCTGCTTGAAGACCTCTGGAGCCCGTTCAGTTGCTTTTGTGGCTCCTAGCCTGTGGAATTCTCTACCTCCTCAGATAAGGGGGTGCCAGACTGTGGAGAGCTTTAAGTCAGCTTTGAAAACTTATTTGTTTACTCTTGCCTATCCTGATCAATAAGTTCAGAGTTTGCTATTTAAGGTTTTTTTTATAACATTTTATGGTTTTAACTGCTGTAAAAGCGCTTTGATATGTTTGAATTGTGCTTCATGTAAATAAAGTTTATTATTATTATATAATGAAGATACTGTTGTTCCATCTAAGTAATGTAAGACTATTAATCATCAGTTATGTGTGGTTCATAGCTCAGTGCTTGTGCTACGTACTGTAGCTGAATAATGTAGGTTGTGCTTGGATACAGAGGCCAGACCAGTAAGTAGGACAATGCTTACAAGGTATTAGTTGTATGGAATGATTAGTTCTTAGGTACTTCAGCATAGACATGAGCAAGTCAGTGATTATAGTACATGTGAACTGGATAAAATATGCATTGTGCGTAGATGCTGAACTGATGAGTAACTTGTAATGACTTGATGTTTTGGCCTTTCTCTGTATTCCACGGTAGGAAAGATGCTTAGTCAAGCAGGATAAGATCCCACAAAAGAAATAATGATTATCAGTATAATTATCTCCTCCAACTCTGGACAGTGTGGCCAGTAGCACGGAGGAGAGGAACCCCCCCCCCGGGGGAACCTCTGAGGACCCATGGCTACTGACCTACCCGTCCTTCTTGGCATGCTAAAGGAGAGTAATCCTAAATTAAACATATTAGGCTGTCAGCTAATCCAAAGTGCAGTAAATTATAAATTGTGACTCCAAGAAACCAGTGAAGCTGGAGTCAGAGCCCTGATGATGAGACTCTGTCAAGAGATGGCAGCACATCTTTCTAGTGAATTCCAAGTCCAATAAATATCTATGTCCCATGCAAGAATCTGATGCGAGTAAATTCAAATCCACAGGTGAGCATAAACAATCTAAAAAGGTCAAGTTGTACCAGTCTAAGCAAACCAGCAGGTGAGGAATTCTTTCTGAGGAGGACTTGAGCTTGAAGGAATGACTTTATGATCCAGAACAGGAGGATTTGTAGTCCTGGATTCATTTTCAAGCTATGCAAGGATAAGGTCCTTTGTGAAGCAAAGGAGCTAGATGCAGGCTATGAGTCTGGGGGCAGAGCAGTTGGAACCTCCGGTCCTGAGCGGGGTGAAGCAGATAAAAGTAGATTTGCAACAGAACTTGAGATATGAGTAATGGAGAGTTTGAAAGACCTCCAGGCCTGGATGGGTTAAGCAGGTCTAGTAAGCAGGTGAAATACTCTCGATGTACCTTCAGGCCCTGAGGGCGAACAAGGTACGTGTTAGTAGTAGAAGTTCAACAAAACGTCTGGGTCCCGAATAGGTGCAGGACATTCAAAGTACTATGTGGTGACACTTCTGGCCCTGCAGGGCAAGGCAGGTTGTAGAGCAGTGGCAGAGAGTGCAGCAGTCATCCCAGAGGCTAAGCCGAGGGTGGTAGGTGTGCGCAATTATTGCATAAGCAAGAGTAGACCTGCACGTAGGTCAGTGGTAGTAATAGTAAGTGACGAACCTACATGCAATGCAGAAGTAGTAGCAAAGGAGTAGAGAATAGATTGCATATGGTACTGTAAGATGGTAGCATATCCTGAGCAATGTCCCAGTCCGAGCCATCAATGTCCAGGCAAAACATCGATAGAAGGTCATTAGAATCCAGTTGAATGCATAGTCCAATCTTGGAGTAGCAGTCTGAGTTCTGATTTAAGAGTTATGGAGCACAGAGTCCCAGAAGGCGAGGCGAATAACAGGATGCACATTGTGAAGCTGAAGAAAGGAGCAAATAAACCCCTGGTCTTGAGTTGATGAAGCAGTACTTAGAAAGTAGGCTAGAAGTGGACAATAAGTTGGATAGCTTTGAATCCTCCAATTGACTGGTGAAGTAAATATGGTAAGGAATAGAAACTGCATGTTGCGAACTGGGCGGGCATGTATAGAGTAAAATATTCGAACCTCCAGGCCCCAATGCTAGGCAAGGCAGGCATAAGGCAGAAAAGTTGAACCGCAGGCCCTGATGTTGGCCGAGGCAGGCGAATTAGCTAATCAGGTGAGCAGCTGAATGAGCACTAGAGTGCTGAGAATGGAGTGAGCTTTGAGTGGTGCTGCCTTGGAAGGCGAATGAGGTATGAAGTGCGGCAGAATCCCCAAGGCGGAGCCGAGGGGATGGCAGTAAGCATGAAGTGACAAATCGCGGCAGCAATGAGCAATGATGTAGGAAGCAAGCGTGGACTTGCACATAGGTTGGTAAATGGAGTAAGAATAAGTGTACCCGCATATAGGTCTGCATAACAGAGTAGCAATAATATTCAAATCCCCATGCCCGGAATTGGCAAGGCAGGTGCAGAGGCAAGGGCAAACTTATGAGTGCAATATGAAGTCCTGTAGACGTTGTGTTCCTGATGAGCAAAGATGGCAGCAGAGTGCAGTAGATCTGAATCAGAAGGGCTGGCAGCTCAACTAGATTTAGTAATTGTCTCAGGGCACTGGAGCAAGTTGATGTCTGAGGCCTAAGCCATGAGAAGGATGCATAATAGCACGGCTAAGAATACTGGCAAGAAATGGTAGTCATAGTAATTAGAAGTGAACTGAAGCAGCAGGGCAAGAAGGATCTTAGGGAATGGATTGCGAGTATCCTGAGACATAGGCAAGATGGAAGTCCACAACAGAGCAAAGGAGGTTATTTCGTATGAGTAGGTATAGGTACTAGTAGGCAATGTG
Source organism: Neoceratodus forsteri (assembly GCA_016271365.2). NCBI lineage: Eukaryota > Metazoa > Chordata > Ceratodontiformes > Ceratodontidae > Neoceratodus > Neoceratodus forsteri. The sequence goes on from CM057454.1 coordinate 758,018,878, forward strand.
AGGGCTGCAGAGCCAGAATCAAGTAGAATAAGTGAAGACGAGATGTCCTGGCAGTGTCCAATCCTGATGGAAGTGAGAGACGAGTAAGTGACGTAGAATGAAGGCTTCTAGCAAACAGAGGTCCAATGAGCTGGGCGCTGAGGCACAGCTAGAGCACAGCAGGTATCCTGGACAAAGGGACTAGCTAGGCCTCTGATGTGGGGTAGATGGGCAGCTGGACCACACGTAGGTCAGCTGAGGAATGCATAGAGAGTGGCAAGCTAAGCCCCACGAAGGCAAGCAAACTGCAAACCTACATGTAGGGCTGCAAGGTCAGCAACGTCCACCAGGCTGGCCCTGCATTACCAGCAGAAAATGCCAGACTCCACATAGGTCAGTGAAGGGGAGCGAGAAGCCAGACGCCTACAGGTTGTACAGGGAAGAGAAGTGCTACAGGCAAAGGTAATGGTTTAAATGTGCTGAAGTACTGAGACCAGAAAAGCTGAGGGAGGCCCATAGCCAGCACACGGACAAATTGAAGATGCACGTTGGCATTAGCATAAAGGGAACTTGCCACTAATCCACAAATACATGCTTGAATGAGAGTAGAAGTAGCCGAGGTAAGGAAGTTCCCAAAAGGCAGCAGCAGTGCAGATTCCAGGCAGGCAAGTGGTGGTAATTGCAAAGGCTGAAGTGAGGACAGCAGCTAGGAAATGCAGCCTAAAAGGAGAAGAGACAGACAGGCATACTTCTCAATGGTCCCCGATGTCAGGACATCCTAGATTGTGCCTCAAAAATGTTCCAGAACCCTCTGAAATGTGACATATTGGTCACTAAAGTAAGGATTTGAGGCTTGCATCATCTATGACAGTAATGCTGCAGTCCAGTTCTCCTTGAAAGATGCTTTGCACCAAGCCCCACAATATAAACCTTCAAGAATAGATATTTACTTGTTGTACGATATGTCCCCGACTTTAATAATTCATCTGATAACTTTAAACTCTGTCTGCGATTTCAATACAGGAGGTGGAGAGGAATGCATACAGGCTCTGGCAGCAGGGCTGTGGCCGCTGAAGGTGTAGCCCAGTAGTCGTGATGCAGCAACGGAGGAAGGAGAAGCCCAGCAGGTGGTGGCAGTGGTCAGCCACAAGGAAGGTCCTAGGAAGAGAAGGTGCAATAACGGAGGAGGACTAAAGAAGCTGTGCAGCATACCACAGTCAGCAGGAATCCAAGGTGAGTCCATAGAAGTCTGCACACAGGAATCAGAATGTGTGGCTGCCAGAGCAGCCACGGAGCACACAACACCCGCGGGAATGGTGGAATGGAACAGCTGCAGTACTCAAGGTTCCAGCTGCACAGGTTGCATTATCAAATGTGTAGGTCAGTGTCAAAGGCAAGGTGGAGGAGTGCAGGATGCGGGTGTAGAGGTGGCCCAGAGAGTGGAAGCGAGCAAAATGAAAGCGGCATGAACTGGGGAGCTGCAGTGCTAGAGGTGAGGAGAAAAAAACGAGAAAAGGCAAGAAACAAACTGAGAGGGAGGGTGGGGGGAACAAATGAGGCCGAAGGCAGCAGAAGAAAGCAGGGGAGCAAGGGGGGCGGGAGCAGAGGAAGAAGCCAGTCGCAGCATGCAGCACGGAGCGAGTGCAGTGAGTGCGACTCGCTCTAAGCAGAGCGACGGTTAGCCTGTTAGTTTAAGTAGGATGTGGGGGAGGAGCTCTTCCCCCACATAACTACAGGCATGTGCCTTTCAATTAAAATAAAAGGACAGCTTGGCCATCAAGGGTGCAATGCTGAATGCCATATTTTCAACCGATAAAATTCATTTTGATATTTAATGAATATTTGGTCACTAATTATTTGGCATCATATCACAGTTATATACAGCGATATCAGCATTACATCCATGAGGACTAAACTGTAAATGTCGCTTTACAGTAAAGTAATGATGAATATGAACATACTCATGTATAAACTCTACATCAGTGGTGCCGTTATCTTGTCAGTATTGACAATAGGCAGTCTGCAAAACTGGAATACTAAGACAGACATCTTCAGAACCAAAATGATTAATAATGCATGACTTATTCAGGCTGTGTTCTTCAAATTTGTTCACAACTTGCTCAATCTCTCTACAGCAGCGGCACCCAATTTCCATGGGCATCACAACACAGTTTACACACATACACCTGCAATAGGGGAAAAAGTAATAGCATTCTTTTAAAAAACAAAAATAGATAAATTATTAAAATTAAGACAAATCTAAGGACAGTGGGACATGCATGGTTGAAGGGATGTAGGGGTTGTTACTTGGGCAAATACATGGTTGGGGACATAGGGGTGATGGTAAGGGATACAATTAGTAAGTGGATATCTGAGTGAGTGTCCTGTCAGGTGGATGCATGGGCATGTTTCTGGGGGAAGGATGGGACTAAAGAGGGAAAAGCAATGTTGTACTGGGCTGATGAAACCTCTGCTCACCCACCACACCCAGCGCGGGACTGTCTCAGCTGTCTTCTTGGGGTCTTACACGCCTTCACCTCCACCTCCACGTCGGATGTACAGATGGACAGAGTGGAATAAATAACCAAGGGACTGAAGGTGTTTCCTGCCCTGGTGGGCAAGCCACATGGGCAGCACAGCACAGCACATTGTGACACAAGTGGGCCTTGGGGAACTGGAGAGGTAAGTGGAACAATCTCAGTGAGTGGGCATCAGGGACTGTCAGAGGTGGAAGGAGGTCCCTAATGGCACACAGCTGGAATAAGTATGTTTAAAAAAAAGGAGAGAACATAGGTGGGTGACAGTACTTGCATGTCTAAAAAAGGAGATCTGGGGGTAGGTGTGCAGGAAAGTACATGCATTGTCGGGTGGGCATAGGGTGTGGTGGCGATGATCCATTATGTACACGATGGAGAGAGGAGCAATATGTGTTGGTGGGTGGGCAGGTACTGTACATGCCTGAACTCACCTCTATGCACCCACCACTGCCTTCTCTATGAGGCACTGGGCTGATCTTCCCTTATATCGAGGAGGCAAAGAAATGCACTTCTTTGGTTCTGCAGGGCACTAACTGATAAACTGCCAGCCTATATCTCTAGTCTATATGAACGTGCAAAGGGGGTATATGGCCTAAGATGCCTCCTAATCACTTTAAATGTACCTAGGATAAAAACACGGCATGGTTCTGCCGCAATTAACTACTCTCTCCCCTCCCTCTGGAACGCTATGCAAAGAATTCTAAGGATCACCACTATTCCAGGATTCTCTACCTTCAAATCCCTGATCGCTGGTTACTTGAGGGAATCTTGCAACTGCTACAGGTGACCTCATGTTGAATACCCAATGCTTTGGCTCGGTATAACTTTAACTTTTGCTGATTTACATTGTTAGCACTTTTCTATAACTGTAACTCTTTTTGTTTTCTTTTTCCTTCTTTTTCAGCTAAATAGCTACCTCTTTACTACTACTGCTACCTTTAATCACCTTCCTCCAACTACTTTTTAAGGGGGTTCATCTGAGCATTTTGGTTTGGGGTTGTTGTATGTTTTTTTACACTAGGGTGTACTCCAAAGGCCTTGTAGAGTCATTTAATCTGGCGTGCTAATGTACTAGGCTTGTTCTTGATTCATTTTTGTTTGATACTCAGTGACACTATAGTTGATATAAAATTATTGTTATGCCTATTATTGTTGTGTAGTATCTTTTTTCTATCATGTATTTGTCCTTTTTGTCCAGGACCACTTTGAAAATGAGCTTGCTCAATGGTGTTATGCCTGGTTAAATAAAGTTTTAATTGATTGATTGAAGCGAGGACATGGAGGGTGAATGCATGGATGCACAATAATACATAGAGTTATGTGGTGGCTTCTTGAGGGACAAAGGAGTAGATTGGGGCATGGGTGTGAAGGCAGATAAATTGGTGGGTGAGAACACATAAGTGTAGTGGTAGACGGTATGGTGGAGATACATTCCTGGTAGAGGGAACATAAGGAGAGGAGGATGGCAGGTACACGCCTGTTACAGAAGAATGGGGGGCAAAGAACATCTAGAAATGCAAAGAGCCACCCTTGGTGTGACCTAGCATAAGTAAAAACAGTCCTCACAAGTCAAAGCTCAGCTCAGACACCACCAGAAAAAGTGGAAATAGTCAAAAGTATTGACCCCAGCCTGGTGTTTGGGGTGTACGCTGCTATACCAAAGTGTCTGTAAGTTGCTATTTTTATCAGTTTTTTTGTAATAAAGTTGTTTTAGGATATACTTTTGACTATTCCTCTTTTTTCTGGTGGTGCCCAAGCTGTGTTTTGGTTTGTGAGGCAAAAAACAGGCATTTCTGACAAAGGAGACATAGTGGTAGGTGGGAAGGCAGGTAGATGCATGCTCAGGTGCTCATCTGGGATGGTGGTGGGGGTGTGTTAGGTAAATGCAGACAAGAGGAGAAATAGAAGCAGGAGGAGGGCAGGTACATTAGTCTACCAGGGGGCGTGAGTGCTGGATTTGGTGGAGAGTGGGTGGGTGTAAATGCCAGTTACAGGTAAAGTTACGCTTGGTGGGAGGGCAGAAGCATGCCTGGAAGAAAGGTAATGGGGCAGGGGTTGGGGGTGGGAAATGCATGGATGCCCAAGGAGAGATAGTGTTTGGTGATGGGGCACATACTGTACATGGCTGATTGATGACTTATGTGTTGATTGTGCACAGGTACATGGCTGGGAGGGCAGATACATGGGTGGGAAAGGGCACCTAACTGTAGTGGTAGATGTGGTGGTGGATATGCAGGATTGGTACAGGGAACATAGGGGTGGTGGGCCGACAGGTACATCAGTTTTCAAGATGACACATATGAATGGGTGGGATGGAGGGTGCTGCATGGATAGACCACAAGCAACATAAAGGGTGATTGGTTGAAGGTGCATGGATGGTCATGAGGCTGGTTTGGAGTGGTTACTGTGCATGTTTGACCAAGAACACAAAAGTATAGGTGGGGTGGTGGCAAGTACATGGCTGTTCAAGGGCACATAGGGAGTGATGGGGGCAATTACAAGGCTGGAAAACAGGACAGAGGGGTAGGTGAGGAGGCAGGTCAATGGTGGTTATGTGTAAATAGTGTTACTTGAGAGGACAGTTAATGGTTGGTGAAGAGATGTGAGGGTATCTGTAGGTGGGGGGATATGCATGATCAATGTGATGAGACAGTATGAGGGCAGGCAGGTACATGCCTGTTAGAGAGGACAAGGGGTGGCAGTGATGTAGCTGCATGGGAACCCATGAGACAAAGGGGCAGGTGAATGGTCAGGTACATGTCAAGTTGAGAGGACATGTGGGGGAGGGGATTGTAACCAGTAGAACAAGTACACATATGGGTACGTAACTGGCTGAACAAGTACACATATGGGTAGGTGGGAGAGCAGCTATATGTGTGGTCAAGGGGATGTTGTGTCTGTGGGTGTTGCCTTGGAAACACATACCTGGTAGAGGGACCATAACAGTACTATGGCAGGTAGGAACATGTCTGTTTGAGGTGATGTATGGGATGTTGGGGGTGGGGGGAGCTATATGGCTATCCAATGATACACAGGGTAGGTGTGCAGGCAGCTAAATGCATGGTGGACAGGATGGGGTGATACATGGCTGCCCAAGGAGGCTGGCGCATGGATCTTCAGTGGAATGTAAGGGTAGGGATAGGTGGTGGCTGAGTACATGCCTGGTTGAGAGAAGAGAATGAGTGGTGTTGGAGTACTGTAGCTCCATGGCTGCCAGGGGAGACATAGGCTTTGGTCAAGTCAGTCAAGTACTTTGCTGGTTGAGGGACATAGGGAGTACATGGGAGCAGGTAAATGGCTAGTACAGGGGTTGTTGTGGTTGTTAGACATTGTGGCATGACGGAAACTGCAGCACAAGGAGATATGGGGTACTTGTGGACAGAAGGTACATAGGTGGTCGATGGCACGTAAAGGTAGGATAGGTGGTGGTGGGAGATGCATGCATGGCAACATTTATGTAACAGTGCATGGCAGAGGAGATGGAGCTGGCTACATGGGTGGCAGGTACATGGTGGTTGAGGAAACAGTCAGGAGGGAGGAAGGGTAGTGATTGGGGGTCAGGATATGTCGATTTATTGGTGCATTGAGACAGGTAAGTGAGAAGGATAGTGGGTGGCTAAATTCATGGTACAGGGCAGCACTGGTGATGGCAGTACCTTGCTTGGGTGACTCAAATGCAAGCAGTGTCAGCAAGGTATGTGGATATGTAATATGGACACAGTTATGAGGTCAGACTGCATGGACAACATAGGTACTTGGGTACATATGACAGACAGTGAGAAAGCATGATCAGTAGGCTGTAGGGTTGGGCAACTTGCAGGGCAGTAAAGGAAAATATTGTGTACTGTCACAGTAAAATAAGTGCACATGTAAAGTCAAATAAATACTGTGATATTTCTCCAATAAACTAAATACTGTACCAGGAGAGCTGAGCATCCTCAAGTCTTCCCAACTGTCAGCCTGTGAGGAAGCAGAATCACCCTCAGTGACAGTTTCATCGGTCAATTACAGGCTCAAACTGATAAGGCATTTTTTCAAATTTTGAAAACCGGATGCCTCATTCTGTTCAGAGTCCGAATTCTCAACAAATACGTCTGATAACCCACCTTGTAGGGGATCTGAAGGAGCACTCATGGCTAGGTAGACCTCTACACTTTAGTATGCAGCCACCGCAGTATGCATATCACACTGATGCTGACCCCATATAGTGATGTCACATGCAACAATGCTACTCAGCAGAGTGAGAGATGAACAGCAGTGCATGCTGACAGGAAAACCACAACAAATGCATTTTTCTACTTTTAAAATTAAGCGAAAATGATTACACTAGTAGCAAAAATGAAGACACTGACAAACATGCAAAAAATGTCTGATTTATTGCATAAGGTAGGAAACTTCTGGGAAAGGTGCTCTTTAAGGAGAATTTGCCAACTTCACTTTTATGAATCAATTCATGAATTTTAGCTATTTAGTTGCAAATTCACCTTTTACAACTTCGCCTGGCACTTTTACAACTTCGCCTGTAACGTCACCCTTGAGGTACATTTGGGATAAGGTACACATTTCTGTTTTCGGAACATTCTGCTACAATGAGTAGGGAAATGGGCAGACTAGGTGGGCCGTATGGTCCTTATCTGCCAACGGATTCTATGTTTCTGTGTTTCTATGTACATTTTGTTAGAATGAAGCTACTGGTAAATAAATGTCTCAAGATCACATGGAAGAGCTTCAGCAGGTCAAAAGGTGCATGTCTGTATGGTAAGTCTTCTTCACGTTTGCTTTTGCAGGGCTAGTTAGTCAATGGAAGACATGGGAGCCTGACAAGCTTTCTGAGCAGAAAACTGTTGGACTAAACAATGCATTTCTTTATTTTAACAGCTTTTTTGTATTGTTTTTTCATTCTTATTGAATTCTTTGTGTTCTTAGTAGTAATTTAGTTTTGTTTCTTCAATATTTTGCCTAAGCTATAACCTTTAGATAACAAGCTCTATTTTCCTTTTTATGTTTGCTGGGCATGTATGCATGCAGTGAACATCTTGATAGGATAGTGACTTTTGAGGGATGTGACACTGTCTGTCCAATGCAGAGCAGTCTGCAAGGAGTGTGTTAGTGCCACAGCAGTCATCAGCCAGGCTGATCATGACACAGTTTTGGCTTGCTGGGCAGAAACTTGTTATTATTTCAAAAGAAAGAACTGACCTGATCATGGGTCAGCACTTTCCTTTGATCTGCATGACACTGTACAGCAAACAGCTGATCAGTGTCCTGATCGACCTGCCTCATGTCACCCACTTTTGGTTTTCTTGGTCTTGTTTGTACACATTTCTGGTTTCAGACTATTCTGCTACAGTGCCCACCTTCATCTTGTTCTCTATTACCGTTGTGCAACCCCCCTTCACTGATACCAGCTAATAGCATCAACTGACTGGAAGTTATAAACTTCTTTTTTATGACACAGTTCTTCCAGGTTTTTGACCACACAAGGTTTTATTAAAAAAATGCTGGTTTTCCACTCGATTCTCTGCATCTGTTAACTTCCCCTGCTGGTTGCTGCATTGCCCCTACTATGATGTGACATGTTCTTCAGATGGAACCATAGACTGGGAGGGGCTGGGTTGCAAGCGACAGGGCAAGGGCAAGTTGTAGGTTATAGTGCAGGCAAGAGCATGCAGGTGTCCATTTGGGAGTTGCAGGGGTATACGTCCTGTCTATATTTTCTTTAAAGTGCTGATACATGGGATGAATGAGCTTCATTGCTGTGGCGCGGGTGCTGTTCCATCTGGGCATTAATAATTTCTCACCATCATGCTTTTTTGGGTTCTATCCTTTCCAGTCCTCCTCAATAATCCTTCCTCTTTTACACCCTGTCCTTTGCCTTAACTGTTAGATACTTCTTCATGTCTCCCCTTAGTCTTTCTTTGTTTACTAAAAAATATAAAAGTTTTAAAACTGCAAAAAATTTGAAACTGTTTTCCCGTCTTTCTCTCTCACTGTTTGACTCCATTTTTTCTCATCTTGAGTTCTGTCTCTGCGGTCTTTCCCCTTAACAAAAACAAACAAAAAAATTATATTTCCTATCTATATTTTCTTTAATGGTGCTGTTTGTGCAGCATATCATTCTCTTATTTTTAACTACAGTTGTTGTTGTAAAGCACTGTTTTGTGTATATATATATATATATATATATATATATATAGTGGCACGGTAGTGCCACTATAGTTAGGGTTGAGGAGCCATTTCTATGTTAAACCCCAAAACTTTGCACCTTAATAACTTTGCAACCATATGAAAGATTTGGCTGAAATTTGGAATACATGATCAAGAACCATAGGCCTTGGGATCTACCAAGTTTCGTAGTGGTTGGATATACAGCTGTGGCGTTATTAAGCGTGATCTGTGCGCACGTTTACACTTTTTCTGGAATTCTATGGTTTCGCCTACAGGTCGTACGGTTTGTGCGACCGGTCCAAAATCTTCGGAACATGCAGCCAGGGTCCTTGATGTGCCTTTGAAGATTTCATGAAAAATATTAAACGGTTCAAAGTTATTCAAAAACAGTTTCCATTATAAGTCAATGGGAAAAGTTAACAAAAGTTCAACACTTCATAAAATGCATTTTACTTTTGCAAATGGGCCTGTTACTTTCGCAAATAGGCCATTTTGTTTTCAGTTGGTGATCAGAAAAATGGTTGGCATTTAAATTTGGGACCCTCTAGCAACCTAATTCTTTTTGTATTCACTAGTCGGACTCTGAGGATGCTTGCCATGTCCTTATTTTGTGGTAAAACACCCCAGAAATATGTTTTCAAATTTCTGGAAAAAGTACTAGAAATTACTTTCGTGCTACGAAAGTATCAGTTTTATCGAAAGCTTCAAATTGTGACAGTAATTTTCCATCTAGTGGGATAGTGACAGCGATTCTTTGCACTGCACTGCAAAAGAACCGCTGGGAGTTTTGGGCTGAAATTTGAAGGGAACGGAGCTGACATCTCACAGATGTGCCTTTCAGTGTTGTATTGAAAAAATATTACATGGCGGCAAAGTTACGGCACTCCAAAGTTGACAGTTTTTCCCATAGGATAACATTACGGCGCCCGACGCATTACAGAAATCCTTTGGCACCCTGCTGCAAAATAACGGTTTGGTCTTTTGTCCTGAAATTTGGAGGGAAGACAGCCAACAGCCCGCAGATGTGCCTTTCAGTAGTTTGGTGAAAAAATATCACATGGCGGCAAAGTTACGGCACTCCAAAGTTGATGGTTTTTCCCATAGGATAACATTACGGCGCCAGACGCATTACAGAAATCCTTTGGATCCCTGCTGCAAAATAACGGTTTGGTCTTTTTTCCTGAAATTTGGTGGGAAGACAGCCAACAGCCCACAGATGTGCCTTTCAGTGGTTTGGTGAAAAAACATTACAGGGAGGCAAAGTTATGGTGCTCTGAACTTTTCTTTTTTTCCCATAGGATAACATTACGGCGTTTGCCGCGCCTTTCAGGGCCCGTATCTCGGAAACGGTGTGAGATATGGACTTTTCGTCAGAAAATTTCTTAGCCCCCTAATGGGGCTAGGACTTACCTTAGCCAGGACAGTTGTAAATAATATGACTTTTAAATTTTTTTTCTACGTCGTACGGTTCCTGAGATATAATGTATTTAGTATTCCAAGATCTCATTTTCTGCGCGCCGATACTCATTATTATGCATACATTATTCATACTCACTGTCTTTCTCTATGCAGGTTTTGGGGAAAACCAGCCTGTGCGCTTACATTACTGCTACTGTTGCCCTTTCCGCTTGCGGTTCCGTACCCGTTTCACTTACCGTTGACGTCTGCGCCACCATGTGCGTTATCCTTTGCGTTTTCATTTGCGCTTGTGTTTCTGTTATTTTTTGCCATTTCTGTCTACAGTACTGTCTATCTTTCTGTTTCACTTTACGTCACCATGCCCATTGACATTTCTGTTTGCAGGCACCATGTTACTATGTGACAACACATCACGTGGCAGACCGTCCCGTCACGCACCATAAGCATCTTTCTGTTCTCATTCGCGCAGTGTCTATGTGTGCCACTGTTAGCATTTCTGTTTTGCGTTGCTGTCCCTGTTAGTATGCCACAAAACATCATGTGGTGGGGGCCCCGCGCTCCCGCCGCTGCATTACATTCACTATTTCTCGTTATCATTCACAAAAGAAGGGAAATTAGAGGCAAAAAACTCCATTTAATGCATTAGTTAGGGTTGTTCCACAGCGACAAAAGTGAGGAAATTCGCTGTTAGGGTTGAAAACCCCTTGACCCCCCCGCCCACCCCCAACCGGCATTGGGGTGTGCATTGGGATCATGGGTCCTAACTCTCATCTATTCTCCTATACTTCGCTGCTTTACACATGTCATGGGGCGAGAGTCAGGGCTGATGATCCCAATGCACACCCCAATGCCACCACGTGCGTCATCCTTTGCGTTTTCATTTGCGCTTGCGTTTCTGTTACTTTTTTGCCATTTGTGTCTACTGTACTGTTTCTTTCTGTTTCACTTTGCGTCACCATGCCCATTAACATTTCCATTTACAGGCACCATGTTACTATGTGACAAGACATCACGTGGCACACCGTTCCGATCTACGCCACCGTGTTAGATTACCCTTTCTGTTCTCATTAACTTGGTACCTTGTCGCCACTGTTAGCACTTCTGTTGCGTTACTCTTCCTGTTACTATGCCACAAGACATCATGTGGTGGGAGTGCGGGGCCCTTTGGGCCCCGCGCTCCTGCTGCATTATGTGCCGGGAGCGGGCCCTATGTGCATTATCCTTTGCGTTTTCATTTGCGCTTGTGTTTCTGTTACTTTTTTTCCATTTGTGTGAACCGTACTGTTTCTCCTTCTGTTTCACTTTGTGTCACCATGCCCATTGACATTTCCATTTACAGGCACCATGTTACTATGTGACAAGACATCACGTGGCACACCGTTCCCATCTACGCCACCATGTGCGTTACCCTTTCTGTTCTCATTGACTATGTTACCATGTGTGCCACTGTTAGCATTTCTGTTTGTGTTGCTGCTCCTGTTACTATGCCACAAGACATCATGTGGCGGGGCGTGGGCCCTTTGGGCCCGCTCCCCACTGCAGCATTACATTCACTACTGCTATCATTCTCAAAAAGAAGGGAAATTAGAGGCAAAAAACTCCATTTAATGCATTAGTTAGGGTTGTTCCACAGCGACAAAAGTGAGGAAATTCGCTGTTAGGGTTGAAAACCCTAACTCCGAATTCACCCCCCCACCACACACACACACACACACACATTCAAGTATGGGGGAGGACCAAGTCAACACAACCAATGACAGACATCCAGCAGCAGGTGACAGAAATAACAAACAATTGTCTAAATGTACTACGAGACATCCCCACCCACCTGACCAGGTACTGCATGCTCAGTGGAGATCAACAGCAAAACTGAGGCCATGTACACCAAACATACACATCCCTGATTGCAGCTGCAACAAGCGTACCACACTTAGTAGTTGCATGGCCTTCACTTACCGATGCCCCACACCACACCACAACTGGTACTGTGCCGTTATTCAATATAAATGCTGAAGGTGCATGATGACAGTTGTAGAAAGGTTTAACACTAGTGAGTATACATTAATTAAGAGAAGCACATAAATTAACTACAAGACACTAGCATGCTCAAGATAAAAGTAGTGATACATTTAGTAGGTGATTTACATAGTAGTACATTTATGGCAATGGTTTACTCAACATAGAGAGGCTGATGTAAACGTTTGGAAAAGCATTGCCTGTTCAACGCTGTGAAATTGGTACTGCCAGTATCACATGCATTCTTACTGATGAAGGTGTACTGCTGATGTACATACATAGACCTTCAGTGTGTTTCAATACTAAAGATGCAGTAAGTATTCTTTGTAAGAAACATTGTAATTGCATGGATCAGGCCAAGCAACTTCTAAATATCATAGCACTACTGAGCCAACAATGGTGTACCTGTATCGGAGATGTATATAGGATAGATTTTCCTGTAGGCACTTACTGAGTATGTTGTACCTGATAAAGACAATCTCATTGCATCTGTGATGACTAACTTATTCAAATAGTAATACATTTACAATTGTTGCAATGAGTGATCTATGCCACTTATGGACACAGTGTAATTTTTTTTAACAGTTGTTTCATACTCAGGCTGTATGCCTACTGTTTGGGTTTGCCACACTTCTGTCACTCATGCTATCAAAGTGATAACTATGTTAATTGTGCTACAACAGGAATCAAGTAGGTATGGTGTAGATATAAACAGAATGTCTTTTAGTATTGATTTAACTCACAATGGGGTAAGTGTACTAGGACAGCAGGGGTTATCCTCTATCACTGACTCTGTCAGTTATAATCCACTAGGGTTTCGATGACTGTAATGACAAGTTACACTGTTCATCTTCATGAGTTCATATTCACAGTCATTCTCCAGTAACTAGACAGTGTATGGTGTAACTGGGTGGGACACTGTGTTGCAAAGCTGCTGCTGCAGTTCCTAGCAGAGGGAGAGTATCTACTCATAAAGACAATTAAGCAATAAGGCATGACCAACAGTTATGCTAAATGGTCTGTTAATCACCCTGTAGGGGTTTAATGTTGAATGAGGCATAGCCGAGTGCCACATGTCGCTAAACAGTGATAAACTGACCATTAACATAATACCTGGGAGTGGCTTATTGCTATCATAATTAAACTGTTTTTAAACAACATTAAACCATGTTCATCATATGGTTAGGGCTCTACATGTATGTTAATAAAAACTAAACATAAGGCTGTTACAATGTTTACAGTCAATTAGAAAGCTGCATTTCTCAAACCCTTGTTATAATCAGAGATATTATACCTGTACAACTCCTTGGTTTTGCTGAACTCTATTGCTCAGGTGGCCCACCACAAGTGGTGTGGTCTGGTGTGGGGCATCGGTAGGTAAGGCCATGCAACTACTAAGTGTGGTACATTGTGTGCAGCTGCAATCCGGGATGTGTACGTTTGGTGTACATGGCCTCAGTTTTGCTGTTGATCTCCACTGAGCATGCAGTACCTGGTCAGGTGGGTGGGGATGTCTCATAGTACATTTAGACAATTGTTTGTTATTTCTGCCACCTGCTGCTGGATGTCTGTCATTGGTTGTATTGACTTGGTCCTCCCCATACTTGAGTGTGTGTGTCTGTGTGTGTGTGTGTGGTGCTGGGGTGATTCGAAGTTAGGGTTTTCAACCCTAACAGCGAATTTCCTCACTTTTGTCGCTGTGGAACAACCCTAACTAATGCATTAAACGGAGTTTTTAGCCTCTAATATATATATATATATATGTACACACATATACATATACATATATATATACTGTATAGATGTAGTGCATTTGAAAAACACCATATTAAAAACTGACTGGTCCCCAAATATTTTTTTTGAGTCCAACAGCTGATGCTGCCCTTTACTTGTTTTGGATGAGATGTTGAACTAAGAGCCCATCTGCCTGTTCTGGTGGTTGTTCCAGTGGACATTAAAGAATGATCCCATGGCACTTTTCAAAAAGAGTAGGGGAATTTTTTATTAAAAGAAAATAAAACTAGCCGGCCCGGTGGCACTGAAGGTTGAGGCACTGGACGCCTTACCTCGGGCTGTGCCGGCTACCCATGTTCGGGAACGGGCACAGGCCACCAGGGGTCAGTAGGGGGAGAAGGGATTGAGCGTCCATAGGACTGCTCTCCCTCTCCGGGTTGGGGGGACACCAGTGGGTCATTGCATGACTGGTGCCTAGCGGAGACTGGGTGCTGGTGCACTGAATCACTGCACAAGAAGAGGATAGATGAGGCAGACGCTCGGAGGAACACGCACAGGAGCGTGCGCATTCGCTCCTTGTGGCATCATTGCATGCCTTGCCTACAGGACAAAAACTCAGGTGGAAAATCAGGGTACTGGTGCCGCAGTATGAAAGTCAGTCCCCGCAGGCGCCGCCCCCGCGATAGGCATCCAACCTCCCAGCACCGAATCCAGAGTTACGGTGGATTGAGGGATCCCCGCCACCCTGCCACGGGGTGCAAAGCCGTGGTGCAGCTGGAATGTGTTGGGTAGCGAGCAGGGGACAAGGTTGGGGGATCCGACAGGAGGCACTGCCGCCAGGGACCGGGCGGATAAAGAGAGTACAAAAAAAAAAAAGAAAAGAAAACTAAAGCAAACTCATACTCAATGTAAAGCAACTGCAAACTGAAACTTCAGACTCAAATTCATACATAAAATAAAACAGAAAAAAAAACAACCAAAAAAAATCAAATGTCAAAACAAAAGCCAAAAGAAAAAGAGAAACTTAAACAGTAATCAGTGTATGAATTGTATCTCTAGTAATAAGGGTAAATCATCAGATGAAACCTTTCTCTGTCTGAAGGAAGCAACCAGGTCATTGATTTACAAAATCTCTGAAAATCAGGCTTGCATAACATTTTCATATCCCTTTCAAAAACAATCATACATTCATTAGTAAGGTTTTCTATTAACCTGATAGAGGTGTATCTTGATGCTGTAAAAAAACAACAAAAAAACTGGCATCTTACTTGCCAGACACACCACTTAATAATGCAAGAATCACACATAAGTGCCAGAATGAAATTTCCCCCACCCACCATGTAGTACTCCATAGAATAAAGTGCATAATTCATTGATCCAAACTGTGGTTCTTTCCAAGCTCTCACCAGCTTATTCTAAAAGGGAATAACATATGAACACTGGAAAAAACATATGTTCCATTGTTTCTAATTGTTAAATATACCCTTGTCTAAGACAATACCTGTCCTCATAGCTGTTATGTTTATGGTTATTCCTTACATAAATCTTTCTGTGACATCCCAACCACATGCTATCCAACATTTTCTTATTTATTTATTTATTGAAATGTTTCACCAGGAGGGCACACTGAACAACAAGTTGCTCGTCTCATGGTGCGACCTAGGGGAAGGGGGTTACATAGAGTTGTGAAGGATGATCAGTTACAATAGTATGTGGGTAGTAAAAACAATACAACATTTTAAGTTTATGCAACAGTTGGAACACAAGGTATTGTACAATAAACAGTAGTGGACCATTGGGTAAATTACAATACATGTCCAAAACCATACAAAAGAACATATAAATGTACAAAACAGTCATAATGCAACAGAACCATTATATTGCATGAGTGTACCAGGAGCAGGCTCGAGGTAGTATGCAAGTGCTGTTGGAGTAAAAAGGATGAGGTAGGTTGTGCACACAGGTGACCCAGAAGGGCAGGTGGAGAAGAGAGGGGGAAAGGAGAAGGGTAGCCATTTCCTGATTCCCCCTTTAGGATGTTGAGAACCCTGCTGGGGGTGAGGGTAGGAAGGCAGAAACTGTGGATAGGTATTAAGGATGGTTAAAGCAGGAACAGCTGAGGGAGAGTTAATTGTGTAGGGCAGATGTAAGGGAGTAGTTGGAGGAGGAATGTCATATTTCAGGGGGGAGAGAATTCCAGATTTTAGGGAAGCGATGGGTGAAACCAGTCTGACCGATCGGGGTGGAGCGGTGAGGGACCGTCAAGGTGCGGGCGTCATTAGATCTGTGAGAGTGGGTGGGGGAGGTGAAGAGGAGAGAGAGAGGATGAGAGATAGGAGGGGAGCACTCCGAACCAGAATTTGGAGGTTAGTTTGGCACAGTGTGAGATGCGTCTGTGAGATAGTGGAAGGAAGGAAGGTTAGAGAGCAATAGAGTTCACAGTGGTGGGAGCGGGAAGGGGAGTCGAGAGCAAAGCGGCAGAAGGAGTTAAAGAGAGTGTCCAACTTGATCTGGGAAGATTTGGGAGCAGCACCAGTATTGTCACAGTAGTCAAAGATGGGGAGTATCATCTTCTGGACAATTTCATGCCTCACAGTCAGCGGGATGCAACTATGATTCCTGTATAAAGCACCAAGCTTGGGGTACAGTTTCTTCATGATAGCATCGATATGCACAGAGAAGCTGAGGTGCTGGTCCAGCCAAACTCCCAGATATCTAAATGAGGAAGTGTCTTCCAGGATGGTCCCGTCAAGGGTGTGGAAGGTGGGTAGGGCCAGAAGCCTAGAGATTCTCTGCCTGGTGTCAAAGGTTATTGAGACTGTCTTCTTGGCATTTAGAAAAAGCTGGTGAGAAGCAAACCAGAGCTGAACTTGGTTGAAGTCTTGCTGTAAGCTGGTTTCCACAGCAGCAGGGTTTTTGCCAGAACTGTATAAAACAGTATCTTCAGCATACATGTGGATAAATGAGGATGAGCAGGCTGTGAGAAGATCATTAAGGAAAATGGAGAAGAGTAGGGGATCAAGCACTGAGCTCTGAGGTCTACCAGTGTTAATGGGGAGTGGTGGGGAGATGGAACCAAGGATTCTCACCGATTGGGTCCTGCCAGTGAGGCAGGATTTAAACCAGTTGGTGGCTGATGGAGCTAGGCCAGCTGAGGGGAGGGAATTAAGAAGCAGAGGATAGGAAACAGTGTCAAAGGCTTTGGCTAGGTTGACAAAGATGGCCAAAGTGATTAGGCCATCGTCCATCCCTGAAAGGATGGAGTCAGTAAGCCTGAGGAGGGAGGTGGTTGCTGAGTGGTTCTTCTGAAAACCAGATTGGAAGGGGGGTAAAGAAGGAGGAATTGGAGAGGAAGGGTGACAGTTGAGAGAGAACTAAATGTTCTTGAAGTTTGAAAAGGGTAGGAAGGAGGGAAATGGGGCAATAGTTGCCAGGAGTGGATGTGTCACCACCCTTGGGGAGAGGAAGGACTACATCGTGTTTCCAGGATGAGGGTACTTGGGCAGAAATAAAGGAAAGGTTAAGGATTAGGGAGATAAGATAAGCAATTGCAGGAGCAGAAAGGCAGAGAAGTTCAAGATCGAGCTCATGTGGTGAGGAGCCTTTAGAGGGGTTAAGGGATAGGAGGGCACTATAAGCTTCATCAGGGGAGATGGTAGAAAAGGAAAAAGGGGAAGGGGGTAGGCAATGGCTGAGGATTTTCTGTGATATTCTTGGTTCCTGCAGCTGCTTAGTTAACCAAGTTGAGATTCTGGCTCTACAGTCAAATTCTGTACTTGTGTATCTGCAAAAAACAGGAGTACGAATATATTCATATGTATTCTTTTTTGATTCTGTTTACCTCGAAACTCTATAGATGACATTTCTTTTTTATTTACACTTTTCTGCTCCTTCTCAGAGTGGGCAGGTGGCTGCAGACCCTCCCTCAGAGGGGACTCATCTCTCTGGCCAGACTTCCCCACACCCATCTCACCTGGCCATCACCTACAGGTTACCCCCCCTCCCGTGACAGGGCCAGTGGCGAGGAGTGCTGGCCTCTCCCAACCCCCGGAAGCCAACATTCAGATTGCTGAGGGTCAGCGCAGGTGCAGTCAGCCATCATAGAAACATAGAGAAACATAGACTTTGATGGCAGATAAGGGCCGCTTGGCCCACCTAGTCTGCCCATTTCCCTACCTACAGGATAAGCTGCAGATCCTAGTTAACCAACAGCCTATTTTTTCCTACCCTCCACAAAAATCGCCTTATGTGTGTCCCACGCATTCTTGAATTCTCTCACAGTTTAAGACCCCACAACCTCCTCAGGAAGGCTGTTCTATGCGTCCACCACTCTCTCTGTGAAAAAATACTTCCTCACATTGCCCCTGAACTGCCCCCCCTTACATCTTCAAATTTTGTCCCCTTGTTCTTGCACATATCTTTTTCTGAAAGATGCTACCCTCTTGGACTTTGTTGATTTCACTGAGGTACTTAAAAGTTTCTATCATGTCTCCCCTCTCCCTCCTTTCTTCAAGGGTATACATATTAAGCTCCTTTAGTCTCTCCTCGTATGGCTTCTCTTGCAGACCCTGCACCATTTTAGTTGCCCTCCTCTGGACTGCCTCTCTCTCCCCTGTCTATGTCCTTGCAGAGATGGGGTCTCCAGAACTGGGCACAGTATTCCAGATGGGGTCTCACCAACTGTCTATACAGAGGGATAACAACTTCATGTTTTCTGCTGGTGAGGCCTCTCCTTATACATCCCAGTATCACCCCAGCCCTCCCTACTGCCTTCTCATATTGCTTGCTAACCTTAAGGTCATCTGATATGATTACCCCCAGGCCCCTTTCCATTTTTGTTGTTGTTACTACCCCCCCGCATTGTGTAATCTTCCCCATGGTTTTTGTTTCCCAGGTACATTATTTTGCACTTCTTTGCATTGAATCCAAGCTGCCATACTTCTGACCATTCCTCCAACCTTGCCAAGTCCCTTCTCATCCTTTCCACACCTCCTTGTGTATCAACCCTGTTGCAGATCTTTGTGTCATCTGCAAAGAGGCATACTTTTCCTTCCTTTCATAGAGCCTGCCAGCTCCTTCTTTTCCTTCATTTATGCCCCAGGGCCCAGGAATGTGGGTAGCCTGTGATGTGGGCACCTGTACTACGGCACCGTCCGAAATGGCAATGCGTTATGGGTGAAAGCCCAAATGGCAATGAGGAGGGTAGGGTGACTGGATGAGGGGGGTGAGTGAATCCGGCGACAGGATGTCGCTATATGAACATGTGCACGGGGCGGGCGAGCACGGAGAGCGTGGGTTGGGAAGGGGCAGAGGGGATGTAGGGGGTGGTACTGTGGTGGTTTACCGTGGTGTTGGGGGTTGGCCTGCAGTTGTGGTGGATGCGGTACTGGGTTCGGGTCCAGGAGCTGGTGCAATTTTATTGCACCCGTCCGAAAATTATTTTCATGCTTTCGCCCCTGACATGCACCCCCTGGGTTGAGAATCCTTTAGTGGGAAGTGCGAGAGGTAAAGCCACGTGAGGCGGTGTGGGGTGCTTGCTACAAAGAAAGCATGAAACGAAGTCCCCAGTGCCTTCTTCCATGCGCCGAGGATGTCAGAGCGCAAAATGTTTTCCCCGCTCTGACGTCGCGATAACGCGGCTCACCTTTTGGCAGTCACCATTATCACATAGAACCAGGAATGTGCAATGGGTGAGGTGACTGTCTCTGCCTCTGCAGAGGCAGTCTAATGCCCTGGACATGGGTTCTCCCCATTCTGGGCAGCACACCTGTGTTGACACCCAGCCACCACTGGGTGTCAATCTACAATGCACTGCACTGTCCCCCTTCCCTGATGAAGGAGAGCTGTTGGCAGAAGCTCAATCCTTCCTCACCCTGGCTGACCCCTACGTGACCCGAGTCTGTTTACGAATCTGGGGCGCCAGCGAGTTGCGAGGTGTGGCGTCCTGCGAATCAACTCTCAGTGCCACTGGGCCAGCTGTAGGTTCCATTTTAATTTTTTAAGCAATCAAACATACACCTCATCATATTATCAAGAACCCCTCTAAAATGTTTTTATAGAATTGGTAACCCATTTCTCAAAAAAGAAATTACATTTGTGGTGAAAGGACGGTATCCAGTTCTTTAGGTCCTGTAAAAGTACAGGCCTTAAAATTCCGAAATACAAAATTATAGAAAAATAAAATTATAGAAGTAACCATAGATAAGTCTCCCTCCTTATTAAATAGTAAGTTTTATTCCATTTCACTGAGTTCAACCTACTACCCCAAATTAGTCGCAAGAATATACTGCAATTCTTGCTTCCGATTTTGCAGGTAATGGAAATACTACACTCAGATTCAAAAATACAGGAAGTATTTATTTGGAAAATGTTTCACCAGGAAAGACAACATGAGCTTGTTTCCAGAAGCGTCCTGGGTGGGGGTGGGGTTCAAGAATTGAGAGAACAGGCAAACACATAGCAATAACAGAGCAATACAAGTACAATTACTAAAACAAAACAGTGTAGTACAATTACAGAGTAGAAATAACCCAGACCAACCAGCCAGGGAAAACAAAACCATGTTCGGATATAGAATACATTACAACAACCCAAGAGCAGGTGATCCAGTAGCGTAAAGGTTAGAGGACAGATAACACATTTGAAGTGCTAGAAGTAGTAGGCT
Source organism: Neoceratodus forsteri (assembly GCA_016271365.2). Lineage (NCBI taxonomy): Eukaryota > Metazoa > Chordata > Ceratodontiformes > Ceratodontidae > Neoceratodus > Neoceratodus forsteri. The sequence continues at coordinate 758,039,395 of CM057454.1, forward strand.
GACCACACGATTTGAAGTGCAATTGTATACCCAAGGGAGGGCAGTTATAAGACAAGTAGAGAAGTGGACAGGTGAGGGGTAGAAGATGGGGGAGGAAGAGGGAGAGAGAGGGACAGCCAAGATCTAACAACTTCAGGATACTGAGAACCCTGCAAGGGGGACAAGACCAGGCAGAAAGGGAGAGGGGGGGGAGAGAAAGGGAGTGGGGAGGTAGAGAAGAGAGGGGCAGAGGAACAAGAGGGGAGGAGAGGGAGAGGGAGAGGGATAGGGAAGTAGGGAAATGGGCGGGTGATGGGTTTGAAAGTGGGGGGAAGGGAGTGGGGGAAGAGAGAGAGAGAGAGACAATCTATACCCCTTCAGGAAGCAGAGAACCCTGCAAGGGGGTCATGATTAGAAAGTGGGGGGGGACAGGAAGAGGGGTAGAAGAGAGGGAACCAGGATCTGTATCCCTTCAGGATGACAAAGAACCCCTTCAAGGGGGACAGGACCAGGAAGAAAAAGAGGGGAGAGAAGGGAGGCAGGGAGGAGGAGTGGAATGTGTCGGGTGACCAGAAGGGAAGAGAGGGATAAGGAATAGGGAGGCTGGAGAAAATAGGGGTAAACTAGGAATGGAAAAAGGGAGTACATCAGTGGGGGAAGAGGGGATAGTGGGGAGGAAGGACAGCAGTAGAGTGTCGAAATAGCACAGTAGGTTGTGAATGGTGATAGAGAGTCAAAATGGCACAGTAGATTGTGGTAGGGGCTGGGAGGAGGGGGTACAATAGGTAGTAGCATGTGAGGAAGCAATCAGAGGAAGGGTTCGGTAGAAGACAGGAGGTAAGTCAGGGATAGAGGAGTAGGGGATAGTGCGCAAGGGTAGGGAGGGTTGTGAAGGGGGCTAGTAACAAGTACAGATAGGAGAATAGAAGTAGAGTAGGGCTAAAGGATAATGTGCTAGGATTGGGAGGGTTGAAGGGGGTTTAAGAACAAGTGCAGTTAGGGGAATAGAAATTTTGATAGACTAAGGAGATTAAAGATGGGGAAGAGGAAAGTCTGATAGGAGGTGGCAGTGAGTTCCAAAGCTTTAGAAAGTGGTAGGAGAAAGCTTCCTGGCCTATGGAGGTAGAGTAACGAGGAACAGCTAGAGGGCATGTGTCAAAGATGGTGGAACAAAGGCTATAATACCACTTCTATAATGTAGCACTTAGATTTACCTCTGGCCTTACCCCAAAAATATTTAATAAATTAGCAAAAATAATTATAAAATTCAAATATGATATTATCTTCATTCTCCATATTCCAGATAACAGTAATAACACTTTGCCACACTTAGGAATATGAAAAATATATGTATTTTATTAAAAGTATTAAAGTATAAAAGATTTACACAAAATACCCTCTTTTCTTTTGACATGGGCTAATGTTTCCATCTTTTCACTTTTGCTCCTGTAATATCCAATTTCTCCAGCCAGTTCATTTCTGCCATATTTCCAGTACCAAATTGTATGCCTAACACTGATAAAGGGCTCTTCTCTATCAGAATACTACTCACATCTCTTATCATTCTTCTTTCTGGACCTACCTGCATACCTTTACTTTTACTGACATTTATTTTTGAACTTGAAATCTCCTTAAAATCAATATAAACAACCAATAGCCCTTTCCCCTGAATCTGCATCAGGAACTAGAAGACATAAATTGTCCCCATATGCAAGCAATTTCTGATGGAGCGGACCTAGTGCTGTATATAATACTTCAATTTCATGTGTATGTTCAGTTTTGTGCAAAACAGGATCCAGACCAAATATATATAGAGTATATCAAAGTGGTGACAATGCTGCTGCACCCCTTTTTGAACTCTGCTTTTCCTTTTTCCCCCGTTAACCATAGGAGCTATTGTGGCTACTTCATACACTATTTCTATCCATCCCACAAAAATGTCAGGTATCCCAAATTTCTGTAGAACCTCAAACAAATATGTATGTGTAATATTGTTGAAGGCCTTCTCCTGGTCTAGTGCCAATAAAAGGCCTTCTTTACACTCTGTTTGACAGACTTCCAAACATTCTGTAATTATGAGAAGACTATCACTAATCTGCCTTCCTGATATAGGACATGATAGGGCATGAGTAATCAGGGTGCCTGTAACTTCAAACAATCTCTTCCCTAAAACTTTTACTAAAAATTTCCAGTCATTATTTAATGAGTAATAGGATGCCAGTTTTGTATGTTATATGTTGACCCTTTTTTTACATAGGAAAAACTAAAATTCCCTTTGCAATCATCCTATCCTTTATTATACAATGGCAAGAAAGAATCTTGAACTGTTCTTGGTCAGTTTGGGGCTGGACCCATGTCGTTATCCCAGCACATCGCCACAGGTCTGGTCTCAGCACTGTGAACCAATGCAGATGAGCATTTTATGGCTGAGCTTTTGATTGATTTTTCATCTTCTTTTAAAAACAAAAAAATATTTTTCCACACAAAACATCTTTAAAATTATTTTTTTTATTCTGTATAACAACGAGCCATTGTATAATAGGAATAATGCACTCCAGGGTGTGTGTCGTTTGGGATAACGCCATGCCTGGGGCATTGGACGCACTCGGCCTGTGGCCTCGTGCCCAACCCCGCCATGCTTGGCGTTATCCCAGCATGACACACACCCTGTCATGCATTATTCCTTTATAGTTTGTCCTATTATACCATTAAACACTGCCACTAATTCTGTTAGCAAATGAGATACCAATATTTTATACAACTCCCATGGTAATCGATCCTCCCCTGGGGATATACATTTATTTAGAGATCTAATAGCCTTCTGAACTTTTCCTACTGTGATGTAATTTGTTACATTTTCTTGTTCCTGTTCTGTTAATAAAGGTAATGCTATATCACTAAAAATTAAATCCACCAAGCCCTGTATTGATACTACAGACCCAAACAGTGAGGTTACAAATTTCTGTACAATACCCAATCTCTCTCTCTCACTCTGTCTCTCTCTCTGGTCTGTACATACCTGACCTTCCAAATCCTGTAATGCTGTAAAAACTCTGTTATTAACCTTGTTTTGACATTCTTTGAATGGATTTACCTGACTAGCTTTCCTTTGAGTTCCAAACTTTTATTCTAGCAGTAAAGAAGCTGCCCCATTATATTACAAACTCTTAATTTCTGATTTAAGCTGTTTTAATTTGTGAACTAAAATCCACCCCTTACTCTCTTATTAGTGAAAGTAATTTCTAGAGCTGAATTCTCAAAGAGAGGCATTTTAAATATTCACTATTCAATTTCATTACAAACTGCAACTAAAAAACATTTCTAATTTTGTATCTTACTACCATATAATTGCATTTTCGTATATATCAAGCACTGACTGTCTTGCTACCAAAATATCCAAACAATTTAGTTTAATTTTTTGAACGGTTAATGACAATGTATTGAGTCTCCGAACCTCAGATTTTTTTGGAATATTTGTGGGCTAGCCATCTGTACCATAGTTATCTTATGATCATAAGTCTGCAGTGGAAAAGAATGGACTTTCTGTATCGGCAACCATGGTGACAGAAACCAAAAATCAATGTAAGTAGATAATACCCTTTTAAAACAAACTCTGGGCAGAGCTGATAGGGCAGCAGCTGAGGATTTTGGGGTAAAAATATTATAAATTAGTTTCTTAACATTTTTACAACAAATTGTCAACGTAGCCTTGTTATGTATCTGCCTCATGAAGTCGGGCAGAGAAAATGTTCAACTCCTGGCTTAAATATGATTTTGTGCAGGGACAGCGAAATCAACTCTCAAGGCGCTAAAACACATTTTGGGCAGGAGTTGAAAAATGACAGCTGTCACATTCATGAGATGCTATAAAGAAATGGCTATGTTGAAACTTTGGGGTAAAAATATAAAATATTACCAAATGTACAAGCCTGCATTTGCAAAATTCAATGTAGGCTCATAATTTTGTTGAGTTTTAATATTTTGACACCAAATTTCCAACATAGCCTTCTTATGACCCCACCTCATGAACAAGGGCAGAGAAAATTTTCAACTCCTGCCCAAAAGGTGATTTTGCACAGGGGCCGTGAAATCACCTTTCGGGATGTAAAAAAAACATTTTGGCCAGGATTTGAAAAATGACAGTTACCACATTTATGTGGTACTGGAAAGATATGGCTTTGTTGTAAATGTGGGTAAAATATTGAAAATGACCAAAATAACAAGTCTGCGTTCACAAAATTCAATGTAGGTTTATAACTTTGTTGTTTTTTAATATTGTTACACCAAATTTTCAGCATAGCCTTCTTATGACCCCACCTCATAAAACCGGGCAGAGAAAATTGTTAACTCCTGCCTGAGAGGTGATTTTGTGCAGGGACCATGAAATCACCTTTCAGGATGTAAAAAAAAACAAAAAACATTTTGGTCAGGAGTTGAAAATGACAGCTGTCATATTCATCAGGTGTTGTAAAGATATGGCTATGTTGTAAATTTGGGATAAAAATATTGACAGTCACCAAAGTTATGAAGCTATGTTCACAAAATTCTACATAGGCTCATAACTTTGTTGTTTTTTAAGATTGTAACACCAAATTTTCAACATACTCTTCTTATAAGCTAAACAGTCATGGCACACCACACAACCTTAAAATTACACTTCAGGATTCACTTTTTGTATAAAATTCAATTTTAATTTCCACCACAGGAACAGGAACAGGGAGACAGTGACTCACAACCAACATCTTAGATAAAGTGAATGATTTATTGAAACGTTAGAAGAAGCTGTTTATTGTGGGTCTCTGTCTCCCTGTTCCTGTTCCATTTTTTGTGACGGGACAATGAAATCACCTTTTGGGACAGATTTGCCTAACGACATTGACATTGTTCATGAGGTGAGGTCCCAAAGAAGGTATGTTGTAAATTTGGGCCAAAAATATGCAAAAATGGCCAAAGTTATGCCTCTAAGTTCAAAACTCCATTAAAATGCGTTGAACAGCATACCTGTTTCTTCAGTTTGTAGTCAGTTTTTGAAGAGTGAAAGGCATTTATAGATCCAGAGGATTCTGGCGTTGGGCCTTCGATGGAGTAAGAAAGGGAGCTTGGGGGTGCTGGTGGTGGTCGCAGAGTGGGAGGGTTGGGTGGGGGACTGTAACAGTGCAAAAGACACCGATGGATGTTTTCTTGTTACAGGTTAAAAGAAAACAAAACAAAAAAAAAACAGGACAGAGATGTGATCACGACACTGGGGGATTGGGCACCCACAGTGTCACTGTTATGTTTCTGGAGTTGTGTGAGGTGGTGGACGCTAAGAGGCAGGGTTGGGTGGGGGGAAGAAAGTTAAAAAAAAAAAAAAATATATATATATATATATAAAATACAAAGAACCTCTGTGCGCAAACACTGAGGCAAGGGTTACCCCAAAGGGCATTTGGCTGGGAAGCCAAGTTTCAAGAAAATACAAATATCACACATGCCCACACAATGCAAAGCATCATGGGCTGCATATACAAATCACCACAGAATGTTATGCTGGTCCAACGTTAAGCAGAAATTGCATGGTGCCAAGGCCTCTCACACAGTTTGCAAAGGGTGCTAACAGAAGACATAGACACGTGCTTCGTCCTACCAGGACTCATCAGTATGCCTCATCTGTTTGACACCCCAGTGGAATGGACCAGCTACCCTATGACAGTGTGTCTTGGATATGTTGTGGCGAACCCATTAAAATAAAAAACTATTTAAAAGACAAAGAACCTCTGTTGAGTCCTGGTAGGATTAACTTGGCCAATACGTTGATCACGACACTGGGGGACTGAGCACCCCAAGTGTCACTGTTATGTTTTTGTGGGGGTGGGGTGGGAAGGTGGGTGCTGAGAGGGAGGGTCAGGTGGGGGAAGGAAAGTATGTAAAAAAATATATATACATATATATATACACACATACACACACACATTTATATATATACACAAATAACAGCGCATGCATAGGAGTGGAGGGGGGACAGAACGAAGATTTCTGCACGGGGGGGATTGGGCACCCTCCCAGTGCCACTGTTACATTTCTGGGTGGGGTGGGGTGGTGGTTGCTGCAAGGAGGGTTGGGTGGGGGTTATGTATTTCAGTGGTCATGGATCTGCTGGCCACCAAAAGTAAAAAAATTAAAGTGTGAGTGCTGAGTGTCCCGATGCGGAGGTGACTCCAACATGTGCTTTCGCAAGGAATGCGGGAGTGCTGTTTCGAAGCAAGAGGTCTGCAGAGCTCCACCAGCTGCAGCCCTAGAAATGTATGTTCAGGTCTTTCTGACCTACTGCAAAGGCATCCTGTAGTCCTGCCATATGTACCATTTTCTTCAAAAAAGCCATGTCTGAAAATATTTTTTCTGTGTTCCCTCCTTTATCTGATAATGAAAGGCCACAGTTAAAATCTCCCCAGTAGTAGCCTTCTAGTAGTATACAAAAAGGGTTGAATAAACTGAGCAGAGGAAGGGCTTAGGGCGGGACTGAAGTGGAGCAGATTGCACCATTGGAGAGGGAGCAGGGCCATGTGGCTGAGGTGAGCCAATTGGGCACCTGCCTCTCCAGTAGTTTCTAAGTAAGAATATGGTGGGAGTAGGCTTAAGAGCATGGTGGAACGCCTACGGGAGGCAGTGGACAGACAGAGCGGGGATGAGTGCAATGGAATTACTGTTTTTTTGAGTGGGCTCTCATTTTGAGGAGGTAATTTCGTGTTTTAAACAGAGGATTCTGTGTTCTGTGGGGGCTGTGTCTGGAAGGTGGGGAGGAGAATGGCAGTGGGAGGGCTGAGGGCAGGACTGAAGCGGAGCAGCCAGTGCCATTGGAGAGGGAGCAGGGCCACGTGGCTGAGGTGAACTAATCAGGCACCTGCCTGCCCCTTAAATCACCTGGGGGACCTAGTGACCCCTGGCATGAGTGACCCTGAAGCATGAGTGCCACAAGCAGGAGTGTGGCTTCAGACTAGGTGACATCTGCAGAGCATCCGCAGGGAGGAACGCAGGCCATAGGCTATGCTGGGGCAGGGCAGTAAGGGGGAGTGAACAGCAGTGGGTAAGGTTAGGATACCTAGGGCAACATAGATACTGAGGAGGATGTGGCACCCAAAAAGCTGAGGGGTAGAGAAACAGTATGAAGGAAGGTTGGTGGGGCGGGAATGGTAGATGTAGGATACAAGGGGGGAATGGGAGGTTGATCAGATGTAATGTGTGTGGAGCAACCATCTTCTTGGGAATAATGTGGAGTGCAGGGGGATGTCTAGTCTGTAGGCAGCTTGGACAACTTCAGGAAGAAATAGAGCAGCTGAGATGGGAACTGAGAACAAAGAGGGGAAGCAGTTGGGCAGATGGGCAGTGGAGGAGGGATAAGGGGATGTTGCAGCTGGGCAGCACAGTGAAGGGACCAATTCAGGAATCTAGCAGGACACCACAGGGTCAAGGAACTCCATCGCCATGGGGACCAGGGGGGATGAAGGGGAGAAATGGAAGGTGGTGATGGAGGGATGCATGGTGGGGGGGAGACAGGGCAAGGTGGGAGGATAGGGGAGCAGGGAAGGGCCAAGGACGCATCTGGAATTGAGCATTTAGCATGCTCAGTATGCCTTCCTGGTTAAACGCTTGAATAACTAAATAAATAAATAAATAGACCTCAAACAGGTTCACAGTATTGCAGGATTTGGATGATCGGGGGGACGGATAGGGAGATCAGGAAGCAGGGAGAGGCAGAGGCTGAACCTAGTGGTGGGGGGCAGGGGAGAAGGGGTGCAACAGAGGTCAAGAAAGGAAACAAGGACAGGGGGACCAGCGAGTCAGGAGGAGGGGAGGACAAGATAAACACGAGAAGGGGGGATAGGGAGGATGGAGGCATGGGCAAGGTAAGGGCATCTCCAGGAGGGGCATCCAAAGGGGAAAAGGCCAGATCTCAGGGGGAGGCTAGGCAGGGGGTAAGCATGGGGAAGGTGGAAGCTGAGTTACAGGGAATAGGTGATGCTCTAGGGGTTAGCTAAAATGGAGGGAAATATGACAAAGAGGGGCAACAGGACAGACAATATGACACAGGGAGTCAGGAAAGGGGGGGGATGGTTGTAATAGTGGGGGATTCAGGCCTGAAGGGAATACAATGGGGTAACAAGCATACAAGGAAAAACAGCAGGAGGTTGGAGTGCATGCCAGACATGACAGCAGGAAGGGTGGGAGAAATTATACCAAAGTGTGTGAGGAGAGAACAGGAGAAGCCTCACATTGTGGTTCATTTGGTCAATAATGATCTAGCAGGATGCAAGGTAAAGGTGGTGCAGGAAAGGTTCAAGGAGCTGGGAAAGATCTGCAGTGGGGTGGGAAAAACAGTAGCTTTCTTGGAGGTACTGCCAGTCCCGAGGCCAGTACTGTTAGAAAGGTGAGCATTGAGGAATTTAACTAATGGCTGGGGAGATGGTGTGAAGCAAATGGGTACAAGCTGGTGGGAGAGTGGGGTAGGACATGGGAACACGAGAACCTATAAGCACTGGAAAGGCTGCATCTAAGTGAGGAGGATACAAGAATCCTGAAAGACAACCTGGAGAGGTACTTGACGGCTAAGCTAAATTTAAACTGAAAAGGGGCAGCAGAGGGCAAGGCACTCGGCACCAGGTGAGGGGGACCTCCGGGTCTCACCCCTAGTATGAGATCAAAAGGAAGGGACAAGGTGAGGGGAGGAGACAGCAGGGATGGGAAGGGGGAGACACAAAAGGATCAGAAGCAAAGAGGGACAGGGGTCACACTGGAAGGTGGTGTCCTTAAATTCAAGGAGTCTGCCTAGCAAGACAGCAGACCAACAAGTGCTGATGGCAGAGGGGGAGGTAGACATAGCTGCCATTACAGAGACATGGGCAACTTAGACCATGACTGGTACCGTGAGATCCCAGGGTACCAATTGCATTGGAAGGACAGAGGGGAAGGGGAGGGGAGGTGGAGTGGCGTTGTACATAAGGGATGGGATAATGTGCACCAGGGAGGAGGGAGAGGAGTACATGTCTGAAGCCCTATGGGTAGTGCTCCAGAATAGCACTGGAAGAAGGATTTGTGTGGGGGTGTTGTACAGACCCCTGTCACAGGGCATAAAGTTGAATAAGGAGCTGGGGGAACAGATCAGGAGGGTAGGAGGGAGAGGGAACTCTGTAATACTAGGAGACTTCAGTCAACTTGGAGTAGACTGGGGCACCCCAGCTTCCTCCTGCTGGAGGGAACAGGTCCTCCTGGATGCTATCCAGGAGTGTTTCCTGACACAGGGAATCACAAAGTCAACAAGGAAGGAGGCCATACTAGACCTAGTGCTATTGAATTGGGAGCATGTCCAGGAAGTTTAAGTGAGGGATCCCCTTGCAGGCATTGACCACTGCACGGTGTGGTTTTACATCAACATGAGGAAGGAAACAACCAAGACAAAAATGAAAGTGGTGGACTTCATTAGAATGGGCAACATACTTGAGGAACACCTGGCAAAGCTCTGTCCAGAGATGGATGCAGATCAGAAATGGTCCATCTTTAAAAAGGGGTTAATAGAGGCCACTGACACTTGTATGAAGACTCGTAAAAAGAGCTCCAGGAGCAAGAGACCTAGCTGGTATAGCAGGAAGGTGGCAGAGAGGTGGCAGGGAAGGTAGTGGCCTTCCTGAAGTATAAGCATACCTTGAGGGAAGAGGACAGAGGTATATGCAGAGAGAAATCTCAAGAGGCAGGGAGAGAAGTCCAGGCAACCAAGTCTGAGAAAGAACTAGGACTGGTGAAGGGGATTAAGGAAGGGGGGGAAGGACTTCTTCCAGTACATTAAGGAGAGAAGAAATAGAAGGGATGGGATTATTAGGATAAAGAGGGAGGGAGGATGGGCAGAAAAGGATGAAGATCAAGCGGAGGCACTAAATGAGTACTTTTGCTATGTCTTCACTAAGGAAGTGAATGGACCTATGCCACAGGGGATGATTTGGGGGAGTCTTAGGGGGGAAGGATTATGATGGGGAGATTGGGGATAGACAGGTTCTTAAGGGGATTAAGGGAACTGCGGGTGGACAAGGCACCTGACCCAGATGGTGTACACCTGAGGGTCCTGAGGGAGCTAGAGGGTACTAGCAGCCATGCTGACAGACCTGTTTAGCACCTCGTTAGAGAGGGTGTGTGTGTGCCGCAGGACTGGAGAACAACTCATGTGGTACCACTCGACAAGAGTGATTCCAGGGATGAGCTGGGTAACTATAGGCTGGTTAGCCTAACCTCCATAGTGGGAAAGATGATGGAGACCATTTTTAAAGAAAGGCTGGTATCCTTCCTTGAGGTAAATAGTCTCCAAGACAACAGGTGGCATGGGTTTGTCAGGGGGAGATCTTGTCTAACCAACATGACAGACTTCTTTGACTGGGTTATGAGGTCATTGGACAGGGGGCAGGCAGTGGATGTCCTGTACCTGAACTCCAGCAAGGTATTCAATTCAGTGCCACATAGCAGTGTGATGAGCAAGCTGAGGGACCTGGGAATAGGGGACAAACTACTGGGTGGGTCAAAAACTGGCTGTGGGATAGGAACCAGACAGTGGTAGTTGGTGGGGGGGGGACTATCCAAACCTAGAGGCCTGTAACCAGTGGGGTCCCACAGGGCTCAGTACTCAGACCTGTGCTGTTCAACATCTTTATTGGTGACATAGCAGTGGGGGGCAAAAGTAAGATCTGTCTTTTTGCAGATAATACTAAGCTCTGTGGGAGGGTGGACATAGTGGAGGGGAGACAGGAATTAAGGGAGGATCTTGCTAGACTGGAAAAATTGTCAGGCATCTGGCAGTTGGGTTTCAACGCTAAGAAATGCAAGGTCATGCACCTGGGTGCCAGGAACCCAAGGGCCAGTTACTGGCTGGGGGAAGTACAGGTGACAGTCCCAGAGGAGGAAAAGGACCTTGGAGTGATGGTTGGAGTGATATGAAACACTCAGCATAGTGCCGTAAGGCAGCATCCAAAGCAAATAAAATACTGGGCTGCATCACTAGGGGAATCACCTCTAGGAGGAAGGAAGTTATTCTGCTACTCTACAGGTCACTGGTGAGGCCACACCTGGTATACTGTGTACAGTTCTGATGCCCTTATCTGAAGAAGGATATCAAACTCACTACTGGAGGGGGTCCAGCGGAGGGCAACCAAAATGATCCATGGCATGGGGGCAGAACATATGAGGAGAGGCTGAGGGAGCTCAACATGTACTCCCTGGTGGACGGAAGGGAGAGGGGGGACATGATAGAAACCTTCAAGTACCTTAAGGGCATAAACAAGGTTGGATTGGAGGGCATCTTTAATTTAAGATAGGAAGGTACAACAAGGGGGCATAGACTGAAACTAGTGGGGGGGTAGATTTAAGAAGGACATGAGGAGGCATTTTTTCACAGAACCAGTGGTATCAGGGTGAAATGAGTTGCCAGAGGAGGCAGTTGTGTCAAATACGGTGGCTAGTTTCAAGAGGAGGTGTTGGGACAGGGTGAAGAAGAAAATTAGGATGGGACTGGGAAGTGGAAGGGCAGGGTAATTGGGGGGAGATGGAAGACTCCAAGAGGAGTAGGGGAGGGGGGAACAGCTCCAGTGAACTAAACTGAGCTGCACACTTGGGCAGAGTTGATAGATCATTATGGTCTTTTTCTGCTCGCAAATTTGTACGTTCGTATGAAACATTTCTACCCTTCCTGCTTTAGATTGTGGTGCATAAATATTAAGTAATCTCAAATTCATCTGACATGAAGATATACCTAGAATCAAGACTCTCCCTGGCACCAAATCAATCAATCGATGACATTTTAACTCAGAAGAATTAAAAGTACCTCTGCATCTAAGCAGGTTTCTTCACCTGTAAACCAAAAAGATGTACCAGAGTTCCAACATTTCTTTGCCTTTGCAATATCTCCCAGAGTATAATCTGGTATCCTGTACAAAAATTATCTCACTATTCAAAGAGTTCAATACTGAAAAAGTCATCAGTAGCTTATTCTGATTTTTAATGCTATTGACATTAGCTGAAGAAACCTTCAGGTTTTCAAGACCCATAATCAGGGAGTTCACGTGATGTGCTTGACTAGCTAGCTGCTCTCCCTGCAGGCTCCTGATGTCATTCTCAACAATCCATGCTAATTGAGTTTAATACTCCATTCAAACTTCCATCCAGATGTTATCTTGCTCTCTACATTGCTCTCCTGCGAAGAATCTATTTTTCTTTGCATCGCAATCGGCCCTACTATAACCGCGATGGACGCAGACATGAGAGCGGCCTTGCCGAGACATACATCCCCGGTCTCTCCTGAGAAGCAAGCTAAGAAGGCTAAGCAACACCCGCAGACCTCTTCTAAGCAAAAGGATACCCTGCCGCCCTCTGTACCACTCACGGAGGAACAGTTTCTGGAAGAGTTGCTACCTTTTAAAGAAACCCTTCAGGAAATAGCCTCCGACCATAAAAATGTGAGAAGCGAGCTGGGGGATATAAAAATAAGGATCTCAGACACTGAAGCATGCACCAACTCCCTGGAATCACGGAAAGACAAAACTGAGCTAGAAATCATTAAGCTGAAACAACAGATCGCCAAGTTGCAGTTAAAAACGGAGGACCTGGAGGGATGTATCCAGAGGACTAATATTTTAATTTTCAGCTTACCAGAAGGTGAAGAGTGCTCCTCCACAATCCTCTTCATCCAAAAGCTCCTTAGTAAAGTGGTTGGTCCCTCTCCACATAACCACAACTATCTCATCGAGTGAGTCCACCGGTCTTTGAGACCGCTAGACCCACAGACTCGGCTCCACCTCGCCCGATAATCATTAAATTGCTTAACTACCTTGAGAAGCAGCACATTCTCCTTAAAACTCAAGAATTGCAAGCTATCCTCTGGGAAGATAAAAAAACAATGTATCACGCAAGATCTGCCCTTAGAGACCCGCCAGAAGAGAGCCACCTTTCACCCCATCTAGAATAAGCTGATTGCTGCCAGCATTAAGTTCCACATGGCATACACAGCTCGACTGCAAGTCCTGGTACAAGGCACCTGGCTTTCTTTTGACACAGCCCCTCAAGCCCAAACAGCACTCAGTGAAAAGATGCCATCACTTTTTAAAAACCCCTGAGGCCTTCTCCTTCACCTGGGCTTCAGTGCTCTCTAAAGATGTCTTTTGTGCCTACCTTGACTGCTGCTCTTTGGTTCGTTTTGGCTGATGGGTGAGACAGACTCCCGGCTGCCCATGTGGAGACAGCCCCTTTGCTAGCTTAAGATTGGCCTCCAGGCCGATGCAACTTAATTGTCGAGATGAGAAGGCGATGACTCTCCTTACACCCGGACCTGTTCCTTCCACCTAGTGATTTCCAGGGACTGATTTCTTGATGCACCGGTCCGACTGATACTGGGATCCCCACTGGACTAAACCACCACCTATTAGGCCCACAAGGGATACCCTGTTTTTCCCATACTGACTGTTACTTGCATTGGACCTGGTTTAGATTTGTTATGTTATATCTACTCCATGTCTGACCTCTACCCAACTAGGAACTTGTCTACTCAGGTCCCTATCTTTTCTCCTTTGTTTACGCTACTTCTCTCTGCACTAATCCTATGGCCACCTCACCAGTTTTCCCCCTCCTGGAATTTCCCGCTCCCTTTGCAGCTGCTTTGAATCGGTTTGATTTTAAATGGCAGCCTAATCCTCTGGGTTTATCCCGTTTCACTCAAACCTGAAGACCTGAGTGGTGATATCGGACATCCTGGTATGGGTACAGGCCAGACCTTATTTCTGCATTACTGTGAGTCTGTATTTCATTGCACTCTGCTAAACTTGATTGTTATGCCCCTTTCCTATATACGTTAGTGTTGTTTGGGGGGGGGATTGGAGGGGGTTCACAGCTGTGATGGTCAGTCTCACATCCTGTATTGATGGGGGGTGGACCCTGGCTACCATCTGGCCTCTGTGCTTTCATGTCTTTCTGGTCACTCTCTTACTTCAAGATTTACTGAATCTTCCTTTTACTTCACGGTTCTTGGAGTTCTCAGCTCAGCCCTTCTACAGGTTAATTTCCCTGTTGCAGCCTCACTGCTACTATCTGACTTTCACTGCTGGAGAACTGGTATCCAGGGTCAAAATGGGTCAGCCCACCACCGACAACATCACAGTGCCTTACAATGGGGATAGATCATCCAATATGGGGGCATTTGTATATAGGTTATCTTTGGGACAAAGGGAGGGAGAGGGATGGGACCTCAGACTTGGACCTCATTTGCTAGTTCTACATCACCTACAGGACCTGTCTTCTCCGATTCACCACGCCAGAATGACAGCACAATTACAGTTTTTTAAAGCATGGCTATTATCTGCTGATTTAATTATTTGGGGCAAAGAGGTTTCCAGGTTCTGTGGGAGGGGGGGGAGGGAGGGAGCGAGGTGCACCATGGGATTCCTGTTTATCTGTGAACTAACCCGACCTATCTGGGGAATGGTTAATGTTATCACTAAATGTATTACGTGGAATGTGAGAGGTGCTCAGGACACCCCCAAGCCGTATCAAGTCCTCCAAATATATCACTTTTACATGCCAACATCTCCTTTATTCAGGAGACCCACATGCTTCCCCCAGAAACAATGGTTTCAGGTGGCAAGAAATTAGCTATGTTTTCACCTCCGGAGCATCCACTGCCAGCAGAGGAGTTGCCATTTTGATACATTGTTCAGTGCCCTTTATAGCAGACCAAACCATTGCTGACTCACAAGGATGATACGTTCTGGTAAAGGGCAAGCATGACTGTACAGAACTAGTGCTAGGAAGTATCTACGGCCTGGTGGGTGGGGACCCCGCCTTCTTCATGGAATTACTTGATCAACTGCCCCCCTCTTTTGTCACTCCCAGTGATTCTAGGAGGAGACTGGAATCTCCCACCCACTCAAGACCCGGACAGGTCTCATTCCCCCCTCAAACCTCTTTCAGCTGCCCAAAAGTCTCTACAAGACTTCTCAGATACCCTTGGCTTATGTGATCCTTGGAGAATACTCAACCCCCTGTCTCATACCTTCTCCTTTTATTCCACCGTTCACCACACCTCCTCCCATTTAGATTATCTCTTGATCAGTCGTTCTCTTCTTCCCGGACTTTGTCACACAGGAATAGAACCCATTGTGTTGTCAGATCACAAAGTGGTCTGGATTTCACTGGTCCTCGATGCTAACTTCCAAAGAGACACCTCTTGGAGACTGAATACCCAACTTCTCAAAGACAAATGTGTCCTCACCAGGATCTCCTCTCTTATTCAAACATTCATGACCACCAATCACAATTCTGTCCCACGGGTAGACCACGAATGGTGCACCCTAAAATGCTTCCTGAGGGTAGAATTTATAAGGTTCACCTCGACTCGCAAATGCCACAGAGAGGCAGAAGCCCTCTCTATACTGGACCAAATTCGTACCCCAGAGTGATCTCCTCCTGCCTCCTCCCCTCCTGACTCTTTGCAAACACTCCTCTCTCTTAGGAATAAATACTCCTCTTTCTTACAGGAAAAAGTGGAGTTTGCTATACTACGGTCAAAGGCGAACTACATAGAACATGGAGAAAAGGCGGGCCACTTACTAGCCCTCTGTCTTCAGAAACTAGAAGCCTCTAGGCACATCTCCACAATCCGCATACCTAATGGTCCCATAGCAACCCACCTGAGGGAAATTGTATCTATCTTCCAAGTCTTCTACTCTTCCCTCTACAGCCAACGCCATCCCCTCCATCTGAGGAAGACCTCTCAGCATACATAAATTCCTCGACACTTCCCAGTCTCTCTACCTCACACCAGGCCTTCTTAGTTGCCCTTCTCTCTCTACAAATAGTGGAATTCACTATTAGTACTCTCACACTTAATAAGGCCCCTGGTCCTGATGGCCTACCATCCAATTTTTACAAAATCTTTGCCCAAGACCACTCATCTCTGCTGCTTCGCTTCTATCATTACCTACTATCTGGCGAGGCCCTGGCTCCATCTTTATTGGAAGCCAGCATCATTCTCCTCCTCAAACCATTCAAACCTCCCTCCTGCCCCTCCAGTTACTGACCTATCTCCTTACTGAATTGCAATATTAAACTTCTTGCTAACATTCTAGCCATCAGAATACAAAAGGTCTGGTCCTGTCTCCTTAGCCCGGAACAAGTTAGTTTTGTCTCTGGGAGATCCTCTTTTGACCACATTCAAAAACTCTCTCATATCTTCCAGGTAGCTAGATCCTCCCCTCTGGCAATGGCCTTAGTCTCCCTTGATGCAGAGAAGGCCTTTGACAGAGTGGATTGGACTTTCCTGTGTTTGACCATGGCACGTGTGGGTTTCCTTTCAGGCTTTATTCAGTGGATCCAGGCCCTATACTCTTCTCCATCTGCCAGAATTTATTGTAACAGTGTTTACTCTTCTCTCTTTCCTCTTCAACCTGTATCTGGAACCTCTACTCAGGCATTTAAAATCTTCTCCTGCTGTTACTGGTATTCCAATTGGCAACCTGGCCCCACAGCTCTCAGTTTAGAACATGAAACCTCTATCCCTTTCTCCATTTACAGCTGCTCAAAGCTCATCACAGGAGGTCATGAGGGTCTCCATGGAGCTGCCGTCCCCCCGAATTAAGCGGCTGATACCAAGCTGCTCAACACTCATCGCAGTTGGTTGCGAGGGTCTCCACGGAACTGCCCTCCCCCTGAATTAAGCAGCTGATACCAAGGCAGGTACATTTTCCCTCTACAGTGTTGGAAACTGTGTAACCCAATCGGCCAGCATTAATCTGTGTGTGTGGAGGTGGTAGCAGTAGCGACCTCTTGGCTGTTACAGAGAATGCTGTAGGAATAAAGACTGTTGTTTAGTGCCTTTTTCTTTTCAAATAAATTTGGCGTACAAATGGAGATAGATTTTTTACCATGACTGTCCTCACAGAATATAGGGATTTTAGCTGACCTGTTACTTTAATTACTTTTAGCTGAAATGGATGTTACTTTAATTACTGTCTGCTGCTTAGACAGTTACTTTCATTTATGTGCTTTAAGTGCTGCCTGTTTAGTGAGTGTGCCACTTTAACTGCAGAGTCGTTTAGCCTCAGTACTGGGAAATTAGTCTGTGCATGTTTTAACTTGGGCAGCCTAATAGTTAATCCACTCTCTACGGCTTTTCTGAATCCAGAGTAGCCTTAGACCCTCCCCTAGAATCTCACCCTCCCCTTACCTGCATTTAACCTCTGTTCTCCCTTTCTCTATCTACAGCTGCTCAACGCTCATCGCAGGAGGTCACGAGGGTCCCCACGGAGCTGCCTCCCCCCGAATTAAGCAGCTGATACCAAGGCAGGTACATTTTCCCACTACAGCGTTGGAAACTGCATAACCCAATCGGCCAGTGTTAATCTGTGTGTGTGGAGTCAGTAGAAGTAGCAACCTCTCAGCTGTTACAGAGAATGCTGTTGGCCCCGTCGACGCTGGGTGTTGGCTGCCCCACCACCACCTCACCACCCTTGGTGAGCATTGCCTTTTATAGGAGAGGCCAGTGCCTGTGATCATCTGGAAACTATCAGTCCACTTCCTCACTTGCAGCTCATGCACTCCTGCCACTTGTGGTCAGTAGCAAATCCCCTTCTCAAAAAAAAAGTCTAAATTAACATTGATCCCCACTTCCTGGTGCTTCTTGCAGTTGCCTCTCTCCTCCCATCACAGTCTCTACCTCCATCCTGCCTACCACATGATAGGTCACACTACTTGTTCACTGATCTCTGGCATGCCACTTCCCCACCAGACCTTAACATCCCCGGGAACCCCCCCCATACAGCTCCACCACATCCACCTACACTACCACCTTGAACCGGTGAAGAACCATTATACCCATTGCCTGTGCTGCACAACTATCCTTACCTCAACTGGACAGCACCCCTTCATGCCTGTCAATCACCTCCCCCTCGGTCCCTATCCCTCCATATCTTCTGCTCTGCCAGCACACCACATGTGTGCTCTTCCTATACCAGTCACCCTTGCAAAAAACATCCACACATTGCTATCCTCTCAACCCAAACCGAGATTGCTGTGGTTAGCATTGCTCCGGCGCGCCCTCTTCTCCCTCCTCCTCCTATCAGGTAATGTGCACCCCAATTCGGGCCATCTGGACCTAGTTCCACCCTGGAGACCAGGCCTGGGAGCCTTCTTCTGGCCTCCCTCAACATCCACAGTCTCCAGAGGAATTTTACTCCCCTTCCAAGGCTGGATCACACAACACTCTCTGGACATCGTAGCACTATCTGAGACCTGGCTATCCAAAAACATCCCTGATGGATCTGTCGCCTTAAGTGACTTCACTATTTTTCATGCTGACAGATTGAGCAAGCGTGGAGGTGGATGCGTCATCTATGTAAGAAACTCACTACATGCCACCCCTGTCTCTCTCCCTAACACTATGCCTGGTGCCCAATTCCTAACCATCAAACTAAGACTGGGCAGTACCTGTAAGACACTATATATCATTGCTGTCTACATCTCTCCAGGTAACCAAAAACTTGCCTTTGAATCATTTCTGTCCAGCATTGCTCAACTCCCCTCCAAGAGTGAAATCATTATTTTGGGAGATTTCAGTGTCAATTGACTAACCACTGTGTCCTTCCTCTACAAAGAATCCATTCTAGCTTATGATCTTATCTAAGTGGTCCGTATGCCAACCAGAGTAGACCCCAAATATGGTACCTCCACTCTTATCGACCTCACCTTCACAAACCACACAAACAACCTCAACAAGGTCAAAGTGCTCCCAGACTCACTAAGTGACCACTCCCCAGTTATCTGCTGGTGGTCAGATAAACAGCCCCCCTCTCATGCCTAAAATTTATGCCCAAAGGCGCATCAAAAAAGGATCCCTCCCCCGCCTCAAATCATACCTTGCTTCCTGTGACTGGACCCCTATCCACACTGCACTATCTGCAGATGCTGCCCTCACCTACTTTATCTCTACCTTTAACTCAGCCTGTGACATCTTTGCCCCATCACCAAGCATATTGCAAAACAATTAGACACACCCTGGATCTCCCAATCATTGCTGGTCCAAATGCACCACAGAGACAACCTATGGCACAGGGCCCTGGACACGCAACTCCCCCATGACAGATAGCTATACAGAGAGGCCAGGAACAAATGTACTTGGGCAATATGGTAAGCTAAAGCTAATTACTATAGGCAAACCCTAACCTCCTCCTGGGGCTCCAGGAAAAAATTCTGGAACAATATAAAAGAACTCTGTGGGAAAACTGTATCCCCTACTCCTGACCAGCTACTATTTGACAGGTTCATCTCCCAGGACCCTGCAGCTATCTCCAATGCCCTCAATCTGGCCTTCTCTAACCTCAGTAACATCCTCCCCCATAACTTCTTCAGCCAGATTCCAAGTTCCACTACTTACAATCCGGCCACCATGGACCACCCCCCTTTCTGGCTATGGGTCCTCACTTGCAGTGAAGCAAAATGCTATCTTACCAAAGTCTTGATGAATGCCTGCCATAACAATGACTCTCTGGACCTCAAACTCCTCCAGCTCACCCTGGATGTGACCCTGTCTCAGCTCACCAAAATAATTAACCTGTCCTTATGTCTCAACCAATTCCCCACACCTTGGAAAAAAGCAGTTATAACCCCTATTCTGAAGAGTGATGATCACTCCTCCACTAGCAATTATCGGCCCATTTAAATCCTACCCCCACTCTCCAAGGCACTCAATAAAAATCATAATGGACTAACTTACAGAGTACCTGGACAAACATAACCTACTCAACCATGAACAACACGGCTTCCGGAGGGGTCACAGTACTACTACTGCCCTCATCAAATACACATCATACATACATGAGGCACTAGAACAGGGCTCCCTTGTAGGTGCAATCTATGTTAATTTAACAAAGCATTCGACACTGTCAACCACATGCTGCTTCTCCACTCCCTCAGTGCCCTGAGCTTCTCCCTGGAGGCCACCTCCCGGTTCGAAGACTATCTATCCAGCTGTACTCAACAGGTCAAAATAGATACCACACTCTCCACCAGTAGACCAGTCCTTGCCAGGGTCCCACAAGGATCCATTCTTGGTCCACTACTCTTCACTCTCTTCCTAAACTCCCTTCCCCAATCCTGCAGTGGTAAGCTACTGCTCTATGTGGATGACGCTGTGGTTTTCTGGAAACACCCTCATCCTAACTCCCTCCAAACTGACCTGCAGGCCTTCTTTGGGGAACTTGAAGCCTGGTTCTTTGAGCATCGCCTATTGCTCAACTACAACAAGACAAAGTCTATGATCTTTGCTCACCGTCACAGTCCTCTCTGTAACACTCCACTAATTATCATGAACTCACTAGGCTCCAAACTTGAACAGGTCTTCTCTTTCAAATACCTTGGTATCAACCTTGACACTTCACTCACCTACCACACACATATCCAACACATCTCATCCTCCATTAACACCAGGTTAGGGATCCTATTCCGACATAAGCACTGCCTACCCCCCAGTCCCTCCGACTAGCAGTGTCCTCCTCAGTCCTTTCCTTGGTGGATTACGACATAGTGATTTATGGGATTGCAGACCAAACAGCCTTACGACACATTAACTTAGCTCTCAATAAAGCCTGCCACATGATCGCTGGATGTGAACATTTTACTCACACATGTGAGCTGTACAATCTAACAAACTGGCTAAACTTCGAAGGCAGGCTTAAGTATCACACTTGCCTTCTTGCAAAAAAGATACTCCAGAAACAAGTCCCTCAAGGCCTACAGTACCGCATCCAAATAGTTCCCAACAGAAGAGCCCCCATGCTTTCCCCCCAATACCACCCTCCTGGTCCCCCACTGTAGGACCTCCCTTGGTCAATGATCCTTCTGGTTTTGAGCTCCGCTGTGGTTAAACAATCTTCTGCCCTCCATCTCCATGGCACCCAGCCTCGGCCGGTTTAAAACCGGCCTCAAGACCCTCTTCCTTGCCTCCATAGCCTGTGACTGCACTTAATATTCCATCTTCCTACTTTTCATCTCTACAGGTTGCACAGCTTAATCCCTAGGAAGAATATTTTCATAACTTGTTAGTTTACTCACTTAGGATACACACTGGAAAGGGGAACCATATCTGTATCTTGATTAATTCCTTCATTACTCCACTCACACTGTGTATATATTATGACTCAGGGTCCACTTAAGACCCCCTGAAACTGAAACCTACCATATATAAATATCTATGACACAGGGTCTACTGTTAATGACCACTACAGCTGTAACCTACCAATTGTATATATTCCCTGTACTGTATTACCTATGTAAGTATCCTGTTATTGTATGTATATGTGTCTATCTGATGTGGAGCCATTGCAAAGGAATCTTTGATTCAAAGGATTGTAATTCCGATTTCTCTCTTAAAAATAATAATAATGAAAAAAAATCCCTACCCAAATAACAGCAATTAGGTATGTGCTTCAGCCTTTGATCAGTTTGTTGTAGCTGGACACTCACCTTCCACTCCTCCCCATGTCCAGATATTTTCTGAACCCATTACTGGCTTGGTGGGCCCCAGCACTGTGCACTTAGGCTTTAACCACTATAAAATATTAGTGATTGGCACGCCTTCATTTTTAAAAAGTATAGTAATTGTTTTGAATGCTGGTTTTGTCAATGGTATAGCAAAAAATGTGCTCCAGAGAGATGAATATTTTACATCATGATATCTTTGCCAGCAATGCTCTAACCCAGTTGCAGTTTTAAAGCTAATATCGAATACAGTATTACCTGAGATCTGCATCAGGGCATATATTTAATTGGCTAGTTCTCCCCTTAAAAACTCCTTGTATTTATGTGCTGCCCTGCAGAACTACCCTGTTTCTGATTCCATACCCTCTTCAACCACCACTCCATCCAGAGTGTTAAGATTAGCACCGTTCATAACATGTTTCTGTGCACAAACCTTCTGAACATTACCATCAGAATAAACGTCTTCAGTTAAATTGTGAGCTACTGTCCCTTTAAGACCAGCAGTTGTTGGACTTCTGGTGATGTCATGACCCTGGCTGCAGCTTAACTTTTACAGTTCCAGCTCCATTGGGATTTAAAACTTAAAAACAGCTATTGATAAGCTCCTACTACTACAAATAATAACTTACTCTGTCACAGTATGCCACAAGGGTGAGGAAGCAGACCTCCTATACCAGATGACTCGCCAGATGGAGAAGCTATGGGATCGGATAGTAAAGGCTCCCGGTTCTCAGAACATCATGTCAGACTTCAGCTCAGGGTCTCAGGTGCTAAAACTCTCCAGAAACAGATGACTCTAATTCTGACTGCGCTCTGGGATTTCTGAAAAGAAAGCCGCTTCACCACAGCAGCCCTCGGAATGGACTTTGCCAAATTGGAAAAATGCATCAAGGGCAACAAAGAGCAATGTTCCATGGCAGACTCCAGACTTGACACTGCAAAGAGAGCCATCGTGCAATTAAACCAGACCATCTCCAACCTTCAAGACTGGGAAGAGGCACTGAAGTCCTGAACAGACAGAACAATTTAAGAATAGCCGGTCTCCCTGAAGGAGCTGAGAGAGATGACCTAATCACCTTTTTATAGACATTTGTTTTGTAAAACCCTGGATTTACTGCCAGAAACCAATCTGGAAATGGATCGAGCACATAGGGCCCTCGGACCCCACCTGACACAACTGAATGCACAGCCCCACTCTGTAGTGGTCTGTTTCCTCTGTTATAAGGATAAAGAATTGGTGCTACATAGGGCATGGCAGACGGGATCAGTGTTTTCTGAAGTGCATCATCTTTACATTAACAATGACGATCTTCCAGCTATGGCAGTGGATTGTAGAACTTACACTCTCATAGTGAAAAATCTCAGGGAGGAACATCTCAAGTTTCGAACCCCCATCTGTCAAAAATGATGATCCATTTCCTTGAATGGTCCCAAACATTCGATACAGCAGAGGCTGAACTGAACAAAAGGAAAATACAAGTTGTTCTCTCTGCTCCTCATTCAGTTGAGCAACAGACCACAGCCTCCAAGCTCACCTTAAAATTCTGGCAACAAATGCCACCTTGAGAACAGCACCAAAGAGAAGGGGCAGCGGCCATACAAAAAATCATGGCATACATAAAGAATGCCTCTTCTTCTGCAACCTAGGATGACTGACTTAGGCCAGTAGCAGATTGAGCTCTCCCTTCTACATCAAAAACTTAGGTGAGTCCACAGCTACTTCCTACTTACAGTTGCCATGATAATCGGTTTGGGTGTCTACCTAGTTTATTGTGGTACTTGCCTTGACGGATTCTTCCCCCCCCCATTGAGGTACAAGATAGGAACTATTCCCCCTGGTTGGCAGCAGCAAGTTAAGCTATTTAATGATTTGCAAATATCAGTTGTATAACTTTTCGCTGCTTAATTCGCTCCTTTGAGGTTAGGGGCACTTCAAAACTAGATAAAGATGTTGAATCATGGCATTATGTTGTTTCATCCTGAAGAAGCAGGAGAGTCACTGATCTTCAAGGAGAAACTGGGTGCAGAGCAATTGTACAACAGCAGGGGGCACTAGCTGTCTTGTCCCTGCTCAGTAGAGCTGAATTTGTCCTGTAAAACGAGTTCCCCTTTTTTGCCTTTTCTTTTCTATCAAAGGCATTGCTTGTGGAAGTAGTTTCCTGCACCTTTGGTGATGACAGGAGAGAACTACCAGATCTGTAAGCAAGTTTCCAGATGATAGCATCCTGTTTCCTCTTCCAGGGAGCCCAAGGTCAGTGTCAGTGGCTCAGTAGGTAGTACACTCACCTCTGAGGCCAGGAGATCAGAGGGCTGTGGGTTCAGTTCCCACATCTGGCACTTGGGTTAATATCCCAGTACTGACACTGTAGTGCAGCATGAGAGGTGTGCTGCACTTCTGAGGTGCCGTCTTTTGGATGAGAAGTTAAACTGAGGTCCCATCTGCCTGGATTGGTGGTAGTTCAGGTGGATGTTAAAGATCCCATGGCACTTCTCGAAAAGAGTAGGGGTGATTTTATTTACAATAAAGCATAATACAAATATTTCAAGAAAACCAAACACAGATAGTTACAAGTTGGATAAAGAATAAAAAAAAATTAAGGGTCAAACAGAAAAGGCAAGAGAAAACAAAACAGTCAATAAATAAAAGAAAACAAAGCACAGAATCCATATATACATTATTCCGAATCTTTAAAGAATATTGTCTTCTATTTGTATTCTAAGAATATGTGGAAAATCCTTTCCACCATTTCTTGACTTTCTCTACATTATACTGTTGTATATCCTTAAGGTATACGTTTTGTAATTCATTTGATACATACATACAATACCCTTCCACAGAGGTCTTTGTTTGATATAACACCCATTGGCATCGTACTTGCCAGACAAAAAATCTCAAACAAGCCATTAACACCCATAGTGCACCTTCCTCATATCTTTTTAACTTTGGAGGAAAATTACCGATTACTAATATATCATAAGATAGCTTTGCCAACCAATCCATTGTCCATTTCTTTGCCAAATAGGCCTATAATTTTGTTGAATAAGAACAATACAAAAAAAAATGTTCCATAGTTTCCTCCTGATTGGTACATTCTATATATGGGCAAGTCCTCTCTGCCTTAGCCTTATATTTTGCCGTCCCTCTTATGTTCAAATGCCCATACATAATGAGCCATTGCACTTCCCACATATATGGAGGTAGTCTAGGATTGTTTAACTGATCTAGTATGTTCTGATTCAATGCCGAAGGGCAATTCTTGAAACCAGGAACTATGGGATAAATGTTAGATATAACCTCTTTGTACAGTCTGAGATGAGCTTCCACTAATCTGGTTTTTTGTTACCTTCCATTTATAGAGTTTCTGAGCAGCAGGCCTAAAAAAACTGGTAGGGAAATATGGGGGTTCAATTTTGGTGCACAATGCAGCCAAGCTGATAAATATTGTCCTAATGCTTCCCTAAACCACTGTCCCTCATGGCTGATTGATGCTCCTAAACTATTTTTTAATGAATGGGAAAAAAACAATGTAAAACAAAAAACAACCAGATCCACCATTCCTACTCCTCCCTTAGTTTTATCCAGGTACGTATAACATCATTTGACTGGATTAAGTCTATTACCCCATAACAATTGAAAACAGACGCTATATAGTTTTGTTTCTAAATGGGAGGGCATGGGGAAAATTATAGCTATATACTGTAGACAGGGCAAAATAAATTGTTTTAAAATCTGAATTCTTTTTATTTTAGTAAAACTAAACTTTTTCCATCTAGTTATTTTCCTTTCTACCTTATTTAACACATTTACCCAATTATCATCAGGAAGGTTTTGTGGCCCAAAGACAACCCCCAAAATAGAAAGAGGTTCTGATGTTATCTTAATAGTCTTGTATTGAAAAGGGGTCTGATATGTACATCCCATCAACAAACCTCTTGATTTGGTATAGTTAATGTTTGCATTAGAGAGAGCAGCATACATCTGGAATTCTTGAAAGAAACTTCCAAGTTGTTTTATGTTTTTGAAAAATAGACATACATCATCTGCAAATGCCTGTATTGTCAGAAAAGAGTTTATCAGAGGTATTTGAAATCCATCCCATTTCGGGGTAAGACTTACTGCTCTAATAAGGGGTTCTAAAGAAAAAATGTACAATAATGGACTTAAAGGGCAGCCTTGCCGTACCCCAGTTTTGATCACAAACCCTTTCCCTATTTTTCCTTTAATAACAGGATATAATTTAGCTGATGCATATAAGGATTTTATTGGGTTGAGTAATTCCTTAGGAATCCCAAAATATTCTAAGGTTGTGAACAAAAATAAGTGACTAACCCTATCAAAAGCTTTCTCGAGATCTAAGGAAAGCAGACAGCCAGTTCTACCTGTATGAGCCAAATGTTCAATTAAATCTCCTATTATAAAAAGTACTGACTGAATTCTCCTATTAGATAACCCACAATGCTGGACTGGTGAAATGACTAACTTTACCATGTTTTTAAGTCTATTATTGATTAGGGTGGCAAAAATTGTATAGTCCGAATTCAGCAGAGTTATTGGTCTCCAGTTCCATATGTCCCCTTTATCCCCAGATTTAAAAATATAAATCTGCAACCCTTCAGAAAAAAAAACTGGGATAGGATCCCCAGTTATGAATTTGTTGAATACTAAAGTTAAACAGGTTACCATTTCTGTATGAAAAGTTTTATAAAAAAGATTTGATAGACCATCCAAACCTGGAGAAATACTGTCTTTTAAGCTAGTAAGAACTACTTCAATTTCCTGAGAAGAAAAAGGTTTTTTCATGTCATTAACCATTACCGGATCTATACATAAGGAGGGGGAGGACCTAAATAATTTTTTATCTCCTGAAGAGATGGATAGGTTTGTGGTTTTAAATCCTGAAAATGTGCTTCAATACTAGTACTAATGGATATTATATCCTCTACTCTACCTGTATTAAGTTATAAAAAATCTAGAGTTGAAGAATCTCTAATTGATTTATACAATACATAAGGGTCTCCTATGACTGATTTTTTCATATGGTTATTGATAAGAGCTTGCAATGTTCTGGCTCTGTCGTATTGTATGTGCCTCATTTGTAATTTAATATTATCAATCTGCAAAGAAAAATTTTGCCTTGAGGAATTAGCTACCGAAATTAAATATTGTAATTGGGTTCTCAGTTTTAAGTAAGTTAGAAAAGTGAATTCCTTTGACGTATCCCATATGCTTTAAACCAATTAATACGGTCATTCTTTGTTTCCTGCCACCATACCCCTAGATCTGGATACAAAAAACTCACAGATAATCTGGCATTTAGAATTAGCCTAATAGAGTTTAATACAAGCTGCTCCTGTAAGATGGAAGTATTTAATTTCCATTGTTTTCCCTGATAAACCTGTTTAAAATGGGCATCTACCTCCACCTGGAGTAAAAGATGGTCAGAGAACTCCACTGGTACTGTAATAAAACCTTTAACTGGAAGATCTTTAGAGGAAAATAAATAATCAATGATAGACCCCTTATTCCCCTTAAAAAAAGGTACATCCAGGGCCCTTGTTATCTAACTGATTACAAGTAGTTAGATCTGCAAGTCTAATAATTGACTTCAAGCAGTTAGTATCACAAAAAATTTTTTTGGAAGAAGAACCTTTTGAAGATAAACTACAATTAAAATCTCCTCCCCAGAGAATAGGTAAAGAGGTGACTAAATAAGGCTACATGTCTTTCATACAAGTAATCCTAGCTGCTTTCGTCTGAGGATTATAGATATTAATCAGCCTATAAGTATTAGATTGCCATTTACCGTCTATAATTAATACCCTACTGGGGATTAAATCAATTAATTTGTAAAGAACAAACTCATAAGAGTTAAAAAGAATCCCAATACCATCCGCTTTTTCTCTACCAAAGGACCAATAAGAAGGTCCCCATGGCCAATCTTTTTTGAAAGAAGAAATTTGTTCCCTCGAGAACATCCAAGTTTCCTGCAAAAAACATATAGAAATATGCCTATCATGCACCAAATGAAAAACAGCATGTCTTTTGTTATTATTCAAAATACTGTGCGTATTTAAAGAAGCCCAAAGAAAGCCCAACATGAAAACCAGATTAGGGGAACCAAACCTCATTTTTTCCTTCTTTTCTTTTTTTTTCTCTTTATAGTCTGCTATGGTGGCCCCTAATGCATCCTGCACTGATTTTTGGGAATCAGAGTCCCCAACCTCCATTTCGGAGTCTCCTCATGCAGTAAAAAGGGCCGCATAGGAATTCTGAGATTCAATTGGCTCAATAACGGGGATTGGAACTGTTTTGGAGTTCCTACTAGACCTCCTTGGAGGTAATGGTGGGTGATGCACAGAGACAACTATGGACTTGTCTTCTGGTTCTGTATAACAGACTGGCTTCAATAGGTCTGCATCATTTACTGTTTTCTCCACTTTGAGTGACCTAAGTTTTGGCTTGGGGGGGCAGAAGTACGGGTTACAATAGCCACATGATGAGTGTCCACTGTCCTAAGAGGAAAAGGGGCGTCCCATTCCAATAGTCCCTCCTGTTATTCCCTCCATAGCCTCTTGGGCCTGTTGAATAATCAGGTCCGGGCTTCCACAAGAGGCCTTGTTCTTAGCGGCCCAAGAGGACTCTCTAAAAGCATGTCTGTACTCCTCACAGAGGTCACATCTGGTATGATTAGTGCATTGCATTGTCACATGACCCACTTCCCCACAATTATCACATCTAGGCTGATCACATGTGCTGGATAGATGTGTTTTTGAACTACATTTATAGCATGTTCTGGGCTGGCCACTGTATAAACAAACCCCTCTATCCCTTTCCAACAGAAAAGAATTAGGGATATGCTCTACCCCAACCTCAGACTGTCGCAATTTAACTCTGAACTTCCATCCCCCAGTCCAGAATCGTTCGGAATCCAAAATGGGTTCCGGGTCACTCTGAATATTGCATTTCTGAGATAACCAATAAGTAATATCCTCGACATGGACTCCTTCATTCCTAAACATTACTGTAACATTTTTAATTAAAGGTTTAGTGAGGGGAATGACTAAAAAGGGAGTCCATGTTGGGGAGAATTTCACTTGGCCATACCTTTCCCAGAAAAGATCCAATAAATAAGCAGAGCGAAAGCTGATATCATAATTGTCTTCTCCTGATATGTTAATAAAAGCAAATACATCCCTGGGAGAGAAATGCAAAGAACCTTTTATAAGAATTTTCCCCACATAATACCTGTCTGGTCTCTCTGCCAGACCACCTTTATATCTTATACGTACAGCATTACGCCTAGGCGCAGCCTCTCTTTTAGCTTGAGAAAATAAAGCAGTCATTAGGGGTTTATCATCAGTTAGCTTTGCTCCAGACTTAGGTACCACAGAAGCATTTTTATTACCATTCATTGGGTTCTTATTTAAATCAAGTCCAACAGGTATTTCTTTATGCAAAAAACCTTTTTCTTTATCCCCTCCTTCTGTTGAGCACCCTTGTGCTCCACCTGGTTTCCACCCAGGAGAGCCACTGTGTAAATTGAGCGAGGGGTCCCACTCTAGGTCGGGAGTCCATACCCCTTTAGCCATTTTCTCCAAGCCAGCTGCTAATAAGGCTCCCTGTGGAGACCAGGTCTCATCATGAAGTTGGGAGCCAGCTATCATATTGGGAAGGACAACAGGAACCTCTGGAGTTAACAATTTTAAGTCCTCATTTATTTTGGAAGCAGCATTCTGTTGCACAGTATCTGTATACGGGGTTGAGTCTTTATCAAAGCAAAACTACGTTACCCCATCCTGATTATTTGCTTCGGTTTGGTATTTTGTAGAAGATTGAAAGGTCATACCCATGTCGTCAACCCTTGCTGGATTAAACACAAAGCCCGCTTCTTTATGTAAGTGCACCGGTCTAATGACCGTTTTAGTTTGAGGTATACTCATCGATATTGGGGGAGTGGGCTTTCCACTAACCAGCGGATCCAGAGCAGTCGAAACTTCAGATGGCTTTAGGCACATTGTAATTCCTACAATATCACTGCCAGCCGACCGAAAAGCACTTTCTGTATTTCCACACCCCGAGACCAGCTGTGCTTTACTTGTATGCAACCAGGGTTCTTTCGCACTTACTTTCACATTCCCGCTGTCAAGCCGGACGTCTCGTGTGACAGGGGAGTCTGCTACTGGCTGAGAAACTACAGCGCGAGCAGATTCAGAGTTTAAATGTACAGGAGCCTCCGCTGTCCCAGCAATAAAGGAACTCCCATCCTTTCTTTCTTCACCAGAAAAAATAGGCGACACATCAAAGGACTCACTCGTCGATATCGCCTCATGAAAAACGTCTTGTCCATCCATTTCAAGGAAAGTAATTAGCTGAGATTCCGACTCTATGTGCTGCTCGGCCTCCTCGCCTGCAGCACCCACAACCTTCTCCTCTGAACGCTCGCCAACAGTGGCCATCTTGCATCAAGGTGGCCTGTCCCCCTACTGGCCAAACAGTAGAGGAATTTCTCCGGTGTCCTGGCCAAATTTCCCTCATTCACTAAAAATACCACCAAACAGCTTAATCTGGTTCAAGGTCAGTTGCCATTCATCTGTATCCCCTTCCCCCAGGTCGTGCCTGAAAATAGGCAGGATTTGTCTAGTGCACTTACCCGGTCAACAAAAACTAAATAAATAAATAAATAAATAAAAAACCTAGTCCCCTTGTTGATGCAATGCTTAGTTGCCTGGTGTGGGCCCAGGGGGAAGCTAATGAAAGATCTCCTCAATGATCCATGGGGAGTTGGGGGGGGACTGCAGTGGATGTGGGGGACTTACAGTCGGGTAGGTGGTTGGTGGATTCACAATGTGACTCCTGTAGCCTCCATCAGGGTCCTATCATTGTCACTAAGGGGGAACCAACCTGTCTTTTAATCAGGGAAGCTGGTTCCTAGGAAACAGTTATATTGACTTTTGGACTTCTAGTCTAGTCTTCTGCATTCTTCTTTTTTTTCCAGTTACCTGTTGGAGATTTTCCATGTGTCAAAATAGTTGCTCTACTGGGATACAAAAGTGCTATGTAACCTGCTAGCTGTAGTCATGGATACAGGGTATATGGACTGCTTATAATTCACACTGCAGAAGAATTAATTCTAACCTAAATCATGGTGCAAGACTTTCACACTGGTCTGCCAATATTAGTTCTGACAATAGCATGGATAGGAGATGGTGGCTGTCTGCGGGAGCCCTCTCTAACTGAAGTAAAAGCAACAATGGAATTACTGTACTTTTGGCAGCCATTTGACCTGTGACTGTTGCTGGTTCTGCTTGCTGGGATTTGTTGGCCAATGGGGGCTTGGATGCCTTCAGATTTAAGTTGTGATAATCTGCATAGCTACGGAGTTTTGAAATGTTATTTCTCCATCTATCTATCTATCTAATTGTTTAGATTTTCTGTTGCTAATACTCAGACATTGATATTTTAGCACTAACACCCTGTCCTGCTGTTGAGCAAACTAATTTTCTACTGCATAATATTGCTTTTGCAGCCATTACATTTATCATGGGTTTGTAACCTAGGCAAGAGAGCTGTTGTATTTAGGTACACACCGTTATATGTGTAACCCAGGCCACTTTTGCTTATATATACTGACCCTTTGGGACTAACACACCCTTAAATCCTATGGGCGACAATACCTTACAACATCTGTGTTCCCCCCTGTTACTGACTGCAGTTCTCAACTAGCATACATAGCAGCGTGATCATCGTGTGAAAGGAGCAATGTCTCTTAGCCTACTACTAGACAATAGTCCTCTGGCATACCTGTGGATATTACAGGGTGCCATTACTCCCACCTGTCTACAAAATAATTGCTGTACTATAACTTTCTCATTCATAATGCATACCAAAGTCATGGTAGATTCTGTGACTCCTGGTTCCATCCCTGGACTAGAAATATTGGAAGTACACAGTTTCCCCAGCTGCATGGAGACAGCTCAGCTTACGTTCTCCGATGTCAATTGGTTTCCTCCTGTTAGGTCCTTGTTTAGTTAGAAATCAGTTAGGAATTGTCATATGCTTAGAGATAGTGGTAGCAGGAGGTAATGCACATAGTTGTAAAAAAGTCAGCATTTCCATCTATCAGACAAAGTGTGATTTAGTTTTCTTAGTGTGTGTGTGTGCGTATGGGGGTGGGGGGCAGTCGGGGATTTCAAATCCGGTTCTGGTAATTTACTCCACCTTTTAAGTAATGGTTCATAGCTACCAAAAATGTGCAGCTTTATTCTCTCAATGTGAATGTGCTTAATAACCTTGTAAAACATACTGGAATTTTAACTCGCCTTAAAAAAACTGGCTCAGCTCTGGTCCATCTTCAATAAACACACTTATCCAATACTGAACATGAGACACTAGCTAGATTGTGGTTTACTTCTATATATTTTTCTTTCCATGGAGGGGGCAGAAAAAGGGGTGTTGCTATCCTGATTCCCTGACAAACCTCCTTTCAGAAATTAGAGGACTGATCCGACCCAGAAGGCAGACTGGTAATAGTGCAAGGCCTCTTAAATGCAGTGGAAGTAATGCTAGCCAATCTTTTCTTATCCCCCTGGAACTAACTCCTCAATAATCAAAAAACTAATGGATAAAATCTTAATTATGACCAAGGGACTGTTACCTTTGCATGTGAGGTGGGTTGGGAGGAT
Organism: Neoceratodus forsteri; assembly: GCA_016271365.2. Taxonomy (NCBI): domain Eukaryota; kingdom Metazoa; phylum Chordata; order Ceratodontiformes; family Ceratodontidae; genus Neoceratodus; species Neoceratodus forsteri. Next base: position 758,071,588 of record CM057454.1, read on the forward strand.
GTCTGGTGTTTTTTGCAGCCAAGAGTCAGGGAATATACGCACTACTCTGTTGTACATGGTACATATTCTAGAATCGACCACTGTTTTTCAAAAAAAGAATATCTTTCCGCACTTTAGGGCTGCACTTTAGGAGACATTGCCCATTCTGACCATGCCCCCGGTGATCACTCAATGGGACCTGAGAAGGAACACCACTCCTCTAGGTAGAGGTTCAACCCTTATCACCTATGGAGTAAACCTTTTAGAAAATTTTTATCCAACACCATCAAATTGATAATCAGAGATAACGCAAACCCTGAAGTATCCCATTCCATTCTCTGGGACACTCTAAAAGCTGTCCTCAGGGACCACCTAATTAAGTACACCTCTGACCAATCTAAAGCCAGAAAGGAAAAACAGCACCTCCTGGAGGATACCCTCCACTTCTTACAGCTCGCTCACCAACAAGGGGATAGCTCTGTCCTCCAACAACTCAAGCAGATCAAAAATGAATTAGATGCCCTCTGTCTGCAGCAAACAGAGATCGCCCTTACATTCTTACAATAGCTTTACTACAGATCTGGTCCCAGAGCCGCCTGTCTACTGGCATATAGATTACGCAAGCAAAGATGAGTCTCAACAATAACAGTAATTAAACACCCAACTTTGGAAGCTAGACACACATGACTGCATGATATTAACCAATCCTTCTGTGCCTTCTATCAATCTCTGTATACTCCTGAGAAAGAGGTGGGCTCTGGGGAAATCGAGAGGTTTCGTGCTGGAGTACACCTGCCTAAACTTACAGAGGACCAGCAGCAACTCCTTGTAAGACCAGTCCAACCCTGTGAGGTGGAACTAGTTATCACCCACTCTAAAACAATGAAATCACTGGGCCCAGATGGTTTTTGTGCTGAGTTCTATAAAGCCACTAAAGAACACATCCTTCCATTACTACCCCAATCATTTAATGAAGTTACTGCAGGAGATCCTCCCCCCACAGCTGATCATATGTAGCTACCTTAGTCATCTTAAAGCCTGAAAAGAACCCACAATTCTGTGAATTCTATCAACCAATCTCAGTCTTAAACGCCGACTATAAATACCTCATGTCCAAACTGTCACATAAGCTTGATGATAGTTTACCGACTCTGATCGGGCTGGACCAGATGGGTTTTGTGCGGAGAAGATCTACCACTAATAATAATATCTGCCGCACCATGCATTTGATACATGAAATGCAGTGTCGACAGATTCCATCAGTCCTTCTCAGCTTAGATGCTGAGAAGGCTTTTGACAGGATCTCTTGGCTGTTCCTTTATGCTACCCTCAGAAAAATGGGCTTGCCACTTCCCCTAATATCAACAATCCTGAATCTATATACGGTCCCTAAAGCATGTGTAAAAGTCATGGGACATCACTGAGTTAATTTCCCCCTTTATAGAGGCATGAGACAGGGCTGCCCTCTCTCCCCTTTGCTGGTCACCATTTATATTTAGCCCCTGGCACAAGCAATTAGGAAATCACCCTGCATATCAGGGTTCACAGTTGCTGAAAAGGACCACTGAATTGCTCTTTATGCAGATGATGTTCTACTGTACTTGACTAACCCTGATACATCTATTCCAGCAGTGTTTGAGGTGATAGAGCAGTTTAGTGTGGTCTCAGCGTATAAACTAAATATAACTAAAACCGACTACCTCACTTTTTACTTTCAGCCTACCCCAGATATCTGTAAACTATACCTTTTTCAATGGGAGGTAGTAAAACTAAATTATTTAGGGGTTTATATGGCTCATAGCTCCACAGAGGCCATTAAAAACAATATCCCCTACACTACACAAATGGACGTGGATTTCACTAGATGGCACATACTGCCATTGAGTTTAATACAGCGTGTTGAGGTGGTCAGTATGGTAACCCTCCCACATGCCTTTTATTTATTTCAAAACATTTCTCTGGTTATCTCCCCCTACAAAAATTTAACACACAGAATAAAAAGATAACCAAATTTATCTGGGCAGGGCAGCGACCCAGAATCAAGCTATTCACCCTTTTTCTCCCAAAGGAGAGAGGAGTTCTGGTACTACCCAACCTCAGACTTTATTACTTAGCTTCCCACCTGTTACTTGTGGCCCATCGGCAAATAGGACTCACTACGGCATGGCAGAGAGAGAGAGATTGAGGACATTATTTTACCAACCAAAAAATTCCTTACAACCCTCTATATCTTAGATTCCCTTCCCAGGTTAACTTGGGATATAAACCCCTGGACCAGGCATCAAATACACGCCTGGACCTCCCTGCATAAAATAGTCAATTTAACCCCATTTTTAAGCCTCCTATGCCCAGTACCTTTGCTAGAGGGGTTCTTACCTGCATGTACTGATTTAACATTCTGCAGATGGGAGCACTGATCATTGTATTATCTTTTTTAATTCACTACACGATCCGCCTTCAAATCTTTTGCCCAAGTCCAACAAGAATTTAACCTCCGGCAAAATGACTTCTACACATACCTACAACTGCGCCATTACTATGATACTATCCTCCTGGTTGCTTGTTGCCTGGACACACACATACATACACACACACACACACACACACACACACACACACACACACACACACACACACCAAATCTGTCTTCCCTCATATCAGTTCTGCATTTTAAGAAACTAGTCAAACTGGTCTCATTCTTCCATAAATCTATAATTAACTCCACATTGGAGCAATGGCATCTCTCATGTAAGTTGATTTCAAAGATAATATGCTCCATCTGTGGCGCAATTTCTCCTTGAAGCATCAGATCCATTACTTCTGCACTCCGGCAATAACTGCATTTTCCAATCCCTGGCATAGCACAGTGCTGGAAACACTATGGTGACAACAATGCACACCATGCACATATTTTCTGGTCTTGTCCTAAGCTGTCTCCCTTTTTTTATCCCTCCATGGGGGAGATCAAAGAGTTATATACAAGACCTATTCAGCTCACAGCTGAAATATTCCTATTCTGTCTTCTGCCTCAGGGGTTTTGAGATGCGAACACACAGTATCTAATGGGTATTTTACTACTAGCTGTGAAGAAGGTGATCACCAGGGCACGGTTAACAAGGCAGATCCCCATAATCAAGGGTTGGAGGGACAATAGTGAACCAGAGCTATAGAATGGAGAGCCTCACTCACAAACTGAATGACAAGTCCGAGCTGTGCTCCTCCAAGTGGAACAACTGGATCTTCCATAAAATGCTCAGGGACCCAGATTTTGTTCCATAAAAGAAATCTCAACACCTAACAATAAAGGGGACCCATTCTCATTAATTGATAATATTTATCCATAGTACACATATGCAATGCAGTTTTGATCGGTCACTGGGCCACTGCTATATGCAGTGGAGATTGGTGGAGGGCACATACAACCCTATCCTTTAGGCTCTGGCTCCCCCTCATGGTACACAGAATATCAGTCTCAGGTGGGTTTAGAAGAGCATAGCATTAAGATTTCTGCTCCCCCCTCTCCTCGCTGTAACCCAGGAGAGGATGGGTTTATAAATTATTATTATTACTATTATTATATAAGAGGTGTAGCTCCTTAACCCTCCATGTCTAAGAATGTTTAATAAGTACTGTGAAATTGCATTATTCTGTATATTCTAATATTATGCTGTATGTGGTATGCTGATTTTAAAACATTTTCTTTAATTAAGATCATAATTACAAAAAAAAAAAAAGACCAGCAGTTGTTGCTGTGGGGACCATCGGTGCTGATTCAGCAATCTTGTTCTGCTGAGCTGATATAGAAAACAGACCAGTTTCTGGCACAGGACTATCCTTTATTATAACAGAAGTGTTTGTTGCCTGGCCAGAAACATCCTCTTCCACTCCACTGTTCCTTTCAGAAGATGGCAGCACTGCTTCTGAACAGTTAGGCAGCACAGGAGAGTCTGTCAGTTACAGGGACGCTGGTACAGTAAGTGTAAAGGGCTCCCATTTGTATTTGCACTCCCTCCGTCTGGTTCAGGCTGTTTAGATTCATCAGAAATTACTCTACTGGGGTTCAGGGCCAAAGTCCAAAACTTTGACCCAGGGTTTTTTTTCCCACCCTGCTTGGCTTAGTCTGTTCTCCGCTGGACAGTCTAAAAATGGCATATCTCCAATGTTAGTGTTTCCACCTCTGTTTTTGTGGCTTTTGCTACTGCTGCTCCTGGTCTGTCTTTTACACTGTATAGACAGCTTCAGTAAAACACGGGAGGTTCACAGCCGTTTCCAGACTTTCTCTTCTTCCAAATCACCACCACCACAAAATTCGGGACACGTGACAATTTTTCCAGAGTCTGTGACCATTTTTGCTCTTAAGAGCTGCTTTTATACATTACATGTCTTTTCTTCTTCTGCAATCATTTGCAGTAGTTGCTGTTTCTTTTGTGCAAAATCTGAGTTTAAATACTACTCTGCTACTCTTCAGCAGTCTTCTTCCATATCCAGGGGCTCACCTGGAATCAAACTCCATTTTGCACTGCTATGGCAAAATCCAGTTTTACCACTGCTGCAACTCTGGGGTCCATTCTGTGATCCCTTCCATAGAGGCTTTCTTGCTACTCCAGGTGGGGAGGGAAGCAGTCTCCTCATCCTGGGTCTCCACTGCAGCTTCCTCCTCTGACTCCTCCATCCTCCTAGCAGGAAGTTAACATGGCCCATTTGCAGGAAGAATAAGGGAGTTTCCCCAGTGTCCTGGCCAGATTGCTCTCATTCACTAAAAATACCACCAACAGCTTAATCTGGATCAATTTCAGTTGGTGCTATCTGTATCTGTCCTTGGGATAAGACTGAAAATAGGCAGAAATACCTAGCCCTCCTTTCCCAGTCAACAAAAATGAAATAAATAAATATCAGTCCCCCTGTTGTCCTGTTGGACTGATTCCCTCCCTCGACAGAGCCACTTTTTTCACCATTGCTGCTTCCTGAAATTTTTTCCCATATAAGAAATTATTAAATGGTGGTAACTACTGCTGTGTTGTTCAAGTTGGCCTCTCAGACAGTATTTGTGCAGCACTTTAGTTGACACAAGTGCTCAAGCACAGTATATAAATTTCTCATTCCCAGAATTTTTCTCAAGTACCAGAAAAAAATATGTCAAGCTGCTTCATGATGCTACATGGTGCCATGCTGTGTGTCAGTCTCCCCTCCCCCCAAGTTCTTGTGATGCACTTGGGACATGGTGCAAAAAGCACAATATACATAAATTCTGTGCTTCCAGAATTTTTCTCTACTAGCAGAATAAATACGTCAGACTGCTGCAACCTGCTACATGGTGCCACACTGTCCACATTGCCCTCTTGGACAGTATTTGTCAAGCACTTTAGTTGACACACATGCTCAAACACAATATATAAATTTCTCACTTCTTGAAATTTTCCCCCAAACAAAAATTATTAAATGGTGGTGATGTACTCCTGCTGCTACTGCTGCATGGCACTGCACTGTATGTATTTCCCCCCACCATATTTCTTGTAATGCACTTTAGGGAAAATTGTGAGACAAGCACAACATTCATAAATTCTGTGCTTCCAGAAGTTTTCTCAACTACCAGAATAAATACGTCAGGTTGCTGCATACTGCTACATAGTACCATGCTGTGTGTCAATGAAACCAACACAATTCTTGTAATGCACTTTAGGAGAAATGGTATAAAGAGCGCAATATACATAAATTATATGCTTCCAGACTTTTTCTAAGCTATGAGTATGAAGAAGAAAGGCTGCTGCATGCTGTTCCATGGTGCCGCGCTGTGTGTCAGACCCATCAACACAGTTGATGTAATGCACTTTAGGGAAATGGTGCAAAAAGCACAATATATTGTGACAAGCTGGCCTATGGTAGATGGAGAGGCAACAAGCTGGGTTTAAAGTTCACAGACGAAAATGTACTTTTATTGCTCCAAATGTAAGTTATTGCTCCAGAAAAGCATAATCAGGCAGTTCAATTTCTCCACCCTGGTCAGGTAACATAAAGGTTAGCACAAAACAGTGCTTTCAGGCTGACTTGACAAAAGGACTCTGAACCACCTATGTGGGCAGCAGTTTTTCAATATACAGTCTCAAACAAAACATAAATGGTTTGTGGGCCAGCAGTTTTGAATGTACAGTCTCAAATAAAACACAGTTTTCCCTTTTAGCCTTATCTGCAGGCTATAATTAGTAGTACATTCCACTCACTGTTTTTGGCCCAGCTGGCTAGGCTGATCCTTTTCCTCAGGATTCTCTGCTCTATAAATGGTCTCTTTTTCAGCAGCAGGCTTTAATTTCTCCCCCAAAGGCACTCTTCAGAAATGAACCTTTCTGATTGGCTTTCTGCTCTGGTTCCTGTCTTACATTCCACTCTCCATCTTGCAGAGTTCTCTGCCTAGGAGTATCTCCTCCCTGCAGCAGTTTCCAGCTTCTAACTGAACCCTTGCTGGATTCTCTCTGCCTTTTAGCAATCCCTCTAATTAGCAACACCTGGGGAGGCACCCCCCCCTTGCCTGTTTATGTTGCATTCCCTGAATTTCCTCAGCCTCAGACAAGATGTTAACCTCTTGTTTCCCAGTATAGTGTTTACACTGTCACATACCTCCATCCTTTGTGCGAAGGTACAGTTGGTCGGCCCCTGACCATCCCCTACTGGGACAGGAAGTCTGTGTTTCCATTCTGGGTCCCAGCCCCATGGTGCACCATAAAGGAAAATGGCTGGAGGGCCAAGTATGACCTGGTGATGCAGGGGTTGTCATCCTTCATCATCTGTAGCCACCTCAGAGGGGCATGATCTGTGACCAGGATAAACTGCCGGCCATGCAGGTAGTAGCAGAGGGTGTCCACAGCCCACTTGACTGCGAGACACTCTTTTTCTATCACTGCATAATTTTTCTCCTGGGGAAAGAGTTTCCGACTGAGGTAGAGGATAGGATGTTCCTCCCCTTCAAAGTCCTGGGAGAGCACGGCTCCTAGCCTGACTTCAGAGGCATCTGTCTGCAGGATAAAGGTCCTGGTGAAATCAGGACTGTGTAACACTGGCTCTCTGCACAGTGTCACTTTGAGTTGTGTGAAGGCCTGGTCACATTCCTCTGACAACTGGACTTTACTGGAGGCAGATTTCTGGGTGAGGTCTGTGAGGGGGCTGGCAAGGGTGGAGAAGTGTGGTATAAACCTGCAGTAATACCTTGCCAATCCTAAGAAGGCCCTCACCTGGATTTTTGTGGTGGGTATCAGGCATTCAGCTATGGCTTGGACCTTACTGACCAAGGGTCTCACCTGTCCATTGCCTATACAGTACCCTAAGTATTTCGTTTCAGCTTTGGCCAAAGCACACTTCACTGGATTGGCCATCAGCCCTGCTTCTTGTAAAGACTGTAGTACCACTGCCACCTTGGATATATGGGACTCCCAATCAGTGCTGTGGACCACCACGTCATCTAGGTAAACAGCTGCATAGGGGGCATGTGGTCGTAGCAAGCAATTCATGAGCCTTTGAAAGGTTGCAGGTGCCCCATGTAAGCCAAAAGGCATGGTACGGAACTGGTGTAGCCCAAAGGGGTAGCAAATGCTGTCTTTTCCCGAGACTCCAGGGTCAAAGGGATTTGCTAGTAGCCTTTCATTAGGTCCAAAGTCATGATGTACTTGGCTTCCCCATGTCTATCCAACAGTTCATCTACCTGGGGCATGGGGCAGGCATCAAACTTTGAGATGGCCTTGACCCTGCAAAAATCAATACAGAAGCGGGTAGCCCCACCTTCTTTTGGTACTAACACTATGGGGCTACACCAATCACTGCTGGATTCCTCAATCACCCCCAACTCTAGCATGTCCTGTAACTCCTTCTTAACAGTGTCTGGTACGGCTTCTGGCAAGCTATATGGTCACTGCTGCACCTTCTCCCCTGGCTCTGTTTCTACATGATGAGCTGTCATATGGGTTGTCCCTGGGAGGAAGAAAACATCCAAAAACTGGCTTACCAACTCTCCTAGTTGCTGTTTCTGTTTGTGAGACAGCTGTTCTCCCATTGGGACTTGGATCCCCAGATTCTCATCCGGCACTTGGGGTCCCAGATCCACTATGTCTGGTTCAGGAGAAATCAATAGGCTATCCCTCTGGTTCCAGAATTTCACCAAATTGACATGGTAGATCTGGGTCTCTTTTCTCCTCTCTGGATGGCAAACTTCATAATCAACTGGGCCCACATTCCAGGTAACTTCATAAGGCCCCTTCCATTTGGCTAGAAGCTTATTCTGGCTGCTCAGCAACAAAACTAGTATCTGATCCCCTGGTTTATATTCCATCAACCGGGATCCCTGATTATAGTAGTACTCTTGTCTTTGTTGAGCCTTCACCAGAATTTCTTGGGCAAATTTCCCCACCAGATCTAATCTTTCCTTCAATTGCAGGTCATATTGCACCACATTTTCAGTCTTGGGGTTGGGTTTCTCCCACATCTCCTTTACTACATCAAGAACACCTCGTGGGTGGTACCCATAGAGGAGTTCAAAAGGAGCAAACCATGTAGAAGCTTGAGGGACCTCCCGCATTGTGAACATCAGTAAGGGAAGTACCTTGTCCCAGTCCCTGACTTCAGTGGTTATGAACTTTCGAAGCATCATTTTAAGGGTTTTGTTGAATCGCTCCATGAGGCCATCTGTCTGGGGATGGTAGATCGAGGTCCGTATGGAGCTCATTCCCAATAAAGTACAAACCTCCTGAGTCAGGTGGGACATGAAGTTAGTTCCCTGGTCAGTCAACATTTCCTTCAGTATTCCCATATGACTAAAGACCTTTAATAGTTTCCCGGCTACAACTTTGGCCGCAATGCTTCATAACGGGATCGCCTCAGGGTACCAGGTAGCGTAGTCTACAATCACCAGAATGTAATGGTACCCCCCCTGCACTCTTTTCAAGTGGTCCCACTATATCAACCCCAATCCGGTCAAAAGGTGCTTCCATAACAGGTAAGGGCACTAAATGGGCACTTGGACTGTTCTTTGGAGCTACTAACTGGCACTCGGGACAAGGTACACAATAATCTTTAACATGTTGATAGATGCCCAGCCAAAAGAATCCAGGCAACAGTTGGGCTAATGTATTCTGTACCCCACAGTGCCCTGCCACAGGAATAGAGTGGGCGAGGCGTAGTAATTCCCCCTGAAACACTCGTGGGATTAGCAACTGATGCCGGGTATCCCCCGTCTGGGCCTCCTTACTAACTTGATACAGGATACCCCCTTGTAACTCAAAATGAGGATAGCGTGCTGCTCGATTCTCATCTACCACTTCCCCTTTTCTGACAGCCAACTGGGTGTATACCTGGCTGAGTCTACCATTGGCCCGTTGTTCGTTGGCAATGTCCGGGCAGTGCTTTAACACATCTTGCTCTGATAGGTACAGCCCACCAAGACTTTGGTTAGGTGGGTTAGTGTTAGGATTGGGCTGTGGGACTGGACCCACTTTTGCTTCACCTCCCTCCTGTGCACCTGCCCCTTTGGGACCCCTTTCCTTTGCTGCCCTATGTTCTCACTTAGATTTGCGGGTTCTTGTCTGGGTGTTAAAAATCCCTGGGTCCGGGAAAGGAAAAACTTCCCCCAGCTGCAGGTGGCTAGGCCTCCTCCCTTATGACCCTGAGACCAGGTAATTACCAAAGATAAGTCTGTTTTCCATAAGTCATCAAACCATTCCCAATCTCTCCCCAGTAACACCGGATAGGGTAACCCCGGGGCAACCCCCACTTTTATAGTCTCTGTTTGGCCCCCCAGAGTAAGTGTAACCATACCACCAGGGTAAGCCTTTACATCCCTATGCACACATTGGATAGGGACAGGGTTCTGGTCCTGCCAGCATCGGGGGTTCACAAGGGCTGCCCTGACTAGGGTCTGGCAGCTTCCTGAGTCCACCAGAGCCTTCATCTCTATCCCTTCTACCTCAACAGAGATGACAAAATCTTGGGATTCAGAGCCCCCACCCCCACTGTACAGTGAATACACATCTGTAAACATGCAGTCTATGAAGGTACAGTCCTTGTGGGGGCAGTTCTTCACAAAGTGACTCTTCTGTCCACATGAGAAACATGCCCCTGTGTCTCGGCTATGGGGTTAGCCTCCAGGTTTAGGCAGTGGACCCTCAGGAAATGTCTCCCTGGGCTGCTGGGTTGTTGTCTTTCCCAGAGTCTGACCCTTATTTGGCCCATAACCCTCCTCCCTACATGCCCAAGGTCCCTTCACAGTTCCAGCCAATATTCTTTCAGTCTGGCTCCTAGGATGATTCTTCATCTTCCCAGGTGGCCTTGTAAGCTAGGTCATGGGGTGGGAAGAGAGTTCAGCATCCAACACTTGTCCTGAGATATGCATGGTCTCTACTAGTATGGTGATCTTCTGTTTGCGGACCCAGTTCTGAATTTCTGGGGGCAGGATGTTCAGAAATTGTTCCAAAATGATTAACTCGGCCACCTCAGGGCCACTGCATTTTTCAGGTTTTAGCCAACGCCAACAAAGGTCCTGCAATTGTTGTCCCACTGCTCTAGGTCATACACCTGATTCAAATTTGAAGCTCCGGAACCTCCATTGGTAACTTTCTGCATTGCTGACTAGGCAGTCCAGGATTGCTGCTTTCACCTCTGTGTACTCCCCAGCTGTGGTACTGTCCATAGCTCAATAGGCTGCTTGGGCTTCCCCGGTCAGACAGGGGGCAAGGTGGACAGCCCACTGGGGGCTGGACCATCCAGCAGCTTCCGCCACTCACTCAAACATTACCAGGAAGGCCTCGGGATCATCCTCAGATGTCATTTTGGTCAGCATGGCATTCATCCTAGGAACCCCTGGCCCCATGATAGCCAGACCAGCCTCACCAGTAGGATCTTGTTGCAGCTGTTGCACAAGGGACTGCTGGAGCTGCTGTTGTTGTTGCCCCAGCTGTATAAAAAACTGCTGCTGTGCCTCCTGTTGTGCTTGTTGTGCCCGTTGTTGCTTCTCCTGCTGCTGCTGAGCTAGCTGGGTGAGAACCTGTTGTTGCCGCGCCTGTTGTGCCCATTGTTGCACCTCCTGGTGGGCTTGCTGTGCTTGTTGGACCCATTGTTGTGCCTTCTGCTTGCTGCTGATCCTGTTGTTGCACCTTCTGCTGCTGCTGAGCCAGTTGCCTGAAAGCCTGTTGTTGTTGTTCAGTGAGGAACTTCAGCAGTTTCTCCATATCCATTTTTCCAGAATGTAACTAGTCCTGCTTACTCCAGCAGGGTTTTGAATCCCACTTCTCACACCATGTGTGACAAGCTGGCCTATGGTAGATGGAGAGGCAACACATTGTGTTTAAAGTTCACAGACGAAAATGTACTTTTATTGCTCCAAATGTAAGTTATTGCTTCAGAAAAGCATAATCAGGCTGTTCAACTTCTCCAGCCTGGTCAGATAACATAAAGGTTAACACAAAACAGTTCTTTCAGGCTGGCTTGACAAAAGGACTCTTTGAACCACCTATGTGGGCCAGCAGTTTTTCAATATACAGTCTCAAACAAAACATAAATGGTTTGTGGGCCAGCAGTTTTGAATGCACAGTCTCAAATAAAACACAAACAGTTTTCCCTTTTAGTCTTATCTGCAGGCTGTAATTAGTAGTACATTCCACTCACTGTTTTTGGCCCAGCTGGCTAGGCTGATCCTTTTCCTCAGGATTCTCTGCTCTATAAATGGTCTCTTTCTCAGCAGCAGGCTTCAACTTCTCCCCCAAAGGCACTCTCCAGAAATTAATCTTTCTCCTTGGCTTTCTGCTCTGGTTCCTGTCTTACATTCCACCCTCCATCCTGCAGGGTTCTCCGCCTAGGAGTATCTCTTCCCTGCAGCAGTTTTCAGCTTCTAACTGAACCCTTGCTGGATTATTTCTGCCTTTTAGCAATCCCTCTAATAAGCAACACCTGGGGAGCCACCCCCCCTTGCCTGTTCATGTTGCATTCCCTGCATTTCTCAGCCTCAAACAAGATGTTAACCTCTTGTTTCCCAGTGTAATGTTTACACTGTCACTATATATATATATATATATATATATATATATATATATATAGATATATATATATTTATATATATAATATATGTATCTATATTTATATATATATTTTTTTCTGTGCTCCCAGAATTTTCCTCTACTACCTATCTAAATATGCCAGGCTGCTGTGTGCTGCTACAAGGTGCTGCACTGTGTGTTAGTCTTGCTGCTACAGTTCTTGTAATGCATGTTAGGTGAAATGAAGCAAAAAGTACAATATACCTATATTCTGTGCTCCCAGAATTTTTTTTAGTTACCAGAAACAATATGTTAGGCTGTTTCATGCTGCAGCATGGTGATGTGCTGTGTGTCTATCCCACTGCCACATTTCTTGCAATGCACTTTTGGGGAAATTGGTCCAGTCATTTTCCAGATCTGTGGGCAGAGACTGGAAATCTTCCTACAGCTGTGCTACAGCGCTGGTGTACCTCTGGCTCCAGGAAAAGTGGTAGCCCCAAACCCCATGTTGTCTTTCTGTGGCATCAAAATAGATGCAGATGCCCAGGAACATCCCTGTCCTAGGTCAAGATTGGGGCCCACAGGGGTCTTTTAGGGCAAACAGTTAAACCAAGAAAATCACCTTGAAAGAGCTGCAGCAGCACGTGGGTTACCTTAACTTCACATGCAGGGTAATCCTGATGGGCAGGAATACACTGCATGGACAAGATGGTGTCAGGTGCCTGAAAACCCCACCACTAGATTCACATGATAGAAGGCCTCAGGGAGGACTTTGAGGTCTGGGATGCCTTCCTGATTCCCTTTAATGGATTCTTCAGGTGACCCATGACAGTGGACAGTGAGGAACAGGGGCTGTTCACGGACACATCCACTGGTTTGGGTTTTGGGGTATAAGTTAAAAGGGCATGATGTGCCTCTAGCTGGCCATCAAGCTGGGTGGCAGCAAGACTCATAAGGCAGGTTACCCTGCTGGAATTTTATCCAGTTGTGATCACTCTGTTGGTTTGGGGGCACCAGTTAAAGGATAAGAAAGTTATCTTTTGCTCTGAGAACACTGGTGTGGTCCATACCATTAATGGACAGCTGGGGCCCAAATGCCCCTTGTAGACCACATGAGGATTTTTATCCTCTGGTGCATGCTACTTAACATTCATTTTAAGGCTGTTCATGTTCCTGGCATTGAGAATGGTACTGCTGATGCTTTATTTCATTCACAGTGGAAGATGTTCAGGGAACGGGAAACAGCAGTGGCACAAGATCCATATCTGGTCCTGTCTTTCCTCTGGGAAGTGATAACCCAGAGGCCTAGGACTGGATTAGTAATTACATCACACCCTGGACCAGGGCACCATACTGCTGTGGAGTGGTCTGCTTCCATGCCATTAGTGAGGAGGATGGTTGGATGAACAGTTTTCTGAATCCAGAAGAGCAGTTATGCAGCTACATATTACAGGCACATCTGAGGGCCCTGACACTGGCAGTCGAAGGACAGCTCCTCATGGGGTTGTCATTGTTCACCTGGGTGCAGCGTTTCTGGGACACCACTTGCACCATCAAGACTTGGAGGATTCTTGTAGACTGGAGCAGAGGAGCGCCAAAGCAGTCTTATCTGTGGCAACCCCTTAGCCCAGACAAACTAGAGAAAGTGTGGAGATCTCATCATTGGCTTGCTGGTCACAGTTCAAAGCAATGTTATTCAAGACTGCATTTTTGATGGCCTTCTTTGGAGCCTTTCAGATCTTGGAGATGGTGCAGCTGGCCAAAGGCAATGTTTCCTCTGGCCTGCAGGATAAAAACAGTGCAGTGAAACCAGAGGGCATGTTTACAAGGATCTGCAGGGGTAAGACAGACCAATGAGGCATGGACTGCTGGTGCACTCTGCAAGCTCCTTGGGGGCTGGTTTGGGACATGGTGGCCATGGTGTTGGAATACATGACTCTCCACTCACCTGCCAGGTCAGCTTTCCTGTGGCACATAGATGGCATGGTCTGCCAATTCAGATACATACTGGGTGTGGCCATGCAATGGACAGGGCTGAGCCTGAAAGAGTTAAATATCCACTCATTTCAGATGGGGAAGCCACAACTGCCAGGGCCCAGGGAGGTACGGATGGGCAGATTCGGGCTCTAGGCCAATGGAGGTCCCAGGTATTTTTACAGTATGGAGGCCACATATAACATTGTCATTGCTGTTTTCCAGATTCCTCTGATGGTTCTAAACGGTTTGTATCTGAGGACACTCCTCTGTACTCTGGGCAGAAGAGAGAGCAGGGTGTCCACCTGGGGGGAGGAATCTGGTGTTTCCACTGAACAAGGCACAGGTTCAATGGTTGCTAGATGCTAGAATTACTAAAAACATAAAGTGAATAGTGCAAAACCTAGAGTTAATGCAACAGTGCAAAGAAGAACTGCATGCTTCAAATGCTATCTCTTAATTCTGAAGAAAAGACAATATAGCCACCTCACATGATTTTTAGAAGAGGGAGTAATCTGGAGGACAAAATCACCCACACTATGCAACCTTACAATAGGCCAAAATCACCCACACTATGCAACCTTACAGTAGGGTAAAAACCAGGTTGCCACCACCACCATTACAAAATGGTAGCTTCTGTTGTGGCCATTGAAAAAACTGCACTGTGATTGAAATAGTTAAATCGTCCCTAAATCCAGGTACCGGCCAACATGCACAGATCACATGCTTTGTTAATAGTGATACAACTTATGTTGTTAATAAGACTGCACATGTGGCTGGTACTACACTGGAAAAACTAAAAGGAAATTAAAAGAGAGGGTGGAGGGCACAAAAGGGCCATTGCCAGTAGTAATATGAAACATACCACTACACATCATGTGCATACTTCAAGAATTCTGGTTGAGCATTTGTTCAAATATACTGTATGGGGATAGAAAAGGTTTCCATGGGTCTGAGGAGTGGTGATGTAGAAGGACTACTGTCTAGGAGAGAAGCTTTTTGGATTTTTCAATCCAAAGCAACGTCACTACCAGGACTAAATGATAGGTTCGACCTCATAGCATTTTGTTTTATTCTGGTTATTAAATGAAATTTGTTTTCAAAACTGCTAATATTATCATTTTAATTTAGTAATATAATAATGTAGCCATTATCTGGTTGCAATTGCATCAACAGAATGTGCTATATTTTCTTTTCTTTCAGAGTTGAGAGATAACATCCACTGTAGTACTGTTGCACTTACTCTAGATTTTGCACTATTTGCTTTAGGTCTTTAGAAATTTTAGTGTCTGTCATTTTAAGCATTATAGCAATTGTAACATCGGCTTGCTAAACCCACCCATTTTGTGAAACATCAGTATAAATAGTGGCAGTATTTGCAGCTGACCTTACTATTGACAAAGCCTTATTTTTACATGACAAAACATTGAATATTGTTTTCTACTTGCCCATAGCTCGCTGAATAAATATGTGCCATAGCCTGAGCATTTGAATCTCCATGTTCTCATTGTGTGCAAGGAGTGCTACAAGCTGCACCAGTTTGTTGTTTTCCCAGTTCAGCGCTTACCGCTGTGCACTGCACTTATTGGAGCAGCCCTGTCTTTCTGCTAAAGTTACTTCAAAGAGAAACGTAGAAGCATAGACTTTGCTGGTAGATAAGGACCACTTGCCCCACCTAGTCTGCACATTTTTCCCAGGCTACAGTATCATCGCAGATCCTGCTTGATCTGCAGCCTATCTTCCTGCCCCCTTTCCTCTCCCCTAAGATTTCCTTATGCCTATCCCATGCATACTTGAACCTCATTGATGTTTTCACACCAACCATCAAATGGAGATGAAGAGAGGATCACAGATGTAGAAGTGGGTAGCCATCTGGGAACTAGCGACCATCGAACAGTATGGTTCACAATAAACACAGCAATAGAGTCAAGCCATACAAAGGCAAAAGTACTGGACTTTAGGAGGGCTGACTTTGCCAAAATGGGTGAGTGCCTAAGGAATGCACTAGCAAATGGGCAGGAAGGAGGGGTGGAAGAACAATGGGGAATAATAAAAACTGCCATCACAGAGGTAACAAGCCTTTGTGAAGCAAATAAACAAAATGAAATGATGTAAGAAACCACTATGGTTCTCAAAGGAAGTGGCAGTGAAGGTTCAAGAGAAAAGAAAGCATTCAGGAAGTACAAGGAATCACAGAAGGAGCAGGACAGAGAACTGTATCAGTTAAAGTAAAAGGAAGCTGGGAAGGCAGTCAGAACAGCAAAGTCCCAAACTGAGGAAAGATAGTCAACTCAGTTAAGAAGGGGATAAAACCTTTTATAGGTACATCAGGAGCGAAGGAAGACCAAGGAAGGAGAGGAGGCTTAATAAAGGGGAGGAGGGTGGGTAGAGGGTGACTGTGAAAAGGCAGAGATACTAAACAAATATTTTGCTCAGTATTTACAAAGGAAGAGGGAGGTACCTAAAACAAACAGTAGAAACACTCTGAATGCAGAAGTTGATACCAGCCCATTTACAGAAGAAAGGGTTCTGAAAGAACTCTTAAAACTGAAGGTGGACAAAGCAATGGGGCCTGATGGGATTCATCCCAGAATTCTAAAGAACTAAAGGTAGAACTAGTGACACCACTGACTAACCTCTTTAACAAATCATGGGAAGATGGGGTGGTACACGAGGACTGGAGGAGGGCAGATGTGATTCCCCTTCACAAAAGTGGGAGCAAGGCAGAAGCAGGAAACTACAGACCTGTTAGTTTAACCTCAGTGGTAGGGAAAATGATGGAATCACTTCTGAAGGAAAGAATTGTCGAGTATCTAGAGGTCAGAGGGCACAGGACCCAAGGCAGCATGGATTCACAGTGGGAAGGTCATGCCAGACAAATCTGATAGATTTCTTTGACTGGGTGACCAAAGTAGTAGATCAGGGAGGGGCTGTGGACATGGCCTACCTAGACTTTAGCAAGGCATTTGACACAGTCCCACACAAAAGATTTATATACAAGTTAGCCAGCCTGGGATTGGGTCCCAAGATGACAGCCTGGGTAAATAATTGGCTGGAGAATAGGACACAGACAGTAATAGTAAATGGAGTCCACTCTGAAAAAAGGGGGTTACTAGTGGGGTACCGCAGGGTTCAGTATTAGGACCGGTCCTCTTCAATGTCTTTATAAGCAACATTGCAGAGGGACTGGAAGGAAAAGTATGTCTCTTTGCAGATGACACAAAGATCTGCAACAGAGTTGATGCACAAGGTGGGGTGGAAAGGATGAGAAGGGACTTGTCAAGGGTAGAGGAATGGTCAAATGTATGGCAGCTTAGATTCAATGCTAAGAAGTGCAAGGTAATGCACCTGGGAAACAAAAACCCAGGGGAAGAGTACACAATGGGGGGTGAGATACTAACAACAACAAAAATGGAAAGAAACCTGGGGGTAGTCATATTAGATGACCTAAAAGTGGGCAAGCAATGTGAGAGGGCAGCAAGGAGGGCTGGGGGGATACTGGGATGCATAGGGAGAGGTATCACCAATAGAAAACAGGAAGTTATTATCCCTCTGTACAGACAGCTGGTGAGACCCCATCTGGAGTACTGTGTGCAGTTCTGGAGACCCAATGTCCGTAAATACATAGACAGAATGGAAGCTGTCCAGAGGAGGGCAACTAAAATGGTGCAGGGTCTGCACTGGAAGACATATGAAGAGAGACTTAAGGAGCTTAATATGTATAACCTCGAGGAAAGGAGGGAGAGGGGGACATGATAGAAACTTTTAAGTACCTCAAGGGATCAACTAAGTCCAGAGGGTAGCATCTTTCAAAAAGATGTGTGCAAGAACAAGGGGCACAATTTGAAGATGGGGCAGCTCAGAGGTAATTTAAGGAAGTATTTTTCACAGAGGGTTGTGGATGCATGGGAACGGCCTTCCAGAGGAGGTTGTGGAGTCAAAAACAGTGGTGGAATTCAAGCATGCATGGGACAGTCATAAGACAATTCTAGGGGGTGGGGGTAGGAAGAAGTAGGCTGCTGGTTAACTAGGATCTGCAGCTTATCTATTAGGTAGGGAAATGGGCAGACTGGGTGGGCCAAGCAGTCCTTATCTGCCGTCAAATTGTATGTTTCTACGTTTCTATGCTGGAAGGCTGTTCCAGGAATCCAGTCCTTTGGTAGGTCCAGCACAGCCAACCTCAAAAAAAATTATTATTTAGGGAGTGTTCTAATTCCAATTAAGGCAAAATTCAGACAAGAAAAGTCAAATTGGCACAAAAGGCCCACTCACCCAAGTATAATAAAAATATATTTTTGCTTAGTTTAGCAGACGTTTGGTTGAATGCATCAATAAATGGTTACATAACAGAAAACAAAGTGTTAAGATAGGGGGCACTATTTCAAATGAGATTTCAGTCACAAGTGGGGTACCACAGGGCTCAGTGCTTGGGCCCACTTTGTTCAGAATTTACATAAGTGACCTTCCTCATGGTGTGTCTAATAAGCTCAGCAAATTTGCTGATGATACAAAAATCACAGCAGAAGTGGACACTGATGAGAAAATCTTAACATTTGAATTAGACCTACGGTATTAAAAATTGAAAATTGGGCTACTAGCAACGAAATGTTGTTTAACACCGACAAATGCTCTTTGCTTCATCTTGGAATAAAAATTGACCACACAACATATACAGTAGCCTCAGTGGAAATAACAGAAAACCTGTTTTAGTGGAAAAAGACCTAGGGATTTTGATAAATAACACCCTAGCATCAGGAGATCACCGTAGAAAAGTGGCTCAAACAGGTAACCGCATTGTATCAGCCATAAAAAAGACCTTTATTACAAGGAATGAACATTGTATCCTACCACTCTACAAAACTTTTCTTCGCCACCATACTGACTACGCTGTCTCTTACTGGGCCCCGTACCTTAATAAAGACAAAAAAATAATTGAGAGCATACAAAGAAAAATGACAAAGCTAATTCCCAAAGTCAGCAATTTCCCATATGATTCTAGACTGACCACTCTCAGTCTCTATAACTTACAATTGAGAAGGGACCAGGGTGACATACTTCAGTTGTTTAAGATATTGAGTGATAATTCCTTTACTAATGAATGCAATATAGTAATGGCTGACAAGCCTGAGAATTTATGGTGCCACAATAAACAGAGACGTATACTTAGAGCACTGACTAACAAACGTCAACATTACTTTGCGGTCAGAGCAGCTACATTATGGAACATGTTGCCCTGTGAAGTAGTGAATGAAGCTAACTTTAATACATTCAAGGCAAAGCTAGATAAACATCTCTTGGGATAGCATTTCAAATAATCCCCACTTGTGTGGAGGGTGGTCTCGATGGGCCTAATGCTTCCTTCCACCCTTACACTATCGAGTAATACCGAGTAATACTTCAGTGTAGATAGTTCTAACACAGTGTATAAGGCCAGATGCATATTCGGACTAGTACTGCCTATGTTTCGGAATTACTCCTTCATCAGGGATACACTGAGAATAACTCTAAAGATACATACTTTATATTTCACTTCATTCCTTTTTGTTTGTCAATATTCAAGAAACACATAATTATTTGAATGTATTTATGCTCAACTACCCAGTCAATATTAATTTGTTTCCCCTTCTGTCTGGTGGAAGGTGTTTTTCCTTTTGTTTATATCAGGTTTAAATGTATATAAAATTGATCCTGAGTTTAATAAGTATCTCAAAGACATATATTCAGTATATATTTCATCACATACATGCTGCATCGTTGTTTATTATGCCTGGCTATGTCTTTTTACTTTTAAGTCTCTTTAAACATGTTTGAAACCTTGTTCTAAATTCTCCGGTCTATGTTTTTCTACAGTCGCCATATTCTATATTTTCTTG
The DNA here is from genome assembly GCA_016271365.2 of Neoceratodus forsteri. Classification (NCBI taxonomy): domain Eukaryota; kingdom Metazoa; phylum Chordata; order Ceratodontiformes; family Ceratodontidae; genus Neoceratodus; species Neoceratodus forsteri. The sequence goes on from CM057454.1 coordinate 758,091,422, forward strand.
GTCATTGTGTACAATGTGAACAGATACAACAGTCGTCATTCAGGTGAAACAAAAATATCCACCTGAGTTTGTTCTCTTTCCATAATGTAACATAAGTTTTATAACTATTTGTTGCAAACATTGCTCTTGAAATATAATTGCCAGCATGGCGCACACATTTGCAGTTCGTAAATAAACTTACTTAGAGTAGATGTGGAGTCTAGCATGGACCCCTGCTTTCTCTATGGTTGGAGGCAGCATGCTGGCACTTGGGAGCTCCTTTTATACTGTGGAGCTAAGGGGACTCGGTGCACATTGATGAGTCACAATCACATGATACAAGGCAAAGTCATACATGTTCCATCATAGTTTATACTGTTCTGCTCTGTTAAAAATAAGTTGTTTCATTTTAATTTGGTTCCTGTTGTGAGCCTTATCTATAGTCAACATGATCTATTGCATCCCGGAATGTCTTTCCTGTGGTCATAATAAGTTGGAGGTCAGGGAGGTCATGTGCATATCTCAGGAACATGGATAAAGAACAGAGTAAACAATTGTTTTTGTCATGATGTAAAAACCAGCAGGTTACAGAGGCTAGGTGAATTTCTAGGACATTCTATCCGATTGTCACAAGGTACTTGGGGTCAGGGAGGTCATGAGCAATTTTGAGGGGTGAGGATCAAGCACATGAAAAGTGTTGTTTTACAATATTAGTACTAGCAGATTTAGTGGGTTAAATGGAAGTGGACATGACACAGCACAGATGTTCACACCATTAGAGGGGAATCAATATGCTGTAGGGGGGGAAATTGTAAATGAGACATAAAATATGTTGTCGAGGGGGGAATGGGGCATGTTATCAATTGTTATGATATCAGCACATCTTATAATATCCTTTGTTATATGCTGTCTCTCATTCCCATTACTAGCCCAGTGGTATTTGATTAATGGACTCAATCCTTTAAATAATAGGTTGCCAATCTAAACTGTCGAGTCCAAATCTGGGATTTGTTACTTGAAATCTGACACTATAATATGCCTCTCTCAGTAACAATTTTGTTCTATATCACCTCTTCTAGGGTTTGGCTCTACCTTTTCTAATCCAAAGAATCTTAAATAAGGCAGCTGGTATCTTTAGTCCATAAAATATCTGGGTACAGAGGATGTTATGTCTTCCCTATGTATATCACATTTGTGTTGCCCAATCTGAGTTTTAAGTATTCTTTCTGTCATCCCTTATATATATATATATATCTTATCACATGGACATTTTAGAAGGTATACCACTCCCGTAGTTTGGCAGTTGATAAACTGACCTATCTCCACTTCTTCATCCCTGGTTGTGTTATTGATTTTCTTAATTCTGTATGTATTTTTACAGTGTGCACAGTGGCCACACTGATACTTTCCCCCCTTACATCCAGTGATGATAAAAAATGTTGTAGTTTCTTCTCAGGTATCTTATGCTGAGTATGTACTCTTGTCTCAAACCTGTCTTTCATGTTATTAGGGTCTTGCAACCCATTTGATTCAAAATATTCCACAAACCTTTATTTCATCAGTGATTTTATTAAACTTTTTACTGCTGAAGTCAGGTTGAATGGCTTATAGTTGCCAATGTATTCCCTGCTACCACTTCTGTGAAGTGGGCATCTGTCCTCCTCCAGTCCTCCAGGACCACTCTTCTTCCAATGAGCTATTAAAGAGGACCATCAGAGGTGCAGCAAGTACCTCCCTGAGCACCTTCAGTACCTTTGGGTGAATCCTCTCTGGCCCCATTGATTTGTCCACTTTCAGAGTTTTGAGTCCCTTCTGGACTCTCTTCCTTGAAAACAGACTAGTGTCCACCTCCATCCCTCCAGTGCTCCTGTTAAACTTTATTTGGCCCCTCCTCATCGTTTTCCTCCATGCACACTGAATAAAAGTATTTGTTTAGGATGTCTACCTTTACATGTTCCTCTCTGCACAGTCCCCCCATCCCTTTTTAACTCTAAAATCCCACCCTTGGTCTTCCTCTTTTCACTTACATACTTAAAAAAATGCAATGTCCTCTTTTGTTACTGTTTGGGATATTTTCTCTTCAGTTTGTGGCTTTACTGTGCTTACTATTCTCCCTGCTTCCCTCTGTTTCCCCTGGTATGGCTCGTTATCCTCTCCCCACTGCGTCTCCTTGTATCTTCTGAATGCTACCCTTTTTGCTTTTACCTTTTCCACCACTTCATTCGAGAACCATAGTGCTCTTTTTTTTATGTTCACCATGTACATGTGCATGCAGTGAACATCTTTCTGTGATAGTGTCTATAAGTTATGAGAGGTGTGACACTGTCCATCCAGTGCAGAGTAGTGTTTAAGGGGCAAGTCAGTGCTACACAATCATCAGCCCAGCTGCTCACGACAGAGCTTTGGCTTGCTGGATGGAGCCTTCCTTTACTTAAAAAGAAAAACCGACTCAGTCTTGGGTCGGCTCTTCCCTTTGATCTATGCCACCCAGCAAGCTGATTTGTCATGACAGCCTGCTGAGGAATTTGAAACATCTAGGAATAGCCCCATTGTTCCAAATGCCAGCTGTAACAAGAAAAACTGTCCATTAATGTCTGTTGCTGGTTCCCCCTTTAACTGCTCCCCCACCTGACCCTCTCTCTCAGCACCCACCACCCCACCCCCAAAAAAAATAAAACTAACACTGGGGTGCCCAATCCCCAGTGTCACCACCTCCAACAAAATTCACTGTCTGCTACCACACCGCTCCCAATGTATGGTCGCATCTCTAAATGGTGCTGAAGCACCACATTGCTCATTCACAGCTCAGCACACCCGAGTTCAGCTAAACAGATTTTTTAAAAGTATTAAGAAAGCTGAACTTGGGAAAGTGCAAGCTGACATGAAACAGAGGCTTGAAATGATAGAAATTGGGGTATTAAATGCAAGGCATGATATGGGTCATGCATGAATGCATATGCATATTCTGGGAATATGCATATACATTGCCACATGACTGGTATTGTGGCTTGAGTTAAAATACTCCAATTTCTATTCCCTCATTTCATTAGCCATCTGTTGATCTCTATTGCTGCTCCTCCATAATTGTCCCTCCCTCTCAGCACCCCCCCACAAACATAACACTGTAACTAGGTGTGTCCAATCCCCAATGTCACTGTTGCTCTTGTTGCTGCTGCCCTGTAACTGTCCCACCCACCCAACCCTCTCTCTCAGCACCCACCATCCCACACCACCCCCAAAACATAACACTGACACTTGGGGACACCAACTCCCCAGTGTTGCTGTCACTCTCTGTTGCTGCCACCCCTGTAACTGTTCTGCCCACCCGACTTTCCCTCTCAGCACCCCCCACAAACATATCCCAATCCCTGTGTCATGACCTAAAATAAATAAACCTTCCTCATATTTTGTTTAGGTGAACTCTTTAAAAGAAAACCATCCATCGATGTCTGTTATAGCCATTACTGTTCCCCACCCGACCCACCCATTCAACACCCACTCGTATACCTTTAGATGGGTGCCATCATTAGGGTTCCATAATGTGGGTGCCACAATCAGTTCACCTGTCATAATGGTGAACTATATTTTGCAGGACTCAGCATGGACAGCGCTGTAGGGATGTTGCACTGCTTGCCTCATACACCTCTGATGTGGAGGTGATTTTATTAGAGTTTCAGGGGTGTGAAGGGGCACGGCCCCCCACAGACAGCCCACACTTGTTTGGTACATTGGCCACAATTGGAGTCAGGTGGCACAATGGCTGGGCATGATTATCACCATTGGCATTGTACTGGCACCCTGATGTCCTTCACCCTTTTCCCTGATGCACTGGTGTGGGTGAACTACACCCACCACCCCAAACCCCTCCCCAATCCCTTACTTACCCACCAGTGGTCCAATGCCATAATCTTCTGCAGACCGCAGACATGTCTTCACTCTTCAAAGCTGGACTGCAAACTGAAGAAATAAAGTATGTGGTTCAATATATTTCAATGAGGTTTTGAACTTAATGTCATAACTTGGCCATTTCTGCATATTTTTGCCCCAGATTTTCAACATGCCTTTTTTGGGACCCCACCTCATGAACACTTGCAGTAAAGTTAGGTAAATCTGTCCTGAAAGGTGATTTCATGGTCCCTGTGTGAAGTCACCTTTTGGGCAGGAGATGAACATTTTCTCTGTCCTTGTTCATGAGGTGGGGTCATAAGAAGATTATGTTGAAAATTTGGCATAAAAATGCTAAAAAAACAACAAAGTTATGAGCCTACATTGAATTTTGCAAATGCTGGCTCATCACGTTGGTAATTTCCAATATTTTCACCTCAGATTTTCAACATAGCCATTTCTTTACAGCACCTCATGAATGTGACTGCTGTCTTTTTTCAAATCCTGGCCAAAATGTGTTTTTGCGTCCTGAAAGGCGATTTCCAGTCCCTGCATCAAATCACTTTTCAGGCAGGAGCTGAACATTTTCTGTGCACTTATTCATTGATGTGGGGTCACAAGAAGGCTATGTTGACAATCTGGGGCAAAAATATTTAAAAAATTACAAATTTATGAGTCTGTGTTGAAATTTATGAATGCAGGCTCCTAACTTTGGTAATACATAACCCACAGTGTGCACCACAATACATCTAGTACCTCAGGGCTTCTATGCCAGTGGTGAACATCCGGCATTGGCAAATGCTTGTTCCTTTTGTTCACTTCCTTGACACAGAGGTCTTTTGCCTTCACAATGACCTTTTTAGTTCCCCCCATTGTTCTTCCACCCCACCCAGGTCATCCCTTCTTGTCAGATAATTCCTGAAGCATGCAGGCATCTTTTTAAAATCTGCCTTCATGAAGTCCAGGAGCCCCGCCTTTGTGTGGTTTGGTTCTGCAACCATCCTTATATTAAACCAAACTGTACTGTAATTGCTGATCTCCAGGTGGCCCCCACCTTGACATTTGTAACACTGTCCCTATTGCTGAGTGTTAGATTTAGTATTGCCCTATCATTAGTGGGTTCACTGTCTAGTTACCTAAGGAATGTGCCCTGCAGGGAGTTCAGGATTTCTCTGCTTCTAGCTGAAGCTGCAGCTGGGAGGCTCCAGTCTACATCCAGCAAACTGAAGTCCCCCACTAGCAGCACCTCCCCCTTTTCTGTCACCTTGCCAGTGGCTCACATCAGTACCTTATCCAACACCTCCCTCTGTGCTGGATGTCTGTGGGTTACACCACTTTGAATAGGGGCTCCATTCCCCACCTTACATGACCTACAGTACCTCTGCCCCCCATATTCCATCTATCCCCATCTCTTTTAAGGCCTGCCTCAGAAAAAGTACCACAACCCCTTCTTTTCCACCATGTCCTTCCTGAACAGAGTATAGCCTGGTATGCAATGCCCCAGTCATGGTTTTCAGTGTACCATGACTTGGTAATGGCAACTATATCCAGGCCAGCCTCTGCTATGATGGCATCTAGGCCTAGAATCTTATTTCTTAATCTTATAGCATACACACACACATGGCTTTCCAGGTTTTGTTACCACTTTGTTATTTTTTAAGACTGCTTGGCATAGTCAGGACAGACTTCTTGCACTTACTATAAAAGAGGCTGTGGAATCTGGAAGAGGCATTTTACCCACATTACTATGCAGTTACTCTCTAAGGACTACTTTCACGCCTCACATAGTAACTACAGTAGTCAGTAGCAACAACAGTCAGGCGTATCCACATCTTGGCTACAAACACAACACAACCCATCCACAACAAAAAAAACAAATACAATTTGCTTTTATAGATGGTTAATTTTGAAACTAACTCTTGCAGACTGACTCTAGCACTAACACCAGAAATCACCTGAGCAGTGCATCACACTGGGTCACATCACAGACACCACCCACTCTTTCCCTCTGCCAGATTTAACACCTGCCAACTCTCCATTTCCTGTTCTGTTGCTGCATCACAACTCCCAACCATGGTTTCAGAGTCACCCGCATGGACTGGGTGTCCTATTGACATCACCAAAAGATGGCAATTCTACTATTCTCAGGACTTTCACCCATCACTAGCAAGCCCACTGACCCATCACTCTCAGGCCTTCTGATCCTTAGCCATTGCTGTGACAACAGCACCCAGCTACAGCACAGGCCCCTTGCTCTCTCTTATTCATTAATGGTATCTTACCCACGCCATCCGAGTAGATGTTCTGGACTGCTCCCTCATTGCCACTGCCGGCTGAGTAACCAGCCATTTGTCAGTGTCTTTCTGAAGTCCTGGAAAAAGGAGAACCAACAAATATCCTCAACAGGGTGACAAACCAACACCAGCATGACCGGGAACTGAGAAACATCACAACGTTGGACCAGCAGCCAGCCTTCAACTTGGCTCTCCTCAGACAAAACCATTATAAGGCTGGGGGGGGGGGCACATTCAGAAAAAAAACCTCTGAATTTTCTAAAAGTTTCAATGCCCTGGGGGCATGCTAAACATCTGCTGCCATCATCAGTGGCTCATCCAGTTCCTCTCACATCATCAATTTTTTATGCAAGATAGGGATACCATTTCTGGGCTTGAGAAAAGAAGACAATGAGATGAGGGAAGAGAGGAAACAAAGATTTGGAGTTTGTTCAGTAAGAAAGTTTATGAATCATGTATTTTTTTGTTTACGTTGGAGTCAGTTAGAAAAAATGTTGCACATGAAGACGCAAAGTGGTCTTCATATCTATCAGATTCCATCTTTTTAAGAATTTTATATAGGTTCCACATGATACCACATTTCAGACAAAGCTGATCGGTGGGATTTCTGGTCCAAGACGGCGACTTCATGCTGTGAGGCTTGAGGAGGAAGCTCTGCAGCAGGGATTGTTGCAGGCATACTCAGAATTTTTAACAGGTATACCAGTGTTGCCTAGAATTCTAAGAGCACAACCCTTTCCAGTCTCTCTTGTGTGCCACTTGGTGTCAGAAATATCCCGTTTTGTCTTTTTTTATCCCCCAGCTGTAGATGAAGGAGTCCGGGCAGTGGAGAAGCTGACCCCATGACTGGTGTGAGGCAGACAGCCCCTCAGGGGCTTGGTGAAAACCACAGCAGCTACTTCTGAAGATTGCTGAAGATTTTCACACTATGGACAGATACCTATAGTGTCTACAGTTTCTGAAGGACTTGGGGTCATGAAATCCGAAGTAAGAGTCCGGATGTTTGTGACCAATCATCAACTATACCGCACTGTTTTCTACTGGTCAAGAAATGTGGAAGAAACTTTCAATTCAAGTTTTTTATTTACATTTTAATGCAAAGAAGCGGATGAAGGGGGAAGTTCTGGTATTCATAAAAGACTTGGGGCTAATAGTGTTTTGCCCTGACTCTGCTTCATAACCATGCAACTAAGGGTAACTCTATCATTAGCACAAACCTCTATAGAAGTCCACTAAACAGTTGGAAATATTTTATTGTTTTCATCGTAATCAAAGATTCTGTTGACATTTTATTTTGCTTTGTCTTAAGAAACCATAATATCAGTATTTAACTGTGCAACTTTGCAACATCAGTATTTTACTAAGACTTCAAAGGGTGCTTGGTATTTAACTAATTTGATTATTACAATTTATTTTCTTAATTTTTTTTCTCATTATGCTCTAACTCATTTAAGTTTATAAAATCTGGTTTCCATTGCCCTAACTGACTATTCCAGGTAATGGCGATGTCATTAGCGCACCTGTGAATACCTAACAAGTTAAAACAGGCATTTAACGCAAATATAATCACAGATGACCAAAAAGCCAGATACACACTCCATTCACTCCATTCACAGCAGTGATATCAGAAGCAGTGAAGGCATGTGGCTTCTGAATGTTAACAGCAATTGGTGTCTGAGTAGCACCGTGGTACCGTGGCAGTGTCAGTTTCATGCCGTTACGCTCAACTTACTTTTCATGCAACAAGCCCATAAGTTACTTGGGCTTCCTTTCTTCACTTAAAACTCTCAAACAAAACAAATGAGATCATAGTTAGCTCCACTGATGGAGGCCTTGATTGGTCACTCAGTCTAGTAGCGAATCCTTAGTGAATTCCAGTGAATCTTAGTGAATGCTTGATTAACGGTGGCAAAGACACTTCGGGTGATGGTGGAAGCGTGTCCGAAGGTCGACTCCGGGTCTTTTGATATTCCCCATGACACATATAGCAATCAGAGATAACTATGTAAGTCTCTAGTAGCCTCACTGCTTCTTTTTTATGTCAAAATGTAATCCCTTATGTAGAGCTGGTAAAGGTATTTCATAGCAGGGCATCTCAAGTTTCTTTAAAAATGCTGTCACCAGCAATAACAACTAATAGCTGAGAATATTTCTGAATAGAGTGAATCGATTGAACAGTTGTGCATGTACTGATGTTGCAAATTAAGTAGATTTTTAAAAAGAGTGGGGTTTTTAACCCATGTGCTTAATCACTTCAGCTGTATTTGGGAACTTATATTTGTACCCCTAAGACATATTTATTGTTAGAACTGTCATAGTATATAAATATCTATTATTATCCTAAGGTCCAAATACAGTATATCGGTGGAATTGGAAGGAGCTTGGAAGCATTTCTCCCAAATTTGAAAACTTTGGCGGTCTGGAAGCCAAATAATTGACCTAGAGAAGACTTTTGCTTAAAGGGTATAATACATTTAATGCAGATTAGCTCCCTTTCTTGTTCACCAGGCTTTTAAGCCAAAGAACTTCAGTTAAGCTTCTTTTCATTTTGGGACTGTGCTGCTAATGAAAAACTGATTTAGTCTGATTTGTTTTTTCTCTCTGTTTACATTAGTTATATGCTTGTTATGTGCTTATGTTGAACAGCTTGTGTCTCCCCTGAGGGGGCCCCTGAATGAATTGTGATTTGGGTTGTTTGACTGCATATTAAACAAGGGAGGACATTCAAAGGTGGAATTGCTAAATGTATACAAGAGAAATGGGAAAATAATTGTAGAAAATTCAAACCCCAACCCTTTGAAAGCAAAAACAAAGAAAAAGAATGGTAGTATGTTCACAGTTGAAATAGAGATTATCACATCCACCACTACACCTGCCCCAACCCCCCTGAAGAAGGCTATAAAATTCAGACTTATGCTGATAAGATTAAAGCCAATATTATGCAGAAGGATGAAACAAAGGAGCCTTCTGATAAAATAAAAACTGTTAATAATGCTGAGAAAGATTTAGGAAATATTCCTCAAGTACAGGTACAAAACATAAGCCAGGAAACATGGGGGAGTTTAAAAAGTAATGAAGGAGAAGGTTGTGGATACACTGCCTCTGTAGCTCCAGTCACAGTGGCTACAACTTTGCCTCAACAACTCAGTAGAAAAAGAAAGGAAACCAAACCTAAAAAAGGGAAAACAGTTAAAACAACCAAAAAAGAAAGAAATCACCCAAAGGAGCCACAACTGCAAAATCAAAAGGACATTACAGATTTTCTTGTAGTAAAACAGGCACTCTCAGGTTCAAATGAGGTAAACCTGCAGATACAAAGGGTATAATCAATGATAATTTAGATAAAGATACTAAAAATTCTCAAATCTGTGCTCAAGTAAATAACATGCAGTCACAAATCACTAACCTAAGACAGCAATTAGATGCAAAAAGGAGGCTCTTCTTCTCCACTACAGTCATTCCCAACACTTCAGAAGGAAAGGTCAAAGGCAAAAGCAAAAAAAATAAAAAATAGAAAGTGAAGAAAAAGAATAGGCAGTCAAAACAAACAAAGAATGAAAATCAAGGCCCAGAAGTACACATCAACAAGGGAAATGCCCAGATCCCACCAGAAATATTCATCAGAACTAAGACTGCTGATATAAGTACAGATCCTGTAACACAATAAAATGGTGGGAAATTAGAGGAAGTGGATGATGAATGGGATAAGGTAGCAGATAACAAAATGAGGCAAGCCAAAAAGGATAATAATAAAGAGAACAAAAAACAAGAAGTGGATACTGAAACTAATATAATTAGTTTAACTGGTCTGGAATCAGTAGTGAGGCTGGAAGGGATGTATCATGAAACATACAAATTAAAGGATACATTAGATGAATTAATTGAATGGCTGTTCTCTACAGAACTCGAAATCTCAAATTCAAAAGAAAATGTATTTATTGGGTGGGATATTCAGACTGTGCCAGGCAGGGGTGCATGCCTGGGCACAGTGCAACTGGGAAGAACCAGGGCATGGACCAGGTGATATTCAACAGTGCTGTGCCGTGGCTCAGCACTGTTGAATATGGCACTGAGGGTGCATGCACTGCACACAGCACAGTGGCATGGCACCAGTGCAAGTGGCAAAAGGGGAGCAGGGGGATGTACCAGCACAAGTGTGGTTGTGCTAGGTGCATTTACATGATATTCAGCACTGGGCATGCATATGAGGCCATTATGCATCAAGGCACAAATGGGGCCATTTGCATGTCATTATGGCCCCATTTGCATGTGGCGCACCAATCCCCAGTGACTTGCACCTGGTACCCTGCCAGGCTGTAGCTGTCAGGGACTGACACCCCCCCGCCCCTCGGCTGGCTCTGTTCCTCTTCACCCAATCATAGGCATGGGAAATTGGAAGCCCTGGTGGTCCAGTGGACTGCTATCCATCACCTGATCATGGGCATATGACATCCATATCCCTGGTGGTCCAGTGGACTGCTATCCATTGCCTGATCATGGGCATATGTCAATAATTATCTCTGGTGGTCCAGTGGACTGAACTCCATCACCCAATCATTGGTGTAACTGACATCACCCTGGTGGTCCAGTGGTATCCCCTCCCCACCACTGCAGTCTCTCTCCACCTGCACCCCCCAGTCAGCGGTGGGCAAGCATCCCCACCTTACTCAGCCACCCTGCCAACTGACAAAGCATACAGTGGGTCTGTACACTGATTGGTCCACTTGTGTGGTTAATGGGCATGCAGCCCATACTGTACTGCACTGTCCAAATTGTGAATGAGTGCTCACTCACAATTCAGAACTGTGCAGTGCAGTATGGTCTGCATGCCCATTGGCCCATGCAGTGGAGCAATTGGCATACAGTCCTACTGTACGCTGTCAGTCAGCAGGTGGCCGGATGGCTTGTGGGTGGTGAGCTGCTGCCTGCCACTGACTAGGAGGTGTAGGGTGGCAGGGGACTCAGTGGGTGGTGGGGAAGGGGGTACCACTGGACCACCAGGGTGATGTTAGTTAAGCCTGCAATCGGGAGATGGGGTTCGGTCCACTGGACCACCAGGGTTAATTATGACATATGCTCATGATTGGGCAATGGATAGCAGTCCACTGGACCACCAGGGATATGGCTGTCTTATGCCCATGATTGGGTGAAGGATAGCAGTCCACTGGCCCAGCAGGGATAGTTATGACTTATGCCCAGGATCGGGTGAAGAGGAGCAGCCCACTGGACCACCAGGGCTTCTAATTTCACATGCCCACAATTGGGGAAGGGGATTGGTCCACTGGACCACCAGGGATACATACGACATATGCCCGCTGATCGCGGGCGTGCGGGCACACGCCCTGCACAAAGGGCATGGACTGTGTCCTGCAGGTTCCATAGCAGGCTGGGCCGTGGGTTGCACCTTGCAACATGGCAGCTCACCTGTGGGTGGCCAGGACTCTGTTCTGGTTTTGCCAGGCTCAACATCAGACCCTTGAGTGGCGAAGGTGGTATGCCAGCATATGCACCACACATCCTGGGCTGAATATCAGGATGTACGCATATGCATGGGCAATCCCTGCACTTGCGCTAGCATGATACTAGTGCACTCTGATCGCATCGGAGTTGCACAAAACAATCTGCCCTTTGAATATTGTGTTGGAGACATTGGTGGGTTGCATATGGTGCAACCCTTTAAATATACCACCCATGGTGTATAGGGATGTGAATGAAGTTAACAAACCAGTGTATGTCTTTGTTAAGAATATGGATTTTGCAAAAAAAATGGTTTAAACAACAGAGATTAAACCAGCTTGGTCTAGAAGTGAAAGCCCCTATTTCTTGGAAAATGATGTATCGTGAGTTCATCCCAAATGAAGAACTTGGTGGCTCCATAAATAGGTCAGAGGCTATTGAGAAACTGACAAAGTTAAAATGGAAATTTACAGTTGGGCCCACTGTAGATCAACAGTAAGACTTCAACTTAACAATTTTTGGCTAGATAGACTACAGACAGAAAATGAAAGTAATCTAATGGATCTGGTGATGGTTTTGTTCTCCTGTATCACAGGGGAAAAAATCACAAGAAATTGGTTTCTTAAAATAGAAAGGAGCCTCACTATAGAAGAAGACAATATGATTGATATTAGTTGTGCTACAAAAGAATATTACAAAATTCTATGAGACAGAATTTACAGGTTTGACCAAATTGGAATATTAATAATGGATTGGGGAGAAATGTGGAGAAACAGCACAGACAAGACACCAAATTGACTAAGTAAGAAAAATGAAAGCATGTCAGAAAAAAACTACACTCTTAACACAAGATGAAGGGAAGCCAAATTGCTTGATATGGCATATTGCTGGAATACACAGTAAGCTACCAGATCTGGAATGGATAACATTTGTTAATCAATTTGAAATAATAATGTTCCAAGAAACATGGTCCACTGAAGTATAGACCTAAATGGCTACCAGGTGGTGTTTTCCCCAGCCACAAAAATCCATAAATCAGGCAGACCAACAGAATGTCTAGCCACTTATTTAAAAATAGGTGCAGACCTTGAAAGTATGGATAAAATGAACATTAAAACACATTTTATTACACTAATAATTAAATGGAATGAACAGATGTACAGTATGTGGTCATTAATTTGTATATACCCCCTACTAAGAATAAGGTGAACATTAGCATCTGGCAAGAATTATCCTTAGAGATAGATATTTCCTTCAAAAAATATCCAAATGGTATATTAATATTGGCTGGAGACTTCAACGCCAGGTTGGCCAATACGGACAGTATGGATATACTGCATACACAATTAGAAATGGGAGATAACAAGAAAAGAAAGAGTCAAGATAAACAGAGTAACTTACAAGGTAAAGAATTACAGAAATTGTTAAAAGAAAACACTCTGATTATCCTGAATGGGAGAATTAATGGAGATTGAGAGGGGAATATGACATATTTTTCTTCAATGGAACACAGTGTAATAGATTAATATGAATAATTTTAAAAATCTAATAATTCAAATGCGACCTGAGAGTGATCATGCCCCATTACAGCTACAGGTAGATTCAGAAATAGTGTGCAATAATGTAACTGAAAACAATACACCATTAGCCACACTATCATCGGTAAGGAGACACAAATTAAACAGAGGAAAGATTGATACCCATATGCTTGCACACATTATAAAAAACTGGGAAGCTGCTTTCGTGGAACAAGAATAACTTCAGCAAATATTGGCTACTGTTTTTATTAATAGCATCGATATCCTTAATGCACAGATAAAAAAAATTTAAATACACTGATAGCACCAAGTCAAATGTAAATATGAGTAACACTTGGCTTGACATAGAATGTGGTTTGACCAAAAGAGAAATTCAGAACTTAGTCAGGTGGTCAAAAAGAAATCCCTCTAGAGAACATTTTACTAAATTAAATAAGGTCAGGAAATATTATGTTAAATTCTTAGATGAAAAAAATAATTCTTATGTAACAACTGGAAATGAATGTCTCAAACTATACAAAATAATGATACAAAAACATTCTGGTTATTGGTGGCTAAGGGGGTAAATGTCTTTCAGCCCTCGTTGGCTGTGCATTTTCCCAAGGAGACCTGGGTTGAACACTTTTCTGCAATTTTTTATAAAACTGAACAAACTTCAATAGAAGTGGCTACTATAAGAATAATAAATGATATGGGATACACTCCACTTCAAATAACAGAAGGAGACATAGCAGTAGCAATTGATGCTCAGAAAAATAACAAAGCCCCTGGTCCTGATTACATCCCTGTGGAGGTGTACAAACAGTACAGAGATTTTTGGATTCCCCTATTAACACATTTTTTTAATGTCTGCTTACAACAGAAGAAATAGTTCGTCTCCTGTCAAACAAATATATAAATGTCCCAATACACAAAAAGTCTCAGTCTACTCCCATCTAAGTTTAGACCAATAAGCCTGCTGGATATCAATTAAAAAATATTAGCAAAAAATATACTGAATAAATTAACTACCTGGATAGAAGAAAATGCATTAATCTCCACATGTCAAACCAGTTTCAGAAAGGGATATTCAACAGTAGATAATTTATATTGTTTCTCTCCCACTTATTAGAGAAATATGTTATAATTAGGAAAATTAAAGTATATGCTTTATTTGTGGACTTCAGGGCCGCTTTTGACTCCATTAATCAGAATATACTATGGAAAACCTTAATTTTGAATGGAATGGACTGGGTCCTGATAGTCCCAATAGTTCTACTGTACAATAACACTTTAACTAGCGTTAAGATATGATAATACAGGAAATCTGACCACACCCTTCAAATCAAATAGGGGAGACAAACAAGGGTGCCTTTTCAATTTCTACATAAACACACTTTTGGAATTTGGAGGAAACAAACTCCTTGACTCACCTAAAATAAATAAAATGTCTGTTCATGCTTTGGCTTATACAGACGATATAGTTCTACTCTCCCCAACATCAGTGGATCTACAGAACAAATTAAATTACTTCCACAAGAAGTGTCTAGATCTAGAGCTTGAAATAAACTTAAAAAAAATTCATGACATTTGCCATAAATAAAGAAAATTAAAAAAAGGAAAAATTTATCTAGGGAAAGAACACATTGAAAGGGTGAAAAACTATATTTATTTGGGAGTAAAATACACCTCCACAATAAGTTGGGCCCAACATGTCAAACATCAGCAAGTTAAGGCAAAACTTATAGCAAAAGCCCTCCTAAGATTTAATTATCAATCTGAAGGTAACACTATCCTCCTTGCTATAAAAGCTGGTGAAGCTAAAATATTTCAAATATTGTTGTATGGGGCTGACGTATATGAGACATATAGGTCTAAATTTATGGAAAAACAATCTTGTATTATAAGGCATTATTAGGTATACACACTTCAACTGCCAATACAATGGTAAGGACTGAGTTAGGAAGGGCGAACCTTCAGTCACTCAAGGTCTTTAGAACTGTGAACTATTGGCTAAGAATTATTAATAACAACTACAACAAACTACCAAAACTTTTTTGGGAAGAAAAATTATCCTGGGAGGTACAGGGCTTAACATCCACATGGCTAAAAACAGTTAAAGATATTTAAGGGGAAAAAATGTGATGCATCTATGGGAAGACCATAATAAAAACATAGTAATATTGGTGAAATTCGGTTAAGTAATACAAAAGAAATTAATAAATAAAGTAAAAGAGGAGGTTATGATGAAAATTAAAAATTTAAAAAGTAGTATAAGGTTAAAATAAAATAAAATTGACCATAATATAGAAGAATACCTACTGAAAGGCACAAACCCAGAACAAAGAAAATGTATCACCTGGCATTGAATGGGCCTGATCATGTCTAAATTCACATTCTTTAACAGAATACACAAGAAATCAGAAAACATATGCTCAATAATAAAGGATTTGATGAAACTATCTCTCATATTATTACTATCTGTCCTTTATTCTCCAAAGCAAGAAATTAATATCTTTCAGAATTTTTGAATAAATATGCTCAAGTAAATTATGACCCTGTATTTGTGTTATTATACCCTTGCACTTTAAGTGAAATAGACCCGCAAAGTTCTTGGCAGCGGTAGTCAAACAGAAAAAGTTGATCTAGAGAATGAGTTTACACCAGAAGAACTTATTATAACTAGTAGGATTCTTACAGTGCAATATAATTTAGAATAACTTATCTTTTTTAAAACATGAATTCCTCAGAGCTATTGTATTCTCCTTCTCCTTCCTCTGTCCCTTTTGTAAAATGTGTATTTTACCTAAAACTCTGCATTTGTGAATGTAATTTTAACTTGTCAGTGTGATATGTTATGTATGTACTGTAATGTTGATACTTGATTTTGTAATAACTGTTTTGATTCTCAAGATGGGTTAAACAAGAAACTTGAATTGAATTGAATAGGTTCCACATTCCAACCATTTTGCCCTGATTCAGCCTTTGATAATGTATACACTAATCATAACGGCAGACTAACTCATCACACAACATTACTGTATGTTTTCCTGATGAGCATTATTTGTGAACTGTGTACTGAGTGAAAGCAGAAAAAGAATTTCACCTAGAGCAGCACCGGATTATCATTTCCATTTCCTCCCAATGTAAATGAACAGGTGTAGATTAAAAGAAAAAAATGTTTTAAGTGGTGGTAGCACAAAAATGCTATTAACAACACCACAGCTTTCACAGGACCTCAGGTCTCCAGTGCATAGTGCCAGCTGGGGGAGGTGGGGTAATAATTTGGGGTGTGCAAAACCAGGGAGGTTCTGGTTTTGGTTCTGCCAAATTACTCCTGGTTTTGGTTCTAGTTTGGTTTTGGATTCATGGCTGAGCACTTATGCTGCAGTGTCTAGTCTGAGCATTACAGTCTCCAACTCCCCCTCCCCCCACAACATACACAGCCTCCTCTTATTTTGTGTTTTTCTTTCTCTTTAAGTTTTAGTTACAACTTAATTTGACTTTCAGAAAGCTCTATTTTTTGTGTGCAGAATCTGTCTCTTTCTGGCATGTGACACACAGTCTCTCTGTTTTTGTTTTTTTTGTCTTAGAAATCTTTCATTTTTTTCCCTCCTCTTCCCCCACTCCCTTGCTGACGTAACTTAAAGCAACAAAGCTGAAGGTTCCCACTCCAGCAGACAAAGAAACACACCACATAAAAGATGCTCCTCCACACCACTGGCTGACATGTAATGGCATGGAGGTCAGAGCCATGCAGCTATATTATGTACTCCGGTTTGTGCATGCACAAACAGGGAGTATTTCTGCCTCATGCGGACTCCCCTCTGCACCCTTTGACCTCTCCTAGCAAGCCTAAAGCCAGACATGCAAGCTGAGAGGCTGGTAAGTAACAATGAAAGAAGAAGAAGAACATGAGGTTGAGATCCGGGCTGAGCCAGCAAAGTTCGACTTGAGCCTCATAAAACCATGCCACATGTGTTTGGGGTGGCTCGGTTTCCATGGAAGAGGTGCTGCACACCACTAGTAAAAATGGTGCATATTGAAACATCTTTATCAGCAGTGACTGTTAGTTTGTGGGGGGAGGACATGAATACTGAGAGGATAGCAGACATTGATTATGTGTGTGTGTTTTTTTTTTTCACTGAGAGCTGCGCAATTGTGTGTCTACATGTAATTATAACTATCAGTCCACTATAACGTGTGAGTTTTCATTTATTTTTTCCCTGTGATAATCACATTGAGTAAATGTATAAAACTTGCCTGATTTCTTAAGGTTAAATGGAGCTCATGAGTTGTCTCTTGGCTTATTAAGAGTATCATCACAAGACTCCTTAGGGTTCCAGAACCTCTCAGCTTCCCTTTACTGTTCTAGAACCCTAAGAAGGAATGAGATGACACTCTTGATAAGCCTAGAGACATCTTAGAAGCCCCATTTACCTATATAATAACAATTCAAATAAAAGTAATCCTCTAGGACTGTGTCCCATTCTGGCATGAGGGAAGAATTGTGTAACCTCTTCAGTGCCTATGTTCAGCACAGGGAGAGCTGGAGATGACCGCAGCAGCAGCAACAGCAGCAGCATTCGATGTGAATGGGAGGTTGGAATCTTGAAAATCTGTGCTGCAGGAGTAGCAAGAGTAAATACAGGTCCTAGCAAGCAATGGTATACTGTACTAATTTGGGGGAGGGGTCAGAATGAAAGTGCCAGTATAAAGCTTCTTTTGGTGCACATCTGATAGAGGTCTGATTTTTTCATACAGTACAGTAAGTCTTTCTCCATGGCCGAGCACTGTGTTGAACACTAACAAAATGAGCAGTTTAGCTGTTGCCATGACCAGTCCTGTTGTGTATAAGTCACTTGCACTTGTATAGCCTTTTTCGGCAGGCCTATGTTATGCATACCATACTATACATCCAACTTGTGCAGGTTGCAGGGATACTGCTTCGAGGGTCTGGATCAGGACCGGATTGAGAACAGACAAAGTACAGGCTAGTTAAGTTTTCTGAATTTTCCAAACCCAAACACTCACTTCTCAACTCAGACTAAGTAGGATGCATATTATAAGTTATTTTATGATCCATATTAGCTATATGCTCCTTGCTATATTTTTCTTGAATCTTTTTTTTGACTGAAATGTTTTCATATTCTGTTTTGAGATTTGCACTACTTATATTTGCCCTTTGGAGATTTTGATTAAAGAAGCACCATATACCTCTGTCAATAACCAAACTTTTTTCTGTAATGTCAGATCCAACACCATTTGTCTGACTCAGTGACAACAGGTATAAAGAGGGTGGGGTAAGTCTAGGAGCCCGCCTGCCCCCCTGATGAAGCTCTGATTGAGCGAAGTTCTGGAGCACCTGGATACTATCTAGTTGAGCAATAAGGCACAACAGGGTGTGGGTTATTGGGGATTTACCCACACCTTGTGTGGTGTGTCACGAGGCGCAGCCAAGTGACTTAATCACACAAGAAGTGGGTCACCCAATAGTTCACACCCTGGAGTACCTTATTGTGATTATACAATGGGCCTATGTGTAAAATAAATTTAAAATGTGTTTAATTATATTTTTTATAAATGCCATTCCTCAGCCATGGGTTATGTAGGATTTACCCATGGCCATGTGACATGTTTTGACCAATGAGATTACAGGATTTTTATACACCATTGTATAATAAAGTATCTTTTGTTACAGTAGCTACAGTGTTTTATATCCAAGTTTATTCATTATTTTGCAATAAAGCGACAGCCTTTACACAGATCATTTGAGCCAGTTATCTGTGGCTGCACCAAGGAGTGTGGCCACTGTCATGTTTCGGTTTGCTGTTTCCTGGGGCAGCCCATCACTGATAGCATAAGCCAGTCCCTGTACTGTTGATCACACATGTCCTTCACTGCCCCTACCCAATGTCTGTGATGCTCCACCACTTACCCAATACAGTATTAGATATAGGCCCCATTTCACTACCTCTGGTATCCAACCATCCATCTTCACCTCACTTACCTCCAAAATGGATACAAAACAGTTCCCACCACTAGTACAGCCCATCCTCTACTTCACCACCAATTTCTGAATAAAACTAGGTTACACTCCTATACTAATCTTGTAATTGACTTCTCAGCTGGCCAGTCAGATGATTCTAACATTAGTGTAACACTGGTTTCATTTAGAAGGTATCAGCTGGTGAAGGGAATGCAGAGCTGGTCACAGTGCTGTGGAACCTGATTTTTATTCTTCATTTTGGGGGTGAGTATGTGAGAGGTTGTGGGTTTGGGATGCCAGGGGATAGTAAGATGGGGGTCTATCTCTAATACTGGGTAGATGGGTGGAAGAAGGGTTATTTTATAGAACCCCAGACATTGGTGTGAATGGGGAAGTGAATGTGTGACTACAGAGTGACTTTTTCTAAGAAGGCTGGAGTTATTAAGGAAGTTTGGGTGGTGGGGTGGCAATGGGGAGAAAAATGTGTTAATGACCAGGGGTGGGCGGAGAAGGTTGGGGGATAAGTGGAGTTTTTTTTTTAAAGACTTTTTTAAACAAATTTGCCAAGTAGAGTTGGGTGAAGTTGGAAAAACATTGTCCACTTTGTGAAGTGCAAAGTTTCCAAAATTCACAGCAACTTCACTGGAAAAGTTGAAATTCACTACACTTCTTAACTGGAACAAGACTGATACACTGATGTAACTGTCCTAAGACACTGGTATAACTGGGATGAGACACTACTGTGCATGGAAGGATACACTGCCATAACTGGTAATAGATGATGCTGTAACTGAGACATTGGTTTAATTGTGGGGAGACACTGGTAGAGCTGGGAAAAGAATCTGCCATAATTGGGAGATGACACTGTTGTAACTGCTAGGAGACACTGGAACACAGTACTGGGAGAAGGTAGTGGGACAACTGGTATGATTCTGTTGTAACTGGGAGGAGACACTGGCATAACTAGCAGAACTGGGAGAAGACACTAGTAGAATTGGGATGAGACTCTACCATAACTGGGAGGAGACACTAGTACAACTACTATAACTGTGAGAACACACTGGTAAAACTGTGAGGAGACACTGCCCAAACTGGAAGGAGACACTGCTAGAACTGGAAAGAGACACTGCTGTAACCGGGTGGAAACACTGACTGAGACACTAGCACAGTGGAACTTGGGGGAGACACTGCTAGAACTGGGAAAGTATGCTGTGGTTATGGCCCAGCACAGCGCGTTATGCTGCCATGTGGATGACCGAAGTTTGGGAAGCAGACTCAGGCCACAGCATCAGGAGGCAGGCCAAAATGGGTCAGCTGCTGCACAACAGTGTGCCTCAGTCAAGGAGGGTTGTTGGAGGTCTCCAGCACTGCTGTGACCCCAGCAGTTGGTCCAAGGAGTTCGCTCCTGTCACAGGGGTACTGTGTTTGTGAGGATAACAAAAGGCTGCACCCACACCAGGGGGGAGGAGCAAGGAAAAATAGGACTTCTGAGGGTTACCCTAGGCCTCACCAGGTTATATTCTTTAATGAATGAAAGTTCCCAAATGTATGAATAATTACCTGGCATGTTAGTGTCTTTAATTTATGGATCTAACAGAACATAAAGGGTGACTATTGCATATAGAATACATTAAGTTTATGATTACTTGAAAAAATCTTTGAACGACATCTGTCAAGTTTGAATTTGTAAACTGTCCCAGTGGCATGGAGGGCTGGACGCTTCAGTGCCTACCATGCTGGTGACCCAGGTTTGGAAATTAAGGTGGGTCACTGGGGGGGGGGCTGGGGAAGAGGACTCATGAGCCTCTCCAGGACAGCTCTCTTCCTCGTTGGGGGGGGGGTGGTGACAGTATTTAGCTGCTCATCTGTTCCCTGAAGGAATTTGGGGGGAAGCACACTGAGACCATACAGGGAGAGAGACCTCCCATGCAGGACACTGGGGGGGGGGTCTTCTCAGAGACAGAGCATGCACATGGCTTCTATTGCACACACAGTGGGCCCTGGCACAAAAATGGTGGAGAATACACTAGCCGCAGGATGAAACCCAATCCCTTGCAAGCCCCACACTAGCAGCTGGGCACCTCAGAAAGAGATCCTCTGGCAGGGGCCAAGTGGAGTGAGGTAAGCCCAAGAGAAGCTAGGTTTATGGGACCAGAAGGATCAAATGGAAAGGGGCAGGTGGGTGGAACAAATGTGGCAACAACTATAAATGAAAAAAATTGAATTTGTTTTGGGATCATTATTTCATGCAACTTGTTAGTTGTGATTAATCAAAATATGAGCATTTAAAACTCACTGGTGAGTTGAAGCACTATTTAGACTACATGGTAATAGTCAGTTTTAATTATTGCTGGTGGGAGCAGGATTTAACAAGTCATGTGATTAAAGTGCAGGTATAAAAATGCTTTTAGAAACTGTTGAGCCATGCCCCCTGACAAAGCTCAAGCCAAGTGAAGTGACAGGGCTTTTAAAAACATAGAAATTGTCAGCAGATGAGGACCACAAGTCCAATCTAGTCTGCCCGTTAGCCCTATACTTGACCCTATCTGGTCAGTGGCTTCACCTCCCTGTGTCCTACCTCCAAGATTCCCCTGTACCTGTCTCAGGCATGTTTAAATCCCTCCACCATGTTTGTTCTCACCACCTCCTGTTGCAGACCATTCCATGCGTCCACCACCCTCTCTGTGAAGAAGAACTTCCTCACATTCCCTTTCAATCTGCCACTTTCTGATTTCATATCATGACCTCTCATTCTTGTACTTCTCCTGTATTGGAAGGTTTCTCCTCCCTGCACCTTGTTTATGCCTTTTAGGTACTTGAATGTTTCTATCATGTGCCCCCCCTCCCTCCTCTCCTCCAGCGAGTACATATTGAATTCTTCAATTTCTCCTCATAAGTTTTGTGGTGAAAGCCCTGTATCATCTTAATCGCCCTTCTCTGGACTGTCTCCATCCTGTCAATGTCCTTCCAAAGGTGCGGCCTCCAGAACTGCACACAATACTCCAGGTGAGGCCTGACTAGTGTTTTATACAAACGCATCACTACCTCCCATCTTCTGCTAGCTTCTACCTGTGCACCCCAGCATGCTGCTGGACCTCCCTGCAGCCTTGGTACACTGCTTTGACACTTTCAGGTCATCAGAAATAATAATTCCTATGTCCCTTTCTTCCTTGGTGATAGTCAGCAACCCCCCATCCTGTAGCTCACCCAGGGTTCCTTTGTCCGAGATGCATAATTTTGCACTTCTTAACATTAAACCTCAGCTGCCACACCTCAGACCATTATTCAAGCTTCTCCAGGTCCCTCCTCATTGTTTCTACCTCGTCAGGAGTATCCACCCTGTTGCATATCTTGGTGTCATCTGCAAATAGGCAGACCTTCCCCTCAAGTCCTTCTGCAATATCACTAATGAAGATATTAAACAGAACTGGCCCCAGGACTGATCCCTTAGGTACCCTGCTGGTCAGCCCACTCTCCCCATATTAAATAAAATTAACCACCACCCTCTGCCTCCTGTCTGTTAGAGAGTTTCTAACCCAATTTACTGCTTTGTGCCCCATGCCCAAGCTACCCATCTTGTTAACCAGCCTTTTATGTAGGACAGTGTTGAAGGCCTTACTGAAATCAAGGTAGGAAATATCCACTGCCCCCAATTTACTTCCTTCATCACCCATTTTGTGTGCTGATTGCTAGTGGTGGAGGTAATTTTTTTTTTGAAAATCTGCACTGATTCTTTATGACACTCTGACCTAGATTTTTATATATGTGAGCTGATCTTCTTGCTTTTTTACAAGATACTGAGATGTGCAAAACTGCAAGAAGTTTACAAAAAAGATTGTCAAACTAACAAACATTTGGCAAACAAATTTATTTTAGGTGGACAGCGATCTTTACGAGCTGCCATTTTATTGCAAAGAATCAGCCACAAACTGGTTTAGCTCCTACCTAACAGGCTGGACGCAGTCAGTCAAAACTGCCTATTCCACCTCCCTCCTACTCCAGATTAATGCTGGTGTACCACAAGGCTCCATCCTTGCCCCCTACTATTCTCCATATTCCTTAATGACCTCCCATCAGTGCACATCTCCTTCTCCATCCATATATATGCTGATGATACTGTCCTTTTCTACTCTGGACAATCACCAACTGATGTGGCTTCCACACTTCAGCATGACCTTGAGAAAGTTCAGCAATAGCTAAGCTCCTATCAGCTTTTCCTTAACGCCAAGAAAACAGTCTCCGTGAACTTTGGCACTAGGCAGAAAATCTCTAGGCTAACTAAATTGCCCTCCTTCCACACCCTTGATGGCTCTATTCTGGAGGACACCTCCTCCTTTAGGTCTCTCGGGGTCTAGCTAGACCAGCACCTAAACTTCACTGGACACATAGACTCCATCCTAAAATAGATGCACCCCAAATTAGGTGCCCTTTACAGGAACCGAAGATGCCTACCTCTGCAAGCCAGATGAGAGATTGTCCAGAAAATGATACTACCCATCTTTGATTACTGTGACATAGTCTACAGTGCCACATCAAAGCCATCCTTAGCCAGATTGGACACATTTTTGCAATGCTTTCTGTTGCTTCACTCTGGATGTCCCTTCCTTTACCCACCACTGTGATCTATATTGCTCTCTAGCTTTTCCTTCCCTGGAAAACCGCCATCTAGCCCACTGCATAAAATGTGTCTCTAAATTCTGGTTTGATACACTTCCCCCTTACCTTGCCTCCTCACTGTCCTCCGGCCCCACTGCTTCTCTCTCCCTCAGAGCCAGTGACTCCTGCACCCTAGCTATAACACAGCACACTGTCTCTATAGGCCAATTGTAATTCTCCTATAGGTTCCCTAAGCTCTGGAACTCAATGTCTCATCAGATCAGGCACTCCTCCTCCCCATGGTCCATTTCAACCTTCCTCTTCAACTTCCTCTCTCCATCTTGCAGTTGCTCTTAATTTCCCCTCTGGCTTCTCACTCTTCCTAATTTCCTCTCTGGCTTCCCCATCCACTTTCCCAGCCTAGCACTTAACGTGAGGAGAAACCAATGTACTTTATTGCACTTTCTTGTCCGCATTGTGTGTATTAAGTCTGCAGTGCTGTTGATTTGCTCCTCTCATATCAAATCCCAATGTTTCTCCAATGCTACTAACTGGTGTATTGTTTGTTTTATATTACCATTGAAAATGTGTTGTTGAATATTGTATGTATGCTTTTCTATAATACTGCATGGAAATGTGCTTTTGATTACTGTATGCCCATATTCCCCTTCCCCCAGGACACTCCGTGAGATGAGCAGTTTTATATTGTTCAGTGTGCTTTTCCTGGTGAAAACTTTCAATAAATACAAATAAACAAATAAAATGGGTCTGTGGATGACCTCCTAATCAAGCTAGCCAGCCCTAGGGATGCATAACTTACTTTCATGTGTGCTTGCCCACTGTGGTTTGTGATCCAGGGTATATCTCTGCATGAGGGTATAACCTCTGGAGAAGGACAGCTGACTTGGGTAAAAATCTATATAGAAAAACAAGCATTTGTCAATGTTGACTTGCTGGCATTGGCATTGGGAGTGCAGGAGTTAGAGTGATGCATAATAGGAATGGCAGTGAAGTATTGAACTAACGTCAACCCCCACCTCTCCAGAGTCTGAAAGGCATTGGGGGTGTGCCTTTGGGTCATCAGCCATAATGCTTATGCCATTCCACCTCACCCCACACTGCAGACAGCAACAGGTGTCTTCGTCCCTTATGGTCACCCCATTCCATAAGGAAATAAGCTGAGATGGGTGCAGTATAGAAGAATGAGGTGAACATTAGGGCCAAAGACCCCAAGGCACACCTCAATGCCTGTCAATGGCTGCAGGGTGGGGGTGGAATGCCATGACCATTATGGCTGATGAACCCAAGTCACACCCCCGATGCCTGTCAGTCTGTATAGGGTGGGGTGTTATGGTTGGAAACCCTAACGCCCTGGGCATTTGTTGGTATTTTCACTCCAAATTTTCAACATGGGTTTTTTGGGACCCCACCTCATGAACAGTGGCAATATAAATCTGTTACTCAGTCCTGAAAGGTGATTGACTGCGCCATTTGGTACCACAGATGCGGAAACACATTTTGGGCAGGATGTGAAAAATGACAGCTGTGCTGTTCATGAGGAGGTGTGAAAAAATGGCAATGTTGAAAATCTGGAGTAAAAATATGAAAAATG
Organism: Neoceratodus forsteri; assembly: GCA_016271365.2. Taxonomy (NCBI): domain Eukaryota; kingdom Metazoa; phylum Chordata; order Ceratodontiformes; family Ceratodontidae; genus Neoceratodus; species Neoceratodus forsteri. The sequence goes on from CM057454.1 coordinate 758,116,751, forward strand.
GCGAAGACAAAAGCATGCATAGAAACTATGCAATGCACACCCGTATCGCAATCATTTTTGGAAATTTTTCCACCAAATTTTCAACATGGGCATTTTGGGACCTCCCTCTGTGCCACAGGTGTGAAAACATGTTTTGGGCAGGACATGAAAAATGACAGCTGTACTATTCATAAGGATGTGTGAAAAAATGGCACTGTTGAAAATCGAGTGAAAATATTAAAAATAGCAAAATTACAGACGTGTGTAGAAACTGCGCAACGCATGCTCATTACGCAGTCATTATTTGTGGAATTTTCTCACCAAATTTGCAACATGGGCTTTTTGGGACCTCCCCTCATGAACAGTGGCACTGTTGTTTCGTTAATTGGTCCCGAAAGGTGATTCCGTGCAGTGACTGTAAAATCACATTTTGGGACCAAGAAATGAAATGAGTGCCAGTGTTGATGAGGTGGTGTCCCAAGAACCCCATGTTGAAAATCTGGGACCAAAATAAAAAAAATGGCTGAGATATCAACCTAAGTTGAACCTCCCCTGCATTGAGTCTCATTATACGGCTTACTTTCGATTCTTCATTTTTGCGGTTTGGCTTTGAAGAGTGCAGACGTGTCCCAGTCCACAGAAGATGACAGCATTTGACCTCCAGAGGTAAGTATGGAGTGGGGGCGGTGCGGGGAGGTGGGTGCACAGAGGGAGGGTTGGGATGGGGGAAGGGGACAGCGAGACAACGATGGACCATTTCCTTTTTTACAGGTACAAAAAATAACTGGTGAAGGACGGTTTTCTTCTTTCACAGGGAAAACATTTTTTTATTAATGTGGGCACATTAGGGTGGGCTTCCAGTGTGCCACAATAGTGGGGGGGGGCATGCCAACATGAGGATTGGGCACTTTGATGTAGGCAAACCATTTAGAGGGGTTTGGGGTGGAGGGGGCCCATCTGACACTGGGAGTGGGCATTTGGGGGTCGGAAAAAATAAAAAAACTTTTGGCACACTGGGTTGGTCTCCCAGTGTGCAACATTAATGGGGGGGATACATGCCAACATTGAGATTGGGTTCCCTGATGTTGGCTTTTCGGCAGTGTCTGTTGGGTGTCAGAAGCCACCATGTTTCAGCACACTGGGGTGGGATCCCAGTGTGCCACATTTAATGGGGGGGTACATGCTAATGCAGGGATTGGGTACCCCTGATTTTGGCATTTTGGGACTGTGTGGAGGGTGGCTGGATCTGCCATGTTTCAACACACTGGGGTGGGCTCCCAGTATGCCACATTTATACCATTTCATAATGTGCTAGTAACTATGGCCATGCGCATTACTGTGCACTATAATGCGCATGGCCAGAGTCTTCTCATCTGCTGCTGCAATGACGAAACTGCACCTGATTGCAGTGGCAGATTTGTTTCAACTCTTTGGCACTCTTTGACGTCTACTGTTATCGCCAGCATGCTCACTGATTTGCGGCTGAGGGACGCACCCACTAAAGTGCCCCCTGCATTGGCCACAACACTGATACACCTTTGAAATGTGCTGCTACCACAAAGATGTTACTTGAGCGTGCACGCAAGCCAACATAAGAAGAACTAAGAAAAGCCATTAGAATATCTGGGAGGAGTCACTACTGTGAGACATTGGTATAATTGGGAAAAGATACTGCTGCAACTAGAGTATTGCAATGACTGGGTGGAGACTCTGGTGTAACTGAAGCAGGTGAAGGAAAGCTAGACTGCATGAGTAAAACCTATAGAAAATTATCACTTTAGAGATGATGAAAAGTTTTATTAGCATAAAGATTAAGAACTAAGGTAGCACCCCCTCACAACCACCTTTATATACATACTAACATACTATTTGCCAGCAGATTAGGCCTTACGGTCTATCAAGTCTGCTCGAACCTAGATCCTTAGTTGGATGCCGAGACCCTCCCATTTTTGTTCTCCAGAAACCCCTATCATCCATCCCCACCCCCCCGGGACAGGCCGTCATCTGATACATCCACTTTCTGTGTCTGTCCCACCCTCTCTTGAAGCCCTCCACTGTGGATCTCTGAACCAGCTCACCAGGCAGTGCATTCAAGGGTCCACCACCCTCTCGTGAAAAACCTCCTCCCTTTCCCCTCACCCTTCCACCTTCCAACTTCAAACCATGCCCTGGTGATACCTCCTGCTTTAGTCTAAAGATCCCTCCATGTTTACTCTATTTATTCCCTTGAGGTACTTGAAGACCTCAATCATGTACCCCTGTCTCTCCTCTCCTCCAATGAAAACAGGCAGAGCTCCTCAAGTCTGTCCTCATAAGTCAAATCCCTAGCCCTCGTATCATCTTTGTTGCCCTCCTCTGTACCCTCTCCAGAGCTGTATGTCCCTCTTCAAGTGTGGTCTCCAGTACTGTACACAGTACTCAAGGTGTGGTCTAACCAGTCCATTGTACAGCGGCAGAATCACTTCCTTGCTCCTAGAGGTGATCCCCTTACGATGCATCCCAACATCCTGTTTGCCTTGCTAGCTGCTCTCCTGCACTGCTCAGAGTTATTCATACATGTATCCACCATAACCCCTAGGTCTTTTTCCCCTATTGAGGCCTCCAGCGCCTCCCCTCCCTGGGTGTACCTGTGTTTAGGGTTTCCCCTACCAAGATGCAACACCTTGCACTTGGTGATATTGAAATTTAATTTCCATGTGTGAGCCCAGCTTTCCAGGGTGTCCAGGTCCCCTTGCAGGGCCACCCTCCCCTCTTCTCCCTCAACTACTGCTCCCATCTTGGAGTCATCCGCGAAGAGACTCATTTCACACCCTATACCCTCCCTGATGTCTGATATGTATGCATTAAACAGGATCGGACCCAGGACCGAGCCCTGTAGTACCCCACTACCAACCTCTCTAGGGTTCGAGAGCTCCCCACAGACCACTGCTCTCTGAGTGCATCCAGCTAGCCAGTTTTCAATCCATCTGACCATCAAAGGGCCTACTCCTAACCCCATCAGTTTCTCCACCAGACCATTGTGGGGGACAGAGTCAAGCATTGCTGAAGTCCAGAATAATACATCCACAGGCTTACCCTGTCCAGTTCTGATGTTACCCATTCATAGAACTCCACAAGGTTGGTTTGACATGATCTACCTGGCACAAACCCATGTTGCCGACTATCCAGACCTCCCACCTCCTCCAAGTACACCCCCAATCGTTCCTTTAGTATACTCTCCATTAATTTTCCCACCACCGAGGTCAAACTGATGGGTCTATAGTTACCTGGTACTTCCCTCTACCCCCCTTTATGGATTGGTACCACATGTGCCTCTCACCAATCCCTAGGTACCCTCCCTGTCTCAAGTGACCTGCTGAAAAGCTCCACCAGGTATGCAGCCAGTATGTCCGCCAATTCCCATAGTACTCTCGGATGAATGCCATCTAGCCCGGGAGATTTGTTTTTCTTTAGGGCCTTGAGGGCTAACCACACCCTTTTGGTGGAGATAGCATCATCCGTCCCCTCCCCCTTACTGGTCTTTTTATCCTTATCCAGATGTGACACCCCTGGGGTACCTTTCCCTCCCTCTTGCTCCATTTCTGTTGCTCCCCTGATCCCTCACTTCTATCCCTTCATGCCTTGCTTTGTAGATATCCATCCCCCTCCCTAGTGAACACAGAGGCAAAGTACTCATTAAATACCTCTGCCTGGTCCCTCGCCTCTTCCACCACCCTCCTTCTGATCTCAATCTGCTGAGATGGCCCTTAGTTTTCTCTGCTCCCCAATGTAGCGGAAGAACCCTTTTCCCTCCATGTCCCCTGTCCAGCCGCTCTTTTACTGGACTTTGCTCCCTCACCATACGGGTGACTTTTCTAGATGCAAGCTGGTACATTTCCTTATCCCTAACCCCTCTTGTTGTTTTATATTTTTTGTAGGCCGCCTTCTTTTCTCTGACTGCTACCTGTACCTCACTGGACCACCAGCATGGTTTGCATGTTTTATGCTCTGCGCTCCAACTTGGCAGTTGCTGTGAGATGTCTCTCATGCTGTCATAACAGGGGGAGGCACTGCTGTTACTGGGAGCAGACACTGCCATAGTTCATTTTGCAGAATGCCATGACACAGCATACAGTAAAAGTGCTGGGAGAGTTTTTCCATTATTCCAAAAGCAGTGACCAGACCAGACCATCAGTGCAGCAGTAAGGCTACCACTTTTTGTGCCGATGACCTAGGCTTGGAAACAAGATTGGGTTGTCAGGGCTGCCAGGGGAGGAGGACTGAGCATCTCATTGGATGCTAACCTCCTTCAGGGGGGAGGGGGTTCTGCCATCAATGCTGTGCTACCACCTGCATGACCACAGGTGCCAGCATAGCATTAGGCAGAGTGGGAGGGAGGATGTCAGATGACAGCATGATCAGCATGCTATCCTGCATGCTCCTACACCACAGGATTGGAAGAAACATGAAAAATGGCTTAAACACCCACTATGATGGAGTCTGGTGTATATACAGACCTCATATTACTGCTGGTAGTGTCGTCTGATGAAGCAAGAGATTCGGGGTAATTCCCACCCCCCATGCCATCCCACTTGAAAGGGATAAGCCATGGCTCCATTGAAGATAGCAATCACAGGTAGAAATGTAGGGGGTTGAGCATGCCTTGAGAGCTCCTGAGGGAGGCAGGTGCTTGAAACAGAAGTGTATACAGAGCAAGCTGAAAAACAAAAAGTAGTGGGCAATGTATTTCTCAGAATACCCTTCAAACTTTTGTTTCAGGTAGTAACTCATATTTTAGTCACCTCAGCTGCTTCAGCTGTTTTCACCTCCATGAGTATACCACAGCTCCTGCATCCTGCACTTGTGTTGCTGTCACATTTATTGCATGTTTGCCTGCATTATGCTGACACTTGGCACAGACATCACTGCCTTTTGGTTTAGTGTTATATCCTCCCCCACAAAACACTAGCAGTACTGATGCTGGCCCCAGCTGTTTGAGCTCCTCCCTTCCTATGGGAACACTGTACACTAAACAGATGGTGCCAGCACCGCCTCTATGCCATTTACCACCATTGCTGAATTATACACATATCATGGTCTCCTCTTTGCTGCAGCCACAAAGCCCATTTCCAGTCTTGTAACCCACCAGAATGCAAACTGTCTCACAACTCTAGTCAATAAACTAAGAATGATATTGTTAAAAAACACCTCAAAACATTGACAGGGACCTTATCAAAAACAGACATGAAAAAGAAATACAGTGGTGATGCCTAACAGGGATAGCCTGGTGGTGGTCTTTTTGCCCTGACTAAATGGCCATCCGGATTATCAAAAGTGGAGTTTTCCTATTACATTTGTGAATGCGACTGTTCCCCATGTTCACTTTCCTAGGAGTCATATTCAGTGGAAGGGGCAGTGTCACTCGAGAGAAAGAGATTTCTCTTACCCCTTCCTTGCTATAAAGCTGTGCTTGGGGACCAGCAGTAGAGGGCCTCTGTTGATTTTGTAAAGTATACAAAATAATGAAGTTTATGATATCTGTCTGCTCAATGTACCTGATTAATATAACAGTATGGTCACTAACAATGAAATACAGCAAGTCTTTGCTTTACTTGTATTTTGTGCAGCAAGCAGTCATTGCTCAATACGTCAACAGTCGGTTCATTCTATCAAATATATAAGCAAACTTGAACTGACACTTGAAGTATAACAAGTTTATGTTTTGCTTCCATTCCTACTTTTCACTCATTTTTTTTCTCTCTCACATAATAGGTACTGTATGACCCAGCAGATATTATGAAGTGTCTCATTTAGAACCGTCAAGAACTATACAGTGTAGGCAGCCTTAATGTGCACTAAATGGAGTATGCACTTTGTTTCTACATCCATCAGCACAGAAAAACAATCACCGTTGTGAAATAGAAAAATTCAGCTGGGACATCATTTTCTATTTTATTATTTTCTCTTTTTAGCAGCATCCAATATCTAGGATAGAGTCTCCATTCCATCGCAAACCTTAGCCTGAGGGGTGGGTGAGTAATTATGGCTAAGGATACCTGTGGAATGAAATGAGTTAAAGACAAAGGGGACTCGCTGGAGAAGTTGGGTTTCCCTTTGCTTTCGTACTGTGTTCGAGCTGCCATGAGGTGAAATCACATGCAATGAAATTGAGGAGGCGATCAAAGACCTATAGGAAATGATTAGTCGGTCCCACATGTCCTCCCATCCATAGAAACATAGAATTTGACAGCAGATAAGACCACTTGACCCATCCAGTCTGCCCATTTCTCCCTACCTACATTATTACATCAGACTGTGCCTGATCTACAGCTCTTTCTCCTTCCCCCTTCCTTTCCACTATGATTCCTTTGCGCTTATCCCATGCATTCTTGAACCCACCACTGTTTTGGCCCCCACCACCTCTGCTGGAAGGCTGTTCCAGGATTTCACGACTCTTTCTGTAAAGACGTACTTCCTCACATCTCCTGAATCTACCCCACTCCAGCTTCATAGCATGTCCCCTTTTTCTTGAGACCCTTTTCTTCTGAAAAATACTCTCCTCCTGTACCTTATTGACCCCAATGAGGTACTTAAATGTCTCTATGATATCTCCCTTCTCCCTCCTCTGTTCCAGGGTATACATATTGAGGTCCTTTAGTCTCTCCTCATAGGGCTTTTGATGCAGACTCTGCACCATTTTTGTTGCCCTCTGGACCACCTCCACTCTGTTTATGTCCTTCTGGGGATATGGTCTCTAGGACTGGACACAATACTCTATGTGGGGTCTTACCAGTGATCTATAGAGAGGCAACGCCATCTCCCTCTTTCTGCTGGTGATACCCCTTCAGAAGTAGCCTAGCATTCCACTTGCCCTCCCTACTACCTTGTCGCACTGCTTGGCCACCTTTAGGTCACCCAAAATGATTATCCCTGGTCTCTTTCATGCTTGGTGGTCATCAATACCACTTCACCCATTTTGTACTCTACCCCTGGGTTTCTGTGCCCTAAGTGCACGATTTTGCAGTTTTTCACATGGAAACCCAGCTGCCATACTCTTGACCACTCCTCTAGTTTTCTCAGGTCTCTGCTCACCCTTTCCACCCTCTCAGGAATGTCCACCCTACTGCAGATTTTGGTGTCATCCACAAAGAGGCAGACCTTCACTTCCAGTTCCTCTGCAATGCCACTTATAAAGACATTAAAGAGGACTGGTCCCAACACTGATCTCTGAGGCACCCCACTGGTCACCCTCCCTTCCTTGGAGTAAACTCCATTTACCACCACCCTCTGTCACCTATCTCCTAACCAATTTCTTATCTAGTTTACCACCTTCGGACCCACTCCTAAGCTACCCAGCTTACTTACTAGTCTCCTACGTGCAATGGTGTTGAATGCCTTACAGAAATCTGGGTGGGCCACGTCTGCCTCTCCATCCTGATCTAGTTCCTTGGTCACCCAGTCAAAGAAATCTATCAGATTTATTTAACATGACCTCCCCCTTCAGAAACCATGCTGTCTTGGGTCTTGTAATCCACTGGATTCAAGGTATTCCACAATCCTTTCCTTCAGCAGTGATTCCATTAACTTTCCCACCACCGATTTCAGGCTGACTGGCCTATAATTGCCAACCTCCTCCCTGCTACCACTTTTGTGTAGTGGGACTACATCCACCCTCCTCCAGTCCTCTGGAACCACTCCTGTTTTTAGTGATCTGTTAAATAGAATTGTTAGAGGTTCAGCCAGAATTTCCCTGAGCTCCCTCAATATCCTTGGATTCATCCCATCTGTCCCCATTGTTTTGTCCACCTTCAGATTAGCAAGTCCCTTCTGGACTCTCTCCTCCAAAAAAGGACTGGTGTCCACCTCCCTCCCTCCCTCCAAAGCTTTTGTTACTTTTTTGTAGCCCCTCCCCTTTTCCTTCATCTGTGAACACTGAACAAAAGTATTTCTTCAGGATGTCTACCTTTTCTTGGTTCCCCTCTGCACAGTCCCCCCTTATTTTTTTAATCTTACAACCCCACCCCTGGTTTTCCTCTTCCACTTACGTATCTAAAACTTGTCTTGTCCCTTTTTGTTACCACCTGAGCTATTTTCTCTTCTCTTTGTGCCTTTGAAAGCCTTACTGCTTTCCCTGCTTCTCTCTGTTTCCTCCGATACACCTCCCTATCCTCCTCCCTCTGAGTCTCCTTATGTCTTCTGAATGCTACCCTTTCAGCTTTTACCTTTTCAGTCACCTCTTTTGAGAACCATAGCAATCTCTTTTTCCTGTTGTTTTTGTTCATTTGTTTGATGCAGAGGTTTGTTGCGTTTACTATGCTCCATTTTACCTTTGCCCACTGTTCCTCCACCCCACTCAGGTCACCCACTCCTTCTAGGTCATCCCTGAAGCATTCACCCATCTTTTTAAAATATGCCCTCCTGAGGTCCAGAACCCTCAGCCTTGGGTAGTTCAGTTCTGCTGCCACCCTTATATTCAACCACACCGTACGATGATCACTGGTCCACAAGTGGCCTCCCACCTTGACGTCTGCAACACTGTCCCAGTTAGTGAGTACCAGGTGCAGTATTGCTCCCTCATGATTGGGTTCACTGATTAGTTGCCTGAGGAGTGCCCCCTGCAAACAATCCAGGATGTCCCTGCTTCTAGCTGAAGCTGCTGCTGGGAGGCTCCAATCCACATCGAGCAGGTTGAAGTCCCCCATCAGCAGCACCACCCCCTTTTCTGCCATCTTGCCAATGGCTTCCATCAGTACCTTGTCTAATTCCTCCCTGTGCACTGGAGGTCTGTAGATCACTCAAGTGTAAATAGTGGCTCCATTCCTCATCTCCAGGGAGACCCACAGTACCTCTGCCTACCTCTGTATTCCCTGCATCTCCATGGTTTTTATGCTTTCCCTCACATAAAGCACAACATCGCCTCCATTCCTTCCCACCCAGTCCTTCTTGAACAGAGTATAACCCGGTATGGCCATGTCTCAGTCATGGTTTTCAGTGCACCATGACTCACTAATGGCCACGGTATCCAGGTCAGCCTCTGCCATGATGGCCTCTAGATCCAGATTCTTATTCCCCAGACTTCTAGCATTCATGCACGTGGCCTTCCAGATTTTGATTCCACTCTGCTTGTTGCCCCCTTTTTACCAGGGTCTGGATAGCTCAGTCGGTAGAACATCAGGCTTCTAATCTCAGAGTCCAGGGTTCAAGTCCTTGTCTGGGTGGCAGTAAACTTTGGAAGTGATTAAAAGTATTTCCTCAGCCAGATCACATTTTGGGCTGGCAGTATAGCCTAGAGGTTAGAGGAAAGAGCTTGGTACAATCCATCAGACCTAGGTTTGATTCCCACCACCTCTACTTGTATACTGTGTGACCTGAACAAGTTACTTAACCACCCCTATCAAAGGGCCTTGTGGCTCAGTGGGCCTTACCCAGTTACCAAAAGCATCCATTCCCCCATGACTGTATCTGTGCATTTAACCCTTTAACCTCTAGTTGTCATTGTTCCTTCATGCTGGCCACCACCATTCCTTCAACAGAGAGGGTCAAACAACTTTGGCCTACATAAAGGATATAAATGCCATCCTGGGTTGGAGAACTGGGTCTACCCAAACACTGGATGGCTATAACCATCTGCTTCAGAGTTCAACAGCTTTACTATCTCAGTGCAGTTTAGACTTTGTCAGTTCAAAAACTCCAAGATATCAGTTCTAAATCCAAACTTCCCAGATATTGGCACAAAAATGGTACTGCAGTGCATCATCATTCTAACAACTCCAACAATATTGGTTTCCTGCGACTCAGGAAAAACTCTGTAATACATCATTTTTATTTATTTATTTATTTATTGAGTCTTGGATTACAACACCTTTTCGCAATACAACTCATTTACAAAGATTCTACGTCAATAGTACAAAAACAAAACAAGGTAAAGAATAAATAAGTAAATAGCAGATATCAAGAATATACTTAAAAAAAATTAATACATCAAAAGCAATCAAAATACCACTGAATGTTGCTCAATATAACAGTAGAGTGGGATAGAAGAGAGGACAGCCTGGGAGACCATGTCAAAATCTAGGAGAAAAAGTAATGGGGTGTAAGGTGGGGGATGGGAGAAACAAGAGGGAGAAGGAAATGAGTTGCGCAGGAGGTGGGAAGGGAAGGAGCAGAGTTGCAAAGGTGGTAATGGGGATAGGGAGATGAGAGGATGGGGAGGTGGAAAAAGGGAAATGGGGTGAGTGCAGAGAGAAGGGGGAGTGCTGGTGAAGTGAGGGGGAGGAAGACAAATTAATAGTGTAAGGAGAAGAGGTGATGTTTAGTCAGGAGAGGGGACAGGCTAGCAGGCCTTGTCAAAAACCCAAGAGAGAGAGTAATATGGGTGGGAGAGAGGAGAGAGAGAGAGAGAGAGAAATGTAGGGAGAAGGAGGGGAAGAAGTTGCAAAAGAGGTGGCATGAGATAAGAGAATGTGTGGAGGGTGGAAGAGGGAAGGTGAGGAGGAGCAAGGAAAGAACCTGAAGATGCATGAGCAGAGAAGCAGGGGTGAGGGGTGGAGGGGAAAAGGCTCGAGAGTAGGATTGAAATGAAGTGCCAAGAGTTTGAAGTGCTGAAAGGTATAAGTACAATGATAAAATAAGCAGAAGGCTGCTAAGGGCGGCAGTCACATATGTTGTTTGCTAATAGATGTTGTGGGAGTTTGTGTTTGAAAGGGCAGAGTTTTGACTCAGCAGAGATGTCCCTACCCAGGGAGTTGAGCCAGAGGGGGCCTCTGTAAGCAAAAGACCTCTGACCTAAGGTGGTGTGGCATCTGGGAACAGTAAAGACCTGAGTTGCCAAGCTGCGAGTATGTTGGGTACTGTGACAAAAGCTAAGGAGCTGTTGGACCCCAGGGGGTAACAAACCAAGGTGTGCCTTCTTGGCAAGTAAGCAAGTTAGGTATTGGATCCAGCTGAATAATTAAAGCCACCCAGTCTGAGCATATAGGTCACATGTGTGTGAGGTGGGCAGCCCCAGTAAGGAGTCTGCATGCTTTGTTAAAAGCAACAGTGATCCTGTGAACGGATGTAGTAGAGGAAGAGTCATAAACAACCAGCCCATAATCGAGGATGGTAATGACAGAGCTGAAAATTGCTATTCTTAGTGCCTCGGGAGTGAGGCTATGCTTATGCCTGTGGAGTAGGCCAATCCTTGACAGCTCGAGCTACATTATCAATATGTTGCGAGTACTGTAGGTAAGTGAGCTATCAACAGTGACCCCCTAGATATTTGAAGGAGTGGATCTGTTCAAGTGGGGTGTTAATGCAGTTTGTGATGAACAAGGTTTTGGACTTGTGTTTCTTATGGGCATTGTTGAAAAGCATCACTTTGATCTTTTTATAGTTTAGCACCAGTTTTTGAGTGCTGAACCACTTTTCCACTTTGGAGAAACATAGAAACATAGACTTTGACAGCAGATAAGGACTGCTTGGCCCACCTAGTCTGCCCATTTACCTACCTAGAGGATAAGCTGCAGATCCTATTTAACCAACAGCCTATTTCTTCCTACCCCCACAAAAATTGTCTTATGTCTGTCCCATACATTCTTGAATTCTTCCACAATTTTAGACCCCACAACCTCCTCAGGAAGGCTGTTCCATGAGTCCACCACCCTCTCTGTGAAAAAATACATCCTCACATTGCCCCTGAGCCGTCCCCCTCTATCTTCAGATTGTGTCCCCTTGTTCTTACACATCTCTTTTTCTGAAAGATGCTACCCTCTTGGACTTTGTTGATTCCACTGAGGTACTTAAACGTTTCTATCATGTCCACCCCCTTTCCTCAAGGGTATACATATTAAGCTTCTTTAGTCTCTCCTCGTATGGTTTCTGTGTTGAAGATTATCCTGGAGGGTCTTAGGGTCAGGGTTACTAGAGTAGATCACGGCATCATCCGCATAAAGCAGAATCTGTTCATGACAGGCTCGTGGGAGGTTATTCAAGTAGATACTGAAGAGAAGGGGCCCCAGTATAGATCCCTGAGGCACTCCAGAATGGACTGGCTTCCTTTCGGAGAGGACATTGGTTATCTTGACCTGCTGTGAACGGTCTTCTAAGTAAGTTTTGAAACAGCTGACAGCATCATTCGACACCCCTGCAAGCAATAATTGCCTGAGTAGCAGTGAGTGGTTCACAGTATCAAAGGCCTTCATCAGGTCGATAAAGGCAGCCCCAACCAGATGGCCTTGGTCGAGTGTATTGTGTATGAAACCAGTGAATTCTAACAGTGCAGTGGTAGTACTATGACCTTTACGAAAGCCATGCGGTTGGGGACATTGGATATTTTATTTGTCCAGGTATTCCACAAGCTGATTTTCAATTATACACTCTAGTGCTTCTGATAGAGGAGGTAGAATGGAGATTGGCCTGTAGTTTGTGTGCTGTGCCCTATCTCCACCTTTGTGCAGCAGGGTTACTAGGGCCTGTTTCCATTTTGGGGGGAATTGCCCAAGCCTTAGAGAAAGGTTCAGAATATTGGTAAGAAGTGTAAGAGTTTCTTCGAGGGTGAGGGCAAGAAATTTGAGATCTAGATTGTCCTCACTGAATCTTGCTTTACCGAGTACTTTGTGTATGCTTTCTAGCCTCATTTAGACAAAGTTTCATTTGTATTTCATATATCTGTTATCAAATTCTCCTCCCCATTTTTTATAAGCAACAAAATGTGCGCATACATAGAGGGTGGAATTTTAAAAGGTGCCCAAAAATGATACACCTGTGTCAAAATGGGTAAAATTGTATCACACAAATGAGCCAACATACTTTTGTCATATTTTCATCTTTGCATCATGAGTGACATGAAATAACACAAGCAGAAACTTGGGTCATAATTGTATTACAACTGCTGCTATATAAATGACACAAATTCATAAAACAAGCATATATTATAGCCAAAGTGTTCTGGGAGTGAGAAAGAAGAACAATTGGGAGAGGGGGAGAGAGAGAGAGAGAGAGAGACAGAGAGAGGGGGGGAGAGAGAGACAGTGAGAGAATGTGGACAGGAGACTAGGTGTTCCATATTGTAATGTAAAGGCAGTTTGTTTGAGCTCAAGTTGGACTCTATGTGGTCCCTAGGGAAGCAACAAAGTGCACTATAGCAGGCAATTACGCATGTGAGGAAGGCTCCTATAAAAACCAGTGTAAGGTGCCAAACTCTATGTGCACAACTTAAAGGGAAACGTTCATCTAGGATTAAATTACTCAATATTATTACCAATGGAAATCTGCTTTACATAAGCTATTGACCGAACATGTAACACCTTTAGGGCCAGAATTATAACCCATTCCATTGCCCCTCCTTTTATAGTTGCAGGCATCCATTTTCTAAATCACAGGCACAGGATATGACATCACATCAGAGGAAATGCATATGGTCAATAAATATTTTAACCAGGAGAGGCACACTAAGCTGAAGCTTGAGTCCAGGTGTGACCTGAGAGCACAAGAACATTAAGTGACTTGCTTAGGATCATAACAGTAATGCAAGTGGGGACTGTAGGATTCAAACCAAGGTCTCTAGATTTGCAGCTCAGAGCTTTAAACCACTGCACTATACTGCCTCTTGCTAAGTAAGAGGAAAAGAAGAATTAGGCCTTTTGATAAGCTGTCACAACCAGCCACTTAATAGTTAAGTGATTGCACCTGGGAGCATCAGGGAAGTAAAAAGGTTTTATCTTAAAAAGAAAGGGCCAATGGTGATTTCCTGCTGGAAAGACAGAGTGAAACCGTTGGAATCATGAAATGAAAAAAAATCTGCTGTGTTTTTTTTCTTTTACTTTGGTAAAAGGAAACCTATTTCTGGATGGTGTTCAAATAAAGATTGTTTTCCTATGTTGCAACCTTCAGAAGGAGTAGTGCTGGAACACAGGGAAAAGTGAGTGTGTATGTGTGTGTATGGGTGCTGTAGTAATAAGAGACTGTGATTGCTTCTCTTCTGACATTATATGCATTTAGGAACACTTTGAATGCTCATTGGCAAAGGTGGGGGTGTCCACCCCCACATGCACCTGTTGGTTCTTGCACCTATGTTCAGAAGGGCTCTGTACTGACAGACATCTATCCTATCACACACCAACACAAGACAATTATTTTGTTAAAACTTATTTACCAAAAATAGTCCAGCTGAGATGTGCCACCTCATTTCCAGTGGGGTCCTGCTGCTATTCATATCTGCTACTAGGTGGACAGGAGCACTAGGGGTTATGTGACTTACTCAAGGTCACACAGTTAGTATTTGACTTTACTGAGGTTTGGAACTCTCATCTCCTGGGCCCCAAGCTTGTGCTTTAGCCATTAGATCACATTCCTACAAATGACAGAACATGATGCCAAAAAAAATGTAAACACAACTACTTCAGTGCTAACAAATACTGAAACTAAATAGGTACAGGAATACAAATTATTTACAGTGTTACCACAGTAGCAAAATATTCTACAAATCATACTGACAGTAAACATTTTATTAAACTGAAATGTCACAAAATGTTGTACAAATCAATATAAACCCCAAAGGAGCTTGGAAACTGTTGGCACTGGCAGTACACAATTTTTGTTTATAGCAACCCCTTTAAAATCAGAGACAAGGTCACATCCCCATGGACTGGGTAAAAGCATTTTTTGTTTCATTTCCTCTGCCCTTCAAAGAGGCAGTATAGCACAGTGGTTTAAGGCTCTGAGCTGTAAACCTGCAGATCTGAGTCTGAATCCCTCACTCCCCACTTGCATTACTGTATGACCCTGAGCAAGTCACTTAACTTTCTTGTATTCTCAGGTTGCACCTGGACTTAAGCTTCAGCTTAGTGTGCTTCTCCTGGTTAAAATATTTATTGGCTATATGTGTTTCCCCTGATGTGATGTCATTTCCTGTGCCAGTGATTTAGAAAATGGATGCCTGCGGGGGGGGGGAGGCATGGCTAAGACTTCTAAATTCAACTTTTGTATGTATACCTGCCTCCACTGTAACCCTTCCCCCCAGGTCGCACCATGAGACGAGCATCTTGTTGCTCAGTGTGCCTTTCCTGGTGAAACATTTTCAATAAATAAATAAGTAAATAAATTTGATCAAGATGGCAGCATAACTGCCCTTTTCCCTTCTTGTGGATCCTATCCTAGTGCATCCTACTGCTGGGGGAATTCCTTTCTTGCTCTAATTGCATAATTTCAGAATAGGGACATACCTGCTACACTGTGTTGTCCTTTTTTCTTCTTCCTTCAGAACACAGAGCCTACTGAAGCCCCCTTCGGATCCATGGCCTCTGGGATGGCCTACTCCTCTCCCTCACTGCCTATACCTGCAAAAAAGGAGGATATGTTTTCACCAATTGATGGCACAGATGAATCAAATGAGAATAGCCCTCAATAATAACACTCAGACTCTACACTCTACTGAGACGCATCTATTTTATACAGAACGCCAGCTTAAGGCCCATGACTCAGCAGGAATTGACTGCAACTATCAGGGAGCAGGCCCACCTTATCCACTATCTCCAGGATAAGGTGGATGACTTAGAGAATCGAAGTCGGCGAAATAACCTGCGATTTCTGGGCTTTCCGGAAGGAACTGAACACCAAAACACCACTGGATTTCTCCAGGAAACCTTAGTGCACCTTCTGGGACTGCCTCCGACAACTATTCTGCATATTAAGTGGGCCCATCATACTCTGGCTCCGGCGCACAAGCCTGGAGAGCACCCGCGCCCTATCCTGGCCCATTTCCTTGACTTCAGGCAAAAAGAGCAGATCGCAGCAGTGGCGAGAGAGAAAGGCCCTCTCACCTGGCAGGGCAATGCAATTCAAATCTTTCAGGACTATTCTTGGGAGTTGAATGAGCGGCACAAGGCTTACTCCACTTGCCATATAATTCTGCATGCTCACTGTGTCACCTTTTCGCTGTGCTACCCAGCCACTATGCAGGTGATGTACAATGGGGTGCCCCTCACCTTCTCCACATCGGAGAGTCTTATGGATTTTCTCAGACGGGAATTTCCAAAAGATTTTCAAAATCCAGATCTCTTTGGCTCCCCCAATAAGTCTGAAGACCCTTCCAGCTGCCTGGAATCCTCCTCTAGGCCTGCATCTCCTTCCTCTACCCAGCTGGTCTACAAGTTTGCTGTCCCCCTCCCTCACCGTGGCAAGAGGAGCCATTCGCCGCATTTCCACGAACCACCTATCATCCGACAAGCTGAAGCTGCAACTCCCGGTCCTCTGGAAGCTGACCTGTGCTGGTTTGCATCCCCAAACAAATATGCCCTGCTTCTCACCCTCCAGGAAGACACCGTGCTGGCAACAACCTCACCGACTGCTGGAGCGCTGACTACTGAGGGCCGATCTTGGGCTGAAGTTGCTGCACCGCCCTCCCAGGACAACCTGATGCCTGAACAGGCCCTGACACTGACCACTCTAGCTCGACTGCCAGCAATAGATCAGGAAGCCCCGAGCAGACTCTCCATGCTTCGGTCTATGGCGGCCCCTACATGACCTGGCAGTGGCATGAAGACGCCACTACTCTTCTCCCTGTTCTGTCGGGGCCTGGCTCTGGGATTTAGTTAAGGACTGAAAGTTAAGGTTTTTTTTCCTTCTCTCCCTCTCTCTCTATGTCTGGTCTTTTCTCTATATGTCTTCCTGCACCTATTTTGTCCCCAGCTTAGTGTCATCCTTTATGTTTGGACTATGGCTGATGTACATATATTGTGAAAGGCTTTTTGGTATATAGACTCGAGCCTCAGGCACAAGTAGCAATCCCCCTTTTATGTGCTTGTACAGTACTACTAGGTTGCTAAACATCATGTATTTTCCCAGCCCCTTCCCCTTCTCCGATGCTAACCTCCCCCCCCCCATGCCAGGGATCTGACACTGTTTATCTGCTGGATTTTCAGGTGCCTTTAATGCACCAGCGGCATCAGTTTTGTCCCTATCCCAGCATGATCCATCCCTCCTTTTATTTTTCTGTCTATCCTTTACTTGGCCATATTGCCACTCTTTTCCTCACGCTTCCTTTGCTGGTGTGATGTCTGTTTGTGATTCTCTGCCTAAGACACCTTGCTACTGACCAGATAAGACATGATGGTCGCCCACACCTGAGACATTCTAACCCTGCACAATAGATTGGTCTTTTTTTTTTTTTTTAATACTTTCTTTTTACGCCCCCTTCTCACCCTGGTGCTTCCTCACCTTCGGGAGTCTCCTACAGCCTTGTACATCCATGCTCATCTGTCGGCATCGGGTGCAGTCATCCCCCCCACGCTGCCTTGGTTTGACCCCCAGGTGAATGCAGCGGGGACCTCCTTTTCCACCGCCCCGAGTGACTGAGCTTCGTCAGGGATCCATCATCCATGCCGGCAGGGGCCTTAGGATCAGGGCCTGAAGCTCCGTCTACAGGGAGCACTGGAGGGTATTTTCCTCTTTCCACCCATTCCCATAGGTCGTCTGCACACTAGGAGAGCCTAGGAGCGATGCACATCACAGCGTGCTAATGCTCCGGCTCCTGGTGGACATCCTCCCTCCCTGCTTCATGCAGTCCTTGCTGCACCACCACCCGTGGTCACCCAGGTGGCGGTATCGCAGCGGGACCCACATCCAACCCCACCTGGAGAGAGAGCAGCCTCTGGGTGCTCGATCCTCCCCGGCCGGCCCTCTCCAGTTCCCCGCGCTGGAGTCCGCTCAACCTGGGTCGCTGGCGCCGCGAGCGGTAACCCTACCGCTGCACTGGTGGGCCGGCCAGATTGTTCTATCTTGATGTACTCTCACCTCTCCCTCATGCGTGTCACATCCCACAGGGGGAATGGATACTGTAGCTGCCTCTCTACACAAGTGGATGAGCAGTGAACTCGTCGTTTGTTGCTCGCCACTAATACCCACTCCGCAAGAGGTTGGCGGATGGCCTTGGCAGCGAGTATGTCGGCTGGACTGACCTCCGATTATAGGAACTATGAAGCTCATTAATGTTATTGTAAATAGTTCAATTAGTTATCGGGCCTGTTGCCTGCTGGTCTACTATGTTTATTGTTTATTCTGGGTACCCATCAAAGCTTTGTTTTTTTATACACACTATTTGGTTTGGCTTTGGCTTGCTACTGGGGGGTCTCTGGGCTACTCTAAGACTCTGGGTCACTACACCCTCTGCCTCTTCACCTACTTTTCCCAAATTCATTTTCAGCCCCTCCCTCCCTTACTGGGACCATGGGTGACCTCCACGTTTACACCTGGAATGTGCGGGGCTTGAATACCCCGGTCAAATGTAAACAGGTGTTATCTCATGTGACCACAATGTCCTCTCTCACCTGGTTAAACTGAGGCCCTATTTGTCTTCCTACAAGAAACTAAACTCACGGCACAAGACCATGCTCTCCTTGCCAAAGACTGGGTGGAACAGGTTTTCACCTCATCCCTGTCCTCTAAAAAGAGAGGTGTAGCGATCCTGCTACACAAATCTCTCACCTGGTCCCCCATCCAGGTTAAAACAGACCCAAATGGCAGATGGGTGCTAGCTCTCTTGTACACCTCTGAAGGCCCCCTTCTCCTGGGCTGCATATACTGTATGCCCCTAATGAGGATGATCCTTCATACTTCCACACACTTGCCCAGGAAATAAGCTCTATCACCCCCCCATCCACCCCTACAATACTTGAAGGGGACCTTAACCTAGTGTTAGTACCGCAAATGGACCGCAGTGTCCTCTCTCCCACACAACACCCCAGAGGACGGCAAACACTCCAGCATCTGATGGCCAAAATTGGCCTGTCTGATATTTGAAGGGTCTTACACCCTCGGGACAGGGATTACTCCTTTACTTCATCAGTACACGGCTCTCATAGTCACCTGAATTTTTGGCTTATCTCCAAAGAAGTATCTCCTATGGTAGTTAGTGTAAATATTATTCCTACAGTGTTATCAGACCATGCTCCAGTGCACTTGCACATCCTCTGGGGGCCTCTCCCTACGAAGTCTAATCTGTGGAAATTAGACTCCCTTCTTCTCAAGGACCCAGAATTTATTACATTGGTTACCTTGGAGACTGCCTTTTTCATGGCAGAGAACCCACCCATAGCTACCTCTCCGGGCACTACGTGGGAGGCTTTCAAAGCCACCTTATGGTGGGCCATAATGGGGTATGCTTCTCGGCACCACAAGCAACGAGAACAATGCCTGGCCCTGTTAGAGACACAACTTAAGACTCTAGAAGCTTAGGCCAAGCAGACTCCTCACCTCCCATCTGACTCATCTACATATAAGGAAATGCTCTTATTCTGTATGACTATCAATGAGTTACTGGTACATAAGGTTGAGATCACCTTATTGAGACTATGACATCAATATTGGGAGGGTGGGGAAAAAGCTGGGAAACTCCTAGCCTACCGGCTGCACAAACAGCAGTTGGAGCGGCACATCTCAGGGCTAAAGGATTCAACAGTCCACATTTACACTGACACACAGGCCATTAATGATGTCATGAAGCACTTTTATTGTGACCTTTACTCCTCTACTAGATCTCAGGAGCCTAACTCCATAGAGCCCTTTCTGGTCACCCTATGTCTCCCTAGTCTCCCCCCTTCCCAAATTTGGAACTTGGACCTTCTGATTACGTCAACTGAAGTCATTTCAGCCATTATGAACCTACATCCCAGGAAAACCCCGGGTGGTGATGGTTTTCTGGTGGAACTTTGGCAAGTTCTAGCTCCCGAAATTGCCCCTCTTCTCTCCCAGGTCTATAAAGATGCTCTCATGACAGGTACCTTCCCCCCCACCTTTCGTGAGACTATAATTAAGTTTTTTCCTAAAAAGGATAAGTACCCTACCCTGGCCTCTAACTATCACCCAATATCCCTTATCAACACAGACAGCAAAATCTTTGCTAAGATTCTTGCTCTTAGACTTAGCCCACTCCTCCCTTCCCTGATCCATCTCTCGCAAGTTGGCTTCGTGCTGGGATGACTCAGCAAAGACCATATCAGGTCCCTAATTAATATCATTTATCAGGCTAAATCCTCCCATACTCCTGCGGCTGCTATTGCGGTCAATTTCGAAAAAGCTTTTGACTCTCTGGAGTGGGATTATCTTGAAAAGGTGCTGCGTCGCTTTGGCTTTGGGACCTGCTTCCGAAACTGGATCAGGGCGATATATCATCAACATACAGCCAGAATTTGAACCAATATGGTAATATCCACACCTTTCTGGCTCTGCAGGGGCACCCATCAAGGATGCCCCCTCTCCCCTCTCTTATTTATTTTAGCTGTTGAACCCTTGGCCGCTGAGATTAGACAGCATCCAAACATCCAGGGAATTGCCTTTGGGTCCCAGAGCTATACCACACTCATGTACTCCGATGACCTACTAGTCCCTATGGCTAATGCCACCATAGCCCTCCCTGCGTTCCTTAGAGTACTCACACAATTTGCAGAGCTCTCTGGCTTGAAGATGAATGCCTCCAAGACTGAGTTGCTCCCTCTCAACCCTCAGTGCACTCCAAGTCTGGTTCCCTCGCTGGGGCTTAAATGGGCCCAGAATGGGTTAGTGTATCTTGGCATACATATTGTCTCTGACCTGTCGACTATTTGGGATCTTAATATGAAGCCTGTACTTGCAAATCTAAAAACCGAGCTGGATAGGTGGAGATTGCTTCACCTTACTGTGCTTGGGAAAATTGCTGTTCTTAAAATGATTTCCACTCCCAAAATTCTCCACCCCTTATCCCATATTCCCCTAGACTGTCCGGTGAAATGGCTCCACTCCATAGACACAGTGGTGGGGAATTTTTTGTAGGACTCCAAAAAACTCCGATATAGTAGAGGGAATTTGCGATCACACTGGAAAGTGGGAGGCTGGAACCTTCCTTGGTTTGAGGGTTATGTATGGGCGTATTCTGTAGCACAATCTTTAAAATAATTTTCCACCCTGACTCCCGAATCTCCACAATGGGTATATATGGAGCAATCGCTCGTACAGGTCCACACCCTTCCCCTGCTAATATATAACCCTCTTCCCAAAACCCCACCATTGGGCCTGCAGTCCGAATTTGGTTTAAAGCTCATACTAAACTCAAAACAAATCCCAAACCCCCCCTTTACATGCCTATATTTCATAATGCCCATATCAAGGTGGAAGGTAAACCGCTTAATTGGACTCACTGGGAATGCCAGGGCATAAACATTTCAGCCGATGTCTTAGACCGGAGGAGGCTGATGATGCTCCCCTTCTCGGAGCTGGCTGAAATGAAGGGCCTGCACAAAAGCGACTTCTGGAGATACTTATAACTCCATAGCTCACTGATGACCCACTTCAAAACACATCATGACAAGCCATTCCCACCTCAGAAACTCTCCTCCTGGCTAAAAACTTTCCAGGGGCCAAGCCAGCACAGTGTATGCTGATCTATGAGAGAGTCTTCCTTCTCAGACTGAAGAGTCCAAACAAAAATGGGAGAAGGTGTTCTAGATCAAGCTGGAGGCTGAGCAATGTGCCCTCTGCTGGAAGTGAGTGCACCGGAACTATCCTGATGCCCGCAGAAAACTTATTTATTTATTGAATTTTGTTGACCGGGTAGGCCCACTGGGCCCCGGAGGTCCCTTTTTCAGGGGCGACCAAGGGGTAAAAATAACATACAATAACAAAAATAACATACAAGTAACAGAACAGTACAAGTTGAAAGATGACTTATTGTGTTACAGAGCTGGATTACATAGGGTTACAATCAGAGTAGGAAGAGTTGGAACATACAGTCAGAGAGACCTCCAGAGTAGGAAATATAACAACATGTTGCATGCACATAAACATGATCTAGGAGAGCACAGGATAACAGCTACGTTGCTAGAGTCAGGTCACCTTCCTAAGAGGGATCAGGGGGTGACCTGAGGTCAGGTCCTAAGGCATTGGCAAGTACTCCTGTTGAGCAGGTGGGCTTTGAGTTTGGACCGGAAGCAGGGGCCCGACCCTACCTCCCTTACCTCCTGTGGGAGGTTGTTCCAGCTGGAAGGGGCTGTGAACACGAAGGATCTGGACCCAGCTTTGGTCCTTGTTTTAGGAACCATGAGGAGAGTTTGTCCTGAGGTGCGGAGGTTCCTATGAATGGACTTGACCGTGATTAGCCCTTTGAGGCTAGGGGGAGGAGAGGGGCCCAGTAACTTTGAAGCCAGGCAAAGAGTTGGGTAGATGAGGCGGGCTTCAGTGACGGCCACCTGATCCTGGCCTGGGCCTCACAGTGTGTGTTCTAGGGTGGGACATTGTGGCAAACTGAGCGATCTTGTTGTATAAGGTCTGGAGCGGCTTAGTTCCATAGAGGCCACACATAGAATGGAGGCTGCATAGGTGAGCTTAGGGAGTAGGACGCTGGTTGCAATGGCAACCCTGGCTCGAGCATAATCTGGTCCTTTAATCTATAGAGGATGCCGAGTTTCACATGGATGGCTTTGGTGAGTTGGTCCACGTGATTTTTTAGGGAGAAACCCTGGTCAATGGTTAGACCGAGGTACGTCGTGTGGGTAACCACCTCGAGTTTGTCTCCCCCTCTGGACTGCAGTTGAAGGAGCATCGAACGCTCAGATGCCAGGGATCTGGGCCCAAACAGCATCGTCTTGGTTTTGCTGGTGTTTAATACCATTTTGTTCAATGTGAGCCAGTCCTCCATCTGAAGGATGTCCTCTTGGAGGGCAATCTTCAATTCCTTTACATCAGGGGAGGCTCGGTAAATGACAGCATCGTCCGCATATTGGATGACGCTGCTGCTCCCACAGTGTAAGTGCAGGTCATTAATGAACAGGGTGAAGAGAAGGGGGCCGAGTATTGACCCTGTGGTACACCCTCTTTGTACGTCGCGGTCTGTGAAACATTGTCTCTCCACCTACCTCTGGGTTCGGTCAGTGAGGTAATTCTCAAACCAACCTAGTGCATGGGGTCAGGCCTATAGCGCTCATTTTATGCAAGAGGAGACTATGATTTACCAAGTCAAAAGCTTTGGAGAGGTCAATAAATACCGCACCTGTACTGGACCCTGAATCAGTATTGCTCAGGACATCCGCTGAGAATTTGGTTAGGGCAGTATCTGTCCCATGCTTGGCTCTGAAGCCGTGCTGAGATGAGGAGATTACCCAGTGTGTTTCAAGTATTTGAAGTTGGGAGTAGACTAGCTTCTCTTGTATTTTGCTATTGCAGACAGCAAGGAAATAGGCCTGTAGTTCCCTATAGATTCAGTAGGCCCTCCCTTGTGAATGGGAATCACTATGGCCTGTTTCCATGGTTCGAGGACCAACCCTTCCAAGAAGGACCGGTTTATCAGCCAGGTTAGTGGCTTCGCTAGAGCTGGGGCCCCTTCCTTAAGGATTCTTGGCTGGATCCCATCAGGGCCTCCAGTGCCTCTCGCCTGTAGGAATTTAAGGATAAGCAGAACTTCCTTTACCTTAACCATCCGCAGATGAAACTGTGGGCGGTCAAGTTCATGGGGCAGAGGCTCATATGGCTTATGCCCGTTGTCTATATGCCCCACCTTGTATGCATCCAGATTCGTAAAGTAGCCGTTTAGGGCCTCTGCGATGCAAGGCCCCTCATCAAGTACTTGCCCGTTCACCAGGATAGGGCCGGTTGTGGATTTTTTGTGATCCTTTAGGAGTTCATTAATATGTGACCAGAAGAACTTAGGGTTTCCCAGGTTAGTTTTTTGGAGATTAGAGATATAATCTTTCTTAGCTTTTTATGTTCTGTTTGCATTGGTTTCTCAGGGCTCTGTATCTGACTAAGTCCTCAGGAAGATTAGTTCTCCTGCACTTTTCCAAGCTTTGTCCTGGGTGGTCATCTGGGCTTTTAGGTGGGGAGAGATCCACTTATAGCAGTTCCCCTTAACCCTGTGGGTTTTCATAGGGGCTACGAGGTCGGTGATACCAGTTAGGGTGGTTTGGAAAAATTTGACCGCTTCCTCCAGGTTGGGTAGAAGTCTTATGGGGTTCCAGTCAATGCCATTTAGGTAGCCAATGAACTGGTCCCGGATGGAAGTTAGAGTAGTCCCTGGCAGTGATAATTCGAGGCGGGACTTTAATCCCATTATTCTTCCATATGGCAAATATCGGTGAGTGGTCACTTAAGGCATCTGCCAGAGTCCCAGCCAACTTTACGTTACTTGGGGATGAGGTCAGGACCCAGTCTATTGTGGAATGTCTCCCTGATTTGTAGTTCAATCTGGTTGGGAGGGAGATAATTTGAGCAAGGTGGGAGTCGTTTAAGACTCCGTTTATTGCGGACTTAGCCTCTTGTGCCCAGTTTAGGTTGAAGTCACCCAATAGGAAAATCTCCGAAGCTGAGTCCACCACAGGGCTCTTCAGGAGCAAATCAAGGGAGCTGAGGGCATTGGTTGGGGGGCTGTATATACAGCCAATAGTGAGGTGTTTAGCCCCACCTAATGTGACCTTCAGAAAAACTGCTTCTGAGTCCAGGGACAAGTCAAGGGGCTGCCTAACTAATGAGGCTGAGATAGTGTCTTTAACATAAATTAGTACTCCACCCCCTCTTTTTGAGGGTCTGTCCTTTCTAAAAAGGGTGTAGCTGCTGCATCACTGGTACAGGACTCCAGATTTTTTTACACAAAGCTAAGCTACTAGGCAATAATCTATGCTGGAGATGCAAAGCCCATGTCGGTGATCTATACCACATTATCTGGACATGCCCACCAATTTCCCAATTCTGGCAAACTTGTTTGTCAACTGGCAACCCAAACCCTGACCCAAGTAAAGCAGATGGACCCCCTGATGTGGATTTTGGGACTACCCCCTCAAAATATGACCCTCAAGGGGCAACAACTTCACTGGATAGACCTACTAAGTATCTCAGCTAAGCACCTAATCCTATCTCGGTGGAGGACCACTGATGTTCCCTCCCTTGCTTAACTTCAGCATGCTCTTGCTCAATTAGCCTCTCTTGACCGCATGACACATGCCACATGGGATGCTGTAGCAGCCTATAATGCCTGCTAGGCCCCCTTTCTTGCTTACTTAAAACCTAGAACTGGGATAGGATAAGCATCAAGATGCTTAATATATCTGCTTTAGTCACTTGATCTCCCGGAGTTAAGGCCCCACTGTAAACTCCCCCTAGCCAACCTGGTAATCTGTCATATCTCTGTCTTTCTACATCACACTCCTTGAGACGTCCAACTGCATTAGATGGGTACCCAAGTGTGATTATGGTACTGTGGTATGTTTACTGTATTTTATCTTAATGTTTTAGCCTTTTTTTCTTTTTTTTTCTTTTTTCTTTTTCTGGCTTGCAATGCTACTGACTGCTATGTAATTTGTACTAGTTTACATATATATGGCCAGAGAACTAAGAGCCCTCTTTTACCTTACTTTTGTCCAGATGCTCACTGAGATGTTATGGACCTTTTCCTTGTGATGACTTCTCTCTGACCAATAGTGTGGTGATATATGATGTGGTATGTACTGCTGTGTGCAAGCATAAAATGTTGAATAAAAATTATTAACTAAAAAAAAAGAAATTGGATGCCTGCAAATATAATGGGAGGGGAAACTGGATGGGTATAATTCTGGCCCTAAAAGTGTTATGGGTTCGGTCAATAGCTTATGTAAAGCACATTACCATTGGTAACAATACTGATTAATTTAATCCTAGATGTACGTTTCCTTTTAAATGAACAGGCAGGAGACCAAAAAATATCTTGCCATTCCCGATGTTTCTTATACAAAAAAAAAAAAACACTCCAAAATGTTATATCAGTAAAGTCTTACACCATAAAATGGATCAGATTGCACTAAGCAATTATGTCTTATATATATCCTGCAATCATAAACAAGCATTTGTCAATGACGAATGTTTGCCGCTGGTATCGCTGTTGTTCCAGGTCTTGCTTGTACACATTTTTATTATATACAGGAATTAACCCAGGATAGAGCAGAAGAGATGCAATATCTCATTTTCAGTGGTGTCCTGCTTTGACACATTGTTAGATTTTAATTACCCAGGATAGGGCAACTGAGAGGCAATATTCTACTTTTAAGTGGGCTCCCACATTTTTATCCCAAATGTCCAATAGTCTTTTTATGACCTTATGTTACGATCTAGACAGATCAAATTTTAAAAATCCATCTGAATAGAAACTTAGAAACATAGATGTTGACGTCAGAAAAGGACTGCAAGGCCCATCCAGTCTGCCCATTTTACCATGGTGATTTCACTGTGCGACTGTGGAAACAAGTTTTTGGAGGGAATTTGAAAAATGACACCTGCCATGTTCAGGAGGTGGGGTAACACAAGGGATACAGAATGCTGAACATTGGGGCCAAAATCTGCAAAAAATAAAGCTGTGAGTTGGAACAATTAGTTTCCTAATAATTTAGTTGTTTTTTCACATTTTTACCCCAAATTTTCAACATAATCTTTTTATGACCACTCCTGAGTATGACCAGGATCGTTCTGGAACACATTACCAGTTGGTCTGTGTTCCTCTTCATCATTGCAGTTTTAAGTTGCATTTTAAGAAATATTTACAATCAACTGAGATTTGCCATTGTTTTGTCTAATTTATTGTATATTTGTTTACCTTTATCATGTGTTTGTATTGTGAGTGTTGTTAAGTGTTTTTTGTTGGGTCAAACCTGAAAAAGGGCCAGTCCCAGTGTTCCAACCCGGTTAACAAAATAAAATGAAATTAATTTATAAAGCTATAGCTGAAATGTCATTTTGCACCACAAGTGTTAAAAGACATTTTGGGTAGGATAAAACATTAGGGTCAAAATATTGAAAATTACCACAGTTATGAGAGTGTATTAAAAAATAGTAAGAGAGACTCATAACTTTATCATTTTCTCATATTTATACCCCACATTTTCAACAAAGCCATCTTATGACTCCATATAGTCTTTTTATGAGCCCACTTCATGAACAAGGAAAAAAGATAGTGTCAGACCAACTCACCAGCTATTTCACCAAATATGACCTGCTCTGTCCTGAACAACATGGCTTCAGAAGGGGACACAGTACTACTACTGCCCTTCTTGAATACACCACCTTCATCAACAAAGCCCTTGACCAAGGACACTTGGTTGGCTCAACCTACAGTATATTGGTTTAACCAAGGTTTTCAACTCTATCAGCCACATGCTTCTCTTACAATCACTGCCCCTCTTGGGGCTATCCCTGGAAGTCACTGCCTGGTTTAAAAGCTATCTGACCAATAGAACTCAGAGGGTCAAGTTCAACACCACACTCTCGCCCAGTAAACTGGTTCACTCTGGGGTCCCCCAAGGCTCTATAATGTACACCTCCTGTTTAGCATGTTCTTGAACACCCTCCCCAAGGACTGCTTGGGTTGGCTGCTTCTCCACACTGATGATGTGGTCATATTCGACAGTCACCATGACCCCCCTTTCTCTTCAAGCCTCCCTGCAGCACTCCTTCACTGAGACTGAAACCTGGTTCTTGGATCACTGCCTTGTCATGAACTACACAAAGACCAAGGCCATGCGCTTCGCCCACAGATAAAATAAACATAAAAACTTTCCCCTCATCATCCTCAACTCCAAGGGCTCCCCACTTAACCTGGTACCCACCTTTAAATACCTAGGCATCACCCTTGACTCCTCTCTCACTTTCCACAAACACATTAATCTCCTCTGCTCTGCAGTCAATGCTAGAATAGGGCTCTTGTATAGGCATAGGGGTTGCCTGTCTCCAAATACCCTAAACTTTGCTGTAACATCTTCAGTGCTCTCACTTATCGTCTGTGGGATTGGCATCTACAGCTCCGCTGACCCTACTGCCCTACACTGTATAAAGGTCTCCCTAAACAAAGCCTGCAGACTTGTCACAGGATGTGATCAGTGAACCCATACCTGTGAGCTCTACCGTTGCACCAACTGACTTAACTTTGATGGACGGCAGATACAAGATCTGTATCCTTGTCAGAAAGCTCGCACTCTGCTCCTCCCCCCTGGGACTTTGCCATCTTGTGCAGCACGCCACTCAACCATGGACAACTCAAAGCTTCCTGTTTGCCCCTCTCTTAGTACCATGTCGCAGTACTTCCTGGACCAACACTCCTTTTTCCACAGGGCCCCCCTCTGGTTGCATGAACTACCTCCTGTTGTCTCACTGGAACAGCATCTAGGCCCATTTAAATCCTGACTCCACTCGGAAATTCTCTCCCACTCCTGCTGTGACTGCACCTAGTCCCTATCTGTAATGTGGACACAAGTCAACCACCACTTTCCCCACTTTCCCTTTGACCTGGGGTCTGCCCTATTGTGTGACTCTGCAGAAATTTGTAATCAGACTGTAGTTTATTGATCATTGTCTTTTGATACTGTGACTATTGTTGTTTACTGCTCGCTGTCTGACTTGGGTTGGATCTCTCTGCCCTTGAATTTGTTACTTGTCCTCTTTTCAACATTGTAATATGGCTCTGTTCTTGTCTTTCTTGTTCTCTGTTATGTTATTTATTTTTGACGTGGAGCCTTTGCAAAGGAGTCCTTGGCTCAAAGGTTGTAATTCCGATTCTTTCAATAAATAAATAAATAAACAAGGGTAGAGAAAATTTTCAAATCCTGTCCAAAAGGTGATTTTGTGCCACAAGTGTGTAAACATATTTTGGACAGGATTTGAAAAGTATCAGCTTTTCCGTTTATGAGGTGCTGTGAATCAATGGCTATGTTGAAAATGTGGGGTTTAAGTATTGAAAATTACCAAAATTACAAGCCTATATTTGCAAATCTCATCATAAGCTCATACTTTTGTTGTTTTTTAATATTTTACCCCAAACTTTCAACATAGCCTTCTTATGACCCCACTGCATGAGCAAGGGCAGAGAAAATTGATGAACTCCTACCTGAAAGGTGATTTCATGCTGCAACCACAAAATCACCTTTCAGGATGCAAAAACAATTTTTGGCTAGGATTTGAAAAATGACAGATGCCACATTCACGAGGTGATGTGAAGAAATGGCTATGCTGAAAATTTGGGGTCAACATATTGAAAATTACCAAAGTTACGAGCCTGCAGTTGCAAACTTCGATGTAGGATCATAACTTTGTGGTTTTTTAATATTTGTACACCACATTTTCAACATAGCCTTCTTATGACCCCACCTCATGAACAATGGTGGAGAAAATGTTCAGCTCCTGCCCAAAGGTGATTTCGTGCAGTGACTGTGATATCACCTTTTGGGACAGATTTACCTAATGTCACTTGCATTGTTCATGAGGTGGTGTACCAAAAAAGGTATGTTGAAAATTAGGGGCAAAAATACTGAAAAATGGCCAAGTTATGCTACCAGGTTCAAAACCTCATTGAAATACATTGAACAGCATACCTGATTTCTTCAGTTTGTGGTCTGGCGTTAAAGAGTGAAGATGTGTCTGCAGTCTAGAGAGGATTACACTGTTGGACCTCCGGTGAGTAAGGGCTGGGGGGGTGCTGAGTGAGAGAGTCGGGTGGGGGGAAATAACGGTGCAACAGACGTCGATGGACCTTTTTTCTTTTCTACAGGTTTACAAAGTAAAAAAAACAGAAACAAACAGATAATGAGGGATGGTTTTCTATATTACAGGTAGTGACACTGGGGGATTTGGAACCCCCCAGTGTCACCATTATATGTGGCAGCACCGGCGGTGGGCTCCCTGATGCTGCATTACTAAAAGGGACAGGGTGGGGAGTGGCAGCTAGCATGGGGGATTGGGCACCCCTGTGTCCTTATAATAATGCAGGTTGGGCGGGAGGGGAGATACAGCAGAGGCTGCAACAGACATTGATGGACAGTTTTCTTTTTTACAGGTTTAAAAAAATAAAACAAAATACAGAAATGATGAGGGATGGACACCGAGGAATTGGGCACCCCTTAGTGTCACTGTTATATTTGACAGCACCGGGAGTGGGCTTCCTGGTGCTACCCAGGTTTAAAATAAGAAAAAGAAAGAAAAAGAAAGAAAGAAAGAAAGAAAGAAAGAAAGAAAGAAAGAAAGAAATGACGAGGGATGAGGGACGGACTTTGGGTGATTGGGCTCCCCAGTGCTGCCTAACTAAAATGGGCAGGGTGGGGTAGCAGCTGACATGGGGGACTGGGCACCACATGCCATCATTATTATAATGTGGGTTGGGGGGGGGCAGCTGCAATGGACATCGATGGACAGTTTCATTTTGACAGACTCCTGCTGTCAAAAGCTACTCAGCTGTTTGCCAAATGGCTTCAGGTAAATCAAAGGACTGAATCCATCTTTGATTAGAGGAGCTTAGTCCTTTAAAGTACACAGAGTTTCCACCCACCAAACAGCGAGTGGTGTCACAGACCACACTGCTGGTCATTGGTGTAGACTGCCAAGCCCTTGCTATTTTGAACTCCAGTCACTCCTGACAAAATCTTTGGTGCGTAGGTGCGCATCAAATGTAAAATAGCAGGTTAGGCAGCCTTTTCTGTTTTAGCAGTAATAGTGCTGTTGTAGTCAGTATTTTATGTGATTTTATTTTCCTGTTTCCTTTGGTCTGTAATTTTAGTTCTGCAGAACAATTAGATGTGTTTTACTGAATTATTTTTGTCACTGTAGTTTGCCTATATTGATTTAATTTGTGTTTATTGATTGAAGTTAGCATTTTTTCATGTGCACAGTAATGTTATAATTACCTGAGTCATTGTATCTTGTATGTATCCCCTTAGTCCCTGAAATCCCTATTATGTAATGTTTGTGTAAATAAAAAAAAAAAAGAAAACAGCTGGTGGCAGAATGGGTGCTGATGGTGCTGCTGGTTCAGAAGGAGCTTGAACTTCAACAGAGGGCACTGCTGCTTCCAGAGGGTGTGCCCGCCACCCACCATGACATGGAAACTTCCCTTATGCCCTCCAGGAACCACTGCGAGCATGCAGGGCCACCACCTTCACCACCCCTTGCCACTTCCCTCTGCTTTTCCTTCCACTCAGCCCAGTAATTTGCCACAAGATGGGTCCTCTGTTGCCCCAGTACCAATGTGGGTCTCTTGCTTGCCATGGGGGACATGCTTATTACATAGGTTTCAAGTGACCGTGTTAACCCTAACCCTAATGTCCCATAGGATAACATTGCAAATTTAATAAGTTGTAACTCCACCCGTCTTTGGAGTTAAGGGACACTCTAAATATCAAAACAAAGGTCTAAATGAGTACTACAACAGTAGCACATAATACCGCCAGAAAAATTCTTGGGGTATGCACAGCACCCCACAATGACTTCCCAAATTCACCACAGAGCCAAATCCACAATTTAAGTCTGACAATCATCAAAAGTGCATATGTGAATCTCCACTTGGACTGCAACCATACCAAGATTCAGACAAATGCAACAAAAGCTGACTGAGGTATGCCTAAAAATCCCTAAAGGAGTAATTGGTGGAAGTGGGGTGGTGGTATTCGTGTTTCCAAATTATTCTCTGCCACATTTGTGGAATACATGTTGGTGGGTGCTGGGGAAGATGGCAACAAGTGGATCAGTCCAAGAGGTAGCAAAATCTCTGGCTCAGGAACAGTGGTCAAGGAGGAGGTTGCTGGTGCCCTCTTGACTACTGGTGGTATGGTGGCACTGAGCCTGATCTGGATAATAGGTCCCCAGTATGCATATATGGACCAGTGAACAAACAGCTGGTAACTCCTTTCTGTAAATTATAGCACATTGGGCACAGGTACCTGGGGTACTATTTGACTCTGACCGGGGGAAAAATTGTACTAAGCCCAATTGCAGTGGTACCAACACTCTAGGTGTCTGCCAGGATGTCACACTGGCAGTGAAGAGTGTAACTGGATCACAGACACAGAACAAAAAATTTTAGAATTGCTCCTGACTGAGATTGATGAGTGGATGCAGCCTGTGGTGGTGGTACCATGGAGAATAGGGGTGGCACAGGGTCTTCAATCTTGGGAGTGGGGAGCAGGGGACTGCTGACCTTGAGATTTTTGTGTATCAATAACTTCATTAGACCCAGCTTTGCCTTGGTGCACCCCAAAGAGAAGTTACAGGTGAAATTGTAAGGCAAAGTTACCAATGGTTAATTTCCTATTAAATAGAAAAACTTTGCAAAATTATCCACGGAGGTGAATTTGGCAACTTCACCTTAACTTTGCCTGCAAATTCAAACTTTGCAACAACACTACTTGTATGCAGTGGTTAAATGAACATTTAATCTCCAGGCGTACTGCAGGTAAGTCTCTGGTCTAGCTTCATCAGCAGATACTCTGAAAAAAAATCCAAGGACAATAAACTGGTTTAATGCCCAAACATCACACAGTAGGGAGAAAATCCTGCTGTATCTCACTTGGTACCACCACAAGCATGGACCAGGGTGCTTACTTGTTGGCTTCATCTGGCTTTCTGTTTGCAGTCCAGTGTTTCCAACATTTTAGAGGAAAGAGTCCCCCCAGCTTTTTATTCTGTTTCCCTGTGTAGTTTATAGGCATACACAATGACTGCCTTTATTGCACCCTCCTAATTTCATCAGGATTTAAATGTAAATGAAGGTACTTAAGTCTAGTGTGAAAACCTGCTTGACTCCATTGCAAAGATCATGACCTGACTCTTGTAAAGCATCCTGAAATGTTATGATGTTTTGGTGCTAAAGCATTAAGTAGTTACACTGTATTAGTCAGTGCTGTTGTGCTCTGCAGTCCCTATGTTCTTGCTTTATGCTGGCTATGAAACTTTTCAAGGCATAGTACAGTAAGTGCCTTGCTGTTTTCTGTAGTTTAAAGTGTATCTGAATTAGAAAAAAATGCTTTTAGAGAACACAGGGATTTCACAAGACATATAACAGACCTGAGAGTATAACTTCTGCTGGCTTGTGTATGTATGCATCATCAGCTCCGATGATGCCGTGCATGAGTGGGGTCATGACCTTTGAAATGGTGACAGCCAGGTTTTCACACCAGGGCATAATAGAGTGAAGCAACCTCATTTACTGTATATTTACATTAGGATGGCATTAGGCAGATGCAAAAGAGGGAATCATTGTTCGCACCTACAGACTACACAGGTACACAGAAAATAGGTTGAGAGAACTTTCCTTTTAAGAAGAGTGCGTTTACTACCCTAATCCTCACTGGTACAAAATTTAGCAGTACTGATAGTCTTAGGGGCTTCTGGAGAATTCTGGTCACCCAGGCATTAAATGAGTGTAGGCCTACTGGTAGCTGCATGTGTTTGTTCTGCACTGGCACATGTACCCTTAACACGGGTGCCTCTGCTGCTGCAAGCAGCCGGGTGGACCCCTTCTGTCCGCTGGCTGCCTTCTTCGCTGTACTGCCTGCCGATCACCAGACCGAAGGTATGCTGCAGAAACTGGACTGTCCAGAACCATCGACTCTGCCTGCTGACAGGCTGCTGCAGTTCTTTAATTCTTTGCTACTGCTGTTTCCTCTGGACCTTAAGCTAATGTTATATTCTGATTGTGGTACTTATTAAGTCTCTCCAAATCGTCTTGCAAATCCTAACTTAAACGTGAACCTAAGCCTGTTTACAGCAATTTTGCACTCCAAGGGTAGTTTGAAGTGGAAGTTCATTTAGGCTGCAGGTTTGTAGGTTGTAAAATATTACAGCTCTCTTTGTTTTAAGGTACAGTGGTCAGCTACCCTGGATCAGAAACTAAGTTTAGAATGATATAGTTTTTTCTGTTTAGACCAGATTCCATTTGGGTCACAGTTGTAAGCTTTGCCCTGCAAATAATTCAATTTCTCTTTCACCTTCTGTCCTTCTGTCTCCTTACTGCTTGAATTTTTGCGCTCACCCTCCCATCCCCCACCTCCAGCCTTTATTAAATACTCTCCCTCCCCCCTCGGCACCACCCCTAGCAATGTTCATCCTCCCCTCTCACTAATATTGCAACTCCTCTTAAAGATACAGAGTGCAGCTACTAGGTCTAACACTTGTTCTGTCTTCCCATTAAAGACATCTTCCTATTTTCACCATCTGCTTGCCTATCAGCTTTGCTTAGTGCCTGCTCTGATATCTACTGTGCAGTTCCATACTTGAGCGTCCTCCCTTGCTACCCCGAGTAATTTTCAAGTTGCCTTGATACCCCCTGCCCTAGCTAATAACATCCTATCTTAACCTACATTTTATGTCTTAAAATAGATCCAACGCACCTGATCGGGCTCCCAGTGAGCCGCGTGGCTAATCTTGCCAGCTGCCCGTACCTCCATCCTCCTGATGAACAGGACACCTTCAGATCCGGTTAAGTGTCCTGGCTGCTCTGGGGTAGCACTGTGCGGGTTTGATAGGCGACCACCTACTGCCATCCTCCTCTAATTGGACTGCTGCCCTCTGCTCGGCCACTGTTTGGCCCTGCCTTTTCTCTGTCGGATTGTCAGTCTCTGGGCTTCGGCGCCCTCTACTTTGCATTGACTTTTGCTGAACATTACTGCTATCTGTCTAGTCTCCCATTGGTTCCTTATAAAATTCTGCCACTAGGGGTGCCTTCTAACATTATCTTGAATAGGTCTTCGTTTCCTCACTGTAATCTTTACTACAAGTAGAGCCTCTGGCTGGTCTGCTTTCCTAATTAACCTTTGCGGGACTTTACTTTCTGCTTCTCTGATCCACTTCTTCTAAATAATTGCTATGCTAGCAGGAAACACTTCGTTGTTTTTGCTCTATTTCTAATTTTGGCCAAGGGTTAAAACGGTGTAACACGGTCACCCTTGGCAATCTTAATTTTACACACACAATCTCTTTATCCCTAAGAGCTAATCCTCTGTCTCAGTATACCACTAGCCTTCCTACCCAAGTCAAATAGTAACACTATGGTGAAGTATAGTCTGCTATGGGCACTCCTGTCATTTGTCCTTTTACTCAGCCTGGACACTGCCACATGGGCTCTCCCGTGTAACCAAGTGGCAAAAGACTCCTCAGAGGCTTACCGCAATTACAGTTTCTCTAACTTGATTGCAGAGACAAAGCCTGATCTTCAACTTAACCCTATCCTCCTTGTTAGAGGCAGCATCTATTACCCTCTACATGCCAGGAGGAAGCTGCCATGGAGATGTGCTTTCACCCTAACCTGCCACTGTGCAAGGTTTTGGTTCCTAGCCATGATCATTATTCTGTTATCTGGGGACATCAAACTAAATCCAGGCCCACCTACCTGTTTCTTTTCCCCAAATGAGTTATCTGGCATGTCCAAGAAAGGATTATTAATTGCCCATATCAGTATCAGAAGTCTTACCTGTCACCATGCGGAACTCGAGGCCTGGGTGAAACTCTACAATCCTGATGTACTCTGCCTCACAGAAACTTGGCTAAAACCCGGTATACCTGATGACGTATGCTCCTTGTCTAACTATTCCCTGTTCTGGCAGGATAGACCCTCATCCAAGCGTGGAGGTGGAGTTGCCCTATTCTTCAAAGACCACCTCAACATCTCTATTGTCCGGGCATCTGCCTCTCCCACAGTGCGCAAATTCATGCAGGCAACTATTGTATTGGGGGAAAAGAAGCTTCATATTATCTGTGCCTATAATCCCCCTGCTGGGGAATAGTAGATCTTCAAGAACTCCTTGACATCAAATCCCGGACTGTAAATTATAATGAGGCTGTCATCCTAGGTGAGCTTAACCTCAGTTGGTTAGGGTCAGCTCAAATATCCCTGCAATCACTCACGCTTAGTTATAATTTTCACCAGTTGATCTCTGAAGCAACTAGAGCCATGTCATCCCATCAAATCAGTACACTCCTAGACTGGGTGATGGTTAACCGTAGGGAACATGTGTTGAAAGCAGGAATCCTTGTAGATGCACTAACAGACCACTCACCCACTTTTTGTATCCTATCTATGGTTGCGCCGCCATCTTCTCCATCAAGACTAATCACATTTACAAATCTAGCTCATATTGACCAGGATGCATTTCTCCATGATGTCTCCAATATCGACTGGGCAGATGTCTATCAAACAAAGGATGTGGAGGTTGCTCTACAGATATTCATAAATGAAATTCTTACCATTCAATATAAACATGCCCCCAAAACTACTAGGAGGGTCAGAGGAAAACAGACGAGGTGGCTGCATAAAGACCTCCTTGCTAATCTGTGCCAGAGTGACAAGCTCTGGATTCACTACAAACAAACTGGCCTACAGTCAGACCTTATTGTGTATCATGAACTAAGGAACAGATATAAGAGACAAGTTAGAGCTGCTAAAAGCAAATACTGCAAGGACCTTCTACAAAGCTCAGCCTGCGACCCGAGGAAATTCTGGGCCCATGTCAAAACATTTCTGGGTACCTCATAGTCGGTCACTCCTGATGAAATGATCATAAATGGGGCACATTGTAATGACCCTAGGACCATCTCAAACAGTTTTAACAATCTTTTCTCTGATCTGTCACACTATACCTTGGCTTTACAACCTAGTGGATCGCATTCCAATCTACCTACCACACTACCATCAGACAACCATACTACCCTATCATATGATGCTCCTCCAGCGCCACCATTTTATTTCAAGGCTATATCAAGAGTGGAAGTTCTGAAATTACTGAGATCCATATCTGCCAATACCAGCTCTGGTTCTGACTCATTGGAACCTTGTCTTCTTAAACTGGCTGCTCCACTCATTGCCTCTCCGATTGCCAGAATCTACACTTTATCCCTTATCCATAGCACTGTGCCGGACCTATGGAAATCTGCAAGAGTAACGCCTGTCTTTAAAAAAGGTGACCCAAAGGACATGGCCAATTACAGACCTATAGCAATTCTCTCTGTCCTTAGCAAGATCCTAGAGAAAATAGTTGCATCACAGACCATTGACTACCTTACATGCTACAATCTCCTCTCAGACACCCAGCATGGCTTCAGAAAAGGTCATAGCATCACCACGGCTCTTCTTCAACTAACTACTGATATTCTGTCCAACATGGATTCTGGAAAACTCACAGGTGCCATCTTCATTGATCTCACTAAGGCTTTTGACCTTGTAGACCATCCCCTGCTTCTCTCCACTCCTCTTAAATTCCATTTCTCTACCCCTGTTGTGGACTGGCTCTGTAGCTACCTGTCATACAGGTCGCAAGCTGTCAAATTTAACTCCTCCCTGTCCAACACATCTACTATCAACCGTGGGGTCCCCCAGGGCTCTATCCTTGGGCCCCTTCTGTTCTCAATTTTTATCAACAATACAACTGAGGTCCTGGAATCCTGCTCAGCTATTCTCTATGCTGATGACCTGATCATCTATACTAGTTCTTCTAGTATTGCCTGCATAAACACATCACTTACTTCAGACTTCAATAAGGTCTTAGACTGGCTACTAGACCATAAGCTTGTACTAAATGAAAAGAAAATGAAAGCCATGCTCCTAGGTTCCGTACCGAAGATTAAGGCCTGTTCTAGTTTGCTGGAGGTTCTTCACCCAGGAGGATTTCCACTTGAAAATGTTACTTCCTTCAAGTACCTTGGGATCCTGCTGGACCAGTCCCTAGATTTTAATCTTCACATTCAGTCCTCGTGCAAAGCTGTAAACTCGAAACTGGGAGTAGCTTACAAAACGAGCTACATGCTTACACCCTCAGCCAAATTAGCAATTGCCTGAGGTATTCTGCTCCCAACCCTTACTTATGGTGCCTCTATTCTTACCTCTGCTCATAAAACCTCCCTACTAAAATGGGACGTAACTTATAACAATATATGCCGATTTGCCTCTTCATCACCTCGACTCAAACATCACTGCCTTCTTTATAAGGATCTGAATTGGCTCTCACCCTCTGCCAGTAGACAATACTACCTTGGATCACTAATGGATTCGATCATCCGGGAAAAAAAACATCCCAACTGGCGGCATTGCTGGTCCCTCAACCATCCTCCCATGGCCTGCGATCAGCTGACAAATTCTTGCTCTATGTTCCTAGATGTTGGACGACTAAAGGCACAATGATCTTCCAAATCTCTGCTCCCAGGCTATGGAATGCTCTTCCACTCAACCTCCGGCTGTCTCAGTCGCACTTTTGATTTAAAAGTGAATATCGTCTTTATCTATCCTTAGCTGATGCTTGTACATGCTTTGACCCAACCTGAAGCTCCTGAGACTTACCAGTAATATCACTCCTGCTCTAATCCAGCTCCAAGACTGTTTCCTCTTCCACTCCCCATATTTTTCCTTCTCTTTGTAAATAACTTCTTGACTACTAGCTCTCTTCCTTCTCGAACCTTGTTGCTGACCATCTACTGTTGTTTTGCCGATTACCACCCCAGACCTTCCTTCTGTCAGTCTTTCTTGCTATGTTTGAACATTCCTCACATTTCTCTCTATATAACCTTACTATCTTATTAACCCTTTCACTCCACAGGTCGGGTCCGTGGTTTCTGCACTTATTATATATCTTACTGCCATTATCTGTATAATGCTTACCATTATTTTTTGTTGTTTCTACCCATTGTATTCTATAGCACTGCTGTGCTGTTCCTCTATTTGTATTATTGTTCCCATGTTGCTGTTGTTCAACTGTTCTGTTTTTGTTGTACTCTCCTGGGTCATGCCTGAAAATAGTCATTTTATGGCTAGTGCACCTACCCAGTTAACAAAAACTAAATAAATAAAATAATACCAATAATTATTATAAACCCAAATTGAAATCTCTGTAGTCAGGTAAGCCCCCACATTGTGTGCCTGGGTGGGTTACAATTTTAAGGATTCTACTGCTTTTAATGGACAGGGATATGTCGGTCTGAGAAAAGTAACTGGTTTATATGAAGACAGGTAACGTATATAAAATGAAAAAAACTGTTACGAAGTTCTTTGCAGCTTTGTTAGCTACAAAAGTTGCAACAAATAATTTCATCTAGTTTTTTGGAGGAATGATGCTAAAACTTTTCTGAGCATCTATATAGGACCTGTTGCAGGTATGTGGACTGTGTTCTCAAATAACTGCAATATTATTAGGGGCAAAATGACACCAAGCCTTTCATGTCACTCAGCGCTAGACTCATTACTTCTAGGGTACTTTAAATTCACTACATTGAAAAAAACCAAACATTATATGACTGAAAAAGAAATTGAAGGAGACAATTCTGAATACAAAGGAAATGGCTTGTAGCAAAGAAGTATATAAATTTAATCAGCAATGTGGCTTGGCAGCAAATAGGTTGGGTAGGCACTGCTGCAGGTAGCCCTAAGGATTATGTTAAAATGATCCTCCATCTGCAATAACGTTTCCTCCAGCTTTTCAATGTGCAGTCTGATGACTGATTCATCCCATAGCAATTTCCAATTATATTGCACGGCATGGGGAGTTTGACATTTCATTACATGCATGAGGATATGGGCAGTCTAAGTTGCCCTGTGGTTCTCCAGTAAATGAATGCTAATTTGTGAATCAGAATAAAAAAAGGCAAGTACCCTTGTGAAATTACTTGGTTGGGTTAATACAACATAATTTAATGCCTTGGCTTGATTTCCTAATTCAAAGATTCCCAGCAGTTCCCACTTTTATGTTGCACAGGCTACAAAGTAATATTAGGTGGCCCTGCATGACTCCCATAGGCAAAGTATTATGATAGAAAACAAAGTCCAAAGCATCTTTAATATGAAGATGCAAACTTTCTTTTAAATATGTTGGTTTTGTTTGATGAACCAATCTTTAACTCACAGTTTTAGGCCCCAGCTCAATTAAACAATATTTTTTATACAGTCATTGTATTTCAGTAGACATCATATGGCATGGTAGTAACAGTAAGTAGTTTTGGATTGCCCATAACCCAAATGTTTATAAACATGTAAAAGTAGCAGTTCATGCTGTGATGAATACTTGCTACTTGTAACTTTTTGTTCTGTTTTGGCATCCTTATTATCTTGTCTTGTAAGATGCTTTGTTTTACTGTTTGGAGTCTGCTTTGGCAGTTTTTACATTTAGTTAGACAAGCACTCCTTTAAATAAGCTTTTCATAAGTTTTTTATTGCAGTTTAAGCTGTTTGTAAATACATACTGTCCAATTAAGTTATGGAGTTGTGTCGAATGCCTGAAACATAGAAATAATTTGTCAGCAGATAAGGACTGCTTGGCCCACCTAGTCTGCCCATTTTCCCTGCCTACAGTACCACTGCAGATCCTACTTGATTTCCAGTCTTATCACTCCCCCATTTATTTCACCTAAGATTCCTTTGCGCTTATCCCATGCATTTTTGAACCCCACTACTGCTTTCTCCCCCACCACCTCTGCTGGTAACCTGTTTCAGGAGTCCAACACTCTTCTGTTAAGAAGTACTTCCTCATGAATTTAACCCTCCTCCAGCCTCATATCATGTCCCCTTGTTAAAGAGCACCTTTTTTTCTGAAAAGTACTTCCCTGCTGTACCTTATTTACCCCCTTTAGATATTTAGAGGTCTCTATCATATCCCCTCCCTTACAGTGTGTAGATATTCAGATCCTCAGGTCTCTATTCATAGGGCCTCTGATGCAGACCCTGCACCATTTTAGTTACCCTCCTCTGGACCATCTCCACTCTACCTATGTCCTTCTGGAGATGTGATCTCCAGAATTGGACACAGTACTCTAGGCGAGGTCTTACCAGTTATCTGTACACAGGCAACAATACCTCCCTCTTTCTGCTGGTGAGACCCCTGCTGTATGCACCACGGAGTCCCACTAGCCCTCCCAGCTGCTTTGTTGCACTGCCTGGCCATCTTTAGGTCATCTGATATGATTACCTCAGGTGTCTTCTCTGTTTGGTGGTTGTCAGTACCACCTCACCCATTTTGTACTTTGCCCTCAGGTTTCTGTGTCCCAAGTGCATTATTCTGTACTTTTCACACTGAATCCCAGCTGTCATACCCCTACCACTCCTCAAGTTTTCTCAGGTCATTGTTTCTGCAGAGTATTCACCCTATAGCAGATTTTTGTGTCATCTGCAAAGATGCAGACCTTCCCTTTCAGAGCCTCTGCAATGTCACTTATAAAGACATTAAAGAGGACCAGTCCTGGCACTGATCCCTGAGGCACCCTGCTGATCACCCTCCCTTCCTTGGCGTGAACTTCGTTTACCACCACCATCTGCCACCTATCACCTAACTGATTTCTTACTCAGTTAACCAGCTTTGGACCCACCCCCAAGCTACCCAGGTTGCTTATTAGACTACTGTGTGGAACTCTGTTACTGAAATCTAGGTAGGCTATGTCTACTACTCCACCCTGATCTAGTTCCTTGGTCACTCAGTCAAAGAAATCTATCAGATTTGTTTGACATGATCCCCCCCCCCACCATGAATACAATGCTGCCTTGGTCCTATAACTCACTGGATTCCAAGATATTCCACAATTCTGTTCTTCAGCAGTGATGCCATTACCTTTCCTACTATCGATGTCAGGCTGACTGGCAATTGCCATCCACTTCCCTGCTGCTACTTTTGTATAGTGGGACTACATCTGCTACATCTGCCCTCCTCCAGTCCTCCAGAACCACTAGTCAGGCCCTCTGCTCCCACAGTGCCAACCTCAGAGTGAAATAGTGTGAACAGATAACAGACAGGGTAACCAGCCTGTCTGCTTTTGGGTCTGAATCACCTTTAGTCTCAAGTTCTGGGGGGATTCAAACTGTGAACTTTATGGTAGCATACCCAATGCACAGGCTCAAATATGTACCCTTTTCGGGGATTGCGGTAAAATCTTTCACCAGGGGCAACAAGCCAGGCTTCCAAAATGAACCCTTTTATCTCTATAAGAGACCTTAGGTATATTCTTATATTTTCTCAGTTTAGTAACACCATCAAGCCCTTCAAACAGCTGTCAGACTTCACCATGTATACATCACATGCAAAAGAACTTGGAAGACACACCCAGGCAGTATCTTAAGAAAATATACTTTACTAAAAGATGATAAAAATATGAAAAATGTAAACACAGAACACTATATCAAAGAGCTCACCATCACATAAAAGAACAAGTGAAAATTACAAAGTAAAACTCCTACCACAATACAGTTAGATTTTTGCTAACTAAGATATTACCTCTGGAAGAGCGTTTTAAAATGAGATCAGAGAACTGTGTCTCTCTAGAGTCCCAAGATGATACGACAACATTTCAGACACAAGTATCAGTTTAAACTCTATGTCTCCACACCCCTTCTGTGAGTCATCTAGCTCCTCCTTTTAGAATATAAAATTACAAAAAATGATTTCCTATCAGGAGGTATTTTAAATAAGGTATCATCAGAAGAAAAAAGACATTTTCTATATATAACTCATTAATTACACATGTTTCCGTTGAACTTAGCAATCCCACACTGGCACCAATGTGTTAAAAAGCTAACAGGAATCAGCCTAATGATATCCTGTTTCTGAAGTCATAAAGTTACATTTGGTTTGCTGTTCAAAAAGCCTAAACATGTCATACAAAGATAATAAAATGCCATTCTGAAGGAAGTTAGTTAATTAAATGGTTCCTGGTCAGTTTACATATCCTGTATCTTCACTGAAACCTGGGTGGGGGGAGCACCCATGGAAGCACAGGCTGTCTTATGTGAGACAACCACATACTATATTTTTATATTACAAAAATCACAGAATAATCATAACCAGCTGGCTAAGTGTCACACTTCTCCCCACCTAGACTGAATTTGGGGGCTCTATCCCCTGCAAAGGATGAGCTCCACAAGCCATCTGCATTCTGATTGGTCGCTCCAGACCTATGTACTGTAAGATCGTCATGTCATACCCTTGCCAGGCAAGACTCCATCTTAATATTCTGCCATTAGTTTTTCCCATTTGTGTCAGCCAAACCAGGGGGGTTGTGGTCAGTTTGTACCTCAAAATGCTGCCCATATAAGTATGGCTCTAACTTCTTTAGGGCCCACACTATGGCAAGACACTATTTTTCCACAGTAGAGTAAGCCTGCTCCCTGGGAAGTAACTTTTTACTCAGTTACACTACAAGGTGATCTTTCCCTTGGTTGGATGTCTGACTCAGTACTGCCCCAATACCCACGTCTCAGGCATCAGTCTGGACTATAAAGGGTCTGCTATAGGCAGGACTTTCCAATAAAGGAGCACTGCACAGTGCCTCCTTCAGTCTGGTAAAGGCCTTTTCATGGGCTGGTTCCCAGGTAATTTTCTTAGGCATCTTTTTCTTTACCAGGTCAGATAGGGGAGCAGCCAGGGCACTGTAATTGGGTAAAAATTTCCTATAGTATTCTGTTGCCCCTCAAAAACTCCTGACTTGCTTCTGCATATCTGGTCTGGGCCATGCTTTGATCACCTCTATTTTTACAGGGTCGGACGGAGCTGTCCCCAGCCTACAACATGCCTGAGGTATGCCACTTCAGCCATGGCCACCTGGCACTTCTCACCTTTGACAGTGAGCTGGCCCTCTGTATCCTGCCCAGCACTTCCCTAAGGTGGGGCAGGTGTTCCTCACAGCTAGCACTAAAGATGGCAATGTCATCCAGGTATGCCACGGCATACTCCTTAGCACCATTTAACACCTGGTTCACCAACCTTTGGAAAGAGGCCGGGGCATTCTTCATTCCGAAAGGCATTACTTTAAATTCAAATAAGCCTATCAAAGTGATGAAGGCCGACCTCTCCCTAGCTCTGTCAGTTAACTCTACCTGCCAATACTCCTTTGTCAGGTCAATAGTTGTAAAGTATGTCACCCCTCCCAACTTGTTCAGGAGTTCATCAGTCTGGGGCATCGGGTGGGTGTCTGACTTCGTGACTACATTCAGTCCATGATAGTCCACACAGAAATAAGTAGAGCCATCTGGCTGTGCACAAGGACTATGGGCGAGGCTCAGGGGCTGTGGTATCTCTGGATTACCCCTAAATCCAGCATTTCCTCCACCTCCCTCTAATGTCCTTTTGGACAGCCTCTGACACCTGATATGCTGTCTACCATAGCGGCGTCTGTGTCCCTGTCTCCACATCGTGCTTTGCTAAGGGGGGTTAGTCCAGGCTTGGTGCTAAACAGTGGGGCAAAGTCTGCTAAAACCTCCCTTACTTCCTGGATCTTGTCTGGGGCCAGCTGGGGTGACAATTTAACTGCCTCCACAGAGGACTCCACTTGCTTTCTTCCAGCAAGTCCAGAAGGGGGTCTTCTTCGTCTGTCCCCTCCCCAGGGCTACATACTGCAAACACCATGTCAGCCCTATTATCATATGGCTTCATCATGTTGACATGGTACATTCTTTCTGTATGTCTTCTGTCAGGTAACTCTATGATATAGTTCACGTCATTTACCTTTCTAACTACTTTGTATGGTTCTGCCCACTCAGCCTGCAGCTTGTCTTTCTGGACCGGGATAAGGACCATGATTTCCTCACCCACCATGTACGAGTGAGGTCTGGCTCTGCGGTCGTACCACACTTTTTGTTTGTGTTGGGCATCTGCCAGGTTGCTCTGGGTTGTCCACATAAGCTCCTTCAGCCTTTCCCTAAACCTAGAACATAATTCACTATGTGAGTTCCCTGGGTGGCATGCTTGCCTTCTCAGTCCTCCTGGATGAAGTGTAGGGGCCCACGTACCTGGCTTCCATACAAGAGCTTGAATGGGGAAAATCCTGTCAACTCTTGGGGCACCTCCCTGTATGCAAACAACAGGTGGGTAAGGTATTTCTCCCAGTCCTTCCCATGCTGTTCAGCAAACGCTTGGAGCATTGACTTCAGGGTACCATTAAATCTTTCCACAAGCCCATTGGCTTGTGGGTGATAAGGTGTGTGTCTCTGCACCACCTCACACTGCTCCCACAAAATTTCATCAGGTCTGACATGAAGGAACCCCCTCGATTGGTGATAACCTCCTGTGGTATCCCAACATGTGAGAAATCCCAAGTAAGGCATCTGCTACTTTGTCTGTTCTCAGTGAGAATAGAGTGAATGCCTCTGGATACCGGGTGGCATAATCCACCACAGTCAGGATGAACCTCTTCCTGGAGG
This sequence comes from Neoceratodus forsteri, assembly GCA_016271365.2. Classification (NCBI taxonomy): domain Eukaryota; kingdom Metazoa; phylum Chordata; order Ceratodontiformes; family Ceratodontidae; genus Neoceratodus; species Neoceratodus forsteri. The sequence continues at coordinate 758,161,590 of CM057454.1, forward strand.
AGCCAGCGGTATTTAAAGGCCCCACAATATCCATTCTCACCCTCTGGAATGGCTCATCCACTATGGGCAATGGAACTAGGGTGGCTTGGGTTTTCTTACCTGCCTTCCTTATTTCTTGGCACCAATGACACTACCTGCAATACTACTTCACCTGCTGGGTGAAATTGTGCCAATAGAAATTCTGGGCCAACCGCGGGGTAGTGCACATGATTCCCAGATGACCAGACAAGGGAATATCGTGTGCAATCTTGAGCAACTGCTCACGGTACCCCTGGTACCCCTGGGGAATGACAAGCTGCCTGCCTATCACCCCTCCCTCTGTCTTAGCATCCTGAGTATACATCAGTCCATTTTCCCAATAAACATTGTGTTTTCTGTTACCTCCCTGTACTCCATCAGAGTCTGCCCAAACCCTCAGCTTCTCCAGACTAGGGTCACTTTTCTGAGCAGCTGCAAAACCCCTTACACATACATCGGACAGGTCCCTTTCAGTCTCTAAACTAGGATCCCTAGCACTAATGTCAGGGTACTCAGGATCACTGCCATCCCTAACCCTCTAACAATGGGTCACCCATACTTCTTTGGAATAACCCTCCATAGCTGTTTGGTTAACTGCTACTGGATAAATTTCTACTCCCTTTTCATTAGTCTCCATACCAGGAGACACAGGCTGGGGAACCAGCCTCCTAGTGGTTTCCACAGTGGCTTCTGTAGGGTCCAGGAAACTACAATTTTCTCTTGCTGCTTGGCTATGGGTAACTGCCCACACCATCCCTGTTTGAGATTGTTGCCAAGAATTACATCAACTGCTAAAGTTTTGGCTACAGCCACCTGTTGCACAGTTCACCCTGTTTCACCCCAGTCTAGAAGAACACTAGTGAGTGGCAATGCTGTCTCCTTCTCTGTGAACCCTTGTATAGTTACAAATTTGTTGGGTATAAGCTGACCAGGCTCTACCAGATCCCCTTTTACCAATGTCAGGGATGCCCCCGTGTCTCTTAACCCTTGTGTCTGTACACCATTCACAATGACTGGGTGCTTGTGTTCCCTCATGTTCACAGGCATATTTTCAGGGACACACAAACAACCCACTTCTTTTCTTGTCCCATTCTGCATATTGCTCATCCTTTTGGGACACTGTCTGGCAATATGCCCAGTTTCTTTGCAAACCCAACATTCGTTTCTTTTCTCAGAAAAATCTTTTCTTTGAAACCTGGGGCTAACTGGTTTCATTAGAGGCAATGAGGATTTTAGCTGCCCTAAAGGCATGCTTTTCATTTTCTGCACTGCCACAGCCACCCCATTCACTCTCAGAGCAGGTCTGCTCTGGGCATAGTGGTCCAAGAGTTCACCAGCCTCTTGCACAGTTTTGGGATCTCGGTTCTCCAGCCAGGTTTTCAGCTCTGCTGGACATACCCCCAAAAAACTGCTCTAACAATATATTTTCAATTTTATCTACAGAGTTTGCTTCAATTTCTTCCCACCAATGTTTTAAAAACTGACATTGTTTTGTGGCTAGCTCCTCGTAGCTCATATTAGGGCTTCTCCTGAGCTTATGGAATTTAGCTCTGTATGCTTCTGCAGTTAAATCAAACTTTTTTAAAAGTGCAGCTTTAAGTTTGCTGTAATCATTACTGTCCTCATTGTCCATTTGACCCATGCATCCCGAGCTTTCCCGGTAAGTAGTGGGGATAGCTGGAAGCTCTAGGACCCTCTAGGAATCTTTGCCTGAATACAAACTTTTTCAAAGGGATTTAAAAAAGCATCCATATCCTCCCCCTCTTTAAATTCAGCTATCAATTTAGAATTTAATTTGTAACACAGTCCTGTAGCTCCAGTTAAACCCAAGCCACTTACCTGCTCTGGTGCTGGTGGTTGGCGTCGTAGCTTCTCCAGTTCATGTCGCCTCTGGCACTCATGCTCTTCACAGTCAGCTTCTCACCATTCTCATTCTGCTTCTCACCATTCTCACTCTGCCTTCCACTGGAACTCCAGCTTCATTCTGCGCAACTCAATCTGCAGTCTGATTGCTTCTGGCTCCAGAATACTGGTGACCTTCTCCTGCTGCTGTGGCCTTTGGCTTGCACTGGCCCTGCTGTCCTCCTCATTGGATCTGGATACTGCACTGGCCACTGGCCCCATCACACCCAAGCTTTGGTACTTTACAGTCACTGTTCTGTGACTCAATGCTCTGGGTATCTGCTGCCATTAGGGCATCTATGAAGTTCTGCTTGTTGGCTTTCCCCTCATACTGGACTCCTCTATCATGGCACAACTGCCTCAAGTAGTCTGCAGTGTACCCACTGTAGTTGGAAGCCATCTTATTCCCTAACTATGGCTACTCTAACTTGCACATTAGAAAAAAAAAGAAAACAGGTAGGAACTTTGACTGTAAGCAAAATGATATTGTTCTGTTTCTTTTTTTTTTAAATTACTGCATTCTTTTGCAAGTGAGATGTACAGAATTAAGCTGACACACTGAACAGTTGAAGCTTGTGTTACCAAATTTATTGCACTGCTGTCAACCAAATTTGTCACAAATGCACTCAGCAGGTCAGGCCCCCTGCTCCCACAATGCCAACCTCATAGTGCAATAGTGTGAACAGGTAACAGACAGGGTAACCTTCCTGTCTGCTTTTGGGTCCAAATCACCTTTAGTCTCAAGTTCTGGGGGGATTCAAACTGTGAAACTTATGCTAGATACCCAATGCACAGGCTCAGATATGTACCCTCTTCAGGGATTGCAGTATAATCTTTCACCAGGGGCACCAAGCCAGGCTTCCAAAATGAACCTTTTTAACTCTATAAGAGACCATAGGTACATTCTTATCTTTTCCCAGTTTAGTAACACCATCAAGCCCTTCAAACAGCTGTCAGACTTAACCACATATACATCTCATGCAAAAATAACTTGGAAGACACACCCAGGCAGTATCTTAAGAAAATTTGCTTTACTAAAAGATGATAAAAATTTGAAAAATGTAAACACAGAACACCATATCAAAGAGCTCACCATCACATAAAAGAACAAGGAAAATTACAAAGTAAAACTCCTACCACAATACAGTTAGATTTTTGCTATCTAAGATATTACCTCTGGAAGTGTGTTTTAAAATTAGATTAGAGAGCTGTGTCTCTCTAGAGTCCTAAAATGATACGACAACATTTCAGGCACAAGTATCAGTTTAAACTCTATGTCTCCACACCCCTTCTGTGAGTCATCTAGCTCCTCCTTTTAGAATATAAAATTACAAAAAATGATTTCCTATCAGGAGGTATTTTAAATAAGGTATCATCAGAAGAAAAAATACATTTCCTATATATAACTCATTAATTACACATGTTTCCTTTGAACTTAGCAATCCCACACTGGCACCAATGTGTTAAAAAGCTAACAAGAATCAACCTAATGAGGTCCTATTTCTGAAGTCATATAGTCACATTTGGTTTGCTGTTCAAAAAGCGTAGGCATGTCATAAAAAGGTATTAAAATACCATTCTGAAGGAAGTCAGTTAATTAAATAGTTCCTGGTCAGTTTACATATACTGTAGCTTCACTGAAGCTGGGGGGGGGCACCCATGGAAGCACAGACTGTTTTATGTGAGACAATTACATACTACATTTTTATATTACAAATATCATACAATAATCATAACCAGCTGGCCAAGTGTCACAGACAGTACTTCCATGAGCTCCCTCAATACCCTTGGATGCAACCCATCTGGCCTCATCATTTTGTCCACTTTCACATAAGTGAGTCCCTTCAGGACTCTCTACTCTGAGAATGGATTAGTGTCTGCCTCCTTCCCTTCAATGCTTCTGTTACTTTTTTGTGGCCCCACCCCTTCTTCTTCCTCTGTGAAAACTGAACAAAAGTGCAGTATTTGTTCAGGATGGCTGTCTTTTCCTGCCCCCCCGCACAGTCCCCATCCTCCCTTTTTAGCCTTACAATCCCACCCGTTGTCTTCTTCATTTCACTTACATACCTAAAAAATGTCTTTATCCCCTTTTGTTACTGCCTGGGCTATTCTTTCTTCTGTTTGCTCCTTTATGCTTCTTACTGCTGTCTCTGCTTCCCTCTGTTTCCCCAGTACACTTCCCTATACTCCTCCCTCTGTGTTTTTTTGTACCTTTTGAATGCAACTTACATAGCTTTTATCTTCTTTATCACCTCTTTTGAAAACCATAACAGTCTCTGTTTCCTTTTGCTGTTGCTCACTTGCTTGACGCATTGGTTTATTGCCTTCATGAGAGTCCTTTTTATCTTTGCCCACTGCTAGTCCATCTTAAAAAGATCTGCAAAGTCTGGTGAAAACCTGAGGACAGCCATAACTAAAGGAGTGCCCCTTTAATTATTTCAGATGTAAACTGAGAAGTAGCAACTGTATGTTTGTTATGTCAAACAATAAACATAAAGTTTAAAAAAAGGAGCAAAAGAAAATACTGATTGTTGGTGATTCCATGATCCTAGGAGTGGAGTCACACATAAATCAGGGTCCTGGGACACAGGTAGTAGTCAAATGCCTACCTGGGGCCTCTGCACAAAGAGAAACAGACTGCATTAATAAGTTAATAACAAGTATTTGTCAATGTTGAATGTTGAATGTTGTCTTGCTGGCACTGGCATTGGTAGTGCAGGAGTTAGAGAGATACATAATAGGAAGGGCAGTGAAGTATTGAACTGACACCAACCCTACCCCCACCCTACAAAGACTGACAGGCATTGGGGTGTGCCTTTGGGTCATCGACCATAACGCTCACGCCATTTCACGTCACCCTACTCTGCAGACACCAAGTGTTGTGGTGTGCCTTGGGGCCTTTGGGCCTTATGCTCACCTTATTCAATAAGGAAATATGCTGAGATGGGTGCAGTATAGGAGAATGGGATGAACTTTGGGGCCAAAGAGTCCAAGGCATACCTCAATGCCCATCACTGGCTGCAGGGTGGGGGTGGGGGTGGTGGAATGGCATCAGCATTACAGCCGACAATCCCAAGTCACACCCCGATGCCTGTCAGTTTCTACAGGGTGGATGTTACAGTTGGAAACCCTAATGCCGTGAGTGTTTGTTGGTACTTTCACTCCAAATTTTCAACATGGGCTTTCAGTGACCCCACCTCATGAACAGTGGCACTATCAGTTTGTTAGCTGAAAGGTGATTTTGCACAGTGACTATGCCATTTGGCGTCACAGATGCAAAAACACATTTCAGCAGGATGTGAAAAATGACAGCTTTACTGCTCATGAGAAGGTATGAAAAAGGCAATATTTTAAATCTGGAGTGAAAATATGAAAATTGCGGCTAGCGCCAGGTATAGAAACTGCACAATCCATACCGTAATGCAATTATTTGGGATTTTAACCAGATTTTCAACACAGGTATTTTGGAACCTCTACTAATGAACAGTGTCACTGTGATTTTGTTAATCTGTCCCGAATGTTGATTTCCCATAGCGACCGTGCCATTGTGTGCCACATGTGTGAAAACACATTTGGAGCAGGGTGTGAAAAATGACAGCTGTACTGTTCATAAGGAGGTGTGACAAAAATGGCAATGTTGAAAATCTGGAGTGAAAATATTAAAAATTGTTGAAGTTACGAGCATGCATGGAAACTGCGCAATGCGCTCCTGCCTGATCATTTTTGGAATTTTTCACCAGATTTGCAGCATAATTTTGGGACCCTCATGAACAGTTGCACTGTTGTTTCATTAATCAGTCCCAAAAGGTGATTCCACGCAGTGACTGCAAAATGACCTTTTGGGACTACATAACGAGATGACAGTGCATGTGTTCATGAGGTGGGGTCACAAAATCCCCATGTTGAAAATTTGGAGGCAAAATTCCAAAAAATGGCTGAGATATACACTTTAGTTTAAACCCCCTCCCCCCCATTTATGCCATTATGCAGCTTACCAGTATTTCTTCATTTTGCAGTTCGGCTTTGAAGAGTCCAGACGTGTTCCCGCTCCACCGAAGATCGCAGTGCTGGACCTCCAGAGGTAAGTATGGGGTGATGGGGATGTGGGAAGGTGGGGTATACAAAAGGTGGGTGCAGGGTGGGGAAGGGGTATCCATGAACAATGAAGGATCATTTCCTTCTTTTGAGGTACAGAAAAAAAAACAGACATCTCGGGACTGTTTTCTTTCTTTACAGGTGAAATAAAACAAATGTTGGCACACTAGGGCGTGCTTCCAGTGTGCCCCATGATTTTTGGGGGTGACGTTGGCCACACTGGGGTGGGCTATCAGTGTGCCACACAATGGGGGTGGGGCCAGGAACATGCCAAAGTGATTGGCTTTCTGTGAGTGGCAGTACACTGGGGTGAGCACCCAGTGTGCCACACAATGTTGGGGGTATGTGGCAGACATGCCAACATGGGGATTGCACCCCTGATGTCGGCTTCCTTTATGTTTATTGAAATGTTTCACCAGGAAAGGACGTAGAGGAGGTGTGTCATCTGTGCCACTACATTAAGAGCTTGTCTCTGCTTGCAGCAGCACATTTCTTACAGGTTCTGTCCATTTTACATAATTCTTGTGTCAGCACTAGCATGCTGGCTAATTGGGGAATGAGGGATACACCTACTAAAGCATGCCCTGCATTCTAAAACACTGATACACCTCTGCATTTCTCATACTACCGCAACATGTTGATTGCACAAGCGCAATTCAACATAACAATGGTAAAGGAGACTTACAATGGGAGGGAATGGCTCACCGTCTAAGACAGTAGAAAAGGGGCAAACTAAAATAGAATGAGTTATAGGAACACAAGTTTCATCGTACCATGTGCTGCTGCTTTAAGTTGCACATATAAACAATACCCCCTACTAACGGCCTTTACCATGTGTCCTAAGAAGAGGAGGGGGCAGGCAATAGCCAAGGGTCATACTCCTGTGTCTAAGGTATACAAATGTAACTTCTTACCAGGAGCAACCCCATGCTAGTTTTCCTGGTCTGACTTTCTCATGCCTTGGTAGGCATGACAACAGATGCACATCTACAAAAGTTTCTACTCACTGTCTTCTTCTTCTTCTGCTCAGTCTTCATCTCCTTGCCCTTGTATGGTGCCATCAGCGAAACTCCAGCTGCATTCACAACCTTGTAGTGGACACATGGCATCAGCTTCTTTTTCCTGCCCTCAGCTGTGGGGTTAATCTGAGCCACCCTTGGTTGGCCAAAAATATATTTCATGTTATTTCACACTATGTACAAATCCTACAAAGGCAACACAGGATGAAGATAATTAATTTTACTTTAAGCTAGACAGTCATCACTGGGTGTGCTTTAGACAGTCTAACTCTGCTCCCCTTCTGTCAGTTCTACAGCATCAAACATGGGACACAGCACATGACACTTGAAGTTTAAAATTTGCTTGCAGAACACAAACATTTCTTTACACAGGTGATGTGCACTCACCAAAAGTTAATAAGGGTTCACATGGCCTCCCTGACCACAACCTCATCGAGGCACAGTCATAATCAGTATTTCAACAGCATTTACAAGGTACAAATTAGCAGCATATTAATACACATTTACAGTTAGCAGACTGATCACAAATCCCCTCACATTCATGAGGGGATCAGGCCATGGGATGTACCCATGCCCTTAAAGAGATATCATTTACTCTGCACCCAGGGTGGAGGTAGGAATGGAAGGGGTTTACCCTCCTAAATGGATCACATTGCCCCAGCTTAGGACCCTTGAATGCAAAGGTAAAACCACTAGGAGATGCACCTCACCTCTTTAACTGGCTCAGTGACACAGTGTTATGTCATCATAGCTATGAGGCTAACCTGACTCACCACATCCTATCACTTTTCTCTTTGGTTCATATGCCATGTTGCCACCTACTACACTGATCTTGTGCAGACATCAAGTTCAAAATAGTTGGAATTGGTTCCACTGCCAGAACAATGATGATTCTTCTCTACTGGAATGGGACAGTAGTATAGATATTATCAGGCAGCCATCCTTCAGGGTGAGCCACCAGTAGGTCCCCACTGCCCCCAATGCCTGATCCTGGATGAGATCCAAGCCTCCAGAGACCTGCACTGGTGGAAGCCAGTGCTACCTGAACCTAGGACTCTGCCACCATCCTGGGCCTGCAAGCTTTCTCTGGACAGTCACAGCTGGAGAAGTGCACCCTTAGGTACCTGAACCACTTGAGTTCTGATACTGGAAACACTAGTGTACCTTCGACAGAACAGAATAGAACTGCTCTTGGCAGGGCTAGGGTCCCTTTCAAAAACCTCAGGTGGGAAATGATGCCCAAGAAAATGCTGGGCCAAAGGGCACAGCCTATGAATAGCTCAGATTACACCATGTTGTGGAGGCTGATCAGTTCTGCTACCTTAGTCCAGGATGTTCTTGACCTTTTCTCTCTGGAAGGTAATGTGGAGGATACTTAGGCAGCAAAATAGTCTCAATTAAATAAAACAGGGGTCAACTCCTGTTAAAGATCTAATGTTGTATTTACTTATATGTCCTCCCAAAAATGACCAGTTGAAGTTTTGTGGTGTATACAGCCACTCCATCAGAATAATGGTGGTACTACAACAAAATAAAAGACATGCTGTCAGTGCCGTATGTTACTGTAAACCATTCTTAACCATAGGTGAGACAATATGAATCAAAGGCTGCTACATGGTTGTTACTAGGCAACAAGCACTAATAGAACTTATACACACATTTACCATGTTTTCAACCTTACTAAATATGTATAGATATACACACATGGACAGCCCAGTTAAATGTTGTTCATAGACCTGAATTGTACAGCTGTTAGGTTATTTCTATAGCATCTATTTTGTTCTTTTGCTTTGTCCTGTTTTATGAATTCCTTCATATCTTTTTCTGTTTGAGCAATATAGGCCTCTACTGTGTGACATTTTCCCTTCAGGGGTTATTCACTTGTTTCAAAGCTTGTTTTTTTGGTTATTTGTAAAAAAGAGTCATTTTAAAAAGAAAAAGTTCTGTCCTGTCCTACCTGAGGGATCAAAATAATGTTCCCCTTCTGGGACACTAACTACTGGGGTCTCCAGAGACAGGTCTTTGATGATGGTGGTGGGGTGATGGGGTAGGGGTTACAGCAAAGCCTTCAAGGGTCAAGTCCACCACTACTTGGGGAAGGTTCAGGTAACTCCTAACCTCTGGCAGAGTCAATGACAATATCAAAGTCTGTGCTGGTTCCCTGACAACCACCTGGGGATCACTTTGAAGCAAGGCAGCAAATTGTTCAAGTGGAAGGTCCAACAAAACCCTATGGGCCACTAGGGCTCCAGTCCAACCTTTCAATGATCTTCCCAGGAACAGATATAGATCCCTTGCCTAAAGCATGGTCCTGGGTACCTTTGCAGTATATAAGTCTGTTTCCACCCCAGTCATCTGGATACCATTTACTGTACTCTCAGATCTCAAATAAATAAAAGGCTTTCTCATTTGTTGCAGCTGGCAAAATCTAGATCTACCGTTAGCCTGCCTTTTGTTGAAACTAGAAATGCGCATAATTATAATGTTTTGTGTCATGCAAGTTATGGTATCGACATGCATAGCGTTAAGATTTTACTTTTTAAAAATTGCAACAAAAATGCCATTGACCCCATTCAGTTCAAGTGTGTGTCTATGTTACATCACTGACCTAATGTCATGTTGTAACAAGTATGAATATTATAAATGTCATTGTTGTAGTGCTGTTTTCATGTCATGCAAAACTATCCATTTTACATATTATTATTCTAGCAAATCTCTAATGGCCTCCAAACAAATCAGATTATGTATGAAGCTTAATTAAATAAAATCATGTATTTCTGTAATGGAGAAATATTCCCCATATCAGTAGGTTACAGTGATCTGTCATGAACCTTGCTGCTACACACCTCCATGTTATATTTTTATTTATTTAGTTTTTGTTGACCGGGTAAGTGCACTAGACAAATCCTGCCTATTTTCAGGCACAACCCAGGAGAGGGGGATACAGATGAATGCCAACTGACCTTGAACCAGATTAAGCTGTTGGTGGTATTTTTAGTGAATGAGGGAAATTTGGCCAGGACACCGGGGAAATTCCCCTACTCTTTTTGATAAGTGCCATGGGATCTTTAACATCCACCTGAACTACCACCAATTCAGGCAGATGGGACCTTGGTTTAACGTCTCATCCGAAATATCCAGTTTCAGTGTATGTGAAAAATATTAGCAAAAATGATTTAACCCATGAAACACAGAAACATAGAAACATATAGACAGTGTTGGCAGAAAAAGACCATTGGTCCATCCAGTCTGCCCAGCTATATACCCAATCCCATCTAAGACCTATTGTCTAGACAGGGTTTTTGGCTCACACCTTCCCCCTTGACCCTGCCTATCTGTACCCCCCCGGAGCAACTATTACACCCTTAATACTGTGCCAGGCTTGCTAAAATGGGTTTTACACTCACCACCTTTGCCAGCATGCTTTTTCCATGGCTTAGCCACTCTCTCTGTGTAAAACAACATGTCCCTCTTCCTCCTCCATCTTCCACTCATGTCACCATGTTTTGACTCACCATTCCTGTTGAAAAGTTGCTTGCAGTTTACCTTGTTCATTCCTTTCAGGAAAGCAGCTAACCACAAAAAAAAAAGCAAAAAAAAAAAACAGGAAGAGCAGGAAGAGGTCCTATAGGACCTTAGCTGTTATAAAAGGAATGGACCACCAAGCAGCCTCCCACACTGCAGCACCCATGCAAAGGATCAATGCACTAAGGACATCAGAGTCCCTTAAGTTTTATTCACTAGGAGCTGACTTTGCACTTACAACAGATCACAATCCTTTCTGTTGGCTTAATCAAATGAAGAATAAAAATCCAAGAATCAGAAGGTGGTACCTGTCACTATAGCCATTTAAATACAAAGTGATGCACAAATACACAAAAGAGTATGTCCATGCTGATTTTTTGTTAAGATGTGGTTCAGAAATTGAGGATTCAGACGCTTGAAAAAAAATTAATACTTCATCGAAATGTTTGTTGTAAAAGGTGTTATAAGTAAAAAGATATTACATATGGAAAGAACTGTAATGGGTAGGGGCAACAGAAAGCAAGAGTATTATTTAAATGGAAAACAATTAGGGAAGGTAGAAGTTGAGAGGGATTTCGGGGTCTCTGTACATCAACACTTCAAGTTTAAAGAGCACTGTACTAAAGTGATACAGAAGACAAGAACACAAATTATATGGTCAGAAATATAAAAAAGAACATTCATAAACCACTCCACCTCCTGTATAATGCCCCTATACAAAGCATACATCAGACCCCACTTGAAGTATGAATCCCCTTCTGGAGTCCTTATTTGAGGGGGGAGGTGGAGAGAGTGGAGCGTGTACAACAAAGTATGACAAAGATGATAAGGGTTATGTGGGAGTACAACTATGAAGAGAGATAAAAAAGGTTGGGATTGTGCAGTTTGGAACAGAGGAGGTAGAGGGGAGACCTTATGACTATGTATAAGATTATCAATGATGAGGAACTGATGACAGAACTAAATCTGGTAAATCAAAGCAAACCAGTGGGCCTTAGAGGCCATAAACATCAGATCAAATTGGAAAATGTTGCAAAAACATTAGATACAACTTTTTTACACACTATGCAGCCAGACAGTGGAATAGACTACCCAGTGAGGTGGTAGATAGTGAGAATTTGAACATGTTTTAAAAGAGGTTGGATGCACTGCTGTTGCAAAATGGGAACATAGGGTCCCACTAATGTGGATGTGTGGTGAACAGTGGGCACTTTGCCTTCTTCCTTCCACTACTCCAGTAAAATAATCCAGTATAATAATGTTAATGGAAACAAAACTAAGAAAATGTTTTGGAAATGATAAAAAACAGGTTTCCTCTTAAACAGGTGGTATGTGACATGGTTGGAATAAGACCTTGTCCCATTTGTTATGCAGAGAGAGCTAAAAGCAAGGATCTATTCTGTCCTTTCCTATTCTGCCACTTGCCTGTCTCTTGCCTGTCTGATTGCACAATCAAAGTTCCTTGTGGCACCTAGGAACTGGCCACTCTGATGATTCCACAATGTCCCCATTATCTCCCTTCCTTCACTCACTGTATCTATTCTTTCTTTTTTCCCTTGCTTCTCTGTGGTTAAAAAATATATGTGAGTTTTTGTGTGAAACTGGGATCCCTTGGTTTGCAAATGTATATAATTATATTGCTGTAACGATTACAGACAGCTACTTGGGTTTGTTAGACAAGCTAACATGCTGGAACACAAGGGGTTAACCTTAACATGTATTTTGACCTCATCAAGATTGTTTGCAAAGTTGTTAGCAGGAAACCAGCCTTGGAGCATCCCTGAGACTAAATGTTCCATTTTGTTGCACTTGCAGGCTGGCCACAGAAAAGAAACTGACAAAACTTTGATACACTGTGAAAAAAAGGGGATCTAATATACAAGAACAGGATACAGAATTTAACTGCCAGGAAAAGTAATCTTAAATAAAGAGAGCAATGTTTTTTCAGGAAGATAGAGAGACTGTGATTTAAACTGAGATAGAGACTCTCAGATTAAGGACTTTGTTTCTTGTTTGTACTGCCTATATGAACAGCTATCCTATACATCTTTTTTATCTTATTATTGATAATAAAATGCTACTTGTGAATTTTATAATTTCTCATGGTTTGCCTATGCTTCTTGGCCTATGCCTCTACAACACAGGGCTGTGCTGGTGTCAGTGCTGAGTGGGTTGCAGATGAACAGGAGTCCACCATAGTATCAGACAAAATTGCAGGATTAAATAGAGAACTCACAGAGGAGAAATTTCAGAACAGGAAAGGAAGGATCAGAGATAATGGAAGGGGGATAATAGCCCTTTAGTTTAGAGGTAAAAGCAGCCTGGGGTGGGATCCTAAGTAGTGAATTGGGTAAGAAATTGGTTATGGGATAGGTGACAGAGGGTGGTGGGAAATGAAATTTACTCTGAGGAAGAGAAAGTGACCCGTGAGGTGCCTCATTAATCAGTGCTGGGACCAGTTCTCTTCAATGTCTTTATAAGTGATACTGCAGAGGAGCTGGAAGGGAAAGTCTGCTTCATTGTGGATGATACCAACATCTGCAATAGGGTAGACACTCCAGAGGGAGTGGAAAGGATGAACAGAGACCTGAGAAAACTAGAGGAGTGGTCAAGGGTATGGCAGCTGGGTTTCAATGCATAAAAATGGTGTTACCTCTGTATAGATTTCTAATAAGACCCTACCTAGAGTATTGTGTGCAGTTCAGGAGACCACATCTCTGGAAGGATATAGAAAGAGTGGAGACTGGCTGGAGGAGGGCAACTAAAATGGTGCAGGGGCTGCTTCAAAAGTCCTACAAGGAAAGACTAAAGAACCTCAATATGTATGCCCCGAAAGAGAGGAAGGAGAGTGGTAATATGATAGAGACCTTTGAGTACCTCACAGAGTAAATAAGGTACAGAAGGGAAGTAATTTTTAGACAAAAAGGTGCTCAAGAACAAGGGGACATGCTATGAAGCGGGGGGGTAGATTCAGGAGAATTGTTAAGAAGTACTTCTTCACAGAAAGAGTGGTGAATTTCTGGAAGAATCTTCCAGTGGAGGTGATGGGGGTGAAGACAGTGGCAGGGTTCAAGAATGCATGTGATAGGCACAAGGGAATCATAGTAGAAAGGAAGGGGAGAGGAGTGGTAGAACAAGTATGGTCTGTGGTTACAATGTAGGTAGGGAAAAACGGGCAGACTTGGTGGGCCAAGTAAAGCAGTTCATATCTGCTGTCAAATTCTATGTTTCTATGTTGGAAGAAATGGTTTGAAAAAATACCAAAGATTGCTGTGTTAGAATTACCAGATACTGCTAAACAAAATATCAAATTGGTATGGCTTATGGCAGACTGGAACAAACTGCAACTCCTGATGCTGCAAAGGTAAATATTTCCTTAGCCATGGCGCATGCTGCAGAAATTAATAACTTAATAAAAAATATTAAAGTACTTTTACCACAGTGACAGGCCAAGCAAAAGGGTTTGAGCATGTAATAGTGACAGGGAACATTCGTGCTATCAGACAAAAGACATACAGATTACCAGAGCAGTTACGAGCAGACATGGTTAAGGAAATATAAAAAATGAAAGAGTTGGGTATCAACTGAAGAGTCAGAAAGTGCTTGGTCATCACCAGTGATGACTGTAAATAAAAAAGAAGGTGGTGGCCTTGCTTTTAGAAAACTTAATCTGGGATTTCCGGTGATGTCACGGACCTGAATGGAGGTCTGATCCTAACGCTGCGCATCCACCCAGTGAATAATCATTAAATCAGCTAACACAAAAAACTAAATTCATCTCCAAAATGTCGCCAAAGAAAGCAGAAAGTAATAAAGGGCTGAAATACAGAGGTGAGATGGTCCAGAAATACTCGGATGACCGAGGATCGTCAGAACAGAATAACCGGACTGATGGAGGCTCCTCTCTTCATAGTGAACAGGCCTCAGGGAACGATACAGATACAGAGAGAGAGAGACTTTAACTAGATCAAGATTTGAAGCAATCATACATGAGATACACCAATTTCAATCTGAAAATCAAGCAGAATTTAAAAAACTAAATGCTAAACTTACAGCAGTAGAGGCACGCATGCAAGAGGTGGAGGAGCGAGTGTCTAATTCGGAGGACATGACGTCTCGCATGAAACAGGCTGTGGAATTCCTGCTGGAGCAACAAGAGTGGTTAAGCGAGAAATGACAAGATTTAGAATCACGCTCCCATCATGACTACATGAGAATACATGGACTGCCTGAAGGCTCGGAGGTTGGCCAGATGGTAAATGTTATCACTGATTTACTGAAACATGTGGTTCCCCCTCCTGGAGACATTTCAGTTTCACCTGGAAAGAGCACGTTACGCACTCACCCCTAGACCCTCAGACCCAAAAGCAACGCTTCACTCAGTGGTGGTGAAATTCTCCAGCTATCGGGACAAAGAAACAGTATTAAGAGCAGCATGGGCAGCAAAAAAAATTGAATACAATGCTGCAAGACTACTATTTGATCAAGATTATCCTCCGGAAATTTTGAAGCGGTGCTTAGAATATGGGGACATCATGAGAGTGCTTAAGGCTAAACAGATTTGCTTTTTTTACCCCTTATCAGGCACGACTAAAAATCATACGGGATTCAGGATCAGAAATTTATGACTCACCACAGTAGGCCAAAAGGGGAATGTGTTCACATGGCATTGAGGAGACAGCCTTTCACCAGGAACAAGGAGGATCCTTGGAGCAATGTTGGAGCCATATGAGAGGGATCAAAACTGGAATCTGCACATAAGCAATAGGTCCAATCATAGAAAATACACGGCTATGCGTAAACAGCTGCAGGAGTTGGGAAGTAGGCAGTGTGGAGTGGGTCCTATAACCCAGACTGAGACCTGAACTATATGGACAGAAAACATCTGTGTTCAAAATAGGACCCACGGGCCAGAGCATTTAAGCAGGTACTGTTCTTCTAGGTCCATACACATTTCAAGACCGGGATGTGAGCGCCATGACTCCATGATTCCAGAGTCAGATCTATCAATCCCCTACCAGTTTAACAAGGAAGAGACTGAAAAGACACTTTTGTCAAACTATACATCCAGACTGGGGGGAGCCTCTTATGTTACGTTCTCTTTTTAAGAGTTTACAATGAGAAAGAAAGTTTTGAATGCTCTACTTATTATTATACTAAGATGGTAAAATAGCTACATGACATTAGGATAAATAATTGATGGTTAGCCTGAAACAACCTGGAGAGGTCTAAAATAAAACATGGCTGGGTGGAGGGGGATACAGAGAAATTCACCTTCTTTACAACCAACAAATGTACCCCACAGTTAAAGGTATCAGCTTGGTAATAAGGGTCATGATGTTCTTTGCCCTTCGGGGCCTTCTGTGGTACTGGAACCACAGAAAGGAGGACCTAATGGACTGATCCATTACATCTCCTCCTGACTGCTTCCATCAAGACACCTTGAGGCAGTCATTTAAGGGGCTGATAGTAATGCCCCCTCGGTTTGGAAGTCATTCGGATTTGTACATAGTTTTAGTGCCAGTGGTGGGAGGTTTTAGCTTTACAGGGTTTACACCTCTGGGACTTTTTTGTTATATGTGGTTCATTGTCTGGGTCAAAAACATTTGTAGGGGAACAATCATTGGAAAGAGAACCCAAGGAGGAAAATACATGGATGGGAAAGTAGGGGATCAATGAAGGGAGAGGTATTTTCCTCGTAGTAAACGAATGGTGAGAAACATGTATGGGGGGGGATGGCACGGAGTTGGAGGCTTATTACAGGGGCTAACCAGGGTGGCTACCTTGACTATCCATAGCAAAAAGGGATTTGTGCACTGACTAGATATGGTGATTGAAGTGAAGCTCATTGTATCATCCCAAAATGTCAATGGGCTAAATCACCCAATCAAAAGATACAAGGTTTTGTTCTTATCAAAGAGACAGAAGCCGATCTTCATATTGTTGCAAGAAATGCATCTTAACGAGCAGGAACATCAAAAACTAAAGAAATTTGGCTTTGAACATGTCATTGCCTCCTGTTATGAAAAGGGGAAACGGAGGGGAGTGGCCGTCCTGGTTCCACACTCCACGCCATTCCAACTAGTCTCCTCCTACTCTGACAATGAGGGTAGACTGGCAATAGTAGTGGGGAAGTATCAGGGTACCTTATTAACCTTGGCCAGCTTGTATTTACCACCTGGGACAGATGCTGAGACAGCAAGGATAGTACTGGGGAAAATAATGGAACAACAACAAGGGATATTGGTCATAGGAGGGGACTATAATTTAGTGCTGAATGAAAAGGACACTACCAACCCTAACCCCCTGAGATGGGCAGCAGTACAAAAATTTACACAGAAATATCTTAAGGAAATGGGGTGGATGGATGTTTGGAGAAATTTAAACATAACTAAAAGGGAATATACACATTTTTCAGCGCCACATAAAATATACACCCGAATAGACCTATGTCACATCTCTAAGGAGCATGTGCATCTCCTTGAGAAGGCTGAAATCCTACCATTTATACCTTCAGATCATTCCCAGAATTTAATTTCTCTGAAATGGACAGGGGAGAGAAAATCCACACTCTGGAGGTTTAACAACTATTTTCTTAACAAAAAAGAGTTTAAAGAGTTGCTAGAGACCAAGATACCTCAGATCCTACATGAGAATACCTCACCTGAGGTAAGCCCCTCAATATTATGGGACACATTAAAAACCTTGTTAAGGGGAAATATTATTAGTTATGCTGCCTGGCATAAAAAGCAACAGACTGAACAGCTAGAAAAACTGCAAAATCAATATAAAGAATTGCAGGCACAACACATGGCAGGAGATGCCACTGTCTTCCCATTAATGGAAACTACTAGACAAAAAATTCAGAAGATACTCCAGGTTAAGACAGAACAGGCTCTGCAATGTATTAGGCAGAAGTACTATGAGGGAGGGCCTCAAGCCACTCGCATCTTAGCACATAGGTTGAGGAAACATATACTACAGAATACAATTACACATATTCACTCTCCCCACAAAAAGAAAAATTTTAAAACAGCCAACTGAGATCCTAGAGGCATTCAAAACCCACTATACCTCCTAAGACACCCCGGAGACCAATTATCATCCCCAAAAAGGAGCTGAGTTCCTGGCAAAGTTGGAACTGCCTCAGATTGCCCAGACTGAGATGGAGTGACTGACAGTCCCAATAACACGAGGAGAATGGGAGGTGGCAATAAAACATCTAAAGACAGGGAAGTCACCAAGCCCGGATGGGTATACGAGTGAATTTTATAAACATTTTAAGGACTTACTTATTCCCCCCACTTGCGCGAGAGTAGCCCGAGAGATCTTAGGAGGTGAGTCTGTCCCACCAACATGGGATTATGAAATAATCTCAAGTATACTTAAACCAGGGAAGGATCCTGGTCAATGTGGTTCATATCATCCCATATCAGTGTTGAACACCAATTATAAGATATTTACATATATTATAACCAAGAGGTTAGAAATAATTTTACCCAGACTAATCAACCTGGATCAATGTGGTTTTATTACACAGAGACAGACACAGGATAATGTGAAGTGAACACTTCACCTCCTGCACCATGCTGCCCAGTCGAAGTCTCCTTTTTAGTTATTAAGTTTGGATGCAGAGAAGGCCTTCAACTGGGTAGCATGGCCATTCTTGCTTCAGACCCTTAATAAGTTTGGATTCTCCGAAAAGTTTCAGCAATTAATAAAGGCTATACATAAACAACCCAAAGCTTATATCAAGATCAATGGAAACATTGCTCCTCCGATATCACTATATAGAGGTACGAGACAGGGATGCCTACTGTCTCCCCTATTATTCACATTATACCTGGAACCCCTGGCCCAGGTTCTGCACCAGGCAAAAGAAATACGGGGGATAGAGATGGGGGCGAGCACCATGAGCTTGCACTCTATGCAGATGACCTGTTGATATACCTCATGGCTCCTGAGCAGACTTTGCCACATCTATAGTCATTATTACATGACTTTGGGGAGACAGCAGGATATAGAGTCAATACCAATAAAACAGAGGTTATTCAAGTAAACTATTCTCCCATGGCTATTACAAGGCAGAGTTTCCCTTTTAAATGGGGTGTCACTCATCTTAAATATCTAGGGAAACAGCTTGCACTAGAACGGGGACTACTGTATAGCCTAAATTATAACCAGATGTTGACTCAGGTAACATCAGACCTAGAACACTGGAATACGGTTCCACTATTACTAATACAGAGGGTAGAGGCTGTAAGAATCAACATTTTACCAAGGTTCCTGTACCTGGCCAGTTGTTTACCTATTGCACCCCCTCCATTGTTCTTTAAGGAAATAAACAAAAGAATTTCTAGATATATATGGAACTCACATCCACCTAGAGTGAAATATCAGACACTGCAGCTTCCCTCAAAGGAGGGGGTTTAGCCCTACCTTGCCTACACAAATACTACTTAGCTGCACAACTCAGAGTAATTTTTCTATGGCTCCATAGAAACTATGTGGCGAAATGGTGTGAGCTGGAAAAAAGAGAGGAGGACCTATTCAACCTAGATAAAATCCTTCTCAGCCAACCACCAATCCCGATAGACCAGATTACAGATAACCCATATACAAAAAATATGTTGTCCAGCTGGCGAACACTGTGGACTACCAGACAGACTGCCCCATATAAATATTTGTTTTACTCCCTTTCAAATGTGCAAACTTTTCAACCAGCTAGACTAGATCATAGTTTTAGTATCTGGGCAGGGATGGGGATACAAACAATATTACATTTCTTTCAGAAAGGAGAGATAATGACCTTTGAAGATATGGTAGGGGCACATGGTCTGTGGCCCAAAGACAGATTTAGATACATGCAAACAGTAGCATATATTAGAACATTTCCTGCCTTCTTAATACCAGGGGAAGAGAATCCATTCTTTTTGGAGATTTTTAAAGGGGCCTTACAAGGAACAGCTCCACTGCAACACATGATTTCGTATCTGTATAAGGCTTTAATGCAAATATTTAAGCATGATCTAAATAAAGTTAAGTTATCCTGGGAGAAAGACCTGGGGTTACAGCTAAGCATCATAGAGTGGAATACATGTCTGAAATATCTGAGATTGGGCACAGGATCCTATCAGTGGAAAGAGTTCACGTGGAAAAATATTCTTAGATTCTTTAAGGTGCCAGCAATCCAGGCAAAGTATAACACAAGTCTAACAGCAGAATGTTGGAGAGGGTGTGGGCAGACCCCAGGTACACATGGTCATATTTTCTGGGTATGTGAGAATATTAAGCCCTTTATAAGCAGTTTAGAAATAGCCATGGGGGATCTGTTGGGAACAACATTCCAACTAACGGAGAAGATGTATTTTGTCTATATTTTAGAGAATGGACAAAGTAGGATGCCAAATAGGAAATTAATACAAGTCTGCCTATTATCTGCTAAGAAAGCAATAACAAAAAGACGGTTAGATCAGAGAGCCTCCACAATCAGGGAATGGCAGGATTTAGTATCCCAAATATATAAGATGGAGAAACTCACAGCCATAATAAATAAACATAAAGAGAAATTTGAAATACAATGGCGAAGGTGGGTGTTATATATCATGGCACACAGAGATGATTTTGTACTATGAGGGATTAGAGACCTATTGAGTAGGAAAATCAAGCCTTACTCCCCTATCAAAATGTATTGTATTACCTGTATCAATTGTGTGAAAGGAATGACCCAATGTATCGTCTTTTGTCAAGTTTTGTAAAAGTTTTGTAATGTGTAAATGTATGTATATGTCTATATGTGTGGAAAAAGAAACTTAGAAAATAAAGCGTTATAAAAAAAAAGAAAACTTAATCTGGTATCTGTATTTAACAGCTAGCCTATGCCTAGGATAGATGATTTGGTGGACAGATTGGGAAGTGCCATGTACATTAGTACCCTTGATCTCATCAACGGTTACTGGCAAATTCTCTTAGCTAAAGAATCCAGAGATAAAACTGCGTATTCCACTCCAGTCTGATTCTATCAGTTCACCACCATGCTGTTTGGTTTGCATGGTGCACCCACTACATTCCAGCAGTACATGGATGTAATTCTAGCCTCTCACACTGTTTATTATGCTGCTTACTTGAATGACATTGTGGTGTACAGTCTAGACTGGAAAAGCACCTGAAACACCTACGACCAGTTATCCATCCTATTAAAAATGCAGGTCTGATCATTAATCCTACCAAGTGTGCATTAGGCTTGCAGGAAACCAGATATGTGGGTTATAGTTTGGGAAGTGAAGAAGTGAAGCTGGAGATTTCCAAGATAGAAGCTGTAGCTAACAGTCCTGTCCCTAAAACAAAGAAACCTGTCAGGTCATTTTTAGGTATGGCTGGTTACTACAGGAGATTTGTTCCTGACTTTGCCAGTTAGCTACTCTCCTCATTGAACTCATGAAAAAAAACGGTACCCGAATAATGTGAAATGGTCCCCGGAGTGTGATGAAGCTTTTCAGGCCATCAAGAGTGTGTTATGTTCAGCCCCTGTTTTAAGAAGTCCAGACTTTGAGAAACAAGTGCTGTTATAGACAGATGCATCAGAGGTAGGCCTAGCTGCAATCCTGAGATAGAATATTGATGGGAAGGAATATCACATTCTGTATATCAGATAGGAAATTGTACCACAGAGAGAAAAATACTCCACTATTGAAAAAGGATACCTTATAAGTAAAATGGGCAATGGACTTCCTTAAGTTTTACTCACTGGGAGCTGACTTTGCACTTACAACAGATCACAATTCTCTCTGTTGTCTTAATCAAATGAAGAATAAAAATTCCAGAATCAGAAGGTGGTACCTGTCTCTACAGCCATTTAAATACAAAGTGATGCACACATCCACAAAACAGTATGTCCATCCTGATTTTCTGTCAAGATGTGGTTCAGGAGTAGAGAATTCAGAAGTTTGGAAAACAAAATTTTTGTGTGTCACCAAAATGTTAGTTGTAAAAGGTGCTATGAGAAAAAAACGATATTGCATATGCAAAGAACTGTAAATGTTATAATGTAATACTAAAGGAAAAAAAAACACCTAAGAAAAGGTTTGGGAAATGTGTTAAAAATCATAAGATCCTGTCCCATTTGTTATGCAGAGAGAGAGAGAGAGAGAGAGAGTTGAAAGCAAGGATCTATTCTATCTTTTCCTATTCTGTCACTTGCCTGTCTCTTGCCTGTCTGATTGCACAATCAAATTTCCTTTGGCACCTAGGAACTGGCCACTCTAATGACCCCACAATTTCTCTCGGTTATCTCCCTTCATTCACTTGCTGTTTCTATTCTTTCTTCCCTTCTTTTTCTGTGGTCAAAACATATATGTGAGTCTTTATGTGAAACTTGGATCCCTTGATTTACAAATGTATATAATTATATTGCTGTAATGATTACAGACAGCTACTTGGGTTTGTTAGACAAGTTAACATACTGGAACACAAGGGGTTAACCTTGAGATGTATTTTGACTTCAACAAGATTGTTTGCAAAGTTGTTAGCAAGAAACCAGCCCTGTGACATCCCTGGGACTGAATGTTCTATTTTGTTGCACTTGCAGGTTGATCACAGAAAATAAATTAACAAAGCTTTGATACACTGTGAAAAAAGGGGATTTAATTTACAAGAACAGGATGCAGAAAATTACTGCCAGGAAAAGTAATCTTAAATAAAGAGAGCAATGCTTTGTTCAGGGGGTTAGAGAGGTCGTGTTTTAAACTGAAAGAGAGAGAGACTCTCAGATTAAGGACTTTGTTTTTTGTTTGTTCTGCCTGTATGAAAAGCTACCACATACATCTTTTTTATTTTATTGTTATTGATAATAAAACGCTACTTGCAAATTTTAAAACTTCTCATGGTTTGCCTATGCTTCTTGACTTACGCTTCTACAACATGGGACTGTGCTGGTGTCAGTGCTGAGTGGGTTGCAGATGAATAGGAGTACACCACAGTATCAGATGAAATTGCAGGAGTAATTAGAAAATTCACAGAGGAGAAATTTCAGAACAGGAAAGGAAGGATCAGAGTTAATGGAAGGGGGATAACAGTTCCATAGTTTAGGATAAAAGCAGCCCTGGGTGGAATCCAAAGTGGTGAATTGGGTTACAAACTAGTTAATGGATAGCAGACAGAGGGTAGTGATAAGCAGCACTCACTGGAATGATGGAGGAGTGACCAATACAATACCACATGACTCGGCACTGGGACCAGCTCTCTTCAATATCTTCAAAAGTAACATTGCTGAGAAACTAGAAGGGAAGGTTTTCATTTTAGCAGATAATATCAAAATCTGCAACTGGGTGGACAGAATGAGCATTGATCTGGGAAACTTGTAGAGTAGTCTAAAGCATGGCAGTTAGGGTTCAATGTCATTGACAAAAAGTGCAAGATCATACACCTAGGGCATAGGAACCCAGGTGCTGAGTATAGAATGGGGGGGGGCACTGACAGTCACTGAACAGGAAAGGGCCCTTAGGGTTATTATACTGTATTTTTGTGACCTCAAGGAGGCAGGGCAGTGTGACAAAGCAGTGGGTAAGTCTAATGGGATGCTGAGATGCTTAGGTAGGGGGTGTATCCAGAAGGAGGGGGAGGTGGGGCTGCCACTGTATTGCTTGCTGGTGAGACCCCACCTTTAGTACTGTGTCCAGTTTTGGAGGCCACACCGCAGAAAGAACACAGATGGGGTGGAGGCTGTAGAGAGGAGGGCAACTTATATGGTGCTGGGTTTGCATGAGAAGCCCTATGAGGAGAGTCTGAGGGATCTCTCCATGTACATCCTGGAAAAGAGGAAAGTGAGAGGTGACATGATAAAGATCTACAATTGCCTCACAGGGGTAAACAGGGTGCAGGAGGGAAGTTTCTTTCAAATGAGAAGGAGCATCAAGCGCAGGGGGCATGTGATGAAGCTGGGGGGGAGTTAAGGAGAGATGTAAGGAAATATGTCTTCACAAAAGAGTGGGAGATGCCTGGGAACAGACTGCCAACAGAAGTTGTGGAGGGAAAAACAGTGGGGAGAGGCTTAAAGCATGTGTAGGAAAGATATAGGGGTGTATTAGAAAACAGGAAGGGAGGGAGAAGGGCCACCGGAGACCAGCTGGGGTCAGCAGAGACAGATTAGGTAGGAAATATCTGGGCAGACTGGATGGGGCAAATGTTTTTTTGCTGCTGGCAAATTCTACACTTCTATGTTCCTCTCCATGTGAGATGGCTTCTAAAAAGTGCCTCCGTATCTCCTAGAGTTTTTGTCAGCTTACAGTTCATGTATTTCTGGTTACAGTCTTCACTCTCCAATATTCATTCTTTAGTCTTTGACCAAATTCATTTTTAAGGTTAAGTATTTACATTTAAATATTTTGTATTTTATGTTTTACCAGGAAATTAGCTCAATTGAGCAATGCTTATTTACAAGAAGTCCTAGATATGACAAACAGTACAGAAATAAATTGAAAACAGATTTAGAACAGAGATGGCATATCTAGCTGCATGTCAGTTTTGTAGAAAATATCAAGGCAATTACAAGGCAATGCAGTTCAAAGTCTACAGTGATGAAGTAGCTAATTACATGGCAAATTTTCAAAAATATATTGGGACAATTACAGACAATAAAGGTTCAGCAGAACGAGCTATACCATTGCATATTCATGGACTGATCTTCAGAAACTATTAAGATGACATGAGCTGGTATCCTTAAATTTAAAACAAGGATAGGACGCTTGTTAATATATTCTTACTAGTGATATGATTAGTTATATTACTATTTTATTGGAGCTTAAACTGCAATTAGAAATAAATAATGCGACCTAACTGGAAATGGAACACAGCACTCCAGAATACTGTTGCTCTCACATTAAGATATCAGGATGACATGGTAGTAGCTTAAATAAATAATTACCTTGACTATTTTTCAAATGTTATCATATTTATTAATTTTGTAATGTACCGTATTTGCTGTTTTATCTATCTATCTATCTATCTATCTATCTATCTATCTATCTATCTATCTATCTATCTATCTATCTATCTATCTATCTATCTATCTATCTCCCTACCTACCTACCCCATCTATCTATCTATCTATCTATCTATCTATCTATCTATCTATCTATCTATCTATGTCTATTTCTCTCTCTCTCTCTCTCTCTCTCTTTTTCTTTATAATTCTATGGGATATGCAATGGCCTGACTCAAAATATGCAAGTTATCTTTACATATGAGGGGGCACGACCATAACGCATGAGTGGCAGAGCCACCAGTGAGTTGTAACAGTCCTGCCCCTTTACAAATGATGATGAAAAGCATATTTCCAGTCAAGCCATTATATGTTCAATATTTACGTAAGTTTACTAATTTAGCTTTTAAATCTCCTGTTTTTTTATAGACTGATCCACTTCTTCTTTGACATTCATTGCTAACATTGGTTTTGTAATGGCAATTATGATGTCATCAGCACTGTGACAGATTCTGTATGCCTGGTTTATTACTCCATTGTGATGATATTTAACTTCATGATAGCCATTGTGAAAGCTATAAATTGAGGCAGTACTCTCGACCACTCATAGTTCTCCTTTCTTCTGGGACACCCTTCTTCTGTCAAGAGTGCCTCTACATGAATCTGCCCTGTAAATGGGCATGTTTGGGGAAAGCTTTTCAAAATTTTAATCGTGATCAATAATATATCAATACCACCATTGAGACCAGTTTTAAGATTGTGTGGTCTCACATCCTTAGGGTATACATGTGAGGCCACTATTTATTGATTTAGTTAATGATTTGTTTTATTTATTTATTTACTTCAACTGCTTTACTAGGAAAGACATACTGGGCTGCTTATAGCTTGTTTCCAGATACAGCCTGGAGGGAGGCAGAAGAGAAGAGTACAGTACAACCACCGTGCAAGATACAATATTCAGAAATCGCAGTAGCATAGTAGTACTATAGAAATAGCTATAACAAAACTAGCAATTCACAGCAATGCATCTGAGCAGTAATTATGCAGTTCTAGTGGGGGTCACATGATGTCTCAGAGCTAGTGGCTGCATCTTTCTACCTCTCCTGCCTATCCTCATTAAATTGTGTTACTTTTTTGGGTTTAATCACGGTTTTACCTGCCAGGGTACCTGCTTAACCTCTCTAGTGTCAACTTTAGTGCACGGGATGGACGCCAAGATGTGACAGGCCCTGCTGCCCCACACGCCACCTACAACACCAGAAAAAAGTGTTAAGAAGACCAAGGCACATGGGGCATCCTCAAGGAGGGCCTCCACTGCTACTCCACCAGCTGCTCCTCTCACTGAAGAGAAATTTATGGTGGTAATGCAACCTCTCAAGGATATGATGCAGTCCTTCTCAGAAGAGCTCAAGATTCTGAGGACTGACTTAAATGCTACAACAAGACGAGTCAGAGATGTAGAGGCACGAACTGCTTCTGTGGAGGGGTGGCATGACAAGCTTAATCCAGAAGTTGTTCTACTTCACCAGAAATTGGGTAAACTGGAAAATAAGCTGGAGGACCTAGAAGGCAGGAGTAGGAGAAACAACTGAAGCAGAAACCACCTCACCAGTTTTATTTGCGCAAACACTTCTGGAGCACATAGCGGGCCCTTCTTCTAATCATTCCTGTTATATTGTAGGGCAGGCACATCGTTCTTTGCAACCTAGGCCACTGCCAACAGTCCTGCCTCACCCTTTCATTTTTAAACTCCTTAACTATCTAGACAAACAGCTCATTTTGCAAAAATGCAGGGAGCTTAAGGAAATTACCTGGGAGGACCAGCACATTCATATATCACTGGATGTGCCTGCAGCAACCAGACAAAAGAGAGTTGCCTTCCATCCTCTGGTTGTGAAGCTTTTGGCTGCCACCATCAAGTTCAAGATGTTGTACCCAGCAAAATTCCAAGTTCTCTGTGAAGACTCTTGGCACTCTTTTGATACTGTGGGGCAAGCAAATACTGAGCTGAAATGCCTGCTGCCCAATTTATTTGTTAATACCTTAAGGAGGAAGGGGAAGGATCCTGAGATGTTCTCGCTGGTGATCTAAGTACACAACAACAGAGAGACAGTGATTTCTATTTTTTTACTATACTTCTGGAAGTTAGCAATGCTTATTCTTAGAGATACATCTTTCTAATTTAGAAGTTAGTGCAGGCTTTGTTTTGGACACTGTTACACCCCACTGACTGAGGAGTGGTTTGCTTTCTAGCCACTTAAGCACTGTGAGGAATCTGGTGATGATCAGTCCCCTTATCTGGACTTGTTCCAGGACTTTTCCTCACATTGGAAGTTTCTGGAGACCACTCTTTCGAATTTGGTGGAAGACAGGCTGAAAGTTCTGGGAAGATAAGGTGGGAGGTATCATGTCCGGGGACTTCATATTATTCTTAATGGGTACTAAGGGCAACTATAAGATATTTCTCCTTTTTATTCCTTGACTACCCTATCTTTCCCACGTCAAAGTTTGGACGGCTTGATTCTGTTTATAAAATGTTACCAGCATGGTTAAAGTTGGGGCTATGACTGTTTTTTTAGTAGTTGTTTATTGCATAGCTTTAGAGTGTTCCTGGTGGAGATGGGGGCCGAGGAGCATGTAATGGATGTAATAGCAAATGGGTCTGACATGAACCGAAGCTTTAAGGGTAATTTCTCCTCTGACAAGATGATACTATATATGTTATGAGGTTGGGTTGTTTTTGTGGAGGAGTTCTGTGTTGGGGAGGGTGGTACGGGAGTTTGGGAGGAATTTGATCTGTGGGACCTTTGAGGGGGCTGGTGGATGGCAGGGGGAATCGACAGAGGGGGGATGGTGGAGCTTACTGGGGTTTATCTGAATGTTATATTTCCACTACTAGGCATAGATTTATACTGGTTCTGTTCTGAGCATGGTTAATCCTCTACAATGTGCTTCCTGGAATGTTAAAGGGGCTAGGTCACTCACCAAGAGATACCAGATCATTAAACACCTGATGCTCACTCAGTTCCAGGTTATTTTCCTCCAAGAAACCCACCTTTTGTCCTCAGAAGGCAATCTGTTTCAAAGACAGTCAACAGGGCAAGTTTTTGCTGTGGAATGTGATACAGCGAGTAGGAGTGTGGCCATTCTAGTCTCCAAGAATGTCACTTTTCAAAGTCAGCAGTGCCTTATAGATCCTTAAGGTAGATATGTCTTTGTCAAAAGGATTCTAGACTGTACGGAAGTAGTGCTAGTCAGTGTTTATGGCCCGAATGTTGAGGATCCATCCTTTTTTATGGATCTGGTACAACATTTATCAACATTCTCTTCTAATCATCTAATTATCAGGGGTGACTGGAACATCTCCCCTACTCCAGATTTGGACAGGGGGATCCTTGGGGGGGAGCTCTGCCACGCCCAGTGCTCCCTGAGAGATATGATCCATTCCTTGGGGCATTGTGACCCGTGGCGGATTTTATATCCACTGGATAGACAGTATACTTTGTGTTCTGATGCCCATAGCTCCTACTCCAGATTTGGACAGGGGGATCCCTGGGGGGGCTCTCCCATGCACATTGCTCCCTGAGAGATATAATCCATTCCTTGGGGCTTTGTGACCCTTGGCGGATTTTATATCCGCAGGATAGACAGTATACTTTGTGTTCTGATGCCCATGGCTCCTACTCCAGGCTGGATTATATACTCTAAAGCTGTTCTCTTTTCTCGGGGGTGCTGGAGGGGGAGCTCTCTGCCAGGGTCCTCTCAGATCATTCTCTTATGTGGATTAAGTTTCTGCTTAATCCTAATCAGAAGAAGGATACAATTTGGAAATTAAATAATCAGCTTCTCAATGATGTCTTTGTTGTTGAGAGGATTAAAGAACAAATTACCCTATATACCCAGCATATTAGCTTTTGTTAACCAGGTAAGTATACTAGACAAGCAATTGCCTATTTTCAGGTATGACCTGGGAGAGTATAATACCAGAGGGTACAGTAATAGAGAAGTCGATACAGGAACAATAAGAATACTATACATAATATACATACATTGCACAGGATCAAGTAGAGTCAAGTGAGCATTGAAATAAGCAGTCAAGTAGTTACACATAATTGGGTAGGAGAGAACAGACATAAAAATCTGAAAAGAACAATGCAGCAGACAAAGGTCACATCCCAGAGGCATAGGGTAAACACAAATCAGTGCAGTAAATACATAACAGTGCAGTAGTAGACCCACCAAAATAGTACGTTAGGCAGAGCTCTGCCTTGGGCAGAGAGAACCAGCACATTATTAAACAAAGCAGCATCCTGAGCCAGCAAGACCCAACACTCAGGGCCCACGCAGGGGCCACCATATC
Organism: Neoceratodus forsteri; assembly: GCA_016271365.2. Classification (NCBI taxonomy): domain Eukaryota; kingdom Metazoa; phylum Chordata; order Ceratodontiformes; family Ceratodontidae; genus Neoceratodus; species Neoceratodus forsteri. Next base: position 758,190,487 of record CM057454.1, read on the forward strand.
AACAGGTGCGTAATAGTCCAGTTCAAGGACCTACATCAATTAAGGCAGTTGGGACAGCCGCATACAGAGGAGATCCTCAGGTAGGTCCATAGGGAGCGCCGAAGGCTGGAGTGAGAAGGTGAGGCGCGAAACAGAGGGGGAAAAGAGTTCCAGACTCTGGGAGCACAAACAGCAAAATCCCTATCCCCCATCAGTGTGCGAGTGGCAGGAACCTTGAGGACAGCAAAGTCCAGGGACCGGAGGGAGTAAGAGGAGGAGGCAGGTACAAGGAGCTCTGCCAGGCACTGGGGGGGTGCCGGTTCTGAGCACTTTACCTGTGAAACTGCCCAGGACAAAACTCATGTAATTGACTGGGGAGAGCCAACCAAGCTTACTGTACAGGTCACAGAGGTGGGTAAGATGGGGTGCCACAAGTGCAAAAAGACAAATATTGTTATAGGCTACCAGCCACCAAGCGATGTGAGCTTTGGCAGTGTGCACGTACAGGGGGGAGCCCATAGGAGAGAGCTGGGAGAAATACACCACTGGCTAGTGCACAACGAGCAGCAGATGTAAGGTTATTCTTAGCTCTGTAGGCAAGACCCAGCTTACTGCTGGCTTCCCCTCATACATTCTGGATGTGATGACCAAGGTCAAGCTGGGGGTCAAGTGTCAAACCCAGGTATTTGATGGTATCAGTGACCAAGATGAGCGAGCCGTCTATACCATTTATGCACAGGGAGGTGTTAGAGGCCTTTAACTTGGCTGGGGACCCAAAGAGCATGGCCTGGGTTTATTTTTGATTGAGGACAAGCTTGTGTGCTGTAATACAGGACTGGACATTCTTGAAATCAATGCTTAATTGATGATTGATAACCCTGATGTCAGGGGAATGGGTGAGGGTGACCAGGTCATCTGCATATAGTGTCGAGCTACAGTGGGAGGAGATGGAGGGAAGGTTATTAACAAAGATGGAAAAAAGGAGAGGCCCTAGGACTGACCCCTGAGGAACACCGGAAGCCACAGGGGTGGCGCCCGAGAGGACCTTACTAAATTTGGTTAGTTGAGAACTACCCTGAAGGTAGCAGGTAAACCATCTTAGGGCCATGGGAGACAGACCAAGGGACCAAAGCCGAGAGATGAGTAGGACATGATCAACCAAGTCGAAGGCCTTAGATAGGTCAATGAAGATGGCACCTGAGAGCTTGCCCTGATCCATGGCAGTCCTGATCCCTGAGGAGACTGTAACAAGTGCAGAGGTCATACTGTGCCCTGTCCGAAAGCCATGCTGTGCAGGAGCCAGCAACTCATGGGCCTGGATATACTCATTGCATTGCCCAGCAACAACTTTCTCCAGACGTTTGCTGATGGCCCGACAGGATGGCTATTGGCCGATAATTATCAAGGATCTTACGGTTGCCTTGTTTAAGCACAGGAACAACCCTAGCCACCTTCAAGGGGTCAGGGAAGACTCCAAGGGCAAGGGACATATTGAAGATATGAGCCACTGGGGGGCAACAAAGAGGGCACCAAGCTGAAGGAGCCTAGGTTCTATGCCATCATGACCAGCACTGGCATAGGGGGAGAGACCAGACAGTAGTCTCTGCATCTCCTGTACTGACACTGCCCTAAAGTGGAATAGTGGATGAGAGGTGGGTGGCAGTTGAGAGGCCATTAGCAGAGCACTGCTATCACATCTTCCAGTAGAGAATAGGGAGGTGAACGCAGACAGATTAGAAAAGTGGGAGTTGAATGCATTTGCAGTGGTTAGGGGGTTATTACAGTTGGAATCATCAATGAGCAAATCAGAAACCCCACAGCTGGAGGAACTGCTAACTATATTTTTGACGTTCCTCCAGAAATTCCTAGGGTCCTTTGCAAAGTTGAGTAAGGCTGTTCTGCAGTATTCACTCTTGGCAGCCCAGACAGCTCTCTTGCATTCATTTCTGAGTCTCCTATACTGCTGAAATAGGGCCTGATCCAGCTTGGTCTTGAAACTGGCCCAGCATTTATCCCTAGTCCACATAAGGGTGAGGAGACTTCCATGGAGCCACTTTGTGGCAGCCCCCCTTACCCTTCTCCTGATAAGGGGTGCATTCCTGTCCTGCAGTGCCGAGAAGGAACTGAGGAAGGAGCTTACTGCGGTGGGACAGTCTGGTGCATTTAGCACCTCAGACCAGTTCATGTGTCTCAGGTCCTCGTGAAAGGAACCCAGGTCAAACTTTGAGAAATCCCTGACATGGATGACTTTGTAGGGTATGGTCAGAGATTGAGTCAGGGAGTGTCCCTGAAGAGGAGATCCTCTTAGGCCTGTTCAACAGGACCCAATCAAGAATGGAGCTATTTCCACCAGCAGTAGACCACCTGGTGGGCTCATGGATTAGCTGAGACAGGGAGAGGCCAGCAAGCAGAGGGTAGTACACCTTGGTATTACCCCCAAGCCAATTAAGGTTAAGATCACCTATGATAAGCAGTTCATTATCCCCAGTCAAAGCACCCACAGCTTCAAGAAGGGAGGATAGCCCTGGCACACCCCCTTTGGGGGGATTGTATGTACAGATGATATGCAGTTTTTTAGTGTTGCCAAGTAAGAGCACAGTATGAAGTACCTCACAAGGAGATAGCAGGGACAATTTGTGCAGCACAGCTGCCAGGTTTAGATGGCTCCTGAAGTAGATCACAATGCTGCCACCTCTCTTCCTCCTTGACTGGTCAAGCCTGATAAGGTCAAAGCCAGGGAGCATACAGGCAGAGTCGGGGTAGAAGGTTTCAGCCATGACTCAGTGATGCAGAGAATGTGAGGCTTATAATGGGAGGCCCAGGCAGTAAGCTCAGCTAGGTTGGGCAGGAAGCTGCAGATGTTGAGATGAGCTATTTTTAGTCCTTTACTAGACAACCTGCCACCCGGTAGGGAGGCGGCACGATAAAAGGGGCCTGGGTTAAGTTCAATGTCACTGGCCAGGACTAGTATCAACAGAAGAACCCAGAAGAGATGCCTTAGGGCAGGGCATCCACCCTTGATCAAGGGCTTGTGAGTGAGGCGCTTGGTGAATAGGGGGGTACAGAACACACCTGAGGTTGAGGCAGCCGATAGGCCAGAGGGGCTCATAGCCCAGAACTATCAGGTTGGAGAAAGTGAAGTCATATGTCTCAGACTGTTCAAGAGTACCCAAAAGGCCCTTCTGTGGAGGGGAACAGTCCACAAAGCATAGTGGGAAGCTTAGGGAGAGGACTAGGCCAATGAGAAGGATGCCAATAGGTAAGAAGGGGATAGTGACTCCCCAGGTGGGCTTAGGAGCCATCATGTTAAGAGAACCAGTCCCAGGGCAACACCCAGGATACAGGATAGAAGGATAGTCAAGGACAGTACCCCTGCTAGGCAATATAGTGGGGTGAGCTAGCATACACAGCTCTGTAGTCAGATAAGCAGAGACAAACACTGGCTAGAATCCTAGGGCTAAAAATTAGGAAGACGAGCAAATAACAACAGAGTGCCCCCCACCAAGGATTGAAGTTGGAGCCTAACAATAATTCAAGGACACACCCAGGAGATAGACATAACCAGCCTAGACCAGGTGAGAATAAATGCAGCACACGGTAGTATCTCACAATAAATTGAATTACCACACCCTGGAGATAGACGTTGCAAGTCCAAGGTCAGGCGGGAACAAAAATGTTGCACAAGGTAAAATCATGCAGTAGACTGAATACAAGCCAGAGGATACTAGCAGAAGTAGGTAGATAAACAGGCTAAGAATTAGTACAGTGTAGCAGCAGTACACTTCAACTAGTTACTAGGGCAAGTACCATTAAGCCAAGGGAGAACTCACAAGCATAGCATATTATAGGTGAAGTTAAGACAGACCACACCAAGTCCCCCAACAGAATGGTAGTTCAGGGCAGAACAGCCCAATCATGCATAACTTGGGGTCCACTACTCACCTTGATTTGGAGTGGGCAGCCTGCAAATGTTTCCTTAGAGGAGAGCTTATTAGACTTGCTTCTTGACATAAATGTATCCGTAAGCAAATTGCTGCTAATCTTCTTAGACAGATCACTGAAATTGAGCAAGCTCTCTCCTCTAATACCCCAGAAAATACTTTACGAGAGCTTGCAATCTTAAGAGATCAATATGCTGATCTCCTAAGGGAAAGGGAAGAGTATGCTATATTAAAGACCAAGGCTAAATATATTGACCAGAGAGACAAAGCAAGTCAACTGCTAACTCTTTGTTCACAACAATTAGAGTCTTCTAGGCTGATATTAGCAGTTAAAGCGGATGACGGAACTCTCCGGACTCAATCCAAAGGAATTGCCAGTGAATTCACTTCTTTTTATCTGGAGTTGTATGGTCCTAGAATTTCTTCTCCGCCCCTCTCTGAATGTACTGTAAGTTATATCTTTGAGACTGTTCACTGCCTCAGTTAATGCAGGCCCAACAACTCATTCTATCCAAGTCCATTTCTAAATCAGAGATTCGGCAGGCGATTTTTAGTTTGGTGCCAGACAAGGCAGTGGGCCAGATGGCTTTACACCAAACTTTTATAAACTTTTTGCAGAACAATTAGTCCCTCTCTTACACTGCTTTTATTTCCATATATATATAAATCAGAGATCTCGGATCCTGCTCTACTGGAGGCACTCATTGTTCTAATACCCAAGCCTGGTAAATCCCCAGAAAGGGTTTGCAATTACAGGCCTATCTGGTTAATTAATTGTGATATCAAGATCCTTTCTAAAATCCTCGCCACCAGGGTGAACCAGGTCTGGGAGGGGCTTATCAGTCGAGAACAAATGGGTTTCATCCCCAACTGGATGTCTCTGGATCACTTCAGAAAGCTGGTTCATATCCTTTCTGTGTCCTGGGGATCAGTAACTCCTATGGCCCTGATCTCTATGGATGCATAAAAAGCCTTCCATAGAATGAATTGTGGGTTTCTGTTTTTGACACTGGAAGCTTTTGGCTTTCTGCAACTTTTTCTACTCTGGCTTCGGGTCTTATATTCTTCTCCTTCAGCAAAGATACATTGTAACAGTGTGCTCTCATCTTTATTCCCTCTAGCTTCAGATACTAGACAGGGTTGAACCTCTCTCAACTCCTTTTAAATTTATATTTGGAACTCTGCTTTTCAGACTACAGAGATCTCCAGGTATAACTGGTATCTCGGTTGGTCCAGAAGTATATGTGTTGTCTGTTTACGCAGATGATATTATGTTACACCTAGCTCATCCTGAAACTCTTTCCCAATAGCTCTCCATGTCATAGAAGAATTTGGGTCCTTCTCTAATTATAAGCTTAACATCAACAAGACAGAGGTCTTACCCCTTACTCTGATTGTGTGCAAACAGGATCTGGTATCTTTGGGTGTGACCTGGTCTCCACGCTGCATTAAGTATCTGGGCTTGTATTTGGCTAAAGATGTTTCCCTCATGCGTAAGCTCAATCTAGATGACTTGGTGTAGCTAGTACATCATGATTTACAACGCTGGCTGACTCTCCCTCTGACTCTTTGTGGCCGAGTTTCTATTATTAAAATGAATGTGTTACCCTGGTTATTTTATCCCTTGCACATGTTAAATTGTTGGCTTCCCTTCAGGTGGTTCAAGCATATTCATAGGATGACAGCTGGTTTTATTTGGAGGGACAAGAGCCCTAGATGTGCCTATAAGAAGTTATCGGCCACTAAGAACATTGGCGGCATTAAGCTTCCGCATTTTCTTATTTACTGTTTTGCCAGTCATTTCAGTAAACTATTTCAGTGGCTTATCCCTGCTGCTGTAGGTCCCACTCCAGGATACAGGCCCCTCTGGCTTGATTTAGAAATGCAGTTATTGTAAATGTTTGGAGTGCCCCCCATCTTCTCTGATGTATACCCCCTGAAGTGTGTTGCCTCCAAGCCTAAAAGAGTCAGTTATGGGCACCTCCCTATGTATACGCACAATTTTAGTCTTCAATTAAATATCCTATCTCCAAGGATATAACTCAGCCTATACTTCAAAATCTAATTTCAAGATTGGAGGCCAAGTTATTAAGTCAGACTGGCTTCCACAACTGGCAGAGATTAGAGTAGGGGATTTATTGGTGGGGGGAGGCACTAAAGTCTTCAGTAGATATAATGACACAGCTTGGCCTGGAAAACAAATGTATTTTAAAAATTTATCAGCTAAGACGTGTAGTGCTAGTTTCTCAAAAATATGTGGTATTGGCTCTCTATTCCCTGTTATCATCTACTTTTTCCCCTGAAATTGATGGTTCCTCCCCCTACTGGGATTAACTGTTTCATAAGTCTCCTCAACAATGGCAGTCCATGTGGAGTGACCAATACCAGTATACTGGCCAAGATAGCCTGAAAAAAACTCAGCTCAATATATTAAATCACCTTTATTACACACCTCAGAAATTGGCGTGTATGGGGTGGTTACCACCTTCTAATTGCACTAGATGTGACCAGGAGGCGGGACCCTTATTCCATATTCTATGGAACTGTCCCATAATTGCCCCTCTTTGGAGGATAATTGAAGCTAAGGCAGATCCTCTGTTAGATTTGCAGGGGTTATTCAAACCTGAATATGTATTCTAGGGGAATATGTCTCTGTTCCAGTTAAGGAATGCAGATATTTTATGGCATTAATCTCTCTCTCTCCTTGAAGAAGGTGGGCCTAAGGCATCGGCTAGACCATAGTGTTATTTCATATCAGGAATGGTTACAAGAATTTCTCTACAATTTACGAGTGGAACATATGATTGCTAATCTTTGTCACAGACCCCAAAGCTTTGATAAAAAATGAGGGAAACTATATACATTATATACGACCTAGCAAACAGATGGCCTCTTGCAGATCAAGGAGACTTCAAAAATGGATAGTTGGTATACTTGTGGTCTGGAGTGGAAAAAGGTTAACAGGTTTTGTTGTATAACTTTAAGATCTTGGTTTTCTTATAAGCTCCACTGGGGGGGATATAGTTTTGGAGGGGAGAGGGGGAGGGGAATTTTGGCAATTTTCTTGTCATGCACACATGTCTATGTTTGTAGTAGTTTAAATATAACGTTTACTAAACTTAAAAAAAGTAATTATGCAGTTCTAAAAAAGGGGAGGTGGTAGTGGCTGAGATCTGAGGGAGAGAGGGGGTTGTACTAGTGACAGAGTTGGGTGGAGGGCAGTGGACAAAAAACAGTACCCAGTGTCAAGAGAGAAGGAAGGTGCAGTGGGGGAGCCAAACCAAAATTTTGAAATAAAGAGGCACAGCAGGCAAGGTGCCCAGGATCAAGGGAGGAAAGGGAGAGAAAGGAGTACAAAGGACAGTGGTAAATGTGTGGGGGTTTGCCAAGAGCAAATTGACAGAAGTAGTGAACATGGGGGTCCAGTCTGGCTAAGGTGGAGTTCTGAGCAACACTGTAAACAACATCTCCATAGTTGAAAATAGGGAACTCTTAAAAACTCTTAAAGCCGTAAGAGTGGCCTTGGTAGTGGTATTTAAATACACAGAAACAGCAACACATTGTTGAAATCGTGCTGCTACTATTGTCACCAGCCAAGGTATCATGTTTATCTTGCCATCTTTAACCCCACACCTGATGGATATATGTTCCTACTAAACTAGCCTCACCTTATATTTTTAATTTAAAATGAGAGTTACACTCACAACTTGTCTTCCATAATAAGATATGAAATTTGAGTCCTGAATGCTAAAATAAGGGGCGGGCATTTGCCAAAATAGGAGGCATATGAGAGGCATGTGTAATCTTAAACAATTTAAAACTGTTATTATTTAGCAGGTTTTCAATGTACTTTAAAGAAGATTAGAAGCAGCACTCCCAGATAAGAGTGCAGTACCCTCTAACAAAAAGATATCAGGATTCAAGTTCTGAACTTGCATTTGGAGTTTATTGTCCATTTTATTTAATTTTGCCAAGTTGTAAAAAAAAATACCAAATACACAGTGTGATTTTGTTTTAGTAGTCTGAAGTAATATTTCAAGTTCATGCCCTCAGATAATGTTCCTTGTGGAAGACTTTTCTTGACATTTGCCATCTGGCTAAAAACCTTGCCATTTGTTAACATACTATTAATTATGATTGCACTGAAATCTCTTCAGAAAATTCACCTAAATAACATTAATTCGTCAAGCAACAAAAGCACAGGATTTCAAACGATAGGGGTCCAAAACTATGATACAAGAACTTAAATGATTTTCAGTACTTCAACAGTTAAAAATTGGATCATAATTGGCGGGGAGGGTAATGCTAACCCTACCATTCTCTTTCAAAACACAGAAATGAAAATATTCATATAATGAATGTAGGAACACATATGTTTCATTAGTTAAGATATGGTGTACATGTTTATTTTTAAGGGTAATTTTCCCCAACCATTTGATATGATAATAGGACTCTGGTGCTTTATGAAAGATGCTAATGTAGAACCCAGATATAAGAGTAATTAAAGACTGGGAGTGATGTTAGGTCCATTAAGTCACCCCCTTAGCTATATGAGCAGGGATTAATTAGCATATCGAGCAAATTTGCACTAATTTGTAAGGATCTACGCCACCCAGTCTACTGTTGAGTAATCAGAAATATGTCTAGGTTTACCTTGAAGGCATGTTCTGTCTTCCTATCTGCTGTCTCAACTGGTAGGCTGTTCCACAGTGTTACCCTCCCTGACAGAAGAAGTGCCTTCTAACGTTATCCCTGTATTTGGTATCTCTGAGCCTCAGGGTATGTCCCCTTATCCTGCTGGAGTACACAATATCAAACATTTGCATCTGAGACTGTTTTCACCCCTGAATATGCAGATGACCCAAATCATGCCACTCCCCCATCCTTCTTTTCTCTGGAGTGATCATGTTAAAGGCCAGTCTCTCCTCATAGCTTTTGTTTCCTATACCCAAGATCATTCAGGAGACCCCACTTTGCACTCTCTTGACTACCTCAATGTCCTTTGAGAATTGAGGAGGCCAGAACTACACACAGTAAACCAGATGGAACTGGCAAGGGCCTTACACAGTGGCGGGATTACTTCCTTGGGTCTGTTGGCCACCCTATTTGCATGTACCCTAGTATTCTGATGCTCCTCTTGATGGTGGCTATACACTTGTTGTCATATTTAAGCCCCTCATCTATTATTTTTTTATTTATTTATTGAAAACTTGAGATTACCTTTGAGCACAAGTGCTCATTTACAAAGGGTCCATGTCAAATACATAGTCACAAAAAACATTATAAGTACAATAAGTGCCAGAGGAAATGCAGTCAAGTCAGACACAAAGCACTTAAGACAGAAGAATTACACATGGTTTTGAAAACAATCCATACAGGTCATTGTATAAAAAGTCAAAGGTTATATACAGAGAGAAACTGAATAAATCAGTTGAATGGCTACAACTGCATCGGACTCCAGAGACAGAGTGCAAAGATCACTTAAACTTTTTAAACTTGGGAGATTCAGCAGTGTATCAGGTAGTTTGTTTAACCAGTTAGCAGCCTTGACAGCAAATGACCGCTTGCCCAGCAGAATACATTGGAAAGGAGGCTTAAGGGCATTCCTGGCCATGTTCCTGGTATTGTATTGGTTGGAGACGGTATGGAAGCAATTTGTTAAAGCAGGGGGTGTTAGGCCCAGGATTGCCTTTTTGGCTAGCAAACATGTCTGGAGCTTTATTCTGCTGGGTAGAGGTAGCCAGTAAGTGAGTACATAAAGGGTACAACTATGAGTGCAGTTACCGCACCAAGTACAAAATGGTATACCTTATTACAGTACAAATCAGCTTTACTTTGTTTAGTATTGTGTGACAGGCAGCTTTGTAGACAGGAAGGCCATAATCTACAGCTGACAGAGTGGATTTGGCCACAGTTAGGCATTTAGCATTATGACACCATGCCCTGTCCCTCCTCCACCGCAGCAAAAGGAGCCCCATGCAATGTATAGTTCTTGCCTCTGTTTTCCTTGTGCAACACTCCGTTTCATGTGCAAAGATGTTGGGTTGCCATGAATGACATAGAAAGCACACGCTCTGAGGACATGAAGAGGTCATTTATGAAACTGTGCATGTTCCTAAAGGGAAAGGTATCCAAAGTGATCTTTTCTGAGATCTCCCAGTTGGAGACTAGTTAGGAGTGGCAGAATAACATTAGGCAGGTTAATGCTTGGCTAAGGGTCTGGTGCTAGACACAGGGTTTTATTTTTCTGGTCAATCGGTAGTACCTATGAGGCAATGGACACCTCTGTGCTCAGAACGGGCTGTGCCTGCACCAGGAAATGGTGGCAGTATTGGCCAGGAGAATGGACAGGGCAATTAGGGATTTATGCTAGAAGATGCCATATGAATAATCAATCTTTTCCTTGCTCCCAGAGCCCCTTTCAACCTCTCACTCATTTCTATTTATTCCTTTGTAACTAATCTGTAGCTAGCCCATTTCATTTTGAACCCCAAGATAGTGTTAGTAGCAATCACTTTCCTTGGTAGACCTGAGTTCCACTGTCTCAACAAAGGTGGTCTTTGTGGCATCTTTTTTTAAATTCTTTTGGTAACTGGGTAAGGCCCACTAGGCACAAGTGACTGTTTTCAAGGGTGAACCAGGAGCACTGAGGAGGTTAAGTGACTTGCTCAGAGTCACACAGTATGCAAATTGAGGGTTGTGGGAATCAAACCCAGGTCTGCTGGATGCACCAAGCTCATTCACAGCTCGTTACTCTAACCTCTAGACTATACTGCCACCCCTTTCTGCCCTCCATAGTGACTCCCACTCTTATGAGGAGAGCCACCCTACCCCCTTTCTTGTTACAGAAACATACAATATATACCGTACATAGAAACATAAATGTTGTTGGCAGAAAAATGCCCCTTGGTCTGTCAGGTCTGCCCAGGCCTACCAATTTAATGTGGAATATGAGAACCCTAATGGCTCTTCACTCCACCTCTGACTTCATTAAGCTGATGCATTTGTCACAACTATGCTTGAATCCCCCCACCTATTTCACACAGCCCACCATTTGTGGTAGCGTATTCTATCCATCCAACGCCCTCTCTGTGAAAAAATATTTTGTGCTATCCCTCTTAAATTTCTCCACGCTAGCTTCATGGAGTTACCCCTGGTGTTTGTGCTACCACTCAGTTTGAACAACTCCCCACTATTTACAGTGCTGTGTTTACTCCATGGAGGTACTTGTATGTCTCAGTCATGTCCACACTCTCCCTTCTTGACTCCAGCATGTTCACGTTTAGGTCCTTCAAACTCTTTTTGCAAATGCTTTCCTGCTGTTCCTGAATTATCTTGTATACCATCCTCTGTAGTGCTTCCCCTCTGTCCTTGTCCTTCTTCAGGTCTCCAAAATTGCACACAGCATTCCAGGTGGGGACAACAAATTACTTATACAGTTGGTGAAGTACCTATCTTCTCCAGCTACTGATCTCCCTCCCTATGCACCCAGTATCCTACTTGCCCTTCCCACTGACCTATTATATGAGGCTGTTGTCTTCAGACTATCTGAAACTACTACCCCAAGTCCCTCCCTTACAGAAATAATTATGTAAAATGTTTTCATGCTGCACACATTAAACTACCAAAGTGATATGCATGCTGTAAGCATGATTTAAATGTTAAATTGGAACTGATTGCATGTATATGGCATGCGTGCATCAAGCAAGTGTGGAAACCATGATTGTTATGTTAAATTGGGAAAGACTGCATGCAAAAAGCAAGTGGTCACTGATAACTGCACCCGTAAAGGTTAAGTGACTTGCTCAGGATCACGCCATACACAAGTGGGGGTTGATGAGATTCAAACCCAGGTTTTCATGCCTCCAAGTCTTCTGGTTTGCAGTTCAGTGCCTATAACCACTAAGCCATACTGTCTGCATACATATGGCTCACTTGGACTTCAATACATACTGTATCTGACTACATCTGCATGCATGTGGCATGCTTTTAGCCACTATTATGTTTTTTCAGTGTTCTTCTCTTACTCACCTCAGTTTCACAGCTAAACTGTAGCATACATACCAATGGAAACACATGTGGTTTTTCCCACCCCCAATATACAAACTTACTCACAAAACCACTTAATTACTTCTGTCTGGCCTGTATTCCTACTATTTTCTCTCCATAGTTTTGAATACTTCCATGGAAACAGACTTTAAGGTGCAAACATAAAAGTAGCAATTACTTGAGACACACCCACATGGCCAGCCTCCCCCTCCCATGCTCACACACTTTAGTGGGTACGGCCATGCTGCTACAGACAACCCACCAAGTATAGATATAAATAAAAAGTCTTTTACTTGAGTACAGGGGTCAACCAAACTTTTTTTTGCACTAGCCAGCAGGGCAAATTGATTAAAAATTGCACTAGCCCACAGATGGTTGCACTAGCCCTTAAATATAATGGTACATTCTGATCACTTATACAGGAAACAATACAAGCAAAGCCAAGAAATACTCTGATTATTGCACATTTATCTTGCTCCCACATTGCTTCCTGCTCCCCAGTAGAAAAAAAAAACTGCAGTGCCATCGCACACAGTGAGCCCTCCCCCCCCATTGTTTTGTATCATAGCCTCCTCTCTTCCTCTTTCTGCCCCTCCGCACTGAACAGAGAGGGGACATCACAATAGCAAATGTTCAGTAAAGCAGTCCCAGCTCTGCACACACAATAGCTGACATCATCATGCACCTCACCACATTGTTATCACCACCCCGAGGGCAATGAACAGAGTCAGGCAGAGAAAGACACTCTCAGTCCCCACCCTATAGTCAACTAGAAACCTGCACTTTTGAAAGTTGTGTACAGTCTCTAGTGAGCCAGGAGCACATCTAAGGTTTCTTTGGGGTGGGGACTAGCTAGGCAAACCTAAGGGGCTTGGTAAATAGAAAACTATGACATTTTTAATTGTAAAAGCATTGATTTTAATTTGTTCTGCCCCAATGATAACAGATTTTTCTTTAACATTGTCCTTTCATTAGCCAAGGGGAAACACTACACAGGCATAACACTATACAGTGCAAGCCTGTTATAATGGACACATCTGTGCACATAGTTTGTGTCCATTATATCCAGAAGCAGTGGAATCTATATGTTAGGTGTGTCTATTTATGCGAGAAGGGACTCAGAGTGATTGAAAGCCTATTACAAAACTTCATAGATTACTCAGAATCCTGTCTAGCATATATGTTTCTGTACTTTGTACGTTTATTTAGTGTTATTTAACTGTCAGGGAACATGAGTTATTTTATGAAGTTTATTGCAGAAGGTAAGAAGAAGATAACTGTAGTGGCTGGATGTTGGAGTTCTATGACAGCAAGAATCAGTGAAATTGTACTGTAAGGGTATTCAACTAATAAACATGTATGTAGCTTGTGGAGAATTATTTTGCAAGAAATTTTTTAGTCTTTGTAGCTGCTCCATCTAAATTCTGCATTCACCAGATTTCCTCTCCAGCTCTGCATCCCCCCAAAAGTGCACTACAAATGCCTATAAAAGCTTCAAAGTGTCTGTTATAAGCAAAGTTTCTGTCCATTATAACCACAGGAAAATGTATTAGATTATATATATTCCATTTGGGAAATCAATTTTTGTCCAGTGTAACAAATTGTCCATTAGAAGACTTGGTTTGCTGGCCAAGGCACCTAGCTTCACCTGAGCTCTTTCCTTCTAAGACTGCTTGAAAGGCAGAGTAGACAAACTTACCAGAGCAAGGGAAAAGGATTAAGACTTATTTTGGCTAAGCAGATTTACTGTGTGGTGTTGTTTTTATTTTTTACTCACAGGATAGCTACTGTTTGTTGCTAACATTTCATTGCTTTATTTTTCTGATTCAAATTGTTGTTGCTAGTATACCTTCTTCTGCATTATTACAAGATGTGCCTACAGGTGTGTGCTAACAGATTACTGCTGTAATCTTCTGATTCAAATTGTCTTTTGCAAGGTATATCTTCTGTTACTGCTTTATTTTTCTCTGTAGCAAAGTGTTTCTTACAGCGTATATCTTCTCTGAAATTATTACAGGTGGTGCTTTACAGTTTTACAGTTTTATCTAACGTTAGAATAAGCTTTCAGGGTTACTGCATTTGTTGTTGACTGATTGTTTCTGCTCTTACCTCCTTGTTCTTTCATCCGTGGTTCTTCTTTTTCTGCAGGGGAAGGGCCCAGCCACCCACCCCCATCCCCAACCACCCCACACTACACTCCTTTTATAGGGTACCACAGTTGTGACATTTCCTGTGGCACAGCAGGAAGGGGCGGATCAGTGGAGCCTCCACAAGGTGAGCTCATTTACAGGGGCACTAGTAATTTAACTTGTTATAACAAGTTAAACAAAAACAAAACACAATCAAACCATTACTTGCATTTTTTTTCCTTTTTTTTCCTTCTAATTACTCTGACTAGGTTATAAACCCAGCAACTTATCTGGAATGGATATCATTAACTGCAGGAACTGTGGAACAATTTTCAGAAGGAAGTCTTACAGGATTTAGGACACTGTCCTACATGCTGGGCCTTTGGAGATCTTAGGACTCAGCTCCGGGCAGCATGGGCAGAGATTGCACGCCTCAGATTTCATATTCAAGAGGAAATACATTATAAGAACCACCCGCCATTTCCCCAGCATCCAACAGAAAAACCTCAACAGCAGAGGGTAGTTGGTCCAGGAGGTTGGCAGGTGGTTAGGAGGGGCAAACGGGTGCCCCATCACTCTCTGCTCTCCAACATGTTACCACCAGAAACCATATAAACACTACAAACAGGTATCTGCCTCGATTTCTGAAATCAAACAAAGAGGCAGAAGACACTGCAGAGCAGGACACTGCAGCACAGGAGCTAGCACAACAAAACTCACCCAAATCAGGAACCAAAACAAAAAAAGCAAAAAGGAAATCCAAAAAACTTCTGATCATAGGAGACTCCATGATTCGGGGAGTCGATACCCATCTCCAGCCAGGGGTAATGGTCAGATGTCTCCAGGTACATCAGCATGGAGAAACACTGACTGCATTCCTAAAATTGTTCACAAAGCAGGAGAAAACATTGATGTCCTAGTACACATAGGACTAATCGATCCTTCCGCCACGTCAGTTGTGGAGACCAAGGAACACCTGACCAGGCTGGGTGACAAACTATCATCCATTTCATCCGCATCTCCTTCTCTGAGATCCTGCCAGTCTGGGAGAGAGGAGCAGATGGACGGAAGGTCAGAGAAGGGGAGATAGGGAGCTAAACATGTGGCTCAAGGGCTGGTGCCAGGAAAAGGACACATTTGTAGGGAACTGGCAACAGTTCTGGGAGCGAAAGTTCTTTAAATTTGATGGACTGCATCTGACTAAGGAGGGAGTCAGTGCATTGGGGCAGAAGTTTGACGTCTTTGCAGAATATTTAAACAAGCAAATGGGGAGAGGGGTGCAGCACCCCACACGTCGAATGGGAAGAACACCCTTCCCCCCTCAGCTAGTGGTCAAACAGGGATTCAGCATGTTTGCAGTTCATTTGCATCACCAGGTAAGAAAAAAGGTTTGTCTCCCCATATGACGCACAGGGGTAATGCCAAACCTCACCCAACAACTAACACACCGAAATTTTGCCAATGGAAAATCATGTACACAAATGCTCACAGCCTGGGAAATAAGATCCCAGACCTGCAGGCAATAATGTCAGAGGCTAAACTGGACATAGTAGCAATTAGTGAGACATGGTTTACCAGTAACCACACTTGGGAGACTTCAGTACCTGGCTATGTATTGTTCAGAAGAGACCGAGGTGCAAAAGGGGGAGGAGGCCCAGTATGTCAATGAAAATATCAAATCTACAGAAATTCAGAATACACATAAGGAGCCAGAAGAACCGTGGGTCACCTGGAAACAGGAAATGGGACAGCCATAAGAACTGGGGTTGTCTACAGGCCCCCAGACCAGGGGGAGGACATAGACACATTACTGTTAGAAGATATACAAAACATGACAGCTAAAGGGGAGGTTCTGATAATGGGAGACTTCAACATGCCGGATACAGATTGGTCAATACCAGCAGGAATATCTTCCAGAACTAGACACATAGTGGATTCCCTGCAGGTGGAGGGCCTCAAACAACTGGTACAGCAACCCACAAGAGACAGGGCTATCCTAGATCTAGTACTGACTAACAGGGAAGGGATCACAGATCTCCAGGTGGTAGAAGGTCACCTGGGGCCAGTGACCATCACATGGTATGGTTCAATTTGATTACTACATCTAAATCATCCCATTCCAAGGCGAAAATATGGGACTTCAGAGGAGCTGACTTTGATAAGATGGCCAACAGAGTTAAGCTAGCCCTGGCAAAAAGAAACACAGATGAGGGGGTACAGGCAAAGTGGGCAAGCATTAAGGATGCAATACTTGAAGCAACATCCCATTGTCTTAGACAGAAAAGGAAGTACAAAAGAAGGAAACCACTTTGGTTCTCAAATACAGTAGCAGAAAAGGTCAAAGCCAAAAGGCTGGCCTTCAGGAAATATAAGGGAACACAGAGGGATGAAGATAGGGAGGCATACCAAACTGCTCTAAGGGAAGCAGGGAAGGCAGTAAGGCAGGCAAAGTCCCAAATTGAGGAAACACTAGCATGAACAGTAAAGAAGGTGACAAGACTTTCTATAGATACATTAGTGAAAGGAGAAAGTCCAGAGGGGTATTGCTAAACTTATGGAGAAAAGAGAGCATGGAGGAGGAGGACCCCTAAAGGCATCTATCCTAAATAGATACTTTTGCTCAGTATTTACTGAAGAGAAGGTAGGCAGGGCCCACGCTCAGCATCATGGACACAGGGGAGGAGGTGAGCACTACTCCTTCACAAAAGAAAGGGTCCTACAAGAGCTTGCTAAGCTCAGGGTGGATAAGGCAATGGGACCTGATGGCATACATCCCAGGGTACTTTAAGGAGCTAAAGGTGGAACTAGCAGAGCCATTAGCAGAACTGTTTAGTGAGTCTCTGAGCACAGGAGAGGTCCCAGAAGACTGGAGAAGGGTTCATGTGATCCTGCTTCACAAGAGTGGTAGCAGGGAGGAGGCAGGGAACTACAGACCAGCCAGTCTTACCTCAGTAGTGGGCAAGATCATGGAGGCACTCCTTAAGGAAAGGATAGTGCAACACCTGGAATCCATAGGGGCACAGGATCCAAGACAGCATGGGTTTACAAAAGGAAGGTCCTGTCAAACTAATCTCATAAATTTCTTTGACTGGGTAACAAGAGTGGTGGACCAAGGGGAGCATTTGATGTCGCCTACCTTGACTTCAGCAAAGCTTTGACACTGTTCCACATAGAAGATTGATAAATAAGCTGGTAGGCTCGGGGTGGGTCAGAAGTTTGTCAACTGGGTGGCAAACTGGTTGACGGGCAGAAAACAGAGAGTGGTGGTAAATGGTATACAGTCAGAAGAGATGCAAGTCACAAGTGGGGTACCTCAGAGATCAGTCCTGGGGCCAGTCCTCTTCAACATCTTCATTAGTGGCCTTGCAGATGGACTAGAGGGTAAGGCTTGTCTGTTTGCAGATGACACCAAGATCTGCAACAGAGTAGATGATCCAGATGGGGTGGGCAGAATGAGAAGAGATCTGGATAAACTAGCAAAATGGTCAGAAGAGTAGCAACTGGGATTTAATGCAAAGAAGTGCAAGATCATGCACATAGGGAAGAGAAACCCTGAAGCCACCTATAGGCTGGGAGGAGAGTTGCTAGCGGTCACAAAGGAAGAAAGACACTTGGGCATCATCATCACTGATGACCTGAAATCATCCAAGCAGACCTCTAAAGCAGTAGGTAAGGCTTGGGGGGTGTTAGGGTGTATTAGTAGGGGTATCACAAGTCGTAACAGGGAGGTAATAATCCCTCTTTACAAGACACTGGTTAGGCCCCATCTGGAGTACTGCGTGCAGTATTGGAGGCCACACCTTCACAAGGACATTAACCAAATTGAGGCAGTCCAGAGAAGGGCAACCAAAATGGTGCAGGGACTGCATCAGAAGACATATGAAGACAGATTAACAGAGCTCAATATGTGTACCCTTGAGCAAAGGAGGAAGAGAGGTAATATGATCGAGGCATTCAAACACCTTACAGGCATTAACAAGGTGAAAGAGTCTAACATGTTTAAATATAAGAAAAATAGCAGGACAAGAGGACACAGCATGAGATTAGAGGGGGGCCGGTTAAGGGGGAATGTGAGGAAATTATTTTTCACAGAAAGGGTGGTGGATGCATAGAATGGCTTACCTCAAGAAGTGGTGGCTATGAATACAGTGCAGGGCTTCAAACAGGCATGGGATAGGCATAAGGGAGCAATACAAATGAGTATGAATAGATAGGCCACTGACGGAGCAAAGGCCAATGGCACATTTATAAGGTAGAAAAAGAAATGGGCAGACTGGATGGGCCTTGCGGTCCTTATCTGCCGTCAACTTCTATGTTTCTATTATAACAGTGCCTGTTATAAATGGAGTGCACTGTACTACCTCTATTTCTGTATAGGATGATCTATGCACCCTAAGAATGCCTATTTCAAGTTTTCAAATGTTGTATATTTATCAAGGTTTATTTTTGTACCATACATGATCAAAAGCTTTGTTTTTAGGATGAAAGCACATGCTGGGTGGGATAAGGGTGGGCCTACATGGACAGTGATGGCTGGCATGGTCCATTTAGAAGAGCTGAAGACCCCCTACACTTGCCAGTAATGGCAGCCATGGATCTGTGGATGGTCATTTCAGAGTCTGGTCTGCAGCGGTGTCCAGGGAAAGAACTGAGTTGAGAGACTTGGAGGGGAGAGGGAAGTTATAGTGAGGCTGGGATAAAATCATCACCTGCAGGGCCGATCCTGTATACCTCTTAGCATTTTGTCACTGAATTGTTGGATACAAACACTCAAAATGTAGAGAAATGAGGGGCACTGGTCTTAATAATATTGGACACAGTGTTAGACACATTCAGAAAACTGGAACCTAGTGACTTAACAGCACTCTACCCTTTATCACACCCTTAACACTATCTGAAAGTCTTGAAAGTGGAGTGATAAAGACTCACATTGAGTCTTTTGTGGAACCCCTCTCTCTTGAACTGCCAGATAATTGCAGCTCTTAATGAGCTGTTAATCACATCAGGCCATATGGAACATTGAGAGAGATTAGCATGAGCACTAGAGCCTGCTAAAGTAGATACTTTTTTAACTTCATTAACAGCCATGCAAATCTGCACTAGTCAAAACGAGGAAGTAGAGAGTTAGCTGCACTAGCCCTGGTCAATTTGTACTAGGGTTTGGGCTAGTAAAACAATGTTAAGATCTACTCCTGCTTGAGTACTAGGGAGCCAGAGGCAGGAGTCTTTAAGAGATGATGTCCATAGGTCAGAGTGCTGGGGTGCACCTCCTTGAAATGGATGGAGTTATTTTTTATTACTATTTTATACATTATGATGGTGAGTTGGAGAATAGTGAAGGCCACTGTTCTACTAACAAGGCCCTTGTTAGTTGAGTGGTGGCCTTCATTAATCTCCAACTCTCCAACAATAATGTATAAAATAGTAATAAAAAATACCCCCATTCATTTCAATGGTGCACACCCCTGCAGTCTCCTTTGCCCTTTGTCATAATGTGCCTGAGTGTGGGAATGTGGAGGTCGGCTTCACTGGGGGGTGGGGGGGATAAGCCTGACTATAGTGGAGCTCCAATAGTCTGTGCATATCATACCACTCAACTGTCTGTGAATACAAGGGACAGTTGTAGAATGTCTGCAACATCTCTAAAAGAAGAAGAAGAAGAAGAATCAGCATTTATATAGCGCTTTTCATACACAGTGTATCCCAAAGCACTTTACAAGCAATGCTAGACTGCTAGTGAAGTGACTGAATGTGTGGTGGCAGCCATATCGCACATCATCACCCACACACAGACTGGATAATTGCATGGGTAGGGGAATGTTGGCCAGGACACCAGGAATGTTCCCTGTTATTTGCGAAGAGTGCCCTGGGTTCTTTTACTTCCACATGGACACCCACCAGGACAACACTAGGATGGGCAGAAGAGACCTCGGTTTAACGTCTCATCTGAAGGACAGCACACCTCAGCAGTACAGCACCCCCCAATACTGCACTCCAATGCCAGCAATTTTTAGGTGCAAGTCCAATCCCAGTGTGGGATGAGAACCCACAACCTTCTGGTCCAGAGACAGATGTGCTACCAACTGAGTCACGCTGACACAACAAGGTACAACGTATTTGTTTTGACTGAAAAGTGATATGCAAATTAGGAAACATTCAAATCTATAAGATTCATCTCTATATACTGTATATCCTGGAGTAGTGCATCAGATTTGGGCTTAAACCCACTGAGTTACTAACCAATTTGTTTTCATGGTTGAAGTTCTGCCCCCCTCAAAAGAAATAACTTTGTCCCGATGTTTCTCCCTAGCTCCATTCCATTCAATACCTATCCCTATGGGTCATGAAGCCCCCCAAAGGTGAAGACATGTGCAAAACACATCAATATTTCAGTCTTTCCTCCCTCCCCAATCCCCCTGTAAAAAAATGATTTCTTTTTACTTACCTGGCCATGTGGCCAGAATCTGCAGCCTGTCACAGCGTGCAACCATCCCAGTTTTCAGTCTATTCCCCCTCTCTCCTTCTGCCAGAAGCTGGATGCTAGAACTGACCATCACAGGTCCCCAATGTGGTTCACAAGCAAGTCACCTCACCAACTGAACCCACCCAACCTGGGTTGCTTGGTTGCTGCTGTGGCTGCTGCTGTACCGCACTGATTAAGGCCTATGAAGGCCAGCTACACCGCTGTCACCACTGCTGCTAATCCTAGCTTGCTGCCGTAGGGTCTGTGCTGTCTTTTTTCGCATGACAAGCCTAGTAAAGTAAGTAGGTAGCCTAGTCTTGAGTTAACTTCTAGCTCATCCTCTGCCTCTTCTGCCACCAGGGGAGACAGAGATTCACTAAGAGTAGACCAACAAAAATATACTACCACAACATTGCTATTGTGAGTTCAGTGCTCACTGACTCCTCCAAGCTGTAGTGTGAAGTCTGTCTACTCTGTGATGGGAAAGACAGCATCACACTTGCAAGACTCATGTGTTCTTTCTTGGCTGGAGCTCATCCACATCACATGTGATTGTACCACCGCTAATAGGTAGAGAGCGTGAACAACACAATACAGACACAGTCGAGTCTGGAGAGTACCTGCAGCGTTCGCACTCACAGGCCAAGTGGGAACTTATTGTGCAAAAGATTAAATCCATATTTAATGCCATTATTGCCACACCATAAGAACAACCTAGGCACAAATATGGGGGGGGGGGGCAACTGCCTCTGCCCTACCTAAAAGGCACTGCTTCTTAATGGTAGAAATTTATTCTCGGGTGCTAATGCAATGGCTTCCACTGTGTTCTGAGGTACTGCATCTCCATGTTTTATGATGTGTCTTGATCACCATGTGGGTTAGTGTCCTTCATTTGGAGTGTCCATGGCCCTCATTTCTGTGACAAAATGTGAGGTATGGTGCATGCTTCCAAGACCCTACTCAGTACAAACAGTGATGAGCATGGTCATAGTGTATATTCTCAATACAGGATAACAAAGGGAAAGTACTCTAAGTGAAATGAAACAGTCTTGGAGAAACAAATTTATAGCACTAAATATGGATAAGGGATTTGCATGGTTCAAAACAAAAAGGATAGACTTCACAACACAGAGGCCCCTATTCATACAGCTGGATTGGGGGTGTTGACTGATTGTATCCTAGGCATTTAACACAGTAAGCAAACAATACTTTACAAATTAATGGCAATTTAATGACAAAAGTCAAAAGCCATTAAACAACTTGCAAAAGGATCAGAATTAATGAGTTTACATACTTTTTATGGGAATATGAATACAAATGCATTTTAATGACTCTAATTGCTAGCAGTAGTATAAGAAATATAAATTGATATAGCCCAGGACTGCTCTATGGTACTAGGTTCCCCAATTGTTCTATCAGACCCCAAACTCCTTTTGGGGGACACCACCTCCCTCATTGCTTTATCATGACCCCAAAAACAATGGATAGTGCGGGTTCTTATGGAGGCTAAATGACTCATTCTCATGCACTGGCGCCAACCAGCCCCTCCACCTCAAACTAGCTGGCATGCTGCTCTTGCCAGATTGTCTACGCTGGACTGGCTGTCTTGTATGCATGCTGGCCGCATGAACCTATACTCCACCAGATAGGTTGCTTATCTTCGCTTTCACTTTTGTAGGACTCCAATCAGTTATAGTTATCCTCCTATTTAGATGGTATCTTGCTTTATTACAGATTTCAAGTCTCTTCTGAATATTTGAGATTGTCTGTCAGTCATGTTTAACAACTGTAATTTTGCTGCCAGGGACTTAGATATATGTACTAGTACACCTAGGTGTTTTCTCATGAATAGATGAAGCTATGTATGGAACATGATGTTTGCAAGTACTTTTGTACCTTGTTGACTGAAACCTAATAAAACATTGAATGATAAAAAAAGAAATATAAATTGATGAGCTTGTTAGATGAAATTTATTCCAGTTTAGCTGCTGCATATAAAGCAGGCATGCAGCATGTGAACCTGATGTGATGTTTAAATGATGTTCACACCAGCTTAACTGCTGCACTCATGTCATGCATACAATATGCGAACCTGATGTAGTTTTTAGAAGATTTTAACAGTAGCTTACCTGCTGCACACATGTCAAGCTTGCAGCATGCAAACCTGATTTGCTTTTTAGACCTGGTTTGCTTAGGATCACTTTGTGTATGTGAACTGTATGCAAACATTGCACAATTAAGCATGTGGTGTGTATTCTGCATATACACTGCACACCTATATTTCTGTAATGGCTGTCTTTTATTGTGCTTTCCACTACTACTTCCCCAATTCTGTATTCAGTGTTTGGATTTTGTTTACCCCTACGGTGTATGTGCATCACCTTGCACTTCTGGGTGTTACTGTAAATTTTAACTGCCATACTTTTTCTTTGTTAAGTATACCTTATTAAATGTTTTAACAATACAGTCATACACAACAAACAGTTAACATCAATACTTCACAATAAAAAGAAAAAAACAACAAAGAAAAAAAGAAAGAAAAGAAAAGAGCCTGGAAGCAATCAAACAAGTAAAACCCAAAAACAAATTCCTTCCCTCCCATCTAGGCTGCACCACACATAAATCTAAAGAAAAACAACAAGAATAGAATCCTGCCAAAAAAAGGAAATTGAAAAAATGAGGACAAACAGTATCATAATCTTGTAGGCCAGAGAAATACATAAGAAAACTAAACGGCTTGAACCATACACAGTACAGTACAACAATTAAACCATAAGGAGCCAGGCATATAAAAGGACCCATTTTGCAAAAAACTTAGAACGCTTTTGTTGTACACTGGCAAAATGCAATTCAAAGTTTAAGGCACTGAGGAGTTCCTTGTATCATTCTGACCATGTTGGTTTCGAAGTGTCTAGCCAATATCTAAGTAAGACCATTTTTGCTGCTGTGCCAATAAGGGCTATGTAAGTTTGCTGATAGGTGAAGGGAATATTGTGATACCAACCCAAAATACAAACTTCAGGAGTAAACAAAGGATCCAGATCAAAAAAGGGTCTAAATTAGTCCTGATAGTTGACCAAAGTGGCGCCGCTTTTTTTGCACTGCCATAATATATGAAAAAGTGTGCCCTCCACTTTTTGAAACCTGGAGCATACGACGTGTACCTGCCATCCCATCCTATGTAGTCTGACTGGAGTGAAATACATGTTATGTAATATTTTAAAATGTAATTGTCTAGAATGATCCTGCTTGATAATTTTATATACATCTTCCCAAATCATCATCCACTTCTTTGATCCCCAATCCAGTGACAGAGCATTCTGCAGTTATAAGCAATGCCAGAAGGTTTGGTTGGGTCAAGGGACTGGTATAACCGATATAACTGAGAAGTAGCATGCTGACAGGACGCAACTCATATCATCTCATCCAAATGGTGGGAGAGTGAGTTCACCCAAGATAGAGAACTAAAATGGGATCAGGCCAAGCTGGTCAATTGTAAATCTTTAAAGACAAATTTCACATTTAACCCAAACCTTGCTTGAAAGGTTGCAAAATCAGATATCTGGTCCATATTTAGTAAAGCAGACACAGGTGTGGAAAGAGATAGGGGAAGAGAAGAGTGTGGAATGGATTTCTTAGCTATCTTTAATTTGGGATTGCTGAAAATTAGCTGTGTGGGGCAAGACTTGACATCAAAACAATGGTGGATGTGAGCACGAGAGGACCAATATATAGGTGTAGTTTTTAGATGATGGGAAGGAGTCTTAGGCACAGCAAAAATAAGTGTATAAGATTGTATATTAGCCCAGCCACATAACTTCCTCTCTAGCATAAGCCACTGTGGTACAAAAATTGACTGGTTATCATCAGTCAGGCCACCCCAATGAAAATATTTAGAATGGTGAAGTGCCAAATAATATAGATATAAATCAGGTAATCGAACATCCTCCAGATTAGTAGGAAATGTAAGTTTATGGTATGCCCTTCTGGCTACCCCATCTTTCCATACAAATTTGGAAAGTTTAGCATGAAGACAAGTAAACCACGTATGAGGAAGAAATACATTAAGCATGCCCATGGGATATAAAAGATATGGAAGTACATTCATTTTTATTACATTAGCCCTGCCCCAGAAGAAAAGAGGGAGCACGGAGCATGGCTGCAAATCTTGATAAATAGTTTGCAGTAAGGGGTCTAAATTAATGTTAAGCAGGGCAGTAAGTCTGCTGGAAATAAGAATACCAAGATACGGAACAGCCTTAGTCTCCCATTGTAAACCAAGACAAAACAAAGGCCTTACCAACAAAAACACTTAGAGAAAGAGCCTTAGCCTTATTAAGATTAAGTTTATAAGCTGCAATACGGCCAAAACTTTCAACTTCAGAAAGAGCAGCAGGCAGGAAAGTGACAAGATATGACAGATGTAAAAGAATACAGTAGTACTAAAGTTTAATGTAGCTCAGTCCCTTCTCTGGGCTAAATGAGGTAATGGGTGCAGCATGGTAGGGTTAAGTTCATGTATTAAATGCAAATAGTTACAAAAACTACACAGTCTGTCTGCACACCCTTCTGTGTCAATTCTTAGTTTTGTATGTGTTCCCTTAGAAACCATACAACTTATGCACAGGAATAGTTTAATTTTTCATTTTACACTTTCACTGCAGTTGACCACATGACAGCTAGCAATGGAGACCAGGATGAATTGTGCATGAAGGAGTCAGGGCACTTGAAAGTAACCTGAGAGGTACAGCAGGCTGGATTATTTTCTTCAGCACACACAGATGGTCAGACAATAGACTGCAGCCAAAACAAAACTTACAGGTCAGCTACCAAAGTATGGCAACACCAACCAGGCTAGAAAAATAAATGTTAAGGTTTGGGCAATTGCGCCATGAAAAACAAAATGGAGACCTAAAAGAAAACATTTTTCTGTGACTAGTGAAGTAAAAAACTCTTAACATTTGTGAATTGGGATCTACCCTCTAACTGTTTTGAAACACTCTTATGGTTTACAAAGACACGAAGCTGAATAAAAATATTAGCACAACCTTTAAGACATAAAATGAAAAATTAAACTATTCCTGTGCGTAAGTAGTATGGTTGCTAAGGGAACACGTACAAAACTAAAAATTGACACAGAAAGGTGTGCAGATGGACTGCGTAGTTTTCATAACTATTTGTGTTTAATACAAGATGTAAAAGAATGTCGTCAACATAAGCTGAAAGTTTGTATTCCACACTCCCAACAGATATATCTTGAATTTGGGGGTTTACTTTTATTCTTAATAAGAGAAGTTAGAAATAGAGGTTAAAAAGAAAAGGAAGGGGAGGGCAGCCTTGATGTGTGCCTGCAAATATTGCAAATAGAGAAGAGAGAACAACATTACATAAAACAGTAGCCGGGGGCTGACAATATAGTAGGCAAACCCACTTAACATAGTCCTCATGAATATTATAGGCTTTAAGTACAGAAAATAGATAAGACCATTACACTCTATCAAATGCCTTCTCTGTGTCAAAGAAGACCAGGGCAGCAGGTACCCTGGACTCCCTGGAGACAGAGAACAGAGAAAAATCTTCCTAGTGTGGTCACTAGGGTGTCTCCCTTTCATAAACCCAACTGGTTCAGGTCCAGTGAGGCCTGGCCAAACCTTTTCCAAATTATTAGCAAGAAGTCTGGTGAGACAGAGTACAAATCCTCATAATGTTGTTGGAAAATCCCAACAATATCACGGGATCGAGTCACTGACATATTAGTACCTGGCTGATATAGCCCCACACCACCCTAGACCTGGCCTGTTACCGTAGCTGTAGTGCTAGCAACTTGCTTGCATGTTCCCCTTGTTCCAAGTATCTATGTTTGGTGTACAAGATGTCCAGTTCTGCTTTCTCATTCAAAAGCAAGCAGTATTTAGATCTAAGGGAGTGTAGTGATAGCCAAACTGATTCTGGCAACAGAGAAGACAGATTTGTCTCAAGGGTTCTAATTTGAGTCAGAAGATCTTGTAATTGCTTCTGACAGTTCTTCACCCTCTAAGTGGCCAAACGAATACATTCCTCCCTCAGTGCTGCTTTTGTCACTCCCCACAAAACATCAGGTGGAACTCCAGAAGCAGAATTAGTCTAGAAGAAAGTGGTTATGAACTGACGTAAAGTACTAACTACCCAAGGATCCCATAATATCTGAATGTTAAGACTCCACACAAAGTCCTTGTTGTTGTCCCCTTGAAGTCCAAATACTAAGAAAACTGGAGCATGGTCTGAAATAACAATTTCTTTAATATCACACTGCCCCACCCCAGAAAGTTGTTCCTGTGAAAGCAAAAATAAATCAATAAAGAAAAAGGATTTATGAGAAGAATAAAAAGTGTAAGTATGGTCAGAGGGATGTAATATATGCCACGGGTCTATATGGCTCAGGAAGTCTATAAATTCCCTAAGGCCATGTTGTGCTGGAGACAGTCCCCTTCTCACAAACATAGATTTGTCCAAATTGGGTTGCAGAACCAAATTCCAATCCCCCCAATACCCATGGGGAGATGGCAATAAGGTGCTAGCAATGTCAATAAATGTATGAAAAATGAGGGAGTGTCTAACATGGGCCCATATACCAAGCCCAATAAAACTTCAGTGGTGTCTAATCACCCATATAAAAAAAACATAATGCCCCTCAGTATCCCAGTGTTCTGTAATCAGTTGAAAAGAGAGATGTCTGTCATCTGTGTAGTAAGATACACACTCCATTCCTTTTCCAGCTATTGCCTACCCCAACAACAGATTTCATCCAAGCATGCCAAAAGAAATTAATCTTGTCCTTCACCAAGTGTGATTCTCATATGAAAGCAAGATCGGCCCCCAGTTGCTTCAGGTGTCTTAAAATCATGTATCTCTTGAGAACCTCCTGAGCACCTTTGACATTCCAAGAGATGTAAACATAGGCTCTATTCATAACAATATATCATAATACTAAACACAGGCAGGGAAATCAAGAAAAATGAAGTTAAGTGAGCAGTTCCCCCCCCCCCTCCATTCTCCCAGGCTCCATAAACCCATAAACAACCAGAGATACAGAACAACCCAACAACCCCCACTCCACTGAACAAATACCACCAACAAAAGTAAAAACCTCCAACATATATGTCCCCCACAATACTATTTACAATATCCTGGGACCTCACAACCCCCTCTCTTACACCACTAGGTCCATGAAGCACCCCAACCAACCCTCTTCAAATAGTGTGCCCTGCTCCCCAGAGCCTTCATACCACATAAAAGAAAAAGGGTAATAAACTGGGGAGGGGAGGACCTCCCAAGAAAAGAAAAACAAAGAGCAAGGAAAGGGGGCTCAACTGTCCCAGCAAATTATAAAATGAAAAAGTAATAAAGCCCCTCTACCACTCAAAAATGACTCAGGACATAAAAAAAATAGCTAAAGATGGTAAGGAGGCAAAAAGAAGCAGAAAAGAAAGAGAGGGACCCTATCACATGTAGCCACAATTAATGAGGAAAAAGGGACAGTGAAACAAAATGCCCTCCAACATTATCTCTCCCCATCAGTTCTGCCATTTCAGGCCTCTATCTTTCTCTGGTGTTATAGGAGGTGAGGGACACACAATAGTAGATTTGTTGGCCAACTCCATTTTTGTAGCCATTCCTCATATCGACTGAGAGCACAGGCTGTAGAGAAGATGTTTAGCAAGCCAGCACATATCAAGTATAGCAATAGAATATAGCTTTTGTAAAACAAATGACCAGGAGGAACAGAGCAACACTCAGAAGCAGGTTGTCAGCCGAGGAACATCACATGACTCCTAACTACAATACTTTTAACCATTTTTCTAATTGACCCTGGTCCTGTTTCATACTTCTGACCTCATTCTCACTATCCACCAAATCACAGATCTTAGAATCATCTACAAAGAGACATATCTTGCCCTGTATGCTTGGGAAGGGCACAACAGGACACAGAAGGTAATAGTGAATGGAACACATTCTGAAGAAAGGGGGGTTACTAGTGGAGTACCTCAGGGCTCAGTACTAAGTCCAGTCCTCTTTAACATCTTTATAGGTGACATTGCAGAGGGTCTGGAGGGAAAGGTATGCCTCTTTGCAGATGACACAAAGATCTGTAACAGAGTTGATACACAAGGGGGGTAGAAAAGATGAGAAGGGACTTGGCAAGGTTGGAGGAATGGTCAGACATGTGGCAACTTAGATTCAATACAAAGAAGTGCAAAGTAATGCACCTGGGAAACAAAAACCCAGGAGATGAGTACACAATAGCAGGGGAGGAACTAACAACAACAAAAATGGAAAGGGACCTGGGGGTAGTTAAATCAGATGACCTAAAGGTGGGCAAGCAATGTGAAAAGTCGGTAAGGAGAGCCAGGGGGATACTGGGATGCATAGGAAGGGGCATCACAAGTAGAAAAAGGGAAGTTGTTATCTCTCTGTACAGACAGTTGGTGAGATCCCATCTGGAGTACTGCATGCAGTTTTGGAGACCTCAGCTATGCAAGGACATAGACAGGATGGAAGCAGTCCAGAGGAGGGCAGCTAAAATGGTGCAGGGTCTGCAGCAGAAGCCATATGAAGAGAGACTGAGAGAGCTTAATATGTATACTTTTGATGAAAGGAGGGACGGGGGGACATGATAGAAACGTTCAAGTACCTCAAGGGAATCAACAAAGTCCAGGAGGGTAACATCTTCAGAAAAGAGATGTGTAAGAACAAGAGGGCACAATTTAAGATAGAGGAGGACAGCTCAGGGGTAATGTGAGGAAATTTTTTTTCACGGAGAGAGTGGTGGATACATGGAACAGCCTTCCTGAGGAGGTCGTTGGGTCTAAAACAGTGGGGGAATTCAAACATGCATGGGACAGACACAAGGCAATTATAGTTGGGGGTTGCAGGAAGTAGGCTGTTGGTTAACTAGAATCTGCAGCTTAATCAGTAGGTAGGGAAATGGGCAGACTGGGTGGGCCAAGTGGTCCTTATCCGCCGTCAAAGTCTATGTTTCTATATTTCTATGTTTCTATGTATCTTGACCCTGATGTTGCAGGTGAAGACATTAAAGAGAACAGATCCCAAGACCAATCCCTGTGGTACACCACTAGTGACCCCCTGACCCTGAAGAATTCCTCATTAATTACCACCTTCTAGGTTCTGCCACTCAACAAATTTCCCACTTGTCTTGTGACTTTGTGCCCTACCCCCAGGTTGGACATATTTTTAACCAACCATCCATGTGGGATGGAGTCAAATGCTTTACTAAAGTCAAAGCAGAGTTTGTCACCAAACTGAAGAAATTGATTACATTTGTCTGAAACGAACCCCCCCAAACCCAGTTGTCTTTTGTCCTAAATTCTATTAGCCTTCAAGAACCTTTTCACCCTCTTCTATTTGATGGTTTCCTGCAGCTTATCTACTATAGGTGTTCAAATGACAGGTCTGTAGTTAGGTATGTGTGACAGGCTCCCTTTGGAACAGTCAGTATCCCTCTATGTTTGTGTCTAAGTCATAAGTCAGAGCGGTTGGACTTTGGTGGGCTCCAGGGGGTTGGGGGAAGTAGGAGAGTGTGGACTTCTCAGCCTCTATCACTGTTCAATCCCTTCACCAAACTGCTGGAACAGTGCATCTGGGAGGAGGCATCCATAATAGTGGGAAGGAGGAAGTGGGGTCCTAAAAAGGGGGGCCCCAAGTAGGGAGAAAGAGGCTCCCAGCCAAGAAGGAAACAGCTGCTGGTGGGGGACTCTATTCTTAGAGGGATAGACTTGGGAGTGGAGTGAAAAAGGGAGAGGGAGCTGACGTGCCTAGGAGGTATTTTGGCTTGGAGGGATGGAGAGAGTATCCACAGGATCGCTAGGGAAGCAGGGATTTGGAGGGAGCTAGAAGTCATTGTCCTCCTGGGGACTAATGCCCTGGGAAAGACCAGGGTAGGGGTAGTGCAGAGAAATTTCAGTGAGCTTGGGAAGGGCCTCAAGCAGGTGGCATACATGGTTATATTTGCAGTGTTACCTGTATATGGCCTGGGAGAAGATAGGACAATCTGCAACAGGCTTTTTAACAATTAGTTGAAGGCATGGTGTATGGATAAAGGGTTCAGCTGCCAGCTCATCGGTGCAGCAGCTGGATTTCCGCTTGCAACGCCGGCAACCCGGGTTTGGGAATGCACTCGGGTCGCTGGAGAGCCGGCTGGGGTGGAGTAGGTTCGAGCGTCCCACGACTGCTCACCTACTCTGTGGAGGTGGGGAGGGATCAGGACCACTGCACGGTACTTCTGGCGGAGGCCGGGGTCCAGCTGCAGCAAGCCTGAGTTGTTGGGGGCATGGTGAACGCCGGCTACACCTGACGCCGTGGCAACCACGCCCCAGAGGAAAAAGAGAACACCAGCCTCGGTTCGCCGGATGATGGCTGCCCACTCGCTGACCCGGGGCCCTGTGCCTCCAATCCCACCTCAGCAGTGCCCAGGGACTGACGTCTAGTACGCTGGGGCCCCACCTCCCGGTGTCTTTCCCTCGGAGGAGGGACCCACTCGGCAAAGGTTGCGGGCCACCCCTGGTCAGCTGGCGCAGGTGAGGTGAGGGGAGGGGGGACAGGACGAGGGGGTCACGAGTGGCAATGTGCAGCCGGAAGAAGTGGCAAACCCGGAGGCACGACCGGAGGGAAAAAAAAAGGCTTCAGCTATACTAGGGACTGTGGGAAAACCTGGGAGAATATGGGTCTTTATGGGAGAAACAGCATGCATATTTCCAGGAAGGGGACCACAGTCTTTAGTGGGAGGTTGAAATGCTACTTGGATGAACATTTAAACTAGCCAGGAAGGGGACAGGCTGTAAAACTAAGAGAAAACAATCCTCCCCAGATGAAGAAGCAGTGGGGAGTGAAAGAGCCCAAGGGGAGTAACCTCCTCCAGGGCAAGGGTGCAGGAAGGTGGGGGTTGAGACAAGGCACAGGCCGGGGGGGTAAAAATCAGGAAACCAAGAAGAAATCAATAAAGTAGAGAGGTAACAGAGAAGGTAACAAAGGAAGGGGGTTTGGGGAGCTTAAGGGAACAGCACAACAATAGGTCAGAAGCAAGTAGGGAAGGAGTAAAAAATGGAGAGCCATGTGCGCCAGTGCAAGGAGTCTGTGAAATAAAATTCCAGACCCAGGGTCCATCACAGCAGGGGTTGCCCTGGATTTGGTGGCCATAACAGAGTCATGGTGCTCTGACAGCCACGAATGGGACATGGTCATACCAAGTTACTCTGTTCAAGAGGCACAGAGAAGGGAGGAGGGGTTGTACTATATGTGAGGAAGGAAATCAAGACCACAGAAGTACAGGGGCACCCATAGGAAAAAGAAGGGCTGGCAGTGCTGTGGGTGATCCTGGAGACAGGTACTGGGGGTACTGTCCATATAGAGGTGGTATACAGACTTCCAGAACAAGGAGAGGAGTGGGATAAGTCACTTGGGGAAGCCATCATCAGGATGGCAATTAAGGAGGAGGTGCTGCTAGTTGGGGCGTTCAATCTGCCAGATGTGAATTGGAGCCCTTCAACTGCAGCTTCCACAAGGAGAAGGGTCATACTTAACTCCCTACAAGGGGCTTTTCTCAGGCAGCTAGTCAAAAAACCCACTAAGGATGAGGCAGTGCTGGACCTGGTGCTTATAAACAGCAAGAAGCATTATGGACATCACAGTGGTCAGTCCCCTACCTACCAGTGATTGCCGTACAGTGTGGTTTAACATTCAGATGGGAACAAAGGCAAACCACACAAGGATGAGGGTCCTGAACTTCAGGAGGGTGGATTTTAATGACATGGGAGACTGACTCAGAAACTGCCCCATGGGGGGATTGCCAGGGAGGAGTAGTGCCACAGTGAGGAAAAATGAGGGAGTGCATAAGTAAGACAACCAAAGTCTGCATGAAGGAAGTGAACAAAGGCAGAAGGAAAAAGAGACTGCTATGATTCCCTAGGGAAGTGGCCACAGTAGTGAGGGGAAGAAGGGTGGCATTCAGGAGGCATAAGGAAAAGCAGAGGGTGGAAGACAGGGAGGTATACTGAGTAAAACAGATGGTAGCAGGAAAGGCAGTGAGGGGAGAAAAGGTGCAGACAGAGGAAAGGAAAGGATAGCTAAAGGGATAGGTAAAGAGGATAAATCTTTCTTCAGGTACATAAGTGAGAAGTGGAAAGCAAGGGTAGGATTAGTGAAGATAATAAGGGTGGCAGGGGGAAATAGCACACAGAAGAGGATCAAGAAAAAGCAGACATCCTGAATGGTAGCACGTAATAAGGGCGAGTTTTTAAGAGTGATGGCAAAAGGGCAATGACAAATGAGCGATTACAAAAAGGTGAGAAATAAATAAGAGTGACAGGTAAAATATGGTGATTTCGCCGTTGTGCAATTCCCAGTGGCAAAGTGGATCTCAGAGTAGTATATATAGAAATAAGGGAGGGTCCTGGGGGCACAGAAAGGTACGTTAGTAAGCATGGAGCTGAAGGAAGATGGCTGCACAGTACCTGATTTCTCAGAAGGGAAAACGTCTGAGCCTTCATGGTGGATTCCTGTACCACCGTGATATGGAGATTGGAGAGAAAACCTATTGGATGTTTCTGATGTTGCGAAATTACATGAAATGTGTTATTTTTGTAGGTCGTCTTTATTTCATGTCGCACTAATTGACGGTGCTATTGCGTAGTCACTGTTTTGACACTCGCTGTATTAGCGTTGCCTTTATCACATGGAACCTCCTAAATGTGTACTTCAGCTCAGTCTTCACAGTGGAGGGGGTGATGGACCACCATGCAGGAACAAGGTTGGGGGGGGGCACAAGTCCATTTTCAGAAGTGAAAGTTCTGAAGGGACTTGCAGCTCTGAAATTAGGCAAGGCTATGCGACAGGATTAGATACACCCAAGGGTACTAAAGGAGCTCAGGGAGGTGCTTTCTATCCCACTGATGGACTTATTCAACAGCTCATTGGAGACAGGCTTGGTTACAGAAGACTAGAAGAGAACAGATATGGCCCTCCTCCATAAGAACAGCAGCAGGCAGGAGGCTAGTAACTATAGGCCAGCCAGTTTCACATCAGTGGTGAGGAAATTAATGGCAACCCTGTTAAAGGAAAAGTTGGTAGAGTATCTTGAATCCAGTGGGTTATGTGACCAAAGGCAGCATAGATTCATGGGGAGAAGGTCATGCCAGATGAACCTGATTGATTTCTTTGTCTGGGAACCAGAGAAATAGATCAGGAAATAGATCAGGGGATGTCAGTGGATATAGCCTATCTGGACTTTAGCAAGGCCTTCATTACTGTGCCTCACAGGAGACTAATAAAGAAATTGAGTAACCTAGGGGTGGAATCCAAAGTGGTGAATTGGGTAAGGAACTAGTTAATGGATAGGTGACAGAGGGTGGTGGTTAATGGCACTTACGCTAATGAGGAGAAAGTGTCCAATGGGGTGCTGCAGTGCTCAAGTACTCAGTACTGGTATCGGTCCTTTTCAATGTCTTCATAAGTAACACTGCAGAAGAACTGGAGGGGAAGGTATGCTTTTTTGCAGATGAAACTAAAATCTGTAATAGGCCGGACACTCAGAAAGGGGTGGAGAGAATGTGTAGGGTCCTTGGGAAACGCAAGGAGTAGCCAAGAGCATGGCAGTTGGGGTTCAGTGACAGAACATGCAAAATCATGCACCTAGGGCATAGGATTCCAGGAATTGAGTATAGTATGGGGGGGAGATATTGACTGTCACAAAGCAGGAAAAGGACTTTGGAGTTATCATATCTGATTACCTAAAAGTGACAGGACAGTCTAACAAAGCAGTAGGTAGGGCCAGTGGGATGCTGGGATGCATAGGGAGAGGTATCTTCAGCAGGATGAGGGAGATGATGTTGCCAATGTGTCACTCGCATGTGAGACCCCACCTGGAGTATTGTGCTCAGTTCTGGAGGCTATATCTCAGAAAGGACATAGACAGAGTAGAGGCAATCCAGAGGAGGGGAACTAAAATGGTGCACTGGTTGAATCAAAAGCCTTACGAGGAGAGACTGAAGGACCTCAACATGTAGAAACAGAATCTGATGGCAGATAAGGACTGCTTGGCTCACTGTCTGTCAATTTACCCCTTACTAATTTCTCCTGTCACCATAGACCTTATGGTATTTTACTTCTGTCCCCCCTTCTTCTCAACTAGGATTCACTTGTATTTATCCTATGCATGCTTGAAGCCCACAACTGTTTTTCCCCCACCACCAATGCTGGAAGACTGTTTCAGATATCTACCACTCTTTTAGTGAAATAGTACTTCCTCACATCTCTCCTAACATTTTCCACTTACAGCTTCATTGCATGTCCCCTTGTTTTTGTACATCTTTCCTCTGAGCAATACTCCCCATCTGTACTTTGTCCCTGTGAGGTATTTATAGGTCTCTATCATGTCCCACCTCTCCCTTCTTTCTTCCAGGTTGTATATCTTATGGTCTTTTAGTCTCTCCTCATGGGGTTTCTGATGCAGCTCCTGCACCATTTTAGTTGCCCTTCTCTCGACAGCCTCCACTATGTCTATATACTTCCAGAGATGTGGTCTCCATAACTGGAAACAGTACTCCTGCTGGAGTCTTGCCAGTGATCTATACAGTGGAGACACCACCTCCTTTTTCTGTTGGCAATACCCCTCCCCATGCGCCCCAGTATCCTGCTGGCCTTATCCACAGCCCTGTCACACTGTCTCACCACCATGAGGTCATCAGATATGATTACCCCCCAGGTCCCTTTCCTGTTTGGTCAATGTCAATACTTCTTCCATTCTGTACTCCGTCTCGGGTTTCTGTGCCCTACATGAATGATTTTTCACTTTTGCACATTGAAACTCTGCTGCTGTGCCCTTGACCACTCCTTGTATTCTCAGGTCTCTGCACATTCTTCCACCCCTCTGGAGCATCTACCCTATTACAGATTTTAGTGTCATCTGTAAAGAGGCATACCTTCCCTTCCAGTTCTTCTGCAATGTCACTTATAAAGACATTCTTAATCACAAGATATCCTAATGCAAGGGAGACACAATGGGGAGAATAATGACATCAGTAGGGAAGCAGGCACAAGGCACAGAATAGAAAATAAAGTCAGAAAGAAAAACAAGAACAGGACAGCAGGCAGAAACATCGGGAAGGCCATGTCCATGAATGCTAGGAGCTTGGGCAATAAAATCGCAAAACTAGAGATCATCATAAGGGGGAAAGATCTGGATTTGGTGGTGATAATGGCGACCTGGTTCATTGAAAACATAGATTGGGAAGTAGCGATATCAGGGTATGCGCTGTTCAGGAGGGATAGAATGAGCAAGAAGGGAGGCGGGGTAACACTTTACGTGAGGGATACTATTAAAGCTGCAGAGATACCAAGGGAAGGAGGGGTGGAGGAAATGTTGTGGGTAGCACTGGAGGTGAACAGGGTGTCCATAATATGAGCAGGGGTTATCTACAGACCATCTACACAAAAAGAGGAAGTGGATAAGAAAATGAAGAAGGCACTCGGGGTGATGTCCAACAGGGGGAGGTAATACTAATGGGGGATTTTAACATGCCTGATGTGGATTGGAGCATCCCAGTGGCATCAATTAACAGAAGTAAGGAAGTCGTGGAAGAGCTACAGGGGTCATTTCTTAGACAGCTCATAAATGAACCTAAACAAGAAAGGGCCATACTGGACCTGGTACTGTCGAACAGAGACAGTGTGACTAGAATCACAGTAGGAGATCACCTGGTGATGAGCGATCACAATACAGTACACTTTGAAGTTAGACTAGGACAAGAAGCATTTCACACCAAAACAAAGGTTCTGAATTTCAGGACAGAGGACTTTGGCAGAATGGGGGAGGAGGTTAGAGGGGCACTGTCACAAATACAAAAAGAGAAGGGGCTAGAGGAAAGGTGAATGAAAATCAAGAAGGCCTTGGAGGAAGCTGTGAGCCTACGTATAAAACATGTAATCCCCTCTATACACATTGCTGACCCTTTAATATATGGATAACTCTGCCCTCCTTTAGTTAGGTCTTTCTCCTAACCACACTTCTATGTAACTCAGTATTAACAAAATTTTACTGGTACATGGTAATAGCTGTGCATATTGTTATTAGTGGTGCGGATCAGGGGGTGTTGGGTGGGGGAGGGAGGGAGAGTTATTTCTGTTTGTTTATGCCTTAATGTTGTTTGTTGTTTGTAACAATTGAAAAAATGGAGCAATAGCATATGTTTCCTCATCCACAATGTACTACTGTCATGCTATTACTTAATACTGTTTACTTCACTTGTATTTTTTTCTTGAGCTTGAATAAAGTATATTAAATCTGAAAAAAAAAAAAATAAAACTTATA
Source organism: Neoceratodus forsteri (assembly GCA_016271365.2). Lineage (NCBI taxonomy): Eukaryota > Metazoa > Chordata > Ceratodontiformes > Ceratodontidae > Neoceratodus > Neoceratodus forsteri. The sequence continues at coordinate 758,227,408 of CM057454.1, forward strand.
ACAAAGAACAAGAAAAAGATGAGACCACTTTGTTTCTCCAAGAAAGTTAGCAGAAGCAGTTAGGGCAAAAAGACTGGCCTTCGAAAGGCACAAAACCACACAGGGAGAACAGGACAGACAGAAGCATAAGAACAAAAGCAGAGAAGCAACAAAGGAAATTAGAGAGGAAAAGACACACACAGAAGAGAACATAACAAAGACCGTGAGGCAGGGAGGCAAAACATTTTACAGATGACAGCAAAAGAAGAAAAAACAAGATAGGGATAGTAAGAATAAATTGGGAAGGGGGATGACAATGTGGAAGATGACCAAAAGAAGGCAAACATACTGAACAAGTATTTTTATTCAGTATTCACTAAAAGGGGAGGGGGTGGTATACAGGTAAAGGAGAAAGGAATGACAGGTGGGGGGTAGACACAAGCCCCTTTACAGAGGAGAGGATTCTCAGGGAATTGGAGAAATTAAGGGAGTATAAATCAATGGGACCTGATGGGGTGCACCCAAGGATACTGGAAGAACTAAGGAAGGAACTGGCTGCTCCTCTGACAGTCCTGTTCAATCAATCCTTGGAAACAGAGGTAGTTCCAGGGGACTGAAGAAGGGCAGATGTGGTGCTGTTCCACAAGAGTTGGAAAAGAGAAGAGGCAGGGGACTACAGACCGTTAAGCCTGACATCTGTGGTGGGGAAGATAATGGAGACATTAATAACAGAAAGGACAGTTGAGTACCTTACCAGTAATAACTTGCAAGATCCAATGCAGCATGGTTTCACAGGTGGGAGATTGTGCCAGACTAACCTAATAGAGTTCTTCGACTGGGTGATAAAAGTCGTGGACTAGGGGGCAGTGGATGTGGCCTAACTGGATTTCAGGAAGGCCTTTGACACAGTCCCACACAGGAGATTAGTAAACAAGTTGAACAGTCTAGGCATGGGAACCTAAGTGTTAAAGTGGGTACAAAACTGGCTAAGTAAGAGGAACCAGAGGGTAGTAGTGAATGGGGTGAAATCAGAGCAGGGGGAGGTGATGAGTGGGGTACTACAGGGGTCAGTTCTGGGGCCATTACTATTCAATATTTTCATTGGAGATATAGCAGAGGGACTAGAAGGGAAAGTTTGCCTGTTTGCGGATGACACAAAGATCTGCAACAGGGTCGACACACAGAAGCACAGGAGGGAGTAGATAGAATGAAGAGACTTAAAAAAATCTTGAGGAATGGTCAAGGGTATAGCAGCTGAGATTTAATGCTAAAGAGTGTAAAATCATGTATATGGGGCATAAGAACCCAAGGGCAACATACCAACTGGGGGTGAGGAAGTGGCAACATCTAACTAGGAAAGAGACCAAGGAGTCATCATAACAGATGACCTCAAAGTGGCAAGTCAGTGTGGGAGGGCAGTGGGAAAGGCAGGCAGGATGCTAGACTGCATAGAGAGAGTACGAACAAGTAGAAAGAGAGAGGTAATATTGCCAATTTATAGGTCTTTGGCGAGGCCTCATCTGGAGTGCTATTTCCAGTTCTGGAAGCCCCATCTCAAAAAGAACATTAACCAGGTGGAGGTAGTGCAGAGAAGGGCTTCCAAAATGGTCCAGGGCATGCATCAGAAAAACTAAGAGGAAAGGCTCAGGAAGTTAAACGTGTACTCACTGGAGATAAGAAGGGAGAGGGCAGAGACATGAATGAGGTTTTCAAATATGTCAGGGGGATAAATAAAGTAGGGGAGGGCAGCTTTCTATAGAAAAAAAAGAGCACTAGGACTAGGGACCATGACATGAGGCTGGAAAAGGGGAGGCTCAAAGGCAATGTGAGAAAGTACTTCTTCACAGAAAGGGTAGCTGAACCCTGGAACAGGCTTCCAGAGGAAGTGGTGTATACAGGCACTGTGGAGGCATTCAAGCATGCATGGGATAGTCACAAAGGAATAGCAAGATTAAGACGGGGGGGGGGAAGGATGGACACAGGTCAGGCAGGATCTATAGTTAAGAAGTAGGAGCTAATCTAAAACAGGGGCAGACTGGATGAGCCATGAGGTCCTTTTCTGCCTACAACTACTATGTAACATTAAAGAGGACAGATCCAGTACTGAGCTCTGAGGCAACATGCTGGTCCCTCCACCATGATCCTTTTCTGTACCATACTCATTCCCTCTGCCCATCCTCTTTTGTGGCACTGATAAATCTTTCTCTTGAAGTTACTATGCCCTTCTTCATGGCCCTCCCCATGAAGGCCATGCCCCCTTCCTTGGTCCCCTCCGCAATTTGTATTTCCTTCCTTGCCTACCTTTCCAGTGTCTCTTGCCTTTTCCACATAGATTTCTCAGTCTACATCCATCTGGGTCATCCTGTACCTCCTATATGGGCCCTCTTTTCTTTAACCATTCTGTTTAAATCAAAGACCTTGTCCATACTGATATGCATTAATAAAACATTTTTAAAAACTTTTGATTTCTGTGTTTGAGCACGGTTGTCAGAGCATCCACACTGTTCTCCAACACTATGCTTGCCTGCTTGAGTTCCCAGGCATGATTGTGGCAGTACTGCAAAGCACTGTGGGTGCCGCATTGCATGCCGCGATACCCGTGACCGGGCATGGTAACAAATCAGGTTCAAAATACACCACTTTATCCGGGAGTTCATTGTGAGGTTGCGGATGTAAGTAAATCCTCCCCTTTTCATTGTGGCAGCATTTAAAAAGCCACAGGAGTGCGCTGGAGGTTGCCTTAAACATATTATAGCATGGTTTGCTTCCACACTACTGTTAACATGGTTTAAGGCAACTGTATTGGTCTGAATCCATGGCTGCAATCTCCTCAGTTCTCTCACACAACTATGCTGCAGCCCACAGCCGGTTCTCAAAAAAACTCCTCTTACTAAATGCTAAAAAAAAACGAAATCCATGCTGTTCGGATCCAAGTCTTTCCTTGCCAAAACTAAAAACCATGCCCCCTTACGCATTCTCACCCCCAGACGTCCCAGCCCTGGAGGATGACAACACCTACAAATGCTTAGGAGTACTGCTCGACCCCTCCCTCACCTTCACTGAGCATGCAAATTCCCTTGTCAGAAGGTTCCATCAAAAGTTAGGTGCCACCTATAGATTCAGGCAATACCTTACCCCTGAAGCCAGACTAGCCATTGTCCAGGATAATCTTCTCCCTGTTCTTGACTGCTGTTCTCCTATTTATGCCAGGACCTCAGCTACTGCCATGGCTAAACTCTCCGCTGCCTACAACAGTGCCTGTGGCTTTGCTTTATTGGCTCCATTCTCCACCTACCATTGTACCCTCTATAATACCCTTGGATGGCTACCGCTGCAAGGTCGCTTTGACCTAGCCCTCTGCTGCATGGTGGATAAAGTCATCTGCATGGCTCCAGAATCCCCCCTAACTGCCCTCCTGAAAACCTGAACGCTGCGCCGCAACCTCTGCTCTAATGGTACTCCCCCTCTAGCTGTTCCTAGGGTGTCCACCAACATGGATAGCACAACTTCGTCTGCAGCTGCCCCCTTGCAGTGGAACAAACTGCCTTCTGAACTCCATTCCATTGACACTCACTCCAGTTTCAAGTTCCACCTTAAAGTCTGGTTCCTGGCAAATTCATACTGCTGCTGCTTCCAGGGGTTACATACCTACCCACACTAGTCAACTCCCCAGCCCAGGGATTACCCACCTACCCACACTAGTTGACTGCCCTGCCTACAACTGTTATATTGTATTTTCACAGTAATACTTGACTTCCTTGCCTGTACATATTGTATACATAGTTTTTACTGAGTATTCTGTGTATTACTTACTCACTGGACTATGCAGTCATACATTGTACACTGTGCCTACGATTTGTTTGTTTTGTATTAAATTTCCTCGTGTCCGATATTGAAACCTTGTATTCACTGTTCTCAAATGGACTTATGCATCAAGCCTGTATATTGTGCTTACTATTGTTGCTTGTATCAAATCTGTTTCATGTGTATTACTGTTAACTTGTACTCCACTGTCACCCTGCGCCATGTGTTATGGCCCAGGTCGTGACTGAAAACGGTCCCTGGGATCAGTTCACTCACCTGGTTATCAAAGTCATAAATAAAATAAATAAATAAGTTACAAGAACACAAGTGTGGATGGGGCTGAAGTGACTTGTTAAGATTTGTTTGGCTTTCCCCTCTGTTTAAAGCAGGTTTCAGAGTCTCCCTTATTCAATCCTTGATCATGGTTCACTTTTGGTCTATGTCCAGCTCCTCTCAAAGGCTAGCTGGTATCTTACCCATCCTTTAAATCAGCTTAAGTGATGCCCAAGTAGGGACTGGACAGAAGATGCTCTATGGAGCTTGTAATAGGATCTGGAGAGGGCGTACACACACTGGTAGAGAGGAGAGTAACAGGGATGTGAATAACACCTACAAGTACCTCACGGGGATGGATGGTGCAGGAGGGGAGTCTCTTTCAAATGAGAAAGAGCACAAAGACCAGAACGCATGTGATGAACTTGGAGAGAAGACGTTTAGGAGGGATGTGAGGAAGTACAACTTTACTGAAAGAGTGGTGGACACCAAGAATAGATTGCCAGTCAAAGTGGTACAGGTGAAAACAGTAGGGGCCTTCAAGCATGCATGGGATAGACACTGGAAAATACTAGTAAATAGGCAGGGAGGAGGGAAGAACTCTCAAGACCATTTAGGGTCTATGGAGACAGACTAGGTAGGGACCATCTGGACAGATGAGGTAGGCCAAGTGGTCCCTTTCTGCTGAAAAATTCTATGATTCAAACCCAATTCACCACTTTGGATCCCACCCTTAAGCTGCTCAATTTCTTAATCAGTTCCTGTGCAGTACAGTGTTGAAGGCCTTGCTAACATCCAGATAAGCCATATCCAGTGCACTGCACAATTTATATCTTTGGTCACTCGGTCAACAAAATCAGATTCATCTGACATAGCCTCCCCTACGTGAACCCCTGCTGCCTGTGGTCTTGCAGGCCATTGGATTCAAGATAGTCTACCAGCCTTTCTTTTAGTAGGGTTTCCATTATTTTTCTACCACTGAAGTGAGACTGACTGGCCTATAGGTCATAGCCTTCTCCATGTTGCAGCTCTGATATAGAAGGACCACATCTGCTGTCCTTCAGTTCTCCAAAACCACACCTGTTTCCACTGAACTGGTGAATGAGGGCATTAGTGGGACAACTAGCACCTCCCTGAGTTCCTTTAGTATCTTTAGGTGTATCCTGTCTTGTTCCATAGCCACATCCACCTTCAGAGCTGCAAGTCCCTTCAGAACTCTTTCCTCTGAAAATGGACTTGTGTCCACCTCCTCCTCCCCCCTTTGTTCCTGCTGCTTCCTTGTGGTCCAGCCCTGAGGAAGGACTGGGTTGGTCCAAAAGCTAAAGCACTTTGTTCTTTTTGTTACATCTACTGAATGTTGGTCCAATAAAAGGTATCAAATCATTTGCTTCTGGATCTGTTCTTACAAGGACCAATACGGCAAAAACCAAATCTGTCTGCTCCCCTCCACTGTGAAGACTGACCAAAAGTACCTGTTCAGGATGGCAACATTTTCTTGTTCTTCTTCTGAAAAGTCTCCCCCTTCCATGCTCTTTATCCTTACTATCCCTCCCCTTGTTTTTCTCTTTTTACTTTTGTGTCATAGGCAAGATGGTGTATATCATATAGTAATTGCACCATACCAAGTATGCATTCCTCTTAGTGTCCTGTACCTCAACATCCTATCCTCTCTCAGAGTTCTCCCACCTGCCAGCCCTCCTATCTGTGCCTCCTGGTCAGGGGCATCATGTATCCTGAAAACTTAAAGGGGAACAAAATCCCAACCTCCCTAGGGGATCCGGGGGCATTGTCCCCAGCAAAAGGTTTAAAAATGAAAGCCAAATGCTGCATGTTGGTGGCTTTTACCAGACTGTGAAGCAGCTTCATGCCAGCATACTAAAAAGCAGCAGAATGCTGAGGCATACAAACAGCAATGTTTATATTGCATAATTATTGATAAACGTCAGACCCTCACCCACACTTTTTTATCCTGTAAGAAAATAAAAAAAAAAAAAGTAAAGTTAAATGGTGCACTCTGGTGACGTTTAGCAGGCTGTGAAACAGTTCCACAATCTGCTAACTTGCAGCACAATGGTAAGGCAAATAGGCAACGGTGCATTTTGATGTCTTTTTTTCAGGCTGTGTGACATGATTGCACAGTGTGCTAAAAGGCAACAGAATGCTGAGGCAAATACACAGCAATGATTGTACAGAGTAACAACTAATAGTATGTCACGCTTTGCTGGTGACTTCTACTAGCTTTTAACAGGTGGTGTATACTGGGATCTTTAAATATGACTGCTTGGCATGGCAACCTCATAGCACCATGGAGACAGAGGCATAATGAATGAGATACACACCGTGACTGCTCCCCACCATTCAGATAAACAGGACTTGGGGTGAGCCTGGACACCACAGCAGCAGAAACACCTAGTCCATAACCTGACCAGTCTGACCCAATGCAGACCTGACAATCAGGACATGTCAGACCTGTCCTAACTATTCTTAGTTAAATAGCTTCAACAGAATTTATGGGTAGACAATATCTAATGCTGATTTATGCAAAAACCGGTAGAGCTGAGGACATCAATTTACAGCACATTATTTTAGACACATGGCAAAAACTGTTGTCTGTTAGGATAATAGATACTGTGAAATCTCCTGTATTTTTATTTAAAAAAATACCCTGTTACTCAGAGCAGCGCATTCTGCTGCCCCCGATACAGCTACAGTTTGCTTATTTTTATTTATTTAAATCTCTGCTTGTCATCATCTTTTTGACTGCACAGTGTCACCCCTACCAAATCCCAACTACAGAGAAGTGAGGCATACTTGGAATGGGCTCAGTTAGCTAACACCTAGCCTGCTATGCTTCTTGAACTAACGATATGGTGTGGTGTGCCACAAAATAGATGTGTGTATCCTGCAGCATCCCTCACCATCCAGTACTGCATCTGTCAATTATACTGCAAACTCACAATATCCAAAAAGTGGCCTATAGCCGATATATCAAGTACAGTACATACCAAACCCTGCCTAGCAGACTAGGATAGTGGCAGTACAGCAGTATCCATATTGGCTTTCTTCCAAAGAATAACACATATTTAAAGAAATTTCAACACATCACACCAACGCTTACACAGATCTGCTGGGGGAGGGCAGTCCATATGGGTTATACAATAAGAATGGTGCACACAGAAGCCACATACAGTAACGCCTGATTGTTACAGCCACATTGCATCACACCAGATTAAGGGACACATATGCTGGATAATGCATATAAGGTCAACATAAATACAAACAGTATGCAGTTATTGAGATAAGAGGCATCTGGGGTCAATTTCTAAAATGGAGAGGGGCACATGTTCAATAAGACATCCTATAGTAGATTGTTCATGGAAGGAAATGAGACAGGCTGTGTAATAATATCAAACCATTACGAGCTGGACTTAACGTTTGGATAACCTGGTTCCATTTTTGTATACTTTGGTGCATACCATACCAGATGCTGGAAAGTGTTTGGGTAATACAGACCATCACAACCTATTATGCCAGCCCCAATCACCACCAAGTAGCAGTTTTTCCAGTTTCCAGGGTAGTACTAATTTTCCCATCCACGCATTTTAAAAGTGTGAGAGAACCAATCCTCTGACCTAACCTTCCCCCATCAGTCTAAATGGTGTTTTATGGAATCAGGAAGGCTGGAGTGAGTGACAGTATCAGTGAAGATGATAGAAAAGGCAGTCAGATTATTAAAACCGCTTTAGTCCCCAGTTCCCCTTTGGCATAATCCAACTCACTTGGATCTAGTCTGCAATACTCCCAGAGTCGATCAGACAACCATGTGAACACAGTTCTGACGCCAGACATCTCAGGGGTTTGAAGCCAGTCCTGGCATTCCTCATCCCAGTCCCAAAAATGTAATGAACAGAAGTGAACCTAATCAGTTTTGTATACATTTAAAGTCGCAGCATCCAATTTCTAATTACAATTTTATTAAGTTTAGAAATTGCGAACAGGCTGACATAGAAAGAAGCATCTGATCCTTTATTAAAGATCTAATAAAACCAGGAAACACTTTGTGGCAGCTACACAAAAGATGCAGCCTGGATACTTAAGTAGTTGATCATTAATTTGCACTTTCTATGGCACTGCAGAACATATTTTAAAGGAATGTCTAGTGAACCACCCTACCAAGTGACTGATCTTCTGGGCCTACATCTTGGTTGGCCCATCTGGGTCATGACTGACTCTCCTTCAACCTTGCCTGTGCACCAGTCTGATTGTGACTCCTGTGCTCACTCCTCCAAAGACTGGTCAATCCTATAATATATTCCTCTTCACCCTCTAAGTTTTGACCTGCACCTGTCCCTACTGTCTAGTCTACCTTGTGCTCGGCTGGCCCAGCTAACACATGTGGGCAAGTGTCTATTCAGCACCCTGTTGGGAAAGGAAAAGGTGCATAATATGGCACAGTTTGCAGAGGTAGCACACAAACACAAAAGTGGCTGCATGGAGTAAAACTCCAAATTCTCCTCCTCTGACACTAAAGAAGGCCGATTGATTAAAATAGACCATGGCGCTTAAAAAATAAACTCAAAAAAACAAGGGGGCGGAATTTCAAATGGTGGCGCAGGGCTCACGTCAAACCCTGAGCCACAACACTTTAAACCTATAGATCTATATCCAAGATGCTACACTCCTACATTTCTGACTGCCCTCCTGCACCTTACGAAACTATGCCTTGAGAAGCAGTTCGGACTTCTCACTAGCTGTGCCTAAAGTCTTTTCCCATTTTGGCACAGCCTCCTTCAGCTATGTGCTGCCCTAGCTATGGAACAACATCCAGAAATCCATAAAATTGGTGCGTCCTATTGGTTTTGTGGAAATCAAGTAACTCTATTTGAGATACTTCTTGTCAATGCCCTCCCTGTCACTAAACTGTAGTCATACATTGCTATTCTTATAGTCAACCCTCTACACTTTCTATCCTCTCGTTAGAATTACCCGAAGCCATGTTCCTGGATTCATCCTTGCTCTCTACTTGCTGCTGAGCCCACAGCTTCCACTGTCACTAGCATTAACTCTGCTCTACTAGTGCTATCAGTGTCTAAAATCACTGGCTCGGCACATTGTTGCTGACTTGCTTCCACCTCTCTGCTGTACTGTTTACTGGGATGAGGCTCCACCTTACGACTGAACCTCATTGATTATCCTTGTACCTTGTTTTTATTGCTATGTATTGTATTACTATGCCCATTTGTGCAATATGTTCTATTGTGCTATGGTATTATTTATTCTGTACCTACCAGGCCCTCCTTGAAAATGAACTTGCTCAATGGAGTTTCACCTGGCTAAATAAAGATTGATTGATTGATTGATTGAAAGAAATCTGGAAGTGCACTAAAGGCTTTTGCTGCAACTACATCTGATTTTAGTAAGTTGGACACAGTTGTGACAGTTTACCAAATTTACGGTAGCTTGTGCCAAATATATGGCGCAAGCCCTGTGAAAGGGTACCTGGGACTGACACAAGCTAGACCCGCAAAAAATGGTCTAACTAGTGGTAATCAGCACACAGACAGAAAATCCCAATTGCCGGCTGGGTGAATTCCGCAAGCTCCATGTGTGTATGTGCGGTGCACCTGGGGCTTGAGGCATTTGCAAGTGTTAGAAAGTCTGGTCTAAGGACTTTTTTCTGTAGGGGCATGACTCTGGGGGATCATGCCCCTGTGCCTTATGGGCATGATACCACTGCTCTTGGTGCTGCCAGTTGCCATTCTGGGCTGGCAGCTTATGTCTCCAGTTTAGCTCTCTGCTTTAAGTAGCTGTAGATGTATCCCACCTTGCAGGCAAGATGGCATGCATCCTACAGCTATGCCAGTGCTCCATTAGTGCTCCAATCCTCACTGATATTAAATAACCTTTTCTGTAGGTATTTTACCAGTAACTACAGTAAATTTCCCTACTCATTGGAGAACAGAAACGTAGACTTTGTTAGTACAAAAGGACCACTTGGCCCACACAGTCTACCCAGATGGTCCCTACCTAGTCATCTCCACAGACCTTATATGGTTTTCTGTGACCCTCCTCCTTCCCTGCCTATCTTATATGACCCAGTCTCCACAAGGACATAGACAAGATGGAAGCTGTCCAGAGGAGGGCAACTAAAATGGTGCAGGGTCTGCACCAGAAGACGTATAAAGAGAGACTAAAGGAGCTTAATATGTATAGCCTCGAGGAAATGAGGGAGGGGGGACATGATAGAAACTTTCAAGTACCTCAAGGGAATCAACAAAACCAAGAGCATGTCATCTTTCAAAAAAAGAGGTGTGCAAGAACAAGGGGGCACAATTTGAAGATGGGGGGCGGCTCAGAGGTAATGTAAGGAAGTATTTTTTCACAGAGAGGGTTGTGTATGCATGGAACAGCCTTCCGGAGGAGGTTGTGGAGTCAAAAACAGTGGTTGAATTCAAGCATGCATGGGACAGCCATAAAGCAATTCTAGGGGTTGGGGGTAGAAAGAAGTAGGCTGCTGGCTAACTAGGATCTGCAGCTTATCCATTAGGGAGGGAAATGGGCAGACTGGGTGGGCCAAGCGGTCCTTATCTGCCGTCAGATTCTATGTTTCTATGTTTCTATGCTTGAAGCCCCCAACTGTTTTTGTCCCCGCTACCTCTATTGGCAGTCTTCTTCAGCTGTCGACCCCTCTTTCAGTGAAGTAGTACTTTCTCACATTCCTTTGAAACTTCCCCATTTCAGCTTCATTGCACACTCACTGGTCCAGGTGCTCTTTCTCATATGAAAGATATTCCCCTACTACACCCTATTCACCTGTGAGGTACTTGTAGGTTTCTATCATGTCCCCTCTCACTCTCCTCTCTTCCAGGGTATAAATGCTGAGATCCCTCAGTCTCTTCTTGTAAGACTTTTGATGCAGCCTCTGCACCATTTAGTTGTCCTACTCTGGACTATACTCATCCTGTCTATGTCCTTTGTGAGGTGCAGCCTCCAGAACCGAAAACAATAATCCAGATGGGGTCTCAGAAATGAATGATACAGTGGCAATACCACCTCCCTCATCCTGCTAAGGAGATTCCTTTTCCTATGCATCCCAGCATCAAACTGGCCCTGCCCATTGCTTTATCACACTGCCCTACCCCTTTGAGGTAATCAGATATGATAATCCCAAGGTTTCTGCCCTGCTTTGTGACTAACAGTACCTCCCCATATGCTATAGTCAGCTCCTTTGTTCCTATGCCCTAGGTGCATGATTTTGCACTTTTTGGCATTGAACCTCAACTGCCATGCTTTTGACCACTCGTCGAGTCTCCCAAGGTCCCTACACATTCTCTGCACCCCCCATGAGTTTCCAGCCTATTACAGACTTTGGTGTGATCTCCAAAAAGGCATATCTTCCCTTTCAGTTCTACTGCAATGTCATTTATGAAGACATTGAAGAGGAATGATCCCAGAACTGAGTTATGTGGCACTCTGCAGGTCACTGTCCCCTCAGAATGAGTGCCGTTAACCACCATCCTCTGTTGCCTATCCATTAACCAGTTCCCTGCCCAGTTCATCACTTGAGATTACACCCTAGGCTGCTAAGTTTCTTTATTAGTCTCTAGTACAGCACGGTATTGAGGCCTTACTAAAGTCCAGATAGGCCACATCCACTGCCCTTCGCTGATCTATTTCCCAGGTCATCCAGTCAAAGAAATCAATCAGATTTGTCAGGCATGACCTCCCCCCATCCATGCTACCTTTGATCTTGAGAATTCAAGATACTCTACCAACCTTTCCTTTATCAGGGTTTCCATTAATTTCCCCACCACCGATGTGAGAACTGATTGACCTATATTTGCTAGCCTCCTCCATGTTGCTGTGCTTATGGAGAGAGACCATGTCTGCTCTTTTTCCAGTCCTTCTGAACTACTCCTGTTTCCTGTGAGCTATTGAATAAGGCCACCAATGGGGTATCTAGCACCTCCCTGAGTTCCTGTAGTACCATTGGGTGTATCCATGCAGCCTCATAGCCTTTCCCACTTTAGAGATGCAAGTCCCTTCAGGACTCTTTCCTCTGAAAATGGACATGTGTCAATCTCCCTCCTCCCTTTGTTCTGCTGCTCCCTGGTGATTCATCTGCGCTCACTTCACTGTGAAGACTGCACAGAAGTACTTGCTCAGGATGTCTATTTTTTTCTTGATACAAATTCTTCTGGCTAGTAAACTACACCAGTAAAAGATATGGCATTAGGCTGCAGCTACTCCAACTATAGTTAGTGCCTAGTTTCACTGATTTATATTACCTATTTTCTTTACCTACATAGCCTTCCTATTCATCCTCTTTCCTGTGGCATTAAATAATATTAGAGAAATAAAAAAGTCTTACAGTAAAGAAAAACTATAATTTGTTTGATCTTTGGTAATCCAGATGCTATCATATGCAGGCACAAAATGCAAATTGTTAGCAACATTTGTTTCATTCCAAACAGATACTACTCTACACAATCCATACACCATTCTGGGGGAGCATAGTTCCCCTATGGATGCACCCGCAGAGGAGACTAAGGAGGGTGCAGACAACTGTCACAAGGGAGGCCCTCAGGAAGGAGGCAGAGGGCACCACAGGGAAAGGAAGCAGCTCCTGGTGGGGGACTCAATTATTAGGGGGATAGAACTGGGGGGAGCAGGGGAAAACTGAAGTAAGGTGCCTGCCTGGTGCCATGGCTTGGAAGGACAGGAAGTGCATCCTTAGGATCATGAGAACAGTTGCACAGGATTCTGAGCTGGATGTCATTGTCCACCTAGGGACAAATGACTTGGCTCATCATGAGATTAGAGCAGTGCAGAAGGACTTTATAGAGTTGGGGAGGGGCTTAAGACAAGTAGCACACACAGTATCCTTCTCAGAGGTGCTGTCTGTCAGTGGCATGGGTGAGGCGAGGGTACTTCGCATCATGCAGTTTAATGAATGGCTGAAAAAATGGTGTGGAGCACAGGGGTTTGGCCTCATTGGGGACTGGGGTTCCACTTGAAGGGACACCAGCCTATACTGGCAGGATGGTCTGCATCTGTCCAGGAAGGGAACAAGTCTTTTGGGCAATCGGTTTAAATGCTTCATTGGCAAGCTTTTAAACTAGTCAAAGAGGGAGGAACTGATAAGCAGCAGGAAAATCCCAGCCTCCCCCTACAAAACAGGGTACTAAATGAGAAGAAGACCAAGGTAGAAAGGTCAGTGGGGGATGCTGCTACAGAAGGTAAAGCCATCAAAAAATGGAGAGCAATGAGTACCAATGCCCGTAGTCTGGGTAACAAGCTTCCTGAATTAGTGGCCATGATGGAGGAGGAACATCTGGATATCGTGGCAGTCACAGAAACATGGTACACACAGAACCATGACTGGGATGTAAACATACCAGGATACACTTTCTATAGGACAGACAGGGAGGGTAAAAGAGGAGGAGGAGGAGTAGCTCTCTACATAAGAGAAGGAATCAAAGCAACAGAACAAAAGGGTAAACAGGGAGGAGGAGGAGAAGCACTGTGGGTAAATTTGGAGGGAGGCAATGGCACCACAATCCGCACAGGGGTTGTATACAGACCCCCCTCTAAGGGGGAGGAAATGGACAAGAAAATGATAGAAAGTATACTTAGAATGGCAGATAAAGGGGAGATATTGCTGATGGGTGATCTGAATATGCCAGATGTTAACTGGAGTGCAGTTGCAGCAGCCACTTCTAAGAGTTGGGTTATTCTGATGCCCTACAGGGGGCATGCCTTAGACAACTAGTATTGGAACCCACTCGAGAGGGAGCAATCTTAGACCTGGTCCTCTCAAATGGAGATGGAGAGAGGATCACAGATGTAGAAGTGAGTAGCCATCTGGGAACTAGCGACCATCAAACAGTATGGTTCACAATAAACACAGCAATAGAGTCAAGCCATACAAAGGCAAAAGTACTGGACTTCAGGAGGGCTGACTTTGCCAAAATGAGAGAGTGCCTAAGGAATACACTAGCAAATGGGCAGGAAGGAGGGGTGGAAGAACAATGGGGAATAATAAAAACTGCCATCACAGAGGTAACAAGCCTTTGTGTGAAGCAAATAAACAAAAAAATGATGTAAGAAACCACTATGGTTCTCAAAGGAGGTGACAGTGAAGGTTCAAGAGAAAAAGAAAGCATTCAGAAAGTACAAGGAATCACAGAAGGAGCAGGACAGAGAATTGTATCAGTTAAAGCAAAAGGAAGCTGGGAAGGCAGTCAGAACGGCACAGGCCTGAACTGAGGAAAAGATAGCCAACTCAGTTAAGAAGGGGGATAAAACCTTTTTTAGGTACATCAGGGAGCGAAGGAAGACTAAGGGAGGGATAGTGAGGCCTAATAAAGTGGAGGGGGTGGGCAGAGGGTGACTGTGAAAAGGCAGAGATACTAAACAAATATTTTTGCTCAATATTTACAAATGAAGAGGGGGGGGGTACCTAAAACAAACAATAGAAACACTCTAGGGTTCTGAAAGAACTCTTAAAACTGAAGGTGGACAAAGCAATGGGGCCTGATGAGATTCATCCCAGAATTCTAAAAGAACTAAGGGTAGAACTGGTGACACCACTGACTACCCTCTTCAACAAATCATGGGAGGATGGGGTGGTACCTGAGGACTGGAGGAGGGCCAATGTGATTCCCCTTTACAAAAGTGGGAGCAGGGCAGAAGTGAGAAACTACAGACCAGTTAGTTTAACCTCAGTGATAGGGAAAATGATGGAATCATTTCTGAAGGAAAGAATTGTCGAGTACCTAGAGGCCAGAGGGGCACAGAACCCAAGGCAGCATGGATTCACAGCAGGAAGGTCATGCCAGATGAATATAATAGATTTCTTTGACTGGGTGACCAAAGTAGTAGATCAGGGAGGGGCTGTGGACATGGCCTACCTAGACTTTAGCAAGGCATTTGACTCAGTCCCACACAAAAGATTAATATACAAGTTAGCCAGCCTGGGAGTGGGTCCCAAGATGATTACCTGGCTAAAGAATTGGCTGGAGAATAGGACACAGAGGGTAATAGTAAATGGAGTCCACTCTGAAGAAAGGGGGGTTACTAGTGGGGTGCCGCAGGGTTTAGTATTAGGACCGGTCCTCTTCAATGTCTTTGTGTTTACATTGCAGAGGGACTGAAGGAAAAGTAAGTCTCTTTGCAGATGACACAAAGATCTGTAACAGAGTTGATGCACAAGGTGGGTGGAAAGGATGAGAAGGACTTGGCAAGGTTAGAGGAATGGTCAAATGTATGGCAGCTTAGATTTAATGTTAAGAAGTGCAAGGTAATGCACCTGGGAAACAAAACCCAGGGAAAAAGTACACAATGGGGTGAGATACTAACAACAACAAAATGGAAAGGGACCTGGGGTAGTCATATCAGATGACTTAAAGCTGGGCAAGCAATGTGAGAGGCAGTAAGGAGGGTTGGGGGATACTGGGATGCATAGGAGAGGCATCACCAGTAGAAAACAGGAAGTTGTTATCCTCTGTACAGACAGCTGGTGAGACCCCATCTGGAGTACTGTGTGCAGTTCTGGAGACCCAATCTCTGCAAGGACATAGACAAGATGGAAGCTGTCCAGAGGAGGGCAACTAAAATGGTGCAGGGTATGCACCAGAAGACATATGAGGAGAGACTAAAGGAGCTTAATATGTATACCCTTGAGGAAAGGAGGGAAAGTGGGGACATGATAGAAACTTTCAAGTATCTCAAAGGAATCAACAAAGTCCAAGAGGGTAGCATCTTTCAAAAAAAGAGGTGTGCAAGAACAAGGGGGCACAATTTGAAGATGGGGGCAGCTCAGAGGTAATGTAAGGAAGTATTTTTTCACAGAGAGGGTTGTGGATGCATGGAATGGCCTTCCGGAGGAGGTTGTGGAGTCAAAAACAATGATTGAATTCAAGCATGCATGGGACAGCCATAAGGCAATTCTAGGGGGTGAGGGTAGAAAGAAGTAGGCTGCTGGTTAACTAGGATCTGCAGCTTATCCATTAGGTAGGGAAATGGGAAGACTGGGTGGGCCAAGCGGTCCTTATCTGCCGTCAAATTCTATGTTTCTATGTTTTACTATTGTATGTATGTATGTACGTACAGTATGTAAACAACTTTGATTGCTCTGATTTTACTATATGACTGTTTAGTATACATTGTATTGTATTGACTTCTGTAAATGTTATCCTTGAAACCATATCTTTACACAAAGGTGTCCCTTGTAAATGAGTATTGGCTCAATGGGATTGCAAACCTGTTCATGTGTCATGAATAAAGTACTACTACTGCTCAGTTTTCTAGAATTAAGTGGGCTGCTGCTTCTGGTGGGCTATCATACCACCTGAACACTTTTCCTAAACCTCTGATTCTTGGCAGCTGACAGCTGCTGACATAAAATGCCCTTCTAAAACATGATTTGTGCACAGTATTTTTGAGGCCACAGTATGGTAGGAGTGTAAGTGTTTAGTGTTTAGTGTTTATACTGCATGCAATATAACAACCTTAACAATTAAAAATAAATGTAAACAGTAGTAGAAAAATACATTTATCTTCTGAACATTGTCTAAATACATTATACTATGTTACTATACAATCCTGGACATTTTTATTATAAAAATAGTATAGTTTATTTAAAATATTCAAGGTTTTTGCTGCTTTTAGTAGAAACATTGCAATATTTTCAGATAGTTTCTTTTACATTTTTACACTATGATACTGTAAACAGCAGTGTCAGAAACCTTCATAAAAAGAGAATAATGGATAGGCTAGTATCCACTACCGGGGAGTAATACCATCGAGAGGTTCTGGACACAGAAACCTCGAGAACGAAGCTCAAGATGTTCCAATGTGTCCAGAACCTCGAGATGGTAGAACTCCCCAGTAATGGACACTAAGCTGTCCATTATTTTTTTTTATATATGGATCCATTTTTTTTTTACACATTCTGTGATGGTTGCTCACTTCAGTGAAGAAGTTTCTCAGTTCTGGATGAGTGCCGCACTGTCTGACTCCGTCTCCCACCCGCTGCACTGTCACGCTTTGTCTCTGTCCTCGGTACACTTGTTTTTCAGAAAATTGTAAGCAGTCCTACCTTTTGTTTTTCGGTACCACAGGATGAACCAAATAATTCCCTTTCTGCACAGGAATAAAGGAGAAATACTGATGGGACCCAAGGACATAGTACAGTGACACTAAGCGAGACACGGCCACCATGTTTTTAAAAATGTTCTGCCCGCCCACAGATAGAAAGTGTCCAATGATGGACCACACTGTTTGAGTGGCACTTCCAACATAGCCAGGCATCGAAGACTGCTACGCTTGCGCTTTTCAGTTTCAGTGGTAATAGTATCATTCAGCTCACCGAACAATAGTATTACGGGCTCCGAAAGATACTATTATCACTTTTGAACTGTGCTATTATCACTGGTGACTGATAGTATTACCACTTGCTGTCCGGTACTATTACCGGAATTTTTTTGTATGCTTTAGTGTAGTATTAAATTGCATATCTATATATTAAATATGGATTCATTTTTAGGGCTGCATAGGCAGAGCCCTGCAGTCCTCTTTCTAGGACTTGTAGAAAAGCACTCCCACATTCCTTGCGAACCAATAACATAATGAGGTGACAAAAGTCGCCTCTGCACCGCTGGATATTGGAACACTGCATGCTCACAGGCTTGCGCTATTTTGTTTTCCTTTGTGAACTAACTTTAGGAGCAGCGGCACTGAGGAGAGATGGGGCTGGAAGGTCAGGACTCCAGTCACCCCCCCCCGACTCATCCGGCATTCCCAGTCAATTATTACAGGCAGCATTTCCAAAACAGAATGAGTCCCATCTTGTTGGATCTCATCTGCCCTTGGGGTGTCATTCTTCAATCAACTTTAAGACACACTCTACATTTTTTAGGTTGAAGTTCCTATCTGCTGTTTTGATCATGCATAACAGGAAAAGATCTGCCATTTTCTAACTTGACTGTTAACGAGTTTAGAGATACAGTGAGTGTGTCATTGTTCCCTTGGCCTCCTCTGAGTGATGAGTTTGGGACGAGATGCAATGTTTTCTCGCTTGAACTGCAACCTGGCAGCTGATTGTGATTAATCTGTTTTAGGAGGTTGCAGGAGTCTTGTTGAATGACCCCCTTGCAGAATACGCACTCTTCCAGAGGATCAGCAGCAGCACCTAAAGGGATGTCTTCAAGTTTGGAATTAAGAAAACATATATGTTTTATTTTCTATGGTTACATCACCATACCCAACCTGCATGACGATAGATAGTCATGCCCTTAATCAGCCTGTATTTTGTGATCCTGGGAAATGCTTTTGAAAACCATATACAGCAGTTGCTTTAGTTTAGCATGCTGACAGAAATTTAGTTGTCATGTCTAACCGCCTCGGCCAGTATCATGCTCTACCTGGGGTGATGGTCTGGGTCTTATCTGGTAATAACATGTTATAAGGATGTTGATGGGTGCAGACCTAAGCAGCAATGCTGGGGTGGGGTTGGGGGGCTGAGAAGCAGAAGACCAGACAACGGCAACTTTTTTCTAACATTAAACCTTGTACTGAAAATCTTCAAAACACAATACAAACCATACCATAATACTATACCATATACTAGAACTGTAACAGTCACAGTAATTCTTCATCACTGTGACGTGGATGAGACAGAATAAAGTTCTGTAAACACTAATGAAAGAAACTCAGAACAAAACTAGGCAGTGTGTATAGCTAGAGCAGGATGATAAAAACAGTCCATCACTGTTTAGTGACCAGGGTCAGCTGCATAAATACTACTAGGAGAAAGAGGAACCGCTAGATGCTTAAAATGTTGATAATGTTGACCACCCTTCAATATAGTTGTTCTCTGTTGAACAACAGTTTTGGTGTCCTGGTAACCTGCAGTCCCCCTGCCTCCACCATTACCTGTTATTATCCTAGTGTGTTCAAATGTTCAGAATCTGATAATCACATTTAATAGCAGTAGTACATGGGTCACTAGATTGAAGACTGATAGCTAGAAGTGCAACTTACAGTTTTATTTAGGTCCTCGTGTCCCAGGCAGGGTGTGTATAAGCACTGCTGCAGGAGAAGATATCCTCAGAAACTGACAGGCTTTGGTTTTTTAAAAGTTTCAAAGCAAATAGGGTTTGTTTTTCTGAAAGTTAAAATTTCAAAGCAAACTTTAATCAGTCCTTTCAGGTGGGTTATTTTGGTGACGTAAGATTTTTTTTTTGGTTGTTGTGATTGATGATGCAGAGAATGATGCAGAGAATACTGGATGGGTGACTATGCACAACCCATGTACTGTTCTGTCACAAAGGGGTTCTGATTCCCTTTGACCTTGAGAGCAAAGCTTGGGAGGTTCATGGGAATCAGAACCCCTATGTGGCAGAACAGCTGTGCATAAAGTTGCTAATCCTATATTTCTATAATGTCTAGTATTACGTGAAATGTGTGCAGGATGGTTCTTTCACTTTCAGAGTAAAACTGACGTGTAATCTCTAGAGTTTTCAGAATGCTGTTATACCACAGAAGGGTACAGTCACATTCCATGACCTTTGAACTGTAGTACAACAGCGTTTTCAAAGGGATGGAATTCTATACAGACCAATGCTCTACTATACACTATATTACACTTTTTATTATTATTATTATTATTATCTGAAGGAGAGTTTGTAAAACCCTGCAAGTTTCAACTCTCTCCTTGACATTAAGCAGAAGTGAGGGGAAGGGAGAGACTTTAAATTTTACGCGCATCTTGTAGCTGACATCTCCATTTTTGAACTAGAGTAAATCCCTCCATTTCTTGAACCCATCCACCATCTTTGCTTTTTTTAACTTTAAGTTTATTAAATATAAAATGACCCAGGGTACAAAGGCAAACATTGAGTAAAGTTTTTACACAGGGTATAAATATAGCTGTCAAACATTATGCATTCTCCTCACCCTTGTAATTATTTACCATACTTTAATAAATGACATTGCTTCCCATGCCATGTTCCCAGTGCATTATTAAGGAAAAAAAAAGTGTAACATTGAGAAATAAAACCAGTACTGTCCAACCCATTAACTGTTATCTGTGTAATTATTGCTTCTGTCTGCACCTGTGGTCTAATACACCATCTGGACTGAGAGGCCTGTGTAATACTATGCATTGACCATGACCCCAAGGGGAGTCAGGTCTGTTGGGATGGTTAGATGGGAGGGACTCACTCTTCTTGGTTGTGTAGTTGGTCTGGATCTATTCCTTATATCTCTTGTGGGTTTGGGCTGCTTTCCATTAACCCCACATTATCTGGAACTTCCCTTGCACAAGCCTCAGCATGACTATGATCTGTTCCATGATCATGGATGACTTGATCCTGTCATGCCATTCTGATATGGTGGGCAAAGTAGGTGTTAACATGAGTGATAAAACATTAACAAACATAGAGTCTAGGGTTGTCATTTGCTCCAAAATGAACTACAGATTTATTTCAGTTAGAGGTAGATTTACAGAGGTTTTTTAGGACCTTAAGGTTAAAAAATCAGTTTCAAGAAGCAGAAAGAGCAAATTCCTATGAGCAACAGGTAAAAACAGCATTGAAAATTAAATCATAACATAATCCAATCACAGGGAAAAACCATCAAGTTGAAGCTTATTGTGCACTAGTACAGAATGAAATACATGACCTATATGGACAACAGCAGACTGCAGTCAGAACAGACAACCTTAGCATAGCACAAAGGACAGCCCTTAATAATTTACAAAATGATGAGAAAATAATCATAAAAGCAGCAGATAAGGGTGGAGGAATTGTTTTAATGGATAGAGAACAATACTAAAACGTGTATACGTCTATTAGAAAATAGACATAACTATGAGAAACTACAACAGGATCCTACAGGAAGAGTGCAACAACTAATAATATAAACATTAACAGAATATGAGAATTATGGCTGGCTGCAATGTTGGGAAACTAACATAATAATGAAAAAACACCCCAGGATACCCACATTTTATGCCATCCCCAAAGTGCATAAAGATCAGAGTAAACCCCAAGGGAGACCAATAGTCTCAGCTAATGAGTCACTGTTTGAGCCCATATCACAGTACATAAATTTTCACCTACAACCATTAGTAGAAAAAACAACTACCTATGTGAAAGATACAGCAGATATACTACACAAACTAGAACAAATTACATTAAGGAGAATAGAAAAAACAGATATATTGGCAACAGTGGATGTGGTAGACTTATATACTTCTATACCACATGAGGAAGGCATACAAACAATGGGTAAATTACCTGATACAAAAGGCAATGAAGCACATCCAAAGACAGGTGTTACAAGAATTACCATACATCATACTGACAAATAATTATTTTGAATTTGATACAGAGTATTATAGGCAAGTGTGAGGCACAGCCATGGGTAGCACTATGGCATGAGCCTTTGCCATTGCTTTTATGCATGATTTACAAAAACAATAAATACTAAATGAGAATGTGAATCCATTTTTTCACTGATATCAGGTCATGGAATACATACATATATAATGGATTCGTTATCTGGAAAAACACAACAGACAGGCTACAACAATTTTTACACTATTTAAATAATATAAATCCCAACATACAGTTTGTCATGACATATAACCTAGCAGAAATACCATAAGTAGATCTAAAAATATACAAGGAGGGTAATAATAAATTACTAACAAACTTATATAAAAAAGTAACAGACAGGAACACACTCTTACACACAAACAGCTTTCACAAACCCAAATTAATAGCAAGCATTCCTTATTCACAGTTAGTTAGAGTTCAAAGGAACTGTACAAAGGAACAGGATTTTCAGAAAGAGAAACAAGCAATGATTAACAGATTCCGAGAAAGGGGATATAAGAAGTCCACACTCAAAAAGGCAGATGAAAGGATAGCAATAGTTACCAGGGAAGACACTTTACAAATTAAAAAACAACAACAAAGACCATGGGTAGCGTTTACAACCAAGTATAATCACTGGTTTCCAGAAATCAAAAAAATAATAAACAAGCACTGGCATATAATGTCTGTAGGGGAACGAGTTCCCATGGAATTTAAAGAAAGACCTACAACTGCAGCTAAAAAAGTTAAAACCATTAAGGACAAACTGGTAAGATCCCAGTTTAATATCCCAATACAGAAAGAGCCACAACTTTTACTAGGACCCCTCAAACCTGGGATGATGCCCCATGGCTGATGCTCCATCTGTAACCAGTAAAAAAGAAGTTTTAGACATCCACATACAGGACAACAGTATCTTATAAAGCAACATATAGTTTGCACAACAGAGGGAGTAATATACATATTGCAGTGCCCATGTGACCACCTATATGTGGGACAGACTACCAGGGCTTTAAAAATACAGATACAAGAACATAAAGGAGTCAATAGATGACAGGAAGAAAAATCACAGGTAGCAAATCATTTTACAGAACAGAGGCACACAGGAGCCTCACTTAGGTTTCGGGGACTTGAACAAATCAAAAAACATATAAGGGGAGGAGATTACCAAAAACTGTTGGATCGAGCTGAAATAAAATGAATTTTCCAGTTACAAACTTTTAAAAGAAATATAGGAATGAATAAAGACACAAATTGGAATGCCTGTTTGTGAACAGATGTATTAAAACAAAGGAATAAAGAAGGTTTCACACAAACAATATATTTAGTAGTCTTAAAAACAATAGTTAGAAATTCAATGAGGGGTGTCTCTTACAGTGTATTGAACACAAGAAACACAAGATAGAGAACCCCATAATACTTTAAAAAGACAAAAAGTATTAAACATATACAAAAGATAGAAGGAATACACGTAGGGAATAACTGCTAAGAGTAGGACTGAAGTAATATAATTAGTTACCGAAAAAATAAATAAAAAAATATTCATTACTTTAGTGGACAAATGGTACACAGAAAAAATGACATGAAAGAGTAAACAGAAATTCCAAAGAAAAAGCGGTGTAGTAAAAAGTCAGAAAAGCAAATGAGGATAAGTGAGTGATTGAAAGGGTCAGTGACTCTTATGAATGTTAATAAAAAGCAAAACTAATTTTGCAGTATAGCATTTCCCATCTTTTCTGTTCCCCCCCATGTACAAATAGCTTGAAATAATACCAAGGAAATGGACAACAACAAAAGTAGTCAAAGGGGCAGTTTATTAAGAATATCCCTACATAACATGGCACAAAAAGTTCTGATGATAGTTTGAAAAAGACTACAAAAGCAGTTTTAAAATTCTGCAGCCAGACCATGTCGATCGCACCAAGGGTTGCCTAGCAACCATGAACAGAGCTCAATAAGAACTCACTCACGCAGGTGAAATCACACGTTGCAATCGAGTTGAGAGGTACTTAGTAGGAGAGCTAGAACCACACACACATGCAGAAAGGAGTAGCAGGAATGCTGCAATACAGGAAGAAAGGAGAAAGAGATGTTTTAGCTCGTTAAAAGAGTTTGAGACAAGTCGAATAAACTATTGAACTGCAACACACTAAGAGAGCTTAATTCTCTTTGGGTACAGGTTTCCAAAAAAAGTGGAGCAGGACCACATGTAGAAAAAAACAAGTGTGAAGCAGCAATATAAATTGCACAGGTAAAATCACATCGAATTAGCATGTAACTAATTAAGGTTAACAGGCTTAAAGGCAGAATATTAAATGAGTTTTATTTTTCTGAATACAGAAAAAAATATTGAGGGATACTATGCATACAAGAAATGAAGGACACCAACTTGAAAGATAAACCCGTTAAGGTAATTTTTAACAGGAGTGGTGTTTAAACTTAACAAGGCAATAAGCTAAAAGGTAATGAGAAGGGGAAAGCAGTAGACGAACACAATGATTTAAAAGGAGTATTTTGTAGCTACACAGGTGAATAAACGAGAAGACAATCTGAAAAATAAGTAATAGAAGCAACTTTTAACAGCAGTAGTGCTAAAGAAATGGAGCAAAGAAGCTAAAAGGTAGTGAGAAGGGGGAAGCTGTAAACTGATATAATTTTTTGAATGGAGTGTTTTTTTGATACATAGGTGAATCAACAGAAGATATTTGGAAAACCCCAGAAGGGAAAACAGGCATGCTGATTTTTTTTTAAATTAAGGTATGAAACCATTGAAATAAAAGAATCTACAGTAAGTGGGATAATAAAATGAAAAGTGGTATGTTTTATACATAAGGGGAGTATTATGAGCATTAAGTGGAACATTGATTGAAACGTGATTTAAGATGTAATGTGCAAGATGCTCTCCATGCTGTGTTGCAAAAGTAGAACAGGCATGTAGCAGAAGTAATCAGAGGCTGGATATGCAGAAAGAAAGTACTACTTGATGGTACAAATTTCCATTTTTCATTTTTTTGTATAATGTTAGTAGATGAAGTTAAGGACGTGATACAGAACATTTACTTCAGTAGTGTGAGAAGAGAACACAGTGGCAAGTGTGTCAAATATTTAATATTTAAATAATACATAACAAATGAAACTAATTAAATGTAAACAAATAAAATATATATCTATGTTTTTTTCAGAAAATAAGAAGAACCCCTTTGAAAAAGCACATAGGTGAGAAACGTCAGGGCATTAAAAAAGTATTTTAAGGAGTCACGTGATGAGCCGGCTCGGGTAAGACACGCTCCACGCTCCTCCGAGACCCAAGCGGCAGTTTTCGGTTTAAAAGCCGGTTTTGGCATCTTTTTTAAAGCTTTAGACAGACCGGAGTGTCGTCGGGTGCCTCTACTTATCCCCCCTGTCTGGTGAAATCGGATATTGGGGGATTAAGAGACGCCGATTGTCGGAGCAGCTTGCTGCAGGTCGGGCCCGAGCTCGATTAGTGATGGAAGCGGACTTAAAGGAACTGGCTACGGGCGTGCCCCTCACATCAAAACGCCTAAGCCTCACGCCTTGACAACATAGACCAGGGGAGAAGTGGCATTAGAGGGGGGTCCCCATGACAGCGTGGAGGACATTAAAGAAATTAAAGCATTGCTTCAGGGACTGGTGCTGGACTTCTCGAAGTTGCCTGCTTTGCACCTCAGCTGGCCCAAAGGATGAGTGACGCTGAGGCCAGAATCTGCTCGCAGGAAAAAAAAAGGCTCTTGGAGCAAGAGGTGGTGACGATCAGGAAAAACTCAGGAGGATGGAAGAGAGATTGAAAGACCAGGAGGCGAGGAATTGAAGGAACAATTCTCATCCTAGCAGGGCTTCCAGAAAGGGCTGAAGGTCTAGATTGTGTCTCCTTTATTCAGGACCTGTTACTAAAAATGTTCGGCCCCTCGCCCTTTGGGGAAGGGTACAACCTGGAAAGGGCTCATCGAAGGCGATGGAGACCCCACCTCTGGGGGTTCGCCTAGAGTTATAATTATGAGGTTTCTCAACTATAAAGAGAAGTCTCATGTCCTGCAGCTGTCTAGGCAAAAAGAAACCTCTGCATTGGAATGGGGCTTCATTATGGTTCTTCCAGGATTTAACTCGGCATTCGAGAAAAGCAGAAAGAATATAGTGATATTAAGAAGAAGCTTTATTTAGCAGGGATCGAGTTCCATCTTCTTTATCCTGCCATCCTTATGGTGCGCTGTCGCCTGGAGAAAAGAAATTTTAACAGCCAAGGATGCACTGGAGGGCTTCGCAGTGACCTGCCAGATCTCTTCAAATCGCCAACCTGACTGGGATCTCCTATGAAGTTTCGCCTCCTGTGGGGAAGAGGACTTGTGGGGTGAAAAGATCGCCACAGGAGAACGAACACGGTCGGGCCACAGCTGCATGAACTGAGACATTCATTGGCAAGCTCTGGGATTAATCCTGAGGGGCTTTACTACTATGTTTTTTTTTTTGTTTGTTTGTTTTTATCCTGTCCTCCCAGGGAAGGAAAGGGGGTAGGGAAGAAGACAGAAAGGACAACAAGGAATAGATACATGAAAAGAAGAAAAGAGGAAAGACTGGGCTGCCGAAACCTATTGTTTGATGGACTAATGGACTGCCATCTAGGGACTGGGTTTTGGGGAGTGGGAACAAGAACTATTCCACCCTTTGTTTGGCAATGAGTATATTAGTAGTTAGGTGGGGCACCATGGTGCTGATGTTTCCTTTTTTTTTTTTCTTTTTTTTTTTCGTTTACTTAATTGGGAAAGGACTATCTGGGTCTGAGAAAGATTTAAAGGGCTGGTTTCAAGTAAGGGAGTCACTGAGTGGGATCGGGGGGGCTAGGAAACTGGTTCATCCATGGCTCAGCAGGAAGTGGTTCGGTCCTGGGACCGGGGGTCATGGGGGGGAGGGTTTAAGGGTGGAAAGAGAGAGAGTCCCTGATCGGGTAATCTGGAAAGCAGGCCTCAAAAAGGCTCTGTCTTTGATCCTATATCTAGCCCCATATTAGCCAGATGGGTTTGTATAGCGTGATTTCATGGAATGTTAAGGGTTTGAGGGGACGACATAAAAGATTAACAATCCTGCGACATCTGGAGCAGCGGGGCGCTCATATCATAGCTCTCCAGGAAACACATTTATTGACTGAGGAGTTAGATTATTTAAAGAAACATTGGGTGGGTCAGGTATATGGAGTGGGTAGGAAGAGAGCATCTGGAGGAGTGGTGATTTTAATTAATAAGTCCTGCCCTTTCGAGGTGACCCAAGTTCTGACTCGAGACAGGACAGCAGGGGGATCTATGCTTTGGGCACTTTACACGGCAAGGCAGTAGGGGTAGCCTCTATATATGGTCCAACTCCCCCGGAACCTGAATTTTTTGCCTCAATAGAGGAGAATATCGCGACATTTCCATCACTTTCACTGATATTAGCGGGTGACTGGAATATTTGTTTAGATAATAAGGAGGACAGGATGCCGGGGTTCAGAGGCCCCAGGTCTAGGGCTCAATGAGCGCTGGCTAAGCTTTTGGAAGCTACAGGTCTGACAGACCCAGCCAAGTTTTTTTCTCAGGGAGGTCTCCAAATGACATTCTACTCAGCGGTTCACAAAAGCCTTACCAGGATAGACTATTTTTTGGTAAATAGGGAGGCGTTAGGGAAGGTCAGATCATTTAAGACAGAGGGTAGGACCTTTTCAGACCATTCTCTGATCCAGATGCAATGGGAACCTAAGTCCTTACCTCCTAGGCCTTACAGGTGGAGGCTTCAGGATTGGCTTTTCTTGGTGGAGGAGAGAAGGGATGAACTGGACGGGGCCCTTCAGGAAATTATTAGAGTGCAGTTGCCCTCTTTGACGGATAAGAGGCTAGCTTGGCCTACCTGTAAATTCTTATATTCCATGGCTGCAAAACCTTGGCTACCAAGGTGAGGCTGTTAGGAAGGTGAAAGAGGAGTTTTGAGGGGGCACAAGTTCTTTATCGCAGGAGGGGCTTCGAAGAAATAGATAGGAGCTCAAAAGCTTAAGGAGGGAGCTGTCAGGGATTTGTACGGAAGATTGAATTTTGGTTAAATAAGATTAAGGCTAAATATCTTTTGCAAGGGGATGTTCCAGGGCGTTTTTTTGGCATCAAGGATTAAGGAGTGGGAGGCCAGCAGGACTGTTTCTTTGATCTCACATGAAGGGAGGCTAGTGACAGACCCCCAAGACATGGTTGAGGCGTTTGCCACATTTTTTGAAAAGATATACCAAGAAAGTGCTCCTGGGGGGGAAAAGGAAGTTAGGGAATACTTGGAGGGAATCCAACTCCCGATAGTGGACCCCAGTCTGGCTAGGGAATTGGAGGCCCCTATTAAGTCTTCCGAAATTTTAGAGGTGGTTCGGTCCCTCCCATTAGGTAAATCTCCAGGGCCTGATGGTCTAACGGCAAAGTTTTATCAAACTCATATTCATACTATACTTCCTATCCTAAAGGAGTTTTTCCATACTATAATGCGGGAGGGCATTGACCATTTACCCATTTACCAAGCTTATATAACGTTAATACCTAAACCAGATAAGCCCAGGGATGTTATGGGAAACTATAGGCCCATAGCTCTAATTAATCAGGACATTAAGATACTTACAAAGATCTTGGCTAATAGGATTTTAGCTGTGGCCCCGAGCATAATTAGTCAGGAGCAGGTAGGCTTTATGCGGGAAGGGCGAAAAGATCGCTCAGGAAGATACATCATATTATAAACCAGGCTCCTGATTCCCGGTTCTCTAGCCTTGATCTCCTAGATGCTGAAAAGGCATTTGATCGGAGTTTCGATATATTTTTGTTCTCTGTATTGGAGAGGATGGATTCCCAAGGGTTAATTAAGGGTATCAAAATTTATATGCGGCCCACAGCTAGGATTTTATGTAATGGCTATCTGTCGAGGGAATTTAACTTATAAATGGTACGCTGCAAGGTGTCCCTTCAACGATATTGTTTAACATCTATTTAGAACCCCTCTTAAGATCTATTAATAGGGAGGTCGGGGTTCGGGGAATCAGGGTGGAAGATTTGGAGCTAAAAATTTCAGTCTTTGCGGACGACATACTGCTCCATCTACGAGACCCAGCAACTAGCTTCGAGACGGTTAGAGAATTAATATATCGGTACTCTAGGGTCTCAAACTACAAGCTGAATCTCACTAAAACCCAAATTTTACCCTTGACGCCACATGTCTTTAAAGTGGACTTTGCATCTCTGGGGGTACAGTGGAACAATGATAAGTTGAAGTACTTGGGAATCTGGATTACGGCAAATCAGGCGTCTGGCGCGGAAACTAATATGGGGGGAATTGTCTCGGAGATTTCGGGGGACATCTTAAGGTGGAACAAACTACCTTTAAATTTTACAGCACGTCTAGGTATTATCAAGATGAATATTTTGCCGAGGCTGCTATACCCGATTCACTTAGCTCCATATACTATCCCTATAAAGTGGTTTAAGCTAATTAGGAAAATGTTAACTGGGTTTCTCTGGAATGGCAAGCTGGCTAGGGTTAACTATAAGATGCTATGTAGGCCATATGAGAAGGGAGGCATTAGACTACCTGACCTCCAGGCTTATTATGTGGTGGGTCAGTTGGGCTTGATGGCTCAATGGGCGATAGAGGTCTACGAGGGTAAATATTGCCCTGCCTGGTTACAAATAGAGAAGAAACTGCTGAGGGGTAGGGGATGCTCCCCTGACTCATTAATATATGTTGGGTCCCAAAATGGATTGGGCAAAATAGGAGTAGGAATCCAATCAGGAAAACCATGGAGGCTTGGTGGCGGTTTCTTACACCAGCTCAAAAAGGCTGCCAAGGAAATCTAGGATCAGCCTATATTGGGAAATCCTAATTTGACCATTGGGGCATGGTGCTTGGGCAGAGATGGAATGTATACTTGAAGGGTCTTAGCTTGAGGGATATGCAGCAGGGGAGAGAATTCTTCTGCCTCCACAATGTGATGGCCTCGCCCTTCTTTCAAAGGATACAGCTTAAGCAAATGATTGTCGGGTTCTGGGGAGGAGTGGTGATTTTATGGAGAGTTTTCTCGTGGGAAGTTTGAAAGAGGCTGCCATAGAGCTAGCCCACTTTCTTGTGTATATAAGCTGCTATTGAATTCCAGATTTCTGAGTGCTCTTCCCTCTGTCCCTTATTGGGACAAGGTGATGACTTCTAGGTTAGAATGGGATAGCATCTGGGAAGCTACCAAATATAATGTTATTCCTAAACATAGAAATATACAGTTTTATGTGGTTCATAACATATACTATACCCCTGCTAAACTCTGTTCTAGGGTTTCGACAGAACAGATCTATGTTTTCGTGTGGGACAGCATCAGGAGATTTGCTTCATATCCTATGGAGTTGTGACAAAATCTCTCCTTTATGGAATAAGATTAGACAGGGCTGGACCCCAGGCTAGGCTATACGGGATATCTAATTCCAGAAGTCTGCGTGCTAGGTGACTATTCGATGATCGGAAGGGTCATACCGAGATTTCATCTTGCTTTAATGGGGTCGATTGTTAAAGCATTTATTGTGCAACACTGGAAAGATGGCCAGGTTTACTCTTATGAACAATGGGTGAAGGATTTGCTTGGGGCCTTGGCCAAGATTAAGAGACATCTAGTGTCTGAAGGTAGGCAGGAGGTCTACAGTAAAAGGTGGGCAAGGTTAGAGGCAGCCTATTCGCTGTAGAACACAAGCGTTAGCTTACAGAGCTGTCTGTCAGATGGGGATTAGTAGAGGTTTAGGTAATGGATCGTGGGTCATCTCAACGGGCAGGTACAGTTGGATTTAGGATTCTTTTTTTTCTCTTATCTCTTCTTGTCCAAATTTGCATGAAAATCCACTATAGCATGGGTTGGTATACCTATTATCTAGGGCTAGAGCATAATGTGGACAGATAGAGATGTAGGCTGGATGAGGAGGAATTTTTGAGGTTATAGTTTTGTCGGGGGCGGGACTCTCTCTCTTCTGGGGTCACACTGGATATTCACTCGGAAGGACAGATAACCAAAGCGGCTTGGGCGTTAACAAGATGAGTGTTATTATGGGAAGCTGGAGCTTGAGAAGAGGCGTTGTACTATTATCAGGGTTACTGAGAGCTTCCCGGGAGTTGAGTTTAGTATGGGAGGAGTGATATCCCATGTGTCTGTAAATAGGGGATGTATATAGTTTGCACAGCCAGTTTTGGGGTGTGCACCCAGTTTCCGGGTTATTTGTGTGCTTGTATGTTGGTTTCTTTGGAAAATAAATAATCATTAAAAAAAAAAAAAAAGTATTTTAATAAAGAACTTTAAAAAAACTGAACAACAGCCCAAGTGGAGTATTTTTGTCCCCCCCAAACATTATGCATTCTCATCACCCTTGTAATTATTTTCCATACATTAATAAATGATATTGCTTCCCATGCCATGTTCCCGGTGCATTATTAAGGGGAAAAAAAAAAATGTGTAACATTAAGAAATAAAACCAGTACTGTCCAACCCATTAACTGTTGTCTGTATAATTAATGCTTCGGTCTGCACCTATGGTCTAATACACCATCTAGACTGAGAGGCCTGTGTGATACTGTGCATTGACCATGACCCCAAGAGGAGCCAGGTCTGATAGGATGGTTAGATGGGAGGGACTCACTCGTCTTGGTTGTGTAGTTGGTCTGGAGTTATTCCTTATAGCTCTTGTGGGTTTGGGCTGCTTTCCATTAACCCCACATTATCTGGAACTTCTCTTGCACAAGCCTCAGTGTGGCTATATTCTGTTCCATGATCATGGGTGACTTGATCCTGTCATGCCATTCTGATATAGTGGGCAAAGTAGGTGTTAACTAGTGGTAGGTGATGCTTTTGAGGCCACGAGACACATACTATAAAAAACATCTCTAAAGCCCATATTGCCCATTCCTGGTATGAGAAGACCTAAAACAAGTATCTTAAATTCCTACTGGATTTCCCTGTCCCAGATCTGGCTCAGCCTCTTCTCCACATCCCCTCTAACACCGGTCAGTGTTGACACCTCCAGCATGTGCTGTGACGGTGAAGGTGTGGAAGAATCTAATGAAGACCTTCCACCTATACTCCTTCCATAGGTGGAGGCTGTCACCTGCCATCCCTCCTTCAATATTTTCTCCTATTCCCGATCTGAAAATGTATCACCCCCTCCATTCCTGATCTAAGACTGTATCACCCCCTCCATTTTTTCTATTCCTTCCTCATTCATGGCTACTCAGTTGCACCTTGCCTGACAACCAGGTGATCCTTGTGTTTATTTTCACTTTGGACACCCCACCCTTTCCAAACTGGAGCTTTAGACCTGCCACCAGGCCGATACTGACAGTGTAATTGTGACCTCTGACCTCCACATTTTGTACCTCAGCAGATCTCCTCAAATTCACAGCTGTCACCATTCCCAATATGTGTCTACTTACAGGGTCAGTTTTCATAGACCTTACCAAGGCCTTTGACCTTGTTGATCATCCCCTGCTGCTCTCCACTCTTCTCAATATGAGCTTTTCTCCCTCTGTAAATGAATGGTTCAGCAGCTATCTGTCCAACAGGTCTCAAATTGTAAAATTTAATTCCTCGCTATCTAATAGAGCTATCATCAGCACTGGAGTCTCCCAGGGCTCTATCTTGGGACCCCTTATCTTCTCTCTTTTTGTTAACAATATAGCTGATGTTCTTCAGTCCTGCTCTTCCATTCTCTATGCAGATGATCTTGTCCTCTACTTCAGCTCTGACAAGGTTACCAGCATAAATGCATCCCTCTCCTCTGACTTCAAGAACATACAAAACTGGCTAACTGCCCCAAAGCTCATGCTCAATGCAAAGAAAACTCAAGCTGTGCTACTAGGCTCTGCCCCTAAGCTCAGGGCCTGACATACGCCCCTGTTGGTGTGTGATGCAGGTGGGACACACATAGATTGTGTAACATCTTTTAAGTACCTGGGAGTCCTCTTGAAGCAATCCCTGGACTTCAGTACGCATTCAGGTCACTTGTAAAGCTGTGAATACTAAACTGGGAATTGCTTCCAAGTCAAGCAATATGCGAACTCCCTCCACTAAGTTGGCTATTGCTAGAGGCATCCTTCTCCCTGCCCTCACATATGGTGCTCCCACTTTTGCAACCGCAAAGAAAACTACCCTTCATAATTGGGATGTTACTTATAATAATATATGTCGATATGCCTCATCATCTCCTCGCCTCAAGCACCACTGCCACCTTTACAGTGACCTGGGATGGCTCTCTCCCTCTGCCTATCGACACCACTCCTTAGGCTCTCTCATCAATTCGGTTCTCAGAAATCAAGCTCGGTCCTCACTTGCTGTGAAACTTGTACCCCAGTCCTTCTCATATGGATCAAGTTCAGCTGGTAAGTCTCAACTCTATGTACCAAGGTATCAAACATCCAATGGCTCTGGAGCCTTCCATCATGCAGCCCCTAAGCTTTGGGACTCCCTTCGTCTAGCTCTTCGGCAGGCAAATTCCCATCTCGGCTTTAAAAGGGAACTATGCCAGTATCTAATTTCAGTAAACCCCTGCACTTGTTTTGACCCCACTCAATTCCTCTCTTGCCTCATTTCCAAATAATTTCTTCCACCTTTCTCCCCTTTTCTCTTCTTGTAACCCTTCCCATCTCTGCTGCTCAACTTCTGCCTCCCCTTTATAAATCCCCTAATGCCTTATTTGATGTACCTAAATCCTTCCTAGCTTACCTATTTTCATCTCCTTGCTAGTTTCTCTTTTACTGTGCTTATAACACTTGACTTCATGCTACCTTGCATAAGGTTTTGTATCTCAACTGTATGTACCTGTTTGCCGAATGATGCCCACCATATATGTAATCTAATTATGTTTTATCTCATGTTTACGTTGCTTGACTGTATGTATTACCTTCACTGACTGTTTGATCTACCCTTATGTTTTTGTTCCTGTATTATGCAATGTTTTTGTTTTTACCTATATGTTGTACTCTCCTGGGTCATGCCTGAAAATAGTCATTTCATGGCTAGTGCACTTACCCGGTAACAAAAACTAAATAAATAAATATAGTGATTAATTGAAAAAAGGTGGGAGAGGCACAAATGTGCAATATAAAAGTGAACAAGAATTAGCTGGTGCTAATAAGGCTGTCATATGTTCAGTATACACAAATTCACAAATACATACCTTAAAACAGAGTTACCGTTTGCCTTCTCAAAGTCACCTGTGATATCCCCCCCCTTGTCAGAAGGGTTGACCAAGATATGTTACCCAGCACCAAAGATGAATCGCCTTCTCACAGATATCATTGTCATCTCACAATCCTCTCTTATGATCAAATAAGAATCACTTACACTGTCACAGACTTCCTCCATTCCTGTACAAGTACCTAGAATGAGTCATCTTTGGCATCACAGTCTCTCACCCCTCCATCACCAAAACAGAGTTGTCCCGAGGGCCAGAAAATGTAAATGGATTCACTTGCAGTACTCTCTCACAGCTGTTCTGACACCCACACAGAGTCACCTCTTGCCTTCTCACCTTCCACCACCCAAGCAGTCACCTCTCATCCTTTGGTCTCCTTTTCTGGCACCCAAACAGCCACTGCTTACTCTGTCACACACCTCCCTCATTGTGGCACCCCAATAGAGATGACCCTGCCTTTCTCACAGTCACACTCCTTCCAGCACCCCCAGTTATCCTTCACCATCTCTCACACACACCTTTCTTAGAAACCAGAATGAAGGCTTTCCTTGCCCTCTCACAGAATCCTACCTCATCCAACACCCAGAGTCCCTCCCTGCTCTTTCACAGCCCCTCCACCTACACACAGTCAGCCTCTGCCCTCTGATAAGCCACTAATATAGTAATATAGAGTAATACTTCCCCTCTTACAGCCCCCCACTGACATCCAACCAGTTCCCCTTCCACTTTTTACAGCACCTCCTCTCCCTGGCATTCACTGACTCCTTGCCCACCCATGACCCTCCTTGTATCCCAAACAAACATCCATGCCCTATCACGGCCCCCAAATCCCAGTAGTCAAACAGTTACCTCTCACCCACTCACATCCCCCTCAGCACCCAAACAGATTTGTTCTTTTCTGTTATAGTGCCCTGACGCAGCACCAAAGAAGAATCTCCTTCTCACAGCCCCCTTCCCTCAGGCACAAAAACAAAGACAGTCTTCACCCTCTCACTACCTCTCTCCAGCACCCAGAGACACTTCATACCATCTCACATCCTCCTGTGCTACAAAAGTTACCTCTACTATCTCACAGCTAGGGATGTCACTATAACACAGTGTGATTGTGGGGGACTCCAACATGCCAGGAGTGGACTGGAGTACCCCAACAACCAGGAACAGAAGGGAGCAGGTACTGCTGGATGCCTTCCAGGACATCTTCCCACTGCAAATGGTCAGTGAACCAACCAGGTTAGGGAATACCCTTGACCTTCTGCTGGCAAATGGGGACCTTGTGAGAGAACTTACAGTGGAGGAACTGCTATCAGGGAGTGACCACCACTCAGTATGGCTCACATTGGATATGGGCAAGGAAGGAGTGGAAACTGGCCAAAGAGTGCTGGACTTCAGGAGGGCTGACTTTTGGAGGATGGGGGAAGTGGTAAAAGGATACCTGGCTGAAATTCAGTCTAGTATGGACACTAACCAGAGGTGGGAGCTCATAAAGCTGGAGGTAGTGGAGGAAACCAAAACCTGCTGCAAGGTCCAGAGCAAGAAGGCTAGGGCTAAGAAACTGAGCTGGTTGAGCAAGGAGGTCATGGAAAAGGTAAGGAGGAAAAGAACTGCCATTAGGAAGTACAAGAAAACAGGGAGGGGGAGGACAGGGAGGAGTACTTGACAGAATCGAAGGAGGTGACAAGGGCAGTAAGGGGAGCCAAAGCATCTACGGAACTCAGGCTGGCACAAGGCATTAAGATGGGGGAGAAGGATGTCTTTAGGTATATCATGGAGAAAAGGAGCTGTAAGGACCATATAGTAAGGATTTGGAAGGAGGGGAGTTGGATGGAAGCAGGGTGCGATAAGACAGAAGCACGAAATGAGTACTTCTACTCAGTATTTACTAGAGAGAAGAGGGGGTGACACCCAAGGGGGGAGAAATGGCAGAAGTGGGGGGGGGGGAAAGGGTGACAGATGGGGGAATCATGGAGGACAGAGTTCAGGAGGGTTTGAAGGCACTGAAGGTGGACAAGGCGCCAGGCCCAGATGACACCCATCCCGGGGTACAGAAGAAGCTGGCAGAGGTCCTTGCAGGACCTTTGGCAGACCTATTTAATGCCTCACTACATTCGGGGTGTGTACCTCAGGACTGGAGGATGGCTCATGTGGTGTCCCTCCACAAGAGTGGCCCCAAGGATGAACTGGAAAACTACAGACCAGTGAGCCTCACATCCATCATGGGTAAGCTAATGGAGACTATCCTGAAGGAGAGGCTGGTGGCCCTCCTAGAGGCCAAAGGACTACAGGACAGCAGACAGCATGGCTTCATATGGGGCAGATCCTGCCAAACCAACCTGGTGGAGTTCTATGACTGGGTAACTAGGCAACTGGACAGGGGCCATGCAGTGGATGTCCTGTATCTAGACTTCAGTATGGCATTCGACTTGGTGCCGCATGGAAGGCTGGGAAGTAAGTTAGTAGGCACAGGGGCGGGTGCAAAGCTGGTGATATGGGTAGAAAACTGGCTTCAGGGAAGGCAACAGAGGGTGGTGGTGACTGGGGAGCTCTCACACCCAAGGCTGGTGACAAACGGTGTTCCACAGGGCTCGGTGTTGGGACCAGAGTTGTTTGGGATATTCATTGCAGACATATCATGGGACATCAAGAGCAAGATAAGTCTGTTTGCTGATGATACCAAGGTAGGAGCGGTGGTGGATGACTTAGGGGGATGGCAGGGGTTGCAGGGTGATCTGGCAAAGCTTGAAACCTGGTCAGACACCTGGCAACTGGGGTTTAATGCCAAAAAGTGCAATGTGCTGCATTTTGGGATGAAGAATCCAAGGAGCAGTTACCAGCTGGGGGAGCGCAACTAGCCCAGACAGAGGAGGAGAAGGATCTGGGGGTGCTCATTACAGGGTCAATGAACAACTCAGCACAATGTAGGAAGGCAGCTGCAAAGGCCAACAAAATGCTGGGTTGTATTGCAAGGGGGATATCCTTGAGGAGGGAGGAGGTAATTCTGCCACTGTATAGGTCATTAGTTAGACCGCACCTGGAGTACTGCATGCAGTACTGGCACCCATATCTGAAGAGGGACATTAAGTTACCGGAGGGGGTGCAGCACAGGGTGACAAAGATGATCAAGGGGCTGGGATACTTATCATACGAAAGGAGGTTGAGGGAGTTGAACGTGAACTCACTGGAGGAGAGGAGGGACAGGGGGGATATGATTGAAACCTTTAAATACATGAAAGGAATAAACAAGACAGGTAGAGAGGGGCTGTTCAAAGTAAGGGAGGGGCGGGACACCAGAGGCCATGATATGAGACTGGAGGGAGGAAGGATCAGGAGGGAGATGAGGAGACACATTTTTACAGAGAGGGTGGTGGCTGGGTGGAATGCGTTCCCTGCAGAAGTGGTATCCAGTAGAACAGTGGACTGCTTCAAAAAGGGATGGGACAGGACAAGGGGGAGGGTTAATGAAGGGGAAGGGTGGAAGGAAGGGGCAGCTGCAGAATAAGGGGTGCTAGCTGCACATTCAAGCAGACTTGATAGACATCTAGGCCTTTATCTGCTGGCAAATTTTGTATGATGATATATCACAGTATTTCCCACTGACATACTGTATGTTATCCTTGTAAAAGAACAAAACTGCTTATTGCACTGCTTGATATACTGTGTTAAATTGCTTGGCTCTTGTCCCAGCAGGGTGTCCCCCTTCCACCAATCAGATTGTTCTTGTTTTTCTTAATATTAGAAATATAGTACTATACATTATAATGATATCAATATATTGTGTTTTTAAACAAATATTGGGATACTCAGAGTGTGAATATTGTGACATCCCTACTCACAGCCCATACTGCTCCCCTACCCTACCTCACTCAACCCCTTCATTTAAAAGTAAATATTCTGCTCCCCATGTCAGTGTATGTTGTGAAAATTCTGACCTATGCATTTTTATTCTATTAAGGCTATGTCCAACCATAGGTTTTCTGACCCTGCAGGTGGGCCCCCAGAGGGGGACTCCTTACTCAAGTTGTCACAGGTCCAGCTCCGAATGCTCCTGGAGACTCTGCAGATATGAAGTCTGATTCAGACATCTTCTCAGAAGAGGAGTTTTTAAATACTGATTTAGATGTGTTTTGAGCAGATAACATTGTGAGTTCCTCTGACATTTTTCAACTTATGAACATCTTCTGCAAAGCCTTTGTGAGGAGGATAGCCAAAGATTTTGATGTGACTCTCCAGGACTCTGGGTCCCAAGGTGGTTTCCAGTTCTTGGGCTTACTGAGTAAAATTTTAGTGGGAGGACCCACATAGTGACAGGAGCATTTAATTCCTTAGTAAAGAAGGCCTTTAAGGTACACTCACAGGCCCTGACCATGGATAAAAGGGCGTATAAGAGATGTGCAGTTGCTAAGAAGGGTCACAAGTACCTCCTTACCCCACCTTCAACTGAAGGCCTAGTGCCTGCAGCTTTGGCCGAGAAGTCCAGAACCACTATCTTGGTTAACCTTTCTGACAAGGAGAGCTGCCAGATGGAATCCCTGAGAAACAGGGTGTATTCAAGTGCCCCCCTGGAATTTTAATTCCTGTCTCAGAAAATGGCTTTGTTAGTTATAATAACCTCAGCCAGGACAGTAAGCAAGCTTCAGGTTCTCTGCTTTGACCTTGACTATTTTGTCTTTCATAAGGACAATGCAACCTGTCCTGGAGACACATCCAAGGTGTTTGCCTTAGTTTGTCTTAAAGTTCCTTTTCAACCTATTTCCTGGTCAGTGTTTTTTTTACAGAATGCACACTGACATGGGTAATTACCCTTCAACAAATTTATGTGAAGAGGGCTTTGAGGTGTTTTTTAATAGGACAGAGCCCATTAGACCAAGCCTGTGTTAAAGCTACTAGGAGACAGGTTTTTATACCTCTAGATGCCCTCCTGTTGTCCTTTTAGTCCTTTTAGTGTCTATCCAATATTTAAATATATTTTTGACTATTTTTGTTACATTAGTAATCTAATTTGTTGCCTTTTGCCTACCCCAAATCCCTCTCTCATTAGCAGTTGCTGCTCCTTCTTTTCATACTGCCTGAACATTCTATGACATCAATAACATGATTCCAGGCCATTTGGATGAATAGCATGGAACTGTGTCATTGATGTCATAGAATGGCTTAGAAATATCAAAAGAAGGAGCACGAGATGGGGAGGGGAGTGGAACTCTGTGTAGCTCTAAGAGTACCCAAAGCTTGATCATTTATCAAAAATTGTTCAAAGCTTAGCAGAACACATAACTGGCATGGAAAGGAAGATGAAAGGGCAGTTGACTATGTAAAATAATCTCTCTCCTGTAAGCAGCAGTTTGCCATATATAGAAGCTCTTCCTCCGGCCATGTCACTGCTAAAGAGACCCTATCCTACTGGATACTTGTGTGTATTGCCCATGCTACATACTTGCCTGCATCCTGTCCCTGATGGACTGAGTGCCCGTTTCCCTAATGATATAGCCACCTCAGTGTCACCCTCTAGATCTAGCCCCATCACAGAGATCTGCAGAGCAGCCAGTTGGGTGTCCACCTTTACTTTGCACAGTGATGTGGATCACAGTTTTGTAGGAATGCGTAATTTAGGTCCTCTGCTCTGAAGTGCTTGTTCCCCAGGCTGCTCCAGCCTTTCCCTCCTCCAGGTGTACTGCTTGTATTCAAGAGCAGTTCTCTACTGCAGAAAAAAAGTGTGAAATAATTAGAGTTATATTAATTATGTCTTTGAGTTTTTTATTTTGTTTTTACTTTTTCCTGCTGTTGGTCTACTACAACTTGCAGATAATACCGTACATATTTCCTCAAGCCTTTCAAAACATGTCTGACTCTCCTCTGCTCAACCCACAGTTGTGGTTTTTGATATCACATTCTGCTGTCATGGTGAGCACTATGATGCAGTAAGCAAAGGAACTGTGAGGTTAACTGGCCAGAGCAAAATGCATTTTATACAGATGTTTAGATAGACTACTAAGATGTGTTATCATCTTTGCACAATGAAAATGAAAAAAAAAAAAGTATTATCTAGTAAAGTGTAATAGCTGAAACATCATATTTATGAAAATATGTGCTGAAGTCCACAGTCACTCTTTAAGAATGCACTGTGCATTGCCAGATTTTAAAGGCTTGTGCTACACAGTTTAATACATTCAAGCATATGAAGAAGCCAGCAGAAGAAGCCAATTTGGTCTATCTAGTCTGCTTGAACTGCAGGGTCCACAGTTTGAGCTACTGACCTTGCATCCCCTCCCCACTTCTCCCACCCAACCTCCCTCTCAGCACCTCCCCACAGAAACATAAGAGTGACACTAGGGGTGTCCAATCCCCAAGTGTTGCCTTCAGGACTCTTTTGTGTTTTACTTTTGTAATATTCCCCATCCATCCCTCCTTCTCAGTGCCTACCCCCCAAGAAACATAAGAGAGATACTGGGAGTGTCCAATCCCTCTGTGTCACAATCTGGAGCCTCATGTCTTTTTTTCTTAAAACCTGCAAAGAGAAAACCATCCATCATTGTCTTTTGCTGCCAGTTTTGTCCTCCCACCCAATCCTCCCACTCAGCACCCACCACCCCACCCCACCCAGCCCTTGCTTACCCATCAGGGATCCAACATCGTAATCCATTCCAGACCGCAGACACATCTTCACTCTTTAATGCTGGACCATGAACTGAGGAAACCAGGTATGCTGTTCAATGTATTTCAATATGTTTTTGAACTTAGTAGCATAGCAAGAGCATTTTTCTATATTTTTGCCCCAAATTTTCAACATACCGTTTTTGGAACACCACCTCATGAACAATGCAAGTAACAGGTAAATCTGTTCCAAAAGGTGATTTCATGGTTGCTGTACAAAATCACCTTTCAGGTAGGAGTTGAACATTTTCTCCACCACTGTTCATGAGGTGGGGTCATATGATGGCTATGTTGAAAATGTGGTGTAAAAAATATTTAAAAAAACAAATTATTAGTTTACACTGAATTTTGTGAATGCAGGCTCATAACTTTGGTAATTGTCAATATTTTTACCCAAAATTTATAACATAGACATATCTTTATAGCCCCTCGTGAATGTGATAGTTGTCATTTTTCAAATCTTGGCCTAAATGTTTTTTTACATCCTGAAGGGTGATTTTGTGGTCCCTGTGCAAAATCACCTTTCAGGCAGGAGTTAAAAATGTTCTCTCCCATTGTTCATGAGGTGGGGTCATAAGAAGACTATGTTCTAAATTTGGTGAAAAAATATTAAAAAGGTTATGAGCCTACACTGAATTTTGAGAACACAGGCTCGTAACTATGCTAATTTTCAATATTTTTACCCCAAATTTACAACATAGCCCTATCTTTATAGCACCTCATGAATTTGACACCTGTCATTTTTCAAATCCTGGCCTAATTCTCTTTTTTACTTACCAAAAGGCGATTTTGCGGTCCCTGTGCAAAAGCACCTTTCAGGCAGGATTTGGACATTTGCTCTACCCTTCTTCATGAGTCGGGCTCATAACAAGGCTATAGAAACATAGAAACATAGAATTTGACAGCAGATAAGGACCACTTGGCCCACCCAGTCTGCCCATTTCCCTACCTACTGGATAAGCTGCAGATCCTAGTTAACCAGCAGCCTACTTCTTCCTACCCCCACCCCCTAGAATTGCCTTATGACTGTCCCACGCATGCTTGAATTCCACCACTGATTTTGACTCCACAACCTCCTCCGGAAGGCCGTTCCATGCATCCACAACCCTCTCTGTGAAAAATACTTCCTTAAATTACCTCCTGAGCCGCCCCCTCTATCTTCAAATTGTGACCTCTTGTTCTTGCACACCTCTTTTTTGAAAGATGCTACCTCTTGGACTTTGTTGATTCCCTTGAGGTACTTGAACATTTCTATCATGTCCCCTCTCCCTTCTTTCCTCGAGGCTTATACATATTGAGCTCCTTCCGCTCTCTTCATATGTCTCTCCGTGCAGACCCCTGCACCATTTTAGTTGCCCTCCTCTGGACAGCTTCCATCCTGTCTATGTCTTTATGAGATTGGGTCTCCAGAACTGCACACAGTACTCCAGATGGGGTCTCACCAGCTGTCTGTACAGAGGATAATAACTTCCTGTTTTCTACTGGTGATGCCTGCATCCCAGTATCCTCCAGCCCTCCTTGCTGCCCTCCACATTGCTTGCCCACCTTTAGGTCATCTGATATGACTACCCCAGGTCCCTTTCCACTTTTGTTGTTGTTAGTATCTCACCCCATTGTGTACTCTTCCCTGGTTTTGATTCCCAGGTGCATTACTCTACTTCTTAGCATTGAATCTAAGCTGCCATACATTTGACCATTCCTCTAACCTTGCCAAGTCCCTTCTCATCCTTTCCACCCCACCCTGTACATCAACTCTGTTGCAGATCTTTGTGTCATCTGTAAAAAGACATACTTTTCCTTCTAGTCCTTCTGCAATGTCACTTATAAAGACATTGAAGAGGACCGTCCTAATACTGGAGTCCTGTGGTACCCCATTAGTAACCCTCCTTTCTTCTGAGTGGACTCCATTTACTATTACTCTCTGTGTCCTATTCTCCAGCCAATTCTTTACCCAGGCTGTCATCTTGGGACCCACTCCCAGGCTGGCTAACTTGTATATTAATCTTTTGTGTGGGACTGTGTCAAATGCCTTGCTAAAGTCTAGGTAGGCCATGTCCACAGCCCCTCCCTGATCTACTACTTTGGTCACCCAGTCAAAGTAATCTATCAGATTCATCTGGCATGACCTTCCTGCTGTGAATCCATACTGCCTAGGGTCCTGTGCCCCTCTGGCCTCTAGATACTCGACAATTCTTTCCTTCAGAAGTGATTCCATCATTTTCCCTATCACTGAGGTTAAACTAACAGGTCTGTAGTTTCCTGCTTCTGCCTTGCTCCCACTTTTGTGGAGGGGAATCACATCTGCCCTCCTCCAGTCCTCGGTACCACCCCATCCTCCCATGATTTGTTAAAAGGGTAGTCAGTGGTGTCACTAGTTCTACCCTTAGTTCTTTAGAATTCGGATGAATCCCATCAGGCCCCATTGCTTTGTTCACCTTCAGTTTTAAGAGTTCTTTTAGAACCCTTTCTTCTGTAAATGGACTGGTATCAACTTCTGTATCCAGAATGTTTCTACTGTTTGTTTTATGTGCCTCCCCTCTTCATTTGTAAATACTGAGCAAAAATATTTGTTTAGTATCTCTGCCTTTTACAGTCTCCTCTGCCCACCCTCCTCCCTTTATTAAGCCTCACTATCCTCCCGTGGTCTTCCTTCACTCCTGATGTACCTATAAAGGTTTTATCCCTTCTTAACCGAGTTGGCTATCTTTTTCTCGGTTTGGGCCTTTGCTGTTCTGACTGCCTTCCCAGCCTCCTTTGCTTTAACTGATACAATTCTCTTTCCTGCTCCTTCGAGATTCCTTGTACTTCCTGAATGCTTTTTTCTCTTGAACCTTCACTGCCACTTCTTTGAGAACCATAGTGGTTTCTTACATCGCTTTGTTTTGTTTATTTGCTTCACACAAAGGTTCACTATTCTGTGATGGCAGTTTTATTATTCCCATTGTTCTTCCACCCTCCTTCCTGCCCATTTGCTAGTGCATTCCTTAGGCACTCACCCATTTTGGCAAAGTCAGCCCTCCTAAAGTCCAGTACTTTTGTCTTTGTATGGCTTGACTCTATTGCTATGTTTATTGTGAACCATACTGTTCGATGGTCGCTAGTTCCCAGATGGCTACCCACTTCTACATCTGTGATCCTCTGTCCATCTCCATTTGAGAGAATCAAGTCTAATATTGTTCCCTCTCGAGTGGGCTCCAGTACTAGTTGTCTAAGGCATGCTCCCTGTAGGGCATCTAGAATAACTCCACTCTTTGAAGTGGCAGCTGCAACTGCACTCCAGTTAACATCTGGCATATTCAGATCACCCATCAGCAATATCTCCCCTTTTTCGCCATTCTAAGTATACTTTCTATCATTTCCTTGTCCATTTCCTCCCCCTGAGAAGGGGGTCTGTATACAACCCCTGTGCGGATTGTGGTGCCATTGCCTGTCTCCAAATTTACCCACAGTGCTTCTTCTCCTCCCTGTTTACCCTTTTGTTCTGTTGCTTTTATTCCTTCCCTTATGTAAAGAGCTACTCCTCCTCCTCTTTTACGCACCTGTCCCTCCTGTAGATAGTGTATCCTGGTATGTTTACGACCCAGTCATGGTTTTGTGTGTACCATGTTTCTGTGACTGCCACGATGTCCAGATGTTCCTCCTCCATCAAGGCTACTAATTCAGGAAGCTTGTTACCCAGACTACGGGCATTGGTACTCATTGCTCTCCATTTTTTGATGGCTTTACCTTCTGTTGCAGCATCCCCCACTGACCGTTCTACCTCGGTCTTTTTCTCATTAGTACCCTGTTTTGAAGGGAGAGGCTGGATTTTCCTGCTGCTTGTCAGTGCTTCCCTTTGGCTAGTTTAAAAGCTTGCCAATGAAGCATTTAAACCGATTGCTCAAAAGAC
This sequence comes from Neoceratodus forsteri, assembly GCA_016271365.2. NCBI lineage: Eukaryota > Metazoa > Chordata > Ceratodontiformes > Ceratodontidae > Neoceratodus > Neoceratodus forsteri. The sequence goes on from CM057454.1 coordinate 758,271,606, forward strand.
TTGTTCCTTCCTGGACAGATGCAGACCATCCTGCCAGTATAGGCTGGTATCCCTCCAGGTGGAACCCCAGTCCCCAATGAAGCCAAACCCCTGTTCGCACCATTTTTTCAACCATTCATTAAACTGCATTGTGCTAATTACCTCGCCTCCCCATGCCTTTGACAGGCAGCACCTCTGAGAAGGATACTGTGTGCTACTTGTCTTAGGCCCCTCCCCAACTCTGCAATGTCCTCCTGCACTGCTCTAATCTCATGATGAGCCAAGTCATTTGTCCCTAGGTGGACAATTATGTCAGCTCAGACTCTTGCAGCTGTTCTCGTGATCCTGAGGATGCGCCTGTCCCTCCAAGCCATGGCACCAGGCAGGCACCTTACTTCAGTTTTCCCAGCTCCCCCCAGTTCTATACCCCTAATAATTGAGTCCCCCACCAGGAGCTGCTTCCTTTCCCTTTGGTGTCCTCTGCCTCCTTCCTGTGGGCCTCCCTTGTGACAGTTGTCATCAGTCTTCTCTTCGGGTGCATCCATAGGGGAGCTATGCTCCCCCAGAATGGTGTATGGATTGTGAAGTGGAACAATTGACTGGGTGTGCCTCTGTTCCACCATCCTCACCCTCCCTGAGCCCACTGTGGTCCAACCATGTGGTCTATGATGAAAATTTGGTGTACAAATACTACAAAACAACAAATTCAGGAGCCTATGTTACGTTTTGCTAATGAAGGCTCATAACTTTGCTAATTTTCAATATTTTTACACCAAATTCCTCTCCTCTGGTCCTATTGGCTCCAGTTAGAACTTGTTTTACCAGTCACATGCCTATTTATATGTTATTTAAGGTCATCAAACATTATTCTTTATTAGCTGTCCAGCAACTACAGGTATTTCTAACAGGTGTCAGTAGTGTATCTTATAGTTACAATCAGAAATCCTAGTTGGATGGAATCTGCTCATTTGATGAGAGTGAAGTAACTCACAATGACTGCTAAATTGAGAACGGTTAGGCAGCAGATTTATCAAGAATATGAACAGTTTCAAAATGGCCTGCCAGATTTCCACAAGTCCTAACATGTCTAATCAGATTACCTATTCATTCTAAGCTGTTTATGAACTTCATAATTTGTTGCATCCTACTTCTATTGCTGATCTCTGGCAATATTCACCCTAATCCTGGTCCTGTACAGCAACCACTTGGGAGCATGTGCAAGCAGGGTGGCATTAAGCTAGCATCAATCAACATCCGCTGTCTTCTGCCCAAACTCAATCTCCTCCAGACATGGATCCTTCAGCACAAACCTGATGTCCTTGTAGTGGTTGAAACTTGGCTCTTCCCCCAAATCCCTGACACTGCTGTTGCCCTTGGTGGCTACACACTGTTCAGAGAGGTTAGACTGGGCAATAGGGGAGAAGGGTGTGTTATTTACTTATCAGACTCACTGCAGGGTCAGGTCCTTCTGGCAATTGCATTTGATAGCAATGCCTAGGCACTTGCAGTAAAAATTGCAACTGGCACCAGTGGTAAGTCCCTTACTGTTCTCTCTGTATGTATCTCCCCAAAAGGATACTTGCAGAGGCTTTAGTCTTATACCTGACTACATCTCTAGCCTTGCAAATTGCTCTGAAATAGTAGCTCTTGGTGACTTTAATGTAAATTGGTTTACCCCTGAAGCTGACCCTTTCAGAGATGCACTCACCACCCTTAACCTCTCCCAATTGGTTAATGTCCCCCACCAGGCACAACTATAGAACAGGCAACAGCACTCAATTAGACCTACTTCTTACCAACCATCCTGAAAGGTTTATGGGCACTGAGGTCTTATCTGAATCACTCAGTGACCACTCCCCGGTTATCAGCTTCTGGTCTAACAAGGCCCCTAAACTCCCCTCTAAGACAATTTACCAGAGCATCCTGAAAAAACGGCAGTGGCAGCAGTTCTTATGTTCCCTTTAGCAGTGTGACTGAATGCCAATTTTTTCGGCTGTTAATGTTGACTCTGCACTAGAATACTTTATCACCACTTTTAATGCAGCCTGTGATATCTTCGCCCATCTCAGAAAAAGGAAATCCAAAGGTGTCTGTAACCCCTGGATCTCCACCTCTCTCCTTAATCAGATGGCTTCTTGAGATCATCTCTGGCATAAAGCCCATGCCATTAGGAACCCCTCTAAGTGGGAGTGGTACAAAGCGGCTAGGAACAACTGCACTCGTGCAATTCGCCTTGCTAAATCTGATTATTACAAAACTGTGTTTACTGACACATGGGGAAACAGTACAAAGTTTTGGGAGAACATCAAGGAACTAACTGGCAAGTCCAACAAAACTCCACTCTCATTTATCAACATCAATGGTGTTTCCATCCAGGATCCACAACAAATTGCTGACATCATTAATAATGTCTTCTCAGACCTGAGTGGAATCCTTCCCCCTGACTTCTTCTCTAATGCTCCCTCTACACCTGGAACACCTAATAGCTCCCCTAGAGTTATGACCACTCCCAACTCTCCCCCTTCTACTTTAGAACAGTCTCGGCCAAAGAGACAACAAAATTCCTCCTTCGGGTCCTTTACAGATTGTGCTACAGCAGCAATTCCCTTAATCTAAAACTTCTCCGCCTTGCCCTAGATGCTGTACTGCTACCCCTCATCAAGATTTTCAATCTGTACCTCTGCCTAGGTCAATTCCCTCTTTTGTGGAAGGCAGCCATAGTTACCCCTGTCTACAAGAGTAACTACTGTCCCATCTCTATACTTCCCCCCTCTCCAAAGTGCTTAAACGTATAGTTTCTGATCATCTCTGTGATTATCTGTCCAAATACAACACTCAATGTCCGCAGCAGCTCAGGTTTATAAAAAAATCATAGCACCACTATCGCACTTCTTAAATATACTACATTTATTCACAAAGCAGTCGACCGTGGCCACCTAGTTGGGTCCATCTACACTGACCTAACTAAAGCATTCAACATGGTTAACCATTCCCTACTTATTGAGTCTCTCCCCATCCTTGGTCTTTTACATGCAATTACCTCCTGGTTTCAGAACTACCTTGATGGCAGAATGCAATGGGTGAAAATTAGAGGTACCCTCTCCACCTCTCATCCTGTGCTCTCCAGTGTACTGCAAGGTTCCACTCTTGGCCCCCATCTTTTTAATCTCTTCCTCAATTCCCTCCCCCAGGCCTGCCCCAGTCAACTCCTCCTCTACCCAGATGACACCATTTTATTCATGAGCCAGCCAGACTCCTCCCTCCCTCCTTGCTAGAGAGTTGCAGCACAGCTTTGCCCTGGTTGAGTCCTGGCATACAGCACACAAGTTAATCCTGAACTATAAAAATATCAAGGTGATGTTATTTGCAAATTCTCACAACAAGCATAAGTCAGCTCATCTAACCATCCTTAACAACTGTCGTGATCCTCTGGAGCAAGTACACAACTACAGGTACCTAAGCATTACACTTGACAACACCTTACCCTTTAATGACCATAGAAACATTACTTCTAAAGCTGTTTAATACTCAAATAGTGCTCCTCTACAGATACCATCACAGTCTTACCCCTGATGCACTCCGTCTTGCTGTTAACAGCTCTGTCCTTTCTCTTGCAGACTATGGGCTAGTTATCTATGGAGCAGCTACTGACACTTCACTTAAATGTATTCAGATTGCCCTCAATAAGGCCTGCCTACTAGTTTCTGGGGCTCACAGGTACAGTATGCCCACACTTGTGATCTGTATACCCAAACCTGCTGGCTGAATCTTAGTGGCAGGATCATGTACCAGACTTGCCTACTAAGTAAGAAGATTTGTCTGGGTCTAACCCCTCCAAGACCACAACACCTCCTTACCCCATTAACCAATCCTTAAAGGACGAGAAGATCAACTAGACCTACTTGTCAGGTCCCATTCTGTCAGACTAATCAAGCACAATGGGCCTTTCTCTACAGAGCTCCTACCTGGCTATCTGATTTCCTTCTTGATGTACAAACTACCTCCAAGTTAGGGGCAGTTTAAATGCAACCTCAGACAGTACCTTCTTTCTCTCAACCACTGTGACTGCACAACTTAAGCTACTTCCCCCTCACGTATCCCCTCATTTCCTGTCTAAACAGCTGCCACTCCCCCTCCTCCCCCACACCCCCCATAGGTACCTCTCTTTTGATGGGTTTCCTTTCTACTTCACCACACTCTGTAGTTCCTGAATCCTGATTTCCACATACCCCCCTCCTCTCTCTTTCCCCTTTTCCACTGATCCTTTTTATTTGTCTTGGCTGACTCATGTTGACCGATTGACTTTGACAAAGTTATTCTTGACTACCTATTATCACATACTGACACATTATTGGATTTTATCTTAGCTTTTACCCTGATATCTATTTTTGGTTTTTATTTGCCAACTTTGACAAAGTCTGATGTAATGACTGCTCTGATTGGTTGTTTTTTTTTTGTTTTGTTTTTTGTTATAGCCATGTCATATTTTTTGTTACTTTGTTGTATTTAGCTTATTGTTATGAATTCTTTTGGACATGGAACCTTTGTAAATGAGTCTCTGACTCAAAGGTATGTCAAATTTTGAGACTGCAATAAATAAATAGATAAATAATCCCAAAGACAAGTTAAAGTTGAGCCAGATGCTAAAATATTAACATTTTCTAAGTTTTATAGAGCATCCTGTTTAATCGTACTTAAAAACTGAAATTTAATAACAGTGGTTAAGTTAAGAAACCACTGATTTATATCAGCAATGAATCCCCTCTTTCATTCTGTCTACTACTTTACACTTAATTGTTGACCACATATCCACCACTGCCTCTTACAGTATATTAGAATCTCTCTTTTCCCGTTCTTGAGGGTAGATGTATTTCTTCCTGTATTTTCATTATTTCCTCCCAGAGGGAAGCAGCCTGTTTCGATTTTGGTTGTGGTTCTGGTGGGGGGGGGGCAGGGCTATCAGAGACCCTATGCATGGGATGGACTGGAAGCTGTCATGCAAATCACTAGGGCAGCCTTTTCCCTGTTGTTCCAGAAAGCCCATACCCGCCTCCACTGTAATTGGGGGACACATCCAGTGCCTCTAACCTAAGAAAAACTTGGCTGATGGCATCTAGTCACCTATGCTATGCAGCCATCAAATGTCAGTCAGATCTAGGATTTTAAAAAGGGTCCTGTAGCAAAAATGAATGAGGTCTGACCAGAAAGCTAATTTGACTGAGCTGTTGTGTTGATCTGTGAATCTTTGTAGTCCAGAGTTATTCATATGTAAATCACCCTGTAATTAAGGGCTGGTGGCAGCCATATGTTTTGGGCTTCTGACAGGAAATGATGTCACCGAGGGTCTAGGTTCTCCTTTGACTATATTTAATCCAACAGGTTAAACAGGAAATAGACTGTTTCATTAAGTGTGTTTTAAGGAGTTATTACAACACTTCCTACATCCATAATAATTGTTTTGTATGTGCATTGAAACTAGTGAGTTATCATCTTTACATTTCAAACTGTTAGTAAAAATAATCCATCTTCAGAATTGTTTTAATCTCTAGGCTATACTGCCAGTGTCAGCTGATCATCAAAAACAACACATCTCAAAGTTGGATCTGTGGTGCCAACAGGTATTACGGCCCCATATCAGGATTTCTAAACCTTGACTGTGTTCATGTCAGTACAGATTTGTAGCTCAGTGTCCTTAACCACTGTGCTATACTGCTTCCTAATAATCCAATAGAATTCTGGCATTGTTACAATAGAAAAGCCCATTTCATCCAAAGTATTTCAGTAAGAAAATGTTAACATTTTAACTTCATCAAAAGAAGTAAAATACTCTTTATTAGCAGCCAGCCTGGTGGCACAGAGGGCTGAGGCACTGGGGCCTTAACTTGCTCTACGTTGGCGACCCGGGTAGGGAACAACTTCGGGTCACTGGGGAGCTGGCTTGGGGGGGAGGGTTGGAGCAGGATTGAGCTGTGGCACTCCCCTTCAAAGGGGTGGATGCCCACTCTGCTGTAGTCCTGCTTCCACTGGGTGGAGGTCCAGTGGGCAGTGCAGGCAGTCAGAGCAGTGATGCAAGTCTGGGGAGGGGCAGATGGAGCCACTGGATCTGATGTATGCATGTGTGTACATGCACGTGTATGCCATGACCTGGGGGGGAGAAAAAACTGAAAAATACCATAAATTACAAATGGAAAAAAATTACTCTTTAATTAATGGTGATATTGTTTTACACACAGATAAAAACACATTTATCTCCAGTTACAACCTCCTGGTTGATATTTATGGTTACAACCAGGAGGTTGTAATCAACACCTGTCAATTAAGCATCACCACAGAAAGCTAACTGGCACATAGTTTCACTGTGGGTGGGCTGAACATCTTGCCCAACATGATGGCTCCATTACCGAGCACAGGTACCAGCACTCAAGCTTTGCCATACATTGTTAAGACAAGTATGATTTTAAATATTTTTACTTATCTATCTAGTTGATCCTGCCTTGAAAATGAAAAAAAATCAACCTGGTTGATCCTGCTGCTCATACCCTTAGAGCACGTCTTACACTATCCAGAATGTTGTTACCACTGTAATGTAAAGAAAAAAGAAAAGAAAAAAAAAAAAGGAAGAGACAGTGTGTGTGTGTGTGTGTGTGTGTGTGTAAAAAAAACAAAATTTTACACACACACACTTGGTGTGCAATGCTTTTATAAACCCCTCAGGTTTTATGTTGCATCCCACACCTTGGGTTTGTGTAAAATTCTAGTTACACACACCCACCCATATATTATTCTATATTTTAATAATGCATTTCAGGTTACCCATGTTTTAATAATGTTGTCCAACTATGTGTTTTTGGCATTAATAAACAAGCAATTGGGTCCTATTTATTTCTTTTCAAGTCAAATCTGGATATAAAGAGTATAATATTTTCTGAATCTTAACACATGCTCAAAACCCATTTTGATGGATGAACAAAACTTGTTCACAGCTGTACTGCCAGCTGATAATTAAAAGCTACACATTTCAAGGCTGGCCACATGATGCCAGGCCAGTAGGTATGTAGCCACATTTGAATTTTGTAGACCTGAGTTCACACCTGAAATTGTAAGAGAAAAGGTTGCAAGAGAAGGAACAGAAAAAGACAAAAGTTGATGCTGTGGCAGTCCCAGAAATCTGTACTGACACGAACACAGCCAGGGTTTAGAAATCCTGATACGGGACCTCAATACCTGTTGGCACCACAGAGCCAGCCTTGAGAAGTGTAGTTTATGATGATCTGGTGACACTGGCAGAACAGCCTAGAGATTAAAGCAATTCTGAAAATGGATTGTTTTTACTAACAGTTTGAAATGTAAAGGTGATAACACGCTAGCTTCAATGCACGTACAAAACAATTATTATAATTATTATAGATGTAGAACATGTGGCTCTGTTCATGAAAATGTACCAAACTGTGACATGAGGGGTCAATTTTTAAATACAGAATATATGATTTTCTTTTAGGCATGTCAACATGCTGTGACCCTGCAGAGAAAAGTACACTTGTTGTGAGATAACTCACTTTGAAATGCCTGAGAAAAATGATCATTACAGTTCTGAATGTTATGGTGGATACCAAGCATGCGTTCTGAATGTTATGGTGGACACCAAGCTTCAGTGCAAGTTCTTTAAAGTTAACAATTTGACATCTATTTGAGTTAACTGTATGAAAATGTATTTGTTATGCTGTAGGATAACAGATGGACACAACAACTACAATTTAAGTGCAACCCAGTTGCTTTCGTGGGATGTTTATTTCTTCAAATAAAGAAAAATAAATGTTGCAATATGTCCTCTAAGCTTTTAAAGCAACATTTGATAATGTCCCAAACTAAAACAGATTTCAGTTCCAGCATTGCTTTAGCTTTTCATATCTCGTTGTGATTATTTGCTGTACTTGTGTTTCAACTTGGCTTTCTGCATTCAGAGTTAATGGCCCATGAAAAAGTCTGTGTTGCCTGACCACATCAGTGTCCTGTTTTCGTGGCCATATGTACGATTGTTTGCACGTCGCTGCAGAAATTTTACTGAAAAAAGGTGTCTGTCTTCAAGGAATTCCACCACCTGCCCGATATAAAATGTTTTTGAATAGTACACTGCATACAATTTCCAAACTTCTATTTTGTCTGGGTTCATCTTTTTCTTTTGAATTGGTGGAAGTACAGTGTGCTGAGCAGTGGTGGTGGGGGTCTATTGCAGATACACCAGAAGCTGAAGAAGGTTCTGTCAGTGGAGACATGGAAGCAATGTTGCTATCCATAACTGGAGGGTTGGAAGCATCACTGGGGTCTATTGATGGCATTGCTCTAGCAGTTGAGGCTTCATTCAGTGGAATGCCAGAATCTGCATGTGGGTCCATCCATGGGGTTGAGACACAGGGGTCCATCACCGGATAGGCAGAAACATTGCTGGGGTTTATCACTGGAGTTGCAGCAGCAGTTGAAGGATCTACCTGTGGAGTGCCAGAAACAGTGCAGGGGTCCATCACTGTAATTGCAGTCATAGATGTGCCAGGAACAGGGTCAGAGTTCATCTTATGGGCAGGCATTTCAGTAACATTTCTCACATGTGAAGTTGTGAGCCTCCTTACTGTCCATAGTTGTACATGTTCATTGTTCAGACATGGGCCATCATCAATTTGGCAGTGGATGCAAAAACAACTTAAATTTCTACTGGCCTCCACACCAAGCACCACAGTCTTCACACTTTGAATCTGTCAAATTCCAGGGACAGGTTTCACATCTTTTCCTTTTGGCCTTCTTATGCTGTTGTTGGGCACCCATAAGAAAGTTCTTTGGTAGTGTCTGCACCCCTCAGTTGGAGGTGATAGTATTAGACTATCCCGACATTACAGAAACAGCTCTTCTGCTGTGGAAATGACTACACAACGTGACACAACAGCCATCGTTGCCATTGATTTAACAGTAGTACTCTGTCCAGCTGAAGGGATCTTCCCATGCCTTGATCCAAAGTACACCTTTCAATTGAAAATCCAAATTCTTGGGTAGCCATTGAAATTGCTTTGAACATCCACTTTGATTTATATTGGCTCCCATAGCCATCTGTAAAATGCACCTTCTTTTCTATGATTAGGTGCTGGATCTTTATGAGATGTGTGTTGGCCATGTTAACGAAGTGCCGAACTGCATGGTGTTCATGTGTGATGTCCTCCAAGATGAATACCAGGGATTCTGTGATGGCACCTTCACAATGAGCATGTCTATAGTATGCAACAATAGGGTGCACTGTAGCCTGTTCATGATGCTAGTGGCAGGATTGGATCTCAGCCTGGTATTTGCAGGCTTAGTTTTCAGTGAAGTCCAGTACCATGATAACCCATCCCTGAGGTGATTTCTTATTAAGTGTTTTGAACTGGTAGTGTTGCCATGCAGCCACATGCAGGTGGCATCCCGAAAACTGAAGATCCTCCTTAAGCATGTTAATAAGTTGTCGTAGTGTTGTCAGCTTGCTCTTCAGCACTTTTTGTGATGTTTTTGTTTCTAGTCCATCTATCATTTTGGTCAAAGTCATGCTTTCCCACCGATACCACCTTACCATTTCTGACCCATATTTCCTCAACAGTTCCTCTGTGTGATTATCTATTGCATTAACAGTACAGCTGTCGCACAACTTATCCACACAGTCTCTTCTAAAGAACCTGTTACCTTCTTCCTTTGGACACATTGTCAACTCCACAGCTTTGTATATGTTCAGGACGTTGCCTTGCACTCATTCATTTTATGATTCATTTTATGATTATCAGCCATGCGGTTTAAAGTGCATAGTTTTAAGGAGACATTTTTGCAGTACTCACACAGGTACTGGTTGAGTTTCTGTTCTTTAGCGAGTTTAATATGTGTGGGTCACAGACTGTTGAATTTCGTTGCACCAATATAGCACTCTGGGTTTTCCTTTAGAAATTCTTGGTGCAGTGTATTGAACGGTTTGGAAAGGAAGGCTTTCACACACTGATTTCTTTTCAGAAACCCCTTCTTGTAAGGTAGAGGGGTGGCAGATTCTTCAAAAAAACTTCAAACTTTATTGGCCGTTTCCAAAGGCAATGCCAATCTGTGTGTATTTTTCACATGCTTCTGTTCCCTGTGCATTCATCATGGTTGTCCAGCTGATTCCAAGGGTTCTGCTGGCATCACGTAGCATCTCATATTTTTTCAAAAATAGAAGTGCTCGGACCCATTCACCTTTCTGTTTTTGTCCACTACTGACTTTCCTCTTTGCAGCCTCCAACAGTTTCTTCCCCAAATTTCTACAACAGGCCATGTTTTTTCCTCTTTTCCCCAGTGCTGCCTTCTTGCCAGGTGAACATGTTGTTATCAGCTTATCCATTGTACATGCAAAATGGGTGGGTGACCGTGGCAGTGCTGATCATGCCCTTTGAAGTGCCTTGGCACTATCAGATCAGGGATTCTCCACTGCAGCTGCATCAGATACATCTGTTTGCACTGAAACTGTAGTGCTGATCTGTTCTTCTTTGTACTCCTTGTAGGTTTGTCATCTTTTTTCATTGTTTCTCTGCTTCTTCTGCACTGACATAGCTGAACGTTGTTTTCTTTTTTGTTCCCTCCATTTCTCTCTTTCTTGTTGCTTTCTTTGTTCCTCTCCACTTGTCTCTCTTCTTGTGGTAGGTTTGCAAGTAACTGCACAGTCTGCATTATTGGTTTGCTCCAGTTTCTTTTGCTTTTGATATTCTCTGTGCTTCTGTGCTCGCAGCCTAGATTTCTCTCTGTACTTACTGCACTTCTCCTCATCCAGGTTCTCACTGTAAGCTTTTGATCGAGCTTTGCAGGTATTCAGATATGCTTCATAACATTCATGGTCATTCTTAAAGTCATCTATGAAGCGTTTACTTCTCTCCTTTCCTGTCAGCAGAGTGGACAACATTCTCAGTTGATCAAGGATGCAGCTGAAACACATGGTCTTCGACTATGTTTAGATTCCATTGTTCAGAAGAACCTTAAAGAGCAGAAAGATTCAGAATTAATTACATGCAATAACTTCCTCTTTCACAGCTGATACGGCCTGCACAACAGGGCACCATTTCTTCACTACAGAGAAGGACAGAGGGAGAGCGAACACACATTGGTTGACTCAGAACAGATGATATGATGGAACAAAGGAGTTAGTCACATAAATTGTGGCCTGAGGAGATGCAGTGATGAAGGAAGGAGAACATATCAGCAGCCTCACAAACATATTAAATGGAAGAAAGGAGAGGGCACGTCAGTTGCCTCAGAAGACATTATGGAAGGAAGAAGAGTGCACATCAGTTACCTTAGAAGAAATGATTTAAGGGAGGAGAGCACATGTCAATGTCCTCAGAAAAATGATGGAAGGAAGGAGAGCGCATGTCAATTGCCTCACAAGAAATGATGGAAGGAAGGAGAACACACGTCAGTGTCCTCAGAAGAAATGATGGAAGGAAGGCGAGCACACATCAGCTGTCTCAGAAGAAATGATGGAAGAAAGGAGTGCACATCAGTTGTTTCACACAAGATAAAAGACAAGGAATGTGATGAAGAGTGGTCCACTTCAACAGGAACTAAAAACTCTCCATGCATTGTGTGAATAAAAAATTGGACTCACGACAGCAACCGAAACCAGATACTAACACAGCAAACCATGGATTAAAAAGGGTAAATGGTCACAACACACACCACATGGTCTCAACATGGTTGGAGCTGAGGCAGAAAACAAAGGCCTGCTCAGCATCCAGCCACATAACACCATACTGTGGGTGGTTATGAAAAATTGGTTGGATGTCAGCAGCCAAAACCAAATAAATGAAAGAGCATGCAAAACAGATTTTAAAGAACACAATTTTTTCTGAAAGTACAATACTTTATCACCCCCCAAAATAACCACAGCCCACATGGTCCCAACATGGCTGGAGGTCAAGCAGCAAAGAAAGGCCGGCTCATCATCCAGACAGGTGGAAACCATGCGGTGGGTGATTACACAGCATCGGACAGACGTCACAGCCTAGCACCACAAAAATGGACACAGCAAGTAAACTAACTTAAAGAAAAGCATTTTTATGGCCATTCCCCTGGCAGATGAGTATTATACCCAGTTGTAATGATTGCCCATTGACAATGTGGAGTGCAACAGAAACATTCATGTCCAAACAATACTTTGAACTGCCCCCACCCCTCAAAATAACCACACATTACATGGTCTCAACATGGCCGAAGGTGAAGCAGTGAACAAAGGTCTGCCTAGTATCCAGCCATTTTAAGATCACGAGGTGGGTGATTTTCAAAAATGTGCAGACTTCAGCACACAAAAGCCCAGAAATGCACATAGAAAAGCACATATCAAACAAAGAAACATCTCGGTAACAAGCAGGCTGATGAATAGTTCCCCCCCCACACACTGCATGGTCTCAACATGGCCAAAGGTGAAGCAGTGAACAAAGGCCTGCCTAGCATCCAGCCATTTTAAGATCACGAGGTGGGTGGTTTTCAAAAATGTGCAGACTCCAGCACACAAAAGACCAGAAATGCACACAGAAAAGCACATATCAAACAAAGAAACATCTCAGTAGCAGGCATGCCGATCAATAGTCCCCCCCCACAACCACACACACCGCATGGTCTCAACGTGGCCGAAGGTGAAGCAGTGAACAAAGGCCTGCCCAGCCCAGCCATTTTAAGACCATGAGGTGGGTGGTTTTCAAAAATGTTACAAAAGCCCAGAAATGCACACAGAAAAGCACATATCAAACAAAGAAACATCTCAGTAACATGTCAGTAACAGGCAGGCCGATCAATAGTCCCCTCTCCCCTCACAACCACACCGCATGGTCTCAACATGGCTGAAGGTGAAGCAGCAAGCAAAGGCCTGCCCAGCCCAGCCAGTTTAAGACTATGCGGTGGGGGTAAAGATGAACATACTTAAACAACACAAAAGTGGCACAATAGTGGCAAATAATACCACCCACCCCACCTCAGAAAAATTCAAGCCATCTAGCTAGCTAGCAAAGTGTAGCCCAATACACACATCCATTTAAAATCTCTGAGAACACCCACACAACAAAATTTCACTCAGCAGCTTGCAAAATAATTTTTTTGTCCAACAGCATCCCCAGCATTTACCTCACACCAGCAGCCCAGCATTTACCCCACATCAGCAACCCACCATGCCTGCAGCCCAGCATATACCCCACACCAGCAACCCAGCATGTACCCCACACTTGATCTCCCCCCACAGCCTCACTCACTACCCCACACCAGCATCCCAGCATATACACCTTACCTGCAGCCCAGCATATACCCCTCACTAGCAGCCTAGCATGTACCTCCCCCCCAATACTAGCAGGCTTACCTTGCCTAGACATCTCCCAAATCTGTTTCAGGCACCAAGAATGTCCAGGCTCCATTTCAGGGGCAAAAAAAAAGCGATTCTCTGGATACCATACCTCAACTGCAGGGACTGTTGTGAATATGTGTGGACGCCACACATGCTGTTTTGAACGCAGTCAAGAAACTGCATCATGTGTCATCCGCACCACAAGAAATCACCCCCCACACCACGGTACAACTCACTGGCCTGCAGAATCAAGCAGATTAAGCTGCTTTGCTGCGACATATGCAGCACATTGATCCATTGGTCCCTAGCACACAAGAAAAGAAAGAACACTTACCTTTGGCATTCCGAGCGCACTTTTGGCAGGCAGGCTGATGAGTTGTTCCGAGCACACGGAAGCTGCTCACACAGGACACGATGAGTTAGGAGGGAAATAAAAAATTAACCAAAAGGGCCAGGCAGCTAGAAGAAACAAATTTTATACCCCTCATAGCCTACTATTTAAACAGGCCAAACGAGAATCCCGAGGAGTGAATGCAATCAATGGGGGTGTTCTGAATGCATAACAGGAATCCACGGACATGATTGGTGGAGGGCTACAAACTGATGACCTCACACAAAAATGGTAGTACCAGGCAAGATAACATACCTGGCATTACAAGAAGAGCACATGTGTCAACAAAACAGAAGCAAAAAGAAAAGGCTGTAGCATGAGTTAAATATGCGAACTGTGTAAGTTCTGAATGCACCAGCAGGAGACACCAGCTGCTGCACTCAAAACACGTTATTTAGGAGCATAGCACAGTAAGATAAAACGTGGAAAGGAACTAATCTGTAGAAAAAAATGACAGGACAGCATCTAATTAATTGAAAACAAACTTTATTTTAAAAAAATATGTGCTAGACGTTTATGTAGACACACAGCAACAACCTATGACTTCCCATGTCACAGTTTAGGCTGAAGAAATAGGTTATCAATTGATGTTGGACAAAAAATAGATAAAACTTCCTGCAAGCTGAAGACAACAGTTTTATCATATGTATACATACACACAATAAAGATTAAAACAGCATGTGAGACTTTTATTTTTTTCATTTTGCTTTACTTATATTACAATGTGCATATTGCCATGGCATTGGTACTATGCTTTCATGAACACACCCATGTTGTAATAACACCTTAAAACACACTTAGTAAAACAGTTGATTTCCTATTTAACCTGTTGGATTATATATAGTCAAAGGAGGACCTAGACCTTCGGTGACATCATTTCCCGTCAGGAGCCCAAAACATATGGCTGCCACCAGTCCTTAATTACAGGGTGATTTACATATGAATAACTCTGGACTGCAAAGATTCACAGATCAACACAATGGCTCAATCAAATTAGCTCTTTATGGGCTTCCAGACATTAAGAAACATAGAAACATAGAAGTTGATGGCAGATAAGGACCGCAAGGCCCATCCAGTCTGCCCATTCCTTTTTCTACCTTATAAATGTGCCATCGGCCTTTGCTCTGTCAGTGGCCTATCTATTCATAGTCATTTGTATTGCTCCTTATGCCTATCCCATGCCTGTTTGAAGCCCTGCACTGTATTCATAGCCACCACTTCTTGTGGTAAGCCATTCCATGCATCCACCACCTTTCTGTGAAAAGAATTTCCTCATTTCCCCTTAATCGGCCCCTCTAATCTCATGCTGTGTCCTCTTGTCCTGCTATTTTTCTTATATTTAAACATGTTAGACTCTTTCACCTTGTTAATGCCCTTAAGGTGTTTGAATGCCTCGATCATATCACCTCTCTCCCTCCTTTGCTCAAGCGTATACATATTGAGCTCTGTTAATCTGTCCTCATATGTCTTCTGATACAGTCCCTGCACCATTTTGGTTGCCCTTCTCTGGACTGCCTCAATTTGGTTAATGTCCTTGTGAAGGTGTGGCCTCCAATACTGCACGCAGTACTCCAGATGGGGCCTAACCAGTGTCTTGTAAAGAGGGATTATTACCTCCCTCTTACGACCTGTGATACTCCTACTAATACACCCTAACACCTCCCTAGCCTTACCTACTGCTTTAGAAGTCTGCTTGGATGATTTCAGGTCATCAGTGATGATGATACCCAAGTCTCTTTCTTCCTTTGTGACTGTTAGCAACTCCCCTCCCAGCCTATAGGTGGCTTCAGGGTTTCTCTTCCCTATGTGCATGATTTTGCACTTCTTTGCATTAAATCCCAGTTGCCACTCTTCTGACCATTTTGCTAGTTTATCCAGAACTCTTCTCATTCTGCCCACCCCATCTGGATCATCTACTCTGTTGCAGATCTTGGTGTCATCTGCAAACAGACAAGTCTTACCCTCTAGTCCATCTGCAAGGTCATTAACGAAGATGTTGAAGAGGACTGGCCCCAGGACTGATCCCTGAGGTACCCCACTTGTGACTTGCATCTCTTCTGACTGTATACCATTTACCACCACTCTCTGTTTTCTGCCCGTCAACCAGTTTGCCACCCAGTTGACCAACTTCTGACCCACCCCGAACCTACCCAGCTTATTTATTAATCTTCTATGTGGAACAGTGTCAAAAGCTTTGCTGAAGTCAAGGTAAGCGACATCAACTGCTCCCCCTTGGTCCACCACTCTGGTTAACCAGTCAAAGAAATCTATGAGATTAGTTTGACAGGACCTTCCTTTGTAAACCCATGCTGTCTTGGATCTTGTGCCCCTATGGATTCAGGTGTTGCACTATCCTTTCCTTAAGGAGTGCCTCCATAATCTTGCCACCTACTGAGTAAGACTGACTGGTCTGTAGTTCCCTGCCTCCTCCTGCTACCACTCTGTGGAGCGGGATCACATGAGCCCTTCTCCAGTCTTCTGGGACCTCTCCTGTGCTCAGAGACTCACTAAACAGTTCTGCTAATGGCTCTGCTAGTTCCACCTTTAGCTCCTTAAGTACCCTGGGATGTATGCCATCAGGTCCCATTGCCTTATCCACCCTGAGCTTATAGCTCTTGTAGGACCCTTTCTTTGAAGGGAGTAGTGCTCACTTCCTCCCCTGTGTCCATGATGTTGAGCTGTGGGTTTGCCCTACCTTCTTCAGTAAATACTGGAGCAAAAGTATCTATTTAGGATAGATGCCTTTACAGGGTCCTCCTCCTCACATGCTCCCTTTTCTCCATTAAGCTTAGCAATACTCCCTCTGGACTTTCTCCTTCCACTAATGTATCTATAGAAAGTCTTGTCACCTTCTTTTACTGTTCGTGCTAGTGTTTCCTCAGTTTGGGACTTTGCCTGCCTCTGCCTTCCCTGCTTCCCTTAGGGCAGTTTGGCATGCCTACCTATCTTCATCCGCTGTGTTCCTTATATTTCCTGAAGGTGCCTTTTGGCTCTGACCTTTTCTGCTACTGTATTTGAGAACCAAAGTGGTTTCCTTCTTCTTTTGCACTTCCTTTTCTGTCTAACACAATGGGATGTTGCTTCAACTATTGCATCCTTAATGCTTGCCCACTTTGCCTGTACCCCCTCATCTGCGTTTCTTTTTGCCAGGGCTAGCTTAACTCTGTTGGCCATCTTGTCAAAGGCAGCTCCTCTGAAGTCCCATATTTTTGCCTTGGAATGGGGTGATTTAGATGTAGTAGCCAAATTGAACCATACCATGTGATGGTCACTGGCCCCCAGGTGACCTTCTACCTGGAGATCTGTGATCCCTTCCTTGTTAGTCAGTACTAGATCTAGGATAGCCCTGTCTCTTGTGAGTTTCTGTACCAGTTGTTTGAGGCCCTCCCCTGCAGGGAATCCACTATGTGTCTAGTTCTGGCAGATGTTCCTGCTGGTATTGACCAATCTGTATCCGGCATGTTGAAGTCTCCATTATCAGAACCTCCCTTTAGCTGTCATGTTTTGTATATCTTCTAACAGTAATGTGTCTATGTCCTCCCCTGGTCTGGGGCCTGTAGACAACCCCAGTTCTTATGGTTGTCCCATTTCCTGTTTCCAGGGTGACCCACAGTTCTTCTGGCTTTATGTGTATTCTGAATTTCTGTAGCTTTGATATTTTCATTGACATACAGGGCCACTCCCCCTTTTTGCACCTCGGTCTCTTCTGAACAATACATAGCCAGTTACTTAAGTCTCCCAAGTGTGGTTACTGGTAAACCACGTCTCACGAATTGCTACTATGTCCAGTTTAGCCTCTGACATTATTGCCTGCAGGTCTGGGATCTTATTTCCTAGGCTGTGAGCATTTGTGTACATGATTTTCCATTGGCCAGATTTTGGTGTGTTAGTTGTTGGGTGGGGTTTGGCATTACCCCTGTGCATCGTATGGGGAGACAAACCTTTTTTCTTACCTGGTGATGCAAATGAACTGCAAACATGCTGAATCCCTGTTTGACCACTAGCTGAGGGGGGAGGGGTGTTCTTCCCATTCGACGTATGGGGTGCTGCACCCCTCTCCCCATTTGCTAGTTTAAATATTCTGCAAAGACGTCAAACTTCTGCCCCAATGCACTGACTCCTCCTTAGTCAGATGCAGTCCATCAAATTTAAAGAACTTCGCTTCCCAGAACTGTTGCCAGTTCCTACAAATCTGTGTCCTTTTTCCTGGCACCAGCCCTTGAGCCAAGTGTTTAGCTCCCCTATCTCCCCTTCTCTGACCTTCCATCCATCTGCTCCCCTCTCCCAGACTGGCAGGATCACAGAGAAGGAGATGCCGGATGAAATAGATGATAGTTTGTCACCCAGCCTGGTCAGGTGTTCCTTGGTCTCCACAACTGACCGGCTGGCAAGATCATTAGTCCCTATATGTACTAGGACATCAATGTTTTCTCCTGCTTTGTGAACAATTTTAGCAATGCGGTCAGTGTCTCTCCATGCTGATGTACCTGGGAGACATCTGACCATTACCCCTGGCTGGAGATGGGTATCAACTCCCCGAATCATGGAGTCTCCTATGATCAGAAGTTTCTTGGATTTCCTTTTTGCTTGTTTTGTTTTGGTTCCTGATTTGAGTGAGTTTTGTTGTGCTAGCTCCTGTGCTGCAGTGTCCTGCTCTGCAGTGTCTTCTGCCTCTTTGTTTAAGGATTAAGAAATCCTGTTGATGATAGTTCCCCTTTAACTGAGGCCACTGGAAAATGATACCACAAATCTTTTTGGATGGCAAGCACTGTAAATATAATTCAGAACACAATGTAAGTGCTGCATACAGACCAGAGAATGTGTTCAGACATTGTAGCTGGGATCAGATTTGACATCCTTAGCTTTAAATCATAGATAGCCATCATAATCTCAATGGCTGAATTAGGAATAGAGCTGGTGCCCTAGCTTGGCTTTGCCTTTTTAGACAAAAAAAAAGTAGAGAATCTCTATAAATCAGAGCTCCCATTAGAGTTTCTGACATTGCTTTTTGTTTCCAAAAGCAAGGAGATATAACACCTTGGTGGGGTGAAGGACTGTTTTAATTAACCTCCAGCAGTTCTTGTGGGCTGGATAACTTCAGTTTTTCTTGTATACTACTGGGAAATTAAAGTATAAATGAAGGCTAAGCCTTTTCTGATGCTGCCATCCTTTGGCTGCCCTATATTTCAAAATGCCCCGTGGAATAGTTCTGAGTATTTCCCCTTTTAAAAGTGCAGGATAGCCTGTACAAGAAACGTGTGTGTACTGTATGTGTATGTGTGTGTGCATGCACATGTGTACAGTATATGCACATATGAGTGTACATACATGAAATGTTTTCATTGGTACTATTAATCCATACAGGTAAAAGCAATACAAAAGAAGTTAGGATGGAGATTTACAGCAAAACTATTACTGTATAGTGGAATGATAGTGTTAAATGCCATATAGCCACTGTATGTAGACAATGTTGTATAGCAGAAAAGAATCCAAAACCAATGACACAAGATATATTTAAACAAGGACTGATTATGACAGAGCAAGTTATGACATTTCTTTTACTGAAACTAAATTAAATGTATGCAATTCTATTCTTTAAGAAAGATGTATACTGGAAATTGTCATTCAGACCATCTGGGGGCACAGAATGAAGCTTCAACAGCCTCTCCCTTTGAGTCGGTTTGGTTACTGCTTCCTCACCAGTGCAGGACAATGCTGCATGTTTAACATCAGTGAATTTCAAACTGACAGGGTGAACCATGATCACTCTTCTCATAACGTTTGTCCATAGCATGCTGTCAATTCTGAGCACTTATGACAGTCTTGGGCCTACCCACTCCACATCTGAAGCTATGTTTTTTTTGTCCCAAGGCCATTCCACAGGATACAGCATATTCTGTGCATCACCTTGGACATATTGTAGTTAATGAAGTCTTTTACCGATGTTGATCATCTTCCCAGTCAAAGGCTGTTTGGAAGTCCTACTACTGCAAATGTATGAATAGCAAGCACAGCTACCACAGTTATAATGGCCGCACTTTTGTGTATTCAGCCACATGGTGTTGTCAGGCAGCATTCATTGTATTGGGAGAACAGATGTACTGCATGTAACCATGAGATTTCTCCATCCTTCACACATTACTCTCTGGGGTTTTCTTGTTATAGTGTATATTTCAGAGAATCTTAAGTTTTTAAAAGATCACATAGTTTGTAATCTATGCTCCATCCTGTCTGTCTGTCAATAGGATTAAACATATTGTAAGAGTGCATGCATCTTGATTACTCCGTTTTTTTCCTTAATTGGACATTTCTCCCTGGGTGTTATTTCTAATAGCTGCTCTGATTTGCTTAATCAAAACTTGAGACACCCCATTTGTTTAAATGTTTGCTATTTTGGATGCTTTTTTGTGCAAATTCAGTTTCATTGGAGCAATCTTGTTTAGCAATTAAACACTTTTCCATTGGAATATTGCTGACAAAGTACAGTATCTTAGAATGATAGCTGTCTGCCTGCATTAGAACATTTCTATCCATAGGTTATTAAACAGAGATTTTGTTAGTCTTCTTCCTTTTTTACTGATCAAGGTGTCTTGAAATGTTGGGCTCAATTATCGGCCACAATTTTATGGTTAGCACAACTGGGCACAAAAAGGCACCCTATTGCTCTGACCCATTAAATTGCTATTTAGTGAAGAATATGTTTGCTGGGGTGGCAGAGACCCCGGTCACAAATCCAAAAATAACAAACTGGCCAGAGCAGATAGGGCTGCAGCTCAGGAATTTGGGGTACAAATATTGTAAATTACCAAAGTTACAAGCATGCATTTGCAAAATGTAACTTAGGCTCATAAATGTGTTGGTTTGTAATAGTTTTACACCGAATTTTCAACATAGCCTTGTTATGACCCTGCTTCATGAAAATGGACAGGCAAAATTTTCAACTACTGGCTTAAAAGTATTTTTGCGCAGGGACTGAGAAATCAACTTTTGGGATGCAAAACACATTTTGGGCAGGAGTTGAAAAATGACAGCTGTCACATTCATGAGGTGCTGTAAAGAAATGGCTATGCTGAAAAATTTGGGGTAAAAATGTTGAATATTACCGAACGTATGAGCCTGCATTGGTAAAAATCAACATAGGCTGATAACTGTTTTGTTTTTTAATGTTTTTACATCAAATTTCCAACATAGCCTCCTTATGATGCCACCTCATTAACAAGGGCAGAGAAAATGTTCAACTCCTGGCCAAAAGGTGATTTTGTGTGGGGACCACAAAATCACCTTTTGGGTTTTAAAAATCATATTGGCCAGGATTTGAAAAATGACAGCTGCCACATTCGTGAGGTGCTGTAAAGATATGGCTATGTTGTAAAGGGTTAGGGTTTGCTCTTGGGCTAGTATAAAGTAACACGTATTCCTCCTACACATTTGGCATCCAACTTTGGGTTTGGGTAACTGACACCAAGTCATTCTACTTCTGGTGGCATAGGGCCAAGAGAGAGGGGACAGGGCTACATTAAGCCCACCATGATCCATTTTTCATTTTTATCCCCAGCCCCAAGGGGGCAATACATAAATGCGTGTGTGTGTGTGTGTGTGTGTGTGTGTGTGTGTAAGCACACATGCACCACAGAGCTGTAGTCCCTCTCTTTGAGACACTCACTAACCTGTAGTACCAACAGGCCTCCACCCAGTGGCAGTCAGGATCAAGATGGCTTGCCACCCCTCTCTGGAAGAGGAGAGCAGTCCTTGGGATGCTCAGTTCTCTCCCTTCCAACCAACCCCAAGAGATCTGAGTCCACTCCTGAACTTGAGTCACCAGCATGGTGGGCAGTAATGCTACTGCCAAGCCATTGTGCCTGTCTTAAAAAATATTTTTTTTTGTTTAGAGATTTTTATGCACCCTTGTCACTGCTGGACCCCCTTTGGCTGCCACTGTCCTTGAGTCCAATCATTCACCATCCCTGGGACTTACTTGTCTGGATGATTCCCCCACAGTTTAACCCTCTGTGGTAGGACATGGTGGAGAGGGCCATGCCACCCGTTACACATTCAGATGCCAGCAGATCCTGATCAGTGGTGTAGGACCTGCAGGGATGGTGCAATATCATCTGGTCCTCACAGGGTTTTTCCTCTGTTTTCACCTTGCCCACCTTCCTGGATATCGTGCAATGCTTCAAGATGGCCCTTGCACACTCAGTGCCCCCTGAAGAGAGACAGCTCCCTAGCCCAACTGCAGGGAATTGTCCAAGTGGATGACATCCATTCCTCCCCAGGCTTGGAGCACTGCCAAGTGGTAGTCCTATCACTGTAGTAACATAGGCCACTGACTCAACTTAGTCATTGGCTATCACCTCTCTTCACCCCATCTATGGTTCCCTTATGTCCATCCCATGCATATTTGAATCCCCCCACTGTGTTAGCACCCACCATTTCCTGGGGTAGGCTATTTCAAGCATCCACCACCCTTTCCTTGAAAAAAAACTTTCTCACATTTCCCCTTATCCTACCTGCCTCCAATCTCATATCATGTCCCCTCATCCTTGTACAGCTCTTGTACTGAAAGATGTCACCCACCTGCACTTTGTTAAAGCTTTTAAGATATCTGAAGGTTTCTATCATATCCCCCCATACCCTCCTTTCTTCAAGTGTATGCATAATGAGGTCTTTTAATCTGTCCTCATATGCTTTTTGAATCAAGCCCTTCACAATCTTGGTCTCCATCTCTGGACTGCCTCCACTCTGTCTATGCCTTTGCAAAGACTTCAGAACTGAACATCGTATTCCAGATGAGGCCTCACCAGCATTTTTTACTATCCTAAATAAAGAAAATATTTGATTTCCAGTGTTTTAATTCTTGAAAGAATCCAATTTAAGTAAGTCCAAAACCACATTGTTCCACAAATGCACATACTCTCCAAATGCATTCTATTGTATGCCTTTATGTTTCTTTCTGTGTCTAGTTTACAAGCTGTTAGATATTTATTTTGCAATAGCCATACTTATGTCTGTGATCTTCATTATGATGGACCTCATAAAAAGATGTGTGTATAGTGTTAGGCATAGATGTACCCCATTGTCATGGTTGTCGTGTCAGTCGAGAGCAGTTGTGTCATATTTTGAGTTTGGTATCTATTTCAAATCGATTACTTTCATTTGTTGTTTAGATAAAACCTCCAAAACAGTATTTAATCTGCATGCTTAACCTGCGTTTTAGCTAAATTGCAAAGGAAAGTTACAGAAATGGTTATATTTAAGAAATGTAAACACATGCAATGGTTTAATTTTATTTTTTACAGAGAACTGAATATTCTATCCTGATACATGTATTTACACATACTTTGTCATCTGATTTGAGATGCAACTTTGGCTTTATTTTATGTATTTCTGCTGAAAGTATTTTATTTATTTATTTTATTTATTCAAGTCTCAGATTACAACCTTTGAGCTGGAAGCTCATTTGCAAAGGTTCCACATCAAGCTACATTAAGCATACATGAGGTACAATCAGAAAACACTAGAAAGGTGACACAATAAGTAACATAGGAGGTACGGTCTTGAAAACAAGAGATACAGACATATGCTAGGTAAAATGGTTAAGAGAGGGTTTCTAAGGTAGTATCAATATGTCAACAGAGAGTTCAGGGTGATTGGTTTTTGAATTCATGTGGTAGAGGGTCTCATGAAGCAGGTAGAAGGCAGAAGGGGTGAAGGAGCAGGGAACAGGCAGGGCCGAGTCCCGTTGTCAAAATGGGAGATTGAGGGGGTAGTAGGGGGAGACAGGTTTATGAGGTCTGAGTAGGTGGGGGGTGGGGCTAGAGAAGGGGTGAGACAGTATAAAGACTGTGAGGGGGCTGAGGAAACTAGGAGGGAGCAAGTATGAAGACAGCGAGTGGAGGATAGAGAAGATAAAGGTATAACCAGAGGGTGGGAGGATTGGACTGTGGTAAGTGCAGAGGGGGCACAGAGGTGAAACAAAGTGCAAGGAAAGATCCGGGCAGGATCTAGAAGTAAAAAATAAAAACCTGATTAAAAAATAAAAACTTGATTAACTTCAATGTAATACCAATTCTAGTAAGCAGAACTGTTATAAGTCTTCCTACACAGTTTTGTAAATGCTCTCCTTTAACAATGTAGTGGCATTTTAAGATCAAATTTCTAGATGACTCGTATAAATATTTTTGTATTTTAATTGATTTGGTATACAGTTTGTCAGTTGCTTTAAAACATGACCCTTAAAACCCAGAATTGATGATCCTTGAAAAAGTTGTCTCAAAGGATTCGGGACCAGACAGGCTATATAATGGCAGGTGTTTGGTGTGGAAATAAAGTGAAAAAGAGACTTTATTGTTCTTCTGTAACAAGTCTGATTAACATGCCCTTTACACTCATTCTTAGAATCCTAGCAACAGCAGACAAAGGGAATGGATTTTAGTGGGGTCCAGAGGGAGATGGCCCAGCCTTTGATCTGTCACCATTAGAATGAAAGAAGTCAGAATAAGCTAACCAGAGTGGTTAAGTCATCATCCCAAACTCTTGAAACTCCATAACCAACACTTAAATGAAAGGGGGGATAAGGATAAGGATTAGCTCACAGTAAAATCCACAGCAATCCAGCACATGTAGGATCACTTTACCATGATGGATGATGGGAGGGCACAGACTTTCACTAGTGCTGATTTGATCGGATTGCAGCAGTCAGTGCAGACGTTCAGTTTTGAGCTCCATTGCAGCCTCCCTCCTCATAACATATAACCAGATTTTTTTTAGAAATAAATCTTGGTGTGAGAACCTATTTTACTGTAGTAAGACACTGCAGCCTAATAATTTGTGCTTCTGATCAGTTATTTGTTTTATGTTAACCCAAAGGAGCTATGGTGTGCATTGTCAAAGTTCATATGGTAAAAGCCTGGAAGTTTCCTAGTGAGCGGACCAAAAGAAGCACACCACTCTGGGACAGCTGGTCACCTGATTCTACTACTACTAACTCTGCCTACTATTTTTGCCACTGGCATTAAGTGAGTAGACCCCTCTGTTACACATATAAATAAATACAAATACAACATATCTCCCTACTCAACATCAACAAGGAGAAAGTGAAGGGGGAAAAGACACCTTGTTTCTCAGTTAGCCAACTATTTTATAACATTAACAACATGGATACTTGAGAGAACCTTATAGAAATGAAATCGGAGATTAGTGCTATGAAGAGACTGCTTCCTTCATCTGACAGTGGCTCTGATGATCAGCAAGAGGGTTAGCTAAGAAAACAGCTGCTGAGATTTCTTTAAATATTTCCCACTTTGACTTCATCATGTCTGAAATAGCTGGCTTGAAGTTAACTCTTAATGATACGTCAGCAGACATAAAGGAAGTTAAATAAGTGCTGGCTGATCACAAAATAAGAATCACAGATGTAGAGGCAAGAGCAAGTAACTTAGAGGATACAGTCTGTAAGGAGCAACAGGAAAGAATAAATGACAGTGAAAAGGTTACTAAGCTGGAAAGCAAACCTGAGGATTTGGAAAACAGAAATCGAAGAAATAATTTAAGGATTTTTGGCTTGAGAGAGGGCTTAGAAGAAGCTGACCCCATCGCCTTTACTAATAAATTACTGCTTCATATTGCTGATCCCCCACCTGACACCAAATATTACATTATTGAGAGGGCTCACAGATCTCTCAAGGTTAACCTACTGCCTCAGAGAGATAGCACTCCTTTGTGCTCAGATTCCTTAATTTCCAACAGAAAGTTTATGTTCAAAGGGCTCTTAGTGACAAAAATAACACAGTGTTTGAGGGATGCAAACTGAAGCTCTTTAATAACCTTGCACCTCAGACTCTCCAGGAAAGGGATGCTTTCTTTCCCATAAAGAAAAAGCTTTGTGCATCTGGACTACTATACAGCCTATTCTTCTCAACTCTCCTTAAAATATGGGCCCTTGAGGGAATAAAGGAATATAATGGTTATACAGCTGCTAAAAGTGGACTTAAGAAAGACTTTCCTAGTTTATTTCAATCTTTTGATTTTAAACATTAGAGTTGTTTTAATGGCAGCTGAAGGGAAGGGAATATTGTGTTACAGCATTTAAATGTTGAATCTACTGCCTGAAGAATAGACTACTATAAAATGACTTAGGCAATTTTCTGTTTTCTGTTTTTTATCTTGGGGTTGTGTCTTCCGAAATGATTATGACTAGAGGGTCTGTTGAGTGCTTGGGATCTCACCGGCGTCATAGTCACACAAATACTAAAATTTACTTCTTGGTTGGTATCCCTACCCCTAATGACCTCATCTCAGGAGAATGTTTTGTTATTTTTCAAATATAAACTCAGTATTTATGGCTGTTTCGTTCACCTCTGAATGTGGACTATTGGTACTAATTGGGTGGGGATACCTCTGTGTTCTCAGTCTTTTTACTTATTTAGTATGACTATTAGGACTATTAATGCAGGTTCTGTCACCCTTTATTGATGCTTTGGTAATAAAATTGGCCCTATTAGGAATTGTTGGCATAACAAGACACTGCTGTGGAATATGCTGCTAACTACTTTTTGTTAGTGTATACTTAAATATTCACAGTATCAGTTTCCTGGGTCTGAAATGCCACAGCTGGAGGGGGCAGGGTGAGGCTGTCATTACAGATTACTTGGATCTGGGGCACAGAGGAGACTCCCTGATTTAATATCTTTCCAACCCAATAACTGTGTCCTAGACAGAGGTGTACTTCAAAGCATGTATTGTAAACAATTCATTAAATATTATATTGTATCTTTTAACATAAATGCTTTCACCGAGGGAATGGTGGGGGGGATGCCTTTTTGATTTTTGTCTCTTTTTTGTGCCGGTTTTTGTTCTCTGGTGTTTTCTGAGCACTTCCTAATAGACCCTTTGATTAAGTATACGTATGCACATACTTTTTCAGTTGAGGCCATTTTGGAACACATACCTCTTTGAATATGTAAAAAATTGTTGCTCTGTCTCGAATCCCCTTTCATGTTCACAAGCTAGGTTTGCATGTGATGCTCCTTGCTGCTTATTGGCAAATTACAGGCGTTGCATCATGGATGATTACTTCTGACCTAAAGAGGGGACTCTGGGTAACAATGGCGACTGCATTTAGTATGGGAAAGAGCACATTGTTAAAACGCTGACTAGGTAGTGAAAAAAACAACACTTTCTAGAAATAAAATATTGTTATACTGAGCTTGATAGTTATATTTAACCTAAATGGAACATTTACAGTGCATGTTCTGGGAATCATATGCCAAGATTACTGTGATGATTTCATGGTCCTCAACAACACCTCTACTGAAGACAACACGGTAGTTCATATGGGGTAAGCACATTTTTTTGGCTCTATCTTATGCAGCTGAAGTGCCTCTGTGGTGGGAGGAGGGAGATCTTGTGTTACCAATAACTTATGTTGTCACACCAGGTTAGAATACAGTATGCTAAAGGGGAATAAACATGCTAAATAATTAAATAAGCATAATTACTTATCATTTCTCATATACAATATAATTCAAGGATTTGAATATATGGCAGCTTGTTGAATGAAGTCTGAGACCTGGTCTACAGTTAATGTATGGATCAGAGCAAAGCAAAATAATTTCTCCTATGTTTATCTATCTCTTGGGCCTTTTAATAGTATATGGTACAAAGGACCAGAAGCTTCAATTTATATAGACATAAGTTTGGACTCCCCATATTCTCATTACTGTCTTCTTAAGTATCACATTATACCAGCTCCTTTATTAGGAGTATGTGCTTTCCTAACATTTATGTCAGAGTTGACCTGGGATTTATCAGGCAGTGAGACACACTTCAGATGGTTGTGAGGTGTGACATAGAAGGATGAGTGCCCTTACAGTCTTCTTTAAAAAAAAAAAGGGGGGATTTAGGAAGGGTTCCCTAGCTCAAGATGATTCAGTCATATGAGGAGGGAGGAGGCGGTTCGTTTGTATGTGACATCCAGGAATGCACTGGATGAAGGTTTTAGTGTACACTATTAGTTTTTTTTCTACAATAAGTTTAAGTAAGAAAACTGTTTGGGTATGAACTGACTTTTCTACCAGTTCTTTCTACTTATAGGTTGAAGAGTTTCAATACACTTATTCATCTAACATGTATATGTTATATAGACTAAGAAATGTTTGGCATCACATTTTAAATGTTTTATTTAGTTTTATTTTGTGCAGCTTCCTACAACAGTCCCCCTTTCCCTCCTTATGATATGGATAGGTTTATATATCTTCTTTATACAGTATTAAGATATTTAGCCAGTATTCTTTATTCCTGTTTATGATGGATAATATGGATAATATAAGCCCGGTCACATGGAATGTCAGGGGTCTAAATTATAAGATTAAAAGGTATTCAGTATTACAACACCTTAAGAAGTTGAACCATCAATTTTGTTTTTCTCCAAGAAACACACTTTAAGAAAGATCATTATCTTCTCATGAGTAGAGAATGGGTGGGACAGTTTTTTGGGGCTGGGAACAGCTCAAAAAAAAGCAGGAGTGCTTATATTCATCAAGAGATGAGTCAACTTTACACCCTGTACAGTGATAGGGGATCTTGAAGGTCATTTCATAATTGTTATGGGAAACTGGATGAGGAGTATTTTACCTTAATTAATGTATATGGCCCTAAGAATCCTGCCCATGAGAGATTCCAGCAAATTTTTACAAATATTGGTGGTTTACTAGAAAGTACTATACTCCTGGCAGGAGATACTAATTGTATTTTGGATTCTACACTTGATCGGTCCACTCCTAGATTCCGTAGGAATAAGGCCGATAAAGAATTATCTGATCTTATAGATAATCTACAACTAATTGACGCATGGTGTATACTTCACCCCAATACTAAGGATTTCACAGTCTTGTCTCAATGTCATCAATCAGACTCCAGAATTGATCGGATCTTCTTCCCCAAAGAACTGATAAACAGAATTGTTAAGGCAGAGATAGAGGCCCATGTAATATCTGGTCATTGATTAGTTTACCTGATTTTTAATAAATCAGTGAACCTACATAGGACACATAGATGAAAAAATAACAACTTTCTCTGTAAAAAGAAAACATTGCAGAGAAAATCAAAAATAGAATAGTAGATTTTATGTCATTAAACAACCCTTTGGACACATTCTGGAGTAATACTTAGGACTGCCTCAAATGTTACCTGAGGAGAATTCTAACTAGTGAGGTCTCAGCCCTTAAAAAGCAAAAACCAAAAAAAAAAAAAAGAAGGAAATACTTAGGAAACTTAGGGACCAAAAGAAAATATTGCTTACTTTAGACTCCTCAGCAGCTTGGAATTCATGGTCAAAGCTAAAAATTGAATATAATGAAACACTAAGAAGCAAAGCAATCTTTTCTTTAAGGAAAGCCAGGCTAAATTATATGGATTCTGGTCATAGGGCAACCAAAATCCTGGCAATATGATTGAGGCAAAACAAAGGGGTAACAAACATTACTTCCATCAGGTGTAGCAAGTCAGGAAATATACTATCTGGGCATCAACAAATAAATAATGAATTTAGAAATTTCTATCAAAATCTTTATAAAAAAGAAAGATGCAAGGGCACTAATACACTAGAGGAGTTCTGTGAGGGTCTGAATATCCCAAAAGTAGATCCCCAGTATCAAGATACGATAGGAGCTAAAATCCAGGTGGCTGAGGTTCTCGAGGCTATTAAACATATTAAAAGAAATAAAGCTCCAGGCCCTGATGGATATTCCTCTATTTTTTATAAAAAACTTAATAAGGAACTGGCACAGATTCTAGTTGAAGTATTCAATGAATCTAAGGAGGCATGACACCTCTCAAGTGAAATGACTAGGGGCCTCATTACTTCAATCCATAAACAAGGTAAAGATCCCCTCTCATGCAATAACTATTACCCTATTTCTTGTATCAGTTCAGATACCAAAATATTAGCAAAGGTATTGTCAAACAGGTTAGAGAATGTCATCCCTTCACTTATTTGAAAACAGCAAACAGGTTTTATGAGAGGGAGACTATTTGCGGACAACACCAGGAAATTGGTGCATATCATACAAGTGGCAAATAAGGCTACAATCTCATGTGGACTACTGTCACTTGACACAGAAAATGCATTTGACAGAATTGCTTGGCCTCACATCTTCTTAACATTAAAACATTATGGATTTCCTGACACTTTTCTTGAGTGGATAAAAATGCAATATATGAACTCGAGTTCGGCTGTGGTAACAAATGAGGTTATCTCCCCATTCTTTTCCATCAATAGAGGGACCGGGCAAGGATGTCCACTTTCTCCCTTACAATACAACACAACAATTGATCCCCTTGTAAGAAAACTAGACTTATATAAAGAATATATGGGAGTCAAAGTAGCAAATAATAAGCATATGGTAGCAGCTTGTGCAGATATAATAATAACAATAATTCTTTATTTTTACTGCACCTTTCTTAAAACCAAGGCCCCTTAACAACAACTTCACATAAAACACTAAAATAAGCACAGATCCAATAACTGACATTTTGTTGATGGTGTCAGAGCCATATAGATCCCTACTGAATATTTTAAAGATCCTTCAGGAATTTGGTAATTTTTCAGGATATAAGCTCAATATGAGCAAGTCAAGCTTCCTTCCACTCAATAGGCTTTGCCATAAAGAAGACATCACCACTTTGGGCCTCGCTTGGGAGAAGGATCATATTATATATCTAGGTATTAACATATATAATATCCTACACAAAACTATACACAAGAATGCTAGTGACATTAAAAGAAAATTAAGATTTGAGTAAATTGAATAAACTACCATTAGGGCTATGGGGGAGGTTAGATTCGATTAAAATGACTTCTTACCCAGGCTCTTATACATAGAAACATAGACTTTGACAGCAGATAAGGACCGCTTGGCCCATCTAGTCTGCCCATTTCCCTACCTACAGGATAGGCCGCAGATCCTAGTTAACCAACAGCCTACTTCTTCCTACCCCCCACCAAGAATTGCCTTATGTCTGTACCATACATTCTTGAATTCTCCCACAGTTTTAGACCCCACAGCCTCCTCAGGAAGGCTGTTCCATGCATCCACTACCCTCTCTGTGAAATAATACTTCCTCATTGCCCCGAACACCCCCCCATCTTTAAATTGTGTCCCCTTGTTCTTGCCGTCTCTTTTCTGAAAGATGCTACCCTCTTGGACTTTGTTGATTCCACTGAGGTACTTAAAGTTTCTATCATGTCCCCCTCTCCCTTCTTTCCTCAAGGGTATACATATTAAGCTCCTTTAGTCTCTCCTCATACGGCTTCTCTTGCAGACCCTGCACCATTTTAGTTGCCCTCTTCTGGACTGCCTCTATCCTGTCTATGTCCTTGTGGAATCACGGTCTCCAGAACTGGATGCAGTACTCAGATGGGGTCTCACCAACTGTCTGTACAGAGGGATAACAACTTCCTGTTTTATGCTGCTGATGCCTCTCCTATACATCCCAGTATACCTCCAGCCCTCCCTACTGCCTTCTCATATTGCTTGACTAACCTTAAGGTCATCTGATATGACTACCCCAGGTCCCTTTCATTTTTGTTGTTGTTATTACTACCTCCCCCAATGTGTATTCTTCCCTGGTTCTTGTTTCCCAGGTGCATTATTTTGCACTTCTTTACATTGAATCCTAGCTGCCATACTTCTGACCATTCCTCCAACCTTGCCAAGTCCTTCTCATCCTTTCCACCTCCTTGTGTATCAACCCTGTTGCAGATCTTTGTGTCATCTGCAAGAGGCATACTTTTCCTTCCAGTCCTCTGTAATGTCACTTATGAAGACATTAAAGGACTGGACCAATACTGAACCCTCTGATTGCCCCACTAGTAACCCCTCTTTCTTCAGGTGGACTCCATTTACAATTACCTTCTGTGTTCTGTTGTCCAGCCAATGTTTTACCCAGGCTACCACCTGGGACACTCCCAGGCTGGTTAATTTGACTATTAATCTTTGTGTGGGACCGTGTCAAATGCCTTGCTAAAGTCTAGGTAGGCCATGTACAGCCCTCCCTGGTCTACTACTTTGGTCACCCAGTCAAAGAAATCTATAGATTCGTCTGACATGACCTTCCCGCTGTGAATCCATGCCTGCTTGGTCCTGTGCCCCACTGGCCTCTGGGTACTCAACTATTCTTTCCTTCAGAAGTGACTCCATCACTTTCCCTACCACAGAGGTCAGACTGACAGGTCTGTAGTTTCCTGCCTCTGTCTTGGTCCCATTTTGTGAAGAGAATCTCATCCGCCTTCCTCCAGTCCTCGGATACCACACCATCCTCCCATGATTTATTAAAAAGAGTAGCCAGTGGTTTCACTAGTTCCCCCCTTAATTCTTTTAGAATTCTGGGGTGAATTCCATCAGGTCCCATTGCTTTGTCCACCTTCAGTTTTAGGAGTTCTTGCAGAACCCTTTCTTCTGTGAAAGGACTGGGATCGACCCCCCTATCAAGAGTGCTTCAGTTAATTGGATTAGGCACTTCCCCCTCCTCTTTTGTGAATATTCATTCAGTATCCCTGCTTTTTCACTGTCCCCCTCTGCCCACCCACCGTTCATTCTATTCAGCCTTACTATCCCTCCCTTTGTCTTTCTACACTCGCTGATGTACCTATAAAAGGTTTTATCCCCCTTCTTAACCGAGTTGGCTATCTTTTCCTCAGTTTGGGCTTTGCTATTCTGACTTCCCTCCCTGCTTCCTTCTGCCTTAACTGGTACAGCTCTCTGTTCTGCTCCTTCTGTGTTTCCTTATACTTCCGGAATGCTATCTTTTTCTTCCTGACTTTCACAGCCACCTCTTTTGAGAACCATAGTGGATTTTTCTTTCATTTTGATTTGTGTATTTGCTTCACACAAAGGCTTGTTGCCTCTGTGATGGCAGTTTTGATGATTCCCCATTGTTGCTCCACACCTCCTTCTAGCCTGTTTGCTAGTGCTTTTCTGAGGCACTCTCCCATCTTGCCAAAGTCAGCCCTCCTGAAGTCCAGTACCCTCACTTTTGTATGGCTTGATTCTGTAGCTGAGTTTAACATGAACCACACTGTTTGTTGGTCACTTGTTCCCAGATGGCACCCACTTCTAGATCTGAGATCCTCTCACTGCCCCTGTTTGAGTATGAGGTCTAAGATTGCTGCCTCATGAGTGGGTTCCAAAACTAGCTGTCTGAGGCCTGCCACCTGTAGGGCATCAAGAATGTCCCTGCTCTTGGATATGGCTGCAGCAAATGTGCTCCAGTTAACATCTGGCATATTCAGGTCTCTCATCAACAGTATCTCTCCTTTCTCTGCCATTCTATGAATGCCTTCTATCATATCCTTATCCATTCCTTCCCCCTGACATGGGGGTCTGTATACAACCCCTGTGCGGATTGTGGTGCCCTTTCCATTCTCCAAGGTGACCCACAGTGCCTCCTCTCCTCCCTGTTTACTCTTTTGTTCAGTTGCTTTTATATGTTTTCATGATGATACCATGTAGTTTTACTAATATATGGATTCAAGGTATGACATCACAGGTCACCAGCTACATTTGGGAGGGCAAACGAAATAGACTAGCTTACTCTAAAATGTGTAGAAACAAAAATAAAGGGGGACTGAGGGCTCAAGATCTGTATCTATATTTTTAGCTGCTAAGACTGCTCAAATCTCCTGGTGGCTTAAAGACATCTCAGAAGGGGAATATATCCTGGACTGGGTATGTATTGAAAGAGAAATAGTAGATAAGCAAAATATGAACCTCAAATCTCTCATATTCTCCATACCAAGCAGATCTTTAAATAGCAAAATCATTTCTGACTCCCTTAGACAACTAAAACAAGTATGCCTCATGCTACAGTTAAATTTAAATCAATCTCTTAAAAAGGGAGTCTAGTTAAAAGTACTACATTGCAGAATTACAATCAGTCTACCCCCAATAAATCTCATACCAAAAATGTGGTTTCTACGTCACTTCGTTTTAAAGTTATGAGCTATTTTGTAACCCTGATCTCACTCACTGTTCAAAAAAGGCAGTTTCAGTGAGGAGCCACTGATGATGTCTCAACCAGAACTCACAGACTAGTCCTCCTTGTCAGTAACTTTATAGGACCTATTTCTCCAAAGGTATAGAAACTGTAGCTGTAGTAATCATTTAAAAACAAAATCCAACACAGGGTTGCCTGCAGTGCTTGTGTTTCCAGAATGTTCAGATGCATGGTATGGTACTTTAGAACACATCAGGAGGTGGTTTTGGAATGCAGTGCTGAACCAAGGTATAGAATGTCAAAATGTGCACAATTTTAGAATATTGGGGTGGGACATGCAATCTCGGCATGTGGTAGGGATGCGCCATCTCGCATTGTGGTAGGACACTCAATCTCAGAATGCGACAGGGACACACATCAAGGAATTTAGCAGGGACTGGTAATTCTGGACTATAGTAAGGATGTGCACTGTCAAAACACACCATTTTATTTTGAAATTGCTTGTTCCTGCCACATTCCAGAATTGTACGCACCCACCACATGTCAAAATTGTGCATCACATCCCCACCACAATTTAACATTATGTGTCCCAGCCATATTCTAAAATTGTGCATCCCTACCACATTCCAAAATTGCACATCCACACCATGTTCCAAAGTTGTGTTTCAATGCCACATTCTGAAACTGTCACCATCACATTCCAAAACTGTCATTGCTGCATTCTGAAATTGTACAGCACTACCACATTCAGAAATTGTGCGTTACCACCACATTCTGAAGTTGCACACCACCACCACATTCTGAAACTGTGCGTCACTGCCACATTCCAAAATTGTGTGTGTTACTGCCACATTCCAAAATTGTGTGACACTGTCACATTCTGAAATTGTGCATCACTGCCACATTCTGAAGTTGCACGCCTCCACCACATTCTGAAATGGAGCGTCACTGCCACATTCTGAAATTGTGCATCACTGCCACATTTTGAAATTGTAGGTCACTGCCACATTCCAAAATTGTGTGTCACCGCCATTCCTAAATTGTGCGTCACTGCCACATTCCGAAATTATATGTCACTGCCACATTCTGAAATTGTGCGTCACCACTGTATTCTGAAATTGTGCATCACTGCCACATTCTGAAATTGTGCGTCACTGCTACATTCCAAAATTGTGTGTCACTGCCACCGCCACCTTCCAAAATTGGGTGTCACTGCCACATTCTGAAATTTTGCGTCACTGCCACATTCCAAAGTTGTATATCACTGCCACATTCCGAAATGGAGCATCACCGTCACATTTTGAAATAATAAGTTACTGCCACATTCCGAAACTGCAGGTCTCTTCTACATTCTATAATTGTAACTGCCTGCCACATTTGGAAATTGTGTGTAAACTTCCACTTTCCAACATTGCCTGTCATTGTGACATTCTGAAAATGTGCATTACCACCATATTCCAAAAACTGTAAATCACCACCACATTCTGAAAATGAGTGTCACTGTCACATTCAAAAATTGCTTGTCCAAGTTATGTTCTAAAACTATGCATCCCAGCGTCATTCTGAAATTGCATGTGACCACCACATTCTGAAACTGTGTTACCACCACATTCTGAGATTCCATGTCCACACCGCATTCTGAAATTGAATGTTGCCACCACAATCTGAAATCAAGCATATCAGCCACATCTTGAAATTGTGCATCATTAGCACATGCCAAATTAATGCATTCAAGACACATTACAAAATTACATATCCCTACCACCTTCCACAACTATGTGTCTCCTGCATTTCAAAATTGTGCATCTCTGCCACATTCTAAAACTATATGACACTGCCACATTACGAATTTTAGCATCCCTGCCACTTTCTAAAATTATGTGTCCCAACAACTTTCTGATATTGTGTCATTGCTGCATTCCACAGTTGCAGTCTTGTGGCATTTCAAAATCTCATCTCTGCAGTATTATAACAATTGCACACATTTTTGTAATTCTAAAGCCATGTTTGCCGCTGTATTCCAACCCCCCATCACATTCTTAAGTACTGTACCTTGCATCTGCACATTATGGAAATACATGCCCTGACGCACCCAGTGTTAGTTTTCCTTTTTTCAGATGTTTACTACAATTGCAGTTTTATGTAATGTGGGAGAAATGTCTTATTAGGTAGTTTTGCAGGAAGGACTAGGCTGTGAGCTCTGGTTGTAACATCATCAGTAGCTCTTTATTGAAACTGGCTTTTTTGTACAGGCAGTGAATTTAGGGTTACATAATGACTTGTAACTTTTAAACAAAGTGACTTAGAGATCTTATTTTTGGCATGAGGCAGATTGGGGATATGCTGATCCAAGTTCTGAATTAATTGATCAGGGATTTATTTAACTCCAAAAATTGATTAGCGTTTTGCTCATAAAAGTGCTAAAACATTGTGAAAATGCATAGCACTTGCCTCACTGTGTTTAACAAACATAACACTTCTAGAAAACCTATATAAGTACTTTATGTACAGCTAGCATTGTCCTAAGAAAAAAACTGCTAATCAATTATTTAAAACCCTGTTGATGCTAGAAATTTTGGCCAGACTCCCTCTTTAATCAACCAATCTGGAGAAAACCCAGCTTTGCACTAGATGGTAGGTTACTAAATAGACTAGTGTGCCAGAATAAGGGTGTCCTCCTTTTCAAAGACATAATAAAAAACACCTTTATTGACCAGAGACACTTGTCTTGAGAAATTGACAGAGCAGTGGAATGTGCAACACAGGTCCCAAGAGAACAACTACTGCAATATAAGGAACAGACCACTACCAACAGAATACCCTTAGTAGTCACATACCATTCTGACCTTTGAACTTCTACGTAAAATTATTAAGGACCTCCATCCAATAATTAGTGAGAATGAAACCCTTAATTGTATTTTTCAAGAACTACCACTACTATCTTTTAACAACTACCTAATTTAGCCAACCTGATTATTAGGAGCCAACTTGAACCAGAACAGAATACCATGACATCATATGGTACACGACCCTGTCATCAATGCAGATGTAAGATGTGTAACCTCATTTCCACTTTAGATTGTGTGGTTACATCACAAAACAGACAATTCAGAATACAGGAGAATTATACACGTACATCAAGTAATGTGGTCTATTTTATCCAATGCAAGAAATGTCCTTGCACAGGTTATGTGGGGGAGACAAGACAACAGCTCTACACTAGAATGAATTCACACAGACATTCTATTAATATTAAGATGACTGACAAACCAGTAGCCCAACACTTCTCCCAGGATGGCCACTCAATCTCATATATGTCTGTGATGGTCTTAAAAGGACATTTCAACAGTACACAACGGAGATGGGCTTCTGAAATTAGACTTATTTTACTTCTCAATATGGTGGCAGATGGACTGAACATAGATGTGGGTTATATGACACATTTTCTCACTT
Source organism: Neoceratodus forsteri (assembly GCA_016271365.2). Lineage (NCBI taxonomy): Eukaryota > Metazoa > Chordata > Ceratodontiformes > Ceratodontidae > Neoceratodus > Neoceratodus forsteri. The sequence goes on from CM057454.1 coordinate 758,308,784, forward strand.
AAACTTACACAGACCTTTACTTTAAAATGTGGAAATAAATACTTTAGTTCTTCACCGAACCTTTGGTTTTATAAGTTTATGGTTATCTACATGTTGACTTCTCACCTTAACACTGTGGTGAGTGTGTTTGCGCATGTGTGTTTGTGTGTGTGTGTGTGTGCGTGTGTGTGTTTTGTGTGCATATTGCTGTATGTGTGTGTTGTTTGTGTGTGTTTTGTATGTGTTATGTTTTTGTATGTTGTGGGCGTTGTAGGTGTGTTGTGTGTGTGTGTGTGTGTTTTGTTTGTGTGTGCATAGTGTGGTGTGTGTGTGGGTTGTGTTTGTTATATTTGTTGTGTGTTGTGGTTGTGTGGGGTGTGCTGGTGTGTGTGTGTGTGGTGTGGTGTATGTACACATGTATGTGTGGGGGGAGTGTGGCATGGGGCAATTGTTATGTGGCTTGGACACAGTTTTTATATATAGTGTACATTTACTTCCTTCTACTAGTTGTCAGTGGTTGGATTACACACTGTCACATTTTTAAATCTGCTCATATTAAGATGCATATCTATCTCATTTACTTGGGGGTTCATAAAAGGTGTAATTCATTTGGGTAAATATTAAAATTGGTGTTAATGATGATGTATTATGACTCTTGTACATACAGTATATCTCATTCCTACTAGTTATCTTTCCCAAGGAGAAAGAGAGAGAGAGAGAGAGAGAGAGAGAGAGAGAGAGAGAGAGAGAGAGAGAGGAGGAGGGCTGGAGGATTTCATCTTTAGAAGTTTTCATTTAGATTCCTTAGACTGATTCTGTGCATTTTTATTATACACTGACTCTGTTGAAATCTGCACTTATCAGGCTCATGGTCTCGTTTTCATGGGGGTCCTTGACACATACTTTTATTTTGCACCTATACTTACGAGTGATACTATCATGCATCATATATATGTGTGTATGTTTAATTTGGGCTCATTTTCAACTTGCAGTTAAACCTAATTTCAGGATTTTGCCTCTCATTGTCTGTTCTTTAAAACACAAGGACACTTGTAATGTAAGTTGTAAGCTCATCTTACATGTATTATGGAGAATGCTATCCCAAGGTTTTTTATGACTAGAATGCTTTCTTGAAGCATACTGAGACATTTTTAAATTTATGTGAGAGGAACTCTTGGGTTGTTGATAATTCTCGATAACCTTTGCCTTTCTGAGGCTTCTCAGTTAAAAGCGTACTGGTGTTAATTAGCTTCTCTGATGTAATCTTCTTTTATGTTTTAAATGTATATGTTAAACCAATGAGAATTATTTCTGTTTTTTCAACATTATCTGGTGTTAATAGTATAGGATTTTCAAAATAACTGCCATAAAGCTTCTGAAGAAGGACCTGGTTGGTCCAAAAGCTAGAGCACTTTGTTCTTTTGTGTATCACAGAAACATAGAAACATAGACTTTGATGGCAGATAAGGACCACTTGGCTCACCCAGTCTGCCCATGTCCCTACCTACTGGACAAGCTGCAGATTCTAGTTAACCAACAGCCTACTTCCTGCAACCCTCCACTATACTTGCCTTATGTCTGTCCCATGCATGTTTGAATTCCCTCACTGTTTTAGACCCAACGACCTCCTCAGAAAGGCGGTTCCATGTATCCACCACTCTCTCTGTGAAAAAAAAATTCCTCACATTACCCCTGAGCCGTTCCCCCCTCTATCTTTAAATTGTCCCCCTTGTTCTTACACATCTCTTTTTCTGAAAGATGCTACCCTCCTGGACTTTGTTGATTCCTTGAGGTGACTTGAAAGTTTCTATCATGTCCCCCCTCCTCCTTTCATCAAGGTATGCATATTAAGCTCTCTTAGTCTCTCTTCATATGGTTTCTGCTGCAGACCCTGCACCATTTTAGTTGCCCTCCTCTGGACTGCTTCCATCCTGTCTATGTCCTTGTGTAGATGAGGTCTCCAAAACTGAACACAGTACTCCAGATGGGGTCTCACCAACTGTCTGTATAGAGGGATAACCACTTCCCTTTTTCTACATGTGATGCCCCTTCCTATGCATCCCAGTATCCCCCTGGCTCTCCTTACCAACTTTTCACATTGCTTACCCACCTTTAGGTCATCTGATATGACTACCCCCAGGTCCCTTTCCATTTCTGTTGTTGTTAGTACCTCCCCTGCTATTGTGTACTTTTCTTCTGGGTTTTTGTTTCCCAGGTGCATTACTTTGCACTTCTTTGCATTGAATCTAAGTTGCCATATGTCTGACCATTCCTCCAACCTTGCCAAGTTCCTTCTCATCTATTCTACCCCTCTTGTGTATCAACTCTGTTACAGATCTTTGTGTCATCTGCAAAGAAGCATACCTTTCCCTCCAGACCCTCTGCAATGTCACCTATAAAGATGTTAAAGAGGACTGGACCCAGTACTGAGCCCTGAGGTACTCCACTAGTAACCACCCTTTCTTCAGAATGTGTTCCATTCACTATTACCTTCTGTGTCCTGTTGTGCAGCCAGTTTGCTACCCAGGCTACCACCCTGGGACCCACTCCCAGGCTGGCTAACTTGATTATTAATCTTTTGTGTGGGACTGTGTCAAATGCCTTGCTAAAGCCTAGGTAGGCCATATCCACAGCCCCTCCCTGGTCTATTACTTTGGTCACCCAGTCAAAGAAATCAATTAGATTTGTCTGACATGACCTTCCTGCTGTAAATCCATGCTGCTTTGGGTCCTGTGCCCCACTGGCCTCTAGGTACTCAACAATTCTTTCTTTCAGAAGTGATTCCATCATTTTCCCTACCACTGAGGTCAAACTTACAGGTCTGTAGTTTCCTGCTTCTGCCTTGCTCCCACTTTTGTGAAGAGGAATCACATCTGCCCTCCTCCAGTCCTCGGGTACCACCCCATCCTGCCATGATTTGTTAAAAAGCATGGTCAGTGGTCTCACTAGGTCCTCCCTTAGTTCTTTTAGGATTCTGGGGTGAATCCTGTCAGGCCCCATTGCTTTGTCCACCTTGAATTTTAGGAGTTCTTTCAGGACTCTTTCTTCTGAGAATGGACTGGTGTCAACCCCCCTACCCAGATTGCTTCTATTGTCTGGTTTAGGTAACTCCTCCTCATCTTCTTTTGTGAATAATGAGCAAAAGTATTCATTTAGCATCTCTGCCTTTTTACTGTCTTCCTCTGCCCACCTCCCCTCTCCTTTATTAATCTTCACTATCCCTCCCTTAACCTTTCTATGCTCCCTAATGAACCTATAAAAGGTTTTATCCCCCTTCTTAACTGAGTTGGCTATTTTTTCCTCGGTTTGGGCCTTTGTTATTCTGACTGCCTTCACCACTTCTTTCTGCTTTAATTGATACAGTTCCCTGTCGTGCTCCTTCTGTGATTCCTTATACTTTCTGAATACAGTCTTTTTCTCCTTAACCTTCCCTGCCACCTCTTTTGAGAACCATAGTGGTTTTTTACTCTGCTTTGTTTTCTTTATTTGTTTCACACAAAGGCTTGTTGTCTCTATGATGGCAGTTTTGATTTTTCTCCATTGTTCTTCCACCCCTCCTTTTTGGCCATTTGCTAGTGCATTCTTCATGTATTCACCCATTTTGCCAAAGTCAGCCCTTCTAAAGTCCAGTATCCTTGTTTTTGTATGGCTTATCTCCATGGTTGTGCTCATTGTGAAGCACACTGTGCAGTGGTCACTTGTTCCCAGATGTCTACTGACTTCTAAATTTGTGATCCTCTCTCCATTTGAGAGTACCAGGTCTAGTATTGCTCCCTCCTGAGTGGGTTCCAACACTAGCTGTCTAAGGCCTGCCCCGTGCAGGGCATCGAGAATGACCCTACTCTTGGATGTGGCTGCAGTACATGTCATCCAGTTAACATCTGGCATATTCAGGTCCCCCATCAACAGTATCTCCCCTTTTTCAGCCATATTGAGAATGTCCTCTATCATTTTCTTGTCCATTTCCTCCCCTTGAGATGGGGGTATGTATACAACCCCTGTGCAGATTGTGATGCTATTTCCTGTCTCCAAGGTGACCCAGAGTGCCTCTTGTCCTCCCCCTTTACTTTTTAGTTCTGTAGCATTGATCCCTTCCCTTATGTATAGAGCTACTCCACCTCCTCTTTTACCTTCCCTATCCCTTCTGTAGATTGTGTACCCTGGTATGTTGACATCCCAGTCATGGTTATCTGTGTACCATGTTTTCCATGACTGCCACAATATCCAATTGTTCATCTTCCATCAGGGCTACTAGCTCAGGAAGCTTGTTTCCCAGACTATGGGCATTGGTACTCATTGCCCTCCATTTAATGTTGGCTTTATCCTTTTTTCCCCATCTCTGCTCTTATTGCCCTTGTCTATTTTTCCATTTACCCCTGTCCTGCCCTGTGTTAAGCTCTGTACCTCAGTGTTTACCTTACTACCTGCCATGTTTTGTGGGGGAAGGCTTGAAATTTCCTGCTTTTTATCAGCACCTCCCCCCTTGGCTAGTTTAAAAGCTTGCCAAGGAAGCATTTAAACCTGTCACCTAGGAGCTTGGTTCCCATCTTTGGATCCAGAATGTCTGGCTAACTACAGACCTATCTCAAACCTTCCCTTTGCAGGGAAGGTAATCGAGAAGGTGGTAGCAGCCCAATTGGAGAACCACTTGACCAGCCATAGCATCTATGAACCTCTCCAATCAGGTTTCCATAAGAGGCATAGTGCCGAGACTGCGCTGGTTCGGGTGCTCAATGACCTCCTGATGGCGAGAGACCAAAGAAAATGGTCTATCCTGGTGTTATTGGATCTATCTTCAGCATTTGACACTGTCGACAATGGGGTTCTTTTGGAGCACCTGAGATGTATTTGTGGACTCTCTGGGGTTGTGCTCAGATGGTTCACATCATACCTCACTGGAAGGTCTCAGAGGGTGGTGTCAGGGTTTTTTCCTCTGACCCCTTCTCACTCTTTTGTGGGGTCCCTCAGGGCTCTATATCATCCCCCATGTTGTTTGCGGTGTACATGCTTCCCCTCGGAGACATTGTGAGATGGTGCAGGTTGGGTTTCCACTGTTATGCAGATGATACCCAACCGTACCTGTCCTTCGCACCTGACCAGAAAGGAGCTGTCTCGGTATTTAATAGCTGTCTGGAGGAAATCCAGGCTTGGATGAGGTCGAGCTGGTAGAAGTTGAATTCTGGGAAGACTGAGGTGTTGGTTTTGGATCCGGATAGCTGGATAGGGGGTCCTGTGGCTGGCTCCCCTTCTGGAGTGTTTTGTGGGGATGTCGAGTTACTGGTCTCTGAACATGCACGAGATCTGGGGGTGATCTTAGATGATGGGCTGACCTTAAGATCTCAAGTGTCAGCAGTGGTAAAATCTTCATTTTATCATCTGAGAAACATCGACAGAATCAAGCACCTTGTTCCGTCCGGCGATCTGCCAACTTTGATCCATGCCTTTGTGACCTCACGCCTGGACTACTGCAATTTGCTTTACCTTGGGCTTTTGGGGGTTGATATCTGCTGCCTTCAGCTGGTGCAGAATTCTGCAGCTCGAGTACTTACAGGTACTCCTAGAACATCACATATTACTCCGGTGCAGCGGGATCTGCACTGGCTACCAGTTCAGTGGCGGATCACCTTCAAAGCTGGTTTACTGACTTTTAAAGCCCTACATGATCTGGGCCCTGACTACCTGAAAGATCTCCTGACTCCTTACCTCCTGGTGAGGTCGCTCCGCTCAGCCAATGAGGGGTTGCTAGAGATCCCTAGGGTCACACTGAAATCAACTGGTGCCCGGGCTTTTATGTTCGCAGCACCAACCCTTTGGAATTCTCTACCTTGTCGGTAAAGGGAGTGTTCGACCATGGGGAGCTTTAAACAAGCACTTAAACCCTTCTTATAGAATAAGGCATATGGTCTTGATTAATGTTTACTTGTTCTTAACAGTTTTTATATTATTGTCTGTTTGTTATGTTTGTATTTAATCTTTTTGGAATGCACCTTGGTTTTGGAAAGGCTCAATATAAATAAAGTTTATCATTATTATTATTATTCATGGACAGATGTAGACCATCGTGCCAGTATAGACCTTTATCTCTCCAGGTGGACCCCCACTCCCCAATGAAGCCAAAGCCCTGTGCTCTGCACCAGTTTTGTAACCATTCATTAAACTGCATGGTGTGCAGTACCCTAGCCTCACTCCTGCCATGGACTGGCAGCACCTTTGAGAAGGTTACCATGCTTGCTACCCATCTAAGGCCCCTCCCCAACTCCACAAATTCATTCTGCGCTGCACTAATCCCATGCCTAGCTAGGTCATTTGTCCCAAGGTGGACAATGATATCTAGTTTCCTCTCCTGTGATACTGCTTCTGCAATCCTGAGGATTTGCTTCCTGTCTCTCCAAGCCATGGCACCAGGCAGGCACCTTACTTCTTTCTCCTCTCCCTTCCCCAGTTTTACCCCCTAACAATTGAGTCCCCTATCAGAAGCTGTTTCCTTCCCCTGTGGTGTCCCTTGCCACCTTTTTGTGGGTCTGTCTTGTGGATGTCATCAGCATTCTTCTGGGTCTCCCCTGAGGATGCCATCATAGAGGAACCTTGCTCTGCCAGAATGGCACATGATTTGTGTAAAGGTATAACTAGGGGGCTTCGTCTCTGGTCCACCACCCGCACCCTCCCAGAACCCACTGTGGTCCAACTGCTCTTCATACTTAGCAACCTCTGAGGCAGTGGTTGTGGCAGTGGTGCTGTTTGGGTGGGGGAGGCCTCCTTAGTCCTTGCTAGTTCAGTCTGGAGGTGGGAAATCTCCTCCCTCTGAGCTGACAGTTGCCTGCAAATAGGACAGCAATGCAGTTTCCAGAATATCTCCTGGAAAACTGCTGCCCCACAGCCAGTGCATTGCACCACTCCCCACATGTCCCTCTCCCTTATAATATACAATATGTAATATATATATATTTTTATTATTATTTGTACATGTAACATCCATGTTGGTCCAATAAAAGGTATCAAATCATTTTTTTCTGGATCTTTTAATAAAAAACAGTAAATTTCTGACAACTAATGAATTGATACAGCACTTTGATATTCCTCACACTGAGTTTGGATTTTATTCGGTCTTAAAGAATATTATCAACAATAGACTGGATATAGCTACCCCCCTTAATGACAACTCTAGATCCATTTTAGGGTGTATGTGCCTGTCAGCATCTATAGATTCTTTATAAAGATTATATGCTGACATAATCAGAGGCTCATCACTTGAATCAATTAGTTGGTGGTCTCAGGCACCTGAAGCCGAAACTGAGAGCTGGGATTGGGAAACAAATCTGGTCAGCACCTTTCTAATTCTTCAATACAGTAAATCTCAAGGTAGTTCATTTTAAAACACTACATAACCTGTATTACACACCTTTTCAGAAACATAAAATGGGCCTTGCCACTACACCAATTTGTCATAAATGTAAAACTGCTAATGGAACCCAAATATATATATATTGTCTTTGGTAACCGGGTAAGGTCTACTAGGCACAAGTGCCTGTTTTCAGGGGAAACTTGAGAGTACTGGACTATTAAGTGACTTGCTTACAGTCATACAGTATGCAAGTGGAGGTTGTGAGCATCAAACTAAGGTCTGGTCTGCTGGATGTACCAAGCTCATTCACAGCTTGTTACTCTAACCTCCAGGCTATACTGCCAGCCAATATATGTTTTGGGACTGTCCACTGGTCCAAATCTTTTGGGGACAAATAAAAGCTATGTTTGTTGAGTCTCCATTAATTCATAACCGTATGACAATGAATACATGTATAGCAGGATATTTCAAATCCACCTTTCCTTGGACTTATGAACCAAAACATACCCTCATGTTACTTGGGGTGACTACCAGACAGTGCATATTAAAATATTGGCTGGAAGACAAAATACCAACAATAAATGAATGGAGAGATACTATTGTTGAGACACTCAAAACAGAACATTTAGCTCTAACTCTTAACGAGACTTCTAAGAAGTTTGAGAAAAAATGGGCCAGCATCTACTAGGTTCTAACTAGACCACAGTGATTAGTTTAATTTTACTCTCTCAAACACACTCTTAAGAGATGGATATAGTGACCCCTGACATTTTTTATTTTCATTAAGTCCTTGACAAAATTACTGGACAATTTCTATAAGATTGAAATATCTGAGGAACGAGATTAGGCCTACCATATCTTCCCTCTTACTTTATCCTATGCCCCTCCTTCCAAAAAATGTACATGAAATATATTTTCTGTATATAATATCCATAATAATTCTAGACTTCACTTGGTGCTTTAATTATATATCTTTATGAATTATTGGTGGAATTAGTTTAAAATTTACCATAGCTATAAGTGTTTGTTACTTTACTTTCTATTACAAATTTTAATCAATATCAACATCTGATTTTTTCTTTCATGCAATTATTCAAATACTTACAGAAATACATTTTTATAACTGACTGAAAGATAACTAATTTATTAGACTTCATATTTTGTCATTGATAAAATGTAATGCTGTATATGATCGATTGATTTTTTATGCATATTAGAAAATTTGCATTGATTTGACTGTATTATTTGACTGTTTGTTAGTTGTTATGTTATGTTGAAATATCATTGAAAACTTATTGACAAAATAACGCTCACTAGTGCTATGAGGGTTTATTGTTTATCTGTCTCTTTAATGGAAGCTTTAATCCTTAGAACATTTGCTGCCCCCACAAAAGCCCCTCGAAAGCATTTTGAGTGTGCACTTTATTGACATGTTTGGATGTTAGTCGCCTGGTACATCTGCTAATAATGCAAAATAGATTCTTTCTCTAGTTTACCCTAGTAATTGTAAAGTAAGCTTTTTAATTTTTATAGTCAGGGCAATTAATACCAATTATTTCAGGCCATTGCCTCTCCCAGTTACACATTTGCTTTGTTGATGTTGTATTTTTCATGAAAGCGGTTATTCATAAATTATTTAAGCCATTATGTGGGAAAGTCTCAATAATATTCTTTAACACCTTGAACCATTTTTGTCTGTAACTGAACAAAGAAAAAAGTCATTTCAAATAAGCTTTAGTTTTAGCTCATGCTTTAATAACTTTGATTTGCTGTAAATCTTAGCTGGTATCATTGAATGAAATGCCACAGGTTTCTATTAAAAAGTCTAAGATTATTGTGATTTTGTGGAAAGTCTTTGAATGCATGTTCCATTTCTTTATGTTGATTGTCACACAAAGAAGTCATGCTGCAGGTATTATATCTGCTCACCACAGTGGAAAGAAACAAGGTTTCAAAACAAAAAAATTGCATTAGATGGAATCCACCTAGTAATGAACTGTAGTTCCCCTCTGATTTTAAAACAATAATCATCCTCAAGTAATCAGAAATGCACCAATTTGTGTACATTTAGTGCTGCTATGTATTCATGGTTTGGGTAACTGTATTTGCATAATTATGACCACTAAGATGAGTCATTGCTCAAAAAAAAAAACCTTTATAAAGTTTGGTACTAGGTGGGTACTGCCCTTCAGAAAGGATTTCAATCTGTTTTTAGACACTTCATTGATAAGTAACTATAATAAACCAAAACAAAAAAAACCTTAAAAACAAACAAATAAATAATTGTACTCTGGGGTGCATCCCCATAGCAAGTTGTATACTATAGTTGTCTGTGTCAAAGCATCTCTTGTATGCCCCCATATCCCAAATAAGCAGATTGTATCCCCCTCCTGCATAAAATCCCAGATGTGAGGAAACTCTTAAAATGGTTGCCTATAGAAACAAACATACAAAAAAATATACTGGCATTTTTTATTTGATTTATCTCAAAGGCTTTGAATATTTACATCCAACAAGAACAGTAATCATCCATAAATTATGAAATAATAGTTACAATAAAACAATCATTTTTTTAAGGTGCTTGGCCCTTTTAACCTTTTTGGGTAGTGTGTATGGGGGGGGGGAGGTACATTTTCAGTCAGCTCCAGGGTTTTAACTGGACCAAATGCAGCAAACCCATTACTGAAAGTTCTCATTATGCCTTTATAATCTAACATCTAACATTTGTGTTTGATGTTGCACCGCACACCTGTACAGAACAAAAACATTTACCATGTAATGTATTGAGCACCCTAATACTTGGGACAACAAAATTACTCATATAATGTGGCTGGTAAAGATTTCAAAAATACAGCAGAATAGAACATTATAATATACCAAATAGGTATGACTTTTAAAACTTCTATGTGTCCCTGATTTGTTTAAATGTTTACATAGTAATGCAAGTTACAGCTCAGTAAACCAATTCAGTTGCTACAAATATGCATTTAATTAGGCAAACTTATTTCTTTTATAACATGTAAATTGGTGGGAAAAAAATCTCAGTAATACAGAGGACTAAGCCTCCCCTTTCTTAATACATTGTTATCACTATTAATATCAAATTGATGCCATACAAGTTCAGATGAAAGCTGCAAAATATGTACATTCTTTCATAAGATTTTTATTTAAAAGATTTAAATAATATAATACATATTAGTGGTATTCTAGACTGGTCATTTGCAATAAACTGGTATCACAAATGAATACAGTATTTTATCCCTTACTATAAGGAATATAGGGAAGGAGCCTAAAATAGCCCAAGCCATGCTAAATGTTGAGAACGTCCCTACCTTGGACCCGCTGCTCATCGTTAATTCTCTCAACCTCACCTTCTCAGATCTCAGTAGTGTGCTCCCAATGAATGTCTTCAATACCCCTGCTTCAGGGGACAGTGAGAAGACCCCCGCATGACCAAACCAGCCTCTCTGCCATTTCAAACTGGTCTCAGAAGCTGCTGCTAGAAAATACCTTGAAAGAGCCCTTGGTAAATCAAGGCACAGTGGGGACTCTCTGGACCTAAAATTTGTTCGACTAACAGTAGATGAAGTACGTGGTCCAGTGACAAAGATAATTAATCTATCCCTCTGCAACTCCAAATTCTCCCAAATCTGGAAAGCTGTCATGGTCACCCCAGTACACAAAGGTGGTGACCGGTCTCTTCAAAACAACTACAGGCTGATCTCTATACTCCCCCTGCTCTCCAAGGCCTTTGAAAGGATTGTGGCTGACCAGCTGGTGGAGTACTTTAATCAATTTCAGCTCCTATGCCCAGAACAGCATGGTTTCTGAGCCAGCCATAGCACCATCATGGCTTTCCTGGAATTTACCAGATACATACATAGTGCTCTTGAAAAAGGGCACATTGTAGGGGCAGCCTTTGTTGACCTATCAAAGGCATTTGACACAATCCATCATGCCCTCCTCCTTGAACAGTTCTTGGACATAGGGCTAGCCCTAGAAACTGTAGTATGGTTTTGTAGATACCTTAGCCTGCAATCACAGCAAGTAAAGATTGGGGACATCCTATCAGAAAGTCAGCTGGTCAGATTAGAGGTACCACAAGGATCCATACTTGGTCTGTAACTCTTCAGTGTCTTCCTAAACAACCTCCTGGCTGCTTGCTATGGCCACATGCTCCTCTATGCAGATGATGTGGTGATCTTTAACGAGAAACCTCAGTCCCGCACTGCTGGAATATGCCCTCCAGAGCGGCTTTGCTGCAGCTGAAAAATGGTTCAAAATAGCAAAAACTGGTAATGAACTATAAAAAGACCAAGACCATGCTCTTCACCACAGCTCAAAATGAGCTAAAAGACTATCCTCTGGCAATTCAGAATGACTCCGGTAACATCCTAGAACTTGTCCCCCCATTTTAAGTACCTGGGAATCATACTGGACACTGGCCTGTCTTACACACAGCACATTGAAATCATGGCCAAAGCCTTTAACACTAGGATCGGTATCCTCTACAGGTGCAGACATTGCTTGACATACTGTATGTAGCTCTGAACTTGGCAATTAACAATTCAGTCATCACCTTGATTGACTATGGCCTAGCTGTCTATGGCTCTGCTACTGACACAGCACTCCAACACCTCTCAACAGCCCTAAACAAAGCCTGCCACCTGCTCACTAGTGTCCTAAAACTCACCCACACCTAGGAGCTTTATGCATGATTGGGCTGGCTTCAGTTGAAGGACAGAATACTTTATCAAACCTGCCTACTTGCAAAAAAGGTCTCACTAAACTTACTTCCTCAAGGAGTTCTGAGCCTTCTATCACCACCTATACATACCAGGCACACCAGAAGCTCGACTACATGAGTATTTCATGTGCCTAGGTGCCACACAACTATGGCCCAGTGATCCTTTGCTCACCGAGCCCCTCTGTGGACAAATAGTCTACCACCTGACATAGCCAGAGCCACAACCCTTGGTTCCTTTAAGTGCAAACTCCATCAGCAGCTCACCGACAATAGTACCTGTAGGTGCCCCCCACTAGTCTGTGCCTGCAACTTTAGTCTGCCTCTGCACTTCCAACTCCTGATCCACTAAGTTACGTCTTTGCCCAAGCACTTGCCTCCCACCCCTTTTGCCCTAGCACTTGCCTCCCACACCCTACCCCTTGGCTCTTTTCTTTCCCTCTGCCCTTCCTGTCCCAGCTCCAACTGTCCCTCCCTACCTAACCGTAACAGTCTGCCTCTGCCTCTCTCTCTTCCACAGGACACTGGCATCCCATGTACTGTGCCTTAGCACAATTTGTGTAACTGTTTTTCATTGCAACCCATGTACTGCTGAATTTTTTTGTACTCTGTATAATTTACTGTAACTATATTGTGTCTTCTTGTGTTAATGTATCTGATGTAGAACCTCTCAATGAGCATCCACTCACAGGTGCCATACAAGATTTCTATAAATAATAATAAAAATAATACATGGAAGCCTTGCCAATGCCTTTACAACAAGGCTGGAAATAATTAAAGAGGGATATCCTATATCTTGAAGCAGGGCTGCACTGGTTATGCATTAATATTATCCCCAGGAAGGGGTAGTCTGGTGAGGCTACTCGCCATTTGGCCCTGCACTTCATGAGGACACCTGTCATCCAACAGATGGTGGTGTCGGGGGAGGAAGGATTTTGGGCTCCTGGAGGCTAACCTATAAAAATGTTCTTGGGTAGTAGGTGAGTCTGAATGTCAAGTTAGAACTGAGATGCCGAGTCCTACCCAGAGGCCCCCCCACCACCCTCTACTGTTCTGTCCCCAGTAGCATTCCACATGTGGGATCTCTCCTTACAGGAATTAAATGGGTCGGTGCTGTGATGGAGTAGTTGCCTTGATGTGCATGTGGTGACATGAGAAGGTGGGTGGTCTACCAATTGACCACCCCCCACAAACAGAACAGCAGGGCAGAGGTGCTACATAGCAAGTTGGGCTGTGGTGACTGTCATAAATCAATTACAGCGGTCCTACCTATCAAACCAGAACACTGAAAAATCTGAATTGGAGGGAATCACCTCATGGGGACAACTGGGCAGTCAGAGAAATTGTGGTGCAAACTGGGCATTAGGGTCTGATTCTCCCAGTTGTCCCCCCTAACGTGTGATGCACCCCATTACCAAATGGGTGGATAAAAGTACTACAGTGAATCCTGGGCCTTTCTAAGCAAAATTAAGCCATAGTCAGCATGCCACAAACAAATGCTAATAACTCAAGAACCGTAAGTGCTAGACACAAAGAATAAGTGAAAATTACCGTTCCAGTTGTGCTATGCAAATAATAATAAGTAATGTAGTTTTTTTCTAAGCTGCACAAAACAGCAAAGCAAAAAAAAATGTTCACTAAAAAAGGCAACATAAGCTGTTTTATGTTGGGAAATATGTAACATATCAACACCAAATTAAGCATCCAGACATTAGATGTAGTTTTAATATTATGTTTGTATTAAAAGCTATCTTTGTAGTATGAAACATCATTTTTCCCCATTTTAGTCAAGGTGCTTTGGTGAGGTTTGAGGGATGAATCTCAACCACTCACACCATACCATAAATAAATGTGTATAACTCCTAAAGTATACATGATACACACAATGTATCAGTGACAAAGTTGTTCAGCACAAAATTACCTTTCCAACAGTGCTATGCAATTAGTTGCAATCAATTCAGCTTTTATTTTATACTGGCTGAGATACCCAAAAAGTGTGTTTTATTCAAGGTGCTTAGCTGTCTTGATGGACAAAATTTCAGCAGTACACACCATACACAAATGCGAATAACTCTTAAAGTATACATGATAGACACAAAATATCAGTGGCAAACTTGTTCAGCACATTACCTTTCCAACGGTGCTATGCAATCAAATATATATTATATTGTATTATATATTAAAATATGTAAGTGACATCTCCAGACATTGCCAAGGCACACAGGAAGTCAGTAACTGAATTCTGTAGTCCTTCTCAGGTACACCAGTGCATTTTACTGCCGACTATAGGTGTTTGCTAGGAGACAATGAGTTAAGGAGGGGGGCTTGATAGATGACAACCAGCATATGTTCACAGATGGTAAGTCTTGCCAGACTAACTTGTTGGAATTCTTCAATGGGGTTACAGAGGTTTTTTATCGGGGGAGAGTGGTGGATATAGCCTACCTTGATTTCAAGAAGGCGTTCAACTCTGTCATCCACAAAGGGTTAGTAAGCAAGTTGGAAAGTCTGGGCGTGGGAGCTAGGCTTACAAAGTGGGTGGGGGATTGGTTAGGTGGAAGGACCCAGAGTGTGGTGGTCAAAGGGAAACACTACAGGGAACTGGGGGTACTGAATGGGATACCACAGGGGTCAGTTTTGGGGCCCATACTGTTTAATGTGTATGTAGGGGACTTAGCGGTGGGCCTAAATGGGAAGGCACATTTATTCACTGATGACACAGAGATTTATAACAGGATGGATGCTCCAGGGTATGTGGGAAGGATGCAGCAAGATCTGGACAAGCTGGAGGAGTGGGCAAAAAAGTGGCAATTGCAGTTTAATGCAAAGAAGTGCAAAATAATGCATATAGGGAGGAACAACCCAAGGGCCACTTACTACCTCTGGGGGTAGGAATCACGGCAGGTCACAGAACAGGAAAAGGACCTGGGGATCTGGATCATAGACACATTGAAGGTTAGAAATCAGTGTGAACAGGTAGCTGGGAAAGCAACAAGAGTGTTGGCATGCATTGAGAGGGGCTTCACTAGCAGGAGGAAGGAGGTGATCATGCCACTATACAAAACACTGATCAGACCACAGCTGGAATATGGGGTTCAGTTCTGGAGGCCCCATCTTCAGGGGGACAAGGATAGGCTGGAGAGGGTCAAGACAAAGGCAACCAAAATGATCCATGAGATGCAGGAGAGACCATATGGAGAGAGGCTGGAGGAGCTTGGTCTTTATACACTGGAGATGAGGCAGGATAGAGGGGACATTGTGGAAACATTCAAATACATGAAGGGTATAAATAAGGTCAATGGCACTTGTATTTTTAGACTGAGCAAAAACAAACCACAAGAGGTCATGCATTTAAACTAGAGGGGGCAGATTTAAAGGGAACATGAGGGAGGTTACTTCTCAGAGAGGGTTGTACAACCATGGAACAGGTTGCCAGAATGGGTGGTGGGGATGGATGTAGTGGAAAAATTCAAAAGAGCATGGGATAGTTGTATGAGACTAGGAAGGGGAGATGGGGGAGAGGGACGGGGTGGAAGATAAAGGGGTGATTGGGGGCTATCAGGCAGAGTCGATGGACCATAAGGTCTTTTTCTGCCGGTACAATTCTATGATTCTATGAATGCACACCATTGCCTCCTGTACAAACAACTTACTGGCAATCATTGAAAATAAGGAGATCGAAAAATGCGGTGATATGGACTTACAGAGCTATAATAGGCAAGCTCCCCCAGTATGTGTCCACACTCCTAGTTTGCACCATGGAAAGCTATTCCCTTAGGAATTATTCTTACATCACATTCAGTATCCACAGGATCAGAACTCAGTATGGTACCTCTTTCTTAAGTTATTCTCTCCCCTCCATCTGGAACAGTATCCAAAAATCCTTAAACTTTTTGCAAGTTGATAATATAAGCAACCTTCAAAATGTTACTTTGCAATCTATTGAAAGAAACTTGCAACTGTTTTCTCAAGCACTATCAGTCACATATGACCCCTTATAGCACCCTTCTTCCTTTCATACCTCAAAGGCTAGGTTTTAGCCTTCTAGCTCTCCAACTATGTAGGAATTGACATCTCGTTAGCCACCTCTTTCCATGTCTCCCCCTTCTCCCCTAACCACTCTTCCCTGCTTCCCGCTCCTCACATTTCCATATGACTGAAGTTCATTACCTTTCTTTTAACTCGCTGCTCCTCTATTACTCCCTTCATCCCCATGCCATCTTTCCTTTTTCTTTCTTTTTTTTTTTGCACATTGTATATATTGTATCATATGTCTATTTTGGTTTTTATTGTAACTGTGGGTTTTCTGCTGTATGTCATTCATTCCTTTTTGTTTCCTGTGTATTCCATATTGTAATTCTTATGTATTCAGTACTGTATTTATATATTTTTTTATGCTCGTTCATCCAGGACCACTTTGTAAATGAGCTTGCTCAGTGGTGTTTCTCCTGGTAAAATAAAGATTGAGTGATTGTTTAATTGATTGATTCTGTCACTTATCTGTCTCTTGCCTGTCTGACTGAGCAATCAAATTTTCCTTGTGGCACCTAGAAAATGGCCACTCTGATGGTTCCACAAGTTCCCTGTTTTCTCCTTCATTCATTTCCTTCCTTTCTTTCTTTCTTTCTTTCTTTCTTTCTTTCTTTCTTTCTTTCTTTCTTTCTTTCTTTCTTCCCTTGCTTCTTTGTGGATAAAAAATAGGTGAATCTTTATGTGAAACTGAGATGCCTTGGTTTTCAAATGTATAGTTATATTGTTGAAATGATTAGAGACATCTATTTAGGTTTATCTGGGACATAGGGGGTTAACCTTGAAGTGCATTTTGATATCCACAAACTTATTTGCAGAATTATCAGAAGGAAATCAGCCCTAGAACAGGACATCTTAATTGTCTGCACCTGTTAAGAAGACTAATGTACTCTTCAGGCTGCTCACAAAAAAGACATTGACAAAGTTTTAATACATTTTGTGAAACACAGGAGGTGTAATTTACAAGAGCAGGATGCAGAAGTTAACTGGCATGGAAAAACACCTTATAAAAAGAGAGCAATGTTTTGTTTAAAGATAGAGCGCAGAATTTTAAAGAGACTCTCAAATGTTTTGTTTGAACTGCCTGTATCAAGACTATTCTGCACAACTTTATTTTTATTTTATTGTTACTGATAATAATAAAATGCTACCTGTGAATTTTGCAATGTCTCCTGTTTTCCTATGCTTCTTGACCTATGCCTCTATGTCAATTAGTGTCAGACAAAGAATTTATGATGTGCATACTCCATGCCAGGAGTTTTGTGTGGGTATTAGACCTAGTACCATGGAAGCATAGAAAAAAGGTATGGATCCTGCAACAACAAGCCCAGGACTGATTACCAGAAGAACGGCAGTCAAACTAGAAGCAGAAACAAAAGTTCAAACTTAAGATTGTACAGCCGACACCAGTCATGGAAGAAGAAGAACAGGAGGCAGGTAAAAGGAAGCAGGTAAAGAAACTGAAAGCAAGCTTAGCTTCTTTAAATAGTGGACTATACAACACAGAAAGACTGAGAAACAGAGAGAAGAAGAGATGCAGCATCTAGATAAATGAGAAAAGAAGAGAAGAGAAGAGAAGAGAAGAGAAGAGAAGAGAAGAGAAGACAAGAGAAGAGATGAGATGAGGTGTAATGACAGGACCAGCAATGGCTGGATGCATTGCAAGCTATCAAAGCTGGGGGATCTGGTACAGGTCCAGGAGAGCAACAAAACACAAACAACTTAAAAGACATTAAACTTACAAAGTTGTGTCCCTTAGATGATATTGAAGCATCCCTGACAACTTTTGAAAGGGTCGCTGGAGCTTATCAATGGCCAAAACAGCAATGGACAGTCAGGCTGGCATCTTATTTGACAGGTAAAGCCCAACTTGCCTACAGCAATATGGACACAGCTCAGTCAGAAAACTATAACCTTGTGAAAAGAGGAATTCTTAAAAGGTATGACATTCCAAGAGAGACCTACAGGCAGATATTCAGGTCCCTAAAGTACAAATCAGTTGACAATCCTCGAGAAGCCTTCACTCAACTCAGAGAACTCCTCATTAAATGGCTCCAACCAAAGGGCAGAACAGTCCTACAGAACATCAACATATTTGCAATGGAACAATTCATCAACATCCTCTCCACAGACATGTAGATTTGGGTAAAAGAAAACCAACCAGAAAGTTGGGAAAAGGATTTTTCTTTGGCCAAGGACTATCAGATGGCCAGCCAGACACTGCATCAGCAAAGTAACACTGAAGGAATGGTAAGACACTCTTTTTCCTGATTTAACTCCAGGTCAGATGAGAACTCTGATGGGGGTAACAAATCTGCACCCAAAGACTTTATTTGCTACAACCGTAATAGGACAGGCCATATAACCAGAAACTGCCTTAAAATTAAGGAGGATAACACTGGAGCAAATCTGGACTTAGTAAATTGGGGCAAGTATTTAACAGATGTCAAGGTGGGGGATAAGGCTGTGAAGACAGTTGTAGATTCGGGAAGCTGATGAATCCTGGTGCATGCTAAAGTTCTGAGAAAAGACCATGCAAAAGGACAAGGTACTGGGGTCATCTGTATCCACAGAGACACTCAATACTATCCCACTACCCAAATGAATCTGAACATTAAAGGGGTATTGTACCAAATGAAAGTGGGGGGTAGTACCTACATTACATTTACCTGTGGTTTTTGGAAATGGCTTTCCAGGATTTGCAAAGTTAATCACAGGGGGAGTAAATCCTGCTGTGTCAGCAGCAATGATAACAAGAGCACAGCGAAAGGAAATATCAGATATTGGGGACTCTTTTCCTTTTGATAACTTTGATTTGGACTTGTTTGAGACCAGCTCCAAGAATCAGAAATCCAGGAAAGAAGGGAAGACACTTGAAAAAACAGTGGAAACAAAAGACTGATGGAATAAGGGGCTGATGTATGAAAATGCTGAAACTAAGCTGATAACTAATAGTTATTTTATTTCTGAGCAAACTAATAATGTTTCTCTCCAAAGTTATTTTAAGCAGCTGGGGGTGAAACAAAAACAGGGTGAACAGATGTTCAAAAAATGTAATTGGCTACTGTGCAGAGGTCGGGTTAATCCTCAGATGCAAGAACAAATAAGACAATTGGCTCTACCAAAGAAGTATAGAACTGAGTTGTTAAGGATAGCACATGATATTCCCATGGCTGGTCACTCAGGTGTGTGTGTGTGTGTGGGGGGGGTGAACGCTCCCTTGTCAGACTGTTGTACAGATTTTGCTGGCCTGGGATTCATGAGGGTATTGCTGCCTATTCTAATTCTTGTACTGAATGTCAGAAAGCAGCCTCAGTAACTGAAAAAGACAAGCTGCCCCTAATTACCCCAACCCTTGATAGATGTGCCTCTTGAGAGAATTGCAATGGATGTGGTTGGCCACTTAGACCAAAGTAAAAAGGGTAATTGATTCATTTTGGTAGTAGGTGACTATGCTACTCGATACCCAGAGGAAATTCCAAAGTGTACTGTCATAGCCCCAAAAGTGGCAGCAGCGCTCACCAAAATTTCAGCAGGGTGGGCATACCTAAAGAGATTATTACTGATCAGGGTAGTAATTTTGGTGTTGCATTCCTGAAGGAGTTGTACCAACTATTAGAAATCATAAGAACCTCCCTTAGCACCCTCAGACTAACCATCTTGTTGAGCATTTTAACCAAACCCTAAAACACATGTAAAAAGGTTTGTGAAAGGTGAAGGGAGAGACCAAACTATATCAACCCAGAACTGAAAATGGCAAGGCTCTCACCTTCTCCTGTCTTCTCCACTTTGGATCACCCCCACTTGGAGGTTATCCCTGCTTTTAAGTATCTCGATGTGTGGCTAGATAGCAAACTTGACTTCTCTGCCAACATTCACACTATCCATGTCAAACTTTACCCCAAGCTTTGCACATTGTACTACAACATGGACTGCCTCTCCCCTCAAGTCCACTGGGAGTTGGTAGCCAAAATGGTCCTCCCTGTTTTCGACTAGGGGGACGTGGTTTTTGGCACTGCTCTCTCCTCTTCTCTTACCAGATTGAATGCTCTCTGTAATGTCTTCTGTCATTTTGCTACCAATTTTCTTGTCCACACTCACCATTGCTCTCTCTCTCTATTCCTCCCTTTTCATCCTTCCACAACCCTTTAATCACCAGTCCCACTGCTTCATCTTTATTTCCAAATACTAGTTTGGCTTCCTTCGCTCCTACTTCTCCTCACTCCCCCCACCTTCTCTTCTTACTTTGGTGCTCCAGGAATTTTCACACATTCTCTATTCCTTATCCTTAATTATGTGCTGGTAAGCTGCTTTCTCCTATTGACTCCCCTTCCTCCCTCTGGAGCCTGCTCCTCTCTTCCCTTCATCTATCTCCTTTTCCATATTCTGTACCTTTTGATCCCTGCTAAGGCATATTCCAGTTCTCCCCATACCTGTCACTCCTCCTCTTTAACCTTCTGTCCTTTTACTCCCAGTTTCTCTTGTCCCCCAGCCTGCCTCTGACTTCCTAATTCTGCACTAACTATGCTCCTGACCCTCAGTTTGCTCTCTGTTCAGTGCAATGACTAATTTATGTACTTAGCATGCTTTGGTCAGTGTATCTATGTATTTAATTCATGCTCTGCTTGTTGTGTTCAATGAAAATGTTCATAATGTTGTATTTCATGTGGGGATTCTTACTTAACTTCCTCACTGGGACTGACTATATATTTTGCACTTTGTACTTTGTATTTTGTATTTTTACATGTTGGATATTTATAATACCGTTATGTCTGTACTCCCATTTCTCCCACCCCTGGGTCACACCTGGTAACGGGTCCAGTCTCAGTATGCCTTTCCTGGTTACCAGAATTTTAAATAAATACATAAACATAAATAAATAAATATTGAGACCAATATTTACTTTACCTGCGTTTTGCTAACAGAGAAGTGCCATAAGCATCAACATGTTTTTCACCTTTTGAAATATATGGTAGAAGATCACTAGATGTAATAAAAGAAACGAGGGAAGATAAACCCACTCAGAAAGAATCTATTAAAATGTATATGTGTGCTCTGAGAAAGAAACTGGCAAAATATGTTGAAATTGCCCAAAGCAGTCAGTAAGAAGCCCCCAAACAGCAGAATGTGTATTATAATCATGGGGGGAAAAAGGTTTTTGAGCTAGATGAAAAAGTGTTGTTAATGTTACCCACAACAGGAAACAAACTGTTAATGAAGTAGCAAGGGCCTTATCAAGTGGTTAGAAATCCTAGTACAGTTAACTATATGATCGAGACCCTTGATAGGAGAATTCTTTCCAAAACGTACCATGTTAACCTCCTGAAGAAATGGGCTGAAAAAAACACCAAAGGTTGCTTTGTTAGTATTACCAGAAACTGCTAAAGATGATATTGATATAGCTAATGAGAGACTGGGACAAACTGTAACTTCTGATGCTGTAAAGTGGAATGTTTCCTTACCCACAGAACAAACTATAGAAATTCATAACTTGGTAATGACATTTAGAAGTACTTTTATCACACTGTCAGGCTGAGCAAAAGGGGTCAAGCATGTAACAGTGACAGAGAATGCCTGCCCTATCAGACAAAAGACATACAGATTACCAGAGTGGTTAAGAGCAGATGTGGTTAAGGAAACACAAAAAATGAAAGAGCTAAGTATCATTGAAGAGTCGAGACATGATTGGTCATCACCCATGGTGACTGTAAATAAAAAGGAATGGAGTGTAAGAATCTGCCTTGATTTTAGGAAACTTAATCAAGTATCCATATTTGTCATCTATCCTATGCTCAGGATAGATGATTTGGTGAACAGACTAGGAAGTGCCAAGTATATTAGCACCCTCGATCTCATTAAGAGTTACTGGCAAATTCCCCTAGCTGAAGCAGAGACAATACTGCATTTTCCACAGTAACTGGATTCTATCAGTTCACCACCATGCCGTTTGGTTTACATGGTACTCCCGCTACATTCCAGCAATAGTCAGATATAACTCTAACCCTTCACAGTGGTTATTATGCTGCTTATCTGTATGACGATGTGGTGTAAAGTCCAGACTGGAAACACCACAGGGAACAGCTATGAGCAGTTATCCAATCTATCAACAATGCAGGTCTGACCATTAATCCTACTAAGCGTACATTAGGCTTGCAGGAAACCTGATATTTGGGTTATATTTTGGGAAATGAAGCAATATAGCCAGAGATTTTCAAGCCAGAAGCTGTAGATAACAGTCCTGTCCCTAAAACAAAGAAACATGTCAGGTCATTTTAGGTCGAGCTGGTTACTACTGGAGATTTGTTCCCATCTTTGCCTAGTTAGCTACTCCCCTCACTGAACTTACGAAAAAATGGTACTGGAATAATGTGAAATGGTCCACAAAGTGTGATGAAGCTTTTTAAGCCATGAAGGCTGCATTTTGTTCAGTCCCTGTTTTAAGAAGTCCAGACTTTGAGAAACAATTTCTGTTACAAACAGATACATCACAAGTAGACCTAGGTGCAGTCCTGAGTCGGAATGTAAATGAGAAGGAACATCCCATTCTGTATATCAGTAGGAAACTGCACAGCAGAGGGAAAACATGCTCCACTACTAAAAAAGAATGTCTTGCTGCAACATGGACAATGGAGACCCTTAAAGATCATGTGCAACGGTTTTTGCATATTTTTAATAAAAGCTTTAAAAGCTGAAATTCAAGTCCTTGTGTCATGATTAGTGTTTGCTGAAAATTTTGTGCTGTTTGCTTTTGTGGTTTTCTTTAAATCAGCATTTGTTAACTAGCTCTACAGTGGCTGAAAACAGTGGAGTTATTTCTGTCCTCTCAGCCAAACTTAAGAGTCCAATGACATCATGTTGTCGTAGCTTGCTTTTTCATATTCCCAATTAGAGCAGCACTCTGTAGAGTTTATGGTTTGCTGAGCTCTCCAGGTTCCTTACAAACCCAGTCTCTGGTTTGTGTTTAGATAGATCAGCTTAAAATATATAATTATGTTATTTTACAAAGCTGATCATTTCAGTTCCAATGCTGAATTGAAGTAGTGGAAATCTTTTTCTGTGAGAAATCAGCTTGTCTGTATCACAGCTCTGTTCTTTCTAATCAAACCTCAATTTGTTTCTAACTGTATAACACAGGGCAGTTTAATGAATATAAAATAAATCTAAATTTTGTTCATACATAGAAAGTTTGTCTTTGATGTAGCCTTCATAAATACAATCATGTAAGAACATTTTTTTTTCATGTCAGATTGACAAACAGGTGTTCATCACACTCTGCTACAGTATTTCAAGCACATGTACTGTCAGAACTCACAAATGTAAGCTCTTTGGTGGTTTCTGTGTGACAATACATCATGTACATGTACAACTAGAACCACTATGTGGCATCCTAATGCACTGTGTCTCTGCCCCACAGTTGAGGCAGCTGCAGTCTACTGCCACTAGTCCCCTGCCCCACAAGCCCCCTGACTTCTGCTCCACATTTGAGTCTGCTGCATCCTGCTGCCCACTGTCTTCTCCCACACAGCCATGGATTGTGCACCCTGCTGCCTCCATCCCCTGCCTAAAGAATCAGGACTACTGCACCTTGCTGCTCCCTGCCCAAACAATTGGGGCTGCTTCACCCTGCTGCCCTATCTCCCCCACCCTCACAGTTAGGGAAACTACACCTGTTGCCCCTGTTTCTGTCCCCACAGTCAAGGTTACTGTGCTGCGCTAGGCCCTAAAGTGCCATGTTCCCTGCCTCCATGGGCAGGGGTGCTGCACCACATGTACCCCATCTCACAGTCAGGGCTGCTGTATCCTGATGCCCCATATGTCCTTTCCCAGAGTCGAGACTTCTGCACCATGCTGTTTTCTATCACCTATCACCACAGACAGGGCTGCTGCACCTTACTCCTTTCTACACAGTTGTGGTTGCTGTGGCCTGCTGTGCCCTAGAGCCCCATGCCTCTGCAGTTAGGGCTGCTGCACCATGCTGCCACTTGCCACAAGATTCAGGGCATTTGCTGCACCCTGTAGCATGCCTCCACAGTTGAGGCACTTGCACCCTGCTGTCCCCCCTGCCACCAGAGTCAGATCCTTTGCTACACTCTGCTGCGACAGGAACGGGGACAACATGTGCAGTGTTCCTGACTGTGAGGATGAGAGAGAGAGAGAGAGAGAGTGGGTAGCAGAGTGCAGCAACCCCAACTGTTTGGGAATGGTACAGCACAAGAGTAAGGGCATTTGCTGCAATGTGTCCCCTGGTTGTGGAGGCAAGGGGCTGTGTGATGCAGCAGGACACAACGGTTGCAGGGGACAAAGGACAGCATAGTGCAGAAGCCTTGACTGTGGGGCAGGACACAGGTGGGCATCAGGATACAGCAGCCCTGACAGTGGTACAGGGAGTACATTGTACAGCAGCTCAGCCCATTTGGGGCAATGGAAATGTGTAGCAGGGCTCAGCAGCCCCAAATGTGGATGCAGGTGGCATGAGACTCTAGGGTGTAGCACAGCACAGCAGCCCTGACTGTGGAGACAGGGACAGGAGGCAACAGGGTGCCATGACCCTGATTGTGAGCATGGGGACAGAGGGCAGCAGGGTGTAGCAGCCCTGAATGTTTGGGCAAAAGATAGGGGTGGCATCAGGATACAACACCCCAAACTGTGGGATAGGGTGCAGCAGCCATGCCTGTCTGGGACAAGGGATGTGGGCAGCAGGGTATAGCAAAGGATCTGACTCTGGTGGCAGGGGACAGCAGGGTACAACTGCCTCAACTGTGGAGGCTTGCAACAGGGCACAGCAAATGCCCTGTATCTTGTGGCAAGTGGCAGCATGTTGCATCAGCCCAAACTGCTGTGGCATGGGGAACTACAGCACAGCAGGCCATGGCAACCCCAACTGTGTAGAAAGGAGCAGGGTGCAGCAGCCCTGTCTCTGGTGATGAGGGATAGAGGACAGCATGATGCAGAAGTCTTGACTGTGGTGCAGAACACAAGGGGCATCAGGGTACAACAGCCCTGACTATGAGATGGGGTACAGATGGTGCAGCAGCCATGCCCATTTGGGGCAATGAAAGTGGGTAGCAGGGTGTAGCAAAAGCCCCACCTCTGGTGGCTAGGGCAGCATGGTACAGCAGCCACAGCTGTGGAGGCAGGAGACCTGGCACACTAGGGCTTAACATGGCACAGCAGCCCTGACTGTGGAGATAGGAACAGTGGTCAACAGGTGCAGCTTCCCTAACTGTGAGGGTGAGGGACAGAGAGCAGCAGGGTGCGTCATCCCCAACTGTCTGGGCAGGGGGTGGCAGGGTGCAGCAGCCCTGATTCCTTAGGCAGGAGATAAAAGGCAGCAGGGTGCACAATCCCTGACTGTGTGGGAGAAGACAGTGGGCAGCAGGATGCAGCAGTCTCACATGTGGAGCAGAAGGCAGGGGGCTTGTGGGGCAGGGATGGGGGAAGTAGATTGCAGCTGCCTCAACTGTGGGGCAGAGACACAGTGCATCAGGATGCCACATAGTGTTTCTAGTTGTACATGTACATGATATATTTTCACACAGAAACCAGTAAAGAACTGAAATTTGTGAGGTCAGACAGGTGGATGTCACACTGTGCTACAGTATTTCAAGCACATGTACTGTTTGTCAATCTGACATAAAAAAATGTTGTTACATGAACATATTTATGAAGGCTATATCAAAGACAAACTATTTCTGTGAATGAAAAAAATTTAGATTTATTTTATATTCATAAACAGCCCCGTGCTATATAGTTAGAAATAAAATCAGATTTTTAATTAGAAAGAACTGAAAGCTGTGATACAGACAAGCTAATTTCTCACAGAGAAAGATTTCCACTACTTCAATTCAGCACTGAAACTGAAATGATTAGCTTTTTATCAGAAGATGATGTGTTTTAAGTTGATCTATCTAAACACAAACCAGAGACTGGGTTTGTAAGAAACTTGAAGAGCTCAGCAAACCATTAACTCTACAAAGTACTGCTCTGATTGGGAATCTGAAACAGTAAGCTACTCCAAAATGATGTCATCGCACTCTAAGTCTGACTGAGAGGACAGAAATAACTCCACTGTTTTCAGCCACTGTAGTGCAAATTAACAAATGCTGATTTAAAGAAAACCACAAAATCAAACAACACGAAATTTTCAGGAAACATTAAACATGACACATGGACTTGATTGTTAGCTTTTCAAGCTTTTATAAAAAAATATGTAAAAACCGTTGCACATGATCTTTAAAGGAGAATTGTGCTGAATCTGTAAGTCATTTTTCCCAGTAGAACCAGTTTTTTAAATACTGGTTCAAATTCTGCTATTGCTGTAGCTATACAGACATTTTAGTTATACTAGTGGGTATTTCTGATTTACTTTCTGCAGGGAAGAACAATTTTAGAACTGTGTGATGCAGTGTATGTCCCTGTTCTGCTTTTCTATTGTTGGCACCATACATTTATGTTCTAGCACAGAACTATTACTTGGTATTACTTAGCATGAAAGAACAGAAGAAGGCCAGAGTCCATCGAGGCTGTTCCCCACACTATGTGGGACATTATTTATCTATTATCCCTCAACCAAACATCTAGCTTGTTTTTAAAGACAGTGGCACTAGTTGCCTCTACCAATTCTTGTGGCAAGGTGTTCCATACAATGGATACTCTTATTGGAAAAAAGTTACCCCTTTTGCTGGTTTTATAAGTTTTTACTTCAAGCTGTTTATTATGCAGTCTCGGAACATGTCTCCTTTTGGAGAGTGTTAGACCACATTTTCCATTAGATCTGGTGAATTTATTAAATTAAAAACCATAAGCATATCACCTCTTAATCTTCTAGTTTGAAGAGAGAAGAGACCAGTAGCTTTTAATCTGTTCTGATAATCCAAGTTTGTTAATCTTGGAATCATTCTAGTTACTCTCCTTTGAACCTGTTCAAGAATTGCTATGTCTTTTTTTTGGTTTGGATTCCAGAAAGGGGAGCCATAGTCTAGATACGGTCTAATGTATGCCCTAGACAATGGAATAAGGCATTGTTCAGTGTGATTAACAAAAGTGCATTTTATTTGCCTCAAAAGTCTGTTGGTCATGCAAGCAGTTCTAACACAGTGATCATTTGATGTAAGTTTATTATTAACATATATCCCTAAATCTTTTTCACAATTTGATGAGTGAAGTGGTAATCCGTTTATATAATATATCGTTTTTGGATTATTTACACTGAAATGCACTACTAAACATTTGTCTTGATTAAACTGCATATGATTTTCATTTGCCCAAAGTGTTAATTTTTCCAAATTCTTCTTTAATGCAGAAATATTTTCTTGATTGTTAACCTTGCCCCCCAATTTAGTATCATCTGCAAATTTAACCATGAAGTTATTTGGCCCTATTTGTAAATCACTGATAAAGAGATTAAACAATGTTGGTCCGAAGACCGACCCCTGTGGTACACCACTTGTCACACTACCCGAATCAGACAAGATATCATTAATTCTGACTCTGTGGCTGAGAGGGACATAAACGACATCATACAGTTCTAAAATGATACTTAACATCAGACTGTAACGCAAAAACACCCACTGGTATACTGAAAGGCCTGTATAGATAGAACAGTAACAAACACTGAACTAGTACTTAAAACCAGCTTTTATTGGGAAAAAAATATTTACAGGTTCAGCACAGTTTTCCTTTAAGTTTTTTTTTTTTTTTGCTAGGGGCTGATTTTGTACTTATAACAGACCATGATCCTCTCTGCTGGCTTAATCAAATGAAGGATAAACATTACTGAATCACAAGGTGGTACTTGGCACAACAGCCATTTAAATTAAAAGTGATGTAGAAATCTGGAAAAGAGAATGTAAATGCTAATTTTCTGTCAAGATATGGTTCGGGAACTGAGAATTCAGAAGGCTGAAAAAAAGTGTGTGCTTCACTGAAATGTTTCCTGCAATAGGTGTCATGAAAAAAGGGATATTGCATACACAAAAAACTATAAATGTTCGTAAAAAGAAAAATAAGAGAAGGTTTTGGAAACCTGATTTTTTAAAGAAAAAAAAAAAAACAGTTCCCTCCTTAAGAGGGTGATATGTAACAGGGTTGAATAAAACCTTATCCAATTTGTTATGCAGAAAGGGTTAAAAACAAGGATCTATTCTGTCACTTATCTCTATCACTTGCCTGTCTGACTGAGCAATCAAATTTTCGTTGTGGCACCTAGGAATTGGCCACTCCGATGGTCCTACAATTTCCCTGCTTTCCCCTTCCTTCCTTCCTTCCTTCCTTCCTTCCTCTTCCTTCCTTCCTTCCTTCCTTCCTTCCTTCCTTCCTTCCTTCCTTTGCTGTTTCTATTCTTTCTTTCTTCCCTTGCTTCTTTATAATTAAAAAATATATGTGAATCTTTATGTAAAATTGATATCCCTTGATTTGCAAATGTATACAGTTATATTGCTAAAATGATTACAGAAAGCTATCTGGGTTTATCTGGAACACAGTGGGTTAACCTTGAGGTGCATTTTGACCTCCACAAGCTTGTTTGCAGAATTATCAGCAGGAAATCAGCCCTGGGACAGGATGTCTTAAATGGCTGTACCTGTTAAGAAGACTAATGTAGTTGGCCCAGAGACGCTGAGGGCTGAGGTGCTGGATGCCTTATCTCATGCTACACCGATGACCTGGGTTCGGGAGTGAGCTTGGGCCACTGGGGGTTGGTAAGGGAAGGCAGGATTAAGCATCTAGAGGATGGCTCTCCTGTCCTTGGAGGAAGGGGGATTCAGAGCCTGAGCTATGGTGGCTACTGGTGGTGACTGTGGGCACAGCAGCCCATGGGTCTATTGGCTAGTGGGTTGATTGTGGCAGTGATCCTGTGGGCATGCTTGGGAGCAAGCACACCCATGCTGGATGCATTGCATGTCTGAGCCATCAGAGGAGGGAAGAACAAAAGAAAACACCCTGAGGCCTTGGTAGGTGAAGGTGGGTCAAGTGACAGACCACCATGCCCAATGCCAGATCCTCCAGCCTGCCCTCGGAGCTCCCTGCACAAGGCCTCATCTGCCTTCTAGATTTCAGAAAAGTTACCAGAGGAGTCAGCGGTCCCACTCCAGGGGGCTTAGATCCAGGGGGTCGGTGGACCGGGATGAGCAGAGAGGAGTTCCTTCCCTTCTGGCAGGTAAGACTATGGAATTTAGGCAGTAGGGATACGGTCAGTTGGGTGCCCCACTGGAGAGAGTCTGAGGCTCCAGTGAAAAGGAGCATAAAAAAAGTTAACAACAAAAAAAGACTAATGTACTCTTCAGGCTGCTCATAGGAAAGAAATTGACAAAGTCTTAATATATTTTGTGGAAAAGAGGAAATATAATTTACAAGAGCAGGTTGCAGAAGTTAATCGGCATGGAAAAATACCTTATAAAAAGAGATCAATGTTCTGTTTAAAGATAGAGAGAGATGATGATTTTAAAGAGACTCTTAGATAAAGGTTTTGTTTGGATTGCCTGTATCTAGAGTAATCCTTCACAGTTTTATTTTTTATTTTTATTATTAATAGAAATACAACAATGTAGATTGGAAAAACAAGGTCCACTCATCCATAGTCTTCAAATAATTATATTTTTAAATAAAGAACCAGTGCAAAAATTAGCAACCAACAATTCAGAGATATCCTCCTTCTACTGGCATTCTAAAGTAAAATTCATATATTTCAAGTACATTCATATTGGTTTGGTAATAAGGTATTCACCAACATGACATTTATTCCATTATTGAAATCGCTCTATCAGGGGGTTGGGGGGGCGGCATGTAGCACATCACTGAAACTACTGGTAAGCTTCTAAACTAAGTACTGAATGCAAATTTAAACAGAAAAAAAGAAGCATTTAAAGAAATAAATATAACAAAAATATTATGTTTCCTTTTAAAAGGCACCACAGTAACAAAGCAATGCTCAGAGTTAAATGAAGCATACAATAAAGAAAGAAATGCTTTTATATTATAAAACACATGGTGGTGAGTTTCTAAGGTTGGCACAAATAATAATGTAAAACAATGTAGTATCCCATCAAAGCAGTGAAGCCATTGGGGCAATGGCAATGTAGGTGCTGCAACCAGAGTGACATAGTCATTATGGCAGTAGGATTTTGCAATGCCCACCATGTTTGCCACCCCAGTGGTGTTGCTCTTTTTCCCCCACACCTCTGATGTTGAGGTGATTATATTATTTTCTGGGAGATGTGGGGGGGCTAAGCCCCCCCCCCGCAAACAGCCTGCATGTGCCCCAGTGCACGGGGAAGGACTGGTGTCTGGCGATATAATTGCTGAGCACGATGTGTGCCATTGGCATTTTGGTGTCATGCTAATCACTGTCATTCCATTGGGTGTTGTAGCGAAGTGGGTAAACCTGGAAATGCATTTGGTTTGTTTGAAAAACTGGCAATTGTTATGCATAAATATATTTAAGGTGAAACACTGTTTATATACTGTATGCGGTGTGGATATAGGAAGCATAAACTATTTCAATAATAGAATAAATGTCATGTTGGTGAATAGTTTTTTTGCTGTATCTTCAAAGACTAAAGCTGAAGAAAAAATAAGAAGATAAATATTCAAAAAAATTTAAGGTAGTACATCTCCATTTTTATTGTTTTAAATTGTTTACATGTATATCATTGTCAGTGAAGGAATGAGCAAATCCCTCTCCCTCCCCCCCACTTTCAAATCCATCACCTGCCCACCTCCCTTCTTCCTTAACCCCTTTCTCCCTTCCTGTTCCCCTGCCCCTCTCTTCTCCACCACCTTGCTCCATTTCTCTCTCTCCTCCTTTTCTGCCTGGTCCTAAACCTCTTGAAGGGTTCTCAGCAACCTTGATGGGTATAGATCTTGGCTGTCCTCTCTCTCCCCCTTCCATCTGCACCCTCTACCCCTCACCTGTTCACTTCTCCACTTGTCTTATAACTGCCCTCCCTTGGGTATTCAATAGCACTTCAAATCATGTGCTCAGCTACTACTTCTAGCACTTCAAATGTGTTATCCATCCTCTAACCTTTACTCTACTGGATCACCTGCTCTTGGGTTGTTGCAATGTATGCTATATCTGAATATGGTTTTGTTTATCCTGGCCAGTTAGTCTGGGTTATTTCTTCTCTGTAATAGTACTACACTGTTTTGTTTTAGAAATTGTACTTGTCTTGCTATGTGTTTACTTGTTCTCCCAACTCTTGTCCTCCCACCCCCCAGGACACTTCTGGAAACAAGCTGTTTGCAGCTCATGTTGTCTTTCCTGGTGAAACATTTTCCAAATAAATAAAAAAAATAGAAATTGTGGTTACTTAATAGGTACATGACAGGAAGGGAATAGACAGGACATTTGATTGTATATGAATTGATATGAGTATATGCTGTTGTTTAGGTAGTTTTGAAGAAACTTACCTTTATTACCAAACCAATATAAATATATTTTAAATACATGAATTTTACTTTAAAATGTCAGTGTAAACCCTGAAGAAGAAGGATATCCCTGAAACGTTGGTTACTAATGTTTGCACTGATTTTTTATTTAAGAATAAAATTATTTGAAGACTATGGCTAACATGGCCTTGTTTTTCCAATCTGCATTGCTGTATTTATTGTTACCTTGATTGGAAGTGCTACTCCCTTGAGCTTTTCTCTGTTTCTGAGGTTGGCTGTACTAGAATTTCCTTTTATATTAATAATAATAGAATGATACTTGAGAATTTTACAACTTCTCCTGTTTTGCCTATGCTTCCTGACCTGTGCCTCTACGACAAGGATCTAGGCTTACAAGACTGGAAATGAAAAATCTATGTAAGCATTTGGCCCACTTTGAAACACATTTCCATATCAACAATTGTTTAATTACTGTTTATATTTCTTATATATAAACCAGACATCTTAAAATGTTAAAAAGTTTCTAAACCCTTTTTTTAAAGTATTTTCATCAATATAGTGGAAGTGTAGTATTAGTATATTTATGCAGTACACATGAATTATCAGTATATTGATACTTTGAAAGTGCATTGAATAGATTTATCCATGTCAACTTGTAATCAAGCTTTTATTTTAAACAGAAACTAATGTTCTGGCTAGGTGGTCCAAATAGTTCCAAAGCTATTGTAGCCCTTGCTAAAGATTCATTTTAAAAGGCATAACTTTAGAATTTATAGGGCTAGGAACTTAATTTTTTAACTGAAAGCTAGGAGTCAGGTCAACCTGGCTGTGTCCTTTCCATATACTGTAGCTTTCATCAGTACACTTTAAAAAAAAATAGATACACTAATAATTTTCCATTTCTATCTGCCTGAAGATAATATTTAGCTTGTGCAACTGGCAACAATCTTTTGACCTCTCATTTAATTTAGAATTAGAAAGGCTTTGCCTGGAGTTCGATGGCCAAGAAGCCAGCCATTCCCACCTCCTGAGCTATATAAGCAGTTCCTCTCAGCCTCATTGTGAAGCACTTTTTCTTTGTAGCCGAAGGCTCTGTCCATCTGTCCTCTGAGCTGGTTGGGGCCTACCACCCCCCCGCCTGGCTGCTCCTGCTTGTCTGTCGGATTCTGTGTTTCTTTCTTGCTTCTTTGTTTGTATTTTGCCTTTGGCTGTGTGTGCTTCTCCTGTCTTTGTTCTTTGTTTTCTCTGTGTTTTTTTTTTTCTGGGGGGGCTTTTGTTTACAAGCTCCTGGCATATCGCTCCTGAGCTCCTACTATTTGCACTATTGCTCACAAATCTCAACCTACTGCAATGCAAATGCAATCGCTATCTGTGTGTTTCAGCTTAACCATAGCTGCTCCATGTTGCATACTCAATTGTTTTCACTCTGCTTCACAGTATTACTGTTTCCCCGCTACAGAATTACTTGCTCCCCATGCTATCAAGTCTGATTGTTTTCACCTGATTCAAGCTCTGAACCTTGCTATTCAGTTCAGTCATGCTATTCCCTGTTTGTACACTGCTATTTCACCCAGAGGTCAGCTAAAGTTCCTGCTGAGGCTGTTAAACTAGCTTTAATATCTACATGTGGTTCTCGGCCCTTCCATCACTTTCTTGTTTGTCCTACTGCAGGGACTGGGAAGTATTTGGGGATTCATGGCCCCATGTGGCTAATTCTTTTTGTTTTACATCCTGCCTTCGCTGCTGAAAGTCCTCTGAGTATTTGTCACCTTGATTTGGCTTTTAAATGCCTGGCTGGCTTGCCCCACTATTCAGTGCTGTTTCATTGCTACTATGTTATGCAGACCTATGTGCAGGTTCACATATTACTACTCTTTTTACTGACCTATGTGCAGGTCCATGCTTGCTTATGCAACAGTTGCTCATTGCTTATGCAAATCTTTGCTTCATGCCTACTGCCATCCCCTCGGCTTCAGCCTCTGGGATTCTGCTGCACTCAATTCTGTATTTGACCTTGCAAGATCTCAGTGCTCAATGCTCATTAGAATCTCAACACACCAGTGCTCAATCAGCTCACCAGCTTTTCAGCTCTCCATCTATTTCTGGGGCATGCCAGCCATTCTATTCTGGTGCAGGATTCCTGCAGCCGACAGCCTCGCTCTGCATTTAGTCCGCATCTTGAGCGTGTCCAACTTGGGGCGGGATCCTTCTCATCTGGCCCATAGCTGGAAATGGCCTCCAGGCTTGACTTTAGCTGCCTACTATGCAACAGCAGCACTTGGTGTAGAATTAAGACTAGTGGTGAAGGGTGGTTACTTCGATCTCCTTTGGCTCTAGTGTTCCACTATAACAGTTATCCATTGACTTTAGTGGTTTTCCTAGCAAGGCACCTTCACCACATTCTCCCTACAACTGCCTCTGGTTCACCTGGTTTGAGTTTAGGGTGGGTAGACCAGGTGAGTGCCTCAGCAGTTGTTGCTCTCCTCCTCCCACCTTGGTTGCACGTATTGTTGCAGAGTTTTCTCTCAACCTTCCACTGCATTCCCACAAGATGGTTTGAGTGAGAGCCTTCCTCCAAATTGGAATATTTTCCACCTCCCTTTAATTGGATTTTTCAAATTGCAGCTGCAGAACTGTCACTAAATAAAATTTCCCAAGCCTGGAAAGAAGGCAACCTAGGCCTTGGATCCCCCAGAAATTTCCTTCTCAAAGGTTTTTTTTTCTCTCCTCCCTTGCCTCAGGTCATAACTGTTAATTAGCATAGTAGCATCCCCTAGTTTCTTTAGGTAGGCTCCAGTGTTGCATGGAGGCGGATGGTGTCCCCTGCCATTCCCTCTCTCCTTAGAGGATCCCCCTAATTCTCAATGCAAACCATCAGTATCATGCTACGCAACCTGGGCATTTCATTACATTATCAACCTGAGCATCTCATTATGTTATCAAACTGCCTATGCTTCTGTACTACTACGTCACAGTTACCGCTACTACATCACAGTTATTGCTTGCTTATATGCTTCATATCACCTCATTCTTTTTGGGATATGCTTGTACTACATTTCTTTTTGGGGATTCCTAAGGTACCTTTAGCCACGGGAATTGTCCCATGGCAACTCTAGGGGTGGAACCCCTCTCCAAGGGTTCCTTGTCTTTGGTACCCCTACAGCGTGGTAATTCTTATGGAATAGAGAGTGCGAATAGCTAAAACCAAACTAACACAGTTGCACAAGCATAACACTATACTGGCTACACAGGACATTGAATTGGAAAGGCTTTGCCTGGAGTTGGATGGCCAAGCAGCCAGCCACTCTCACTTCCTGAGCTATATAAGCAGTTCCTCTCAGCCTCATTGTGAAGCAGTTTTTCTTTGTCCCACCATTCTCCCCTCCTCCTCCAGCTGCAACACTTTTCTCCTTATTATCCATCCTAAGGTACCTTTAGCCAGAGGAATCATCCCGTGGCACCTTTAGGGGTGGAACCCTCTCTGAGGTTTCCTTGCCTTTGGTACCCCTACAGGGTGGTAATTCCTCTGGAATAGAGAGTGTGAATGGCCAAAACCAAACTAACACAGTTGCACAAGCATAACACTATACTGGCTGCACAGGACATTGAATTGTATTTATGTTGCGAATCCTCTAGTGTTTTTAAATGCATCTCTTTTATGTACTAAATGTAGCTTTTGTAGATGTATTATTTGGGATTCCAAATTATTTTAACATTTCAGATTTTGTTTCCTATTAGCAGCATAAGAAATAACAGCCCCCTGTATAAATGCTTTATAAGCATTCCATATTATATCGGGGGTAACACCCTTACCTATATTTTGTTCAAAGAACATTTCAGTTTCTTTAGATATTGCTTCTATAAATTGTTCATCTTTCAAAAGTAAGGGGTCAAATGACCATATTCTTTGTCTGATGGTGTCCCTGGATGTGAGAAAAAGGCTGAGTGGAGCATGATCAGAAATTACAGGACAATATTTATTGTCTACAACTTCAGGGTATAAGGATTTTGATCCAATAATCATATCAATATGAGAACATGTAGAATGTCTGGCTTAAAGTGTTCAATATTCTTTTATCCCTAGATTATAAGTATGCCAGGATCAGTCAGAGCTGTATCTTTTTTATATAAAAGATTTTACTGAACTTTTTTAAAGTTTAGTGTCCAATAGCCAAGTGCAGTAAGCATATATTTTTATATAGTAAAGGAAACAAAATACTATTCTGGGTGTGGTAGAACCCCTTGGAACTACAACACAAATTTAGTTCCACCATGCCATGGTGACAGGAATGTCAAAAACCTCCCCTACAGTGACACATGGTCACCGACATCCCTGACGCTGCTAGCTCCAGTTCCCAACTGGAAAATGCACCGACACCTGATCAGTGTTCATGCGGGGGGGGGGGCTCTGCCCCAGCCCCCCCCAGGCTTAAGGATTCGAACTCCAGGGGAGGGTGGATCTCGGGGGAGAATGACCAAACTCTGGAACTGATGACTCGGTCATCACTCCAGCAACCCGTTTGACACTGCCAGTGTCGGCGGGTTGCTGTTGCTATAACAGCATCACTGTTACAATGGTATACCACTGTGGAACATCTCTCTTACAAAGAATATGCATACTGTGTATTAGAAATGAAGGTAACAATACTTCACTGGTAGCAAAACAACTCCTAAACTCTAACTCCCTCCTAGGAACTATATATTAACAAAATGAATATGTAACTTCCTAAACTAAGAGAACAAAATCAGATGAGCACAGTTTTCTCCACAGTTTAGCAATTTCTAGCTAATTTCCAATATTTGTAATTTAATTATAAGAATGCACACATTTAGATATATCTCACAAATTTATCTTTAAAAAGAAACAACTAATCATCTTATAATAGGCTATTCACCTGCTGGGTTACTAATCTACTACTCTGAGAATACTTCAAACATTCCACTGCTTATTAAAATCCAAGCTCTATATTCAGGAAATGAAAGGTGGTAGTGGTAGTGCAGGGGGAATGGTTGTTTTCTTATGGCATGTAGGAAAAAATGGAAGGTGGGAAAAGAGTCCTCCTACTTATCTTCTTTTATACGTCTTGGTCTGTCTCTAGTTTCTTCCCTGTGTCTCCTTGTCAACCTATAGTTTGGGGTGTAGTGCAACCTGTGTTGTCTTTGTGAGTTGTGTGCTCCATGTGCTTCAGTCATGTGGCCCACCCATCCCTAAATTTCTCTCCTTTACTTCTGTTAAAGCGTGAAACTTTTATGTAGGAGGCAGATCTGGAGAGCCCAGCCCCCAGTGCTCTACTTTTGGGGGATCTACCTGTCTCCATTTTAACAGAATTTGTCTGTTTATTTCCATAGCCATGCTATGGATAAACTTGCTTGCAGAAGGAGGAGTTCCAGCTAATTGGGCCCAGTCCCCCAGAACTAACAGTTGGGGTGTGAGAAAGATCTTTTTTGGAAGGATGTTATTGAGCCTGTTTAGAAAAAGACTTGAGGACTGTTTGGATGACCTTATAGAACTACATTATCTGTGCTATATCTGTAGGGGGGTGGTGACACCTCCAGCACATATATGAAAGGCTTGCCTGTAGTTCGGTGACCAAGCAGCCAGCCACTCCCATTTCCTGAGCTATATAAGCAGTTCCTCTAAGCCTCACTGTGAAGCATTTTTTCTTTGCAGCCGAAGGCTCTGTTGGTTTGTCCTCTGAGCTGGTTGGGCCTCCCTGGCTGGCTGGGGCCTGCCCCCCCACTCCTGCTTGTCTCTGCTGGGCTTCGGTGTTTATTTTTCTATTTCCGGTTTGTATTTTGCCTTCGCTGTGTGTGCTTTCTTCCTTTTTTGGGAAGGGGCTTTGTTTCTAAGCTCCTAGCATACTGCTACTCTGGAGCTCATACTGCTTGCTTTTACTTACTCACAACTCTCAAGTTACTTGCACAGAAACTCCTAGAATTCTGCTACACAGAGCTCATGCTACTGCTTTCAGTTACCTACAACTACAGCTACTGCTACTGACTGTTTACTTTCATTTCTATTGTACCCAATGTCTGTGTTTTATGCTGTGCTCACCATGCTCAAACTACTGCAATGCAACTGCAATTATTATCTGTGTGTTTCAGCTCAGCCATAGCTGCTCCATGTTGCATACTCAATTTTTTTTCACCTGACACAGTTTACTGACCTTAGTTGTGCTGCTCATTGCTGCTCTCATACTACTTGCAGCTTCACTGCACTGCCTGGCTACACCTGCTTTCAAGCATTATCTCCTGTTTTATTGCACTTACAGTACAACTCTGAGGTCAGCCAACTAAGCTCCTGCTGAGGCTGTTAATATAGTTTTGTTGTTAAAATTGCCTCACTGCCAAAAATCCTCAGAGTGTTTGTCACCTTGATTTGGCTATTCCTGTTTGGCTGGCTTGCCCCCAATTCAGTGCTGTTTAATTGCTATACCATATGTTATGAAGGTCCTCCTATCACTACTGCTGCTTATTGACCTACGTGCAGGTCCACTCTGCTTATGCAACTGTTGCTCCTTGCTTACACAAACCATTGTTTCATGCCTACTACCATCCCCTCGACTTCAGCCTGGGATTCTGCTGCACTCAATCTGCATTCGACCTTGCAAGATCTCAGCACTCAATGCTCATTATGATCTCAGCACATCGTGCTCATTCAGCTCACCTGCTTTTCAGCTCTCAATCACTTTCTGGGGCATGCCAGCCATTCTATTCTGGTGCAGGGTTCCTGCAGCCGACAGTCTTGCTCTGCTTTAGTCCGCATCTCGAGCGTGTTCAACTTGGGGTGGGATCCTTCTCACCTGGCCCATAGCTGAGAATGTCCTCACCCTGGGCTTGGCTTTAGCTGCCTGCTACATGACAGCAGCTCCTGGTGTAGAATTTAAGACCAGTGGCGAAGGATAGTTATGACAATCTCCTTTGGCTCTAGTTTTCCACTATAATGGTTGGCCATTGTCTTTAGTGGTTTCCTTTGTGAGGCACCTTCACCACATCCTCCCTATGACTGCCTCTGGTTCACCTGGTTTGATTTAGGGTGTGTAGGCCAGGTAAGTGCCTCAGCAGTTGTTGCTCTCCTCCTGCGCCTTGGATGCACGTATTGTTGCAGAGTTTTCTCGCAACCTTCCATGGCATTCCTGCTAGAGGGTTTGAGTGAGAGCCTTCCCCCAAATTGGAATATTGTCCACCTCCCTTTGATTGGGTTTTCAAAATTGCAACTGCAGAGCCGACACTAAATAAACTATCCCAAGTCTGGAGGTAAGGAGACCTACGCTTTGGTCCCCAGAGATTTCCTCCTCATGGTTTTTTTTTTCTCTCCTCTGTTGCCTCAGGTCATTACACTTAGTTAGCTTAATTGTTTCCCCTAGTTTCTTTAGGTAGGTTCCATTGTTGGATGGAGGTGGAGGATGTCCTGCCATTCCCTCTCTCCTTAGGGGATCCCCTACTCTCAAAGCAAACCATCAGTATCATGCTACACAGACCTGGGCAGTCATTATGACAACTGAGCATCTCATTGCATTATCAAACTGCCTATACTTCTCTACTACTACATTCCAGTTACTACTCCTGTGTCACAGTTACTGCTTGCTCATATGCTTCATGTTGCCTCCTTTTTGGGGATGATACTACATTTTTTGGGGGATTCCTAAGGTACCTTTAGCCATGGGAACTGTTCTGTTGCACCTCTAGGGGTGGAACCCTTTCTGAGGGTTCCTTGCCTTCGTACCCCTACAGGCTGGTAATTCCTCTGAAATAGAGTGTGAACGGCCAAAAACAAACTAACACAGTTGCACAAGCATAACACTATACTGGCTGCATAGGCCAGTGAAATGAAAGACTTGCCTGTAGTTCAGTGGCCAAGCAGCCAGCCACTCCCACTTCCTGAGCTATATAAGCAGTTCCTCTAAGCCTCACTGTGAAGCATTTTTTTCTTTGCCCCACCATCCTTCCCTCCTCCTCCAGTGGCAGCACTCTCTCCTTAGTGGGATTCCTAAGGTACCTTTAGCTACAGGAACCATCCCATTTCACCTCTAGGGGTGGAACCCTCTCTGAGGGCTCCGTGCCTTCATACCACTACAGGGTGGTAATTCCTCTGGAATAGAGTGCGAACAGCCAAAACCAAACTAACACAGTTGCACAAGCATAACACTATACTGTCTGCATAGGCCAGTGAACCAAAATTTGGAATCCCATTTTACAATAACTAGCCATGCCGGGGTTCTGTGCCCCATTCCTAGAATCTTTTTTTACAACAGTTGGAGTTTTGAGGCTGGGGATCCTTCATGCCTATTACTTAATTAAAGGGGGGACAAAACATTTTATCGATACATCTGAGGAAAAAGAAAGCACAAAGGAGGAATAACATGGCTGGCAACCAAGGAAGGACACCTGGTGGAAAATGACAAATA
Organism: Neoceratodus forsteri; assembly: GCA_016271365.2. Classification (NCBI taxonomy): domain Eukaryota; kingdom Metazoa; phylum Chordata; order Ceratodontiformes; family Ceratodontidae; genus Neoceratodus; species Neoceratodus forsteri. Next base: position 758,348,673 of record CM057454.1, read on the forward strand.
CAATGCAGAAGTTCTCAATGAATTCTTCTGCTCAGTCTTCACACAGAAAGACATTGGCAATGGTCCAGCACTAGCCAAGACACTTCTCCATATCAGGGGTGCTGACATATCCTTCTTTATGAAAGAAAGGGTCCTTGAGGAGTTGTGTAAAATAATGGTGGACAAGGCAATGGGCCTGGCAGAATACACCCAAGAGTTCTAAAAGAACTTAGGGATGAACTTGCTGCCCCACTTGCTGAACTGTTTAACAGTTTACTGGAACAGGGAATAGTACCACAGGACTGGAAAAGGGCCACGATTGTACCATTGCACAAGAGTGGTAGCAGGGAGGTAGCAAGAAATTACCACCCAGTGATTCTGACCTCAGTGGTGGGTAAAATAAAGGAGATATTGCTTAAGGAATGGGCCATGAACTACTGTATCTGAAAGCAAGTGGGCAACTTGATCCAGAGCAGCATGGCTTCACATCAGGGTGCTCATACCAAACAATGTTTTTTTATATTCTTTATTTTTCTGGTCAGTATTACAGCAGGAATACATTTGTACAGCAATTTCATTGTATAAGATATACATATACAGTGGAAATTCATATGATACAGGACACTCTAACCTGCTTTTAACATTTATAAAAACCACTTCAGCCATATAATGTCCATTAGCTATGTATGATTGATTACTAGATAGATGGGGGAAGAGAGACACTGGTACCAAGGGACTTATCTTGTCAGGGAATAAATGAATAATCTAATGGGGAAATATCGAAGACCCAAGACCTCCAATATAATTCAAATTAGGGGATACGATCAGCTCTTTTAGCAAAGAGTCATTCCAGGCATTAGATCTCTGACACTATAGAGTGCCAGTGAGTCAAAGCAGGGATTGTGGACTTCCGCCATAAGCGGATGATCACCTTCTTAGCTGCAGCTAAGTACAAATAGAGTTTGCTCTTTTTTGGAGGTACTAAACCCTCTTCCCCAATATGTAACAGGATCATTTGATGTGTTAAAACTAAATCTGAGTCAATTAATAATTGGAGGCTCCTGGCTATTTCTTTCCAATAATGGGAAACTTTCAGGCACGAACGAAAAATATGGGAGGTATTAGCCCTCACCTGCCCACATTCTCTCCAGCACATTCTGAGGTTTCCAGGTAGAAATTTAGCCAGTTTGTCAGGAGACATAAAGAAATGCATGTGACACTTCCAAATATATTCAAGGCAATAGGGAGCTGAAGAAGCCTTCATAGACGGAATAATTGGCTCCAGCAATTTATCATATGTAATCTGAGTATTTAATTCTTTATTCCACTTAGTTAAAAGATTCTCAGTATTCTGCTTCCAATTTTCCCTCAAGACTCTATAAAACTGATCAATTAATTGTGTTGGAAGTTTTCCCTCAATTGCCTCAATAATCAGATTCATGAGAGTGGGCTTCGGGGAAGGAAGAACCATTCGAGTGGGGCCCAAATCCATCAAATATGAGCGTACCTGCAGAAATCTGAAGTGATGTGTAAAAGGGAGTCCGAATCTAGACTGCAGGGAAGCAAAAGACATTACCCCATGTATATCTAAAAATTGGTAAAGCATTTAGAGGCCTAATCTATGCCACTCCTCATAAGTATGGTCTTGTCTGGCTGCTATGAACTGTTTTTCCTTAGTCACCAGTCGGAAGTAAAAAAAGAGCTCTGCAAGTTCCTGGGCTGACCTGAGCTCATACCATATTTTTACTATATTACGAGTCCCCCAAGTGAAGTCCCTTAAACATGGAATGGAGTCTAATGGAGAGAACAAAATAGGGAATATGTCATAAAGGTCATTCAGTGTAAATTCTATTAATTTCCACGGGGGAATTCTATATCTATTAAGTCATATAAGAATGACCTTAGATGTCACAGCTCTGTGGTATTATTTTAAATTAGGAAGGTTTAAACCTCCTTTAGCAATAGGTAATTGTATGGATGACCACTTTATCCTTGTGTTTTTACCCGCCCAGACAAACCTGGAGATTATTCTATCCCAGAAAGAAAAGTAAAATCTGGATGGAATTAAAGGTAGAGTTTGAAAAACATATAGAATCTTTGGAAACAACGTCATTCGAATAGTCTGGATACGCTGATGAAATGATAAGTGCAGGTGTGCCCACCTTCCCATTAGTTGTTCTATGGCTATAGTCACAGGCTCCAAATTCAGGAGCTCCAAAAGTTCCAAGTCTTTGGGAATAACAACTCCCAGATATCAGATTCTGTTATTTCGCCATGTAGCAGGTAATAGAGTACTCAGAGCCTGAGATGGAACAAAGTTGAGAGGTAAAATCTCTGCCTTTTGAATATTAATCTTATATCCAGCAACTTCCAAGAACCTCTCTATCACCCCTAGTGTGGCTGGGACCGAGCTTTCGGGATCTAATAGGGTCAGCAGTATATCGTCCACATATAATGAGAGAGTAAATTCTCTCCCCCCAAAGGTATCCCATGAATGTCAACATTTCACCTAATGGTCTCTGCCAGTGGATCAATATACAAATCAAACAGAAGTGGCAAAAGTGGGCAACCCTGCCTAGTCCCCCTGTCCAGATACATCCTATCTGATAGCTGGCCATTCCACTTGATATACGCCTTTGGAGAAGCATATACCCTCTGCAGCAGGGAAATAAGTTCCTCTGGAAACCCAAACTCAGACAGGGTCCTCCAGAGGAAACTCCAACTCGCCTGGTCGAATGCTTTGTCAGCATCCAAGCTGACCAAGGTCACCGGGATATTTCTCTGATTCACATAATCATGGAGATGCACTGTCCTTCAGATATTATCCGATGTTTCTCAGTTTTGGATAAGCCCTGATTGATCTGAATTCACTAGCTCAGGAATCAGTTCCTCTATTCTATGAGTCTATATAGACATAAACAACTTGTAGTCCATATTAAGTATGGACATCGGTTTATATGAGGTAACTAAATCTGAGGGTTTACCTTGTTTCAACACTGGAGAGATATTAGTATAATCCCAAGGGGGGGGGTTCCTCCCTCCTGTGTCTCCTGAAATGTCTTAACTAATACAGCGGCGATCTGTTTGTAGAAGGTTTTATACCACTCTGCCGGCATTCCATCAGGGCCTGGGGTTTTTAATATTTTACTATCTGTCACCACTCTTTTAAGTTCTTCTAACCTAATCAGGGCCTTCAGTCTCTCTGCCATATCTTCTGGCAAATGGGGAAGAGTGAGGGAGTGAAAAAACTCCTCCAAATTAACTGGGTCAGTAAGCACAGGGGCGGTATATAGCTAGGAATAATAATTCTTAAAGCAAGCTTTTATCTGCTCAATGTGAGTTACTCAGGTATTAGATGTTAAGTCAGTTAAGTGTGAAATGTGTGTGGCTGTCCTCTGCCCTCTTAATCTCCAAGCCAAGTTCCGAGCCCCTTTTGGACCTCCCTCAAACCTATAAGATTTCAGATAAAACAAAGCCTGTTGTGTTTTCTCATCTATGAGCTTTTGCAGACTAGCCTTTGTTTGCTTCATTTGTATCCTAATCTCTTCAGTTACGGGGACATGGGCCTGTAGGGCTCTCAGTTCACCATGAAGCCTAATATATTGCCTTTCCCAGGTTTTTTTCCTAGCCGCTGCATAGGTTATGATCTCCCCACGAATCACAACCTTGAGTGTGTCCCATAGCATAGATGTGGAAACCTCCCCTCCTGAGTTTTCAGCAATTACCTGAGCAATTTTAGCTTTGAAACAATCTCTAAAGGCTCCATCCCTTAAAAATGAGGTATTCAGATGCCACCCAGTGGACTTCTTTGGAATTTTAAAGTCTAATTTTAAGAATAGGGGGGAATGATCAGAAAGGAATCTGGGACCAATTGTCAGGTGTTGTAAGTAATCCGTATGTTCCTGGGTAATAAAAAAATAGTCCAATCTGGAATGCGAGTCATGTCGAGGAGAATAAAATGAATATCCCCTTGTCAATGGATAGAAAACCTACAGATATCAGTCATGGCCACTGCTTCTGTGTTGGTCCAGAAATATTTCAGGGCCGGGGAAGATTTATGCTTATGTGGGGAGGATGAATCTAAATGGGAGTTCAAGGTAAGATTAAGATCCCCACCCATAATCAAACATCCCTGAAGACTGTCTATTAATTTGTCAAAGAATCATTTCAATACTGCTACAGGCATCATTGGAGGGAAATTCACATTTACTAGTGTTACCTGTTTCCCGAACAATGTCCCTTGAGGATCACATACCGTCCCTGAGGATCAGTGAGCTGTGAGGATTGGTGAAAAGGGGAGGTCCGAGGAATCATAATTGCCACCCCATGTCATTTTTTCCTTAGGGAAAGATGAAGCATAGACCTGATACCACCCCCCTCCCGCTAATTTAGAGTGTTTGATGTCTGTCAAATGGGTCTCCTGTAAATATATGACATCAGATAAATGTTTCCTTAGGTATTGGAAGAGTCTTGCTCTTTTGATTGGGTTATTCAACCCATTTATATTAAGGGACAACACCCTAATTATTTGGGTTGCCATTATAGAAGACTATTGTGCAATAGGATCTCCCCTTTGCACCCCCCCTCCATTCATCCTGGAGGACAGAAGGGTGTATTACGGTTCCACAAAAGAGAACAATTTTAATGCATTTCCTTCAACTTGATTCTGGGCCCTTAGCTCCTTGCTTCTCCCCCCCTCCCCCAAGAGCAAATCCACCCATGTAAATCTTTGGTATGAACATTATTGTCAACCCTGCTATCCTGCTGTAGCTGTAAATGCAACTGGAAAAAGAGCACAACTATTTTTTTACACTTTTTAAATGTGTTAGTCTGTACAAACTGTATAACTAACTGTGTAAACCAAAAGATGAGGAGAAACCCCATCTCCAAACATGAACTATGTACATCGACTGCAACTTCCAAGGCAGGGGAGATTATATGTATTCTCCCTATATGTTCCTCCAGACCAACAGAAGGAACCAGAGGTAGTCCGGGTGGATAGAGCTCTTGGGCCTCCTGAGGGTATAAATTCTCTTTAAAGTTAAAACAAAAAATGGGCAGGATATTAAGTTGGATTCCAAAAATAAACCAAAATATAATACTTTGCTGCTTTTTTAAATCAAACATAAGCCTAATAACCTGGCGGTAATTGCAGGCTCCCTCCTCCGCTTCAGATTGTTACTTTCTTTAATAAACATTTGGCTATCATACGTATCTCCCACAATTTGCACACTAAACCCTCCTTCTTTCTTATTCATATACTTTCCTTATGGTTATAAAACCATATATATTGGCTCGAAACTGAAATTAAAGGGTTCCAAGGCAGACCAGCCTGAAATTGTCCGTGAGCAATGTCCTGAATTCAAGACTCGGCCTCAGAAAGTCTCTGCAGTTAAATTCTCCAGAGGTCTATCTGTAGACTGGGTTCACTAGGTACTTCTCCATATTTTTCTAAGTTTAAATCAGGTTCTGCCACAGGTAGGTCTACGGAATGTAGCAAGTCAGCTCTTCAGACTGTCCAGATTCTGCTCTCCAGCTTGTCGGCGCTTTTCACGTGGAGTCACTGTCTGCCATCTAGGTACCCTCGGCAAAACCGGAGGTCTTAACTTGGCCTTCTTCCTAATCTGGATCCCCATTTTGAGAAACTCTTCCCTGGCCTCTTCTGTGGAGTGAAATTCCTTCCTGCCTGTCGGGAGCTGCACAATGAGACGAGCAGGGTAAGGGGTGGAAAACTTAATACTGGCCTCTTTCAGAATTGGAAAAAAGTCAGCATAAGCCCTCCTTTTCTGCACAGTTTGGTGGGGCATAATCATTATCCAAGTAAATTCATGTCTCTCCATCAAAAATCTTCCCCTTGCACCATGCTGCGGTCAGGATCTTCTTTTTTACCGCATAACTGAGGAAGCAAAGTATAATTGACTGAGGTCTTGCATCTGGGTCATTAGGGCATGGGTCTAGCACCCTATGGGCTTGCTCTAACTCCAACGGCATGTTCGAGGGCAATTCTAAGGCTGTTCTCAGAACAGTTATGATGAAATCTGGAAGATCCTGGCCTTCTGAGCCCTCCGGAATACAATAAATTTGTATATTCTTATGTCGAGCCCTATTCTCCTCATCTTCTTGTCTAGAGTGGAGAAAGGCATATTGATCCTGCAGTTTGTGTAAAGACTCCTCAATGTCATCCACCCTATTTTCTACAACCATGATCTGCCTCTCCCTAGAATCTGTTCATTGTTCTAGATTTGCCACATCCCTGCGCAGCTCACCATACTTGTCTTTTATTTCCATTCGAAATGCAAGCAACTCCTTGTATATTGTATCGAGCTTCACCCATTTATTCTTTATTTTACCATGAGCTGTTGTAATCTGATTGGAGATTTCAGACAGGGCCACTGAAAGCTCGGAATCAGAGGCCTCCCGGGCCGATATCGTGGCTGCTGGATTTATACTGTCTCGCTTTCTTCTGTGTACAGATTAGCAGTTTTTGAATAATTTTAGCTGTAGTCCCTGCAATTGTGTTACTTTCTAGATCCCAAAAGTAGTAAAACTTGATGAATGCAAGGGATTTAGTGAGGGGGGATCTCGGAGCTCTCAACTTGGTTATTGGCTCCACCGGAAGTCCATACCAAACAAATTTGATAGAATTCTTTGACTGGGTTACAAGAGAAATAGATCAGGGGCAGCAGTGACATGATGTATCTGGACTTTAGTAAAGCCTTTGATACAGTCCTACACAGAAGGCTAGCCAACAAACTGGAACAAGCTGGCATCAGTCCCAAAGTAGTTAAATAGATCACAAGCTGGTTGCAAGGCAGGATACAGAGCATTATGGTAAATGGCACCTTGTCCCAATATGGGAAGGTGTCAAGTGGCATGCCTCAGGGGTCAGTACTAGGCCCCATCCTTTTTAACATATTCATCAGCAACATTGCTGAAGAACAGGAAGGGAAAGTTTGCTTCTCTACGGATGATATGAAGCTCTGCAACAGGGTGGACACACATGAAGGGACTGCAGAAATGGAAGCAGATTAATGAATGCTAGAGGAATGGTCCAGGAACTGGCAGTTGAGATTCAACGCCAAAAAATGTAAAGTCATGCACTTAGGTACAAAGAACCCATGCATGAAGTATGTACTGGAGGGGCAACTACTAGAAGAAACTAAGTTGGAACGGGATCTTGGTGTCATGATCACAAGTGACTTAAAGGTAGGAAAGCAATGCAAAAATGCGGCACTAAAGGCAAGGAGCATTCTCAGATGTATTAGTAGGGGTATTACCAGTAGGAAGTGTGATTTAATCTTCTTACTGAACAGGTCCCTGGTGAGACCTCACTTGGAGTACTGCAGGGTTTGCACCACAAGACATATGAAGCTAGGCTCAGCCAGCTAAATTTATTCTTCCTCTAGCAGAGGAGGATCAGAGAAGACATGATTGAGACATTTAAATTTGTTAAAGGGATCAACACAGTACAAACAACGAATCTCTTCCAGGAAAACAGGGCTGCATGTATTAGAGGACACAACATGCACCTGGTGGGAGGTAAATTCAAAACAAATGTTAGGAAGTACTTTTTCACAGAAAGGGTGGTGGACCCTTGGAACAGCCTGCCACCAGAGGTAGTGGCATCAAAGATGGTCAGTGAATTCAAACAGGCATGGGATAGACAGTATACAGTAGCAGCCACAGACACTGCCAGTTATTTCCTGAAATTTCTGTGATATTTCCAGATATATCTAATGCTTTCTCCATTTCTACAGTAGAGGCAGCAGAGAGAAACTCTAGAAATTTCACAGAATATCTGGAAATAGCTGGCAATGTCTGTGGCTACTACTGTAGTTACCTTAGCAAGAAAAATTGATAGTGGGGGGGGGGTAGAAAACCCAGGCAGACTAGATGGACCACATGGTCTCCTTCTGCCGGCAAATTCTTATGTTCTTAATCCAGTATCTTGTCCAACATTGTGGAGTGATTGTGATGCCTAGGTCCTATTCCCATTTTTGCCTGTGTGGCTCCCAATTTGGCAGCTGCAGGTTCTGCAGAAGCTTGTATACCTGCCCCCCCCCCCACTCTTGGGAGATTTTATCTATCTGTTAAGTATCTTGGAGAGATAATTTGGCAGTAGTGTATATTTTAGTTCAACATTTTTTCAAGGCATGCCTGAATTGTAAGAACCACCAGTGATCTGTGTGATGGAGTGTAAAGTACTGAGGAGTTGAGCAAAATATTTAAGTACACCTGTATAAGGATGTATTAAGTGTACCACTACCTGGACCCTTTCTCTGACCATCTTTCCCACATTACCAATTTGCCCCATATTGTAATGTTGGGGTTGCCCCATAAGGGTTCAAATGTCACCACTGTGAGACCTTGCCATGAGCACAATCTCATTAGCTTGCTTCAAACCTACAGTATCTGATGTACTGAATGGTGGGGGGCTGCATCCAAAGCTCTGATGGTTCGGTCCTTAGAGCCACCTCTAAGGGTTTTTTTCCCCGTTAAGGTTTGTTCAGCCTCCAGCCATAAGGGGGTATTAATTTTACTGGGCTAGCCATCTCAGGGCTTGACTAATCATGTTTGATATAAGATAATGTTCCATATATGATAGATTCTATCCTCCATTCCTTCTGGGAGCTCTCAGTATCTTCTTGCTAAATTCAGGCCTCTGTTTTGCCATATAAAAGTGGATGCAAGTTTATCCATTTAGTACCATACTTTATCAGAGATTCTCATTGGGAGATTGTTCAGACAGTGAGAAGCAGTTAGTCTGCATACAGCAAAGTGGTATACTGTTTGTGGTCTAACAAAATACCCTTAATATCTGCATGCTGTCATAAAGCAGCATTCAGCGGTTCCATAGCCAAAATGAATAGGAGAGAGCTAAGCATGCCGCCTTGCCTAGAACCTCAGTGGAGTGGGAAATTAGGGGAAAGAATGCTGTTTATAAGCACTGTGGCTTGGGGGGGAGGAGTAAAGTGTCTGCACCCATTTAATAAATCCAGGTCCAATTTCTGCCATCTTGAGGGTGTAGCATAGGTAGTCCCACTCCACTGAGTCAAAGGCATTTTCTGCACCAGTGGCTACAAAGGCTGCATTCCCTGTGTTTTACTGGGCTCTGTGAAGTGGGTTTACTGCTAGCCACATGTTATTAGCCCCTTGAATTGCTTTCATAAATCCTGCTTGGGAGCTATGAACTAGAGAACTGAGAGCTTGCTCCAGACAACTAGCCATGATTTTAGTCAAAAGTTGTGTAACTACATTTGTAAGGTAGATTGGTCTGTAGGTGGCACAGCAGGCTTTGTCCTTCCCAAGTTTGCTGAGTGCTATAATGACTGCCTCTTGCAATGCAAGAGGGAGAGAGCCATCTCTCGGGGATTCTGAGGAAACTTCCATGAGGTGGGGTGTCAATTTTTTTCAAATGTCTGATAAAAATTGGCACTATGGCATCTGAGCCTGAGGCTTTGCCAGTAGCCAATTGTTTGATTGCTGCAATGATTTCTTTTGGGGACAGATCCATATCTAGGATTGTAGTGATGTGCTCTAGAGTAATGGGGAGGGTGAGAGCTGTGAAGAAAGTCTCAAGTTCCTTCTGGGAACTACTGTTTACAGAAGTATATAGTATCTTATAATAATCCTGAAATGTTCTATTACCTTCGACAGGTTTTGTGGTGGTGTTCCCTTCTCCTGTTTTTATGTATGGAATAAGTGCCTTTGCCTGCTTTTTTTAATGTATATGACAGGAATTTATAAGTTTTGACCCTATTTTCCCATTAGTTTTGTTTGCATAAAAATAAGGCTCCTTCTGCCTATTGGTGATAACTTATATTAAACTGATTCTTGAGATGGATCAATTCCCTTGCTTTGTCCTCTTGGTATTTTCTTGTTATAACATTGTTCCTGCACTTTCTTTAGCTGGGCTGTAAGTCTGCTTACCTCCTGTTTTCTATCCTTGTTTTCTTTATCTGAATAAGAAATGATCATGCCTCTTATAAAGTCTTTGAAAACCTCTCACTTTGTACTGTGAGATGTGTCCGACATTTTATTTATTAGAAAATACATTTCTATCTCTTCCCTTAGCCTTGAGGTAAACTTACCAGACTGTAGGAGGAGAGGCTTTATCCTCTATCTTGGTGACTTAGGTATAGTCTGTTGAAGCAATATAGTCTGGGCATGGTCTGATATGGATATAGAATAGATTGAACAGTCTATTATTTCATATAACTACTGTATTTAGTGCTAGCGAGGAAATAATCCAGCTTACTGTGTGTGTAATCTAGGAAACCTGTAGATGTAGTCGTGTGCCATGGGGTGGAGCATTCTCCAACTATCCCCTAGCATAATCTCCTGGCATAGTTGGAGGACTACTATTCTACTTCATGGATGGGAGGGGGTACTTTTTCTCTTGGAAACCTGCCTGGAAGGGGGTTCCATACAAGACTGAAGTCCCCTCATAGGAATATGCTACTGTCTGCAGTACACAAGTTCTAGTCTAGTGAAAAAACTAGCATTGTCCTGATTTAGGGCATAAATGCTCCCCAATAATATTTTCCTAGATTGCACCCTCTTCCCCCGTACCAGTACCTACCTTCTGTCTTTGTCTTCTCTTGTCTCGTTCACTACCATAGGTATATTTTTTAAGCAGTATAGATACCCTTCTTTGTTTTGATGTGAAGTTACTAGAGAACTCCTGTCCTACCAATGCCCGAGCAAGTTTACAGGCTCTTTGGGTACTAAGTGGATCTCCTGCAAGAATGCTATATCACACTTGGCTGACTTGAGAAATTTATCCCCTTAAAGGGATGATTAGGCCCTGAACTTTCCATTATATTATTCTCAGTTCTACCATAGTGCCGTATAGTTCTTTTTGTTGTATGCAGTGTGTGAAAGAAACTAGGTACACTCACCCTGTGTGGTAAATACCACGCAGGCATGGATCTGCTTGTCTATATGGAGGGCATTCTTGGAGACCAGTGGATCTGGAAAGCAGTGGCATTTAGAGATATCTATGTTTTACAGAACAGAGCAAAATATGAGACAATTTGCAGGACCTTTCAAAGACTTGCCCTTCTCATCATTGGCATGTCTTTCAATCACATTCCATCTTTCCCCATGGAATGTGACAGCTTGATGATAACTGACTTAAAGTAAACCATATGAACACAGATAAACTGAAAAACATATACTTAACATTTGGTGATGTGTTAGTGTGAAGGATGGTGCATGATAGGGCAATACATCCATGTCCAAGCTCCTGCCTTCCATCCTATGCACTGTAACCACCTTCAGTTCTGTATCCAGTTTACATTACTGCAGGTGACAATGGCCTCTTGAAAAAACCTTGAACTCCTACTGTGCTGCATGTGTCTCATAAGAGTACCTGGGAGTTTGTGAAACATGGGGGTCTGGTAGACTAGTTGGCTCATTCAGGCTAAGAGGGACTAGTACCTAGTAAGTGTCAAATCTCACGGCATGACTGGGGAAGAGGGAAATCCTCTGGCCCAATCCACTTAGTTGTAAGGACGAGGGATGGAACAGGAAAATTCCTGTCTCCACTCAACATTAACCTTAATTGCTACCTTTTATTCTTCATCTGTGTTCAAGAATGTACCCAGGGTTTGGGCAGCCTTGAACTTTATGCGCTCTGCTCATGTAACTTAAATAGAAGACTGCCCTATCCGCCCATAGTTTCATAACCAGGACATCTAACAATCCAATTCTGGGAGTCCAGTTTAGATGCCTGCATCTGTGTGAGTATCTAAGTGCCTGCGTAAAGAGATGGCATGAGGCAGTCATCTGGTGGGCCTCCAGTCTATGCAGGGGAAGGAGGGGGAATTCCGGGGGAAATGCAGAAATCTCTGTTTCTGCATTGTCCTTTACCATGCAGATGGCTTGCTGTGATGTGTATCCATACCCACCCATGGGGTGTATACTGTTTGGCCTGGGACTGGAGATTGCCTGATAAGTTTATGGTACAAGTGTGTGTGTGTGTGTGGGGGGGGGTTCTGTTGGCTCTCAGTGGCCTCCTTAATCATATGTTCAGTGAGGGGACATAAGCCAGAGTGAGCACCAGAATATAGATGCACATAGTGCCTGAAGCCATCAGCTGTGTAAGTGGTGTGCCCATTTCAATGCATTGGGAATCCACCATTAGCTCTCCCACAGGTAGCTGAAAACAGTAGTTACATAAGAACTTACCATAACAGTAGATCTTTGAATGACGCTCTTGTAGCAGGTCACACAGACAGGACTAAGCCACCAGGTGCCAGGACCACACAGAAAACTTCTAGCTAGCAGTCTACCTCAGGGGACCACCCACCGCTGATGTCAGTCAGCTGATGTCAGCCTAGCCTATATAGGTGGGCAGTCCCCCACACCTATTTCAGTTCTACCACCAGAGACCCTGTACGGGCAGCTGAAGGACAACAGAGGAGGTTTCTCAAAAGCTAAAAGAAAAGCAGAAGTAGTGCGAGAGACAAAGAACAGCAGAGAGAAGGAGGGAGGAAAAGCAGGGCCTGCTGCAAGAGCCTCTTTCGAAGATCTACTGTTACGGTAAGTTCTTACGTAACTGTACTATCTTACTTCAAGGAAGGCTCTTGCAGCAGGCCACACCAATAGGACTGAGTCCCAAGCAATGCTAAGTATCACCAGGGTGACACTACCGGGAGGAGGACAAGTCAGCAGCCAAGAACCCATGACAGAAGGCCCTGAAGAACTGTCAGGCTGAAACTGGCCCGATGCCTAAAGATGCTGTCCAGACTGTAATGCTTGGTGAAGGTGTGCACAGAACTCCAGTTGGCAGCTGCACAGATGTCTGCAGCAGACACATTTCTGAAGCAAGCCATTGAGGAAGCCATACCCCTGGTGGAATAGCCCTTGACAACCCCTGGAATGGGTCTGCTGTTCTTGCGGTAGCAATAAACAATGCAATTCGCTAACTACTTAGACAAACACTGTTTAGATAGAAACAGGAGCAATCTGTCTATTGAAGGGGAACTAAACAAAACATCTGGTCAGTTTTCCTGAAAGACTTGGAGCGGTTCGTGTAATACCGCAACATCCTGTGAACATCCAAAATATGGAGCAACGCCTCCCCCCTGATTAGAATATTGAGGAAAATAAACTGGTAGGTGGATGGATTGATTTAAAGTAAACTCTGACACCACCTTAAGTAAAAACTTAGGGTTAGTATGTAAAGACACCCTGTCTTTGTGAAAAACCAAATAAGGCTCCTTACACATAAGAGCCTGTAGCTCAGAAATCCTTTGAGCAGAAGTAACAGCAACTAAAAAAGAGCGCTTTCCAAGACAGAAGGGGCAGTTCACAACTCATGGCTGGTTCAAAGGGAGATAAAGTGAGTTTCTTCAATATAAAGTTGAGGTTCCAGGGAGGGACCGGGTCCTGAATGGGAGGTTTCAGATGAAAAGTCCCCCACAGAAATGTGCGGGACACTTCAAGGTGGGTGACAGCTTTGTTCTTAATAGGTGCATGGTACGCAGAGATGATGGAAAGGTGCACCTTAAGGAAAGAGTACCCCAGGCCTGAATCTGAAAGAAACATAGAAACACAGAATTTGATGGCAGATAAGGACCGTTTGGCCCACCTAGTCTGCCCATTTCCCTACCTAATGGATAAGCTGCAGATCCTAGTTAACCAACAGCCTACTTCCTCCTACCCCCCACTAGAATTGCCTTATGTCTATCCCATGCATTCTTGAATTCCCCCACTGTTTTTGACTCTACAGCCTCCTCAGGAAGGCAGTTCCATGCATCTACAACCCTCTCTGTGAAGAAATACTTCCTCACATTACCTCTGAGCCATCTCCCCTCATTCTTCAAATTGTTCCCCCGGTTCTTGCACATCTCTTTTTCTGAAAGATGCTACCCTCTTGGACTTTGTTGATTCCCTTAAGGTATTTGAATGTTTCTATCATGTCCCCCCTCTCCCTCCTTTCCTTGAGGCTATACATCTTAAGCTCCTTTAGTCTTTCTTCGTATGTCTTCTGGTGCAGACCCTGCACCACTTTGGTTGCCCTCCTCTGGACAGCCTCCACCCTGTCTATGTCTTTGTGGAGATGGGGTCTCCAGAACTGTGCACAGTACTCCAGATGTGGTCTTACCAACTGTCTGTACAGAGGGTTAACAACGTCCTATTTTCTACTGGTGATGCCTCTCCCTATGCATCCCAGTATCCCCCAGCTCTCCTTACTGCCTTCTCACATTGCTGGCCCACCTTTAGGTCATCTGATATGACTACCCCAGGCCTCTTTCCATTTTTGTTGTTGTCAGTATCTCACCCCCCATTGTGTACTCTTCCCCTGTGTTTTTGTTTCCCAGGTGCATTACTTTACACTTCTTTGTGTTGAATCTAAGCTGCCATACATTTGACCATTCCTCCAACCTTGACAAGTCCCTTTTCATCCTTTCCACCCACCTTGTGTATCAACTCTGTTGCAGATCTTTGTGTCATCTGCAAAGAGACATACTTTCCCTTCCAGTCCCTCTGCAATGTCACATATAAAGACATTAAAAAGGACTGGCCCCAGTACTGAACCCTGAGGTACTCCACTAGTAACCCCGCTTTCTTCAATGTGGACTCCATTTACTCTTACTTGCTGTGTCCTGTTGTCCAGCCAGTGTTTTATCCAGGCTACCACCCTGGGACCCACTCCCAGGCCAGCTAATTTATTTATTAATCTTTTGTGCAGGACTGTGTCAAATGCCTTGCTAAAGTCTAGGTAGGCCATGTCCACAGCACCTCCCTGGTCTACTACTTTGGTCACCCAGTCAAAGAAATCAATTAGATTTGTCTGACATGACCTTCCTGCTGTGAATCCATGCTGCCTTGGGTCCTGTGCCCCACTGGCCTCTAGTTACTCAACAATTCTTCCCTTCAGAAGTGATTACATCATTTTCCCTACCACTGAGGTCAAAATGACAGGTCTGTAGTTTCCTACCTTAGTCTTGCTTCCACTTTTGTGAAGGGGAATCACATCCGCCCTCCTCCAGTCCTCAGGTACCACACCATCCTCCCATGATTTATTAAAAAGGGTAGTCAGTGGTGTTAGTAGTTCTTCCCTTAGGCAAAGAAGGTACTCCAACACCTAATTCACCAGACAGGTGAATGGATCCAAATGGCGAACAGCGGCCTAAATGGAGAAGCATTTCCATTTCATAGCATAAGTGACCCTGGTGGAGGGTTTTCTGGCCACCACCAGGATGTCAGTAACCCTAGAGGATACCCCAAAGTGGACAATAGTTAGATCCACAGGAGCCATGCATGGAGATGCAGGGACTTTAGGTCTGGAAGGACCAGGGTACCCTGGTCCTGGGAGAGCAAGCCAGTGCACAGGGGCAAGGGCACTGGGGGTTCCATGGCTAACTGTTGCAGCAGAAGAAACCAAATCTGGCATGGCCAGAAGGAAGCTATGAGAATCATCTCTGCTTCTTCCAACTGGAGCTAGAACAGAACCCTCGGCAGGAGCGGCTAGGGAGGGAAGGTGAAGAGAAACCTCCCCTTCCAAGGAAGGGATAATGCCTCTTGCCAGAAACTCCAGGCCTGGGAACAAATGAGCAAAAAAGCATCAGTTTTGCATTGAGTGGGGATGCAAAGAGGTCCAACTCTGGAGTGCCCCACCTGTTGAAGAGATCTTCGACCATTGAGGTTAGAAGTTCCCACTCATGAGCCTGCAAGCTGGAATGGCTGAGACTGTCGGTCAAGATGTTTTGAATGCCTGGAACATGCATGGTCAAGAGCTCCAGACTGTGCTCGATGGCTCAGAACCAGACTCTCATCGCCTCCTGACACAGGGGGTAAGAATAGGTTCCCCTTGCTTGTTGATGTAATTCACCACACACACATGTTGTCCATCTTCACCAACAGGGGACTGGAGAGGAGATGAGTCTGAAAGGCCAGCAGGGCATAAAGAACTGCCCACATCTCCAGGACACTGATGTGAAGACCCTGCTTCACTTTTATCCAGGTACCGTGTCTGATGATCGACCAGATGGGTAACCCAGCCCAGGCTGGATGCATCTGTCGTGAGAACCTGTCGGAGGGTCAGGAGCTGAAAATCCCCAAAGGAGGTTGGCTGGATCCAGCCACCATGACAGAGTCCTTCAGACTGGGTTGAAGCCCAGGACCAATTGGTCCAGGTCATCAGTATGCTGGCCTCACTGGACCCCTCAAGGCCCACTGAGGAACCCATATATGCAGATGGGCCAAGGGAACTGTGGCAGTTGCTGCTACCATGTGGCCCAGAAGGTGTAGGCTCGGACTTGCTGACTGGAAGAAACCAGATGGGCCTGCACCATCAGTTGCTCCGCCCTGTCTTTGGGTGAAAAGGCCTTGTCCTGACTGGTGTCCAGGACCACCCATATGTACTAGAGGTGCTGTCTGGGAGAGGGGCAGGACTTTGGCAGATTTATGGCTATCCCCAAGGCCTGTAAAAGATTGAAGGTAGATTCCAGGGTTTGAACTGAGTGTTCCCTGGATGGGGCTGCAAGCAGCCAGTCATTCAGTTAGAAATAAACACATAGAAGCCCTGCCTCCTCAATGCAGCAGCCACCACTACCAGTCATTTGGTAAATACCAGGGGGGCTGAGGAAAGACCAAAAAGTAGGGTCTGAAAACTGATAATGGGCTCTCTGAAAGTGGAAGTGGAGGAAGTGATGATGGGCAGGAAAGTCCTGGACGTGCAAGTAGGCATCCTGCATGACAAGTAAACAGAGCCAGTCCCCCTGGTGCAAAAGGGGTTATAGCTTCTGAAGAGTGACCATCCTAAAGTGCTTGTACTCAGTGTACAGATTCAGATGACTCAGGTCCAGGATGAGTCAAAGATCTTGAGTCTTTTTGGGAACGAGGAAGAAGTGAGAGTAAACCTCCCTTCCTCATTGAACCTGAGGGATGGGATCTACAGCTCTTTTTTGAAGAAGAGCCTGAATTTCTTCCCAAACCAAAGACAGGTGTGCTGGGGGGGGGGGGTATGTGGAAGAAACTGGACGGTTTTCCAGTGACCACTCTAGGAACTCCAAAGTGTGTCCGTGTTCTATGATCTGGAGCACCCAGTTGTCTGTGATGACTCCCTGCCACCCTTCCAGGTGGAGAGAGAATCGACCCCCAACCACCTCCTTCAGATTCTTGGCTGGAGGGAAGGGTCAACTAAAGAGTCAGAAGGTGGGGGTAGGTGTGGGTAGTGGGGCTGCAGGGGCCCTGGAAGCTCTGGCAGTGGCAGCAACAGGTGCTGCTGGGGCCTTACACTTGTACTGACTCTTGGTAAGCTGGGTCCAAGACTGCTTGTGGGAGGACCTGCTAAAGGGCTGATGTTGGTTTACTCTAGGTTGAGTATGAAAGAGTGAGTGGACTGACTTGAGGGCCTGCCCAGACTTCTGCAGGGTAGAGATGATGTTCTGGACATCTCCCCCCAAAAGGACTGACCCTCAGACGGGGGTGTCCAAGATGCTGGCTTGCACATACGAGGCAAAGCTGGAAACCCAGAGCCAAGAATGGCACCAGAGACAAACCCCAGCAGCTGCCACGGGCCTGAAGGCATCTACCAAATCATAAGCGGCATGAAGAATGTGGCTACCAACCTCAGATCCTGACTTTATGAGCTGTGTGAGAGGTGTCTTGATGGGGTCCTCAGGTAGGGTTTGCATCAGATCTCTGGCTTGGTCCCAAAGAACATTTTGATACTGGACCATGTGGGTCAGATAATTTATGGCTCGAATAGCCAGGCTGGTAGAGTCAAAGACCTGTTTGCCAAGGTGGTCCAACTGCTTAGATTCACAGTCTATGGGGAGAGTACTAAGATGTTTCAGCTTCTTAGTATGATCATGCGCTGCATGAATGACCACAGAATCCACCTTATGGTGAGTCCTCAGAAAGAGCTTTCCTACTGCGACATGGTAAAGGAGGTCTGTCTTTTTTGGGCAGAGGGGTAGTGGTGGAGGGGTGGTTCCAAGCTGCCCTGGTGACATCCTCAGCGGGTTTAATCAAGGGGGCCACCACCATGGGAAGGGCATCATGCTGTCAGAGGTACTGTGCTGAGTGGTGTCTCTCTGGGTCCTGTTCCTCCGTCTCCCAGCCCATAATGGACTGAGTGTGGCACATAACATCCTTAAAGGATGGATCATCAGAGGGTGACTTGGACATTTCCTTAGGTTGGTCCTCTGCCTCAGAAGAATCACCAGGAGAGGAGGAATACCCTGAAGAATCAGAGTCATCCTCTGTAGTATCAGAGTATGGGACTGCCACTGGCTGCTGGCATTCATCCCACCTATAACCTGCACTAATATCAGGTGATCTTCTGAAGACCCCAACATATGGAGATTACTAGAACCAGCCCTGTCTGTATCCTGGGGCTGAGAGTCCTGGGGAGGGTGGTTTGGAGAAGCTGGCAGTGGCGCTTGAGAGGCGGCGCTCTGGTGCTGCATAAAGGACCACCACATCAAAAAAACAGCATTGTAATCCACCTAGGGTGCAATATTATACACCGTCAGGAAAGGCAAAGAGGGTAATGATAGCTGAGGAGCTGGTGAAGGGTACCCTGGTGAAAGGCCACCTGGTGCTGGATGAGGATCCGGCATTGGCCTGACAGGCATCAACTGTGGTGAAGGCAGATGCAGGGGCAATGATGGAGTCAGGCTCACTGACTGGGGACACGGCAGCACCAACAGCAGCCTCACAGGAAACAGCCTGGAGCATTCAGGAGACTGAGCTCCCAAAGCTGGTCCAGCAAGGGAAGCTGGCACCTGAGGGGATGGAGGCCCCTGAGGCAGTGGCAGAGGTGATGCTGGTATAGAGAGACAGTGAACACCTGCTGGGGGCATTGCCTATTAGGGCTAACGTTAGTCCCCATACTGGGAGAAAATGAAAACAGGGCCATGTCCGGGGAGGTGATGGTGGTAGAACTGATACCCAAACCACCTGGCTGAGAGCCCACTGAGGTAATGGACTTAAGCTTCAGGGGCTGGGGGCCGGAGACGAAGTCCCCTGTCCAAATTGCCACCACCCAAAATGGAAATAAGGGTGGGCTGTGGAGTCACGGGTAGCCTGAAGGATGAGAAGGCTGGCAGGGCTGAAGAAGTCAAACCCCCATGGGAGGATGACTGCGATGCAGCTGGAGCCCTAAGAGGTGACTGTGAATGGGAAGCTGACTGGTCAGTCCCGGTGTTTGTCCCAGTGCTTGTGCTTCCCTGACTTCTCCTTGTGGGAAGAAAAAGAGGTCCTGGAGGACTGTGCTAGTGAGACCGAGGAGCTCTTGGCCTGCAGCTCCTTCTCCATCATGACCAACTTCTACTTTAAAAGATGGCTCTCCAGCACTTTTAAACGACAATGGCAAGAAGGCGACCAGAGTGGGTCTGCCAGACACAGCAGTGCTGTAGAAGATTTTATTTGTCTTATTTTAATATTTTTAGCCAGGGCATCTTTAGTGAGATAAACTAGTTAGATATTTGTGTTGTTCGGGTTTTTAGGGCATAGTAAAAGTGTAATTGTGTTTCAGCAGAGTGTATGTTTTATTGGTACCCAAGTAGTAACTGGATGCCACAACACTAGTATTTTAGCACTGCTAGCATTTTTTCACCATTCCGCATTTTATTATCTGTTCATTTTGTGGAGTTGTGTGATTACTGTACCGGTTGCTATTTTTGCATCTAGTTCTTTTACTGACCATTTTTTCTGCACAGAATCTGCAACTGCCTGTTTCTGAAGTGCCTGAAGAGTTCTGGTGAGTGACGGGAAATGGATCAAAGCCTGAGGAGTGTTGAATACCGGCGAATCAGTGAACTGCGAGGTGGTGTGTTCACCTGTTTTGTGGCAACCCTGGACCTTAATCTGTGTTCGAATGGACAGCGTTAAAATCTGCTGGTGGACTTTGCTGAATCCCTGCTGTACATCTGGGAAATGGCTTTTTTAACTATGTGTTGGCAGAGATCTCTCCTGGTCAGGTGCTACTCTTTCTCTGAGCTCAGGGGCCTCTGCTCCTTTAATTGTACCCATTGCTTGCTGAGGTATATGGGTGGTGCCGTGCTTTGGGAATAGTACGTAGGAGGTGTGGGGGGGGGTCCTGGACCTGGAGGGAGAGTAGAGCTGGGTTGTTGGATTGGGGTCGTGGAGACTAGAAGACACCCTATGGTGAAATGGATTCTGGAGAGGGGTTCTCCCTGCCTCGTTCCTATACCCGAGGGCTCCATGTTAAGTGGGCAGACAATGCAGCCAGCCTTGGTGTCCTATCAGATTCGGGTGGCATTATGCAATGCCAGGTCTATCAAAAACAAGACAGTAGTTATTGCTGATCTTGTTGGGTCATCTGACCTGGCATGCATCACCAAGACCTGGCTGAATGACAATGCTGGTCCAGTTCTGGAATCAAAAATTCTGGACCGGTTCTCGGTGATACACTGCCTGATGACGGATCATAGGGGTGAGGGTGTAACCATATGTTTTAAATCAGAATTGGGCCTTTTAGAGGTGCCAGTGAGAGAGACCAAGTCATTTGAGTGTATCATGGGCATAGGTGTGGGTTGCAGGATTCTTCCTGACTACTGTCCACCCAGGGGTAAGAAGCAATTCCTACAGGAAGTCACAGACTTCGTCATTAAGATGGTATTGGAGTTCCCCAGAAGAATGGTTCTGGGGGGACTTCGGTGCCTGGGTTGATGATGAACTCTCACAGTTTGGTCAGGACTTCCTCCAATTTATGAACTCGTTGGGCTTCACACAGGTTATTACTTCTGCAACCTGCAGTCATGGTCACTTGTTGGATTTGGTTTTCCTACTAGGTATGGAGACCTCTGACTTGGTGGTGGAGCCAGTCAGATGGTCTGACCACCACACTATAAGGTTCAATTTCCAGCCCCCCCCCATATACCTGCCCCTGTGGAGATGATCCGATACTTCCCTTTAAGGGGTTTGACTCTAGATGGCCTGGCGGTGGTGCTGGACCTATCGGGTTTTCCGAGTGCAAGCTTGGACCCAGAAAATCTGTTATCTGCCTATAATAAGGCTGTGACCGAGGCTCTAGATTCCATAGCTTCTGTCCAAATTGGCCCCCTCACCCTTCGCCCTCGATCTCTTCATTTGACGGGATCCTGAGGGAGCTGAGGTGAGTGGGGCGAAGATTGGAATGACACTGGCGGAAATTGGGCCTTGATGCCAACAAACTTAGACTGATGGCCCATTATATGGACTATCAAGTGGCCATCTCCTGTAAGAGGGCAGAATTCCTGTCCGGGGAGATCACCACTGCATGGAATCGACCGGCTCAGCTCTTCCGAACTGTTGTCAGACTGTGCAATCCAGCCTGTCTGCAGTCTTGGAGAGCATTGTCACAGGATATGTGTGATGAGTTTGCCTGATTCTTTGCAGAAAAGGTTGCTGCCATCAGGTCTGAGATCTGCTTAGCTCATTCCAATGGGTGTGGCAGTGGTTGGTGGTCGGTCACAGACCCTTGGTTTGTCTGGTCCGACTTTGACCATTTGGCGAGGGGGGATATCGTGAGGATCATCCAGAGTATGCAGCCAACCTGCTGTAGTTTGGATCAGGGCCTGACACGCTTTCTTGTGGGGTGTGTTGATGTCATCAGCCCAGTCATGGCAGAGATAGGCTGGTGTTCATTAGACACAGGTGTGTTTCCTGACACCCTGAAGGAGGTGGTAGTGACACCCCTCCTTAAGAAATCCCCTCTCTACCTGGACTGTCTTGCTGACTACAGGTCCATCTCTAGCCTTCCCTTTGTGGGTAAGGTTATTGAGAAGGTGGTTGCGCTGCAGCTGGAGGATCATCTCACCATCCACGATGTCTATAATCCTCTCCAGTCAGGATTTTGGAAGAGACACAGTACTGAGACAGCCCTGGTTCGGGTACTCAATGATCTCCTGATAGCAAGAGATAAGAAGAGTTGTTCCATCCTGGTTCTCCTCGATCTCTCTGCAGCATTTGACATTGTGAACCATTGGGTGTTGTTGGAGTGCCTGTGGCTGATCTGTGGACTATCTTTTACAGCCTCAGATGGTTCCATTCTTTCCTCACAGGCAGGTCCGCAGAGAGTGGTGTCAGGGATTTATTCCTCTGACCCGGTCTCCTCGACTTGTGGGGTGCCACAAGGCTCTGTCTTATCACCCATGTTGTTTTCGGTGTATATGCTGCCATTGGGAGACATTGTAAGATGGCATGTGCTGAGTTTTCACTGCTATGCAGATGACACTCGGCTATACATGTCTTTTGTGCCCAAACAGGATGATGCTGTCTCGCTGAGATCCAGGACTGGATTAGTGCCAACTGGTTGAAGCTGAACGTTGATAAGACCAAGGTGTTGGTTGTGGACCTGGGTCATCAGGTGGGGGGGGTCTTTGGCTGGGTGACAGTCTGGGCTTGAAGATCTCAGGTGTCATCCATCATCAAGTCCTCGTTCTATCATCTGAGGAATATCACCCAGATTAAGAACCTTGGTCCACCTGATTACCTTCCAATGCTGGTCCATGCCTTTGTCACCTACTGCTCTGACTACTGCAACTTCCTATACCTAGGTCTACTGGGGGTGCATATCCACCACTTGCAGCTGGTGTAGAATGCGGCAGCCAGGGTGTTGACTGGTCTGCATCAATCATGCCATGTCATGTCTGTGATCCTTAGCCTGCACTGGCTACCTAGTCAGTGGCAGATCACCTTCAAGGTTGGTTTGCTGACCTATAAGACTATACATGGACAGGGACCATGTTATCTGCAAGATCTTCTTTGCCTCTACTGCCCCCTCTGCCCACTCCATTCTGCCGATGAGGGATTGGATGAGTGCCAACTGGCTGAAGTTGAACGCTGATAAGACTAAGGTGTTGGTTGTGGACCTGGGTCATCAAGTAGGGGGGTCTTCGGCTGGGTGACTGTTTGGGCTTGGTCTCGGTGGCAGTCAGCTGGTGACCTCCAAGTGGGTGCAAAGTCTGGGCATTATTTTTGATGAGGGGCTGACACTGAGATCTCAGGTGTCATTTGTTGTCAAGTCCTCGTTCTGCTTATACTGGTGGTAGTTCAGGTAGATGTTAAATATCCCATGGCACTTCTCAATTAGAGAAGGGGAAGTTTTTATTAAAGAATAACAAACTGGGCAAATCATAAATACAGTACTAAAAATGAATCACAATCCATGTGGAAAACAAGAAAAAAAATTAACAGCTGGGACGCATCAACCTGCGGAAGGGGGAAAAAACCCACTGGCAACAGGGAAGGAAAATATCACAGTTAAATCAGCACCAGACATAACAACTATGGCTATCAGGAGAATACAACATATACAGTACAATGCCCAAAGGAATAGAATGGAAAAAAACAAATGGGTAAAGTAAAACAGATTCAACTTCAGAGCGTATTCTCAGGGAAGGAAAAAAAAGGAATGATTCATAACACATAATCCATTAGGATGATATAAGATGCAAAACAGTGGGATCACAATCCAAAGTTGTAATGATGTGTCTCAAACAATCTGAAGAGGACTGACATTATGCCACCTGGAATGTAGCCCCCAGGGAGAGATAGCAACTATCCGTCCTGTATTGGATATGTATGTCTGTTTCGATCAGGTGAAGCAGTGCCCTGGAGGCATGGTATTCTGCTGAAATAAGAATGTGCATCAAGAATGTCAGAGGTAGTATTTAATGATGGTCAGGAGTAATCTTAAATTATCCGGGTCATACAGAGAAGCAGATGGTGAGGTGCCCAAAATTACAGCAGAATAATCCAGTCGAGCCTAGCCCAAGTCCCCCCAAGCAAACGCTAGATGGGTCCAAAGAGTCAAAGCGTATAGACAGGTTAATAGGAAATGTGGCATAGTTTCCAACTCTATGTCACATCCAGCTCTGGAGCAGAAGCATTCAGTCACACTTTTGTGCTTGGCATTCACCTTAACATTAAGTTTGCCTTGACAGCTGAGCCATAGTATGTCCCACATTTTGGAAGGGGTTCTTGGTCCCAATAGGGAAGAGCACACAATGGAGTGCACCGAAATTGGCATGCCTGGGAAATCAGGGGTATCCATAAAGTAATTAGACATAATAGATGCATACTACTGTCGAGAAGACAGTACCCTGAACCCAGTGGGGTCAAGCTTCCACTGCTTTATCTTTATTTTTTTTTGTAGAAATTTTTTTCTTTTCAGACAAAAGGTAGACAAGATACAGTATACATCCAGAGACTTTGTACCATTGCTTTATCTTATTGACTATCATCCGTATGTAAGGCAAGGAAGGGGTGATGTGTAAGGGTAGCCTGTTAAGACATCGAGTCCTTTTGAGCAATATAATCTAAGCGAAGTCAAAATAGCAAAACGGAAGACAGCAATGTGCAGTTAGCTATGTGCTATTAATAACACAGTGTATTTGAGCATGTAGTGTTTCAATAAAGATGGTACAGTATGTGTAGACTTTTTTGTCTGGATGGCTCCCAGCTGGCTGTCTAGTGTGGTGGCTAAGGAACTTTGTGTCAGGTGACCTGGGTTTGGGACTGGCCATTGGCATGCTGTTTTTTTTTGGTTTAAATATGGTCATTGTTTTTAACTCTTTTATTTTGTGTCCCATTCCCCACCCTCCTGACTGCGTTTACCCCTGCTTGTAGGTTGCTGCCCCTATGTTCTCCTCCAGCTGACATCCCCCACTCAGTGTAGGCCTCCTTCCTGAGTTTTCCCCTCTTCCCCAGTATCAGCTCCTCTCGGAGTTGATTATTAAAAGTTTGGGGGTGCAGAGGCAAAGCCCCTGTAAAGAGAGTCCAGTATATAGCCCCCTACATGTAAAACATACAATTTTATTACTGTTCATGGTCAAATTGAGCACGGTTGCTCTTTTTACAGGCACTAAAGTGAAGATCGCCATTTCAGTTTTCAGCGATGTGCAGTTGCTGATTTGGTCAGTACCATTTTGCTGGTGCTGTCATGACATAGAACCACATGTAAGGGTGGTTAGGATCGATGACAGCTCCTATTGCTTAACATGGGAGCCATCCAAAGGGCCACCCATTGGGTCCAGGGTTTCAGCATGTGTTTAAGAACGGGCTCTACATTCCAAGTTAGAAACTGACTAAATGTAAAAACCAGAGGATTAATCATATTTAAGTCCCCCTGGGCAATAGGGAGATACAAAATATTCTGTCTTGTCGGGTTAAGTCCACTGCCTCACAACAGTTGAAAAACAATACTGTAATAACTGGTTTCCAGGGACTTCGGGAGAGGGTAAACCATGCTAAGGTGAGTGAAAAGGAGCAAAATAAATGTTTTCAATATCTCTACCATCTTTTTTGTCTGATGCCACTGTTTTCACAGTTGGATCTTAATATCACACTGGTTAACTTTCTCATCCCAATTCTTGTAAGCCATGTTGCCTGCCCCAGAGGTGACTGCCATGATATTTAATGTTGGGGAGGTGACAGCAATCTCCCCAACGGTATCTGTCATCCCAGCAGCAGAGCCAATGATCAATCTATGACACTTCTGAAGGTTCAAGGTAGCTCTTGAAACAGGGGAAAAGGAGATGCAGAGATCTAATGCCATGCACCCTGGGAATTCATCCTAGACAAACAGAGTCACATCATCTGCATAAGCAGGGACCCGAACCCTAGAGATTCCCATGGCATGCAGCATACCACATATCTGGGTGTGCTGTAGTTTTCTCAAGTTAGGGTCAATACAAAAAGTACATAAAAGGGGACTAATGGGGCAGCCTTGTCAGACCCCCTGACACAGTGGGATCTGGGCTCCTATGTGGCCATTTATGAGAGGGGAGAAGGGTCGCTGAAGCTTATAAGGCCTGTAGCCATACACAAAATCATGGTGGGATACTGCACCTATTCAGTGTCTCAAACAAGTAACAATGAGAGACTCTGTTGAAGGCTTTTTTCTGGTCCAATGACAGGATGTAGCCAGTTGAACTACCAACCTCTCCAGCACCAACAATTATTAGCAATGTGTCATCCAAGAACTGCACATGTTTGTACTGAGGAAATAACCAAAGTAGAGAGTTTAGCTAGGCAGACAGTCAATATAATCATAAGTATCTTTAGGTTAGAATTCAGGAGGCATAATGGTCTCCAGTTCGCCAGGTCTGAATCCAGTCCCTTTTTAAAGACAAGTATCTGGCACACCTCTGTAAAGGCCATCATGGGAGATCCAGATGTCAGCAGTTCATTAGAAACTACAGTCAGGATGTCTGTCAAGGGGTCTTGAAAACACTTATAGAACTTGGTCATGAGGCCACCAGGGCCAGAGGCCATGTTAGGATGCAGATTGGAAGTAGCATATCAGACTTCCACATGGTTTATTGGCTGAATCAATTCCTGGGTGGCTCAGGGCGGAACTGGGGTGGGGGGGGACATTGATGGAGACCAGAAATGCCTGGGCTGACCACCAATTGTCTGGAGTGCCGAACATGGGGTGTCCAGTTAACAGAGAGCTGTAACAACAGTGCAGTGAAAAAGAACTAGGTGGCCATTTCTGGGGGCGTGGCTTGGAGACCAAGATGGACGCTGCTTAAATCTTCTGCTCCTTATCCTACCTGCTTATCCTTTAGCATCCTACCATTATAGGCTGACTTAAATGAACCAAAAGTACAGCATCTTGAACAGTACAACTTGAGGTATCTGCAGATCTAACTAGTTTACATATAGCAGCGCAATTACTTACTCAAATTGGGAAAGACAGTTTTGAGGCCTCTGGCAGCAATGTGGCTGGTCAGAAACAGCAGCATGGCATCAGACGAGGATCCCTGCAGCACATCCCTGGGGGACCTGAAAGAAATCAGAGGGATGTTTGCCCAGTTTCTAACTGAAATAGGAGATTTAAAACGACAAATTTTGGCCAGCCCGGAAGTTCTGAGGGTTGAGGCACTGGACACCACAGCTCGTGCCATGCTGGTGACCAAGGTTCAGGAATGAGCCCAGGCTGCCGGGGGTCATTGGTGGGAGAGAGG
This sequence comes from Neoceratodus forsteri, assembly GCA_016271365.2. Classification (NCBI taxonomy): domain Eukaryota; kingdom Metazoa; phylum Chordata; order Ceratodontiformes; family Ceratodontidae; genus Neoceratodus; species Neoceratodus forsteri. The sequence goes on from CM057454.1 coordinate 758,375,591, forward strand.
ATCGAGCATCTGGATGACTGCTCACCTCCCTCAGGGAAGGGTCTCACGTCATCCTGCTCACTGATTGCCCTCTGGTGGTGGTGGTTGGAGAGCAATATGGGTTGGGAGGTGCACTACGATGTGGTTACGTTGGTAGGGAGTGGGACAGGAGAAACAGGAAGAAAAAGGAGCCTGCCAGGGCTCCATGACAGTCCACTGCACTGAGGGCTGACCCTGGCTTCTGGATTGGGTCTCCAGGGAGTGGGTGCCGCCTTCCTGGCCCCACCACGGTGGGGGGAAGCAATGGGGGACTCTCCAGGGTTGATGAGTGTGTGGCGGTGGGACCTGAGAGAGAGAATCCCTCCTTCGGAGGGCCAAAGCCCCTGCCATGGCTCAGGAGGATAAACACCTAAATAAAATAAAACAAAAAACTGCAAAACTCTCTGATTAAATAATACATAATATATACAGAGAGTTACAGACAATGAGAGGCAAATCTCGATACAGGGAAATGTCACAGATCACATGGAAACATACATTACAGACCAAGAATTTAGATACAGACAACTGGCAGATAAAAAGTAGATGACCTGGACAACAGGAACAGTTGAAACACTCTCCACTTTGTGGGGATTCCAGAGGGGGAAGAAGTCTGGGACACCATATATTTTCTTAGCAAATGCTACCAAGCATGTTAAAACACCAATGGCTGGCTCTGCTGGAGTTCGAGATGGCCCACCATGCCCTGCCCCTGAAACTGGGGCAGTGTCCCCAGCTGATTATCATTAAGCTACTCAGGTTTCCAATAAATGAAAGAATCCTAACCTTGTCAGAAGAATGCAGCCCTCTGCAATGGCAGGGACACTGCATTTACATATTCCTGGACTACTCTCCAGTGCTGTTGGAGTGCCATAAATGATTCACTGCTGTCAGACGTGCTCTGATGGCACTACAGGTACCATATAGCCTCCAGTACCTGGCGACACTCTGTATATCCAGAAACAGCATCCAGCACTCCTCCCAGGACCCAGAAAGTGCAGAGGTCTTTATCAAAAGGTTGTGGCCAGAGGCATAGTTTTCAGACCTGGGCAGGAGTAGAAGCCCAACATCCATGGAAGCATCGACAAGCTCAACCCTCGTTCCCCGGCGGCCAGTTCTGAAGTCATATCCAGCCATGGAGTCCAGCCCCCCCAAAACCTCATAGGTGAAGGATGGCAACCAGTATCTAGTAAATGGGGTAGAGTGGGCACAAAGAGAAAGGACAAAGAAGACAGACCCTCTGAGGTAAGATCAGCTCATCGAAGGAGCTGCAGCAGGAACCGGCAAGAATCCTTTGGGAGTTTGGAGGGAGAGGCCTACAGTGACTGTCATCCCCCCACTGGACTGACAGAAGTGGCCCCAACCCAGCAGCCCAAGCCCCAAAGACAATGCATTACAAACTTACAAGCCATGGCTATGGGCTCTGGGGATGCTCCGGTGGCAGCTGAGACATGCTCCAGTTCACTGACCTATGCAGCCAGTATAGTGTTATGCTTGTGCAACTGTGTTAGTTTGGTTTTGGCCATTCACACTCTCTATTGAAGAGGAATTACCACTCTGTAGGGGTATGAAGGCAAGGAACTCTTGGAGAGGGTTCCACCCCTAGAGGTGCCACAGGATGATACCTGTGGCTAAAGGTACCTTAGGAATCCCCCTAAGGAGAGAGCGCTGCCACTGGAGGAGGAGGGGAGGATGGTGGGGCAGAGAAAAAATGCATCTCAGTGAGGCTGAGAGGAACTGCTTATATAGCTCAGGAAGTGGGAGTGGCTGGCTGCCTGGCCACTGAACTCCAGGCAAAGCCTTACCAATTCACTGACCTATGCAGCCAGTATAGTGTTATGCTTGTGCAACTGTGTTAGTTTGGTTTTGGCTGTTCGCACTCTCTATTCCAGAGGAATTACCACCCTGTAGGAGTACGAAAGCAAAGAACTCTCGGAGAGGGTTCCACCACTAGAGGTGCCGTGGGACAATACCCATGGCTAAAGGTACCTTAGGAATCCCCAAAAGAAATGCAATATCATCCCCAAAAAGGAGGCAACATGAAGCATATGAGCAAGCAGGAACTGCGACACAGGAGCAGTAACTGTAACGTAGGAGTAGAGAAGCATAGGCAGTTTGATAATGCAATGAGATGCTCAGTTGGGTAAAGTAATGAATGCCCAGGCTTGCATAGAAACATAGAAACATAGAAACATAGAAACATAGAAGTTGATGGCAGATAAGGACCGCAAGGCCCATCCAGTCTGCCCATTTCTTTTTCTACCTTATAAATGTGCCATCGGCCTTTGCTCTGTCAGTGACCTATCTATTCATAGTCATTTGTATTGCTCCCTTATGCCTATCCCATGCCTGTTCGAAGCCCTGCACTGTATTCATAGCCACCACTTCTTGTGGTAAGCCATTCCATGCATCTACCACCCTTTCTGTGAAAAAGAATTTCCTCACATTCCCCTTAATCGGCCTCCCTCTAATCTCATGCTGTGTCCTCTTGTCCTGCTATTTTCTTATATTTAAACATGTTAGACTCTTTCACCTTGTTTATGCCCTTAAGGTGTTTAAATGTCTCGATCATATCACCTCTCTCCCTCCTTTGCTCAAGGGTATATATATTGAGCTCCATTAATCTGTCCTCATATGTCTTCTGATGCAGTCCCTGCACCAGTTTGGTTGCCCTTCTCTGGACTGCCTCAATTTGGTTAATGTCCTTGTGAAGGTGTGGACTCCAATACTGCACGCAGTACTCCAGATGGGGCCTAACCAATGTCTTGTACAGAGGGATTATTACTTCCCTCTTACGACTTGTGATACCCCTACTAATACACCCTAACACCCCCCTAGCCTTACCTACTGCTTTAGAGGTCTGCTTGGATGATTTTAGGTCATCAGTGATGATGATGCCCAAGTCTCTTTCTTCCTTTGTGACTGCTAGCAACTCCCCTCCCAGCCTATAAGTGGCTTCAGGGTTTCTCTTCCCTATGTGCATGATTTTGCACTTCTTTGCATTAAATCCCAGTTGCCACTCTTCTGACCATTCTGCTAGTTTATCCAGATCTCTTCTCATTCTGCCCACCCCATCTGGATCATCTACTCTGTTGCAGATCTTGGTGTCATCTGCAAACAGACAAGCTTTACCCTCTAGTCCATCTGCGAGGTCACTAATGAAGATGTTGAATAGGACTGGCCCATAGGACTGATCCCTGAGGTACCCCACTTGTGACTTGCATCTCTTCTGACTGTATACCATTTACCACCACTCTCTGTTTTCTGCCAGTCAACCAGTTTGCCACCCAGTTGACCAACTTCTGACCACCCCGAGCCTACCTAGCTTATTTATCAATCTTCTATGTGGAACAGTGTCAAAAGCTTTGCTGAAGTCAAGGTAGGCGACATCAACTGCTCCCCTTGGTCCACCACTCTGGTTACCCAGTCAAAGAAATCTATGAGATTAGTTTGACAGGACCTTCCTTTGTAAACCCATGCTGTCTTGGATCCTGTGCCCCTATGGATTCCAGGTGTTGCACTATCCTTTCCTTAAGGAGTGCCTCCATAATCTTGCCCACTATTGAGGTAAGACTGACTGGGTCTGTAGTTCCCCGCCTCCTCCCTGCTACCACTCTTGTGAGTGGGATCACATGAGCCCTTCTCCAGTCTTCTGGGACCTCTTCTGTGCTCAGAGACTCACTAAACAATTCTGCTAATGGCTCTGCTAGTTCCTCCTTTAGCTCCTTAAGTACCCTGGGATGTATGCCATCAGGTCCCATTGCCTTATCCACCCTGAGCTTAGCAAGCTCTTGTAGGACCCTTTCTTTTGTGAAGGGAGTAGTGCTCACCTCCTCCCCACTGTGTCCATGATGCTGAGCTGTGGGCCCTGCCCTACCTTCTCTTCAGTAAATACTGAGCAAAAGTATCTATTTAGGATAGATGCCTTTACAGGGTCCTCCTCCTCACATGCTCCCTTTTCTCCATTAAGCTTAGCAATACCCCTCTGGACTTTCTCCTTTCACTAATGTATCTATAGAAAGTCTTGTCACCTTCTTTTACTGTTCGTGCTAGTGTTTCCTCAGTTTGGGACTTTGCCTGCCTTACTGCCTTACCTGCTTCCCTTAGGGCAGCTTGGTATGCCTCCCTATCTTCATCCCGCTGTGTTCCCTTATATTTTCTGAAGGCCAGCCTTTTGGCTCTGACCTTTTCTGCTACTGTATTTGAGAACCAAAGTGGTTTCCTTCTTCTTTTGCAGATTAGAGGATCCCCTAAGGAGAGAGGAAATGGCAGGACATCCTCCACCTCCATCCAACAGTGGAACCTACCTAAAGGAACTAGGGGAAACAACTATGCTAAGTGTTATGACCTGAGGCAACAGAGGAGAGAAAAAAAAACCCTATGAGGAGGAAATCTCTGGGGATCCAAGTCCTAGGTTGCCTTCCCTCCAGGCTTGGGATAGTTTATTTAGTGACAGCTCTGCAGCTGCAATTTGGAAAACCAAATTAAAGGGAAGTGGAAAATATTCCAATTTGGAGGAGGGCTCTCACTCAAACCCTCTAGCGGGAGAGCTGTGGAAGGTTGCGAGAAAACTCTGCAACAATACGTTCATCCAAGGCACAAGAGGAGAGCAACAACTGCTGAGGCACTCACCTGGCCTACCCACCCTAAATCAAACCAGGTGAAGCAGAGGCAATCAGAGGGAGCATGCGGTGAAGGTGCCTTGCTAGGGAAACCACTAAAGTCAATGGCTAACCGTTATAGTAGAACACTAGAGCCTAAGGAGGTAACTTTTTCCACCCTTCACCGCTAGTCTTAAATTCAACACCAGGAGCTGCTGTCACATAGCAGGCAGCTAAAGCCAAGCCCGGGGCAAGAATATTCCCAGCTATGGGCCAGGTGAGAAGGATCCAGCCCCAAAGTGGGCATGCTCGAGCTGCGGACTAAATGCAGACCGAGACCATCGGCTGCAGGAACACTGCACCAGAATAGAATGGCTGGCATGCCCCAGAAATTGATTGAAAGCTGAAAAGCTGGTGAACTGATGAGAATGGCGTGCTGAAGATCATAATGAGCAGTGAGTGCTGAGACCATGCAAGGTCAAATGCAGATTGAGTGCAACAGAATCCCAGAGGCTGAAGCTGAGGGAATGACAGTAGGCATGATGCAATGGTTTGCATAAGCAAGGAGCAATGGTTGTGTAAGCAAGTGTGGACCTGCATGTGGGTCAATAAGCAGTAGCAGTGATAGGTGGACCTGCATAACATACTGTATAGCAATTAATCAGCACTGAATTGGGGGCAAGCCAGCCAGACATGAATAGCCAAATCAAGGTGACAAACACTCAGAGGATTTTCAGTGGCAAGGCAACATTTAATAACAAGTTATATTAACAGCCTCAGCAATAGCTTAGTTGGCTGACCTCAGAGTTGTAACTGCAATGGAACATGGAGACAAATGCTTTGAAAGCAGGCATAGCCAGGCAGTGCAGTGAAGCTGCAGTTACAATGACAGCAGGAATGAGCAGCACAGCCAGGGTCAGAGTAAACTGTGTTAGGTGAAAAGCATTGAGTATGCAACATGGAGCAGCTATGGTTGAGCTGAAACACACAGATAATGATTGCAGTTGCATTGCAGTAGTTTGAGCATGGTGAGCACAGTGTAAAAACAGAAGCACTGGGTACAATAGTAGTTAAAGCAAACAGCAGCAATGGCTGCAGCTGTAGGTAACTGAAAGCAGTAGCAGTAGCTCTGAGTAGCAGTATGCTAGGAGCTTAGAACAAAGCCCCCCAAAAAGACAAAACCAAAACACAGCAAAACAGAAAACAGGGAAAGGCCCAAAAACAAGAAACACAAAACACAGGGAATCACACAGCTGGAGGAAAGATACAAACCAGAAGCAAGAAAACAAACACTGAAGTCCAGCAGAGACATACAGAAATAGCAGACGGTGGGGGTAGGCCCCAGCCAGCTCAGAGGAAAAAACAACATACTCTCCAGCTGCAAAGTAAAAATGCTTCACAGTGATGCTGAGAGGAACTGCTTATATAGCTCAGGAAGTGGGGGTGGCTGGCTGCTTGGCCACTGAACTCCAGGCAAAGCCTTACCAATTCTCCGAATGAGAAGGGTGGCCAGTCTGTCTCCTACACAGCCGCCATTGTGGCCTTTCCTCCACCGGCCACTACATCCATGTTCAATCAATCAATCAATCAATCAAGTCTTTATTTAACCAGGTGTAAACACTGTTGAGAACAATCTCATTTTCAAGATGGACCTGTGAAGTGTACATATACAGTAACAGAATAAAAAGTTAAATATAAAACGTAAACACGTTCATAATCAGTGCACAGATTAAATTTAACATACAATAGACCTGGACAAATAAATAATCAGCACATGGATAAAGCAGTTAAATATGCACTATATCCACATTCATGAACAGTACATAGATTAAATAATACACACAATATACACTAAAATACACAGAGTAGATTAGTGCTTACATCAGGATCCAGAGGGAGCCGTAATCAGATTTGGAATACAACAATGTGATAGAGGGGTAGCACTGGTAGGCTCCAAAGCAGCATAAACAATAACATGGAATTTGCTGAAACCCTTTTTGAGATACAACTAGAGGGTAAGAACAGAGAGGGATAATATGGAGTTAGATGTGTAGTATTCAGAGGGAAGGGAAAGCAAAAAAATAAAGGTAATTGAAGAGGAAGGGGACCTGAGTGATGAGCTTCACAAAGCAAGGGACAAGTGAACATGATCAGGAGGAATGTTTACGGACTTCAGGATGATGCACCTGATTCAACATTTTTAGGATACTGATAAAAGGGAGGAGGTAAGAGGGAATGGTTCATTGTGTGACCAGAGACTCAATGGTTGATACATGGTGACACAGCTAATCAGGGAAGCAACTACAAGATTCCTTGACAAAGCACGCGTATAACATTTTGAACACTGAGAAATTAATGGGAAGGACCAGTTTCAAAGTTTTTGCAAGTTGTTCCATAGTAAGGATAACACATAGCTGATAGATGACCTGCCAAAGGGCAATTTGACTTTGGGTACAGCGAGGGAGAAATAGGAGGCACGTCTCATGGCATATTTGCCTACCCTACTTAGAGGAAGACAATCCAAAATGTATTGGGGTAGTTTTTTAGTGATTGCTCTGTCCGTCCAGTATGCGGCATTCCTCCGTCTTCTATAAGCAAGAGATGGCCATCCTACTATTGCATATAATGAGCAGTGGAATGTGGAAAGGTGATGGTTGAGATGGCGCTGAATCCTTGGCCCGGGACACCTCAAATTAAGAGCAAGGTCTGTTGCCACTCACCATTAGCTAGGCCTATCTGTTTATCTCTAAGACAGGCCACACCTACCCACCCTTCTTAAAGGGGACAGCAACTGCCAAAAGAGTTGGTAACACTGCATACCCCCTGTAGTGCTATACAGGGGGCAGTTTAACCATTTATAACATAATGTTTTTTGTTTTTTTGTTTTTTTTAAGTTAATAATCTTTATTGAATTTTCTAGATAAGAATACATGTACAACTAAGGTACAGATTGCTTACATGCTGGCAGAAAAGGATCAACATAAAAGTACAGCCAGTAATTAGTTAGGCAAGGCTACGTATCATAAGACAGTAAGAGATGTAACATGGCTAATGAAAGGGGGGATCCCCCCATAGCTGGTGAATACATAGACTAGGTAAAAGAGACATGATATCTAAGAGGTCTAAGTTGCAGCATTGGGGTTGCTGGGGGTATAATCTCTGCTGCATGAAACCTTACAATTGAAGTAACATATAAGCATCGAGGACCAACCCTAGAAACCGGGAATTCAGAAATGGTGGGTAATCTACAGGAACATAGGACTATTTATAGGTTGCATGGCAGTTCTGACCAGCTACAGGGATATAGCAATGAGAGTACATTGAGGTACAACATAATGTTTTATCCTTTGCTTACTGCATTCTTATTGTATAGATGCCACTTGCCCCCTTACAGGATGGCAAAAGTTTATAATTTAGTTTATGATGTTAGTATGAGGGCTGGTTGAGCTTCCCAGCCCTAAGGTCAGAGTAATGGCATGACCTGCAGTCTTTACACTGCTAGATGACAAACCTCCATGAACAGGGGGCCTGTTTTGGATTGGCGCCACCAGCAGCCATCTGCACTCACTATAGTCTCACACCACTAGCAAGGCATGGGCAGCCACTTGGCAAACAGCTAAAAGAACCTTACATCTCACTAATAATGCTAATGGATTTGGCCAGCTCAGAGTCAGGCTAGTGGAATCATCCAGGCTTCCAAGCACCTCATAGTGGTCACCATACACTCCTTGTGGTTCATCCTACACACAAACAAGGCACCCCACTGCACAAAGTTGACTCTCCTGGGCTACCTAGACCACAGTCTACTTAAGAACATGGTACGGCCCTTTATATACTTGTAGCCTCACACTGGAGAAAGCCTATGACTCTGTGAGCAGCTTTTACCTTTGTTGGGGGAAATGGTTAGCAGCAGATATAACTAATATGCTGTGCCTTAAAATCCTCCTCTGACGAGACCAGAGGATGAAATGTCCTACACTAGTAGCAAGGTGGGGGGACCTGAAAAGGTCCTGATCCTTATTATCAGGATCAGGATCCAGCCCAAAGTTCTGATAAGTTCTGATTAGTTCTGATTTTAATCAGAACCTTTAGAAAATTAATTCTAAAGCCTGAAAACATTACATTTCTGCCACTCTGTAGGTCAGCTCCAAAATAACTGCTTCTTACCCCTGTTCTTCCATATTTGCCCCTCCATTCCCTAGTTCTCACATATCTTCCCCCTCCCTATGTAATTTCTTATGTATCTACACCTTCACTGCCCCAGTTCTCACAGATATCTGTCCACTCCCTGCCCTAGTTCTCATGGCCCCAGTTCTGACCTTTTTGTCACTCCCTGCCCCAGTGTTCCCATATCTGCCTCTTCTCTGCTGCCCCAGTTCTCATATGTTTGTTCCAGTTCATAACCCTGTCCCCTTCTTGCTTTAGTTTTCAAAATTGATGCCATCTCAGATCCAGGACCAGATTTATATCGCCATGGGCCCGATGCACAGCAGTCACTAAGGGCCCTCCTCAAAGTATCAACTTCTCACCCACACACATGGTGTCACGCAAACACTTAATACATAAATGCATGTCCCCATTTTAGTTTTTATATTATTTCTTCAGGGCTTCCTGCTTGCAGTGACACTAGGCTTCCACTTGGTGTCAGTCAAAAGCAGAGTGAAAGATCACTCCTCTCTGAGAGATTACAGTAGTCCCAGGGATGCTCAGTCCTCTCCACCCTATCAACCCCACCCCAAATGAAGTCCACTCCTGAACCATGGGCACTGGTGTGGTGGTAAGTAGCGCTATCACCAAGCCACAGGATTGGCCTCCCTCCATCCTCTTCCCCGGCTGACCCCCAGCAACCTGAGAATGTTTTTTTAATTTTTTTTTTTACATAAAAATACAAGTCTTTGTCCCTCAACGAAATTGGTACAAGTGGACAGTGGTGAGAGGAGCTTATAGTGCATTTGTATGGTACATAACCAAATGTAATATGAGACTCAGCTTATGCCAACGATTATCAAAAGCACCATAAACATTTTCCCACAACATGCATTTAAGCATGGCAATGCAATCCATCTCAATGATTATTTACATGCATTTTATGTTGCTATATATAAAATCATCACTGATCTCCAGCATGGTAGGCTGTATACCTATGGGGGGGGTAACCTGACCCCTTTCCAGCAGTATGGTGACAGCTTGTTTATTTCCTACTCCATTCATGTAAGCCAAGCACCCCGCATGGTTTCTCCCCATCAACAATCTCAACAATGCATTCCACAAGACATAAACAGCAAAATAAATAAATTAGTCACAAATGCTGATAGTTGTGATTTCTAACTACTGACGTTCCCTATGACTACTAGAGCAATCGAGTGGCTATTTCATCTTTTTTTTTTTCTTAAAACACCTTGTTGGATTAATTGAGCTTTTGAAGGTTTGTAACACCTGCTCCTTCAAATCCAAGCAGGACCAGAAGTTTTTCAGCTGACTACTGCCCACCCTTGTGGCTAAAGCTAGAGGCCTGACTGCACTCTCTTCTCTCTTGGTTCCCTTCCCGCTCATGCTCAGTGCAACACTTGCTCACACAAAAAATGGTACTGCCTTTGAGCCAAAAAGCCAGGAACACCACTCACCTTACTTCCCCCTAATGATCATTCCCATTCGCAATCCCAGGCCATGATCAGTGCTGCTCCTTAGTCTGACTCCAGAAAGCTTGCGGCGGCTGTCTGCTGCCTCCTCCCATTATAGTTCCTGCTCGCACTCAGAGTCAGTCCTCCTACTACTTGCTCACAAAAAAACCCCAAAACCTAATAAAGAAATAAGTAACTGGTGGTGCTGCGGAATCGCCTGGATCAACGGTGGCTGCAACGTCAATAAACCGGTGCTGTAGTTTCCCTGATTAAAAAGACGCTCCAGACCATTTCCCATTCAGTTGCCACTGACTTGTCGCCTGCTCCTCTGGCTGCTCTCATGCTCTGCAGCAGTAGTTTAGGCGTGCACAAAGTACTGAATGAGCAAGGAAGCCAGGGCAGTGTGGTCAACCAACTTGAGAACAGTAATTATTTTTCTCCCATATCGGGACATTTCTGAGGTACAGGGGTAGTCTGTAGAGATCAGAAGGGGATTATGTGATTTTTTTTCCCCCATGTTCAGCCACTGTGTACAGAGGAGAACCCAGACCAGTACACTTCTGTAATAATAATAATGCTTTATTTAGAGCAATTCTAAAAATCAAAGCACTGTACATACTTAAAAACATCATAAAACAAAACAGCTCAGCTTAAAAATTGTTTACAATATAATTTAGATACTTCAATTAAAATTATCTGAAAATCCCATATTAGATACTGAATGCCTGCTTAAACAAATATGTTTTCAGGCCTGTTTTAAAGCTCTCCACGGTCCTGCACTCTCTAATCTGACGAGGTAGAGAGTTCCACAGGGATAGGGCACCAAACATAAAAACCTGGGCCCCAGATGTCTTCAACCGCACCCTGGTTCTGATCTACCCAGGTTTGCCAGACATCACAGGATCTGGGGGGTTCTGATTCTTACTGGACCTGGCTGCCCATTCCTACTAGTAACCCACCCACTCTATCCAAGGGCAGGAGAAAGGAACACCATGCCAGAATAGAAACCTTGCGCATTGTGCTCTTGGGAGTACCGCGGATTCTGGAACCTGTTCTAAGAAAGAAGGCACAAGAGATGTGCCACTAGTCCAAGCACACAGCAGTTACATGTTTATATCTAAATAGTTGCCCCAGTTGGGCTACCTGTATGATGTTGTTATTCTGTGAGATTAGCAGATATACTCTGGTGTTTTATAACAGTCTGATCCTTTTCAGTCTTATCTGAGAACAGTAAGAGGAAGGAGGTGCTGTTAGAACTTTACTGCTCTACTGGGACTTAAGAACTAGAACTCTTCTACTGGGACCTTCAATTTAGGGCAAAAACAAACAAACAAACATACAAAAAAAAACAAGAGTTTGTGTGTTTGTCTGAATTGGGTGAAGTGAATTATATGTGCAGTTAGCTAGGTGAAGAAGAGAAGTGTGAATTAGGGGGAGTGGCTTAGGCAGCAGGAAGTCAGGTGTTTGCATTTAAATCTGCTCTAGGTAGTATTTGGCAGAGAACAGCAAGAGGGAAGGAGGTGCTGTTAGAACTTTACTACTCTGCTGGGACTATATAGCCCTCCATCCTTAGCCAGTTCTACGTTTATAGGCACAGGATTTGACTGGCAACAGGAATTTCCTGTTTTGGAGCAGGAAGGGAGTGATCACAGAGGCATAAAAGACTCACCATCCTAGAAGGAAAAGAGTAGCTCTCCATCCCCCCAGCTGTTGGAGGTCTGACTCTGAGCAAGTAAGAAGGAGAGTATTCAGGAATACAGGAACTTCCTGTCCCAGAACAGGAAGAACAGGAGCTTTAAGAGCACAGAGGCAGTAGAAAAGTAGGGAGGAAAAAAATATATATAAAATAAAAAATAAATAAATAAAGAGTGAGGATTCAAAACAACAGTTGAGGAGCCACAAATCAGACATGATAGAAGTGGTGCAGTGCAGTGGCTGTGGAGCAGCAGTCTTAAGGGAGACATTCTGGAGGTTGCAGTGTTGTCCAATCTGCAGGCACCTCTCTGGGCTGAGGTAGCAGGTTGCTCGTCTCCAGGCTGAGTTTGCCAGGATTCGGGGGACCTCTTCTCCCACCCAGGGACCACCATGGCTGCCACTGCTGCTTCACAGATTGCCAAGAAAGAGAAGTAGTTGGACCACAGTGGGCTCAGGGAGGGTGAGGGTGGTGGAACAGAGGTGCATCCCTCCAGTTGCACCTCTCCACAATTTGCACACCGTTACTGCAGAGTGTGGTTCCTCTATGGAGGCACCAGCAGTGGAGACCAAGAAGGATGCTGGGAACCTCCACAAAGGAGACCCACAAGAGGGTGGCATGGGACCCTTCATGGGAAGGAAACAACTCCTGGTGGGGGACTCCATTGTTAGGAGGGTAGAACTGGGTGAGGGGGGAAAGGGAGGTAAGGTGCCTGCCTGGTGCCATGGCTTGGAAGGACAGGGAGGAAATCCTCAGGATTGCAGGAGCAACTGCACGGGGAAGGGAGCTGGATGTTATTGGCCACCTAGAGACAAATGACCTGGCTGGGAAAAGGATCACAGCAGTATGGGAGGAGTTTGTGGAGTTGGGCAGGGGCCTTAGACAAGTAGCATGCATATTAACCTTCTCAGAGGTGCTGCCTGTCTATGGCACAGGTAAGACTAGGGTGCTCCAAACCATGGGATTCAATCAGTGGTTGAAAAACTGGTGCATATCCCAGGGTTTTGGCTTCACTGGGGACTAGGGGTCAACCTGGAGGGATACAGGCCTATACTGGCATGATGGTCTGCATCTGTCCAGGAGGGGAACCAGGATCCTAGGTGATAAGTTTAAATGCTTCATTGGTAAGCATTTAAACTAGCCAAGGGGGAAAGCACTGAAAAGGAGCAGGGAAATCCTAGCCCCCCCCCAAAAAAAAAAATCAGGGTTGTTAATGAGGTAAACACCAAGATAAAGAAGTCAATGGGGAGAAGGGCAGGGGTAAATGGAGAAAAAGGCAAAGGCAGTAAGGACAGGGATGAGGCTAAAACAGGTAAGGCCATCACACAATGGAGGGTAATAAGTACCAATGCCTGTAGTCTAGGTAACAAGCTTCCTGAACTGGTGGCCTTAATGGAAGAGGGATGCCTGGATATTGTGGCAGTCACAGAAACATGGTACACAGAGAACCATGACTGGGATGTCAACATACCAGAGTGCACAATCTATAGGAGGGACAGGGAGGGTAGAAGAGGAGGAGGAGTAGCTCTCTATGTAAGGGAAGGGATCAAAGCAACGGAACTGAAAGGTAAACAGGGAGGAGTGGAGGCACTGTGGGTCACCCTGGAGACCAAAAATGGCACCACAATCCACACGGGGGTTGTATACAGACTCCCATCTCAGGGGAAGGAAATGGACAAGAAAATGATCAAAGGCATCCTTAGGATGGCAGAAAAAGGGGAGATATTGTTGATGGGGGACTTGAATATGCCAGATGTTAACTGAAGCACCTTTGCTGCAGCCACATCCAAGAACAGGGTCTTTCTTGATGCCCTACAGAGGGCATGCCTTAAGCAGCTAGTGTAGGAACCCATTTGGGAGGGAGAAATCTAGACCTGGTACTCTCAAATGGGGACAAAGAGAGGATCTCAGATCTAGAAGTGGGTAGCCATCTGGGAACAAGTGACCACCAAACAGTGTGGTTCACGATAAGCACAGCTGCAGAGTCAAGTCATACAAAAGTGAGGGTACTGGACTTTAAGAGGGCTGACTTTGTCAAAATGGGAGAGTGCCTCAGAAAAGCCTTAGCAAACAGGCAAGAAGGAGGGATGGAGTAACAATAGGGAAACATCAAAATGGCCATCGCAGAGGCAACAAGCCTTTGTGTGAAGCAAATAAACAAATCAAAATGAAAGAAAAAAACACTATGGTTCTCAAAAGAGGCGGTGAGAAAGGTTAGGGAGAAAAAGATAGCATCCAGGAAGTATAAGTAAACAAAGAAGGGGCAGGACAAAGAACTGTACCAATTAAAGCAGAAGGAAGTGGAGAAGGCCATCAGAATAGCAAAGGCCCAAACCAAGGAAAAGATTGCCAACTCAGTTAAGAAGAGGGATAAAACCTTTTATAGGTACATTAGGGAGCAAAGAAAGACCAAGGGAGGGATAGTGAGGCTTAATAAAGCAGAGGGTGGGGTGGGCAGAGAGGGACAGTGAAAAAGCTGGGATACTGAACAAATACTTCTGCTCAGTATTCACGAAAGAGGAGGAGGGGGAGGTACCCAATCCAATCAGTAGAAGCACTCTGGATAGGGGGGTCGATACCAGTCCTTTTACAGAAGAAAGGGCTCTGAAAGAACTCTTAAAACTGAAGGTGGACAAAGCAATGGGGCATGATGGGATTCACCCCAGAATTCTAAAAGAACTAAGGGGAGAACTAGTGACACTACTGATTACCAATTTTAACAAATCATGGGAGGATGGTGTAGTACCTAAGGACTGGAGGAGGGTGGATGTGATTTCCCCTTCACAAAAGTGAAAGCAAAGCAGAGGCAGGAAACTACAGACCTGTTATCTTGATCTCAGTGGTAGGGAAAATGATGGAATCACTTCTGAAAGAAAGAATTGTTGAGTACCTAGAAGCCAGCAGGTCACAGGACCCGAGGCAGCATGGATTCACAGCGGGAAGGTCATGTCAGAAGAATCTAATAGATATATTTGACTGGGTGATCAAAGTAGTAGACCAGGGTGGGGCTGTGGATATGGCCTACCTAGACTTTAGCAAAGCATTTGACACAGTCCCACACAAAAGATTAATAAATTAGCCAGCCTGGGAGTGGGTCCCAGGGTGGTAGCCTGGGTAAAAAAATTGGATGAACAACAGGGCACAGAGGGTAATAGTAAACCGAGTCCACTCCAAAGAAAGGGGGCTTACGAGTGGGGCACCGCAGGGTTCAGTACTGGGTCTAATCCTTTTTAATGTCTTTATAAGTGACATTGCAGAGCGACTGGAAGGAAAAGTATGCCTCTTTGCAGACAACACAAAGATCTGCAACAGAACAGATACACAAGGGGGGGGTGGAAAGGATGAGAAGGGACTTGGCAAGGTTGGAGGAATGGTCAAAAGTATGGCAGCTTAGATTCAGTGCAAATCAGTGCAAAGTAATGCACCTTGGAAACAAAAACCCAGGTGAAGAGTACACAATGGGGGGGGGGGGGAGGAATTAAGAACAACAGAAATGGAAAGGGACCTGGGGGTAGTCATATCAGATGACCTAAAGGTAAGCAAGCAATGTGAGAAGGCAGTAAGGATGGCTAGGGGATACTGGGATGTATAGGGAGAGGCATCACCAGTAGAAAACAGGAAGTTGTTATCCCTCTGTACAGACAGTTGGTGAGACTCCATTTGGAGTACAGCGTGCAGTTCTGGAGACCCCATCTCCCCAAGGACATAGACAGGAAGGAGACAGTCCAGAGAAGCACAGCTAAAATGGTACAGGGTCTGCAACAGAAGTCATATGAAGAAAGACTAAAGGAGCTTAATATGTATACCCTTGAGGAAAGGAGGGAGAGGGGGGACATGACAGAAACTTTCAAGTACCTCAAGGGAATCAACAAAGTCCAAGAGGGTAGCATCTTTCAGAAAAAGAGATGTGCAAGAACAAGGGGGCACAATTTGAAGATAGAGGGGGCGGGGATGTCTCAGAGGTAATGTGAGGAAGTATTGTTTCACAGAGAGGGTGGTGGATGCATGGAACGGCCTTCCTGAGGAGGTCGTGGGGTCAAAAACAGTGGGAGAATTCAAGAATGCGTGGGACAGACATAAGGCAATTCTGGTGGGGGGGTAGAAAGAAGCAGGCTGTTAGTTAACTAGGATCTACAGCTTACCCAATAGGTAGGGAAATAGGCAGACTAGGTGGGCCAAGCAGTCCTTACCTGCCTTCAAAGTCTATGTTTCTATGAGAGTGGAACTATGTCCCCTGGAGGTTGAACCGCATATACCTAACTATGAGACAAAGTCATTATCCATCACTAAACTCTAAATGGCGGACATAATTCTGACCTTCTGGAATGTTCAGGGGCTAAACTCCCCCATAAAACGTAAACAGATACTGTCCCACTTAAAAAAGCTCCACACTAAGGTGGCATTCCACCAGGAGTCAAAGCTCTCACACTCTGAGGTGGGGAAAATAAAAAGGGAGTTGGTGGGAACAGAGGTGCATAGCACCTATACCTCAGCGAAGAGAGGGTCTCAGCTTTGATACACAAGTCCCTCCCTTGGATGTTGACTGACACACAAACAGACAAAGAAGGCAGATGGATCATGGCAATGGCCTCTACCCCAGAGGGCCCCCTGGTATTACTTAATTTGTATGGTCCCAATGTGGATGAACATATCTTCTTCATAAAGATCTCAGAAGTCCTGGCAGATTACACCTTCAAGCACATCCCCATACTAGTAGCAGGGGACTTTAGCCTAACCCAAGATCCCCCCGTAGATAGATCCCATAAAGCCCATGAACCACATATAAAGGTGTCAGCTGCAGTACACCATCTAAAAGTGGAGCACAGTCTCACTGATGTGTGGCACCTGCTACACCCTAGAACCAGAGATTATACCTTTCAGTCCAGTGTCCATCTCACCCATAGTAGGCTAGACTATATGTGATTCCCAAATACACCATATAGTGATCTCTGACCATGCCCCAGCCACAGTCACGCTAAACTGGAGACCCCCTCAGATTAGATTAGCAAACTGGAGGCTTGATCCCCCGCTGTTAAAATACCCTGCATTCTCACCATGGGTACAGCACAAAATTGCTGAATTCCAAAGCTTTAATGATAACAAGAGTGTAACGGATAGCATGCTATGAGAGACTCTTAAGGCCTACCTAAGAGGTAGAATCATTGGTTATGCTTCTCACAGAAGACAAACCAGGGAGCTGGAAACAGCAAACCTGGAAAACAGACTTAAACAACTTGAACGCAAACAAAAGGCCGATCACCAGGTGGATCCTAAAGAGATGCTTGACACCTGAGCAAAACTTATCGCTATGTATGCCAGGAAGGCTGAGCTTGCATTAATATGACTTAAGCACACCTTTTTGGAAGGGGGTGAGAAGTCTAGCAAAATTCTCACATAATATCTTAGGAAGCAGAGAGCTGAGAGACATATCCCTGGACTTATGGACTCCCATGGATGAGTGTGTACCTCCCAAGGGGATATATCTACAATTATGTCAACATTTTACTCCAAATTATATGCATCAACTAATCTGCCCAACAGTCACAATGCCCCCACATTCCTATCCAACCTTAACCTCCCACATATCTCCCCAAGGCAGGCCCTGGACATGGATCGCCCAACTGCCAAAGAGGAAATAACTAGTGCAATATTGTGACTGAACAAAACAAATCACTGGGGGGGGCGGAAGTCGGTGGCTTCCATTGATTTTTCCCAGCAGTTCCATGGTGACTTAGCTTCACTGTTGCAGAGGTGTACACCCCTTCATATCTACACAGATATTGCCACCAGCAATGAAGGAAGCTACAATAACCATCCTACCGAAAAAGGGAATGAACCCACTCCAACCAGCCAGCTGCCCCCATATCGCTCATAAATGCAGATGTAAAGGTACTGGTAAAGATCCCGGTGAACATAATGGAGCTGATTCTCCCTGTCATGGTTCATCCCTCCCATTTGAGCTTGTATGTTCCCTTTGTGTTTTTCTAGAAGTCTGTTGCCCCTTACCCCTGACCTCCAGGATTCCCTTATGTCTATCTCATGCATTCTTAAATCCCATGATTGTTTCAGCCCCCACCACTTCCTCTGGCAGGGTGTTCCACTTGTTCACCACCATTTCTGTGAAGAAATTCTTCCACATGTTTCCTCCCACCAACTTCATCCCATGCCTTCTAGTCCTGGAACATCTTTTTTGCTGGAAAATAGTGTATTCCTGCACCCTGTTCCTCCCTGTAAGGTAATTGTATGTTTCTATCATATCCCCTCTCTCCCTCCTCTCCTCCAGGGAGTACATATTCAAGTCCTTCAGCCTGTCCTCATAGGACTTGTGATGCAATACCTGTACCAACTTTATTGCCCTTCTCGGAACCTTCTCCACCTTGTCTATGCTTTTACATAGGTAAGCTCTCCAGAACTGTATTCTGTACTCCTGGTGGGACCTCACTAGTGTCTTGTATAGTGGAATTATGACATCCCTTTTCCTGCTGGTGATGCCCCTGCCTATGCATCCCAGCATCCTATTTGCTTTACCTGCTGCCTTGTTGCACTGTTTCCCTACCCTGAGGTCATCACAGATGATAACCCCAAGATCCCTTTCCTGCTTTGTGCATGCTATATCTTCAATACCCAACTGATATGTTGTTCCAAGGAGTTTGTGCCCCCACATGCATTATTTTGCACTTATTTGCATTGAATTTCAACTGCAAAACCCTCAACTATTCTTCAAGCTTCTGCAGGTCCCTCATCATTCTGTCAACACCCTCTGGCATGTACACTCTGCTAAAAAGCTTCATGTCATCAGTGAACAGGGAAATTCTGCCTTCTAGGTCCTGCACATTGTCACTGATGAAGACATCGAATAGGACCAGTCCCAGCATTGATCCCTGCAGTACCCCACTGGTCACTCTTCCCTCTGTGGAGTGACAGTCATTTATCACTGCCTTCTGTGTCCTGCCACCCAGCCAATTACCCACCCACTGCACATATGGCCTGCCCACTGCCATACTCCCTAGTTTGATCAATAGCCTTCTTTGTGGCACAGTGTCAAAGGCCTTGCTGAAGTCTAGATAGGCCACATCCACTGCCCTCCCCTGATCCACCTCCCTTGTTACCCAGTTGAAAAATTCAAGAATGCTGGTCTGGTATAACCTCCTCCATGAAACCATTCTGTCTTGGGTCCTGTAGTTCATTGGCAACCAGATGTTCCACCAGTCTCTTCTGCAGTAGTGCTTCCATGATCTTCCCCACTACTAAGGTCAGGCTGACTGGTCTGTAGTTCCCTGCTTCCTCTTTGTTCCCACGTCTGTATAAGGGGACTATATCTGCTGTCCTCCAGTATTTGGGTACCTTCCCTGTTTCCAATGATTGGCTGAACAGGATTGCCAGAGGTTCAGCCACCACCTCTTTTAGTTCTTTTAGGACCCGGGGTGCACCCCATCTGGCCCCATTGCTTTATCGATTCTTATTCCTTCCAGTTTCTTTAGGACTCTTTCCCATGTAAAGGGACTTGTATCCATTTCTGTGCCCTTCCCACCCCTTGTACTCCTTTCAGGCCCATTAACTTCCCCATCCTCAATAAAGACTGAGCAGAAATATCTGGTCAGTATGTCAGTTTTACTGTTGTCATCCTCCACCCTGCATCCGTCCTCCCCCTTCAGTCGCACTATCCCTCCCTTTTCCCTTCTTTTTTCACTTATGTACCTGTAAAAGGTTTTTTACCCTCTACACACTGATTTTGCAATGCACTCCTCTGTCTGAGCTTTGGCTTCCCTTACAGACCTCCCTGCCTCCCTTTGCTTCTCCTGGTACTTCTCCCTATCCCCTTCTGCCTGCATATTATTGTATTGGCTGAATGCAATCTTTTTGGCTTTCACTTTCTCTGCTACCTCCTTGGAAAACTATAATAGCCTCCTTTTCCTTTCCCCTTGCTAACCTGCTTGATGCATAATTCTTTTTGTTCTTGTAATCCCTATTTTAAATATTGCCCACTGTTCCTCCACCCCGATTCCCTCTCCATTCCCATTATTGCCTCATTCAAATATGTCCCCATTATCCCAAAGTCTGTCCTTCTAAAATCAAGGATACATGTTTTTGTGCAATTTGGTTCTGCTCCTTCTGTGATTTCGAACCCTAAGTGAATGCTAAATGAAATGTTAAATACAACCCTCCTTCTGTGTCAGACTAATGAGCAGTCATGCAATTTTTTTTTATTTGTTTAGTTGAAGAGGGCTGTTTTGGATGTCCATCTCCTCCTCCATGTCCATTGCCTCCAAATGTTTCAAAGAAGGACAAGTGGCAGCATTTGTGTCCCCACCCACCTCAGTGTTCAAAAGGAGAGGGTCAAAAACAACAAACGTGTTATCCAGGCAGAGAGGTGCCCCAGACAAAGAAGGTGGTACCAGGAGTTTGCCCTCCTTGTGTGATCATAGTGATCTTTTTCTGCTCACCACTGTCTGTTCAGGAGGAGGCATGCCAGTAGAAGCACTGGGAGGTGTAGTATGTATGGGGAATGGAGGAGGGGTCAGGCAGGTGGGATGAACAGTCATCCTCAAAGGGGCATATCCTGCAGTGTGTCATCCTGTGGAGGTTGAAGGTCTGGCAGAGGAGGGGGGTGATCCATAACAAGGGTGGAAGGCTCAATATCAACCTTGGGCCATGGAGGACAATCTTCTTGCTGTGTCAAGTCAGCTGCAGTGGATTTCCTTTGTCTTTGTAGTACCAAGTGTCTCACGTTCTCCAATAACACATCTTGTGAGTGGTCCTCAGCTTTGTTATATGTAACCCACTGGCACTGATGGTAGGTGTGGCCAGACTCCTCACAGAGATTGCAGTGTAGGATGTTAGTACATTGTGAACTGGCATGCCCAAATGACAGGCAAAGGTTACAGCGAAGGGTGTCACAGTTGCTGCTAAGGAAGGTCTCCGAGCCTCAGCGAATACATATGTTAAACTGGCCTGGATAAAAACACCCTGCCCTATCTCTGCCCAAATAAAACATTCTCAGGATGTGTTGTAAACCTGATGTCATATGCCTAAGCTTTATCTTAAATCACCAATGGTCAGTCCAGAAGCACTCAAAGTCAAGGATAGGCTCAGGGTTTTCAAGAATGTCATAACGTTGAGAAAGCCAAAAATGAACACCCTGTACCTGCACACCTTCATTCTTCAACATGACAGTGAGGGACCGCACTACTGGTTTCATCAGTGGGATCACCTGAAAAGGCAACCAAAGAGGGGTGTTCTTCAAAGAATTGTACACAGTCCAGATATGATCCAGGTACACTGAGGTCCAAAAGCTCAAATCAAAGTATCCATCGGTGGGGGAATGTAAAAGGGCATACAACTCCATTGGCATAACCTGTAGAGATTCCTTTAACAGAAACCATCCCATGTAGGCCAGATCCGGGAGCTCATCCAGGCTACCCTTATAGAGGAGGCGCATCACATTTTGTCATTGTGCTGGGGCAGGGAACATGGGGAATGCATCCTTCTGCTGAAAGTGCACCCAGCATTAGGCAGAAGACTGGGATTTCAGTATGTTAGAGACAGTAGTGGGGGGGGCAGGGGGCCAGGTCAGAGAGTTCAAGCCTGCTGGCCCAAAAGAGAGTCAAGGGATCTGAATAATCGGGGGAATCCATGGAGCTCTCCACAGGAATTGAGGGTACAGATAGTATAGGTGAAACAGCAGTATCAACCCCCTTGGGTGTTGCAGATGGAGGGGAAGGGGCTGCTGCTCTGTGGGGGGGGGCGGCTGTGACTCGGGCCGAGACAGGACAGAAGTACCAGGAGGAAGAGGCATAAAATTGACCGGCAGGACTGGAGGAGGAACAATGACTGGTGTGATCTGCAGAGGCTTAGGAAGGCCACCCACATTTAGTGGAGGGCTGGTACAGAGCTCGGAGATGTCCCCTGTTGAGAAAACAGCCACTGTAGGGTCTGGTACAAAAATGGGGGCCAATGTTTCTACAGGAAGGGCTGAATGCCATTGCCCAATTTTATCCCTCGTCCAACCTGCATCAGAAGAGGGCTTGAAACAGGGGCCAGCCCACTGTGGGGTAACCTTCAATGTTTGCAGCTGAATCAATAGTCCTATGCCAAGAAGGGGACCATTGTGCAGAAGAATGATCTGGCTGTACCGTCTCGGTCACTGCAACAGGTGCATGCTCAAGTCCCTCAGGAGTTCCCATAGGGAGATGGGACACCGTTCCCAGTGCCAGTGCCTGGCACTTTCTCAGTGGCACAAAGACAGTAGGAGGTGTGTGCCGTACAGCTGGTATATTCTCCCTGAGTGGTTGCGTTACAGAAACAGACCCCCGCATTGGTGGTGGTGGCGGTGGCGGTGGGGAGGAACAGTAGAAGTTTCTGGGTTGTCCATAGCAGGAAACATCCCACTAGCCTTACCATACTGGAGTTGGTCTGGTACAAAATCAGATGCCTCACCCCTGTGTGCCGGACAATGCAAAATGCTGATGATCAAAGGAGTGCTTCCCCAGGCTGTGAAAAGCCTCTTCTTGTGCTGGCAATAAGCTGCTTATTCCTCTGCCAACAGCTTGAAAAGGTGGGCTTTCTTTTCTTTTAAAGCATCTTGCAGGCATAGATTCTCCTCCAAAATAGCTGTTTGAAGTTCATCCTCGGAATCCATCGTAAAACAGTGTTGTACCTATTACAGTATCTATGAATACACTGTGATCTTCAACCCCAACAGCACTTGGTGAGGGAACAGAGGCCAGAGTTCCCTCCACAGGCTTAACCACCTTCATGGTGGACAGGGATTCCACCATCTTGGAATCAGAAACATCAGGGCCTCCTTATCAAGGTGTAGGGGAATTTTGTTAGTAAAATCATAAAACAGTATACGTTGTACAATCACTAGCACTGTTAAATAGACACTGTTAAGTACAAAGATACTGGGGGAAACACTAAAAGGAAAAAGAAAACAGCAAGTAGAATAATGCAACAGCAGCAACTGTGAAAAATATAAAAAGAAATAGAGAATTAAAAGGAGATAAAACCAAAAAGGGTAGGATAGCATTATAAAAAAATCAAACAGTAAACAATACAATATCATACATTCACAGTTAATATGGCACTGTTAAGTACAGAGGTAAAAATGTAAACAGCAAATCATACATATGCTCAGTACAAAGGGAGCAGGGAACCACACAAAAAGCTAAAAGAAAAAGGCAGTCCTGCATGTACACAGGCAATTCATACACTGTCAGAGAGCAACATTCAAACACAACCTTGTGAGATCCCACCGTAAAGCCTTTGGAATCCTGACCAGAGTTACAGTGAAGAGCTCTGGTGGTCATACAAGCCACCACAGCTGGAGGAATATCCAGCTGTCATACAGCAAAGGCACATCTGGCCTGCCACAGATAATATTTGCAAGCTGCGAAGCAAACATGCAAAATGGTAGTAGAATAACAATTCCAAACAGGAGGAAACATATTTAAGACTACAATCTCATAAGCCACAGCAGAAAAGGAAGGTTTAAACCAAATGTTGCTAACTTGTTTCCAAAATTCAACACCGGAAGGACATCCAAAAAGAAAATGGATGAGTGTTTCCAGGGTCTGAGGACAGGAGGAACGAGGACAAAGTCGTTCATGTTGAGACTTATGTTTCAATGAGTCACAGACAGCCAACTTCCCATGGAAGCAAAGCCACACACTGTCCCACATATAAAGAGAAATAGAAGTATTTCACAATTGAGTCAAGGTGGACTGGAGTTGCAGAGGGGGGTCAACATTTTACTTCTAAAGGAGAATGAAAATTAAGTGCCAAAACTTCCACATACAACCCTTTTCAGAGGAAGGTGAGCACAGTCATCAAACAACAAGTGGCAATAATTTAGTTTTTTTTATCAGAAAAAAATATATGTATTTAGGGAGTACTGACAAATATTGTTGTCCCAAGGTGCAAATGTGCGTAACTGAGGGAAAAGCTAGAAGTGATACAATTCAGTCCCACAGTAGGGCATGCCAGACAGATACATCTGATTTAAAAAGGGGGGGGGACTTAACTGGGAAAAACACACTATAATAGAAAGCAATAAGGTTCACCATGCGTAGACCTCCTGCACTATGCTCACGGTAAGTGACATCTCTCTTAACAGGGTTGAGGTGAGAGCCCAAAAGTCCCTGAAAGAAAGACTGCAAATTCTGGTCTTCATAGATGGGGGTGGGGAATATACCAAGTTAAAACAGGAAAAACAAGGAAGCATCAGTGATTTAATAAGGTAAACACATTTTAAACTTGGCCAGAGTTCTATGTTTCCAAATCAGCAAGCATCGAATATCAGTGGACAAACATGTTTCCCAATTAAAAATTCCTGGGTCAGGATGGTTATAGTAAATCCCTAATATTTTTACTTACAGGGATACTTTTATAGGATAGTAAGCTCCTTGGAGACAATGGGAGCAGGGGGATAATCACACTTTGAGAATAATTAATGGCAGAGCCAGACCACTTAGTATAAAGAGAAAGGGAAGTAAGGGCCTGGTGAAGAAGAGTGATATCAGGTAACATAAGGCAGACATCATCTGCATATGCTAGAGTATGAAAGTCTGGAAGCTCAGGTGACATAGGAATGCCGTGAATGTCCATGGAGTAAAAAAGGAAATGAAGCATGGGGTCAATAGAAAACATGTATAACATGAGGCTTAGAGGACATCCCTTGCACACTCCACAGCACAATGGGAGAGGGTCACCCATGTAGGAATTGATAAATGGGGTAAGTGTAGCAGTTTTATAAAGGATCCTGATCCAGTTAATAAACATTGGGGGAGGACCGTATCGAACAAGCACAGAAAACAAGTAATCATGAGCCACCCAATCAAATGTTTCTTCCTGGTACAGAGAAAGGACTATTCCAGAACAGAGGCCATGATGACCTCGCTCAAAGAGCTCCCTGAGGAGGATCAGATGGTCACTTAGATGTCGGGTAGGGATGGCACAACCCTGTTGGGGGGAAGAGGTAGTCTGCGTGAGGCTGGCTGCTAAAATGCGGGCCAAGGTCTTATAATCTTACAATCCATGTTCAACAGACACAAAGGGTGCCAATTGGAGAGAAGAGTGCGATCCTCTTTTTTGTAGATAAAAATTAAAAGTGCTCAGGGCAAAGGTTAGGGGGTAGAGTGCCATGACATAAAATCTAATTAAACAGTACCACTAGGGTATGACCTAAGTAATGCAAAAAGGTTTCATAAAATTCTGCAGGGAGTTCATCCATTCCTGGGGTAATAGCAGAAGGCAACTTGCTAACAGCAGCGGTCACCTCCGGCAGCTGGATCAGTGCCTGCAAAGCGGCATGGACTTCGTCTGGAATCGCAGGAAGAGACAGGAAAGGTAAAGAGTCAGGGAGAGGTGTGATCAAAGGTAGGATCCCAAAGGAACTAGCTATGTAAGAATGTGTTATACGCAATATACCCTGAAGAGTAGTAGTCAGGGGATCTTGTGGAGAAGACTTCAAGGACCACATATGGTGACTGTGAATACAGGAGGCACAAGCCTTAAAGGGGTCAAGGGACTGAGTGTGCCCCTGTGTACTAAATTTACTTTCCGAAGCTAGGGACTTTGCCCTATCATATTGAAAAGTGAGAATTTCAGATTTCACCTTAAGGATGTCCTGCATCAAATCAGCCTGCATAGAATGCATACAGGAGATAAGTCAATATAATCTAGCATGAAATAATGGGATTGTGTAAGGGCTGTAGACCGTTCCTGTAAGAAAGAACAGAACAACTATTTAGAGTCCTCCCACCAATCATCAAAATCATCATACTCTCCCAGTACCATCCATCTGTCCAAAAAGGTCTGCACCCAGGCCTTCTGGACTGCAACAAAGGATAGGGAGGAAGTATTCAATCTCCACAAGTGACATGGAGGGAGCAAGGAAAAGGACAGATCATCATGCCCAGTTACAGCCATGTGGTCAGAAGATTCTCCTGGGAACACTTTAGATTGAAAAATCCAGATAGAACAGTAATGAAAGAGAAAATCTATATGGTGCAAAGGGTCCCTTTCATGAATGTGGGAAGGGGGGCGTGCCCAGGAAGGCCAACTGGCTGTCCTGGAATTGTGTCATCATGATCATAGATGACAGAAAATGAGAGTCACAATACACTTTGGAGGTTGCACCTTCCCTGTTGGATAAATTCAGGCCACAATTAAAATCCCCACCCAGTAAGACAGGGAGAATGGTACACAAATATGGCTGTAAGGAAGAAAACAATTGCACTCTGGCTGCTTTCAGTTGAGAAGCATATACATTTATAGCCCCAAAAAGGTGAGGTGGGGGCCACATGCATATCCAGGAGCAAGGTCCTGCCAGGGGAAATATCTACCACTCTGTGAAGGTGGAAATCATGACCGCGAATAGGATACCAATCCCATTGAAGGCATCCAAACCATAAGACCAATATGAAGGACCATGTGTCCACAAAGCACAAAAAACTGTTAGTTCATATTGCGTCTTCAAACGAGTATCCTGCAGAAACAAAATATACCCTGGGAGGGTAGTAAGTAAGGAAAAGGTAGTTAAACCGTTTCTGATGGGACTTTATGCTGTCGACATTAAGTGTTAGCAATGAAACCTGCCCCTGGAGGAAAGATGGAAAAAATTAAGAAGCCCTTGTTCCCCCCTTTGAATGTTTGGGACTTTGTCCTGCCTCTAACCTTTTTTTGGTGAGGTGGCTTCCAGTGGGTCATCTACCCCCAGAGAAAAGATCCTGTACAGAGGAGAGAAAGGAGTCATCAGAGCCCCCACCTTCATCCTCCGTGTCTCCACAGTTAGAGGAAGATGCCAAGGCTGCATAAGCATCATGGAGGGTAATGTCTGATTTCTTCACAGGCTGCATCTTACCACCATGCCTGTGATCTCACTTTTGAATTGTCAGTTGGCAAAATTCATTTCACTTCCATGGGGGTGGGACGGGAGGGAGAGTGTGTCACCGGTACAGGATCTAAGGGCATGACATCTGAAGGGGGAGATCTGGACCATACATCAGCTGGACCTGAGTGTCCTGGGATGGATATTCTATGTCTGCCACAGGAGGAGGAGGAGGAGGACTCATATGAGTCATATGAGTGTCAGTGGCTCAGCAGGTAGCACACTTGCCTCTGAGGCCGGGAGATCAGTAGGCTGTGGGTTCTATCCCCACACCAGGCACTTGGGTTAATATCCCAATACTGACACTGTAGTGCAGCATGAGGGGGGTGCTGCACTCCTGAGGTGCCATCTTTCGGATGAGACGTTAAACCGAGGTCCCATCAGCCTGTTCTGGTGGTAGTTCAGGTGGATGTTAAAGATCCTATGGCACTTCTCGAAAAGAGTAGGGGAATTTCCCCAGTGCAATGGCCAAATTTCCTCCATTCACAAAAATACCACCAACAGTTTAATCTGGTTCAAGGTCAGTTGGCATTCATCTGTATTCTGCTCCCCCGGGTCGTGCCTGAAAATAGGCAGGATTTGTGTAGTGCACTTACCTGGTCAACAAAAACTAAATAAATAATAAATAAAAATAAACTAGATTGATTGTGGGAACTGAGGGCTCCAAAGCTTCCAAGACTGAGCCAGAAGTATTTAAAACATATAATGTGATACAAAAAGACAAATGCATCCAGCCACCACTTATGGATCTGCTGCTAAATAATTGGCGCTTCAGCTATGAAATACATGGAAAAAGCAGCAATAAACACAAGAGACTCCAGGCAGAATTTTATTTAAGAACAGACAACAGACTTGTTCCCTGGTGCTTCGAGGGCATAGATCCTCTTCATCGGGGGGTGGAGTTACACACATTACTTTTCATTTAAATAATTAATTCACCATGACGTGATTTAAATCTGTGCAAATGCACCAATCAAAAATTACTACCAATAAACCATTCATTAAAACACACATAAAAATCAGTGCTATCAAATAAATAAGCTCAAATGTTCCATATTATTAGAAAGTTGCATAAATGCAACATATTCTTTTTAACTAACCCTTTTCATTTTACTCAGAGATGTTTAATGTACAGACCATAGCTCAAGGCAGTATGTGATGAAGCATTCAAGCTTCACAATATTTATATTTATTTATTTTTAGCTTTTACTTTTTTATGTATAGCATATCTGCCATTCAATCACCTTCTTAGTATAATACCTTTCATTTATATATTCAGAGGCAGTATAACAAAATATCACATAAATGCCAAGAACTTACTTAGCATATCTATGGGAATAGAATATTGTTGTTATTATATTATTACAGGACAAAACTGAGCTGTTTAAAAATAGAACAGTGGAAAGTGCATAGTGAAAAAACAATTTAAAATCAGTGTATTTCATGAATTTCCACTATCTAGAACCTTATTATCATAATCTATAATTTTAAGATTATAATAAAAGCTTCATATTTTCCTTTTCAGAAGCAAGAAAAGTGGATGGAAATATCTAATTAATTCACATTATTACAGATATCATATTTATGGATATCAGGAAATTCATTTTAGAAAATAGCAAATAAAGTAGCCATAATATAAATCTTAAGACCATAATATAATTCCTATTTTGAAAACCTTTCAGTTGCATAATGAAATTAATCATAAAAGTGGAGCTGTTTTTAAGATTTCCAAAGTTCTACTCAGAAGGGGAATTAAAGATACACTTACTGTAGGCCAATTTCTCTGTTCAACCCTTTAGGTAAGAATGTGTCCAATGTGTAAATCCATTTGACTCTTTTTGAAGAAGAAGCTGCTTTCTGTCCCCCTTTCTCAATAATGGCTTTACAAGTTCTATTATTGTAAACCTTAAGGATTGTGGATTGCTGTTATGCACATTGATATAACGGTCAGCCAAAGTGGATTCCAAAACATTATTTCTAATGTGCTTAAGGTGTTCTAGGAACCTGTCTTTTGCATGTCTAATAGTGTGGCCTACATACAAAAGGTTACAAGGGCACTGGGCAACATAAATCACATATTCTGTATTACAATTTATGAAGTCAGAAATATCTACTGTTGTGTCTTTTAATGGGTGATCAAAGGTTTTCTCCTGTACCTCATGTTTGCAGGTGGCACAAAGTATCCTGAGATGGAGCCATCAATCGTTGTTCCTTAGCAATTAAGGCATCTTGGTTTAGTCTGTCAGAGTGGTTGTGGGAAGCCCAGGGACATCAGGAAAAGGAATGGCCCTGCTCTTCACAATGATTGCATCTGGTAGGGTGGGGCAAGTTGCAATGATATCGCCATACTCCAAACAGCCATTACAGTGGACTGCATCACAAACAGAACTGAGGTGGGTCTGAGATCCACACTTATGGCAAGTTTGGGGCTGGCCAGGATAGAAGCATATGCCTTTATTCCTACCAATGTAGAAATTAGCCAGAAGATGAACTATACCCAAAGCATTTTGGCAAAGCTGCACCTTGATTTTCCAGCCCACTGTCCAAACCTGCTCATTGTCAATGATGGGTGTAGGGGTGTCTAAAACCTCACAACGCTTATGTAACCAGTAAGGAACATCAGTAATGTTAACACACTCATTACAAAACAATGGAGTAATGGTTTTTATCATAGGTTTGGACAGGCGGATATCCAAAAACTGGGACCAAACTGAAGTGGACTTCAGTTTCTCAAACATAAACCAAAAATGGTCCAAAGAAGCAGTAGTATAAAAGCTAATGTCAAATGTCTCCTCTCCTGAAATGTGGATCACAGTATATAACTCAGCAGCAAGGAAACTCATAGAGTCCTTCAACAGTTTCTGTATGACATAAGTCCTGTCTGGAGGGTAATCCAATCCTTCCCTATATCGAAGACACACCACACTACACCCCTGGATAGGTTCCTTGGCCAAAGAAAAGAGATCTAATATCTTGAAGGGACCAGTGGGACATCAGACATAGGGAGAAAAATTGGGAGGGGAGGTCACTTCTTCTCCAGGTGGACGTGATATGGAGCAATGATTACCACAAGGGCGGAGTCCAGAACTGGGAAAGAAAACTGACTCCCA
The DNA here is from genome assembly GCA_016271365.2 of Neoceratodus forsteri. Lineage (NCBI taxonomy): Eukaryota > Metazoa > Chordata > Ceratodontiformes > Ceratodontidae > Neoceratodus > Neoceratodus forsteri. The sequence goes on from CM057454.1 coordinate 758,405,524, forward strand.
AGGTCTTGAGAAGCCATAGAAGCAACTGGGAGTATCAGAAATTTGTGAATGTGGAACAACATTAGGAACAGGTTCCCACGAGGCACCATCCTCAGACTTTCACCATCCAGCCACCAGGAGGGCAGTGTCAGCCAACCAGGGCACCATACATTCAGGAGTCTGGAGATCAGCTGAAAAAGAGAATGTCTGAGGAACCAAACCAGTGTAGAGCCCCTGTGACATCTGCTGCTGTAGTGTGCAAGGTATTGGAGGAAGCTGTTGTTTTCCAGGAACAGACTGCCCTTGGAGGGTATTCAACCCCTGGGCATCCTCCCCAACGTGGTCCAGTGGTACCCTATCCCACCATTTAGCCCAGGGGGGAAGAGGAGATTTAAAATCCTATGGTATAAACATCCCAGTAGGCAAGGTTTGTGGTACAGCCGGAGAAACAGCAGGCATGGCTGGTGAGGGATCCTGTACAACAGATAGGACATGAGACTGAGCACTGAGAATCTCTTCTGATGATAAGTTAGAAGTGGCAGAGGAAGTCTGTCTTGCTTTGAGTTGGGGTCACCAGAAAGAGCAAACAAGGGAATGCCAAAGCAGGTCACAGTAGTAGAACCACATTTGTCCAAAGTCTGCATCTACAGTGGCTCATAGGACTGGACTCATGGGTCAACAGGGGCACACAGAGTTGTGCTGCAATTACGGATGGCAGTCAAAGTCATGGGTACGTTATGGGAAGCTGAAAACCCCACAGAAGAAATGGGGTAGAGTGGAGACTACCTGGATTGGTACTGTCACACATTGAAGCTGCAGGAGCTGGGGGACACACCTCAGCATCATTGACTATAGAGAATACTGGAGGAGTTGCAGCGACTTGCAGCACAGCAGTTCGGGCTACAGCATTGAGCTGCATTACAACTGGAAGGGGAGCCATAGGAAAAACACTCCAGTTGGTTGTGGGAAGAGTGTCAATAACATTCACATCAAAAGGCACCAGAATAGGTGTCGTAAGAGTATAAGCACTCACCTGACCAGCTGGCACAGGCTGTCAGCCAAAGGTATTGAGTAGTTTCAAAGTTTCATGCTCTGTTAACATGGAAAGAAGCAAATGCTTTATATCTGACAATGCGCAGTCCAAAACCACTTCTGTAGTCCCACTAGTAGTGGGAAATGAAGACTCAGGCATTCTAAAGTGATCTGGAGAGGCGCTTGCAGCCCCTGATGCTGGTAAGGTGTCCATACATTCAACCTCATGGTGATCCATTGCAGGGGAGAGGTAAGCTCCCCTGCTTCAAGTGTGAGCTCACACTCTGCTGGGAATGTGGCCGCCATCTTGCACAGAGCACAGATGGCGAAGAGTTCCCCCCACTGAGGCGTAGGGAAATTTTTTATTCATAACTTGAACATACAAACAAATTAGTATTATTTCATATAAAATCATACAAAAGCATGAAAGAGGGAAAATGAAAACATAAAAAAGTATTACATCATACTTTTAACCCCGAACATAAATGAAAATACTGTAAACGGACCCCCTCACCCTCCCCACTAAAAGAGTAGGGGAATGTTTTATTTATAACTAAAAAGAACATACCAACAAATATGCATTGCAGCATAGAAAACATAAAAGAGGAAGAATAAAACCATAAAGGAGAACTACTTCATACATATAAATCCTTACTTCATACATGTAAACCCAAACATAAGTAAAAACATAGTAAACAACCCCCTTCCCCCACCCCGCTAAAAGAGAAGGGCAATATGTTTTTGTGCAGAACAAAAAAGAACATTCAGACATAATAGTATTGCATCATACTAAAGAAAAAAGAAAAACAAAAAACAGATTTATAACATACTTTGAACTCCAAACTAAATGCAATACTGTAAACAACCCCCGCCACTAAAAGAGTAGGGGAATGTCATCTTTATAATATAAAAGAGCATGCAAGCAAAGCAGTACTCCATTAGACTGAAGCTGGAAAAGAAGATAACATAAACGCAAAGAAAAGTATTACTTCATACTTGAAACTAAAAAAAAAAACATAAAAACCATTACTGGAAGCATACCCCTTCCCCATCCCTGCTAAATAAGTAGGGAAATGTCACAATCATAACTAAAAGAAACATAAATTCCTCTAGAGCAATCTATACTATAGCAAATATAAGCCAGGAAGACCACAGGACTCACAGCCAAGATATCGAATGCCACAATTTCAGGAAGACCTGAGCCGGCACAGTGCAACATTCTTGGGCTTCCACATTAGATAAATTAGAGGAAATCAACTCAAATAGCTGATTTTCAGAGGTAAGTTGTTGCTACAAAGACAAGCGGCAATGCATGTTCCAAATGTAATATTTAAAAAAGGTCAAAAAGAGCCACAATGTTGTCTTGTCATGCTTGGTCCACTGAAAAGGGAGAATACCCATCAACAAGCTATCCAGGGTCATAGGAAAAAAAGGTGAGCTGGGTCATCTCATATGGAGCAGTTGCCAAAATCTCTGAATGTATGGACAATCAAAAAATAAATGGGGAACCGTCTCAATCTGAGTAGTATAGCAAGAACGGGGACAAAACCTGTCATCCGTAGGTTTATGCTTAAGGTGACCCTTCACTCTGAGTTTAGAATGAAGAGCCAACCAGTCCACGTCCCACATGTAGACAGGAGTATGGGGGGCAGTAACATACCTGAAATCTGTCGGTTCACAAAAACAGAACATGACACAAAGTGGGGTTCGTCTAGAAAAAACGTATCCAGGAGCAAAGCATACAGCGTTCTCCATGGAACTGTCAAAATCTGATGTTTAGTTAAGGCCCATCATTTTAGTTTACCAAAACACAGGTGGTAGGATGGGGACAAGGTTGCCATCCTTGCTTGCCAGGGAATACTCTCATCAGGATGCAAAACTGAATGAAAGGACCAAGCTGATCCATCACTCAGGGAACCCATATCTTAGCAGAGTGCAAAAGCACAGGGCAGAGGCTATGTGAAACAAGCAGAAAATAAAAATAAAATGGGGTGAACCATATTTAAACCCCCTTGTGCCATGGAGAGATATAAAATACCCCTCTTAATAGGGTTCAGACGGCTCCTCCAAATACAGGTGAAAAGACAACTGTACACCTTTGTCTCAAGAGAAGCAGGTAGAGCATATACCATGCTGAGATGTAAAAAAACAGATAATAAATACATCTTAATAATATAAACACATTTCTTCTTTGCCATCTGCCATTTGTTCCGCATAGATACCTTAGCCTGTGCAGCAGCTAAACAGTCTTCCCAACTGTACATGGCCAAATCACCAGGACCAAAAAATAAACCTAAAATTTTACAGGGAGACTGGAGCACAGGAATACCCATACATGTAGTGCACAGAAAAGAAATATCACCAATCAGAAGACATTTAGTCTTCTGGTAATTAACACTGGACTGAGATACCAAAGCATAGGAGACAATTCCTGTTGAGCTACTGCACAGGAGTCAACATTAGCCAAAAACAGGACCAAATCATCGTCATAAGCTAGTGTGCATAATTCAGGAGTCCCACTGGAAAAGGAAAACCCAAGAAAGGACAAAGAATGATTAATCTGGTGTAGAAGAGGGTCAATAGACAAAATATACAGGGCCAGGCTGAGTGAGCATCCTTGACGAACCCCCTGAGCCAACAAGTGTCTAGCCCCCATCCAACCATTCACCAAAGGTATGATCTCAGCCTGAGCATAACAGGCTTTCAGGACCTGAAGAAAACCATTCGGAAAACCATAGGCAGCCAGACAAAGCCAAAGGAAATCATGTGGAACCCTATCATGAGCTTTGGCCTGGTCCAAGGACACCAAAAATCCTGAAACACCCCTGTCCGACCACATTTCATAACCTGACGAAACATGAGTAAGTTATCAGTAATAGATCTCCCTGGAACAGTACAAGTCTGTGAGGGGTGGATAATATGACAAAGGGTCGGGGCTAATCTCAAACTCAGCAATTTAGTGAAAATGTTATAGTCGGCATTCAACAGTGTTATGGGCCTCCAGTTGGAAAGGAGATCTCTGTTGCTAGATTTATGTAACAAAACCAAAAGTCCAGTCAACATTAGGGAAGGTATAGATGGGGATGTAAAGAGATAATGAAAAATGACTGCCAACTCAGGCAGAAGAGTGGCGATAAGTAGTCTGTAGATTTCATAAGGCAATCCGTCTAAACCCAGAAAGGAGCCAGACTTCAGCTGTGATATGACAGCAAGAAACTCACACTGGGTAATTGGGGCTACAAGGGACAAGCCATCTGAATCAGACAACTGTGGCAGATTACTTTGTGTTAACCAAGATACAACCTCTGAAACCGGAGGCTGAAAAAGGGGTGAGCAGAAGAAAGTAGCCACGTAGCCATTGATTGCAGCAAGCACCTCCTGTCTGTTAATAACCAGAGAGCCATCCTGTAATCGAACTCTACTGATCTGTTTCAGGAGGGATTGTTTTTGCCGAAATTCAAACATGCTGACAAAGGCAGATTTACCCTGGGTGCTGAAAAGTTTGTCAGCCTTCAGAGATTTTAACCTATTATATTGCAATGAGGCAAGTTGTGCTTTCAAGATCCTAATATCCTCTGAATAGTCCCCCAAAGAGACTGCCTGTAGGTAGGAAAGCTCAAGAAGATAGGCTCTACAGTAAGCATGTTGATCAGATTTTAGTTTCCCCGTGAGTCGTCCCATTTAAAAAAAAAAAAAAAAAAAACACCTTGATATCTGTTTCGTCGTTAGCCACCAATCCAAAGGAGAATCATACAGGAAAAAAAAAAAAGATTTTCTAACTTCCCATACTGCCTGAAAACCCTGAAAATGGCTGCATTCTGCACCAGGTTCATATTCATCCTCCAGTACCCTGGGCCTCTGCCCATGTGAACAAAATTAGAAACCTGTAAACTAAGTAAAGCATGATCAGAGGAAATTATCTGGGTAGTGAGGGTTCTTTGTACCATCAATGCAGTTGAAATAAAGACATAATCAATCCGCGTACTCAGGGACCCTTGAAAATAGGTACGTTGAGGCACTTCCCCCAACAGTGAATGCATCGACCAAGAATGCCTAAGTCAACAAGGAGTCCAAGCAAGACACATCACTATAGATTTTTGTGGAGCAGACCCCCTTATCCAAAAGGTATAGACTACAATTAAAATCCCCAGCAAAAATGTTATGCCTAATGGTAAAAAGGTAAGGATGAAGTTTCTGATATAAGAGAACCCTGGAAGCTTTAAGTTGGGGGCCATACAAATTAATCAGATGAAGGGACAAAACCCCAGTATCAAGGTCCAATAAAAGAGCCCTCCCGGGTTCCACATCAACCCGATGGATTAGTTTGGCTGCTGGATTAGAAACTGCAATACCCAACCCTGAACAAATATCCTGCCCTGGAGACCAATAAACTGTCCCCCATAACCAGGCCACACTGATCCCCTCCATCTCTACCAAAGTGTGTAACCTTGTGTCCTGGAAGAAAATAATATCAAACATATGGGTAGAAAAGTAAGCAAAGGTCATTGTCCTTTTCCACTCAGATTTAATACTATTAACATTAAGAGAGGCAAAGGAAAAATCATATAGTATAGTGAGCCAGGGAAAAAAATCAATCAGGGCGCTGTGCATCCAGGTGAGACCTGAGCCAAGCCCTTGTCCCCACGTGTTTTTTCTTCACTTTCACATCTGGGGTATCTTGTACCATACTTTCCTCTGAGGTTCCCTCATTCACCAAGGAAGAAGGCAAGAGGCAGAATCAAACTGAGATCCTAAATCAGCCTCATCTATTGGGAGAGCCAAGAATGATTTACTCAAAGGGAGATCATCCATAAGCACAGGCGGAAGGAGCTTAGCCGACTGATAATGTTGTAAACTTGCCCTCTTCTTTTTTGGGAGAAGAAAACCATCCCCAGGGGCCTGAGGAGGAGGCATCATGCCAGGAGCACTGGCAGGCAGAATCTGAATTGGTTCTTGCACTGCAGTAACCTCAGTTGGGACCAAAACAGCAGGCACTAAAACATTGAGCCCAGGTAAACCTGCAGGTGCCAACAGAACGGGAGGGACCGGATCCAGGCCGACAGGTTGTCTCTGAGGAATCCCGTGGGGGGGGAAGGTTGAGACTGAAATGGTTGGCTAGCAGTGTTAAGGTAAAAATCTTGAACAGCAAAATAATAATATACTGTAATAATGATAATAATAATAATAATATGTATTTGTTAAGTGCCTTTCAAATTTCAAGGCACTGTACAATTCACATAAAACAAAGTACAATAAATACAAGATAAAATCAAGAAAATATTGGAAATGCTTTCCCCCATAGAAAAGTCTTCAGTGCCTGCTTAAAACTCCCCACCATCCTGCACTCCCGAAGCTGACAGGACAGAGAATTCCAGAGGGTAGATGCCGCAAATCTAAAGGCATACGCACCAGAGGACTTCAAATTGACCCTCAGAATCTCCAGCAACCCCCCGTCAGCCAAGCAGAGCTGTTGCAAAGGGGTGTGAGGAACCAGGAGCTCTTTCAAGTAATTCAGAATCAGCATGGGAAGTATTGTGGGCAGCCCATGGACAAACCAAAAAAGAATGGTCCCCCTCACATAAAGAACAAGAAGGAGGACTATAACAATGCATAGAGAAATGGCCTGTTTCTCCACATTGAGAGCATTTTACAACATCACAGGTATGGCTGATGTGTCTAGCTGTACCACACTTATAACAATGTCTCAGTTGACCTGGGTTAAAGACAAACCCCTTGTCACGACCTGAAAAAAAATCAGTTAGGTAAATGAGTCAGCCCAATATCACTTTGAGGTAAATTAATCTTGAAATGCCATCCCCCATTCCAAAAATCCCTCCTCATCCATAATTATCTCTGGGTTCCCCTGAATCTTGCACCTTTTCTCGAGCCAATAAATAATATTTGTGACATTAACCGCCTCATTACGGAACAAAACAGTAATAACTTTAAACATCTGTTTAGTCAAGGGAATGGCTTGAAAATCTTGCCAAAGAGAGTTAGACTTCAGCTGGACATACCGAATCCAAAAGGTATCCAAAAAATCCTGGGAGCAGAAGCTGACATCAAAGAAATTGTCCCTGGGTATATGAATCAAAGCATACACCTGGGCTGGGAAGAAACCCATAGATTGTTTTAATAATACCTTCCAAATATAAAAATGGTCTGGGAGTTCCTCAGAGGGCCCCAAAAAACATAGACGAACTGCATTGCAACATTGCACCAGCTCAAGAGGCTTTTGGAACAAACTAGCAAAGGTAGAAACAGTAGAAGGGTCGGTAGTAGAAGCAGGAATAATCTAATTGGTTCTGTACCCTGGAGAAGCTTCCACGTTAGAGAAAACTTCCATGGGGGAATTCAAAGGAAGGCTCTTAGGTCCTGGGCCAGAGATATCAGCAGACCTTCCCCATCAGGAGAGACAGGGGTGACATGATTGAAACCTTTAAATACATGAAAGAAATAAACAAGACAAGTACAGAGGCACTGTTCAAAGTAAGGGAGGCCAAAGGACTACAGGACAGCAGACAGCATGGCTTCATACGTGGCAGATCCTGCCAAACCAACCTGGTCGAGTTCTATGACTGGGTAACTAGGCAACTGGACAGGGGCCATGCAGTAGACGTCCTGTATCTGGACTTCAGTAAGGCATTCGACTCAGTGCCACATGGAAGGCTGGGAAGGAAGTTAGTAGGCACAGGGGCGGGTGCAAAGCTGGTGAGATGGGCAGGGAAACTGGCTGCAGGGAAGACAACAGAGGGTGGTGGTGGTGGGTGGGGAGCTCTCACACCCAAGGGCAGTGACGAGTGGTGTTCCACAGGGCTCGGTGTTGGGAGCAGTGTTGTTTGGGATATTCATTGCAGACATATCATGGGACATCAAGAGCAAGATCAGTCTGTTTGATGATGTTACCAAGGTAGGCGCGGTAGTGGATGACCTAGGGGGATGGCAGGGGTTGCAGGATGATCTGGCAAAGCTTGAAACCTGGTCAGACACCTGGCAACTGGGCTTTAATGCCAAAAAGTGCAAGGTGCTGCATTTTGGGATGAAGAACCCAAGAGGAGTTACCAGCTAGGGGAGTGCAGCTAGCCCAGACAGAGGAGGAGAAGGATCTGGGTGTGCTCATTACAGGGTCAATGAACAACTCGGCACAATGTAGGAAGGCAGCTGCAAAGGCCAACAAAATGCTGGGTTGTATTGTAAGGGGTATATCCTCGAGGAGGGAGGAGGTGATTCTGCCACTGTATAGGTCATTAGTTAGACCACACCTGGAGTACTGCATGCAGTACTGGCATCCGTATCTGAAGAGGGACATTAAGTTACTGGAGGGGGTGCATGAGAGCACAAAGATGATCAAGGGGCTGGGGACTTATCATACAAGAGGAGGTTGAAGGAGTTGAACATGTACTCACTGGAGGAGAGGAGAGACAGGGTGACATGACTGAAACCTTTAAATACATGAAAGGAATAAACAAGACAAGTACAGAGGGCTGTTCAAAGTAAGGAGGAGGACACCAGGGACCATGATATGAGACTGGAGCGAGGAAGGTTCAGGAGGGAGATGAGGAGACACTTTTTACAGAGAGGGTGGTGGCTGGGTGGAATCGTTACCTCCTGAAGTGGTATGCAGTAGAACAGTGGACTGCTTCAAACGAGGATGGGACAGGACAAGGGGGAGGGTTAATGAAGGGGAAGGGTGGAAGGAAGGGGCAGCTGCAGAATAAGGGGTGCTAGCTGCACATTCAAGCAGACTTGATAGACCTCTAGGCCTTTATCTGCTGGCAAATTTCGTATGTTCGTATGTTCGTATCATGTCCCAACTCATCAATAGGTCGGGGGGTCAGGGATAGAGCCAGAGGACTCCTGTAGCAAAGTAGATTGCTACATAATGTCCAAAATCGGAACACTCGGGTCTGAAGCCCACAACCCAACCTGCAGCTGTCGCCAGCCTGCCTTCTCTAAGGCCCTTTCAGGAGACCAGTTAGCCCCATGCACTAATTCAGCTGCTGGGTCCAAAAGGACCTAGTCATGCATTTGAGACTGAGGGTCAGAAACAGAACAAGCTACGGACATAAGTTTAGATGGGCCAATGCCTGAACATTTGGGGGAGGTACTCACCCCCTCTTTTCGTTTCCATTCTTCTTCGGCTGCTAGTGCAGACAAATGCGAGCCAGGAGTGACTAATCCATCTGGGGGCAGAAAGCCATCCCCAGAAATAGGAGGTACAGCCATCAGATTGGTGGATGTGGCCTGGGAGCATCCATCAGAAGACTTCTCATCTGTCGATGATTCCACCAGCAATACTGAGGTCTGTCCAGGAGAGAGCAGTAAGCCCAGAGCAGCCTGGTTAAGATGTGAGCCTGAATAATTAGAAAGAACATTTCCTGACACTGCAGGATTTCTCACCAAGAGAAGCAATTCTTGAGCTGCAATAACGTCCTGTAGCTGCCATTTGTGTGCCTCTAGTTCCAAGCACAGATCATCCGCGGCATCTATTACTGTTTTTGGGGCCTTAGGAAAATAAACCTCATCAATTTCCAAATGCACTGTGCCCTAAGGCTCTGATATAGAAGCTCCTGGCAATACCAAGACAGGGAGGGGAGCTAACCCCCTTGCTCCTTCCTTGATGGGCTCCAACTCGGGACTGCCAACCTCCACCTCCATCCTCACATCCAACAGCGCCCTCTACCACAGAGTAGGTGAAAGTTTTATTAAATAACAAATTGGTGTACTTCCAAAATTACTATATACAAACCACAACAGAAATACAACAAGAAAGGAGCAAGTCTGTTACAAACTGAAGAAAAAAAAAAGGAAAAAATCCAAATCAGATATACAGTGCAGCAAATCTAAAGCAAAAAAAATAACACTATTCCTCATACATTCAAGTGACAGCTGCATCTGTATCTGTAATCCAGGGTAAATGCTTCCATAATTCAGAAACGTCCAGAGCAGAAAGACACGAACTTTCTGACAAAAAGACAGCTTGTGCATCTGCATCTATTTTGTTGTGAAGTTCAACATAGGTGCAAAGTTTTGTTGTAACGTATATAAGCAGGGAGACATCCATATATTCCATTTGATAATAGACAACAAGACACACAAAATGCTGAGATTCCATTTCCCTCAAACAGAAGTCACATGTCCATACATAAGATTTGCATAAGAGATCTTAGAGAATAGTGGTTCCGTCCATTGGTCAGCTAGATATATCCAAAAATCCTTAATAAAGGAGCACTGAAAAAATAAGTGATCAATCGTTTCAAGAGAGTTAATACACTGGGGTCTATTGCAGAATCTCTCAGAAAGTTGCTTATGTTTGTGATTGCTTTTAACATTAATCTCATGGCAAGAGAGCCAATGGAAATCCCACATATGTACAGGGATTCTAGGATTTTTCAACAGGGTTTTCAGGTAATCTCTGTACAAAACATCACATTTGTCAAAAGGGTCTGGAGAGGTACAGATGGAAGCCCTCAACTTTCTATATAATATCTTATGTATAGAAGCTGTTAAGAGCTGATGTGGAGTAACTTTCTATTGCTTTAACCAAAGAAATGTGTATTTTAGATACTGAAGGGCTTCTGACCCTTTCAAAGCTTTAATGGAGTTCTGTTCTCATAAATGGAACCAAGAGCTGCAATTGCTATATAGCCAGCTGTCCCACCCTCTTTGTCTGTTAATTAAAAGGGGTCTGAAATTGGACATCAAAAACACACTAGTAAAAAAAAGAATCGGATTCACCATATCCAGACCCCCATCTGGAATGGGCAGATATAGGATATCCCTTTTGATGGGGTCAGGTGACTACCCCATACTGGCTGAAAGAATAAACTCAAGATAGGGGTTTGAGTCCTTTTGGAATGGGGAAAACATAACTTAAATATAAAAAAAACAGGGAGTAGGAAAGTTTTTACTAAAAACACTGTTTTCTTTTTCCCAATCTTACTTTTGTTCTATTGAGAAACCTCAAATCTTCCAATGGCCAACTTATCTAGCCAGTTCTGAATATCAATCCCTGGAGGGCCAAACTTAATTCCCAGGACAGTAATTGAATTGGAAGAAATGTGAATTGGGCCAATAGAGGTATCATTCTGTGGGGAGAAGCCAAGTGCAAGAGCATTACAGTTGTCTAAATTCAGAGCAGCCCCCGAAACCAAGCCAAAAGAAAAGCATTTAGAAAGGGCTTCCTGGACTGAGGATTTATCCGCAGTCAATAAACACAGATCGTCTGCATAAGTTAAAGATGTTGACGTGGCCTGAACAGTAAGACTAGAAATTGGTTTAATGTCTGGTGAGTTATTTAATTTATGAAGTAGAGGGTCAATAAAGAAAACATATAAAAGGGGTCTCAGAGGGCACCCCTGTCTCACACCTCTCTTAATAGGGACCAAGGGACCCAGCCAACCATTTACAAGGGGCACTACAGTAGCAGTTCTATATAGAGACTGTATACAGGATACCAGTGTAGGAGGAATGTGATAGAGTAACAGAGTTTCCCATAAAAAGTCATGACAAATTGAGTCGAATGCTGTCTTTTGATCCAAGGAAACAACATACCCCCAAACACTGACTAGAATACCCAGATGTAATAATTTCTCACACTCATATGAAATGGTCCTGAATTTTCTGCTGAGGGATCACACAAACCTGCTCAGAAGAAATGACAAGATTAGCTACTAATAGTAACCTGCTGGTTAATATTGCGGACAATATTTTACAGTCCACATTAAGCATACATGTGGGCCTCCAATTATGTAAGTCAGATTTATCCCCTTTTTTATGCAAAAAAAAAATTAAGGCTCCTTTATTATGGTTGACAGAAATATCACCAAACTCCAACATAGTATTAAACACCAAGGTTAATTCAGACCCCAGGGTTTCACCCATAAGTTTGTATAATTAATTTGGGAGTCCATCTGGGCCTGGGGTTATGTTGGTCTTCAAATGACGGATAACATCCATCACCGCTCCCAAAGTTATAGGCTGGCACAAACTAGTAAGAAACTGAGAAGCAATATCAGGAACAAAAACATCATGTAAATACTTTTTAATCTTCCCAAGATCTGAAGGGATCTCTGCAAATAACTTACAAGAAAAATCAGCCACAATGTGCGTGATTTTGTTAGGTAAGTTATGAAGAATACTCGACTCATCAAGCAGGCCAGTAATGCCTTTCTTGCTGACTTGCGACTTGTTATGGGTAAAGGGACATGTTTCATGAGCCGTACCCTGAGTGCCAAATGTATGTTGCCAATAAAGGTGGGCAGCCTTTTGTTTAGAATAGAACAACATGTCCTTTTGGATAGATTGAATTTGAATGCTCTGATCCTGCCCTGTAGTATGAGTAAGGGTCAATAGGGACTGTAAGCACTGGTGGTTTTGTAAGTATGATAAGTAAGCTGTAGTGCTTTGGGTCTTACCATACCACTGAAGGAGTTTCGAAAGATCCCATTTTGAATCCTCCCACCACTGTACAGGGTTCTAATAGCAGACTAGCACAGATTTCCTAGCCACTAAAAAGTGACTCAAGGAATGTAAAAACCATCATCTTTAAGAAAAGAAATGTTAAACTTCCAAATTCCTGGGCCTTTTGAAAGGGGGGGTTACTATCAAATGTGATTGAAATCATTCTGTGATTTGAGAATTCCACAGGATCAACCATGACCATAGAAATAGCGAGATTTGGGGACAAAAAAGCATAGTCTATCCTGGTCGTCAGGATACCCTTCTGAAATGTTGGGGAATGTTTCTTCGTGAATTTCAAAACAGCATCCCGCAGGTTCGCAGTGTGTATAATAGAATTCAAAGAGCAAGAATCACAATACTGCTTTCTCGTTTTAGCATGCAAGCTTTTTGTCTAAAAGATTAAGCTCACAGTTAAAAATCACCCACAAAAATCACATGTTTAGAAGTATGTAGGTATGGTTGAATCTGAGACAAAAGGTCAGTCCATGCAGTTTTAGTTTGGGGGCATACAAACAGATAAGGCGGTATGGGACCTGTTGTAGTAAAACATCAGGAATCAAAACATGACCAGGGGCTACATTATAAAGCTTAAGAAGTGCACATTCAACAGAATGAACCAAAATCCCCATACCTGACCAGCGGTCTGGACCTATCGACCAATAGGAAGGGCCCAAAAGCCAGTATCTTTGAGCTTGTTTGAGTTCTTGCAGAGCATGAAACTAAACATCTTGCAAGAATATTATACCAAACTGCAAAGAAGCTAGAAAAGCAAAAACAGTGTTACGTTTGTCCATTCTCTTAATGCTGTTAACATTCAGAGAGTGACATGCAAAGGTGTGAGGAGACATGGTTAAGTAAAAGGGACAGTAAAAGAGGGAGTCCAAGCAACCATTATTTTTTTCTATCCTTCCCACCAACTGCTTTCAATTTGGACCTGGCTTTCCGCTATTGTGCCCCTCTACCCTTTGAACAAACCTCTGTATCCATAGTACCTTCGGGATGAGAAGAAGGAATAGAGGAGGAATCAGTATCCTAACCAAAGTCTGCTGAAGACTCCTGCAAAACATCATATGAGTTGGATAAGCATACTGGGGTAGTGCGAACAGCTTTAGAAGGGGGGTAGCTTTCAGCTTAGAATGTGCAGATCATCTGCAAACAATTTGCATAGGCTCCGGGGCATAGCATCCGGGAGATCACAAACTAGTACCGGATCCTTGGGATCCACAACCACTGAGTCCTGCGACACAGGTGGGGGGGGCTATTACCACTGGGTCACCCAGAGGCAAGCTGTGCTCTGTAACAGACAGTATAACAGTAGAGAAGGGTCCAACTGGGTCTTGAGAAAGCTCAGAAGAACAGGATCTACTTCTGAATTTTGCTTTCTGAGCCTGGGTAATTATAAAGTGTTGGTCTGCCCCCCATCATGGTGCTCCTGATTATGAGCTGCCCAGGTACAATTCTGAGAGGTGTGACCAGGCTTGCCACAAAAATTACAGCAACATTGGTTTAAACAAGTTGTGCTTAAATGACCCAATTCCCCACAAAGATTACATTTCACAGTATCACAAACATTGCTTAAATATGAGGAATTCCCACACCTATAGCAGGCCTTTGGTTGACCCAGATAGAACAAAAAACCCCTATTCCTGCCCAAAAAGAAGGAGTTTGGGAGGTGAACAACACCAGAATCATCAGATTTCAATAAAACTTTCACTTTCCAGCCACCAGGCCAAATATTTTCTGAATCCAGAATGGCCTCAGGGTCCCCAATAACAGTACATCTGAGTTTTAGCCAGTACAGAACATCTGCCAGGTCCACACCTTCATTTTGAAAAAGAATGGAGATAGTTTTATAAGCTGGTTTAGTCAAGGGGATGGCTAAAAAGGGAGACCATAAGGCAGACCATTTCAAGGTATGATATTTTGATCAAAACCTGTCTAAGCCCTTAGAAGTTTTAAAACTAACATCAAAGGTAGTCTCTCCAGAAATATGGATAAGGGCATAAATTTCATGGGCGAAAAATTTCATGGAATCCTTCAATAAAGTCCTGGCCACAAAGAGTCGGTCTGGAGGTTCCTGCATACCCCCAGCATAGGAAAGTCTGACGGTGTTATGCCATTTAGCAGGCAAAACAGGAAGGCGAAACAAAGAGGAAAATATTTTTTTCTGTCAGGAAGTTTATTCAATGGAGCCTGCACTTGGCTGGGGCCTGGAGGTAGGGCCTCTGTGGCAGTCGGCAGGTTAGGAATAGCTAGAATAGGGTTTTGGGTCAACACTAAACCATCAGGTTTAGCTAAAGGGTCAGTAGGCATGAAAGACCCACCCAGAATGTGGTCTGTAGGAGCAGTATTGAGAACCTCTGAAGGAGCAACCAGGACTGGCGATGCAGGCATTCATATAGGACATGTACCAGAAGTCCACTGACCTGAAGAGGGGTGTTCTTCCCAACCCGTGTCGCGGAGCGCTTTGTCAACCAACCAAGGTTCAGTACTAGGGACTGGAGCCCCAGGCAACATGTTAGCAGAGGACTGAGAAAGGTAAATGATTGGCACACTTACAGCAGCAGCATTCTCCCCAGCAGACGACAGCTCATTAGTGAAAATAGTTTCTTGTCTCAGCTGAGATTACTTGACAGAGCCAGATACGCTGTCAACTTTCAGCCATCGAATCTTCTGCAGTAGGGCTGATTTTTTGGAATGAAAATGCTGTTCTTCAGATTGAATTAAATGCAGTAATTCCTGTTCCTCTTCTGAAGTGTCTTGAGCCAACTCCAAATTCTTGCTCGTTTTGGATATGTCCGATGCAGGGTTACAGAACAAGTTCTCTGCAGACTTCTGTTTCAGAGTGTCAACAACAGAGTCACCCCATGCATTCTGTTCAGGTTCAGGTACAAATTAATTTTTCCTCATAGAAACATCCACAACTGAGCTTTCCAAACCAGACTTAGGTAAAGGTGAGGTGTGAGCTGAGACAGAATCTCCCACCTCCATAGCAACCTCCTGCACACCTGGACTGTTGTCTGCCATCTTGGATGGCCAGAAAGTCCCGGTCTGGTGAGTAGAGGAATTTTTATTGAAACAAATAATCAAAACAGTATTACATCATGCAAACTCACAATAGAGAAAATCAAAAAAACATAAATAAGTATTTCATCATACAGTAACTCCAAGCTTAACAAACCTAACCCCCCCCCCCACTAAAAGAGTAGGGGAATTTTTATTAAAACAAATAATAATACAAAACAGTATTATATCATACAAACTCATAGTAAAGAAAATAAAAAAAGCATAAGCAAGTAATTCAGCAGACAGCAACCCAGGCTCAGTTAACCTCCCACTAAAAGACTAGGGTAATATTGATTAGAACTTCAAAAATCAATTAATACAAACATTATTATTGCACAGAAATGAAAATAGAAATCAAAAATAAGAGTCAAAATTATCACAGCCCGACATGTTCTAATATGCATCTAAACATATATTCTGACACTAAAAGAACCCCCCTCCTCCTTCCTCTAAAAGTGGTGGAATGTGCAGTATTACATCAATGTCAATAACAATGGAAATCAACCAGTGTTTAATGCAGACAAAAAACAATAAGCAAGTCAAATAAATATTACAGTAGATCATATAGTCATACGGTTACCTAGAACAATATCTCCCCCCTCCCACTTTCCTCACTAAAATAGTAGGGGAAAAAAGGTAGAGAAAATGAAAACTATCGTCTGTTGACCAAAGCAAATCAAAACTGGGGAAAATTCTGCCAATAGTGGTCATAGACAGCAGGGGTCAAGTTCAGGAATGCCCTGTCAGTATGGCATTTCATATCTTCCAAAATAAAGGAAAATAATATAGATTGTGGAGTGTAATTTTTCTGTATGGAGTATCGACATCAACTTTGCCAAATCTAGTATTTGATATATGCAGATAAAACCAGTACACTACTTGGGTGTGAAAGCATCCAGTGACTGGACAACAGCCCTAGTACAAAAACATCATAGTTTAAA
This sequence comes from Neoceratodus forsteri, assembly GCA_016271365.2. Classification (NCBI taxonomy): domain Eukaryota; kingdom Metazoa; phylum Chordata; order Ceratodontiformes; family Ceratodontidae; genus Neoceratodus; species Neoceratodus forsteri. The sequence continues at coordinate 758,422,005 of CM057454.1, forward strand.
AACTGAAAAGGTAAGCATGTCCAGGCATTCTTAATAAGATTCCAAAGTCCCAATACATATGGACAATTGAAAAATAGGTGTTGCATAATCTCTAAAAGATGTTCGCAACCAGGTCTGGGACAAATTCACTCCTTAAGTTCTTTGTGCTTCAGATTATTTTTCACATTCAATTTACCTTGAGCACAAAACCATATTATATCCCATGTCTTATTAGGTAATCGAGGATCATTTATCATTCTATAAATGCTTTGTTTGTCTACCAAAGATCTATCCTGAAAGGGTTCAATTTTAAAATACAGATCTAAAATATAAAAATATAATTGTCAACGGTAAAGAGTACAAAAGTGTTGTTTTGGAATCATCCAGGCTTTCAGTTTATCCAAACCATACTTCATATATAAAGAAAAGGAAAAAGTTTTCAAATTTTTTGACAACCCTATCGTATTACCCCAGACAGAAAAGGTGGCATCTAAATTATGGCATAGCCACTGGCACCAAGGCTGGGAACTGCCTAAAAGTACCAGGACAAAATTAGTATTAAAAAAAAAACACTAATACTGAATACCAGAGGGTTAGGCATCCCCAATCCTCCCTCCTTCTTCGTACAATATGTTATTCCGCTCTTAACAGGGTTCAATCAAGACCCCCATAAGGCAGAAAAAAAACAGCTGAACACCTTGCATTTCAGGGATTTCAGGATAGGGAAAATATGACTAATACATAAAAATAACAAAAGGAGGTAAGACTGAATCATATAAATGCGTTTGTATTTATGCATTCTCCATGTGTTCCAAAGCCGCACTCGATGTTCAGCTAACTCTAGTTTCAACATCCAGTTATATATTGACATATCTCCTGGTCCGAAATAAATGCCAACATTTTTGGGGGGGAGTAAATGATAGGAAGGTCTCCAAAGTAGGTTAGGGATTTATCTAAAGGGGCAATTGATAAGTAAAAACTTTTACTAAGGTTGAATTTAGCTCCTGATATCTCAGTAAGGTGTTGTGCTAGATCCAAAACAGAAAAAACAGAGCTCTGAGTCGATACTGTGACTACCAGGTTTTCTGCATACGCACAGGCCTTAATAGAGGGGGATTGATAGTGTGGGATACCTATTATCCTAGAATCAGAATAAAGTGCACAAATTAATGGGTCTAAAGTGAGAATGTACAAAAGGTGACTTAGTGGACATCCTTGTTGGACTCCTCTCAAAATTTTACGAGTAGCCCCAAAATGTTCAGGAAATGAAAGGACGAACTGATGTAGAGGCATAATACCGTTGCAAGATAGAAACAAAACAATGAGGAATTCCATATTCCAACAGACAGGTCATTAGAAATTTGTGGGATACCCTATCAAATGCTTGGGATTGGTCTAAACTTAACACAAAAGCTGGTACATTAGAAGTGTAACAGTAATCAATTAATTCCCGGAGTGTAAGTAAAGTATCTGATATCTTATGCCCAGGGACAGTACAAGTTTGAGAAGGGTGAGTAACATCCTGAAGTGCATTAACTAATTTATTATTTAAATGTTTTGCAAGAATTTTTAAATCTACATTTAACACCGTAAGCGGACTCCAATTATCCAAATTAGACTTATTTCCCTTTTTATACAGAAAAAAAGGATTCCGGCATTCATAATTCTGGAATAGTACATATATTAAACAGATTATTATAAACATGAACAAGGTCCTCAGAACAATAAGGCTAGAGCTATTTGTAGAACACTGATGGCAACCCATCACACCCTGGAGCCATGTTTAAAGACAAAGAGGAGATAGCAGTATGCAATTCTAGTTTAGAGACAGGCCGTACTAAAAGCTGGTGATGTAACTGTGAAATCTGAGGCAAATGTAAAGATGTATGCCAGTCTGTGCAGTAGGAGACATTTTAAAGGCACTCCCAAATTTATTTAGAATACATCAATCAATTTCTGACATACTATCCATTCTAGAATGGATAGAAGAACCATCTGGTAATGCAAGCCATTCTATATGCTTTTGTTTTCTTCTGAAATTATAGTTCTCATAGGGATTAATCAAGTAGGACTTCCCCTGAGTCCCAAATTTCTGTTCGGTTTCTAGGGACTGAAATCTGTTGTATTGAAGCCTAGTCAGTTCTGCTTTAAGAACTTTAATTTGGTAATTCATTTGTTGTGAAGGGGTCCTATGGCTCTGAAGGATTTGTAACTGATAATTTAAATCCTGATAGCTCTTATGCCGGTGAGAATGGTGTAATCGAGAGTTAATTTTTAAATAAGAAATAAAAACCTGTTTAGAATCTAACCATCAACAGACATGGTCATCATAAAGACAGAAAACAGATTTCCTAATGTCTACTAAATCAAGCATACTGTATTGAAAGACTTTATAAAAAAATTCTGTATTGAACCGCCAGGACCCTTTCCCATATGAGGCCTCAGTCATATCTGATAATGAAATACTGAGCAAACAGTGATCAGAAGTAGCTGTGACCATCGTATGGCATGATTGTACTTGTACCCCAGCAGGAATAAAAAAATAATCAATACATGAAGACAACATGCCTTTGTCAAACATAAGGGGGCTAGGAAAAAGGGAATGGTGCACATCTTTCAGATTTGATTAGGTTAGAATAGACTTTAAAGTGACCACATCACAAAAGGTTTTTTACATTTTCCTGTCCTTATCAGATCTCAATAACCCACAATTAAAGTCTCCCTAATATTACAATTTTAGATGTAAATAAGAAAGGTTGAAATGCTTTCCATAATGCAATGCATCCTGTTTTAGTGTGAGGGGCATAACAATTTATTAGTCTATAGAATATATTACTAAACACCACATCCAGTAAAAAAACTTGCCCTTGATGGATCTCCACAAACTTCAGAACTTGGACATTGTGGGAAAAAAACATATAGCAAGACCACTACATGAGTCCATACCTAAAGACCAATGGGTAATCCCCCATTTCCAGTCTGTTTTTGCTACATCAGCCTCTGAGATGGTGTAAATTCTTGTATCTTGCAAGAATAAAGGTGACAGGTTTCAAACATTGCAAAGGTGGCTTTACGCCATAACCCATTTCTAATACTGTTCATATTCAAGGAGGCTATAGCTAAATCAGGCATTTAACAGTTTCAAGTAGGAGGGACAGAAATTTATTTTGCTTTTGATCTGGTACCCCATCTTTTTTTCCTGACTATAGGTTGTGCAAGATCAAGGTCTTCTGTACCAGAGGAAGCCTCCAAAACAGAAGAAGCATCAGAAACATCTCCCATTTCTGTGTCTCCCCACCGAATTGGGGCATATTGGTTCTGCAGCTGCAGTGGTTCAGACTCCTGTAATTTAAGCAGCTGTTTGCCTCTACCTTGCTTCACAAGGTGAAAAATTGAAGATCTGGAGGAGGCATTTCTGGGGCAATTGGGACAGCAGTAGCTTCCACAACAGAGAGGTTGTGTACCATTACAGGAACTGGAGGTGGAACCACAGGTTTGGGGGCTGAAGGTAAAGCTGTTGTATTGCCAAAAACTGGTGGAGGGGGGTGCTGAGGAGAGCAAGTCTTAGGCCCAGACTTGGAGGATTTACAAACCGCCGAGTTGACGTAAAAGTCATGTTTGGCAAAATCAGCATCTGAAGTGTTGTGGGAAGCCCAGGAACATTCAGTGAAGGTGTGACCCTCAGTATCACAAAGACAGCATTTAGGGATAGCTGTACAGTGTACTCCTGAGTGACCTAGCATGCTACACATAGAACAGTGAACTGTATCGCATCCACTGCTAACGTGACATGGTGAATCACATTTAAAGCAAGTGCGTGGCATTCCAGGGTAAAATAAAATACATCTATCCCTGCCTGGAAAAAAACTACTGGGCAGATGTAAAATACCAGCATCAGACATCCGTAGTTGAACTTTAAAATGCCACCCTCCCATCCAGAACCTTTCAGTATCAATGATAGGATCAGGGAGTGCCTGAATCTCACATTTTTGCTCCAACCAGTAAATTATATCCTTCTCATTAACCGCCTCATTTCTAAAAAGGATTGTCACTGTTTTCAGAGTATGTATAGTCAAAGGTACTACAAAAAAAGTGACCAGATTTCAGAGTCCTTTACTGTAGAATATGTTTGCCAAAACTTGTCCAGTAATGCTGCAGTCCGAAAACTGATGTCAAAACTGTGTTCTCCCGGAGAATAGATAAAAGCAAACACCTCAGAAGGAGAAAAGCTAAAGAACTGCTTGATCAAGAACTTCTCCATGAAAGCTCTATCTGGGGGCATCTCCAGGCTGCTGGTATACCTAACCCGAACAGCGTGTCAGCGTTTCGTATTGACTGGTGGATTGTGAAATAGGCTTGCAAAACTTGATTTTTGTCTAGGTTCCTCAGAAGGTAGATTAGTGGGACCATCAGTTGTTTTAGAAGGAATATCATCAGCCTAAGATATAATTTGACTGTCCGAAATGTCATGTGGGGAAAGTGGAGTTGAGCATTCCTTGCTAAGATCAGAAGGTCGTACAGGTTTAGCGTTCTGTGAGTGGGCCAGTAAGTTTGAATCCGGGGAGTTTTCCTGGTGACCATTTTGAAACTCGGTTTCAGTGTTCACGCAAGGATCCAGTGAAGAAACACCGGCCAAAGGGATGTTTGGGTCTGGCAACCAGACCCCTGCATCATTAGGAATCCAACCGGCTTGTTCAAGTGCTCGGTCGAGCGACTAGTTTCTATCTTCAAAAACAAGTTGTGCGTCGTTTACAACATCGCCTTGAGTAGAATTCTCTCCAGATTTTGCAACGGAAATTTCTTCCCTTTAGTAATTTCAGGACTCATACTCAATCTTTTTCGTTTTTTTCTTTTCCTCCTCAAGTAAATGATTTTGATGAGAGAATTTTAATTCAGCAGAAGTGAGAAGATCAGCCAGCTGTTGTTTCTCGTTAAGTAAGTTATCTTGTAAAACTTTCTCAGCCTCATCCAATTCCAATAAGACAGTAGTATCCAGAACTGGTGATATATCAGCAGTATTTCCTTCAAAAGAAGTAGAGCACATCTCCTGTGCTGGACCTGCAGGAGCAGAGATGCTTCTTCCTGCAGGTACACCGGCCAACTCAACAGTCCAAGAGTCCATCAGCAAGGGTCCCCTACAGGTGAGCAGGGGAATTTTTTATTGCAAAATACATAACATCAGATTCATAACCAAAGAAAAACATATGAAATACAAAAGGAAATAAATTACAAAATATGTAGATTCACATAAGAAAAAGATACAAACAAAAACGAAGAAGCACTACAACCAAAAAACATGTTGCCAAAAAGACTGAAATTTCCCTCTGTCAAATACCTTGAACTCCTTCGTTTTAAGTTGTTTCAAGGCTTCCGTAATCTGTTTAATCAAAACTACATTAGGAGTATTCACATGTTGTAAATAGAATTGACAACGTGCCTGCCAAAGATAATATTTAATATATGCAAAAAGACCATTTAATGTGCTAAGATGATACCTAGAATAAATACCAGAATAATCCCCCAGTATCAAACATTCATATTGAATATGCTGTAAGGGAGAAACATGCCAACTTAAGTCCAAATCAAGCCAAAACTGTTTAAAACAAAGGACACAGAATAAAAAAGTGTTCCTGTGATTCTTCCATGCCAATACAGGAAATTCTCAAGCACAACCTGTCAGTCACGGGTTTATGCTTCCAATTACCTTTAACCCCCAATTTACCATGACAGCACAGCCACTGAACATCCCAAATATAATCAGGGATCCTACCATCTTTAAGAATGTTCAAAGCAAACTGAAGTTTATTAGGGAGGCATCGTGGAAAATCAACCCATACAGCATGATGTCTATCCATCACAAGACCATAAATAGATTTTCTCTGCATGGAAGTAATCTCAACCTTACTAAGGTTCCACCTTTTCACTCTCTTTAACATAGGAATAGCAAAATCAGGAACCCGTAAAGACTCAGTAAACCATAGAAAAATTACCTTACATTTTTGAAAAAAATGTTTAAACAAACACAAAGTCCACTTTGCCCACTGTGTAGGAAGTCCCACTGTCCTATAAAAGGAAGAAAAAATACAAAAGGATTGAAAAAACACCACAGGATTTAACATACCCAATCCCCCCAGCAAAACTTTAAGATTAGTAAAATCCCATTTTACTGGGTTCAACCTACTGCCCCATATCATTTGGAAAAAACAACTAAACAGCCTAGTCTTGAGGTCAGTAGGTAAAGGAAAAATGTGAGCAGTATATAAAAAAACTGGGATGAGAAATTGTTTAATAATACAAACCCGTTTCTTCTTCCCCATCCCCCAGGACTTCCAGTGTGAAACCTTTGCCTCACCAACTTGCAGCCTATCTTCCCAATTCACCCGTGCAATATCCTGTTCTCCAAACTTAAGACCCAGAATCTTAATAAAATGTGGAGAGACCTGAACAGTACTTACTGAGCGTACTGGGTCCCCATCCCCAAGCTGCAGGGCCTTGCTTTTTTGGTGGTTAAAACCTGCCCCAGTAATCCCCGAAAAAGGAATCCAATACCCTTAAGGCATACACTCCAGCCTGAACAGAAGCAATCAACAGACAAATATTATCCGCATATGCCATAATTTTTTGAGGAAAAACTTCAGGACTGGGGAATAAACCCACAATCAAAGGATCATTCAGGATAACTTTAATCATAGGGTCCAAACAAAACGTATAAACAAGGGGACTATGGGGACAACCCTGCCTGACCCCCCCCTTTTTATAGAAACTGGAGACCCCAACAGACCACCCACCATAGGAATGGCCACTGCCTTCTGATATAAAATGTGAATCCACATAATCATAGATGAAGGAATACCATAGACCTGCAAAACTTTAAATAAAAAGGAATGAGACACATTATCAAATGCTTTTTTCTGGTCCAAAGTGATCAGAAACCCCTGCAACTTCCTCTGCCTCCCAAACTCTCAAACATCCCTCAATAATTGGAGGTTCTGTTGAATATTCCTTCCAGGAATGGAATATGTTTGAACAGGGTGAATTAACACAGATGCAGCCTTCTGCAACCTATGACACAGAATCTGTGAAAAGATATTATAATCAGAGTTCAAAAGGCTAATCGGCCTCCAGTTCCCAAAATCTAGTCTATCACCAGTTTTATAAATATAAACCACCATAGCTAAGGAAAAACCATGTGGAACCTCCACGGCCATCAGAAATTCATTAAATACTTCCACTTAAAGTGGAACCACTAACTCCTTAAAAGTTTTAAAGAACTCATTTGTCAGTCCATCTTTTCCTGGGGACACACCTCAGCATAACTGAGAAATAACCTCCAATACCTCAGACAATGTAACTGGACCAGCAATATCAGCCACAATTTAAGGGGATAAGACAGGCAAGGAGCAATTTATCAATGAATCCCAAGCCACATAAGGGACAAACTCCTGTCCCAGGGAATTCTGAATATATTCCACCATAACATCCAGCATCTCAGCATGTGACGTACGCAATTGACCAGAGCTATCAAAAAGACCAGTCATATTTTTATTTGCCAATTTTGTTTTACATGCCTCAAATGGATCAGAAAAAGATTTAGTCGTACCAAATTTAAAAGTAGCATATACAAAAGCAGCACGCTGATAGTGATAATCCCTCATTTTCTGCTTAAAAATATCCAGCTGTGCTTTAATCCTACAATATGTTATAGTAGGGAGGGATATGAGGTGATAAAATTGGTCTCTTAAAACTAGATACCCCAAATAGTCCTTATTTCCTTTAGCTTTCCCAAAATCAAGAAACAAAGTTTTTAAATCCATTTTGGTATCCCACCACTAAGAGTACCAGGAGTCATAAAGAACAGCCACAGAACCCTGAAACTCAAACAACAATTCTACTTTGGTTTTAACCACTGGATCATCTAATACAACCAAATTCAATTTCCAGCACCTAGGCATCCCCGAACAAGAGGGGGGAACATGTGAAAATTGAATATCACACTGTAGAATACAATGATCAGAAAATTCACAAAACTTTAAACCAAAACCCTGAACCTTTAACCTATGAGAAGTAAAGATATAATCAACATGGGTACTATATGCACTACACTGATATGTAAATCCCCCAACCTTATGCAAAGCCCTATAGGCATCCACCAAATCTGCAGTATGAATAATATTATGCAATGCATGGGAATCACAATATACTTTTTGCTGAACACTATCCCGTAGTTTCATATCTAAGCTATAGCTCATGTCACCACCCCAAAATAACATTCTAGAAGAAAATAAAAAAAGGTTTAATAAGGGTAAACAATTATATTCTAGCCTTCTTACTTTAAGGAGCATAGGTGTTAATTATACGTAAAGAGAAACCTTCATACACACTATCTAGCAATAAAGCTCTTCCTGGTAGAATGTCTATCACCTTCTGAACCTGAATGTGGGGAGACTGAAAAAGAATCCCAAGACCATCTACTATATCTTCCCCAAAGGACAAAAAAGAAGGCCCCCAAGGCCAGTGTTTTTTAACTTGGGCAATGTCCTGTAAGGAAGTAAATCTAGTTTCCTGAATAAGTAAAGCATCAAATGGGCAGTGTCGAAAAAATTCCAATAAAGCCATTTGCTTTTGAAAAGACTTAATGCTACAGACATTAAGGGAAACCAGACAAAAAGAAGCCATGCATGAGTTTGTAAGAAAAAAGTAACAAAAAAAACTTCTTCAAATCTCCTCCTTATCTTTTTTCCTCTTCCTCCCTACTTTTTTCTTAGAAGTTGGAACACTACGAGGAGTATTCTCATCACATTCCATTTCTGAAACCATACCAGATAAGGATGGGACATCAGACTCAAAACCCCCTTCTTGATCCTGAAGCACCTGAAAGGGATTTTGTGTGAGAATAGGGCCAACTAAAACCTTGGGTTTCAGGGAGGATCCAGTCACCCTTTTTTGAGGAAGAAAATAAGCTTCCACCTTGGGGGGGGGGGCATCTGCCCCACATCACCCTCTGAAACAATAACTGAAACAGTGGGAGTGTGAGAAACAGGGGAAACCGGGGAGGCTTCAGAAGCAGCAGGTCCAGCTGAGGAAGCAGCTGCCTGGGTAGGACCCAGAGAGGAGGAGGACCCAGAGACTTCATCCAGGACATCAGGTCCAAGTTCTGGTCTGGCCGGCCTATATCTCTTTTGGGCCTCAGAGACCAAATGCTCCTGGTTAAGGCAGCCAGTTCGATTCTGGCCTGCCCAAGGACACTGATGATAAGCATGGCCAAGCTCATTACAAAGATTACATTTAAACATATTTCTGCAAACCGAGCTGGGATAATCATATTCGTCACATAAAGTACAAATGACCCTGTCGCAAGTGCTACTAAGATGTCTGGGACTACCACATTTGTAGCAAGCTTTCGGTTGCCCTGGGTAAAAATCCACTCCTCTATGCTTCCCCCCAAAAAAACTACTGGGAATATGCTGCACATCATTTCCAATTAAATGCAATTTGACTTTAAACCTCCAACTACCATTCCAAATACCTTCACTATCAATGATAGCTTCAGGAGGCCCCATAACCTGACATTTCTGTTCCATCCAGTAGTAAATATCACCAACATTCACCCCTTCATTTCAAAACATTACAACCACTGATTTATACAGAGGTTTAGTAAGGGGGATGGCCCAAAAAGGAGACCATAAAGGCAATGTTTTATGCAATTCATATTTTTTCCAAAAACAATCGAGCCCTGCAAAGGTCCTAAAACTGATATCAAAGGTGTCCTTCCCCCTGACATTAATGAGAGTAAAAATATCAGCAGCTTGAAATCCCATATAATTTTTTAACAGATGTTTAGCCACATAAAGCCTGTCAGGATGCTCCGCTAGACCCCTCTGTACTGAAGAAGGACAGAATTATGCCTAGGGGCTTGCTCAACTTTGGTATTTAAAAAAAAATCTGAATATATGGGTCCAGCTCTATTGCTCTCTTGACGTGGGGAAGGGGGGACTAGGAGACCGGTCCTGGTGCACAGTACAGCCAGATTGATCCGATACAGTAGGAGGGGTAGGCACCATAGAAAGTTCAGCCACCAAATCTCCCATCCCATTGATAGAGGAAAGTACAGGCTTCTCCCCCTTTCGAAGCTGCACAGTACCTTGAACCAGAGTACTCTCCACTGAAAAAGACTCCCAAGCCGAATCAGACACCCAGGCCCCATGTGGGGTTTGAATCCAGCCCACTTTTCTCAAAGATTCTTCCTTTGACCACTCATCGCAACCAGGCGCCACGGCCAGCTCTGCTATGGAGAAAGACTTCCGCATTCTCTCCGACGTCATCATCGATTCCGTCACTGGTAGCTGAACTCCTAAAACACTCTTGACAGCAGATGTCAAGGCAGGCTCCATGGGAAGAGGCAGGGACTGCACCACTATCTCTCCACTGGTAACAGAAGGCACAGTTACAGCGCGCACAGTCATAGCAGTTGGTACTGCATGCAGAGAGGAAACACCCCGACCAACCGGTTCCCGACAAGGTAAGCCCTCCGTGGCTATCGGTACATTCACAACCTCTGTCTGCCTTGTAGCAGACTTCTCCTCTGGACAAAAAGCAAAGCTTCCTCAGCACACTGAACAGTATCCCTTGGCAAAGCAGCGGCCGAGGCGAGGGATAGAACCTCAGACCACACCAGATGTCCATCCTCCTCACCGTCCATCCTGCAACTGACCACCACTCTGCAACAGAGCAGCAGTCCCTCTGCAGGCAGAGTAGGGGAATTTCCTCAGTGTCCTGGCCAGATACCTCCATTCACTAAAAATATCACCAACAGCTTAATCTGGTTCTGTAAGTCAATTTGCATCTTTACAAATATTCCCCTTCCTTGGCCCCTGGGTCACATCTGGAAATGAGCTGTGACTCAGTGTGCCTATCCTGGTAACAAACTTTCAAATAAATAATATAAATAAATGTTATTTTATTTTATTTATTTATTTGTCATTTTTACCAGGAAGACATACTGAGCACAAATTGCTTATTTCCAGATGTGTCCTGGGGGAAAGGAGTAGAGAAGGGTACAGAGGATGGGTAACAACATGGTGTAACATAGCAAAAGAGATTAGAGTAAGTACAGAAGGAGCATGTGCAGGAATAATAACAGTAACATTAGGTATAGCATAGATAAGCATGAGTAATGACACCAGTGATACAGTAATAGTAAGGACTTGTAGACATAAATTTGACCAGTGATATAGCAATAGCAAGGATTTGGACACATAAATTCAACAATTAGTGGATAGTAATAAGTACTAGACATGACCACATTAGGTCAATGGTCAACATGGGGAAGCCAGGCAAGATTAGGGACAGTTGCATGTGGGGGCAGTGAAAGAGCACATGAGAGTGGCAAGAGTGTGGGATGAGGAGGCATTTTGAATGTTTGTGGGGAGCAAGTTCCAGAGTTTGAAAAATTGGTAGGAGAAGAATGCCTAACCAGCTGATGAGAACCTATGTGGGATGGCAAGAGTGCAAACACCATGACTCCTGAGAGAGCGGGGAGAGGGGTGTGTGTGAGAGTGAAGACAATAGGTAGGAGGGTAGCACACTGAACCAGAACTTGCCAGTGAAGGTGGTGCAATGAAGTGAGCAATGGTCCATGAGGGAGGGGAGAGCAAGGGATTGGTAGAGTGAGCAGTGGTGAGTGTGGGGTGGGCAATTGAGGGAAAAGAGACAAAAGGAGTGAACGAGTGTGTTCAGTCTGGATAGGATCTTTTCTTGGGGCAGCACTGTAGACTACATCACCATAGTCGAAAGTTGGAAGGATCATTTTCAGTAAAATTTCTCTATGGGCTGGTAGGGGGATGCATTCACAATTCCGATAGAGAGCACTTAGTTTAGGGAGTAGTTTTTTGTGAATAGTATCAGCGTGACTGGAGAAGTCAAGCTGAGGATCAAGCCAGGCCCCTACATATCTGAAGGAGGTAGTGTCTTCTAACTTTGATCCATCAAGTGTGTGGCAGGGGAGAGGGGAGGGGAGCCTCGAGAGTCTCTGCCTTGTGCCTAAGGTCATGGAGACTGTCTTCTTGGTATTTAAAAACAGTTGGTTGGACCATAACCACTGCTGGACTTTGTCAAAGTCCTGCTATAAAATGGACTCCACCATGGGGAGGATGGACTGGATACATGCAAGATGGTGTCATCTGTATAAATCTGGATGGAGGCAGATGTACAGATCAAGGGAAGGTCCTTTAGAAAAATGGAGAAGAGAAGTGGACCAAGGACTGAGCCTTGTGGGACTCCAGTGTGGATGGGAAGAGGGGGAAGCAAGTTCCTGAGTCTCATTGATTGTGATCTGCCCACTAGGTAGGATTTGAACCAATCAGTGGCAGTACAGGACATCCCAATAGATGAATGTTTGTCCAGTAGAAGGAGTGGGAGACCATGTTGAATATCTTGGCAAGATCAACAAAAATAGCAGAGGTGATAAGCCCTTAGTCCATACCCATGATGATGGAGTCAGAGAGTCAGTGGAGGGAGGCAGAGGTGGAATGGTGCTTACAGAAGCCAGACTGGAAAGGGGTTAAGAAGGATGAAGAGTTGAGATGAGAACTGATTTGGGTGAGTACAATATGCTCTTGAAGTTTGGCAAGAATAGGTAGGAGGGAGATGGGGTTGATAGTTGCCGGCAGCAATTGAGTCACCATCTTTATGGAGAGGGATGACCGTAGCATGTTTCCAAACCACTGGGACAGAGGTTAGTTTAAAGGAGAGATCTAGTAATGCAGCTATAGGGTATCAGATGGCAGGGGCAGATAGGTACAGTAATTTAGCATCAAGGCCATCTGGGATTTTGCCTTTTGATGGGTTCAGGACAAGGAGTTTCTTTATCGTTGTAGAGGGAGATACTGAGAAGAGGCAGAAGGATGGGTCTGGTGATGCAGGAAGGGGGCAGAGAAGGGAAGTAGTAGATAAAGTGGAGAGAAGGGTAGAAGCACAGGAGGTAAAAAAGTTATTAAACTCAGTGGCTACTGAGGGGTGGTCTGACAGAGTGGAGTCTCTTACCCTAAGGACCAGGGTAGGTGGACTGTTTGGTGGGGAGAGTAGTGCGTTGACTGCCTTCCAGAATTTGGATGGGTGGTTTATGTTAGTATGGAAAGTGCTTGAGAACTAGTCTACTTTGGCTCACCTGATTAGCCTAGTGCAGACGTTACAGAGGTGGCAGTAGCTATGATAGGATGCAGTGAAGGGTAAACATTTGAGATCTTTATTTATTTATTAAAATTTTGGTAACTGGGTAGGCCCACTGAGACTTTGACAGTCCCTTTTTCAGGGGTGACCTGGGATTAGTTACATGTACCTAGAGGAGAAGAGAAAAAACAATGCTTTTGATTGTACTACAGTATATGGTACATTGATCATGTATACGTGTCGCAGAGATAGACATTATTACAGCTGACATAGGGGGTTTACGTACGAACAACCTTGTTAGTTACACACATTCATGAGTAGATAGTAGATGTGCAGTTCAGTACATTATGTCCTTCCTTACTGTTCCTCCCTCCCTTTTTGTCTGTGTCTATGTGAGGAATCCCTCTTTAGCAGAGGTGCCTTTATGGGTTGCAGCACCTGCATTGAGACCCACTGCTTAGGTGTAGTTTTAACCCTTTCTTGTACCCCTCAAGAGAGGTGCAGTCCTGGAGCTCTCTCAGGAGATTGTTCCAGAGTTTGGGGAGGGTTATTCTAGGTGACCGTTGTCCCATAGTTGATCTGGCTCTTGGGGGTTCTAGCAGCTAGCGTTCAGTCGACCTGAGCTCCCACCTCTTTGCTTTTGGGGCTAGTAGATTTCTCAGGCTTGGTGGGGCATCAGGTTGCTGTAATTTAAAAGCTAAGCACAGGGAAGGATAAGCGAGTCTCGCTTCAAGGGGTGGCCAGTTTAACGCTTGTAGTACATCGCAGTGGTGCTCCATTCTTTGTGCCCCAGCGGCGAAACGGCTGATTCTGTGGTATGGCATACTCAGACACGCATGTTCCATTGCCTCTGTCCTTGAAGCATTGTTGCACCATAGAACAGGATGGGAATGATAGTCCCGTTGCTGACCACAATCCTGGTTTCTTTAGTCAGGTAGGAGCTTAGTCTGTACAGGAGCCCACGTTTTTGGTTTATTATTGTTGTTAGGTGGTCTATGTGTTTCCTGAAAGAGATTTCCTGGCCAATGAACATTCCAAAATACTTGATATTGTCCACCACTTTGATCCCTGTTCCATTTGAGGTAGAGAGTGATAGAATATTAGCCTGGTGTGGGAAAAGATTTTGGGTACAAAGAGCATGGCTTTGGCCTTTTTGCTGTTTAGAACCAGCCTGTTTGCCTGGAACCAGTCTTTTTGCATTGAGAAATCTTGTTGCAGCTCCAAGTTTAGTAATTCTGAGTCCTTGCCATTTCTGTACAGTACTGCGTCATCCGCGCATAGCATGACCTTTGCTCCACTGCAGTGTAGGGGTAGGTTGTTAATGAATAAGGAGAATAACAGAGGGCCTAGGATAGAACCCTGTGGAACTCCATCTAACACTGTACACTCATCTGATTTAGCACCGTTCCACTGGACCATTTGCTTCCTGCCGTGGAGGTAACTGAAAAGCCATTTTAGGGCCAGTGTGTCAAACCCTAGGCCACCCAGTTGTCCTAGGAGCAGATTCTGGTTGACTAGGTTGAACGCCTTCATTAGGTCAATGAAGACTGCCCCAAGGAGTTTGTTTTGGTCCAGAGCTTTGTGCACATCAGTGATGAAGCTTACCAGTGCCGTATTAGTGCTGTGTTTCTTTCTGAAACCATGTTGTTGTTCTGTTTGCAGGTTGTGCATTTCCAGGTACTCACTGACCTGCTTGTAGACCACCTTCTCAAGTAACTTGCTTAGGGTGCAGAGAATGGAGATTGGTCTGAAATTTTCCACGTCCTCCTGTGGCCCGCTTTTGGGAATTGGGGTCACAAGAGCCACCTTCCATAGGGTGCGTTCTCTCCCTTCCATCAGGGACCTGTTGAATAGCTGGGTTATCAGTACTGCAATGATGGGGGCTGCAATCCTCAACAGTTTATGTTCGAGGTTGTCATGGCCTGCCCCACCTTTTGGTTTTATACTCTTGAGCAGCATCAGTGCCTCTCCTACCAATGTAAGTTTTAGGTGGAATTCGGGGCCCTGTGGTGTGATTCTCTGGGCTTCCCTGGCCTTGGTTGGGATTACTGGTTTTACACTGCTGTAGGTCCAAGAAGAAGCTGTTGAAGGCATTTGTGGTGTCTTTTGGGGTGATGAGAGGTGTCCTGTTGACCTTTATTTCCCCTGTCACCCTGCTTTTTTTGCCTTTTAGGAGTGAGTTGATATGCCCCAGAATTTCCTTGGATCAGACAGATTTATGGATTGCAGAGTGTGAAAGCAATTCTTTTTGGCTTTTTTGATCTCCCTCTTGCAGATGTTTCTGGCTTCCTGGTATTTAACCTAGTCCTAATGCAGATTTTAGCTTTAAATTTGCCCCATAGTTTGTCCCTTTCTTTCATAATGCCCTTAAGATGTGGGTTAAGCCATCTGGCATCCTGGCCCTTGACCCTGATCTTTTTTAGGGGTACATGTTTATTGGCCACTGAAAGGAAGTGCTTGGTAAAACCCTCCAGAGCTTCGTCTATGGTTGGGGTGTCAAAAGTCTGGGCACAGTCCACTTCTGACAGAGATTTCAAAAAGGCCCCTTTGTGCAATGCAGGGTAGTTTCTGGACCAGAAAGTCCTTGGTGGTTGTTTGGGGTGGCTATTTTTCCACACCAGGAAGACTGGCGACTGAGGGAGTCTGCGCATGTTCCAACTGTTCTGACTCTGTCAGGACTG
Source organism: Neoceratodus forsteri (assembly GCA_016271365.2). Classification (NCBI taxonomy): domain Eukaryota; kingdom Metazoa; phylum Chordata; order Ceratodontiformes; family Ceratodontidae; genus Neoceratodus; species Neoceratodus forsteri. The sequence continues at coordinate 758,437,832 of CM057454.1, forward strand.
GATGTTAGCACCCAGTCAAAGGTGGTATGGTTTCCTGTTTTATGGTTAAACCGTGTAGGTTCACTTATTGGTTGGGTTAATTTTGCTCCTTCTAGGCTGTCTTTTACTTCACCCTTTAGTTTGGCACACCATTTAAGGTTAAAATCTCCCAGTATAATCTTTTCTTTGCCAGGGATGTTTAGTACAGTGTCTGTGAGTATTTTCAGGGCTCCCATTGCTTTCTTTGGGGTATTGTATATGCATCCAATTACAAGAAGTTTTGTTCCCCCTTGGAGGAGTTGTGTGAACACTGCTTCACAAGCCCTCTCTTTCCAGATCAAGGGTAATCATCTGGGTAGCTTTGAGTTGGGTTAACATAGAGGAGCACTCCTCCACATTTCTTCCCTTTCCTGTCTTTCCTAAACGTATTGAGCCCCTATAATTCCACCTCGTGTGGAACGCTATTGGGCTTTAGCCCGGTTTCCAAGATGGCAATTATGTCTGGAGAGTAGAGGCTAGCCCAGGCTTCAAGTTCATGCACTTTGGGTCTGAGGTTGTTGATGTTCATGTGTACTAGCCTCAGTCCCTTGGTGTTAACCCACTTGGGTGCAGTGGGCTTGAGGTTTGGTATACTTGTTCCATGGGGGCCAGAGTTTTGCTCAACATCCACTGCTTTATCCATGATTTGTCCCTTGTCCTCAGACAATCTAGGAGTTTCGAGGTGATCCATAGAAGGTGGGACCCACAGACCCTAGTGCACCTGATTGGGGCATGTCAATTCCTAATGTTAAGGAAAGTTTTGGCAAGTATTTGAAAAATGATGGCAATCACGTTCATGAAGTGGTGTGAAGAAATGGCTATGTTAAAAATTTGAGGTCATAATATTGAAAATTATCAAAGTTACAAGTGTGCACTGAAAAATGTCAACGTATGCTCATAACTTTGTTGTTTTTTCAAATATTTTTACCCCAAACTCCAAGCTACGTTTTTAATAAATTTGGTGATTTTTTTCCTTTTCATCACATTATTTTTTTTTTTTTTTACGCACCTCCCACACCTTGACTGGGCCACTCCTTCGGAGCGCCTGTGCCTTCCTGCCACCCTCTGACCTCCTGCCACCTTCTCCCAGCCCTAATTGCAGCCTACCTTAGGTAGCCCAGTGTATCCCTATGCCGGGAGGGTCCCTCTCTTCTGGGGTGGAATGGCCTTACAGCCGACATCACATCCCAGGTGCTGCGGGGCTGGATCCGGGCTGGCTCCGGGGTTTTGGGTGGCAGGGGCCAAGGCACTCATCATCCAGTTGGACAGGGACATAATGTTTCCATTTTCTGTGCCCCGGCTACCGCAGTTCCCAGCCTTGCATAAGCATGCGGGGTAATCCTGGGGCGGGGGCGTGCCGTGGGCATGTCGAGGCAGCACGTCCCCAAGCTCGCCACCAATCCGTCCGCAGGTCCCCAGGCAAATCCCACCCCCCCAGAGGGAAGCATCCAATGGACGCTTATAGAACCCCTCCCTTGCCAGTCTCCGCTCCTGGTACCCGGGCTCGGGGCGCAACCCCGGGTCGCCAGCATGCTGAGCAAACCCCTTCGCTCGGTGCCACAGAGCCGGCACATCAGATTATTAAATCTATTAATGTTCTTAGTTCAAGCTCTCCCATTATTTTTATTATATAGATATTCCTGATATTACAATGAGAGAGGCTGTTAACCAACAAAATCTATATTAATATACTGTAATACTGAAATGCAGAATGGGAAAACTTCCCCCATTAGTTATACCTCCCCCCACCGAAACTCCCATCTGTCCAGCCTGGTAACCTTCTTAGACCCTTAGCAGAATTCATTTCTATTCAAGACAACCCACTGTAAAACAGGAATGAGAGAACTGAACCACCCTCCTTCTGTTATTCACCTTTTAATTAAATATAATTTAAGCAGTTATTTTACAAATCGCTACCATTTTGCAAAAAAAAAAAAAAAAAACCTAAAGGGAAACAACATGCCAAAAGTTTTTAAATGCCAACTAATTTAGCAGTATATCCGGAGGCCTCTAAAAATACAGAAGAATCAATGTGGTTTGATATGCAGTAGTACAAACATTTTTCAATATATCAGCGCAGGACAAGTGTATCAATAGTAAAGTATATTGATATAGTGGAAGTTTATCAATATGACAGTATCTACAGTATATCAGCCTGACTCCAATCTGTCATTTAAAAATAAATTATGTTCTTGCACTCATTGGTTCCAACGTTTGCCCTTTCTAAGGATAATTCCCTTGAAAGACACTTTGGAGCTTTGGAACCATAAAGAAGAGAAGCTTAATTTGTTTTAAATTAAAGCCTCTTTAAAAGTATGGATCAAGTGTAGTGCTGATGCAAGATGCAAAGTAGAAAATGAGGAGGCATGCAGTAATTGTCACAGATGCACACCAACAAATCAAAAATATGGGAAATGAATGGCCTGTTAGTAGTTGACAAATGGAGAAAGACAAGCCAAGAAAGATGGTATGGTTTTATCTCTTTTTCAATGCTCACGTCACTTTGTGGAAATTTTTCTTTTGTGTATAAATAGTTGCCTTAGTTAGCAAAGGAAAAAAAAAATCCACTATAAATTAAACCCCAGCTGATGATCAGAATGTTGAGTCAAGGCACAACCTCTCACATTTGCTCCATAGAAACATAGAAGCATAGACTTTGACGGGAGATAAGGACCATACCTCTCAACCTCTTGCCTCATGAATCAGGGACAAGGCTTAAAAAAATCAGGGACAATGAACCTAAATCAGGGACACATCTTAAAAACTGGTACTATTCACTCAGAAAGGTAACGGAATTAAGGGATTTGTGTTAAGATGCATTTTCTGAAGAAGAACAAGTCTATGACCTCAATGTTTGATATTATTTTGCACTTTTAATCCCCACTGTTCTGTCACAAAAACACAAATTTTACGAGGGACAGAGGAAAATTTTGAGGCCAAATCAGGGACATCCCTGAAAATCAGGGACAGTTGAGAGGTATGATAAGGCCCGCTAGGCCCATCTAGTCTGCCCATTTCCCTACCTACAGGATAGGCCTTAGATCCTAGTTAACCAACAGCCTATTTCTTCCTACCCCCACAAGAATTGCCTTATGTCTGTCCCATGCATTCTTGAATTCTCCCACAGTTTTAGACCCCACAACCTCCTCAGGAAGGCTGATCCATGCATCCACTACCCTCTCTGTGAAATAATACTTCCTCACATTGCCCCTGAACCGCCCTCCTTCTATCTTTAAATTGTGTCCCCTTGTTCTTGCAAGTCTCTTTTTCTGAAAGATGCTACCCTCTTGGACTTTGTTGATTCCACTGAGGTACTTAAAAGTTTCTATCATGTCCCCTCCTCCTTCTTTCCTCAAGGGTACATATAGCTCCTTTAGTCTCTTCTCATACAGCTTCTCTTGCAGACCCTGCTCCATTTTAGTTGCCCTCCTCTGGACTACCTCTATCCTGTCTATGTCCTTGCGGAGATGGGGTCTCCAGAACTGGACACAGTACTCCAGATGGGGTCTCACCAACTGTCTGTAGAGAGGGATAACAACTTCCTGTTTTCTGCTGCTGATGCCTCTCCCTATACATCCCAGTATACCCCCAGCCCTCCCTACTGCCTTCTCACATTGCTTGCTAACCTTAAGGTCATTTGATATAATTACCCCCAGGTCCCTTTCCTTTATTGTTGTTGTTACAACCTCCCCACCCATTGTGTATTCTTCCCCTGGGTTCTTGTTTCCCAGGTGCATTATTTTGCACTTCTTTGCATCGAATCCTAGCTGCCATACTTCTGACCATTCCTCCAACCTTGCCAGGTCCCTTTTCATCCTTTCCACGCCTCCTTGTGTATCAACCCTGTTGCAGATCTTTGTGTCATCTGCAAAAAGGCATACTTTTCCTTCCAGTCCCTCTGCAATGTCACTGATGAAGACATTAAAAAGGACTGGACCCAGTACTGAACCCTGCGGTACCCCACTAGTAACCCCTCTTTCTTCAGAGTGGACTCCATTTACAATTACCTTCTGTGTCCTGTTGTGCAGCCAATGTTTTATTTAGGCTACCACCCTGGGATCCATTCCCAGGCTGGTTAATTTATATTAATCTTGTGGGACTGTGTCAAGTGCCTTGCTAAAGTCTAGGTAGGCTATGTCCACAGCCCTTCCTGGTCTACTACTTTGTCACCCAGTCAAAGAAATCTATTAGATTTGTCTGACATGACCTTCCTGCTGTGAACCCATGTTGCCTTGGGTCCTGTGCTCACAGGCCTCTAGGTACTCAACTATTCTTTCCTTCAGAAGTGACTCCATCACTTTCCCTATCACAGAGGTCAGACTGACAGGTCTGTAGTTTCCTGCCTCTGTCTTGGTCCCACTTTTGGAAGGGAATCACATCGCCTTCCTTCAGTCCTCGGTACCATACCATCCTCCCATGATTTATTAAAAAGAGTAGCCAGTGGTTTCACTAGTTCCTCCCTTAATTCTTTTAGAATTCTGGGTGAATTCCATCAGGACCCATTGCTTTGTCCACCTTCAGTTTTAGGAGTTCTTGCAGAACCCTTTCTTCTGTGAAGGACTGGGATCGACCCCTATCAAGAGTGCTTCTGTTAATTGGATTAGGCACTTCCCCCTCCTCTTTTGTGAATGCTGAGCAGAAATATTCATTCAGTATCCCTGCTTTTTCACTGTCCCCCTCTGCTCACCCACCTTTCATTCTATTCAGCCTCACTATCCCTCCCTTTGTCTTTCTATGCTCGCTGATGTACCTATAAAAGGTTTTATCCCCCTTCTTAACTGAGTTGGCTATCTTTTCCTCAGTTTGGGCCTTTGCTATTCTGACTTCCCCTCCTGCTTCCTTCTGCCTTAACTGGTACAGCTCTCTGTCCTGCTCCTTCTGTGTTTCCTTATACTTCCGGAATGCTATCTTTTTCTTCCTGACTTTCACAGCCACCTCTTTTGAGAACCATAGTGGCTTTTTCTTTCATTTTGATTTGTTTATTTGCTTCACACAAAGGCTTGCTGCCTCTGTGATGGCAGTTTGATAATTCCCATTGTTGCTCCACACCTCCTTCTAGCCTGTTTGCTAGTGCTTTTCTGAGGCACTCTCCATCTTTCAAAGTCAGCCCTCCTAAAGTCCAGTCACCTCACTTTTGTATGGCTTGACTCTGTAGCTGAGTTTAATGTGAACCACACTGTTTGATGGTCACTTGTCCCCAGATGGCAACCAACTTCTAGATCTGAGATCCTCTCACTGCCCCATTTGAGAGTATGAGGTCTAAGATTGCTCCCTCACGGTGGGTTCCAAACTAGCTGTCTAATGCCTGCCACCTGTAGGGCATCAAGAATGGCCCTGCTCTGGATGTGGCTGCAGCAAATGTGCTCCAGTTAACATCTGGCATATTCAGGTCTCCCATCAACAGTATCTCCCCTTTCTCTGCCATTCTAAGAATGCCTTCTATCATATCCTTGTCCATTCCCTCCCTTACTCCCTTTTGTCCCATCCCTGTCCTTCTTGCCTTTGTCACTTTCTCCATTTACCCCTGCCCTTCTCCCTATCGACACCTCTATGTTGGTATTTCCACACTTACTACCATGATTATTTGGGGGGGCTAGGATTTCCCTGCTCCTTTCCTGTGCCTCCCCCCTTGGCTAGTTTAAAAGCTTGCCAATGAAGCATTTAAACCTATCACCTAGGATTCTGGTTCCCCTCCTGGACAGATGCAGCCCATAATGTGAGTATAGGCTTGCATCACTCCAGGTGGACCCCCAGTCCCCAATGAAGCCAAATCCCTGAGCTCCACACCAGTTTTTCAACCACTGATTTAATCCCATGGTGCAGAACATCCTAGCCTCTCCTATGCCATAGATGGGTAGCACCTCCAGAAGGTTACCATGCAGTGCTACTTGACTAAGACCCTCCCCAATTCCCACAAACTCTTCCTGCACTTCTAATCCCTTTCTTAGCCAGGTCATTTGTCCCTAGGTGGACAATGACATCCAGCTCCCTCCCTGTACAGCTGCTCCAGCAATCCTGAGGATTCACCCTGTCCCTCCAAGCCATGGCACCAGGCAGGCACCTTACCTCCCTCTCCCCTTCCTCCCCAAGTTCTACCTTCCTAACAATGGAGTCCCCCACCAGGAGTTGTTTCCTTCCCCTGCAGGGTCCCCTGCCACCCTCCTGTGGGTCTCCTTTGTGGAAGTTCCCAGCATCCTCCTTGGTCTCCACTGCGGGTGCCTCCATAGAGGAACCACACTTTGCCAGAATGGCATAGGGATTGTGGAGAGGTACAGCTGGAGGGATGTGCCTCTGTTCCACCACCCTCACCCTCCCTGAGCCCACTGTGGTCCAACCGCTCCTCTTTCTTGGCAACCTCTGAGGCATCAGCAGTGGCACTGGTGGTCCCTGGATGGAAGAGGAGGTCCCACAAATCCTGGCCAACTCAGCCTGGAGATGAGCAACCTCCTCCCTCAGCCCAGAGAGGTGCCTGCAGATGGGACAACACCGCATCCTCCAGAACGTCTCCCGGAAGACTGCTGCTCCACAGCCACTGCACTGCACCACTCCAATCATGTCTTATTTCTGGCCCCTTAACTGTTTGCAATCCTTACTCTGTCCTCTGTTTTTTCTCTCTCTCTCCTTACTTTCTGCCTGTGTGCCCTTTAAGCTCCTGATTGTCCTGTTCTGAGACAAGAATATCCTATATTTCTCAGTAGACCACTTACTTGCTCAGAGGCAGACCTCCAGCAGCTAGAGGGGGCTGGAGAGCTACTCTTGCCCTTCTAGGATGGTGGGTCTTTGGTGGTTCTGTGATCACTCATTTCCTGCTCCCAAACAGGAAGTTCCTGTTGTCAGTCAAATCCTGTGCCTATAAAAATAGGACTAGCTTTGGGTGGGGGGGGGGTGGAGGGGAGGAAAAGAGGGTAATATAGGCCCAGCAGAGAAGTCCAGTCACACAGCAGTCCTTTCTCCTGGTGTCTTCTGCCAAGCTATTAGCAGAATATTTCTAAGGCAGTCTTTAAATGTAGCTTCCTTCCAGCTAAGCCACTCCCCCTACTTACTAGATCTTTCTACAAGTAATGGAGTGCAGTTGCAGCTGCCACTTTGAAGAGTGCAGTTATTCTAGATGCCCTACAGGGGGCATGCCTTAGACAACTAGTACTGGAGCCCACTCGAGAGGGAGCAATGTTAGACTTGATTCTCTCAAATGGAGATGGAGAGAGGATTACAGATGTAGAAGTGGGTAGCCATCTGGGAACTAGCGACCATCGAACAGTATGGTTCACAATAAACACAGCAATAGAGTCAAGCCATACAAAGACAAAAGTACTGGACTTTAGGAGGGCTGACTTGCTAAAATGGGTGAGTGCCTAAGGAATGCACTAGCAAATGGGCAGGAAGGAGGGTGGAAGAACAATGAGGAATAATAAAACTGCCATCACAGAGGTAACGAGCCTTTGTGTGAAGCAAATAAACAAAACAAGACGATGTAAGAAACCACTATGGTTCTCAAAGGAAGTGGCAGGAAGGTTCAAGAGAAAAGAAAGCATTCAGGAAGTACAAGGAATCGCAGAAGGAGCAGGACAGAGAACTGATCAGTTAAAGCAAAAGGAGGCTGGGAAGGCAGTCAGAACAGCAAAGGCCCAAACCGAGGAAAAGATAGCCAACTCAGTTAAGAAGGGGATAAAACCCTTATAGGTACATCAGGGAGTGAAGGAAGACCAAGGAGGGATAGTGAGGCTTAATAAAGGGAGGGAGGGTGGGCAGAGGAGACTGTGAAAGGCAGAGATACTAAACAAATATTTTTGCTCAGTATTTACAAAGGAAGAGGGGGAGGTACATAAAACAAACAGTAGTAACACGCTGGATACAGAAGTTGATACAGGCCCATTTACAGAAGAAAGGGTTCTGAAAGAACTCTTAAAACTGAAGGTGGACAAAGCAATGGGGCCTGATGGGATTCATCCCAGAATTCTAAAAGAACTAAGGGTAGAACTAGTGACACCACTGACTACCCTTTTTAACAAATCATGGGAGGATGGGGTGGTACCCGAGGACTGGAGGAGGGCAGATGTGATTTCCCTTCACAAAAGTGGGAGCAAGGCAGAAGCAGGAAACTATAGACCTGTTAGTTTAACCTCAGTGATAGGGAAAATGATAGAATCACTTCTGAAGGAAAGAATTGTCGAGTATCTAGAGGTCAGGGGGCACAGGACCCTAGGCAGCATGGATTCACAGCGGAAAGGTCATGCCAGACGAATCTAATAGATTTCTTTGACTGGGTGACCAAAGTAGTAGATCAGGGAGGGGCTGTGGACATGGCCTACCTAGACTTTAGCAAGGCACTTGACACAGTCCCACACAAAAGATTAATATACAAGTTAGCCAGCCTGGGAGTGGGTCCCAAGATGACAGCCTGGGTAAAGAATTGGCTGGAGAATAGGACACAGAGAGTAATAGTAAATGGAGTCCCTCAGAAGAAAGGAGGGTTACTAGTGGGGTACCCATAAGTTTCAGTATTGGGACCGGTCCTCTTCAATGTCTTTATAAGCGACATTGCAGAAGGACTGGAAGAGAAAGTATGTCTTTGCAGATGACACTAAGATCTGCAACAGAGTTGATGCACAGGGTGGTGGAAAGGATGAGAAGGACTTGGCAAGGTTAGAGGAATGGTCAAATGTATGGCAGCTTAGATTCAGTGCTAAGAAGTGCATAGGTAATGCACCTGGGAAACAAAACCCAGGGAAGAGTACACAATGGAGGGTGAGATACTAACAACAACAAAAATGGAGAGGGACCTGGGGGTAGTCATATCAGATGACCTAAAGATGGGCAAGCAATGTGAGAGGGCAGCAAGGAGGGCTGGGGGGATACTGGGATGCATAGGGAGAGGCATCACCAATAGAAAACAAGAAGTTATTATCCCTCTGTACAGACAGCTGGTGAGACCCCATCTGGAGTACTGTGTGCAGTTCTGAAGACCCAATCTTCGCAAAGACATAGACAGGATGGAAGCTGTCCAGAGGAGGGCAACTAAAATGGTGCAGGGTCTGCACCGAAGACATATGAAGAGAGACTTAAGGAGCTTAATATGTATAGCCCTCGAGGAAAGGAGGGAGAGGGGACATGATAGAAACTTTCAAGTACCTCAAGGGAATCAACAAAGTCCAAGAGGGTAGCATCTTTCAAAAAGAGGTGCAAGAACAAGGGGGCACAATTTGAAGATAGAGGGGGGCGGCTCAGAGGTAATTTAGGAAGTATTTTTTCACAGAGAGGGTTGTGGATGCATGGAACAGCCTTCCGGAGGAGGTTGTGGAGTCAAAATCAGTGGTGGAATTCAAGCATGCATGGGATAGTCATAAGGCAGTTCTGGGGGGTGGGGGTAGGAAGAAGTAGGCTGCTGGTTAACTAGGATCTGCAGCTTATCCAGTAGGTAGGGAAATGGGCAGACTGGGTGGGCCAAGTGATCCTTATCTGCCATCAAATTCTATGTTTCTATGTTAAACCTTACAGCAGTTAAGTCCTTTCAATCACCTGAGATTTACACCTAGATAACTGTTCAGATACCCATTCAGTTCAGTTAACCCAGACAAACACACATTTTTTTTTTGTTTTGTATGTTGTTTTTTTTTTACCCTAAATTAAAGGTCCAAGTACAAAAGTTCTTCTACTTTAGTCCCAGCAGAGAAGTCCAGTCACACAGCAGTCCTTTCTCCTGATGTCTTCATCTCCTCCGCATGCCAATATTGCATACTAATAGAAATACTGTATTATTATAATCCAGTAAAAACTATTGCAAAATTATTGTAAGTGACCCAGCAGTAGCAGCAACTAGCATGGTTCAACCCAGGAATCCTGATCACATACTGTACAGTATGTCTGAAATGTTAGACAAGTCCTATCATAAAGCTTTGGCCTTTTGCCTGTGGCCTTATAATACATTGCTCTCTTGTAGAATATTTAAATGGATATTTCACATTGATGTTATTGTACAAGGCATGGAAACCAAAAATGAATGTCAATAATACCACCCAGCAATAATATACTGTAGCTATAAAAGCAGTAAAATCTAGGCCCGTATGACTCACTAATAGAACTACTGGTGCACACATGACACAACTGACAGTCAGAAATAATAACAAGACACCTGCCTCATCACAAAATAAAAACTTGCCCAGTCAGTTCACAAATAAAAGTAAGAAGTACTGCACAATAATAATAATTACAATGGGTCAACAACCAATTATTTCCAATAACTGCTCTTTAATCAAGAGCTTCTTATAATCTCAATTCAATTCACCTTTTATTTTGCTCTCCTAAAGTCCCTTTCATTCTAAGAGTGGATTGCAAAAAAACAAATAGTTAAAGTCAATTATTGTCTGAGTAGGTTATTTTTTCATAGTACACAGCATGGGTTTACAAAAGGAAGGTCCTGTCAAACTAATCTCATAGATTTCTTTGACTGGGTAACCAGAGTGATGGACCAAGGGGGAGCAGTTGATGTCGCCTACCTTGACTTCAGCAAAGCTTTTGACACTGTTCCACATAGAAGATTGATAAATAAGCTAGGTAGGCTGGGTGGGAAGTTGGTCAACTGGGTGGCAAACTGGTTGACTGGCAGAAAACAGAGTGGTGGTAAATGGTATACAGTCAGAAGAGATGCAAGTCACAAGTGGTACCTCTGGGATCAGTCCTGGGGCCAGTCCTATTCAACATCTTCATTAGTGACCTCGAGATGGACTAGAGGGTAGATTTGTCTGTTTGCAGATGACACCAAGATCTGCAACAGAGTAGATGATCCAGATGGGGTGGGCAGAATGAGAAGAGATCTGGATAAACTAGCAGAATGGTCAGAAGAGTGGCAACTGGGATTTAATGCAAAGAAGTGCAAAATCATGCACATAGGGAAGAGAAACCCCTGAAGCCACTTATAGGCTGGGAGGGAGTTGCTAGCAGTCACAAAGGAAGAAAGAGACTTGGGCATCATCATCACTGATGACCTAAAATCATCCAAGCAGACCCTAAAGCAGTAGGTAAGGCTAGGGGGTGTTAGGGTGCATTAGTAGGGGTATCAAGTCGTAAGAGGGAGGTAATAATCCTCTGTACAAAGACATTGGTTAGGCCCCATCTGGAGTACTGCGTGGCAGTATTGAGGCCACACCTTCACAAGGACATTAACCAAATTGAGGCAGTCCAGAGAAGGGCAACCAAAATGGTGCAGGGACTGCATCAGAAGACATATGAGGACAGATTAATGGAGCTCAATATGTATACCCTTGAGCAAAGGAGGGAGAGAGGTGATATGATCGAGACATTTAAACACCTTAAGGGCATAAACAAGGTGAAAGAGTCTAACATGTTTAAATATAAGAAAAATAGCAGGACAAGAGGACACAGCATGAGATTAGAGGAGGCCGATTATGGGGAATGTGAGGAAATTCTTTTCACAGAAAGGGTGGTAGATGCATGGAATGGCTTACCACAAGAAGTGGTGGCTATGAATACAGTGCAGGGCTTCAAACAGGCATGGGATAGGCATAAGGGAGCAATACAAATGACTATGAATAGATAGGTCACTCACAGAGCAAAGGCCGATGGCACATTTATAAGGTAGAAAAAGAAATGGGCAGACTGGATGGGCCTTGCGGTCCTTATCTGCCGTCAACTTCTATGTTTCTATGTTTCTATGTTACACTTAAAAATGACAAACAACCTACTGTATGTTGCATCAAAATAGACTACTGCTTTGAATGGAAAAATGATTTAAATGAAAGAGCAACTATTCATATTGCCAAATGTAAACTTCAATTAATCTTAGGCACTTATTTAAAACATGTAGGGCCAGATATTCAAAACTTTGCCCCGGGGCAAAATTAGCACTGCACGGCATGCTAAATTAGCCCAGAATCATTTGTACTCTATATTCAAAGGAATAGCCCCGGGGCTAAAGCAGCTGAATATAGAGTGCAAATGAAGCTGTACAAACAGGGCTGAGAGTGCAGTGCAACAAAAGCTTGGCAAATAAGACAGCTCTGAATATAGTGAAGAACACAGCTCTGAATATAAAAACCAGGCAGTGCACACAGCAACAGCAGCACAATGCACAGGAATAATGTGTCCACTGGGGGTGCATGCAAAGAAGTACAGCCCAAAATTTGAATAGCAGAGCATACAGCAGGGTGCAATCCAGTCCACAGCAAAATCAATGCCAGGAAAACACACATGAACCAAAGAAGATAACATGGAAAGAGAGACCCCAAGATGTAGCAACACAGTATGGATGTGAACAGTGGAAAGGGTGCTGGGATGAGACAGTGCGTATGTGACCCACAGAAAGGACAGTCCAGGCATGTGTGTCCATATGGACCCAACCAATGCCCACCATGCACAGGGTGAGTTGAAAAGGCATCCCAATACAGGACAGGGGGATGCACACTAACAAAAACACAGTGGGAGGACACAGGGGGATGGACAGCAGCCATGGCCATATGGAGAAACCACCACACAATCCCACAGACAAAGTACCACTCCGGCCAGCACTGGCAATGAGGTACACCCATGGAACAGGGAACAGGGAACAGACCATGGCCATGAGCAAACACAGGACACATGTTGCCTGCCACACACACAACCCATGCATGGTACACATGGCGAGTGGATAAACCCAACACACCCATAGCAAACCACCAGCAGATGCAAAGCTATAGACAGCACAGGGAGAACTGTTGTGACAACAATGCTACAGGAGAGGCCAGGATGGCAGACAACATGGTGAATCACATGGACTATGGTTGCAAGAAAGCCAATCAGTGACACCAGCAACAATAACCCAAGAAAGACACAGGACACAAGAATGTAACAAGAAATATTTATTACAACATATCAACAATGTGCAAAACTATCTACAGTGCAAAATAGAAATAGCAAAAGCAAACAACACAACTATACAGTAACAATATAAACCAACGTCCTGAACCACCGTATGTACAGTTATGAAAATGAACAGAAACAGCAAAGAAATGGGAGGGGTGGGTTGGGCGGAAATTAACCAAACCAGGGAATGGGGGGATCAAGGCACCACTGCCTGCTGCTGGGCCTGAAGTCTCTCAGCAAGCAGCACCTGAATACTGCATGCCTCCCCAATGAGCATGGCCTGCTTCCCTATAATGGTCCTCTGCTGCTGAACCAGTCACCTGAGGAGGTCATCCCGGTCCTCTCCGGTCTCCGGCCTCCATGTCCACACAGACACATGAGATGGGCCTATGAGGTACAGAAGCCCATGTAAGATGGGTGTCCCTACACTGCTCAGCAGAGCAGAATGCAGGATGTGGCACCACAGAAAGACAGCATGTCCCAACCAACTTGGCCATGTATCCAACAATGAGAACAGTGCACATGCCACATAGCCTCTGCCTGTATACGAAGGCCCCAGACAACATGTGAATCATATGCCCAACCCATGCCACCATGCAGGACAGGAAGCCCATCGACAACAATCTCTTCTTGCACTTACCTGTCCAATGCAACTTCTAATGCACTTGCCCTGTGTCTGTCCTGACAAGGGCCCTCAGCTGCCTCACCCTGACCCTCTACACCTATGCCTTCCCCCTACCCTCAGCCCTCTCCCCTTCTTGCCCTCTTTCTCCTATTGTTTCTTGAGTTACTCATCACTCAGTCTGATTTTGTCAAGCAAAGTTACTGTCTAAAACCATGTACCTGTAACTGTTTTATGTTTTAGTGTCTGTTACCCTGTAACCAGCATGACGTGGAACCTTTGTAAAAGAGCCTTGGCTCAAAGGTACTTTGTAATCCTAGACACAAATAAATAAAATAAATAAATAAATAAAACAATAACATAGACGGAACAGAGTCCCATGCAGACCCAATGTAGACCACGTCACAGTGCAGTGCACCTACACAGCACCCCAAGCCAGACCACAGTGTTCCCCAAAGCAATAACACACATATGGCAGCAACCACGATTGGGACATGCTGTCCAATGAAACAGAGGAAGAGCCAGGTTAAATGCAGCAACACACAATGAAAGCACAGAACTGGTGTCCAGTTGCCTGCAGTCCCCTGCCTCTGGTGGCAATCCACAGTGCACTGCAACCGACAGTGTGCTGGTGTCCACACACACCCCTGCACAGCCACAGACACCACCCATGACACATGTGTGTTGTGTGGACCTGCAACGGACACATTACCACAGGCAAAAGTGCAACACAGACTCACAGAGCTGTAGCCCACCCCCTGGGAGATGTACATGACCGAGGCCACAGTGTGCAGCACAGAACCAACAAGGTGACACACTGGAGCAGAACAATGCAATGCAACAGTAATGCATGTGTGGTGCAGGTGTGGCACACATGCCCACACCATGTTGGGAATAATGTGTCCATGTGGACAATGTCCAGGGCAGAGGCACACCATGCGGTATCTGCACAGGGACATGGCAACACACACAATGCACATGCCTGGACACAACACACCTGATGGATGCTGTATGATGTACACTGTGCACACATGACCATGGCACATGTACGGGTGCCCTGCAGGCCAGTACAAAGGTATATCTGCCTGCACACAATGGTACCATGCAACACTACCATCCCAATGGTATCAGCATGCATTGCACACATAGTGACCAGGGGCATGCCAGAAGCAACCAGTATGTACACACACTAATAATGCAGCACCCATAACAGGATAATGTATTCAGCAGGACAGCCTGCAATCCCCAGAACATGTAAGCAGCAGCATGGCATGTGACACACTGCCACCCTAACCAGGGAACACATCAATGCCCTATACATGCCCATGTAACCGAAAGACACCCATGCACATGTGCATGTGGACAGCAAAGTGTCGTGTTCTGGACATGCACACAGTTCCATGTACACAACTACATACAGGGACTGTGTCTGCCAACACACACGGTGACCAACAGGGAGTGAGCACAGCATGCCCTATACAGCACAATATTGGTGGCCAATGCCACCACCATGTGGGCTGGACAGCACATGCATTCAGCTGTGTAGGGCGCAAACCTCAGGATAGCACCAGGACACCATACCACAGATGCAGGGATGACATGGGTACAATGACCGGAATGCATGACACACACTGTGCGGATAAGGCATGGTGTGACCACTGCACCACAAACTTTAGCTCCTGTGAAGGCCACTGTGCTGTGTACTGCAGGCAAACACATGGCAGCAGCATGGCAGACACAACAAACTGCACCGCCACAGGGACATGCCTGATGTTCTGCAGCAACAAGAGAGGAACACAGTCAGTGTGGGCAGTCCAGCCATCTGACACACAAACTCCACACATGAGGCCAACACCAGTACAACACTATGGACATGTGCATGCATGATAAGTGACAGTGTACACCATGCCGTGTCCCTCTCCAACAATGGGACAGCACCAGTACCCACCCTGCAGCATCTGAAATGCAAATTGACAACACACCTGCATACTCATGTGTGTTATTCATGTGTCCCTCACTGTCTGCCTTCTGCTTCTCTGGTGTCTCCACCTTGGCTCCCCTTGCTGCTGTGCTGGCTGTCCCCATCCCTGTGATCTGTGGAGATAAGGTGGAACAACAGTGTCACTTACATAATGAACATTGTCATGCATGACACCCACCCATGTCAATACCTCCCACATGCACAGTATAAACCCCCCCAAGGAGCCAATTGTCACATGGCTCACGTACTGTGTGTCAGCACACTGTATGCGTGTGACACAGATGGCCTGGAGGCAGTACAGTGCAGTGGTCTAAGGCTCTGAGCTGCAAATCTGGTGATATCCAGCAGACCAGACCTGGGTTTGAATCCCACAACTTCCACTTGCATATTGTGTGACCTTGAGCAAGTCATTTAACTTCCATGTGCTCCCAGGTCACACCTGGAAACAAGGTCCGGCTTAGTGTGCCTTTCCTGGTTAAACAATTTCCCCTTTCCCCTTCCCAATGTCACACACTGCAGTGTGCTACGTGGGGAGAGCACAGTGCAATTTATGCATGGTTATGGAGAGGGTGACAGTGCAGCCACACATACACACCAGTGGACCATCCATGGTGCACACACAGCAGTGACATGGCCCCACATGACAACATGTGCGCATGTGGAGGCTGCACAGCTTCATACACACATATGACATGTGCACATGTCTGTGCACCCACACACTGCCTTGTGACTGTATGTGAACTTTCCTGGCAGACACTTACCTGGTGCAGGCACCATCTCATCCCGGACCATCTGGCAGAAATGTTCCAGCCACTGCCTCTCCCTCTGCTGAAGTTCCATATAGCGGTGGTGGCACTGCTCACTGTTTTGGGTGATGCCCATCCTTTGGGACAGGTGACAGGCAATGGAGGCCCAGACCTCCCTCCTGAGCCTGTCCCCCTCCCGGACCTCTCCAAAGAGCTGGCACTCTCTCTCTCTCTGCAGGACCAGCTGGACCATGTTTGCCAGTTCTGCCTCCCCCCACCTTTGGTCCCTGTGTGCCACAGCCCTCGCTCTCCTGCCATTTGCCATGGTTGTAAATCTAACTTTGCCAGCAACACCCCAACACCACTGGCTGAAACTACACTAACAGGCCTTTGAATGCCCACTCATGCAGTAGCACAGTGCTAAATGTCTCTGGCACCATGCAAGACACATTAACACGGTGTTAGGCCATTGGAAGTCAGAATGCATGTGTAACCCCCATCACCATGCCAGCACCATGCATGCACACTGTGCAACAATGGTGTTGTGCAGTGTAGGGCCTGCTAGCACTGTGCTATGGTTTTGCCCAGCGATATCATGTTTGCCCATGGCTAAATCCTACCATATTCAAAAACAGCATGCAAATAGGCCACATTACACATTCGAGGGGCAAACCACCTCATTAATAACTCACTACTGAAAGCCCTGCATACATTAACCTGAGAATTGCCCGGCTGGGCTATTTAGGGGGTGACAGGGCTCCATCTGTATTGTTGACAGGCACTGCAGGTGCATGCAGGAAGAGTATCTGCAGCTCAACAGGCCCATGATGTCTTAGGAATACAAACAGGCTGATGCAGGTAAGCACCCTCAAATAGCAGCTGTGCTGTGGGCTACAACACAGTATACACATATCTGCAATGTTATTCACACTACCTATGCTGTGGGATGCTGAATCGTGTGGACTGAGTCTGTGTAAACAGCGCTTTGCTGGACCACATACAGCAGGCCATGCAAGTAGGCCCACACTGTCACAGCATGACAGTGGTGCCTCAGCATTGCTGGTACAGTTACCCTGAGTGGGCCTGTACACAATTCCAGTGTTACACAGCTGCATGCACACCTCTGGTATTACTGCACATGTACAATTGGGGGGTACACGTCAGGAACACTGCGGCATATCCATGTGCACTGCTCTACACTGACCATTTGTATGGTGGCCTAGGATGACCACCATGGCATGCCAGGTGTGGCACATCCCATGCAGCGTTATACTCCATGACCACTGTCAGCTGACACACTTGTCTGTGATGCACATGTGTAATGTTGCAGCCTGGCTGACTGTGGCCCACCATCCCATGTTGTTACAGCAACTGGGGGGGGACCCGATGGGAGGTCTGTTCAGGTGGCAGACATGGTGGCTGCACATGGCCAGGCTGGCACATGGGTGTGTAGTAGCACTACACAACATCCATCCCCATGTCATGGGGCCACGGTCACAGGCCTGTTGAGTCCAATATGTGCCATAGCATGTCCAGCTATCACACACATGCACACAGACATGCAGACACACACACATACACACACACACTGCTGCTGCCAGGAACTAACCACTGCCATACCCTCTGTCCCATACAGGTGATAATGACAGCCAGTCAGGGCTGCATGTGTATAAGTTCTCAGGGGAGGAGCTGAAGGCCCTGGTGGATGGCTATAAGAAGAGGGAGCTGCTAATAAGATGGTACAGGAATACTGATGCCACTGTCTGAAAGATGTGAGAGGAGATCATGTCTAAAGTGAATGCTGTGGGTGGCCATGGTAGGACAGTGGAGGCCATGAAAAAGCAGTGGCATGACATGCAGTGGAGGGCCAAGGAGGATGAGACACACAGACTCAGGGAACTACACCACATGGGGAGGTCCCATGTAAATGGGAATGAGGGTGACAGATCCAATCATAGCCAGTGTGGCATCCACCATCAGGTTGGTGTCCCTGGAAGGTGTGGAGGGTGGTGGATGTGAGACGCCACTCAATCTGCACGGGAAGTGTGAGTAACATGGATGGCTTTCCTGTCACCTACCATGATGTGTGGTCTCTCTGCACATGTGATGCACCAGTGGCCCACATGTCCACAACCGTGGGCAGGTGTTGGTCCACCATCCAGTATGGGTGTGTATGCCCACATGTCCACTGCAGTCAAGTGTATGCTGCAGGTGCCTGCAGTGACAGGGCATTGTCTCACATACAGGCTGTCACACTGTGCCTCCACATGCACCGTATGGACCACTAGTGTGTGTGGCCACACACACAGGCATGTTGCATGACAACACAGGTTAACTGTAGGCTGCGCACTTCCTTCATCTGTATTTTGCCATCTGCCACTTGGGTGTGCATGGGTGTGTTGTTCACAGTGTTACCTGGGTGACATCTGCAAAGTGTGATGCATGTTCTGGTTGTGAGTTTCTGCATATTGGCCATGCCATTGTGGTTGATGGTGGTGCAGGGGTTCCACAGACATTATTTTAAATTTTCAGCATGGTTGTGCATTGCATGGGGTTGCAGTGGTGTTTGATACCTGTCTAATGGATAGGCCACTGACACTGTTCTTGTTCCACAGCACAGGGTGCATGTCATACATCAGTGGACATTGCAGTAGTGAGGTTGAACCTGCCCAGGATAGACCATGAACATCAGGGATGCAGGTGGCCCAGGATCAGTCAACAGCTCTGCGGCAGCACAAGGTCAGGGGACAGACAGCATGCATGGCTGCAGTTCTGAACAATGATGATGATGATGATGTCCTTGAGGATGATGATATCAGTTTTGTCCTGGGCCTAGAATATCTGATGGAACTGGACATGGGGGGGGAGTCACCTTCAGGGCTGTACCATGGACAGGTGGACATGGCAGGGGCTGGGTGCAGTGGGCAGGGTGCTGCAGCGGCAGGGTCACCAGCAGTACAAACAGCTCAGGTGGTGCTGCTGGGTTCACCTAATGTGTTTGCCCAGGGATATGTTTGAGGTCCACCACATGTAACACCTGCATCTGTGGCACTGCAGCTGCAGTCCAATGGTGGGTCCTCACATGCCCAGACCCCATGACACAGCAGCAGGTGGTGGATGACCAGGCAGCTGTGCAGGTGGCACCACTGGGCATGCACCATATGCCAGGGAGTGCCATGGGTCAACAGGCATCAGTCCAGGGAGCATCGCTCACATGCGCCTCAGACAGGTAACAGCCACCCCCAACCAATGTCCAGTGTGAGCTGCTGCAGCAGGAGCAGGACATCCTAGGTTCATGACTGTTCTTCTGTGATACACTGGAGTCACAGACCACCACACAGTATGATCTCCACTTATTCCATAGGGAAGTGCAGCAGGAAATCTCCCTCCTCTGGAAGGCAGTGTCTGCTGGATGGTTGCAGGCAGAGCAGCATGCAAAGGACCATGTGGCAAATATTCTCAACAGCATTTACCAGTGTTTTGGTGAGCTCACTGCATGGTGAGGGAGCACATAGCTGCAGTGCAGGATGCAGCAGTGGGTGGGCAGTGGTGCACTGTTAGTACACCCTGCCGGCATGCCACTGCTGTTTCTTGGCATGCCACAAGTGCACATGGTCTATTCAGGGGGTCCTCCACCACTGCTGCATTGGCATCATCCATGGGCAAAGCATGGTGCTGTGGACAGTGGGGGTCATCAGCCACAGACAGACTGTGCCATGGCCGCAGTAATCCTGCAGTACACACTTCACTGCAGTCATCACCTGTGGGTGTCTCAGCCCACAGTACACCCACCTCCAGGGTACACCATGGGGAGTCAGTCAGGGTCCATGGTGGGAGGCAGCTATAGTGGTTCTACACTTCCACACACTTGCACGCTTTGCAGTCACACACGACACTCACAAGTACACATACAGTCTGGACACATTCCACCACTGACCCTTTGCACATTTCTACTATCTGTGTTACCACTGTACTGCACTGTTTTCACTGTTCTGTGTGTTGCACTGTTTGGTACATATAGTAAATACAATGTTGTTCACATATTGTTGTCAGTATTGTCTCACTCACCTGGCCATCTGTGCTACAGTTGCAATGATATTTTTTCTGTGCTTCTGTGACCTCCGGGCCATTCGAGGGTCTCACCTCTCATGTTGCTCTACTATTCCCTGGACCTCTGATGCTGGTGTGCTCTCAGGCTGTTCCTCTGCTTCAGGTGTGCATATTCCATAGTTTAGCACCATGTTGTGCAACATACAACATGCTAGGAATATGCGGCATACCTTGAGAGGGCTATACTGTAGGGCACTGCCAGGCCAATCTAGACAGTGGAATTGCATCTTTAGCATGCCAAAGACCCTCTATATAACATTCCTAGTTGCAGCATGTGCCTCATTATACCACTCCTCAACCACTATTGCTGGCCGGAGGATTGGTGTTAGGAGCCAGGGTCTCGGGGATAGGCACTTTCCCCTCTGAACACATGACCACATGTTAACTGCTATTTACTGTGTCACTCACTATGCCTGTTTGCTGCCCTTCTGTGTCAGTAATCCTGCCCCCCTGCCCCTCCTGTCTGCTGGTACATGGCACCATCCAAGCATTGCTGTGGGTTGTGTTGTGCTTGCTGCTGATACTCGCTGATGAGGTGCCCACTTGGTATCAGGCATTCCTCAAATGACTGACACAGCCTGAATTGGTGCCAGATGAAGGCATCGTAGGCACTGCTGGGGTACTGTGCAAAGACATTGGTGATATGCCCCATTGCATTGCACACCACCTGGCAGTTGATGGAATGGTACCCCTTCCTGTTGATGTACCAGGTGGTGCACAGATTGCAGTGTGGGTGCAGTCAATGGCACCAAGTACAGCTGGAAGGTGCAAAACCTGATGGAATTGCTGCATGGTTTCTCTGCACTCCCCTGTGGTGCTGGTGAATACTATGAATTCAGCAGCATGTGGAAGGAAGGCATAAAGGAACTGGGTCAGGAGGCGTAAGGTGGCCGACTGTGACATGCAGGTGATATCTCCAACCAGTGTCTGGAATGTAACAGTAGATAGAAAGCACATCGTAGCCATCATCTTTTCCTTGACTGGCATGGCATGGCTGCGTCTGGTGTTTGGACACAGTTGCTCATGCAGGAGTTCACACAGCTGCCTCAACATGAGCTTGTTCATCCTGCACCAACTCACAAGGTGGTCATCAGTTAGTGTCTCAAAGGATACTCTGGGCCGGTACATCCTATGTACAGCATATCTTCTCCTTGGCCTGCGGTGTGGAGCAGGGTGGGCTTGGTCCCTCTCCTCCTCTTCCAGCACAGCTTCCATCAGGTACAGCAGCACAGTGTTGTTGCCAACCACCATCTTGTCCCCTGCAGTGTCCACACATCCCTCTGTGTTTTGCCCTAGGTAAAGATATGCCTTTTATAGGTGGCAATTAGCACCATACTACAGGGTGTGCAAACATCTCTTGCATGGCAGTATACCTTTGAATATCCAGTTTCACCTGTATGCATGTCTATGCCCCTCACTTTGCCCCTTGCATACATTATCTTTTTGCGCCAGCACTCATGTGGTGCACCGGTGCTATTTTCCCTTTTGCAAGTCCTGCACAAGCCTGGCGCAGTCCTTTTGTGCGTGGTGCAAAGTTTTGAATATCTGCCCCATAACCTATTATTTTTTAACAGTTGCATAGATGTAACTTTCTGCTCTGCATTCTAGATACTTATCTAACTAAAAGCACACTATCTGATTCTAATCTTTTGAATACTATTGTTTTGTTTCTCCATTCTATTTCATAGTTATTACGGATACAATGTTTCTATTATGCAGACAGTTTGGGATGATTTGTTACAATGTGTTACATATTGATATATTGTTTACAGGTGTTTAAGTCTATAAACAATGTATCAATATGTAGCACAGTGTAACAAATCATCCTTCCACATAATAGAAACATTGTATCAGTGATACAGAAACTATTCATTCACCTACTGTACTCTGAAATAGAATGGAGAAATCATTTCACTGAGTTACTGTAAATTATTGGTGCTGAAAGAGTCAGTGACACTGCACCTACATAATAATTTACTAATTCAGCTCATGCATTCAGCTCATCATAAAAATTACATTGACAGTCTCCCTTTGTAAACACACACACACAAAAAAGAAAAGATAAAGACAAAGAAAGGTAGCTGGACAGATGGCGCTGAGGGTTGAGGCGCTGGGCGCCACACCTCATGCCACATCGGTGACCTGAGTTCAGGAGAAAGCTTGGGTGCCAGGGATCAGCAGGAGAGGGATTGGATTGAGCACCTGCAGAGCTGCTCTCCTATCCCGAGAGAGGGCATTGGGGAGCTCGGCACTCCGGTGGCCCTTGGTGGAGATTGGGGGCACCACAGAAATGTGGGTGACACATAACAGCGTGCCTGACACTGGCAGAGTTGCTGTGTGCCAAGTATTGGGGATGCACATGCAGGGGGGTAGGGACTGCAGAACAAAGGAAAACCTGTCTTGCTGGGATAGGCGATGGCACCTATCCTCCATGCCCAGCGCCGGGTTGGCCTCACTACTCCTTCACCCAGGCCCCACCTTCAAGCCAGAGTCTGCCTTTCAAGAAAGCCCATGGAAGGAGTTGGGCTACCCTCCCAGAGGGATCAAACTGGGGGTGCTGGCTGCAGTGGGAGAGAAAGAAGGCACAAAACATAGAGAACCTCAGGTGGGCAGGCACAAGGATGAGGTTGCCTGAGAGAGCTCCCATGAGCCTCGACCAGAGGGAAAAAGATTTAAAAAAAAGGACAAAGAAAGGAAGAGTAAATATCCAAATAAATTACACATCCCGATCAGCATACATTGCACACACTATGCACTGTAAAGTATACAACTCACAAAAGTGTAACACTTTTTCTTTATTGCAGTAGTATTGCCCCATCACGGAATATGGGTTTATCGATACACGGTTTAAGAAATGTCTGGGAAGCATAACAAAGTCATGCAAAACATAGGAGACAGATATGCTGATCAACCCATTTCCATCTGAAACAGCTCACATTCTTGACAGTCCCAGCTTCGCTGTCTAATAAATACTTATTTTACAATAATGACATATAGCTTATTAAATCAGCTTTTAAAATGCATAGACAGAAAAACAAAATGTAGAACTCGGTTGTTTTTCTTTACTTAACAAAGTAACTTTTAGTGGCAACATGCCCAATTCTCCTCACAATGACTTCAGGGTTGCCATGACTGCAGCTAAAATCAGCCCCTCCCCAGCACCCCCCAATAATCTTAATAAAGATTACCCTTGGCCCCAGTGTAATGCTGAAAATGGAATTAATAAAATAATAAAGGAAGATAAATATATTTTTTTAATGTATAATATATTATTTTTTCCTTTTTGGTATTAAGGTATATGTATGATCATATATTAGTTAAATTTGATTTCAGAGGGTGGGGTGGGGTGGTAGTTGGGGTTGTTTGAAATTAATTCCAGTATAATTTCAGTTCTCAAGCCTCAGTGGTGCACACTGCAGACATCACTAGTGTTGGTGGCAGGGTGAATAAAGGAATAGTATACTACTGACAGAAAATGTGAGATGATCTGAGGAATTCGGCACACTCCTCCCACACCTATTCACACAACTCTATATGCACAATTGATGTCACCTGAAACTGATTGCAGTTGGGAGAGGCAGTGATTAGGTGTCAACAAGAGAGCAGAAGGCAGACAGAATTGTCTTCTGCTGTCTCATTTAGTTGTATGGGGC
Source organism: Neoceratodus forsteri (assembly GCA_016271365.2). NCBI lineage: Eukaryota > Metazoa > Chordata > Ceratodontiformes > Ceratodontidae > Neoceratodus > Neoceratodus forsteri. The sequence continues at coordinate 758,461,817 of CM057454.1, forward strand.
ATGGCCAAAGTGGGATCTGCAGCATGATTGCAATTTGCTAGTCTTTTCTTTTAATTATATTCTGGGCTTTTGGTTTGGAAGCCCTGGAGCTAGGATGACTGCATTGAGCTACAGTGGGATGGGGGTGAGTGAGGGAAGGACAGATGGCAGAAATCCAAAGAACTATAACTAAGAAATGGGCTGATGGGAGGTATTAAAGAGAATAGTAAATGACCAACGGTTTGCCCACTAGCCTGTTGGGCTTCATTTATATTCATCAAATCACTATTATTACTGGCATAATATTTCCTGTTAGCTTAATATAGAATACCTTCCCTTATGTATCAATTATATTTATGTTGGATTTTTTATGGTATGCTCAGGCTGAGTCAGGAGATAAATAATTGATTTGTGAGGAGTGGTGACCCCTTGACCTCAGTTGTGGTCTGGAAGCTCACGACATCCCTTTTTCTCTTGCTATTCCCAGAACTCAAACTAGCTGAGTGATAAGAAATGCAATCACCAATGAAGAATGGTAGCTTGCACAAATGAGTGGAGTCATCCCATTGAACTATTTTACACCCCACCGTAACAGATTGTCCCAATATGTATAATATCATTAATAAATTAGTTTTTTTCTGTCATCTCATTTTTTACATAAAATACACACTTCTCACATAAAAAAGGCTGTTAATGATGTCAACATCTCTGTGTAGTGTATCCCTCCTTCAGAATGTAAGTCTGACGTGAAAATAAAACTATAGGAAAAAATTAGATTTGCCCATCTATACTAATGGTACCTTACCCTATTTTCGTATTGTATATTCCTAAACCATTAACTGCACTTGTCACCCCCATATTTGTAGATTTTATCAGGTAGATTACTGACTTCTAGGTCTATTTTATTCTTTATCTGTATGCAATCCTTACTTTATCAAAGGAGACATTTGTCTCCATAATACCATAAGACTGTAGCACAATTGCCATCCTATCCCTGCAGATCAGCTGAAAGCATCAATGCTAGAGGAGCAAGCCTAATGAGCATAATAGGAAATGTGTTCACCAGATGACTTTCAAACTAAATATTTAGGCCTAGGTAACAGGTGGAGAAGTATGAAACTGTAAAACACATTTCTTGTACACAGTATATTCAGTATCTTGCTGACCTGGAGAAAGCAGGTGTCTCATTAGGATTTTTACAGTTTATTTGGGTTTTACAAATTATTTAGTGACTGTTGTGGCACCAGAGACTATGTTCCACAATGGGACATTATACAAGTCTGAGGACGATTGTGTGTATGATTGTAATTCTATACAACAGAAAAGCTAAATGACAGAGGTATGTGATTACATATACTAAAAGTTAGAATACCCAAAATACAGCTTATGCGGTACAACAGTGGTGATACATCTGTGACAAGAAAATGTGTTATTTTTGTTAACGGCACAACCAACCTTCAATGTACAGTGTTGGTGGCAGGGTGAATAAAAGAACAGTATACTGTTGATAGGTACTACTGGGCTAACTCAGGCAGCTGTCAGGGACCTGCACTGTATGTCAGCAATATGTTTAATATTTACATGGTCTGTACCTAGCAGACAACTGTTCTCCACCATCTATTTGCCATGGCAGTGGGAGGAGCTGACGTGGGCTAACAGCATGACATGTACAGTCATAACAACTCCCAATAGGTTCACTTAAGCACCATCTCTCAGTAATCCAGACAGAGCCTATAGTAGCTAGTGGGAGGAATACTTTGTTGACCTACCCTTGAACTGGTTCCAATGGCACTACAGTATGTTGACATGAAACTTATATAATTTTTCACATTTGGCCCAAGTAAACATTGCCATGATACAACAGTAAAGTCAAGATATAGTAAGTTAATATACTGCTAAGCCCGTGGGGGGGGGGGAGGTAGTGGCTAAGTCCGACATTTCACATGGCATTTACAGTACTTGAGGACACCCATACGCTGAAATGGGTAGAACTCATACCGCATCAAGAAACTGTTCAATAAAAAAAAAGTAGCTGTTTTAAAAATGCACAGTGTGCTGATAGCAGTCACCAATAAATAAATAAATAACTGTAATACATGACACCTGCTGGATAACCTGCAAAACCAATGGTAAAAACCCACACACAGACACTGCAGAGCTGCAGCCTGCTAAAATAAGTCCTGGTTGCCACTGTGTGGCTTACAGAGAAATTGCATAATAAAACGTGGGCAACGTGGGCAACTTCGTTGTCAATATTGTCAGAACTGCCACCCCTCAAAGCCCTGCTGAGACCCTTGTTCTTGCTACACCCTCCTACAACCTGCAATCCAGTAGCTCCCATGCCCTCCTGATACCTAAAACCCACACACAAATGGGTGACCGAGCCTTTGCTGCATATGTGCCCAGGGTTTGGAACTCTCTTCCAACTAGCACTCGCTCCTCTCCCTCACACCAGAGCTTTAAAGCCTCCCTCTGGGGTTTTCTTAAAATGGCTGCCACCTGTCTCTGCACTAGACAAACCCTCTCAGCCTGAGATGCCCTAACTAACTGAGATGCTACCTAAACATTACGACTTGGGCAGAGCACAACTGTGCTCATACTCCTCCTGTTCTCACAGCATATATAAAAATGGACCATTTAGGCCCACCGGCAAAACAGGGTGAGCACTATAGCTGTGCACTCCTTTCTCTCGCACTGGGCCCACTGTATCCCAACTGTGACTCCTCCTTATTCTAACTGCTAGCCTTACAACTTGCTGCCTGGAGCAATGAATTCACACTGCACTTCTTCCTACTGACTGCAATGTTTAATACAGTATTGTAATATTTGTTTTTGGTATTGTTGTCTTACAATGTCCCTGTATTCTGGTCACTTTATATTCACTCTTCACTACTATTTGCCTGATGAAATCTGATGCTTGTAAAGTCCCTGTTGTGCTAATTCTATGTAATGTAATCCTCCACTTGTATTTGCCTGATGTTCATGTATGTACCTTGTAATGTACCTTGTAATCTCCCAGGTCGCACCTGAAAATAGGCACTTGGCTGTCTAGTGTGCTTACCCGATTAACAAAAGCAAATAAATAAATGACTTTTATCCCTCCCCTCCCTCCCATTTAGAGCTCTTACCCTCACCCTCTACCCTCCGACAATGGCTTTCCTGCCTGCATACCCCCTCTCACCTGCAGCACTTATTTCTAAGATTGCCATTGGCTGGTATGTCATGCTACCTAACATTTGGCACATTTTGAATTACTGGAATTTCCTAAGCCTCAGTCTCTTACTACTTTTTATTGTGTAACTATGTATTACTATGTTGACCTTTGTATGTATGTATACCCCCATTCCTTCGATGTGGAACCTTTGTAAACGAGCAGTTCCTGCTGAAAGGTATTTGTAATCCTAGATTTCAATAAAAAAATCAAGTATACCGCATCACATACCAAGGCACAGTCACACTACTGAGTGGCACAGAGCTGTTCTGACCAGTAGACCCCAGTACCAGGAAACTTTTCTTTAACTACCACTGTAGCCTGTGCATCCTGCCTTTCTCACAGGCAGCCATTCCTGATGTTCTCATGCCCTCATTTTACTCCACTGCTTACCTGCTGTGTGTTTGCAGTGTGCTGACTTAATTCTGTGTACTACCTCCATCATGATTCTTCATTTTGTTTCTGTTTTTTTTCACTCTGTTTTACCAGCTGTTCATAGCCAGTACTAGCATCCTTCTCACTGCAGTCTCTCTGCATGCCTTGTATTCCAGCAAACAGCTGCAACCACTTAATCCCAACCATTTTAATCTGCCTTTCTCTGTCATTCAGCCTTCACTCAGTCAGTCTGTTTCAGTATTTTTACTGCCGTCATGGTTGTTCTATAGCTTTCTGCAACTCCTGCTCATGGCTGAGTGTTCACTACGATAATGGCCTTTTGCATGTATTTCTATTTTCAAACACCTTATCTTTCAGTTCATTTATGATCATACCAGTCATTCTTCAGCAGTCATCATTCAGTCCAATCCAACCTATCAGACATTCTGACAATGTGATCATGCAGTCAGTCCATTTCTACATCATACCATCAGGCTTAATGAAAGCATTCTTACTGCCATTATCATAGTCCTCTTCCCTATTCATTGCACTTGAAGTCTGTATCTTAAGGGTGTGTCCCTTGCTGGTTGGGAGTCCTTCTCAGGCCACTTGTCTACAGTGGCACTTCCTGGAAGTACCACCTGGTGTTGAGAAGGTCCATCACTCAGGGGGAAGCTTCAGCCATGCGGACCCATGGTCAGTGGCATCTTGATGGTGTAGTATTTAAGACTTTAGATTTTGGAAGGTGGGTTTCTAAGCCCACATAGTCTCATTTTATGTCTCCATCCCTTAGTTCCCAGTCAAGGTCAGGCCTCCTGGTAGTCTTGAAGTAGGGTACTAGCCTTTTAGAAGTCACTACTTTCCTCTTTCCACATTTTGGGGGAATGGGCCTCCTTCCTGGGGGGTATATCTTTTTGCTTTAAGATATACTTGTGGCACTACCACAACATTATTCTGTTAGAGAGATAGAGTGAGAGTTGTTGCACCTGGCATGCGGATGCCTCTAGCTTTCCATCTGTCACCTCTGTCTTCTCTGCCGGCTAATGCATGCAACTCACTGCTTCATCCAGTCACCTTGCCAGTCTGGTCATTGCTTCCTTGACCTCCTCAACATCATCCCCAACTCTGGTGAGCTTGATATTGATCAACACCATAACATTTTTAATTTCATTTAGTCTGTTGCACTGTTGTAGCCGCTCCGCGATGACACAGATGGCACCATCTTGGATGCTGGTTGGAGAGTAGTTTTCAGTAATCCCCCAGTTTCTTTTTTCTTTTTTGGGTGTCTGGATGCTTCAGGAGACTTTTGATCCAGCTGCATAGAACTGTCCTGCATGAAATATGGTGTATCATGGTACTGATCGGCACAGTAGGGAGGATTACACTCTATTCTAGAACCCAGACATGGAGTTATGAAATTTAAGCTGCTGCCAGTCTAGCCACATCACTTGAACCACCTGAATGACAAGTTCAATTGAGCAATGGCCATGGAGCACACAGTTCTGAGATATGAAACCCCCCACCCCCTGGGTCTGGAATCTTGGAAAGGGTCATTGGCAAGTACCCTATGCATAAGGGCAGGCCAACTGGGTTCTATAGTCTGAATAACTCCCTCTTTCTTTTCTGAAATATTCATTCTGAGTGAGTTAGATTTGCAGTGACAAGAAAGTGCATCCTCCCTGTTATTCAGAAAGTGATTCAGGAATACCAAGAAAGGGAAAGGGATCTTCTTTGGAAGAATGCTTTTCTCCCTCATCTTTGTCAAAAGAAGAATATTAAGAATGATATCTCTTCTCTGCAGGATCTGGATGATTTACAGTAATTAAAGGGGGTTCATCCATGTTGTGGTTGAGCGCTACCCAGCCTCAGTCCAGTAGGGATCCTAGTCAATTCCTTCTCTCTGGACTGGAGAAAAGAAGATTGCTTTCCAACTCTACAGCCCCCTCTGGACATGTTAGGAGAAGCATGGAAGGGAGTAAAATGCAAATTGGTGGTGCATAGTTCTTAATTTCATTTGTACCATTTTCAAAGGTTGGCAGAAATTAAGTTCTTATGAGATCCCAAAGTTGACTCAGTCATCTAGTCCTTGATTAAAAGAATGGTTATCCCTATGAAGAGTGGAACTACTGTATTTTAAAGGATCAGGTAGCCAGGAACATTGAAGGGTCAGTGAAAAGAACTTGTGGGGTGATCTTTGTACTGTCCCAGTTGGAATAATTTATTCTGAATCCATATTGTAAGGGAGATAGCCCACCCAGGGACATAAGCTGAACTTGTAACCGATCAAGAATAATCTTAGTAAAAATGTTACCAGAGATGTCTAAAAAACTGAAGGGGTGATACACCTTGGGATCTACTTTATTACCCTTTTTAAAAATGGGAACTATTTCTGCCCCCTTCCATGAGTTAGGAAAGAAACCCTCTCTTACAGTATATAACAATTAAAGAACTGTAACAAAAATATCTGACCAGAGTGGATTGAATGACAGAAATACTTCTGGAGGAATTTGGTCTGCCCCAAGTGCTTTATTTTTTTCATAGAATAAACTACAGAAAAACCTCAAAGGCTGAAAAGGGCCTAATTGGGCAATATATAAGGAACACCGAGTTGGCATAGAACTAATCATCATAAAATAGTTCAGAAAAATGCTTTACCCAAGTATCCATTGGAATAAAGGTATCAATAACATTAGATCAGTTTGCTGTACCCTTTGTTACCAATTGCCAAAACAATCTGGTGTCATTCTAATGAATAACCCTTAACATTTCACTTGAGTGAGCCTTGTAAAAAGTTATTTTTTTATAAAAACAAAATTATATTTGTCTCTAGCCTTATTCAGAAGTCTGCAGTTGCCTTTAGAAGGATGGTTTTTAATAAATTTAACAAGAGCTAAAATCTTAGATTTTTCTTGCCAACAAGCTTGGTATTTTTTAGGTGCAGATTTACCCACATAATATAAAATAGATTGTAAATTAAGAAACATAAGTGCCAAATTAGAATATAGCTCTGGGGCAGAAATGTGGGGAAAAATCTGAGTCTAAGCCAGATCCTAAAAAAGGGAGAAATACTCTGGATGACAGAGGATGGAATCTTCTCTGTCCAGGTGACTCTCTTCCTGTTCCTAGTTGCTATGTTTGCAAAAAAATATAATTGTCATGCAAACTAATAGGTATCTCAGTTTTAAAATCATTCAAAGTACAACCAAAGGATTGGGGAATGATCTATTAATCACAGATAGAGAGGCCTAAACCTCAAGGGGACCATCCCAAAGAGCATTGTCAATTACAGAAGCTCCCTGGGCAGAGAAATACCTAAAGTGACCCAGATTGTCAGCAAATAACCACACATTTAAGGGAAAAAGTTATATTCTAACATATGTAACCATGGTGTTGGGTATAGTACTGGTCACTCCTCCTGCCTTGTGTGCCTGGACAAGATTGAGGGGCCTGGGTTTGGTTTGCCTATAACTGGGAGCAGTAGTTGTTTTTGACACAGTACCTCCAACCAGGGAAATGTCTGTGGGCCAGAAAATACCCTCAATGGTGACTACCTCCCCACAATTCCTCCCAGACAATGCCCACCCAATAACACACCTTCCCTTGCAATACAATACTCTTTAGAATTAGTGGTGCTCTCTAATAATATGCTCACACACCACATTTGTAACAATAAAATACCTCAGGTTCATTTTGGGGAGAGAGTTAGGAAAGGGGTACCTGGACATGGGAAATACCTGTAACAAATAATGATATTTGGTGCATGGTGATAAAGACTTTTGGTTAAATGGCCATAAAGACTTTGCTTGTAACCATAAACATTTATATTTGAGCACCTCACAGATGTTTCCACTCACCAACCTGGTGAATGCACAGATCTTCCAAGCTGTACCAATTCTCAACTTAGTCCCTTGCTGAGGGTAGCCCCAGGCTGTTGCAGGTCTGAAGGTTGCCATGGGCTGTTGCTAGCCTTGCTTGTAGAGCAGAAAGCAGCTAACTAAAAGAAGCTACATTTTCTTCTTAATTTAAAACATATATCTCAGCAGGAGTCAGTGTCTGTTAAGATTAAGTAGACAGATAACTTTATTAGAAGTAGAAGGGGACTTATTTAGGGTAAAAAAAAGAAAGAAAAGAAAGAAAGAATGTCAGTGTGTATTCTGTGCAGTGAAGGGAATTGTATCAGCTCACTTTGCTAAACCAGTAGGAGGAAAGAGAGCTTACCTGGGGGTGTGGCTTAGACACTTTAAAAGCAGGTGCATCAAATTACAACTTCCTGTTGCTAGCCTTGCTTGTAGAGCAGAAAGCAGCTAACTAAAAGAAGCTACATTTTCTTCTTAATTTAAAATGTATATCTCAGCAGGAGTCAGTGTCTGTTAAGATTAAGTAGACAGATAACTTTATTAGAAGTAGAAGGGGACTTATTTAGGGTAAAAAAAGAAAGAAAGAAAGAAAGAAAGAAAAGAAAGAAAGAAAGTCAGTGTGTATTCTGTGCAGTGAAGGGAACTGTATCAGCTCACTTTGCTAAACCAGTAGGAGGAAAGAGAGCTTACCTGGGGGTGTGGCTTAGACGCTTTAAAAGCAGGTGAGTCAAATTACAACTTCCTGTTGCTAGCCTTTTTTCTTACTAATTGCCCTCCATCCCCCCACCCAAAGCCAGTTCTACTTTTATAGCCACTGGATTTGACTGTCAACAGGAACTTCCTGTTTGGCAGTAGGAAGGAAAGGATCATAGAGAAACATTGGTTTTGTCAACCCTAAAGTAGAAAAAGTAGCTCACTCTCCCCCCTTAGCTGCTGGTGGTCTGATATTGAACAAGGAAGAAGGAGGTTACTGAAGAAGATAGGATGTTGCTGTCCCATAACAGGAAGGGTGAGAGTTGTAAGGAGAGGAGAGAGTAAGCATCCAGAGAAACAGTAGAGGGGAAACAAAATAAGACATGATAGGAGTGGTGCAGTGCAATGGCTGTGGGGCGGCAGTGTTCCGGGAGACATTCTGGAGGCTGCGATGCTGCCCTATTTGCAGGCACCTCTCTGGTCTGAGAGAGGAGGTTGCCTGTCTCCAGGCTGATCTGGCTAGGATTCATGAAACCTCTTCCCCCACCCAGGGACCACCAGGGCCAATGCCACTACCTCAGAGTTTGCCAAGAAAGAGGAGAGGCTGGACAAGGGTGGGCTCAAGGAGGGAGAGGGTGGTGGAACAGAGTTGCATCCCTCCAGCTGTACCTCTTCACAATTCATTCGCTCTTCTGGTGGATAGTGGTTCCTCTATGGAGACACCTGCAGTGGAGACCAAGCAGGATGCTGGAAACCTTCACAAAGGAGACCCAAAGGAGGGTGGCATGGGACCCCACAGGGGAAGGAAACAACTCCTGGTGGGGGACTCAATCATTAGGGGGGTAGAAATGGGGGAGGATGGGGAGAGGGAGGTAAGGTGCCTTCCTGATGCCACGGCTTGGAAAGACAGGAAGCGAATCCTCAGGATCGTGGGAGGAGCTGCATGAGGGAGGGAGCTGGATGTCATTGTCCACCTGGGGACAAATGACCTGGCTAGGAATTGGATCAGAGCAGTGCAAGAGGAGTTTGTAGAGTTGGGAAGGGGCCTGGACAAGTAGCACATACGGTAACCTTCTGAGGTGCTGCCTGTTCATGGCAAGGAGATGTTAGGGCACTTCTCACCAGGGAATTCAACGAGTGGTTGAAAAACTGTGGAGCCCAGGTTTTGGGCCGATTGGGGACTGGGAGCTATCTGGAGGAATGCAGACCTATACTGGTGCGATGGTCTGCATCTGTCCAGGGGGAACCAGGATCCTAGGTGAGAGTTTTAAATGCTTCATTGGCAAGCATTTAAACTAGCCAAGGGGGGAGGCATTGAAAAGAAGCAGGGAAATCTGAGCCTCCCCCCACAAAACATGGTGATTAGTGAGGTAAACACCAAGGTACAGAAGTTATTAGGGAGCAGAACAGATTTAAAAGTGAAAAAAGACAAAGGCAGTAAGGACAGAAATGGGGCTAAAAGGGGTAAGGCTACAAAGAAATGGAAGGTGATGAGTACCAATGCCCGTAGTCTGTGTAACAAGCTCCCTGAACTAGTGGCCTTGATGGAAGAGGGTTGCCTGGATATTGTGGCAGTCACAGAAACATGGTACACAGAGAACCATGACTGGGATGTCAACATACCAGGATACACAATCTACAGGAGGGACAGGGAGGGTAAAAGAGGAGGAGGAGGAGTAGCTCTCTATGTAAAGGAAGGGATCAAAGCAACAGAACTTAAGAGTAAACAGGGAGCAGATGAAGCACTTTGGGTCACCCTGGAGACAGGAAATGGCACCACAATCCGCATGGGGGTTGTATACAGACCCCCATCTCAGGGGGAGGGAATGGACAAGGAAATGATAGAAGGCTTTCTTAGAATGGCAGAAAAAGGGGAGATATTGTTGATGGTGGACCTAAATATGCCAGATGTTAACTGGAGCACCTTTGCTGCAGGCACATCCAAGAGCAGGGTCATTCTTGATGCCCTACAGGGGGCATGTCTCAGACAGCTAGTATCGGAACCCACTCGGCAGGGAGCAATCTTAGACCTGGTACTTTCAAATGGGGATGGAGAAAGAATCTCAGATTTAGAAGTGGGTAGCCATCTGGGAACAAGCGACCACCAAACAGTGTGGTTCACGATAAACACAGCCATACAATCAAGCCATACAAAAGCAAGAGTGCTAGACTTTAGGAGGGCTGACTTTGGGAAAATGAGAGAGTGCCTCAGAAAAGCACTAGCAAACAGGCAAGAAGGAGGGGTGGAGGAACAATGGGGAGTGATCAAAACAGCCATCACAGAGGCAACAAGCCTTTGTGTAAAAAAAATCAATAAAACACAATGAAGGAAAAAACCATTATGGTTCGCAACAGAGGTGGCAGGGAAGGTTAAGGAGAAAAGGACAGCATTCAGGAAATATAAGGAAACACAGAAGAAGCAGGACAGATAACTTTATCAGTTAAAGCAGAAAGAGGCTGGGAAGGCAGTCAGAATAGCAAAGGCCCAAACCGAGGAAAGGATAGACAATTCTGTTAAGAAGGGGGATAAGACCTTTTACAGGTACATTAGGGAGCGAAGAAAGACCAAAGGAGGGATACTGAAGCTTAATAAAGGGGAGGGAATGTGGGTAGAGGGTGACAGTGAAAAAGCAGAGATATTGAACGAATATTTCTGCTCAGTATTCACAAAGGAAGAGGAGGGGAGTTACCTAAACCAAACAAGAGAAACACTCTGAAGATGGGGGTCGATACCAGTCCATTTACAGAAGAAAGGGTTCTGAAAGAACTAATAAAATTGAAGGTGGACAAAGCAATGGGGCCTGATGGGATTCACCCCAGAATTCTAAAAGAACTAAGGGTAGAACTAGTGACACCACTGACTACCCTCTTTAACAAATCATGGGAGGATGGGGTGGTACCCGAGGACTGGAGGAAGGCGGATGTGATTCCCCTTCACAAAAGTGGGACCAAGACAGAGGCAGGAAACTACAGACCTGTCAGTCTGACCTCTGTGATAAGGAAAGTGATGGAGTCACTTCTGAAGGAAAGAATAGTTGTGTACCTAGAGGCCAGTGGAGCACAGGACCCAAGGCAGCATGGGTTCACAGTGGGAAGGTCATGTCAGATGAATCTAATAGATTTCTTTGACTGGGTGACCAAAGTAGTAGTTCAGGGAGGGGCTGTGGACATGGCCTACCTAGATTTTAGCAAGGCACTTGATACAGTCCCACACAAAAGATTAATACACAAGATAGCCAGCCTTGGAATGGGTCCCAAGGTGGTAGCCTGGATAAAAAATTGGCTAGACAACAGGACGCAAAGGGTAGTAGTAAATGGAGTACACAGTGAAGAAAGGAGGGTTACTAGCGGGGTACCACAGGGTTCAGTACTGGGACCGGTCATTTTTAATGTCTTATAAGTGACATTGCAGAGGAACTGGAAGGAAAAGTATGTCTCTTTGCAGATGACACCAAGATCTGCAACAGGGTTGATACACAAGATGGAGTGGAAAGGATGAGAAGGGACTTGGCAAGGTTGGAGGAATGGTCAAATGTATGGCAGCTCAGATTCAATGCAAAGAAGTGCAAGGTATTGCACATGGGAAACAAAAACCCAGGGGAAGCGTACACAATGGGGGGTGAGATACTTACAACAGTAAAAATAGAAAGGGACCTGGGGGTATATTATATCAGATGACCTAAATGTGGGCAAGCAATGTGAGAAGGCAGTAAGGAAGGCTGGAGGGATACTGGGATGCATAGGAAGAGGCATCAATAGTAGAAAACAGGAAGTTTTTATCCCTCTGTACAGACAGTTGGTGAGACCCCATCTGGAGTGCTGTGTGCAGTTCTGGAGACCCCATCTCCGCAAAGACATAGACAGAGTGGAGGCTGTCCAGAGGAGGGCAACCAAAATGGTGCAGGGCACCCAGAAGACATACATAAGAAAGACTAAAGGAGCTTAATATGTATACTCTTGAGGAAAGAAGGGAGAGGGGACATGATAGAAACTTTCAAGCACCCCAAGGGAATTAATGAAGTCCAAGAGGGTAGCATCTTCCAGAAAAAGAGATGTGCAAGAACAAGGGCACAATTTGAAGATAGAGGGGACGGCCTAGGGGTAATGTGAGGAAGTATTTTTCACTGAGAGGGTTGTGGATGATGGAACAGCCTCCTGGAGGAGGTTGTGGAGTCAAGAACAGTGGGGACTTCAAGAATGCATGGGACAGGCATAAGACAGTCCTAGGGGCAGGTAAGAGGAAGTAAGCTGTTGGTTAACTAGGATCTGCAGCTTATCTGTTAGGTAGGAAAATGGGCAGACTGGATGGGCCAAGCGGTCCTTATCTGCCGTCAAATTCTATGTTTCTATGTTTCTATGGGTTGGGCACCCATTGATGCCCTTAAAGCTGAAGGAAATAGTTAAATTTTATCTTTAATCTGTAACTGCTGAAACAACTAGCTGAACTTGTAAGCGCTCTGATCCTTTCCCAGTGCAGGGCAACCTGCTACTCATGGTTTGCAGAAACTCAGAGTTGCTGAAGATCTCTAAGTCTCTGTCACTCGGTGGGCTGGATGAGGAAGCTAGATGACTGCTCCTGAAGCTGAATGCTGGTTCCTCCATGGCAACTGGCAGGAACTCCAGACAGGCTGAGGGCTGGGATGCATACAGTACCTTGACCCTCAGCCAGAGCAATGGGGGAGGTACTCTAGGCACACAGGCTGCTGCAGATGGAGGTCTTCTGGATTCAGCTTCTCAAGAACTGGAACACAGGAACGCTGCTCATCCACCCCAATATGCAACATGGTGGATGCAGTAGCACTCGGACTGAGCATTCTCCTCAGGACACAGGCTTTGTAAACTGCTGCAAAGGCAGACTGTGGAACTGCTTTAATAGATCTTCTCCACGCTAGCTGGTGCTGGAGCATTTCCAAGAACTCTCTTCTGGATCACTGAATTGTGCTATGGAATCACTGGCCTCCAGGCCAGTTATCCAGACTGTGGGCCCTGTAGTTTAGGGCTCTTACTCTCTCTCTTTCTCTCTCTCTCTTAAGCTGTGCAGATTCTCTCCTCTCTGAAGTCCAAATGCAGACTGACTTGAAACTCTGGAGGTCCCACGATTTCACCAGGAAATTGACAGCAGGCATTGGCCCAGGCTGCTGTCAATCACTTCCTTGACATTACATTGGTGGCAAAAAAGGAGCCAAGAACACATTACTTAAAAGTCTGCCTGTTGTAGTCTTTTTGGGCTCCTTGCTTTCTCACTGCCTGCATAGCAGGTAAGAGGAAACAAAGATTACTGCAATACAAAGCAGTCTATGCAGTTCACACAAAGTCCCAACTTTAAATGTCTGTTGCAGGCAAACAATCTTATTTTGAGTTTTAGTGGCCCCAGAGTTTAGTAGCTGCCCCTCTTGGTGACAGGCAGAGCATTCAATTAAAGTGCAGCTTTGGCTGCCCTTAAAGAAACAGTGTCCAAAAATACTTTTGCAGAGTTTATCTTCTTACTCCCCCAATATGTCTCCAGACCCCCCCCCCCGGCATGCTAAAGGTAAGCCCCCCTCCACTATGCAGGCAGGAGGGGTTACACATAAAACTAATAAGATCTTCCCTAGCCCTAATTATCCTAGTATCACATGAGTATCTAGCTATAATGATTGACTCATTACACAGGGCCTCAGCTGCTGAGTTGTCCAAAATGCCATCAACATTACCAGTTATGGCAATAAAACCACTGAGTATTAGAATCAGGACGTTAGGAAATTGCAGGCATATTGACTCAAGGAGGGCCTCCAAGGTGTTCCATGGATCTTTTATCACAAATTTAGAACTAGCAGGGGGAATATATAAATTAATGGGAATAAATTCTAAGTTAAAGATCTTCACCTCAAGGATCAGACAAAACTCCAGTGACATAATACATCTGGTCGAGCAATGTTTATATGTCTTAATATAACAAGCCAGACTCCCAGAAGGTCTGCCCATAGTTCAATTTTTTTTTCTGCCGGACTTTGAAAAAGTTCAAAATTATTTACAGCTATATCATGGTCTGCCAGATGCCATGTTTCTTGCAAACTCACTAAGGAGAAAGATGAAACAAAATCTAGCCATTTTGTATCTGCCCATTTGGAACTCAGGCCCACAATATTCCAAGATAATATCTGTGCTGCTAAATTGGACTATAATAAACTGCACTGGAGCAGATCTGGATCAAAAGCCAGACTAGTGCTGAATCATTGATAGTCTGCTAAATTTGGAATCTATTAGACAAAGATAATTTGGCTTCAACTGTTTCCTGTACCACTTCAGGTCCAGATAACTTTGGGCCTTGGGAGAACAGGATATCACTTCTATAGTATATATACCCATTGTATCCAGAACTGGTCACTTTTCCAGCACTCTTCTGCAGTGCTATGAGATTTAAAGAAAACATCAACTTGGGCTCCATCCTGATCAAGTCTTCTTATAATCTTAATTATGCCTCTTGGGCCCAATGGAATATAGAGGTAACTAGAAAAAAAAACAAATATTTATTTATCTAACTTTTGGTAACCAGGAAATGCACACTGATCAAGCGCATTTCCAGGTGTGACCTGGGGGAAGGGAAGAAGGGGAGTACAGTATACATAAGGTTCACTAGTACAACAGTTTAGCAAATAACATACAGTTGAGGACCACATCAGAAATGAGGACATTAGGTAAAATGGCATAGTGTAACCACTCAGTCCCCTGGGGTTACTAGAATCCCCTCAGTTTCAGTGCTAGGCAGGAAGAGGCAGCTGGTGATTAACTGGTTAAATGGGTTTTTCACCTATTCAATCTTTTGTTTACTTGGCCTCAGCTGAGATGAAAGAGATGAGCTCATTTGGAACTCTTGCAGAAGCATAAGCCACAGCAGCTGTGAGTGAGGGAGTTTAGCATCTTGAGATGGTGGTCAGGGCAGAGTTGTAGCTTGAAGTGTAAGGAGTGAGAACTGCTCAGCTGAGGGCTCTGAGGAGAGCCCTGCTTTCTCACCCTAGTCCTGATATCCTCCAGTTTGCCAAGAGCAGTGGTGGAAACCATTGTCTACAGCAGGATATCCTGATTTTCATCCCTGGAGGGGTGGAAAGGACTGCTAGTGGATGGATCTTAGGGGCAATCCCCTTTTTGATCCAGAATGTTTTGAAGCTGCCTGTAATGTCTAACAGTGAGTAGGATCTGACTTTTTGCTGCTGGTCTCTGGCTAAGAAGGAAATGCACAACTTTTCTGTTCAGAAGTTTGAGACTGTTCTCAGTTTAAAGTTGGCTGACAAGTGTGATGTCCAGAGATATGACTAATTCTAATTGTTTGGGACTTTAGTTCTCGTACTACCAGTGTAGTGTTTTAAATGTTGGATGTGAGAGTTTCATTCAATTAAACATTTTCCAAGTGTGTTCAAGATGTTTAAGGTGTAACTCTGAAGAATGACTGTGTATGGATTTGGGAGCAAAGGGTGGGCAGCCCCTCATCTGGAGTAACCAGTTCAGGACTACAGGTTCAGTAAGGGCACCTGGTTACTTTGGACATGTGGCCAATGTCTGAAGAGAATTTTTACCCCCTGAAGTGGGTTGTGCTAGTTATTAGCCAAATGTATGTTCAGTTTTAGCCAGTGCCACTAGAAGCAACATTCAGTTTTGACTAGTGCCACTAGAAGCAATGTTCAGTTGTGGCCAGTGCCACTAGAAGCAATGTTCAGTTGTGGCCATTGCCACTAGAAGTATTTCCAGTTGTGGCCAGTGCCACTGGAAGAAATGTAATTGTCCTGTGAAATATGGGAATACAAGGTGAAAGAGTTCTGTCAGTAAATGTGTGTTCACTTGTGGCCAGTGCCACTGGAGAAAATGTTAAATGTCCTATGCTATATAGGAATACCAGTACAAGATGTTCAAGGTCCTACAGAGTGGTAATTCAAAGAGTTTTTCTGTGATACAGTTGGTTTGTTGTTCTGCAAGTTCCTTGTGCCATGATGTGTAAACCTTGGGGGTCCACCCTTGCTTGAGAGAACATCTTTTGGAATAAGGTCACACTCTAGAACACCAAATATGGTTTGGACAATTATGTTATTACTTTCTGTGTGTGGATTTCCTGGGCACCCCTCCAGAAGTATAGGTCTAGCATAGCCCTAGCAAAACGTTCTCTCCCCAGGATCTGGTTTTTGTAAATACCTAATAGGTCATATTGCTTTTGTACACTCCCACCCCTTTGATCTCTAGAGTAATGAGCCTGGTATTCATTCCAAAAGCTAGGGATGGTATCAATTGTATAAATGTTCCTGAAGTCTCTGCCTAGTTGAGGGTGCCAGAGGTAGCTAACTGTGTAAAGTAGCAAGGGGGTGGTTACAATCGTAAATAGCAGTTAATAAAATAATTAGAATTAAATAGGACAGCCATGAGAAAAGCTAATTGCAATTAGGTGGATAGATAAAGAAATGATCACATATCACAATCATGTTCAGGGTAAATTCCAATTGGTAGAATGACTGCATAGACATTATCATACCCTGACATAATCATGCTCAGGGTAATTGATAGATTGAGAATAATGGATATGCAACTGTGTTATGAATTTTGTTTACACACCCAAGGTGTGTGATGACCCATAAATCTTGAGAGCAAAGCTCAAGAGGTTTATGAGATCATCACACATCAAAGGTATGTAAAAAATCCATAAGGGCACAGTTGGGTATCCTTTATTTTTTATAATTACTGGTGCAAGGAGTTGGTCCCATTAGTCAGTGTATGGTGCTGACATTCTCCCCATTACCTACACGTAGCCTCATTCTCTGTCTCATACACACACACACACACACAGTTTCCTTTTCTTCCTCACTGTCTGACTGACCTTTGTTTCTCTGTCAACTGCGACTAGTACTGGGGTCCATTCAGGGTCAGAGTTGGCATCGCTCAATTCAGAAACATGGTGGGATCAACCAGATATTTATTTTGCATTTGGGAGGCAGGATCAACTAGATAAACAATAAAAAAATCATATAAAGATGGTGAAGGTAGTAAATAAAAATAGCTCGTCGGCAAGCGGAAACCTGAGCCACCATTTTTTTAACAGTGTCCAGCCCATCCACATGCAGAGCATAAGCCAATGCAGTGGTGCAATACAGATGGGTGGCACGTGAAGGAGACTGGAGGTGAAAGAAAGTTTCAGAGTTTCTCTCCAGAGGCATTCCAGAGCTGTCTGAGCAGTGTAGACTGGACCCCAATCAAATTTTTCAACAGTGTAGATGAAGCTGCATTTTTTTCAACAAACCTTCTCAATTGCGGCAAATCTCCATGCTCCCCTAAGGAGAATTCGCACAAACAGTCACTGCTACAGATGGATCACGTGGGAGCTAAAATCCCTTATGGAAAGCCAAGACAAGGCTTGGGAAAAGTACAGATGCTCAACCCTCTCAGAAGACCTAGTTGACAATAGGTCACTGAGGAACCAATGTAAGAAGGCCATAAAAACTGCAAAGAGGGAGTACATTAAAAATCTCCTGCAGCAAAATCTTCCTGATCCAAAGTCCTTCTGATCCTGTATAAATGACCTGATAAAAGGCACAAATAAACCACCCAAGGGCCAGATAATCAGCAATTGCCAAACCTTAACTGAGGGATGTGAGGCAGTTGCTGCATTCAATAAGATTTTCACTGATCTAGACACTTATCGAACAAACCTATCCCCCCTTAAGCAAGACCTTGCAGATACTGAAGTGCTGGATCCTCCACACCCACACTTTCATCTAAGGACAGTATGCACCAAAGAAGTGCTACCCCTTTTACAATCCATCAAACTGACTGGATCTGCGGGACCAGATGGCCTAGACCCTATGTTGCTCAAGGCAGCTGCCCCTGCTGTTGCCCTACCCATCACCTGGCTCATAAATAGGTCCTTGTTGGATGGAGCTGTTCCCAAAACCTGGAAGCAGGCCCACGTAGTGCCAGTCCACAAGGGAGGATCTAGGGAAACAGTAGGTAATTACAGGCCCATCTCACTACTGGCCCAAATACAAGAGCGGCTAGTCTATTTCCAACTCAGAGACTACCTGGAAGCAAACCAGCTACTGGTGCCCACCCAACATGGCTTCCAACAAAAGCACGGGACTGACACTGTGCTCATCAGATTCTCCTCTGATGTCCTCTCTGCACTGGACAAAGGCTCCCCAATGGGGTCTGTCTTCATTGACCTAACAAAGGCCTTTGATCTGGTAGATCACTGCCTTCTGTTAACAAAGCTGAGTAAATTTGGTCTTGATCAACGTTCTCTGAACTGGGTCAGCAACTACCTGTCTGGCCACTCCCAACAGGTTAAGTGGAGTGATGTAACCTCTGGAATGTTCCCTATAAATGAGGGGGTTCTGCAAGGTTCAATATTGGGTCCCCTCTTGTTCTCTCTGTTCGTCAATGACCTCAGCTACCACTGCGAGAGCATCTCTGTGGTACAGTACGCTGATGATGCAGTACTATACTGAACTATGACTAATACAGATGAATTAGTGCCACAACTCCAGTCTGACTTTGCTAAGATTGAAACATGACTAATAGAAAATCACCTGGTTCTAAACTCCAAAAAAACAAAAGCACTTCTGTTTGGACCACGATCCCTAGGCCCTGACCATATGCATCTACTCTTGCTTGTCACAGCATCTGGCTCTACAATTGAGGTGGTGCAGTCCTTCAGATATCTTGGCCTGGTGCTGGATTAAGGACTCACTCTAAAACCCATCTTGGACCTAAACCAAAAATATCCACCAAAAGCTCAGCCTGCTCCACCACCTAAGCGCTAACATGATACCTGAAACTAGACTGGCAGTCGCAAAGAGTATCCTCCTCCTAACCTTAACCTATGCTGCTCCAATTCTACATGGAATGGCAAAGCAGGATCACTGTAGACTACAAACCCTGTATCACAAAATAGCCTGCTTTGCCACAAAATCTCCCCCGAGGACTCAACATTGCGATTTCCTCACCTCGCTCAATCGGCCTTCCTTCAGCCAGACTTCAATATCCCCTACCATGTAACACACATAAGCTCCTTGTTGACCACCCTCCAGCTACGGTAGCCAGGCTACTAGCCCCAAAGCGGTTCCGTAGACTGCTCTGCACCACAGGTAAAAAAACTCCTGGAAGTAACCAGGTTCAACTCCACAGTAGACAGCAAATCCTATGCCCATGCTGCCCATACAATTATAAGCTATTGTTTAACAGTATAATCTGCTGTACATAACTTTGCTGTACTATGTAATTCTGTACTCTGTCATAACTGTAATCCTGTATGATCTTTCTAGAAATGTGCCATCCCAATGTCTATTACCTGACTATATGTAACTAATTCCGGGTTGCCCATGAAAAAGGGACCTTTGGGGCTCAGCGGGTCAACCCGGTTAACAAAATGTAATAAATAAATAAATATAAATAACTCATTTTTGGGTTATTATGGCATTTGTGAGACCCTCAAAAACAGGTTGATAAAGGGGGTTACCAGTAATTATATAACAATTATATACGGGGAGGCAATATGGAAAGAATATAAGGGTTATGCTAGTATAAGTCAGGTGTAAAAGCTGAGTGATCAGTCTCCCTATTTATATAAGTTAAGATAGAATTTATATCAAGGAGGTGACTGTTGTTCCAGACATAATCAGCAACTTTATGATTGATGCAATAAATTTGTGTACAATCCATGCCATGTTCATCAATGAGCCATGTTGCTTTGTAAATATCACCCTCCTCTAACTGTAATCCCACCTTAAAATTAAACAAGGAAACTATATACTTCAGGAGGGATTCTTCCTGGGAACAATCTTTCTCCTGTATACCACATATTCTCAAAATCCCATACTCCTGATAAATTGACTTTCTTACAGAGACCCTCCCCTTTAGAAAATGTTATCAGTCTGAGTGTCTCTTTCCAAGGAACCTCGCACCTGCCCTCCCCCAAAGACAGCAGGCCTAGACTCTAGATCAGGTACTAAGTTATTTTCCAGGCATTTAAGATTCTTTCTGCCAGGTTTACACATTTGGGCATCCTTCCCCAAGGCATCCATGGATTATTTAACCTTCACTGTGAATTTGATATTATAGGCAGGGACTGGATGACTGAGACATTTTAGATGTAGCTGTTTTTTTTTTTTTCTTTTTTGTTAGTTTTTATTTTTTTTATTTTAGTTTTTGTATATTATTTTTAATTTTATTGACTGTGTTGTTATTTGGGCTATTGAAATGTGTAGGAGGCCTGCCCCCACTGTAGTGCATTATTCATCCTCCGCTCTTCACGCCCTCCATCCTTTTATCTCCCTCCATTGTCCTACCAACACTGTAGAGCACTGGGTATTACTCTGAGGGGGAGTACTGGGAGGTGCAAACAGTGGAGGGTGAATCAGCGGGTCCATCACATTGGGGTAGTGAGATCCAGAAGATGCCCTGGGGCAAAATGGAACTCAGAGTGTGATTTTCCATATCTGGCTTCCATACCCAAGGGCACCACCAACTTTGGTGGGCAGGGGGTTTGGACAGCCTTGGAAGTTCATCCAACTCAGGTGGTGTTATGCAATGCCAGGTCTGTGAAAAACAAGACAGCAATTATTGCAGATCTTGTTGGTACAGCAGACCTGGCTTGTATAACCGAGACCTGGCTGGGTGAGAATTCTGGCCCTGTATTGGAGGCCGCTGTTCCAGCTGGGTACTCGGTGTTTCACCACCCAAGATTGGATCATGGGGTGGGGGGTTGTGGTCTGTTTTAAGACTGGATTGGGCCTCACAAGTGTACCAGTTGAGGTGACCCAGTCATTTGAATGTACTGTGGTAGCAGGTGTGGGTTGCTGGATCACTCTCATCTACTGTCCACCCGGTGATGAGCATCAGTTCCTACAGGAAGTGGCGGACTTCATGATCTACATTGCATTTGAGTCATCTATGCTGATGGTACTGGGTGACTTTAATGCCTGAGTGGATGACGAACTCTCACAATTTGGTCAGCAATTCCTCCAGTTGATGACATCTCTGGGCCTTACACAGATTGTTTCTACTGCTACCCATGAATTTGCTCATTTTCTTGACTTGGTCTTCCTCCTGGGGGTCGATGCCTCCAACTTGAAGGTGGAACCAGTTGGTTGGTCCGATCATTACACCATGCAGTTCAATTTTTGAATCCCCCTTCATAGGCCTACCCCTGTAGAGATGGCCAGGTACTGCCCTTTATGAGATATAAGCTCTGAAGGCCTGGTGGTGGCCGTTGACCTATCGGTCCTTCCATTGGCTAACAGTGACCCAGAAGCTCTAGTGTTGGATTATAATATGGCCATTTTTACTGCTAGAGATGTCATTGCTCCGGTCTGCATTCATCCTCTCTCCCTTTGCTGTCAGTCCCCTTGGTTTGATGGGTCCTTGAGGGAGATGCGGCAACTAGGATGAAGGTTGGAGCATTGCTGGCAGAAGTCCCGCCTTGATGCAGACCATCATAGATTGATGGACCATTACCAAGTCTATCAATCCGCAATCACCCGTAAGAATGCAGAATTCCTGTCCGGGGAGATTGCGGCTGCTCAGAATCAACTGGCTCAGCTTTACCGAACTGAGGACAGACTGTGCATCCCAGTCTGTCTACAGGTTCAGAAAGCGTTTTTGCAAATTGAATGCAAGGAGCTTGCTCGATTCATTGCGGCTAAGGTGGCTGATATCAAGGCGGTACTCCAGCCAGTACGCTCCACAGGTTTTGCTGTGAACCAATGTTTGGGCACTTGACCTAGGTTTTCCTGGAGTACTTTCAGCCAGCCCGAGCTTGTAGACATCATGCGGATTGTCGAGGTATGCACCCTATGTGCTATAATTTGGATCCTGGACCAACCACCCTGATTTTGAGATTTAGTGATATCTTTGGTCCAATCCTGGCATGAATTTATGAACGTACAAAATTTGCCAGCAGATAAAGGCTTAGAGGTCTATCAAGTCTGCTCAAATGTGCAGCTAGCACCCCTTATTCTGCAGCTGCCCCTCCCTTCCACCCTTCCCCTTCATTGACCCTCCCCCTTGTCCTGTCCCATCCCCTTTTGAAGCAGCCCACTGTTCCACTGGATACCACTTCTGCAGGTAACGCATACCACCCAGCTACCACCCTCTCTGTAAAAAAGTGTCTCCTCATCTCCCTCCTGAACCTTCCTCCCTGCAGTCTCATATCATGGCCCCTGGTGTCCCTCCCCTCCCTTACTTTGGACTGCCGCTCTGTACCAGTCTTGTTTATTCCTTTCATGTACTTAAAGGTTTCAATCATGTCCCCACTGTCCTTCCTATCCCTCCAGTGAGTACATGTTTAACTCCCTCAGCCTCCTCTCATATGATAAGTCCCCCAGCACCTTGATCATCTTTGGCGCCCTGCGCTGCACCCCCTGCAGTAACTTAATGTCCCTCTTCAGATACGGGTGCCAATACTGCACGCAGTACTCCAGGTGCGGTCTAACTAATGACCTGTACAGTGGCAGAATCATCTCCTCCTTCCTCGAGGATATACCCTTGCAATATAACCCAGCATTTTGTTGGTTTTTGCAGCTGCCTTCCTACATTGTGCCGAGTTGTTCATTGACCCTGTAATGAGCACCCCCAGATCATTCTCCTCCTCTGTCTGGGCTAGTGGCACTTCCCTCAGCTGGTAACTCCTCCTTGGGTTCTTCATCCCAAAATGTAGCACCTTGCACTTTTTGGCATTAAACTTCAGTTGCCAGGTGTCTGACCGGGTTTCAAGCTTTGCCAGATCATCCTGCAATCCCTGACATTCTTCTAGGTCATCCACCACTGCTCCTGCCTTGGTATCATCAGCAAACAGACTGATTTTGCTCTTGATGTCCAATGATATGTCTGCAATGAATATCCCAAACAACACTGGCTCCAATACCGAGCCCTGTGGAACACCGCTCGTCACTACCCTTGGCTGTGAGAGCTCCCCACCCACCACCACCCTCTGTTGCCTTCCTTGAAGCCAGTTCCCTACCCATCTCACCAGCTTTGCACCTGCCCCTGTGCCTACTAACTTACTTCCCAGCCTTCCATGAGGCACCGAGTTGAATGCCTTACTGTAGTCCAGATACAGGACATCCATTGCATGGCTCCTGTCCAGCTGCCTAGTTACCCAGTCATAGAACTCCACCAGGTTGGTTTGGCAGGATCTGCCCCATATGAAGCCATGCTGTCTGCTGTCCTGTAGTCCTTTGGCCTCTAGGAGGGCCACCAGCCTCTCCTTCAGGATAGTCTCCATCAGCTTACCCACGATGGATGTGAGACTCACTGGTCTGTAGTTTCCTGGTTCATCCTTGGGGCAACTCTTGTGGAGGGGCACCACATGAGCCATCCTCCAGTCCTGAGGTACACACCCTGAATGTAGTGAGGCATTAAACAGGTCTGCCAAAGGCCCTGCAAGGACCTCTGCCAGCTCCTTCAGTATCCTGGGGTGGATGCCATCTGGGCCTGGCACCTTATCCACCCTCAGTGCCTTCAAACCCTCCCGAACTCTGCCCTCCATGATTTCCCCATCTGTCACCCCTTCCCCCCTGTTTCTGCCATTTCTCCTCCCTTGGGTGTCACCCCCTCTTCTCTTTAGTAAATACTGAGCAGAAGTACTCATTTAGTGCTTCTGCCTTATTGCACCCTGCTTCCACCCAGCCCCCTCCTTCCTAATCCTTACTATGTGGTCCTTACAGCTCCTTTTCTCCCTGATGTACCTAAAGAAGTATTTCTCCCCCTTCTTAATGCCTTGTGCCAGCCTGAGTTCTGTAGATGCCTTGGCTCCCCTTACTGCCCTTGTCACCTCCTTTGATTCCATCAAGTACTCTTCCCTGTCCTCCCCTCTCCCTGTTTTCTTGTACTTCCTAAAGGCAGCTCTTTTCCTCCTTACCTTTTCCATGACCTCCTTGCTCAACCAGCTCAGTTTCTTAGCCCTAGCCTTCTTGCTCTGGGCCTTGCAGCAGGTTTTGCTTGCCTCCACTATCCCCAGCTTTATGAGCTCCCACCTCTGGTTAGTGTCCATACTATACTGAATTCTGGCCAGGTACCCTTTTACCACTTCCCCCATCCTCCCAAAGTCAGCCCTCCTGAAGTCCAGCACTCTTGTGCCAGATTCCACTCCTTCCTTGCCCATATCCAATGTGAGCCATACTGAGTGGTGGTCACTTCCTGACAGCGGTTCCTCCACTGTAAGTTCTCTCACAAAGTCCCCATTTGCCAGCACAAGGTTAAGGGTATTCCCTAACCTGGTTGCTTCACTGACCATTTACAGCAGGAAGCTTTCCTGGAAGGCATCAAGCACTACCTGCTCCCTTCTCTTCCTGGTTGTTGGGGTACTCCAGTCCACTCCAGGCATGTTGAAGTCCTCCACAATCACCACATTACCCTTCTCACAGGTCCTCCTGATCTGTCCCTCTAGTTCCCTGCCTAACTCCTCCATCTGAGATGGCGGCCTGTACACCACTCCCATTCTAAGAATCCTATTCTTGGAATCCTGGATTTGCATCCAAAGTGACTCCGTACTACCCTCCTCCCCTTCCTCCCTTACACACTTCAGTCCTTCTTTCACATATAGTGCCAAACCTCCTCCTTTTCCAATCACCCTGTCCCTATGAAATAACCTGTACCCTGGTACAGACAGGTCCCAGTCATTGTATTGGGTGGTCCATGTTTCTGTGATGGCTGCAGTGTCCACCTCTCCCTCTGCCATGAGCACCTGTAACTCTGCAGTTTTCCTCCCAAGGCTCCTAGCATTAAGAGTAACCACCTTCCACCCTTTCCCCCACCTCCCATCCTGCCCTCCTTTACTAGCATCACCAATAGAACTTGCCATGTGTCCTTTGTCACTGTTATGGGTGTAAGCTCATACAGTTTCTCAACCTGTGGTCTCTGCATGTCTCTTGCCCTATTGCCACCCCTCGCTCCTAGTTTAAATTCCCTACTTCCTCTTTGTACTCCTCCATCCTCTGTTTCAACACTTTCTTTCCCTCCTCACTCAAGTGTAGTCTGTCCTTGGCATAGAGACTACTGTCCTCCCAGGTCCCTCCTCACCCCCCCAACAGCCCATACCCTTTAGTACAACACCAGGTTCTTAGCCATCCATTAAATTCATCTATTCTCAGCTTTCTTGTTGTGCTTGCCTTGGACACTGGAAGTATCTCCGAAAAAGTTACTGATCTTCCTGCCTCCGCACATAATTTTCCTAGTTCCACAAACCTCTTCTGGACTATATCTACTGCCTTGTCAGCCAGGTCATTTGTCCCAAGATGTATAATTAAATGAGCCTCGTCCCTACCCCTTCTAGCATACTTCAGAACAGATTGTCCCACCCTTTCTGCTGTCATTCCTGGCATGACCTCCACCCAAATGCGACTATGCCTCTCCCCCTTGCTACCCCACCTGACTCCTCTTAGTATTGAGTCCCCGGCACTAAAATTCTACCACTCTTACTCCCTGCCTGATTCCATTCATCTCCCTCTCTCCTTTCTGTCTCCTCTTCTTCCTCCTGCACATTATTTCCGCCTTTTGCACCTGTTGCAATTCTCCCAGCAGAACATCCCCCCGCTCCGGTTTGGTCCAGGCATTTATCAATTACTCCTCTAATTTCATCATTTCCCTCCTCCACCTTCTTCCTCTCTAGCAGTGCAAAACTATTTTCTGAAGACCCTTCACAAATGCCCGCTCCCTCTCTCTTCATAGTAACCTGTTCTCTCCTTTCCACTCCATGACTTTTGCCACTTGTTCGCCTCCCCTCACAAGTCCCTATCTCCTCCTTCCATTTGTCTTTTGTCTTTTGTCTCCTGACCTGATTTCCCTGGCAATCCTTCTTCCTGGCCTGGACCACCTTATCCCTGCCTCCCTTCTTCTGACCCTCTCCTCACCACCGTTGGCTTAAATCGCCCTCCCTCCTCTCCCATTCTTCCTCCCTCCAGTATTGGGCTAAACCCACCCCCAGTCTGCCTTGCCTGTATTAGTTTCTTCTGCAGACCCTCAATCTCCTTTCTAAGTTTCTCTATGTGGTTGCACACTAAACATCCTCCCACACTCCAGGCAATTTTTAGAAAGATTGGTGCACCACAGTTGTTGCAGCCTACCACCCTACCCATTGCTGTCATTGCCCACCAGTGACCCCCCACCCTTCCAGATGCAGGATGCCAAACACTCCCCCAAGTCTCCCCTCTCCCTCTATCAGTGCAAAACATTCTTTTCTTAATTTCCCTTACCCCCTTTGTTGTACACATTTAGACAGATTGAGCAACTGCTTTTTATATTCCTAACCTTCCTATCCAAACTCAAAAAGAGACTTTAAGTAGCTATTGCACAACCATCTTCAAACTCCTACTCCTCCTTTCCACGATGCAATAACAATGCAAAGAAGTAACAATGAAAGCTCCTAGATTTGCAGTTAATTCCCTTCCACTGAGATAGCAGTCACCTCTTCACTCACTGCTGTTCCATTCCTGGATGTCTGCTTCTGCTATTACAAGTGCATATCCTTGGCCCATTTCAGGAAGTGATGTCAGAACCCCTGGTATAAAGGAAATCACAGGCCAGGGGTGGGTGGGGTGAGGGTTGGGGGTGGGACCAACCCAAGTCTTCCAGAAACAATCAGGTAGCTGAGGCCCCTGGTCAGACCATTAGCACTCTTCCCCCACTATGCACTAACCTTTGCAGCTAGTGAAGCCAGCAAAAATGAATCACAATTCTACTCAAAGCCCCCAAAATAGGTTTGCTACCAAAAGAAACAGGTCTCCAATTCAAACAGCTTCACTAACAACACATCAAAATAGGCTTGAAATTAGAAGATATAGGTCTCTGATTCAAAGAAACAGCCCCTGTTAAATCACACCAAATAGGTTTTAAATCAGAAGAAATAGGCCTATACAAATGCAGCCTGCTACACAGTGAAACATCAAACAAATGAGCCCACTTATAGCCACCAAAACAGTTTTCAAAATCCCAACAGCCCCAAAACAATACCCTGCTAGCCCCTTAGAAGTAGTAAGAAAGAAAAGAAATAACCTTCTACCAAGTAAAATCCAAACAATGTAAAAATAGCAAGAAGCTACTGTACTGTAAAAGATCTGATCCTTTCCCCTTCTAGTTCCTTCTGAGGCACAGATAGTCTGGTGTTCCTTGGAAACAGGTGAGTTTCCTAGCTCCCTGAAGGAGGCGGTGGTGACACCCCTCCTGAAGAAAGCTTCCCTGGACCCAGACTGCCATGCGAACTACAGACCTATCTCGAACCTTCCCTTTATAGGGAAGCTGATTGAGAAAGTAGTAGCCATACAATTGGATGACCATTTGACCATCCATGAGATCTATGAGCATCTCCTGTCTGGTTTTCGAAAGAGGCATAGTACCGAGACTGCACTGGTTCAGGTGCTTAATGATCTCCTGATGGCTAGAGATCAGAAGAACCATTCTATCCTAGTTCTTCTTGATCTCTCTTCAGCATTTGACACTGTGGACCATGGGGTTCTGCTTGATCATCTGAGGTTCATCTGTACGGTTCTCAGGTGGTTTTCATCTTTCCTCATGGGAAGAACTCAAAGGGTGGTGTAGGGATTTATTCCTCTGACCCAGTTTCCCTCTCTTGAGGGGTTCCTCAGGGATCAGTATTGTCCCCCATGTTGTTTGCAGTGTATATGCTGCCCCTTGGAGACATTGTGAGAAGGTATGGGCTGAGGTTTCATTGTTATGCTGATGATACCCAGCTCTAGCTATCTTTTGCACCTGACCAGGATAGAGCCGTCTCGCTATTTAATAGTTGCCTCACTGAAATCCAAGAGTGGATGAGTTTGAGCTGGCTGAGGTTGAACTCAGAAAAGACCGAGGTGTTGGTGGTTGACCCAAGTCGCTTGATAGGAGGGCTGGGGTGGGATCCCCCTCTGGACTTTTTCTTGGGGGTTTGCCTCTCATGACCTCTAAGCGGGTGTGAAACGTGGGGTAATTTTTGACAAGGGGCTGACACTGCGCTTGCAGGTGTTATCAGTTGTCAAACCTTCCTTTTATCATCTTCAGTGGGTTTCAGAAGAAAATTTTGGCTAAATTGCTAGACAGCTTGCTTATTTTTCTGTTAAAGTCTCAATTAATGTATAGACCAGTCTTGATGTTATTAGCATTTGACTTCTAAAAACTCCGGGTCTCAGCCGATAATCTAGGCTAAATTATTAGGCAGCTTGCAATTTTTTTTGTCAAAGTCAAAATTAATTGTGTAGACCTGCCTAAATGTTTTAGCATTGAACTGTAAAGTGCAATTGGAAACTGCTGTAATTTAGAGTTGTGAGTAATTCCTGCCCCTCTGCATTCTGTTTCTCTCACCCCTCCCCCTGCTGCTAAACCCTGCATCTCTCTTCTCCTCCCCTTGTAAATTTCATATTCTACTAAATCTCCCCTCTGTCCTCCCCCTGGTGCTGGTTCAAGCTTATTTCTCTTGTCTGTGGCAGCCTCCCCCAACCCCTCTGCCAAATTCCCCTCTGTCTCTCCACTGCACATGCCCCTGATTTACTCTCCAGAGTCACCCTTTGTTATTACTGTGACTCACAATCTGTTGCTCTGTTCCTTCCCTCAGATCTCTCAGCCACTGATTGAGGAAACATCTGAGCAGCTGGGGCTACCTGGGCTAGCCATCCACACCACCACTGCTCACCACCAAGGAACCCTCCTCTTACTGGTAAGCTCCCAGGCTGAACCAGAAAGTGCTGAAAGGCTCCCATTGGCCGCAGCCTGTTGCTTCCATTCTCCTGTTGCACTGTTGTGCTCCGCATGGCCACTGATTGGCCCTGCAATCTTGACTGATTCAAACTGTTCTGTTGGGCTCTGTGCCCATAGACTTCAGTGGGTTTTGGAAGAAGATTTTCACCCACCCACCTACCGTCCCCCACCTCCCACCTTAATTAAATAGGCCTTAGCTCAGCCCACTTCTGCCTAGGGAACCACCCTTTCATTTCCTATTGGATACTCTCTCTCCTGTACTTCCTGTCTTCACTGCCCACTCTTCCTCCTCCCTGCTTCTCCTCCCCCTCTACTAATCAACTCAGTCCTCTCACTGCCCCGCCTCCTTTCTGTGCCTGACACCCTCCTTATATCCCCTACTGCCAGTCACTCCGTGACTGGCCAACCCCAATTTGGCATTCTGTAGCTCCCACGCACCCTTTCACTCCTGAACTCTATTCTAGAGCTGCTACTCCGTTTGACTCCCTGCCTACTTTGGTTCATGCCTTTGTATCCTCACGCTTAGACTACTGCAACGCCCTGTACTTTGGGCTTTCCGGGGTTGAAATCTGTCGCCTGCAGCTAGTGCAGAATGCTGTGGCCCAGGTTCTGACAGCGACAAGTCATTTTTGTCACATCACTCCCGTGCTGCGTGAACTGCACTGGCTGCCTGTGTGGTGGTGGATCACCTTTAAAGTCATTTTGTTGACTTTTAAAGCCCTTCACGACCAGGGTCCAGCTTACCTGAAAGACCTCCTCGTACCTTACTGCCCTCACCGATTGCTCCGCTCGGCCGACATGGGGTTGCTAGAGATCCCGAGAGTGAATCTGAAATCCTCTGGCAGCAGAGCATTTTCATTTGCTGCACCCACTCTTTGGAACTCTCTACCATGTCGGTTTCGGCAGTGCACCTCCGTGGAACTCTTTAAAAGAGAGCTGAAAACTTATCTGTGGAGCATGGCTTTTTTAGACAATTAATTATTTATTAATGCTCTGGTTTTTATTACCGTATATTTTTTATCTCGTGGCATGTTGATTTTATTTATATGTTTGCGTCTGTAATGATTGAATTGTTTAAATTGTTCAGCACCTTGATATGTTGAAAGATGCTATATAAATAAAAAATATTATTATTATTATTAATACTCCTATCTCCCTGTCTTGTTGCACTCTTTAATGCCCCCCCACTACCTCTCTGCTACATCCTCCTCTTTTGCTACTGCCCTTGTCTCCTCACCGCCCACCCTCTGCCCTTTCTCCCTCAGCCACCTGCTTACCTAGTTCTCCTGCCCCTGAGTCTCCACCTCATTGCCTACCTCCTGCCACATTCACTAGCTGCTTCCCACCTACCCAGCACCCTGTGCCCACTCTCCCCCCATTCACATTGAATCATGTATGACACCGGTGCGCTGTACCCCTTTCTCCTCACCTTATTTGCCCTCTTCCTGCTCCTATATCCCCCCTGTTCATGCTTCCCCACTGTCCCGAACATCTACCAACTCACGCTATCTCACCCCCTCCATGGTACCCTCCCTCTTGATCTCATGTACTCGCTTTGGGCATCTCCAATCACTATGAAATGGCCCTCTCCCCCAAATGTCTATTGGGTACTCCCCCTGTCCACTGCTACTACTGCCACACTTTACCCACGGCTCCACCCGTTTATTTGCCCTGGTGAATCTCAGAGTTCTCTGGCCCAAGAAAATAGGTGCCAGTCATGGGTATCTCACACCAGTACTCTAAAACTTATACTTCTTCTCCTGCTATTGTCAGAAAACATTCATCCCAATCCTGGACCAGCCCCTACAATAAGAACAAGTCAGACCAATCAACCAGGATCCCTCTCAATAATCTCACTTAACATATGCAGTCTTCTTCACAAAATTGAGGCCCTTCAGACTTTTGCCTGCCAGCATAATCCAGACATACTAGCAATTGTAGAAACCTGGCTCTCACCTTCGGTTCCTGACCATGCTATCACCCTCCCTGGATATAATGTCTATCAGCTTGATCAAACATCAAAAAGAGGTGGTGGTTGTGCCCTGTAACTTATGGACACAATCCAGGGGCACCTCATCAACTAAACCCCCCAAACCACCACTGCACAGATCTTCCTGTCAAGATTCTTCTCGGTGCACACAATAAAGCCATCACAGTCGTCACAGTCTACATTCCACAGAGAGAGCAAGGTAATAGGCTTAATGCAGTCCTGGAGTTTACCAAATCCCTCTCACCTGACTCAGAAACCACCCTCTTTGGTGACTTTAATATTAACTGGCCTGCTGCAGAGGCAGGGGCATACAGGGACTTGATAGTGGCAGCAAACCTTACTCAGATGGTTAGCTCCCTAACCAGGACAAACTATAAAATGGGTACCAGCACCCTTCTGGATTGGATCATAACAAGCCATTCCACTAGGATCACAAACACCACTGTCCTCCCTGACACACTTAGTGACCACTCCCCCGTCATCTGCTACTGGTCCAATAAATTCATCAAGCCCCCCAAAACCATTACTAGCCAAGTTCTACCTAGAGGCAAGATACCTCATCTCAAAACCTTCCTTCGTCAACAGGATTGATCCCCAATTCTCACTGCAACCAATGTGAACACCGCATTGGAACACTTCATCAGGATCTTCAGCCAAGCATTCAGCATATTTGCACCCCTCAAGAAGCACAAGGCCAAAGCCCTGTGTAACCCCTGGCTCACTGGAGACCTACTTAGATGACTAAAAGTTCGAGACCACCTTTAGGAGATTACCAGAAATACCTGGAGACAAGTTGATATTGCTAACTATAAATGTGCATGAAATGACTGCACCAAATATATCCAGGATACGAAGACCACCTATTTCCATAATGCTCTCACTAACTCATAGGGCAATGGTAGGGACTTCTGTAATAACATTAAAGAGGTCACCGGGAAGCAATCTAAATCACCCCATCAGTACTCTGCATAAATGGTGAAACTACACTTGACTAGAAACTAATTTCTGATACATTCAATGACACCTTCACGGACCTCAGTGCTGTACTCACACAGGGTTTTTTCAATGAGGTGGTTCCCCTTGCCCCCCCAGCCACCTCCAGCCACCCTTCCTTCTACTTTAAAGCAGTAAAAATGCATCAAGTGTGCAGCTACATTACCAAAGCCATTTGCAACTCCAGAGCCAGCACTGACTCCCTCAACCTCACACTGCTATCACTCACACTTGAAGAAGTACTCCAACCACTGACCAGGATTTTCAACCTCTCCCTCAGCCTCAGCCAGTTCCCTGACTTAGGGAAATCTGCCACGGTAACCCCAATTCATAAAAGTGGTGACAAAATAGTTACTGAGAATTACCGTCCAATTTCCATCCTACCTCCACTCTCCAAGGCCCTAGAACAGATTGTGTCAGACCAGCTCACCAACTTCCTAGACAATCACAACATCCTGTGCAAGGAGCAACATGGCTTTAGAAAAGGTCATAGCACCTCCATGGTGCTACTTGAATTCACTGGTGCAATCCATCACTCACTCGATAACAGTCATCTTACTGGGTCCATCTTCATCGACTTAACTAAAGCCTTTGATACTGTCAGCCACAATCTCCTACTTGCCAAGCTTTGACTAGCAGGGCTCTCACCTAACTCGGTGAACTGATTCAAAAGCTACTTAGACAACTGCTCCCAAAGAGTAAGAATTGCTGGCACATGCTCAGACCAAAGACCAGTCAGTTCCAGTGTCCTACAGGGCTCAATCTTGGGCCCCCTCCTTTTCAGCCTTTTTCTGAACTCACTGCCAGAATCCTGCCCTGAACAGATCCTACTCTATGTGAAGGATGCTGTCATTCTGGCATCCCACCATGATCCAGTCCATCTACAAGGTAACCTCCAACAGGCCTTCTCTGCAGTTGAAAACTGGTTCACAAAACACAGACTTATCCTTAACCAGAAAAAAAAAAACACCATGATCTTCTGCAGCTCCCAAAACAAATACAAACAATATCAGCTCTCCATTAAAACCAAGCAAGGAATCACCCTTGAACAAGTTCATACCTTCAAATACCTCGGCCTCACCCTCGACTGTAATCTCTCCTATGTCCCACACATCAATAACGTGGCATAAGTAGCCAACACCAGGATGGGCCTACTATTCTGACATAGGAAACATCTAACCCCAGAAGCTCTGTCCATAGCTGTCCAGAGCTCCATCATCAGCATCATTGACTAATGTCTCATTATCTATGAATCTGCCACAACCTCATCTCTCAGGTGTGTTTTGACTTCCCTCAATCAAGCCTGCTGACTCGTTACTGGTTCCCACTGGCTCACCCACACCTGCGACCTCTACTCCAAAACAGGCTGGCTGCAACTGATCAACTGAATCAAATATCAAACCTGCATCACTGCTAAGAAAATCATGATGGGAAAGGCACCACCAGGAGTCAACACCCTCCTCAAACCCAAAATCACCAACCGCAACACCAGGAGCTCTAAGCCCCAAATCCTTCAAATCGCCCCACTGCCGGACGTCCCAAGGCCAAAGACCATTTGCATACAGAGCTCCAAGTTGGCTGAATGAGCTCTCTAGTGACACCTCATCCATAGCAACAATTGGAGTGTTTAAAAAAAAGCTCTGCCACTCCATAACTGGCACCTTCACCTGTGCTTGCACCCCATAACATCTTCACTCCCTATGCTGCTTCTGACCTTGTAGGTGTCAGATTCTGCCCTCTCTTCTTGCACTTACCTGTCCAATGCAACTTCTAATGCACTTGCCCTGTGTCTGTCCTGACAAGGCCCCTTGGCTGCCTCACCCTGACCCTCTACACTTATGCCTTCCCCTACCCTCAGCCCTCTCCCCTTCTTGCCCTCTTCCTCCTATTGTTTCTTGAGTTACTCATTGCTCAGTCTGATTTTGTTAGCAAAGTTACTGTCTAAAACCATGTACCTGTAACTGTTTTATGTTTTAGTGTCTGTTACCCTGTAAACAGCATGACGCGGAACCTTTGTAAAAGAGCCTTGGCTCAAAGGTACTTTGTAATCCTAGACACAAATAAATAAAAAAATAAAAAATAAAATCTCCAGGGTTATGCAGTCTGGTGTCTTGCCTACTTTGGTCCATGCTTTTGGGTCCTCACATTTGGATTACTGCAATGCCTATACCTGGGGCTTCCAGGGGTTGATATTCATCACTTGCAGCTGGTGCAGAACACAGCAGCCAGGTTATTGACAGGAACCTCTCGGTCCTGCCATATTTCTCCGGTATTGCACGAACTGCACTGGCTGTCGGTACAGTGGCGAATCACCTTTAAGGTCAGTTTACTGACATATAAAGCCCTACACTGACTGGGTCCCGACTACCTGAAAGAACTCCTGGTTCCTTACTGCCCTAGGCGATCGCTCTGCTTAACTGACAAGGGGTTGCTAGATGTTCCAAGGGTTTGCTTAAAATTTTCTGGGGCCCGAGCATTCATGCATGTGGCCCCTACCCTTTGGAATTCTCTACCCCGTCAGATACATGAGAGTGCAACAGTGGTGGGTTTTAAACAGCCCTTAAAAACCTTCCTTTGGACCAAAGCATTTGGGGAATTAACTGCTGAATAAATATTGCTGATTTTATTGGACTGTATTTGATACTATTTATAATGTTTGTAATGACGTGCTATTGCTGTTTTATTGTTATGTACAGCACCTTGGTAATTTGAAAGGCACCTTATAAATAAACTTGATTTGATTTGATTTGACTGTGTTAGGGAGGCACCAGTCACCCTAATCTTCCCATCCTAATCAGGGGCTATAATATATACAAAACCCTTAGTTAATTTAGATTTAACAAGATGGTCATCGTTTGAATCAGATAGCAGTTCCATTGAAGAGGAACTGCTTTTTTTTTGTTATGTCAGTTTTATTGTTTTTGTTTTATTATTGTTTCTTTTCTTCTCCTTTGTCACCCTTCTTTTTGGTTTTTGTTTGGAAACAGCCATCAAAAGATAAGTATTCTTGAATGACATTGAGCTAAAATCAGGTCTCTTAACAACAGATGTATTCCTTTCAGACTTCCCACAATCTTCCCTGGATTAGGTCTCTCTTGGAGGACAAAGAGCATTAAACATCCTCATAATATTGTCCATTCTGGTCCTGTTAACTAACAAGTCTACTCTAATAGTGTCCATTTCTCTATGAATGAACAATAGCTATTCCATTATCATTAAGTTAGCTACATAGGGATTACTTAACTGATTAATAATGTCTGGCCATATATATGTTGGAAAGTATGGTAGTGGTTCAATATATCCCTCAGCACAGACTGAAATAGTTGAGCCTTTTCTCACTGGGTCACTATTATTAGAAGCAGTGTAACAGGGTCCCTGATTATCAGACTTCTTCTGAGCTAGCAAGGCCTCTCCCTTCATTCCTTCCCTATGGGTAGGATGGTTCAGTGTTTTTAGGCCATAAATGGTATTTTGTAAGTCAGCCTCAGATAATATACACTTGCTTTTCTCCTCAAAATGAGAGCTAACTTTATCAACCAAGACATACTTCTCAAATAAATTAGGTAAAAGTAAAACTCTATTTCCTAGATTATCCTGTCATGAATTTTTACTATTTTTGCCAGAAAGCCTCGACAAAGGCTCACCTGAGGTTTCCATGGGCATATTAAATTTTAAGCTAAAAGTTTTTATAATACCGGCCTGTGGAAATTCTTCAGACACCCTCATCCTTTTTAATATTGGAGTTTCAATGTTCAACACCTCCCCTATAGAGAATGGCAGTTTTGTAGTGGATGTTAATTGTAATACATTATTAGAGTAATTCAAATAAGTATTTAGATTGTTGCCTGAATTGTTCATTTTGGGAAAAAAATGAGCAGTAATTTTTGATTAAAAAAAATTCTTTAACAGGCTCTTAGCTGCTGTCATTTTTTTCTTACTTTTTGCTTTATTGGCCAAATAATGGTCATCTCAATTAGTGGAATGATTTATAATTTTTTCCCCATTTGAATCAACTAATGGAATGGGTTCACTTTCATTCACCACACACTTTACCTGTGCAGAGTCCATTTGTGCATTTGTCCTCTGATATAAACCATATTGCCCAGAAGAACAAATATATGTAGCCTTCTAGACAAAAGTTAGGGTAAACAGGTAGCAATCAAATTTTTTGCTAAATTATAAGACAGTAAATTATAATAATAAATACTGTCCTAAATAAAAACTGGGTAAACAGAGAATCAATAAATTATTCAGCACAACCTGTTATATTTAGTTCTACTAAGAAGAAACACCCTAAGCAGAGGCCCGATGCAGAATCCTTTGAGTAGGGAATGCAATGGTCCAACAAATTCAGAAAAGTGCCTCTTGCAAAAGTTAAAGTTCTTTCTAAACTTGAGGTGCAAAGTTGTTAAAATGCTTCAATATAGTACTTTTTACAAGAGTTAAGGTGCAAAATTGTTAAAGTACTTGAAACTTTAGAAATACAAAAGTAACCCTTCTGGTTAAATAATACTTAGGTTTTTCAATGGTATCTTTAAATACAGCCTAAAGCATAAAGTATAATGCATAAGTCAAGCAAACTTATCACAATCCTCACACTTCAAAGTCCAATAAATTAAGTTGTCTTGCCCATAGAATTGTCCAAATATTTTCCCTTCCAGTTCTAGCTTTCACCACCACTTTTGTGAGGGCTGCAGATCTTCTGTAGGGTTTTCTAAACTCCCAGTACATGTGCTGTCAGCCTTGAGTGCAGCTGCTCTGCAGTCCTGTTTATCAAAGGAGGCAAGTCTTTAATTTGCAGATTGGCGACTTCAGAGGGTAAAAATACAAAGAATAAACAGCGTATTTAGCTATTATTACTTGCCGACACAGCAATTAAATAACAGACAGTAGAACTAAAAATACATTAAATTAGTTATGCCCCTCTTTAAAATAAAACTTGCAAAATATCAACCTAGCCCACAGTTGCTGTCTTGACTAATTTGTGAAATTAGGTTATGCACCCCTTACAACTTTCTAACTACTGACTTATTTTAAGTATTTTTTCTCTCTATGTATTTACAGATTTATATTTATACTTCAAAATGCTCTGTGATAAATCTTTGCTGAATAAGTTAACTGAAAATGAAAATTTATTTTCAGTGGGTTTCTGCCTTATTTCATTCAACTGAAACTGCCAGTTGCTACTATTGCATGCATTGCAATCCACATTATATAACACTCCTGATAACTGCAACCAGCTCTTAAACTCTTCTGATCCCCTGTAAGTGATTCTAGTCTAAATTTTATTATTGCTTCTGCTCAGCAGCATATCTTAAAACAACTTAAAACAGGGCTTCTATGACAAACATAATTTGCTGTCATTGGAGCAAGAATGTCTGCCTCCGGTAGCTCATTTGCCTGCTGCTCTGACTGTTAAAAGTGACGAGTTTGCACCTGAACACCAACATCTGCACTTTATGGAGACAGATCATGTGACCCCAAAGCCACAAATTGTAAACTTTTGAGTTACCCTAAATCAATAAAGTACTTATTCTTATACTATAATTATTAAGTAGCAAAGTTATACTGGTTATGTTGATTAAGCTGGATATAAGGGATTTCCCTTTCACCTACTATCTGCTTGGATACTGTATGTGGTCCACCACACAAACTCTAATTAAAATGTTAAAACATTAAAACAGAATAAATATTAATGTTATACTAACTGAATATCCCAGTCTACCTATTTCAGCTATAGCTTGTCAACTTGTGAAATTACAAACATATTCACTCCAATAAAATTATTAAAACCAATTATAAAATGAAATGTGAAATGAAACAATGTGCAACAGACTTATTTAAAACTATAAAACTGTATGATCATAAAAGAATACAGGAGGGGGTTTAACACTACGTCTCTGCACTCACATCTTAAAGTAGGAGAAATAGATAAAATGTGAATCAGGATCAAAATTAGAGGTATGCCATAGCTTTCAAACTTTTGAGGTTCTTCCTTCCTTTTCCTGAGAGCAGTACACTGGCAACTCTTTGTCAGAAAAACCTTTCCGTGTTGTTGATCTTTATTTTTTCATTTATGTCAGAGACTTTATTTGATTCAGAGTATCCTCTTAATTTCCAATATTTTCCACTAAAACTGAAGCTGAAACGCCTGTTGTCTCATCTTGTGGTGCTGCATTTCCTGAGCATTCATATCTCCTCGGACCCATTGTCTTCAGGCACCTTGGGGGCAGGCACCCCCTCTGCAGGACTCCAGGCATCCTATAGTTTTAAAACAAAGCAGAGAAACAGCACAGTATTTTCTGAGAACAGAAGATATCCTGGAAAGTGAATGGAAAAACACTATTAATACTGTATTCAGCCAATGGTGGTTTACCTTTTTTAAGTGTTAAATAAGCCTTTTCCAACCACCTGCTGTTGTTGCTACTCCCGAACAACTCAGCATGCAGCTCTCAGCTCCTCCCCAGACTCCTGTCCCATGTGACCACTGTCCCAGTTGGCCATGGCTTGTCTGTTGGAAGAATTCCTGATTGAGAAGTTGAATCCCTGTGGGAAATATTGAAATATTATAATCCTTCATTTTGTTTTGGCCTATATGGAATAGAGATTGATTCATTTAATATGCATAGCATCCTGCTCCTAACAAGTCACTGAGAATGCATTACAGTTGGCCAGACAGTCAGACAGAATTTATTTCTTCTAATTTATACCATGCTGTACCTGCCTGTGCTTGTAGTACAGTGTCTATTCTTATGTTGTATCATGATTGTTCTCCTTAACTGACTGCTTGTAAAAACAGACTATTGTAGCTCATCTTGCTATCCAGTATAATAAATACAATGAAATGAAATTTAGATGAATGTGTGTATTTTTCAAAATAAATAAGTTATCAGTCTAATTTCACAAACATTCTCTGGAAAGGGAAAATGTATTGTCCAAGGAGAGGAAGTTCCACAAACATGGCATCACTTCAACAAACACTGTAAGACAGATACGGTATTTAGAAAACCACAAAATATCAATTTTATGAGGACCAAAATATAATGTTCTTATACAGTACTGTATGGAAATTGATCAAACAACAAATTTTATTGTAAATGTGAAAACAAAATATTATGATAAATTTGCTCCAAGTAATGGCAAAAATGCATATCAATCTGTTTTTGGGGGCTTATTCCTCCCTGCTTATGATGCTGGGGGACAGACAGTGGACATGATGGGGGCTTAGATCCCCATTCAACCTTAAATTACTGTGTTACCAATGTTACTTGTATTACCCCTTTTAACAATGTAGTGAAATAAAGCAGAAGTTGGCAAAGCAAATGTGGTCCAGTGGTGAGTTCACCAAAACTGAGATTATATTGTTTCATGAGGATACTAACTTTTGTGCAAATAGAACATTTTTTTATGCCCATATGACAATTTATTGGCAAGACATTCAAAACATTTTTGGATGCAATTTGGTCACTTCTTCAAATTTTGAAATGCATTTTGTATAGCAGACAAATGACTGTCTAGCCTACAGGAACATTACCTTATATTATAACTGCTGCATAGTCTGATAATGTCACTAGAAATTCTGAACAGACATTTCTCTACCAAATAGTGTTTTAAAGAGCTAATAGTGCCAATGCAAGCACAACAAAACTTAATAATACAGTATGTTATAGATGTTTACATTGTGCAGCAAAGTTCTCCTTTACTGAGAAAAGCTATGTATCAAAATCTCAGTTTATTTGCAATGTGCTTATACAACTATGCCACTCTCCAGCCATCACCTCTCCCTGTACAGCACACCTCCCTTACTTCCAGACCAAGAAATATGCAATCAGCTCACTCCTTCTCCTTCTCCTTCCTGCAGGTCACCCCTGGTGAGGTATTTAGTGCACTGATTGCCCTTAATCCAAGGTAGGGCAAATGCCCCACTGGGCTGGATTCCAAAATGCTCTACCTCTGGACCCCAACCATAGCCAAACCCTAGTCTCCCTGTTTAACCTGTCCTTCACCCTTGCTGAGGTACCCTCTGAATGGAAACATGCTACTGTAATCCCCCTTCCTAAAGGTGGGGATACCTCAAACCCAAGCAACTACTGACCCATCTCCCTTCTACCTATTCTGGCTAAACTCCAAGAACATCTAGTAGTACTTTCTCACCTATCGCTTTTTCTGGATTCCTCCTCCTTTTTCACCCCATTCCAGTCTGGATTTAGGAAATCCAACTCCACCACTACCTCCCTTTTCAGGTTCACTGACTCCATCCTCGCTGGTATGGATGCTGGCCATGTCACGGTTGCTATTTTCATTGATCTGGCCAAAGCATTTGACACCATCTCCCACTCACTCCTCCTGACCAAACTTGGCAACGCTGGTCTATCCAGCAGTGTAATCAGTTGGTTCCACTCGTACCTTGCAGGCAGATCCCAATCCGTCCAACTCAGCTCCTCCATCTCGGCCCCCCTCCCAGTCCACACAGGGGTTCCACAAGGCTCTGTCCTTGGCCCACTCCTGTTTTCCATTTTCCTGAATGATCTGCCTTCTGCCTGCCCTCAAACCTCAATACATATGTACGCAGATGACACCGTACTATATACATCTGGCTCCTTGGCCGCAGTGGTCTCTACTAGATTGCAGCATGACTTTGATTCAGTTCAGCACTGGCTTCACACCAGTCAACTACTCCTCAATGCCAAGAAAACAGTCTCAGTAACCTATGGCACAAGGCAGAGACTCTCATGGCTCCCCTGCCCAATTACGTTATGCACCCTTGAGGGGTCGCCCCTGGAGGCCTGCACCTCCTTCAGGTACCTCAGGGTCTGGCTGGACCAGCACCTCAATTTTTCAGCCCATGTTGACTCTATAATTAAGAAGCTGCACCCCAGGCTTGGGGCATTTTACCGGAACTGGAACTGCATTCCAGCTCCTGCTCGCAGGGCCATTGTGCAGAAAATGATCCCCCCTGTCTTCAACTATGGGGATGTAGTATGCAGTGCAGGGCCTAAGTCCACCCTAGCCAGACTGGACCCTCTCTTCCATTCTTTCTGTCACTTTATCCTGAACTGCCCTTACTCCACTCACCACTGTACCCTTTACCAATCAACAAACCTCCCCTCTCTAGAAAATTCAAGACTGTTCCACTGTGCTAAGTTCACAGCCAGGTTCTGGTCCCAGCTACTCCCCTCTTACCTTGCCTCTGTCCTTGTCAACCCCAGCACCCTGGTTTACTCCCTCAGAAACACAGATTCCAGGTCCTTTGCAGTCCCACACAGGACCACTCTTGCTGACCAGGTGGCTTTTAGCTACGGCTTACCAACATTGTGGAATTCCCTCCCAACAAACATTCATCGCTGCTCTTCCCCCCTGCTTCTAAACGCTATGCTCCATTCTCACTTCTCCTCTATCTGCTCATGTGTCTAGACAGTTGTGGTTCACTGTATAGCTGGGCTGTGCATCCAAACTGTAATTTACTACACTGTAGGTTCCTCCTGTATATATTTTATGGTAAGTATTCATGCTATGCCTGTATTTGCTGTTTATTTCTATACTTTGTATTCCTTTATGTATTGTCTGTTCAACTATGTAATTGTACCCCTTCCCCCCAGGACGCATCTGGAAACGTACAGTAGCCTGCTCAGCATGCTTTCCTGATTAAATGCTTAAATAAATCTGGAGTACTGTGTGCAGTTTTGGAGACCTCATCTATGCAAGGACATAGACAGGAGATGGAAGCAGTCCAGATGAGGGCAACTAAAATGGCGCAGGGTCTGCAGTAGAAACCATATGAAGAGAGACTGAGAGAGCTTAACATGTATACCCTTGATGAAAGGAGGGACAAGGGGGTCATGATAGAAACTTTCAAGTACCTCAAGGGAATCAACAAAGTCCAGGAAGGTGGCATATTTCAGAAAAAGAGATGTGTAAGAACAAGGAGGCACAATTTAAAGATAGAGGGGTGATGACTCGGGTAATGTGAGGAAATTTCTTTTCATGGAGAGAGTGGTGGATACATGGAACCACCTTCCTGGGGAGGTCGTTGGGTCTAAAACAGTGGGGGAATTCAAACATGCATGGGACAGACATAAGGCAATTATAGTGGGGGGGTTGCAGGAAGTAGGCTATTGGTTAACTAGAATCTGCAGCTTATCCAGTAGGTAGGGAAATGGGCAGACTGGGTGGGCCAAGTGGTACTTATCTGCTGTCAAAGTCTATGTTTCTATGTTAAATAAATAAATAAAATACCAGTTCTGCAAACAGTACAGTATCCAAAGAGGAACCATGAATTTCCTTAGGGTATCATCATTTCACTTTCTTTTTTGTTGAAAATTGGTTTCCTTAGTTCAGGAAACACAAAAGCATTTACATTAATAGTCAATGTCAGCTGCCGTTTCCAGTTTTATGGTGTCTGTTGAAATGTGAAGGTCACACAACGTGCTCCATCTTCCCAGCATCTGCCAGGCCCAGGAACTGGTGCAGGGCTCAAACTGAGTGAGCAAAACGTCCATGACAGTGCAACATACTGTGTCCTTAATGACTCATTTAGTTCATCCCTGACCTCATTTGCTCGGCAGAGACCAATAACATGAACTTTCTTTAGGTTCTCAATGAAGTAGTTTTTTTTTTCTGTTAATTTATTTTTGGATCACTGTGCCACCTATCATTAATAAAGGAAACAAAAAGAAATCATGTTATATGATTTTTCATACAATTGCATTATATGATTTTTCATACAGTACCATAAAGGCCACAAGAACAGGTAAGGATAGCCAGCCAAGTCATTTGTTTGGAATTTTGGATGCAGGCTAGTACTATGGCTAGAGTACTGGTCTGTGAACAAAGAAATCACAGGTTCAAATCCCACCACTGCATGGTGTGGCTTTAACCAAGCCACTTAACCTTCCTGTGCTCGAATCCACCCAGTTGAACAAAATAGTAAAATCAGGACCTCACTAAAACAAGATATTGTACCTTAGCTAAGCTATCCCATGGACAACAAAAACTGTAAAAGCAGAAAATGTGTCCTTATCTCAGACAATAGGAAGTGGTACAATATCCCCCCAATATCCTGAAAGAGTGAGACCATTATCTTAAAAAGCTTCTCAGCACACATATCATTTTTCTTTGTAGTTTAAAAAAACAACAAATACATTTTTCTCCACTGGCACAGTATTCTTCAGAATTTATAAAAAATAAGCTTACTGGTATGCTAAAGTAGTAGATATATGTCAGGAAAAGCAGGTACTATAAGGAAATCACATAGAAATGCTTTGTATCAGGGAGGCAATGGAGATTCCAAATTGTTTAGGGCTAATGTTATAGAGCGTATGGTGGAACCCTGTTATGCATAGAATTCCATGCCTGGAATATGCTTGCTGTGCTGCAGAAGTGACATCACTGCTACTGCACAACAACTTAGAATGCTGCCACACAGCTGCTTTCCTCTATCCAATTGAGTTGGATGTTTTTTTTATTTGTAAGTGTCAGGAAAGCTGCAGTACATGGAAACAGTCATTTGAGCCCATCACTAACCCTTAACTACCTCCCTACCACCCCAAGTTACTGAATGGAAGTGGAACGTCTGAAATGGGCATCAATGCCTATACACTGTAAAAGATAACGTATTGGCATCCATACACAGACAAGCCTGTGTCTTCATCTTGACTTATCTATGGCAACCAAAGAACTTCTGGAGCTTTGCTCTTGAGGTTCCTGATTGCTTGCAAACCTCTCAATGTAGACATGGGCTTGCTGTGTATGGCTGCCCATACATTGTCCTCTATGTTGTTTCACACAGTAGAATATTTGAGAGAACATTGCTGAAATATAGCCATCTCATTGATCTAGCTGTACTACATGGTGGTTCCTTAACTCCTAGTAACCTAGCTTAGGTACAGTATGTGTACATTAGTGCTGTTGCCCTTTTAAGACTAGTCTTCCAGAGTCGGTGACATAATTTGTGAGATCATTCGTTGTTCTACTGGCTTTCCATTTCTTGTAAAAGTTTTTAAGCCATGGTAACTGAGGATTGAGGTTGTTTTTCTGTTAGATCGATGTGTCTCAAGCTGCGTTTTGTTGACTGTTGTGGTATACTGTTTGTACACTGTTGATGACAGAAGTAATTCTGTGTCTGTGGCTGGCCCAGCAGTACAGCGGATGGGCTGCCACCCACAATGTCAGTGACCCAGGTTTGGGAATGAATCTGGAATGTTGGGGATTGGTGGGAGGCTTGTGAGGATAATAGAGCATCTCATTGACTTCTTTTCTCCAGCAGGATGGGCTGGATCAGTATCTGCTGCTCTATTGCCACCTGAGTGACCACAGATGGCAGTACAGCTGGAACTGTGTAAGGGGGAGGGATACCAACAGGTTCCAGCATGCATGGTGTGCTTTACAGGTGTGCGTGTACCATTGAGCCACTGGCATCCTGACTTCAGGGAACAGTGAGCAGGATAAACCCCACAAAGTGAAATACCACATTGCTGGCACTCTTGGGCCCCACAAAGGTGACTTTTCATCTCATCATGGGAACTTGCCTGTCCTGGAGAGAATGGAAGGACCCCACCATGGAGGAGTAAGTTTGTGTTTAGAGGTACAGGGAAATGAATGACAGAGAAAGCAGGATGGGGATGGATGGGGGCACCTGGCTGAGAAATGGCTGCTCTGGAGTCAGGAGCAAAAAATAATGCAATGCTGAGT
The DNA here is from genome assembly GCA_016271365.2 of Neoceratodus forsteri. Taxonomy (NCBI): domain Eukaryota; kingdom Metazoa; phylum Chordata; order Ceratodontiformes; family Ceratodontidae; genus Neoceratodus; species Neoceratodus forsteri. The sequence continues at coordinate 758,506,305 of CM057454.1, forward strand.
CTGTCTGCCACACTAGGGGTGGGAGGGTTGAATGTTTAATGTTTGTAGGCTTTACTGTATGAAGAAGTTTCCATTTTTGTCTTTCTCTGACCAATACCACTCTTATGTTTTGTAATCAGCCCTTAATTTGACTGTTTGCTTTTATCTGAGCTCATTTACTTTGTTTTCTGTTGGTTGCTATTAATGTAATTGTCTTCCTGACAAGGAGCCTTTGTAAACGAGTCCCTGACTCAAAGGGTTGTAATTCTGATTACTTCTTAAAATAAATAAATAAAATATGTTTTGAGTGCTTGGGATTGTTTAGTTATTTTTTTCCCCTTAGGTTTTGGGTCGGGGTCTTTGGTCGTTAAGGTCAACTGTGGTGTTACATTTCTTAGTTTAATCATTTGCTATAATCTAGCTGAGCTTTGTGCTATGTGTTTGCATTGTGTCATTTTGTATAAATAAATTAAGTTTGTATTAATTTTTTATGAGTTTTTTATACACATTTTGCCTAATTTCAGCTATCAAGCTGCAACGTTCATTGTTTACTGTCAGTGGGCATGAAGTATCACCTACATCATTCGTCTATGGGTTTGATTGCAACCAGTGTGCAAACTGACTTTTAAGTGGCTTTCAGCATTGACAGACATCATTGATCTTAATCTCTTGCCTCACAAATCAGGTAAAATGCTTATAAAGCCAGAGATAAATGGCCAGAATCAAAGACATATCTTTTGAAATGACAATATAAACTCAGGAGGATATAGAACACTTAACAGAGTGTACTGCATGTATTTTCTAAAGGAGATATGTTACTTACTAACATGTTGTACATTAAAACATGCTTTGAGGCATTTGAAAGAAAAATAACACTTCAGGGTGAAGATTCTGTAGCTGAGAAACAACCACATGACATATACCCAAATAACCAGTCCCAACTACTATAAATAACAAACCCCATCTCTGGACAAATATTACATCACAATTGTCAAATAATCAAACGTTGCAAACCCACACACCAAGAAATCAAACTACAACTAGAGTCACCCCCCACTCCAAAATAAAAGCAAAGAAAAAAAAGGAACTAATGCTAAAACACCCAAACACATCAGTGGTGCTCTTCAGACAAATAAAGAACTAAAAATTCCTGCAAAATGGCTACAAACATCGAACATTGCTAACCCTCACAAATGCAAAACTTCAATCAAAACACAAACTCAACTTTTCTACTACAGTATTACCAAGTGTGGACATATGAGCAGTCAGCAAAGTACAGACAATGTGACAAATGTACATACCTACTCCAAGGTTAGAAATACCACTTTCTCTCTGTGCAGTTTAACCCTTGCAAGGTATACATATTTTTAAATCAAGGATGGAAATGAGAAAGGAAAAGTGCTGCCTACTGGGATTCTAACCTCAGACCTCTGGTATGCCATTCCAGTGCTCTAACCATTAAACTACAGGCTCACTGGTCAAAGCGTCTGAGGAATTTCCTTACAGCCACACACACTCCTTTCTCTAGTGTTGCACAATTATGCAACTAGAAACCAAGGTTAGAAATACCACTTTCTCTCTGTGTAGTTTAACCCCTGCAAGGTATACATATACATACCCACACCAGGCACTTGGCACACCAGGCACTTGGGTTAAATCCCAATACTGACACTGTAGTGCAGCACGAGGGGGTGCTGCACTCTTGAGGTGCCGTCTTCCAGATGAGACATTAAACTGAGGTCCCATCTGCCTGTTCTGGTGGTAGTTCAGGTGGATGTTAAAGATCCCATGCCACTTCTCAAAAAAGAGTAGGGGAATTTTTATTTGGAACAAAAGAAACATTACATCACAGATGTAATTAGTGACCACAAACCATACAAAGGTATAAAAAAAAAAGAAAAAAGAACAGAAAAACAAACATCCAAAACAGGGAGAAAAAAAATATGCTGTATACATGTATATTGATATCTCCAAAACCAACATTTGTATAATAAAGAAATCCCAGTCTTGGCCTAAAAGTAGAAAAAAGTAGACAAAGAATACAAGAAAACAGTCCTAGAAATTTCCCATAAGCTCCCAACCCTGGGCAAATCCTGTCAACTCATCGCAAGGCCTGGCTGCAGATTCTATTAAGTTACAAAATCCACATTCCTCCAAAGCAACCTATTTTTATCCCTGGGAACTGCAGCTCATCATTCGATTTAACCTGAGCTAATGAAGACTCAATTTGAGTGATTAAAACACCTGGAGGAAGTTTAATTTGTTGTAGCACCAGCTGACACCTGCTTTGCCACAAATAATATTTAATAACAGCAAAAATAACCCGCAGAGTACTAGCATGAAACAACCTCCAAATGCCAGAAAAGTCACCTAAAACCAAGGTCTGATAGCTCAGTCTCTGTAGAAAAGGCCAATTTCACTCAAGTCCTAACTCAGTTAAAAAAATCTGTGATTCAGGGTAATCTAAAAGAAAATGCTGCATGGTTTCTTCCTGTGCAATACACAAAGTCTGTGGGCAATATCTCTCTTGCATAGCTTTATGCTTGGAGTTCCCCCGAACACCTAACCTACCATGACAGCAAAGCCAATTAATGTCCAACATAAACAACGAGATTCTTTTATCTGTCAAAATATGCAAAGTAAAAGGCATCTGGGAGGGCCATGACTTTGGAAAAATCAAGGATTCTGGACAGTGAAGGCCAACCACTCTCTGATAGAGCTGTTTGCAGGTCAAACTTAAAAAGTCACCCTTCTCCAATTTCCACTGCCTTAACTTTTTAAAGGAAGCAATGGCATACTCCAGTATACCCCAGATTACTTAGCCAGAGGCTAAGTAACCCATTTATCCATAAATGTTTTAGTAGCTCCCTTAACCCAGTCCTGCTCAATCGAAAGCTAATTTATTCTATATACTTTGGAAAGCCCGTCTAACAAAATAGTGTGAAAAAAGCATACAGAGTTCACCGTATCCAGACCACCCTGCTTTACTGGTCTATAAGTTATGTCCCTCTTCGCCGGATTCAGTCGACTACCCCAAAGCATCTGAAAAAAACATGATGAAAAGTCGAACCTCAAATCGTGCAGGGGGACCAAAAACTACACTTAAATAAACAAAAATGGGTAATAAAAATGTTTTAATGAGAAGGACTCTCTTCCGCTTCCCAAGCCTCCAATTTTTCCAAACTTGGACCTTTGACTCACACACTCCCAGTTGTTTATCCCAATTAAACAATGCTGATTCCCAAGAGCCAAACCAGATCCCTAAAATTTTCTGAGGATCATCACTGATTTTGATTCCCCCTATTGGTTGCCTCAGGGCATCCCCCGACTGCAGAGGGATGACCACACTTTTCCCTACATTGATGGTGGATCCAGAAATGTGTGTAAACTTTTCAAATGTTTGTAGGGCCCTAATACCGGATGTTGCATCCCACACCAGAACCACTACATCATCAGCATATGTGGTGATTTTAACAGCCTGACTTGCCCTTGTGTGAGATAAATCAACTATCTGTGTGTCCCATTTTATTTCTCTAATAATAGGATCTAAGGCAAATGTGTAAAGAAGAGGGCTCAGTGGGCATCCCTGCCGCACGCCCTTCTTAAAAGGAATTGGATCCCCTAAAATCCCATTTACTGATAGAAGACAGTGTGCATCAGTATATAATGTTTTCACCCAGGAGATGACTTTTGAAGGAATCTCATATCGTTTTAAAACCTGCCATAGATAATGATGTTCCATTTTATCGAAGGCTTTGGCCTGATCCAAAGTCATAAGATAACCTGCAATGGAGCTTTTCCCCTGCAATTCAAAAATTTCCTACAAAATAAAGAGGCTATGATGAATATTCCTATTAGAAATAGAGCACGTCTGTGCCTCATCAATTAGGGAACCTGCCACCCTCTGAAGTCTATTGCTTATAAGTTTAGCAAGAATTTTATAATCGCAATTAAGGAGACTCATAGGTCTCCAGTTTTCAAGTGACAACTTATCCCCTCTTTTTTATAGATTTTACTAATTATGGCCATACCAAAGCCTGGTAGTGATGCCCCCTCCTGGTGTAGTATATAATTAAAGACTTTAATCAAAATGAAACTAAAGGCTGATGAAAATGTTCTATACAGATCTTACGATAAACCATCAAACCCTGGGGCCATACCTGTTTTCAAAGTGTTAAGTAGAGACAGGATTTTGTCCCTTTCAATAGGTGCTTGTAAGAATTCCATATCCCCCACCAAAAGGTTGGGAGATGGGGCTGAAAGCAAAGCTGACATCTCCCCCCCCGTCACCACCTACAGCAAATTCTCATGTTAGATGCAAATGTATGATTTGCAACATATTGATGGCTTTATTTTCAATGATGCCATCCATGTCATAGAGCCCTACCATCATGGTCTTATCAACCCACTGTTTACAAGCCATGAAAGGATCTGATGCTGGGGTTTTCATCGTCCCATACCTCATCTCTGCATCTAAAGATTTAGCTCTATTATACTGATATTGAAGCATGCATTTTTTTAGTTCAAGAATCTGTTGCCTGAAGTGTACTCTGTCCGTAACTGGGAAGGACATTAATTTGTAAAATTTGTTCCTGTAACTAAGATATTTCAAATAGTTAGAATTTGATGCAGCCCTCCCATGGGCCATAAAAAGCTGCTTTATATCCTGCTTTGTATCCACCCACCATCGACAGATATCATCATAGAAACACAGCACAGGTAATCTAGCCCCCAGCAAAGATTCCATTTTGCTAATAGCATCATTCTGTAATGATAAAGCTGTGTTTAATTTCCACCTGTTCTGTAATAGCAGAAATCTGGGGGGTGCCAAGCCTAGATTAAATTCCCCCAACAACATAAAATGATCAGAAAATTCTGTGGGCCTGATCTGCACCATCATAGGAACACAATATTGGGACATAAATAAATAATTTATCCTGGTGGAATTATATATTCCTACGATATGTAGTACCAGAATCATTCGAAGTGTCCTTTAGAAATCAGAAAGGAAAGCATTTTTAATAATCAGTTTAACGGCATGGGAATCACAAAAAATCTTCTTACCTTCAGAAAAAGGAAAATCCAGACTACAATTAAAGTCCCCCCTCCCCCATACAACATGTTTCCTTGTGTACAAAAATAGTCTTATTAAATTAAAAAGGTCAATCCTGGCATTTTCCATTTGGGGAGCATAAGTATTTATAAGGCGAAATTCAAAACCCCCTGTACATACAGTCAAGAACCAGTGCTCGTCCAGGACAAACATCAATCATTTTAGTGACAGAAAATGTAGCAGTTTTAAACAGAATCCCTAACCCATCAGATGTCTTGTCCCCAAAAGTCCAGAAGGAAGGAGCCCAAACTCAACTTCTTTTTAATTGTTCAATCACAAACAATGTGGAAAGATGGGTCTCTTGTAAAAAGAATACCTCAACAGTTATGTGACGAAGAAAAGATAATAAAATTTTTCTTCTTTTGTATTTTTTTATACTACACACATTAAAGGTACCAATATTAAGGGAGGCCATCCAACATGGGTTAAGTGATAAGTAACCTTAAACATTCCTGCCAAACTATCCTACCTCATCTTGTACCTCTCTATCTTTCCGCTTCTTTCCCTTATTTTTATTTTTCACCTTGCTAAGGGGTTTCTTTTCCTCATTCTCCATTTCAGAGGTGAGCCCAGATCTAAGTGAGGCATCAGATTCATGCTCCCATTCCTCCCCCTTCTCCTTGATGAGGCAAAAAGAGGTTGTGTGTCACCAATGTAAACCCACCCTGATTTTGTCTGGAAATGGCCCTTGTGACCCTCCTTATATATTTGTCCTAGGCTATTTGTACAAGGTTCTCCTTGTCACACCCTTAAGCTCTATTCCTCTCAGCCCAGGGGCACTGGTGATATGTGTGTCCTTTGTCACCACAAAGATTGCATTGAAATATGTTTTCACAGTTCACACTAGGATGTCCATAACCCCCACATGAGGACCATTTCAGCATATCGCAAGTACTGCTTAAATGGGTCTGAGCCCCACATTTATAACATGCCCTGGGCTGCCCCTCATAAAAACAGACTCCCAATCCTTCCTCAGAATAAAACTATTAGGAAGGTGGGTGATTTCAGAATTAACCTGAAAAAGCTTCCCCTTAAACTTCCAGTCCCCCCAGTCCACAAGCCTTCATCATCAACAATAGCTTCAGGAGGGCCTAAGACATCACACCTGTTTTGCAACCAGTAATAAACATCACTAACGTTAACACCCTTGTTACGAAACATGATCGTAATCATTCGTATTGTAGGCTTTGTTAAAGGTATGGCAAGAAAGGATGTGCACAATGGCTTCTTTTTCATAGTTTGATATTTACCCCAAAATTTCTCTAACCCTGCATTAGTTCTAAAACTAACATCAAAAGCATCCTCACTGGACACATGAATCAGGGCATAAATATCCACAGGAAGAAACTGCATAGAGCCCTTAAGAAGGCGTCGAGCTACATAGTACCTATCTGGGTGCTCAGACAACCCCCCCCCCCCATACCTGAGGTGAACAGTGTTCCTCCTAGAGGCCTGTTCCAGTTTATTTTCAAAAAGATCTGCTAAGGGAGACCCTCTTCTCCATGTATTTTGGGTCTCATCTGACCCCTTACTCCCAGAAGCTTTAGCATTAAGTGTATCCCCAGCCCCAGTACTGCTGGAAGTGTTGGGCACCTTACCCCCACTATTCTCCTCCAGTAGGTGCATGTTACTGGGGTCAGGATTCCCTGCAGGAGCTCCCACAGGAACAGCACCCCCTCCAACAATCACATCACCTGCAATTTGCCCATGCTGCCCTGAAGAAACCCCTACCCTACCCGAAGCCAAGTCCCCCTTATGTCCAACAACATGAGCAGTCTGCAAAGAGTCACAGGAGTCTGAGACCACAGTCTCACTTGGACAAGAAAAGTCAGGGTGCCCGGAAAAAAACACCTCGAGTTGCAGCACCAGAAACTGACAGTACCTTGTGTTATAGTTCCACAGAACCAGTGACATCCCTCGTTGCAGGCCTGGGAGATCGTGCCAAAACTCTGTTCCCTTTCTCATCCCAGTCAGGATTTGGGACCCAACTTCCATCTGACAGCATAGTCCATGCTGCATTCCCCAGAGAATCCTCCACCGACCAGTGCACAGCACCTTCCACAGTTCCAGGCATAAGTACGAATTGCTTCCGGACAACTTATGACACAGTCACTGCTTCATGAAGCAAGTCAGCATTAGCATTCACTCCTGAAAGCTCAGTTTCCCCAGCAGATCCCCCAGCACTAGTCACAAAAGAACTACATTGTGAATAGTTCTGAAATGGCTCCTAGGAGCCAGCTCTCACAGGTAAAACTGGCTGAAACTCCATGTCTTCCTCATGAAGCTCAGGATCACTAGCATGAGAAACATCCTGCAATACTCCATCCAACAAACATAGTGGTTCCACAGCTTAAGACACCACAGCCTCCTCCATAGCCATCCCAACGTCGAATGGCTCCTCCATCTCTGCAACAAAGGGACCACCTACTGGTGAGTAGGGAAATTTCCCTGGTGCACTGGCCAAATTTCCCCCCATTCACTAAAAATACCACAAACAGCTTAATCTGGTTCAAGGTCAGTTGCCATTCTTCTGTAGCCCCTTCCCCCAGATAATGCCTAAAAATAGGCAGAATTCACCTAGTGCACTTACCCGGTCACCAAAAACTAAATAAAATAAATAGTGGGGGCTTAAAGCATTACCCAATAAAGAAGCACTCCAAACAGATTCTGAATATAGTACAAGCTGGAGCTGTGCTATATTTAAATTTCTCCACAGCAAAATCACTGTAAAAGTCATAGTTTCTCTTCCATAAAGGTTTGCAAAAAATGGAGAAAAGGTTTGTAAAATTCCACCTTAAATTGTAAATTTTGGCAGGTATTCTGGGTTTATCTTGCAAACTGCAGAATTTATTTCTGTAAATGTAACTGTTCTTGTCTGTAATCTATTATGTAAATAGAACATTGGTGTAAATGGGAATGAGACAAGATACTGGTGTAGCTGGGAGGAAACACTGATGTAGCTGGGAGGAGACAGTAGTGTAACTGGAAGTAGACACTGGTGTAGCTGTGAAGAGAGTGTGAAACACCACCATAACTGGAAGAATACACTGTTACAGCTGGGAGGAGACACAGCTGCAACTGAGAAGACACCATCATAACTTGGGGGAGACACTAGTGTAAATGGAGAGACTCTGTTGAAAATGAGAGAAGACACTATTGTATTACCAAAAGAAGGGGAAGGAACCCTGAAACTCCTGAAATTTTAATAACCAATGTATATTTTAATTTTTTATACATGATTGATAGCCCCCTATCACATTCAGCCATTGTTTCATGACTGAAAGGAACACTTCCTCAGGTCCCACTGTGGTCCTGTTTTGTAAGACAGAAAAAACGTATTGGTATTCATACTCTTACTACATCGTTTGTCTTTCAGAAAACCAATATTTTGTTTAAGCCAAAATCTAATATGCTGTACTTCCAATCATTTCATAATTACAAACATAAGCTTGCTTATCCTTATACAAAACACCCCCCGCATCCCAAAGTTGTACAAGCAATTTGGTGTTCTTGTGGATGTACATACATAGGTCAGACAACTAGGAAATTAAAAGAAAGAATACAAGAACATTTTTGTGCTATTTCAAAAAATAATTTTTCACATCCAATAGCATGACATATGCAGCTGCATGGTGAAGGAGTGCATGAACTGAAATATATGGGATTTGATCATAGTCTAGTTAACCACAGAGGTGGAAATAGAAATTTGATTCTGGACCAGAAGGAATCCCATTGGATCTTTTGTTTCAGAACCTTATAGCCAATTGGCTTTAATGATATCATGGACTGCAGCCCGTTCCTGTAGAATTTCTTAAAAAGTACTATTAAGATTTGGTAATTGCAAGTTTCGTTTTGAAATTTAATATTACACTGAATTTGCTATAATTTAAATCAGGCAATAACAAACATAGACTAGCAATTTGTGATTGAATTTGAAATTCTGTGTTCAATTCTGAAAGCAGTGGGCATGATTGTATATGACAATTAAAGAAAACTGTCATAATGTGTATCTGAAATTTAGATGCAAATTGAACCTAGTGTCATAATTCGCTCTGTAAGCAAAATACATGTTATATGTACTGTGTTATGTTTAGTAATCTACACACTATAGAAATGGTACACATTTTCTTTATATTTGTGTATATTTTGAAAAATCACTTTTGGTATATTCACATTAGTGTTATTATGTTTGGTATATTTGAGGCAACTTCCAGCCAAGTCAGCTACTTGAGTTGGCACTGCATAAAAGGTATTTATCCTTAAATTATTTGAGAAGTGCCACTCGAGTGCTGTGAGCCAGCTAGACTGAAGGAATCCATATAATTACACAAACTAGTTAATGGAATGAATGGTTTTATTGTTGCTGTGTAACACCTGCAAATGTGAATTATAAAATAGCACATAACTTAAGTAGCCACACCCCTGATGAAGATGTCCTTGTGATCTCGAAGCGTTGGGCTATTTTCTTAATTCACTGGTATGTAACCATATAATTGTAATTTATTCTCACATTGAATTAATCAAGTTAAGTGGAATTTCTCTTCAGCCTTGAGTGCAATTCTTCATTTATTCTGTGATTCCATTTTTCCAGCACATGACTTCATTGTGAGCTCCCTCCTGGTTATGATTGCACTCCATTCTCCAAACATCCTTGAGGCCAAGCCTCCTGACTCCACAACCACCACATTCTTTGTAGTAAATGTTATGCAGAGTACACTAAAAATACATTTAATAACCAAAACATCTATCAATATCCCCATAGTGTTATATTTTCAGTAACATTTTAACTCCAGAACTAGTCTAAGCTCATATTAAATCAATACTTCTTAGAGCTTACACCATAAACACATGTATGTTTGCCTATCACAGTCTAAATCAACTTACTATATTATTTTCTACAAATGTTCTAGTTAAATTCTTTATCATAAAAGGCACAGTCTTATTTTCTGGGACTGTAGATCTGCAATCAGTAAACAACTAATTAGTACAGAAAGTGAAAAAATTGATTTATCATCTTAAACAATCAGAAGTGTTATGTCACTTTAAAAATCAAACATGTACCTCACAGTACTGCCCTTTTCCAGTCTATATTCAATGCTGTTCTCATTATTATTCTTGTTTATGCCTAGTGAATCTCTAGATGTAAAACACAAAAATGCCTCATAAATTTTCTATAAAATCTTTTGTTCTCTATGCATGCCATATTTCCTTTTCAATACTTCTGTGTTTTAATTTATTATGCTGTCTGGCTAATTTCATCCACTCAGTACCATTGCACTGCAATTTCTTTCTACATCTCATATCTCCCATAATGAGAATGACATTGAATAATTGATTTGTTTGCCTGGGTAGTAAGGAATATAGCTCTTTGGGGTGCAGTGGGTGTAGCCTAATGAGACTTTAGCAAGGCCTTTGACACTGTACCCCTCAGGAAACTGATAAAATGAGCAACCTAGGGGTGGGATCCAAAGTGGTGAAATGTGTAAGGAACTGGTTACTGGATAGGCAACAGAGAATGGTGGTTAGCAGCTCTTACTCTAATGAGGGGAGAGTGATCAGCGAGGTGCCTCAGGGCTCAGTACTGGTACTGGTTCTCTTCAATGTCTTCATAAGTGACATCATAGACAAACTGAAAGGGAAGATGTGCCTATCTGCAAAAGACACAAAAATCTGAATAGGCTAGACACTCAGGAGGGATGGAGAAAATGTACTGGGGACTTAGGAAACTTGAGGAGTGGTTAACAGTATGACAGTTGGGGTTCAATGCCAAAAAGTACAAAATCATGCACCTAGGACATAGGAACTCAGGAGCTGAGTATAGGATAGGGTGGGAGGCACTGGCAGTCACCAAGCAGGAAAGGGACCTTGCAGTTATCATATCTGATTACCTCAAGGTGGCAGGAAAATGTGATAAAGCAGTGGCCTGGGCCAGTGGGATGCTGGGATGCACAGAAAGAAGTATATCCAGCAGGAGGAGGGGGTGGCTTTGCCACTGTATCATTCACTTGTGAGACCCCACCAGGAATATTGTGTCCAGTTTGAGAGGCAGCACCTTAGAAAGGACATAGACAAGGTGGAGGCAGTTCAGAGGAGGGCAACTAAAATGTTGCAGGGGTTGTATCAAAAGCCTTATGAGGAGAGATTGAGGGATCTCAACATGCACACCCAGAAAGAGAGGAAAGTGAGGGGGGACATGGTAGAGGCCTACAAGCATCTCATGAGGGTGACCAGGGTAAAGGAGAGGAGTCTCTTTCAAATGAGAAAGAACACCAGGACCAGAAGGCAAGCAATGAAGTTGGAGGGTCAGAACTTTAAGAGGGATGTAAAGCAGTACTTCTTCACTGAAAAAGTGGGTGGACACCTGAAAGAGACTGCCAGCAGAAGTGTTGGCGGTGAACTCAGTAGTGGGTTTCAAGCATGCATGGGATAAACATGGGGGATATTAATAAATAGATAAGAAGGAAGGAGGGTTGCCAGAGACCAATTAGGGTCTACAGAGACAGAATGGGCAGGGACCAACTGGGAAGACTTGATGGACCGAGTGGTCCTTTCAGGGGTGTAGCCAGGACTTTTAAAATTGTACTTTAGAGTTGATGGAACTGTTGCTCCCCCTTTCATAAAGCCAAACCAAAAAATGCACTGACCCACCACACAAACATTGCCCCACCCCCATTTCCATCAATAATATGTAGCAAACCAATTATCCATTCACATTTTATCCAGCACACTATCAGTCAGACAGAAGTTGGCTGGTTTTAGTTGCAGTGTTTAGGATATGTTAAGAGCCTCTCTACCACATCAAGGTAGCCAGCCTTAGAGGAGTCCTTTCACACCAGCACTGATGCATACAGACCCGATCGGGTCACTCATACAATCATGGCCTCTATGTTTAGCACCCACACATCTTCCAAAGATCATTCACAAACTCACACTAAACTATCCAAGGAGGGGAAAACCAGTTCTTTAGGTACATCAGGCTCTGTTTGTGTTTGCTGCCCTGGCCTGAGGCTTATATTGCACCTGGATTTTCCCGATTTTGCTGTACTCAGCAAAATGCACTGAGTATGATTGTCAACACCCATGGATCCTTTTCGGCTGACAGATTCTATGTTTCTGTTTTACTGGTGTAACTGTGAGAAGACACTTGTACAACCAGGATACCCTGGGCCTGATTCTCAAAGCTCTTGGTGCAGCGCAAGGGGCTTGTGCCACAATGAATGGTGCAAAGTGCTCCTTGATTCTCAAAGGTAGCCTGCTTCAACCACTGGCTGCCTGCACCAAATGGGGCTTGCGCCACCCATGCACCACAAAATAGGCTGTGGCTTGGTGCAATGGGACATGAGGCAGATGCAAGCTGCCACATCCCTGAAAGCTGGATTCTCAAAACTCTCTTAGAGGGAGAAATTCTATGTACCATTAGGTCAGCCAGGGCAAGTTTAAGGGTACTTAGAAATACAATATTCCTCTGGTAGAGTTTCGCACATTGCAGCAATGTGCCATAGTCCCCCTTCCCAAGCCCCAATTCTCCAATATGTTCAATTAACTTCCCTGGTGGTCAAGCAGCCCCCCATCTCCAATGTCCCCATGAAATAGTAATCTTTATAACTGATTCTTCACAAACGAACCATGCACTAGGTATTTGTGGTGCAAACAGCTAAACAACGTTACTTTCTAAGAAAAGCTGATGCACACACACACACACCCAATAACATTCAGGATCAGAGCTTCTTTTAATAATTTATTTCACCAGCAGCACACCACACCTGACGCGTTTCGGACAATAGGTCCTTTATCAAAGGCTAAAAAAACATTACCCACATACCATTTTATAACAAATAGCTCATGAAGTCATACTGATGAAATACAAATCCATTGGTTCACAACTTAAGCAAATAGAAATACCATCATCCTTAAAATAACACAGAAGTTTAATTAAAATCTTTCTCTAAAATCTAAAGTACTGTTAGAGAATTAACAGTCATGAATTATTATCTCTAACGAAATTACAAACTATATCTGATATTACAGCAATCTCAGCATTAATTTTATTATCTATATTCTAAGTATGGCTTAAGTTCCAAATGTGCATTAAGACCTGGCTGTTTATAAGTGTTAAGTCTCAGAATTCATTCATTTTCTTTCCTTAAGATTTGATTTCGATAATTACCAACTCTCTGATTATGTAAAATTTTTTTGATCCCCACGAATTTAAAATCATGTCTTTCTGTTTTTCCTCTATTTTTAAAGATATGTGTGGCTGTTGCATAAGTTAAATCTGACTGATTTATAGTTCTTACATGCTGCAACACTCTAACCTTAAAAGCCCTCTCAGTCTTTCCAACGTAAAAAGCTCTGTAGTTGCATGTTGCCAAATAAATTACTCCTTGTGTGTTACAAGTTATCAATTGCCTAATCGTAAAACTTTTATTTTGGCGGTTTATTACATTAAATTCTTTCTCTTTTATTATGTAGTCACATGCACTACAATTTTTGCACTGAGTGCAACCTACATAATTTCCCAGCCACTTACCGGTGTGTCTCGCTGCATCTATAAAATGGCTCTTCACTAGAAGAGTTGGGGTTCTGGCTATCTTTATGTATTTTTAGTAATATATAAAAAGTCGGGCGCACTGGATGTTCAACTTGTAAAAACTTACTTGTTTGAATATTTATAGTGGCTTGTTTCAATGCCTCTTTTACTGTTTCATCAATACAAGTTTTATATTCCCAAGTTGGATCGTAATTTAATTTCTCATAAAACTCTGGGTTATCTAGTTGTCTCATTACTTCCTGTTTGTATTTATTTACATCCCATAATACTATACAACCCCCTTTGTCTGCTTGTTTAATAACAATTTCAGAGTCACAATTCAAAAGTCTCTGATGGCAACACTTTACTTCATGCTACAAGTTGTCACCCTGCACACACAGTGAAAAATATACCGAAAGGTCAATTTTTAAGACTTAAAAGAAATTGCAGTAAACCATCAGACTTTGAAACAGAATCAGAAGATTTAAAAAGCCACCTCATTAAAAGGGGTTACAAGGATGAAGTAATAGATCAAGGATACCATGCTGCTGTAAGTGTAGAGAGAAATGAATTGTTATCAGATAAAAAGGTGATGTTTGGAAATAGTAATAGATTTCATTTTGTGACTTCATACACTGCTCAAAGTTGGCAAGTAGAACAAATCATCAAAAAACATTGGCATGTGTTGGCAGTTGAATCAGGATTACAAGAAGTTTCATTACAGCCCACGATTTTAACTTATAGACATGCTCCAACGTTACAAGACACTCTAGTGAAGAGCCATTTTATAGATGCAGCGAGACACACCAGTAAGTGGCTGGGAAATTATGTAGGTTGCACTCAGTGCAAAAATTGTGGTGCATGTGACTACATAATAAAAGAGAAAGAATTTAATGTAATAAACTGCCAAAATAAAAGTTTTACGATTAGGCAATTGATAACTTGTAACACACAAGGAGTAATTTATTTGACAACATGCAGCTGCGGAGCTTTTTACTTTGGAAAGACTGAGAGGGCTTTTAAGGTTAGAGTGTTGGAGCATGTAAGAGCTATAAATAAGTCAGATTTAACTTATGCAACAGCCACACATATATTTGAAAATAGAGAAAAAACAGAAAGACATGATTTTAAATTCGTGGGGATCAAAAAAATTTTACATAATCAGAAAGGTGGTAATTATCTAAATCAAATCTTAAGGAAAGAAAATGAATGGATTCTGAGACTTAATACTTATAAACAGCCAGGTCTTAATGCACATTTGGAACTTAAGCCATACTTAGAATATAGATAATAAAATTAATGCTGAGATTGCTGTAATATCGGATGTAGTTTATAATTTCGTTAGAGATAATAATTGATGACTGTTATTTCTCTAACAGTACTTCAGATTTTAGAGAAAGATTTTAATTAAACTTCTGTGTTATTTTAAGGGTGATGGTATTTCTATTTGCTTAAGTTGTGAACCAACGGATTTGTATTTCGTCAGTATGACTTCTTGAGCTATTTGTTATAAAATGGTATGTGGGTAATGTTTTTTTAGCCTTTGATAAAGGACCTATCATCCAAAACACGTCAGGTGTGGTGTGCTGCTGGTGAAATAAATTATTAAAAGAAGCTCTGATCCTGAATGTTATTGGGTGTGTGTGTGCATTAGCTTTTCTTAGAAAGTAATCTTTATAACTCCCTGGTGGTCTAGAGGATCACCCTCCCGAATCCACAATTTCACCCATATATTTAATTAATAAAACAAACCCATCCCTGGTGGTTTATTGGACACCCTTCCCTGATCCCTGATCCTTTCCTTATATTTAATTAACACAACAAACCCATCCCTGGTGGTCTAGCGGGCCCCCACCACCACCCCAGCAGATAATGGCCACCACCCTGCCCCCCTGTCCTGAACCTTGAGCCAATGACTAGCACAGCCCTGCTCTCACCACCATGGCCAGCCACCAACAGAACTGTCACTGAGCAATCTGTGAGTACCTGTCTGTGCCAAAGGACCTCCTTGTGAATGAACTTGCTCAACTGAGTTTTCCTACAATAAACTTGAACTTGAACTTGAGCGTGTACTATATGTTACAGTACATACTAATTGATTGACAGCCAGCTGTCAATCAATGAGCCCATACTGTATTGCACAGTACACGCCAACTGGCTTAGTCTTATACTGTTAGCATCTTAGCCTTTAGATGGATATGCATTGCAAATGGGATGTACATATTAACAACTTGTTAAACAATCTTGGCATAAAGCTGGACCCACTTTATAAAGTACAGAAGTATATCTCACCTAAGAATCAAAGGCACATGCTTTTTCTGTTAGAACATTCCTGAAGAAGGCCTATGGTCAAAACATTAATTCTGTTTTCTATTTTCAACATGCATTTGATATTACCATTTTGTTTTGTTTTCAGATCACACGTTGATGCAGCGCCTTTGTTTTTTGAGTTAATTCTTTGATCATTTATAAATTCAATTACATGGATTTTCTTTATGGGGGCCATTGGGGAGGGAGCTGGCAAAGCTGAATGTCATATACAACTGCTTTCCTCACTTCATGGATGCCTCCAGTGATATGCATTATTGTTTACTATGTATGAATTTGATTGCTTACAATTGCAGGATCATAGAAACCTACATTGTCTGCATTTTGTACACAAATGTTTTCCACAAAATATCCCAAATATGTAAGTGACATGTTATTAGTTAGATCTAGAAGGAATAACCTAAGATACTTTGATGATCTTGAGTATATAGTGCCAAAGGTTAAGACCCTTTTGGGCTCCTCTTCTTTTCCCGTTCTTTGCCCCTGGAGTGGCATTCCAATGCATGCCAGGCCAATTAATGTAGTTCATAATTCTTTCCATTATTTGCATAAAAGGTATTATGAACAAAAACAAATGAACAGTGTTGTATTGTTCAAGGTACAGGATTAAATAAAATACACTGTAGGTGCAATGTACACTGTTTAGTGGCTAATACTATTGTAAATGTGCCATATATGTGTTTATTGAAGTAAGTGTGAGTTGCTTGTCTTGTTACATACAGTATATTGCAACAATTAATTATGTTAATTAATTGTGTTACATAAACATTTTTGTATTTGTATTTTATAATGCAACTTGTGCTTTAAAAATGGAACATATTCAAAATGAGCCTAAGCTCTATGAGGTTTGCTTTTCATTTCATTTTGAATAAATTTTGTTACTGCTACTACTGTACTACTACTGAAGCAGATAAGGCAGTCACTTGCAGCCCAGTTAACAGAGCTATTTCATGATCCACAGGTTATGGGGAGGTGCCTGAGGACTGGAGGGTGGCAAATGTGATTCCCATGCACAAGAGTGGGGACAGAGAAAACTCAGGTACAGAACCTCTCACCAGGAGGAATCATAGTATCATGGTTTCAGCCAGTGATATCTTGCAGGATTACTGCAGGAACTGATGCAATCCAATGATAATTACTTTAATTTGTCATGCAGGTCACATCTAATGACAGAGTGTTCCATCCTGGAGGGCAGCACTATAACTATTATAGGCTAGTGAGCTTAACTTTGATAATGGTCAAGCTGCTGGAATCAATTCTTAAAGAACAGATAGTTTTCTTGCAAGAAAAAAGTCTTATGGACAGAAATCAGTATGGTTTTCATGAGGGAGGGTCAAAAGAATGCCATTGACTCGTTACACTTGGTAATATAGATGGTGGATAGGAGCAGGCAGTTGACATTCTGCACTTGGAATTCAGTATGTCCTTTGATTCAGTTCATCACAGGAGGCCTATGCAGAACTTTGGGGGAAATAAGACTAGTGAGAGAACTAGCTGAGTGGAGGGGCAACTGGTTGTCAGAAAGAACCCAAAGAGTAGTCATAAATGGTAAATACTCAGATGTCAGAAAATTCACAAGGGGAGTGGGTTAGTCCTCACCCTGGTACTATATATATATATATATATATAAAATTATATATATATATATATTCAAGGAAGATGTGCCTTTTGAAGATTTGGTGGAAAAATATTTATCTGTTTCAAGGTTGTTCAATTTTGGGCATTTCCCATCACTTCCTGTGGGGAAAAATAGATGTCAGGCATGATGAAGGATTTTAAGCTGCAGAAGTGGCCTCAAAGTGGGATTCTGGGTCAGTGCTGAATCCTGCATCGAACTGCCATTTTACGATGCAGAATTATGCATTGAACTGCCATGTAATGATGCATTCTACTGAACTGGGACACGTCTCCCATATTGCCTTTTTACGATGTAGAATCCTGCATCGAACTGCCGTGTTACAGTGTTGAATCCTGCATTGAACTGCCATATTATTGCTGGCATTGGGGTGCCCAATCCCTTTATTGGCATTTATTTCACCCTGCAGTACTATGGTACATTGGGCAGCCCACCTGCAGTGTACCCCAAATATTTCAGTTTATGAAATGTTGTCTCTGACACCGGGATGCCAACCCCCAGTGTCGGATGCCCTGCTGCCCCCCCAGCCTGTTCTAAATATTGTTTGCTGACATCAGGGTGCCCAATCCCTGTGTTGGCATTTATTGCCCCCTCCAGTAATGTGGCACAGTGGGGAGCCCACTCCCACTATACTGAGATAACTGTATTTTGTAAATGTTGTTTCCGACACCGGGATGCCCACCCCCAGTTTAGGATACCCCCTCAAGCCCGTTCTAAAATTACTTCTATTCACCAACATTGGGGTGCCAATCCCCATGTTGGCATTATGAAGAAACCCCCCAGCACTATGGGACACTGGGAAGCCCACTCCCAGTGTCCCAAAATGTAGTTATTCATCTTGTAAAAAAAGAAAACTGTCCTGTGGTGTCTTTTGTTTTTTTAAATCCTGGAAAAAAACAACTGTCCCTTGTCATTTCCCCTGACCTCCTTCCCCATCCTGACCCTCCCACTGAGCATAAACCTCCCCATAACCCCCCCTCAACTTATACTTACCTCTGGAGATTGGCAGCTGTTATCTTCTGTGAACTGGGACATGTCTGCACTCTTCAAAGCTGAACTGCAGACTGAAGGACTGCATCAAACTGCCAATTTAGGATGCAGAATCATGCATTGAACTGCCATGTTGTGATGCAGAATCCTGCATTGAACTGCTATTGTACCATGCATAACCCCTTGTAATTATTGTTTGGTGACATCAGGTGCCCAGTCCCTGTGCCAGCATTTCTTTCACCCTCTACTACTGTGGCATACTGGATAGCCCACCCCCAGTGCACTGAAAGAATTACCTTTTTTTAATCTTGTTTCTGACACCAGGATGCCTACCCCTGGTGTCAGATGCCCCCCCCAGCCTGTTCTAATATTTATTCTGTTCACTGACATCAGGGTGCTCAATCCCCATGTCTGCATTATGAAGAACCCCCCCTCCAACACTATGGGACACTGGGGAGCTCACCCCCAGTGTTCCAAAATAAAGTTATTCATCCTGTAAAAAAGAAAACTGTCCCCGATGTCTTTTTTTTTATATGTAAATCCTGGAAAAAAGAAAACAGTCCCTTGTTGTCTCCCCCTCCTCCCATCCCGACCCTCCCACTGAGCATCCACCTCCCAGCACCCCCATCACCCTATAGTTACCTCTGGAGATCAGTGGCTGTCATCTTTTGTGGACCAGGACACGTCTGCACTCTTCAAAACCGAACTGCGAACTGAAGAATCAAGGTAAGTGCCGTATAATGGCTGTCAATGGTGTTTTGAGCTTATGTTGATATCTCAACCATTTTTAGGAAGTTTTGAACCAAAATTTTGACGTGAGCTTTTTGGGACCTCACCTCATGAACAATGGCACCATCATTTTGTTACTCACTTCCGAAAGGTGATTTTGTGGTCACTGTGCAGAATCACCTTCCTTGGCTGAGTAATGAAATGACAGTGCCATGGTTCATGAGGTGGGGTCCCAAAAATCCCATGTTGATAATTTGGTGCAAAAATATGAAAAAATGCCCGAGTAAAGCATGCTCATTGACATTTTACTACACACGTGCATAACGTTGCACATTTGTTATATTTTCACTCCAAATTTTCATCAGAAACATTTTTTTATGCCATGTCATGAACAGCATGGTTATCATTTCTCACATCCTGCCCAAAATGTGTTTTTGCACCTGTGGCATGGAATGGCATGGTCGTTGTGCAAAATCACCATTTGGGACCAAGTAATGAAATGACACTGCCAGTGTTCATGAGGAGGGGTCCTAAAAAGTTCATGTTGAATATTTGGTGCAAAAATACCAAAAAACACCTGGATTCCATGTAGTCATTGAAAGTTTTCTACGCACGCATTTAACTTCTGTGACTGTTAATATTTTACTCTAAAGTGTCAAAATTGCCATTTTTCTAGACCAGCTCATGAACACTACAGCTGTCTTTTTTCATGTCCTGCCCAAAATGTGTTTTTGCACCTGTGATGCAGAATGGCATGTGGCATGATTGCTCCATGACACCATGTTTCAGGACCTATGAACAAAGTGACAGTGGCAGTGTTCATGAGGCATGGTTCCTTCATAAAAAGTATGGAAATTAAATGCAAAAAACTATGTTAAATCACTAGTTAGGGTTGCTATCATGCCTTTCAAAGTATGGAAATGTGGTGTTAGGGTTCCCAACCTTAACACCCCACTCTCACCCACCCGACCATACCATGCCATTCCACTCCCCACCCCCACCCACCAACAGGCATTGGGGTCTGCCTTGGGGTCATTGGCAGTAATGCTCACCTTATTCCATATGTAATTAAGCTGAGATGGACACAGTATTACAGAATGGGTTGAGCATTAGGGCCAATGACTCCAAGGCATGCCCCAACACCTGTTGGTGTGTGGAGGATGGAGGGGTGGAATGGGGTGGTACAGTTGGATGGATGAGGGTGGAGTGGGGTCTTAGGGTTGGGAACCCTAACACCACATTTCCTTACTTTGAAAGGCATAATATCAACCCTGTTCTAGTGATTTAACATAGTTTTTTGCATTTAATAGATAGATAGATAGATAGATAGATAGATAGATAGATAGATAGATAGATAGATAGATAGACAGACAGACAGACAGGCAGACAGACAGACAGACAGACAGATAGATAGATAGATAGATAGATAGATAGATAGATAGATAGATAGATAGATAGATAGATAGATATATGCAGTGGGATGGACGTAAATGGAGTGTGACACATTTGTTTATCTGAACAACTGTGTGTATAAATTTCATTTATAAAATGAGCAGAAAGTTTCCCCGAGTCCTGATTGGCTGAAAGCCTTTTTCAGCAGTGTCCTTATCAGAACATAACTGCACAACCAGCACTATATGTGCCAAGGAAAATGCAGCATCCTGTGAAATCAGTCCATGCCACCACTCTCCCATTGCAGCTGGTCAGCTCAATTAGCATGTGATGGAACAACAAGAGCTGAACAGGGAGAGCAGTGCCACCAACAAACACCAAACCTGTTTCACAATATATCCAATGCCCACCCTCCCCCACATGACAAAAAAAAAGTAGTACCTGTAATTTAGTTTCCTTTGGTGCCCGTCTGTATTGGTATGCCTCTGTCTCCCACTATCTGAAACTATGCACAGGAATCAGTGACCATTACCACAATCTCTAGTGTATGGTCTGTTTCCAGCATTTGTAGTAACAGTATGCAGCCCTGCCAGCCACCCTTCCCCATCCATGAGAGGACACTTGGAATAAAATAAAAATCCTCTATGTATGATAACAGCACCACACAGCACAATTCCACACAGCACAAATTACACTTTCAAAATGGTGAAATGGAAACCTCCGTGTATGGCAGTTGGGAAGGGACACGCTTGCTCACAGAAGTGAGCCTCTGGCTACAACTTAAGAACAAAGCCAAAAGAAAAGTAAAATAAATAAAATAAAAAACAAAACTGGAGTGTTTCTGTGCTGTGGGAGAAACAGAGCTGAGAGAAGAGACACAGACACCAACTCCCCCCCGTGACTCGATGATATACATGGTGTGCTGTCTGTAAGTTAACAACAAAGCCTATATAAAAGTAAAGTAAACAAAAAAATGAAGTGTTTCTGTGTTGGGAAAGAAAGAAAGACAGAGTTGAGAGAAGAGACACAGACACCAACCCCCTTTACTAGCTCAATGATATATACAGTATGGTTTGTTAGTCTGCACTAGAGATGGACTGTTTTCCTCAGCTTTGTATATTTAGCCCTTTTCAACATACCTTTTTTAAAGACTTTTTTTGTTACTAGGGGGTTTATGAAGGGGGACCCATTTTATATGTGCAATAACACATTCTGAGGTATGGGTTATGGCCTGATAAGATCACATCCCAGGTGCTAAAGGCACGTGGTGCAAGTGACTCATGCCTTATAACGTACCTGGGGCATGCTGTCATCAGGCCATAACCCACACTTCTTTTTGTGTTATTGCTTACTTATTCACACAGTTGTTATGTCATCAGGTGTTTATCCACACAGTTGTTATGTCATCAGCTGATTTATCCATACAGTTGCTATGTCAGTAGGTCCAGCACAAGCACTTGGAACTCATTTAGAATGTTCAGCCTCAGTAGGAGTACTAACCATTTTCAAATGTGAATAACTTTAAAACAAAAAAAAAATTATAGCATGGTACTGTGAGCATGACAATTGTTCAGCACAAAAATATCTACAAAATGAGTGGTGTTTCATTTAGAGATAACTTTCAGATTTTTTTATAATTATCAAAAGAAAACAGCAGATAATTCTATTTTTTCTTTCTTTTTTTTGACAAACAAATGTGAATAACTTTAAAACAAAAAATGATAGCATGGTACTGTGAGCACGAAGTTTGTCCAGCACAAAATTATCTACAAAATGAGTGGTGTTTCATTTATAGACAGCTTTTAGATTTTTTATAATCAGCAAAAAATTGCAGAAAATTCTATTTTTATTCACTTTTTTGATGAACAAATGCCTCCCCCCCAAAAAAAAAGCAAAAACAAAAGAAGTGTGCATGAAACTTTTTTATTATTTACTGGTCATAATGTAAAGTTGGAACATCCATAGCAACCACTTAGCAACCACTATGCTAAGTGGAGCTACACTGGGAAAACCACAAAAAGTTCATGTAAGTTTACATTAAAAATGAAATAAACAATTTAAAACAAAACCCCTGCACTATCCTAAAGGATCCCTATTGCATAAATGGAATACATAACTGGGACTTTGTAGAATACATGATTCATTTTCACTCGAGCTGTTTGACCTTCAAATAAAATCAAATCATATTTTATTTATAAAAAAGCACTTTTCTTACAGCCAAGGTGCTTGTACATAATAAAACAAATACAATAATTATCCCAACAATAATCACTAAAATCCTACAGTTTAAAACTCTAGCAATTGTAATACAACATTAAAAATCTGGATATGCCAGTTCAAATAAATGGGTCTTTAGTGTAGTTTTAAACTCCTGGATGGTCACGCAATCTTGCACCCAGCGAGGATGAGAATTCCATATGGTCGGGGCCACAAAGCTAAAAGACCAGGCCCCTGATGTCTTTAAATGGACCCTGGGAATCTCAAGAAATCTCTCGTCAGTGGATCAGAGAGGGTGGAAGGGACAGTAAGGGCGAAGGAGATCTTGAAAGTAAATAGGTCCCTGGTAGTGTAGGGCTTTATAGGTCAGCAAATTGACCTTGAAGGTGATTCTCCACTGCACTGGCAGCCAGTGCAGTCTGTGGAGCACAGGCATTGTGTGATTGGTTCTAGATGTACCAGTCAACAGCCTGGCTGCCACATTCTGCACTAACTGAAGGTGGTGGACATCAACCCCCGGCAGCCCTAGGTAAAGGGCATTGCAGTAGTCAAGGTGAGAGGTAATGAAGGTGTGGGCCAGTGTTGAAAGATCCTCGGGAGGAAGCAAGTATTTCACCCAGGTGATATTCCTCAGATGGTAAAAAGAGGTCTTGACAACTGCAGACACCTGCGATTTAGGGTCAAGCCATCATCAACAATAATGCCCAGGTTCCGCATCCGGTCTGAGGTAGTCAGCTCAACACCCCCAAGACATAGTCCTGAGGGTGAACCTGCCGACAGACCCACCTCCCGATGATCAGGGTCCACAACCAGCACCTCAGTTTTCACCGGGTTCAACCGCTGCCAGCTCGCACTCATCCAGTCCTGGATCTCAGTGAAACAGTTATATACTGGGAGAAACATATCCTGACCAGGTGCAAAAGACATGTACAGTTGAGTGTCATCTTCATAGCAGTAAAAACTCAGACCATACCACCTAATAATCTCTCCTAATGGCAGCATATACACTGCAAACAACGTGGGTGACAAAATGGAGCCTTGCGGCACCCTGCAGGATAGGGGGAGAGGGGCCAAGGAATAAATTCCAGACACCACTCTCTGAGTCCTACCATCGAGGAAAGATTGAAACCATCTGAGGACCATACCAGACAGTCCACAGATAAGCCACAGGCACTCCAACAGTACACCATGGTCTACAGTGTTAAATGCTGCAGAGAGAGATCAAGGAGGACCAAGATGGAACGGGTCTTCTGATCTCTCGCTATGAGAAGGTCATTTAGCACCCAGACAAGAGCTGTCTCAGCACTATGTCTCTTCCTAAATCCTGACTGGAGAGAATCATAGACATTGTGGCTGGTCAAATGATCATTCAATTGCAATGCCACCACCTTCTCAATAACCTTACCCACACAGGGAAGGTTAGCGACTCCTACTAAAGTTGGACGATAAGAAAAGTGCCAGTGTCGACTCTCTAGATCCCTTCTTCCTAAAGGTCACCTTCCATGTCTTGTCTGTACCAATTACCCACCTATTCAATCTTTCTTTGTCCCATGGAATCCTTCCACCTGTATGGAAAATAGCTCACGTTATACCTTTGTTGTTAAAATCTGGGGACCCTTGCGACTTAAATAATTACAGACCAATTTCATTACTACCTATATTGTCTAAACTACTGGAAAAAATAGTGAGCAAGCAACTGATAACATACGTTGAAACTATGAATCTTCTTAATCCTTTGCAATCCAGCTTTAGAGCACAGCACAGCACTGTCATGGCCCTTGCTAAAGTGACCAATGACTGGCAACGGGACCTGGAAAACAAGAAACTTGTCTGCGCAGTGTTCTTAGACTTAAGCAAGGCCTTCGACATTGTTGACCATGACCTTCTCCTCTCCTCCCTCAAGGCTATAGGACTGGATGCACTGTCCCTTCATTGATTTGCTGAGTACCTCTCTAACCGTTGGCAGCAAGTAAAGTCAGATGATGAACTTTCTCCTCTTAAACCCTTGCAAAGAGAGGTCCCTCAGGGATCGATCCTGGGCCCACTATTGTTAGCAATTTACGTGAACAATTTAGACAACAACAAAACTAAGGCCAATATTCATCTATTCACAGATGACACGGTCCTCTATCTAAGCCACTCTTTGCCTGAAATAGCCTACAAAGACCTACAATTGGAATTTAACCTTCTTCAGAGCCAATTTCTAAACAAAAAACGGTTATTAAACGCAAAAAAAAAAAACAAGGCTATGCTATTCTCACCTTTCCTCTTGGATTCAAACCTAGCCACTGCTGGTTCTATCCCTCAGATCACCACAATCTTGGGAAAAAATTTAGAATATGTTAGCAAATTCAAGTATCTGGGGGTGTGGCTCGATCACAAACTTTCTGTCATGGAGCATGTCAAAGACCTCCTACAGAAATTAAGACAGAGGCTTGGCCTCTTCTACAGGATAAATAACTACCTCACTAGTAATGCCAAATGGTAGCTGGTACAAACCACATTTCTCTCCTTGGTTGACTATGCTGACTTTCTTTATAGTCACTGCCCTGCCTCGCATCTTGCTAAACTTGATACTTTGTATCACAGGGCCCTGAGAATCATCACTGGACTACCTCATGCCACTCACCACTGTGCCTTTTACACAGCTGTAGGGTGGCCCTCCCTCCACTTCAGGAGACACAAAAATGCTGTACTCTGGACATTCAAAGCCATTATCAAGAAACTTCCCCCCGTATATCTCCGATTATCTACCGCTATGCAAACCTGGTACCTATGCCTTGAGAAGCTACTCCCTCATTTACCTGAAAGTATCTAAACTAAAAACATGCCTCAGGAGAATGACTATAAGTTTTGCCAAAAACACTGAAGCTTACAGTAGCTCTCCAATCAGCATATTCTGCTTTAAGACCTTATATGACCATTCAGTAAAAGAACTCTGCAACTGTTTTCCCCATTGATAAAACCTGCACTTTGGCTGACTATGTCAGCATGGGCCCCGCATTTCATCCTAGCTTATGCTGCCCTCCTTACTCCTTCTCCATTCACCAATGGTGTTATACGCCCACTGCTACGGGCCTCGCCAGTGGCCTTCTGTCCTGTTATATCCCCCTTCTCCTTGTCGGCACCCTTGCTGCCACATCTCCTACCCCAACCCCTGCTGCCCTGTTTCTGTCCTTATCTCTCCCCTCAATCTACTGCCCTCCTGGGTCCTTGAGGACAGGCATGTCTCCAATAAATCATTTGATCATGTATATGTTACCATTCAGCTTATGAAAGATCATGATTGTCCCTCACCAAACTGAACCCTGTCCATGTTATCCATTTTTGCTTGCATACGAGTATTTTCATTGCTAAATTTGCATTGTACTATTGTTTTTTTATGTTCATAACTGTATACTTGTATATTGTTTGGATTGTATCTGTTATTTCTTACTTTGTGTAACAGGTCCATCTTACAAATGAGCATGCTGAATGGTAATTGCCTGTATAAATAAAGACTTTGATTGATTGATTGATTGACTGATTGATTGATTGAGAGACAGGTCTGTAATTCACCAAGCAGTCCGGTCAAGGGAGGGCTTTTTAAGGAGGGGCCAAACAAGTGCCTCCTTCAGGGAATCTGGGAAGATTCCCCTCTCCAATGACCTCCAGACTATCTCAGTTAGGACAAGGCTGATCTTATCCATACATCCTACCAGGAGGCGTGTGGGGCCTGGATCCAAACTACAGCTGGTTGGTCACAATGTCTGGATGATCATCACTATGTCAGTGATTACAGATCAGCTAAAGTCAGACCAGGTGAACTGGGGGTCCTGACATCTCCTGCCGACCACTGCAACTTCCATTAGAGTGAGCTGGACAGATACCGGACTCGATTGTGGCAACCTTATCTGCAAAGAACCAAGCAACCACGTCACACCATTCTTGTGACAAAGCTTCCCCAGACTGGAGACAGACTGGACTGCACAATGTGTCCACAGTCTGGAAGAGATGAGCTGGTTGGTTCTGTACAGCAGCAATCTCCCTGGACAGGAATTCTGCCTTCTTATGGGTGATTGCTGATTGGTAGGCCACATAATGGTCCATCAATCTACGTCTGTCACCCTCCAGGCACAATTTCTGCCAGCACCATTCTAACCTTTGCCCCACTCTCCTCAGCTCCTTCAAGGACTCATCAAACCAAGGAGACCTTGGGTGGAGGGTGAGGGGCCGAACACGAACAGGTACAATGGAATCCACTTGTGAGGTTACCCATGGCCAAACTGATCTCATGACAATAAATCATGTATTCCACAGGTTCCTGTTATGAATCCCTTATATATCAGTGACATTGAGGACAGACAATGATGACAGGAACAAAAGCATAAAACCAAATTTAGAAAAGCTGGAGCAAGGGTCCAAAATATGCGCGTTAACATTTAATGCCACAATAACAGCAACATGATGCATATTGGCAGTAACAATTCCACAGGCAGAAGAGAGCAACAATGAAATCATTGTAGAGGATTAAAAAGAGGAAAGGGACACAGGGGTTATAATAAACAACAGTTTGAAATGCTTTCCTCAGTACAGGATAGCATACAGAAAAGCTACTAGGATACTGGGAATGGGATTATCAGGTGTGGTTTCACTGGTTAAAGCCAAGATGTAATATTGCTGCTGCACAGGTTATTAGTTAGACCACATCTGGAATACTGCATGCTGTTTTTGAACTCACATCTGAAAAAAGGATAAGAAAATGATAGAAATTGTTCAGTGGAGGGCAACAAAAATGATCCAGGGGCAGCAAGATATGGCCTGTCAGGAAAGATAGACAGCCTAAACATCTACTCACTAGAGGTCAGAGGATAGAAAGGGCAAACATGACAGAAACCTGAAAATACATGCATGGACACAATAGGGTGGACTCCTCAGATTTATTGAAATTAAAGGGAAACTAAACCCTGTTATTTACATTTTAATACACTTGTAAATTTGGGCACATGTGAAGTCTATTTACTAACCTCAGCGGGTCTTTTTTAAGTGTTTGTTTGGAAATTATTCTATTTATTTATGATCCCTTTGTAATACAACCTTTTTTCTGCTCCATCTTTATTATTTACTTAGCATTTAAGGAAACCAGTAAAACCAGTTATGCAGAAATCTTTCATGGAAAGCAAGTGGCAGCCAGTCAACATTATGTACCCGGACTTTAGTAAGGCCTTTGATTCAAGACCATATGGGATGATTATCCAGAACTTGGGGAAATAGGTCTAAGAGGAGGTCTAACTAAGGGGATTGGTAACTAGTTGACCAACAGAACCCAGACTGCGGCCCAGAATGATACATTCTCTATTGTCAGAAAAGTCACAAGTGGGGCACCACAGTGGGAAATATAAGGGATGTAGGGGCAGGGAGAGTGCTGAAAGAGCTGAGTAAAATGACATAGAAACAAAAGGCCATACTCAATGGACTCATAGGGCAGAATTCTCAAAGCTCACAATGCAGGCGCAATTCCAGATTTTTTAACGCAGGTCAGCCAAAATGCTTGAAAGCTGTTTTCAAATGTTTTGGAACACTTATGACAGTTTCTACAACCTGAGGCAACTTGCATCACAAAAATAATGCATACATCACTTTTTTTTTTATTTATTTTTATGTCACTTTTTTGATGCAGGCAAGGACAACAGTGCTGCAGTTGTGTCAGAAATATAGACCTCCTTCAGCGAGGGCTCTGTAAACCTTTCCCATTGTCATTGTTTTCCTGTCCTTTACCACCTATGTATTTATCTTTCCTCTAATTTCAGAAACAAAAGCAAATGATGTTATCTGCCAGTCTTCCTGCCCATATATTTAAATAAGGCATGCCTTTCCCAAGCCACTCTCTACATATTGATTGAGTGATTGATTTCAAATCTGGTGATCACTTTTAAATATGGCTCAAAGGTATGTTTTATTAAAAGAAAAAAACTTTAGTTGGAGACTAAAGTGACTTTGTCCAACTGTTGCCATATCATTTTGCTTTCTGCATCTCCTAATCTAGCAAGAATACTGTTTTCATATTTTCTGACGTTTTGACATTTTTAGTGGCAAGGTCCCAGAGATAACTAAATTCAATTTACAATGTAGTCCTTAGAAATGCTATCATTATGATTATAACTACAATTTCTATCTGGCAATAAAATATTTTTCTAATAACAAGTTCAAGGAGGATAAAATATGGATGGGGAGATGCATGTTGTTTCTCAGTGTTGAAAGGCTGATACTCAGCTCTACACCCTTCTAGTCCGCATTATGGACAACTGCCTCACCTTTTTATCTGACACCACGTGTAAAGTCACTCAATGATCTCCATAGCCCCCCACTCCCAGCAATCGCTGGCAGTATACCCATGAATAAAACTTTTCATCCTATTTACATCTGTCTCCACACAAGGTGCCTGAAACACATTTCAGTAACTCAAATCCCCTTTGCCATATGTCACTCATACTCATATCTATAGATAAGTAAACTGCAGGAGTATGCATACATCCTGAATCTACATATGTTCAAATATACTCAGCACTCGAAGAGTTACACTTCAAAGCAAACATTAAAAAAATTCTTCCACATGGAAAAATCTTGTGGCTGCAGAATTTACTAAAAGGGAGAAAATCCAAATAAAATACTGTAAGTCAAAAAATCATAACAAGCTGTGCAAACAGTCACTGGTGTGACTAATCTGACATAAACTGAGACCATCTGCAGGGACTGATTGTAATGCTGAAATTGAACATTTCCACCCCTCTGGGAGTACAACCACTCAATCTGCAGAGTTTATGTAACACATTTTAGCATATAAATGTTTCACAGTAACTTATTCCATATTCCATAATATAAGTAACTTTTCTTCTCAAAATGAATTTGCCAATCCACCCCTGTGACTATTAGCACAGTTTCAACATTATGTGAGCTTAATTTTATTGTCAGCATGTAACATCTCTTTTAAGAAATGGTGCTCTGCATATTAACTATGGTCTAGGATACATAAAAGGATTAATACAAATATATTTGCAATGTCTCTGTTCTCTGCAGTATTCACAATGTTTTTAATACACTATATTAGTCTGTTGTCTTCTTTAACAACCATTAAATTGAAAGATATTGTCATGTTTTGACTTACATTTTATTCTTACATATCTGTTCTTTACCTGTAGAGGAGGGTTCTCTGATATGAGCAATGTAAAGATAAGTACAGTATTTGCAATCTCTTTATTTTTTATAACCATTAGAGCTGCTCACCTTGAGAAAGCAGTTTATGCCTAAAATAAGAAAAGCCAGCGATGTTATGCTAACCTCATTGATAGAACAATATCTTAAATAACAAGCATTTGTCAATGCGAGGGCTCCAAAACTTCAAAATTAACACTGCTGGCGTGTAAACATAACCTAGAACCATTTGCATGCTATATTCAAAGGAATAGCCTAGGGGCTAAATCAGTTGAATATAGCATACAAACAAAGGCATGCAAATAGGACTGACAGTGCAGTGCACAAGTTGCCCAGCAAATAAGAGCTCTGAATATAGCAACTGTGCAGTGCAAACAGCAACTGCAGCCCACTGCACACAGTGGTGGAGCAAGGCAGAGTTGCAGTAGGTGGCCAATGTGGGTGCTAGCAAAGAAGTGGTGCACAACAACTGCAAACAACATTGCAGGCCAAATACTGCAGAACTATGTTATGGTTCTGATAGCTTTGCCCAGGGCAAACTCATTAACCCAGCACAAACACATTTACCCAGGGCAAAATTTTGCTATATTCCAAGCTCCTATGCAAATGAGCCTACTTAGGCAATCCGAGGGCAAACAGCCACATTAGTATTTCATTACGGCCTGCTTTGCATGCATTACCATGTAGATTGCCTGACACTATTTCATGGTACACACAGCTCCACCTGTATGTCAGACTGGAACTACAAGTTGGTGGCTGCAGGCTGGGTTTGCACAAAGCACCTCCTGTATGTCAGCCTGGAACAACAGGATAGTAGCTGCAGGCTGGGTTTGGAGACAGAAGCACAGACTATTGTGGTCCAGGGGACTAGCACCACAGGAATGGGTGGTTGTGCTGCATGCCATAGACATATTGTAATTCTTGCTACAGTGTATATCAGATGATGGAGTACCATTGTAGCTGGTATTGTGAGGGACACAGCAATGCCTACGGTGTGTCAGGCAATAATGACTGCTGCTATCCAAACAGTGACATGCACAGCTGGCAGGTGCGTTCTGACAGTGGATACCATAGTCATACTGTTCTGTGGCCCACATATGCTGCACCAGTGGCATGGGATTCCCACACTAACATACACATGGCTGGCAATGTGTGATGGGGAGCCTGAACATGTGTGCGGTATGTGCCCCAGAGGGGGGGGGCAGACACATACCATCATACAGGCACACAGATGTGAGAGGCATATAGTGCAGCCTGGCCACCTGTACACCCCCCCCTTGGTACCCTCCATTCTCCCAGTGCTGTATGTGTGTGCTGGATTGTGGTGGTGTGCCCTTATGCGGGGACTGGAGGTGTGTGTCACATGGACACACTGACAAGGTGTCCACTGGGTGCTGGGGCACCCACAAATGCCTGGCAGGGTTGGGACTGGTGCCACATGATGGTGGTATGGACGGTGCCAACTGTGTGGAGCATGTCTCTTCCAATGCATATGGAGTGGCCCAAGGTGACCATCTGCCCTTTCTGCCTCCTCATTGGCTGCAGTCATCAGGCGCACCATGCTGCTGTTGTTGCATACAGCCATGTAGCCTGTTGCTGCTGTGTCCATACCCCCTATCCTAGTTTTGCCAAGAGTTAAGACTAACTTTTTATAGGTGGTAATTTGCGCCATGCTAAATGTCGTGCTAACACACATTGCATAGTGCTATGGCTTTGAATATACCATTGCACCTGTATACATGTTCCCACCCCTCACTTTTCCCTGTGCATACATTATCTCTTAACACAGGTGCTGACACATTACACTGGCACTATTTGGCCTTTTGAATATGGCAGTCTGGTGCAATCCTGGCACAAACGGTTTGCGTCCAGCATAAAGTTTGAATATCTGGCCCTAGATGTGTTCCACCGGTATTGCTGTTGTACAGGGTCTAGGTGCAGATCCCTATGCTGGAAGACTAATATGGTTTGGGCTGGGGGGAGCAGTTATGGTGGGGCAGCAATAGATATCGATGTTTTTTTTCTTTTTTGCTACGTTTATTTAAACAAATTAAACTACGAGCAAGGATTTTCTTTATTTCAGGTAGAAACGCTGGGGGACTGGACACCCCCAGTGTCAGCGTTATGAGCAGTCTCCAGAAGCTCTTGGGCTTTAAATGCTCTGTGATGCATTTTAAGGCTTACGTGGAAGATAAAGCAAAGTTCTCATCTACCCCTCATTCTGTTTCCTTTTTGTACACACAATTTTATGATTCTCTCCCCATGAAGGAGGAAGGGTAGATGGAGTATTTGGCCCGGATCACCTCTATATCTAATAACTTAACAGTCTGGTCTTGGACATGACAAAATGTTTATAAATATTTTAAATGGGATAGATATCATTATATGCAGTTCCAGTTGTTACACAATCTTTATTATACCCCAATTAAATTATTTAAAATGGGTATCATCTCATTGGATTTATGCACACGCTGTGGTAAATCAACTGGCACCTTGTTACATGTTTTGTGGGAGTGTGAACAAATTACTCCCTTTTGAGACACCATCTGCAGACACCTTGACCCACTTTTAGGGTTGGAGCAAGCTTTTTCTCTGGATATTTGTCTGTTAGGGATATAGAAAGATAATTTAATTGGTAATCAGTGCAACCATATGGCCTTGATTTCGACTTGTGCTAAAAAAATTATATTACGACATTGGTGTGATCAGGAGATTCCCATGTATATAGAATTGTTTAAAGAAATGTTTGCTTTGTAAACTGAGAAAATGCTTGCTAGCATGACAGACCACTTGATTAAGTTTAAAAATATATACTTTACTTATATTACATGGAGTACATGACTTGGTATTATTTAACCTGGTCTGCTTGGTTAGGATTAATGCAAGGTGTCATGCGGGATGTCCCTTTCCTTCTATGTTAGTTTGAGTTATTTAACCCTTGGGCTGCCAACAGAATTAGAACATACAGGAATTCAGGAGTGATATATCTGTTGGCAGCGTGGCAAGAGTTAACAGTTTAGTTAATGGGTTAAGTTGGCTATCCTTCCCTGTGCTTGCTTTACCTATCTTATTCTTTCTTACACTCTAGATAAAAATTATTCCTGGCTTTCCCACTCTGGAATGGGTGCGGGGTGATTAAAAGGTGGGGTTGTTGTTTGTCGCTGTACACTGGGTGTCGTTTTGTTGAATTGTTTTCAGTGTTATTGGTTTTGTTATTTTGTTATACTGTATTTAAAATACTTTAATAAAGTTTATTCAATTAAAAAAAGCAGAGTTCTGTTAGGTCTCCTCCCACCCCTGACTCAAAGGAAAAATATAATTCCATGGCTGGCCTCAGGTACCTAGAGACTGTGATTGGTGCTGGATGAGAGCAGGACCATTTCCATGATTTTACCAGGGTTTTTTTTTTTTAAATGGGGAATAAGGGAATCCTCCCCAAGTAAATGTTTAAATGCTAACTATGCACATTGCTGCATTTTGAAGGTGTAAACTAAACTCTAGTTTTATAGGCAACCAATATCTAAAAATCATTGCCAGCCACTGTAAATGTCATTGTTTGATCTACCCTAAATTAATGTGAACTGGTCACTTATTTACTAGTGTTACTAACCCTAGTGACCAAGTAACCATTAACTTACTTACACATTCCATGTTCCACTCTATCAGCAGTCTAACAGTTAAACTGATCCAGAGCATGAGTTTGTATAACGTGTGTGTGTGTGTGTGTGTGTGTGTGTGTGAGAGACACCCACACACAGACCCTGCAGTTTACATCAGTCATGAGTCCACTTAGCATCAAACATAAGTGATCTGTATAACTCTAACTGAACTCATTTTTTATGTTCACAATCTGCATGCATGGGCAGTGAACATTTTGATATGGTAGCTGGGTTTTGAGAGGTGTGGCACTGTTTGTCCAATACAGAGCAGTGTTTTAGGGGTGTGACAGTGCCACACCAATCAACAACCAGGCTGAGTATGACAGAGTTTTGGCTTGCTGGGTGGAGAAGACATGAACTTGAAAGGAAACATCTGACCCAATCATGGGTCAGCTCTTCCCTTTGATCTATGTCAGCCACCAAGCAAGCTGATCCATCATCGTCAGCCTGGAATGGCTGGAAAGTGAAACATGTAGGGACTCATGCCAGCTGTAACAGGAAACCATGTCTGTTACAGGTGCTGCCCCCCTGTGATTGTCCCTCACACCCAACCCTCCCTCTCAGCACCCACAAACATAACACTGACATTGGGGGTGCCCAATCTACCAGTGTTGTGACCTGAAATAAAGAAAACCTTCCCTTGCAGTTTTTTGTTTTACACTGGCACTGCGGGTGCCCAATCCCCCAGTGTCGCTGTTGCTTTCTGTTGTTGCCACCCCTGTGACTGTCCTGTCCACCCTACCCTTCCTCTCAGCACCCATCACCCTACCCCCATCACAAACTTAACACTGATACTGGGGTGCCCAATCTCCCAGTGTCACAACCTGAAATAAACAAAACCCTTCCCTTGTAGTTTTTTTGTTTGTTCAATAAACCCTGTAAAAAGAAAACCATCCATCGATGGCTGCTGCAGCCATTACTGTCCTCCCACCTGAACCTCCCACTCAGCACCCATGACCTCACACATACTCCAAGCCCTTACTTACCCACTATAGATCAGCACCATAATCTTCTGTGGACTGCAGGCACATCTTCATCTTCAAAGCTGTTCTACAAACTGAGGAAACAGGCACAGTATGTGGTTCAATGTATTTCAAAGGGGTTTTGAACTTAGTTGCATAACTTGGCCATTTTTGCATATGTTTGCCCCAAATATTCAACATGCCTTCTTTGGGACCCCAGCTCATGAAGAATCGCACTGACATTATGTAAATCTGTCCTGAAATGTGATTTTGTGGTTTCTGCACAAATCACCTGTCAGCCAAGAGTTGAACATTTTCTCTGCCCTTGTTAATGTGGTGGGGTCATAAGAAGGCTGTGCTGAAAATTTGGTGTAGAAATATTAAAAAAATAACAAAGTTATGAGCCTACATTGATTTTTGTGAACCCAGGCTCATAACTTTGATAATTTTCAATATTTTAACCCAAAATTTACACCATAACCATTTCTTTACAGCACCTCATTAATGTGACAGCTGTCATTTTTCAAATCCTGGGCAAAATATGGTTTTACATACTGAATGCTGATTTCACAGTCCTTGAATTAAATCACCTTTCGGGCAGGAGTTCAAAAATTTTCTGTGT
Organism: Neoceratodus forsteri; assembly: GCA_016271365.2. Classification (NCBI taxonomy): domain Eukaryota; kingdom Metazoa; phylum Chordata; order Ceratodontiformes; family Ceratodontidae; genus Neoceratodus; species Neoceratodus forsteri. The sequence goes on from CM057454.1 coordinate 758,541,653, forward strand.
CCTTGTTCATAAGGCAGTATCATAAGAAGGTTATGTTGAAAATTAACTATAAAAATATTAAAAAACAATGAAGTTATGAGGCAACATTGAATTTAGCGAATGCAGGCTCTTAACTGTGGTAATTTTCAATATTTTCACCCCATATTTTGAACATAGCCATTTCTTTATAGTACCGGATGAATGTGATAACTGTCATTTTTCAAATTCTGGCCAAAATGTGTTTTTGCATCCCAAAAAGTGATTTTGCAGTCCCTGCATGACATCATCTTTCAGAGAGAAGTTGAACATTTTCTGTCTACTTGTTCATGAGGTGAGGTCATAAAAAGGCTATGTTGACAATTAGAGCAAAAATATAAAAACATAACAAAGTTATGAACCTGCATTGAAATTTACAAATGCAGGCTCCTAACTTTGGTAATACATATCCCACACAGTGCACCACAATGCTTCTAGCACTCCAGGGCTTCTATACCAGCGGTGAACATCCAGCATTGACAAATGCTTGTTTTTAACTCAATCTACTGTCTCAGACACAAGCTGCCAGTGTGTCAAAGGCAGCTTGAACAAGCAGTTTCAGTTTTCCATTGCTGTAATGTTGGGGGGAAGGGAGCAAACAGGCTGACAATAGGCTGATAATGATGAGATCAGCTGTGCTTGTTAGGCTGTGTTGACCTATGATTGGGTCGGCTCTTTAATTTCATATACACAAAGCTTCCATCGAGTAAGCCAAAACAATGTCATGATCAGCCTTGCTGATGATTGATGTGACAGGGTCAATCCCCTTGCAAAGTCTCCTGCATTGGACCACTGTAATACACCTCTCAAAACCCTGTATATCATACCAAAATATTCGCTTGTGTTAGTACATGACCAACATAAAAATTACTCTCACAGCAGATAAAGACTCAGTCTATCCATTTTGCCACATTCCACTATGGGAGGGCTTGATTTTCTGTATTGATAAGAACTGTATAAGTTACCCATGGATTAGATATGTTATCCTCAAGCTCTGAAACATTTATGACTAGTGATTCAATGCAAACTGTCACAAAATGAGGAGGGACTTAAGGTTCCATGGTGATGTTACAGCTTCGTACCAGGTCATAATGTCATACGCTTAATAGCGCACAACATTATGCCAAATCCTGGACCTGTGCGCTCTCCATGTTAGACCCCCCCGGAGTTAGAATCCTTAGTGGGGGGGTTCAGGGGCACATCCCCCCATAACGGAGGGTGTGGTGGTGGAGTCCCCCCACAGAAAATAAAATACCAGTGAAGCACGCAATGTGCTTAAGTCACACAACATTCTGCCTTGTGCAGTTTTGACCCCGTGCCTCACAGTTTTAGGGTGTGTTGGCCCCAGTGAGTGAGCATGTATTACCCAGCATGAAATGATTTGGCCAGTGACAGTGTTGGCACTAACAGAAGAAGAAATTGTGGTAAGTCAGATAAAATGTCTTCTTTTCTGGTTAAAAAGTATGTATTTCACTGTCATTGTTATCTTTATATATGGCTGAATGTACTCAACTGACGTCACAGTTAAAATGTTTGTGAATATTTTTCACCATCTTTTCTATAATCTCTGACAATTGTGCAGCTGTCTGAAAGCTAGGGGATCTTTAAATGTTTAGATCCTGTCCTCTGCCTTCTTCTTGCTGTAGAAGTCCTTACTATAGGTCGAGTACTTGGACATGATTTTCCATTCAACTCAGAAATTTTCACCATAGGATTGTTAGACAATATTGCTATACTGGAAATAGGCAATACCCCAACTCACAGGGAATGGTTAAATATGCTAGCAGATAATATGAAAGTAGAGATGAGCATATTATAATAGTGGAGGGAACCAGATCTTCCTCTTGATATGATCATCTTCTGCTAGGTGGATAAATAAGTAATGAGCCCTTACTGCATGTAACACAGTTTGGAAACTATAGACACCTTTTGTGTATGAACCTGGTTGTGTTAATGATGTATGTTTTAGTGCAAAACTTAACAGAGTTGAAGCCAGAAAAATCTGTACATCTGAACAGAAGAAGAAGAAAAACTGACATAACAGCCTGTGGTCATGGTGGGCACTGTGATGTCATAATAAGCACTTGTCATGAAAGTACAGGTCAGGAAGCATAGGAATAAAATTTGCAAGTAGCATTTTATTTTTTCCAATAACAGTAAAACAAGTAATAACATTTTTCAGTATAACTATTTACAAAGGCAGTACAAACACATAAAACAAAGTCCTTCATCTGTGGATATCTCTAATTCCAAGTTTTGGTCTTGCTCTCTCACTCTCCTTGTCTGTCTAGCAAATACATTGATGCTCGTTTTATAAGTCTTTGTCTGGGAGTTCATTAAGAGATCCTGCTTCTCATAGAATGTTCATGTATGTTTACAAAATGTTCTTGTCAGCTTTGTTCCTTGCAGGTGCAGCAAAAAGAATATAGTGACCCAGAGCTAAGCTCTTGTTTACAGCTCTGCAAAGGGCTTAAAAACTGTATCTCATGTTAACCCCTTGAGTTCCAAATAGATTTTTGCAATAATTTCAACAGTAAAACTATATACAGTTTTAAACAAAGGTATCCCAGTTTCACATACAGTTTTAAACAGAGATTCACATATATTCTTTATAACTGCAGATATGCAAGGGGGAAGAAAAGACAGAAATAGCAAGGGAAGGCAGAGAGATAGCGAGAGGTAGAGAATCACGAGACAGTTCCTAATAAATGACCATCTAACATTAGCTTATAACCTTTACAGTTCAGTGCATATGTAGCAGAGCAAACAGAGAAGTTTCAACTCACATATTTTCAACCTTTGGAATTCTCAATACCTGAGCCATATCTTGACAGAAAATCAGAATTGACATTCTCTTTCCCAGATGTGTGCATCACTTTAAATTTAAATGGCTGTAGTGCCAGGTACCACCATGTGATTCTAAAACTTTTATCCTTCATTTGGTTAAGCCAACATAGAAGATTATGACTGGTTAGAAGTACAAAGTCAGCCCTTAGTAAGTAAAACTTAAGGGACTCCATGGCATTCCTTTTCAGTGGTGGAGTACCTTTCCTCTCTGTTGTGGAATTTCCTACTTATGGATATAATAGGATGTTCTGTCCCATCTATATTTTGACTTAGAACTGCACCTAGGCCTACCTCTGATGCATCTCTCTGTAATAGAAATTGTTTCTTTCTCAGAGTCTGGGCTTCTTAAAATAGGGGCTGGACATAATGCAGCTTTAATGGCCCAAAAAAGCATCATCACACTTTGGGGTCCATTTCACATTATATGGGAAACATTTATTTGTGAGTTCAGTGAAGAGAGTAGCTATCTTGGCAAAGCTGGGAACAAATCTCCATTAATAACCAGCCAGCCCTAAAAATGACCTGACATGTTTCTTGATTTTGGGGACAGGACTGCTACCTACAGGTTCTATCTTGGAAACCTCTTGCTTGACATCTCCATTTCCCAAAACATAACTCAAATGTCTGGTTTCCTGCATGCCCAATGCACACTTGGTAGGACTAATTGTCAGACCTGCCTTTTTTGATCTATTGGATAACTGCTCATAGGTGTTCCAAGTGGCTTTTCCAGTCTGGACTGTACACCATGGCATCATCCAGGTATGCAGCAAAATAACTAGTGTAAGGGGATAAAATTACATCCATGTACTGCTGAATGTAGCAGGTGCGCCATGTAAACCAAATGGCATGGTGGTGAACTGATAGAATCCTATGGGAGTGGCAAATGCAGTTTGGTCTTTGGATTCTTTAGCTAGTGGGATTTGCCAGTAACCCTTGGTGAGATCAAGGGTACTGATATACTTGGCACTTCCCAGTCTGTCCACCAAATCATCTATTCTGAGCATAGGATAACTTTCAAATTCTGACACTTGATTAAGTTTCCTAAAATCAAGACAGATTCTTACACCCCCTTCTTTTTTATGTTTCCTTGCGTGCATGTGCAATAAACATTATGCGGCAGCTTAGGAGAGAAGCGGGTTGTGGAGATGTGGCACTGTGGCAGCCAATGGAGGCACTGCATTTGGGGGCTTGGCACTGATGGACCAAAGGAAACACAGTGTACAGATGACACTGGTCTCCAAAAGTGCCACCAAGTTGAAATGTTTGCACCATTGCAATGAGAGGCCTCCTTGTCATTGCAGCATCAGCCATACCTCTCAACTGTCCCTGATTTTCAGGGATATCCCTGATTTTGCCTCAAAATTTTACTCTGTCCCTCCTAAAATTTGTGTTTCCATGGCTAAACAGTGGGGGCTGTAAGCACAAAATAATGTCACTGATTAAAGTTACAGACTTCTTCTTTAGAAAATGCATTTTGCACTAAGCCCCATATACTACCAGATTTCTGAGTGGATATCTCTAATTCTAAAGATGTGTCCCTGATTTTGGTCCTTTGTCCCTGAGTTTTTTTAAGCCTTGTCCCTGATTTATGAGGCAGGAGGTTGAGAGGTATGACGTCATCCATTCCGCTGCAATGAGGAAGTGACCCGTCATTACAGGGCACTACCTAGCCTAGTGTAACAATTTATAGAAACATGGTGGTGGCTTACTGCTGCCTCTCAGCCCCAATCCCCCTATCAGCAGCTCCTGACCCAGTTAATTTGCTGACAATGGAACCCACTCCCCGTCGGCATGATGTAACCCCTTCCCCCATTTGTTGTGTGCCGAGGGGGTGCCCAATCCCCTTCGGCATCATGTCCCCCCAAACAGTCATCCTTTGCCAATGGAGGACCCAATCCCCATTAACTTAAGTGCCCCACCCCAAAAAAGGCAGGTGCACACTGGGAGCCCACCCCAGTGTGCTGAAAGCAAGGCTGGGAAAAAAAAACCTTCTCGTGATGTCTTTTTCTTTTTTATTTCACCCTGAAACAAAGGAAACGGTCCCACGCTAGTCGTCGTCCCCTTCCCTAACCCGCATCCACCCACTGCACACTTTACATCCTCACACCCCCCTCACCCCATATTTTACCTCTGGAGCCTGGCAACGATTATCTTCGTGGACCGGAAACACGCCTGCACTCTTCAAAGCCGACGAAACTGAAGAAATGCCGTAAGCTGTATAATGGCATAAATTGGGTTTTTCAACTTTTTTGCATATCTCAGGCATGTTTGGGTATTTTGGCACCAAATTTATAACAAGGGGTTATTGGGACCCCTCCTTATGAATTCAGCCACTGCCATTGCGCTATTCAGTACCAAAAGATGATTTTTCAGTCACTGCGTGGAATCACCTTCTGGGACTGATTAATGAAATGACAGTGCCAGTGTTCATGAGGTGGGCTCTCAATAAATCTATGTTGCAAATTTGGTGAATAAAATCCAAAAAATTGCTGTTTTACGAGCGTGTGTTGCACAGTTTCTATGCATGCTCGTAACTTCACAAATTTGTAATATTTTCACTCCAGATTTTCAACATTGCCATTTTTCCACACCTCCTTATGAACAGTACAGCTGTCATTTTTCGCATCCTGACCAAAATGTGGTTTTGCAGTTCTGGCGCAGAATAGTGTGGTTGCTGTGGGAAATCACTGTTCAGGACACATTAGGAAAATCACAGTGACACTGTTCATGAGCAGAAGTCCTAAAATGTCTATGTTGAAAATTTGGTGATGAAAGTCCATAAAATGACTGTGTTACGAGCATGTGTTGCGCAGTTTCCATGCACGCTCATAACTTCACAAATTTGTAATATTTTCACTCCAGATTTTCAACATTGACATTTTCCCACACCTCCTGATGAACAGTAGAGCTGTTATTTTTCACATCCTGGCCAAAATGTGTTTTCATGCTTCCGGTGCAGAATAACCTGGTTGTTATGGGATGTCAGTGTTTGGGACAGATTAAAAACAAATCACAGCGACACTGTTAATGAGCAGAGGTGCTAAAATGCCTGTGTTGAAAATTTAGTGACAAAGGCCCATGAAATGACTGTGTTGCGAGCCTTTGTTGCGCAGTTTCCATGCACCCTTGTAATTACGTGCCTTAGTAATATTTTCACTCCAGATTTTCAACATTGGCATTTTTTCACGCCTCCTTATGAACAGTACAGCCATCATTTTTTATATCCTACCCCAAATATACATTTACACATCTGGCGCAGAATTGCACAGTTGCTGTGGGAAATCAATGTTCGGGAAAAATTAGGAAAATCATAGTGACACTGTTTCATGAGCAGAGATCACAAAATGCCTATATTGAAAATTTGATGAAAAAATTCCACTAGATGACTGTATTACATGCATGCATTGCACAGTTTCCAGGTAAGTCCGGAAATTCAAGTATTTTTAATATTTTCAATATTGCCATCTCTTCACACCTCCCTATGAAGGGTACAGCTGTCATTCTTCACATCCTGCCCGATCTGTGTTTTCATACATCTGGTGCAGAATGGCACGTCACTATGGGAACTCAAAGTTCAGGACACATTAACAAAATCACAGTGCCACTGTTCATGAGAAGAGGTCCCAAATGCTTTCATGAGGTGGGGGTCACAAAAAGGCCATGTTGAAAATTTGTAGTACAAATACCAACAAATGCCTGGGACGTTAGGGTGTCTAACCATAGCGTCCCACCCTGTACAGACTGACAGGCAACAGGGGTGTGCCTTTGGATTGCTGACTGTAATGCTCATGCTATTCCACCCCCACCCCACCAGCCTGCAGCCAGTGACATGCATTGAGGTGTGCCTTGAACTCTTCGGCCCTAGATTTCACCCCATTCTCCTATACTGCACCCATTTCAGTGTATGTCCTTATGGAATGGGGTGACTGTACAGCCGAACACCCCAAGGCACACATCAACATGTGTTGGTGTCTGCAGGATAGGGTGAAGTGAAATTGCATGAACATTATGGGTGATGACCCAAATGCATACTCCAATGCCTGTCTGTCTCTGCAGGGTGGAGGTAGGGTTGGTGTGAAGTTCAATACTTCACTGCCATTCCTATTCTGCATCTCTCTAACTCCTGCATTTCCAATGCTAATGCCAGCAAGCAAACATTCAGCATTGACAAATGCTTATTTTTACAGTCACCATAGGTGATGACAAAGCACTTCTTGACTCTTCTATGATGCCCAAATCTATGACTGGTCATTGACAAAAAGTTTGTCATATGACCAGACAGTGAAACTGTCATGTCGACTGCATTTGCGGTCAGCAGATGTTTTCTGACTTGGACACATGTTTTCTTAGGGGAGGCTTTGCCCCCGAACTCCCCACTTGGGGGGCTGTGCCCTGCACCCCCCACTTTTTATAATCAATGCCGAGTTGGACCTGATTAGGGAAGGGGGTGCAAATCCCCTGAATACAGTGCCTGGATTCAGCGACAATCCATACAGTGATCAGGCGCTGTAGTCGTTGTACTGACAGTCGCTGTAAATGTTTTGCTGTCAGAGGTGTATACCATGATACCCAATTCTTTCATTCTTTGTATTTCCTTAACCACATCTGCTCCTAACTGCTCTGGTAATCTGTATGTCTTTTATCTAATAGGGCGAGCATTCCATGTCACTATTATGTGCTTGACCCCTTTTGCTTGCTTGGCACTGTGGTAAAAGTACTGTTAAATGTTTTTCGCAAGATACAAATTTCAGTGGTTTGTTCGGAGGTTAAGGAAACATTCACCTTTACATTATCAGCAGTTACCGTTTGTGCCAGTCTATCATACTGTAAGCTACATCAATTATTCTTTATCAGTTTCTGGTAAAACCAGCAAAACAGCTTTTGGTGTTTTTTCAACCCATTTCTTGAGGAGGTTAGCATGGTATATCTTAGTAGGATTTTTCCAATCAGGGTTGTCAATCTCATAGTTAATTGTAACAGTACATCTAAGTACTTTATAAGGCCCTTGCCACTTCATTAACAGTTTATTTTCTGTAGTGGGTAACAGTAGCAAGACCTTTTTACCTGGCTTCAAAAACTTTTCCTTTTACACCATGGTCATAATACACTTTTTGCTGGTTTTGGACCTTTTTACTGATTACTATGGGCGATTTTAACATATTTTGCTAGCTTCTTTCGCAGGGCACACATATAAGATGTAATAGATTGTTTCTGATGGGGGTTATCTTCCCATGTTTCTTTCATTACATCTAGTGGCCCTCTAGGTTGTCTGCCATACAGCACTTCAAATGGTGAAAAATCTGTTGATGTCTGTGGCACTTCTCTGAAAGCAAAAAGCAAGTAAGGTAAGTACTGGTCCCAGTCTTTCCCTTCAGCTTTTACAAACCTTTTTAAAATGTGTTTTAGGGTTTGATTAAAATGCTCAATGAGACAGTCTGTCTGAGGATGATAAGGGGAGGTTCTTATGGTAGTGATACCTAGTAGTTGGTTCAGCTCCTTCAGTAATGCAGCACAAAAAATAGCTACACTGATCAGTCATAATCTCTTTAGGTATGCACACCCTGCTGAAAATCTTGGTAAGCTCAGCTGCCACTTTTGGAGCTGTGACAGTACACACTGGAACTGCCTCTGGGTATCGAGTAGCATAGTGACATACTACCAAAATGAATTGATTACCCTTTTTACTTTTGTCTAAGGGGCCAACCACATCCATTGCAATTCTCTCAAAAGGCACATATATCACGGGTTGGGGCATCAGGGGCACCTTGTCTTTTTTAGTCACGGGGGCTACTTTCTGACACTTAGCACAAGAACTGTAATAGGTAACAACATTTTCATGAATTCCAGGCCAGTAAAATCTGTACAGCAATCTGGCAAGGGTGTGATCCCTCCCTGAGTGACCAGGCATAGGACTATCATGTGCTATCTGTAACAACTCAGATCTATACTTTTGTGGTTAAAATCAATTGTTCGTCTTTCTTTCCTGAACGTCTGGATCTTGAAGCTGTGCTCAGACAAGTCCAAATCAAAATCAGTGAAAGGAAAAGAGTCCCCACCTTCTGAGATTTTCTTTGCCTGAGCTCATCACCACAACTGCTGAAACATCATGATTTACTCCCTCTTTGATTAACTCAGTAAATCCTGGAAAGTCATTTCCAATAACCACAGGTACAGGTAACTTAGTTACTACCCCACTTTCATTTGGTGCAACACCCCATTTACAGTCAGAGTCACTTGACTGGTGGGATAGTATGCAGTGTCCCCATAGATGCAGATGATACCAGTACCTGGTCCTTTTGAATATTGTTTTCCCAGCACTTCAATATGCACTAGAAACTGTCTGCTTCCAGAATCTATAATTCCCTTCACAGTCTTATCTCCCACTTTCACATCTGTTAAGTATTTGCTCCAATTTGCTAGGGACAAATCTGTTCCAGTGTCACTCTTCTTATGACAATTTCTTGCAACTTGACCTGGCTTATTACAGTTATAGCAAATAAAGTATTTGGGTGCAGATTTGTTACCCCCACTGGAGTTCTTATCAGACTTGGAGTTTAAATGGGAAAAAAAGTGTTTTACCGGTGCTCTGCTGTTACCTCACTGCTGTGGCATCTGTCTGGCCATTTGGTAGTCTTCAGCCAAAGAAACAGCCTTTTCACTACTTTCTGGTCAGTGCTATTTTACCCAAAGCTGCACATCTCTGGGAAGGATGTTGATGAACTGCTCCATTACAAATGCTTCACTGATCTGTGGGAGTGTTTTGACCTCTAGTTAGAACCATTTCATAAGGAGTTCTTTGAGTCAGGTGAAGGCTTCTCGAGGATCGTCAACTGAGTTGTACTTCAGAGACTGAAATCTCTGCCTGTAGGTCTCTCTGAGATGTCATATCTTTTAAGGACCTCTCTTTTCACCTGGTCATAGTTTTCTGACTGTGCAGAGTCCATATTGCTATAGGTAAGTTGAGTTTTTCCTGTCAGGTAGGGTACCAATCTGATTGTTCATTGCTGCTTTGGCCACTGGCAAGATGCGGCAACCCTTTCAAAAGTTGTCAGGTATGCTTCAATATCATCCGAGGGACACAACTTTGTAAGATTAAAGTCTTTTTGAGTTGGTGTTTTGTTGCTGTGCTGAACCTGTAGCAGAACCTACAATTCTGATAACTTACAAGGCATCCAGCCATTGCTGCTCCAATCGCTGCATCTCTTCTGTTCTCTACTGCTCCTGTTGCTGCATCTCTTCTTTTCTCTGTTTTTCTGTCACTCTTTGTTGTACAGCCCACCATTAGAGGAAGACAGACAGGCTTTCAGGTTCTGTCACTGCCTGTTCTTTTCTTTCCATCACTTGTGCTGGCTGTACAATCTCAGCTTGGACTTCTGTCTCTGCTAGTTTGGCTACCATCTTACTTGTAATGACTTTGGGCTTGTTGCTGCACAATCCATACCTTTCTGCTATGCTTCCCTTGTACCAGGTCTACTACCCATGTACAAAACTCCTGGCTTAGAGTATGCACAGCATAAATCCCACTTAGGCTGACACCATCTGTCATTGAGGTACAGGTTAGGAAGCATAGGAAGACCAGGAGCAGGTATAAAATTCACACATAATATTTTATTTTTTTCAGTAACAGTAAAATAAAAATTAAAATGTTTCAGTATAACTATTTATAAAGACATTACAAACACAGAAAACAAAGTCTGTCATCTGAGGATATCTCTAATTCCAAGTTTCAGTCTTGTCCTCTCACTCTCCTTATCTCTCTAGCTGCTATTTTTATAAGTCTTTGTCTGGGAACTCATTAAGAGAGCCTGATTCTCACAGAATGTTCCTGTAAGTTTACATAATGTCCTTGTCAGTTTTGTTCCTTGCAGGTGCAGCAAAAAGAACATAGTGACCCAAAACTGAGCTCTTGTTTACAGTTCTGCAAAGGGCTTAAAAATGGCATCTCATGTTAACACTTTGAGTTCCAAATAACTGTTTGCAATAATTTCAACAGTAAAACTATCTACAGTTTTAAACAAAGGGATCCCAGTTTCACATACAGTTTTAAACAGATATTCACATATATTTTCATAACTACAGATATGCAAGGAGGAAGAAAAGACAGAAATAGCCATGGAAGGCAGAAAGATAGTGAGAGGCAGAGAATAGTGAGACTGTCAGAGTGATCAGTTCCTAGGTCTCACAAAAAAATTTGGTTGCGCAGCCAGACAGACAAGAAACAGAAAAGAAGGGGATAGAATAGATCCTTGCGTTTAATCTCTTTCTGCATAACAAATGGGAAAGGGCCTTACTCAACCTGCTCACAGCACTATCTAATAGTTTCTGACTGCAGAAAAAATCAGGGGACATTTTGGAGTTGGTTGAACAAGCATTTGCTCTCCCTTCCCCCAGAAACTGTTGACACCCAAAGCTCAGCTTTAGGACAGGATTTGTTGTAGCCTGGAAGAGCAGTAAGTTTTAGCTGCCAGCAGCACTGTTTGTGTCTGACTTCAGAACAAATCAGGGGACATTTTGAAGTTGCATGACCAAGCGTTTGCTCCCCTTCCCCTAGAAACATTGATTTGTTATAGCCTGGAAGATGAGTTTTAGCTACCAGCAGCACTATTTGTGTCTGACTGCAGAGCAAATCAGGGGTAATTTTGGAGCTGGCTGACAAGCTTTTGCTCCCCTTCCCCCAAGAAACAATACCTGAAGTTCTGCTTTAGGTGAGGAATTTGCTGTACCCTGGAGATCAGTGAGTTTAAGCTACCAGTAGCACTATTTGTATCTGACTGCAGTGCAAATCAGGGGACATTTTGGAGTTTTCATTCTAATCTGGCAGGCTTTCCTATGGGGGATGCTGACATATGCTGGAGCTGGGGGTCCATGTCATGCAGGATTTTACCCCTATTTGGGGTGGGGATACCCCATGGGGATGTCCTGAAGAGGTCCCAGGTCTTACCATATTTTTGAAGTGCTCCATTGGTGCAGTGTGACATCCTGTCAAAGTTAGTTAGCCTCCCCAACAAGGCCCTCCATTGTTCAACCAATAGGATGTCAGCAGAGTGCTAACTCTGTAATATCAGCCTTTTGGCTTCCACTGATGCCACAAGTAGTCAGCTCATCTAGTGTTTGGGTAGAGAAAGATCTTATGGGGGGATTCCCTGTAGCCAGGGCTTAGGGGATTGGGCAGGGGAGAGTGTAGTATTTTGGAGCACAAAGAGATGATGTCAAGAACGGAGTGACCTGGGGACAAGCCCAGAGGATATGGGCCAGATTTCCTCCTGAGTGGCCATACCTCCAGCAAAGGTCTGTGGGAAGAAGCTTCATCATATTAAGCTGGGATAGCATTCTGTACCACAGGTGCATGACTTTGTTTTGGATAATTTTGCTTTTGGGCTCTTCCTTTAGTACAGGCATCATGAGCAAGCTTCCAGCTGTCCACCCAGTGGGCCTCTGAAATCATGGTAGAGTTAAGCTTCCCACTTGACTCTCTTGTTGGGACTGGTTTGGGAGCAGGGGTCAACCTTAATTTTTATTTGTACTAGCCAGCAGGACAAATTGATTCAAAATTGCACTAGCCCACAGATGGTTGCAGTAGCCCACAGTTGTAATGGTAAACTTTGATCACTTACACAGGAAAAATGCAAGCCAATAAAATACTTAGATTATTTCACATTTATTCGGCTCCCACATTGCTTCTGGCCCCAGCAGAAAAAAGTCTGCAACGCCATCACACACAGTATGCCCCCCAGTGTTTTGTACCATGGCCTCCTTTCTTCCTCTTTCTGTACCCCTCCAGCTGTTGAAAACACAGCAGTAAATGTCCAGTCAAGTAGATCTAGCTCTGCACACAATAGCTGGCATCATCATGCACTTCACTACACTCTCATCACCACCCACAAGGCAATGAACAGAGTTAGGCAGAGGAAGATACTGTCAGCCCCCGATCAACTGGAGCCCGGCACTTCTGGAAGTTTTTGTACAGTGTCAAAAGAGCCAGGAGCACTTCTAGGATTTCTTTGGAGGAAGGGGCCACACAAACCTAAGGGACTTGGGAAACAGAAAACTTCATGACATTTTTTTTTAAGTAGTGATTTTAACATGCTATGCCCCAACAGTAACATATTTTATTAAAACATGATCCTTTCATCAGGCCAGGGTAAACAGTAGACAGGCATGATACTATAATACCCCTGTTTCTATATAGGATGATCTATGCACACCAGGAATGCTTATTTTAACCTTTCAAATTATGTGTATTTTTAAGGTATTTTGTACCATACATGCTGCAAACCTTTTTTTAGGATGAAAGGACATGCTCAGTAGAGTAATGGTGGAACTGTATGGATGGCTTTGGCTGGCAAGGTCCATTTAGAAGAGCTAGGGGCTCCTACACTTGCCAGTAATGGCAGTTATGGGTCTATGGACAGTCATTTCAGAGTATGGTCTGCAGTGATGTCCAGGGAAAGTAGAGAGTTGAAAGATTTGGAGGGGAGAAGGAGCAGCTATTTATTTATTTAAAATGTGTTAACTGGGAAAGGCACGCTGAGCCTAGGCTTGTTTCTAGGTGTGACCTGGGGGGTATAAACACAGAGAGGAGGTACAAGCAGTAGTGCAATTCAAAAATAAAATATAGTACAAAATCAAAAAATATACAATAGAGTACAATTATGAAAATAAAGTGCAACAGTAATTACTGTGTGCAGTGTGCCATGCATGCTAGGCCCCAGAAGTGAATAAAGGGAACAAGAAGTTAAGTCAGAGCTGCATACCAAGACAAAGGTACAGAATGGGCACAGTCTGAGCTGTGTGCCAGTGAGAGAGGGGAAACACAGAGATTGATCCAGTTAGAAAAAAGGGAAAAGAGAGAAGGGGAGGGGGACAAAGACCCATGGGGGGTCCTCAGGGGGCCAGAGAATTAGGAAGGGGTGGAGAGTAGGAGTGGTAGAAGGAAGCACTGAAGAGGGGTTGGGAAATTTGCAGGGGGCAGTGGGGAGGGTACAAAGCAGGGATTTGAGGGGGAGGGAGGGGGCATGATGGGTGGCACAAGGTTGCTGATTCCAGAGGTGAGGGAGGTGGTAGGAGAAGGCTGTTAGGCCTGAGCAAGTGTGAAGGAAAGGAAGGGAGAACATTCGGACATCCCTGGAATGTAGGGAATTCTCAGAGGAGCTGACAGGAGAAAGACATGAGCTGAGATAGGAGGGAAGAAACCCGAACCTGCATTTACCAGTGAAGATGAGGCTGTGCAGCTGGTGCCTTGTGGGAAGGGGCATGAGGTAGAGAGAGGAGTAGAGGGTACAGTGGTGAGTAAGAGGGGAAGAGGAGGTAGCAAAGCAGCAGAAAAAATTGAGCAGGGTATCCAGTCAGGCAAGAGAGGTTGCCGGGGCTGAGCAGTAGACAATGTCATCATAGTCAAATACAGGGAGAATAGTTTTCATAACCAGGTCAAGGCAGGTTGCCAGAAGGAAGCAGTCTTTGTGCAGGTAAAGGGCACCAAGCTTGGGATGGAGTTTCAAGCAGATGTAGTCTATATGAACAGAGAAGTCAAAACTACAGTCAAGCCAAACACCCAGGTATTTAAATGAGTCAACAGATTGGAGAGGTGAGCTGTCGAGAGTGAAGAAGGTGGGAGGGGTGCAGGTGGATTTGAGCAGCTTTTACCTGGAACCAAAGAGCATAAACACTGTCTTTTTAGAGCTGAGTTTTAGGTGGTTCTATTGAAACCAGGACTGCACCTTGTAGAAATCTCTTTGAAGAGGGGCAGTGGCATCAAGGACAGAGAGACTGGAGTAGAATAACACAGAGTCATCCACGTACATATGAATCCTGGATGGGGGGCAGGTGGATGGTAGATCATTAATAAAAACAGAGAAAAGGATGTGGCCCAGAATGGATCTTTGAGGGATGCTGGCAAAGATAGGGAGGGGGAAAGAGAGAGAGGTACCTACAAGGACTGACTGCTGCCTGTGCTGAAGATAAGAACTAAACCAGTGAGTTGCATTTTGAGCTAGCCCAATGGAGTGCAGCTTATGGAGAAGAAGGGTGTGGGAGACAGAGTAAAATGCGTTTGCCAAGTCCATGAAGATGGCTGCAGTGACATGGCCTTTATCCATTGCATACTGGATTGAGTCAGTTACCTGTAACAGGAAGGAGATGATAGAGTGCTGTTTCCTAAACCCGGACTGGTAAGGAGGAAGAATGTCAGTGGCAGTTAGGTGTTCCAGTAGCCTGGTGTAGATTAGGGAAGGCCAGGAGGAGAGATATGGGCCTGTATTTCCCGGGAGAGGATGGGTTCCCACCTTTGAGAAGTGGGAGCACTTTGGCATGCTTCCAAGCTAGGGGGATGATGCTGGTGGTGATGGAGAGGTTGAGGAGGTGAGCAAGAGGAGCAGCTATGGCGGGTGCAGAGAGGCAGAGAAACTTGTTATTGAGACCATCGGGACTGGATTTAGTGGGGTTAAGGGCCATTAACGCCTTGTAGACTTCTTGTGGGGAGATTAGGGGAAAGGAATAGCCAGGACCAGCAGGGGTGGGGAGGCATTCGGGGCAGGGGGAAGGGTGTTGTCAGGGAGGGCACAGGATGTAAAGAATTTATTGAAGGCTTCAGCAATAGTGGCTGAGTCACAGGCTGATTCACCCTCAGTGTTTAGCAATTTGGGGGTTTGAGCAGAGGTGTGGCCTATGAGGTTACAGAGGGTTTGCCAGAAGTTTGCAGGGGTAACTGACCAGGATTGAAGTTTGGATTTAAAGTAGGTGGATTTCACCTTTATGACTGCTTGAGTGCAGGTGTTTCTGAGTGACCTATAGAGTTGGAAGTCTGAAGGAAGGCGGGAAGCCTTTAATTTTGCCCAGCTTTTATCATGCGATTTACATAAGGATAAGAGGTTAGATGCGATGAAGTGGAGGTGACGTAGTTTTACTTGTACTTTTTTAAAGGAGCATAGAGCATAGGGTTTTATCCCAGCCACACTATGGTGAGGCTGGCATAAAGCCTACCACTTGCAGAGCAGACCCTGTATGCTTCTTTGCATTTTTTCACTGAAATGTTGGATATAAGCACTCACAATATAGGAAAATGTAGGGAAAGTACAGCATTGAAAGATTTGAAGGAGAGATGGAGTAGCTATGGTGAGGCTGGGATAAAACCCACCATTTGCAGAGCAGATGTTGTAGGCCTCTTTGCATTTTTTTCTCTGAAATGTTAGATACAGGCACTCAAAATACAAGGAAATAAGGGACACTGGTTTTAATAACGTGGGACAAATTGTCAGAGAGCGACACATTCAGAAAACTGGAAGCTGGTGACTTAGCAGCTTCTACCATTGATCACACCCTGGACACTAGCTGAAAGTTCCAACAGTGGAGTGATAATTGCTCACATTGAGCCTTTTGTGGGATCCCCTTCTTGAACTGCCAGATAACTGCAGTTCTTAAATAGATGTTAATCACAGCAAACTATCTGCAACACTGAGAGAGATTAACAGGAGGAGTAGAGCCTATTAAAGCAGTGACTTTTTAATTTCATTAGCAGCCATGGGTTCATGGAAAACCTGCACTAGTCAAGATGAACAAGTAGAAGGTTAGCTGCACCAGCCCTTGCCAATTTGCACTAGGTTTTGGGCTAGTAAAAGAATGTTAAAATCAAACCTTGTTTGGGAGTGATCCCTGGCAAGCCCTACTGATGACTTCAGTCCTTCCCTTCTTAAGTTTCATCCACTGGTCCACCATGGACAAGATGTAGGGTAAGATCTTGATTTATTCAGGAAGGAACTGACAGCACTTTTGATTTGCAGATAGCATCAGAAGTGCTGCTGGGGAATCTGAAATCTGTCTTTGAGATTCTGGAAGGAGTCCATCTGTTGACAACCTGGGGTTGGCAGGTCATGTACTGTCCATATGCATCTGTCCTTCCACAGTTGCAAGTTCAGATTACTGTGGTCATTTTGTATCAGTGGGCTGTCCCACAGTGGGCACAGGACTGGGTCAAGCAGAAGGGACTTTAGGATCTAGACTACTGTGTGCCAGGGCTGAAGGGAACCTTGCATTGCCGGGGAAAGTTTGCACAGGGGCACCTTTTTTCCATACAGGAGACCCCACGGGGACCTTGCCAATCACTGCCATTTCCAACTGTATTCATGTGGAGGGGGCTTGAGGGATGGGGTTACCAGCCATTGTAGCATTTGGGCTCCCAGAAAAGCATAATGGTACCAAGTGTGAAGGATAGTCCATACCCCCTTGCCTTAGAGTGTGTGCAGAGCTTGTATCTGTTGTATCTGGGGGTTTCCCTTCGCAGAGCAGGTTATTGAACTGGCTATCTATTTTTGCAAACCATGGCCTCAGTATAGCCACTGGTAGGTGAGAGATGCAATGTAGGAGTTTTGGGGATGAAATTATTTTGAGAGCAGCAATTTTTCCAGCCATTAATACATTCAGGGTTGGTCATGAATACTGAAACTACCTTGGTGAGGTTCATTGGCCACAGCTTGTCAACCATTGATGAGGACAGTATTGCGGCAGCAGCTTTTGTGGACCTCACCAAGGCATTCAATCTTATTGATCATAACGTTTTGATGAGACAGATGTCAAAGGTTAATTTTTCAGTTGAAGTGATTGGGTGGTTTGGCCATTACCTCAGTGATAGAATGCAGAGAACTCTTGTCGGTGGTTCTTTGTCTCAGGAAAATTCATTAAGATGTGGGGTTCCTCAGGGGTCCATTTTAGAACCCCTGTTATTAATACCCTGTCTGCTATTTGTACAGATTCAGAAATTATTTTATTTGCAGATGATGCTGTATTGTTTTGTATTGATTCAGATGGTAACAAGCTTCAAGCGACTCTAAAGAGAAACTTTGTTGCTTTACATACTTGGTTTGCTCAACATAAATTAGTACTTAATTCTGTCAAAACTAAATTCATGATTTTTTCTTGTATTAGGAACCAAATTAATATAGATTTCAAACTTAACAATACATCTGGTAATCCAATTGAAGGGGTTTATAGTTTTAAATATTTGGGGCTGGTTTTGGATGAGCTTTTAATTTTTTATCAACATATTATTTTGTTAATTGCGAGGTTACATCAGCGCTTAGGTATGTTATTTCGAATTAGAAAATATCTTAATCCTGAAACGAGGACCCTATTGGCAAATAGCTTTCTGCTTTCTTTACTGAGGTATGGCTCTACTGTTATATTCTTTTTCTTCTGTGAAAATGTTAAACAAACTGACAACTACGTACCATAGTATATTACATTTTATTATTTGTTTACCTAGGACAGCACACCATTGTACCTTACGTAAGAATTCTGGTTGCTTACCTCTCAGTGCCTTCTTTAATATCAGAAACTTGATTTTCCTGTTTAAGATACAAGTAGGTCTTTCTCCAAGCAGTGTTGGTAGTTTGTTCCCCTTTTTGCATGTCCCCTATTGTTACCAGATCTAGTCTTATAAATGTGTTTAAACTTTCTCAATTCCGAACTAAATTTGCTCAGAATTCAATACGGTTTGAAACTATCGGACAGTATACTCAATTACCCAGTAATATAACTGATTGTGGAAGTGTGTTAGGTTTTAAAGGTTTACTTGAACAAAAATGTTATTCAGAGGTCATTTGCAATTGTTTTTATTAATAAGTTGTAGTTTATTTGATGTACTTTGTTGCTGTTTCATGTTTATTTGTTTCTTATTTTTTGTATTGTTATTTGTTACTGTTAATGTCACTGGACATCTGTGAAAAGAGGCATTTTTTGCTCACAGACTTTTCAGTATTGAATAAAATGAAATGAAATGAAATTTAAGTAATTTCCATCTCTCAGTCTCTATCATTAGTTTGGCAAGTGGGGGGGGGGTTGGTCACCACCCATTGATCTTCACGCCATGGTAGGTAGGTAGGTGATACCATTTGGGGTCCACTTCACTCCTTGTGCATGGAAAGGGGTTTCTAGACAGCTATGGCTTAGAGGTCTGACCTCAGTTTTGGAGGGGTTGACCCTGAGGTTGGAAATTTTAGAACAGCGACACAGTGTTTCTGAGAGTGGGGCTAGGTCACTGGGGGTGTCCCTTATGAGCACCAGAGGTCATCTACATGAAGTAAGGCTTTGCTCTCCTGTTAACCAAGTGTGAGGCTGGAGATGCCACTGTTCCCTCTAAGGGCTATGACCAGAGGTTTGAAGGCCAAAATGAACAAGAGAGGAGTTACCCTGCCAGGTTCCTTTCTGTAAGGGGAAGGATGCTGAGAGAGTTGAACTGATGAGCACGGTGGCTCTTGGGGAGCTCTAGAAGGTGTGTATCCAGGACAGAAAAGGGTCTCTGAACCCCATATGGTGCAGGACCTGGAGGAGGTAGTCACACTCCACTGAGTCAAACACTTTTCCAAATACTATGTCTATCACTGTGGCTGGAGTGGGCCCCCCCCCATTTGGAGAAGAGAGTAGCGAGGGTACAGAGACTGTCAGAGCCCATTTGCCCCTTGATGAAACCCACTTGGGAGATGTGGATGAGGGAGGGAAGGTGTTGTTCCACTCTGTTGATCAAGCCTTTGGCCAGAACCTTCACATCAACATTAATTAGGTAGATGGGGTGGTTACTAACTGGATTGGAGGGATCTTTATCTTTCTTTGGGAGAACAATGATGGTTGCCTACCACATCATAGGGGGAATGGAGGAGTGAAGCTGAGCCTCCATCAAGACCCTCTGAAAATGGGAGAAATACCATTTGGAGGTTTATTTGGAGGAAGTCCACAGGAAGTCTATCATATGCTGCTTTGTTACAGTTCAGCTGAGCAAGTGCTTCTTCCAAGTCCTGAATCATTAGAGGAGCCTCCAGCAGGCTGGCCACCTCCTTACTCAGCTTTGCAATAGTACCTTATCGAGAAAGATCTGTATATCTGGGTGGGGTTGGGCTAGGGGGAGCATAGACGGATTCCTAGAAAGTGTGCATAACCTTGTTCAGGTCACTGAGCTGTTCAGACCCTGACGTTAGTCATTAAGTAGGTAATATGCCTCTCTGCTTGCTGCTGAGACTAGCAGAAGGCTAGGACTCTGCCTGCCATCTCACCCTCTTCCCAGTATTTGTGTTGTGGCCTGGTGAAGGCCAGCTCTGCTTTTCTTGTAAGCACCTAGTTGAGGTTCATCGTTACCCACAGCATCTGTCCTAGGCTGCGGTTTCTTGACCTGGTCTTGGGGAGAGGGATCGCATTTTCAGCTCTGTCTCCCAGCATCTACAGGAAGCATACATCATAATCTGATCCCTTATGTAGTCCTTATAAGCTTCCCATGGAGACCACTGTGGTCTCACCAGTGTCATTGAACTTAAAAGTATTAATGATTGATGTCTTTTACCTAAGTTTGAAGTCCCACATCTTGAAGCAGTAGCAGGTCAAGCTTCCATATCTGGGATTTGGGAACCCCCACATGAGGACAGAGTGAGCGGGGCATAGTCAGAAATTTGCCAGCTACCTATCTCTGTATCCATCATTTTGTGTAGCACCTCTTGTGATTCCAGTTGAGCGGCAGGTACCATCGCATACTGTGGGGTGCTGCGTACTCCACAGATTAGCCAGGGCATGCTTGTGAATCATGGCCTGTAAGGCCTCCATTGTCTTTGGATGGGTGTTTGCTCTGCCTGAGCTGTAATGCAGGTTTGGGGTAAGGGTAAGGTTAAAGTCTCCCACCAATAGAATGGAATCATTATCTGGGTTTAGCTGAGAGAGGGCCCCGTTAAGGCAGTGCAAGAATCTGGGTTTAACTGTGAGAGGGCCAGGTTAAGGCAGTGTAAGAACTCAGTGTGATCTTCATTGGGAATATAAATGCTGCCCACTATGACAGGTCCCTTGGGTGTCTACATTCACATGAGTAACCAATGATCCCCCTGATCAGTGGCCCTGGAAAGTGGTCCCCAGTTCAGTAACTTGTGAAGTGGGATAGAGACCTCAGCTTTCTTGGAGGTGTTCAAGCTGTGTACCTCAGCCCCCACTCACTTCTGAAGTAGTTTCTTAGCCTTCCCTGTTGTAAGCATTGTTTCCTGTAGGAAGAAAATAATAGTGTGCTGCTTGCTGAGGAAAGATAGGACCTGCTTTCTTTTGATAGGAGAGCTCATACCTCGAACGTTCCAGCTTGTACACTGAACTTCAACCATTTTAGTCCTCCAGTGCATATGGATGGAGAATGGCAATCGTTAACAACACCAAAGCCTCAGTAGCATTGTGCAACCTTGCAACTATCCCTTCCCTTATCCTACTCTTGCCTCCCCATAGAGACCTGACTGTCTCTTGGTCATGTAAATCTATATACTATACTACATAGCTTTGCCCATGTGAATCTGTATACCATACTACATAGCTAGTCTTAACAACTGACAGTTACATTGAGATTAACAAAACTAGCTAATCCCCCATGGCAGGAATGATATCTGGTGAGAGAGCATTTCTGGTGTAAGCCAGGATACTTATGCCATGGACCCTGTCAATAGTTGTTCAAACTCCCCAAAAAGGTTCGCTACTAAGATCCTGATGAGGGGCCATGGGAGAGTGGGCAGTCAGTGTGTGGTACTGAGTTGGGCTCACCAAGCTTCCCAAAGCTCTTTGCACCAATACCGGGATGGCCATGGTAGGGCTGCAGTACCAAGGTGCCACTCTTCTTTCCTCCTAGGAGCAGACACCTACCAGTATGAAATCAGGAACTGCTTCAGTCAAATTGTCATGAGTGGTACATAAACTACATCTTGCCTTAGCTCACTCCTCAGTTCTTGGATGGCTGAGGGGAAGGAGGTTATCCTTGGGACTACTGCTGCTCCTCTCCCTGATAGGGATGTATATGGTAGTTTGTTACCTGTAGACACCAAGCTGGGTGGCCTTCTTGGACTCAAGGGGCCTCACTCTGCTTAGCGGCGAGAAGAAAGGGAATCTACCTCGTTCTAACTTAGGGGTACAATTCAGGGGGGTGATGGCCTCAGTCAGGACTGACATCTGTGCAATGTTTCTCTCTCCTTGCCAGCTGTCATATTGTTTGCCATTGGACCCCACTATGGGGATGAGGGGCGGGCCATGCCTCCATGGCTGACCAGCACTGGCTGGTGCTCCATGAATCAGGGCAACTAGATCCTTCACCCTCAGGTGTTCTCTGTGCCATGATTGGCTGTGATGTAGAAGATGGGTCCCTGCAGTCTGAGAAGACATGGTGGGGTAGAAGGGGGAGATCTGTGGCTACCATGAATATTGTTGAGAGGAGGGGTCTTTAATAGAGTTTAAAACTACTGGAGTGGTGAAGGTTTCCTTCAGCCTCCATATGTCTTTCTCCATCACAACAGGATGCCCAGCATGTTGGATGCTCATCCCCTTGTGGAACAGGGGGTGGATAGAGGACAGGGGAGGAGGGGAGGGGTAGGGAGGGGGGAAGGGGAAACCTGCGCTCCAGGGACCATGCATCGACTAACCCATCCTGCCTAGTACTGCTAGTGGGTGAGGGTGTATGGCAACATCTATTAACCTTTTGAGTCCTAGGGCCCTCCAAAGGTAACGTGAAACACTCCTTCCAGTTACAGGTTGTCCCATATAGTTGGGGTGGACAGAGTGCCACCAATATGGCTATGCAACCTTGGCTTCAGTGACTGCCCTGCTCTCAAGCATTAATTGCTAGAGGCCCACAAACCTGCAACAGACCCTGATACTCTTATGAAAGGGCATATACTTATTTCAGCAAAGCAAACATAGTTAGCAGTCCTATAGAGTTAGTGACCATGAAAAGTGACCAGAGAGTCACGTGATGCTAGCGACCTGGTAGCAGCAATGACTTGGAGCTCCCGCCTGAATCCTCCCATCTTTGGCTATTTTATCTAGAAAACCTTCCTCCAGAAATACATAATTACTTGGAGAAGCAGTGCCTGCCTACAGCATTGAATATTGGAGAAATCGACATCGCTATCGGAGTTTTACCCTCCGCGATGGAAGCTGAAGTGAGGCAGGCCCAGCTAAAGCATACACCTCCTCCCTCATCGGAGAAACTGCCTAAAAAACCAAAGGCCCAAAGTGGGCAAGGGAGCAAAAGCAACACTGCACCTTCTCACCCGATCCCCTTTACGGAGGATTGCTTTCTGCAGGAGCTACTCCCTTTCAGGAAAACACTTATCAAGATCTCCTCTGAAATCAAATCCATAAAGGGTGACTTGGTGAATCTTAATAAATGGATGGGAGCTGCAAAAGCTAGAACCTCCTTCATGGAGAAGTGGAAAGAGAGACTAGACCCTGACATTGTACTTCTTAGACAGCAAGTTCAAAAACTACAAATAAAAACCAAGGACTTGAAGGGAAGAAGCTGTCGGAACAATATTCTTATTTTGGGTTTACCAGAAACAGAAGAAGGCTCCAACATCATACTCTTTACTCAAAAGCTTTTATTGAAAATTGTGGGCCCCTCACCGCTCAGCGCCAACTACCATATTGAGAGGGCTCACAGGTCTCTTCAGCCAAAGCCGCAACACAGGGCACCCCCTCACTCAATAATCCTTAAGTTCTTGAGCTACACAGAAAAGCAACATGTCATTGCAAAAGTCAAAGAGTTACAATCAATTACCTGTGAGGGCACCAAGTTAAGAATAACTCAGGATCTGCCATATGAAGTAAGACAAAAATGCACAGCATTTCATCCTACAGTCAGCAAACTCATTGCTGCAGGCATTCCTTTCAAGATGCTTTACCCAGCTAAACTGCAGGTCTCCCTTTCTGGCAACTGGATTACTTTTGACTCACCTACTCAAGCAACTACTGACCTAACAAGCAAACTACCAGAACTGTTTAGAAACGGTTGACATTGGCAGCTCAGGTTTTTGGGGCACTAATTCTGGAGGATTTCTTCCCTTTGTTTAAAGCTTAATATACAAGTTTTACTGCTTTCAAAAAGGTTTACTGTATGTACAAATGTGGTACCTGAGGGTGATTTTCGGGTGGTGATCTGGATAGGCCATGCATTTCTTTTGTCTAGTTAAGCGTGGTTCGGACCGCTGGGGGGGCTGAGGATCTCAGAGTTTTCTTTGTGAAGGGAACCTTTAATGCCCTGGAGGTCCTTGTGATGGGATTTCATGACGGACCATCTCCCTGTCCTGGACTTTACTCTTCCCCCAGTTGCACCCACGGCCTACCACGTAATGCTGGAATCCCCATGGTCTGTTACTCCACGAACTGTACATAATAACCTTTTTCAACTTTATAAATGCCTTAAATGTAACCAATGTTACTAGTTATTCTGGAAGGTTCAATGGAGGTTGCTGCTTGTTTCAATGTTATAGCAGGTGGTTTACTGAGCAGCTGGGAGGGGCGGATAGATAGCAAGTCAATTTTACAAGTCAGGCCTTGATATGCACTATGTTCAGTTGGTTCAGGGATATGGTGTTGGTTTCACACTTCCTTTACTGGATCATGGATTAATGCTGGTAATTGTGGACACTTAGTTGGGGTTGGGGGGGGGCTCTGGTCCAAGCAAGCACCTGGAAGCTGCTCAGCATTCCAGTTATTGTGGGGGGCAGCTCCTCAATGTTTCTTCAGGTCCTTCTGCTCTGGGTAACATTTTTAGGGTTAACCCTTAGGTATAAACCCAAGCTACACTCAGACGGCCTTATTTAGTTTTTGTTGACCGGGTAAGTGCACTAGACAAATCCTGCCTATTTTCAGGCACAACCCGGGGGAGGGGGATACAGATGAATGCCAACTGACCTTGAACCAGATTAAGCTGTTGGTGGTATTTTTAGTGAATGAGGAAATTTGGCCAGGACATCGGGAAATTCCCCTACTCTGTTGCTGGATTGCTGCCAGTAGGGGGACTGGCCATTGCCAAGATGGCCACTCGGAGTGAACTAGCGAAGGAGGAGGACGTCAGTGGAGTGGGAGAGCTAGCCTCAGCTTCTGCTCATAGTAAGTCGGAGGCTTTACCTTTGGCAATGGTGGATTTTGATTCGGATGTGGAATTTCATGATGCTGCAGTGCGATGGGAAGACTCGGTGCAAACGTCTTTGTTAAATAAGGATTTTTCTCCACTTACCTCGGAGCTTGCGAGGTCTGACTGGGCATTGCATTCAGAGAGTACAGAATTACTATCCAGTGACACTACTGTGAAAGACAGTGGGTTTTTGCGACACCGGAGCTCTATAAGGGCTGATGATGAGGTTACTGAACCGAGAGATTCATTGCAAAACCTGGTGGGAGGTGAGCAAGTACCCCAGGCTGCTGCCTCGGCGAGGGGGAAAACGAACACGGCAAAGAAGGAAGTAATGAATACTGGGGCTCAGGAAATGGAGAATTCACAGCTTTTAGGTACTGTGTCAGTTTGTTGCATACATCAGAGCTCGGCAAATGAGAGCGAAATGGAGGCAGAGTACATCCCGGTAATAGCGAAGCAACAGACCATGGTTGCACAGCCTCACACTGCGTCTCTCCCTCGCAGCTCACCTAGCAATGACAGCAGTAGGATGAATTCGGAAATATCCCCAGAAGACCTTGTCATGCCTGCATGTCCCGAGGGGGGCAGCGCCACACTGGAGACCTTTACGAGAAAGTCGGGGATAGCTCTGGGACAGTCAATTCCATTACAGGTTGGTGAAAACCAGTTTAAGTATAAAGACTTACAGCGTAGCCCTGCAACTGAAATAATAGTGCAGGAGGGTTTGTTGCTTGATAGTAACACTGCTGTTCATTTGAAGTCCCCCATGGTTACATTTACTCAAGCAGAGACTGTGACTTTAAGTAAAACATCTGGGTTTGTTCTCAGAAAAGGCTTCAATAAGGAGCCAATAGTGCAAACGGAGGTGACTTACCAGTCCTCAGCAAGCTCGCAAGAGGGGGTTACTGATTTTTTTTTTCCTTGTAAACTGACTTCAAAACAAACTACCTCAGAAGTTAAGCAGTCTGGAGGGACGGGACCTCCTCACTTGTTGGAGGAAACACATGGGGTGGACTGGTCCCCTCAGCAAGCCCTGCGGGAAGCAGGCTGGCAGCAAGCTGTATCAGGGGCTTGGAAACCAGACCCTCACTGGGACCTTCAGTCAACGCTTTCACAGCACTCACCTGAGTGGACACCAGCATTACAGGTAAAGTCAGAGTTGAGTAAGGAAAAAGTGGTATCCAAGGATATGCAGCAGCCCTTAGAAACTTTGGTACCGGAGAACCTATTAACTGTGCCTATATTACTCCAAGTGAACTTGGAACAATCAGTACAGGGGCCTTCCAACCCAGGACAAGATTCAGGGTGTTCGAACCCCCTCCCCTCAACCAAGAAGCCACTGATGTCAGAACTTTTTTCTACCTTAATAAGGGAAGCTGCTTCTCGTCGAAATGCAGTGCGGCTGCATTACAAAGGAGGGTTGGAGGCTAGGCCTGACAGACATTACGTGGGGAAAACTTTACTAAAGGACTCTTTGCACTTTACCCCACATGATGTTTATGCTTTTATTAATATTTCTGGGGAAGACAATTTCGATATTAGTTTTAAAACAAAACATGCCTTAGATTTATTTTGGGAAAGGTACGGTCAGGTTAAGTTCTCTCCTGCGTGGACCCCTTTTTTGGCTATTCCTTTATCTAAGCCTTTGATTAAATTTGTCACGGTTATGTTCCGGAATGAAGGGGTCCACGTGGAGGACATTACTTTTTGGCTTTCACAAAAATGTGATGTTTTGAGTGAGCCAGAACCTATTCTGGACTCAGAACAATTTTGGACAGGGGGGTGGAAGTACAAAATTAAACTGAAACAATCAGCGGCAGGGTTAGAGCACATTCCTAACTCCTTTCTGCTTGGTAGGGATAGGGGTGTGTGTTTTTACAGTGGACAGCCACGTGCTTGTTACAAATGTGGAGCTAGGACGCACCTTTCTAGTGTATGTGATCAACCTCTCTGCGAAAATTGTGGGGAAGTGGGGCATTTAATGACGTTTTGCAATAGCCAGTCTCACTGTGATTTATGTGAAGAGAGGGGTCATGTGTTTAGGGTATGCCCTTGGGCAACCAAAAACAAATCTTCTGGTTCAAAATCTGACCTGCTCATTCAAAAAGCTCGGAAGGCAGTAGATCTGGCACCCCTCCTTCCCCACCCCCTCCTCCCCCCTCCAGCATGCAGTCAAGTGGTTCTTTAGCTGGTAGTCAAAGTAAAATAAAGGGAGCGGCTTGTGATAAGGTTCTGACTACTGGTAGGCCTTTACAAACAGTTAAAAATATGGAGCTAGGATCTGTTCCAGGTAAGGTGTCCCCCTTAAAAGCTAGTATGGGCCCTCCTGATCCTTTACAATTTTCCCCGGTATGTTATTCGGCAGTAGTCACGGCAGGGGAAGGTAAGGGGGATACATTGCCTAGCCCTGAATTAGCTTTACCACAAAGACGGTCATCTAGGAACTTGCACCCCAAAAAACCCCCTCCGGTGGCTAGGACTGAAACTAGTAATTCTTATTCTGCCCTTTCACCCCTTGGGGGGATACTGAGATGGATCTGGGAGACTCGGACTCACAAACATCCACTCTGTCCACTAGATCACAACCAGTGGATAACTATAAGGAGAAAAAAAAGAAAAAGAGAAAAAAATAGAGGTTCATTAACATAAACTGGTATGAGTTTGATTTGGGGCTCTCTAAATACACACAGTTTATTGAATGGGATTAAGAGACATGCCCTTTTTCATTATATTCATGACCAGTGTTTATCTGTTTGCTTTCTGCAGGAAACATGGATGCATTCTATAGAGCAAAAGGTATCTTTTAAAAGGGATTGGGTTTGGGGCCCATCCTTTTGGTCATTTGGGGAGGACACGGCTGATGGAGTAGGGATAGTATTTAATTCATATTCCTTTCAGTTGCATAACCTGATTGACCTTATTCCAGGTAGGGTGTTGATAGTGGATGGGAAATGGCAGGATTTATGTTTCAGTTTTATTAATATCTATAATCCTCAAACTAAAGCGGGTAGGGTAACTTGTTTAAATTCTATTAAACCCTTCTTGTTGGACTACTGTCACGGTTTTGTGGGAGGATTTTAACTGTTCTTGCAGAACTCCTTCAAAATAAGAAGAAAATATATTGTGATTCCAATGCTTTATGGAATATTATTAAAATGTATAGCCTTGTGAATTGCAATACCTTTTGCCTGTAGGATATAGATTTTCCTTTAATAAAGGAAAAGTTTTACATTGATTGACTACATGTTAGTCTCCCCAAATATGCAGGTAACCTCCTTTAAAATGTTCCTATGTGAATTTTCAGACCATTCTTTCTTAATTAGTAATTTTGTGCTGGTAAATTCACCACAACGCAGACAAATCAGGTGGAAACTGAACAATTCTATGTTAAGCTTGCTTTATATTCAAGCTGGGGTCAAAAATCTGTTAAGAGCCAGATTGTCGGTGGCTTTTCTGTATTCAGACTTGGGGAATGGTGGTTGGAATCAAAGGCAGATTTAAGGAATTGGTTTAAGACACAGGGGTTTAGAAAAAATTATAATTTTACACTATTTGGGACTTAGGCAGCAATTGCAGAGACTCACATCTATTGCTTATATGTCTAGATTGGACTACTCTACACAAATTTCTATATTAAAAGAACAGATGAGAGTATTCCAATATGATAGAGGTATTACTATGCAAGCTATTCTTACCAATGGTTTAAGGAAATCTCCTATAGGCGATCCTTTTGAGATGTGTACACAGCTCAGAGATTCTTCAAATATGGATATATTGCTAAAATCGGACAATACTTTGGCCACCTCTATTGAGCAACTTAGAGAGGTAATTATAGAGCATTTTCAGTCACTTGAACCCCCCTCTGTCATTTCAGAAAAAGCAATGCTCTCATATTTGAGTTCGATCTCAGTTCCAGTGAAAGCACTAGAAGCCACAGGGTTATGGGGCCCTATTACTCAAAAAGAAATAATAAGTACAATTGGGACTCTTCAAATGAACATTTCCCCTGGAACGGATGGACTATCTAATAATTTATATAAACAGTTTTCTGAAGAACTGGGTTACTGTTTGTGTAGGGTGTTTCAGTTTTTCATGAAGAAAGCTGTTATTTTTCCCTCCTTTTCAGAGGGGCTGTTAATTTATATATTCAAAAAGAGGGATAGGAAAAATATCGCCAATTGGTGGCCTATTACCTTATTGAATTCAGACTATAAGATCTTCACTAGTATACTAAATATCGCTTAAAATCCTATGCTAGATGGGTTATTTCACCCTATCAATTTTGTGGCTTACCTGATAGAAGGGTTCAGTCAGCTCTTATGTTGATAAGAGATGTCATTGAACATCTTTCGGACATAGGTTCGTCTCATTGTTTGATAGCAGCGGATTTGGATAAAGCCTTTGATAGAGTACATTTGCCCTTTCTTTTTTTGACTTTGGTACATTATGGTGTTCCTCTTCAAATGGTGAAACTGATGGAGAGGTTATACAACAATCATGAAGTTTTTCCATTTTTGAAAGGGTGCAGGGCAGAGGGCTTTCAGTTACATGCAGGAGTTCATCAGGGGTGTCCTCTTAGTCCGCTTCTTTACAACTTTGCTCTAGACCCCTTATTACAAACCTTAATTGCTACACAGAAATGGAAGGGTATTACAGTTACTGCACTCCAAAAATCTCCCTTTTTGGTGCAAGCTTATGCAGATGATTTAGTAGTGTATTTTAAAAATAGGGTTTCGGTTCTTATTTTTATACAGGCCTTTGATGCTTTCTCTAAGGTCTCAAATGCAAGTTTGAATCTTTCAAAAACTAAAGGTTTATTTCTAGGATCGGTAAGACTAAAGGAGGTATGGCAAGAGGGTATTCATTTCTATAGGAATCCACTGAAAATTTTGGGTATACTTTTTGGTCCCCGGAATATGCCTGTGGAAAACTGGGATTCTGCACTTCAACGAATAGAGTTCAAGGTAAACAGATGGAAACAGTGGAAGTTGTCAAAACTGAAGCGTATACAGGTTATTAAACAGTTTCTCATTCCAGGTGTGCAGTACGTTGCTATGATTTTTCCTCTACCAGTGCACCTAGAAACAAAAATGTATAGTTTGTTTTTCCAAATGCTTTGGGGAAATAGGTTAAATCCCGATAAGAGGGGTTATACGCACTACAGAAGAAAGCGGAGGTTTGGGCTTGATAGACCCTGTGGTGTTTGTGCATTCACATTTATTATGCATTCTGCTAAAATGGTTTAGTAGCTGAGTTAAGGGCAGATGACTCCTGGACTCTAAGGTCTTTGGGTAATTATTTCAAGAATTGGAAAATGTATGCCCCTAAATTAAATTGTCATATTCACCTTCCACAATATTTTTGGCCTACAGCACAAAAATTATTTAAATGGAAAATTCAGAAGCAAATAATATTGAACAATAACACGAAGAAATTTTATCAGTATGTGATGCTTCAGCTACTCCCTCCTGAGCCGTGCTTTAAGAATTGTCCGGTGGCTCTAAATAAAAATGTTTTGGCACAATTAAATGACATTAGGTTGCCTCAATCTCAATGGGAAACGTAATGGTTGATTTTTATGGTCGCCTGAATGTTAGAGGTAACGGCAAGTATAAGGCCTTAGAAGAAAGGAAGTGTCTGTACTTAGAGTGTATTAATTTAGAAGAGTCGATGGAACATTTTTTTCTTAGGTGTTCTTATGCTGTGAGTTTATGGGCATATTTGGCAGATTTATGGGGTTTCTTGTGGCTCAATTGTATGTCATATGAAATTTTGATTTTAGGTTGTTATCCTGTGGCTTTATCTTGCTTTCATGAAGGAACGTTATCTTTATTTCTAGGCTGTTTAAGATTTTATTTATGGCAAGTGAGGTGTCAATGGGTTATTTACCAAAAGAAAATGCCCTTTTCCGGTGTAAGCATTTTGATAACTAAGGAGCTTTCAAGACTGTATTTTCAGGACGCTAAAAGGGTACCTGCTGACACTTTATTAAAATGGTGGAAAGGTTTTCTTTTCACTTTATTAAGTTTAAATGAGGTAATAATACCGGTTAGGTATGTGAATAGTGTTGGCCCTTTACTTATGTTTGTATTCTGTTTCTTTTCTCTGTGTATGATTGATTGTTATTCATGCAGATCGCTGTTTATTATTAGATTATGTGGATAGTTGATGATCCCTTGCTTTTTGTTTTCTATGTTGATTATTTCAATAAAAACTCCCCTACTCTTTTTTGATAAGTGCCATGGGATCTTTAACATCCACCTGAACTACCACCAATCCAGGCAGATGGGACCTCGGTTTAACAGCTCATCCAAAAGACTGCTGGCCTCTTCTTTATAAATGGGGTTCTTTCTGTGGAACAATCAGGAGCTGGCAGGGGTTGGACCCACAAGCACTTTTGGGATCATCAGCTCAAGATAAAGTCCTATTTATATAGTTGCTGGGGTAGAAGGGTAAGGGGGGAAGGTAGTAGGGAGATTAGGTCAAGGCTCAGGTCACAGCTTACAAACCTTGCAAGAGCTGGATATCTCAGGGGCTCTGACTTGGTACAGGTTAAAGAATGAGGGGACACTTATTAGAAGGAGACTCGTGCTGACATACCAAGTTGCTAGGGTAACAAGGGGTCTTGAGAAGGGAGGGGGAGGGCTGGAGTGTACATCAAGGTTCTTGTTGTGTTTTCAGTTAGTACCAATGGGTTACATATCTTAATTAATACAAATGATGAATGCAATGATTAAAATTACATCTTGGAATGTTAGGGGAGCCAGAGATCCTGTTAAAAGACTTTAGATCCTAAAACATTGTGCATTGCTTAATGCAGGAATCATTTTGTTACAAGAAACACATCTGATGGAGGTGGAAGCCAGATGGTTGCGTAGGCAAGGGATATCACAAGTTTTTGCAGCAGGAAACTCCACTGCAAGTAGAGGGGTAGCTGTGTTAATTAAACATAATATTTCTTTACATGCAGACTCTACTACTGTGGACCCCAATGGCAGAGTTATCTTAGTTAGAGGCACCTTAGTGGGTAAAGAGATTACTCTGGGTTCAATATATGGTCCAGTGGGAGGAGACTCTACCTTCCTCATGGCCCTGGCTACTAGCATAGCTCCCAGTTTATCAGCCCCCCTGATTTTGGGAAGGTACTGGAATATCCTTCCCAACCCAAGACCTGGACAGATCTCACCAAGCTCTAAAACCCCCATCCCCATCTCAGAGGATGCTGGGGGACTTCATGGGTCTCTTGGGAATCTGTGACCCATGGCGTATTCTCAACCCCTCTAGTAAGCGTTTCTCTTACCTCTTGACTGTACACCAAACTTGGCCCAGACTTGACTATATCCCAGTTAGTCTTCCTCTTCTCAAGGGCCTCGGTCAAGCAGATCTGGAACCTATCATATTATCGGACCATTCCATAGTATGCATGCTTTTAACTCTAGACCCATTAAATCAGAGAGATACAGTCTGGAAGCTAAACGCACAATTATTGAAGAAGAAGTCTATAGTTTCCCAAATCCACTCCATTGTTCAGTCTTTCCTGGTAGACAATAAGGGCTCAGTTCATAGGGAAGATATGTTCTGGGGTGCTCTCAAGTGTACCCTTAGAGGGGAGTTTATAAAGATTGCCTCATACCAGAAAAAGAGCAGAGAGAAAGAAGCAATTTCTCTTCTGGCTCAAATCAGGTTAGCAGAACTCTCCTTGTTCTTAAATACATCTTCTGATTCTCTTGCAAACTTGTTATCCCTCAGGATTAGATATGCTGATCTAATTTGGGAAAAAGCAGAGTATGCTCTCTTAAAAACCAATTCCAAGTGCATAGATCAAGGAGAGAAAGCAGGTAGGCTCTTAGCCTTAAGGCTGCACAAGATAGAATCCTCCAGGCTCATCCCCTCCATTAGGGTCCAGGATGGCACCACCAAAGTTTCCCCTCAGAAGATCACTGAAGTATTTGAAAATTTTTATCGCTCCCAATATGGTAAGTGAACTAGTACGCAGACCATTTGAGACACTGTAGCGTACGTAGACTCCTTAGGTCTATCTTCTCTCTCAGAACATCAGAGGGCCCTTTTATCATCCCCCTTGACCTTATCCAAAGTCGAAGCAGCAATCAAAGACCTAGTTCCCGATAAGGCCCCAGGACCAGATGGTTTTCCCTCCAATTTCTGTAAAGTATTCTCCACTGATTTGGCCCTCTTCTACTCAGGCTATATAGATATATGTTATCAGCAGACTCCCTAAACCCGTCTCTTTCACAAGCAACTATTGTCCTTCTCCTCAAACCGGATAAACCACAATCTCAACCATCTAGTTATTGCCCCATTTCTCTGATGAATTATGACATCAAGATTCTATCTAAAATTTTCTCGTGGAGCATCAAGTCAGTATGGACTGGATTGATAAGCCCCAAAAAGGTAGATTTTGTACCTGGACGTTCCTCCTCAGACCACCTCAGGAAATTAAATCACATTTTTCAGGTTGCCTAATCTTCTCATTCCCTTATGGCTCTCATATCACTAGATGCTGAAAAAGCATTCAACAGAGTGAACTTAGAGTTCCTCTGGCTAACCCTAAACCAAATGGGTTTTCCTTCTCTTTTCATCCAACGGCTCCAAGCACTTTACTCTTCACCTTCAGCTAAAATATATTGCAACAGGGTCTTCTCTTCCCAGTTCCCCCTCTTTAAGGGCACCAGACAGGGCTGTCCACTCTCACCTTTTTGTTTTAACCTCTACTTGGAACCCCTTCTTCGTAGCATTAAAACATCGCCACAGATAAAGGGCATCTCCATACTTAATCACATGTTAACCCTCTCAGTTAATATTCTCCTACACTTAGAGTCTCCAGTATCTTCTTTAGAAGGAACTCTATAGGCAATAGCTCAATTTAGCAGACACTCCAATTACACTCTTAACCAATCTAAAACTAAAATAATTTTTCTTAACAAGTTCACCCATAGATACACCTTCAAAAAGTTCAGTATGAAATGGTCCCCACACTGTATTAAATATCTAGGTATTATTCTATCCACAGATCCCATTAAGGTTAAGAAACTAAATTTGGATGATCTGTTGGACATAATACAACAAGACCTCCACAGATGGAAACCACTCCCATTGTCCCTATGGGGGAGGATTAATATTGTTAAAATGAATATTCTTCCCCGAATCTTATATCCTTTGAATATGATACATATCTGGCTACCTCAGTCATTCTTCTACAGGTTACACTCAATAATTTCCCATTTTCTCTGGTTAAATGAACACCCTAGGTGCTCTTACCATAAGCTAAGTCTTTCTAAGGAACTCAGGGGTTTAAGTCTACCTAACATTCTCCTATATTATTGGGCCAGTAACTTGTCAAGGGTGGGTAAGTGGTTAGCCACAACAAATGCTGAATATACCCCAAGTTGGGTTCAGATTGAAAACCAAATTCTTCTCTCACACAATCTAGATATCCCCACCATTTTCTTCTCTGCAGGGAAATCCCTTCCACCTGAGTTACATAACACAATAATTGGCAGCTCATTAAAAATCTTTTCCCAATGCTGTTCATACCTGAAAATATCTTTGTCCCAGGATATGGCTCAACCACTTATATCAAACCCTAATATCAGAATTGGAGGTACATCTATTATACAAGGATGGTTACCGCAGATAAAGGATGCCCGGGTCATAGACTTATATTCACAAGATTCTCCCCTTTTCTCCACAGATATTCTCTGGAAATATAACATACCTCAAATACACATTTTCAAGGTTTTTCAGGTTAGACACCTGGTAGGCCAACTGTTCGGTACCACCCCTCAGCCACCCAAGCTGGACATGTTACTAGCACAAATAGGGTCCCTCTATATATTGCCACACTGTGTTTCCCTGATTTATGCAAATCTTCTAGCTTCCAACTATCCGGACCCCTTGCCTGGGGCTAAAATTTGGACCTCCTTGTTACCCAATCTAACCCTCAACTGGTCACAAACTTGGAAAGACCTACATATTTATAACACCCAGGATAAACTCAGGCTCACCCAGTATAATATACTGAATGACATGTATTACACCCCAGTCAAACTAGCTAGAATAGGTCATCTCTCCTGCTCTGTTTGTTCCAGGTGTGGCAAATTGGAGGGAGACCTAGTGCATATTGTTTGGCATTGTGAAAAATTAGCTCCCCTATGGCAGGCTCTCTGCTCTAAACTGGACCTCCTGTTGGGCCTAGATGACTTGTTCACAGTAGAGGTCTGTCTGCTAGGTATTTACCAGAATGTAGAGGTCAATGAGTGCAGATTCCATATGGCTTTAATCTCCATGGCAGTCAAGAAACTCATACTTAAACATTGGCTAGACCAACTATGTATCTCTTATAATAAATGGATCAATTAAATTACAGTCTACCTCAGAAATGAATAATATGTCTGCAAGTTCTAGTAATAAACTTCCCCTTTTTGAAAAAAATGGGGTAAGTTATATGTTTTATAGTTACATTAGGTTTTTGTTTTATGTAAACTCCCCATTGGTTCCTCTCTATAATTCCTAATTTCCCTTTTGTCTTATAAGAGTTAGTACACTCCAGGGGGGGAAGGGGTAACAGGGAGAGAAGGGGTGGAGGGAGGGTATAAGAGATCCAAAGGGTGGAGGGAGGGGTTAGGGTAGTAATGTTGAGTTATCCAGAACTGTATGGTTGTTTATCACTGTGCCAGTGGCTCTGTATGTCTGTAATGCAAACATTTAATAAAGAACTTAAATTTCAAAAATGAAAAGTGACCAGGAGCAGTTTGTCTTCCATTGCAGCAATTAGCACACATGTGAGGGGACATGTGCCTGGGCCCCTCCAGTTCATCTGGGTGACATCACATTCCACAATAAAGAGAAAACCCGGGGAGTTTAGACTTGTGGATGGCAGTAAAGAGGTCTCCTGCAGGTGATCAAAGATCAAGAAAACAGATACAGGGTCTGGAGACACCTGCAAGGAGCTATTGTCAGGTATCCTCAAAGACTTGCAGGATGTAAATTAGGGGAGCCCTCCATGCAGCTCAGTATCCTGCATGAACTTGTGAGTGGGAGCTGCATGTTGGGGGATCTGTGAGGCGTAAACCTATTTAGGTGAGTGCCCAGTAGGGGATCGGCTGCTACTTTTTTTTTATCATTAATACTTAATTTATTGTTAACAACAACAAGAACAACAAACATAATAACTCAGTAATAATCAACACAACAAAGAACTTAGCTGGAGTAAAACACTCCTTAGATATACAGTCTATAAAGTCATCACATCAATACATGCATAGCAGCAAAGGAACAACAATTATTGCAAGATTCATTTCCTGTTATCACTTAAAACACTATGTATGAAACACCCATTAATCCCAATACACCCCAACACGTGCTAAAGTACCACATTATATACATAAAAATACTGTAAGAATTGGGATAAATTGTAATATTAAAACACACTGCCACCGTTAAAAAAGGAAAAAAAAAAAGGAGATAAAACACCCAAACAACCCCACAATCTAAACCTCAAGAAAAATAAGAGGAGGCAAGAGGGATGTGTCGCACCCTGATATAACCTCACACATCTATTCAAGCCAAATCAGGAGCCACTCAGGACTCCCACCTGAATAACCCCATTCATGTGCGCGGGGAAGGATAAGTAACCGACTCTGAATGAGGGAGATGCCACATCTACATAGAAACTTCTGCCAAATTTGCGCAAACTGCCCATATTTACCTGTAGCTGTATATGATGATCTCTCATTACCGGCAAGGTGGAACAGTCCCTCTACCCAGTCCTCATAGGTAGGGAGTGCTGCTGAATGCCATCCGCACAAAAGGAGGCCCTTGGCCTCAACAATGGCAGCCAGAAACCACATTTTCTATGACTGTGTAGCAAACACGAGCTTCCAAGTTATTACCTAATATCAGGAGTGAGACATCCAAGGGTATCTCAACCCCTAGGATGGCTTCTGTGGTGGACAGTACCTGGGACCAACAAGCTACAAGCAAGAGCAATCCCAAAGTAAATCTAGTATGGTACCCCTCACTGTGTGGCAATGCCAGCACTAAGGATGCTGCGCCAAACCCATGGTGCACAGAGTGGAGGGAGTTTGGTATCACAAACACAAGATTTTCAGCTGCATCAAGTGCCCCATTGTATCCCTATGTTCTTCATGAGCATTCGCCCAAATTTGCTCCCATTCCTCGTTAGACAGGGGATAAGTACCCAACAATCACTCTCATCTCTGATGTAAACAATGTAATCCTGGGGTAAACTGCTCCAGTAACACCATATAAATCCTTCCCGACTTAGGGCAGGTGGGAACCCATTTAGGCAGCTGTTATTTTTGAGGTGCCCCAATGGCCAGTGAGATTACCGTTCTCTCCCCCACCTTCTGTGAGCCCCGGTAAGAAGACATGAGGGGGGGGTTAGGGGAGAGGAATGGACATTTCCAAGTGAAGGCAGAAATAGCATAGGCAAGCTGGTACCCTTTCGAGCGTTCACATGGCAACACAGCCTCTGTGAACATTCAAGGAGATCTGTATCAGTAAAAAGGCAGGAAGATTGAAGCCACACACTAAAGGCTCCCCTGACGGTCTGTGAAGAGAAGGCCTCAGGGATCATAGTGTCCTGGCTTGCAAGGGGGGAGCAGCTCCCCACAACCTGTCACTCGCTGGCTGCTAGTAACAATAAAAAAAGTTAAAAACAAGGTAAGATTGGAACAAGCCACCACAGCTGGAATCAGTACATGATGAATTGCTGGTTCCCCCTCCCAGTATAGCATTAGCATTAGCATTATCAGCAACTGAGAGAGTAGGGCATTGCATGGGAAACATAACTGGAAAAGTACTTACATCATCCTCTTTCACACCGGGTCTGATTGTTTTGGTGAATGGGTGGGTGAGGCAGTTTTAGCATCCATCAAGCTTTGCTGCAGGATGGGGCCCTAGCCATGGTGTCCACCCAGGACTTGAGTTCTGTGGTGGCTGGGAGGGGAGCTGTACAGTCCTCCTGTGCCCCTGTTATGGAGGTGGTTGTAAGGGGGGCAAATCTATTATCAGAGTGACAGGTGGCCAGTGAGTCCTGGAATCCAGAAGAGGAAGGCAGGCACTTGTGGTCACTTTATCTACGGAGTCTAGAGTCCTCTTTGGTGCTGATCTGGTTGGTCGGGCTCCTGTCCCTGGGGGGAGGGCTCCATGTCCAGGGGGATTCAGCTGGTAACAGAGGGTTGTCAAAAACTTTTTGTAGTTCACACTTTACCCAAGGTTTTATAATGAATGCTTGAGTAGCTTCTGGGGTGTTAAATACTCTAGCGGTGCCATTCACTGACACCCACAGCTGTGAGGAATATCGGAAGGAGGCGAATACCCCATACTGTGAAGGGCTTTCTTCACTGGGTCATATGCTCTGTGACATTGAGACAGCTTGGCTGAATAGTTGGAGAAAATGATAATGTGATGGTCCTGCCAGGTTAACAGACCTCTTTCTCTCACCAGTCGCAGAATGAACTCCTTATACCTGAAATGAAGAAACCTGGCCAGGATAGGATGTGGTCTCTCACCCTTTCTGGGTATGGGGGTGAAAGACATGTGTGCCCTGTCTATCTCCATCAGACACTCTCCAGAAATTATTTTGAGGCTAGGAAAAAACTCTCTCCAAGAAGTGGACTGTCGCTGGCCCCTATAACCACTCAGGGAACCCGACAAACCTGAGGTTTTTCCTCCAACTCCGGTTCTTGAGATCCTTGATGCAGGCCCACATCATTTGCATTGTTTACCCTTTGCTGCAGAGTTAAGCCTGGAGGCTGGTCAGTTGCTTGTCCATATGGGAGGCCTTCTTTTCCACAATGTGTACTTGCACTCCTAAATCTGTGAGTTCTTTTTATGGCTGGACCACAGCGTTTATCATCACTGCCATTTGGGTGATTATTTGGTTGAACATCAGTTCGATCTTGTGCATACTGGGAGCCGGCTTTTGATTTTGTCTGTCAGTTGTTTCTGTGACCTGTCAGTTGTGATTGAGTGGGAACAGCAGGTTCTTACAGCAGCTGTAAAAACACTGTCAAACGGGGCTCCTGTGGCTCTTCGAATGGCATTTCAATCAGAGTGTAGGATGTAGGATGTGCGGTTAGGCTCATGGAGTTTGATTGATTGTAGTAGAGGCTAGCCACAGCAAGAAACCATGTCCATCTTGGCTGGTGGTCAGCCCCAGGTCATTGTCCCTTTTGCAGGACCTTTGCAGAGCTCCATGTTTACTTTGTAGCAGAGAAGTAAGAGATATCTGTCCTGTGGCATTGGCTTAGCTGGAGCTCACACCCTCACTCGCCCAAAGGCCCACTGGCCCAGGGGTGTAGAGAGTGGTGAGGCGGTAGAGAGGAAAGGGTGGCAGGGGCAGCCACATGGAGATCAACCAGCCCCATGCAATCCTGATGGCAAATCACTCTGCACCACTGAAGGAAACTCATGAACCTGACTCCAGTGGGAAGACTCTGAGTTAATAGCGGGAAATGGAAGTGATGACCTGGTGGCACCCAGTGATGAGAGTAGGAGGAAGGCAGTTAGGAGAGTTTTAATGGTCAGGGTTCTATAATCAAGGGATTAGAGAAGGTGGTAGGAGGGGGAGCAGGGGCAGGGAATGGTCAGGTGCCTTCCTGGGGCATCAGCCATCTGGGGCATAGAGGAGGGAGGCTAGCAGAGAAGGATGGGGAGCTGGGGGTTCTTGCACACTTGGGTACTCACAATCCAGCAAACCAGTCTGTGGAGCAAGTGAAGTGGGACTTTCAGAGGCTGGGGAATGGATTGCAGCCACACTCAGCTTCCTTGGCCTTTTCCGAGGTCCTCCCCATTTGTAGTAGGGGGGAGAAAGATAGAGTAAGGAGGGAAGAGGTTGAGGAGTTAAATGGGTGGTTAAAGGAGTGGTGTTTAGAGAAAGTGAACCACTTTGTGGGAGACTGCAGGGAGACTTCTAGGACAGGAGGCTCTTCAAAGGTGATGTCCTTTACTGACAAGAGAATAGACAAGTGAGCTGGGGTAGACGTTTGATGTCTACACTGGACAGGTAAACTGACTGTGGGGGACACTGAGGCTAGAGAAACCATGGTAAAGTGAGTGAGGGATGGGAACCTATTTAGCGCTCTTCATTTACAGGGGACCAGTAGCAGTAAGGTAGGTAAAAACAAAGCTGAGGTTCCAGTAAGAGTAACAGAAGAGGCTGGGGGGGGGGGCTGCTCTCAAGGTCTGCAAGCAACAGGAAAAAATAAGTCAAGAATAATGGGAAAGAATTCAGGAGTAGGATCACCAAACAACAAAAGGGGATATCTAGCTAGTTGGAAGGGGTTCTGCCTTAATGTCAGGAGCCTGGGTAATAAAATGAGTGAGCTACAGGTATCACTGCTGGCCACTGAGTTGGACCTGGTAGCCATCATAGAAACACTGACCCACAGAGAATAATATCTGGGACTTGTCAGTCCCATCCCAGGTTACACAATGTTTAGAAAGGATAGGGGTTTAATGCAAAGGGGGGGGCATAGCTCAATATGTCAGGGAGGGCATAAAGGCTGTGGAGGCTGGGCACATCAGGGGAAGCAGAGAGGAAACTGAGCTGCTGTGGGGTCACTTTATGGTACCCTCAGGCAAGAAAATACAGGCAAGGGGGACATATAGACCACCAGGACATGGGGAAGAAAGAGAGAGAGAGAGAGAGAGAGAGAGAGCTCAAAGAAGAGCTGGCAAGGGGAGTGAAGAAGTGAGAAGTGGTGGTGGTGAGTGATCTGAGCCTTCCAGAGGAGCAGACTTTAACTGGATGAGGGAACTAGTCCAAGACAAATTGACCAGAGTGGACATCATCAGAGGAGTAGAGGAAAGATGGGGGGCATGCAAGGGGACCATTCTTGATGCAACAAAGTCATGCATGAGACTTGTTACAAAATAAAATCAGATACCAGAGATGGATATGGTTCTTGAAAATGGTCAGGGAGGCAGTGATGGCCAAAAAAAGGTTTTCACCAGGTAC
Source organism: Neoceratodus forsteri (assembly GCA_016271365.2). Taxonomy (NCBI): domain Eukaryota; kingdom Metazoa; phylum Chordata; order Ceratodontiformes; family Ceratodontidae; genus Neoceratodus; species Neoceratodus forsteri. The sequence goes on from CM057454.1 coordinate 758,582,428, forward strand.
AAGGGGTGAGGAGAAATGTAGAGAGTGCCAAATGAGAAATAGGGATGCTAACTGGATTGTCAGGGAGGCAAAGACAGACTTTGAGTTGCAATGGAAGTGGTTAAGGATGGGGAAAAACAATTCTTCAGATATATTAAAGAAAAAAGGAAGCAGTGAGGGGGTATTGTTAGGCTACAAGTAAAGGGGAGAGTTATTGAGGAAGATGAACAAAAAGCAGAGAAGACTGGGGGGACCCTGCCTGAAAGAGGAAGCTGTCAGGGGCATTTCTGAAAAGAGGCAGCCAGTCTTTATCAGAGAAAGGGTCCAGAAAGGACTAGAAGCCCTAAAGGTAGATAAGGCCCCAGAGCCAGAAAGAATGCACCCAAGGGTGCTCAAGCAATTGACAGCAGAACTAGCTGAACCCTTATTAGGGCTATTCAGTACCTCAATTCAGACAAGGGTAGTTCTGAAAGACTGGCGGGTAGCAGACATACTCACACCACACAAGGTGTGGAGGGACAAGGAGAATTACAGACTTGTCAGCCTTACCTCTGTAGTGGGTAAGCTGATGGAGTCACTGGTCAAAGAGGGCCTTCTGGACTACCTGGAGAGCAACAGTCTACATGACAGTAAACAGTATGGGTTTGTGTCAGGGTGGTCTTGTCAGGCCAACCTTTGGGTAACAATGATGGTAGATAAGGGCCATGCTGTGGGTGTACTCTACTATGATTTCAGCAAGGCTTGCAACTTGGTGCCACACAGAAAATTTCTGAGGAAGCTGGAGGACCTGGGCATGGCTAGGGACATATTTAGATGGGTGGGAAACTGGTTGAAGGTGAGATAAAAGAGGGTGGTGGCAAATGAGATCGAATCAGAAAATAGGAAGATCACAAGAGGGGTGCTGCAGGGATCTGTTCTGGGTCCTGTCCTCTTCAATATGTTCATCGCCAACACCATAGAGGCATCCAGGGCAGGTTGTGTCTCTTCGCAGATGACAAAAAGCTGTCTGGTAGGGTAGATAGTGATAAAGTGAACAAGGAGATGCAGAGGGCTCTACAAAGGATGCAGAAATGGTTTAAGGTTTGGCAGTTGAAATTCAGTGCCAAATAGTACAAGGTTATGCAGCTAGGAAAAAAAACATGACAGAGTACTGGATGAGAGGGATAAAACTGAACACCACAGCAGAAGAAAGGGACCTAGGAGTCATCATTAGTGACTACCTTAAATGGTCAAGCCAGTGTAACAAGGCCTATAGTAAGGCTAATAGGATGCTATGGTGTATTGGAAAGAGTTTTGACAGCAGAAAAAAAGAGGTATTATTACCTATATGTAGGTCACTGGTGAGGCCACACCAGGAATACTATGCTCAGTTTCAGAGTCCTCACCTAAGGAAAGACAGGGACAGAATGGAGATGGTGCAACACAGGGTGATCAAGATAATGCAGGTTCAACAGAGCAAATTTTGCAAGGATTGCCTCAAGGCATTGAACATGTACTCCTTGGAGACAAGGAGAACGAGGGGGATATGATAAAGATCTTCAAATTCCTGAAGGGAATAAACGAGGTGAACTAAAGGGGATTATTTAGCAGGAGTAAAGATGCAAGAACCCGAGGTCATGAGTGGAAGCTGGTGGGGAGAAGTTTAAGAGGGATGTGAGGAAGTTATATTTTACAAAAAGGATGGTGGAGCTGTAGAACAATATGCCAGTAGATGTGGTGGGCACCAAGACCAGGAATGGTTGCAAGCATGACTAGGACAGAGTGAAGAGTTTGGTGGTTATTGTCAGTTACAGTAGGGAGGTGAGCAGGGGCTTGGACAGGAAGGGATAGAACCTTATCTGGACAATAGGTCCCAGGACAGATAAGGAACTATGGGAAGACTAGATGGACCCTTGGCCTTATTTTGCTGTCATTGCCTATGTTTAAAGAGCAGTTGACACCTTCAGGAGAACTTAACCAAACATAATATTTAGACACAATCAAACTTGTATCTCACATTAGTCCTGTATTTCTCTTCTCCATTATTTATTACTGAGGTCATTTGCATGAAACGGGATCTCTGCTTCTGAAGAGTTTATCGAGTCATGTTGCTTTTTCTCTACTTGAGGTCATAATGTATTGCTTGTGACATCACAGTTGCTCCCATGGCAACAGATTGTGATGTCCCAACAGAGAATTATTACATGACATAGGGAGTAAGCTATAGAGGCAGATGAACTCTAAAGAAACACTAAGTGCTAAAGATCAGGCAAATTTCCTCAGTAATAAATAGCGGAGAGGAGAAATATATAGAAAATATATATGGAATGCAAGCAGAATCGTATCTAATTATTTTGTTTTTTAAAGTTTTCTTTGAGGTGTCAGTAGCTGTTTAAATGTTTCTGATATAAACTCAAAAAATCCATGTGAAACTGAATTCAGAATTTATGAATGAACTTGCAAAACCATACAACAAAACCTTGAAAATATCAGAGAAATTGTACAAAGTGTTATTTAGTAAACTGAAATAGTTGTATAGTGTAGGTTTATGAAACATAGAAACATAGAAGTTGTGGGCAGATAAGGACCTCTTGGGCCACCCAGTCTGCCCTATATTCCCTACCTAATCTCCAGTCTTCTCCCCCTCTTTGCTTTGCTTCTAAGGTCCCCTTGTGTCTAGTCCATGCATGCTTGAATCCTGCTACAGTTTTAGCAACCACCACCTCTGCTGGGAGGCTGTTCCAGGTGTCCACCACCCTTTCCATGAAGAAGTATTTCTTCACATCTCCTCTAAGCCTCCCCTCCCTCCAGCTTCATAGTGTGACCTCTTGTCCTCAAGCATCTTTTTCTATGAAAAATGCTACCTTCTTGTACCTTAATAATACCTGTGAGGTATTTGAGCGTTTCAATCATATCCCCCTTTCCCCTCCTTTCCTCTAGAGAGTACATATTTAATTTCTTAGGTCTTTCCTCCTAGGGCTTTTGATGCAGGCTCTGCACCATTTTGGTAGTTCCCCTTTGTACTGCCTCCACCCTATCTATGTCCTTCTGGGGGTGGGACCTTCAGAACTGGACACAGTTCTCGACATGGTGTCTTACCAGTAATTTATACAGGGGTAATACTATCTCCCTTCTTCTGCTGGTGATGCGGGTGATGGCCTTCCCTATGCACCCAAGCATCCTACTAGTTTTCCCCACTGCCTTATCACACTGCTTGGCTACTTTCAGGTCATCAGAAATTATTACTTCTAGGTTCCTTTCCTATTTTGTTGTTGCTAATACCTTCCTGCTCGATTGGTACATTACCCCTGGGTTTCTGTGCCCCAAGTGCATGATTTTGCCCTTTTTTGCATTGAAACTCAGCTGCCATTCCCTTGGCCAATATCCCAGCTTTTTCAGACTGTCCCTCATTCTTTCCACCCCCTTGGTGTGTCCACTCTGTTGCAGATTTATGTGTCATCCACAAATAGCCATACTTTCCCCTCCAGCTCTTCCACTATGTTGCTAATAGAATTGAAGAGGCCCGGGCCTAGTACTGACTCCTGTTGCACCCCGCTTGTCACCTTGCCTTCTCCTGTGTGGACCCCATTTAAAACCACCTTCTGACTCCTATTGCTTAACCAATTTCTTACCCATTTTACTACAGAATGTTTGGACCTACTCCTAGGCTGCCCAGCTTGCTCACCAGTCCTCTATGAGGAACTCTGTTGAAGGCCTTACTGAAATCCAGGTGGGCCACATCTACCGCCCTTCCCTGATCCACTTCACCGGTCAATTCCAGGTGCGTCCTGGGGGAAGAGGGACACAAGGAGACAGACACGCACAAGCAAGCACAGTGACAGTTCAGATACAACACTAGGTTAAAACATCATTTGGAAAAAATTTGAGTGTACATACATATATACATTTATCCAAGTTTATATTTAGGCATTAACGATGTGACATGCAGCTAATGCCAATCATCAAATTATGCAGAAGGAAGCAAAGCCTGCGAATAGAAGTGAGACAACTGATTCAGTTTTGTAGTGGGATGCCGGGGCAGAGTACTGAGCCGATACCACTATAGGCATGTGCAGGGGGAGTTGCAGTGTGCATTTATGAGGTGTTTGAGGTGAGTGGGTGAGGACACTTGTTGAGTGCTTGCAGGGGGGGAGTTCCACAGCTTAGGCATACGTTGTCTGAAGGCTGCTTGGCCAGCCGATGAGGTCATACATAGTATCATTAGGAGAAGGGTGTTTGCTTTCCTCAGGGAATAAGCAGAAATGGGAAGAGGAGTTAGCTCTGCATTGAGGTGATGGAGGAGGGACTGGGACCAATACTTTGCTATGAGTAGCGTGCAGTGTGCTTGCTGCCGGTCATGGAGGGAGGGCAGCTTAAGGGCCTGATAGAGGTCACATTGGTGAATAGAGGGCAAGCTGTCAAGGGTGAATCTGCAGAAAGAGTGGAAAAGGGGGTCCAGTCTGGATAGGATCGATTTGGAAGCAGCACTAAAGACTACATGTCCATAGTCGAAAACAGGGAGAATCTTTTTCTGAACTAGTGCCCTTTAGGCTGGTAGGGGGATGCTACCACGGTTGCGGTACACGGTTCCCAGTTTAGGATGGAGTTTTTTGTGGATGGCGTCAACGTGTACAGAAGAGTCAAGATGCTGGTCCAGCCAGATTCTGAGATATTTGAAGGAAGTGCAAGCCTCCAGAGTGGTCCCTTCCAGGGTGTGGAAGACAGGGAGGGATTTCAGCTGAGAGAGAGTCTCTGCCTTGTTTCAAAGGTCATGAAGACCGTTTTCATGGCATTTAGGAATAGCTGGTTAGTATGAAACCAGTGTTGGAGTTGATTGAAGTCATGCTGCAATGTAGATTCAACTTCAGTGGTTGAGGGGCCAGTAGTATACAAAGCTGTATCGTCTGCATACATGTGAATTGAGGTGTGTAGACAGGTTGTTGGTACGTCATTTAGCAAAATGGAGAATAGGAGCAGACCGAGGACAGATCCTTAGAGGAAACTGATGATAACTGGGAGAGGGGAGGAGGATACACTAATTTTGACCGACTGGGATTGTCCCCCCAAGTAGGAGCGGAACCAACTGGTGGCCATGGCAGATAGCCCAGCAGTGGAGAGCTTATCTAGTAGGAGAGGATGGGAGACCGTGTAGAAGGCCTTTGCTAAATCGACAAAAATTGTGGAGTTGAGATGGCTCTTGCCCATGCCATTAAAGATAGCATCGGTGAGGCGTAGGAGGGAAGTGGTTGTGGAGTGGGACTTCCTGAACCCTGACTGGTAGGGAGAAAAAAAGGAGGATGAGTTAAGGAAAGTGGAGAGTTGGGAGAGGACTAGTTTCTCTTGGATCTTCACCAGGATAGGGAGGAGGGAGATAGGACAGTAGTTGCCAGTTTCAGAGGTGTCACCACCCTTGATGAGTGGGATGACTTGGCATGTTTCCATTCCATGGGAATGGAGGCTAAGGAAAATGAGAGGTTATAAAGGTTGGCCAGGGCGGCAGCTATAGTAGGAGCGGCTAGGTGTAGCATCATGGCATCTAGCCCTGTGGTGCATTTTCCTTTGTTAGTATTTAAGGAGATCAATGCTTCAAGGACTTCAGAGGATGTTGTATGGCAAAAGGAGAAAGTACTGTAGGTGGAGAAGAGGAATTAGCTTTAGCAGAGGCAGCTGCAGCTTTGGGTTTTGGTTGTAAGGTGGGGATGGTGGACAGTAGGGCTGAGGTGCTGTCTTCTTTTACCCTCTAAATGCTAGTTTATTTTACCCTTACTTTCTCCACTACTTCTCTAGAGAAACATAGTGGTCTCTTTTTATCTCTTGCCGTTGTTAACCTGCCTGACCCAGAGATTTGTGCCTTTTCAATGCCTCCCATTATTTTTGACCATTGTTCCTCAACTTCCCCCAGTTTCCCTGTCCCTGCTAGGATGTCCCTGAGGCATTCTTCCATTGTCTCAAAATTGGCCCTCCTGAAGTCCTGGACTCTCATCTTAGTGCAGCTCGATTCTGACCCAGTTCTTATATTGAGCCATACCGTACGGTGATCACTGGTCCCCAGGTGGCCACCCCCTGTGACATCAGCAACACCGTCCCTTTTTGTCAGTAGCAGGTCTGGCATTGCCCCCTCCTCACGAGTGGGTTCTTTAACTAGTTGCCTGAGGAAGTCCCCTTGCAGGGAGTCCAGGATGTCCCTACTTCTGACTGTTGCTGCAGCTGGTAGGCTCCAATTCAAGTCCAGTTGATTGAAGTGCCCTACCAGCAACACCTCCCCTTTGCATGCCATCCTTTGGATTCCTTCCATCATATCTTTATCCACCTCCCCCCCCATACTGGAGGGCTGTAGATCGCACCTGTTCAAGTAACAGCCCCTCTGACCCACAGTACCTCAGCTCCTCCCTGCTGTCCAGTATTTCCTTAGCTTTTATGTTGTCCCTGACATAAAGATCCACTCATCCCCCTTTTTTACATGTCCTGTCTTTTCTAAACAGAGTACACCTGGTACTGTATGGTTACATCCCAGTCCTGGTTTACACTGTACCAGGACTCAGTAATTGCCACTATGTCCAGGTCTACATCTGCCACGATGGCCTCTAGGTCTGCAATTTTATTGCCCAGACTTTGAGCATTTGAACATAGCTCTCCAGATTGTCCTGCCACTCCCTCCCATTATTTCCCATTTGCCCTTCCTTATTTCCTCCATAATTTTTTTCTATCTCTCTTTCATTTTTCCCCTTGGATTCTTTTGTTATTTGGTGCCTTTTGGGATTTCACCCCCTCAGGATTTCCACTGCTAACCTCGTGAGCCTGTGGAGGGGGACAGTTTATGTCTCCCTGCCTTATTCTGCCTCCTCCCTCAGCTAGTTTAAATGCTTGTCAATGTAGCATTTAAAAAGTTTACTGAGGACCATGGCTCCCCTCTTGGATGGTTGCAGGCCATTGCCCCTGTACAGGACTTATCCCTTCAGGTTGTACCCTAGTCCCCAATGAAGCCAAAACTTCCTCTCTGCACCATTCCTTCAACCATGTATTGATGATTTTGGAGTGGAGAAACCTATCCTTCCCCCGTCATAGACAGGTAGCACCTCCAAGAAGGTCACAGATTATGCTTCTTACCTAAGACCTCTCCCCAATTCCCAAAACTCCTCCTGAACTATTGCTGGCTCATCCCTTGCTAAGTCATTTGTTCCCAGATGGACAATGATGTCCATCTCTCCCTCCATCCCTTCTGCTGCTCCAGTGATCTTTTGGATCCTCTTTGCATCCCTGCAAGTTGTGGTGCCAGAAAGGCACCTAATCTCCCTCTCCTCATCCCTTGGTTTGAGATTCCTGATGTATGTCCTCACTATTCTGAGCAGTATACTCAGTATCTTCTACTGAATTGTTTGGTGCCTGCGGCCTATACCTTTCCTGAGCCTGATTTATCAGATTTTCTTTGTTGGGTCCTCCATGCCGATTCTGACCTGCCCAAGGGCACTGATGATAGGCATGGCCTGATTCCTCACATAGATTGCATTTAAAAACATTCCTGCAAACTTCGCTACCATGGTCCAGCTCTCCACATAGGGCACATTTAACCTTGTCACAGGCACTACTTAAATGACACCTGCTGCCACATTTGTAGCATGCTTTGGACGGACCTGGATAAAAACAAATGCCCCTATCTTTTCCTAGAAATAAACTGTTGGGGATATGTATAACATCATTTTCCACAATATGCAGTTTCACTTTGAATTGCCATGCCCCGGTCCAAATACCCTCTGAATCAATAATGGGCTCAGGAGGCCCCAAAACAGTGCATTTTTTTTCTAACCAATACTGGATATCCCCCACATTTACTCCCTCATTTTGAAACATTACATTTATAGTTTTAAACAGAGGTTTAGTGATGGGAATCACCCAAAAAGGAAGCCATAAAGGCAAAGTCTTGCAAGCCTCATACTTATGCCAGAATTTGTCAAGACCAGAGAAGTACTTAAAACTAATGTCAAAGGTATCCTCTCCATGGATATTTATTAAAGCATAAACATCCATGGCTATGGAGTTTATTGAGTCCTTCAATAATTTTCTGGCGACATATGCTCTATCTGGGTGTTCAGACTGACTGCCCCTATACTTGAGTCACACAGCGTTCCTGAGAGGGGTCCAATTTATTATTCCTGAACAAGACTGAACAATGGGGACCCTGCCTGCCATCATTCCTGTGTGGTGAATGAGCAGGGGACTCTCTCGGTGGGTCCTCAGAAGAAAGAATTTCAGTAGCTTTAATTTCATCAGCCATAGTCTCTGAGTTAGAGTCAATGTTTGTAGCAGGAAAAACCAAAGGCTGACCTGAAGGGGAAGCCCTCCCATTGACTTTTCTGGAGGAGCCTGAAGATCTACAGACACAGGCATAGAAAAGGAGATCCAGTTAGGGTCTGGAACCCATTGACCATCAGGCTGCTAAATCCAACCAGCCTGAGACAGCATGGATTCCTTAGTCCAAGATGCTTCTCATTCCAATTCTGACATTCACATGCTGGGGCCGGCAGCACAGGCAGTCGATGCAAATACTTCCTCATTCCTCCCTCCAGCTGAAGTGGTGATGCATTCCATGGCAGAAGCCTGGCATTCTGCTGTCACAGCTACCATTGAACAGCCTTCAGTTGTGGAAGCAGCCCAGTCTAACATTGTTGCATGAAAAGACGTCTCAACATCCATGGTCGGGATCTCACCTTCAGTTGAACAACTTTGCAATACCCCCGCTGCACGCTCACTAGCATGCATATCTCCGTGAGCCATCTCTTGTTCGGTAAGTTGGGCTGAAGACTCCTGAATCACATTTGCACTTGAAACGATAATTTGCAGAGCAGCAGTCTGCACAGCTTGCTCCTCCACATGTCCAGTTCCATCTGCCATGTCAGCAATGCTACAACTCCCCCCACTGACAGCAACTCAGTAGGGGAATTTCCCCAGTGCACTGGCCAAATTTCCCTCCATTCACTAAAAATACCACTAACAGTTTAATCTGGTTCAAAGTCAGTTGGCATTCATCTGTATCCCCTTCCCCCAGGTTGAAATTGAAAATAGGCAGAATTTGTCTAGTGCACTTACCCGGTCAACAAAAATGAAATAAATAAAATTAAAAGATACAAAGCCAGCTCTGTGGCACTGAGGATTGAGACACTGGATGCCGCACCTCACTCCACACTGGTGACCTGTGTTCAGGAGTGAATGCGGGTTGCTGGGGGTTGGCCGGGGGGGGTTTGATGGATCAAGCATCCAGAACACTGCTCTTCTCAACTGGGGTGGGAGGATTGCTGCTCCCTGCTGGATGACTGCCCCCAGGTGGAGGCCTGAGGAGTAGTGCAGGATGTGGGAGGGACATGATGGGTGGGCATTGCGGGCCACAATGTGCACATGCATCCACACAGGCACATGCACCAGCAATGGGGGGAGGGAGAAAACAAGAAATTTGAGATGGCAGACTCCATGGTGGCTGACTCACCTCACACAGATTCTGGATTTCTGTGTATGGGGGGGGAGAAAGTCGATGGGCTCCTCACCCCAGCCCCACTATGGGGGGCAATCCATGGGGGAACTCCTGGGGATAGGACCGGGGTGGGACAGGGCCAGGCCAAAGAATGAGCCCTCCAAGTGAGGGCTGGAGCTGCCTGCTAGCTCTGTGGAAGTTGAAGAAAAATACAATAAAAAAAACAAATACAAGAGTTAGAGTTATTACAGGAAACCAAGTTGGACAGGTGGAGAGGTAGGGACTTACTAAAACTCAAGAGCTTAAGCAACTCTTAGACTACAATGTGTAGCAGAATTTAAAATTTCTAAAGCAAATATATTATGAGGGAGGTCCCAAAGTCGTAAAATTGCTGCCCTGTAGGCTATGAGCTCATCAAGCTAGAAAACGTATCGGTAAGGTAATGCATTGGGGCCTAAGGCATAGGGTAGAGAGAATACCAGAAATGTTTGTGACCTTTCAGCACTATTATCAAACATTATATCAGGTTCGGCCACCCCATTAAGTAGCAGCTCTAGATACAGTAAGTACCTATGAAATCTCAGTCACAGAAGAGAAGAATGAGGCTCTGTGTGCTCCAATTAGTGGAGTGGAAATACATATGGAGATTCAGAGAAGCAACACAGGTGAACGTCTGGGCTCCAACAGATTTCTGGCAGAATATTATAAGCATTTCCAAGCTGTAATGGTCCCTGTTCTGCAGTCAACTTATGGAGCAGCTGTGGAAGAAGGGGACACCCTTGCCCATTCTTTTTTTTTTTTTTTTTGCAAATAACTATACTTTATTGAAATAACACCATAACATACATAAAATCCCCATCCCACAAAACCCTATACATTGAATACCATGATATAATAGAATACAAAGGTGCTATACGAATTTAACCCACCCACCCCTGACCCAACCCACCCTCTTTGGTCTGGCAGCTCAATATCTATAGATAGGGTAAATAAAATCCAGATTGCCTAAGCATTATTATAACAATACACAAAGGATAAGAAAATAGAAAGACAAAGTAGTAGCAGGGAGAGAAAATAAGGAGAAAGGAAGGAGGAGGAGATTATCATTACAGAGAAACAAATCGACTAACCTACTGAGGAGGGGTAGAAGAGACTAGATACTGTTGCCTTTATAATATAAGATTATGCAGCTGCTAAATACTTTAATAACCAAATTTATCTTTTAACAGCTGGTAGAAGTTACCCCAACATTTATCAAATCTTCTGTTCGAATTGAACAGGATGGCCCGCAGACCTTTCTGCATTTAAAGCTTCCAAGAAAGTATCCCACTCTTTACATGAGGGAATCCTTCCTTGCACCAATAACGGAGGAGTAGCAGCTTGGATACCAAAGAGATTAGGGCTATCTGCTGTTTATGAATTGTCGATGGGACATATGTAAACCTGCCAAGGATACAGGTCTCGAGGTTCAGGTGTGGTATTACATCACAAGGGGTCATCCATAAACGGACTGAATCCTAAAATTTGACCACTTTAGGACAGTCCCATAATTTGTGAAGGGTGGTAGCAAGAGGGCCACCACAGTCTTGACATTTGGGGATCTATGTTTGTATATACGTGAAAGCTTGGCTGGAGAGATACAGGTTATGTAAGATGTTAAATTGAAGGCCTCTAATCTATCTTGCTTAATATATGTATAAATCCTGCCAAATCCTTGTCCAGGTTTCTTCAGGTCACTGTAAGGATAGGTTCACCTTCCAGTAATGCGGGGCAGGAGAGACTGTAGAGTCTCTTTGCGTTAAAATAAATTTGTAGATCTTAGATATTGCCTTGTTGGATAATGCTAGAGCTTTTATTCTCATTACAAGACTACCAGCCTTCTCTGACCCTAGTCCACCTTTCAGAAAGGAGAAAATGCATCTCTGAGTTTGATAAAGTCGAAACTTGTCTTTAGGGCCTACCTCAAACTTTCCCGTCAGTTCTAAGAAGGAGGCTAGGCGGCCATCCAAAACAAAGTCGGCTAGTCTAAGTTTTTGGGGAGGTTGCCTATACATTTTTTAGTGGTTGATTCCCAACCAATAGGTTAGGATTATTAGTAATGGGTTGCATCAAATCTTTTTTAAAGGGAATATTTAGGAGTGAGTATAATAGGTGAAGAGCCTTAATATCCCAACCAAGTGGGGTGTCCTTAAGACCAGGAGGAATTTTGGACCAGGGAGAAAATAAGAGGGACTCCAGGTCCAAATTAGCTCTCTGGGCCATCATACAATCTAAAGTTCCACTTGCAGTATTCATTAAAGGTTCTGAGGCCCATAAGGTGGATCTAGCCACGTGGCTTGCCAGATAATAAATGTAAAAGTCTGGTAGTTGTAAGCCCCCATGTTCTCTACGTTGAGTAAGCTTCCGGTAGGCTCTATGAGGGAGATTGCCATTCCATATAAACTCTGTACAATATTTATGACAACGATCAAAAAAGGATTTTGGAAGATATACATTGAGGTTGAAAAGAAAATAAAAAATTATTGGTAGAATGGTCATTTTAATTACGTTAGACCTTCCCCAGAAAGTTAGGGGGAGTCTGGCCCATCTTCTAAGATCCTCTTTGATCGATTTAATTAAGGGTTTAAGATTTAGGTCTGGTAACTCAGTTAGATCTTTAGAAATTTTTATGCCCAAGTATGGCAAGCAGCCCTTCTGCCAACATAACCCTAGGGATGTGCACCAAGACTGTTGTAAATGAGGGAGAGTGGGTAAAAACCATGGTTTTACTCCTGTTAAGTTTATATCCTGAGAATTCACTGAATCGTGAAATAATAGAGAATAACTGTGGAAGGGAGGCCTGGCTATGCCAGATGTGAAGTAACAAATCATCCATAAAGCGGACACTTTATATTCGAATTCCCCTATACGCACCCCGTGGACTCCTGCGTCCATCTTAACGGTTCTAATAAGGGGCTCTAGATATAAATTAAATAAAAATGGTGAGAGGGGGCATCCTTGTCACGTTCCCAGCGTTAACAAAAAGGGGGATGAAATTAAGTTGTTTCAAAGGATCCTCGCTGAGGGTCTTGTATACAATATCCGAATATAACCCAGAAATTTCTCTGGGATCCCAAATTTGGAAAGTACTTCAAACATAAAATCCCACTCCACCCTATTGAATGCTTTTTCAGCATCTAACGAAACCAGAGATGCTTCCATATCTGGGCATTTAGACTCTTGGATTAAGTAGAACAACTTTCTGAAATGGTCTGCGGACGACCGTCCCATCACAAATCCAACTTGCTCGGGACTTAGTAAGTCCCTCCAGACAGCCTTCATTCTATTAGCCAGAATTTTCGCAAAAATTTTTATATCAATATTTAATAAAGATATAGGTCTATAATTGGTCACCAAATCTGGGGGTTTTTCGGGTTTTGGCAGGAGGATAATTCTAGCCTCGAACAGAGAGTGGTCTTCTATCCCCTGTTCATACCAAAAGGTATACACTTGGAGTAGCAGTGGCTCCAATGTTTCTTTGAAGGTCTTGTAAAATAGTGCAGTAAACCCATCTGGGCCCGGTGCTTTATCGAGTTTCAAGGCATCGATAGATTGTGCTATTTCTTCAAGTGTTAAAGGGGCCTCTAACATCTGACTAAAATTTTGGGGGAGTTTAGGAAAGGGGATATTGGTAAGGAACTCTTTCATTCTAGAAGCCACATCAGATAAGAATGGCTCCCTTGAATATAGGTTCTTATAAAAATCCATGAAGATATTCAAGATGTCCTCCGGGTTAGAAATTATGTCACCAGACTGGGGTGTCTTAACGTAGCTACCCATCTTGCCGCGCCTCTGTTTCAACTGCCATGCCAAGAGTTTCCCAGCTTTACTGCCTTCCCTATTCTGCCCTCAGGCTGGAAGCTGATTTCTCTACCTTCTCCTTCATGATTTTTCATACCATGCCCTTAGGAGGCAAGCTTCTGCTCCTGAGAGTAGGATCTTGATGCCTCATCCATAGAATCCAGAATCTTGATCCTGTTTAGGCAATTGGATGTTAAGCGTGTAATGCTTTTTTTGCGGTTTGATGCCAGCCTGATAAACTCCCTCTCCATGTGGCCTTCAGTGCCGTCCAGATTTGGTCCACTGCTTGTAATGACCCCCAATTGCAGTTAATGGAATTGGACATAAAGGTCCGGAATCGGTCCAGTAAGGGAGGGTCTTTAAGTAAGTAGTTATTTAGCGACCAGGAGTATGATCTAGGTGGTAATGATAGTGGACGGCACGAAGGCCTATGGAGAGTGGTCAGAGATTACTCGACTGAAAATAGTACTATCTTGGACTAAGGAAAGGATTTGGTGGCTCACTAAAAATAATCTAATGGAGTAGCTTTTGTGGACCAGAGAATAAAGGTATACTCCTAGTAGTAGAATTGAGTAGTCGCCATGGATCAGATAAAGCCTATCGAGGACATGAGTTCTGATAGTGCTCTCTGGGCTTGGGAAGGGAGAGCCTTTGGACTCGAGCGGTCCAAACTGTTGGATTGCACCAAGTTCCAATCCCCTAGGATTATTGGTTTGTCAGCTAAAGAAGCTAATCACGGACCGCCATCTGGGAAAAAAGTGTGAATCCTGATTGGGTCCATAAATGGATCCTAGTACTAAGTTAGCACCTGCCAGCTTGCCCACCACAAGGACGAACCTACCTTAGGGGTCTGAAATTATCTCTGATGGGGAAAAGGGAATTTTGTTAGCCACTAGGACAGCTACACCCCTTCTGCTCGTGGAGGATCCCGCACCAAAAGCTTGACCCACCCATCTTTTTTTGAGAAACGGGAGCTGTTCCGGAGTCATATGTGTTTCTTGCAGGAATACTATTGAAGGTCATACATGAAGTGGTTTAAAATAATATGCTTCTTTCTGTTATCTCTACCCCTTTTATGTTCCATGAAATGATATTCAAATCAGAAGCCATACAAAGAGTTGCATTATGTACAAAATAAAATGATGAGCTCCCAGACCCCTTCCCCCCCATATCTCCAACATACCCCAAAAAGAGAAAAGAAAAAACCTCACCGTTAGAATCAGCCCACTTACCCTAGTCCTAACGACTAGGATAGTCCCCGGCCCCAGGCCGCCTCCGAACAAGTGGTCCGTGGCGCGCTCAGAAAGGTGGGGCCTCTCCCTCTCCAAAAGGAAGAGTTGGCTAACAAACCTCTCACTTTGTGAACATTATATCACTTTAGTAGTCTTTCTTAAACAAGCTATCCTTAACTACTTAATACTATATTTATATGGAATCAAATATAAGAACATAATAATGGTGGTCTAGGAGGCTCCCTGGGGAGTCACAACCACCCCTATTGAGCTTTAAATATTTGAACAATCTAGGTCTGTAAGTGTCAAAAAATTATGAAATAGCTGTAATCATTACAATAACGAACAGTGTCATTTAACTAGTGTAACTACCCAGCAACCTAGCCTCTGAAAGCTATAACCTTAAAAAGCTACACAATATATAATACCCATGAACCCACAAATAAACAATAACCTTGGGTTGAGATAATATGAGTAATGGGTTCCGAACTGGTCTAGCAAGGTACCAATGAAGGCCTCAGGTTCAAGTATAAGATGGGTTCCATAAGGAACACTGAGGGACCCCTGGTCAGGCCAACATCATGAAATTATCTCAGATAGAGGCATCCAACACCCACAAGGCATAGCTTCCATCTTGTCCGAGATGGCTCTAGGAATAGATGCATTAAGGGCCTTTATTAGAGACACCATTGGAAACCATCTCTAACATATTAGTATATGGCTTAACAATAATATCTGAGACCTAGAGGATCTGGTGTGTTTGCAAATAACTGTGAAAAGAGATGAGAAGGAAACCAGGGAAGAAAAAGGGGAAGGGGAAATAGGAAAAAGGGGGAGGGGGAAGGAGGGAGAAAAGGAGGGAAATAACAGGCGATGGGGACACAATTGCCCATATTAATTAAAGTCCCCGTTCAGAAATCAGAAGGGTGGTTCCATATTTGAAAAGATGCAAAGAGCTAGGACGGTTCAAATGTCCTGAAGATGTCTTCACGGGCAGTCCTTATCAGGTCTTGTGGAAGAGGTCAGGAAGCAATTCCTTTAGGGCGTTTGTCGCTTCTTCTGGCATCTCAAACCATTTTCTCCCTCCTTGAGAGTAACTTCTAGCTTGGCTTGGTAAAGCATACGATGTTTTATCCCGCAGCCCAGAGTTTTGAGGTGATTGGTCGGAAACTAGCTCTGCCATTCTGCTCTTCAGTGTAAGGTCAGGCACTACCGGAGTTTCTTCCTCCCATAAAATAGCTGAAAGTTTCCTTGCCTCTTTCAAGATGTGTTCCGATCCAGATAGTTTAAGACTTTAAAATTATAGGCCTTGGAGGGTCCGCTGGGAGGTTTTGCTCTCAGGCCCTGTGCCCCTTTCAATGATGTATTCTGGCCCATTAGGAGAGGGGCCTACCGTTTTCTTAAGAAATTTCTGGAGGAGAACAATTGTGTTTGAACCTTCCTCACATTCTGGCAGCCCAAGCAATACTAGGTTGTTCCTTCGGTTTCCCCTCAAGATCATCAAGCGATCTTCCAATTTTGCAAGGATCTTTTAAGATCTGATAGAACAGGGCCCTGTTTTTGAGAGCTACGTTCAAAAGAGAAATACGGGCTTCAGTATCGGTGACACGTCGCACAATTGAGTTAATGCAGGCTTGAAGTCCGCTACTTCTTCTATTAATTTAAACAGAGCGTCTTTTATTTGGGAGAGATCGGCACATATCGTGAGGAGTTATATCCTCCAGCTGGGCCTCTGGGAGGAACTGCGCCGTGGACGTTGCCTTCAGTTCCTGTTGGGGTCCTCCATTTGCGGTAAATAGCGATCACTCCCGCGATCGTACCATGACTTAATACCATGATCTGTTGAAGGAGTGGTATAAAAAAGGTACGGAGAGGTTTATTTTCAGTACTTTGGTGAGAGAGAGCCCCTTAGCTGCCCGCTACGCTTCCCGGCGCATCACGTGACTCCATCACCCTTGCCCATTCTTGAAATTATGCGATAAACTCTGTATTACCTAAGCCTGGAAAGCACGCTACTCTATGTCCCTCTTATCATCCTATCTCAATCTAATGTTTTTTCTGCAAACCTCATACAATGCATTATGATATACATGGCACCCTATGCTTATGTCAGGGCTAATGGGCATTTATTTGAGAGGTTCGGACTAGTGCAAGGAACCTGGCAAAGATACCCATTATTTCCAATACTCTTTGCTCTTCATATCAAGCCACTTGCACAGTTCATCAGGCAAGACAATAAGATACACAGAGTCACAATCAGACACATGAAACACAATGTCACTCTTTATGCAGACAATGTGCTTCTGTATTCAGCTGACCCCTCTTCCTCCCTGTCTAGACTAATGAATATAGTTCAGGAATTTTCCCACTTCTTGGGCTGTGCACTGAATAGCACAAAAATGGAAATGCTAACACTGACGTATACTCCCCTAGTATCTCTAAAACAACGGTTTCCTATTAAATGGGGTCTTTAATTAAATATCAAGGAATTTATTTGAGGCCACAACAAATTCCCTGTAGCAGATTGAGTTTGTCCCTTTAATACAAACCTTGACCAAAGACATACAGATGTAGGCCTTGCTACCTTTCCATTGCAGTCAAGAGTACAGGCGATTAAGATGAATATACTACTGAGATATTTTTACATCTTTCAGTTCGCCCCCTGTGAGCCAATCTAATACATGGTTTGTTCAGGCCCAAAGGCAGCCTTTTAAATTAATGTGGGCTGATGTGAGAGCAAGGGTTTGTGGTGGAGTTTTATTGGCTAGGAAACAATAGCATGGGTGAGTGGGCAGCTGAAAATGACACTACTTTGGAGGGATCCTACATATGTCACTTAGTGAAAGAACTTAAAATCAGACATGGGGGATTACATCCCACTGCCAGCCTTATTGTTTGACACACTGCTTAGGAGGACAACATGACTGGAGCAATACCAGGCCTTGAAAGTCACATGAGAGGCATGGGAAAAATAATAAAAAAACACAGATTTCTAAACATATATGGAGATTCTGGTGGCTAGCTTGGGACAACAATTTTAATCCAGCAACTATAGATCCATGGTATAGATGGCAGACTTGAGGTGACCTCCAATACGCAGAGCAAATTCGGGGGGGGGGGCTTCAAGACCTTTGAAGACTGAAAAAAAAGAAGCTGGCTGGGTCATAATGTACTGCTTCCATTATTTTCAGGTCAGGGATTATGTGTGAGTGCAATTGCATCAGGCAGAAGGAGACAGTCAGGAATACACCCCGGCAGAGAAGACCCTTTCTTCACTCCTTAATACCATTCAACAAAAGGGGACAATATCTGCCTTCTATGAATTTCTACTTCAGGAAAAAAAATCCCAAGTACAGTACTTAATTGATAAATGGCAGACTGAGCCTGGGTTCCATTAATGGCAACAGAGTAGACAGACTGTGGTTGGGGACCAGCAGAACTGCATCTTCTGAGCAGTGGCAAGAATTTGTTTGGAAGATCAGGACCAGATATTTTATTACTCCTGTGATTAAGACCATGTGGGACAACAATTCCATGGTAGAATGCTGGAAGAAGTGTATGAATCCCATGGCTACCCATTCATACATATTCTGGGAATGCCCTGCACTGCAGCCCTTTTGGATGGCAATGGTGAATAGGCTTAAAAGAGTATTTATCATTGGGGAACACCTATTAATTCAGAATTTAATCTTGGACATTACCCCAAATGATATAAGAGGTATAGAGGCATTGTATTTATGGAGCATGTGTATGGCCATAATTAGAATATGGTTGCAGAGTGATTCCAAGACTTTCCAGGAATGGGAATAGGTGATATTGCAAATTTCAGATATTGAACAGCTTACGTTTCAGGTGCAGGGCAGGATGCAAGCATTAATTTCTAGGTGGACTCAGTGGAAATTGTCTCAGGACATAGGGAACATACAAATAGGAGGGAGAAGGAGACAACCATGGATGGGGGGGTGTCAGATGGCTAGGAATCTACTATTACCATGCATGGGAACAACCATTTATGGTTTGTTTGTTTGTTTATTTTTATACTGAATAACCAGTGAGCATAATATGCCCAATTTCACTGGTGACCAGTCACAAAAATTTACAAAATACAAAGTACAATACATACAACAATACAGAATATTATACAATACAATATACAAATCAATTAAAACATTGACATTTAGCTTCAGATAACATTAACTTTTGAAATACACCTTTAAAAGATGAAATGGTTACAGACATAATAATATTTTAAGGCAAATCATTGTACAGTTTTACAGCATAAAATTGCAGAGAGTTCTGTGCCATTGTTGTTTGAAAAAATGAAATCTGAAATTTATAACCAGTCTGTGACTTTGTCAAAATAATATTAATCAATCTGGGAAAAAGCTCAGAAATTATCCTGGGTAAGTATCCCAAATGCAATTTATGTAAGAAAACCAATGCACACATTCTTAATCTGTCAATAAATGACAGACACCCCAAATAACTATATAAATAACAGTGATGTGTCCTTTTGTTCTGTCTAGTAACAAATTGAATACTATTATGATAAGTAGTTTTAAGCTTTGTAAGAATTCTATCTGTAGAAAAAAAAAATATAATCAATCCATAATCGATTACTGAAAATAACAAACTATGTGCCAATATTGCCCTAGTTTCATAAGTCAAATGTCTATTTAATTGATACAACATTCCCAATCTTTGATGTATTTTACTAATCAGTTTTGTAATGTGTAACTCAAAAGATAAATGAGAATCTATAATCAAATCCAAATATTTTACGCCAGAAACCTTCTCAATCTTATTACCATAATTATCACTCAATGTCAAATCAAATGTTACATTGGTCCTAGGATTTAAAAAAAAAAACATTTAGTTTTACCAGGGTTTAGAACCAGTTTATGCCAAATAAACCAATCATGCATTAAACTAAAATCATTTTGCAAACATTGTTCAACCTTTTGACTTGTTTCTCCATTACATAATAAAACCGTGTCATCCATGTATAACATAAGTTCAGTATTATTACATACATTATGCAATGAATTTATAAAAAGTGAGAACAACAGGGGGTCAAAAATGGATCTCTGAGGAACTCCACAATTCAACTTACCCTCAACAGATAATGCACAATTTATCAGCGTTTTCTGCATCCTCCCAGCTAAGTAATTTTCCATTCAAAATACCACTTCATCAGAAAAATTCACTTTAAGTAAACTCATTAATAATTTTCTATGGTCAACAAGATCAAATGCCTTGGTGAGGTCCACAAACCCAGCAGCCACTATTTTACCCCCATCAATGTCTCTATGAACCAGGCTTATGAACCTCATCAAAGCCATCTCTGTATTGTGTCCTGACCGAAAATCACGTTGAGAAGGAGACCATAACCTATATTTATCTAAATGTTCCATAATCTGGTCTGAAACAATCCTTTCTGAAAGCTTAGATAAAGGGGCCAACAATGTTATCGGTCAATAATTAGTAACATTCAGCATACTACCAGATTTAAATATTGCTTTAACAATACCACATTTCCATTTTGAAGGGAACACATTATTACAAAGGGAAAAAATAAATAATTTGGTCAACTGTGGGTCCATTAATATTCCAGTTTTTTTCAAAATCCTATGATCAATCTCATCAATCCCAGTATTTGGTCTAGGATCCATCTTTAAAATATAAGACAAAGTCTCCTCATTAGATAATAACCAAAAATAAAATTTTGGGATTCCTGTACGTTCTAATTTAGCCATTTCTTCAGCCAATTCCTCCTTCATTTCAATATTTAAAACCTGCTGTGGAGGTCTATACCTATCAAGATTGACAAAGTGTGAGTTAAACCCATTTGCAACCTTAATTGACTCATTGACTAATTGCCCGTTTAACTGAACTGAAATATCATCTGGATTATTACCCTTACCCATTAAACTACTTAAAGTTTTCAAAATAGCCTTAGAATTACCATTCTCAGAAATTAATTTCCTCTTAAAATAGTCACATTTTGCTTTTCTTACTTCTGACTTACATAAATTATGCAATCTCTTATATTGCTGCTGTAACTCTAATGTTTTATATTTCCTATATCTATTCCAGACTTTATTTCTATCTTTCATGAGCTTAATCAATTCTAAACTTAGCCATAGTTTATCTGTTCTTATTCTAACAACTTTCATTGGTAATAACTTATCACAAATGTTAATAAAATGAAAACAAAATGTATCAAAAGCAATATCTATATCCTCAATAACCTCCAAAAATGACCAATCAATTAAATGAACCTCATCTGAAAATGACTGCAGCTGGAATTCATTTACATAACTATACTGAATATCCCTTGGGGGCACTTTATAGCCCTTCACTGACCACCCAAAGTAAACCACACAATGGTCACTAAGACAGTCAGCTTTGACTCCTGAAGTAACCACATGACCAGGAACATTAGTAATAATCCAGTCAATCAATGACTCATAACCAGTTCGATAATTATATTGAGTGGAATCAGTTATTAACTGACACATCCCCAGTCCAGACACCAAGTTTCTAACATTAATTGCTTGTGATGAAAACCAGTCTAAATTAACATATCCTACAATCAACAATTCCCTTGATGATGGAAAAGATTAATTATGAAAAAATGCATCAATACCCATTTTAACATTCAGCAGTGATACATACAAATTAATTAAAGTTAATAGTTTATTACCTCCCAAAACTAAATAAATTGCAAGTGACTCATAATATGTACTATCTGCATTCTCCTGATTTACACTTGCTGACAAATGACTTTTAACATACAATATGCACCCACCTCCCCTCTTTCCCCTCCTATCTTTTCTAAAAACTGAAAAACCCTCCAAATATACTTCATCATTAGACACTTTATCTATTAGCCAAGTCTCTGTTAAAGCCAACACATCAATTGAATTATCAACTAGCCAGCCTTCTAATTGATCGTTTTTAGACATAAGGATTTAGATATTTAAATGGCCTATCTTTAATATAGTACTTACACCCATCTTAATTGGCCCCATAGAACTTACTACTGGTCCAGGATTTGGATGGACTGTCCCTGACAACATTAATAAAATCATAAATAACCACTTATTCCTTATATCATTTTTCCCATATTCCCCAACAAAAGAAACTTGCCTCGATTCACAATTAGTAATACAACTGTTTTTCACCATCTTATGGCATGACTATAAATGACCCAATTTGTTAAGCATTATGTTGATAAACTCATAACTTGTACCAAATATTTTGTTGGTGATATGTGTTGGTAAAAGATTAAATGCAGAATAATATTGCCCATGTATGGTACCTGCAAAATCAATTCTGACCCCGTACTTTAAATAAATGTCAGTAAAGCCAACTTGGTCAGGGCCAGAAGCATTTACACACTGTATAGCACACAGATAAAAACAAAATCAATTTCTCCTTGATTTTCCCAAGGCATTACTTAACAAACTTTTCAAAGCAGCCTCTCTGCAGCCTCCTGCTGTAGACTCTCGCTGGTGACTTTCACCACTCCAGCGGTACCCATTGATACCAGGAAATTCAGACTGCGGGGCTAGAGGTCTGGGATGCCAGAACTAGTTTCAGTTTTTCTGCGGGGGGTCTCAGAGGCTTATTTAGGCTGCTCACTCTTCTATTACCACTTGGATATTTTTAACTACACATAATAACATGCCCAGTTACATTTGTAGAATGCTGTATGGGCCAGTTGATTGACTAGGTCAAACTGCCTGCCATTCCATTAGTTCTGCTTGTTAGGTTCCTTTCATTTCATATTTTTTAAATGAAAAATGCATAAATTGTGAAGACAGCACCTTCACGTGCTTGCAGTCTTATAACACTGAATTGCATTGCTGGTGCTTATATCAAATTGTATTGTACATTCTAATGTCACAGATGGTGCTTTACAATAAAGGTTAAAAAACATTACTTCAGGTTTCATTGGGCAACATGGCTTGTGTCTCAGAGGGAAATTAACATGTGATCTTTTGATTTATAAGTCTATGCTTTAACACTTTGTACCTTTTGACTAGAGCTGTTTAAGTAAGCTATTCGTCTGTGATGGTTTTGTCTGACTTATTTCACCAATAGCATCAGCAGCATTAAGATTTCTTCTCACACATTACAAATGAAGCTCTAACATAAATTAAAAATGATGAACAATGTCATCTGAGGTGATCTTATGGTTGTAAATTAGAAAATTGGTTATCAGAAAGTAAAAAAAAAGACTTCAGTTCTATACCTGATGCACAATAAAATGGATTTCCAACAGTTAAAACATGTTGTGTGACAAACACAGCCTACAGTGGTGCACAGTTACAGGTTCCTTCTTGTCTAGTCATGGTGTGACACCACTTTCGAGACGCCCTGAGTGATGACTAGCAAGTAATAAGCCACAACAGGGTGTGCATTATAAGATCTTAATGCATGCCACAGGGGTGTAGTAAGGCACAAGGCTGAAGGCAGAATGTCCTTACGTCCCTGGGAATAGCATTAAAATTATATGATGCACACACTGGAGGGGTTTATTATGCTTATAAAATGGCTCTAAGTAGGTTTTTTGGGAGAAGGAAAATGAGTCACAGTATGTTTGTAGAGATTTAATGCACGATCAGGTGATGTCTTTCACCCAATGAAATTTCTCAGTTTTTTTTCTTGCCACCTTATAAGACATAATAATTGGGAACACATACAATTAAGCAATTAACTGTAATGGCTCTATCCATTCTTCTCAGTTAGTGTCCAAAAATGCCAGCTGACATAACTAGCCAAGAAACATTAACATAATTAACCAAAAAAGAACCTGATATTGAGTAAGCACTACTGAATCATTAAAAATCTATGCAATATTTTTTTAGAGACCTATTCTCAAAATAAGTCCATGGGCCTAAACTATGAAAAACATTTATAAAACTTGGACAACATTTTTAATACAGTCAATTAATTTTAAAGTACTGGATGTATGACACCAATGAGAAAAGAAAAAGGTCCAGTCAGAAATGCATAATTTATTTATTCATTTATTTATTTATTCATTTGTTAACCCAGTAGGTGCACTGATCTGAGGATCATTTTCAGGTACAACCAGGGCTACTGAGGTGGCATAAGAATACAGCAAATACAAATACAACAGGGTACAAATACATTGACGATAAATACAATGCAATTAGGTAAACAGAAGTAATGGGGACATTGTACAGAGGTTTTGTAAGGAGGGGTAGGGCATAACACTAAAAAAGTACAAAGGAATAAACATGAATAGTTAGCATCCTACATAAAACAAGGTAATTGTAAACCACCTAACTTGGAAGAGACTTAGAGCACATTAACAGGGGAAAGCAATTTCCCTGATCACCTAGGGAAGCATGAGCAGATAGATGTGGTCAGTAGGTGCGCCCTGAGGAGACAGCAGAAGTACTGTGGTGAGTCAAGGGTTCACAGGGAGGATGGCAAGCTGTTCCAAAGGGTGGGGCAACAGAAGGGAAAGCCCTCTGACCTATGCAAGTGGAGACTTGTGGGGATTCTAGTAGGAGGCTTGCAGCACGGTGGGGGTCATGGTTATATGTTTTAGGCTGAAATGGGGGGGAAGGGTTGTCATAGGACTACTTATGATGCAAGCCAGGAGACAGTTGCATCTGGCCTGAGGGGGAAGCCATCCAAGTTTCTGATATAGGGTGCAGTGGTGGGAGGAGTAAGAAGCCAGGAGGGCAATGCAGCAAATGTTGTTATAAGTGGTGTTTGGTATCCTGTGACATGAGCGACTGAAACTGAGTGGCTCAGATATGAAGGACTCAGTTTCAGCAGCCGTTATGTGTGCTACCCTAGTGACAGAAGAAGGGCAAGGATATAGAGTAGAAAGGGAAGAAGACTGACGATATAGGATGGTAGCTGGAAGGGGAGGGATAAGGAAGCAAGTATGTCGGAGGTAGTGTGGCATGATGCTGCCAAGCTGGCCGTGTGGTGTGGTGTTGAGGGTGGCAGCTACACAGCAGAAGGTGCAGGGTTTGGGGCTGGGGATTGGCACACATTTTGTGTGTTTCAGGGGCAGGAATTTTTTTTTTTTTACTAATGTCTCCCCCTCCCCGACATGCACCCCCCTAGAGTTGATAATCTACAGTAAAGAACGTGTGGGGGCATAGCCCCCTGCATAAATAAACATTATGCTTTTCGGCCATGTTTTGCTCTTTGCTGGAAGTATACATCGCCATGTTTCTTTTCAGCAATGTACATTTGCCCTAATGGTGATTGCGGTTCGGCAATCACTGCTATGACATAGACACATGGTGCTTAGTCTTGTTTGGTTTGTGGAAGAGATTTTTTTTTTGTCTCTTGAAACTTCTTATTAAAGTTTATAAAACAGACAAAAAAGACATACATACATACATACATATAACCCAGGTTGCCCCAGGCCCACATCCCCAAACTGGCTGTGGCCACTATGTACATCCCCTTAACTATATACATACACAGTTTTCATATATTATTCTGGTCATTCACTGGCTGACTTACTAACATAAAAATAAGATCCATCAACTCTAATTTAATTATGAACCTAGCCAACTGCCCATGTTGACTATCCCCCAACATTACTGATATTCATTTCTAATTAGCTGTAAGTCAGTTGAGCTATTCTATGAAAACTGTGTCCCTAGGAGAGAGAAGGAATCCATCCTGATCCTCAGTGATGTGGTAGACTTGATATAGCCAAGATAAAAATGACCTAAGAAGAGTAAATCACCTCTCTTAAAAAAATACATAAAGTCAAGAGCTTCCAATCTTCTCTAAAAATCTAAATCCCTTTTATCTTATTTCTGAAACAGCTATGGCTAGCTAATCCCAATCAGACAGACAGATCTGGATTCAAGCACTCTTCAGTCATATTGAGTACACTGCCTTTAATGCCCTCCACCTTTTATCATAGATTTTCTTTTTATCGTCCATTATCATTTGACTTTTGAGTCTGTCTAGGATATGTAACAGATCTCTTACCCACTGATCATAATTATAGATAAGGTCACTTTTCCAGTTTCTTAGGACAAATGCCTTAACCAGGGCAGATATCAGTGCCACATGATGCTTAGCTGACTCCCTCACAACCAAGTGCATATTCCCCAAAACACAGATCTCCGGCTTTATATACTCCGAATAGTTTAGTAGGGGATCCATGTTTTGACCGATAAGAACCCATAATGAATGTATTTTGGGACAATCCCATATCACATGTAACAACTCCCCTAGTTTCAAGCCACATCTAAAGCACAGATCTGTCTGTCTGAGTTTCCTGGATCATAGCTTAGCAGGGGTGTAGTAGATATTTGAGAAAATAAAAAACTGCATAGTCTTGTATTTCGGTATGGGCAGGATTTTAACACTCTTCCAAATTTCTTTCCAGTCAGGCCTCGGGGGGGATTATGCTATTCTCCCAATATAAAACTTGAGCCGAGGAATCAGAGCTCACAGAATCTGACAATACTTTATAAACTTTTGAAAGAGGGTGTTGAGAATAATCAATCTCCCTCAAATTATCCCAAGTAAATGGGCTCTGACCAGCATCTAAGCTATCTCTAAGAAAGTGCAGCAACATATTTGTAATCTGAATCTTTTTAAAAAAGTCTCAGCCCCTAGCCTGTGGTGGGAGGGTCACCTTATCCCCTTCTATAAAATCTGTCAGAATTAGGTTAGACAGGTGCGGAGCCCAATTATCATTGATTATTTGTCCCCCCAGTCACAGATTTGGGTTTCCCAATATAGGTTGATCCTGAGCTCTCATTTGGATTCTCTTCTGTGTGGGATTTAGAAAATTCCATCATGCAAACATAGATTTAAAAATTGGCATCTGCCTTCCCTTTTTAGGTAAGCCCTCTGGATCTGAGAAAAGCAACGCAGCTGAGGAAAGTTTCAGGTCCTCCAGAATTTGTCTCTCAATTTGCAGCCAGGTTGGGTTGTACACCCCCTCTTCCAGGCCTCTGTACCACTGTCCTATTAAACCTAATTGTCCCACAACGTAATATAAATATAGGTCTGTAATGTTTAATACCCCCCATAAGGTGGGGAAGGCATAGAATAGTGTGTTTTCTCCTGCGGGGGTTCGAATTCCATAGGAATGCAGAGATTACCTTCTGGATTTTAATATACCTTCTTTTAGGTATATTATAGGGCAACAAATTAATTGGGTATAACAATCTAGGCAGAAGATTCATTTTAATCAGTCCCGGTCTGGCAGTGAAGTTTAGAGGGAGTTTATTACACCTTAAAATGTCAACGTTAATTACAGACAAGAGACTATCAATATTTGCTTCTACCCCTTCCTCTGATCTAGCCATAATCCAAATACCCAGATACTTAATCTTAATTGGGGCCCAATTTATTTGCAAATGCTCAAAATCAGCCCCTGCAGGTATACGGGGTAAGAGGAAGAACCTGCGTCTTATTTAAATTTAGCTTGTAGTTGGAAACCTCAGAGAATTGTCTAATAATTCCCAGGGCCTTTTGAAAGCTCTCAGCCTGTTGATATAAATGTAACAAAATATCATCAATGAAGACCGAGAATTTAAGCTCCTTCCCATGATCCTTAATCCCTTGTATCACGGGCTCCATGTAAAATGCTCTTAATAAAGGTTCCAGATAGATATTAAACAAAATTGGTGACAGGGGGCAACCCTGTCTGGTCGCATTCATCAAAAGAAACTCTTTGGAAAGATAACCATTGCACAGAACCCTGGCAGTAGGGGTTGCATAAAGGTTTTTAAGACCCCTGAGAAGGCCCTCAGGGAAGCCCATCTTCAGGAATAGAAAAACATGGCCCACCCTATCAATTGCCTTCTCAGTGTCAAGTGCAATTAAAGCCATATTTGACTTGGAATTGGAGGCCCTGTTAAGAATATGATGAAGCTTCCTTAATGCATCATGTGCATCTTGACCTGGCATAACTCCTACTTGATCCTGACTAATTAATAAAGGAGTGACTTTTAAAAATTCTATTAGCCAGGATCTGCATTAGAATTTTAATATATTGATTAATTAAAGCTATGGGTCTGTAGTTGCCAGGCAAATCCCTGGGCTTATCTGGCTTTGTGATAAGCATGATATAGGCTTGATACAAGGGAGGATGGGGAACCCCATCATGCATAATATGATAAAATAAGTCTTTCAGTAACGGGAGTATAGACTTTACCTTGAACCTTGTAAAATTTAGCTGAAAGCCCATCAGGCTTACTGTTTAGCAATGCTTTAATTTCTGCTTTTATTTCCATTTTTTGGATCGGGCCTGCCAAGGCTTGAACCTGTTCTGGGTTTAGCTTAGGCATAGGAATCTTATCCAGAAATCCCCTACTCTCGTGTTCGCACTAAGAGCTCCCCCTTGGTAAATCCCAATATAATAATCTGCGAAAGCATCGGCCATTCCCTAAGGGTCCATAATAATATCCCCTTTAAACTTTACTGCAGGAACTGCCTTTTCTGCCTCCCATTTCCTGATTCTGTTAGCCAACAAATGGCCCGGCACATCTCCCTGCATTAAATATTTGGCATTTAATCTTTCAAGCCAACGATCTATCCTGAGATACATTATACTGCTCATTTCATCTCTTAGCTCTCTAAGCTCCTTGTCCAGCTCACTAGAGGAACCCTCCAAAGGTAGTAATGACTTAATAGCTTCAGTTAAGAATTGTTTCCAGGCTCTGTTCATACTATTCCTCCTAGCTATGATAACCTGGGCTATTCCTGCATATAGTACTTTACAAGTAGGCCAAGCAAGTCTCTTATCTTGGAGAGTCAGAATTTGGGTCTGGATAATTTCCACCAGTGCTTCCTCTAATTTGGGCACCACCTCATCCATCATTAATACCGAATCATCCGATCTCCACCTATATGGTTTTGGGGGAATAGCATCTATTTCCCAGAGCATCTGTATAGAGGAATGGTCAGATAATACTCTATTAAGAGTAGTCAATTCCTGGATGCCTCTTAGTGCAGCCCCGTTGACCAAAAAAAAAATCAATTCAGGAATGGGAGTTATGCGCTCCAGAATAAAAGGTCATGTCTGTAACCCGTTTAATATATACTCGATGGGGTCAACTAGTGCTGTGACTTCCAAAAATCTAGTTAAAGCAACCTGTGCCACAGAGGGTGTTTTTTTCAGAAGGAGGATTCTTGTCCACCCAATTATCCAAGCGAAGATTCCAGTCCCCTGCTAAAACCAGAGGGTGGGTTGGGAGAGTAGCCATATCTACCTCCAGAGAGGCAAAAAAGTCGGGTTTAGATGGAGTAGGGCCATAAATTGAGGCAAACGATAATGGATTTCCCAAGATAGCAACCAAAACATAGATTCCCCTACCATCCTCTCTTGTCTTAATTTGTGATATTACATATGGGCAAGCCTTTTCTACTAGTATCACCACACCTCCAGATGCCTTGGCCTTCCCTTCACCTATTACTTGGCCCACCCATGTTTTCTTCAAAAGATGTAATTCCTCCTTCAATAAATGTGTTTCCTGTAATGCAGCAATATGAACCCCCAGTTGATTAATATACAGTATCTTAATATTACCAGTCTTTTCTTCCTCCCCCTGAGGCCTTCAACATTCCAGGAAATAAATTTAAGCATTACCATTATTTATAATACTACCCCTGCTTTTCACCCTCTGACAGTTTGTCCACCCTCTTATATCCACCATGGATTCTCTCCCTTCCTCTTGCCCCCCATATCCCCCACAACTACACTCTCTGAGCCTCTGATCATCCTCCTTGATCAGATTGAGACATGTATGAGCTAGCCCCCACGTGCCCCTGACCCCCTGAATCCCAATAAGAGATCTACAGACCCCACCCAAGACATTATATCCCACCCTAAGCTTCTAGAGTTACCGAAAACTCATAATAAATAAGGGTGGTTAAACTCCAGAGACTGTGTAAGTTCATTTCTCTCCCCGCTTAAAGTCTCTTCCTCTATAATATCCAGTGGTAGCTAAAGGAATGCACTCGAGTCCCCATTGAGTCCTCACCATAGGGTCAGAGGTCTGAGCGCTTAACCCCACCAACCTCAAATATGTGCTGCAGTATAATTGTGCCCATTTGAACCATGTTCCTCACATCCAGTTTCCCCAGTTTTCCCTGTTCCTCCAATTCAAACAGATAAGGAGGAACCCCCAGAACCAATAATTAACCAATTTAAATAAAATGCCTAATATGTCTACTAGTTCTGTATAGGTGTGCTCGGTAGCACACAATTGCTATCACCCCATCTATCGCTAGGCAAAGTCACTCCCCATCCTCATGAAACAGCTCATCCACACGGGAAAGTTCTCAAACCAGTTTAAGTTTTTCAACAATACTCAGTGATTCAAACAGTCTATTATTAGCCCCCCATCATAAAATAAGATTTCCAACTCCCTGCATTGAAAAATTAAATTTCTGCAGTCTGGGGTTAACTTGACCCTAATAACAATAAATAATAAGCCAGTTCATAACAGTCTCACACAGAATAAATCCAGGGTGGTCAAAACCATATAGGGGTGAGTCCAATCTCCGAGGCTTGGGGAGAAAAACAGGGTTTGTGTAAATCAAGCACTACCTACATTTGTAGCTCTACCAAGTCAATCCTGCTCCCTCTCATCGCTCTAGTAAAATTAATCCTTCTGACACCACAATTCTTCAGGTTGCAGGTTTAATCAAAGCTGGTAGCTCCTTCCTTAGGCCTTCTAAGGCGTCAGTCGCCATCGCTTATCTCCGATCTCCGGCCTGTAATTTCACAATCAGTGTTGCTGGATACTGGAGTCTAAACTTCACCCCTGGTAGATAGAGTTTCTTCTTAATCTCAGCATATTCTTTCTGTTTTTCTTGAACTGAGGGTGTCAGGTCTTGAAAAAGCCAGATAGAGGCCCCGTTCCATTGTAGATTTTGAATTGCTCTGGCTTTATACAGCACATGAGTTTTCTCTTTGTAGTTTAAAAAATGCATGATAAGGACCCAAGGTCTAACACCAGGTATGGGGGATCTCTTTCAATGAATGATGTGCCCTTTCAATGTTATAAGATTCTCCATAGGGTGTTGGACCAAGCAATTTTATGAGGAGATCCTGCATGAATGATACACAGTCAGATCCTTCCATTCTCTCAGAAAGACCAGCCATTATCAGGTTAATCCTCCAACTGTGAGACTCCTGGTCCTCCAGTCAATCTTCCAGCTTCCTAACTTGTTTTTTCAGCTGAACCACCTTATGGTCTGTCACAGCTGTTTTCCTTTCCTGGGAGGCAACCCTGGCTTCCACATCCCCCACCCTTTGCGTTAAGGCATTCAGTGCCGGTTTTAAGGTAGAAAAATTGGCCACTAGTCCTTGGAGGAGATGTTTAATTTCAGAGATATCATCCGAAGATGCTTGCCCTCCTCGCTCTTCAGTCAGCTGCCCATCATTCTCCTCAGGCAATGGAGAGTGAGGTTTCGAGCGCTTCATAGCCGGGAGCCTTGCAGCCAGAGGCTCGGGGCTTCCAACTTCCATCTCGGCCATGTTCACAGCCTGGCACTTCCTTGCCGAACATGAGTACTTTACTGTATTTTATACTTTCTGCTTGCACCTGAAAATGCCATAACACTTTAGGCAACAGGATTCACAGTTATAAACGAAATGGTGAGATCTGAAGTAGTATTTTAAAGATGCAATATTCAGCGTGGCCCAGGAGCAACCTACAGGACATCTTTTCCCCTATAGCTCATCACATGATCTCCCCTTCTGTGGAAGAGATTTGTGAGTAGATGGGGGAGCCGTAATCCATAAGTGAGAGGAGGTTACTCCGAACTATGGTGAGGCATGCTTCAGGAGTGAGGTAATTGATTAGTCGGTAGCTGATTTCTAGTTTTTGATTAATAAGACAAATTAAATTCTCAATATTTATTTATTCAAGCATTTAACCAGGAAGGTATACTGAGCACACTAAATGCTCGATTCCAGATGTGTCCTGGGGAAGGGGGAACATAGACAATAGCTGAAAAGCATATGTACAGGAAAAATATATAGAATAAATTCTCTGAACATTTGGTCCAAGTGATTAGGCACAGAGGTCAGCAAAACAGTAGAATATACAGTAGTTTGACAGCGTAGTGCAGTCAACTTGAAAAGTAGGTTAAACATAATTTAGGTGCAGCAAGTACAGTAAGTGCAGTCAAAATTCAGTCACATCATGCTGAGAGCAGAACAGCCTAGGCACATGAGCAGGTAGGGGCAAGGTGAGCTTGAAGCAAGGAGTTTAGGTGCCGAAGGGGAGGAGTAGTGATGAATGTTTGCTGATTTTCCTAGTACAGGTGTTTCAAAGCTCATGGTAGTACTGATGGGCAGATGGACAGCTGAACACTTTAGAGGTTTTCCAGTCTTTGTCTCTGGCCAATATGGTCAGAGAAAAAGACAACTGGGTCGAGGGTGACTTCCAGGTATTTGCAGGAGCAGATGTTCTCAAGGGGTGAGCCATCAGGGGAATGGATGTAGAGTGTGTCATTGGATAGAGTTAGTTTGGTAAGTTTGGGCTTAGAGCCAAACAGCATTGCCTCGGTCTTCTTGGTGTTAACCAGTAGTCAGTTTGTGGTGAACCACTTATGGGCATTACAGTAACTGGAGGAGAGTGTAGAGCACAGGTTGCTCAAGGAAGGATCACTGTGGTAGAGGATTAAGTCATCGGTGTAAAGTAGGGAGTGACAAGACAGGCAGTCTTGGGGGAGGGAGTTAACATAGAGGGGAAAAAAAGAATGGGCCCCAGAATAGATCCCTGGGGAACACCAGTGGAGACCAGCAGGGCAGAAGAGGTTTCACCCCTGGTACAGACCATTTGGGTACGTCCGGAGAGGTAGTCTTGGAACCAGGCAGTAGTGGTGGGGTATAAGCTCAGGCAACCAAATTTTTCAATTAGGATGTTGTGGTTAACCATGTCAAAAGCTTTGGAGGGGTTCACAAGGACAGCTCCAGTAAGCTTCCCATTATCCATGTTCCAGAGAACTTGGTCAGAGAAAGTGGCCAGGGCTGTGAAGGTGCTGTGGCCCTTTCTAAAACCATGCTGCTGAGGGCTGGGTAAATTATATTTTTTGACATAGTCAGTGATTCAGTGATGAATTATCTTCTCCAGTAACTTACTAAGATGGGAGAGGATGGATAACGGGTGGTAGTTGTCCATATTGCTAGGGTCACCAGATTTAAAGACCAGGATGACCCTAGCCTGTTTCCAAGTGGAGGGTACTGAGGCAGTGGTGAAATTGAGACTGAAAACTGATGTAAGGGGTTTGGCAATGGCATGGGCCACAATTTAGAGGAAGTGGGGGGAGAGTCCATCATTTCTGGCACTACCCCTATTAGGTAGGATCAGGAGGAGTTTAAGTGTATTGCAGGAGGAGATGATCTGAAAGTAGAACAGAGGGGTATTTGGGTGCAAGGCAAGAGGGTCACAGAGAGGAAGGCTGTGATATTGCAAGGGACCCTGGCAAGGTATTCATCAAGGTTCATAAATTTAGGATTAATTTAAAGCATCAGCTGGGTCTTTCAGGGGGACGTTAAGGGTGTTAAGTTGGAAACAGCTCTGCTTATCCCTGGCAAGTAGGGTGCAGATAGCAGAGCAGGATCGACTTGTATTACCAAGGCTTTGGGACTGTAGGTTGTGGAAGTAAGTAGTCTTACAGGAGTTGATGTTGCACTTGCAAAGGTTATGTAGGAATCAGTATTCATTCCAGAGCTGAGGGAAGGGGGAAGCTTGGGAAGCCCACTTGGCATCCTTTTCTTTCATAAGTCTTAGGAGGTCCATGGAGAGCCAGCAGCTGTCATCCCCATGTACTCTCCAAGTGATTAGTGGGAAGTGCTTATCTTGAATGCTTGAGAGGGCAGAGATGAAAAAGCTGAGTGATGAGGAGCTGTCTGTTGTGTTATAAGGGGAGACCAATCTATAGACATGGTGTCAGCAAATAGTTGGGAGGAGATATAATTTGAGTAGTTATGGAAGGACAGATATTTGGGAGGGAGGCCGAGGGGATTTAGTGGACCAAATACAATAGATGGGTGAGTGGTCGCTAATAGAGTCAGATAGGACACTGGCATGGGTGATCTTATCTTCATGATTTGTTCGTATCCAATCAATGGTGGAGTGATTTAGGGACAGGCTGTTGTGGTGGGTAGGGGTAGTGATAAGTTGAGTGAGATTATACTGTTTGAGTAGGTTGTAACAGTTGGAGAGAGTGCCTTCCTGCCAGTTAAGATTGAAATCTCTCCCACCAAGATGGTATCCCTAGTAGGAGAAAGGAACCGAGGTTATTTAGTAGGAGTGAGAGCCCAGCAATGCCACCTTTGGGTGGATTGTAGCAGCAGCCAATATATAGTTTTTTTGTGCCCCTGATGGACATCTCAGCAATAAGCCACTCAGTGGGGAGTGGGCCATGGATTGACTGGAGAGGGTGGCTCTAAGAAAGTTCTTTAAGTAGAGAAGAACCCCACCACCCTTCCAACCACCAGTGCGGTTGTTTCTAAGAAATGAATAACCAGACAAGTTGCAGCAAGTATTGAGGGTTGTAAGTTTTAGCCAGGCCTCTGCGATTCCAAGGATGTTATGCTAATAAAGGGAGATCCAAGCCTCTAACTCTGCAAGTTTAGGTAGGAGACTCCGTACATTTAGATGGGCAATCCCTGAGACTGATTTTCTAGAAAAATATTTGTTCTCGGACATCCAAGCTTCAGAAAAGCTTAGAAAAGCAGGAAGTTAAAGGATGTCCAGGCTCTGAAAAAGTCTAAGCTTTTCTAAAAGTTGTTAGAGACAGAGAGCTGGGAAATCTTTAGGTTTCCTATGAATTCTAACCTCTTCAACAAGGATTCAGGGAACCTCAGAGCACTTTCCCCAACAAGGGGCCACCAAATCCACCACCACTGCCCCAGAAGGAGCCAAGAAGAAGGGCCGACTGGACTGTGATGGACTCAGGGAGCGTGGGGGTGGTGGGTCAAGAACACATTCCTCAGCCAGTGCCACTATGCAACTCTTTTACTACTCTGACAGGACTGGATTGGCCAGAGGAGGCACCTGTGGTAGTGGCCAAGGGGGATGTTAGGGTCCTCCAGTTAGGAGGCCTCAAGGAGGGAGGCAGAGGACCCCAGTGGAAGAGGAAGCAACTTCTGGTGGGGGCTCAGTCATTAGAGGGTGAGTTTTGGAAACAGGAAGGGAGGGAAAGAGGGAGGAGCGGTGTCTACCTAGCACCTCAGTATGGAGGGATGGTGAGCAGATCCTCAGGATAGCGAAGGAGCGAGCAGGAATGTGAGCTGGATGTCATTATCCATTTGGGGACTAATGACCCGGCAAGGGAAGCAACAGGGGTGGTGCAGAATAGGTTTAGGCCAGAGCAGGGGATGGACCTGAAGCAAGTAGCTCATATGGTGGCCTTCACTGAGGTGTTACTTATATACAGCTGGGGAGAGATTAGGGAATACTGCACCAGAGCCTTCAACATTTGGTTGAAAGCATTGTGCAGGAAGGAGGGGTTTGGCTACATTGGGAACTGGGGTCCTACTTGGGGGGAAAGAGGTCTGTACAAAGTACATAGCCTCCATCCATCCAGGAGGGGAACAGCAGTTCTTAGTGGTAAGTTTAAATTCTACTTTGATGAGTATTTAAACAAGCCAAATGGGGAGGCATGAAAAATGAGTGAGGCAGTGAACACCCTCCCCAGAAAATGGAGCAACAAAGAGGAAAAGCCCGGGGGAAATACATTCTCCAAGGGTAGGTAGCATATGGAAAGTTTGGGGGGAGAGGGGATGGGAGGGTCAGGAGGTGGTTCTAAGGGCTAGGGAAGAGTCAAGGAGGGTCGGCAGAAGGAAAATGAAAGCGGTGAAGGTGACATTAACAAAGACCAGGGAAGGGCGAAGGATGGCATAGGGAATGGAGGGAAAGTAGGGTCAGAGAAATACAAAAGGAGCAGAGTGCCATGTTCACCAATGCAAGGAGGCAAGGAAATAAAATCCCTGACATGGAGGCAATCATTGCAGAGGCAGACCTGGGTCAGCTGGCCATAGCAGAATCATGGAGCGCCAACAATCATTGCTGGCATATGGACATTCTGGGGTACATGTTTTGGAAGGATAGGACAGGAAAGAAAGGGTGGGTCACTTTAAATGTGAGAGAAGGCATAAATGCCACAGAGATACAAGAACACAATGAGGACATGGAAGGGCTGGAGGTTGTATGGGTTGGCTTAGAGACAGGGTTTGAAGTTTTTATCCATGGGGGGTGTTTTATAGATGACCAATACAGAGGAAGGAGTTAGATAGGGTTCTAGGGGAGTCCACATGCAAAATGGCAAGCAAAGGGGAGGTATTGATTATGAGGGAATTTAATCTGCCAGATGTAGACTGGTGTATTCTTGCAGCAGCTATGACAAGAAGCAGGACCTTCCTGACTCTCTACGGGGGACATTTCTCAGACAGCTGGTTACAGAACCCACTAGAGACAGGGCAGTGCTGGACCTTGTTCTTACAAAAAGGGACAGTACTGCAAAAGTCACAGTGAGTAGCCCCCTGGGTACAAATAATCATCATACAGTGTGATTTAGCATACAGATTGGGCAGAAGAAAACCTGCAATAGAACGATGGTCCTGGACTTCAAGAGGGCAGATTTTGATGAAATTGGACAAAGCCTTAGTAAATACCTGGATGAGGGGATCACTGAAGGAAGTGGAGGAACAATGCAAAAGGATAAAGGAGGGAATAACTAAGGCAACATCAAGCTGTTTGAAGGAAATAAGCAAGGGTAAGAGGAGGAAGAGGCCACTAAATGGTAGAGGAATTCAAAAATGCATGGGACAGACACATGGGAATACTAGAAACAGGGAGGGATGGAAAACCACAGACCAGCTACAATCTGCAGCGTAAGTCAAGGGTAGGAAGAACTAGCAGACTAGATGGGCCAGGTGGTCCTTATCTGCAGACACATTCTATGTATCTATGGTTCTTAAAGGAGGTGGTTAAGGTAGTAAGGGAGGGGAAAAAAGTTTTCAAGAAGTACAAGATGACCCAAACAGTCGGGACAGGGAGGTATATCTAGATAAACAAAGGGCTAAGGCAGAGACAGAAAAGATTACAGCCAAGGAGGTCAAAACAGAGGACAAGACATTCTTCAGGTACATGAGTGAAAAGAGGAAAGTAAGGGGTAGAATAGTGAGGATCAGAAGATTGGGGGGCAGATGTGCAGAAGAAGACCAAGAACAAGCCAACATTTTAAATGAGTATTTCTTCTCAGCCTTCACAGAGAAGGGAGAGGGGTTGGACCAACATGTATCAGCAGGCACCCAGGAAAGTGGACACAAGTCCATTTTCAGAGAAGAGAGTTCAAAGGTCATTGGAAGTCCTAAAGGAAAATAACACCATGAGGCCACATGGTATCTCCCAAAGGTTACTAAAAAACAGCACAGTGCTAGCTGCCCCTCTGGCAACACTATTTAGCAACTCCTTGGAGATGTGGGTAGTTCCAGAGGACTGGAGGAGGGCTGATGTGGTCTCTCTTCACAAGAGTGGCAGCAAGGAGGAGGCTAGCAATTACAGACCAGTCAGTCTCTCATCAGTGATGGGGAAATTAATCAAAACCCTGCTGAAGAAGAGACTGAAGGAGTACTTGGAGGCAAATGGACTGCAAGTCTACTGGCTGCATGGCTTCACAGGGGGAGGTCATGAATCTAGATTTTGTTGACTGGGTGACTAAGGAAGAAGACTGGGGAAGGCAGTGAATGTAGCCTACAGTAGCTGGACTTCAGTAAAGCCATTGATACTGTGCCACACAGGAGGCCTATTAAGAAACTTAGCAACTTGGGGTTGTAGAGAAGGTGGTAAATGAGATATCAAACTGGTTAAAGGTTAGGAGGCAGAGGGTAATGGTAAATGACAGTCACTTAGAGGATGGGACAGCAACCAGTGGAGTACCACAGAGATCGGTACTGAGTCCTTTCCTCTTCAATGTCTTCATAGATGATACTACTAAGGAACTAGAGGGGAAGATGTGTCTCTTTGCAGATGACACAAAAATATGCAACAAAGTGGACACCCAGGAAGGGGTGTAGAAAATACAAAGGGATGTACAGAAACTTGAGAAGTGTTCTAGGACGTGGCAACTAGGTTTCAATGCCAAAACGTGCAAAGTCATGCACCTGTGGAGGGGAAACCTGGGGGCTTTGTATAAGATGGGGTGGTGTAGGAACATACAGTCACCAAGCAAGAAAGGGACCTTGGGGTAATCGTATCTGATGTTCTCAAGGTGGCAGGGCAGTGTGATAAGGCAGTGATCAAGGCTATCTGAACGCTGGGTTGCATTGGGAGAGGGATTGCTAGCAGGAGAAGGGAAGTAGTGTTGCCACTATGTCACTCGTTAGTGAGACCATACATAGAGTACTGTGTCAAGTTCTGGAGACGGCACCTCCACAAGGACATTGACAGGGTGGTAGTGATTCAGAGGAGGGCTACAAAAATGGTGTGAGGGCTGCATGAGAAACTTGAATAAAGAGAGGCTGCGGGAGCTCAGTGTGTACTCTCTAGAGGAGAGGAGAGGAGAGGAGAATGAGAGGGAACTGACTGAGATCTATAAGTACCTCACAGGGGTGAATAAGGTGCAAGACGGAGGTCTCTTTCAGTGGAGAAGTAGTACCAGAATATGGGGGCATGCAATGAAGCTTCAGTGGGGGGAGTGTAAGAGGGACTGAGGAAATATTTCTTCACAGATATGGTGGTGGATGCCTGAAACAGCATGCCACAAGAGGTGATGGGTGTGAAGACAGTGGGGAGCTCCAAACACTCATGAGATAGATACATGGGTATGATAAGTAGAGGAAAGGAAAAGGTAGGGACACCTATGACCAAACAGGGCCCAGGGTGTAGAAATAGGCGGGGATAACAGGGCAGACTATATGGGCCTACCAGTCCTTTTCTGCTGGCAAATTCTCTGTTTCTATGTTTCTATTACTATCAAGCTTAGTAGCATAACATAATTACATACAACAGCTTCAGGCAGGATGCAATGCAGTACCTTGCACTATCACTGCAGAGTGCTGCAATATGCTGCAGGGAACAGCGCAGTTCAGTGGCAATTAAGTTTTTTTATCATGTAGGCATGTGTGATGTGTCATTTACTGCTAAGTACTGTGTTCCATCATGGCTGACTGTACTGTAATTGGTTAAGGTCAGGAGGGAATCTTAGGTCCATTAAGTCTGCCCCACTGCTTCAAAAGCAGTATGAATAAGTATGCTGTGTAAACATACTAACTTAAAGGGGTTTCATAATCAGAGTTCTGAGGGGAGTTGCAATAACAGAAGCAGCCAGTTTGAGAAGATTAGGCTCAAGGTTGCCACAGCCAGCTGAGCTATCTGACCATATTAAGGTAAGCAAGCACCTACAGGTCAGCCAACTATAGGCTAGTCAGCCTGACATCAGTGTTGGGGAAGTTATTGGAGTCACTGATTGTGGAGTACCTTGCAAGACCTGGGGTAGCATGGATTCATGGAAGGGGGGTTCATGTCAGACAAATCTTGTGAACGTGAACTATTAGGTTTTAGTAAAGCTCTCACCACTGTTTTGCATAGGAGACTCATAAAGAAGCTATGCAGCTTAGGGGTGGGTCCTAAGGTGGTAACCTGGGTAAGAAATTGGTTATGGGCTAGGTGACCAAGGGTAGTGGTAAAGAAGATTCACTCTGTGGAAGGGATGGTGACCAGAGGGGTGCCTAAAGGCTCAGTACTGGGAGCATTCCTCTTTAATGTATTTATAAGGGACACTGCAGATGAGCTGGAAGGGAAGGTCTGCCTCTTTGTGGATGACACCAAAATCTGCAATAGCGTGGATACCCAAGAGGGGGTGGAAAGAATGAGCAGAGACCTGAGAAGATTCAAAGAGTGGTCATGATCATGGCAGCTGGGCTTCAATACCAAAAAGTGCAAAATCATGCACTTAGGGCACAGAAACCCATAGGCAAAGTGCAGAATGGGAAAAGAGGTATTGACGGTCCCCAAACAGGAGAGACCTGGGAGTAATCATATCTGATTACCTCAAGGTGGCAAGGTAGTGTGACAAGGCAGTTAGTAGGGCCAGTGGGATGTTGGGGTGCATAGGGAGGGATATCACCAGCAGAAGGGAAGATGCGGTGTTGGCACTGTATAGACTACTGGTGAGACCCCATTTTGATACTGTGTTCAGTTCTGGAGACTACATCTCAGGAAGGATATAGACAGGGTACTGGCTGTCCCGAGGAAGGCAACTAAAATGATGTAGGTTCTGCATCAGAAGCCCTATGAGTAGAGACTGAAGGACCTCAAAACATACACCCTGGAGGAGAAGAGGGAGAGTAGGGATATGATAGAGACCTATAAATACCTCATGGGGGTAACTAAAGTTCAGGATGGGAGTATTTTTCAGAGGAAAAGGTACATGAGAACAAGGGGACAGCAATGAAGCTGGAAGAGGGTGAAGTCAAGAGAGATGTGAGGAAGTACTTCTTCACTAAAAGAGTGGTGAATACCTGGAACAATCTTCCAGTGCAGGTGGTGGGGGCAGAAACAGTAGTGGGATTCAAGAATACATAGGATAGGCACAAGGGCATGTAAGGGGAAACCAAGGGGGAAGCCTGAGATCAAGTAGGATCTGCAGTGCACAGTACAGGCAGGGAAAAAATGGGCAGAGTGTGGGTTGACCAAACGGTCCTCATCTGCTGTCAGATTCTATGTTTCTCTTTTGTAGTTCAAGTTCAAGTTTATTGCAGGAAAGACTCCATTGAGCAAGCTCATTCACAAGGAGGTCCTAAGGCACATACACATACAGTTGGCAATTACATAGACAGGAGATATAAAATGTAGAACAACAAAGAAAAAAAATATATACAGTATATAATACAAGAGGTATATACAATAGAAGTCCTTATGCTATATATGCAGTACATTCCAGCTTTAACCTTGCCCTAAATTATGCAACACATTTCAGCTTAATAAGTAGAGGGTCAGCTGGTACCTAGGAAGTTGACTTGGCGTTGGGGGCCTAGCAGCACCTACATATGTCTTTTAATTTAGAGATAGCTAGTGTTTTGTAGGAGTTAATTGATACGATGCTGGTTAGCTTCAGCATGGCTTGTAGTTGGTTCCAAATGCTTGGGACAGTGTATGAGACAGCTCTTTGGCCAGCTGTGGTACGTGTCTTGGGAACATCTAGTAGGATATGCTCAAATTTCCTTAGGGAGTAGGCACAATGCGAGATGTGTATGAGAGACGTTAAAAAGACAGGCAGTTTGTGGAGTAGTAATTTGAGGGTCCAAATGCCAGCATGCAGGAGGCATCTGGTGGCAAGAGAGGTCCACCCAACTGCTGCATAAAGATCACAGTGGTGGGTCCTGTACGCAGAGTTAGTAATGAAGTGAAAAGCATGGTGATAGAGTACATCCAGTTTAGATAGGCTCAAGGTTGGGGAGAGATAAAGATAATGTCTCCGTAGTCAAGCAGGGAAGGAATATTGCTTGGACAAGTCTTTTGGTCATGAGAGAAAAGAGGGTCCTATTTCTAAAGAAGAAACCCAAGCTTGCTTTAAGCCTCTTTGATAGATCTCATGTGGTCGAGTAGGAAAGCTTGTTGTCTATCCACGCACTAGATATTTAAATTTAGGTGACTTCACAGGGTTCACCTAGGGAGGTAACTATGAAGTTTGTAGGTGGGGTAGGTAGGGCACCAGACAAGGCAAGTCTCGAGAAAATCATTGTCTTGGTTTTTTTGGCATTTAAGAGAAGCTTGGCATTGATAAGGTTGCTTTCTAACTGGATAAAGTCAGCTTGGAGTGCTTCCCTGATTTCAGTTAAGGATGAGCCTTATGCGTACAAAACCGTACCATCCACAAAGAAATGTATGCTAGAGTTCTTTATGTGGGAGTCAAGGTTGTTGATGTACAGGGAAAAAAGGATTAGTCCTAGGATGGAGCCTTGAGGGACTCCTCTAGCAATTGGAAGGGGGCAGATAGTAGGCCATCAGCTTTGACTTTTTGTATCCTTCCTGTGAGATAACTGTTAAACCACTGTAAGGTAAGTGGAGTGGGACCTATGTAGGCAAGACAGGTGATTAGGAGGTGATGGTCTACAGTGTTGAAGGCCTTACTGAGGTCTAGAAAGACTGCACCAGTAACCTTCTTGGTGTCCATAGCATGGATCCAGTCATTAGAGACTTTAGCCAAGGCTGAGATGGTACTGTGCTTCGACCCGAAGCCAGATTGGGCTGGGTTTAGGAGTGAGTGCGCTTCGAGGTGATTTTTTTAGTTGGTTGTATATAAGTTTTTCCAACACTTTGGAGAGAACGGGCAAGATAGAGATAGGACGGTAGTTGTTTAATTCACAAGGATCTCCTGATTTGAAGAGAGGAAGAATATAGGCAGATTTCCAGCAGGATGGAACAGTGGCTGTGGTAATAGTGAGGTTGAAGATGCGAAGATAGGGGCTGTGACCTGGGCATAGCCTAACTGCAAGAAAAATGATTCAAGGCCATCGTCCCCTGCACTTTTCTTGGTGTCAAGGCTAAGAATTATGTCTTCGACTTCTTTGTAGCTAAACAGGCACAACTGGAAGGGATGAGGTGGAGTAGCATGTGTAGTATCTGGGCTAGTGTTGTTATTCACTCGGCTAGCATATGGGGAGGAGTCGAATGCCAACCCGGCAGTGGCAAAGTGAAGGTTAAGTTCTTCGAGGACTCACAGTTTATTTTCAACCATCCCGTCCTTGACCAGAATCTTGGTGGGAAGGAAGGAAGCAGCAGGATGGTGTTCAATGGATCTCAGTGTCTTCCAGATTTTTTGGGAGTTCCCTTTGGCCTGCTCCAGAGTGGAGATGTAGAAATTTGCTTTAGTAGCACGTACACTTTTAACACAGGCATTTCTGGCAGTTCTAAATGCCTGCCAGTCTGCCGGGTCCTTTGTGTGCCTGGCCCTAGCCCATAGCTTGTCTCTATTGGTAAGTGCAGATTTGAGCTTTTGGGTGAACCACGGATGCGAGATTTTCCGCACCCTCATTTTAATAAGAGGAGCATGCTTGTTAATTAGGGTGGTGAGGTTGTCATTTAGGACACAGACAGCGGCATCAGCAGATTTGGCAAGATACAGGTCTTGCCACCTGATCGTAGCTAGATCAGTTAGGAAGTTTACTGAGTTGAATTTACAGAACGAGCATTTGATTCTGAATTTAGGGTGCTGCTAGGTTTTAGATTGGAATCTTGTACATACAATGATACTGTGGTTGCTCATGTCGTTATGGAAAACTGCAGAATGTGAGATTTTATGGGGATGCAAAGTTAAGATGACATCTAAGAGTGAGCTGTTGGCAGAGTTAAAGCATTGATTCTTGTGGGTTCAGTTACTGTCTGTGTGTAAGACCCAGCTCATCACAGATGGCTTTTAGGGAGTGGGATTTAGCAGTGAACCAATCCATATTGAAGTCCCCTAAGATTATTGTTTCCGTGTTAGCAGCCAAAGTTATGGATTTCAACACATTAAGAATTTCTGTGCCTCCTGACGGGGGGTCTATAGCCACCAATGATTGTGATACTCTCTGAGGATGGAAGGTGAAGTTTAAGCGAGACAATTTCGTATTCATTGGGCTTAGTAGTAAAGAGTCTGAAGTGAAAACTTGGAGAACAGTCACATGCTCACAACTAGTTGCACATAGGACCACATGATGAACACAG
This sequence comes from Neoceratodus forsteri, assembly GCA_016271365.2. Taxonomy (NCBI): domain Eukaryota; kingdom Metazoa; phylum Chordata; order Ceratodontiformes; family Ceratodontidae; genus Neoceratodus; species Neoceratodus forsteri. The sequence continues at coordinate 758,625,630 of CM057454.1, forward strand.
AAGAGCTACAGTATTCTATAGTTCTAACCTCAGAACTTCCTGATCCCTTCTACAAAAAGATTTATATAGAAAAAATGAATCCCATGCTACAGGATAAGAGTTCCTGAGCCCATAATTTGTGTTTGTTTTTAACTTTTCAGGAAATCGTCACTAGAAAACTTTGCTGATGCTGTCCGTACAGTCAGAAAAGTATAATTAAGATTCAACATGTGAGCGTTGTAAGCTTTCTGTTCTGGGGGAGGCTGCTGATTAAGTAATTAGGGTCAGTTGTCAGTGTGCCCTAATTAACATGCTGTCATGCTGGAAGAACAACTGAAAGTAATTAAGATCAACTATTTGGTTAATTGTCCATAGAGTTGCAGTTTCCAAAAGGTAAGGCACATACAACAGAAGTTTGCACAATCATAGAGTGGAGTTTTTATACAATGGTCCAGATATTCAAAGCTAGTACCATGCATAATGACTTTGTGCTGCACACATTGAGGTTGAGCCTTGAGTGTGTACATAGCAAAGGGCTTCCTGTATATGAAAGAGGGGCGTCATGCAACTAGAAAATTTGGAGGGGCACAAAATCTAAACCTCTCTAGGAGGGTCCGGGGGTATGCTCCACTGGGAAAATGTTGAAATATGGAGGTCAAATGGTGCATTCAGATGACTTTTAGCAGACTAAGAAGCTATTCCCCATTATGCTAAATGCAATCTTAATGACAGAGTATTGACTGATGTTTTTCTGTCTTTGTTCAGTCTGTGGACAGTGAACTTTTGTATTTTTAAAGAAATTTTGTAAGAATTGAACTGAAATGGTGATGAAGACCAGGTTATGCTAAATAAGAACCAAGGTCAACCTATTCAGCTGCACGTTACCAAATGGTGGTGTCCAGTGGCAAATAACCAATCAGAACCCCACCCATGGCAACTGGCAGAGTCCTCTCTTATCTCTTAGTCAGGCCAACAGCTGAAAAAAATTCACTCCAAGCACACAAACAATGAGATCTGTATAAATCAGTTCAGATGGTGGCCAGTCGAGGAAGTGTGAGAAGTGGACTGTGGTAATTGCCATGTGGAGTGAACTGGTTCTGTGGGTTGGAGAAGATCAAAGAATGCTTTAATTCCCATTTCATTTCCTGTGCCTCAGTGCTCTAAGTGACCCCCTCTGATGCCCATGCAGCTTTCCGATTGCCTCCCCTCCTTGGTGGATACCTGCCCGCCTGCTCTCACCCCATCTCTCCTTGCAGCCCCTCTCTCATCACCTAGCCTCTCTCCTTTAACACCCACCCACCTCTCATCATCCCTGGCTACTTCCCCCCCTTCTTTCTACTACTTTAATGACTACCTGCTCCCCCCACCTCTCTCTGCTCCCTCACCTGCTACCCACTACTCTGCTTCCCCTTCCTCTACTCCCTCAGCTCCCTCTTCCTCCACCCCTTCTTCTTCACCCACATCTCCCCTGCTGCAGCCTTTCAAACCCTTTTGTCCATTAACCCTGGCAAAGGCTCCTCTCCTGATGGCCTGGACCCTAAGGTCCTCTCTCTGTGTGCTCCTGCTATTTCCCTCTTGCTAAACCTCTCCTTCGTCTCTTCTAATGTCCCTACAGCTTGGAAACACGCTACAGTTCTACCTCTCCCTAAAAGGGGTGATTACTCATCCCCTAGCAACTACCACACTATCTCTCTCCTTCTTACACTGGCTAAGCTCCAGGAACACATAATACTTGAACAACTCTCCTCTTATCTTACTGATTCCTTCTTTCTCACTCCATTCCAATCTGGCTTTAGAAAACACTACTCGACCACCACATCCCTGTTACAGCTGACTTACTCTATCTCTATGGGCATGGACAATGGCCTCATAACATGTGCTATTTTTATTGACCCGGCCAAGGCATTCGATATGGTCTCTCACCCTATACTCCTGTCCTGCCTCAGGTCAGCTGGTCTCTCCCCTAATGCCACTGATTGGTTCAAGTCTTATCTGTCAGGCAGATCACAATCTGTCCATATGGCAAATGCCATCTCTCCACTCCTCCCTATTACCATGGGAGTCCCTCAGGGTTCTGTACTTGGGCCACTCTTTTTTCCAATCTTCCTCAACAATCTCCCTCTGACTTGCACATCGACTAACATACATATGTATGCCGACGACACTACAGTACACAACAGGCAAATCGGTACCTGATGTCACCGCCAGGCTCCAGCTGGATTTCAACAATGTACAACACTGGCTTAGTGAGCACCACCTCTTCCTAAACTCAAAGAAAATAGTCTCTATGACTTTCGGTACTAGGCAGAGGTTGGTAAGGCTCCCCTCCTTACCCACTTTTTACACCATTGATTGGACTGCATTAGAAGACACCTCCTCCTTCCGCTACCTCAGAGTATTGCTGGACAGGTACCTAAACATCTCCGTCCACATCAATGTCATTCAAAAAAAAAAAAAAACTCCAGCCTAAGCTAGGGGCCCTCTACTGCAACAGAGGAAGTATCCTACTTCCGGCAAGGCACGAATTGGTTCTTAAAATGGTACTTCCAATATTCGACTACCGTGACATAATTTACGGTGCTGCCCCTCAATCCTCCTTATCCAGGTTGGAGTCTCTCTTTAACTCCTTCTGTCGATTTGCCTTAGGTGCCCCTGCTCTGACCCACCACTGCACTCTCTACCGCTCTGTAAATTTTCCACCCTTGCCGACAGGAGAACCCTGCACGCTGCCAAATTTACCTCAAAATTCTGGCTAGGTTCCATCACCCCTTACCTCTCCACCTCCTTATCTGCCTCTCACCCCTCCAAATACACCTTCTGATCTGATGACTCACATTCTCTGAATATACCATACAGAAGCACTACATCAGGCCAAATGGCATTCTCCCATCATCTACCTAAACGTTGGAATCAACTACCGACCCAAATCTGCCACTCCTCTTCAATCAATTCTCTCTCTACATCCCTAACAAACTCCCTAGTGATGAACTGCAACTGCACCTAGTCCCTCTGGACCCCTGTCCCAGCTGCGGGTCTATACCTCCTCCTTCCTCTAGCTGGGCCAAATATATCTCACCTATCCTAACCCCTCCTGCAACCTATCACTTTCTATACCTCTCCTGTACCACCCCCATCCTTAGTCTCTAAATACTGCCCTTCCTGCCAGACTCCCTCTATGTATTCTAGTCTAGAAATGTTAATACTCATGATGGTTGTAATCTTGTACTGTCTGTCTATATACAGTTAAACTCTTACCTGATTTATGTATACTGTATGTATTATGTAAGTTCCCTCTCCCCTTCCCCAAGGACGTACTGTGAGACAAGCATTTGTTGCTCAGTGTAATTTTCCTGGTGAAACATTTCAATAAATAAACAAATAAAGATCAGCAATTTGTAATCACAATTTAGAGAGGCCCAGAGTAGATTCCAGCAGGTGGGGGACAAGGATCACATTGTAAAATTTGTGGTGGTAGCTGGTCATGTGCGCAAAAAACATTTTAGTTTACTACTTACTGTTTACTGCAACATAGTAGATTGTATTAAACTTAATTGTTTACTTCTAGGCTGATGTCTTATTACAAATCCCAGAATCTCTTGCAGCTGCCCTTAGAACAGTATGCAGCAGTGGGAGATTCATTCGCCTGCATTGTATGTTAGAGTTACGTAAGTTTTCTTTTGATATTTTGTTTGCTGGCTCTGCCATCCTCCCTGGGCCATGTACAATCACAGAGGGCTGTAATTAGCAACTGGAGAAAAACAGATCTGGAAATTATCCAAGTGGAGATTAAACAAAAGCTCTAATATGCACTACAGGCTTTTTAATCTTCCACTGCTGCCTACTGTTCTTATGTCAGCTTAAAGGGATTGTGGAATTTGTAGTAACAGAAGGTGCCAACCTGGAACTACACAAAATTATAGTAGTTTGATACAGTATGCTATGCTGTAGTAAACAGTAAGTAAACCAAAATGTTTTTTCACATAAAAAAATGCACAATGGGACCAGCCCCACACTTGATTGTGGGGTTCTTTGTGCTGACTTATCCCTTTTAATGTACAAGCCACAACTCCCCTCTTCATAAAAACTGGAGATGGTCATCTCTATTGTAGACTCCCTGTATATACACACTACAGGTGCAGGCACTCCTTCTCTGTTTAGTATTACAGCAATCCCTAATGCTATTAAGATTTATGCAACAGGTGTCAGGATAAAAAGCAGTAGATAACTCTAGTTATCTGAGTTACTGGGTGGATAAATGGGTGATGACATAATCACTATGAGAATAACTTCAGGTTATTCCCATAGTGATTACGTCATTACCCATTTATCTACACAGTGACTATGTCATTCACCACCATCACCTGTGCTGCCCGCTCAACAGTACTACCTCCCAGTTTCACTTTTACCTTCTCGCAGTGTGCTTTACAACACAAGCTATCACAAGATATAAGATAAAGAGAAGCATTACATATTAACTTGGTAATGTTAACAAGGGAGAAATACACAGCAAATTCATTTTAAACTTTCCAGGGCACACTTCCTCACTGATTCATTCTGCAGCAACACTAAAAAAGTAATTGAGTAAATGACCTTCTGCAGTAAAGGGACATAGCTGACCCAGTTTCAAAATGCCCCTAAGCGTGGGGTGTGTAGACACTGCAAATCATAAAAAGCACAAGTAGGAAAGCAATTATTTGAAATGACATTATTTTATCTGTAACTGATGTTGTATTATTCCACTAAAACATGCTAGCATGCAGGAGGGGACTGGGACAGGAATTACACTACTCTTCCCCCTACTACCTTTTAGTAACAGTTCCTGAAATTTTTGTACTGAATTTTATTCAGATATTACAACTTCAATCAATACATTTTAGAAACTTGACTCATATAGCCCAGAGTCACAGTAATCTCAACTCGAGTCTCGGCAGCCGCTGCGCCGTAGCACTGTTTTTTCCCAGAACCTGACTCCCTCCCAGTCCTGATCTCACACTTTCAACAGCCAATTTACTTTCCTGGCTGTCTGCATGGGTGGGTCACCTCGCTCCTCAGCTCTCGACCCCCAAGAACCGAGTTCTGATCGACCAACACCCAATTTAAGAGCCCCTCCCTGCTCCAGAGTCCTTATCTTGAGGCTCAGTCACTCAATGCATGCCCATGGGGCCCACCTGGTTGGGCTCTGCTGCGGAATGGGCTGGGTGATGGGGTCTCATTCCGCTGGTACAGAACTGCTATCTGTGCCCCACTACACTGCACTACCCATCCGGCCGTCAAGCTGTCAGACTTAGTCACTACTAGTAATCTCAGCAGCCCACTGCTGCAGGCCATAGTATTGTTTTTTCCCAAACCTGCCTGACTCCCCCAAGCCAGCCCAGCCCCGATCCTCACACAGGCTCACACTGTGACTCAAAGTAGGGCTCAGCTAGGGCAATTGAATTACAGGCTGGCTGTTGATTTCCTTTACTGGCTGTCTGCTCAGGTGGGTCATCACCTCCTCAGTTCTTGACATCCAAGAATTGAGTCCTGAACAACCGTAACCCAATTTAAGAGCCCATCCCTGCTCCAGAGTCCTTAATCTTCTGAGGCTCAATCATTCACTACTAGTAATCTCAGCCACCCACTGCCACAGGCCACAGCACTGTTTTTTCCCAGACCCATCCAACTCCCCAGGCCAGCCCAGCCCCAATCCACAGCAGGCCCAAGCAGGGAAATTGAGTTACAGGCTGGCTGCTGATTTCCTTTACTGGTTCATCAGGCTGTCTGCTTGGGAAGGTCACTCACCAGCTCCTCACATCAGCTGTTGGGCGGGCACTGCTCCCAGTTTCTAGCCTTCCTTGTTGTTCCTTGCCCTGCTAGCTGCTCGGTGGTAGAGTAGTTTTCCTTTTTCATAAACCAGGGGAGAGGACTCGAGGAAATAACTTCACTTCTCTTCTGGTCTGGGGAACACCGCGGTGCACACTCTCTCATCCAACTCTCCGAGTCCGAAGGAACTGACCCAGGGCTGAGATGGCACTTAAATTAAGGACAACAGGAACCAGTTTGCCATGTGAGCTATTTCTTTGTGCCTCAGCTGTGATTGGCTGGCTGGCAGTCATGGCACAAGGGAAGCAAAAATGAGAAGTCGTGATGGGACTGATTGTTGCTGATGGTTGCACCTACCAATCAACTGCTGTTGTTTTTCAAGTTACAGCCACAGCCCCAAAGCCAGAATAAAATAAAATACTACAGTTATTATTTTTTTAATAGACTGCACAACAATATTGGGGGGACACATGCCCCCTCGGGCCCTATGGAGGCAGCATAGCGCAGTGGGATAAGGCTCTGAGCTGCAGATCTGGAGACTTGGGTCTGAATCCCACAGCCACCTAGGTGCATACTGTGTGATCCTGAACAAGTCACTTAACTTTCTTGTGCTCCCAGTTCACATCTGGAAACAAGCTTCAGCTTAGTCTGCTACTCCTGATTAAACAATGTTTCCCTTCCTATGGGCATGACACCACTGATCTGAAGTATCAGTTTGTCTGGTGCAAATGTAGCTGGTCGTTGCCACAAAGATACAGACTGTGCACATGCAAATGAGTGAGGGGGGCTGTATAGCATGTGCTAAACAATCTTCCAAGTATTTTGATGAAGCTAAAGGTAATTTAGCACAGCACAAATTAACACATTTGAAAGGCATGTTTTAACTTAGCACGCAGTACAGAGAACACTTTCAAACAGCCCATACATGACTTCTGAGGCTCAGACTGCATAGAAAAGCACATTGGGAGGGCTTTAAGCCTGAGGTTCAATGAGAAGAGCAACTACGTCACTCCCCCATCAGGCTTTATAACGTCACTCATCCTGGGGCTCCCCAAGATTAGTTTCTCGTTGCAGCCAGAAGCGCTGCTCCTCCACCCTCTCCCTGGGGTATTTCACCTCTCTGTGTCCCACATTTGAGCACCTTCGGCCACCAGCTTCATCTCTTCTCTTGTTCCTTGCTCAGCAGTTCGCTTTTCAACTCTCTTTTCACCCTCCTCATCCGCATTCCAGATCTCCTGCAGCACTTACCCTACCACTGTGTGCCTTCATGCTCCTAGCTGTTCCTTCCTTTAGTCTCCTCCTCGCTACCACCTCCAGGCCTCATTGCTCCTCTGGCTCTGCTGTCATACATCTCCTCCAGCGTCTCCATGAGCCCATCATTCCCTTTATTGTACCAATGGCTCAGTACTCCCGCACCGCCGCTGTTTGTGCATCATTGCTATTTTCCGCACGAGCATGCCGCACCCCTCCCGGTTTCTCATCTGCCGCTCCTGTGGCCTCCACTTCCGTTTCCTGTGGTCCACTCATTCATGGTCCGCCACTCTCTCCTTTCCACCTCTGTCAGCCTTCCCAATGTCTGCCATTCTGGAACCCAGCCTTCACTAGGTCTACACTCTGGTCAGCAGCACAACAACGTGTGCTCGATTCCTACCCTCCTCAGCCTTCATTCAGCTACTCTGCAGTTGGTGAGTGTTCAGCCTCTGGGCCGTATTTCGTCTTGGGGCATATGTATTCCAGCTTCTGTCTCTCTCATTTGTATGCTTTTTCATTTCTCGTAAGTCCTCAGTTCTCATGTCTTCTCCCCAACTTAGCTTGCTACTATGTGATTACCGCCACACCTGGCACCTGCCATCGGTCAGCAGCACCAAAAAAACAAGAATGAAAAAAAAATCTCTTATTTCCCTCTCATTCCCACTCATTCAGATAGGGGTATGCTATCTATTCACTGTATATGTCCTGGTCTCGTTCTCTCTGCCATGGACAAGGGCACTCTCCTGGTGCTCCTTCTCATTCCCCATACGCTTTATTCCTCTCTTCCTCTGCACTCATCCTTCATCTGTTTCTCTTTCATTTCCGTCTGCTTTACTCCTCCTCCTGCTTGCCTTCAGGCATCCGACTGCTTCTAGGACTCATTGCCTTCAACCTGGGCCCTCCTTTGCCTGGATTCAGCCTCCCATCAGCAGCACTCACCTATTCACATGGCTTACTCCCTCCTGCATATTGCCTATTCACTCTGTCTGACCCCAGGTTCTCAGTCTGACCTCAGGGTCTATTCATTTACATTGCTTACTCAAGTGAACTGCTGCTCTCCTGCAGTTCTCACCACTTGCCTTCTCATGCTCTGCCATCCACATCATTTGGCTGTCTCTGGCTGACTTCATCTGGCCTGCAATCGATATTTCTTTTGGGCATACCTATCATGTATCATATGCCACCTCATCAACCCACGGCACTCCTGCCGCATGTATCCGGTTCATGACTCTGGTCATCATTCACCTATCCTTACCTCATGGTTCATCTATTTATATCGCTTACTTGAGCATTTCTATCATTGAATCCTATGCCATGCCTCCACTCAAGGCTTCACTACATCACTGTATCGCTTGACCCAAGCATACCCTCTAGTTTCCGGCATGTTTTTTTTCATGCCAGCCATTAAGGATTTACTCCAGTCAAGGCTTCACTCCTCATCATCCATTGTCTATTTTGCTCCTATTGATCACTCAACCTGAGCATGCCCTCTAGTTCCTGGCCTGCCTTCTTGGCCTTGGAGTCTACTTAATCACTTTGCGCTATCGAGCATGTCTCTCATTGGGTTTTATGCTACCTTATTGAACTACTGCACTCCTGCAGCGATCATCATCATCAGTCTTCATCATCCTTAGTCTTCTCATGACTGCCTCTGGATATCTCTTGCTCCACTGACTTCTACATGGATCTACTCCTTCCCATTGACTACTCGAGCATACCCCTCTCGGGTCCATGCTGCCTCATGTTCCTTCTTCGATCTGTGCTTTCTTTTGCAGTTTTCCCTATCCTGTTATCATCTTCCCTACTCATATGCTTCTCTTTAGTGACATACATCCTTAAATCAAACATCGTCAGCCTGGAGGGAAGGCAACTTAGGCCTTGGATCCACAGAGGTTTCCTCCTCAAAAGGGGGGGGTTCCTCTCCTCCGTGCCAATGGTAATAATATTAGTTAGGGTTAGTGCTTTCTTAGGTTAATTAGTTAGGTTCCACTGTTGGGTGGAGGCAGATGGTGGCCCCAGCTGTCCCCTCTCTCCTTAGGAAGTCCACCCTTAATAATCTCAGAATTCATTCATTCATCAACCTCACCTCTTCGATGCTCGACACCAGATTGGGTATTCTTTTGGGCTTCTTCCTAAGCTACCTTTGGCTGACAGAATCATTCCCGCAGCACCTATGGGGGAAACCCCTCCTCTAGAGTTCCTTGTGCAGTACCCTTACAGGGTGGTATATCCCATGGATAGAGAGGCGGAAAGCCACAACGTAAATCAAGTCACACAAGCATCATCTCATCCAGTTGCGTAAGCACAATTGAATGGGAGGGCTTTAAGCCCAAGGTTCAATGGGCAGAGCAACTATGTCACTCGCCCATCAGGCTTTATAAGGTCACTCATCCTGGGCCTCCCCAGGATTCATTTCTCGTTCCCCCACCATCCACCCCTCCTCCTCCAGCGGCTCATCTCTCTTACCCTTGGGATTCTTCCTAAGCTACCTTTAGCAGATGGAATCATTCCTGCAGCACCTATAAGGGGGGAACCCGCCTCTAGGGTTCCTTGCGTTGTACCCCTGCAGGGTGGTATATCCCATGGATGGAGAGGTGGAAAGCCACAAATCAAGTCACACAAGCATCATCTCATCCAGTTGCGTAAGCACAATTGAAATGTAAGTTATTATATTACATTCCTTACTGCAAGTAAGATGTTTATGTGACCGGGGTGGACAAATTATTGTGCATGTTCTGATGTGCACATTTTATGAGGATATGGTGCCACAAATCCTAGTCAAACTACATGTACTAACAATCATAAATGATTCAAAGGCATGCTCTGCTCTCTAATCATAACACAAAAGTACCTGTGATTCAGTGATGCTTAGTAATGTGTTGTACTTCAACTCCAAGCACCATCTGTTAACATTGTTCTCTGGCCCGGCCTCCTAGCAATCCAATGATCAAAGTCCTATTAATGAGAGTATAATGTCTGCATAATTAGCTGGTAATGACACATTAGTGCCTTGAAGGGGAATGAGCTCATTTGCATGATGGAATTATTATATAGCACATTAATGAAACAGTGCTATTATGTTTGGACACACTAACATACATTACTTTGCACTAAGCCTGCCTGTTCTCTATCCAGTGTCGTTCCCTTCATTGGCCAGCAAGGTGTTATGTTTTGCGACCGCGACTATGCAAACCTATTAATGCCTTGCTTTGGACTGTACTCGGGGGAAATATTCATACATTTTGCATACTCAAAGTGTGATCTGTGATTGTATGACTATACCACCTTTGTGTATCGCACACAATAGCACTAGCAGAATAAACTTTGCCTGGTGCTAACCCTAATGTTCGAATATCAGACCAATGTCTCCTATTATAATTTATTTATTTATTTATATAATTTTTGTCCAGGAAAGACACACTAAACTGAGGCTTATTTCCAGGAAAGTCCTGGGAGCACAGGAAGTTAAATGACATGCTTATGGTCACACAGTATGCAAGTGGTGATGGATTCAAACCCAGTTCTCCATGTTTTCAACTCAGTGCTCTTAACCACTATGCTATATTGCCTCCCAACAACATAGATAAATAGATACATAGAATTTGTCAGCAAAAAAGGAGCACTTGTCCCACCCAGTCTGCCCAGATGTTTCATGCCTATTCTGCCCCTGTAGAACCTATCTGGTTGTCGACGACCCTCCCACCTCCATACCTCCTATCTAATATACCCTGTGTCTATCCCATGCACGCTTGAAGCCTCCACCACTTCTGCTGGCAGTCTAGTCCCAGTGTCAAACACCCTTTCAGTGAAGAAATATTTCCTCACATTACTCTTGAACTCCTCTGGCACCTTCATCACATGCCTCCAGTCCTGGAGTTTGTTCTCATTTGAAAGAGACTTCCTTGTGTAGCACTGTGTTGAAGGCTTTGCTAAAGTCCAGATAAGCCATGTCCATCACCCTCCCATGATCTACCTCCCCAGTCACTCAGTCAAAGAAATCTATCAGATTCATTTGACATGACCTTCTCCCCATGAATCCATGATCTGTGAGACTAGTAGAGTATCCTAAATACTCTTTCTTTCTTTATCATACTGTATACACTATCTCTGAAAGTGCTTAGAAAGTAATGAGTAAAATATTGGTAGTACATTTACCATATGTGGGTAAACAGCGAAGCCATTTTGTGCTCAACCATTTCCCACACAGAGTAAGAAACAATTTCATTAGACACATTTTTCTTTACTGAGAGAACATTTGCCTGGGCTAACAGCATGTTACATTAATAGTTTTGGAATACATTTCTGTCCTGGAGGATGTGATATGTGCAGACAGTGTACTGTCGACATGTCTCTTCTCCAAGAGCTATTCCTGAAAATGAGAAGTTTCCCTGGTGGTACCAGTGCCCAAAGGGGGCCCAAGGAGCCAGTGGATAACTACCACCCAACTTTACTTTTCAGTCCTTTGGCAAAAGACAGCAGAGGTTGTCCTACAACCAACTCCAGGAATATTTTGAGATGTATGCTGCCCTTACTGAGGTTCATCATGGTTTGAGAAGAAACCATGGCACTGATACAGCCATGGTGTGGCTTACCACAGATATCCTAGGTACCATGGACTATGGCTTAACAACTGGTGCAGTATTTATAGACCTAACTAAAGCTTTTGATCTATTGAACCATGAGCTCCTACTGGCTAAACTGCAGTGTCTGGGCCTCAATAGCCTTGCCTGCCTCTGGTTCAAGCATTACCTTTCTGATTGAAAACAAATGATCATGTGGTGGGGCGGTGTATCCTCACTTAGACACATAACAGATGAGGTTCTTCAGAGGTCCATTCTAGGCCCCCTGGTCTTCTCTTTGTTTTTAAATGACATGCTAAATAACTGTGATGTATCTATTGCAATTGTATGCAGGTGATGCTTTTCTATTCAGACGTTACTCTAACAATACCCAGATCAAAGCAGGAAGGGGCAGATCAGTGGAGTATCCACATGGTGACCTCATTTACAGGGGCACTAGTAATTTAACTTGTTATAACAAGTTATACAAAAACAAACAAACAAAACACAAAATCAAACATTTGCTTTCATTTTCTTCCTTCTAATTACTCTGACCAGGTTATAAACCCAGCAACTTATCTGGAATGGATATCATTAACTGCAGGTACTGCGGAACACTTTTCAGAAGAGCAGTTTTAAAGGATTTAGGACACTGTTCTACATGCTGGGCCACTGGAGTTCTTAGGGCTCAGTTCCAGGCAGCTTGGGCAGAGATTGCGCACCTCAAATTTCATATTCAAGAGGAAATATATTATAAGAACCACCCACCATTTACCCAACATCCAACAGAAGCACCTTGACCACAGAGAGTAGTTGGTCCAGGAGGTTGGCAGGTGGTTGGGGGGGGCAAATTGGGTGCTCCATCACTCGGTGCTCTCCAACATACTACCTCCACAAACCATATAAAAACTACAAACAAGTATCTGCCTCTATCTTCAAAATCAAACAAAGGGGCAGAGGACACTGCAGAGCAGGACACTGCAGCACAGGAGCTAGCACAACAAAACTCTCCCAAAACAGGAACCAAAACAAAAATAGTAAAAAGGAAATCCAAAAAACTACTGATCATAGGAGACTCCATGATTCGGGGAGTGGATATCCATCTCCAGCCAGGGGTAATGGTCATATGTCTCCCAGGTACATCAGCATAGAGAGACACTGACCACATTGCTAAAATTGTTTGGGAAGCAGGAGAAAACTTTGACATCCTGGTACACGTAGGGACTAATGATCTTGCCAGCCAGTCAGTTGTGGAGACCAAGGAACGTCTGACCAGGCTGGGTGACAAACTATCATCCATTTCATCTGACATCTACTTCTCTGAGATCCTGCCAGTCTGGGAGAGTGGGGCAGATGGACGGATGGTCAGAAAAGGAGAGATAGGGGAGCTAAACATGTGGGTCAAGCGCTGGTGCCAGGAAAAAGGACACAAATTTGTAGGGAACTGGCAACAGTTTTGGGAGTGAAAGTTCTTTAAATTTGATGGACTGCATCTGACTAAGGAGAGAGTCAGTGCATTGGGGCAGAAGTTGGATGTCTTTGTAGAATATTTAAACTAGCAAATGGGGATAGGGGTGCAGCACTCCATACGTCGAATGGGAAGAACACCCCCCTCCCTCAGCTAGTGGTCAAACAGGAGTTCAGCATGTTTGCAGTTCATTTGCACCACCAGGTAAGGAAAAAGGTCTAGCTCCCCATACGACACACAGGAGAAACTCCAGACCTCACCCAACAACTAACACACTGAAATCTGGCCAATGGAAAATCTTGTACACAAATGCTCGCAGTCTGGGAAACAAGATCTCAGACCTGCAGGCAATAATGACAGAGGCTAAACTGGACATAGTCGCAATTAACGAGACGTGGTTTACAAGTAACCACACTTGGGAGATTTCAGTACCTGGCTATGTACTGTTCAGAAGAGATCGAGGTGCAAAAAAGGGGGTGGAGTGGCCCTGTATGTCAATGAAAATGTCAAAGCTACAGAAATTCAGAAGACACATAAGGAGCCAGAAGAACTGTAGGTCGCCCTGGAAACAGAAAATGGGACAGCCATAAGAACTGGGGTTATCTACAGGCCCCCAGACCAGGGGGAGGACACAGACACATTACTGTTAGAAGATATATAAAACATTACAGCTAAAGGGAGGTTCTGCTAATGGGAAACTTCAACATGCCAGATACAGATTGGTCAATACCGGCAGGAACATCTGCCAGAACTAGACACATGGTGGATTCCCTGCAGGGGGAAGGCCTCAAACAACTGGTACAACAACCCACAAGAGACAGGGCTATCCTAGATCTAGTACTGATTAACAGGGAAAGGATCACAGATCTCCTGGTAGAAGGTCACCTGGAGGCCAATGACCATCACATGGCATGGTTCAATTTGGCAACTAGAACTAAATCATCCCATTCCAAGGCAAAAATATGGGACTTCAGAGGAGCTGACTTTGATAAGATGGCCAACAGAGTTAAGCTAGCCCTGGCAAAAAGAAATACAGGTGAGAGGGTACAGGCAAAGTGGGCAAGCATTAAGGATGCAATACTTGAAGCAACATCCCATTGTGTTAGAGAGAAAAGGAAGTGAAAAGAAGAATGAAACCACTTTGGTTCTCAAAAACAGTAGCAGAAAAGGTCAGAGCCAAAAGTCTGGCCTTCAGGAAATATAAGGGAACACAGCGGGATGAAGATAGGGAGGTATACCAAACTTCCCTAAGGGAAGCAGGGAAGGCAGTAAGGCAGGCAAAGACCCAAACTGAGGAAACACTAGCACAGACAGTAAAAGAAGGTGACAAGACTTTCTATAGATACATTAGTGAAAGGAGAAAGTCCAGCGGGAGTATTGCTAAGTTCAAAGGAGACAAGGGAGCGTTTGAGGAGGAGGACCAAGTAAAAGCATCTATCCTAAATAGATACTTCTGCTCAGTATTTACTGAACAGAAGGTAGAGCAGGACCCACAGCTCAGCACCATGGACACAGGGGGGAGGGAGGTAAGCACTAGTCCCTTCACAAAAGAAAGGGTCCTACAAGAGCTCAATAAGCTCAGGGTAGACAAGGCAATGGGGCCTGATGGCATACATCCCAGGGTACTAAAGGAGCTAAGGGTGGAACTAGTAAAGCCATTATCAGAACTGTTTAGTGAGTCTCTGAGCACAGAAGAGGTCCCAAAAAACTGGAGAAAGGCTCATGTGATCCGGCTCCACAAGAGTGGTAGTAGGGAGGAGGCAGGGAACTACAGACCAGTCAGTCTTACCTCAGTAGTGGGCAAGATCATGGAGGCACTCCTTAAGGAAAGGATAGTGCAACACCTGGAATCCATAGAACACGGTATCCAAGACAGCATGGGTTTACAAAGGAAGGTCCTGTCAAACTAATCTCATAGATTTCTTTGACTGGTAACCAAGTGGTGGACCAAGGGGGAGCAGTTGTTGTCACCTACCTTGACTTCAGCAAAGCTTTCGATACTGTTCCACATAGAAGATTGATTAATAAGCTGGGTAGGCTCGGGGTGGGTTAGAATTTGGTCAACTGTGAGGTAAACTGGTTGACAGGTGGAAAACAGAGAGTGGTGGTAAACGGTATACAGTCAGAAGAGATGCAAGTCACCAGTGGGGTACCTCAGAGATCAGTTCTGGGGCCAGTCCTCTTCAATCAGTGACATTGCAGATGGACTGGAGTGTAAGGTTTGTCTGTTTGCAGATGACACCAAGATCTGCCACAGAGTAGATGATCCAGATGGGGTGGGCAGAATGAGCAGAGATCTGGATAAACTAGCAAAATGGTCGGAAGAGTGGCAACTGGGGCTTAATGCAAAGAAGTGCAAGAGCATGCACATAGGGAATAGAAACCCTGAAGCCACCTATAGGCTGGGAGGGGAGTTGCTGGCAGTCACAAGGAAAGAAAGAGACTTGGGCAGCATCATCACCGATGGCCTGAAATCATCCAAGCAGACCACTAAAGCAGTAGGTAAGGCTAGGGGAAAGTTAGGGTGTATTAGTAGCGGTATCAGAAGTCAGAAGAGGGAGGTAATAATCCCTCTTTACAAGACACTGGTTAGGCCCCATCTGGAGTACTGTGTGCAGTACTGAAGGCCACACCTTCACAAGGACATTAACCAAATTGAGGTAGTCCAGAGAAGGCAACCAAAATGGTGCAGGGACTGCATCAGAAAACATATGAGGACAGATTAATGGAACTCAATATGTATACCCTAAACAAAGGAGGGAGAGAGGTGATACGATCGAAACATTCAAACACCTTACGGGCATTAACAAGGTGAAAGAGTCTAACATGTTTCACTATAAGAAAAATAGCAGGACAAATGGACACAGCATGAGATTAGAGGGAGGCTGATTAAGGGATAATGTGAGGAAGCTCTTTTTCACAGAATGGGTGGTGGATGCATGGAACAGCCTACCTCAGGAAGTGGTGGATATGAATACAGTACAGGGCTACAAACAGGCATGGGATAGGCATAAGGGAGCAATACAGATGAGTATGAATAGATAGGCCATTGACAGAGCAAAGGCTGATGGCACATTTATAAGGTAGAAAAAGAAATGGGCTGACTGGATGGGCCTTGCGGTCCTTATCTGCCATCAACTTCTATGTTTCTATTAAGTCCTCCCTTTGCAATGGTTTTTGGCAACTAGAAGCAAGAGCTGATATTAAACAGTCCAAAGCCATGCTTTTTGCTAATAGGCACTTCTGTGCTGAGAGGCAAAACCTTCCTAAACTGAGCACAGCTTCTGGTTCACAGCTTGAGGTTGTGGGTTCTGTAAAGTATCTAGGTATTCTATTGGGTCAAGGGTTTACCCTGTGGCCTTGGATAGACTGCATAGAGAAATCCCTCCACCAGAAGCTTGGCCTACTGTACAGGCTTCTGGCCTTCCTCATCAAAGATGCACGACTTGCCATCTCAAACAGCAACCTTCTACCCTTACTCCTGTATGGTGCCTTGGTCCAGCACTCCCTAAGAGAAGCAGAGCTAAGGATGGTTAGGGTTCTTTACAACAGGATTAGTCACTTTGTTGCTGACACTGGCCTTAGAGTGCACCACTGTAATGTTTTTTCCTCTCTCAGTTGGCCTTCCCTTTATTGTAGACTGAGCTATCCTACACTCTGCCTGATCTATAAGCTTGTTAAAGACTTACCTACTAAGAGCCTACAGGGTGTCCCAGAGATAACGCTTCAACACTCTTCTGCTTCCACATTGCTAGTCGTCCTTATGAACAAGTCTGATTCAGACAGATAAGCATTTGTCGACATTGTCCCATACCTTTGGAACAGTCTCCCCATTACTATACAAAACAGTGGTGACTCTCTCACTTTTAAGGCTAGTCTCAAGGTCAGTCTCACTGGGTGCAGTGACTGGGTATAACTGAAATCGCTGAACTTCTCCTCTTGCAATGTGATCCACATGAATCTACCATCCATGTTGTGCTCCGTGTTAAGCTATATGATATTACTGATTTGAATACTATTTTCAAGCTGTAGGACCGCTATGACATTGTTCTCAATCTGCTGTATGTCAGCCTGGTCCTGTGCTTTACAGTATTGTGCTAAAGGAGATAGGAAACCGTTTTTACACCTCTAGATGCTCTCCAGTTGTTCTTTAATTGGCTACCCAGTATTCTGATATGTTTTAGACCTTTTCTGTTAAATTAATAATTTAATTTTGTTGCCTTTTTAACTACCCTGAATCCCTCTCTCTTCAGCAGTTGCTGCTCTCTCTTTTCATACTGCCTGAACATTCTATGACATCACAAACTCCCATTCCAGACCATTCAGATGAATAGCACAGAAAGGGAGTTATTGATCTCATAGAATGTCTTAGAAATATGAAACTCAAGAGCAGTAGCTGGTGAGGAGATTGGAACTCTACATAGATCTGAGGGCACCCCAAAGCTAGGTTATTTATTTATCAAAAAATCATCAAAGCATATAGGAATACATAACTGGTATGTAAAGGAGGATGGAAGGGCAGTTAACTATGTAAAAATCATTTCCCATCTCCTTTAATGATAGTATCGGCATACTATAGAAACAGAGAATTTGGACTCAGTTGTGTCCCCTCTCACTCTTCTCTCCTCCAGGGAGTATATGTTAAGTTCCTGCAGCCTCTCTTCAAATGATTTCTCATGCAACCCTTGCATCACTTTGGTAGCCTTCCTCGGGATAGCTTCCATCTTTTCAATGCCATTGCAGAAGTGTGGCCTCCAGAACTGTATACAATACTCTAGGTGGGGTCTCACTAATGGGTGATACAGTGGCAGTACTACCTCCCTTCTCCTGCTAGAAATCTCCCTCCATATCTATAGCCTCGAGGAAAGGAGGGAGAGGGGGGACATGATAGAAATGTTCAAGTACCTCAAGGGAATCAACAAAGTCCAAGAGGGTATCATCTTTCAAAAAAAGAGGTGTGCAAGAACAAGAGGGCACAATTTAAAGATAGAGGGGGGGCGGCTCAGAGGTAATTTAAGGAAGTATTTTTTCACAGAGAGGGTTGTAGATGCATGGAACGGCCTTCCGGAGGAGGTTGTGGAGTCAAAATCAGTGGTGGAATTCAAGCATGCATGGGACAGTCATAAGGCCATTCTAGGGGTTGGGGGTAGGAAGAAGTAGGCTGCTGGTTAACTAGGATCTGCAGCTTATCCAGTAGGTAGGGAAATGGGCAGACTGGGTGGGCCAAGCGGTCCTTATCTGCCGTCAAATTCTATGTTTCTAGCCACACCAGCATCCCACTAGCCTTACCAAGTGTCTTATTGCACTGCCCTACCACCCTGAGATCATAAAATATTATTCCCCTAAGGTCCCTCACTTGCTTGGTAGCTGTAAGTACCTCCCCTATCTTACACACATCCCCTGGGTTTCTCCACCCCAGGTGCATGACTTTGCACTGTTTGACATTGAAACTCAGCTGCTACCCCTTGACCACTGCTCTAGTTTCCCCAGATCCCTTTGCATTCTCTCCACCCATTCCTGGGTCCACCTTATTGCAGATTTTTGTGTCATCTGCTAAGAGATACACCTTCCCTGCCAGTTCCTCGACAATGTCACTTATGAAGACATTGAAGAGTATATGGCCCAGTACTAATCCCTGTGGCACTCCACTGGTCACCCTCCCATCTCCTCAGTGGCCTCTGTTTACCACCACCCTCTGTGTCCTATCCTTTAACCACTCGGATACCCAGCTTACCACCATCTCTCCAACCTCCAGGCTGCTGAGTTTCTTTATTAGCCTCCTGTGTACACAGTGTCAAAGGCCTTACTGAAGTCCGGACAGGTCACCTCCACTGCCTTCCCTGATCCACCTCCCTAGTCACTCAGTCAAAGAAATCTGTGAAAATTGTTTGACATGACCTCCCCCCTATCAAACTGTGCTGCCAGTGGTCCTGCAACCCATTTGCTTCCAGGTACTTCAATGGCCTTTCTTTCTGCAGGGTCTCCATTAATTTCCCCACCAGTGATATGAGACTGACTGGCCTATAATTACTAACCTTCTCCCTGCTGCCACTCTTGTGAAGAGGGACCACATCAGCCCTCCTCCAGTCCTCTAGAACTACCCCTGTCTCTAATGAAGTGCTGAATAGTGTTGTCAGAGGGGCAGCTAGCACTGTGCTCAGTTCTTTTATTACTCTTGGGTGAATCCCATCTGACCTTATTGTATTGTTTTCGTTTAGGGATTCCAATCCCCTTTGGACTATGTCCTCTGACAATAGACTTGTTCCATCCCCTGGTGCCTGCTGTTACATGTTGGTCCATCCCCAGTAGCCTGTGATAATGGCAACCATGATTTAGCGCTTTCAAAAAGGACGACTCAATCACGGCGCCTGTGCACAGGGTAACCGGGCAGGGAGGGCGACCGGATAGAGGGTCAGTGAATATAACTACAGGATGTCACTATATATACATGTACATGGGAGGAGGGACCACGCTGTGCGACCGTCATTAGAGGAGGGAGGGTTTGAGGGCTGTAGTGTGGTGGTGGGCTGCCGAGCTGGCCATGTGGCATGGTAGGTTGGTGGCAGGCTAGGGCTGGGAGGGTGCCAGATTAGGTTCTGGGCCCGCTCATTTTTTGTGCTAGTATGGGATTTTTTTTTCTTTAGCATCCCTCAACATGCACACCTCTGGAGTTGAGAATCCTTTAGTAGGGGGTGTGGGGACACAGCCCCCCAAATGAAGAAACAATCTAAGTCTCTGGCACCCTTTAGCTGTGCGCAGCAAGTGTACTTTGCCAAAATTGATTTTCAGCGATGCATACTCACCCAGATGGCGATTGTCTTTCTGCAATTGCTGTTATCACATAGAACCCTGTCCCCTACCCCTCCATCAAGAATACCATGCAGAAGTACTCATTTAAAATTGTGTCTTTTTCTCAATATTCTTCTGCACAATCCCCCTCACTCTTCTGTTCCTCACTATCCCACCCCTTGCTTTCCTCTTTTCACTCACATACCTGAAGAAAGTCGCATCCCCCTTTTGACCTCCTTGGCAATCATCTCCTCTGTTTGTGCCTTAGCTGCCCTCACCCTTGTTTCTGCCTTCCCTTGTTTATCTGTATATACTGTACCTCCCTGTCCCTCCCCATCTGGGTCTTCTTGTACTTCCTAAAACCTGTTTGTTTCCCGCTTCCTTACCACTTTAGCCACCTCCTTCAAGAACCATAGTGGCTTCTTCCTCCTCCTCCTTCCTTAGTTACTTCATTCAAACAACTTGCCATTGCCTTAGTTATTCCTTCCTTGCCTCTTTTCCATTGTGCCTCCACTCCCCCCCAGCCATCCCCCTTCAAGGTTTTCACTGAGGCAGTCACCCATTTACATAAAATCTGCACTCTTGAAGTCCAGGACCCTTGCCCTAGTGTGTCTTTTCTCTTGCCCAATCCATATGCCAAAGCACAAGGGATGCTGATCTTTTGTGCCTAGGGGGCTACCCACTGTTATGTCTGCAGTGCTATCCCTTTTTGTAAGTGCCAGGTCCAGCACTGCACCATCTCTAGTGGGTTCCACACTCAGCTGCCTGATGAATGCCCACTGAAGGGAGTTGAGGTAAGCTCTTCTTCTTGAGGTAGCTGTGGCCAGAATGCTACAGTCTATATTTGGCAGATTAAAGTCCCCCATAAACCATACCTCCCCTTTGCTTGCCAGTCTGTCAGTGGTCTTCCCCAAACCTCGTCTAACTGCTCACCCTGTATTGGTGGTCTGTACACCACCTCCACTTGGTTAATAGCACTGTACCCTTTCTCCAACTGGAAACAGAGAACCTCCAGTCCTTCCTCCTCCCCCTGGTGTCCCTGTCTCTCCGTGGCCTTTATGTCTTCCCTCACATGGAAAACAACCCCGGCCCCTCTCCTCCCTGTCCTATCCTTCTGGAACATGGTGTTCTAGTTCTATAGTCTGGTGCACTATAATTGCTTATATTTTTCTGCTTGGCATTTCTGTAATTAATTCCTGGTCACCCCTGAAAAAGGGACGTTGTCTGAGCAGGCTTCTCCAGTTAACAAAATTCAATAAAATGTTTTGAAGTTGTTATGGCATGCCTGATATCCATCACAAGGAGTGCAAGAGATTTCCACTGAAGCCCAAAGAAGATATTTTTAGGTGACTCTGAACTGGAACTTGTAGCCCATTCTGCATTTCCTAGTTTTGATCTTTTTATTTATATTTTGAACCTTTTCACATGGCAAGGGGTGCTATGAGTGCATTAGTCCTCCAGCCAGGAGTGTAAGGCTTCATCTCAACTACCAGCCTGTTGCAGAAGCAGCAGTTTTTATAGACATTACTGTATACAGTACACGCTCACGCAGTACCCCCCCCCCAGCAGTCACACAGCCACAGCTGCAAATGCACCCAGCCTTCCCCCAAAGACCTTGAAAGCTTTGTCACAAATGTATGGTTTACCTCCCCAGCTGACTTATAGTTAGCAGGCTGGTTTACATGTTGGCATGTATTCCAATTATCAGTGTAACAGATATACTGAACAAGAAAATAAAGTTAATGTGGTCACTGTTTATATTCCTCAGAGAGGGCTTCATGGTCTCATCAAGTCTTTTGCCTAGGCCGTTCAAATTCATGGCATAGTCTCCAACAAACTTACTAACTGAAGGGCAGAGACCCTAATGGCTACTCCCAGTTTTTGATCAGTCTCTGAATACACGTCATACTCATTCCCACCACATCGTCTGGATTGGTGGCACTTTTGCTCCCAGAAAATGCATTTCACAGAGCTTCACCTATCAGGCTTTTCAACATTCTGCTCACCAATCACTTTCACCCCTAGGGCCTTTCATCACCTTTGTCATTAAGGTTTTTTGTTTGATCTGACACTGTAGATCTGAATGCAGCTACACTACAGTGGCCATGGTCCCCAATTCCCTGTGTGGCAAGGCCACACCATAGGTGATCAGACACTACCACTGAGTATAATTGCTAGCCAACAGTTACTCACGACAGTGGCTGATGACAAGGTTAATATGAACATATGAAAGAGCCAGCAGAAGAAGGCCATTTGGTCTATCAAGTCTGCTTGTTATTGTAGGGTTCCTAGCTTACATCATTGACCTGGCCCCCCTTGGTCTTCCCTTCCTCCCTGCTTTCTGTCCCACAGTCCCATGAGATCTCCTTATGCCTATTCGAACCCTCTTAAAGCTGTCCACTGTCTTCTCTGAGACCACTTCCTCCAACAATGCATTCCATGTGGCCATCACCCTCTACCCTCTCTGTAAAGAAATGTTTTCTAACATTCCTCCTAACCCCCCCCCACCCCAGCCTTAAATGGTGCCCCATTGTGGTTTGGTTGTCTCTTAGCTTGAAGAGACCTTCCCTAGCCACTCTGTTTTTCCAATTCAAGTACTCAAAGGTTTCTATCATATTCCCTCTCCTCTCCTCTCCTCTCCTCCCCTTCAGGGAGTAGAATCCCAGGATTCCCAGCCTCTCCTCGTAAGACTTCCCCTGCTGACCCATGATCATCTTGGCTGCCCTCATTTGGCTTTTCTTACCCCATATTTCAGATGCAGTTTCACCAGCGACTTGTACAAGGGCAGTATGACCTCGCTCCATCTAGTGCTGATTCCCCTGGATATACACCCCAATATCCTTTTTGCATTTACTGTTACCTTTTTGCGCTGTAAGGAGTGCTTCAGGTCACTAATAATCTCCACCCCCAGATCCTTTTCTTCCTCTGTTGCTGTTACCTGGACCCCCCCCCAGGTACTACTCAGTCCTAAGATTCCTGGCTCCAATGTGCATCACCTTGCATTTTTTGGCATTGAAGCCAAGTTGCTAGATCCCTGACCATCTCTTACGTTTTCTGAGGTCTTCTCGTAGGTCCCATATCCCTTCCACTGTGTCCACCCTCCCACAGAGTTTGGTGACGTCTGCAAACAGGCACATCTTGGCCTTTATGCCCTCCCCAATGTCATTTATGAAGACATTGAACAACACCGACCTCAGCACTGATCCCTGCGGGACCCCGCTGGTGACCTCCCTGATGCTGGATAACTCTCCCCACACCACCACTCTCTGGTTTCTGTCCTTCAGTCAGTTTTCTAACCAGCTAGTCATTTTCTCCCCAACCTCTAGATCCACCAGTTTCCTGATCAGTCTCTTAGGGGGCACTGAATCAAAGATCTTGCTGAAGTCTAGGTAAATGATGTCCACCGCCTGACCCCCGTTCAACGCCCTGGTAACCCAGTCAAAAAAGTCAATCAGGTTCATTTTGCGTGATCTTCCTTCCAGAAATCCATGCTGCCTCTCATCCTGGAGACCGTTCTCTTCCAGGTACCTTACCAGCCTCTCCTTAAGTATAGTCTCCATGAGATTGCACATGATTGAGGTCAGACTGACTGGCCTATAGTTCCCCAAGTCATAGCTGGGTCTGCTCTTGTGGAGAGGCACCACATGTGCTGTTCTCCAGTCCTGTGACACCACGCCTGACTCCAGGGAACTATTGATGAGGCCCACCAGCAGCCCCGACAAGCACCTCCACCAGTTCCTTTAAGCATCCTGTATGTATGCCATTCGGTCCTGGACATGCTGACTAGTGCCATGCAGTCCTCCCTCACTCTAGCCACTTCTATCACTATGTCTTTGGTTCCTCCCTCCTTTGCCTTCTCCCCCCAGGCAGCACTGGCCCTTCTTTTCTCTGGTAAAGACAGAGCAGAAATAATTGTTCAGTACCTCCGCCTTGCTTCCTTCTTCCTCCACACATACATCCCCTTCTTAAGCCTAACTATTCCATCCTTCTTGTCCCTCTTCTCGTTTATGTAGTGAAAGAAGGCCTCTTCCCTTAATCCCTTCAGCTACTTGTAGTTCCTTCTGTGCCTTAGCTTGCTGCACCACCTTGCCTGCCACTTTAGCCAACTTTTCAGGTAGTATTTGTTGTCTGCCTCACTCACAGTCCTCCTATATCTCCTGTAGGCCACCCTCTTGTCCCTCACTGCTCTGACAACCTCAGAGTTGAACCAGATGGGTGATTTGGCCCCTGATTTCTTCCCCCTAAGCCTCATTTACTCTGCTGTGGCAGGCTGGCAGCCAGTATTGCATTCTTGATGATAGTCCATTTTTGGTCCACCCCCATGTGCACTCTGACACCCTCTTGATGCAACCTTAGCACCTCTACCATCTTCTTAAAATCAGCCTTCCTGAAATCCAAGATTTTGGTCTTGGTGGAGATGTTTTCCCTGCCTATATCCAACCTGAAAAACACTTTGCTCTGGCCACTACCCCTGGGGTTCCTTGACCATTATCTCTTGAACTGTACATGCTCCCCATTTGTGAGCACTAGAATCAGGATCACCCCACCCCCGGTGGGCTCATTAATGCCCTGAGTCAGAAACCCACCCTGCATCACATTCAGGATCACCTAACTCCTAGCACAGGACGTGGCCAGTATACTCCAGCCCACCTTGGGCAGATTAAAGTCCCCCACCACTACCGCCTCCCTCTTTCCTTCAGCTTAAACAAATGTGAACATAGACATAGCTCCCTGTCTTGTTCCTCCTCCTGGTTGGGTGGTCTATAGACCACCCCCAACCTGACCTTCCTCTCTCTATTGGTCTGGAGCTGAATTCACAGCATTTTCACATTCTCCTTTTCATTTTCTGCCTTTGTGCATGTTATCCCTTCCCTGATGTACTATAAGCTGCCGCTGTCCCCTTTGCCTGACACCCTGTCTTTTCTGTATAACTTGCAACTAGGGATCGAGAGGTACCAGTCATGTTGTGGTGTGGCCAAGGTCTCGGTAATTGTTGCTATGTCTACCTTCCTCCCTCTCTGCTAAGAGGGCTTACATGTCTGCCATCTTGTTACTGAGACTGTGAGCACTGAGTGATACTACCCTCCACCTCAACTTCATGCACCCTTTTTGTACTTTTCCTGATCTGCCCTTCCCCTGCACTCTCCCTTTCACCCCATACTTGGTTGTCTCCCTATACCTACTAGCCCACTGTCCCAGTTACTACTGTTGGTGTTGAGGGGGGAGGTTTGCAGACCTCCCAGTCCCAAGGTTTCTGGGCCTGTGGCCCCAGCAGTTTAAAATAAGATCATTGCCAATGCATTCCCCCAGCTTGTCTCTGAGTATATTTAAGCCCTCCCTACTGGGTGCAGTCTATTTGCCAAATACAGCCTCTTGTGCAACCACATGCCCCCCAGTCCCCGATACATTTGAGCCCTTCCTCCCTGCACCAGCTCCTCAACCAGTCATCAAACTTCTCTATCCTCTTTTTCTTGACTGTGCTGATTCTGAGGACTGGAATCACTTCTGAAAAGGCCAAAGGGCTCACTATTTCCCTGTAGGTCCTTGCCAACTATTTGAACATACCCTGCACCTTTACCACCTCTTCCCCTCCTAAGGTGTTGGGCCCCAAATGGATGAATAAGTTAGGTTATCCAACAACCTCTCTTATAACTTCCCTGATTCTTGGTTCTGCCCTTCCTGCTACCATCCCCAGCATACAGTACAAACCACCATTCGTTTTGCCATTGGGTCCCCCTTTCTCCCCCAATGGATACTTTTAATTATAGAGTTCCCAGTGATTACCACTCTTACATCTCATGCAGGTGTATTTTCTGACCTCCTATCTACTCCTAGTGTACCAGTCGCCTCCCCCTTCAACTGCTCCCTATCTGATCTAGTTGTCTTCCTGTCTCCACCATCACTATTAGGGCTGAGTGGACTGTTCTGCGGGAGATACGGAACCCCAGATCAAACCCGCAATCCATGGACCTGGATAAATACAGACTTCATCAGCAGAAGTCCAGTTCTGGGTCCATGGAAATGCCATATCTGCCATTTGGTTTACTGTTGCCATGGGGATGCCATCAGCATGCTCACTCCACATACAGGTGGCCAACAGCATCCAATCAGGCAACAGATGGTCATGTGACACACTCATGGTATATAAACATGCTGAGTGTGCAGTGCAGCCCAAACAAGAGAGGACAGTCAGAGAAGCAGAAGCACCTTGGCAACGACGCTGCCAGAAAAAGTTGCCAAACAAAACCCAAAACCCCCACAAATATAAAAAATATGAGGGAGGGAAGAGAAACTAGTGAGAGTCAGAGAAAGGAGACTTACCAGGGCAAGGGGGGGAGAGAAACTGATCGTCGCGGGAAGGTGACGGTTGGTCGGGAGTCAGGGCTTGGCAGGAATGGAGACAGGAGGAATCCAGCAGAACTGGGGAGATAGTGGTGGCCTGGGTGGCTGCCAGTGGGGTATGCAAAAGGCAGACAGTGTGACAATGTGACTGTATGTACATGAGCAAGGGCAAGCTGGCAAAATCTTTATCTTGTGCTATTGCAGAAGATCCAGAGTAGAGAGGGAGAGACTACTGCAGGCCCAAAATAAATTTTACAGTTACAGATGTAACCCCTAGGTGGCGCTGTCCCTAAGGTTATTACCCCAGTCTGTATTTCTAGCCACAGGCAGAGGGGCCTGGATTCGACATTAAGGTGCCTCCACCAAGAGTAATAATAGTGGGGGTATCTACCTAACTTAGTATTGCCCTCTGGGAAGCTATAACCATCCACAAACCCACCTAGTGATCTTGTACTTTTAGTAGCAGTTAACACACAGTCAGTAGAAAACAGTAATAATATGCACATACCCTTGACACTTACCACCAGGGTCTGGCCTTCAGCAAATTCTCTGCAACATCCTGTAAAGACAAGGCTAGCAAAGCAGGCATACACTTGCATTACAGTGACCCAACTAATAATATGCTTGTAAGCCAGTTTAAACGTGAAACAACAATCAGATTTATTAAGGGGGTCATGAACAAGGGTGGGGCTTGAATTTAGATGAATGATTAATATACCTTTTCCAGGTAGCCGCCCTCATATGGGCTCCTCGGCCACCATTGTCTGTGGTTCGGATCCGCTCCGAGAGCCGCACTCCATTCCTTCCTGCCCTCCAGCAATCTCCGCCAGGTAGCCGCCCTCTTATGGGCTCCTCAGCCACCAGCAGCTGCAACTCGAATTCACTTCGGGAGCCGCACTCCATCCCCACCTTCCCTACAGCAGTCTCTGACAGGTAACTGCCCTCCTATGGGCTTCTCAGCCACCAGCGACTGCAGCTCACATCTACTCCGGGAGCCATACTCCAGTCCCGCCTGCCCTGCAGCAATCTCTGCCTGGTACGGACCAGAAGGGATTCAAATCCAGCACCTTCCATTGGCCTGCAGCAGCCACTGCTCCCTGCTCCACTGGACTATGCTGTCTGTTCGAGATCGTGATTGGCTAGGTCTGCTTGCTGTTCTTTTTCTGCAGCCTTCAGCCCTGCCTTCTGATCACTCCTGCCTCCTAAGTACACTTTAAACTGTAACTTTTTATCTTAAACTCTTTCACCTCCTTGTTATTTGCCTGCCACCTTTCCTTTCCTTTCCTTTCCTTTCCTTTCCTTTCCTTTCATTTCCTGTTCTCGATTATCCTACACTGTGCAGCTCCCGCCTCCCTTTCAGTTCCTCTCTTTGTTCCAAACCCATTTGCATCGCCCAGCGATTAAGTGATGTGCCAGCCCCAAGGTGCTTCCCCTTATCTATTTGTTAGTCCTTGTCCCCTTCTTTTTCCAGGTAGCCACCCTCCTATGAGCTCCTCAGCCACCAGCGGCTGTGGCTGCAGCTTGGGTCTGCTCCGGGATCTGCACTCCATCCCTGCCTGCCCTCCAGCAATCTCTGCTAGGTAGCCACCCTCCTATGGCTCCTCAGCCACCAGCAACTGCGGCTGCAGCTGTGGTTGGGATCCACTCCAGGAGCCACACTCCAACCCCATCTGACCTTCAGCAATCTCCACCAGGTAGCCTCCCTCCTACGGGCTCCTCGGCCACCAGCAGCTGTGGCTCTGATCCTCTCCGGGAGCAACACTCCATCCCTGCCTTCCGTCCAGCAATCTCCACAAGGTACGAACCAGAAAGGATTCAAATCCCACGCCTTCCATTGGCCTGCAGCAGCCGCTGCTCCCTGTTCCATTGGACTGTGCTGTCTGCTCAAGATCATAATTGGCTTGGTCTGCTTGCTGTTTTTTTCTGCATCCTGCAGTCCTGCCTTCTGACCACTCCTGCCTCCTAACTATACTTTAAATTGTAAAGTTTTATTTTAAACTGTGTTTCACCTCCTTGTTATTTGCCTGCCACTTTTCCTTTCCTGTTCTCAATTATCCTACACTATGCAGCTAGTTAAAGTGTTGAGCTATACCAGCATTGATTGTAGCAAGTGCCTGTTAGTTCGATCAAGCTTTAATCTAATAACTGTAGTTCTTGTTATTCACTGCCCATGCTATACTGCATTAATTGTAACAAGTGCCTGTTAGTTCGATTTAGCTCTTATTTAATAAGTATAGTTCTTGTTATTTACTGCCCACGCTATACTGCTGCTCATATGTTACTCTAGTCCAGTCTGTTCCAAACCCCATTTGCACTGGCCAGTGATTAAGTGAAGCAACAGCCACACGGTGCTTCCCCTTATCTATTTGTTAATCCCTGTCCCCGTCCTTTTCCAGGTAGCTGCCCTGCTATGGGCTCCTCTGCCACCAGCGGCTGCCACTGCAGCTCAGTTCCACTGCTGGAGCCGCACTCCATCCCCATCTGCCCTCCAGCAATCTCCACCAGGTACGGACCAGAAGAGACTCAAATCCCACACCTTCCATTGGCCTGTAGCAGCAGCATCTGCTCCCTGCTCCATTGGACTGTGCTGTGTGCTCGAGATTGTGATTGTCTGGGTCTGCTTGTTGTTTTTTTTCTTCAGCCTGCAGCCCTGCCTACCGATCACTCCTGCCTCTTAACTATACTATAAACTGTAAATTATTATTTTAAACTGTGTTTCACTTTCTTGTCATTTGACTGCAACATTTCCTCTCCTGTTCTCAATTATCCTACGCTGTGCAGCTAGTTAAAGTGTGGAGCTATACCAGCATTGATTGTAGCAAGTGTCTGTTAGTATAATTGAGTTTTTATCTAATAACTATAGTTCTTGTTATTCACTGCCCATGCTGTACTGCATTAACTGTAGCAAGTGCCTGTTAGTACGACTGAGTTTTTATCTAATAACTATAGTTCTTGTTATTCACTGCCCATGCTATACTGCATTAATTGTAGCAAGTGCCTGTTAGTACGATTGAGTTTTTATCTAATAACTATAGTTCTTGTTATTCACTGTCCATGCTATACTGCATTAATTGTAGCAAGTGCCTGTTAGTACGATTGAGTTTTTATCTAATAACTGTAGTTCTTGTTATTCACTGCCCATGCTATACTGCATTAACTGTAGCAAGTGCCTGTTAGTACGATTGAGTTTTTATCTAATATTTATTTATTTATTTGAGAAATCGGTTTACAACCTTTGAGCCAGAGGCTTATTTCCAAAGGTACCTCATCACAGTGAGGACAATACATAACAGACTTACATATGATGCAGACAAACAACTGAATTTTGGTTACAGCATTTGGATTAAAGATAGCAAGTACAGGAGACAACTGAATTTAGGTTACATCATTTGGATTAATGGTAGCAAGCACCGGTGACTACATCCGGTCAGCAGATAAGCAAGTTTGCAAGATGTAGCAAGGTCAAAGCAGTATAAACAGCAATGGATGAGGATTAGTGCAATGTGGAGAACTATAGTTCTTGTTATTCACTGCCCATGCTATACTGCATTAATTGTAGCAAGTGCCTATTAGTTCGATTGAGCTCTTATTTATTAACTGGTGTTCTTGTTATTTACTGCTCACATTATGCTGCTGCTCATATGTTACTCTAGCCCAGGTAGCTTTTGAAACTCAAATTTTTTTTCCTGAAGTATTGCAATCTCCAGGCTGTCTCTAAGGGCTTCTTTATGTTCTCCTTCTCTGTCCTTCTTTCTCTCCCTCTCACCCCCATTGATTTTCTTACCTCTCTTGCCTCCTATCCAGCTGTCCGAGTCTTTCTTGGTGCCAGAGGCCAGACACCCCCCCATCTTTTTCTGCTCCTTAACTCCGCTTTTCTTTTTCCTCTTTCTACCCTCCCCCCCTTTCAATTCCTCTCTCTTTGTTCCAAACCCTGTTTGCACAGCCCAGTGATTAAATGAAGCACCAGCCCCATGGTGCATCCCCTTATCTGCTTGTTAATCCCTGTCCCCTTCCTTTTCCAGGTAGCTGCCCTCCTACGAGCTCCTCAGCCACCAGCGGAAACTGCTCTGGGAGCCACACTCCATCCTCACATGCCCTCCAGCAATCTCCACCAGGTAGCCACCCTCCTATGGCTCCTCGGCTACCAGCAGCTGCAGCTCAGATCCACTCCGGGAGCAGCACTACATCCCCGCCTACCATCCAGCAATCTCCACCAGGTAGCCACCCTCCTAAGGGCTCCTCGGCCACCAGCGGCTATGGCTTGGATCTGCTCCAGGAGCTGCACTGCATCCCCACCTACCCTCCAGCAATTTGTGCCAGGTATGGACCAGAAGAGACTCAAATCCCACACCTTCCATTGGCCTGTAGCAGCCTCTGCTCCCTGCTCCATTGGACTGTGCTGTCTGCTTGAGATTGTGATTGTCTGGGTCTGCTTGCTGTTTTTTTTCTTCAGCCTGCAGTCCTATCTTCCGATCACTCCTGCCTCCTAACTAGACTTTAAATTGTAAATTTTTATCTTAAACTGTGTTTCCCCTCCTTGTTATTTGCCTACCACTTTTCCTTTCCTGTTCTCAATTATCCTATGCTATGCAGCTAGTTAAAGTGTTGAGCTATACCAGCATTGATTGTAGCAAGTGCCTGTTAGTACGATCAAGTTTTTATCTAATAACTGTAGTTCTTGTTTTTCACTGCCCATGCTATACTGCATTAATTGTAACAAGTGCCTGTTAGTTCAATCGAGCTCTTATTTATTAAGTGTAGTTCTTGTTATTTACTGCCCATGCTATACTGCTGCTCATATGTTACTCTAGCCCAAATAGCTTTTGAAACACATATTTTTTCTTGAAGTATTGCAACCTCCAGGCTGTCTCTAGGGGCTTCTTTTGGTTTTCCTCTGTCCTTCCTTCTCTTCCTCTCACCTCTGTTGATTTTCTCACCCTTCCCACCTCCTATCAAGCCGTATGAGTCTTTCTTGGTGCCAATGACCAGACCCCCTTTTCTGCTCCTTAACTCTGCTTTTCTTTTCCTCTTTCTACCTCCCTCTCAATTCCTCTCTCTTTGTTCCAAACCCCATTTGCACTGCCCAGCAATTAAGTGAAGCAACAGCTACATGGTGCTTCCCCTTATCTATTTCCCTGTCCCCTTCCACTTCCAGGTAGCTGCCCTCCTATGGGCTCCTTGGCCACCAGCGGCCATGGCTGCAGCTCAGTTCCACTCCTGGAGCCACACTCCATCCCCATCTGCCCTCCAGCAATCTCCACCAGCTACAGACCAGAAGGGATTCAAATCCCACATCTTCCATTGGCCTGTAGCAGCCGCTGTTCCCTGCTCCGTTGGACTGTACTGTCTGCTTGAGATTATGATTGGCTGAGTCTGCTTGCTGTTTTTTTTTCTTCAGCCTGCAGACCTGCCTTCCGATCACTCCTGCCTTCTAACTATACTTTAAACTGTAAATTTTTATCTTAAACTGTGTCTCACTTCCTTGTCATTTGACTGCAACGTTTCCTTTCCTATTCTCAATTATCCTACGCTGTGCCTCTAGTTAAAGTGTTAAGCTATACCAGCATTGATTGTAGTAAGTGCCTGTTAGTTTGATTGAGTTTTTATCTGATAACTGTAGTTCCTGTTATTAACTGCCCATTATTTTAAACTGTTGTTAGTTAGATCAAGTTTTTATCTAATAATTGTAGTTCTTGTTATTCACTGCCCATTGTTTTAAACTGTAATTTTTTTTTCTCACCCACCCACCCTGACCCTGGCCTGTATTAAATACACTTCAGTCCCCCCCCAACTCCCTCCTCCTATGGTCTCTGCCTGAAGTTTGTCCTTCCCCACATACTGTCTCCCTTCCCACTTCCCAATTTCTCCTTGTTCCTCCGAAATGAACACTTCTGCAGCTTGTAGTTTCCCTCTGCTCCTCTACATTGAGCACTACTGTGGCTAGTCATTTTCCCCTATCCTAAACTCATCCAGGCACTCCAGATTCTTCAGGGTTCCCTACCCTATTATTCTCTCACCACTGCTGGTCTCCTACACCTCTAACCATCCCCATTGGGATGTCTATTTACCAGCTACTTCTAAATTTATTTTTCCACTCCCCAGGCTGTCCTGCTCCTATGGGGACTGTCTTTAGCCTCGTGCCCAGTTTTTCTCTTTCTTCTATAGATCATAATTGTAAGGATGTGGCCCCCACCCATTCCATGGCCTTTCTACCCACTCATCTTTATATTCCTGACCCTGATCGCCCCAGGCCTTGTCAGTGGTCCCACCAATCCATCCATTTTGACAGGTGCTCTCTTCACCTCCCTTGTGCCCTATGTCTCTTCTCCTGGCACTGCCCTGCCACTTACCCTTACTTCGCTCAAATGCATATCTCCATACATCTGCACCAATACCCCATCTCTCCTCTTGGCTTGAGTGGTGATTCACATCTCAGTCCCCTTTTTCAACTTTGCCTCTCAGCCCTTAATGTGTACTTCCCCCTCCCAACTTAAGCGGGGGCAGGCCACATCCTTAAAGCTCTTATTTAGCTCCCTCAAAAAACTATTACTCCCTCTACTTCTGTGCTCGGGGAACATGGAATTAAACCCTGGCCCACTTGCTCCTCTCTCTGCACCAACAGATCTGGCCCAGTTCAAAGTGCTCTCCTTTCTCCATATTAACGCCTGCAGTCTTCTAAGGAAGCTGGACGTCATCCAGGCCTGGGTCTGTCATGTAAACCCAGACTTCCTTTTCATCTCTGAGACCTGGTTAAAATCACATACCCCTGATCAGGCTATAAATATTCCCTCTTATAATGTATTCCAGTCTGACAGACTCACAAGGGGTGGGGGTGTTGCTATCTATGTGCACGACAAATACTCTGCCTCTCTCAGCGACAATACCTCTGTACCAAAAGAATTCAAATGCCTCTGTCTTAGTGATCTACATATCCCCTTCTGAGTCCCTATCCATCACTGACTGCTACAGGCCACCCTCTGGTGGTCTTAAATTGCTGCAGCACTTTAAGTCCCTAGTCAATCCCTTAACCTCTGAACTTATCATCATGGGTGACCTGAACCTACATTGGTTTTCAACCTGCTCCTCCCCCTTAAAAGCCTTCTGTGATTCCTTCAGTCTCTCCCTGCTTAACCTTATTCTGGTGAATAAACTCCACAATTTCAATCACACTGGAATATTCTTCAATTATATAAGTGATCACAGTGCTGTCGCATGCATAAGGAACCTGTCCAAACCAGCCTCCTTCTCTTCCTATAGCTATAAAAGAAGCCTCCACAGTTTCAACCAAGCCAACTTCCTCCTGGACCTAAATAATATCAGATGGCAGGACTTTTACCCCACCCTCTCCATGGAATCTGCCTACCTTCAGTTCAAACACTTGCTACTACAGGTTATAAACAAGCAAGCCCCGCTAGTCTAGGTCAGGACCAGGTCCAAATCCTGCCCTTGATTCAATGACTAGCACAGGCCTGTCCTACACAAAAGTGATGCCCTTTGGAAAAAGGCGTGCAAAACCAAACTTCTTTTGGACTGGATGGTGTTCCGTGATGCTAGGAACCTTTGCACAAAACTAATAAGAGAGGAAAAAGCAAAATATTTTCAGTCATTCGTGGACTCTTCCACTAAGAATTCTAATAAATTCTAGAAGACCCTAAGGGAAATTCAAGGCCCGAATCCCTCCTCCCTTACTATCCCTACAAAGATCTCCTTTGGTGATACATAACATCCAACAAAAGTGACATCCTGAACCTGTTAAACAACCACTTCGCAATGGCTGGTCTTACCTTCAACTCTTCCCCTGCTAATACTCCTTGCTGTTCCCTCCTTAACCCGGACTCCTCAAGCCTCCCAACAAAGTCACCCCCCTTACACATTCCTTCAGTTTTGCCCCTATCACCTTTAAACAGATAGAAGACCTGCTACTCACCCTTGATGCCTCTAAAAGTGCTGGGGCTGACAAAATTGTCCCCTATTTCCTAAAGCTCATGTACCATGTACTGACTGCCCCCATCACTCATCTTTTTAACAAGTCCCTCACTGAAGGGTTCATCCCCCTCAACTGAAAAATAGCCCATGTTGACCCTCTTTTCAAATCAGGTGACCCAAGTGACCTGAACAATTCCAGGCCCATTTCCCTTTTACCAGCTGTCTCTAAGCTTCTGGAAAAATTAATGAACCTTCAACTCAGAGATTATCTTGAAACTCATAACCTGTTGAACCCCCTTCAGTCTAGCTTCAGACCCAATCATAGTACAGTGCAACCTGCTTAAGTGAATAGCCTTCATCCCACCGGAAACTATGCGGCTAACTGGGCTATTCAATAAAATGGATTGCCGATTTTCTGTGTCTGTTTTGAACCCAGAGAACTAAATAAGAGAAACGCAAGTCAGGTTAGCGTTACTTAACACGTTAATATTTTATTTAATTTGTGGTAAGCAGTGTGTGCAAAATACAATCTTTACTTTATCACTGTGAAAAAAAATTAAAACACTTTTAAACACTGTTAAAAAGCATTACATTTCTATATTGCTCAGCATCTCTGTGATGGTAAGCTGTCTCTTTCTTAATGTACAAACCTTCATACAAATGTCCTCGAGCTCCATAATACAGTTTAAAATCATCCTCTGCTGCGGCATTCACCTCAAGGAATCTTCTAAGCCTCCTAAGACAGCTCTGCACTTTGGCATTGGTGGATACAGGCTCTGACTCCTTGCATTCATCCTCGTCATCGTCATCCTCTGAAATTTGTGAAGAAAGAACTTGTGCAGCTATGTCGGTGACAATAACTTCTCCATAGCAGGGAGTGTTATCGTCGGAGGAGACAGCATTTTCAAAGGATATTGGGTCCATGTCTGGGGGTGGGAGAGGGGGTTCCATATCATCGGATGCTTCCAGTAGCTGAGGTTCAGAACCTGGGACAACAAAATGAGCTATGTGAAAGCAGTTCTGAATCGAGACTGCTTTCACATCATACCATGCCTGGTGCAGCAAGTGGATGGCATCAAGGATGGATAAATGCTGGGCTAGCTCAGTAGGCTTGGCAATTTCTCCTGAGTTGCACCCAGCAAGGATTCTGTCCAGCATTCAGTGCCTGTACAGCCCTTTTCATTTTTTTATGATTTTCTGGTCCATGGGCTGGAAAAGGGACATAGTGTTAGGTGGCAGAAACACAATTTTCACATTTTGTAGAGTCAGTGCGGGGTGTGCACTGCAATTGCCCAGCAGCAGGCAAATCCTGCGGCTGTGTTACAGTTGCCCTCAAAGTCAGCAAGGATTTTTTTCTTTGTTCTTTTGCAGCCAGCAGATCTGAGGCTCTGAAACCCCCCAATGCTGAGCCACTGCAGTTTGTGCCATCCCTGGCATTTTGAGCATTTTCAGAGCCTCAGTTTTCTGACATTGGGTAAGCTATTTGTTTCTCCCCTGCTGGTGTTCTGGCTCCACGGGACTAGCCATTGTTGCTGGTGGTGATTGTAATTGTGATTGAATGGGCCTCTTCATAGCACCATCCGTGCTAATCCCATTAACTCCTGATGCATCTGTATATGGGATTAACATTTACTGCTAGGGCTGTTAGTATCAGCAGACAATTAAGACAATTAGGGCAATCAAGAGACAAAGAAACTCAGACAACCAGAGATAAGGCATTAAATGACTGACTGAAAACTGGCATGGAATGATTGAAAACTGCCATGGAGCATGCTAATTTTTATCCACTTAAATGGGATTTTGTATTCATTTAACAATGTTTTTAACACAGGGATGAATAGCACAGGAATTGGGACTGCATAATTTTATTCACTAAAACTAAATATGCACTTAAGAGATATTCACTTAATTGGGTTCTACTAAACCATCACTAGACTTGCCAAGGTAAGTAATGATTGACAAACAGCGCTTGACATCAAGAACCACATCTGTGCCCTTTTCTTAGACTTAAGCAAAGTGTTCAGCACTGTTGATCACAACCTTTTCCTCCTTATGTTATGTAATACTGGCCTGGATCAGCCCTCCCTCAAATGGTTCACCTCATACTTACTAGGCAGACAGCAGCAGGTTAAAGCCCAATGCAACCTCTTCCCACTCAAGTCCCTCTTGAGAGGAGTCCTGCAGGGCTCGATCCGGGGGCCTCTGCTATTCATGATTTATATCAATGATATCAACCTTAACATTGTCTCAGCTAAATACATCTATTCGCGGATGACACCGTTCTCTATATAGCTAACCCCTCCCTCAACACAGCCTACTCAATCCTTCAACAAGACTTCTGCCTGCTGCAACATAACCTCTTTCATCTCAAACTGCTGCTCAATGCAAGAAAAACTAAAATGATGTTCTTCTCCCCACAGCTGTCACAGCTGGTACCGTTCCATCTGGGGTTAGACCCCATAATGCTACCCTCTTGGGTGAATCCCTTGAGCCAGCTGAAAAGTTCAGATACCTTGGCTTCGGGATTGATAGTAGGCTCACCTTCACACTTCACATCCATGAATTAGCCAAAACACTCAGACAGAGAGTAGACATATTCTACAGGATCAAGCACCTTCTTACTACTGAGGCCAAAACAAGATTAGTGCAATAAACATTTTTTCCTCACCTGGACTACAGTGACGTTTTCTACAGGCACTGCCCCATAACTTCCCTTTCCAAACTTGATACTCTGTACCACAGAGCACTCAGATTTATCACTAACTCTCCCTACAATACTCATCACTGCCTGCTCTACACTGAACTTGGTTGGCAGTCCCTGAACACTAGGAGACTGAAAAATGCCACCTTATGGGCCTATAGAGCTGTAACAGTCAAGCGTCTCCAGTGTATCACCAAGCTCCTGGTCCATTCCACAGGAACTTATTCCCTGAAAAGATACTCAAGTATCACTTTCAACATCCCTAGGTCCAGAACCCGGTATGGCTCATCTTCCCTAGGCCATGCCCTTCCCTCTTTCTGGAATACAATCCCAAAATCTCTAAAACTCTCAAAACTTGTTAACATGCTAACCTTCAAAGCTCTTCTTAGTAACTTACTTAATGAAACCTGCAAATGCTTTAAACTCTAATCTCCCAGTCATCCCACCTTTTTCTGCCTGTTGGTTTCCCCTCCCCTTTTTCCTATACTCTATGACCTGTATTTATTTGTATATTGTTGTAAAGATCTGCATTTTATTACCCATGTAAAAATGTGCCTGTGCATACCCTGTATATGTTATTTTTCTTTAGGATTCTTTTTTATTGAATTATGTTTTTTACTGTACTGTCCATCCAGGTCCACTTTGTAAATGAGTTTTTCCTCAATGGTGTTTCTCCCGGTTGAATAAAGATTGATTAATTGATTGATAGATTGATTGATTGACTGATACTGATTAGATGTCAGGTTACTTTGCATGCACTTTAGTCCCAAATAATCAGTCTTACAACACTGGGTACCCAGGATGTTATACTGGCTAGCCAGAGACGTTGTCTGGAGGCGGCCGGCATTTCAGCTGCTGTTGTTGGGTCCCTTGATGGAAAGAAAAAGGCAGTTAACATGCACAACAGAGCTTTGGATATTTGTAATCTGGACCAGTTGGCCCAGTCTCTTATAACCCAGAAAATCACTGAAGCAATTAGATAGTACCACAGACAATTAAATGATTTGTTGCAGGGAGTTACTCTAGATTTACTCATGCTACCAGTTGGCTGTGATGAGTCGGGCAATATGGAGACCTCATGTAGATCACCGATAAGCATGGGGAAGCAGGGCCTTCACAACACATCTCCACTTCAGGGCCTTTCCCTCCAGGTAGCTGCAACCTGTGAGTTATCTCTGTGCAGGGGCTGGATCCCCAAAGCCAGTATCTCACCAAAGAACAGTCTGTGGTGCAGGGATGTTTGGTTTGGGCTGAGACTGGCATAGACCCAAGACTGAATAAACAATTCATGCAAAGTTCAGTTTGTTTGCTGGTGACTGCCTCCAGCTGGCAGTACAGTTCAGTCACTGGCAAAACAGGCCACAATCCATGATAAACATTCAGCACATTTAACAGGAACATTAACTTCTCTAACTCTCAGTTCGGTATTCAGGCCAGTTGCTACTGCAGTAGATTCACTGAGCAAACCTCTTGATCATTAAATCAGTCTCGAACAACCTCTGGGCCAAACGCTTCACAGGAGCTTCCTCTTGGTCCAAATCCCAGCCTGTACCTTCAGATATCTTGGAGATTTCTGCCACAAGTAAAGGTTCTTTTTCGGATTATTTTGATTACTGCAATCAGGCAGTCCAGTGCAGGAGAACAATAGCAGAGAGGCAAGTCAGGCCTCACCTGCTGATTTCCCTCAGCTCCTTACAGGGAGCAGCTGCTCAAAAGCTCAAGCTGCTCACTCTTCAAACTCTAACTCTGACTGATCCCTGTCTCTAACAGTTCTGGGGATTTCCCTTGGTTTCATCCATTCTGGTTGGCTAGGGGAACTGTCAGTCACAGTTTGTATACCCCCTTTAGTTCAGTTTAGGCACCAACCTAAAAACTACAAAAACTACAGATTTTCCTTCCCACGAGGCACTTGAGCTAAGGACCCTTAAAGGCCCTCTGTATCCCACTGGTCCAAATACTGGAAGTCCCGGACCTAACTTGGAGGCTTCCATTCAGATAAACAAAGCTGCAAGAAGACAGGTTAAACAAAGCATTCTATTTCAAATATGATAGCAAATTAGAAGTAAACCATCACAGTACTGGTTCAGGCCCCCTCTGCTATACTATCGACAGCAGAGTGGAGCAAATTAAAGCAGTGTCTGGCCGGTCATGAGCACTGATGCACTCAGACCCTGCCCAGTCCATTTACAATACACATACTGGCTGAAGTCTTAAAGTGACAGGTGCAGAGGCACAGCATGGCACTCATATGCAAAACAACAAGATCAAACAAATACCCTTGGATTTACTATCTATACAGGATGACTGCCTGGCAGTGGGCAAAGATGAAGCCCAGGAAGACACTTAAGGTAATCCCCCAAATTGGGGTTTGGGGGTGCTTCACAGAAAATCCCAAATGAATGTTTTTTTTTTCCTTTTTTTTGCCTCAGACAGTGTAGCTGTGTACATGAGCAAGGGCAGGCTGGAAAAATCTTTGACTTGTGCCATTC
Organism: Neoceratodus forsteri; assembly: GCA_016271365.2. Classification (NCBI taxonomy): domain Eukaryota; kingdom Metazoa; phylum Chordata; order Ceratodontiformes; family Ceratodontidae; genus Neoceratodus; species Neoceratodus forsteri. Next base: position 758,664,936 of record CM057454.1, read on the forward strand.
CAGATCCAGAAGAGAGAGAGATAGACTACTGTGGGGGCCCAAGAGAGGTTTTACAGTTACAGAAAATCCCAAATGAAAGATTTTTTCTTTTATTGGCCTCAGACAGTGTAGCTGTATATACATGAGAAAGGGCAGCCTGGCAAAATCTTTGACTTGTGCCACTCCTGATCTAGCGGAGAGAGGGAGAGACTACTGGGGGTCCAAGAGAAATTTTACAGTTACATAAAATTCCAATTTTTTTCCTGGTTTCAGTGTGGCTGTTTTTATAGGGCAAGGGCAGCAGGGTAGCAAAATAAATCATTGACTTGTACCATCCAATCATGAATCACAATCACTTGTTAACATTCATTCACAATCTCATCCAGAGAAGAGAGAGAGAGAGTGCAGAGGGGCTGACAATAAATGTAAGTCCCAAAAATACCAAATAAAGTTTATTTTCCTGGCTTCAGTGTAGCTGTGTGTACAGGACAAGGGCAGTAGGATGGCAAAATAAATCTTTGACTTGTGCCATCCAATTATGAATCACAATCACTTGTTAACATTCATTCATGATCTCATCCAGAGGAGAGAGAGAGAGAGACTGCAGGGTGGCCCACAATAAATGTAACTGTCCCAGAAATCCCAAATACATTTTTTTTTCTGGCTTCAGTGTGGCTGTGTGTACAGGGCAAGGGCAGCAGGATGGCAAAATAAATCTTTGACTTGTGCCATCCACAGGAGAGGGAGACAGACTGCAGGGGGACCATGATAAATGTAACAGTCCCAGAAATCGCAAATAAAATTTATTTTCCAGGCTTCAGTGTGGCTGTGTGTACAGGGCAAGGGCAGTAGGGTGACAAAATATACTTTTTAATTGTGCCATCCAATGATGAATCACAATCACTTGTTAATGTTCATTTATGATTTCATGTATTTAAAAAAAATACTGTTCAGACAAACAGCATATAAGTTGATGCACTTGTGCTGTTGACTGTGGGTGGCCCAGGGGATAATCTGACTTTGTGACTTGTAGCAGGCTGTTTGCAGTGCAACACAAGTAAAGTACAAGTACTGTACACACAAGTGTCATCATCATCATCATTTATTCCCCATTATTCCTCATTAGCATTAGTTTTATAATATATCGTGCTACATTACGTATAAGCATTAACCAACCCCCAGCGTTGGACTGTGCTGCATGCGGTTATGCATTAGATGTGCCTGCATCTCCATTTCAAATTCTGAGGCACACTTCACAGTTGCTGAATTTGGTCACTTAACAGTAACTAACTGTATTGTAGGAGTCAGTCTGGTAATCTTAGAAGGAAGTGGTAGTGGATTGCTAAATTTGTCCCTGGCCTGTGGGTGGGAGTCATCAGAAGGACATCACATTAGTTAGAGGGATCTTTTGTACAGGTTCCCTTACCGAAATATAGGTGTGATGTGTACATGCAGAATGCCACATGCTTAATTGGGCAACGTTTGCATGCAGTTCACATACACAAAGTGAACCTGTGCAAAACAGGTCTAAAAAGCAAATCAGGTTCTCAAGCTGCAAGCTTGACATGTGCACAGCAGGTAAGCTGGTGCGAACATCTTCTAAAAATTACATCAGGTTCGTGTGTTGCATGCTTGACATGAGTGCAGCAGTTAAGCTGGTGTGAGTATCATTTAAACATCACATCAGGTTCACATGCTGCATGCTTGCCATGTGTGCAGCAGCTTAGCTGGTGCAAATCTCATCTAAAAAAACACATCAGTTTCTATTTCTTATACTACTGGTAGCAATTAATTATTAAAATACATTTTTTTGAATTCCCATAAAAATGAGGTAAACTCATTAATTCTGATCCTTTTGCAAGTTGTTTAATGGCTTTTGACTTTTGTCATTAAATCTCAATTAATTTGTAAAGTATAGTTTGCTTACTGCATTACATGCCCAGGATATAGCCAGTCAACATCTCCCATTCCAGATGTATGAAGAGGGGCCTCTGTGTTGTGAAGCCTATCCTTTTTGTTTTGGATCATGTAAATCCATTATACATATTTAGTGCTGCAAATGTGCTTCTCCATGACTGTTTTATCTCACTTACGTTCCCTTTGTCATTCTGTATTGAGCATATACACTATGGCCATGCCCAGCACTCTTTGTGCTGAGTAGGGTCTTAGAAGCATGTACCATACCTCACATTTTATCACTGAAATGAGAGACATGGACACCCAAAATGAGGGACAATGAGGGACCCTAACCCACATGAGGATCAGGACACATCATGAAACATGGAGATACAGTACCCCAGAACAACATAGAAATCATTGCATTAGCACCTGAGAATGAATTTCTACCAAAAAGCAGGGGTGTCATTTAGGTAGGGCAGAGGGGGGCAGTTGCCTCCCCCCATATTTGTGCCTAGGTTGTTCTCATGGTATGGCAATAATGGCTTTAAATTTGGATTTAATCTTTTGCACAATAAGTGCCCACCTGGCCTGTGTGTGATCAAGCTGAAGGTACTCTCCAGACTCAACTGTGTCTGTATTGTGTTGTCCACTCTCTCCACCTATTAGCGGTGGCACAATCACATGTGATGTGAATGAGCTCCAGACAAGAAAGAGCACATGAGCCTTGCAAGTACGACACTGTCTTTCCTGCCACAGAGTGGTAAAATAAATATTTGACAGACTGCACACTACAGCTTGGAATAGTCAGTGAGCACTGAACTCTCAGTAGCAGTGTTGTGGCAGCATATGTTTGTTGTTCTACTCTTAGTGAGTCTTCTTCTCCCTGGTGGCTGAAGGGGCAGAGGGTGAGCTAGAAGCTAACTCAAGACTGGGCTACCTAGTTACTGTACTAGGCTCGCCATGCAAAAAAAAAAAAAACAGCACAGACCCCCACAGCAGCAAATTAGGCTTAGTAGAAGTGGAGACGGCAGTGTGGATGGCCTTCATATGCCGTGATCAGTGCAGTGCGACAGTAGTCACAGCAGCAGCCAAGCAGGAAGCAAGCAGCCCAGGTTGGATAGGTTCGGATGGTGAGGTGACTTGGTCGTGGACCATGTTGGGGACCTGTGGTGGTCAATTCTAGCATCCAGCATCTAGCAAAGGAGAGAGGTGGAGCAGACTGAAAACTGGACTGGTGGCACACTATGCCAGGCTGCAGGTTCTGGCCATATGGCCTAGTAAGTAAAAGTAAATATTTTTTTTACAGGGGGATTGGGGAAGGAGGAAGGACTAAAATATTGATGTGTTTTTCACGTTTCATCTATATTACTCCACCACAGTGGGCCATGCTGGAGTTTCTAATTTTCCTGCTCCAGCCACTTGAGGAAATCACCAGGGAAGTTAGTGCAAACAAAGCAGCTCTCAGCCAGGAGATATCCCTAATAAAAATGTTAAAATTTAGATTGAATCTGATTAGGGAAAAGTCAGAGAAGCAAGACAGCTCCATGATCACCAGGCTGCCAGTGGTGCTGCTGACACATGCAGGTTGCCTCCCAGAATACAACAAGATCTAATGAGATGTATGATCAAAAAAGTTGAAGAAGATGACAAACTGTGTAAATTGCTTCATTCTAAGTACTACATTAAAGCAACAATCTTGGACCCATGATACAAATCGAAGCAACTAGTGAGTGATGATGATGACACTTGTTTTGAGATGAACAAACAAGAAATAATTGACGAGGTGCGTGCTGTCATAGAACAGAGTACAACAGCAGCACCACATTCACAATCTGTTTTATGACACAGCACAGCATCAGGTGGCCCATCCACTACTGTTGCGGCATTTTCTCCCTCTTCCTCCTCAGCCACTGCAGCTGAATCTTCTTCTTCACCACCAGCCAAGCATAGCACTGTCCCACAGTCACTAGGTTCAGCTTCATGTCTCTGGAGTCACTTGGAAGATGTAATTGTAACATCTTCTTCATCTGCCTCTTGTAACATAGCCTCAGCACAGGCCATTGTTGAAATGTACCTGGCAGAGCCCAATATTAGCTGGAATGCTGATCCTTTGCAATACTGGAAATCCAAACAAAATATGTGGACTGCTTTAGTAAGCATTGCAATGAAGTTCATGAATTGTCCTCCAACTAGCATGTGTTCAGAACAATTGTTTAGTTCAGCTGGTAGCGTCATTACTCATTACTGACACATGATTCTGTTTGACACCAGAAAATGCTGAGCAACTCACATTTCTCAAAGTCACCATTCCTCACTTTAATTTCAAATACGATACCTGAATAAAACATTCACTGACTGCTCTGAGCAGGCCCCACAAAACGCTCTCAAGAATGTGTGCCTGGGGTGAAAATCTTTTATGAATAGGGTCTACTACATGAGGTAGCAATTAATTGCAACAAGTCAGTTCAGGATGGACTAGGCCAGACCACTATTACTTGAATGATCATATGAGCAGCACAGAATAGAAAAAAAAATAGTAACATCAGTGGGTTCAGAGATCATATACAGCAAGCAACTGCATTTCATGTCAAAAACGTACTTGGTGGTACCTGGTACCACTATCTGATCTGGAAGGTAGGGCACTGCTGTCTACTACTACTACAGTGTTTATCACTTTTTGTCCTTACTTCAGTCCTTACTACTACTTCTTGTCAATTTTCTTGCCCTCAGCAACTGATCCTAACTATATTGTTTTCATTTTCGGACAGTGCATGGCTTTGAGGATGCCTGAAACCCAGAAACTGAATACTCTTTGTATATTTCTCACGTCTCCCATATTTGGCTGAGAATACTTTACAGAAACAAATGCTACTAAATTGAAAATTCATATAATTTCTTTATTGTTTGTGTGTGCATGGTATGCTAGCCTGATTACATCTCACTTACAGTAACTGGGCTGAGAGTATGATATTACTATATTTTATATACTCATTAAATTACTTGACAGTGGCTGGCAGCAATTGTGGAACTAGGAAGGATGTAATTGTGTTGTGTATCATCAGGTCTTCAGATGGCAGTGGCAAACTTTTTTATGACTGCACTGCACTTGACCGATGCGATGTGTGACTGGCTGCCTGCCTGGGTGGTGATCACTATGTCTGTTGTTTTTCTTCTTTAAGGATTCAGCATGTTGATCAGATTCAGTAGAAGTAGCAGTAGTACTAGAAAACATTACCACCTCTTGGACCAGGTAGTGTACCATATACCACTGTACACCGGGCATGCAAAGCACTTGCATCATTCACATGGGTAGGGTGGGTGGGCTCTCTTAGTGATGCTCATTTGATCATTCATATCCATTTCTTTGGCTTGTTCGACTCTGACTGGAACATCCATCAAAATAATACTTACACAGCACCATTAATAAAAAAAAAAATCTTAGCTGCCTGGCAGTGCCTGCTGTGCTTGGTGGTGCTATGATATAGGTATTTGCATCTGCCTGTCCCTCCCTCTCTCTCTCTCTCTCTCTCTCTCTCTTCATCTCTCTCTGTCTCTCCCACCACACTCATGTCACAGACCGAGCAGGATATGCCACCTCACCATTATAGGTCAGCCATGAAGGGGCTAGTAGTGAGTGACTGCTTTTTTATTTAGCAGTTTTGCATTCATTTTTATACAAATAATCCATTCAATTATTTCTTTTGGGCCTCTGTGTCAAATGTGACCGACTTTAGCCACTTTTATGCATTTTCTCACATTTTTTCAAATTATTTGTCAATAAATCAGAACTAATGAGAACTAATCAGAACAAATCAGAACTTCACTGTGTTCCGATTCTTATTTAATAGCGGTCAGAACTTCACCAAGCCCTAATCACTATCCCCTCCTACTGCTTCTCCAACCCCCTGATCCCATTCCTACCTGGCTAACCTTGCTTGCTGCTACCCCTCCCTTCACTCCCCATCCCATTCTCTAACTCCTCCCTCTCCCCATCCTTTACTCCACCCTGATTAGCTTTTCCTCCTTGCCTCCTCAAGCTATTCAACTCTCTCCTCCTTGCCTTCAGCCTTTGACTCTGGGTCTCCTTGATCCTCCATCCCACTCTCTGCCCCCCCTTCCCCTAAGCTGGCCAGCATTGCATACTTGTTCAATGTGTGCACCCCACCGCCAGATCCCACCCCTGCTGTTCCTCTCCTAGAAACATAGAAGCATAGACAATACTGGCAGAAAAAGATTGATGGACTGGTCCATCCAGTCTGCCCATTGCTCCTTATATGTACCAGGGACTTAATTGTCTAATTGTTAGCCAGGGTATTAGTCCTCACTATCCTGCCCTCTGTCTCCTCCCAACTATTATTGCTCTGAGTAGCCATTACAACCTTCACGTTGTCCCAACCATGCTTCAAACCAGTTATAGTTCTGGCTCCTGTCACCTTGGCTGGCAGACTGTTCCAAGTTTCCTCCACCCTCTCCATAAAATAATAATTCCACATATCCCTTTTGAACCTTCCTCCTGTCCATTTCCACTCATGTCCCTGTGACCTTGAATTTATGCTTATGCTATATAACTTCTTTACTATTCACCTTATTTATTCTTTTCAGGAATTTGAAGGTCTCTGTCTAATCATCCCTCTCTCATCTGGTCTGAAGCAAGTACATGTTTAGTGCCTTGAACCGATCCTCATAAGATCTGCCCTGCTGGCCCTGTATCATCCTGGTCATCCTTCATTGTACTGCCTCTAGCCTGTCCTTATCTTTCCATAGATGTGGACTCCTGAACTGGGCACAGTACTCCAGGTGTGGCCTTACCATTGACCTATAAAGAGGTAATATTACCTCTTTTCTTTTACTGTCAGTACCCCTCCTGATACAGCCTAACTTCCTATTTGCCTTACTAAAGGCTTTATTGCATTGGTTTGATTGTTTGAGGGTGTCACTAATTATGACTCCTAGGTCCCTTTCCGTAGTCATAAAGATCAGCTTAACCCCTCCCATCCAGTACTCCATCCTGGAGTTCTTGCTCCCTGGGTGAATCACCTTGTACTTTTTGGCATTGAATTTCAACTGTCAGACCTCAGACATTTATTCCAGTCTATGCAGATCACTCTGCATCTCCCCAATTCCCTTGCCGCAGTCCACCCTCCCACTGGGCATTGTGCCATTTGTGAAGAGTCACAACCTGCCCTAGATTCCTTCTCCAATGTCACTGATGAACATTGATGAGGACCGACCCCAGGATAATTGCTTGTGGCACCCTATTTGTGACCCCCTCTCTTCCACTTTGACCCCATTTACCACAACCCACTGCTGCCTACCCCTCAGTTAACTTTCTACTAATCTTACTGTGTCCTTTGCTGCTCCCAGATCCTCTATCTTTTTCAGCAATCGCCTGTGAGGCACTGAGTTGAAGGCCTGGTTGAAATCGAAATAGAGTAAATCCACGACATGGCCCCCATTCAATGCCCTTGTTACCTAGTCAAAAAAAAACCAATTATGTTAGTCTAACAAGACCTCTCTGCCATAATCCCATGTTTACTATCCTGGAGGCAACTGGTCTCAAGGTTGTCCAATAGGTCCTCCTTGATTAGTGACTCCATCAGTTTCCCTACAACTGAAGTAAGACTGACAGGTCTGTAGTTCCCCACTTGTTCCTTGTCCCCCCTCCTTGTGGAGCAGAACCATATCTGTCACCCTCCAGACCTTTGGAACTACCCCTGTCTGTAATGAGCTATTGAATAGCCCTACCATGGGTTCAGCTAGTTCCACCACCAGCTCCCTGAACACTGTTGGATGCATCCCGTTCAGTCCCAGGGGCTCATCTATCTTAAGGGCTGTTAACCCTTTCCAGGCCCTTTTGCTGGTAAATACTGCTGTCTCATTTCCAGGACTCCCTTAGTGGCTGTTTTGATGAGTCATCAATAATGGCTGCTTTTAGCCTGTCCTGTATTACTCTACCTCCCTCTAACAGCCAACCAAGTTCTCCTCTTTTCTTCCTTTTTTCCCTTAATATACCTGAAAATTGTTTTTCTCCACTCTTTACCCCTCAGCAATATGCAGCGCAGTGTGCTTTAGCCTACCTAACAGCACTCCTCGCTTCCCTACTTCTCAATTGATATTCTCCCCATTCTTCCTCCCCTCACTTTTCTTTGTACCTGATGAAGGCTTTACTTTTGGCCCTCACTGCTTCCCTGACCATTCCCAAGAGCCACATTGGTTGCTTGCACCTGTCACTTTTGACTACTGTCCTCAGGCATATACTTGATGTCTTGAGAACTGCCACCTTTATTGCCCCATCTCTCCTGCTCCCCTCCTATGCTGTCTACCCTGACTAACTTGTCCAAGGCCAACAGTTACATCCTGTTGAAGTCCACCATTCTGAAATCTGTGACCTCAGCTTTCAGTTGAGGTTTATCAGTTCTAATGGCCAGCTCAAACCAGATGGTTGTGGCTGCTGTTCCCTACAGGCTCCCTACTACCACCGTTCTCCCCATCTCTGAGTTGGTGAGCACCACATCGAGGATGGCAGCCTGTCTGGTGGGTTCTCTAACTAGATGTACCAGCAGACAGCCCTGAACTGTATCCAGCAAAGCCTGACATCTGGTAGTTCTGGCAGCCAGAACATCCCAGTCTATGTCCGGCAGGTTCAGGTCACCCACAACCACCACCTCCCCCTTTGCCACTCCCCTGACCAATTCTTCACCAAGCTCTCTATCCCTCTACTCCACCTGTCCTGGCATTCTGTAGATCACCCCCACCTGTATTTTCTTGCCCGAGGCCACTGTGAGCTGCACCTACAATGACTCTTTTTGCCCATTAATTCCCTGATGTGTCTGCCCTCCTCCTGATGTGTCCATCCTCTCCAGCCTTAATGCCATCCCTGACATGGAGGGCTACAGCTTCACCTCTACCTTTTCCTCTATCCCTCCACAACATGGTGTAGCCTGGGACTGTCAGATCCCAGATATTATTTTCCAAAGCCCAAGTCTCTGTGAAGGCTACAGTGTCCACCTTACTGTTTGCTATCATTGCCTGGATCTTACTTGATTTTATTATCTTGACTCCCTTGATCCTCTTTGGCTATTTACTTGTCCTTTTTTTTATTCCTCCCTGGCTTCCTTCTTTTCATGTTGATTGCATGCTCTGTAATCCCCATCCATGGTCCCTTCCCCCAGGCCCAAGTTAGGCCTCAACCCTATTTTGCCCACTGTACCTCTACAAGCCCCATGATTAGGAGGATTACTAGCTAAGTTCCCTTTCCTCTTTCCTACCACCTTGGTTCACCTACACTCAGTTTCCACCACAGTCAGTTTAACTGTCCAATAAAGATGTTAAACTTCTGTCCCACCACACTAGCTCCTCTTTTGTCAGGTGAAGGTCATCACCTTTGAAGAGCCTCCTGTTCCAGAAGTCCCACCAGTCTGCCACTAAGTGGTACAGCTTCTCCTGACACCAGCCCCTTAGCCACCCATTAAACTCTTCTATCTCCTCCTTTTTTATTCTATCTCCCCCCGCCCCACACAAGGAGGGTTTTAGAAAAGGCCAGAGAGGCCGAATGTGCCTTCAATCTGTCTGCCAGACTGCAAAAGTTCCACTTCACTATCTCCACAGTCTAGCTTGCCAGATCACTGGTACCCTGATGTACCAGCACTCCCAGCTTCCCTCTCCTTTTCCACTATCCTCCCTATCATACCTACATCATGGATGGCCATTGCCCCAGGAAGGCACCTGACCATCTTCCTCCAATCCAACCCTCCTTCCACCACCCTCTCTACCTGCTGATCATTGAATCCCTGACCACCAAGACTCTCATAATTGATTTCTTCCTGATCAGGGACACTGGTTTATCAGGATTGAGAAAGGGTAAATTCCATTTTGCACATTGTAAAAAATGGTATTGTCACCAGTGTCTGCCAAGCCATAATCCAGTTTTACAGGTGCTTGGTTTTGTGTACTTTATTTAACAATTTTTAAGTCTTCTAACATGCATTTTAGCAATTATTACTTCCACTATTGCACATCCATCCATCATTGTGCCAGTTTAAAGTTAATTTAGGTACAAAATGTGATGGCAGCAGCAGGACTACTTCCCCCTACCTCAGGTGTGACAGAAGCTGCAGCACTGCGGCTTCCATCCCTTAGGTGTGATGGTAGCAGTACTACGTTCCCTATTCCTCAGGTTTGATGGCAGTATCAGCACTATGGGCCTCATCCCTCAGGTGGGACAGCAGTAGTAGTACTACATTTCCCATGCACCAGTGGTGATGGCAGAAGCACTACGGCCCCCACCCCCAGGTGTGATGACAGTAGCAACAATGCAGTTCACTTCCCTCATGGGTGATGACAGTAGCGACAGCACTGTGATCCCTTTCCTTCAACATCCACACCCCAAATGCACAAGTTACAAATTACTTGGTCTCTTTGCTTGTTAGAACTCAGATGTGAATTAATCAGAACCACAACCACTAAGGTGGACCACCTTCATTTTTTCCTATCATTTAATTGCATGAATTGGATTTTTGCCTGTGGCACTGCTGTCCCGGGTTCATGAACGGACTTGGGTGTTGGAGGGCCAGCTGGAGGGGTGAAGGCTTGAGTGTCCAACAACCACTCATCTTCTCTTGGGAGGGAAGGTGGGTTTGCAGCTCAGCATTTGCTGGACCCTGGTGGAGGCCAGAGGCATGGCAACACGTTACCCCTCGCTGCAGGAGGGACCATGACAGACATTGGCTTGTGCCTTGAGATCATGTTGCCCCTCACACTCCCAAGAAAATGGGAAAACACCCGCTGGCCAACCGGAGGATGACTGCTGGCCCCTCCATATTCCCGAAACCCTAGACACACATGTGCGTTCCTACCCCTGCTGTGCCTGGGATACACAGACGCCCTTTGGGGTGATTTTCCTCCCCTGGTAGCCTCCAACAGGGGTAGGGGCCCACCCCATGAAGGGTTACTTCAGGTTACCTGGTAGCACAACAATAAGGGGCAGTGGATGACGGTCAGAACTCAGCATCGGTGGTAGGAAGCCTTGGCAGGCCTGAAGGAATGGATGGTTCGGGAGTAGAAGAAGCAAAAAAAAAAAACTGCCTGAATTTGCTTCTTTGAAATAAAGTGTTTTCACCTAAAAAATCCAAAAGTGATTAGTGGAGGACCTTCAAATGGAAAACCATGCATCTCCTAAATATGTGCATGCTTTTTTACTTGGTCTCCATGAAAATGGCGTCACTCAGTTTTCATGTCTGAGCTCAGAGGTGAATTGAGCACCATTATACCCACCAGCATCATACAGCCCCTGGGGTTTTAACTTATGTGTGTCATTGAGTGTGCTTTCTGACTTGGGTCTATTTGCAGCAACCCACTGACCCCTATTGGCATTATACAGTGGCAGATAGATTGTCAACAGCAGTTGAGCCACATAGCAAATCCACTGGCCAAGCACAAGTACACCTACACACCACTTAACATTTGATTTTTGTTGAAGCAGTCTATCAGAAAACTTTTTGTTGCCACAGAGACTGAAATAGCAGGTGGGAGAAAAGGTGCAAGTGACCCCATTCACCTAAATGGGGTGCTAACTGTGAAGTCTTTTTGTAAGTGGTAGTAAGGCAGTTTCTTCCTTGTGAACATACTTTCATTCAGACTAGTTTTCATTCAAAGAAACTAAGGATTTTGGATGGCCCTGCTCACTATAAACTTGAATAAGCTAGTTAGTAACAGTGATCCTGTGCTTAGCAATCTACAACCTAGATGCTCACATACAAAGAATACAATAAAAACCTGACCACAGTCTTAAAAACAAGCTTATAAAACACACAAAATGCATCAGAACATTCATATTTAAATATACAAATTCACTGCAGCCCAAATAAAACTCAGGTAAATTACAGGATATCCTGACTACTGAATGGTGTAGCAAACCTATATTGGCTTTTTTTTAATATTCTTTGTAAACCAGGTAATGCCCACTAACCAGAACCACCTGTTTTCAGGGGTGACCTAGGAGCTCTAGGGAGGTTAAGTGACTTGCTCGGAGTCATACTGCAAGTGGAGGTTGTGGGAATAAAACCCAAGTTGGCTGGATGTACCCAGTTCAATCACTGTTTGTTATTCTAACCACTAGGCTACACTGCTAGCCAGTTTATCACTTTCCATAACTATGCTCACCTCAACCACCAGTCCTTCCTACTGGATATTGCTTCTATGAACTGAACTCCTCTGTTTAAATTGGATGACCATCAGACTGCTCTAAACCTATTCCTGTATCACTTTTTGGAAACTCAGGACAAACACTGCCACCTCATTACCAGTCATGTAAAAAACAAACCTACCCAGTGACTTAAGTCCAACCTTCTCTCTAAACTAAGACTGCGTGATAAAAGTTGGTGTCATTATAAAAAGTCAGGATTGCCTGCTGACTTCAATTCCTATAGGGTACTCAGAAATTCTTGAAAGGAGATTAAAAGTGCAAAGAGCACCTACTGTAAAGATTTCCTAACTAAATCTCATGGTGACCCCCAAAAATTCTGGTCCCATATAAAGAGCTTCCTAGGTTCAAATCCGGCCCCCACCCCAACTGATATGACTCTTAATGGTGTCCACTGCAACAATACTTTCACTATCGCAAATTTTTTCAATACCCAGTTCACTGATCTTACAAACTATACATCATCAACAAAAATGGAAAGGGACCTGGGGGTAGTCATATCAGATGACTTAAAGGTGGGCAAGCAATGTGAGAGGGCAGTAAGGAGGGCTGGGGGGATACTGGGATACATAGGGAAAGGCATCACCAGTAGAAAACAGGAAGTTGTTATCCCTCTGTACAGACAGCTGGTGAGACCCCGTCTGGAGTACTGTGTGCAGTTCTGGAGACCCAATCTCCGCAAGGACATAGACAAGATGGAAGCTGTCCAGAGGAGGGCAACTAAAATGGTGCAGGGTCAGCACCAGAAGACATAAGAAGAGACTAAAGGAGCTTAATATGTATAGCCTTGAGGAAAGGAGGAAGGGGGGGACATGATAGAAACATTCAAGTACCTCAAGGGAATCAACAAAGTCCAAGAGGGTAACATCTTTCAAAAAAAGAGATGTGCAAGAACAAGGGGGCACAATTTGAAGATGGGGGGTGGCTCAGAGGTAATATAAGGAAGTGTTTTTTCACAGAGAGGGTTGTGGATGCATGGAATGGCCTTCCGGAGGAGGTTGTGGAGTCAAAAACAGTGGTTGAATTCAAGCATGTATGGGACAGCCATAAGGCAATTCTAGGGGTTGGGGTTAGAAAGAAGTAGGCTGCTGGTTAACTAGGATCTGCAGCTTATCCATTAGGTAGGGAAATGGGCAGACTGAGTGGGCCAAGCAGTCCTTATCTGCTGTCAAATTCTATGTTTCTATCCTTCCCAGCTTCACTTAACTCTCATGCTCAGCCCAATGACTCTGAGCCCAAATTTCATTTCAAGTCTGTCACCCATCTGGATGTACTTAGGCTGCTCAATAACATTTCTGACCTTTCTGCAGCAGACTCTGACAATATTGAACCTAAGCTGCTAAATCTTGCTGCCTCTTACATAGACACACCTCTAGCTAGGATCTTTACCCTCTCCTTGTGTTATAGCTATGTTCCTGCTCTCTGGAAGACTGCCTGGATTACCCCTGTCTTCAAAAAATGGTAACTGCAAAAACCCCTCCAACTATAAGCCTATAGCCATATTGTCAGTCCTCAGTAAAATCCTTGAGAAGCTCGTAGCCACCCAAACCATAGAATTTCTTCAGACATATGACCTTCTTACGAATGTGCAGCACGGATTCTGCAAGGGTCATAGCACCACCACTTCATTACTCAGATTCACATCTGATACCCTATCAGCCATGGACTCTGGTCTCCTAACAGGGGCAACTTTTATAGATATGACAAAGCATTTGACCTGGTCAACCATCCTATCCTCCTTACCGCTCTTAGATCCCTAGGTTTCTCACCAAATGCCACAGCATGGTTTGGCAGCTACCTATCGGATCGCACCCAGCAAGTTAACTTCAACTCCACATTGTCTGATTCTGCAACCATAAACATTGGTGTACCACAAGGTTCTATTCTTGGTCTGCTGCTTTTCTCCATTTTTATAAATGATATTACCTCTAACCGTCCACAGACTGCCTCCCTATTATACTCCAATAATATTATTCTTTATGCCAGTGCTAAAAACATTACAGAAGTTAATGAAAAACTTTCACTTGACTTTCAAAGGATTCAGCAATGGCTATTCAGCCACAAACTTCTGCTGAATGTATCCAAGACTCAAGCCATGCTATTTGGTTGCAATGCCAAGCTCAAACTCTCTAAACCCACTTTCAAAATTACTACCTTAAATGGCTCTTCCGTTGGTGTTGTACCCTCATTTTAATACCTTGGTCTCACACTCGACCCAACTCTCACTTTTGATCTCCATATTCAACAATCCTGCAAGCTGGCTAACATAAAACTCGGTATGGCCTATCATTCCAGTTATATGCTCACACTTTCAGCGAGGCTTGCCATAGCCCGTGGCATACTCCTTCCGTCACTCACCTATGGAGTTGGAGTGTATACCTCTTCGAGTAAAACTATTCTCAGCAAGTGGGATGTCACCTACAACTATATCTGTAGATATGTGTCCTCCTGTCATCTGATGAAACACCATTGCCTACTATACTCAGAACTCCGGTGGCTGTCTCCAAATGCATCAAGAGACTTTACATATGGCTCGGTCATAGATAATGTCATCCGTAACCAAACACCTAAGCCCCTGACGGATCTATTCCTCATCCAGCCATCCAAATATGGTCTTTGCTCGACTGCTAATGCCCCTGTGCTTATTCCTCAACACCACTCCACCAAAGGTGCTAGTGCTTTCTCCTGTTATGTCCCCATCACTGGAATTCCCTCCCACTAGCTATAAGGTTAGCACCATCCCATGCCTCTTTCAAGAAACTGCTTCATGATCATCTTGCTGACTCGTGTTCATGCTCCTGCTTCAAACCTCAAAAGCCCATTATCTCTCTCTCTTGATCTATGCACCCTCTCTCCTCAGGTATGTACTTACACTCCTCTAGTCATCTTCTTGCACTTTGAGTATACCAAGTTCCTATCTCCCTGCTTTTGCCTTTCTTTCTATACTATCCCATCTTTCTCCCCTTTTATCTGCATCCCTTCCCTAGTCATATCCTGGCTCTACTCTATCCTTTATGTATAATTTATAAATTTGGTGTATTTTGTTTTTGCTTATTATACCATTTTCTCTACCTGGACTACTGCATAATGATTTATTGATTATATCTGTTCTCTTATTCACTCCTTGTTATTGCTGATGTAAATTGTATTATGTTTCTTTGCTGACTGCTTTGTATTACTACTGTGTATGTTTTTTACTTTTTGTACTTTTACTATTTTGTATGTGTTTCTGCCTCTGTTGATCAAATGTTAAATCAATTGTTTTGTATCTGTAAACTCCCGGGTCGTGCCTGCAAATAGTCATTGCTATGGCTAGTGCACCTTACCCAGTCAACAAAAACTAAATAAATAAATAAATAATAACACCTAGATATAATGTTTTAATATGTGATTTCAATAATAGAGCACAGTACCGACAGTGCAAAGTACGAACATTAAACACTTTACATTTTACTAAAACTGAATTATTCGCCACTCCGTCTGCTTATTTTTTCTTATACCAAAGTGGGTGAATAGTTGACAGAGCACTGTAAATAGCTTTTGATCAGGCTTCATTATTCTACATACAGAAACAGATAAAATCTGTCTATTCTGGATTTATTTAATATTGATTTTCTGTGGCTCACTAAATAGAATCTATTTAGCACTGTATGAGGCAGATGTTTTTAGATTGTGGAAGAGAGGCAACACATCTTATCCGTTTAGGATTCATTTTAGGAACATAATTTTTTCTTCATATTTAAAACATATTCAAGTTTCAGTGCATTCATTTAGTAGTTTATGCTGACTAATATATACTGCAGAAAACAGCAAAGGATTTATTGTGAAGCACTCAGGATCTATAGTAGAACTCCCGCAATTTTCCAGCAATGTTTGCAACAAATCTCTGCAATTTCAGGTTACTTTTTCCACAATTTTCCAGTGACCCTGCTCATGTGTGCTGATACTTGTATTATGTTTTTTATCGACTGTACTATAAATAGTAAAAGACGTTTAGGCACATACTAAATGAAAACTGGTTTCTGGAAGGAAAGTAGTCCTCAGCTGATGGAGAGGTTGGTGGAAAGCATGGGTGGCTAACCTGAAGCATGGCTGGTTACAACAAAGCAGTGCAGGTGGTTTCTTTACTGATTCTATAAGCAGCAAAGCACAGCAGCATTAATTTTAAGCTGTTGAACTCTGGGCTGGCCCACCAGCGATGTGGTAGCACTTCTGCTTGCAATGTCAGCGACCCAGGTTCAGAAGCAAACTCGGGTGGCTGGAGGTCTGGCCAAGGGTGTAGGATTGAGATCCCCCCTGGGGCTGCTCTCCTTCTCTGGGGAGGGTGTGCTGCAGGTCCTGCTGCTTTACCACCACTTGGGTGACCACAGGTGATGGTGCAAAGGGGAGGATGTTGGCCAGGATCTGGAGCAGTGGCATGTCTCTACGTGCCCTACCTCCTTGGATCCCCTTGAATGCCGGTGCCCTCAGGGACAGAGACCAGAAAACCAGAACTAATCACCCCACCTCAGATACTGATAGAAGGGACCTGGCTGCCCCAGACTTCATAACCAGGCTCCATGAGGGACTGACTGGGCTGCCCGACACCCACTAAGGGACAGTGGAGGGGATGGCCTGGAGTTCCCTCTCTTCCCACCTCAGGGGTAGAACCCAGACAAAATAGAGCAGGCCCTCAGGAGCTGCCGAGCATTACCTGGGCCAAAGTTAGGGGATACACAGCCTAGGGATTTCTGAAAAGTGGAGACTGATGCTGTGAGTAGGGGACATAGAAAGAGAAAATTAAAAATTAAAAAAAAAACATGCTGAACTGTTATGGATTCTGTGCAGTGACATGCAATTTCCATGAGGCACTGGTACAAGAATTCAAAATCCACATACCAAGCAGGATTCCATGATTTTTACCAGTGTTACCAGCAAAAATGGAAAACCAGGGTCCTTGTTCCTGATTGTTCCCATGGTGCCATTAAGTTGTCCTGCACCTTTCTCCCTGACTGACTCTGAATGCCCCCTAGTGCAGTCAGATGGCCGAGGCTCATACGGGGTGCAAAGTGATTTTCTGTCTGGATGATGTGGGGTAGGATAACCTCCTTGTGGTTAGTCCTAGGTCCCTTTACCTCCCTCTCCCCACCACACTCCACCCCCCCCCCGGACCAGTGTGCAAGCTCTGCTTACCTCTGTTTCATCAAGGGTCATGTTAGAACACTTCTAGCCTCAGTCAGTGGCTCCACAGTCTCTGTTCCTGGTGGACTGGATGTATCCTGGCTGGGAAAACAGCTTTGGAGCAAGCCTTGCTTTCTTCCAACAACTGTCTCTCTCTGTGGTTCAGCAGAAGTCACCTCAGTTGCTTTCAGTTGTACTCAGCCTGAACAGGTATCATTCTGGCCTACCAGTTTCTGCTTGAGCCCTGGAAGTGCAGTCTCTCATACTGTGATTCAGGCACACAACCTCTTTGCTCAGCAATCAAGTAAACCTGATCTAGACTGAACCCAGATTTTTTTTCTGAGGTCATGTTTTCAAGAGTTCCAGGGCTGAGTTCTGATTTGGCAGAGAGGTGCTATGGAAACCACACATTAGGACCTTAAAGCATGTTTTGCGTGCGTGTTCTGCAGACCTGAGCTCAGAACTGGTCAATCTGTCTGTGGGCAAATCACTGTGCACCTCTGACCCCTTTCTAGCAGTTCTGCAGGTCAGAAGGATTTCATCAGTATGTCAGCAGCAATGCTTGTTTACTTTTTTCTGTTTGTTGTTCTGGAGTCCTCTTTTGCTTTCATTATGACCCTCTGGGGTGTGATTTATATTTTTTGGCTCTGCCACTTACCTAGGAGCCAGGATACCATCCAGTGGTACAGGTACATTGCATATTGTGAGTAGGGGCCACAGAGGAGAGTCAGTAGTGGAGTCCCTCCCTCTGTCTCTCTCTTGCTGAGCTCACGCATGCTGCCATGCACATGTGGCATTGATAATGGTGCTCCAGCACTGAAGAATGCCATCTACAATGTCATTGTCTCTACTGCAAGGTAAATAAGTCTAGTCACATTGGCACTTAATGCAAACTATAACAAGATCTGTATTACATGTATATTTTTTTTATCCTTTTCATTCATAACTGAATTTGCAACTTCCTTTGTTTTGGTAATGGCACCACACTGTGTGCAGTTCTCCCAAGGTGATTACTCACTAGGCTAGTTCCTAGCTAGCTGATGGCTGGTACACTCTCTTGGTGATCTGCATTCTTGGGGCCGGGTAGTGTCTCCTTAAGATGTTTTGCTTTGTTGGCAGTAATCCAAGAGGTCTGAGAAAAGATGCTTTCTCCTGCTACTGTTGACTTTGGAGTGTGACAATTTGTATAAATGGCTTACTGTCACAAAAAGTAGTCTGAATATGCAGTACTGAGTACTTTTTTCTCTTCTTTGTTCTTATTCTGTTAATTACCCTCTCGTTGTACAAAATGTTCTCTGTTCATGCTCTGTTCATGCTATCTCTTCTGAGTCCAATTTTTTATAACCTCTCTTCTCCAGTCTGTTACTTCTGTGTTCTTAGCATAATCAACAGCGCTATTGTCGATTCTTTTAATTCTCAGGTACTGATCATATTGTATACAGCGTTTTTCTTTAGGTTAGTGTTACAAAACTATCCCCTTCTATCAAGAACTCCTCCTGTGCAAACTCTTGCTCCTCTCTACCTATTTTCATTAGTGGTATCTACCTTTCCTCTTGGGCCCCTCATGACTCGCTCACTGATATTCTGTCCCCTCTTCTCTCTTCCACCTCCTCTGGGGAGTTCCTGATTCTGGGTGACACAAACATCAATTGGCTCTCCCCTTCCTCCAAACTGCTGATCCAGAAAATAGACACCTTAAACTTTATCCATCTCATAACCAAGCCCACTCAACTGAACCTCCATTCTGATAACCCCTCACTCATTGATTGCTTTCCTCTCACCTTCAATGTATCATATGAGCTAGTACCCTCTAGGACTTTCTTTGTGACCATAGCATGGTCTACTGTCTCCTCAAAATTCAACATCCCATGATCCCCTCAGAGTAAATCTGGGGCCAGGTTTCTCATGTCCCTCACCTTATCAGCCCTCTTGGATGATCTCAGGAATGTTGACTAGTCCCATGTTGCTATATCCACCAAAATAAATAACACCCTCTCCCTCTTCCACTCTAAATTCTCTGTTGTGTGGGACAAACATGCCCCCTTTGGAAGTCTTGTGGTCATGGGTACCATCTTTTCTGGATTTCACAAGAACACATTTCCCATATTAAAGTGGTAACTGTGCTTTATGCATCAATAAGTCCTCTGGCTGCACTGAAGACCTGTTTTGGTATAAACAGCTCCAAAATGCAAGTACTGTACTACGGCCACTAGACTAGCCAAGGCTAACTTCTTTAAAGCCAACCTACAGAATAACCATAATTATTGTATTACATTTTGGCAGGTTGTTCACTCCATTTTGACCCCCCCCAATCTCAGCCAATCACTCCCCTCCTGAAGCATTTGGGCTCTCCTTGCACCAACCCATCTGAAGTCACTGCAGCTTTCAACAACTTTTTCAATACCTACAGTATGCCGTGTCCCTCAACCCTTCTCCCCCTTCCAACTTACACCCCCTCCCCTTCCTCCCCTCCTCACTCCTCCTCACTCCTCAATTTTCTTTGACCCCATCCCTGCATCCTCTATCCTTTCTGCCCTTCTTTCTCTAAACCCTGCTAAGGGTCACAGCAGATGGCCTCAACCCAAAACTCTTGTATCTCTTTGCTTCTGCTATTGCTACCTCCCTTACTACCCTCCTTAACCACTCCTTCCAACTCAGGTCTGTTCCTCATGCATGGAAGAAGGCTAATACCCTCCTACTTCACAAATTGGGTCACTCCTCCACTCCCAGGAATATCTTTCTTCACTCTTGTGACTATCTCTCCTCCCTTCCCATGCCGAACTCAAATAAACATTTGTCCTCTCCCAGCTCACCTCTTTCTTGTACTCTTCCAGTTCCCTCTCCCCCCTTCTGGTCTGGTTTTCACAAGGCTCATTCCACTGTTTCCTCCTTCCTCTGGGTCACATTATTCATCTAGAACTGGATGAACCAGGGTAATTTTACCACTGCTATCTCTGTTAACCTTGCAGAGACCTTTAATTCAGTGTCCCACCTCTTTCTCCTGGATAAGCTGAGGAGGATGGGACCATCTGATTCTTTGTGCGATCTCTCAGCTCAACATCACTTGGTTCAAGTAGGCGGCACCTTATCCCCTGCCCTCTGCATCAGTTCTGTTGTCTTCAAGGGTTCCATCCTTGGGTCCATCCCATCTTCCATCTTCATAAATGACCTCCCCTCAGCCTTTGTTGAGTCAAACATACATATGTATGCAGATGTTACTATCCTTTGTTGCCACCTATGTCTAAGTCTCTGAGCTGGAATTATCACTTCAGCAAGGCTTCAACAACTTTTCACTCAAACCAGCTTGCGCTGAGTGACAAACAGAAAGTTTCCATGTCCTTTAGCAGTAGACATAAGATTGCTAGGCTAACCATCACTCCCACTTTTACAGCCCAGGATGTCATCCCACTTGAAGAGGTCTCCCAATTAAAGTACCTTGGTGTGTGGCTAGATAGAAAGCTGGGAGTTCTCCACACATTTTGATGACATTCATAAGAACCTCTGCCTCAGACTTGTTACTTTCTATCTCAACAAGGCTTGACTACCTCTCCCAGTTCACTGTGAGATCCTCTGACTATGCCAGTATGGTTTATGGCACTAAAAGATCCACTCCCAAACCTGTGTGCTCAGCAGAGAAGCTTGGTGCAGAGAGGGAGTAGCAAACCCCTACAACAGCGAATAAACCAAAAGTTACTCTGCACTTTTCATGTGTAATCACTACTAGTCACAAGGAGATTTAAAAAAAGCATCAGTTTTTTATTTGTTGCTCACAGCAGACAATTTGAAAAGTACTCCTACCTCTGTTCACACTGAATGAACTCCCCGGTGTTTCAGCCCGGGTGTAGTCTTCCTCAGGGGGTGGAGATCATTCAAGGTTGCTCTCATTAAATACTCAGCTACATTTAGAATGCCTGGAACCCACTAGTGTTCCTATTCACATACAAGATATTTTTTCTCATTTAGATGTTGTCTTGGTCACAAGCGCAAATAACATATTGTGGTAGCCTGGAGTAGCAGGTTTTGGAGGTGCGGTTGTGTTGTTGCCAATGTGCCAGTGCTTTTTTGGGCTGGGCTCTGTGGCACCAATGAAATAGCATGCTCTATGACAGCGCTGCAAAAGTGTGCTACCAACTTGAAACACTTTTGCCACTGCAATGAGGGAGCGACCCATCATTGCAGGGTGAGCCTTGCCTGGTGTAACATTTCAATAAACATGGTGGCGGCTGTTGCCGTCCACCTCTCACAGTCCTGCCTGAAAGCTGATGTGAGGGGACCCCAATCCCCCTGTCTGCATGCCCCCTCCCCAGTTCATTTGCCAGTGAGGAGCCCAATCCCCATTGACATGATGTTCCTGTAGGTTCATTTGTCTGCCGAGGGGGTGCCCAATCCCCTAGGCATCATGCCCCCCCAAACACAGACCCATTTTCTTTGTCAATAGGATGCCCAATCCCCATTGGCTCCAGTCCCCCCAAAACGCCCAGGTAGCACACTGGGAGCCAACCCCAGCTTGCTTAATGTACCTGTAAAAACAGAAAATCTTCCTGCAAAGTTTATTTTTTTTAACCTGTAAACAAGAAAGCAGTCCCTCATTGTCTGTGGTGCCCCCTCCCTAACCCGCACCCACCCTCTGTGCACCCTATCTCCCCACACCCCCCCATACTTACCTCTGGAGCACAATGCGGCAATCTTCAGAAGAGCGGGAACACGTCTGCACTCTTCAAAGCTGACCGCAAACTGAAGAAATGCCGGTAAGCTGTATAATGGCATAAATGGGGGGCTTTCAACTTAATTAGCTATCTCGCCCATTCTGTGACTTTTGGCACCAAATTTTCAACATGGGGTTCTTGGGACCCCACCTCATGAACTCAGTCACTGTCGTGTTGTTATTCGGTCCTGAAAGGTGATTTCATGGTCACTGCATGGAATCACCTTCCGGGACTGATTAATGAAATGAAAGTGTCACTGTTCATGAGGTGGGTTCCCAAAAAACCTATGTTGCAAATTTGGTGAAAAAATTCCAAAAAATGACTGTGTTATGAGCGTGCATTGTGCAGTTTCTATGCAGGCTTGTAACTTTGAGAATTTTTAATATTTTCACTCCAGATCTTCAGCATTACCATTTTTCCACACCTCCTTATGAAGAGTACAGCTGTCATTTTTCATATCCTGCCCGAAATGTGTTTTCGCACATCTGGTGCACAATTGTGCGAACGCTATGGGAACTCAATGTTAGGGAAAAATTAAGAAAATTGCAGTGACACTGTTCATGAGTGGAGGTCCCAAAATGCCTATGTTGAAAATCTGGTGAAAAAATTCCACAAAATGATTGTGTTACGAGCATGTGTTGTGCAGTTTCCACACACACAAGTAACTTCAACAATTTTCAATATTTTCAGTCCAGATTTTCAACATTGCCATTTTTTCACACCTCCTTATGAACAGTATAGCTGTCATTTTTCATATGCTGCCTGAAAAGTGTTTTCACACATGTGAAGCACAATGGCGCACTCACTGTGGGAAATCAATGTTCGGGACAGATTAAGAAAATCACAGGGACACTATTCATAAGCAGAGCTCCCAAAATACATATGTTGAAAATCTGGTGAAAAAAATTCCACAAAATGACTGTGTTACAAATGTGCATTGCACAGTTTCCATGCATTCTCGTAACTTCAAGAATTTTTATTATTGTCACTCCAGATTTTCAGCATTGCCATTTTTCACACCTCCATATGAACAGTACAGCTGTCATTTTTCACATCCTGCCCAAAATGTTTTTTTGCACATCTGGCATAGAATGGTGTGGTCAGTGTGGGAAATCAATGTCCGGGACATATTAACAAAATCACAGTGCCACTGTTCATGAGCAGAGGTCCCAAATGCTTTCATGAGGTGAAGTCACAAAAAGCCCATGTTGACAATTTATAGTGCAAATAACAAAAACTCCCGAGGTGTTAGGGTTTTGAACCATAACGTCCCACCCTGTAGAGACTGACAGGCATCAGGGGTGTGACTTTGGATTGTTGGATGTAATGCTTATGCCATTCCAGCCACCATCCCCACCCTGGAGCCACTGACAGGCATCAAGGTGTGCCTTGGACTGTTTGGCCCCAAAGTTCACCCCATTTTCCTATACTGCACCCATCTCAATGTATTTCCTTATGGAATGGGGTGAGCATAAGGCCCGAGGACCCCAAGGCACAACACAACACTTGTCAGAGTCTGCAGGATCAGGTGAGGTGAAATGGCATGAGCGTTATGGCCAATGACCAAAAGTCATGCCTCAATGCCTGCCGTCTCTGCGTGGGTGGGTGGCATTGGCATCAGTTCCATACTTCACTGCAGTTCCTATTATGCATCTCTCTAACTCTTGCATTACCAATACCAATGCCAGCAAGACAACATTTGGCATTGACAAATGCTTGTTATTTTCAGTGACTCTAGAGGACTTAGAAATTGTGCCCTTATTGGTTTATATTATTACAATCAATTGTGCCCTTATTAGTTTGCATTATTACAATAACATCTTTTTCAATTTTTCAATACTTTTATACAATAAAATAAACACATTTAATACAAAAAAAACCCAAAAGACAAGGAATCAGTGGCTATATCTATTGGTCCCATATATATATATTTTTTTTTTTATTAATTGTCATTTCATGGTCTCTTTCTGTCAGACCTCATTTACTTTTAACACCTTTAAGGTAATGTAGGGCTTAAATAGCTTTGAAACCCTATTGGTTTTCATAAATGTTTTTCATTGACGTAAGGGGTCATGGCTCTTTACCATATAATATTCTAATTTTTTTTTTTTGATTTATTTCATTTACTTTATAAACTAATTCCTAAGATTTATTGAGTCTACAAAACAGATAACAACATCTTTCTTTTCTTTCTGTGTCCCAAGGTTCTTCTTATCAGCCATTTTTATCTAAAGTTCTGAGTGATGTTCAACATTGCAGCAGTAATCACTTCCCTTTCTTCCAAGGCTTAATTTTCAGTATAGTGGAGGATCTACCGATTCATAGTGTTGTTCACCTTTAAACTGAAAACCAAGGGAATAGATTACTATTTAATGTTCATTCATGCTCTTTATTTCTTTAAAAAGGGTTTAATGTTCCATTCTGAATTGAGACATTTTGGTTGTACTGTATCCAGCTTTCTATTTGGAGAAGGGTATTTAATCTGTCTCCTCCCCTTGGATTTCTTTCCAGCCTTTCTATTGCCATATATCTGGCTCCCTCAACCCTATTATTATGTTTTTTTTTAGAAAATGTTTAACAAGGGGTTTGTTGACAATGCCTGCTTTTATATTTCTGATGTGCTCTTGCAATCTTTGCTTGACAGGCCTTATTATCCTTCCTATGTAAATGAGGTTGCAGGGACACCAAATATTACACACCACATACATACTATTACAGTTTAGAAAGCTTTTGATCTTGACAATGTATTTACAGCCATCCACCTTTAAAATCTTTCCCTGGTTGCAATTAAAGATGCAGCGAATTTAAATTCCGCCAGCGAAGTGAACGCGAAGTGGGCACTTCACGTTGCCACTCCTCTACGTGGAGTGGGCAATGCAAAGTGCTCACTCTGCCTATTTATTACCACTTTGCATTAAGGTGTAATGGCAATGTGAAGTAAGGCAAAGTCATTGTTTTTACTGGACTTTGCATTCCTCATTATGATTCTAAGTGATCCACTTGGTGTTTCAGATTTGGCTGCCCCCCCACACATCACATGGCTTACAGTACTGTAAGTCACATGCTCTTTAGCTAGTCAGAAAGGAAGTGAGTCATACAAGCAGACACTTTTACTTTCCCCTGTGCAGACGAAGAGAGAGGAGAGTGTTTTGTGACTGCTGATACTTTGAGATCAGAGTGAGGAGGAGATTTAAACTTTGATTTAGACCCAACAGCTTTTTTAAAAGCTACATTTTTTGTCTTTTCTGTACTCTTTTTTACTTAATTTGTTCTTTCTGTAAATTTTATTTTTCTTACCTTTATAAGTAGTTTGTTGTTTGTCTGTGTCTGTGTGACTGTGTGTGTGTTGTGTGACAGTGTGAGTAGTGATTGCTCAGACTGAGGGAGCTCAGAAGGAGAGATGGACCAGGGTGAGGGAATGTCTGGGGTGGGGGCTGCTCTGGGAGAGGGTGGTAGTGGTAAGAGTCATACCATGTGTATGCGTGGGGGGCATGGGCACCCATTCCTGTTGGACCACTTGAAACTTGGGAGTCTCCCCCGTGGAGCAGGACCAGCACTGCCTCCTGTCCTAACTCTGAGGCAGTTGAACCACACCACCACCAAGTCCAGCACCAGGTGCTCTGGAGCAGGATGTGCCTGTTCTCCCAGGCCCAGGTGTGGATCCCATCCCTGTTCAGTACCGTGACCAGCTGGCTGCCGGTTCATCTGGCCCTCCCCTTCCTGTGCCTGGTCCTCCTCGCACCTCTGCTGTTTGGCAGTTTTTTGACTGTGTCGGGGGGAACAGCGGTGTGGTCACCTGGAGACTGGGGGCCAGCACACCCATATACTCAATCACCACCAGTTGAAGTGGCAGGCTGCCACAGAACGGATAATGCCTGCATCTGCTGGCTGTTCTGTGGCAGAGGGTGCAGCTGTGCATGGCAGCATCCCTAAGAAGAGGAGGACCACAGCAGCACCTGCTGCTCCACCAGCAACCCCCCCCCACCACCACCAGCAGGTCAGCCTGTAGAACGTGTGGACCCCAGAGAACTGCATGTAACACAGGCTGACTTGGCAGTTCTCTGGAGTGCTGTCAAGGAGAACAATGAGAGGGTGAGTGTTGTGGAGCAGCAGCTGGATTGCACAGATGGACATCAGTTGCAAATTATGTCCATGCTGGAACTGCTGCTGGATCACTATGGGATCCCACATTAGTTTTTTTTTTCCTCACACCATGTGCCCCCCCACACCTTCCTTGCTGCGTTATAAAATGTATTCCTCCACCATCCCCAACCCTTGTATGTAATTATGCACTATTTTTGTTGTCTTCTGTATGCATGACACTTTGTATTCTGAGCAGTGCAAGTATACTGTGCTAAACTGCATGTGTGCTGTCAGTCTTCTTTCCAGTCTGTGTATGTACTGCAGACACTGTCCAACTCCCTGACTTACAAACACTTATTAATGAGTACAATGGCGGGATGATGAAGCCTGGAGAGATACTACAAAACAGGCTTACAATACATCCAAGTAACTAGTAAAAAAATGAATGTTGTGATTCATGACGTAATCATAAATCATGATTTGTGACTGCATGTGTGATCGTGATGATGAAGAAACACGAATGCCTATGGCTGTACTTCCCTGGACCCCGATGAGGTGTGGCACAAAACTCCCTGACTTAAAAACACTCATTAATGTGTACAATGGTGGGGGTGGTGAAGCATGGAGAGATACTTCAAAACAGGCTTACAATACAACCAAGTAACTATTAAAAAAATTAATGTTTTGATTTGTGACGTGATCATAAATCATGATTTGTGACTGCATTTGTGATCGTGATGATGAAGAAATGCAAATGCCTATGGCTGTACTTTCCCGGGCCCCGATGAGGTGTGGCACAAAACTCCCCGACTTAAAAACACTCATTAATGAGTACAATGGTGGTGTGGTGAAGCATGGAGAGATACTACAAAACAGGCTGTCATGGTACAGTCAGACCTGGACATTGTGGCCATCACTGAAACCTGGTGTAATGATAACCATGACTGGGAGATGGCCATACCTGGCTACAACATATTCAGAAGAGACAGAGCAGGCAGGAAGGGAGGAGGAGTGGCACTGTATGTGAAAAATGACATAAGGGCCACACAGATCCAGGAGGAACAAAATGGGGGAGAGATACTGTGGGTTAAGCTGGAAAGGAAAATGGGCCAGCCATCCGTCACAGGTGTGGTCTATAGACCACCAGCCCAGGAGGAAAAACAGATAGGGAGTTGATGCTAGCCATCCAAAGGATGGCAGGCAAGGGTGAGGTAGTACTGGTTGAGACTTCAATATACCAGACGTGGACTGGAGCATCCCAGCAGCAGCATCAACTAGGAGCAGATTTATCCTGACTCTTCAGGGTGCCTTCCCAAGCAACTGGTCATGGAACCAACTCGGCAGAAGGCAATACTGGACCTTGTGCTCACAAACAGGGACAGTGTGATGGGGGTAACAGTGGGGAGCACCTGGGTAACAGTGACCACCAGTCATTGTGGTTTGAAATCACAGAAAGAGCAGAACCAAACCACACAAAACACATATCCTGGATTTTGGGGCAGACTTTGGGAAAATGGGGAGATGCTTGAAAGAGGCATTAAGGGAATGGGACAGGAATCAGGGATTGAGGAACAGTGGGCAGTATTTAAAATGGGATTATAAGAACAACAGAATTATGCATTAAGCAGGTTAGCAAGAGGAAAAGAAAGAGGAGACCATTATGGTTTTCCAAAGAGGTAGCAAAGAAAGTGAAAGCTAAAAAGATTGCATTCAGGCAATACAAAAGACACAGGCAGAAGGGGATAGGAGAAGTACCAGGAGAAACAAAGGGAGGCAGGGAAGTCAGTAAGGGAAGCCAAAGCTCAGACAGAAGAACACATTGCAAAATCAGTGGTAAAGGGGACAAAACCTTTTACAGGTACATAAGTGAAAAAAGAAAGACAAAGGGAGGGATAGTGAGACTGAAGGGGAGGATGGGGGCCGTGGAGGATGACAACAGTAAAGCTGACATATTGAACAGGTATTTCTGCTCAGTCTTTACTAAGGAAGAGGGGTAATGGGTCTGAAGGGAGTACAAGGGTGAGAATGGTGCAGAAATGGACACAAGTCCCTTTACACTAGAAAGGGTCCTGAAGGAACTGGAAGTAATAAGAGCTGATAAAGCAATGGGGCCAGATGGGGTGCACCCCAGAGTCCTTAAAGAACTAAGAGAGGTGGTGGCTGAACCTCTGGCTATCCTGTTCAGCCAATCACTGGAAACAGGGGAGGTACCCAAAGACTGGAGGACAGCAGATGTAGTCCCCTTATACAAAAGTGGGAACAAAGAGGAAGCAGGGAACTACAGACCAGTCAGCCTCACCTCGGTAGTGGGAAAGATCATGGAAGCACTACTGAAGGAGAGATTGGTGGAACATCTGGTTGTCAATGGACTACAGGACCCAAGGCAGCATGGTTTCACCAGGGGAGGTCATGTCAGACCAACCTCATTGAATTTTTGACTGGGTGACTAGGGAGGTGGATCAGGGAGGGCAGTGGACATGGCCTATCTGGACTTCAGCAAGGCCTTTGACACTGTGCCACATAGAAGACTATTACACAAACTGGGGAATATGGTGTGGGCAGGACAGTAGTGTGGTGGGTAGGTAACTGGCTGGGTGGCAGGACACAGAGGGTGGTGGTAAATGGCTGTCACTCCACAGAGGGAAGAGTGACCAGTGGGGTACCACAGGGATCAGTGCTGGGACCGGTCCTATTCAACATCTTCATCAGTGACATTCACAGGATCTAGAAGGCAGAATTTCACTGTTCGCTGATGACATAAAGCTCTGTAACAGAGTAGACACACCAGAGGGTGTAGACAGAATGAGAAGGACCTGCAGAAACTTGAAGAATGGTCAAGGGTTTGGCAGTTGAAATTCAATGCAAGAAGTGCAAGATAATGCATATGGGCACAAAACCCTGGCACAATATATCAGTTGGGGGTGAGGATATAGCATGCACCAAGCAGGAAAGGGATCTTGGGGTTGTCATCTCTGATGACCTCAAGGTAGGGAAACAGTGTGACAAGGCATCAGGTAAAGCAAATAGGATGCTGGGATGTATAGGCAGGGGCATCACCAGCAGGAAAAGGGAGGTCATAATTCCGCTATACAAGACACTAGTGAGGCCCCACCTGGAGTACAGTGTACAGTTCTGGAGACCATACCTACGTAAGGACATAGACAGGGTAGAGAAGGTTCAGAGGAGGGCAACAAAGATTGTGCATGGGTTGCATCATAAGTCCTATGAAGACAGGTTGAAGGAACTGAACATGTACTCCCTGGAGGAGAGGAGGGAGAGAGGGGATATGATAGAGACATACAAGTATCTTACAGGGAGGAACAGGGTGCAGGAAAACACTATTTTTAAGTGAAAAGATGTTTCAGGACTAGAGGGCATGGGATGAAGTTGGAGGAGGACGATTCAGAGGAAACATGAGAAAGAATTTCTTCACAGAACGGTGGTGGACAAGTGGAACACCCTGCCAGAGGAAGTGGTGGGGCTGAAACAATCACGGATTTAAGAATGCATGGGATAGACATAAAAGGAATTCTAGAGGTCAGGGGTAAGGGGAAATAGACTTCTAGGAAAACAAACTGAACTTACAAGCTCAAATGGGCAGACTAGGTGGGCCATAGGCCCTTATCTGCCGACACTGTCTATGTATCTATGTATCTATGGCTTACAATACATCCAAGTAACTATTAAAACAAATTAATGTTGTGATTCATGACGTGATCGTAAATGGTGATTTGTGACCGTGATGATGAAGAATGTGATTTATATCACGAGTGACTAGTGATGATGGTCCTGACTTGAAAATGCATATTAATGAGTACAATGTTCATGCAGAATTATGCACCACACCTGTCCAGTACTCTGAAGGGAAGCCAAAGAAACAACTGTGACTTAAGTTAGAGATGGAGATTGGGCCCTAAAGAGATGCAAATGTACAGACAGATTAAGATTGCGCTATGCACTGTAGAGATGCAGATGCAAAGGCACAACACCTAACCAGTGCTCACCATCAGAAATTCAAATCTGGAAAAGAATACCTTTGCCGGTTGGGGTGGGCCGCAGGGGTGTGGGGGCAGTGTACTGCACTGCTGCAGTAACAGTCACTCGTTCTAGTACCAGTAATGATATCACAAAAAAGTACAAAAATTACACAGCTGCAGTGGATAGCAGGTTCACATTGCTGAAATTATGTGGCACAATAAAAGGTGTCTGATTTGATGACATGCATCACACACATACTCACACACACTAAGTAATTCGTAGCAAATTGAAAACTTCAGTAATATAACCACATATTTTAAACAAACTAAAATTATGCACTGCTGCACCACAACAATCAGCAAAAAAATGGCAAGAAATATTTATAATATTACTGTATGTACATTAACACAGTTATACAAGAAAAATATCACCAAAACAGAAAGCACTGTCTTTTTCTCCAAGTTAATCTACCTACACCACAGATACACCCCTCCTCCAAAGCATACTTCCACTGTCTCTCAGTACACAGACTGAATGTTGTACATTAACATTCAAAATCCACACACAAACAATAAACGCTCGATGATATGAGCACAGGAGGGTTTCCTATAACTGATGAACTAAAGTTTCAGCAAAAAAATGACTCAAAAAAGGCTTTTTTTACAGCTTTTAGAAGGTTTGAATCACAGAGAGCTTTCAGAGCAGATTGTCTCCTATAGCTTCCTACACACACTATCACAAACTGAGGCTGTGCAGAACAATCTAGAACCCATGTGACCTGAAATCCCATGAATCACCACAAAATTTGCCTTTGGAGCTTAAAAACAAGGTGAAGTGAGGTGAAGTACATTGTTTTCAATGTACTTCGCCTTACAAATTGGTGGAGTAGTGGTTTGGGAAGGCGGAGTAATGTGAAGTCATTGTTTTCAATGGACTTGTGTTTACCCATTATGAAGCCGGGCACCGCTCACATTGGCGGACACCCATGAATTCACCTTTACTCCATGAATCACTTTGAGGAGCGAATTGGGGCCACTTCACCCATCTCTAGTTGCAATGTTCACAAACAATGCATCTTCCACTCCTGAACATCCCCACTGGGGTTGGGGTAACCACATCCTATGTTTATCCTTGTGTAATTGATATCTACTGTGCACAATTTTATCTTTTATGGTTTCTGATTTTGAGAAGGTGATGCTTGGATATCCACCCAGCTCTTCAGATAAAATGGAATTGTTCAAAGAATCGTCCAATACTTACTGACTATGGCCCCCAGTTTACCAGCCTGATTACCAAATCGTGTTACAAAAATGACTAGTTGTTTTTCCGGTATTTTAGTTTGTTCCCCATTTCCATTTCTGTTTTTTTGGGTATTAAGGATGCATTTCTGTCCTTCTTCTCAGCTCTTTCTGAGGCTAAATCATGTAGAGAAAAAATACAAGAAATATGTTGCAGGTGATACCTTTTATTGGACTAACAAAATTATTTTTGAAACTGAATCAAGGAGTTCTTTTTTTACAACCCCTTGTCATGAATTGTTAATGCATTGCTGATGCCTGTTTATGAAATTCTTCAATTTGTGAACAATTCCTGCATAATCTTAAAAATTGTCCATATGGTATGGACTTTATTAATGCACTGGGATGTGAACTATCTGCTCTTAATACACTATTTGTGGCAGTGGCTTTCCAGGAAGGCCTTCATTTGTTCTGTACAATTCTCATCCACTGATAATGTTAGATCCAAAAAATCTATTTCCATTGGATTTTCTGTATGTGTGAACTTCGGGTTTATTTTATTACCGTTTTTAAGCGACTCCATGAATTTTTCCAACTCTTCCTTGGGTCCTAACCAGACACAAATAATGTCATCTATATATCGATGCCATTTTATAATGTGTTTGAAAAAAGGGTTTCTTTCTGCTGAGAATATTTCAACATGTTCCCAGAACCCGGGGAAGAAATTCCTGTAGCTAGGGGCCATTGCTGTCCCCATAGCTGGGACAGCTAAGAGTTGTAAGTTGTAAGAAAAATTCACCTTGAAATTTGAAAAAGTTATGGGTTAAAACAAACTCCAGGGCTTCTAAAATAAAGCCAGTGGGGAATTCAGAACTTTGTTGATTTTTTTTCAGAAAATCCAAACATGCTGTTGCTAGCCTTGCTCATAGAGCAGAAAGCAGCTAACTAAATGAAGCTACATTTTCTTATTAATTTAACACTTATATCTCAGCAGGAGTCAGTGTCTGTTGAGATTAAGTAGACAGATACTTTATTAGAAGTAGAAGGGGTCTTATTTAGGGTTTAAAAAAGAAAGAAAAGAAAGAAAGTCAGTGTGTGTTCTGTGCTGGGAAGGGTACTGTATCAGCTAACTTTGCTAAACCAGTAGGAGGAGAGACAGCTTATTTGGGGGTGTGGCTTAGACACTATAAAAGCAGGTGACTCAAATTACAACTTCCTGTTGCTAGCCTTGCTTGTAGAGCAGAGAGCAGCTAACTAAAAGAAGCTACATTTTCTTATTAATTTAACACTTGTATCTCAGCAGGAGTCAGTGTCTGTTGAGAATAAGTAGACAGATACTTTATTAGAAGTAGAAGGGGTCTTATTTATGGTTAAAAAAGAAAGAAAAGAAAGAAAGTCAGTGTGTGTTCTGTGCTGGGAAGGGTACTGTAACAGCTGACTTTGCTAAACCAGTAGGAGGAGAGACAGCTTAATTGGGGGTGTGCCTTAGACACTATAAAAGCAGGTGACTCAAATTACAACTTCCTGTTGCTAGTCTTTTTTCTTACTAATTGCCCTCCATCCCACCCCTCCACTCACCGACCCACCCTAAGCCAGTTCTACTTTTATAGCCACTGGATTTGATTGTCAACAGGAACTTCCTGTTTGGAAGTAGGAAGGGAAGGATCATACAGAAACATTGGTTTTGTCAACCCTAAAGGAAAAAATTAGCTCTCTCTCCCCCCAGCTGCTGGTGGTCTGACACTGAGCAAGAAAGAAGGAGGCTACTGAAGAAGATAGGAAATTGCTGTCCTAGAACAGGAAGGGTGAGAGTTGTAAGGAGAGGAGAGAGCAAGCATACAGAGAAACAGGAGAGTGGACACAAAATAAGACATGATAGGAGTGGTGCAGTGCAATGGCTGTGGGGCTGCAGTGTTCCGGGAGACATTCTGGAGGCTGTGATACTGCCCTATTTGCAGGCACCTCTCTAGTCTAAGAGAGAAGGTTGCCCATCTCCAGGCTGACCTGGCTAGGATTCGTGAAACCTCCTCCCCCACCCAGGGACCACCAGGGCCAATGCCACTACCTCAGAGGTTGCCAAGAAAGAGGAGAGGCTGGACCAGGGTGGGCTCAGGGAGGGAGAGGGTGGTGGAACAGAGTTGCATTCCTCCAGCTGTACCTCTCCACAATTTATTCACTCACTCTCCTGGTGGATAGTGGTTCCTCTATGGAGGCATCTGCAGTGGAGACCAAGGAGGATGCTGGGAACCTTCACAAAGGAGACCCACAGAAGGGTGGCATGGGACCCCACAGGGGAAGAAAACAACTCCTGGTTGGGGGACTCAATCATTAGGGGGTAGAAATGGGGAGGAAGGGGAGAGGGAGGTAAGGTGCCTTCCTGGCACCATGGCTTGGAGGGACATGAAGCAAATCCTCAGGATCGTGGGAGGAGCTGCACGAGGAAGGGAGCTGGATGTCATTGTCCACCTAGGGACAAATGACCTGGCTAGGAATGGAATCAGAGCAGTGCAAGAGGAGTTTGTAGAGTTGGGGAGGGGCCTTAGGCAAGTAGCACATACAGTAACCTTCTCGGCGGTGCTGCCTGTCTATGACAATGGTGATGCTAGGGTACTCCTCACCAGGGAATTCAATGAGTGGTTGAAAAACTGGTGTGGAGCTCAGGGTTTTGGCTTCATTGGGACTGGGGAGCCACCTGGAGGGATGCAGACCTATACTGGTGCGATGGTCTGCATCTGTCCAGGGGGGAACCAGGATCCTAGGTGAGAGGTTTAAATGCTTCATTGGCAAGCATTTAAACTAGCCAAGGGGAGGCACCAAAAGGAGCAGGGAAATCCAGCCTCCCCACAAAACATGGTAATTAGTGAGGTAAACACCAAGGTAGAGAAGTTATTAGGAGTAGGACAGAGGTAAATGTAAAAAAAGGCAAAGGCAGTAAGGACAGGAATAGGGCTAAAAGGGGCAAGGCTATCAAAAAGTGGAGGGTGATGAGTACCAATGCCCGTAGTCTGTGTAACAAGCTCCCTGAACTAGTGGCCTTGATGGAAGAGGGTTGTCTGGATATTGTGGCAGTCACAGAAACATGGTACACAGAGAACCATGACTGGGATGTCAACATACCAGGATACACAATCTACAGGAGGGACAGGGAGGGTAAAAGAGGAGGAGGAGTAGCTCTCTATGTAAAGGAAGGGATCAAAGCAATAGAACTAAAGAGTAAACAGGGAGCAGATGAGGCACTCTGGGTCACCCTGGAGACAGGAAATGGCAGCACAATCCGCATGGGGGTTGTATACAGACCCCCATCTCAGGGGGAGGGAATGGGCAAGGAAATGATAGAAGGCTTCCTTAGAATGGCAGAAAAAGGGGAGATATTGTTGATGGGGGACCTGAATATGCCAGATGTTAACTGGAGCACCTTTGCTGCAGGCACATCCAAGAGCAGGGTCATTCTTAATGCCCTACAAGGGGCATGCCTCAGACAGCTAGTATTGGAACCCACTCGGAAGGGAGCAATCTTAGACTTGGTACTTTCAAATGGGGATGGAGAAAGAATCTCAGATTTAGAAGTGGGTAGCCATCTGGGAACAAGCGACCACCAAACAGTGTGGTTCACGATAAACATAGCCATATAATCAAGCCATACAAAAGCAAGAATATTGGACTTTAGGAGGGCTGACTTTGGGAAAATAAGAGAGTGGCTCAGAAAAGCACTAGCAAACAGGCAAGAAGGAGGGGGGAGGAGGAACAATGGGGAGTAATCAAAACAGCCATCACAGAGGCAACAAGCCTTTGTGTAAAGCAAATCAACAAAACACAACGAAGGAACAAAACATTATAGTTCTCAAAAGAGGTGGCAGGGAAGGTTAAGGAGAAAAGGATAGCATTTAGGAAATATAAGGAAACACAGAAGGAGCAGGACAGAGAACTTTATCAGTTAAATCAGAAAGAGGCTGGGAAGGCAGTCAGAATAGCAAAGACCCAAACCGAGGAAAAGATAGCCAATTCTGTTAAGAAGGGGGATAAGACCTTTTATAGGTACATTAGGGAGTGAAGAAAGACCAAAGGAGGGATACTGAGGCTTAATAAAGGGGAGGGAATGTGGGTAGAGGGTGACAGTAAAAAAGCAGGGATACTGAATGAATATTTCTGCTCAGTACTCACAAAGGAAGAGGAGGAGGAGGTACCTAAACCAAACAAGAGAAACACTCTGAAGACGGGGGGTTGATATCAGTCCATTTACAGAAGAAAGGGTTCTGAAAGAACTAATAAAATTGAAGGTGGACAAAACAATGGGGGCCTGATGGGATTTACCCAAGAATTCTAAAAGAACTAAGGGTAGAACTAGTGACACCGCTGACTACTCTCTTTAACAAATCATGGGAGTATGGGGTGGTACCTGAGGACTGGAGGGGGGCAGATGTGATTCCTCTTCACAAAAGTGGGAGCAGGACAGAGGCAGGAAACTACAGACCAGTTAGTTTGACCTCAGTGGTAGGGAAAATGATGGAATCACTTCTGAAGGAAAGAATTGTTGAGTACCTAGAGGCCAGGGGGCCACAGGACCCAATGCAGCATGGATTCACGATGGGAAGGTCATGTCAGATGGATCTAATAGATTTCTTTGACTGGGTGACCAAAGTAGTAGACCAGGGAGGGGCTGTGGACATGGCTTACCTAGATTTTAGCAAGGCATTTGATACAGTCCCACACAAAATATTAATACACAAGATAGCCAGCCTTGGAGTTGCTCCCAAGGTGGTAGCCTGGATAAAAAATTGGCTAGACAACAGGACGCAAAGGGTAGTAGTAAATGGAGCACACAGTGAAGAAAGGAGGGTTACTAGTGGGGTACTGCAGGGTTCAGTACTGGGACCGGTCCTTTTTAATGTCTTTATAATTGACATTGCAGAGGAACTGGAAGGAAAAGTATGTCTCTTTGCAGACGACATAAAGATCTGCAACAGGGTTGCTACACAAGATGGAGTGGAAAGGATGAGAAGGGACTTGGCAAGGTTGGAGGAATGGTCAAATGTATGGCAGCTCAGATTCAATGCAAAGAAGTGCAAGGTAATGCACATGGGAAACAAAAACCCTGGGGAAGAGTACACAATTGGGAGGGTGAGATACTGACAACAGTAAAAATGGAAAGGGACCTGGGGGTAATTATATCAGATGACCTAAAGGTAGGCAAGCAATGTGAGAAGGCAGTAAGGAAGGCTGGGGGGATACTGGGATGCATAGGAAGAGGCATCAATGGTAGAAAACAGGAAGTTGTTATCCCTCTGTACAGACAGTTGATGAGACCCATCTGAGTACTGTGTGCAGTTCTGGAGACCCCATCTCCAGAAAGACATAGACAGAGGGAGGCTGTCCAGAGGAGGGCACCTAAAATTGTGCAGGGTCTGCACCAGAAGACATACTAAGAAAGACTAACAGAGCTTAATATGTATACCCTTGAGGAAAGAAGGGAGAGAGGGACATGATAGAAACTTTCAAGTACCTCAAGGGAATCAACAAAGTCCAAGAGGGTAGCATCTTTCAGAAAAAGAGATGTGCAAGAACAAGGGGGCACAATTTGAAGATAGAGGGGGGATGGCTCAGAGGTAATGTGAGGAAGTATTTTTTTACAGAGAGGGTTGTGGATGCATCGAACAGCCTCCCTGAGGAGGTTGTGGAGTCAAGAACAGTGGGGGAATTCAAGAATGCATGGGACAGACATAAGGCAGTCCTAGTAGGGGGTAGGAGGAAGTAAGCTGTTGGTTAGCTAGGATCTGCAACTTATCTGTTAGGTAGGAAAATGGGCAGACTAGGTGGGCCAAGTGGTCCTTATCTGCTGTCTATGTTTCTATGTTTCCATGTTTCTATGCCAGCAAACTATCACTGTGCTTGTTGCTGGTGTACAGAGACTCCACATCAATGCACAGCCATCGATATCCTTCATTCCATGTGAAATCTTTGAATTTTTCCAGGATGTCTGCTGTGATCCAGTATGAGTTGATGTCAAAAAGACACATTTTTAAGAAAGAAAATCAATGAACTGATTCAGTTTATATGTAAGTGAGTCTATACCTGACACAATTGTGCATCCTGGCGGGTGCTTCATATTTTTATGAATTTTTGGCAGGGTATAGAGTGTGGGTGTGACAGGTGTATTGTTCCATATGTACGTCAGTTCATCCTCAGTATTAAGACCTCTACGTTTGTTACTTTCTAATACGTCTAGTAACTCCTTTTTAAATATATCTGTAGGGTCTTTTGATAATTTTCTGTATTTATTTTGGTCCTTAAGGAGTTCTCCTACACCTTTTGAATAATCTTCTGGGTCCATAATTACTGTGTTCCCTCCTTTATCTGCCTGTTTCACTATTACTGGCAGTTCACTCAATTCTTTCAGAGCCTTACTTTCCAACCAATTTTAGTTACTCCAACAACTGCTTTCTTTTCTAAGCATTTCATCTACTTCTTTAAGTACAACAGTTTCAAAACTTCGTATTAAACTGTTATTAGTATTTGGACAAAAAAAGGACTGGGACTTGAACTGTTGTTTTCTTTTCTTTCCAGACTCAGAATCTGCTAAACATTCATCCTGTTTATAACCCTCATTTATTAATTTTATTGTATAAAAGTATTGAAAAATTGAAAGAAAAAGATTTGATTGTAATAATATACATAGATACATAGACACTGTCGACAGATAAGGGCCTATGGCCCACTCAATCTGCCCATTTGAGCTTGTAAGTTCACTTTATGTTTTTCTAGAAGTCTGTTGCCCCTTACCCCTAACCTCCAGAATTCCCTTATGTCTATTCCATGCATTCTTTCTGTGAAGAAATTCTTCCTCAACTTTCCTCTGAATCGCCCTCCCTCCCACTTCATCCTATGCTCTCTAGTCCTGAAACATCTTTTTCACTGGAAAATAGTGTATTCCTGCACCCTGTTCCTCCCTGTCAGGTACTTGTATGCCTCTATCATATCCCCTCTCTCCCTCCTTTCCTCCAGGGAGTGCATATTCAAATCCTTTAGCCTGTCCTCATAGGACTTGTTAGGCACTGATACTTGTGATAAATTAATAAGGGCACAAATTCTAAGCCCTCTAGAGCCACTGAAAATGAAAATGAGAAACAATTTCTTGTATGTCAAAATGAACGCTAGGGGGTTCCAGGTGTTCTAAATGTAGTTGGCTATTTAATGAGGGCAACCCTGAATGATCTCCACCCCCTGAGGAAGACCACACCCTGGTCGAAGCACCGGGGAGTTCATTCAGAGTGAACAGAGGTAGAAGGAGTACTTTTCGAATTGTCTGCTGTGACCAACAAATAGAAAACTCTGATGCTTTTTTGAAATCTCCTTATGACTGGTGATGATTGCACATGAAGAGTGCAGAGTAACTTGAGGTTTATGGTTTATGTCACTGCTCCAAAGTTCTCTCACGTTCAAATCCCCCACTGATTTGCACCTACACTCTTTTTCAATGGCTTGTTCCCCCCCCCCCCAGGCTCCTTCATGGGCTACACTGGGTTTGGTGATTGTTGTTTGTTGTCTTTCAATGACAATGTGTACTAGTGTTGCTGTAACTGCTGCCACTGATATACACCCACTGGTTTACTCTTACTTGTGCCTGACCTCCACTATAATTGTGTTTCAACTGTTGGGGCACTGCATTTTGCTCAGGGAGTATTACACCTCACTGTCATGTATGCAACATTTTTTCCACAACTGCAGACAAAAACTGGCTGAGAATAGCCTTTAAGGGGATGTGCCATACTTATCAATGACCTTTATTCCTCAGGAACTTCCGCAGCTGCATGTTTTTTCACAGTCCATAGTGTATTTTTTCTGTAGCTGCGGAAGTTATGTGTATAGCACTCAGAGCAATTTCCTCTTTTTTTCCGCAGCTACGGAACTTTTGGGGATTTAGGGAAGATTTTGCACCTTCAGTTTGTTTTGTGAATCCCCCCTCCTTGCTCTTCACTAAACCTCATGCTTTCTATGCATGGATAGCTTAATTCATTAATTAAAATCCAAACAAATGAATGCCCTCAGTTTATACTCTTTCGTTATTAAAGCAAACTAGGATCAGTTAGCTATAGTCCTTTGTTTAATTCATAGTTACATGGCTGATTCCAAGGAATGTTGCTTGATTGCTTTTCTTTTAGGGCATGTAGCTAGTATCACTTCAGTATGTAGCCTCCATTTGATGAGCTTCACATTTCAAAGCATATGACAATTACAGCTTGTAGAAACAACACAAAAAATACAGCTAGTACATATAGTTTAAAAACATATTTACAACCCTATCCAAGTCTGATTTGAAACATGTACTATCTATTTCTTTAAGAATGGCTTCAGTTCAAAATTACCATTCAAACACGGTGTCCTTAAAGCATTTTATTTTACAATCCATTTGGCCATCTTCCAAATCTCCACCCCTCAGACCCGATTGTGCATGTTCAGTACCCGTGTAAGACCAAATATGATCACATTCTGCTTTTGCAAACCTGACATGTGCTGTCAAAGCATTAGTAACATCACCATTCGTTATGTCTGGAAGGTGTTCACCAACTCTTATTGTAAAAACTCTTGTTTTACCAGCATAAAAACACCCACATGTTGCCAAGTACACTATTGCACTAGTGTTACACATTATTAATTATTCTGTTTCAAATATTTCTGAACTATGTGGATGTTTAAATGTTTTGCCTTTTTTCACAAACTTAAGAATTTGCACTGGCCGCAGAAAGTGCAGCCCTTGGGGGGGACCAAACACAGTGTTTTCCTGTTTTCTTTTTGGCTGATAGGAATGCACTAACATATCCTTCAAATTTCTAGATCTCTGAAAAACAATTTTTGGGGGGCTTATTACTACAAATTTGGCCCAAGACAGGATCTGCCTCAATAATACTCCAATTTTTCTTAATGATGTTACTTATATTTTTAGACTGAGATCCATATTTCATATTATGTTTTATGTCATCATCGAGTCTATTTCACTCTACTTCCTTATTTCTTACATGAATGAGGAGGCCTTCTCTATTATGATCTTTAGCCCAACTTGAAGCAGATTCCACTACTCTCTTATTATAACCCCTCTGGAAAAACCGTTTTTCCATTTCATGGGCTGTCATGTCAGAAGTTTGTTCCCTACTGCAGTTCCGGGGAATATTTTCAATTGTATGTTTGGGTTGTATACTGGTTGCATCCAATACTGGATTTCATTCAATCTTTTTCCTGTACAGATCAGTGTCCAACCCCCCCAAATTATTTTTCACTTCAACATCTAAAAAGCATATTTGTTCCCTGTCTGATGTTACCATGAACTGTAAATTGTCATTTGAACTATGCAGATAGACAACAAATTCCACACGTTCTCCCTCAGTGCCATTCCACAGAAAGAATAAATCATCAATGAACCTGTAATATTTTAAGATTTTATCCCAAAATATGTTTAGTACCAAGTTATGTATATATTTCTTCTCCCAACATCCCATATGCAAATCAACATAGCTAGGTGCCCAAGATGGCCCATTGCTGTCCCATTAATCTATAAAAAGTGGGAGCCCTGAAAGATAAAATTGTTACAGTTCAAAACATACTGTACTCTATGCATTCCAACAGAAATTCTAACAAGTTTTGCTCCATTAGTTCATAATTTTCCCAAAAATATTTCATAGTAATTAGACCTTCACCATGGGTAGTAGTGGGCGAAGTGGGCTCAATCCGCTCCGTGAAGTGATTTGCGGAGAAAAGGTGGATTTTCGGAGTGCTCTGCAACGCGAAGTGGAGTACTTCATGCTATGATGAGGAATGCGAAGTCCATTGGAAATAATTAATTAATGTTACTCCACCTCCCCAGACCACTAGTCCACCAAATTTAAGGTGAAGTGCATTGAGGACAATGCACTTCCCCTCACTTCGCCATGTTTTTGAGCTCTGAAGGTGAATTTTGCAGTGATTCATGGGATTTGAGGTCACATGGGCTCTATATTGATCTGCACAGCCTCGGTTCGGGGTAGTATGTGTAGGAAGGAGAAGGAGAAGGAGACAGTGTGCTTTGATAGCTGTCTGTGATTGAAATCTTCTAAAAGCTGTTAAAAAAGCATTTTTGCATTTTTTGGGGGCCTCCAACTTTAGTTCATCGATTGTAGGAAACCCTCCTGTGCTCATCTCATCAAAAGTTTTTGTTTTTGTGTGAATTTTGAATGTTAATTTACAACATTGAGTGTGTGTAGTCAAAGACAGTGAAAGTGTACTTTGGGGAAGGGGCATATCTGTGGTGTAGGTAGATTTAAGTTGGAGAAATAGTGATTTCTTTGTTTTTTGGTTATATTTTTGTTACATAACTGACTGTGTTAATGTACACACAGTAATATTGTCAGTAATAGTTGAAATTTTCTTGCTGTTTGTTGTATGGATCTGGTGCAGCAGTTCATAATTTCAGGTTGTTTACATTACAATACGTAATGTGGCATAGTATTGAACTTTTGCATTTGCTACACATTACTCGTTCAGCATTGTAGACAAACTGTTCTGTGTGTGTGTGAGTGTGTGTGCGCTGTTGCGTGACATCAAATAATATACCTTTTATTGTGCCACAGACTAGTGTAATTGCAGGCTCAGCAGTGTGAACCTGCTATCCACTGCAGCTCTCTGATTTTGTACTGCGGTCGTGGTATCTGTTCTTTGTTTTAATAATAATAATAATACTTTTATTTATTATGCACCTTTCAAATATCAAGGCACAATACAATAAGATAAAAATACAGAAGTCAACATTATAAAACCAGACAAAAACAAATCAATGAACAGTAAAACCATAAGCTTTTTCCCTCAGGAAGGATTTCAAAGCCTGTTTAAAACACTCCACAGTTGTGCACTTCCTAGTCCGACGGGTTAGAGAATTCCAAAGTAAAGGGGCCGCAAACATAAAAGCACGGGCCCCAGCAGATTTTAAAATCACCCTTGGAATCTCTAGCAACCCCTTGTTAGCTGAGTGGAGCGGTCTCACAGGTTAGTAAGAGATCAGGAG
This sequence comes from Neoceratodus forsteri, assembly GCA_016271365.2. Lineage (NCBI taxonomy): Eukaryota > Metazoa > Chordata > Ceratodontiformes > Ceratodontidae > Neoceratodus > Neoceratodus forsteri. Next base: position 758,707,206 of record CM057454.1, read on the forward strand.
TTCTTTCAGGTAGTCAGGGCCCAGATCGTGCAGGGCTTTAAAAGTCAGTAATCTGACTTTGAAGGTGATCCGCCACTGAACTGGCAGCCAGTGCAGTTCCTGCAGCACCGTGTAATATGGGAAGATTAGTATTGCTGCATGTACTGCCATAAAAATCTGCACTGCAGTCAGTGCTCCCCCCACCCCCATGTGCAAAAGGAATTTTTTACCAGATTGGATTGTTTTTGTGACCTCATCAGCACCACTAGTTGCTGAAGTTGTTTTCATTGCGTGACAGACTAATCTCTTATCTGTTGCTGAAGCTACAGTTGTTTTTTATTTTGCTTCACATCAAGCGTCCCCCCAATCAGAGAGTGAATGTATCAAAATCTGAATTTGGTTATAATATTGTGGTTGATCCCCAAAAATGCCTCCAAAGAGATGTGCAAGCAAAGCTGTTTCTCGCCATGGCAATGTTGGCAGTAAGATAGTCTGTGGGCATGGTAGTAGTACTCAGACGCTGAAGTGCATTGCTGATGTGAGGAAAGGTATTTCTCCTGCAATGTTTTTTACAGCCCGATCAGTAGCTTCACTCATAGTTGGAGGAGATTATGTTTTCCCTGCCGGTGGTGTTAGTGTTACTGGTGTTAGTGGTGGTGGTAGCATTAGTATTGTTGCATCAAGTTCTAATTCCGACCAGTGTACCGTATGCAAAAATATTGAGTGTGAAACAGTGCAAGTGAGTGGCAGTGTAGATGATGTCATACTTCCCAGTAACATCCCAGTAACTGAACCTGAGGATTCTGATAATCATGTCAATGATAGCATACAATGTAATATTCCGTCCACTCTGGCAGTTAATGTCACACATTTTCCATGCAGTGATTCACACTGTGATGAAAAAATATCAGGTGATGGTGGTGTAGATGCTGATGATGAATGTGATGATGACGATGATGTTGCTGTTGTTGCAACATGCAGTCCACGTGCTAACATCCAGGCAGAAGATGTGGATGTGTGTGACATTGATGAATATGATGATGATGATGTAATTGACCCCAGTTGGGAACCGGAGAAAAATAAATTCAAAGTGGCTGTGTCTGAGTATGTTTTCAGGAATCCCCCCCCCCAATAAAAACTTGTGGTCTACCGGTTTTAGTTGATGATGATGAACCAGTAATAAATATCATAGGTAGTTGTGGTGGTCAGCTGTAATCCAGGTGTGCAGTGCCCGAAACATCACATGCCCCCCCCACTTCAGTGCTTCAAATAACGAACTTAAATAAGCCACATCATGGACATGTGAAAGCAGAGCATCACAATCCCTTGTTTGGGATTTTTTTGCTCAAGATGCAAATGATGAGACAGTTGCAATCTGCCACCTTTGCCATGTGCGTGTGAGTTGAGGTAAAAAGGGGAGCCATCTGGGCACAGGAGGACAGCATATTCATCTTAAGAATAGGCACTTGGCACTGTGGACCCAGCTCAAGCTGGCAGCTAATACCACAGTGGGGCATTCACCCTCATCACCGGCAACCAAAGCGAGCATGCTATCCCCTTCCATGACTGTTAAGTCCAGTAGTAAATTAAACGTGTGCAGTAGTGAGGTAATAAGAGCAGAGGATTACTACAGGCATGATGAGGTGGAGGACCATAATGACTTTGAAATGTTGTCCAGTGCTGGTGAGAGTAGCAGTTTTTGTGGTGGTGGTGGTGGTGAATACAGTATGTCTAGTGCAAGTGGTACCTCAACCCTGGTTGGAAAATCTGGCAAAATAACAGCATTTCTGGGTTTGTCATCATCACCTGTGCAACCATCTTCATCAAATGCCTACAGTCCACCCCCTGCAAATGCGATTCATCACAGAGCACAACCATTTGTGATCACACCCCATGTAAAACGTTTAAGTCAACCCATGTTACAGAATGTTTTTGCGCATAAGCTGAAGCACCCCCCCCGAATCATACAGTGTCACGTGAACTTAATGTTGCTGTAGCAGAAATGCTGGCAATTGATCTTTTGCCCTTCTCCTTCATGGAGAATTCTGGGTTCTGGTGGTTTGCTGCATGTGCCTGTCCAAAATGTAAAGTCCCATCCAGAACATGCTTTTCTACTCGTGCTGTCCCCGAGTTGTTCTGCACTGTGTCCGACTCAGTAAGACATGCCCTTCAACATTCCTCCTCTCCTCCTTTCATCCATTTAAGTATGGATATGTGGACAAGTGGAAAAACAGCGGGGAGTTCATATTTATGTATAACTGCATACTGGGCACAGGTGTTGGGGGTTGTTTGTGATGTTGGTAGTGTGAATAATCAGTGCAGTAAGGTGGATTGTCATGGTAGCAATCTTCCAGGAATTCGACAGCATGCAACGATTGCTATGCACAATGTGACCTGTTCACACACTGCTGAGAACATGTTGGACGTGGTAATGACTGAAATTGACAAATGGCTAAACCCTCTGTCCCTGAGCGCTGGGTTCATAGCAAGTGACAATGGGTCAAATGTGGTGAAATGCATCACAAATGGTGGTTTTTTTTCATGTTCCATGCATGGCCCACTGTTTAAATCTTGTGGATTAGGAGTTTCTGCAGCACCCTGATGTAAAGGAAATGCTGATCCTTGCACAACGTATCTGCTCTCACTTTTCAAGATCTGAAAAGGCCCATGACCAACTGCGGCAGTTGCAGATACAAAACAGCCTGCCTCAGCACCACTTAAAGTTCAAAGTTGTCACCCAATGGAACTCAACTTTATACATGGCAGAGAGATTGTATGAACAATACAAAGCCATCTCAGAATATCTTGTGATGCACACCAGCTGTGACAGTTCCGGGGCTTCCATGTCTATGACGTCTGAACAGTGGCTCCTCATGGACTCTGTAATAACAATTTTGAGGCCTTTTGAACATGCCACACAGGCAGTGAGTGATGAGTCTGCCTCCATTAGCCAATCAATTCCACTGCTGTGGGTGCTGAGGCAGACATTGGTGAATGTACAGCATAGCCTTGATGTTGCTGGAAACGGTGGTAGTAGTGTGTTGCTGCAACACATGCTTACAGTATTCGACCAGAATCGTCACGTTGTGAGCATTCAGCGTAGTGACAACTTTGCCATAGCAACAATGCTGGACCCACAATACAAACATGGAATTGCATCAGTACTGGAGGGAGGGCCTGAACAGGTAAAAAATATCAGTGGTCAACTGGTTCGCTTGGTTCATGGGGCACAGAAGTCACGTGCCAAGGTTAGCAAACCTCAGCAGCATAAGCCAGCTGAAGGTGTACCTGGAGGACCATCAAGCATATCCTGCAAGGGGAAGGGGACTGCATTTCCAGGTGGTCTGTCATCCAAAGTGGCTGGCATCAACGCGCTTTGGGAGGCTTTGTCCCAAGTGGGGATTTGTGAAATAAATGATTTGGGAGAACAGGATGATGCATCAACAACTGGACTTAGTGCGGCACAGAGAATAGTTGAGTCATATTTGTCTGAAAACAGGCATCTGACAATAACTGAAGATCCTCTTTTGTACTGGAGTGGAAAGGTCAGTGAATGGCCACAGCTGACTGCAGTGGCACTGAAGTACCTCACATGACCATCCTCCAGTGTAAGTGTTGAGAGGGTATTCAGCTCAGCAGGTGCAATAGTCAGGGATCATCGCACAAACCTGTCTGCTTCAAGTGTTAGTTTGCTAACATTCATTAAAATGAATGAGAGGCACATGCCAGCACAGACTGCAACCTAGGTATTCATACCCTGGCCTAGTCATGGTGGTTTTGGTGAACAAAGACAGAGGCAGGAAACTATAGACCTGTCAGTTTGACCTCTGTGGTAGGAAAAGTGATGGAATCATTTCTGAAGGAAAGAATTGTTGAGTACCTAGAGGCCAGTGGGGCACAGGACCCAAGGCAGCATAGGTTCACAGCGGGAAGGTCATGTCAGATGAATCTAATTGATTTCTTTGACTGGGTAACCAAAGTAGTAGACCAGGGAGGGGCTGTGGACATGGCCTACCTAGACTTTCGCAAGGCATTTGACACAGTCCCACACAAAAGATTAATAGTCAAATTAACCAGCCTGGGAGTGGGTCCCAGGGTGGTAGCCTGGGTAAAACATTGGCTAGACAACAGGACACAGAAGGTAATTGTAAATGGAGTCCACTCTAAAGAAAGACGGGTTACTAGTGGGGTACCGCAAGGTTCAGTACTGCGTCCAGTCCTTTTTAATGTCTTTATAAGTGACATTGCAGAGGGACTGGAAGGAAAAGTATGCCTCTTTGCAGATGACACAAAGATCTGCAACAGGGTTGATACACAAGAAGGCGTGGAAAGGATGAGAAGGGACTTGGCAAGGTTGGAGGAATGGTCAGAAGTATGGCAGCTAGGATTCAATGCAAAGAAGTGCAAAATAATGTACCTGGGAAACAAAAACCCAGGGGAAGATTACACAATGGGGGGGAGGTAGTAACAAAAAAAAAAAGGAAAGGGACCTGGGGGTAATCATATCAGACGACCTTAAGGTTAGCAAGCAATGTGAGAAGGCAGTAGGGAGAGCTGGAGGTATACTAGGATGCATAGGGAGAGGCATCAACAGCAGAAAACAGGAAGTTGCTATCCTTCTGTACAGACATAGAAACATAGAAACATTGAATTTGATGGCAGATAAGGACCTCTTGGCCCACCCAGTCTGCCCATTTCCCTACCTAATGGATAAGCTGCAGATCCTAGTTAACCAGCAGCCTACTTCTTCCTGCCCACACCCCCTAGAATTGCCTTATGACTGTCCCATGCATGCTTGAATTCCAACACTGTTTTGACTCCACAACCTCCTCCGAAGCCATTCCATGCATCCACAACCATCTCTGTGAAAAAATACTTCCTTAAATTACCTCCAGGCCGCACCCCCATCTTCAAATTGTGCCCCCTTGTTCTTGCACACCTCTTTCTTTGAAAGATGCTACCCTCTTGGACTTTGTTGATTCCCTTGAGGTACTTGAAAGTTTCTATCATGTTCCCCCTCTCCCTCCTTTCCTCGAGGCTATACATATTAAGCTCCTTAAGTCTCTCTTAAGTCTCTCTTCATATGTCTTCCGGTGCAGATCCTGCAGCAACTGCAAAACTGTGGGAGAATTCAAGACAGTTGGTGAGACCCCATCTGGAGTACTACGCCCAGTTCTGGAGACCTCATCTCCACAAGAACATAGACAGGACAGAGGCAGTCCAGAAGAGGGCAACTAGAATGGTGCAGGGTCTGCAAGAGAAGCCATATGAGGAGAGACTAAAAGAGCTTAATATGTATACCCTTGAGGAAAGGAGGGAGAGGGGGGATATGATAGAAACTTTTAAGTACCTCAGTGGAATCAACAAAGTCCAAAAGGGTAGCATCTTTCAGAAAAATAGACATGCAAGAACAAGGGGACACAATTTAAAGATAGAAGGGGGAGGTTCAGGGGCAATGTGAGGAAGTATTTTTTCACAGAGAGGGTAGTGGATGCATGGAACAGCCTTCCTGAGGAGGTTGTGGGTTCTAAAACTGTGGGAGAATTCAAGAATACATAGGACAGACATAAGGCAATTCTTGTGAGGGAAGAAATAGGTTGTTGGTTAACTAGGATCTGTGGCTTTATCCTGTAGGTAGGGAAATGAGCAGACTAGGTGGGCCAAGTGGTCCTTATCTGCCATCAAAGTCTATGTTTCTATGGAAATGGACCATCCTGGTGGCACTGGCAGTGGCTGCCTAAAACGAGCACACCACTGACATAGATGACAACAAAATGGAGAAAGAATTTCCCAGTGGTCAGACTTCAGACATCGATGACTGTGAGGGCAGCTTTCTTTACGAGGATGATGATGTGGTTAAAGTTGGTAGGTTTTAACTGAAGTTTTTAAAAGGTGGTGTGCCCCCCCCGGACCACCACCACCGGGACTGCTGTTAGCCTCTGCCACCACTGAGCCTGAGTCTGTCCTCCACCCAGACCACCACCAGGACTGCTGTTAGCTACTGCTACCACTGAGCCAGAGTCTGTCCGCCCCCCGGACCACCACCACCACCAGAACTGCTGTCAGCCACTGCCACCACTGAGCTGGAGTCTGTCCGGATCACCACATCCATCAGCCAGAGACACAAAGCTTTTTAATATTTAAACCATAAAGTGAGTATGTGTACTCATGTTTGTTATGCTGCTTCACTTCCTTTAGTTGTATGTTTTGTTTTCTGTAGCTTTTCAGGGCTGCAATGGTAAAACATATACGGTACACTTATTTTGTTTCTTTTATAGGTTAACAAAAATAAGTCTCCGATGTTAAAACTCAGTGGGAATGGTACTGGAGCTGTACCGTACAGAAAGGAACAGATGGAATATCCATGTGAAATCCATCCTGGTAAGCATGAAGATTTTATTTCATCCATTTCATTGCTTTGGAAAGACTGCAGCAAATATTGCACACAGGTTGTGTTAGTTGACAAGATGTGGGACTCAAAGTAACTTGACTTGAGATTCAGAACCAGGGAGGGAAATAACAATTAAGTTGTAAGAAGTCATTCATTGCTTTTTTTATGAAACATCCAGATGCTTTGTTGTTCTGTCAAAGTGGCTTTATCCAAAAAAGTTCTTCAACATCAGGCACCCCCCTCCCCTGGGCTTGGGCACACATGCAACATGCAGAAGTCGTTTCACTAGATGACCATGACCATCATTAACAACAACTGGACTCCAGAAGGATGCAGATGAAATCTTTGAAGAAGTAACAAAATGAGAAACCATTACAGACAAACCAGCAAATATGATCCCCCACCCTCCCCCAAAAAATACTTGCCTTCATGTGTTTGAGAGTTATCCATTTCCATTTCAGTGTAAAAAATTCTCATTGACCACTGGAATGTGCACACCAACAGTTTCTGTGACCCGTGATGCAGAACAATACCACGAGTTCATGTCCATGTCAACCCCCCTCCTCACCTACAAAATACACAACCATATATCTATATATATATATCTACTTACCAAGGCTACTATTAGTGTACAGCCAAAGGGCAACCTTCAATCCAGTTGAAATGATCACATTGCATTTACTCGAATTGCCTCGCAGAACACATTGGACCAGCAACAGGACACTCACGGTCATCATTTCATACTGGGGGACTTCGTATGTGCTGAAACACTCCCATTTCACTGTGTTACCACTTGTCAATTTTCTGCACACAAGAAGGATGCATTTTGGGCCTGCAGAAAAAATCTGGTACTTTGTGCCACCACTGTGCGCATGACTAAGTGCGTTATTAATTTTGGGGGACCTTGTATGTGCTGAAACACTCATTTCACTGTGTTGCCACTTTTCAATTTTCTCCACACAAGGAGGATGCATTTTGGGCCTGCAGGAAAAAATCTGGGGACTCTGTGCCACTTTTCTGTGTTGTGTGAGTGTTGTGAGCTCATGATGTCATAATGACATTACAATTAAAGCAGCATTGCAAGAACGTCATGACAATTTTGAACGGTACTTTTTTATGCTACTTTATGTTGCCACAGACACTAATTACCTCTGAGTTGTGACTTGAATGATACGCTTCTTTTCACAATTTATGTTTGCTTTACTTAGCTGACTACTTTTTTTCATGTTTGAAAAAAATGAGCATGCCTTCCAATATTGTTCTGACCAGGTTTGTATTTATTTGCAGCTGCTTTTCAATAACTGTTGTTCCATGGTGTCATAAAACACTGCCTGCTGCATAACTGTTAATTAACAATGGAAGTGATATATAACAACCAACTGATGTGATGGAGAAAAGCAGAGGAAAGCAATGACAAAGACCTGGTCAGCACCGATTTAAAAGGAATGCTCCTTTCATTATTTCACACATGAAAAAAGGTAGTATAGCAGACTCAACTACTGCAAATTCTCATACCATTCCAGTCAGTCAGGATGTAAGTAAAGGAAGTTGTAACACAGCATTAAAAAATATAGGTCAGAGTTCTCGACAGATTGATGCCATTATCACATGAAGGTGCCCCCCCCAGACTCTTAATACCCTCGTGATGGCGGCCCTTGCCTACCTACTCCTTGGATGCATCCTCGTATTTACTTTTGAACCCATCATGGACTTAAAAGAAGGCCGGAACAGACTAAAAAAATCCTTCATGCCAGGAGCAGAGACCAATGTCGTTGGCTACTCAATTAACACCCTCGAAGGGCACCGATCGTCACACACTCACACCGGCTCACATCCCTTGCTGCCCCACTCCCCCAAATTTGACCTATCTTACCCTATCTGTCAGGATAATATTAATTGCTGTATCCAATTACCAGAGCCCCACTAAAACCCACCCCACAAATAGTGCCTGTGACCAGAAAAAGCACCATAATAAAGCTTTTCTGAGGTTAGATGCCTTGGGAAATTACTAGTACTACTGCTTCTCTGTGCAGGTAGTGTGGAACTAAATCCAGGCCCCTACTGTTAGCTGCCCTTGGGGAGCTCACCCAATTAAAGGGCCTGAGCTTCCTTCATATGAACATATGCAGCCTTGCCAGCAAATTTGACCGGGCCCAAGCTTGGGTTTTACATGCCTCCCGTGATGTAGCAATGTTCTCTGAAACTTGGTTCAAGAGCAACATACTCGATAATTGTCTCTGCATCCCTGGCTATAATCTATACAGGTGTGACTGACCTACCAGAGGAGGTGGTGTCGCCATTTATATCAAAGGCAAATTCCAAATTACCAACCTTGACCGTACATCATTGTCCAAGGAATCTGAATGCCTCTCCCTTAAATTATTCTGGCACCTGGAATTACCTTACTGGTAACTGTATGTTATAGGCCTCCTGCAGCCAGTCTGGGCATATTGGCCCACCTGCATTCCCTCCTGGAAAAAGCAAGTTCATAATGCATCCTAATGGGGGACTTTAACCTAAACTGGACCGATGTCCGCGCCAACAGGCTCAAGAATTTTTGTGATTGATACAGGCTAGCTCAGATGACCCCGAGATTACTCAGCTAAATAAACAAAACCTGACCGAAGCTCCTTACTGGACCTTATTCTGGTCAGTAAGGCACATAATAGCTCCCATACTGGGGTCTTCCATAATGAACTGAGAGCCCACTGCACAACGCCTCTGTCAGGTACTCCCCCTCACCTTACTTCCACTTCCACCTTCAAGATTAAATGCAGCATGAAAAATGTTGTACTCCATGCCTTTCTAGCTGACCTTCGGGACATCCACTGGCAGGATTTCTACGTCACATCCACTGTTTCAGAAGCCTTCTGCATCTTCCAGGAGTTATTACTTAAGGTCATCAACAAGCACGCACCCTTAAGGAAAATGAAGTTAAGGAAATGTGCTCCTGACTGGTTCAACCCAGCACTGAAGAGGGCCCTGCAGCACAGAGGCCTCCTATGGAAAAAGGCTAGGAAATCTCAGTCTGACACAGACTGGCTCTCTTTCCGAGTAGCCAGGAATGCCTGCACCAAAATGGTCAAGTTGGAAAAAGCACACTTTTTCCAGTCCACTCTCGAGGAAAACAAAAAATGTTCAGACAAATTCTGGCAGGTTCTAAGAGAGATTGAAGGTCACTCCCCTGCCACTCCTCTTCCGGCTAAAATTATGGCTAATAATATTACATATACATCCAGGGCTGAGATCATCGAATAGCTCAATAGCCACTTTGCAACTGCAGGCTTCTCCTTTGACAACTCGCCTGCCAGTAAACTAAGCACCACTTGCTATGCCAGATCAATACCTAGCCCAATCTCTACCCCTGGGTCTGACAGCCCTCTGTTCAAGTTCCACCTGGTATCCTACAAACAGGTGGAGGACCTCCTCCTCTCATTAGACACTAAAAAGAGTGCGGGTGCTGATTTATTAGAACCTTTTTTTCTAAAAGCAGGTTATTCCTACCTGACAGCACCAATTACCCATCTTTTTAATTGCTCACTAGTCTAAGGGGAATTGCCATATAGTTGGAAAATCGTGCATATTATTCCCCTATTTAAATCAGGAGACCCTACAGACTTGAACAACTACAGGCCCATTTCACTGCTTCCCGTATTATCCAAGCTACTCGAAAAAATTGTCAACACTCAATTAAGGGAGTACTTGGATAATGAAATCATCCTCAACCCTGTTCAGTCGCAGTTCAGGCCCAAACATAGCAAAGTGTCAGCTCAGCCAAAGTCTCTAATGAATGGTTACATGCCCTGGACAATAAACAATACATCTACGCCCCTCTTCCTCGACCTTAGCAAAGCATTTAACGCAGTTGATCACTCCATACTACTTGACATATTAGGAAACATTGGTGTAACCCCCATTGCAATACAGTGGTTCTGCTGTTACCTTACAATTAGAAGTCAGCAAATCAAAAGGCAAGATAAGCTGTCTACACTAAAAACCTTGCCACGCGGTGTCCCACAAGGTTCGATCCTAGAACCGATCCTCTTTGCCCTTTATATCAACCATATCGACTCCAGCCTTCTAGCAGGGAACATTCACCTCTTCGCGGATGACATTGTCATCTATTCAACCAACCCCTCCTTTGATCTTGCTCACGAGGAACTACAACAGGACTTTATCACTCCAACACAACTTGCTGAATCTGAAGCTTTTTCTAAATGCCAAAAAAAAACAAAAGCTATGGTTATCTCCCCATTCTCCAACCTCAATATGAAGGCCTCCAATACCACTCAGATTACCACCCTCCTTGATGAATCTTTAGAAATAGTGGACAAATTCAAATACCTGGGAGTATGGCAGGACAACAAACTGAACTTCAATGCGCACCTAAACAAGTTAACTAAAAAATGAAGGCAGCGTCTTGGCATTTTCTACCGTATTAGACACTTACTTACCCTGGAAGCTAGAAAGAGATTGGTTCAAACTACCTTCCCTCCCCTGTTTGACTATGGCAACTTTCTATACAGTCACTGCCCTCAACATGAGCTCCAAAAACTGGACACTCTTTATCACCGCGCACTGAGATTTGTACTTGGGCAACCTCTACAGACTCATTATTGCTTACTATACCAAACATTAGACTAGCCTTCCCTCTCCTCGAAGAGACAAAAAATGCACTGTTGTGGTTCTTCTGAGCCCTGACCAACAATCTGCCTCGCTATATCAGCAAACTATTAGAGTGCTCAATGTCTATCTATGGTATAAGGAACTCCCGTTTCATCAGTTTTAAAATACCTTGGACCAGGACACATCTGGGCTCCACTGCAATTAGCTAATTACTACCAACGCTCTGGAATAACCTACAAAAAGCACTTAAACTCCCCATCCTACCCAGCTTTTACATCTTCAGGCAGCTGCTAAACCGATGCTTACACACGGTGTGTGACTGTTTGAGGTAAACATATTCCCAACTAATCAACCATCCCCAAAGACCGAATGGACCTGGCCTATCTCACTTCTTGGTTGGATCCCTTTAGGGTCAATATACTCCCCCTTGGCCTGTTTCCACCCCAGCACTTAGCTAACTCCCTTGGGAGCCACCTACTTTTTGGTGATATCCCCTCTACCTCTCTCTTATTTGTTACTCCCCTCCAACCTTCCCTGTGTCTCCCCTTCCCTTCCCTGCATGAGGTTAGTTATAGAATGTGAAACTTGACTATGTATGTATTCACCACCTAAGTTATGTAAAGTTGTCTTTGACTTGTTTTTTTACACGGTATTACTATCTGTCATGCACAAACTGTTACGTCTTGTTATTACTACGTCCTATGTGTCCAGGACCATCTTGAAAATGAACCTGTTCAGTGATGTAATTGTCTGGTTAAATAAAGTTTGATTGATTGTTGTGCTGCTGCTTTACAGAGATTCATCACATTACACAGTTATGGTGATGCACATAATCTACTATGTGGGGGCCTTGCTCCCACTGGAATATTTCTTACTCCACAGAGTGCAATATATTTATGTGAAAACTGCCCGTAATTTCATTACAGTGTGTCACGTGAAGGAGGAATTACCATTCAGAAAAACTGACCACATTCTGCCCCCCTTTCTCAGCAACGTTAGAAAGTGATGCCAGGGGGAGTGCAGGTGCATGCTCCACTGTAGTGAATGTCTGGCAGCTATCCCAATGTTTCCTTATGTTATAAGGTTCACGTTGTGGTGAAATGTAGGAATGTTTCCACTAACAAGTCTCTTCTTACTGGAAACGTGCCCACACGTTTCGCCAGAAACTGACCATTATAACATAAAGAAACATTCGGAAAGCTGCCGGACAATCAGATATTCATTGTAATGGAACACGCACACTCGCTCTCCCTGGCTTCACGTCCTAACATTGCTGAGAAGAGAGGCAGAATGTGGGTGGCTTTTCAGAACAGGAGTTTCTCTGTCACATGACACACTGTAATGAAATTATGGGCAGTTTTCACAGAAATGTATTGCACTATGTGGCGCAAGAAAGATTACCCTGGAAGGGAAAATGTGTATTATTAAATAACAACAAAGAAAAAACACACAAAAACAGTAAAACACAGAAGTGTGGTGGGGTGGGCCGGAAAACAATCCCTTACTGTGGCAGTGGGAATGGGATGCCATCATGGTCCAGCAGCAGGTGCAGCATTGTAACTATTTGCTGCTGTTATTCTTCTGTTGTGTGGACCTGCTGCTGCAAAGCACCGACCCTCTGATTGTTCTTTTCCAGAGCCACCCACACCAGGGAGATCTCAGCCTGTGTTACAGGTACTGTGGTGGGGTCCACTGCAGCTGGGAATCTGATAGCGGGGTGGTGGTGGAGAGGGTGGTGCTGGTGGCTGTGGTGGTGGTGGAGCAGCTGCTGTACTGGCCCTCCTCCTGCTGCGGCGCTGACTGCGAGGTACAGCTCTGACCACAGCAGCACCCTCGTCCACTGCCATGGAAGGGCCAGCAGGTAGATGTCTGGCCTCTTCCATGGCAGCCTGTCACTCTGCCTTGTGGTGGTTGAGCACATGGGTGCGCTGGCCACCAGTCCCCAAATGTGTCCCAACGGGGCCACGGTGCACCAGCACACCACACAGATGGCACACCATGACTGTGCTGTCTCCCCCCACAGAGTTAAAAAACTCCCACACTGGGGAGCTGCGGAGGGGGGACCAGACACAGTCCTCGCACGAGTCGCACCACCTAGATTTTCCAGGGGCACCTCCTGTGGCTGTGGAGGTGGTGAAGGGGGTGCTGCTGGAGCCCCTACAGCTGCTACCAGTGGTGGTGGTAGTGGCAGAGAAGGTGGATGCACAGCAGCCACTGGTGGCACTGGTGCTGCTGCTGTTGCTTCAACATGGGGGGAAGCAACACCCAGGAGTCGGGAGCGGTCCAGCATGACACGACCGCCCCCACCCATGTGTCCGCACTCCCATCCGACTGCACCTACGGGCCAGCAACTCATCTTCTCCAGGGTCCATCCTACCTTACTGACACAACACAAGTCCCCGGGCTGACACACACACAGACACACACTGACACTCACTGACACACACAGTCACACACACACAAAACAAAAAAAAACTTATAAAAAAATTCACTAACAAAAAAACATTCACAAATACAATACAAAAACTAAATAAAGATATAGCTTTTAAAAAAGCTGTTGGTTTTCTTCACTAGTCAAAGGCAAGCGGCAATCAAGCACTTTCACTCCTTACTGCTCTCCTCTAAACAAAGCCTTCTCCCTCTACGAATGCAAAGGAGAAAGTGAAACTGCTTCTCTGACTTACTTCCTTCCTGCCTGGCTAAAGCATGTGACTTACAGTACTGTAAGCCATGTGATGTGTGGGGGGCTGCCTATTTACTTCTCACTTTGCCTTACTTCGTGTTAAGGCATAATGGCAATGTGAAGTAATAATGATAATGTGAAATGAGCACTTTGCAGTGCCCACTTCGCGTTATGCTCCGCCAACACGAAGTGGCCTTTTTGCCAGCAGATTAAAAATTCGCTGCATCTCTAACCATGGGGTACATTTCTATTTAGCGATGTTACATCCATGCTGACCAGTAGGCATTCTTTTCCCACCTTAATCCCAGATAGTTTAGATAAAAAATCAGAAGTATCTTTAATGTAAGATGGGAGGTTACACACATGGGGGGACATATTCAGAGCTGGCCGGCTGAGCGTGCGCAATGATGCGTAGTGCAGAATAGATGCACCAGCTGGCTCTGAGGGTATATTCAAACAGTATGCATGATCAGTACTGATTGCTCATACTGTCTGAATATCCAACCTTGGATGTGCAGCCCAGAGTAGTCGGACACCTAGTCCTATGCAGCACATCCAGGGCCAGGGCTGAACACCACCAATGAGGGAATGCATGGCACATACCTGGATGCGCCATTCCCCCAAAGGCGCTATTCAGCTAGCATATGCTGATGAGCTCATTGGGCATGCATGGTGTACACAGGCCCCATGTATGCCCATTATGGGCTCATTAGTATAGCTGTGCCTTGCTGAATGCACTGGGCCAGCCCCGACCCACGTCACAGAAGCACAACGAAGCACCCACCCTATCATGACCCTAGTGCATCACCCACCCCAACCCTGATCCCGGGCCAAAACAGAACACAACCCTGTGCCATTTCCATAGTGTAAGGACCCCCCCACCCTTGCCCCAACATCCACTTGCCGACCTAGCTATGGACATACCGATCCCCAATTGATGTTTGACAACACCCCGATCCAGTATCCATAATGTCACGGTACCCCCCTCCCGGTCCTGATCATAATATGAAGGAATAGCCCTGGTAGTCAAGCAGTACCCCTTCCCTGCCCCGATCCCTGAGATACACAAACACGAGCCCCAGTCCCTTTTCCGTAGTCTAGTGGTACCCCCTTCCCATCCCCAATCCCCAAACGTAAACACAATAAACCCAGATCCCATTTCCATAGTGCAGTGGCCCCCCACCCTGTCAGGACAGAACCCCTGACCCCGCTCTTCCCTCAACCCAACCAGAGCCGGTGACTGGCTCAGTCCTCCACACACCACCCTGGCCAGCCACCGACTGAACTGTCACAGTAGTGTACTGTAAAAAGCTCATGCTTATTGGATGAACACATACTATGTACAGTACACCACTGTGACAGTTCAGTCGGTAGCTGGCCATGATGGTGTGTGGAGGGCTGAGCCAGTCACCGCCCGTTGGGTCGGGAGAGCTGGGTCGGGGGGTCCATCCCTGATGGGGTGGGGGGCCACTCCACTATGGCAGTACTGGCTGGGGGATGTGCATTGGCACATGTAACTTCAGGGATCAGGGCTGGAAGGGGTTCCAGTGGAAGTGCAATAGGGGACCAAGGATGTGTTGGTGCTGGAAGTATGCATCAGACTGGGAGTGGTGCCGGGTGGAGGGTGCCATGTTGCTTTGCACCGGGAATGGTGCCGGAGAGGGTGATATGCCAGTGATTGGGAAAGGGGGGACCCTACACTACGGAATATGGGGGGGGTTAGTTCATGTCTGTGTCATGGTGGGGATCAGGCATGGGATGGGGCCCTACACTGTGGAATGGGATGGTTCAGCGGGGGATTTATGTTTGTAATGTGGTAGTGGCTGGGAGGGGAGGTTCCACTGGATTGCTGGGGCAGGCAGGCTGCTGTGTTCCTGCCTGCTCTTCCACAGTCTGCCTATGGGTGGCCAGCAGCGTTAGGCCTGCTATGTACTGCCGATCTTTGAATGGCACAGTCCTTGCCCTTGCTGGCAGCATTCCCTATGATTATGCCCATGTGAAGCACATTCATGGGAATATCCCCTCTTCTTGCACCGCATACATTATTGTGTGCCTTGGCCTATTCCCTTGTGGCCGGCGCTACTGTCCATTTGAATATTGTGCTGCGTCGCATTGTTGGGGTTCTTCAGAACATATCCCTTTTCTGCCAAAATGCGACGAGCAACTCCTTTGAATATGGGGGCCAAGGGTTCTAAGGTGATAGTCCACAAACTTAGATAATTTTTCTGTTAGGCTACCAATGCTCACTATTATCATGTAGCCTGGAGGATCTATCAAGAACTTATGGACCTTGGGAATAATAATCATAATACATTTTTTTTATATAGCGCCTTTCAATTTCCAAGGTGCTGTACAGATTAAAACATTACAAATCAAACATTAAAATCAGATATCAAACACAAATAAAACCAATAAAAAATCATCAATTACAAAACAATCAGTTTTCCAAGAAGGCATTTTGCCATAGATGGGTTTTCAAACCCCGCTTAAATTCCTCCACGGAGGTGCAGTCCCATAACCGTCGAGGTAGAGAATTCCAAAGAGTGGGTGCAGCATGAGAAAAAGCCCTACATCCAGATGATTTAAGATTCACTCTTGAAATCTCCAGCAACCCCTCGTTGGCTGAGCAGAGCGATTGGCCAGGGCAGTAAGGAACTAGAAGTTCTTTCAGATAGACTGGACCCTAATCGTGGAGGGCTTTGAAAGTCAATAAATTGACTTTAAGGTATAGGCAGCCAGTGCAGCTCGCGCAGTACCAGGGTAATATGACAGGACCTACTGGAACCAGTCAAAACCCAGGCCACTGCGTTCTGCTCTAGCTGCAGGCAACGGATTTCAACCCCTGAAAGCCCAAAGTAAAGGGAGTTGCAGTAGTCCAAATGCGAGGACATGAAGGCGTGGACCAATGTTGGTAGGTCGTCAGATGGAACTAGGTGCCTAACTCTGGCGATAGTACGAAGATGGTAAAAGGAAGTCTTGATGACTGCTGACACTTGTGAGTGCAGTGACAGCCTGTCATCCAAGACAACCCCCAGGTTACGCACCTGTTCAGAGGTTGGGAGAGAGAGAGAGACGCTGCCAAGGAAAATTCCTGAAGGCGTCCCAACAGACGACCCCTCTATCTGGCGACACGGGTCCACAACCAATACCTCTGTCTTTTCTGAGTTTGACTTCAGCCAGCTAGAGTTCATCCACTCCTGGATTTCTTTCAGGCAGTTGTTAAACACTGAGAGAGCTCCATCCTGGTCGGGTGCAAAAGACAGGTATAGCTGGGTATCATCAGCATAGCAGTGAAACCTCAGCCCATACCATCTTACAATGTCTGCGAGGGGCAGCATATACACCATGAATAACATGGGAGACAGCACTGAACCCTGAGGCACCCCACACAACAAAGATGTTGGGCCCGAGGAAAAAAACCCGGACACAACTCTTTGTGATCTCCCAGTGAGGAAGGAGGTAAACCATTGGAGAACAGTTCCTGATATTCCACGAATGTGCCTCAGGCGTGCCATCAACACCATATGATCCACGGTGTCAAAAACTGAAGAGAGATCAAGAAGAACCAGAATAGAATGTTTCTTCTGATCTCTAGCCCTCAGAAGATCATTGAGCACCCGAACCAGCGCTGTCTCGGTGCTATGTCTTTTACGAAAACCAGACTGGAGGGGTTCGTAGATGTTATGGATGGTCAAATGGTCCTCCAATTGGGCTGCCACTACCTTCCCAATCACTTTCCCAATAAAGGATAGGTTAGAGATAGGTCTGTAGTTTGTGAAAGAGTCTGGGTCTAACGTAGCTTTCTTCAAGAGTGGTGTCACCACCGCCTCTTTCAGGGAGCTAGGGAACTCACCTGACTCCAAGGAGCACCAGACTATTCACACAAGGACTGGACCGATGTTATCACTACAACCCAAAATTAGGGAGGTCGGTCTAGGGTCCAAACTACAGCATGTAGGGCGCACACTATGGATAATCCTCATGACATCGACATAATCACGTCGACTGAAGGAACTCCTAGAAAGCTGAGATACCATGAACTCGCATTGTTCCACAGCATCCCCCCTTGAGGGCACTGGTTGCAGATCCACCCTGATATCGGCCACCTTAACTGCAAAGAATCGAGCAAGCTCCTCGCACTCTAATTGCGAAAAGGCTTTCTGAACTTGTAGACAGACTGAGTTGCACAGTCTGTCCACATTTCAAAAAAGTTGAGCTGGTTGATTCCGTGCAACCGCAATCTCCCTGGACAGGAATTCTGCCCTTTTACGGGTGATTGCAGATTGATAGACTAAATAATGGTCCATCAATCTAAGGTGGTAAAAGTGGACCTGTGCCAGCACAGTTCTAACCTTCGCCCCTGTCTCCGCATCTCCCTCAAAGTCCCATCAAACCTAGGGGACTTGGGATGAAGGGATAGGGGGCACACACCAACAGGAGCAATAGAATCCAGAGCCACCGTAACAGACATATTATAGGCCGACATGAGGGCCTCTGGACTACTGCTCACCAATGCGGGGGACGAGAGGTCAAGGACCTCTGCTAGGGCTTGGGGAGTAATATCCCGTAAAGGACAGTACCTAACCATCTCCACAGGGTTAGACCTTCTCAGGGGGGTGCAAAAAGTGAACCTCACGGTGTAGTGATCTGACCAGATGACTGGTTCCACCCCCAGATCGGATGTTTCGATCCCTAGTAGGAAGACTAAGTCGAAAGAATGTCCAGATTTATGGGTATCAGTGGAAACCACATGTGTAAGGCCCAAAGAAATCATTAATCGGAGGAAGTGATTACCAAATTGTGAGAATTCATCATTGACCCAGGCATTAAGGTCACCCAGAACCATCAATCTGTGCGATTCAAATGCCATGTCGACGATGAAGTCCTCTACTTCCTGTAGGAATTGCTTCCCATCTCTGGGTGGACGGTAGATGAGAACGATACGAACACCTACACCTGTTACAGTACTACTGTACACTCGAAGGACTCAGTCTCCCCAACTACTACATTCATGAGGCCCAATTCAGTCTTGAAACAGACTGCAACACCCCCCACCCCTGCGATCCAATCTCGGGCGGTGTATCACCGAGTATCCAGCCGGATTCATAGTCTCCAAAATGGGACCTGGATTCTCATCCAGCCAGGTCTCAGTGATGCAAGTCAAGTCCACCGATCCAACAAGATCAGCATTAATGACAGTCTTATTCCTGATGGACCTGGCATTGCACAAAACTGCCTGAGTTGGACGAACCTCGGCGGCTGTTAAGCCCATCTGCCATAGAATGTGGGAAGGACTGGATGTTCAACCATAGGAAAGGCTTTTTCATCTGGACTAATTACCCCTTCCCCACATGCATTTTGTAAAAAGGCACCGATTCCCCTTTTGTATTCTCCTGTTGAATCACTGCTAAGTTTCCTATAGGTGGCAGTATCATTTAACTGCCGCCAAGCCTCTGTTAAGTATGCTGCAGTGTCCATTACCATTATTGAGCCCCTATATCTGAAGGCTTGATAGTTATGTCATTATTTTCCCTCAATTTTTGTAATGCTTGCCTTTCCACATTACTAATGTTAGTAAAACTCTGTCGGGGGGTCCTTTAAAAGATCTCGTATTTCCTTCTCACACACTTGTTCAAACATTATTACAGAGGGGGCTGAGGGAGGACAAAAGGTAGAAGAAGGTTTAAAACCCCTTTTATCTGTGTTACTAATATGTATCCCTATATTTACAAGATCATTCTGCTTTGCAAAAGAGTATTTCAAGTTCAACTTTCTTGTAAATCTATATAACTTTATTATGGAGTCAAAACATCAATATTTTTAGTTGGAACAAAAGATAAACCCCTTTGTAAAATTGCAATTTATGTGGTATTAAGTATATATAAAGAGATATTTACCACTATAATCTCTGTTTCTTGAACTGCCTGTTGTACTGGTATTGCCCTCTCATTTTCTTCTCTCCTCCCATGGATCAGTGACCTCCATGTTACGGCACTCATGAGTTCCTCTGGATCTGTGGAGCCCTGTGGACTTGTAGATCCCTGTATTGATCCCTCTGTTGCACCTGTTGAACTCTTCTTGCTGCGTCACCCTCTCCTGGTCTTCTTCCTCCTCCTTCTTGTTCTCCCATCTGTTGGAATCACACCTGTTGCATCCACTGTGGTGGATGGTCTGGAGCCATCTCTAAAAAGAACTGTATCTCTGGAGCTATCCAGGTTTGGGATAACATTGCCTTGTTGTTCCCATCCATTTCTCAAGATCAGTTTAGGTGATTCTGGAGCTGGTTTCATAATGTGCCAATCATAGACCTGTCCCTTTTCATAGTCATTTTTATCTTGTATAAGTTTTTTCTGCATAGCTACCAGTATTCTTCTATCCTGGGATTCAATAGATTTTTTCAAATCCTCAGTATATGCAGCATATTCAGGGTGATCTTTAAACTTCTGGAAAATTTGTTCTTTTTCTTCGAGTGCTGCTTGGACTTCAATTAGTAAATTCTGTGAGTCCTCTAGCAGCGCTTTTGTTAATAGAAACCAACCTTTATTTCATGTGTTGTCCCAAACTTTCATCAGAGATGGACAATCCATCCCAAAGGCAGGGGTATTCAAAACTCTTAAAGACAGCAATGAAGTGTTGCACAACAACTGCAAACAACAATATGGGCCACACACTGCAGAGCTGTGCTATGCTTTTGAGAGGTTGGCCTGGGGCTAACCTGATTGCACAGTGCTAACACATTTGCCCAGTGCAAGCATGTTAACCCGGGGCAAACGTCTGCCATATTCAAAGATCCTATGCCAATGAGCCTAGTCAGGCAATCTGTGGGCAACTAGTCACATTTGCATCTCATTATGGCCTGCTTTGCATGCACACCCATGTACTTTGCCCGGCACTATAACATGGAGCTCACAGCAACCCCCTATTGGTCAGAATGGAAGTATAGTCTGGAAGCTACATGTCAGAATGTGCTCACAGCAACCCCCTGTTGGTCAGAATGAACGTACAGGCTGGATGCTGCAGGAAATTGGTGTTTACAGGCACATTCAGTGCATACCGCTCACCCATGCAGCACTGCAATGAGGGACACGGATATGCTGACTGAGGGACAATGAGGGACACTGACTCTCACAATGACGGACACAGTGTCATACCTCTCAACCTCTTTCCTCATAAATTGGGGACACAGCTTAAGAAACTCAGGGACAAAGACCCCAAATCAGGGACACATCTGCAAAAGTGGTACCATTCATTCAGAAAACTGACACAATAAGGGGATTAGTGTGAGATGCATGTTCTGAAGAAGAACAAGCCTGTAATGATAATGAGTGACATCATTGTGTGCTGATAGTCCTCACTGTCCTGTGATGTAAACACGTATGTCTCAAGGGACAGAGGAAACCCATGAACGGGAATGGCAACTTGTTTAACCGGGAAAGGCACACTAAGCCGAAGCTTGTTTCCAGGTGCAACCTGGGAGCTCAAGGAAGTTAAGTGACTTGCTCATGGTCACACAGTATGCAAGTGAGGCTGTGGGATTTAAACCCTGGTCTTCAGGTTTTCAGCTCAGTGCCCTAAACCACAGTACTAAACTGCCTCCCAAATGAAAATGAAATAAAATGAAATTAAACTTTATTTATATCATGTCTTTCTTAAATTCAAGGCACCTTACAATACTTTTTAATACAATAAATAAAAATAAATCCATAGTAATCTGAGCTTCTAAAATCACAATAATTAATTAAAATAAATCTTCGACCACAAATAGATCTTCAAGGCTTTTTTAAACTCCTCCACGGATGCACACTGATGAAGCGGACGGGGTAGAGAATTCCAGCAGGTAAGAGCAGCATACATAAAAGCAAGAGCACCTGAAGATTTTAAAAAGACCCTCGGAATCTCTAGCAACCCCTCGTCCGCTGAGCAGAGATATTGCCTAGGGCAGTAGAGAACCAAAAGCTCTTTCAAGTAGTCCAGACCTTGTCCGTGTTGGGCTTTATAAGTCAGAAGACCAACTTTAAAGGTGATCCACCACTGAATTGGCAGCCAGTGCAGATCATGCAGCACCGGCGAAATATGACAGGCACAAGACATGCCCATCAATAACCGGGCTGCAGCGTTCTGAACCAGCTGCAAGCGTTGGATATCAACCCCAGGAAGCCCTAGATAAAGGGAGTTGCAATAATCAAGGCGTGAGGTCACAAAAGCGTGGATCAACGTAGGAACATCGCTGGGCGAAACAAGGTACGATGTTCCTGAGATGGTAAAAGGAAAGTTTGACAACTGCTGACACCTGCAAATGCAGGGGTAGCTCATTGTCAGAAATCACCCCCAGGTTCCGTACCTGTTCAGAGGTAGGGAGCTGGACACCACCCAGAAATAAACCTGAGGGTAAACCTACTCCCATCCCCTCTACCCTATGACCTGGGTCCACAACCATTACCTCCATCTTCTCCGAGTTCAACTTCAGCCAGCTTGAATTCATCCAGCACTGGATTTCGGTGAGGCAGCTATTAAAGACCAATCTGCATAGCAATGAAACCTCAGCCCATACCTTCTTACAATGTATCCAAGGGGCAGCATATACACTGCAAACAACATGGGGGACAACACCGAGCCACTGTCTGAGTTCTGTCAGTGAGGAAAGATCTAAACCAACTGAGGACTGTACCTGACAGGCCACAGATGCACTTCAGGCGTGCGAGAAGTACCCCATGGTCCACAGTGTCAAAGGCTGATGAGCGATCAAGAAGAACAAGAATGGAACGGTTCTTCTGATCTCTAAGCATCAGGAAATCATTGAGCACCGGAACCAGTGCTGTCTAGGTACTATGCCTCTTTCGAAAACCAGACTGGAATGGTTCATAGATGACATGGAAGGTTAAGTGGTTTTCCAATTGTGCAGCCACTACTTTCCCAATAATCTTCCCAACAAAGGGAAGATTAGAGATCGGCCTGTAGTTTGCAAGACAGTCAGGGTCCAAGGAAGCTTTCTTCAGGAGGGGTGTCACCACTGCCTCCTTCAGAGAGCTAGGAAACTCACCCGCATCCAAGGAGCACTAGACTATCAGTGCTAGGACCGGGCCAATGATGTCAGGACAACCCTTTGTCAGGGAAGTCGGGCCTGGATCCAAACTACAGCACATAGGGTGCATACTATGGGCAATCCTCATGACATCAGTGAACTCATGCCGGTCAAAGGAACTCCAGGAGAGACCAGGGGATGGGACCAAATGCCGTTCTGTAGCTTCTCCCATAAAGGGGGCAGGCTGGAGTGCTGCCCTGATGTCAGCCACCTTATCCGCAAAGAAGCGAGCAAGCTCATCACACTCTATTTGTGAAAAAGCTTTCCGAACCTGGAGACAGGCTGGGTTGCACAGTCTGTCAACAGTTCGAAAAAGCTGAACTGGTTGGTTCTGAGCAGCCGCAATCTCCACGGACAAGAACTCTGCCTTCTTATGAGAGATTGTGGAATGATAGAGTTGATAATGTTCCATCAGTCTAAGATGGTCAGCATCAAGGGCAGTTCTCCGCCAACATCACTCTAATCTTCGTCCTTGTCGCCACATCTCCCTCAAGATCCCATCAAACCATGGAGACTGAGGTCAAAGGGGGAGAGGACGAACATGGACAGGAGCAATTAGATCGAGAGCTGAGGAGATGGCCCTATTGTAGGCCAGCACCAAGGCATCAGGATCATTGCTCACTCCAGAAAACTCTGATAGGTCAAGTACCGCTGCCAGGCCTGTAGAGCTAATATCTCGCAAAGAGCAGTACCTAACCCTCTCCACAGGGGTAGGCCTACGGGGGGGGGGTGCAAAAACTGAACCCCACAGTGTAAAGATCTGACTAACTGACAGGTTCCAACCTCATGTCAAAGGCCTTAATCTCCAGGAGGAAAATTAAGTCCAAAGAGTGACTGATGGCAGAAGTAACCACTTGTGTGAGACCCAAAGATGTCATTAATTGGAGGAAGTGTTATCCAAACTGTGAAAGTTCATCATCGACCCAGACATTGAAGTCACCCAGGACCATCAGCCTGGGTGACTCAAATGCCATGTCAATGATGAAGTCAGCTACTTCCTGTAGAAAATATTTCTCATCACCTGGTGGATGGTAGATGAGAACAATTCTACAACCCACACCTGCCACTACAGTTCACTCAAAGGACTCAGCTCCCTCAACTGGTACACTTACAAGGCCCAGTTTGGTCCTGAAATAGACCACACCCCCAGTGGTCCAACCTCGGGCGGTGTAACACCTGGTACCTAGCGGAACTGCTGCCTCTAAAAGTGGACCAGCATTTTCATCCAGCCAGGTCTCGGTAATGCAAGCCAGATTCACAGACTCCACAAGATCGGCAATAACTGCAGTCTTGTTCCTTATGGATCTGGCATTGCACAACACTGCTTGGGTTGGATGGGCCTCTGGAGCAGTACAGACCACTTGCCCAGTACCGTTAATAGTAGTGGTGCCCTTGGGTATGGAAACCAGGCAAGGATAACCTTGCTTCAGAATCCATTTCACCCTAGGGCGCCTTCTGTGGTTTCTTTGCACATAACCCCAATCCGATGTCCTCATTATTCGACTCCTCCACTGTTCGCACTTCAAACCCCTCCTCTCCCTCCTTGCAATCCCCAGCACTCTACAGTGCTGGTAAGTTATCAGCTGTAATGGCAAGGGGGAGAAAGGACGGAGGCCGCGAAGAGTGGAGAACGAATAGCGTACGGCCATGGTGGCAGGCCCTCTACATATATTAAAAACCCACACCCACACACCAAAATTCAACAAACAAAAATATAAACAACCTAAATTAGATCACATAAAATATAAACATAAAACAAATTAAATCAAAAAACAAAATGAAAATGTCCAAATAAATGAAGTCCAAATGATCGGAAGTCCAAAAATTATTAAATATTTGATGCAAGAGAGGCTCTCACCCTCCCTCAGTTCTAAAGCAAAATCAAAAGATGCAAGTCTCGCAGTGATCTCAGCAAATCAGCATCTAAGAACAAGTGACAACTTTCAAGATCAAACAAGAAATCCTTTTAAAGGTAGCAAGAGGGGCTCTCACCCCCTCTTAATCTAGTCATCAAAAATGTCATCCCGAAAACCAGATCTTCTCCAATCCTTTCCAGAATACACTCCAGAACTCAGGCCAAGACACCAGAGTCAGGATCAGGCTGAAGGGCTATGATCAGAAATAGGGCCCTGAGAAGGAAGCAATAGCTCCCACCACAGAGAAACCTAAGGAACCCCCAAAGGGACCCGCACCACCATTTAGCTCCCAGAGTTCCCTTTAAAACACAACCCAAAATTCAGTCACAATCCCCCACTCAAGAGCCATGGGCCTAAAGGTAGAATGCCAATCCCCCCCTTTACAGGAATGGAAAACCCACAAGAATAAAAGGCCACTCTAGGAGGGGAATTTGCCACCCCAGCCGCCCAACAGCCGCTGAAGTCCCCTCCCAAAAACAACCACAGGAGAAGAGAGCCCTCTGGCCCAGATCCCTGCAGTTCCTCCCTAAACAGCCCAACACCCTGCAAGTCATCCACTCCAAGGGGGAAGGAGCATCCACCTAGCAATCCAGGGGAAGATGATGCTCCTTTCCGATCTCAGTACACAAAAAGTGTTCTCACCACATCCAAATGGGGAAAAAAGACTCCGTTTGCTGCCTCTGAACTCCAGGCGCTCTCACTGCCCCGACAGTAGTTAGAGACAAGCAGAAAAACCCACTTCTTACAACGATACTTCATGCGCTCCCACCGCAGTATAAAAGCAGGTGAAAAAAGAAGATTCCACTCACAAACCAGAGTCCACAGTCCCCAGGACATGATGTCAGAAATCACCAGGCTCCGAGGTCATAGACTCCCCCTTGAAATTCGAGAACTGTCCCACAGTATCTACAGTTTCCATACAGGGTGCACTGAAGACGCTGAACGCCAGCCCCAAAGGTCACAGGGCTCCGAGATCACAAACTCCTCATCAGAAATTCACTAAATTCCAAAGAATCCACGGTTTCCCTAAACGAGTATGCTGGACTTAAGTAATATCAAGATTGGGGTGTTGTGTTGATGCCACGCCTGGGGTGATTAGGCACCAGGCTGCAGGTCGAGTGTGTCTAATCACCCCAGAAGTGACATTATCCCAGCACAACACACACCCTGGAGTGCATTATTGCTATTATACAATGGCTCATTTGTTTTCAAACAATAAAATAGAAAAAAAAATGTTTTTCTGTGTTTTTTTTGTATTTTTTCATGTGTGGAGGTATATGTTTTTAGAAAAAAGTCCACAGTTTGACCACTAGATGGTGCTAGCTGTATGCTCTGCATTGTATTTGCCTCCCAGGTTACCCTCGCTACAGTGCTGTTTCTGTTAGGAGACAGAGGTCTGATGGTGTCACAGAGTATGGGTTAAAATATGCTTTCTGTTTTGTTTTTTTTCTGGTTGTATATTTAGTTTTTAATTTTAAATGGAGAGGCAGATGGCAAGGCGCTTGCTAGGGGCTGTGTTGACTGAGCCACTGAGGTTAGCTGACAAGTCGACTCGTAGTGGCTGCCACATGGCTGTTGTGAAGAAAAAAGGCAAAGTAAAGGTATGGCTTTGTTTTAAGTCTATTGGCTTTCTTTAAAAGTGCTTTTATTTTGTTTGGGAGTCTGAGTGTCTTGTGTGGAAGGAGCAATCATGTGCTGGTGCGATGGGTTGTCCGTGCTTCTGGGAGTTACAGGAGTAAGAAGGCAGCGGTTTTGTTTTCTGATGGAGGTATTTAGTTTTTAGACATAGCGAGGAGAGCAGAAGAAAAGATGAGTGAAATTGTTAGGTGCTGGGAGCACAAGTAAGGTCGGGTGCTGAGCGGGAGTGGGACAGTCAAGTAATCGCGGCCATGGAATGATTTCTTTCATTTTAAATTTTTACATTTCATGTGGTCGTTTTTGTGCTGGGACTAGAGCCGTGATGTTGTAGTGGGATAACATCATGGCTCCAGTCCAAGACAGGCCAATCAAATTCCAGGATTATTTCATGCCATTGTATAATCCAAAATCATAGACTTCCACTCAAAAGTCCACTGAATTTCAGGGCTGCCCCACAGTACCCGTGGTTTTCTTAGGCAAATATACTTAGTACTGAAAGCTGATCCTGGTCACGATCGAGACCTCAACAGAGTTTTAATATTCACTCCAACACAAAACACAATAATAACGAATAAATAATGAGTAAAAAAATAAAAGAAATTAAAGAAAATAAATCAAAATGATTTAGAATGATTAAAACAAAATTCAGAGCTCAGAAAAACGGACGCAGCTCAGGTGGCTCATATACACCGCCACCATCCTGCTGCTCATGCTGCATGAGGCAGGATCAGGGACGGCCTGAAAATCAGGGACAGCTGAAAGGTATGCACAGCATCAAACATGGAGTTACAAGCCCAGAACACAGTGGAACCATTGCCATTACTTGCACAAAGTTACCTATTTATGTAACATAGTAGAATATTATTAATTGCTGCCTGAAAGTATGAATTGACAGCACATTCTCTGTGTGTGCAGCACTTGTTCCATGAGGAACAGAGGAAGGACAGGGGGATTTAGAGGTGTAAAATGAGGGATGTCCCTCATAATGAGGGATGCGTGGGCAGTATGCTCCCATCCTGGATATAGTCAACCATATCCCTGGTAGTCTAGTGCCCCACTCCACCCCCACATCACGTTCCCCAACCGCCATAGCTGTCCAACACATTTATTTACCCTGGTAGTCAAGTGTTCTCCCAACCCCCCTATCATGATCCCTGGCCCCTGTAGCTCTCACAAACGTATCACTGAACCTCTTGCCTCATGAATCAGGGACTCGTCTTTAAAAATTAGGGACAAAGACCCAAAATCAGGCACACATTTTAAAAAGTTTCTCAGAAAGGTGGCAGAATAAAGGCATCAGTGTAAGATGCATTTTCTAAATAAGAACAAGTCTGTAACATGAATTTATCACATTATTTTGTGCTTCAAATCCCCACTGCTCTGACACAAAAACACAAATTTTATGAGGGACAGAGGTAAATTTTGAGGACAAATCAGGGACATCCCTAAAAATCAGGGACAGTTGAGAAGTATGCTCACAAATGAGTATTTTCCCTGGTAGTCTAGTAGTCCTTCACCCCTCATCACAATCCCCAACCCCCATAGCTCTCACAAATGAGTATTTTCCCAGGTGGTCTAGTAGCCCCCAACCCCCCATCATGATCCCTGACCCCCATAGCTTTCACAAATGAGTATTTCCCTGGTAATCTAATGGCCCCCACCCCCACACCTGGTAGTGCCACTCTCCCGCTCCCCCCAACCTTCCCCGAATGGAGCTGGTGACTGGCTCAACCCACGTGTACCCAAGTGGAACACCCTGCCAGAGGAAGTGGTGGGGGCTGAAACAATCACGGGATTTAAGAATGCATGGGATAGACATAAAGGAATTCTGGAGGTCAGGGATAAGGGGCAACAGACTTCTAGGAAAACAAACTGAACTTACAAGCTCAAATGGGCAGACTGGGTGGGCCATAGGCCCTTATCTGCCGACACTGTCTATGTATCTATGTATCGCTTACCTCTGTGGCCTGATGCCAACTGAGTGTTGAATGAATGCATACCATAGTGAGTAATGAATGAGTGCAAGTATGGGGAGGTGAGCGGTGGGCTGAGCAAGTCACTGGCTCCATTTAAGGATGTTTGGGGGGAGCGGTGGGTCGGCACTACTCTGTGGGGGCGACTAGACTACTAGGGAAATGCTCATTTGTGAAAGCTACGGTGGTTGGGGATCGTGATGGGGGCCACTAGACTACCAGGGAAAATACTCATTTATGAGAGCTATGGGGGGGTCAGGGTTCATGATGGGGAGGGGCCACTAGACTACCAGAAAAAATACACATGTGTGAAGGCTACAGGGGTTGGGGATTGTGCTGGGGGGGGGACCACTGGACTACCAGGGGTAAACGTCGAGGTATTTCAAAGTTACACTTCAAATTACTTCAGATTACAATGCCGCATTACCGCATGCTTTTTACAGGCTATATTTAGCGCCACACTACAGGTGGCACAAACACCTGTAGCATGGCACTACTCTTTTGAATATGCTGGTGCACTGGCATTCATGGTCACTCCCCTCACTCTCTCCCCTGAATACATTAACTTTTAGTGTTGGCGCTACCACCCATTGCCGGTGCTAAAATGGCTTCTGAATATTGCAGCCTGGCACACATTCAATGCTATTCCAGTGTGACAGATTTGCGCCAAGTGCAAAGCTTTGAATATCTGGCCCATAAAATAGTATCTGAAGCACAACAGGAGTCCTGTAACTGATTCAAGGCCAGATATAATTGACCTGTCTGGGGGGATTAAAAACAGTCTTTATGAATTGTAGGCAGACGATAAATATAGAATTTCTCAGAAATTCATTTAGAAGTGCTTTTAAGCCCATTCATTAATATAAGTAATATCATACACTTGTTTTAATATTTTACAGATATTTATTTGAAACTCCTCCTTCAGATCTTTTCTAAATTGAGAATATTTCAATTCACTATTCAGTTGTCTCTTATTGTGCCAAGTTATGTTTATTAATGAATTTTGTAAGCATCTTAATTTGTATATTTTAACCTTAGGACAATTGTGTGCACATGTCTTTATGGCACAGTCTTTTGACCTTTTGCATAATAAAACTTACCTTACCTTACCTTCTTCCCTTACCTTATCTTACAGTACCTCATCTTGCCTTGCCTTACCTACCAGTTGCCTCTCGCATTTGTTTTTATATTTCTCATGTGCATCCTGTTTTCTTAATGATAATCATCCTGTTATTTACCAACCCATTATGGGCTTTAAATTAGTTTGGTGAAGGTTTCTGATATGTCAGCTTGGTAGTTGTTGATGATTGTTTTCTATTATTGCAAAAGTGCTATGTCTTTGCACAGTATACCTATTTTATCCCTGCTTGTGAAGTGGTGAGGAGGGGTAGGGGCAGACATGATGGACCTACTGTACATTTTCCAACTGGGTTTTAGTGCTTTATTAAATCTAATCAAGTTGCATTAAAATATGTAGAATCATTCAGCACTGGACCTGTTTCTCACACAGCAGCCATTTCTGTCAATTAAAGACTGAAGACGTAAAGAAATTGATAGTCACGCATAAAACATGCTTGAAACAGCCAACTGTTTTTGGTTTATGAAGGAGAAAAGACTGATGATAAAAATATAATTGAAACAGTGTAACCTGGACTCTGCTGAGACTGGATCTATGCCAGGAGGGTCTAAATGTAATTCAGTAGTCCCAGGGCAGTTATGAGAAAATGCCATTTCCTTTCAGGGCATGTGTAGCATTTGAAGTGTTTCGACAGTTCTAAGAAAAGCCTGACATAGGAATCAGTGAACTTAAATTAGATGGCCTTGGGATGTATTAAATTCAGTGCTTATGGAAATAGAATGTCATTCTACAACCAAAGCCCATCCAATATCAAAAGATTTTTATACATACAATGTATATATTCTTTGTCTCAAAGCAACACATAGTAAATTAGGGCTACAGTCTCATAATTGCTCCACTATCTTAAAAACAACAGCACTGCTAACACTATTGCTTTATACAAAAAAAAGGTTCAGGTTGTGATATCATTACATATGATTTTTTTTTATCCACTAAGTATTGTGTGTAAGAAACTGACACATAGACTGTTAACCTGAAGAATGAGGCTGTTGTTTCTTTTTAAAGTTGCTGTAAGGATATGAGTAAATTCCAGTAAAGAACTACGGGATACACCTTGATTTCTCTGGCCTCAGTTATTTCTCTAGCAATGGCAAAAGATGGTGCACAGGAATGTTAGCTGCAGTTAAGGAGTATCATAAACCTCTGTTTTATAGAGACATATTTAAAGCCACTCCCCTTTACATATGTCGGTCCCTTGCATTTTTGTTTCTTGCCTACCCCTGCTTCTCTCTGACCATCGGCTCTTCTTCAGCAGGTGCACAGGAGGGGACAGCATAGAGAAGGTGGGGTGGACCCAATACTTTTTGCCATGGATTGGCACTTTTCCCAAAGAGTAAAAGTGCTGGATTCAGCAAGGGTCTGTGCCTTTATCTAACAGAAACTAAGGCTGATCAACTAAAGCAAAGTTTTTCTTTTAAAGTACCACTGGCAATCTCCCTTAAATTTTTAGCCCATTTAGGGACCAAGTCTCACTCTGCAGCTGCAGATGTAGAAAAAAAAATCTCTGTACTAACACTAAGTCTTAATTGCTGCAGGGATGGCAGGCCCAGCTGCTGAGGATGTTACACCTGGTTCAATCAGGCATAACATTTAGGTGTAGCTGCAATTAAAAATGGCCGCAGGCTGCCGTAAATTGCGGAGCTGGTCACAAACAGGGTTCCATGATTGAAAATACAATGCATGTGGAAAAACCTTGTGGACCTGCAAGGTTTTCCTGCATGGGTGCAAAAAACAGCCAGTTTTGAAAATCCAGCCCTGGTTGTTCACCATAGTGGTGTTATCATAAAAAACTGGGTCTGGCAATACTTGCTATGCAGTACTTCCACTGTATTCTTCCTGAATATGGAGAAAAGACACACGCAGTCAAGCCACTGTTGATGGAGACAGGAGAGCTGCAACTGCAATGCCAGTGACTGGACAGTCTGAGGATGTAAGGTAAGCAGGAGGGCCCCTCAAGGCTATGAGTGTTGCCTTGCGTGTCTTGAGACACGATACCTGCAAAGAAAAGGTGAGCAGTTCTGACATCCTAAGACTGCAAGGTATGATGCTCTTAAGAGTAAAGAGGCCATCCTGCCTGACCCACAAACTTATTTTAGAATAATGTGGTATCAGTTTCTGGAGAATGTTTGAAATGATTTACTTGTATCAGGATTTAACGTGTTCAGGTTTGTGCACGGGTGTAGAAATGACAGTTGCTATGGCAACTTTAGTGAAGACTGATTGCAAGTTTGAATGAAAACATGTGCTGTGGCAGGCAGTGAGCTTGTACTTGACTTTCTGTGACTAGATTTGATTGCTGTCTGGTGTTAGTTCACAGTCAATTTACCTTTCAATTTAAAAACACTAATCTCAACAAAAACTTTTGTGCTCTGTGAGTGGAGCAGGTTCATTGTCACAGGTGGTTAGCCTGAACTGAGATCCAAAACACAAAAAGACTATGCTCTTACCAGAATCATACAGTTTATCACGTCAGTTTATTTTAGCTGGAGAACAGCAGATGGCATCAGACAAAAGGCACATAGTGCTTTGTTAAAGTGCACCAAAGAGTTAAATACACTAATGCATTTAAAGCACCAAAATGACTCCAAAGACAAAGTGCAGATTACAGAAACAATTTAGCAAAATATGCAAACATGCATAGACAACCCCAGCAGTCAGCCTGGAGGTGCTGACTAGTGTGTTCCGGTGCATCACTCAGCTGTGCCTTGCCAGGGCCCCGAATAGCTACAGTATGTCCATGCTAATCAATTAGCCACATACTGTATATCATGGGAGTACCTGGAGTGCTGGTCATGTCCCCTGAGGAAGTGGTATTCACCTTGAAGAGCTGGGCCCATGTTAGCAGTTGATTTGTAGCATGTTTATGTATTTTCAGGTATTTTCATGTTGGGTAATAAATGTTCTTTGATAGCATAGCTATGTTGTAGTCTGGACTTTTATTGGAGTGCTCCCCTCCTGTTATTATTTGTACAAAGTCCATTTGGACTGCCTCCTCATGGCATATTCTTCTAATCATGAAATTGTCAAGCTTTCTTTTAAGAAGAAGTTTAGTGCTATTCACTTCAGTAGGCCATTCCAGAGACCCACAACACACAGAGTATAGAAACGTTATTTTTTTCTGTCAGTTTTAAACAGCATACGTTCCTACTATGCTCTCAGTGGATACTGCTCAGGACCCAGTTTGTTCAATTAACAACCATCTTATATTGTCAGGAGTACTTCAGGTCACTAGTTGCCATTATCCCTAAGTCTCTTTCCTTCTTTGCTTTTAATTTTATCCCCAGAGATTTTTTTAACTTAGATGCAATACTGTGAAATTGTCCATGTTTAATTGCATCTCCATTTTGCCACACAACTACTTATTCTGTCCAGATCATCCTTGGTAGTGTTATTCTGATGTGATGAGTCCTTTGGGCCTCCCAGCTCTGTATCCTCTGCACATTTTTCTAGCCAGTTTGTTATGCCTAAGTTAAGGTCGTTGATACTGACTTGAAATAAGATTTTGCCCAAGACTGTTTCTAGTGGTTCCTTCCATGTCACATTGCCTTTTGTGATTGAAAACCATTGATATGGACTCTCTGGACCCTATCCTCCAACCAGGAATCTATCCAGTTAATAATATAATTGTTGAAGTTCATGGTTTTCATTTTGGTACTTCTAGCCTTGCATTAGATAGAACTGAATGCCTTTCTGAAATCAAGTAAGACAACATCTACTGGTAACCCTCTTTCCATTTATTTGCTCATAGAGTTATAGAAACATAATGGAGTGTTAATTTGTGGTCTGTCTTTAGTGAATCCATGTTCCTTCTCATCTCTAGCTGTGTCATTTAGAAACTGCCTGTCTTTAATAATGAATTCCACAATGTTCTGATAATTCAGGTTAGATGTATGGTTCTGTAATTGGCTGTGCTGTCCTTCATCCCTTCTTGTGCTGTATGTACTGTAGTGATCATGGAAGATGTTCTCCAGTCCCTTGGGACTTCCCCTTCAAGCAGAGATTCATTAAATCATTTCTATAATGATTCATTTATTTTGTCTCTTTGGCAACAAGCCACCTGGTCCCTCTGCCCTTATTAACCTTTAGGGACATTAAGTTATCAATAATCATTTGTAACAAAACCTCTGCACCAATTTCATACAGTAGTTAGGGATACTGCATATCATTACCACAAATGGTAACTGGCATTTGGATATCTAGTATAGACTGAGCAAAAGTACTAATTAAATTCCACAAA
This sequence comes from Neoceratodus forsteri, assembly GCA_016271365.2. NCBI lineage: Eukaryota > Metazoa > Chordata > Ceratodontiformes > Ceratodontidae > Neoceratodus > Neoceratodus forsteri. The sequence continues at coordinate 758,740,869 of CM057454.1, forward strand.
TTTCCAGTTAATTGAGATTGTCAACCTCAATAAAACCTTCTGAACTACAGGCTGACTTGACTGCATTAATATAACAATGAAACTCCTTATCCTTGTCCTTTGAGGTACCTGTAGCTAATTTCAGCTCCAACCTCTTATGTTCCTTCCTAATCATGCTCCTGTATCATTTTTGATTTATATAATGATGCATACAGTGGAGGCAGCTGGGATGCCACACACAGTATATTGCAGTAAATGACATGTCACAAAACTCTGCAGACAAAGGGTTTAATTGACATGGAACTGCTGCACTGTTCCTGCAATAATATTGCAAGATATTGCATTGCATCCTGGCTGACTCTGCTGTACCTTCCTGCAGCCTAGCGACTTTATTTTTTATATGCTTTGGTGTTTGTATTTTTAAATTTGCTTACTATGTCTGTTAGCTAGAGTGGTCTCTTTCCCCTAGCATTGTATTTTGCTCTTCTTGGCACATATTTGTTCTTCAGTTTACAAACTGTGTATTTAAAGTCTGCAATTATACAGCAGTGCCTGACAGGATCAGATGACTGACTCTGTAGAACTCTACAGAATTTTTCAGGAAACAGTGCAAGTCTATGGCACTTGTCATACAGAAAACTGTGACACACTGTTATCCTGTGTCTGATCCTGGCAGACTCTGCAGTGGTTTCTCCTGTTGCCTCAACTATAGTAGCTCAGCCTCCCAATTTCAGACACAATGTTTAGGTTTAATATTTGCCTTATTATACAAGCACTATTCTGTAATACTCTTTTCATTAATCTTGTGATTTATCAAGAACTGGATCATAGTGTGATCAGTATTGCCAAGTAGTTCCTAGTGTCTACAGTCTTCTATAGGTATGGATGGGCTGTTTAGGATTATATCAAAAATATTATTCTCATGAGGTGGAGCTATTAAACGTTGCAAAATACTTTTCTCCCTAATGGTATCCAAGAAAGATATTGCTGCTTCCCTTCACCTGATAAATTAATCCAGCTTATTTCTGATACTGTAGGTTGCAATCTCCCATGACAAACACATCATAATATTTGCAGTCAATGTCCCACCTCTATTACCTTGCTAAGCTGCAAGAAAAGCTTGTCTACACAAAACCCTCTGATTTCCCATCCTCCACCAATTTCCTCTCCCCATTTCAATCTAGCATCTGGAAGCATCATTCCATCATTCCCTCGTTGTTGTGTGTATCCCTATCTTCTCAGGAATAGATCAAGGCATATCTCAGCTTCCATTTTCATTGATTGGGTCAAGGACTTTGACTCAGTGTCCCACCAACTCCTTCTAGATAAACTGGTTTTTGCTGTTCTCTCAGCTCTTGCTGTCGATTGGTTCCATTCTTACCTCATTGGCCATCTGCAGTCAGTGCAGGTTGGTAGCACCCTGCCACCTCCATTTCCCATACAGGTGAGGGTCCCACAGGGCTCCATCCTGAGGCTCACCCTGTTCTACATCTTCCTTAATAGTCTGCTCTTGGCTTGTGCCAACTTGCATATATGCATGTATGCAGATGACACACCTCTGGATCCTCTACAACAGCCATGGAAGAACTGCTTCAGCACGACTTCCACAATGCCCTGGGCTGGTTCCAATCAAACCAACTCTGGGTCAACACACACAAAAAAGAACTGTGTCTATGACCTTTGGCACCAGCCAGAAATTGGCCATACTCCCAACTCTGCCTATCTTTACCTTGGATGGCACCCCTCTAGTAGGGGTTCAATCCTCCAAGTACTTTGGTGCATGGCTAGACAGCAAACTTGACTCCTCTGTCCACATCAATGCCATCCATGCTGTGCTCACCCTAAACCTGGTGCCTTGCACTGCAACAAAAATAGTCTGTCTCCTCAGGTCTGCTGTGAGCTTGTTACCAAAATGGTGCTCTCAGTCTTTGACTATGCAGATGTGGTCAGGTTGCAGAGTGCCTGTCCACTGAGACATTTAAGTCTGCCTTAAAAACATATTTATTTAGATTAGCACTTTTAGATGCTTATTAATTGTGAAATGCTGCATTTTTTTAACTTTATCTTGTTGATTACTGTTTTGATATGTACTGCTGTGTTTTGTTTTAATATTTTTTGTACAGGTGCATTGATAACTTTGAAAAGCGCCTCTAATAAATAATCATGACTTGACTTGACTTGGTCTATGGTACTGCTCTCTCAGCCTCCCTGGCCAGATTGGACACCCTCTGCAACTCCTTCTGCCACTCTGTAAACAACTCCCCCTCTCATACTTATCATTGCTCACTTTATTCCTCTTCAGCAGTTCTCCCTTTAACCTCATGTCACCAGATCCACTTTGCCTCATTCATATCTAAATACTGGTTTGGGTCCTTTTCTATTACCTGTCATCACTCCTCTGTCTCATCCCCTCTGCCCCCTGCTCCCTCCACTCTAGTAATCCTCGTACTTTCACCATTTCTCATCCCTGCTCCTCTGTTGGGCAGTCAGCCTTTTCCTATCATCTCCCGTCACTTTGAAACCAACTACCCTCTTCTGTCTGATCCACTGCCTCCCCTGGCTCCCTCAGGTATCAGCTGAAAATCCTTCCTTCCTCCCTTGCTCCTGTTTTCCTTCTACTTGATTGTTGCCCTTGCATTTGCCTACTACCCCTGTATAGGAATGGCTGAAATACCTTATCTTGTTGCTTTTACCTGGATTGCTCATTTTGCACTTACTCCTGTAATTGCAGTAATTCATGTTCTCTGATTGCTCTGTATTGTAACTACAAATTTTGTCTGTGCTAAGTATATTGCACTCCTTATTCCTTTCCCCTTGGTCTCACCTGGAAATGAGCCTCAGTTCAGTGTGCCTTTCTCGGTCACCAATATTCAAGTAAATAAATAACTAACTAAATAAATCAATCAGTCAAACAATCAATCAGTGAATAAATAAATAATGAGACACTTTATTTGTCTTGGCCAGTTGTGCCATGTGTATTGCACTATCCTAATCTGGGGGTCTGTAGCAAATACCCATAACAAGTGGTTTGGAATTGGACATTTCAAAGCTCTCTTATGACCATAAGAGTGCTTCCCATTACTTCAGAAGTCAAAACGGCTATCCACATCTGAGTGATCTAAAATGCCCCTAAAGTAAAGAAAGGATACAGTGAAATGAGATGAGATCAAGGATTTACAGTAATAACCAAAGTTTTGATATAGTTACATCAATAGCCATTTTATCTTTTCCTTTTACTAAGGAAACAGAAGCTGGTACAGAACAATCAGTGTCCTGACATCAACAAATTCTACAAAATGTGAGAGATCAAGAACTGTATTTTCTAAACTAGAAACAATATGATGCCTACATTTTTGGAAGTGTCCCTTTATGGAATAATGTACTGTATGATGCTGCACTCAAGTGCCATCAGTTTTTAAATTTACTCTGAAATGCAGATTTAGTAGAGGAAAAGTAGTTTCCAAACTCAAACCTGAAGATTTGAATTGGGAATTCATAAGAAAAAAGCAAATCTAAAAAATAGATTTAACCGCTCCTAGGAGAGGATACATTTAAAATTCTCTATTTAAAAAAAAACAGAGACAAACATATTCAAAATTTAAAGAGATTTACAAATTTCCATTAAAAATGCACAGTTGGCACCATAATAACTCAGTTACAAAAAATTTCCCAAAATTTGAATTTCAGAACCTTACTTTTTTTATTACTGAATGTTTTTTTTTATTTTAAAAAAAGGATCCTTTGTCCATAGACTTTATCTGTTATAGTATCTTGTACAGTGCCTACCATGAAGTCATAGTCTTTAGCTTGTGACTTAATGACCTTAAATGATTCTGATATAATTATTGACTAGTTGGGATTACACCCTGACAACTGTGGTGTAATCCAGCATTATAACCTGCCAGTTATAATGGCAGGTGTGAGACAGCTGAGAGCTGTCAGTCAGCATACAGTAGAACAAGTGCAGTTTTGTGAAAAACACTGACTGCTGAAGCCACTGCCTATCACTCATAATGCTGCCAGCAGCATTATTGGCTCCATGAGTACAGAGCATGAAATAGAGCCGGGACCAGGCTTTAAGGATATTGAGGCAAAAATTTAAGGTGGGGGGGTCTGAAAAACAGGAAGTGCTCAGTCCCAGGTGTGCCAGACCCAAGCAGGAAAACAAACTGGAGGTCTAGAAAGTCAGCAGTTATAAACAATGAATAATGGGTAGGGGTGTAATGTGCTTTTTGCACACACCATCAGTGTGTAATGCCTTGATAAACCCTTCAAGCTTTGCTCACAGATTTATGAGGCATCACACACCAAAGGGTGTGTATAAAAGAACTATCACACACCCCTGCTTGCATTTACTCCTCTATGCCACATGCAGAGGATTATGAATTCATAGCATATATGGCAGCAAGAAGTGATAAAGTCTAATGATGTCAGTGGTGATAGCTGTGTCAGTGGCTCAGTGGATAGCATGCTTGCCACTGGGCCAGAAGATCAGATAGTCATGGATTCTTGCCCCACACCAGATACTTGTGGTAATACCCCTAAGTGAAACTGGGGGTGCTGCACAACTGGGGTGTTGTCCTTTGGTTGAGACGTTAGGCCAGGGCTCCTTCTGCCCTTCTCTAGTCACTGTCCAGGTGAAAGTAAAAGACCCCATGGCACTTACAGATGAAGAGTCAGGGAGATTTATTGAGAAAAGAAAATATATACAAGAACAAAACACATAAAGGGCTCAATTTTCAAAGCCCTGAGAATACCGCAAGTCCCTGGTATGCCGATTGTTTGGCACATGGAGCTTGCAGCATTCTCCCAGCCGGCAGTCAAGATTTTCAATCCTGACAGACAAATGATGCAAGTTAGACCAGCTTTTCCCTGGTCTAGCTTGCGCCATTTGGGGGACTCTTTTTATGGAGTGTGCACCAAATCTTTGGTGTAAGCTGCTTTAAAATGAGGAAAGTGTTGCAACTGTGCCCAGTGTACTAAAATCATGTGCAGTTGCATCAAAGGGGTTTGGCACAGCTATTCTGAACAAAGAAACAGAATCTGATGGCAGATAAGGGTCACTTGGCCCACCCAGTCTGCCTTTTTTTCCCTACCTATATTGTTATCGCAGACCATACTTGATCTACCACTCTTTGTCCCCCACTTCCTTTCCACTCTGATTCCCTTATGCCTATTCCATGCACATGAACCGTACTACTGTCTTTGCCCCCACTACCTCTGCTGGAAGATTGCTTCAGGAATCCACCACTCTTTCTGTGAAGAAGTACTTCCTAACATCTCTCCTGAATCTATCCCTCCAGCCTCATAGCTTGTCCCTTTGTTCTTGAGCACCTTTTCTTCTGAAAAGTACTTCCCTCCTATACCTTATTTATCCTTGTGAGGTACTGAAAAGTCTCTATCATATCCCCCCCTGCCTCCTCTCTTCCAGGGTCTACACATTGAGGTCCTTTAAGCTTTTCTCATAGGGCTTTTGATGCAAACCCTGCACCATTTTAGTTGCCCTCCTCTGGACAGCCTCCACTTTGTCTATGTCCTTCCAGAGATGTGATCTCCAGAACCACACACAGTACTGTAGGTGGAGTCTTACCAGAACACTATACAAAGGTAAAACCAAACAGAAGCAGATCACAGTAGCATGCCTACTAGGAAGGGGCTAGAGGAAAAACACTGGGTCAAGTCAAGTCAAGTCAAACTTTTATTTCTTTAGCACCCATTCCCAGGGGATGTAGGTGCTTTGCATAGAGGTGAAACAGGAAATGCACACAATTCAGTAATTTAAAATCAGGATCGGTCAATCATAAAACATAAATAATTAAACCATTTAAATTCCTTCTTAAAACTTCTTCTGTTATAATTAAAAACTAGTGGATGTCGAATGCCGGATTAAAAAGATGAGCTTTAAGGCCCATCGTAAACACTTCCATGGAAGAAGCCTCCCTTAGAGTTCTTGGCAAAGAATTCCATAATACTGGTCCCACCACTTCAAAGGCACTACAAGGGGGCCCTCTGTAGAAGACCGGAGTGAGCATACTGGGCAGGCAGGTGTCAGGAAATCAGACAGGTAACCAGGATCTGAGCTGTATAGGGTCTTATAGGTGAGCAAGCCCACCTTGAAAGCACTCCTCCACCTGACTGGCAGCCAGTGCAGTTCGCACAAAACTGGGATTATATGAGAGGACCTTGGAAGACCCGTCAGCAACCTGGCTGCTGTGTTTTGCACCAGCTGCAGTTGGCAGAGGTTACCTCCACTGACCCTGAAGTACAGAGTATTACAGTAGTTGAACCTGGACATAACAAAAGCATACACCAATGAAGGCAGGTCCCCTGACGTAATTAAGGGTTTAATCCAGGTGACATTCCTTAGGTGGTAAAAGCCACTCTGGATGATGGCAGACACCTGAGTTTCAAGTGTCAAGCCATCATCAAGGATGACACCCAGACTGATTACCTTTGTGGCCGCCACCAATGTGATTGTCCCCAGGAACAACCCTGTTCCTGCTCTGGTGGCCACCACATCCCACAGACAGCCAGGCTCAATCATTAGTACCCCCATCTTATCCGGGTTGAGCCTCAGCCAGTTAGAGGACATCCAGATCTGGATCTCTGATAGGCAGTTGTTTAACACCTCCATAGCATCCAATGTTCTGGGGCAAAGGTCATATACAGCTGGGTATCATCTGCATAGCAGTGAAAACCTAGACCATAACACCTAATGATGTCCCCAAGGGGCAGCATGTATGCCACAAACAACATGGGGGACAAGTTCGACCCATGAGGCACTCCACAGGTTAGGAGTTTCAGGCAGGAGGAGAAATTCCCCATCAATACCCATTGCTTCCTGCCTATCAGAAATGACTCAATTAGCTGATGATCTTGCCAGTGAGTCAACAGTGCTCTCTTAGGTGACCAAGCAGCACCACATGATCTACAGTGTCAAATGCTGAAGAGAGATGGAGTAGAATGAGAATTAACCTTTCTCCTCTACCTCTCACCCTGAGGAGATCATTTTGCACCCTAACCAATGCTGTTTCAGTGCTATGCTTTCTCCTAAATCCAGAATGGAGTGGCTCGTAAATGTCAAATGCCATCAGGTGGGCCTCAAGCTGCAAAGTCACCACTTTCTCCAATACCTTCCCAAAGAATGGAAGATTGGAGTCGGGTCTGTAATTTGCTAAGATGTCAGGGTTGAGTGATTGTTTCTTCAGTTGGGGCCTCACCAATGCCTGCTTCAAGGCATCAGTGAAAAGCCCCCCTGAGAGTGAGCACCAGACAATCTCACTGGACCAATGGACCCCATGCATCCCACTAGGAATCATGTCAGGCCCAGGTCTAGTTCACAAATAGTGGGTTGCAGCTTCAAAATCACCTTGACAACCTCAGCCACCCGCACCAGCAAAAACATGTCCCAGACAGGTGGAGTGTTCTGTTACCACCAGGCTCATCACTGCAGGACAGAGCTTGCTCCACCAGTGAGATCCTGAACCTAATGGAGGACACTCTGTCAGAAAAACTGAGCAAACTCTTTGCATTGTGCAATTGAAACTGCTCTTTTCAGCTGCAGACAAGCTGGATAGAGAAGCCTGTCTCCAGTCCAAAAGAGCAGAGCTGGTCTGTTCCTTCCAGCAGTAAGCTCCCTGGACAGGAACTCTTCCCTCTTATGATTTATTGCCCTTTGATAGTCACCACAGTGAGTTCTCAAAGCTAGTTTGTCATCCACAGCCCTGGTCCTCCTCCAGCAATGCTGCAACTTCTGATCCTTGGTCTTCATCTCCTTGAGAGCCCCATCAAACCATGGAGGTCTCAAGTGAGAAGACCTGGGTCATATACAGATCACTGCAACAGCATTGAAAGCCTTGGTGACAGTATTATTTTATGTTGCCACTGCCTCATTCAACCCTGTCACACATGCAGCACTCACACAAGACAAGTGCATCACCACCAACAGCTCCTCTGGGGACAAACCCCTCAAAGGGCAGTAACGGACCATCTCAATAGGGGAGGGACTAACAGGGAGGGCCCCTGAGCAAGAATTCTACTGTGCAGTGATCCGACCAAGAGACCAGATTAATCTTGAGATTCGTGATCTCAAGCCCCAGTGAAAATACTAGGTGCAAGGTGTGGCCATGGCAATGGTTCGCAGAAGCAATCGCTTGTGCAAAGCCCAGAGATGTCATCATCTGGAGAAAGTCTTTCCCAAAATGCAAGAGTTCGTTGTCAATCCAGGCATTGAAGTCCCCAAGAATTAGCCATCTGGCAACTCCGACACACTCTCAGCAACAAAATCCATGACTTCCTGCAGAAAATCCCCCTCGTGCCCTAGAAGGAGATAAATGAGGAGGACCCTGCCACCTGCAACTGGACACCCTCATATACCATGCATTCAAACAATAAAGTAGATTCCACTGGGTGCACCATAAAATTCTAAACCAGATAGCCACACCCCCACCCCTATGTTCCCTCCTCAGGCAGTGCACTATCGAGTATCCTGGTGGGATAGATGCCTCCAAAACTGGACCTGCATCATCCCTCAACCAGATCTCAGTAATGCATGCCAGGATGACAGAAGAAATCAGGTCAGCCATAATAGTTGTCTTGCTTGTCATCGACCTGGCATTGCATAGCACTGCCCGAAGGGGACCAGTGGAGGCTGCCAGTCCCATGGCTACCTGCCCACTAGGTCCAGTGAGAACCCTGGGAATGGGAACCAAACATGTCTGGCCTCACTCAAGGTTCCATTTTACCCCAGGGCACCTCCTGGACCTGACCATCTTGATACTGCTCACCCCAGCCACATCACCAGTATCCTGCTGCTTGCCCTTACACCTCCTCTTAATCCCGACCTCTCTGTTATGCCTTGCTGCAGTCTCTGACACAGGTACGTTGGTGAAGGGGTGGAGGCCGTGTAGCTGTGGTGCCGAGTATGTAATGTGGCCATAGCTGTTGCCATGACACATCTTATCTGGTTCTCTATCACACTGTTGACTAAGCCACTCCCCCACAATCAATATTCCCCCACAACAAACATTCCCCTCATACCCTCCCTTCCCCTAACCAGCTGTACTTATCTCTCACTTTCTGGCCTCCCATCCTCACTTTACTGATACAATTGTGACAATTGTGACAATCCCACATCTCTGGGTGATGGCCTATGGATCTCCATACCCTCCCTTATTAGTTTGTCTATGTGTCATATTTTTATCTTATTGTATAGCGTTACTTGTACTTGGTTTGTCTACTGTTGTTATGTGTTCTGTAAATTCATACTTGCTGCTGTATACCCAATATGCTTGTCTGTCATTGTATTGTTCTTCTTGATGTAGAACCTTCGTAAATGAGCTCTGAGCTCAAAGGCTGCATCCAAAAATTAAAATAAATAAATAAACCCACCTAACTCTCTATATATTCATTCACTCTCTTCCACACCTACCTATTAAAATCCCTTCCTACTCCACTCACACACTAACTACCTATACCCCAACCCCCAGTAATACCTAAATACAATCAAACACTCTCTCAGATAAAAAACAATACTGAAGAATCCAAAATGGTGGCCAGCAAAGGAGCAAATTATGTAATTATTTCAATTTGTGCATAAAACTCTTAGTCCACAAAATATGTCCCAAATGAAATAAATGTTCAGTGCTCACACCACTGACAGATCTTTACAACGCACCCAGTATAATGTGGAGGCAAAGATGGAAAAATGTGCTCTCACAGCAGTTCTTGAATATTCCCAAAGTCACAGCAGGCACCCTGGGAGCCCCTCTTTTCCACTGCAGAAGTGCCCAATTTTAATGTTCACAAAACATAGTGAGGTTTACCCCACAGCAGAAACTCTCACCTTCTGCCCTGTGATCCAACAGCACTTGCATGATTTCACTGAGCAGCAAAAGGGGTGGTCACAGCCTGGAGAATCTTTCTCATAGTCCGCCAAGTTAGGTTTTCAGTCTTCTGGCCGCAATTTCACCCTGCAACCCTCCTGGCAGCATACAGGATGAACTCACTCCACAGACACTAGCTTCCCAAGCGGGGAGGAATTAAAAAAAGAGGTGACAGAATGTGGAAAGCCATAAGCATGAATGCTTGCAGCCTGACAATTAAAATATCAGACCTAATGGCCTTGATGTCAGAGGCAGACCTGGACATTGTCACTGTCACCGAGATATGGTACGAAGGGAACCATGACTGGGACATAGCTGTGCCAGGGTATGCTCTATTCTGTAAAGACATGGTAGGAATAAAGGGAGAAGGAATGGCTATCTACATTAGGGAGGAAATGAAAGCTATGGAAGTTCAGGGCATAAGGGAGGAAGTGGAGGCACTGTGGGTTACACTGGAAACAGGGAATGGTACAGCCATTCAAGAAGGCATGAACTATAGACCTCTGGCACAGGAGGAGGAGTTGGACAATGAGCTAGTGGAAATGATCCATGAAATGGTAGCAAAAGAGGAAACTGCTGATGGATGACTTCAATTTGCCTGATGTCAACTGGAGCACCCCTACTGCAGCCACAGCAAGGAGCAGAAACATCCTGGAAGCCCTTCAGGGGGCAGGACTCAAACAGCTAGTGGTAGACCACACCCATGAAGGGCAATATTGGATCTGGTGCTCACCAACGGGAACAGAGTGAGGGATGTAGAAGTGGGGAGTCACCTGGGATCCAGCAATCACTGTACGGTGTGGTTTAGTATGAGGTCAGTAGAGGAATCTAGCCATGCAAGGGAAAGGGTCCTGGATTTCAGAAGGGCAGATTTTATTTTTTTTATCATAGAAAATTGTTATTGATTTTCTAAGCATACGTACATAACAAAAGGCCACAGCCGTGACCTGACCCATACAAGAAAATATCGAGCTCTGAGTACACACACTCACATTATACAAATAATGCAGCATATAGAATAATCCTCTGACATCAACTAAAGATCTCAAATATTACACATTCTAATGGCGGAGTTGACAACCATAAACATACAATACCAAAGAAATTATAAAGGAGGATTACAATAAGGAATTGGTGTTCTACAAAGACAGGAATGAAAATAAGCTTCCCATCTGGCATTATATTTATCCATACGGCCTACTTGAATACAGGACAACCGATCTAAGATAGCTAATCTAGCAAGTGCAGCATGCCAGCTACTATGAGAAGGTGGGATTGGTTGTCGCCAGTGTATAATTACCAGTTGTTTGGCTTCCAGAAGAGCAAGTGCGATCCATTGTCTCTTAGGCCCAGATAAGGCAGTGAGGGATGAAGTGTCCCCTAATAGAAGCTTGGGGTCAGACAAATGTATTTGAGTTCCAAAAACCATAGAGAAATCCTGGGCAATGGCAGATCAAGAAGGTGAGAGCACCGGTATTGACCAAAGAATGTGCAGTAGGTGACCTCCAGGGTGTTGACATCGCCAACAATTGGAGTGTTGCAGTAGGCCATGAGAGTGTAGGGATGCTGGCGTTCAATACCAAAACAGCAACATATTGAGCTGTATGAAATGGCTTTTAGTGTCTGTGTACATGCAATAACATTACCGAAGGTACCGGTTCCAGGATTCCTGAGAAATATGGGTGTTCAAAATAGAAGCCCACTTCAACCTGCACGCATTGGATGGGTCTACCTGTGCATCTCGTCAAGTCTTATAAAAACGCCCAATGAGCCCTCCACTACAGGATGTTTCATGCCTATCGGCCAACCACTCCCACTTCAGATCCATGTTTCTACAGGACTTCTGAGCCTGTATAGCACTGCGCATTTGAAGAAATCTCCAAAAATCCCTACCTGGGATCTGAAATTTCTGCTGCAGTTGGGCAAAGGACATCAAAGTTGGGGAGCTGGGAAAACACAAGTCCTGTATATACCGGATTCCCTGTGCCTCCCATGTAGGCCAATGAAAAGGGGTATCCTCAATTGTTAAGGCCTTATTATGCAATAGCGGAGTGTAAAGCCATGGGGCCGGGGGCTTGTGCTTCCCTGGGTGTGTGGGAGCGAGTCATGAGCAGATGCCAGGCTTGTTTAGTCTCCGTTACTACCGGTGCCAGAGTACACTGGGCGTGGGTCATAGGATGTAGGAACCGGTGCAACTGGGAGTTTGCCACTAAGTCCACCTCCAACTGGACCCAGAGAGGAGAGGGTGACAGACTGGGGATAAACCACTTAGTAGCAGCTGCAGCTGTGCAAGCTAGATGATACCCTTGAAGCCAGGGGGATCCTAGACACCCTGAGGACCAGTGCACTCTTAATTTATGCTTACTCCATCTGGGAGCTTTACCCTCCCATAGAAAATGAGATATCTGATTCTCCATGGAGGCAAAGAGCTTAGGGGAGAAGCATATTGGAAGATTCATAAATAAGTACATAACTCGGGGCAACAGAAGCATGCGGATAGTTGCAACCCTCCCAGGTAAAGACAGCTGAAGTCTATCCCATCTATCTACCTCTACTGACAGCTGAGACAGCAGAGGTGCAAAATTAGCCTTTTCGAGGTCAGCCCACCTGGCCGGTATTAATATGCCCAGGTACGAGAGTCCCCGACTCGCCCAGACCAGGTCAGTCCCCTATAAACATTGTTTGTTACAAATTGCATTGAGAGGAGCCAGAAGGTTTTTTTTCTGGTTGGCACAGAGACCTGAAAAGGATGAGAACACCTGCAATAGGGTAAGACATGCCGTAGGGACTGTTCAGGATGGGAGAGGGTCAGGAGCAGGTCATCGGCATAGGCAGCTACAAGGTATGATTTCCCAGCAAATGTAATGTCCGAGATTACAGGCAAGGCAAAAAAGGCCCTTATAAGAGGGTCTAAGGTCACCAAAAATAATAGAGGGGAAAGGGGACAACCCTGCCTAGTACCCCTATGCGATGGAAATGGAGCAGAAATCGTGGTGTTGGTCAGCACTCTAGCCATCGGAGATCCATATAATGTAGCCACCCACTGACAGAAATTAGGGCCGAAGCCATACTTCGGCAGTACCCGATGCAGGTAATGCCATTCAACAGAGTCGAATCTCATCAAAGCACATCTTGTTGACCTGGAAGGACACTACTTCTTTATTCAGCTGTGAGCTGTGTGAGAAATTCTATATTGCACTTGATATCTGCAACAACCTGCACTTTTGCTTAATTCTGTGGGAGGTGAAACTAACTACCCTTGGTAATTGCTTTTTATTCACATATTTATTTAGTGTTTAACCAAGAAGGGGCTTGCAAACTCTGTTTAGCTTGTGAGTAACTCCAGAAGGATTTAAATACTGCATTTGGGTAGACCCTTGGAGGTAACTAGATTGTCTACTAGGATTTTCTGACAGTTAAACTATTTTTAAATAAATTACAGGTGGCTGAGGAGTTGAAAAAGGAGCTTGCAAACTCTGCTTATCTTGGAAGTAACTTCACAAGTGTTTGAATACTGCATTTTGGTTGTCCCTTGGGTGTAGCTGGATTGACTACTAGGATTTTGGGACAGAAACTATTTTTTAAATAATTTACTGGTGCATAGGAGTTTGTGATAGTTAAGCTATTTTGAAATAAGTTACTGTGGTTAAGGAGTTGTCATAGCAAAACCTGCAGTGTGAAACAGGAAAAGACAGTCTTTCAAGCAACAGAGGGAGGTGGATCTAGGTTTACATTTGTTTGTTACAATTTTTAACATTTTCAGTGCAGGAAGAGTTTAAAGCACAGCTGACTTATTTTGGGGCTGACTGCTTTCAGAGCACAAATCACCAGGCCTGTTTTGGGGCTGGGGAGGTTTACCTGTGTTTGACTTGGATGTGTGGATTTTTCTCTGTTTGATTAGCAGGGTATTTTCTCTGTCAAATTGTTGTGTAGAGCATCTTGCTGACAGGAAGGCACTCATCGCAGCGGTGGGTCAGAGCTTTTAGCTGATTGTTTTGTGAGGGCACAGTTTAGGCCAACCGCTCCACCCTCACCTCACCCACCCCTGGAAATAGCTCCTTTATATCTGGGGTTCTGACATCATTTCCTCAAGAGTGCAAGGTGCATATCACTGTCATATCCTCTCTAGCACACTGCACTGACAATATAAGCATACACATTGTATAATATATATATTTCTATATAACAAACCAATCACATACACGCAACAACAACAAAAAATGTGGGGAGTAGTGCAATGTAATGGCTGTGGGGCAGCAGTCTTCCGGGAGTCTTTCTGGAGGCTGAGATACTGCCCTATTTGCAGACAACTCTCTGCTCTGAGGGAGGAAGTTGCCCGTCTTCAGGCCACACTGGACAGTAGTAAGGGAACCTTCCCCAAGGCCACACTGGATGGTAGGAAGGGAACCTCCCCCATCCAGAAAGCACCAGAGCCACCACCACTACCTCAGAGGTTGCAAAGAAAGCACAGCAGTTGGACCACAGTGGGCTCAGGGAGGGTGAGGATGGTGGAACAGAGGCACACCCAGTCAGTTGTTCCACCCACAATCCATACACCATTCTGGGAGCATAACTCCCCATGGATGCACCCACAGAGGAGACTAAGGAGGCTGAGGACAACTGTCACAAGGGAGGCCCACAGGAAGGAGGCAGAGGACACCACAAGGAAAGGAAGCAGCTCCTGGTGGGGACCCAATTATTAGGGATAGAACTGGGGGAGCAGGAAAACTGAAGTAAGGTGCCTGCCTGGTGCTATGGCTTGAGAGACAGGAAGCGCTCCTCAGGATCAGCGAACAGCTGCACGGGAGTTCGGCTGGACGCCATTGTCCACCTAGGGACAAAATGACTTGGCTCATCATGAGATTAGAGCAGTGCAGAAGGACTTTGTAGAATTGGGGAGGGTCTAAGACAAGTAGCACACACAATATCCTTCTCAGAGGTGCTGCCTGTCAATGGCATGAGTGAGGTGAGGGTACTTTGCACCATGCAGTTTAATGAATGGTTGAAAAAATGGTGTGGAGTACAGGGGCTTGGCTTCATTGGGGACTGGGGTTCCACCTAGAGGGAAACCAGCCTATACTGGCAGGATGGTCCGCATCTGTCCAGGAAGGGAACAAGTCTTTTGAGCAATCAGTTTAAATGCTTCATTGGCAAGTTTTTAAACTAGTCAAGGGGGAAGGCACTGATAAGCAGCAGGAAAACCCAGCCTTTCCCTACAAAACAGGGTACTAAATGAGAAAAAGACCGAGGTAGAAAGGTCAGTGGGGGATACTACAAAAGAAGGTAAAGCCATCAAAAAATGGAGAGCAATGAGTACCAATGCCTATAGTCTGAGTAACAAGCTTCCTGAATTAGTGGCCTTGATGGAGGAGGAACATCTGGGTATCGTGGCAGTCACAGAAACATGGTACACACAAAACCATGACTGGGTCGTAAACATACCAGGATACACTATCTACAGGAGGGACAGGGAGGGTAAAAGAGGAGGAGGAGGAGTAGCTCTTTACATAAGGGAAGGAATCAAAGCAACAGAACAAAAGGGAAAACAGGGAGGAGAAGAAGCACTGTGGGTAAATTTGGAGACCGGCAATGGCACCACAATCTGCACAGGGGTTGTATACAGACCCCCTTCTCAAGGGGAGGAAATGGACAAGGAAATGATAGAAAGAATACTTAGAATGGCAGAAAAGGGAGATATTGCTGATGGGTGATCTGAATATGCCAGATGTTAACTGGAGGCAGTTGCAGCAGCCACTTCAAAGAGTGGGTTATTCTAGATGCCCTACAGGGGCATGCTTAGACAACTAGTATTAGAGCCCACTCAGAGGAGCAATCTCAGACCTGGTTCTCTCAAATGAAGATGAAGAGAGATCACAGATGTAGAAGTGGGTAGCATCTGAGAACTAGCGCCATCAAACAGTATGGTTCCAATAAACACAGCAATAGAGTCAAGCCATACAAAGGCTAAAGTACTGGACTTTAGGAGGGCTGACTTTGCCGAAATGGGTGAGTGCCTAAGGAATGCACTAGCAAATGGGCAGGAAGGAGGGGTGGAAGAACAATGGGGAATAATAAAAACTGCCATCACAGAGGTAACAAGCCTTTGTGTGAAGCAAATAAACAAAACAAAACAATGTAAGAAACCACTATGGTTCTCAAAGGAAGTGGCAGTGAAGGTTCAAGAGAAAAAGAAAGCATTCAGAAGTAAGAAATCACAGAAGAGCAGGACAGAGAACTGTATCAGTTAAAGCAAAAGGAAGCTGGAAGGCAGTCAGAACAGCAAAGGCCCAAACTGAGGAAAGATAGCCAACTCAGTTAAGAAGGGGATAAAACCTTTACAGGTACATCAGGGAGCGAAGGAAGACCAAGGGAGGTTAGTGAGGCTTAATAAAGGAGAGGGAGGGTGGGCAGAGGGTGACTGTGAAAGGCAGAGATACTAAATAAATATTTTTGCTCAGTATTTACAAAGGAAGAGGGAGGTACCTAAACAAACAGTAGAAACACTCTGGATACAGAAGTTGATACCAGCCCATTTACAGAAGAAAGGGTTCTGAAAGAACTCTTAAAACTGAAGGTGGACAAAGCAATGGGGCCTGATGGGATTCATCCCAGAATTCTAAAAGAACTAAGGGTAGAACTAGTGACACCACTGACTACCCTCTTTAACAAATAATGGGAGGATGGGGTGGTACCCGAGGACTGGAAGAGGGCAGATGTGATTCCCCTTCACAAAAGTGGGAGCAAGGCAGAAGCAGAAACTACAGAGCTGTTAGTTTAACCTCAGTGGTAGGGAAAATGATGGAATCACTTCTGAAGGAAAGAATTGTTGAGTATCTAGAGGCCAGAGGGGCACAGGACCCAAGGCAGCATGGATTCACAGTGGGAAGATCATGCCAGACAAATCTGATAGATTTCTTTGACTGGGTGACCAAAGTAGTAGATCAGGGAGGGGCTGTGGACATGGCCTACCTAGACTTTAGCAAGGCATTTGACACAGTCCCACACAAAAGATTAATATACAAGTTAGCCAGCCTGGGAGTGGGTCCCAAGATGACAGCCTGGGTAAATTGGCTGGAGAATAGGACACAGAGAGTAATAGTAAATGGAGTCCACTCTGAAGAAAGGGGTTACTAGTGGGGTACCGCGGGTTCAGTATTAGGACCGGTCCTCTTCAATGTCTTATATGTGTTACTGCAGAGGGACTGGAAGGAAAGGTATGTCTTTGCAGATGACACAAAGATCTGCAACAGAGTTGATGCCCAAGGTGGGGTGGAAAGGATGAGAAGGGACTTGCAAGGTTAGAGGAATGGTCAAATGTATGGCAGCTTAGATTCAGTGCTAAGAAGTGCAAGGTAATGCACCTGGGAAACAAAAACCCAGGGGAAGAGTACACAATGGGGAGTGATATACTAACAACAACAAAAATGGAAAGGGACCTGGGGGTAGTCATATCAGATGACCTCAAGGTGGGCAAGCAATGTGAGAGGGCAGCAAGGAGGGCTGGGGGGATACTGGGATGCATAGGGAGAGGCATCACCAGTAGAAAACAGGAAGTTATTATACCTCTGTACAGACAGCTGGTGAGACCCCATCTGGAGTACTGCGTGCAGTTCTGGAGACCCAGTCTCTGCAAAGACATAGACAGGATGGAAGCTGTCCAGAGGAGGGTAACAAAATGGTGCAGGGTCTGCACGGAAGACATATGAAGAGAGACTTATGGAGCTTAATATGTATAGCCTCGAGGAAAGGAGGGGAGGGGGACATGATAGAAACTTTCAAGTACCTCAAGGAATCAACAAAGTCCAAGAGGGTAGCATCTTTCAAAAAAGAGGTGTGCAAGAACAAGGGGCACAATTTGAAGATGGGGGCAGCTCAGAGGTAATTTAGGAAGTATTTTTTCACAGAGAGGTTGTGGATGCATGGAACGGCCTTCCGGAGGAGGTTGTGGAGTCAAAAACAGTGGTGGAATTCAAGCATGCATGGGACAGTCATAAGGAAATTCTAGGGGGTGGGGGTAGGAAGAAGTAGGCTGCTGATTAACTAGGATCTGCAGCTTATCCATTAGGTAGGGAAATGGGCAGACTGGTTGGGCCAAGCGGTCCTTATCTGCCGTCAAAATCTATGTTTCTATGTTTCTATGAATGCTTTAGTAAAATCTATTTCCAAAGTGGTTATGGCTTCAGCGGAGCAAGAGGCTATCTATTTTAAATTAAGGAGAAGCCTAGTGTTATTAGAGCCAGATTTGCCCTGCATAAAGCCCACTTGTGCCGGGTGAATAATTGAGGATAGCACCTCCTGCATCCACGTGGCTAGAATCTTGGCCAAAACTTTAGTATCAATGGGGAGTAGGGAGATCAGACGATAATTGGCGCAGTCTGTAGGGTCGTTGGACTTTTTTGGTAATAGAATAATCAGGGCCTCCCTCATAGATGGGGGGAATGCTCCAGCTGAGTGGGCTTCCTGCAAAGCAAGGAGTAAAGGATGTGAGATATCATCCACCAGTGCTTGATACAACTCGGCCGTCATCCCATCTGGACCAGGAACTTTGCCTTTTGCTATATGGAATAGAGCTTGCCATAGTTCCACTGGGGTTTTCAGGGCGTCCAAGGTAGTCCTTTTCAGTGGAGTGATTTCAGGGCCGACAAATCTCTGAAAAAACTGATCGATCTGCTGCTCCACTTGCTGAGCTGATAGGGCAACCTGCGATCTATATAGCTTTTGATAAAATACCTTCATGGTTTCATTAATATCTGGAGCTTTGTGGACAAGCTTACCCGCTGCCAAGTGAAGGGCCTGAATCCGGGATGACGCTTGTTGCTTTGGCAGCCTAAACGCTAGCAATCTGCCACTTTCTTCACTCCCCTCCCAGTATGCGTGCTTGGATTTCATTAAGACCCACTCCGCCTTTTGGTGTAAGGTGGCATTGTTTTGATACTTAAGGCCCACAATGCACCTAATTAGAGATTTATCTCTCCTATGGGTAGGGGAAGCCCGAAAGCAGGACTCCAAGGTCGCTAGATCTGCCTGCCATTGGGCCAAGTTGGCTTTCCGCTCTCTGTTTTTGGCAGCTGAAAAAGCAATGATGCGGCCTCTAATCACTGCTTTAAAGGCCTCCCATACCATACCAGGGGAGACACCACACTGGGCATTGTGAGCAAAGTATTCCTTCGCAGCCTGGGACAACATCCTACAAAATTCCGGGTCTTTAAGCAAGAACAGATTACACCTCCAATGAGTTCCCATGTATAGGATATCGACACAGGAGCATGATCTGAAATAAGAATATTCCCAATTTTAGCATTAAGAGTGTTCTGAGCTGCTACCACATTAGTTAAAAAGAAATCAATACGACTATGAGTGGAATGCACAGGGAAATAAAATGTATAGCCCCTCCCATCCGGGTTGTCCCTATGCCACACATCCGTTAAACCCCATTCCTGCTGCATTTCCTGGAGAGCTAAACTAGCCTTAACTCTGGCCTGGGGAGAAGGGTTAGATTTATCCACAAACACATCTGCTACCATATTGAAATCTCCTCCTATTGTAATAGGGATTGCCCCATCATCCTGAGTGAGGGAAGAGATGGCCTGACTGATTCCGGGAAAAAACTCCGCATGGTCTACATTGGGGGCGTACAAGTTGCACAAAATCAACTTCTGTTCTGGGGAGGATAGCCTGGCAACCACCCACCTGCCCTGTGAGTCATGTTTACATTCCTCTAAGGTCCATGAGGAGGAGCTGGGACCAGAATGGCTACCTCTAGTCTTGGTCGAGTCAACTAGCACAAACCGCCCCACCCATGCTTTCTTTGTCCATATGACTGCTTTTTTCAGAAGATGCATTTCCTGAAGTAGGGCAATATCTGAGCGTAAGGAGCGCAAGTACTGAAGCACTTTCGTCCATTTAACAGGGTGGTTTAACCCATTAAGATTCCAGGAAACCAGGACTGTAGGCGAACTAATAGGACTAGCTATAGCTGTGGGGTGACACATACTGACTTCAAATGTACACAGCAGCTATGAGCCCAGAGCTATACCCAGGTACCTAAGTAATATGTCGCTTTGCTAGGTATAATCTAAATCCGCAAACAAATGCCAATCTTCGAAGACAACTCCACCTAAGCTGTCAGATGGGAAAAGAAATAGAAACCAGTAATGTAAAAAGTATTCACGACTAAACCTGTAAGCTGTGACAAAGGAATATAACACCAAGCTTAAACCCACTATAAACAGTAACAATGCGGTAACCTATTTATCTAAATAACTTTAGTACAAGTAAGTTAACCGAGAGTTGGATAGCTAACCTTATCCAACTCCTACCCCAAAAAAGAATTCAACTCTTGTATTAAACACCCGTAAACTTTACCAGTATGCACACGTGTTATAGGATCAAGGTTCTGTGAAAGAGGCCCCTACAAATTAGCGGCCTCGGCTACACTAGCCCCAGATCCTTGTAGGAGGTAACTGGTTAGAACCAATAGCAATCCAGCTCTCTGGGCCTGCAGTACTCCAGAGATCAGGCGCTGGACCATCAGGGGGAATGAGACGGAAAGGGAATGGGAAAGGGAAAGGGAAGCCCCCCAAGAGCCTCCTCAGGGACACCCCGAAGGAGAGGTCCTTGGGCAGGGGAAGGGAAGGAATGGGGGGAAAATGTCCTTGACTATCAGTAAAGGCCCCACGCTAGAAAGATACGTAACAATGCAGAAGGAAGTGGACATCCCCTTACTAGAGACTTCTGCTCCTTCCTCTATGCAGGAAATTCTAGGTCACAGGGCAATTAACACCCCTGATATAATGTTACTATGTCTGGAGAGTGCAATGCACAGTTTAAATGAATGGGGAAAGAACACGTACCGTGCCATTAGTGAGCCTAAGAAGCAGCCACCCTGATTCCCTTCAGGGTATAGGTGCAGTAAACAGCATAAGTTTAGCTATACAATCAATATTCAGACAGTTTTGTAATGCAGCAACTATACAAGTCCAGACTATCACCCAGGGAGTTCATCCAGGCCTACACCAGCCTGTAGGGGTGCGGCTGTATGCCCTGCACCATCCTTGGTCACTGCAGCTGCATAGGAGATTAACCCGGGTCTGATGGGAGTCGCAGCATCAACCACCTCTATCAGTGTGGATTTGGATATGTCAGCCCAGTCTTTTGACATACTAGTGTCCATGTCCACAGCTTCCTGGACAGGAGAATGGCCGTTACGAGGAGTAGTGTTGTCATCATGAGACACTTGCGCTGGAGGAGCTGTCATTACAGCTTCATGTGTGGATTGGACCCCCCGCCTGGATCTCTGTTGAAGCCGAGCCCCTGCACTGACTGCTCTAGGTGCCAGGGCAGACTGCATCTTGTGTGGAGGCTGCGAGGGATTCTCCAGCACTACAGACCACACCTGTGCAGGGTCAAGAGGGCCCATCAATGCTGGGGGACTGTGCTTTGATGTTACACAACCGCCCCTCATACCCTCACCTTGATGTTGATGCCTGTCCATACGGCTCCCTTTCAGGGTATTAGGATCCCAGAGCCGCCTATTGGGTGATGAGGGAATAGGAAATTCGGGGCAGAATTTGGCAAGCCATCTTTCTATTTCCGAGGGGTACTCTGCCACCAACTCTCTGCCATCCTTTGTGACCAGCAACTTAGTGAGACCCCTGAACTTAAAGTGAAAGTTATTTTGATAAAGAATTTTTTTGAGGGTGCCAAAAGCACGTCTTTTGCTGGCAGTTTCATGGGCAAAATCATGATAGAACAGCACAGTGGCACCTTGCCAACTCACTTCTCCTATGTCTCTGGCAGCCCTGAGGATTCTCTTCTTCGTAGAGTATCTCAGGAAGTATGCTATTATTGGTATTGGCTGTACGGGGGTCCTGTCCCTTCTAGATGCAAGCCAATGCACTCATTCAATGTCCATATTGCCCCGCCATCTTTCCCCAACATGGTAGGCAGCATTTCATTTAAGAACCTCTCCATGTTCTGCCCCTCTGCTCCTTCTGGTATGCCTATGATGCGCAGGTTGTTCCTTCTGGCCCTATTCTCCTGATCCTCTATTCTATCATGGAGCGCAGTGATTCTTTCCTCCTGTACCTGTAACCTATGCATGAGCTTAGACTGATGCTGCTCACTCGCCTCCACCCGTTGCTCTGATACATTCATGCAGTCCTGCAAATTCCAGACATCAGCCACTGTGCCCGATAACTGGGTATTAAAATCCTCCAATCGGATTAACACTGTTTCCAACATTTGTGTAATATGCTGCAGGGAGTCTGCTACCAATGGTGTAGCTACATCTGTTGCAGAATTCGAGACAACATGTCCCCTTTCATTTTGATGGGCCATACATATACAGCACTAAAACAAGGGCCGGGGTAAGATCTGGCCTCCGGTGTAGCAGTTGTGCTAGCTTGAAGTAAAGAAATTTAGTGCACCAGCTGATCCGCGAACCATTGAATGGGAACCTCCCTAGTACCGCTCTGCCTTGGTCCGCTGCTTGTCTTAGGTCTCCTGCCACTCTGATGACTGCAATCCCACTGATCACCTATTGAGGTCTACTTGGCTTACTGCCCATCACACTGCTCCGACTCCGTCGCCTCAGCCGACTCATGGGGGCATTCAATGAGGATACTGTAACGCGTCGCTAGGTAAGGGACATTTACCCCATCTCTTTTTAGCATTGGGCATTATTTAATCCCGAAGGTCACGGTGCTCGAGCTACTTTACTACCCGATCCGAGAGGAGCTCCCAATTTAGGCACCCACCATGTTGGCGTCCTCAGAAGGGCAGATTTTAAAAAACTAGAGGTGTGTCTGAAGAAAGCCATAGAGGGTAGAATGGAAAAAGGGGGATGTAGAGGAGCAATGAACACATCTTAAGGAAGCCATACTGGAAGCCACAAGCCTATGCATTAGGTAAATAAGTAAAACAAAGTGAAAGAAAAAAAAATACTGTGGTTCTCAAAAGAGGTGGCATGGAGGGAGAGGGGGAAAAAAATGTTAGCATTCAGAAAGTACAAAGAAACACGGAGGGAGGAAGACAGTGGAATGTATCTGGAAAAGCTAAAGGAGGAGGGGAAAGCAGTGAGAAAAGTCAAAGCACAGACACAGGAAAGAATGGCCAAGACAATAAAGAAAGGAGACAAGACCTTTTTTAGATACAGCAGAGAAAAGGGAAAAACCAGGGGTGGGATTGTGAGACTAAAAAGGGAAAGAGGGGTCAGCAGAAGGGGACCAGGAAAAAGCAGAAATCCTGAACAAATATTTTTGTTCAGTGTTCACAGTAGAAAAGGAAGGGGAAGATCCACAGCTAGGTGTAAGGGCAGCAGGATCCGAGACAGCATGGTTTCACGGCAGGCAGGTCTTGCCAAACAAATCTAATAGAGTTCTTTGACTGGGTAACAGGGGAGATAGATCAGGCAGGGGCTGTAGATATGGCCTACCTGGATTTTAGCAAAGCCTTCAATACCATCCCCCATAAAAGGCTAATGAATCAGGTGAACAGCCTGGGAGTCGGATCTGGAGTGGTAAACTGGGTTAGAAATTGGTTGAGCAGTAGGACACAAAGGGTGATAGTGAATGAAGTTCAGTTTACAGAAAGGGAGATAACCAGTGGGGAGCCTCAGGGATTGGTGTTGCAGCCAGTCCTCTTCCATGTCTTCATAAATGACATTGCAGAGGGACTGAAGGGGAGGGTGTGCCTCTTTGCAGATGGCACAAAAATCTGCAATAGGGTTGACACGCCTGGGGGGGTGGTGCAGAAAAAATGAGAAGGGACCTGGGCAAGCTGAAGGAATGGTCAAACACATGGCAGCTGAAATTCAATGCAAAAAAGTGCAACATTATGCACTTGGGACATGGGAACAATAGGGAGGAGTGCTCAGTGGGGAGTGGGGGGTAGGAGGTACTGTCAACCACCAAATAGGAGCGGGATCTAGGAGTGATTATATCTGAGGACCGAAAGGTGTCTGGACAGTGTGAGAAAGTGGTAAGAAGGGCCAGTGGGATGCTGGGGTGTATACAAACATATGAAAATGCCAGCAGAAATAGGCCTCATGGTCTGTCGAATCTGCTTAATTGTGCAGCTAGCCCTTTATCTCGCAGCTGCCCCTCTCACTCCTCACCTCCATAGATTTACCCTCATTCTCACCCTATCCAATCCCCACCTGACACTGCCCACCATCTTACAGGCCACCACCTCCTGTGGTAGTGTTCCACTTGCTCACCACCCTTTCCGAGAAGAACTGTCTCCTTACCTCCCTGCTGAATCTTCCCCCCTTCAGTCTGAGACTGTGCCCTATCATATCCCTTCCTCTTCTTAATTGGAAGATCCCTTCTGTTCGAGTCTTGTTTATCCCTTTCAAGTACTTAAAGGTCTCAATCACGTCCCCCCATCCCTTCTCTCCTCCAAGGAATACATACCTAGCTCACTCAGCACTTCCTCTTAGGGCTTGCCCTCCAATCTCTGGATTATTTTAGTCACTCTATGCTGCACCTCTTCTAACAATCTGACATCCTTCTTCAGATATGGGCACCAGAACTGCACGCAGTACTCCAGGTGTGCCTGACCAGTGACCTGTACAGGGGGAAGATTACCACCCTACTTCCGGCGGAGAGTCCCCTCGCTTTGCACCCCAGCATCTTGTTGGCCTTTGCTGCCACCTTCCTACACCGGGCAGAGTTGTTCATGCTCCCCATTATAAGTACCCCTAGGTTCTTTTCCTCCACAGTGCTAACCAACTGTACCCCTCCCAGTTGATAGTCCCTCCCCTGGTTCTTTGCTCCGAAGTGCATTACCTTGCACTTCTTGGCATTGAACCCCAGCTGCCTGGTTTCTGACCATTTCTGCAATTTAATTAGGTCATCCTGTAGCCCCTTCCATCCCTCAATGCCATCAACCACCTCCCCCATTTTGGTGTCATCTGCAAACAGATTGATCTTACTTCAGATTCCATGTGAGATATCAGTTATGAATAACCTGAATAACACCTGCCCCAACACCGATCCCTGTGGCACCCCGCGCGTCACTGCCCTTGGTGCTGAGAGTTACCCTCCCACTGTCACCCTCTGCTGCCTACCCCTTAGCCAATTCATTATCCATTTCACCATCTTTGCTCCCGCCCCCACAGCTTCCAGGTTTCCCACCAGCCTCTCATGTGGCATAGAGTCAAAGGCCTTGCTGAAATTCAAATACAGGACATCCACTGCATGGCCTTTGTCTAGTTCCCTTGTCACCCAATCATAGTACTCAGTTAGGTTGGTCTGGCAGGATCTGCCCAAGACATATCCCCTGCTGATGCCCATCCTGGAGTCCATTGTCCTCCAAAAAGGTCACTAGCCTCTCTTTCAGGATTGTCTCCATGAGCTTTCCCACGATTGATGTCAGACTCACTGGCCTGTAGATTCCTAGTTCATCCTTTGGGCCACCTTTGTGGATGGGCACCAGATGTGCCATCCTAAAGTCCTGTGGTACACATCCCATGTCCTGGGTGGTATTCAACAGATCAGCCAATGGCCCTACCAGAACCTCAGCCAGCTCCTTGAGTACCCTAGGGTGACTGCCATCTGGCCCAGGTGCCTTGTCCACCCTCAGTGTTCTCAGTCCTTCTAGTACCTTGTCCTCAGTAATCCTCGCATCTGTCACCCCCACCTGCCTACCCCACCTCTCCCCTGTGGTACCTGACCCACATTCTCTTGCATGAATACAGAACAGAAGTATTCATTTAATGCCTCTGCCTGATCCTCCCTTCTCTCCACCCCCCATCCTGTTTTATCCCCACTATTTGGTCCTTGTTGTTCCTTCTTTCCCTTATGTGTCTGAAGAAATTATTTTCTGTTTTTAATACTCTGTGCCAGCCTCAGCTTCCTGGAAGCCTTGGCTGCTCTTACTAGTTTGGTGGCCTTTCTGGATTTCTTCATGTACATCTCCTTGTCTTCTCCCATCCCTGACTTTTTGAACCTCCAGAATGCCTCTCTCTTGGCACTCACCCCCTTCCTGACCTCCTGAGTTATCCAACTGGGATTCTTTGCCTTCCCTTTCTTGCTCTGTGTTCTAGTACATGCTCCCATAGCCTCCACTAGCCCCTTTTTTATGACATCCCACTTCTGATGTGTGTCCCAGCCTGACTGAATCCCCTCCAGGTGCTCCGCCATAATTTCCCCCATGTTTTTAAAGTCCGTCGCATAGGGAGAGGCATCATCGGCAAAAAAAGGGAGGTGGTAATGCCACTGTACAGACCATTAGTGAGACCTCATCTTGAGTACAGTGTCCAGTTTTAGAGGCCTCATCTTAGGAAGGACATAGAAAGAGTGGAGGCAGTACAGAGAAGGGCTACAAAAATGGTACAGGTGCTGCACTAGAAGTCATATGAGGAGAGGCTGAAAGACCTCTATGTATTTTCTGGAAATGAGGAGACAGAGGGAGACCATAATAGAGCCGTTCAAATATCTTAAAGGGATAAATAAGGTACATGGGGTAGCATCTTTTGGAAAAGAGGATGTACAAGAACTAGGGGACATGACATGAAGCTGGAAGGAGGTAGAATCAGGGGTAATGTGAGGAAGTACTTCTTTACAGAAAGGGTGGTGGATGCATGGAATAGCCTTTCTGCAGGGGTGGTGGGGGCAAAAACCGTGGATGAATTCAAAAATGTGTGGGACAGACACATGGGGATACTAGAAACAGAGAAGGGTGAGAAAGTCGCAGATCACCTATAGTCAGCAGTGTAAGTTAAAGTTAGGAAAAATGGGCAGGCTAGATGGGTCAGGCGGTCCTTATCTGCCAACATATTCTATGTATCTATGTATCACCTCTCTCTTTCTGCTGGTGATAACATTCCCTGTGCATCCCAGCATCTCACTGGCTCTCCCAACTGCCTTGTCATACTGCTGGCCACCTTTTTGTCATCCAATATGATTATCCCCAGGTCTCCTTCCTGCTTGGTAGTTGTCAGTACCACTCCACCCATTTTGTACTCTGCTCCTGGGTTTCTGTGCCCTAATTGCAACTTTTTTCACATTGAAATCCAGCTGCTATACTCTTGACCACTCCTCTAGTTTTCTTAAGTTTCTGCTCATCCTTTCCATTCTTCTGGAATGTCCACCTTATTGCAGATTTTGGTGTCATCCACAAATGGGCAGACCTTCCATTTCAGCTCCTCTGCAATGTCACTTTTAAAGACATTAAAGAGAACTGGTCCCAGCACTTATCCCTGAGGCTCTCCGTTGGTAATTATCCCATCCTTGGGAGTGAACTCCATTTACCACCACCCTCTGCTGCCTATTCCCTAACCAATTTCTTACCCAGTTTGCCACCTTTGGATCCACTCCTATACTACCTAGCTTGCTTACTAGTCTCCTATGTGGAACATCGTTGAAAGCCTTACTGAAAACTAAGTAGGCCATGTCCACTGCTCCATCCTGATCTACTGTAACTCCTTTGTCATCCAATCAAAGCAATCTATCATATTCGTTTTACATGACCTCCCCCCTGTGAAATCATTCTGCTTCAGGTCTCATAACCCACTGGATTTAAAATATTCCACACTCCTTTCCTTCAACAGTGATTACATTAATTTTCCCAACACCAATGTCAGGCTGACTGGCCTATAATTACCAGCCTCCTTCCTGCTACCTCTTTTGTGTAGTGGGACTACATTTGCCCTCCTCCAGTCCTCTGGAATCACTCCTGTTTCCAATGAGCTGTTAAACAGAACTATCAGAGGTCCAGCTAATATTTCCCTGAGCTCTCTCATTATCCTTGGATGTACCCCATCTGGTCCCATTTCTTTGTCCACTCTCAGATTAGTGAGTCCCTTTAGGATTCTCTTCTCCAAAAAGGACTAATGCCTACATCCCTCCCTGCAAAGCTTCTGTTACTCTTTTGTGGCCCCTCCCATCCTCTGTGAACATTGAACAAAAATATTTGTTCAGGACTTCTGCCTTTTTCCTGGTCCCCCTCTGCATGCTCCCCCTTCCCTTTTTAACCTTACAATCCCACCCCTGACCTTCCTCTTTTTGCTTATATACCTAAAAGGAAAGCCCCTATTTTTCAGCATCAGTTTGGGTCTAAATTCTGTGGCAAGTCTTCCTGTTGCTGCAGAACGTCTGCAGCATTAGTTTCCTATTTCTGCAGAAATTCTGTGGTGGCAGGTGGGGGATTTGGTAGCAGTCACCCCAAACACCTAGATAGTGGCAAAAAGTTAGTTTTTTGGCTGGGATCTACAAATCAGAGCAGGTTGCCAATTAACTCCTGAGTTCTTAGTATTAGTAAAAAAAAAATTCACCCCATCCATCTCAGCCCCATCACTCTCTCCACCCCAGCCTGAGAATTCCCAGTGCCACCACATTTGCAGCATTTAATATAAACCGCATAATTGTTTTCTGGGGTTTCTATTATTCATGGAGTAACTGCAGTTTATATGATCCATGGAATACTTTTCCTTGGTCAGAGTCAATGTAAACTGTAGATCTGCTTTATACACAGTTCATACTGTAAATCAGCTTGCTCAATGGTGTTCGCCTGGATAAATAAAGATTTAATTGATTGATTGATACTGACTCTTCAGTATAACCTGCAGAATAATATCCCTTATTTCATGTAAACTGTGGAATAATATTCTGCAGTTCATGTAAACTGCAGTTTATGTGAACTGCGGATTAAAGTTCCACAGTTCATGTAAATTATGGAACAATATTCTGAAGTTCATGTAAACTGCAGAATATTATTTCACAGTTCATGTAAACAGCAGAATAATATTCTGCAGCTCAAATAAACTGCAGAATAATATTCCACAGTTTATATTAAATTCCGTGACAATCTCTGTGACTGCGGAATCGTGGGAAAATTGGGGCCTTGCCTAAAAAATGTCTTGTCCTCTTGTTATCTCCTGGGCTATTCTCTCTGCAGTTTGTGCCTTTGCACTCCTTACTTTTTTCCCTGCTTCCCTCTGTTTGTCCTGACACACCTTCCTATCCTCCTCCTCCCTCTGCATCTCCTTATACCTTATGAATTCTACCCTTTTTGCTATACCTTTTCAGCCACCTCTTTTGAGAATCATAGCAGTCTCTTTTTCCTCTTGTTTTTGCTCACTTATTTGACACAGAGGTTTGTTGCCTTTACTGTGCATCCCTTGTATGATTCCCTGCTGTTGTTCACACTGCATTCTTACCATTGTATGTGCCAGTATCTGGCCCATGCTGTGTCTGAAAAATGTCTTTGGATCAGTGCACTAACCCGGTTAAAAAATGTATAAATAAATACATTTTAGCAAAGACCAATGTTCCTCTTCCCCTCCCAGGCCATGCCCCCTGCCAGGTGATCCCTGAGGCATTCACCCATCTTTATTTACTGCAGCATCCCAATCAACATCTGGCAAGTTCAGATCATCCAGCACCACTTCTTTGCCACCTCTCTTTCAAGTTCTTCCCTGAGTTCTCTGTCCCTCCTTCCCCCTTGCCCTTGTCTGTAGATCACTCCCAAGTGCAGTTTCTGGCCTGATGCTACTGTAAGTTGCATCCATAGTGACTGTTTTCCCCTTACTATCCCTGAAGCATCCATCTTCAGCCACCTCAATGTCATCCTTGACAAAAATGGCTACTCCTCTCCCTCTGCCTGTTCCTCTATCCCCTGTGAACAATGGATACCCAGGGATTGCCATTTCCCAGTCATTATTTTCTGAAGCCCATGTTACTGTGATGGCTGCAAGGCCACACCTTGATATCTACCATCAGCATCTGGAGTTTGCTGATTTTGCTACCTAAGTTCTTAGCATTAAGGCATACCCCTTTTCAGGTGACCCCGATTCTACTTTGCTACTACCCTTGTGCTTTCTTTGTCCTTTCTTCCTTATGTCTTTCCTGGTGATTGCACACTTTACATTCCCCCTCTTTAATGTTCCCTCGCCTAGTTCAGTTTGGGCCACAGCTCTCCTTGCACCTGCTGTGCTGCTACAAGCCCCCAGATGTTGTAGAGTCCTAGCTTAGATCCCCTCTTTTTCACTTGCCACCATGATTCCCCTAGACCCAGTCTCCACTGCAGTCAGTTTAAATGTATGATACAGATATCAGACTTCTTCCCCAGTGCACAGGGCCTCTCTCTCCTCAGGTGAAGTCTGTCACCCTTGAAGAGTGTCCTGTCCCAGAAGTCTCCCC
Source organism: Neoceratodus forsteri (assembly GCA_016271365.2). Classification (NCBI taxonomy): domain Eukaryota; kingdom Metazoa; phylum Chordata; order Ceratodontiformes; family Ceratodontidae; genus Neoceratodus; species Neoceratodus forsteri. The sequence goes on from CM057454.1 coordinate 758,770,876, forward strand.
AATCCCCCACAAAGTGGTACCACTTCTCCAGACACCATCCCTTAAGCCACCCATTCAACTCCTTGATTACCTCACTCCTTATCCTAGCCTGCTTCCCCTCCATAATCCACACAGGAAGGTCTTTGGAAAAGGTCAAGGAGACTGAGTGTGCCACAAATCTGTCCCCCACACTATGGAAGTTCCACTTCATCATCTCCAGTGACTGGTTCATTAGATTATTGGTACCCTTGTGTGCCAGCACCCCCATCTCCCCTTGCTCCCTCTCTGCCATTCTTACTATCCTATCTAAATCCTGGATGGCTGATTCACCAGGATGGCACTGGATCATTCCCTTCCCATCCTGGCCCCCTCTCTGTCACCTAATCATGGCATACCCAACCATCTTGTAGACTTGATCCCCTTGAGTGCCATCACTTTGTCCTTCCCTTTCCTATTGACTGACTTGTAATCCCCCTCAGTGATGCCTGAGACTCCTCCAGGAGTGCAACTTTGTTCACCATCTATCTGGTGCTGGTATGGACAACCACCTTCTGGTTACACCTGCATCCCCACCCCTCCCACTGCCCACCATGCTTCACAGCCATGGACCAGTGGATCTCTAAGGGAGTGGGGCTATAGAGGGTGGGCTCTGGTTGAGCTGGTGATGCAGCTGAGCTGTTTCTACCCTTGCTGCCACCAGCTGAACCTGGAGCTCTGCCATGGTCTAGCAGATGGGACAATGCCCTCTCCTCCAGAGCAAAATCCCGAGAGAAGAGCACCCCACAGCTGCCACACATGACTGCATCCATCTGAATCTGAACCCAACGGAGGCCTATGAATGAAGCTAAAGTACAAACAGATGATTAAATTAATTTGTACTGCTCTCCCAGATTGGGTGTAGCTGCAAAGCTCAGCTATACTATGAAAAACAGGAATAAAATATACCTTGTAGTATTTACCCAGATAGGGTGTAGCTGTGAGATTTAACTACAGCACAAAAACAGCTTTGCAAATTAAACCTACACTAGCTATAGTACAGGAAACAGGTGTGAAATGTACCTTGTGGTACTCACCCATATTTGGTGGAGCTGTGAGATTTAACTATAACACAGAAACAGCATGAGAAATTAAACCTGCAATAGCACATAAACAGGTATGTAATTAAACATATCTAATCAGTGAGTATTAACTGTAGCAAGAGCAGATTGCTCCATTACCCTGCAGTGCACACTCAGAAAGGTTGCAGCTAGGACTTAGTTAGTAGTACTCTCACTCAACAATGCAGTTACTGGTCAAATACAATTGCACATTGGATGAAATGGGCAGAGTTTCTGGCTGCTGGCTGCCTCATGGCTGATTCCAGGCAGATTCCACTTTTTCATTGTCCTTTGTGCTGTGGTCCTCAGTGTGGAGAGCCACAGAGCAAAGGGCCACCAGCAGAGAGAGGCTTAAAATGGATCTGGGGCAACCCTAACTCTGCTTTCACAGGTCAGAGGCTGCTCCCATTTAGCTGTCTCAGCTAGCAGGTAAGTGAAAGAGGGCTTTAGCTGACTCTTCCCCTCTATTTTCCCTAATGTTCTGCTTCTAAAAGCAGAATAAAAAAAGAACAAAAAAGAAAAAAAATAAATATTCTGCTACTACAACCACGTGACCATATCCTAAAGAATTAAAAAGTGCTGTTTGGGTAGTAGTTTGACTTCTCTATCATATATAGATCTAACTTCTTTCATGACCTGATTAAACAAAATACTTTAAGGAACACTTTTCTGTTGGAATAAACAAGAACACTGGGACTGCCAAATGCACAATTTCAGGCAGACCATGATCACATTTTAGATGATGTAGTCCCAGACTGACAAAGTATTTGGAAAGCAGCAATATATTAATTTGTTATAGGTAGTGGAAGAAAACATAAGAGCCCTCCAAAAATCCCCAATGCAGGCCAGACATCTGATATATATGGACAAGTGAAAACAAGGGTATGCATAGTATCAATTTCCTGATGACTTGAGCCATGAAGACAAAAATGGTCTGATACACTTTTATGCTTATAGTTTTATGCTTTTATTGCATCTAATCTGCAATTTCCCATGGGTGCAGAACCATACCAGTTGATTAGTCTACTGTTTAGTAATTGCTCTGGCATCTTCAAAAATAGGTTTTGTAAAAATGGAATCAAGTGTGTTCATAAAGTTTAATCCTTGTCAAAGATGAAAATTGCACAAATGTCCATTTTTATTGTCATACTTCTTGGAGGCAAGAGCTTAAAACAACAGGAAGAGGTCTCAATAAGCATCCCAGGGGCTGCATACTCCCAGTTTTCCAAAGGGAAAAGAAGAAGTCACACCAAGACTGTCCAAATGGGATCCACGTTTTGGAAGACTGGGTTGGAACTGGTTTTCACAAATCAATAAAAAGCATGCAGTGAAAACAAACTAATGGAGTAAACATTCCCAGGCCACCATGTTTAGTCTTTTTATCTATTTATTTATTGGAATTTTGGAAACAACCTTTGAGTAAGAACTCTTTTACAAAGTCTGTTAAACTGTAAAAATACAGACATAATTGAATTCACAGTAAAATACAGACATAGTTGAAAATATCAGTACATAATTGAATTCACAGTACAAATACAGCCATACTGTAGTTATGTGTGGTTCATAGCTCAGTGCTTGTGCTACTTACTGTAATTGGATAATGAAGGTCTGTGCTTGGATACAGAGGCCAGATAGGTAAGTAGGACATAGCTAGTCAGATATGTAGCAGTTTGAATTGATCAGTGCTTAGGAACTTTGAACATAGTTATATGGTCAGCGATTATAGTACAAGTGAGCTGGACAGTCTTATGCAAAATGCTTAGATGATTGAGCTGATGAGTAACTGGTTACGACTTGGTATTGGTTTGGCCTTACTCTGTATCCCACCATAAAGAATGCTTAGTCCAGTAGTATGAGACCTCCCAAAAAGAATAATAATATCAAATGATTGTCTCCTCCAACTCCAGAGAGTATGACCAGTAGCACACAGGAGAGGAAAACCCTTCTTTGGGGGAAACCTCTGAGGACCCATGGCTACTGACCCACCCATCCTTCTGGGCATACTAAGGGAGAATAATCCTAATTAACAATATTAAGCTTAGTTCGAGTTCCAAAGTTCGAGATTCTGATCCAGTGAAGCGAAGCTGAATAAGTACAGAATATTCTGGTTGGTGAATGTAGCAGCATCCTTCTAGCAAATCCAAGTCTGAGAATCCATGTCCGGAGCAGAATGGTGGTAGACTGGAATCCATGGTCGATAATGATAATTCAAAGTGTCAAAGTTAAATTGTGAATGTTCTGGCATGTGAGGATGGCTTCTGCAAGGAGAACCAGTAACCTAAAGTCTAAGTGTCCATGTCCAGAGTAGGAGGAAGTTAGTTCGTGTTCCTCTTGGCAAGCTTCGGAAATTAAGGCCTGGTGATGAAGCATAATAACTGGGCTCATGCTGCGAGTTCTGGAGAGGGAGGAACAGTAGGAATCTCTGATCTAGAGTGGAAGCAGGTAAGTGAATTAGGTATAGACGTTAGTGTGAATATGTAGCCGTAAGTTAAATGTACCTCCAGATCCTAATGGGGAGAAGGTTGTAGAATAGGGAATCAGTCTTGTTGAATCTTCTAGGCCCTGTATGGGTGAAGCAGGTAATATGAGCAAGTATTGTAATTAAGTGGACCTGTACATAGGTTGGTTGTAGTAGTAAGTAAAGCTGCATGATGCAGATGTAGTAGCAGTGAAATAATATGCACAACTTGTGTACGGTATACAGTGAGGGGTATGAGGAAATGGTAATAGCTCAGAAATCGAAGGGCTTCATCTGGTGATCCAAATAGTTGGTGAATGAAGATAACCATGGTCGAAAAGCCAGAATGGTACGAAAACTAGAACTGACTTGATCAGAACAGTCTGACGAGTTCTAACTAGTCGAGCTTATGAGTCATGAAAGGTGGTGACTAAAGAGGCTGAAGTCAAATGACATAGCATTGTTACAAGGTTCCAGAAGCCTTTGGGCAAATCATGGAATTTAGAGTCTTTGGATAATCTTGACAAAGCCCTGGTAGGAGCAGTTATAGTAGTAATTCATATGATTGAAGCAGCAAGGCAGAGGCATCCAAGGAATATAGACGAATGACTAAACAAATCCAGATGTGAGTCCGTGGACAGGAACTCCTAAGTCTGGAAAACGTGGCTGCAGGTAGATGCAGTAGAATGGACTTCCAGGCCCCAAGCTGGGTGAGGCAAGTGAAGAGTAGAAATAATTAAACCCCTAGGCTCGATGGTGAAGCAGATCATAGAGTAGGTGATTATGAAGTGATAATAGAAGATTGAGGGAGCCCGGGGCCCATAGGGTGCAGGTCTTAGAAATGTAATATGGTGGACCTCCAGCCTGACAGGCGAGGCAGGTTCCAAGGCAATGGTGGATAAAGTAACAGTAATGTCAAGCTGCATGAAATGCAGAATAGCAGTAAAGCAGTAAGGAATACATTATAAAGGTACTGCAATTGGAAGCATATCTTGAGTCAGTTTGGAACTGAGTAGTAATGTAGGTTAGGGCAGACTTATGAGAGCTGTGAAGGGTGCTGTACACTTTCTTATCCTGAAGATCGAGGTTGGAAGGGACTGTAGTGATGATACTTAGGTGGATGAATTGGCAACTCAACCAGAGGCAATAAGCATCCTGAAACTGTAGATCGATGTCTCAGGCATCAGTTAAACTAAGGAAGGCAATATGTAATAGAGCTTAGCAGGGAGTTCTGGAAGAGATTGTAGTAGTAATTCTGAAGGAGGTGAAAGCTTGGCAGGAAGCATCCATAGGAATTGAGGTGAATGACCTGATGTACTCCAGAATTCATTCAGTGGAAACAGGAGCTGCAGAAAGGATGATTTGGAGAGGTTAGACTAGATGAATGAGCAGCTCCATAGGAAGCATCCAAGGGAACGAGAAGGAGCTGAGCCCAACGAGATAAGGTAGAGCGGCTAGACCACATGCGGGTCAGCCAATGGGCCATAGGAGGTATGTTAACAGAATGTGTCAGCCGGTGAGTAATATAGTAGTAGGTAAGCCTAAGAAGACTAGCATGTATTTGGATCAGACGAGGTCTGCTGGTAAGGTAGCATAAGTAAAGAGTGGCAGCTAGCCCAAGTAAGCTAGCATGGCAGCTGGACCACACGTAGGTCAGCCAATAGGGTAATTTGAGGGTTGCAGCTAAACCCCACAAAGGCTAGCATGCACAGCTAGACCACATGTAGGTCAGCCAGAGAAAGTAGTAGAGAATGACAGCTGGTCCCACGAGGCTAGCGGACCACAACCCACGCAGGGCAGCAATGGAGTAGCAAAGGTGGACAGGCGAGACCCAATTGAATGAAGACTAAAAGCTTGTGAGCTGAATGAGCACAAGGCTCTAAGACTGTAATGAGCATTGGATGCTGAGAGCTTGCCAGATCGAATGCAGAATGGAGTGCAGCAGAATTCTAGAGGCTAAAGCAGAAAGGGGATGGCAGTAAACATGTAACAATAGTTTGTGTAAGCAAGGAGCAACGATGGCATAGGCATGTGTGGACTGCAGGTAGGAAGTGACATAGCAGGATTTAAATAAGTTGTGGAGCTGCATGGGAGCAGCTATGGTAGAGTTGGAATATGCAGCTTGAAGGAGTTAGATACGAGTTCAGTAAGAGCAATGGTCTGCTTGGCTGCAGAGCAAAATGTACATTCTTACAGAGTGTAGTGGTAACAAGATGCCATATCCGAATATGCAATGTCAATAACTGGTACTGGAGCATATGACTGGCCAATTCCAGATAATGCAGAAGAGTCCAGGTACAATGAATGGAATATGATCCAGTAGGCTGCAGTGAAAGATGTGGAATGCTGACCTGCAAATGTAGGATGCTGGTCGGACAGTGCCGGGTAGGACAGAAAGATGAAGCATTGCTAAGTAACTAGAGGGCTGTCCAACAATGAAGCAGATAGTCAAGTAACAATCATAGCAGAAGCAGGCAGCGGTTAGACTTAGTTAGATTCCAAAATAGAACTGGCTGGGATCTGCAGTGTGACACTACTGGATAGTAGGCAATGCAAACGGCCATTCAGTGGCTGTTAATGGTATTACAATTAAACAGTGCTCCATACTCGAAGTTTAGACTCCGTATTATAAAAGTAGGATTTGGAATACTTTACAGCAGTAGTATCTGAGGTGCTATGTCTGCTCCGAGGTGATAAAGTAAAGTGCAGACTGCACATGGTATCAAGTTCCCATACTCATTACGTATTGCTTTTGTTTCTACTACCGACTGTGGCATCGAGTTCTGGCCAGACAAGATGTCTGAGGCAGCAACCACTGCAGAATGTTAATCGGCTTCCAAAATGTGGGGGCTAAAGCACATGCTCTCAATGTTGACTAGTAATGGTAGTCATCCCAGCACGTGTGTATGTGAAAGGAAAGTGATGCAAGTAGTCTGTTTACCACTTCGGTATGTGTCATACCTCTCAACCTTTTGTCCCCCAAATGTGGAACATTGCCTCTCAAAATGTGGAACAAATGAGCAAAATGTGGAACACTTAATCAAATATTTACCTAGGAGGCTCAAAACACTGTTAAAATGTTTACATTTATGTTAAGAAAGTCTGTTATTAATTAAATAATATATTATTTGCATCATGTACTATAGATTTTTGCTTTAAAATGTTAATACTGAATGAGGAACAAGTCCTCACAATGTGGAACAAGGAGCTTTTGTGAAGTAAAATGAGAAACGTTCCTTGTAATGTGGTACAGTTAGGAGGTATGGTATATTAGGCGGCTGTAGCTGAAGTACCAGAAGCAATCGAGGCAGTATTCTCCATAGAGCAAAGCGGTCCAAAAATGGCAAACTTGGAGGTGGCACAGAGCAACGGTTGCTAGAGTAAACGAATAGAAAGTAAGCAGTGAATGGAGCAAAGCTGAGTAGGGAGCAGAAACAGCTGCGGCTGAATGAGCTGCCATGGCAGGAGCGCAGGGAAAAGAAGGAGAGACTTCAGTGTATGAAGCGAGGTAGCAGACCCCCCAAAAAAAGTAAGAAGGGAGAAACAAACAATGGAGCAAGGGGAGGAGAAGGGGGAGGGAAACAAACAATGAAGAAAACGAGCCACAAGGCAGGAGGAATGAGCGGAGGTGGAAGCATAAGATGAGACAAGCAACCAAGACTCAGCCACCACTGGTGAGTGCAATGAGTGCGACTCGCTCTAAGTAGAGTGGATGTAGCCTGCTTGTTTAAGTAGGATGTGGGGGAGGAGCTCTTCCCCCACATAACTTCAGGTGATAGCCTTTTCATTTGAATTATCAGTACAGGAAGCAACAAAAACACAGAAAACATCTAAGAGTTTCTTAAGAGTTTCATTAAGGGTTTAATACTAAGTGCTGTATGGTATAAGGAAGTACATGAGAGAGGAAAATGTAGGCTAGGGAGACAGTGGCTAGTGAATGGAACATGGGGATAGAACAGCCCAGAAGGAGCATTGTCACACTGCATTACAGCTTTGGAGCTGAGGAGCTGAGAATGGTGCATGTGAGAGTGTGTGGCAAGGTGGGAAAAAGTGGTTAGAGAGAGAGAGAGAGAGAGAGAGAGAGAGAGAGAGGGAGGGGAGAGATGGAGGGGAGAGAGGGGAAGGAAGGAGAAACCATGTGGGATGGGGAGGTATCATGAGAGTGAAGACTGATGGAGAAAAGGTGTTGTGGGGGGAGAGGGAAGAGAGTGAGAGAGAGGGGCAACGAGGCACGAGGCAAATGAGAGCGCACAACCACTAGTGGAATAAGAGCTATGGAGCATCAGGTGCCAGAGTCTTGGGAGAAGGAGTAGGGAATGGGGAGGGGTGGACCATGTGAGTGAGTCCATGAGTAGCTGCTGATAGGCAGGATTGATGCAGGCTCTGGAGACCCGCTCTGAACAGTTTAACATTCACAGAACTTCTTTTGTAGTAGAAACTGCTTAAATTCAGCTTTGAAGGTTCTAGGGTTAGCAGCATTTAGAGTGTTAGCTGGGATCTCATTAAGCCACAGTGGGGCATGGTAGGAAAAGGATCTTTGTCCAAGAGCTGTCCTTCGGAATGGGACACAGAACGGGTGTAGTTCTTTATTCCTGGTCCTGAACATGGAGTTGGTTAAGGTAATCAGGTTAGTAATACAGGGAGGAGTTAGGCCTAGCATGGCTTTCTAACCTAGGAGGCAGTCTGGCATGAGATTCTATTCCTGAGGCTTAATATGTTATATGTTTTTATAAGTATGGGCTCTTTTTACCAGATTTAACTGGCTGCCCCATAAAAGCAAAAAATACTGAAATTATATATTCTCGCATCCAGCTCTTTCTGGGGAGGGAGGAACATAACTTAAAAAAAAAACTAGGTATAAAAAATGTTTTGACGATGTATACCCGCTTGCCTTTGGAAATTGGTCACTTATTCCAGTCAGAAGCTCCCCGTTCTGTGACTATAAACTTGGTCTCCCATTTAGATTTGACCTCAATTCCTTCCCCAAATTGTATGTCTAAAGCAGTTATAGCCTCATTCCCAGTTTATATACAGTACCTGAAGCAATTGCTGGAGAAGAGTCTCTAAAAGGACCTAAGACCAAACCCTTACCTTTTTGTAAATTGGCCTTTGCCACAGCAGTCTTTGAAAAAGAGTCTAGCATGCACAAAACCTTGTTCGTGGATTCTATATTCTGCAATAATAAACACACATCATTGCATACGCCAATACAGTAGGAAAGGCCAGGTTTCCAGCTTCAGTTCCTAGGATACCAGGAGGATCCTTAATTTTCCTGATCAAAGGGCTCAAACCAAAAACACATAGTAAGGAGCTTAAGAGGCACCCCTGACAGACCCCACATTTAATAACAAGTGTGGCCCTCTGTTACTCATTCAAAAGTGGTGTAATAAGAGCCATAGAGTATAATAGTTGGATCCATGAAACCAAATAGTCTGGAATCCCATAATATCTGAGGACTTGAAACAGTAAAGTACACAAAATGCTATCAAAAACCTTCTCCTGCACTTTGAAACAAAAAAGAAAGCTACCTACATATTAATGGGTAAAAAATTGTAGGAAACCATTTGGAAAAGGTTCCAGTTGAGTTAATTTTGAATGATCTAACGTTTGCTAAACACTATGAAGACAAAACATCATTAAGAAATGCAATAGAATTCTAGGTTGCAAAAGCAGTAATATAGCAAGTAGAAGTGATCATGCCATTATATGGGCCCTTGTCCTGCCTCACATGGCATAATGTGAGCAGTTTTTGACCCCCTATGAGAAAAGAAATATCAAGAGACTAGAGGGAGAGCAGCAAAGGACAACAAAGCTATTGGATGGAAATAAGTCCTAACATATGACCAGAGAATGGAAAGTTTAAACATCTGTTCACTGGATATAGAAGGGTAAGGGAGGAAATATGCTTAGGATACCAAGTATTTAAAGGATATGACCTGTGAGAATGTATCCACCTATGAGAATCAACATATGGTAGTAGAACTAACAGCAAACAACTAAAAGGAGAACTGTACAAAACTAGAAAGACAGGAGCACGGATAAACCTGAGAGTTATCTCAGTCTGGAATGGCATACCAAAAAATGTGGTTACATGTAATACTGTGACCAGTTTCAATCCGAGTCTGGACAAATGTCTTATACAGAAGGAAATACTGAGATATAACCATTGAAAAATGGGTTGTCTATAAGGGCTAATGCTCACTGATTTGAAACTTTATGAATCATGTGATACCTATTCCAAAGCCAGGAGAAGACCTGAAACACTCCCATGATTCCACCCCTCCACAACCTCCCGCAAAACATGAAAACTGTCTTGTATTCATTGCCCTGGATGCTGCAAGCCTGAGAGGTGTCAATCAGGGAAGTGGCCACTGTGACAATCTGAAGGTCAAGATTTTCATAATGATCTTTAGATCAATGTTTGGGAGGATGTTAGGCCTCCAATTCATGATACTAGATTTATCCCCTTTTTTATACAGAAAGACCACAAGTGCTTCTGCAAACTGGGACCCAATTCCCCCATAGATAACATGTGATTTAAAAGTAGGGCCAACTCAGGCTGAAGCACCTCCCGCACAGAGTGATATAGTTCTCCCAGGAGTCCATCTGAACTAGGAGCTGAGGCCATGGTCAGGGAGCTAATAGCTGCCAAGACCTCAAAAGAAGAGATGCCTAACTGCAATAATTCTAGTTCAGCCTGGGGAAGTTCTGAAATCTGGATATCACCAGTAAAGCTTTCAAATTAGGCTGTCATGGGAGCAGGGGCACCAAACATACTTTTGGTATGTCTCCCTTGGAAAGCCAACTGGTCCATGGCGTTCACAAAAAAGTTCCCTTTCTCATCACATACATGTGAAAAAGAAGCATTATGTTTTTTGCAGTCATCGAATGGATTGATTTAGAACTTTTTACCTTTGGCATTGTACTCAAGTTCTAGCAGAAAGAATGTCCTCCATTGACATTGGAATGATACCATTTCTTTGTTCATAGGCCACCAATTGGTCAGAAAAACTATGTCCTGTTGTAACTGACAGAGACAACAGCCTCTGAAATTGCTGACAAATATGTAGGTATTTCATATACCTGTTTTAAGATATTTTTTCCCCTTGTGAGACAAAGAAGGATTTTAAGTCAAGTTTGAAATCCTCCTACCAAGCAATGGGGATCATGATGGATATACGTTGATTTTTTTATTTTATTTTTTTGCCTGTAAGAAATGTCCCAGTTTGATCAGAATGCCCTCATCCTCCAGCCTGGAGGTATTTAGCCTCAAAAGACCTGATACAAAAGACTACTGTGCCCTACCCCCATAGGAAGCTAACACCATTCTATGATCAGAAGTCTCAATTGGGACAACATGAGACTAATATACCTCCAATCAGAGTGAACAAAAAATATAATCTACCCTGGTGGATAGTTTCCCTTTAATAAAGTATGATCCCTGTCACAGAATGGGCGTTCAGGAAGCACACAGACAAATCTCAAGGAAAATGCAGTAGGCATCTATTTATTTGAAGAAAGAAGCAAAATAGAAACATAGAAACATAGAATTTGACGGCAGATAAGGACCGCTTGGCCCACCCAGTCTGCCCATTTCCCTACCTATTGGATAAGCTGCAGATCCTAGTTAACCAGCAGCCTACTTCTTCCTACCCCAACCCCCTAGAATTGCCTTATGACTGTCCCATGCATGCTTGAATTCCACCACTGATTTTGACTCCACAACCTCCTCCGGAAGGCCGTTCCATGCATCCACAACCCTCTCTGTGAAAAAATACTTCCTTAAATTACCTCTGAGCCACCCCCCCTCTATCTTCAAATTGTGCCCTCTTGTTCTTGCACACCTCTTTTTTCGAAAGATGCTACCCTCTTGGACTTTGTTGATTCCCTTGAGGTACGTTTCTATCATGTCCCCCCTCTCCCTCCTTTCCTCGAGGCTATACATATTAAGCTCCTTTTGTCTCTCTTCATATGTCTTCCAGTGCAGACCCTGCACCATTTTAGTTGCCCTCCTCTGGACAGCTTCCATCCTGTCTATGGCTTTGCGGAGATTGGGTCTCCAGAACTGCACGCAGTACTCCAGATGGGGTCTCACCAGCTGTCTGTACAGAGGGATAATAACTTCCTGTTTTCTACTGGTGATGCCTCTCCCTATGCATCCCAGTATCCCCCAGCCCTCCTTGCTGCCCTCTCACATTGCTTGCCCACCTTTAGGTCATCTGATATGATTACCCCAGGTCCCTTTCCATTTTTGTTGTTGTTAGTATCTCACCCCCCATTGTGTACTCTTCCCCTGGGTTTTTGTTTCCCAGGTGCATTACCTTGCACTTCTTAGCATTGAATCTAAGCTGCCATACATTTGACCATTCCTCTAACCTTGCCAAGTCCCTTCTCATCCTTTCCACCCCACCCTGTGCAACAACTCTGTTGCAAATCTTTGTGTCATCTGCAAAGAGACATACTTTTCCTTCTAGTCCTCCTGCAATGTCGCTTATAAAGACATTGAAGAGGACCGGTCCTAATACTGAACCCTGTGGTACCCCACTAGTAACCCTCCTTTCTTCTGAGTGGACTCCATTTACTATTACTCTCTGTGACCTATTCTCCAGCCAATTCTTTACCCAGGCTGTCATCTTGAGATCCACTCCCAGGCTGGCTAACTTGTATATTAATCTATTGTGTGGGACTGTGTCAAATGCCTTGCTAAAGTCTAGGTAGGCCATGTCCACAGCCCCTCCCTGATCTACTACTTTGGTCACCCAGTCAAAGAAATCTATCAGATTCATCTGGCATGACCTTCCCACTGTGAATCCATGCTGCCTAGGGTCCTGTGCCCTCTGGCCTCTAGATACCTGACAATTCTTTCCTTCAGAAGTGATTCCATCATTTTCCCTATCACTGAGGTTAAACTAAAAGGTCTGTAGTTTCTGCTTCTGCCTTGCTCCCACTTTGTGAGGGGAATCACATCTGCCCTCCTCCAGTCCTCGGGTACCACCCATCCTCCCATGATTTGTTAAAAGGGTAGTCAGTGGTGTCACTAGTTCTACCCTTAGTTCTTTAGAATTCTGGGATGAATCCCATCAGGCCCCATTGCTTTGTCCACCTTCAGTTTTAAGAGTTCTTTCAGAACCCTTTCTTCTGTAAATGGGCTGGTATCAACTTCTGTATCCAGTGTGTTTCTACTGTTTGTTTTATGTACCTCCCCCTCTTCATTTGTAAATACTGAGCAAAAATATTTGTTTAGTATCTCTGCCTTTTCACAGTCTCCCTCTGCCCACCCGCCATCCCCTTTATTAAGCCTCACTATCCCTCCCTTGGTCTTCCTTCGCTCCCTGATGTACCTATAAAAGGTTTTATCCCCCTTCTTAACTGAGTTGGCTATCTTTTCCTCGGTTTGGGCCTTTGCTGTTCTGACTGCCTTCCCAGCCTCCTTTTGCTTTAACTGATACAGTTCTCTGTCCTGCTCCTTCTGCGATTCCTTGTACTTCCTGAATGCTTTCTTTTTCTCTTGAACCTTCACTGCCACTTCCTTTGAGAACCATAGTGGTTTCTTACATCGTTTTTTTTGTTTATTTGCTTCACACAAAGGTTCGTTACCTCTGTGATGGCAGTTTTTATTATTCCCCATTGTTCTTCCACCTCCTTCCTGCCCATTTGCTAGTGCTTCCTTAGGCACTCACCCATTTTGGCAAAGTCATCCTCCTAAAAGTCCAGTACTTTTGTCTTTGTATGGCTTGACTCTATTGCTGTGTTTATTGTGAACCATACTGTTCGATGGTCGCTAGTTCCCAGATGGCTACCCACTTCTGCATCTGTGATCCTCTCTCCATCTCCATTTGAGAGAATCAAGTCTAATATTGCTCGCTCTTGAGTGGGTTCCAATATTAGTTGTCTAAGGCATGCCCCCTGTAGGGCATCTAGAATAACTCCACTCTTCGAAGTGGCAGCTGCAACTGCACTCCAGTTAACATCTGGCATATTCAGATCACCCATCAGCAATATCTCCCCTTTTTCTGCCATTCTAAGTATACTTTCTATCATTTCCTTGTCCATTTCCTCCCCCTGAGAAGGGGGTCTGTATACAACCCCTGTGTGGATTGTATTGGGATATCACAATGATCTTAATCAAATTCTGGCACTATGGAACTTTTCTGAGATACTGGGTTGTACAACTGAAGTCTCTGTGAAGCAATCTGTGCCAACAAGGTCTCTCCCAGAAACAAGGCTCAGTCCCAAGAGTCACAGTTCCATCCTTCAGTGCCTCCAGCAAGTAATATGTCCTCTGCAGTGACCAGACACTGAGTGACTCAAGTTCCAATCAGCAGGCATTCCTTTAGAGAAATCTCTGCCTCTCAATTCCCATAGGCTGCACAGAACATCAGTCTTCATAGAAAGTACTAGAGTATACACAGCAGTAATATGGCACTGGGCTTAATAATCAGATAATGAATTTAGTACAATCAGTGTTGTTCAATATCAAAACTGTGCCTTATTACTATAAATATATAAGAAATAGGCAAATGCCTAAGAAACATTCGGTAACTTAACTAGAAGTGTGGTACATGCTGTCTGGATCAATTGTCATAAAAATTCTAGAATAAAACAGTATTCCTGCTGTAACTCTATTGCACTGTTTTTCTTTCACCAGACGATGGCACTATACATCTAGTTACTGCTTTACTATTTCTGCATGCATTATATCACTTCTTTTTCATCAGCTTTCCCCACCAGATGGCTTTCTGCATCTGGGTATCCTAGCCATTTTCTTGTTGCTTCTGTATGGAGCTGCAATGCTGTTTGAGCACTGGTACCAGGAAAACTGCCCAACTAAAGAGGGAAGGGAGAATGTTCCAGGCAACAGTTGTAAAACAGAGGGGATAGGAAGTTAAAGATGCACAATAGACAGTGTCTGTCCAGACCAGGTCTGAAACAAAGGACACAGGATAGAAAATGGACTCCACTGTCCAAAACACAGGGGAAAAAAAGGAGGGTGGCTCAATCGCTCTCTTTCTCTCCTTTCTATATTTCTAATTGCTTAAACTGTGATAGGAGACATCAGGGCTATCGCATACCTTAAACTTATACTTTAAACTACAAAGCTCAGTGCACAAGCCAAATTAACAAGGCAAACAAAGTATTATGGGCTATAAAAAGGGGTTTCAGAAGCAGAGACCGGGGGTGATTGTGCCACTCTATAGGGCATATGTGAGGCCATTGCAGGACTACGGTAGTTCTGTGTGGAGTCCTTTAGCTAGGGGTGGTGTGGATGGACTGGAGAGGGTACAGAGGTGTGCAACAAAAATAATATATGATCTATAAGATATATATGGAAAGACTCCCTTGACTTGAATCTTATGTCCTTGGAAACAAGAAGAATATGGGGTGACCTTCTATTGCGCTATAACATAATGCAGGATGACTGTTTAATAAATGAACTACAACTAGAATTTAAGAATACATCGGTAAATACAAGAGGGCACCCACTGCAGCTGCAGCCTAAAAAATTTAATACAAATAAGTGAAAAGCTTTTTTTACACAAAGAGTGGTGTCACTCTGGAATGGGCTGCCCCTGGAATTACTGTAAGTATGAATAATCAAAAGTTCAAACAAAGGTTGGATAAGTATATATTGGAGAGAAACGCTATGCAGTATTATGGGTAAATAAGGACAGGAGCTTTAAATATGGTCTTACCACCCTCTTGGCTCCTAAACACCTTAGTATGAACCTTGGTATACCTCCCCCCCCCCAAAACAAACCCAAGAAGGTTTTGAAATATTTTCACTAACAGTTAGAGCTAACGGTATTCCTTCCCACCCTTGCTAGTGATCCCATTCCCAAGGACCTTAAGAAAGTGCAGAGATAATACATACTGATATGCATCAGACATAATACAGATGCACATATACCTCAGAACACAAATGCACACACCAATAGAATTCCCTGAAAACCTCCTAACCCTGTCATTTAGAGCCTTGTTACCTATACTTTGGTAAAATCATGCAAAAACTCACTTGATTTGTCATCAGATATGAACTCATACAGTTACATCATACAGTTTTTACATTTTAATACACAATTACATTATCCAGTTTCTACATTTTCACTTACACATTTGCCCCATGACTTGATAAAAGTCTGCAATTTTGTGCATTACCCCTAATTTATATTTCACTTTGAATTTATAAGGCTGGAGAGCCAGGTACCACCTAGTAACCCTTCCATTTTTATTCTTCATTTCATGGTGCCATTTTAAAGAGTTATTGTCTGTTATCAATGTAAATTCAGCTCCAGTCGTATAAAAACTTACTGTCTTAATGGTCCATTGTACAACCAAACACTCCTTCTCAATAGTTGAAAGTGTATCTCTCTATTATGGCGAATATGGCTAATATAGATTATGGGATATTCTCCTTCATCACTTTTCTGGCTCAACACAGCCCCCAGCCCAACTTCTGAGGCATCTGTTTGAAGCAAGAAGGTTTTAGAAAAATCTGGTCTTTGCAAAACTGATGAAGAGCAAAGTAAACAGACTAGAAAAAGATCTTCATGGCCCAAAGCAGAGGGAAACAGAGGGGGGCTCAACCCCCCTCTTTCTCTCCTTTCAATATTTCTAATTTCTTAACCAGTGATAGGAGAGGGCAGGCCTATCACAATCCCCTATACCTCAAGATATACAAGCAGTATCTTGTAAGCAGCTTTTGAAATCATTTCATTCAGAAAATGCGAGTTGTAAAAGACTCTTGAAATGTGGGCTTCTCTGTCAGAGAGAGCTAGTCCAAAACTCTGATCCACTCCTAGTAATAGACTTCTAGTGGTATTACAGTGGTGTGGTACTGTCACTACATTTAGGGTTGAGTAGGCAGTTTAATGTTAAACTCCTAACTATTCACTTTAATAGTTTTGCCACCGTTCAACAGATTTACACAAAAGTTTGCATGCACAGCCTCGGGGGCCAGGGTCTATTGACTTGCTAAATTTTGTTCTGGTTGGATGTACAGATTCCAAGATCCAGATAGCCAAAAAAGTAAAAAAAATTGGGGGGGGTTTTGCTATCTTTTTGTCATCGCCTAGAACATTTCAGGGTAGAAAGGGCTTGGGCCACAGTGGTGCCTTTCATTGCTTTGGTGAAAAAATATTAATCTGTTCCAGTGTTATAAGGATGTGAAATTTCAGTTCTGAGCATACTCATTTTGATCTTTTCGATAGCTGTTTCATACAAAAAAAGAATTTGGCCTGTACAAAAAAAAAGATTCTGTTTCATATGGGGACTAATCTTTTTTGATAAGAAAAAATTATTTTTTCGTATTGCGGCCATCTTGTTTCTGTTTTTTCCAAAAAACATTTTTTGAAAAGCCATAAACATGATACTGTATCCTGCAGAGATACGAACACATGTATCTTGTTAGTCAGGACCCCCTTAAGTATATTACCTGGGTGAATCCCTTGAAATCACCTCCAAATTCAAATATCTTGGTATGTGTCTTGACAACAAGCTTTCCTTTCACGACCACCTCGATGATCTGGCAAAGAGGCTAAACATTAGGCTAGGTTTCTTCTTCCATAACAAGTCCCTTTTTCCATTGGATACCAGAACTAGGCTGGTCCAGGCCACTTTCTTGCTGCTACTTGACTATGGAGATCTAATCTATTCCACCGCAGCAGCCTCAAGACTCAGCAAACTAGACGTCCTCTACCACCGCACCATATGGTTCATGACAAACCTACTCTACCTAACCCACCATTGCAATTTGTACCTAGCCGCTGGCTGGACATCACTGTCAACTAGGCGTATGCTTCATGCTGGTATCTGGACTCATAAGCTACTCCTGAACAAGCTCCCGACCTATCTCACAACCCTTTTCCTTATTTCCCATAGCATCTACTCTCTTAGGAAAAATTACCTCCTCCTCCTCCTAGATGTACTGAGAACTCTCACCTCACTCAGCAAGTGGGCCATATCGTGCATACTCCCAACTATCTGGAACCAGCTCCAAGGCATACTAAAGCTTCCCGGTAATGCCCCTGTCAGCCTATTTAAAAGGTTGGCTGCAGCAAAAGTAAAAGATACTTGCAGCTGCTTCTAAATCCTAGCTCACTGTTCTAACCCTAGCCCACTGCTTCCTCTTACTTACCTAGAAATTAGCTGCCTTGTTACTCTGAAACAAGCACTTAGTACCTTTTTTCTGTACGTGTATTTTTCTGTGTAATTGTCATTTTTATGCAACATGTTAATGCTTGCCCATAATTCTGTACTTGAATTTGTACTGTTTTTTTCGATTATGCAATCTGTAACTGCCTGCCTGTGTCAAAGGACCGCCTTGTGAATGAGCTTGCTCAATGGAATTTTCCTGCAATAAACTTGAACTTGAATATTATGCAGTTAACTTTTGGAAAAATCACACAGAAATGTGTTGTTAACTCATTTTAAAATCTTTTTTTATGATCGAATTTCTTTTCTTGTATGGCCATAAGAAAGAAGAATAGGGCCATATGAAAAAAGATTCCCTTCATACAAAAAAAGAGTTTGCACTTAGTTTTTTTCAGATTCTCTTTTCATATGAAGGAATCTGTTTGTATGAACAACACAATCTCATGAAAAAAAGATCCCTTCATACGAAGAAAAAATTTGGACTTAGTTTTTTTCACATTCTTTTGTCAAATGAAGCAATCTTTTTTCGTATGAACAATACAACCTCATGAAAAAAGCATCCCTCATATGAAAAAAGAATTTGGATTTCATTTTTTTAACATTCTTTTTTTGTATGAATGACACAGTCTCACAAAAAAGATCCCTCCATATGAAAAAATAATTTGGACTTAGTTTTTTTCCCACATTTCTACTTTAATAAGCCATAACTCCATCAATATATGTAGTTATAGCAAAATCTATATATCAAAATACAGATCTTAATGAGTACTACAACACTGATACATAACATGCCCCCAGCAAAATTTGGGGGTCATATATAAAAACATAAAAATAAAAATAAAATACAGTTCCCATAGGGTAACACTGCAACTTTAACAAGCTGCAACTCTTTCAGTCTTTGGAGTTAAGGAACAATGTATATATCAATAGAAAAGTCTTTTTTTTATTTCTTTTATTTTGAGATTTCTCCACACATAATCAGAAGGAATGTTTTACATTTGGAGTAGGAACAGTAGTTGATAACATTTACAGGACAGTCAGCAGGATCCTGTTGTCCTTAGGCTACGAGTACTATAAAAGCAGTTTAGTTGTCTAGTTATTATTTGTTAATAAAGGTCCCTCTCCATGATATACCCCTTTTTATCATGGGTTAAGAGGGGAAGTTAACTCCCAATATTGTAAAATAGCCAATTGTAATAAAAATTGGGTAAAAGCCTTAAATATAGGCATTATTTTCCGTCATGATACTCCCGAATCCAATAACCTGATATGTTGTATTTGGGTTTAATTACAAGTGATTATCTCTCTCACTTATAGAATCATGGACAGAAATTGGGATCCACTGAGGAATGGTAGAGAACCCATCTCTGCCATTTCAACATGTGAGATGGACCTCTCTTTTGTATTTTAGCATTAAGACACTCTAGTTGGTATATGTCAGACATAATAACTCTCCATTCTTGCACTGTTGGTATCTGTGATGATATCCAATGTCAGGTTATAGCTTTCTTGCTGCTAGGAGACAAACTGGGAAGAGAGTATTGTACCATAGAGGGGTGTGGTCCGGAAAGATTCCCAGCAGAAACTGCTCAGCTGTAAGTTCAATTGGTTCATTGAATAAGACTGTAAGTTCCATTTGATAAAAAAGCCAGAACAGCATCAGATTGGGGCAGAGCCAGAACACATGACCAAGGGTAACCCTAGGGCATCCACAACCTCTCCAGCATATCCCATATTCATCTGGGAGAAATTTAAGAAGGGCTGCTGAAGCCCAAAAATATCAGGAACGGCACTTCCATGCAAATTCCCTCCAAAGGGGGATGAAGTAGTCTTCACAACCCTTAAAGCAGACCCCAACCATGTCTCCATGGAAATTTCCAGAGACAGGTCTCTGTTCCAGTCCTGCAGGATTGAGGCAGTGGACTCTAATTGTTCATTCCTCAACTCTTTATAGATAAGACCTATAACATGAGCCACCAAGTTCCCCCTAGTAGCTTCTATAAAAATTTTTAATAGGTCTGGGGTAGGGGAGGGTATTTTAACTTGGATGGTTCTGTTTCGTAATATATGATTATGAACTTGAAAATACTGACACAGTTTAGAGTTGCGAAGTATGAACTGGGACTGTAACTTTCAAAGGGGAGAGAAATTGAAAGACATGGGAGCGTCCCAACTCTCTCCAGATAGAGAAGATGTGATCCATATGAATAGGGACAAAAGTCTCATCTTCGGAGATTAACTTACAAAAGTCATATACTGTACAAATAGGACTAGATCTTCTCATATGTTTCCATAATTTATAGGTTTGGGATGTAATATTCGTAAGGGCTGAGGCTGACACAGATCTCTTCTCCGAGGAAAACAGAATTCTCTTGATATCCAAAGGAGACTTATATGACTCTGTCAGCCACATTACCAATGTTCTCAAAAATGCTGATTTAGCAAATAAGCTAAATTCAGGGAGGTTAAACCACCCCTGAGCCAATGATAGTTTTAAAATCGAGAGCCTTATTCTAGGACGGCCCTTGCCCCAAACAAAACTAGATATCAATCTATTCCAAGATTTGAATTAATACTTCAAGGGGAAAAAGGGAATATTCTGAAGCAAGTATAGAATCCAGGGAAGAATGTTAGTGCGGACAATCTCAATTTGTTGATGGAAAGGGAAAAAAACCTGTGGACCACCTGTCTAGGTCTGATTGAATTAGTAGTGTGAAAGGTTCATAATTAATTGTCTCCATAATCCCCGGGTCTAATGAAACCTGGAGGCCAAAGTATTTTATTTTTGTAGACAGCCACCTGAAAGGATAAGCCCTCTTCAATTATTGAGGGGGAATAAAATTAAGTGCTAAGATTTCTGTTTTGGCCACATTGAACTTAAAGCCTGCTATTCGTTCAAATAAGGTCAGTATTTTCCATGTAGCTGGGATGGACACTGTGGGGGATAATAAAGTTAAGAATATATCATCGGCAAACATGCTGATTTAATGTTCCTGTTGGCCAGTTGGTATGCCCTCGACCTGAGTTGTGCTTTGCAGTACAGACGCCAAAGGTTTGAGGTATAGTGCAAAAAGGTAGGGAGACAGGGGACAACCCTGTCGTGTCCCTTTACCTAGTGGGACGGGGGAGACAGAGCACTGTTAGCTCAGACATAGGCCCACAAGGATTTGTAAAGATTAGTTAAACAGGTAATAAATGAAGTGGGAAAATGGAAGGTCTTGAGGTTGTCCCAAAGAAAAGGCCATGAAGCTCGGTCGAAGGCCTTTTCAGCATCAAAGCTAATAAATACTGATGGGATTTTTCTGGAGCGTATAAAGTCCTGCAGGACCAATGCTCTACGAATGTTATCTGTGGTACTTCTATTTTTAATAAAGCCTGATTGATCGGGGTGTATTATTTGTGGGATGATGAATTCCAAACTGGAGGCCAGAATGGCTGTATAGATTTTATAATCTATATTTAGAACAGAGATAGGGCGATAGGATCCCGGATCTGAGGGATCCTTAAGTGGTTTGGGTATTGGGGCAACTGTTGCAAATTCCCAGGATGGTGGGACAGACCACCCCAGGAAATCTCATTAAATAGGGAGTGTAATTTAGGGATTAGCTCATTTATAAACATGTTGTACCACTCCAATGTATAACCATCTGGACCCGGGCATCGGCCTAATTTTAGGTTTTTTATAGTCTCCATAATCTATAAATGGGAACTAGGGGATTCTAATGTACTAATTTGGAGAGGGGACAAGGTGGGGAGATTAGCTTATTTAAAAATGTAAGGATTCACTTTGACAGGGGGACAAGTCTGGAGAATACAACCTTCCATAGCAGTCTGAAAAAGTCTTTAGGATATGACTATCAGAATGATGTGATTTCCCTGTTGATAGATTTGTAAGCTTCAAAATAGTGGAATAACACTTCCGGGCTCTTAGTTTATATGCTATCTTCTTAACCCCCCTGGAACCCCCCCCTCATGAACTGAGTATCGAAGATAAAGTAAAGACTGTTGTATTTTATTGTCCATAATCTTCTGCAATACAGCTTTTGTGTCTCTAATTTGTTTCTGGAGGTTGGAGTCACCCTCTCGATATAACATCTGGTAATTTAATAATTGGTTTGAAAGCATTTGGTATTTAGCCTCTTTTTCCTTATTTGTTTTTGTTGAGCATGCTAGTATTTCTCCCCAGATTGTTGCCTTCATTGCTTCCCATTGCATTGCATCAGAGATATCTGGAGAGGCATTCTCTGTGAAAAAAAGAGGAAGTCTGGTTTTTATTGCCTCCTGGAATTCCCTGTCTGCTAAAATCAACTGATTCAATCTCCAAAGGGTCCGCTTCTTCTGTCTGCTCTTATCTAACTTCAGAGTCAAGGGGTGATAGTCAGATAATAGTTTCGGGCCTATAGAAATATCTTGAACTAATGACAGGTGTTCACAAGTTGTCATAAAACAGTCCAATCTAGAACAGGACTTAAATCTTGGGGAATAATAGGTGTAGCCAGGTGTGGAAGGGAACATCTATAAAACCTAAATGGTCAATGACATTTTTTAACTGTTTTGTAGTGGTAGAGTTCCTATGTTTCTATTGTTTGGAACAGTCAATGTGTGGAGACAAGGTTAAATTAAGATCTCCTCCCAAAATCAGCTGGCCATGGAGAAGGTCTAACAATGTGGATATGAAACCCTGTAAAATGGGAAATTTTGTCTGTGGGGGAAAACAGACACTGGCCAATGTAACCTGCTGACCATATAAGAGACCCTTAATTATTAAATATCTTCCTCGGGCATTGATATGCATTTGTAATATTTCCATGGGAGTGTTTTGGGGATTAAAATAGCTGCCCCTTGTTTTCTACCCCTTGGGTGCGACGAGGCAACTACCCAGTATCTCTTTTCCCAGTTTAATTTAAGATGTTCAGCCATGGAGAGGTGAGTCTCCTGTAGAAAAATAAGGTCTGAGGTGTGTTTAGAGAGGTATTGCATAAGGCGAGCTCTTTTGACAGGGTCATTGAGGCCATTAATATTGTGCGATATAATTTTAACTGGGTTAATTGACATCATTTAAAATTTTTAAGATTGTAGTTTGAAATCTCTTTATTTTTTCCCCCTAGGGTGAATGTGAAGGCTACAGACCAGACCACACCCCTCCATGAGTCCCAATCATGCCGTCTAAGAAGGGCTATCCACTGACTGCAATATAACAGACCGCATAATAAAACATTGCTTATTTAACACCATTTCTCTGTACGTGTGTTCCCCCCCCTTCATTCTCCCTTTCTTGTAGCATCCCAAATACAAACTGTTTATGTAATAATCTAGAGGTAGTAAAGAAAGCTTATAAACAGTAATTTATTGCCCAAAAGGCACGTTGTCGTAGTTTCAAGTGTCTGCAAAGAGCTATTATTAAACAGCAATGAACTAGGATCAATTGACTCCTGGATAAAACATAAACATAACAGTTACTAACCCTGAAAACCTTAACCAAAACTATATACAGTGTGACTCCCAACTGGGAGGTGCTCTGACTGAGCTCCCCCCTGTGACATCCTGCCCTGGTTTCCACATGGAATAGGAGAGGAATGTGGGGTTCCTAGACCGAAATCAGAAATCAAAATTCCCAGGATCAGTAATAAAGCCCGATAAAAGTGAAAGAAGTACCACTCCAAGATGGAACCGGTATAACTTGAGCCATTTACCAGTCCAACTTCCAAAAAGGCTAACCACCTTGTAGCTTAACAGTAGGCAAACAATATAAGATTTGGAAGTTCAGGTGGGGAGGGATATATAGGATATGGGCAAAAATGAATTGCAACAAAGAGTAACATTTCCAGTTGAAAATTGGAAGTCTCCTATTGTCAATGGGGGGTATATAAGTAAAAGATATGTTGCCAATTGTTAGTCCAGTTTGTATGATGTTCCCCAGCTCTGTTAGAAAATCCCTTCTCTCCCCCTGGTTCAAATTTTTAGGAACCATGCCCAAAATGTAAATATAGTTGTGGAGTCCCAGTCTGACGACAAGCACCGGTTGCAGCCGGTGGAGGTTAAAAATTCGAGAGAACCTCATTGTTCTGTTGTGGTTATTCCGGGTGTTTTTCTGCAGAGGATTTATATAAGAGGCAATCCAAACCAGATGTCTTTCCATGACTCTTGTCACATAGATCCTTTAGTTGCAACCCTTATGAAAAGGGTGTTTTCCATATGGGACCCCCCCCCCTCCAGCAGGAGGAAGCCTAGCCATATTGTTCTAAGGGCTTAGGAAAGAACAGAGGAGCTCCAGAAGGGCCAGGACACTGACAGAAGCAGCAGAGGGAAAAGGGCAATAGTCTCCAAAAATGTAAACCATCTAGCCTGGGAAATAATCTCCACCATCAGAGTGTTAGCAATGGTCCAAATGGCAACCTATGACCAAATTTTGGAAAGGAAATAGTTTTAATGTTTAAATTTAAAGTGTTGCCTGGACCCTAGAAAGACACCCCCCACACCCCCACAGCGATCCACCACCACTATCGCCCCACCTCCCCCCCCAACCAGAGGAGACTAGGCCTCAAAGTTGAAATAATAAAGAAAGAAGCTGTCAGTACCTTGGAACAGTTCAGGGAGGATTGTTGGGTTTCAATATAGCTGTAGATGCTTCAATATGACATCAAGTGGCAGTATTGATGTTTGGAGCTGGTTGGGATGATCCATTTGGTTCCCTAGCCCCTGGTACAAGCTCATTAACTCTACAACCTTCTCGGTGATAATTTCTCTATGCAGAAGGTCTGCCATGGTGTCTGATGCCGAAGTGTAAGTTTGCTGGCCCGATGGAAGGAAAATCACCAATTTAGCGGGGTAAGGGGTGCTGAACCTTATTTTCTGTGTGCGCAGATTGGGAAACAATGGACTATAGTCCTGACATTGTTTCTGGTTGCAGGGAGCATAATCATTATCAAAAAGCAAGAGTTGCTGACCCCGCATGACTCTGCCCTTCTGCCAGGCCTTTCTTAGAAGTGTCCCTTTTGCTTGGTAGCTTAGTAGGCGTATGATGAAGGAGCGTGTTTTTGCCTCAGGTTGGGAGGGTTTAGGGCCTAATGCTCTGTGGGCTCTCTCAATGTCCAATTGAAAATCTGGATCGAGCTCTAAGACTAAGTGCAGAAAGTAGTCAGCAAAGGCTCGGGGATCATTTCCCTCTTCTTCTTCAGGAAGCCCAAAGATCTGGATATTTCTGCTTCGTCCCCTGTTTTCCACATCCTCCTGCCTAATAGACATAGCCAACTATTCAGTAGCAAAGGACCTGACTGTTTCCTCGAGTTCATCTAGTCTAGTGGAGTTTAGAGAAATCTGGTGGTCTGCCTCTGTGACTCTGCTCTGTAAGGTACCTATTTCATTTCTAATGTCCTTTAGCGATTCACGGACCTCACCTCTGAAGTCCATGATCACTTGCAGAATAGTTTCTGAATTCAGCTCCGAAGGTTTTTTAGGGCCCTTTGTTTTATGAGATGCAGTCAATTTTTTTTCTGAGCTCGGGGCAGGCCTGGATTGTAGCTCTCCCTTGTCAGACATTTGGTCCCCTGCTTCAGTCAATTCTGCGATGGGCTGGAACTGATTGTGATTCTGTTTCCTCATGTTTTGTTGCAGAAGCACTAGATAAAAAGAATTATTGAGCAAACAGCCCTTAAATTTAGGTTTTTTTAACTTGTATAGTGCTCTTTTTAATGAAGTTAGACAGGAGCCTCTCGTTCTGCGTTTTCACCCAGGCATACCGGAACTGGAAGTCAATAGAAAAGTCTTAATGGCCAGTACTACACCAATCCCCTAAGAAATAAGAACTGAAAATGGTTCATCCCTACCAAAAAAAATTACAAGGAAGCAAATAAATTGCTTTTCTGGAGGAAGAGAAGTGCAGGGCCCTCTGGGTTTGTGCTTCCACATCCACATCCACATGTGGATAAATGGAGGCATGGAAGTGCTGGGCCCAGAAGGCTGTGTTCATGCAGGTCCCAAAGAGACCTGCATTAATGACATTATTATTCTACTATCTCAAAAAGAAAGGACATTCATTGCAAAAAACTTTGTTAGTGTACCAGTTAGGGTTAAACTGACAAAAGTAGGGAAAAGTGGTGTTATGGTTACCAACCACTACACCCTACCCACTCTGAAAGCAGCAAAAAGAACTTTATGGTTTTGGATGCCCTGAGTCTTGGCAAATCACACCTGGGCCCATCCTTGGGGTTCTCTACCCTAATGCTCACCACATTCTCATATAGTCTGCACATCTGAGTTTATTTGCTGATGGAATGGAGGGAGTGTTAGAATTGATAACCCCAATGATGATCCTGATTTTCCAGGACTCAGGAAAGCCAAAACCATAAAGTTTTTTTTTCTTTTTGCTGCTTGCTTGGGGGGGTGCGTTATATTAGAGTTGGAGACCATAACACCACATTTCCCTACTTTTGTAGATTTTACCCTAACTGGTACATTAGCAAATTTTTTTTGCAATGCATATAAACATGGGTGAAACAGTTTAAACAGTTCAACCCTGTCTGCCTTCATTCGAGGGGCAAAGATGTTGATTAATTGAAGATGAAGACTCTGGGATTTTATGCCCAAAAGTAAAGCCCTACCAGGGACTATATCTATTAACCTAATTAAATCACTAGACTAATTTAGGATCAGAACACCCACCCCTGCACATCGGTCTACACCAACTGACCAGTAAGATGGATGGTAGGGTGAGAGATTTTGAACCCTATAGACCTTGACAGCTTGTCTCCATAGTAGAAAGCAAGACTAATGGTCCAGGATCAGGACTGTCTGAGTTCTGAGTTGGCCCAGGTTCTGGTGTCTTATGGGGACACTTGTCATCTCTTTTTGGACCATCCTGTTGTGTATGCTTGATATAATAGTTATGCTCAGCTTGGTCCATAGGGTCACCCTTGTTGTGGGCAGCCCAAGGAAAAGACCTGTAGGAATGTCCCAGTTCATCACATGAATTGCACATCATGGTGTTTTGACATCGAGAACTAACAAGACCAGATTCTGAGCATAGGCCTCAATGGACTTCATCACAAACTCTACTGAGGTGAGGTATCAAATCATATCGATAACAGGCCTTTGGTTGTCCTTAATAGAACAACACTCCTTTGTCCCACCCAAGGAAAAACTATTTGGTAGATGATGGATTCCTGATTCTGTCTAAAGAGTTGTACTTTGATATGCCACCCTCAGTACAAATAAATTCAGAGTCAATGATTGGATCTGGGTTTCCTATTACAGTACACAACTGTTTTAACCAGTGCAAGAAGTCCACTATACCAACTCCTTCATTCTTAAAAAGGATGGTGATGACTTTAAGGACAGGTCTGATAAAGGGAACTGCCAAAAACAGGTACTGTATAAGACAGGGGTATTTTTCAGAGTAGGAACAAATCAAAGTCAGTAGAACAACAATTGTGTCTTCAAGAGGTTGTGGATCACAAATATCTGGTCTGGGATGTCCTCCATTCCATTCTTCTAATGCAGTTTGACCACATTTCTGCATTTTGCAGGTTCAGCAGATGACCTAAAAAAATAAACGTATCTTTTTTTGTCCGGGGGTGAAACCCTGGCTGATCACTTGAAATGCCAGGCTGTGGGGAGGCTATTCCTGAAGTGCTGCATTGGGGAGGATTGCTTGTATCATCCCATAAGTCTAGCTGGACCATATCTCAGAGCCTGCATTCAGAATTATCCAACTGTTTAGAGTCAGTTAAATTTTCAGAACAACAGCTAAAGACTCCTTGGAACCTTCTGTCTTGAGGGACAAATTAACTGATGTATATAGCAGGAGTTGGCAGGGAAGGCTCCTGCCTTGGTGACATGACCTGTGAAGTGGACAACAGTACTGGGCGAACATTAGGACTGTCTATTAGGTTCCTACAGTTGTGGTCACTGTGGGGACTTCAAACACTGTGGGTCCCCCATCTAGACCAGTCTTAAAAAGGATCCACAGCAGGGTTAAACTAAAAGAATCAGGAATATCTAAAGAGAAATGGAGCAGGACCATAACAGACTCTTTACCTTTTGGAGCCGTGTATATGTGCAGACTCTGCTAGTAAAGACTAGGGCTGAGCAGACTGTTCTGTCATAAATCAGAACCCCCACAATCAGGTGCTTACCACAGACTCGGACAAATACAGACTTTGCAGAAAAAGTCTAATTCTGGTTCTGGTTCCACTGGCAAGCATTACACTGTCTGTAAACCATGTTTTTTTTTTTTCAGCACCAGCTCCCACCCTGCCATATTCCTCAGATGCTGTCGGCAGGCCACGCTCCACACAGAGCATCAGCACAGGTGGCTGGTGGCAACAAGTTGAAAACAATGTCAGAAAAGGTGTCATGTGACACCAGGAAGTCAGGCTATAAAAGCCTTGTAACTGCGCCACATGGTGCAGAGGAGAGAACATGAGACTAGTGTGTCAGATCAGATCAGTAATCAGTCAGGTTGGGTGAGAGAGACTTGGTGGTTGGGCAGGCAAGCCCCAAACAAAATGTTTTGTGGAGATTGAGATGCAGTTTGCATCTGCTTAAGCAGAAAAAGTGACTGAGTGAAAAAAAGTGTTATGAAGATCCAACGGGGGGGGGGGGGGAGAGAGAGAGAGACAGACAGACAGACAGACTGGGTGATTGGGCAAGCCCAGATTAAAAAAAGAAAACAAATCAAAAAGGATGATTGTGGCTTGTGCTGCAGTAAAAAAAGTGACTGAGTGAGGAAAAGTAAAATAAATTGAATGGGAGCTACGCTGCTGTGGTGCAGTAGTGCTGCTGCCTGTGTAGGCCAAGGTAGGCCAGAGGAGGGCAAAACAAATTAAAATGAAATACTTTACTATAAGGGGGGAAAAAAAAACTAAGCTAAACACAGTTAACAAAAAAAAAAAAGTTATACCAAAGCAAAGCAAGAGCCACTAGTCAGTTCATGGTGCACAAACTAAAAAAAAATCACCAGAAAAAAAATAAACTCCGGCACACACTTACGCTTGGACATAACACTGAGCAAAGGATGAAAGGGCTTAAAGTCCTTTATTTCAAAAATTCAGCAGCCCCACACATAAAAACAGGTAGCCAGGAATAGCTCAACATTTCACTCAGACGCACCTGCGCTTCATCAAGAGAATGATGTGCCATACACCCTTACTACTTAAATAGTGCACAACACTCAGGTGCAACAAATGAATAAATAGGCATCACTAGTGAGTCAGTTAACATACTGTACAAAATACATTAAAAAAACATAATAATGCCAGCCTGGTGGTGCTGAGGATTGAGGCTATGGACGCCGCACCTCATGCTATGATGGCTACCTGGGTTTGGGAACGGACCCGGGTATTGAGGGTCAGTAGGAGGGAGGAGGATTGAGCTTCCAATGGATGTTCTCCTCCACCAGCCGGGGTGGGTTACTGGGTAGCATATGCACCTGTAGCTCCTCTGTCTGTGGAAGCACGGGCAGTGGGGCACATGGTCTATGGAGTCAGGGAGGGAGGATGCTGTTGGGCGCTTGATGGTGGTATGTGTCAGCATGCCATTCACGCTGGTGTCCTCAGGGGATAGGGAGAAAATGTGGAAAAAATAAATACACCCTCAGCCTCAATGAGCACAGTGAAGCCAGGGATCCCCGGTAGTGGGACATAGTGGATGGAGTTGGTGGGGGTATGAGGCCCTTTCTGGATGGCCGTGGTGCCGGGCAAGTAAAAAAAAAAGTAATTAATTAAATATGTACAAACGATACATTGTTGCACACTCCATAACAGCAGTGTATAAAAATACTAAAACTTGATTGCATCATGCAAGTGTGCTAAAGATTTTTTTATTTAATATAACATTTATAAATGCACAACAAAGTGCTAAGCAAGCAGTATTTATAAATAGTGCTGCAATTCAATCTTATCATTTAAACCTCAATAATTTGTAGCTTGCAACTTAAAATTCCAATGATTTTCTTTGCAGGATAAAACCTTATTGATGTTACCTCCACGTGAGCCTATTTTTGCCTTGTCTATACCTATGAATGACCAAACATGTTGTGCAGGGTCAGACATTGTATGTACATGATTTGCAGTTGCATACTCCAAATTTCTATTAGCCACTGCTCACATATGTTTCCCCACTCGCTCCTTAAATTTCCTTTTCCTTCTTCCTCGGAGGGGGTTCCAGCTAGCCAGGATTTGAATCTATATGATACATTGCTGCAGAAACCTGTGCTTGATGTTTTCACCTTGTCAAGTAATGGCAGTGGCAACACAAGCAGTGTTGATCTGGCATAAGCTGCAGCCTACAATGAATAAGGTTGTTACTATCAAAGAAGCATACTCTGAGTATGGGAAGGTTGCATATAAAATCAGGAGACTTGTATGAACACAGGCTACTATGGAACATTACCTGTAGGTGAAACGAGTTCCAACAGGTTTGCAAATCCTGAAATTTCTTTCTTTTGGAAAGGAATGTAAAAGATTTCTTGACCAGTGGCTAGAGGAAATTCATGGCTGATCCCTGCAACTTATCCAGCTGATTGTTAAGGAGGTTTCCATTGAACAGAAAGAACTGGCAATGATTTTAAAGGAAAAAGAGGTAATATTCAACAAATTTTCTGACAGTCCTGGATTTGTAACACTAAAAGACAGTCCTGGATTTGTAACACTAAAAGAAAAACTGAATAAATCTATTGAGCATTTAGATAAAAAAACTGAGAGCGCAAAAGCAGAAAATGTTTTTGCGGGGTGAGAGAGACTGTCTGAATAACTGTGTGTTTAATTGGAAAAAAAAGCCGCAATAGTTAAGATCTATTTTAAAGAAGTCTAATGATGGGGACATTCAGCATGCAGGGAGTGATTCAGATGTGGCATCCTCAGTTTTTTTAGAATACAGAATAGAGGAAGGAATGGACTTGGTGAACATGGAACCCACAAAAGTAGTAATGACAATGCAGCTGCATCAGGACGAGCTCCCCAGGGTGGCTTTTCGAGACATGCAAATGTAACGGTACCCAGAGAAGGAGATGTAGGAAACAGAAGATTTCAACAACCCTTTCAAGGACAATACCAGACAATCATGGGGGAGATATTTTGGGGGAGATTGAAAGATTCTGAATGATGAAATAAATTCGATTAATTTGTCAGATTATGTTCTAACTGAGGCTGAAATGTCAGTCCTGAATAAGGGCTTAAAGTTTGTACCTACACATTCATTTAACTTATTTAATACTTATTTAGACTTGAATAAATTTGTCAGGAATTTGAATTTGAATTTTTTTTTTGCTAAAATAGAGCTGATGGGGGTCATGAACAGTCAATCACAGATGCAATGGATGTTGAGCATGTGTCAATTGACACTACAATTGCAGAAAATGGGTCTCAAGTGGTATCTAATCAAGTTAAGTAGATTAGACTAAGATTGACATTTATGCCCCCACAAAACCCTGTGGTACAAATCTTTTACATAGCCTGTGAGAGAGACATCAAAAAATTGGCTAATGAAAAATCTAAACCAAGGTTTGTTAATTTGACTAGGGATGCATCTGATGCTGTTAAATCTATTGATTCCAACAAGGCTATCACTATCAAGCAAGCTGATAAAGGGGGCAGTGTGGTGGTGTTAAATACCACTGATTATATCACAAAAGTGGAACATCAGCTATCGAATGCCTGGCATTAGAGACCTTTGAATGGGGATCCTACACTGATATTTAAGAGCGATATAGATGATTATTTACAGGCAGCATGGCAATCAGGTGTTATTGATAGTGATACCCTTAATTTTTTAACAGTAATGCATCCAGTCCACACCTCTATTTACCTCCTACCTAAGGTCCATAAGAATGTCTCTAAACCCCCCAGGATGCCCAGCTGTGGTGGGAATAGGTTTGGTAAACGAACCTTTGAGCCAATTTGTTGATCATCATATTAGACCTTTTGTATCTGCACTTAGGTCGTACATTAAGGTTATAACACATGCATTGAGCATTTTCTGGGATCTCCATGTTGAGGATTCTGACTTGTTAGTCATACTCAACGTGGAATCCCTGTATACCAAAGTACCTCATACTGATGGTTTGATGGCTATAGAGTGTTACTTGAATAAAGGTAATTTTGATTCCCCAACCCAGCAATTCATCTTGAAATTAGCCCAGTCCATGTTTAAATGTAATGCTTTCATGTTTCAAGGCAAATTATTTTTACAGACGAGTGGCATGACAATGGGGACAGCTTTTGCCCCTAACCTTGCGAATTTGTATATGGGGATGTGGGAGGAGCAATATATGTATGATTCAGATATTAACCCATTTTTTCACCACATATCCATATACAAACTCTACATTGATGATAGTTTTTTGATTTGACAGGGAACAGAAGCTGCACTGAGAGTATCTGTTAACTATCTTGAATCTACCAATAAAATTCTTTGTTTCACAATGAATGTTAGTTTAGTTCAAATAGTGTTCTTGGATCTGTCTATTACAAAGGATACTGAAAATGGTCTGTCTACTACATTACATAATAAAAGAAAATGAAAACACAGTTTTATTGGTAAATTCTTGTCATCCTATGCACACTAGCAAGTCAATTCCTAGGAGCCAGTGGCTAGCTCCAGAAGCCGACCCATATAAGGATGCCATTGCTGCCCTAGACATTACTCAAATGGTCACCTCTCCCACTAGGTTTAATTATAAGTCTGGTAGTAGCTCCTTACTTGACCTGATCCTCACCTCTCATCCCATCAGAATCACTAACACGGAAGTTCTCCCAGATGTCATCAGTGATCACTCCCCAGTTATTTGCCACTGGTCAAACAAGGCACCTAAACCTAAGTCCTCTTTCTCCTATAAAAGAATCTTAACAAAAGGAAAGCTTCCACAATTCCTTGCTGCCCTGTCAATGGTTGACTGGACACCCCTTGACTCCTTGAGCAGTGCCGACCAAGCACTTGACTTCTTCATTGCCCAGTTTAACAAAGTTTGTAACAGATTTGTCCCCTTACGTAAATGCAAAACTCAGTCTACCACTAATCACTGGATTAACTCCGAACTCATCTCCATGATGCGAAACCAAGATAACCTCTGGCACCGAGCCATGGACTCAGGGAAACCTCATGATATGCAGTTCTATAAGGTGGCTAGGAACCAGTGAACAATAGCTATATGCAGAGCCAAGCAAGTCTTCTACAGCCAGGAACTTACTAACTCCTGGAGAAATAGCAAACCTTTCTGAGAGAATATCAACAGCCTCACGGGTAAACCAAGCAAATCCTCCCCCACTATGATTGAGGTTAATGGCTCCACTTTACAGGACCCCAAAGAAATAGCGGACTCCTTTACTCTCACAATCACTGATCTTAGCAGTGTCCTTCCCCCCAACTTCTTTGACAACTCTGCCCGGCACTGCCTCAATAATAAAATCAATCTTCACAGTAATACCTCCCCCCATTCTACTTTAAGAGGGTATCCATGTCTAAAGCTAAAAGATATCTTAACAAAGTGCTAAGCAAAGCCAGTTTCAGCAGCGATACCCTTGACCTCAAACTTCTCTCTCTCTCTCTCGCTCTTGACATTGTCCTACAACCTCTCTAAACTTCTGAATCTTTCACTCTCTCATAAACAATTTCCCCAATTTTGGAACTCAGCAGTGGTCACACCCATTCATAAATGTGGTGATAGGTCTCTTCTCTCTAATTATCACCCTATCTCTATCCTCCCACTGCTCTCCAAGATGTTGGAATGAATTGTAGGTGACCAGTTGTCTGAACACCTCAACAAATATAACTTACTCTGTCCACAACAACATGGCTTTAGAAAAGCCCATAGTACTACCACTGCCCTTCTTGACTTCACCAGCCATATTCATAAGGTGATTGGCACTGGCCACCCACTGGGTGCATTGTTCATTGATTTGACCAAGGCAATTGACACCGAGAACCACCAGCTCCTGCTTCACTCACTCTTCTCCCTTGGGCTATCAAATGATGTAACCAAATGGTTTGAAAGCTACCTCTCGGCAAGGAGCCAAAAAGTCAAAATCGTTGACTCTCTCTCAAGAGCCCTTCCTGTCTGCTCTGGTGTACCCCAGAGTTCCATCCTTGGCCCTCTACTTTTCAGCCTTTTCATCAATGATCTTCCTACAGGTTGCAATAATAACTTAATACTCTATGCCGATGGTGCAGTCCTCTTTTCCTCCCATACTGACTCCATCTCGCTCTCCAAGGGGCTACAGATGAACTTCAGCCTAGTTGAAACCTGGCTTCTCCAGCATAAGCTGTTGATGAATTACAAAATAACAAAGTCCATGCTGTTCCATAGCTCTCACAACAAATACAGATCCATACACTTCACCATACATAATGAACTTGAACAGCCACTTGAGCAAGTGCAGGAGTTTAAATACCTTGGTATTACCCTTGATTGCACAATGTCTTTCAGCTCGCATGTTCAACACATTTCAAAATCAGTCAACTCAAGAACTGGGGTCCTTTACCACCACCATCGCTGTCTTACCAAAGAAGCTATGCACACAGCCATAACTGCCTCAGTCCTACCCGTCATTGATTACAGGCTTGTCTTCTATGGGGCTGCCATTGATACCACCCTAAAATTGGTCAAGACAGTCTTTAACAAATGCTGTAGACTTCCCACTGGTGCAGGGAAGCATACGCATACCTGTGATTTCTACAAGCAATCCAACTGGCTCAGTCTAAATAGTAGACTTGCCTACCAGACCTGCCACTGGCTAAGGAAATTTGTCTTAACCTCACACCCCTTGCAACTCATGCCTTAATGTTGCCTGCAGTCACTGCACATTTTATGTGTAGTTCCCTCAAACCAACATTTATCATTCCATTCTGTTGTACCAACCAGGCCCAATATGCTTTCCACACCCCCGCTGCTAAACAACCTTCTCCCTGAAATTGCAGCTGAAAATAAGCTTGGCCCATTCAAACACAAACTCCACTGGCCTCAGCAGTTGTGACTGCTCTGCCTAGGCTTGCAGCTTTGTTTCACCTCTCCCTCCTCTTGTCTCCTCCCTTGCTACCCTCCACACTTCTTTCTGCCCCTCCATCTCCTGCTACTCCCCATCTCTCTCCCACCCCCACCCCACCTACCATTCTTCCCCCTCTCACCTTCCACCTACCATTCCACCCCTCTCCTGCTCCTCTCCTCCTGTCTCCCCCTCCCAATCACCCTATCTCTTGTTGCTCCACCCCAGACTACCTAGCACTTATCTTTCTGTTCTTGCACTTATGACAATGTCAAATCCTTGAATGCCTACCCCCTTTTCCCCACCCCTCTCCTCTTATCCCCCACCCCTTGCTCCACTTATGTCACCCCTAAGATGGTTTTCATTTGTATCTGTGTCTTGCTATGTATACACCCATATTGTTAATTGTGCATTGTTATTTGCCACTGACTGTTACTGTGCTAGTCTATACACATGTACTGTCTTTTGCTACTAAGTTAACCTCCTGACCTGTATTGTATCTTACCTCTGCTTACTTCCATGTTACCCTCCTGACCTTGTATTGTATCTTATCATTGTTTTGCTTGCACCCATTGCTGACGTGGAACCTTTGTAAAAGAACCCTTGGTTCAAAGGTATTTGTAATCCTAGTAATAAATAAATAAAATAAAAAAAAAATATCTATGCCTGTAGAAACTGTACTTCAGAGTTGGGATTTGAACACTGGGCTGATGGTATGGAAGCTAGGTTTGATAAGCGGGAGTATCGTAAACTGGATGTTTTGCAGGCTAAGGAATATGCAGCAACAATACCTAGAGACAGTTTATTAATAGAAAGAAGTCTCACTGCAGCTGATTCAATTAATCTTAATTTTGTAATGATGTATAGTATAGAGTCAGGAAAAATAGAAAACATTCTGAGACAACACTGGTCTATTTTGCAGACTGAAACAAAACTTGTACCTTATACATCTAGTCCCCCACGTATGGTATATAGAAGACCACAGAATCTGGGAGATAAACTTACACATAGCTATCAGTCTAAAAATGTTGTTCCTAATGTAGATAGTGCACCAGCGATTTTACTCCTACCCCCGTCAGTTCAGTTACATCCACTGTGGGTTCCAACTGGCTACCTTCTCTATGAAAAGGTTACTTTAAGTGTCAAAGGTGTAAATATTGTAGGAATATCAGTGCTGCAAAAATCTTTTTGAACCCAGTAGATGGTAAACTAATAAACATCGAGGATTTCATTAATGGTGACACTAGTTACATCATATATTTGGCCACAAGTAAACGTGTTTTTTTTTATGTATGGAGAACGAAAAGGAAATTTAAGGAGCGAGTGGGGGAACAAATGAGAGCAGTGGCTAATTGAAATTTCGAGTATGCACCTGCAAATCATGTACACACACTGTCTGACCCTGCACAACATGTTTGGTCTTTCATAGGTATAGACAAAGAAAGAACCGGCCCACGCAGATGTGACATCAATAAGGTTTTAGCCTGCAAAGAAAGGTATTGGATTTTTGAATTGCAAGCTACAAATTATTGAGGTTTAAATGATAAGATCGAATTGCAGCACTATTTATAAATACTGCTTGTATAGCACTTTAGTGTGCATTGCTAAATGTTATATTAAATAAATTATTTAGCACACTTGCATGATGCAATCAAGTTTTAGTATTTTTATACACTGCTGTTATGGAGTATGCAACAATGTATCTTTTGTATATATATAATTGTTATGTTTTTTAAATGTATGTTGTATAGTATGTCAATTGACTCACTTGTAATACCAATTTATTTATATGTTGCAGCTCAGTTTTGTGCACTGTTTAAGTAGTAAGGGTGTACGGCACATCATTCTCTTGACAAAGCGCAGGTGCGTCTGTGTGAAATGTTGACTTATTCATGGCTACCTGTTTTTAAGTATGGGGCTGCTGAAATTTTGAAACAAAGGACTTTAATCACTTTCATCCTTTGCTCGGTGTTATGTCCTAGCATAAGTGTGTGCCAGAGTTTATTTTTTATTCAAACAAAAAGTTGCTATCGCAGTTTGATAAGATTGTGCAGTGCAGCTGGCTGTGTAGGGCAGGGGAGAGCAAATGAATCAGGTTGTTTATAATGTGTAGTAGTGCAGGGGAGGGTAAAACAAAGCAATCACTGTGTGTACTGTGTAATATGGTGTAGTCCTGGGGAGGGCAAAGCAATCAGACTGTGTGTTTGTAGTAGGGTAGTTCGGAGGAGGACAAAACAAAACAGTCAGTATGTAAGGGTAGTCCAGGCAGGGAAGTTACAACAAATGAAAAATAAGAGCACCGTCCAACGTCATATCAGTAGAAATATTTATTGCTTTCAAAAGTTTTCAAAGCAAGCACATATCCAAACAAGCAAGCATAGTAGGGTATACCTGGGGAGGGCAAATCAAAGCAATCGTTAATGAAAAAGAACAAAATTGAGGAAAAAAAAACTATAGTTCAACAGCTCTAGAACAAAAAAAAAAATTGCCATAGGTCATGGTCATGGGTTGTGCGAGGGCAAAGCAATCATTAATGAAAAAGAAAAAATCTACAGTTCTATAATAACAAATAAATGCAGATTTGGCTGCAAACCGGGGAAAGAAAACTTATACAGGGTGTTTTTGACATTCAAGAAAAAAATTCTGAGTCTCATATAGGCATTGCAGTTTTAGGCAACCAAAAGGATGGGCCAAGGGACAGGCTAAGCAGTTGTCCTGTACAGGGCCAACAAAATCGAACCCGAAAAAGTGTTTCTGATGAAAAGTTTCTTCTTCCAAGTGAATGCTTGAATTCAGTACAGGTGCATCTGCTAGATCAGTCCCCCACCCCAAATAAAATGGGCTGAATTTTCAGCCTGTCTGAAATCAGTGCAGGTGTGGAAAAACTGGTGCAAGTGGGGCTTCACTTTTCCACACATACCGTATTTTCAAAGCAGAAGTCAGTTTATGACTAGCTCCCTGATTTACAGCAGCTTCCAGCCATTTTTTTGATGCTGGTGCACTGAAATATTATGCCTGGTGGGACCAGACATAACATCTTCCACTGTTGCACCTGCTGGCTGTGCAGAGCAGGGGCTGAAAATAGAAATCTCCACAGGTGCAGACACTCCCCAGTATGGATCAATTGCATACTGTGCTACTGTTAGTTCCTCATAGACAACATCTGAGTCCTCTGAGGCTCAGCCTGACAAGGGTAAAGATAGTGATGTTGAAGGCAATGATTGGGCACAAGGTTTACTGGAGGGGATGG
Source organism: Neoceratodus forsteri (assembly GCA_016271365.2). Classification (NCBI taxonomy): domain Eukaryota; kingdom Metazoa; phylum Chordata; order Ceratodontiformes; family Ceratodontidae; genus Neoceratodus; species Neoceratodus forsteri. The sequence goes on from CM057454.1 coordinate 758,808,787, forward strand.
AAATTGTAAATGAAGAAGTAGAAGCAAATCTTTCTACTTCTGTGGTGGAGGAGGACAGTGGATTAGAGTAAGGGAATAAAACAAAACAGGAAGAGTCCCAAAAAAACTCCAAAACAAAAAAAACTGAAAAGGTGATTGAGCTGCAGTGCCTACCCCCTGGCAAAAAAATCAAAAAATATATCATCTTTTGTTTGGTTATTCTTCATTAGTACTTTTAATAAATTGGTGGCAACGTGTGCTATTTGTAAATGGGTAACCAGCAGGGGTAATAAGAAAGGAGCACTGAGAATGTCAGCACTGAAAAGGCACCTAGACAGATGTTATAACATTAATGAGAAATCCATTTTTATGTTTACTTGTGTGTGTAGTGCACAAGAAACATATTAAGATAGTAGAGCATTGCAGAGGTGTGGCAGTGTTGTGGTCATGGGCACATCCCACGGCCACCAATTAATGCTGAAGCTGCTGATGGCGGCAGTTTCAGAGTGAGTGCTGCACTTGAAAGAATTCTGCCACTGCAATCAGGGGTAGTTTCGTCATTGAAGCATCAGCTCCCCCTTCCCTCCCAATCAGGCACACAGTAGGACAACAAATTTAAATGTTAGCTCTCTCCCACTGCTGCTGCCCGCCCCACTCCCTCTGTTCTCCATCCTCTGCCGACATTGGGGTGCTCAATTCCCATGTCAGCATCTATCTCCCTTCCCCCCATTAATGTGACACACTGGGAGTCCACCCCAATGCACCCCAAAATACATCTTTGATGTTTCTGACACTGGGATGCCCACTCCCAGTGTTGGCTACACCTCTCCCCAAGCTCCTATGTTCTCAGCTGACCTCGGGGTACCCAATCCCCAGGTTGGGATTCCCCCCAGTACTCTGGCACACTGGGAGTCCACCCCAGTGTGCCAAAATCTTTTATTATTATTTCACCTATAAAAGAAAACAGTCCCCTTACTTTCTTTTTTTTAAACCTAAAAAAAGAACGGTCCCTCGCCATTCTTGCCAGCCTCCTCACCCAACCCGCACCTCCTCTGTGCACCCCACCTCCCCGCACTCCCCCACCAATATTTACCTCTGGAGGTTGGGAGCCGTGATCTTCTGTGAACCAGGAACACATCTGCACTCTTCAAAGACCAACCGGGAACTGAAGAAATGACGGTAAGCCCTATAATGGCAGTCAATGGGGGGTTCAACTTAGGTTGCAATCTCATCCAATTTTTGGAGTTTTGGTCCCAAATTTTCAACATGGAGTTCTTGAGACCCCACCTCATGAACACTGGCACTGTCATTTTGTTTCTTGGTCCCAAAAGGTGACTTTGGGGTTGCTGCGTAGAATCACCTTTCAGAACCAATTAATTAAACGACAGTGCCACTGTTCATGAGGTGGGGTACCAAAAAGCCCTTGTTGCAAATTTGGTGAAAAAATTCCCCAAATTACTGTGCTATGATCGTCCATTTTGCAGTTTCTATGCACGCTCGTAACGTCATCAATTTTTAATTTATTCACTCCAAATTTCCAACATTGCCATTTTTTTACACACCCTTATGAACAGTATAGCTGTTATTTTTTGCATCCTTCCTGAAATGTTTTTGCACCTGTGGTACAGAATGGAGCAGTCACTGTATGAAATCAACTTTTGGGACAGATTAACAAAATTACAGTGCCACTGTTCATGAGGGGAGGCCCCAAAAAGGCCATGTTGAAAATTTGGTAAAAACATTCAAAAAGTGACTGTGTTATGAGTGTGCATTGCCCAGTTTCTAAGCACACTCGTAACTTCACCAATGTTTCATATTTTCACTCCAGATTTTCAACATTGCCATTTGTTCACACCTCCTCATGACAGTACAGCAGTCGTTTTTCACGTCTTGCCCAAAATGTGTTTTTGCACCTGTGGCTCTAATTGGCACACTCGCTGTGCAAAATCACCTTTTGGGATTGAGTAACAAAATGATACTGACACTGTTCATGAGGTGGGATCCCAAAAAGCTCATTTTGAAAATTTGGAGTGACAAAAGCTGACAAATGCCCAGGGTATTAGGGTTTCCAAACATAACACCCACCCTGTACAGAGTGACAGACATCGGGGTGTGTGACTTGGGGTCGTCGGTATAATGCTCATGCCATTCCACCCCCACCCTGCAGCCACTGACAGGCATTGAGGTGTGCCTTGGGGTCTTTGGCCCTAACATTCACCACATTCTCCCATACTGCACCCTTCTCAGCTTATTTTCTTATGGAATGGGGTGAGTGTAAGGGTTGAAGACCTCAAGGAACACTGCAACACCTGTTGGTGTCTGCAGGGTGGGGTGAGGTGGAATAGTGTTCGTGTTATGGCCGATGACCCAAAGGCATACCCCCAACACCTGTCAGTCTCTGTAGGCTGGGGTTGGGGTTGCATTACTTCAATGCTTCACTGCCATTCCTATTATGCATCTCTCTAACTCTTGCACTACCAATGCCAATACCAGCAAGCAAACATTCAGCATTGACAAATGCTTGTTCAGAATAGAAGAGAAAGTAACAGTGATGATAGCTCACTACACTCAGGGATAACTCTGAAAGATGAAAGCAGTGGCAGCCCCCACAACAATACAGAAACACCTCTAGCTTTTTCTTTCAAGCAAAAAACTTCAAGTCTTCCTGTTACTGGTAGTGCCCATGTGTTCAAAAGCCCCCCCTCCTTCAAGGAAACTGCTTACCATCTCAGAAACATACAAACATAAAGCCAAATATCCCTTGACCCGCCTGGTTTTGTTACCATAACAAAAACAATTTCAGAGATGATAGCTATTAACTTACTACCATATAATGCAGTTGACTATGTAAGATTCAGGTGGCTACTTGAGTACTGTAAACATGTGGGATACAAAGACACAGCAGGGAAGGATAAAGTGCATAAAAACGCACAGGTATTTATTTTCCAACTTCAAATAAATAAAAAATTTAACAAAAGACAGAAAGAAAAATAAATGGTTAGTCCCAAAAGTAAATCAGACCACTGCTTCCATTCAACAAGGCCTGTGGCTTTGTTTCAGCCATGGATAGTTCTGAACAGTGTGAACAGCAACACACTAATACCTTCTTTCAAACAGTGTGAAAATCAGCACACTAGCACAGGTCTCTCACCTCCTACAGTCAGCACTCAACTGACTTAACTATCTGATTTACCCCTGGTGGTGAGTCCTTTTATATTCCCCAAATCTGACATCATTATCTAGGGTTCCTCCCCCATTTCCTTTATCCTAGGAAAACAGACTTTAAATATTTCACATCTCTTTTTTGGTCACATATGGGAGAAGGTATGATATCCTGACATGTCACAAAACATCTTATATCAAACATAAATGATAATTAAGGGATTCTATTCCCTTTAAATGCCTAACAAGCTGTAATGAGGATAAGCCCTTCCCCTTGGCCATGACATCATTCTCCCTGGATGCCATAAAAAGTGCCATTCTGAGGGCAGCCAATCCTATAAGAACATCTTTGTTAACAATGCTCCCCACAATTAATACATTTTTATTGCATTTTTCATGCATTCTCCTTTTTATGACCGTGGTCGGAGCCTACAGCTGTTTTGCATTTGGCTGCTGAAAACAGCCGACTGTGGCACGCTTCTGTTGAACTTTTGGAAGCATCCTTCTGAAAGTCCAACAGAAATTGGAGCACTCCGCCACAGTCGGCTGCTGCTGCTGAAGACCCCAGGACCACTGGCTACAGAGGAGCAGCCACCAAGGAGCTTTAGACCAGAGCTTCAAATAAGCCTCCAGGCACAATGTAGGAAGGCAGCTGCAAAGGCCAACAAAATGCTGGGTTGTATTGCAAGGGGTATATCCTCGAGGAGGGAGGAGGTGATTCTGCCACTTAATAGGTCATTAGTTAGACCACACCTGGAGTACTGCGTGCAGTACTGGTGTCTGTATCTGAAGAGGGACATTAAGTTACTGGAGGGGTTGCAGCGCAGAACGACAAAGATGATCAAGGGGCTGGGGGACTTATCATACAAGAGGAGGTTGAAGGAGTTGAACATGTACTCACTGGAGGAGAGGAGAGATGGGGTGACATGATTGAAACCTTTAAATACATAAAAGGAATAAACAAGATGGGTACAGAGGGGCTGTTCAAAGTAAGGGAGGGGAGGGCCACCAGGGGCCATGATATGAGACTGGAGCGAGGAAGGTTCAGGAGGGAGATGAGGAGACACTTTTTTACAGAGAGGGTGGTGGCTGGGTGGAATGCATTACCTGCTGAAGTGGTATGCAGTAGAACAGTGGACTGCTTCAAACGAGGATGGGACAGGACAAGTGGGAGGGTTAATGAAGGGGAAGGGTGGAAGGGAGGGGCAGCTGCAGAATAAGGGGTGCAAGCTGCACATTCGAGCAGACTTGTTAGACCTCTAGGCCTTTATCTGCTGGCAAATTTCATATGTTCGTATGTTCATATCCGTACTCCTGAGCTCTCCACTCTGTCAGCCACCCAGTCCAGAACTGCTCTCTGGCTAGCAGGGAAGACCCTTTTCAGCCATGGGGAGTATCTGGCTTCAGACAATTGGGTTCCTCAGGCTTAGAGCAGCCCCTTGGGCTGATTTATGGGCCCTTTATGCACTGGCCAAAGCCCTGGCCTGGCCAGGACAAAGAATTCAGCGGCTCCAAGAGGGGAAGGGGAAGGGGGGCAGGGACAGGAAGTGGTCAGCCAGCCAGCTTGGTCAGCAAGCTGACTGGCTATGTATGGGTTTGGTGGGGGTTAACCCTTTCCCTCCCTGAGGTTTTCTCTGGTCTGCTTGCTGTCAAACTTCAGGGCACATACTGAAAATAGCTGACCATGGTACACTTCTATTGGACTTTTGGAAGTATCCTTCCAAAAGTCCAACAGAGCTTGGAACACTCTACCACGGTTGGCTGCTATGGAGTAGCAGCCACTCTATTTTGGCTGTTACTTATACATTCCATGACAAGAACTGCGCATGCACTCCTTGAGCTCATGCACAGTTCTGCTGGTGCCACCATCTTGGGACTGTCAGAATGCCATTCACTGCAACTACGCATGGATGAATGCCATGCATGCACAGTTGCATTGCCGCTGCCATCTTGGAGATGGCATTTGGCAGTGCTCACTCTACAGAGCTTTACAGGCTCACCACAGCCATATTGGCTCTGGCTAGAGCTTGCTGTATCAGGTGTCTCTGAGTTGGCAAGGGAAATGGGAGATTGAGTGCATGCTCCTCATCTCCCTTCTCCTGCCAGCTCATGAGACCTGTGCTTTGTCAGTGAAAAGCAGGAATTAAAAATGCAATAACTTTTGGTTTGCTTTTCCCCAGAGGTTGCTTTACTCCAGCACCTCTTTCCTTTTTTAGAACAGTCATGCTGTGCCCACCCTTATTTGCTACATATCAGCCCCTCTATGGGCACTTCTCACAAGGGAAGAACCTTTTCCCACTGGTCTGACAGCTGAAACCATCAGCCATTGGTTTTAATTTCATTTGGGCCCTTCATTCACTCAGCTTCTTTTCCTTCCTTAGCTGGTGGCCAATATAACAATTTTTACCAAGCTGTTTCAGCCTAACTGGGGCCATCTATTTAACTGCAGACACTATGTTTTTTTTCCTGCCTTTGCCCATTGTGTCCACTTTTGCAACATTTATCATACTTCAGAGCACCATCCTGCTCCAAACTTTGAGGCTGCAGCTTCACACAGTGCATCCTACTCTGAAGAGGCTTTCAATCCTGTGCCTCATCTTGTGGCTTACGATAGTCTGGTTTTGGCACTGTAGGAGCAATGCACTTTCTGGGGGAGCATTCTTTTCTTTTGGGGCATAGTATCTTTATTTATGTAAAGTGTAACTTCCATTTACATTCAATACCTCCTGCTCGGGAGTTTCAAATAAAGGCGTGGCTCACACTGACCTTGCACAGCTTCTGGGGTTGGGGGTGTTCAAGAAAAAAAAAGGACAGTAAAGATTTTGAGCATACTGTCAGGTTGGCCTCCCTGACAGCAAAGAAAGGAAAGGGAAAAAGAATAAAAAAACAAAGAAGGACAGGACAGAGTAAAAAGAGAAATTATGTGGGGGGGGGTCACATTCCATTCTGGCTGCATATATTCATTAACAGGGGTCAGCCTGTTACAAGTACCTCAAACCTCGATATATTGTACCATCAAAAAACACTTCTCCTCTAGAGGGATTCCAGATCTCTATGATGTCATATATAAAACACGCAGATGAATTTTGGCCAGTGCTGTTGGGAGGGTGGTGCACCTCACAGCAGATATTTGCATAAGCTGTCAGACTGAACCCTTCATGTCTGAGACTGCACATTGGGCATGTTTTGATAATTCTTATGGAGGCTGTGATTCCCAGTTTGCTTTCTAAGAATGTTTTATTTTCCATCCGAACATAACTGATACAATATCAGTGGTGTGCTCAAACAACTAATATAGCAATGGCTCACATCAAAAGGGTCTATCAGTTAGCTTTATAGTTGCAGATAATAGGTCCATTATAAGGAAGATCTTGGAGGAGGTGGGCTTTGTTCACATCCACTGCTCTGCATACTGCCTGAATTTAATGGTTCAGTTTTTTGATGGTGACAGGGATATTTAGGATCTTGTTACTGCTAAAAGAATAAGCACTCATTTCAGTCACTCAAACAAAACCCATCACTTGTTTAAAAAAAAATACAGGAAAAGCGCAATGTACCTTTGCACAGACTGAGCCAAAACATTTATATTAGGTGGAATTTTACCTTTTTTATGTTCCAAAGGTTACTGGAACAAAAGAAAGCCGTCAGACAGCACACCTTGGAACATAAATTGGTGATGCAGACATCTGTATTACTATACCACAGTGGGCCATGCTGGAGTTTATAATTCTATTCTACTCCAGCCATTTGAGGAAATCACCAGAGAGGTGAGTGCAAACACAGCCGCTCTGAGCCAGTTGATACCCTTAATAAAAATCTTAAAATTCAGGTTGAATCTGCTTCGGGTAAATTTAGAGAACACAGACAATTCCATCACCCATTCTGCCAGTGATGCTGACAGGTTGGCCACCAGAATACAAAAAGATTTCACAAGACGAAGGATCAAAAAAGCTGATGAAGATAAAAAATTGCTTAACGTGTTTCAGTCAGAGCATTACATTAAAGCACTAAGTTCATTTCATTTTCATTTTTTATTTTTTATACTTGAAAGTGAGATGAGTATTACTGCCTGTTTTCACAAGCATCAAGTTTCACATATAAAACTAAGAACAAACAATACAAAAATGTACAATAAAAGGAAAAACAAGTAAACACCACAAAACAATAACATCCCTTTACAGATAATTACATGTACAGTCATTTTAGTGTCAGGCCAAGATTTCAATTTAAATTTGAAGGTTTGAGCTGTAATGCAATCAAGGTAGGAACCTGAGATGGAATTGAAGAATTTAGAGGTATGGCAAAGCAGAGATTTCTGACCCAGTACCTTTTTACAAAGTGGGAGTTTATAAACAATATATTCTGTGATCTTGTTCCTAAATCCATTAATGCTTCTGGGAAATATTGACTAAAAGAAAAGCAGGAAGTAAGCCCCTTAATAACTTAAGTAAAAGGGCACCCATCTGAACCTTAAGTCTATTACTTAAAGAAGGACATTTTGAAATGTTATAAAGAAGACAATGATGAATTCTATGGAGTGAAACCATCATGAACCTGAGGGCACTATTATACACTGTATTAAGTTTGGATAAAATCCACTCACTTACAGCTGTATAAATAATCTCGGACCCATGATACAAATCAAAGCAACTATTAAATGATGATGACATTTCTTTCAAGGTAGACAAACAAGAAATCATTGAAGTGCATGCGGTCATGGACAAGAGTACAGCATCAGATTCACAGTCTTCATCACAACAGAGCATAGGACAACATCAGGCAGATCCTCCTCTGGTATTGGAGCATTTTTTCTCCTTCCTCTTTGATAATTACAGCAGGATCCTCTTCTTCACCACCATCCAAAAACAGCACTCTCCCACAATCTCATGGTTCAACTTTAGTTCTCTAGAGTCACTTACAAGATGTCATTGTGACATCTTCATCCATTTCTTCTAACACAGCCTTATCACAGACCATTGTTGAGATGTACCTGGCAGAGCCCGATATTAATTTGAATGCTGATCTTTTGAAATACTGGAAATCAAAACAAAATATGTGGCCTGCTTTATTATAAATTGAAATGAAGTGCATGTATTGCCCTATGACTAGAGTCTGTTCAGAATGATTTAGTTCAGCTGGCAATATTATTACTGACAAAACATTCTGTTTGACACCAGAAAGTGATGAGCATTTGACATTCCTGAAAGTTAACATTCCTCACTTTAATTTCAAATATGATACCTGAATGAAACATTTGCATTCTGACACTGAGCAGGGCCTAGCCACAAACAAGATTCTCTCATTGTGCTTGTGGTAAAAAATATTTTGTGAATAGGGTCTACTACTAATTATATACATGAGACATGCATAAGGGAAGAAAGAGACTTGAGCATCATCATCACAGATTACTTGAAATCATCCAAGCAGACCACTAAAGCAGCCGGTAAGGGTAGAGGGATTTTGGGGTGTATTAGTAGGGTTATCACAAGTCAAAAGAGGGAGTTAATAACCCCTCTTTACAAGACACTGGTTAGGCCCCATCTGGAGTACTGCATGCACCTGCACAAGGACATTAACAAAATGGAGGCAGTTCAGAGAAGGGCTACCAAAGATGTGCAGGGACTGCATCAGAAAACATATGAGGACAGATTAACGGAGCTCAATATGTATACTCTAGAGCAAAGGAGGAAGAGAGGTGATATGATCAAAACAGTTAAACATCTTAAGGGCATTAACAAGATGAAAGAGTCTAACATGTTTCAATATAAGAAAAATAGCAGGACAAGAGGACACAGCATGAGATTAGAGGGAGGCCGATTAAGGGGTAATGTGAGGAGGTTCTTTTTCACAGAAAGGTTGGTGGATGCATGGAACAACCTATCTCAGGAAGTGGTAGATATGAATACAGTTCAGGGCTTCAAACAGGCATGGAATAGGCATAAAGAAGCAATACAGATGATTATGAATAGATAGGCCATTGACAGAGTAAAGGCTTACGGCATATTCATAAGGTAGAAAAAATGGGCAGACTGGATGGGCCTTGCAATCCTTATTTGCCATCAACTTCTGTTTTTTTATGTTTCTATAAGTCAGGTCAGGGCAGTCCAGTGCAGACCAGGCTTATCTTAATGAACACAGTGAGCACAGATACATAAAAATAATAATTTCAATGGGTCCAGAGTCCATATAATGCAGTAGGAAAATGCATTTCATGTCCCAAACTTACTTTGTAGTACTATTTATCTGATCTGAATGGTAGGTACCGCTCGTTACTGCTACTACTTTGCAGCAACTGTGTCAACAACATATTATTTTACCACTAGACTGCACTATAGTATGATAGTAATACTATAGTTACTGTTTTAATTTTCTTAGAATAAATGGCTAATCTGAAGCATGAATGCTCTTCTTTGGATAAATAATATATCTTTTTTCACATCCCTCCTTATTTGGCTGTGATTACTAGAGAAAAATGTTACTAAATTCATTCATTTTTTCATTGCTTGTAGTATGAGGTAATACTAAATCTCAGTTACAGTAATTGAAATTAGATTATATGTTATAATAGGGTCTGCTCACGAAAAAGGGTTACCAATGCCCACCATACAGTGCATAGCACATTTTTAAAAATCAGGAACTGTCAGTCATATGTTTTTGACTAAATCTGAAAGCTGGCTATATGTGCAGATAAATAATATAGCTATAGAACTCTAGGATGTCCATATTTTTTGATAGGGCATCCCACTCCATTTTGCTGCTTTTTTACCTGAAAAAGTGTGACATGCAAAAACACATGTTCTATTAATTGTTTTTTCGAACTTTATTTACTGTTTTCCCTTAATAAAGTAAATTTGTTTACTGATATGGAGTTGTGTTTTTTATTATCTGTACTCTTTAGCCCATTGTAATGCTCCATTTTTAATTTGTGCAGCTTTGTATTTAACATGATGAATGTAACAGTTTGTGTCACAGCAAATTACATTCACACACATGGCCAACAAATCTGTAATTGTGCTATTATCACTTTAAATGATTTTCTGACTGCTCTCCCAGTTTGTCTCCTTGTGATAACTGACTGTGCTACTGCCTGATCTAGCTGTCCCACAGAAGGGAGAATAACATTTGACCCTCTCTGTACTTGGAGTCTTGTCAGGCCCAATGTTTACCTGTCAGTCTGCGACAGTTGCAAAGTCATAACCTGGCCCTCAGAACCAAGCAGCAGCCATAGAGGGAGGAGCTGAATTGTGGTTTAACACCCACTGTTTGCATGTCGCTCCTCCATTTTGTAGGGCTACATTCCATGAAGACAGGTACTGCATGCAACGAGGACTGCAGTTACATTCACCACAAGTAGGCTTTGGTTACTATTATTCACTGACTGTGAGGCAACTTTTCAGAGAGCAAATTCCAGGGACAACTTCATGTCTAGGGAAAGTGCTGGGCATCAGTTGTAAATGGGATTACACTGTGTATATGGGGTGGAGGGTTAATTAGATTTTCTTTGTGGTGTCACTCGTTATATTCACCACAATATATGGTGCCAGACATCACACCTGCCAATACTGTTATTACTGTCAAATTTCTCCAGGTTTTAAAAACTATGTCAGATATTAGTAGTATCACGTTAGCCATGAGGCATGTTCAGTAAACTTTTTAAAACTGAAACAAATGTGTGGTGTCACTTGCTACATTCACCACATTATGTGGTGTTAAGCATCATATTTGCCAGCAATGTAATTGTTACATTTTTCATGTTTTATAGAAGTATGCCAGTCAGTAGTAGTGGTATGTTATTTATTAGGAAAGTTTAGTACAGTTTTAGTAAGTCAAACATCAGTGTGGTGTCACCTGTTACATTCACCATGATATTTGGAGTCAACCATCACACCTGTCAGTAACATTATTATTGTCATCTTCTCCAGGTTTTGTAGCACTATGTCAGTCATTAGTAGTAGCATGTTAGCCATTAGACATGTTCAGTAAACTTTTTTTCTACTGCAACAAATGTGTGGGATCACTTGTTACATTCATAACAGTATATGGAGTCAAACATCACACCTGTCAGTACTGTTATTATTGTCAAATTTCTCCAGGTTTTGTAGCACTGTGTCAGTTATTAGTAGTATCACGTTAGCCATGAGGCATGATCAGTAAACTTTGTAAAACTGAAACATACAGTATGTGTGGTGTCACTCGTTACATTCACCATGGTTTGTGTCGTTAAGCATCACTCTTGTCAGTAATGTAATTGTCAAATGTTTTCATGTTTTATAGCAATATGTCAGTCAGTAGCAGTAGTATGTTAGTTGTTAGGCATGTTTAGTACAGTTTTAGTAGGCGAAACGTAAGTGTGGTGTCACTTGTTACATTCACCACGGTATGTGGTGCAAAACATCAAATCTGAAATTGTTGTAATGTAATTCTTGTAAATATTTGTTTCTCATGTTTTAATATAACTCATTACATATGTTTATTAAAGTTTTTACTACTAAAACAAATGTCTTGTGTCAGGTGTTTCATTCACCACAGCGTGTGGTGTCACTTGTTACACTCACCACAATACGGTTCCTTTGTCTCAGGAACCTGCGAGGCTTTTATTTCCCAATATGTTTCTTTTTTCATACTTGGGTCATAATATCTTGAAATGCATCACAAACATAATCTAGAAGTAATTTGAAAATTTGACCTTATGTCACACTTTGGTAACCCCTTTTCCTGAACAGACCCATTATGTACTTATTTATAACACACTTGGCACTGGCATCATTTGTGGCTTAGAACTAGAAAGGATGCATTTATCATTGCTTGTCATCAGGTGCACCCAGAGCAGTGGCAAACTGTTTATTTTATTGACTGCACTGCACTTGACTGATGTGACGGCCTGGGTGCGAGTCAGTAAGAAGATATATTTTATTTCTTCCTTAAAAGATGTTGTGCTGAGTAGATAAAGTAGTGGATAACTTTACTACCTGTTGGACAAGGTGGTGTACTGTACCACATTACACTGGAACATGCAATGCAGCTGCATCACATGAGTAAAGTGATTGACTTTTACTGCTGCTCATTTGCTCATTCATTAGCCATGTAGTTTTTTGGCCTGGCCTGCTCTGAAACATCCATCATAATATAACCCCTCCTCCACCAGCGTTAATAAAAAATATGTTAGCTGCTTGGTGTTCGACCCTGGCAGGTATGACTTACATCTGTGTCTTCTTCTCTGTCTTTCTCTTTCTTCTTATCCATCTCTGTTTCCCAGCACACTCACAGGCCCAAGCAGGTATGCCACCAAGGGAGACCACCCTTCAAGGAGCTACTGATTGCTTTGCTTTTGCAATTTAATTAAACTTTTCATACAAGTAATGAAGTAAAGTATTCCATTTGGGCCCCTTTGTTAAATATTAGAGAGTTTGGCTCCTTTTATGCATTCAGTCTCCTTCTTCTTTCAAATATTCATAAATAATGAGAATTAATCAGATCCCTCATTCTGGTTCTTATTTAATATGGGTCAGAATTTCATTAGGTTCTGCTAGCCCTAGTAAAGACTGCTGTGAAAGAAACTTGTGGGTAACTGGAGAAACATTTTAAGAAAGTTCCTGAACCACCAAATGTTCCTGTACTGGCCCCCCAAGCATGTGCTGGACTGAGCCATCCTTATTTACAATAATGGGCATTGTGATGTTTACTTGGGCAACATCTGATAAGAGAGGAACTGGGGCTCCAACTAGTCTCGTCCCCGCTCTGTTCCAGCCTGCTTACTGTAATGCCTTGGCTACATTATAGGGGAAGATTTAGAACTGCATGCGAGCTGCGCAGTCTTTTCCCAGGACATCAACCTCTTACTCCCTCTTGCTGCAGACTTCAGGTCATTTTGTCTCAGCACAAAATGAAGAGTTTATTTATTTATTTTTATTTATTTCATTTTTGTTGACTGGGTAAGTGCACTAGACAAATCCTGCCTATTTTCAGGCACGACCCAAGGGAGGGGGATACAGATGAATGCCAACTGACCTTGAACCAGATTAAACTGTTAAGCTGAGTTATAAAGTTGAAGAGCATTCAAGATGAGAGCCATCGTGTGGCATACTGAGCAGATCCCCACTCTCATCGTCAGCTCTGGTGGCCATTACAGCCGGTCATTTGATCCTTTGTGTCAGTTCTCAGAGTTTCAGAAACAGCTGAGTTGTTTGAGATGCTGTCCACTGGGTTGGCAGTGAGCACTGTTGGGAAAGCTGGAGCAGTCATCCCCAATGAGTGTGCTGACTGTAGGGGCTTGCTTGTTTGCTGTTTCAAAACTTTGGGTACAGAAAGTGAAAGAATACCTGCTGGCCCTGATGAGAGCTGAATCTTGTGTTTTTCTTGCAGGCACCATTCTTCTTCAGAAATCATCTGAAGGAGTGCAGATTTTTTTTACTTCAAGCTTAAGTCCAGGAATTCTTTTCTTACCAGAATCATCAGCTGGTGTGGTTGAGGGGTGCAGTCCCAGAGCAGGAACACCAGCAGCACTGGAGTCCATTCACAGCATGCCTTCTAAGGTGACAAAAGCAGCATTAGGACCAGTCTGGGGATCCCCAGGGATTCATCATCAAGTGTAGTAGTTACAATGTCCAAAGCAGGTTTTGCCACAGCATCCTTAGGTGAGCTTGATGCAGCAATATTTTGGCTTTTCAAAAGCATCCACAGGATTCAGAACAGAAAATGTTGTACCTTAGGCTGTAGGTACTGTACAACTACAGAAATTTCAAAAGCACTTAGTGTTTCCTCATTACACTGGCTGGAGAAAGAAGCAGTCTTCTCCACCCTGAGTGCCATGTCAGTCTCCTCCACTCCAGGATCCTCCATCTCCCAAACAGGAAGAGGACAGGGCCTCTGCCAGAAGAGATGGGGAATTTTCCAGCTGCCATGCTCAACATTCCCCCAGCAATAAAACAGGTCCATATAACCCAGACCCCAGGATATACCTGGAAACAAGATATCATAGTTTAGCATGCCTTTTCTGGTCAAAAATAAGTAAAGAAAAAAAATGTAAAATGGGTAAAAGCACTGTTTTCAAGTAGATGTGTTCAGTAAAAAAGAATGGACTGCCCAGAAATTCAAACCTCTGGGGATTTTATGAGATTTGAGTCATTCCAGTGCTAACATAGAGGAGAATGCCTGAGTAACAGTGATTAACCACAATGTAATCACACCAAGCAGTTGCCGAGACAACCAAGTAAACCTCGAGAGTGCAGCTCAAGAGGTTTAAAGTTGTTATGGCAACTGCGAGAGGGGATTATGTCTGTGGTTGACCACCATTACTCAGGCATGATATTTTATAGTGTATGGAAAAAATAGCCACTGTGGTAAAAAAACAACAACTTTTTTTCAGTGTGCATTTGTTCTGCTTGGCTATGAATGCCTTCTGCTTGTATGTTGAGCAACTGAAGTGCTGAAATTAGCCATTGCGATGTGTTTTGAATGAATGTCCAAGCAATAGATCACCTTTCCTTTCCAAGAGTTTTAACAGGTGGTGACATTCTGTCTTGTAATCACATCATTATGACATAGTTAAACAAGGTTTACAGCATACTGATGTCATAACGATGGGATTATCAGATTACTGGTGACCCCCAATATCAACCCATTTTCAAGCAAGAAAAAGTCATATCAACCTGCAGGTTGATATGAAAAGCCGCGCAAAGCTGTGCAAAGTCACGCAAAGCCGTGCGAAGCTGCGCAACCCGTGCAAAACACCAGTAATTATAAAAAATAAAAGACAGGCAAGTGTTTCCTATAGATTTTTCTTCTCATACCCTCAGTGTGTGATGACTGTATAAACCTCTCAAGCTTCGCTCTCACGGTTTATGGGTCATCACACACCTTGAGTGTGTAAATAAAATCCATTACACACACTTGCCTATCCATTATTCTCTATATAAACTGATTGAAACAGGGGTTAATAGACACTGTCCATACATTATAGTAATTTTTTGTGTCACAAACCTGAAAAAATTACTTTAAGGGCTAAAATTTTACAGCATTGTTACTGCTAGTTGCTAATGTACCATCGCATGTTAAAATTATTGCACGCACCTAATCCGCCAAAAATTGAGGTATTCCCAATCATTTGTGTAGCTTGAGGGTCCATCTGTGTTTCTTCAAAAGTTGCACATAATCTTTCACTCTAACTACCCCTAATGAGAGATACTCAAGGACTGTGAAAGTTCAAGAAAGAAATGCAAGAGACTGTAATGCCAGACTAATGCAAGCGTTTTAACTGGAAAAGGGACCATTTCTCCCACAGACTTAAAGTACTGAAGGAGAATTTTAACCAAGGTATAAAACAGGGGTGCCCTTTGGCCCTAACCCTGTTTAATCACCAGGCAACCTCCAGCACACAAGCTGTTTAAGCGGTTCTCCCAACAGGTGGGATGGGAGGACACATGGCACTTCCTACGCCCTAGAGCATGTGGTTCTCTGTGGTGCATGGCACTTATTCGAGGATTGACCTGTGCTATACACAGAGGGAGTATTTGACTTCCCTCTGTGAGTGCACTATGAGGGATATAGCCATATCAGACCATGATCTGGTGATCAGCCAGTGGGACATTGAGTTAGAGCAACATAGCACCCGGTGGAGATTTAACCCATACTACCTAAAAGGGGAACAATTTAAGGAATTTCTGGTGGACTCCATAAAGGAAATCATTAGGGATAATGGTAGCCCAGAAATCTCCCATTCCCTCCTCTGTGACACCCTGAAGGCTGTTCTACATGGCTACCTCATTAAGTACATCTCGGCCCAATCAAAAGTGCAGAATGAAAAACAGTACCACCTACAGGACAACCTACATTTTTTGCAAATTGCCCATCAGCAAGGGATACCTCCTTCCTTCCTCAACTTAAATCAGTAAAAGCAGAATTAGATGCCCTCAGCCTCCAACAGATGGAAATAGCCTTGATATTTCTGTGGCAATGCTATTATGAGGTAGGTCCTAGGGCATCCATATTGCTGGCCTATAGGCTCTGAAAACAAAAAAAGACCTCTACAATTTCATCCATAACACACCCAGTGATGGGTACACACCACACCCACCTTCCTTTACCGCATACTACCAGACACTATATAACCCAGAGAGACAGACCTGAACCCCACTAAAATTACCAAATTTTGAACAAATCTATTCCTACCTACACTTACTGAGAAGCAACAACAGCAGCTCCTGGATCCAATAATGGCAGGTGAGGTGGTGAATGCAGTTACTGGGTCAAAAAATCAGAAGTCCCCAGGCCCAGATGGTTATGGAGCAGAATTCTATGAGGCCACTCGGGAACAGGTTCTCCCCATATTGCAGAAAGTCTTTAATGAAGTTTTCACTGGTGACCCCCCACCCCAAGTTGGTTATATGCAGTCATATCCATCATATTGAAACCTGGGAAAAGCTCCTTGCAGTGTGAGTCACATAGGCCTATCTCTGCATAAAATACTGACTATAAATACTTAATGTCGATCCTGGCACACAGGCTGGATAAGATCCTTCCTTCTCTGACAGGCCTGGACCAGATGGGTTCTGTTAGGAAGCACTCAGCCTCTGACAATGTTCATCACACCCTGCAGCTGATCTAGGCTATGCAGATAAGCGGTGCACCTGCAGTCCTTCTCAGCTTAGATGCTGAGAAGACCTTTGACAGAGTGTTCTGGGCATTCTTATATGCCACCTTAGACAAGATGGGCTTCTCTAAGCAACTTACTACAGCACTCCAAAACATATATTCAACTCCCCAGGCCTGTGTAAGTCTCTGGACCCCTCTCAGACTATCTCCCCCTGAATAGAGGCGCTCAGCAGGGTTGCCCACTGTCCCGATGTTATTTGCCATTTACACTGAATTCCTAGTGTAGGTGATTAGAGAGTCACCTACCATAGAGGGCACTGTTGCTGGAGAGGTGGACCATCACATAGCTTTATATGCAGATTACATCTTCTTGTATTTATATAACCTTCCCAACTCATTGTCAGTGGTGTTACAAATTATAGAAAAATTCAGAACTGTCTTGGGGTATAAACTGAACACATCCAGGACAGAGTCTCTTACCTTCTATGTTCAACCCATAGACACCCTCCAAAAACTGTCCCCTTTAGATGGAAGTTAGACAAAATGAAATACCTTGGAATGTATCTCTCCAGAGACCCTTCCTCTGCCTTTAAGAACAATTACCTCCCCCTCTTTACTCAAATGCAGCAGGATTTCTTTAGGAGGAGTTTATTGCCCTTAACTTTGGCTCAGAGAGTAGAGGGGTGAGGATGGTTACGCTTCCCCAGATGTTATACCAATTTCAGAAAATTCCCCTATTTTTGGCACATAAAGTATTCAAGGAGTGGAATAAAGCTATATCCAGATTCATCTGGGCAAGACATCTCAACAGAATAAAATTGCCCACTCTGTTTCTCCCAAAGGAGAAGGGCGGCTTGGCTCTACCCGATTTGAAACTGTACTTTTGGGCATCCCACCTTGTATTTATGCTGCATAGGTATCTGCGAGTGACAAGTACCAGAGGGTGGGAGATCGAAGACACAATATATCCCATAGCAGAGCTAAGTGCTGCCCTGTACCATCTAGACCATACTCTAAGACTAGCCCAGACCCAGTACCCCTGATTCCATCACCAGACCCAACTGTGGCTTGACATGCATAAGCTGATGCATCTGACCCCCTATCTAGACCTAATTTGCCCCATAGCACACTTGGAGCACTTTGTACTAGCCCACGATGATCCTGCTTTCCGCCGTTAGGAACATTCTATGTTGACTCACTTGTTCCAACTGGTGATGGGTGAATTTTTCAAATCATTTGACCAGCTCAAGCAGGAGTTCTATATAGGACAAAATTATTTTTATCTGTATCTACAAATTTGGCATTACTACTACAACCTGCCCTTGTGAGCGCACCATCCGCACACATACCCGCCTGTTATCTCTACCATTGTCTTAATATTGCAATCTAAGAACTCAGAGCACCTGGTCTCAGTCTTGTATGGAGTGTTGCTTAATTCTCAGGGGGACGCCACTGAATATATCCTCCTAAATTGAAATGAAGAGCTAGGGTGGCAGATTTCTCTTCAGCAGTGGCTCCTAGCCTGTAGAATGATCTCCAAAATTACTAGCTCACACCAGTAGCATGAGTTCTCATGGAAACATCAAATCAGGTTTTTTTGCACTAAAGTGATAACTGCCCACTTCCATGTACCCGGTACAGCACAGTGCTGGAGGCAGTGTGGTAACAATGAGGCACACCACTCACACATTTTCTGGACATGCCCTAAGCTTGCCCCCTTTATTAGAGATATACAGACAGAACTTGAAGAAATATTCTCTGGGCCAATCCCCTTAACAGCAGAAGTGTTTTTATTCTGCATACTCCTTGGAGGCCTCTGAGACAGACATACCTGCTATCTGATGGGCATCCCGTTGTTGGCAGCCAAGAAGGCGATTACCAGGGTGTGGTTTACCAAAAGGATCCCCACTGTGGGGAAGTGGCCATCTATAGTTATACAAATATACAGAATGGAAAGGATTACACATACACTAAATTGTAAACAAGATTTGTGCTCTAATAGATTGAACAGGTGGATTATGTATGTGATATTGAAAGATTCAGAGTTTGTGCCCTAGGTATAGGAGTATTGTGTGTGATGGAGGTAAGGGGCAATATAGAGTGCTCTGCAGCTGAGTCTGTGCCCCTTCATTAATAGGGGATGGACCAGTAGTTTACCCATACCAGACATCAGAGAAGAGAAATGTAGCTCAGGCCCCTTTTGTGGACAAGTGAGTTGTGTGCCCCCCATTGTCCACACTGAGAAAGAGGTCACCTCCAGCTGGTAAGATTAATATGGCGAAGGGAGTAGTCTGAGGAGAGCAAAATGTTGCACTACTGTTTTTCATCAAGATTGGATAGATCCCCCTTTGTAGTCTGTGTAAGGAGAGGGGTCCCTCCATTTAAGCAACTATATCCCCTGACCTCCTGTAACTGTATGGATGCATGAAATAAGAATTCACACTGATCAGAATGTATAACTGGAATGAAATATGATTTGCTGTCTTCTATAAAAATGTTAATAAAGATTATATTACAAAAAAAGGAAAGGCTGTGCACCCTGCTCCCTAGGGAGCCAGTCGTGGGAACCTGCCCAGGAAACACAGAAAGAAAGAGTATTTAAAACCCCTGAGGGCCAGATCTTTCTCACCCTAGCACTGATCATGGTGTGAGCACCAACTTAGAGAAAGACAGTCCTGCTGCAATCAAACGGAGCTCTCCCCTGCACCTACAAAACCCACAAAAGTGCTTATGTCTGTGCTCCAGAAGAGCGGAGCTAGCCAGCTTCCAAGGGCCCCAGGCAGGAGACAATCAAGAAAAAGGCTGCACCTCCTGCTTCTCAGGGAGACAATCGGAAGTACCTGGGCTGCTGTCCCTGCATGAAGGACAAATGCGCTAAGGACATTGGAGCCTGCCCACTGGAGTCAGCCCAATGAGGCAGCCAGCAGATGGACACTCTGCAGCTCAGTGAGCCGGCAGGGGAGAAACAAAGGAGTAAGAGAAAAGGAAGAAGGCCATCAGTATGGTTTACCCACACCAGAGTTATGCTTCCTGTTTAAACTCCTGTAAATGCACACACATTGCAAGGGAGCAAGGAAGGGTCAGAGGCACACAATAAGAAGGGTACAGGTAGTAGTAAGAAAATAAAAAAATAAAAAGGGGGGTAATGGTGAGTTAGAGTCTAGTAATAGTTTGGTATAGCGAAACACCCTATCTGGTGTAGGAATAAATAAGGGTTTAGAGAGACCAAAACAAAAACAGGCAAGGTAGAAGCAAGTTAGAGTCAAGCAAAAGTTGGGCAAGGGGTAAAAAGGGTCTACAGGAGGCAAAACAGAAAAACAGGCAAGATGGGACATAGTTATACTGGGAGTGGTGCAGTGCAGTGGCTGTAGGTAGACTTTCTGGAGATTGAAGTGCTGCACCATCTGCATGCACTCAACTGGGCTGAGGAGGGAGGTTGCTAGAATCTAGTTTGAGTTGGCAAGGATTCATGGTGCCTCTGTCCCCACTGAGAGACTGCCAAGTCTTCCGCCGTGGCCTCAAAGGATGCCAAGGAGGAGGAGCAGCTGGATTACAGTGGGATCGGGAAGGGTGAGGATGGTGGGTCAGAGGCACATCCCCCACATGGTACCACTGCAAAATTCCTACACTGCTCTGGCATGGTAGGACTGCCCCACAGAGTAACCCACAGTAGTGACCAAGGAGGATGTAAGGGTCCTCTGTAGTGGAGACCCAAGGTGGGTGGTAGAGGACCCCAGAGGAAGAGGAAGCAACACCTAGTGCAAGACTCAATAGTTAGGGGGAAAGATTTGGGGACAGGGAGGGGGAGAGGGAGGTTAGATGCTTACCCAGTGTCACTGATAGGAGGGATGGGAAACATATCCTGAGGATCTCTAGGGAAGCAGGATGGGAGAGAGGGCTTGATGTCATGGTTCACCATGGGATGAGTGACCTGGCTAGGGATGAGGCTAGGATAGTACAGGAAGAGTTCAAGGAGTTGGGGAGGGGTCTTAGGCAGATAGCATGCTCAGTGGCTTTTTCTGAGGTGCTATCTGTCTACAACTGGGAGATGGATAGGGTACTCTGTACCAGGAGAGTCAACACATGGTTAAGGAATGGTGCAAAGAGGAGGGGTTTGGCTACACTGAGGACTGGGGAACCACCTGGAGGGATAGAGGTATACACAGGGGAGAGGGCCTATATCCATCTGGGAGGGGAACCACAGTCATCAATGAACAGTGTAAATTTTACATTGATGGGTATTTAAACTAGCAGAGGGGGTGTGGCGGAAGGAAATGGGGAGATATAAACTGTCCTCTCCAAACTGAAGCACTCAGTACAGAGAGATCAAAAGAAAAGAAATCACCAAGGGTACCCAACAAAAAAGAAAACAAAGTGGTAGAAGTGAGAAAGATGGGAGTGAGAGCGGGGAGGAGAAAGAGATGGCAGGACAGGGACTGATGACAAAACAAGTGGTAGCACATTCTGATGGGTATGTGAGCAAATGCTCAAGTCTGAGAAACAAAACTCGGACTAGAGGCTATCATGGCAGGGGCAGACATGGACATAGTCACCATTACAGAGTCATGGTGCAATGAGAACAATGGCTGGGATCATAGCCATAACAGGCTATACTGTGTTCAGAAAGGACAAGATGGGAAAGATGGGGGAGTGGCTCTTTATGTGGGGATAGCACAAGGCTGCTGAAATACAACAAAATCAAGAAAGGGTTGGAGGTACTGTGGGTCACCCTAGAAAGAGGAGCAGCTATTCACACTGGTATGATCCACAGACCTCCAACATGGGGGGGGATGGATAAGGTTCTAGTGAAGCCATCCAAAAGACAGCAAACAAGGGAGAGGTGCTGAGGATGGGGGACTTCAATCTGCTGGATATGGATTGGAGCATCCCAGCTGCAGTTTCAGCTGGGAACAGGGACATCCTGGACTCCCTGCAAAGGGCATTCCTCAGGCAACTAGTAAAAGAGCCCACTCATGAGGGGGCAGTGCTGGAGCTTGTACTCACCAATGGGGGCAGTGTTGCAGGTGTCACAGTGCATGGCCACCTGGGGACCAGTGATTACCATACAGTGTGGTTCAATGTAAGCACTGCAGCAGGATTGAACCACACAAAGGCGAGGGTCCTGGACTTCAGAAGAGACAATTTTAAAAAGATGAGGAATGCCTAAGGGATGCTCTTACAGGGGGAGAGGACTTGTGGGAGTGGAGGAACAGTGGGCAAATCTAAAAGGATGGCTAGAGAAGGCCACAAACCTCCGCATCAGACAACTAAGCAAAAGCAGGAGGAAGAAGAGACCACTATGGTTCTCAAAAGAGATGACCAGGAAGCTAAGGGCAAAAATGTTAGAATTTAGGAGGTATAAGAAGCCACAGAGAGAGGAAGATAGAGAGGTGTATCAGGAGAAGCAGAGGGAGGCAGGGAAAGAAATTAGGAGTCCAAAGGTGCAGACAGAGGAGAAAATAGTCCAGACCATGCAGAAAGGGGACAAGGTATTTTTCAGGTATGTTTATTTATTTATTTTATTTATTTCAGTTTAGGATTAATACCTTTGAGTCCAGGACTCATTTTCAAAGGTTCCAGGTCATTATTGTACAAACATTACAAATATAACAGTGATCACATATAACTGAAAACAGTTACACAGGCATTCAAATATCAAGAGATTATATACATCCAACTCATTATGGTACAATCATTACAAATATTACAGTGTTAACAGATGACTGAAAACAGTTTCACAGGCATTCATTATATCAAGAAATTATGTACCTCCAGCTACAGGTAGAAGAGGTTAGGGTCAAATAGGGTTCTGCCTTGTAGTTCACTAGTCAGATTAGGCGGAAAGGTGGAGGGGGTCGGTGGTCAGCCAGTTATAGCGTCGTCGTAGAAGAGGTGGTTTGTCAGCCAAGTGGGCTTCATTTGGGGGAAGGGGGCTGAAAGGATAAGAAAAGAAAGGGGGGGGTGAAAGGGAGGGGGTTGGGTGACTGGAATCCTGCCACATTAGTGCAGGCAAGCACAGTTCTTTTTTGTGTCAAGAAGGGATCTGAGACCAGATTTGATGGTGCTAATTTTGGTTGATTCTGTGAGGTTAGCAGATAGCTCACTGTACCATTTTGGTCCTTGGTACAGTATGGAGTTCTGGGCAAGCTTTGTTCTTTTTGAAGGGGATCACTAGCTCATCTGTAACCGCACTTCTAGTTGATTTGGTGGGAACTGCTGGTGTGAAGAGGCAGCCCATCATTGGGGGGGGGGACCCAAGAAGCACTTTTTTCAGGAGTAGGCAGGTTTGGTATTGTGCTCTAAGATGGCGTGGGAGCCACCCAGTTTCATTGTAGAGCGTGCAGGTGTGGGTGTCCTGAGCAGCCCCTATTGGCAGATGACAGGCCTTATTTAGTAGTGTGCTGACCCTGTTTAGGGCAGTTTTAGTGCCTGCCCCATAGATAGGCAGCCCATAATCTATGGCGGACAGTACTGAGCTACTGATGGCAAGTTTCAGATATTCAGGTGTCAATGAGTGACTGTTGCAGTAGAGGACCCCAAGTTTTGTATTTGCTGACTTGACAAATAAGTCTATATGGCCGGAGAAAGTTAATGTATCATCAAAGGTGATGCCCAGGTATTTGAACTTTGTTACTTGTTCCAGTGTTTCACCCTTGTGGTTCTGAATCAGCAAAGGATGATATCTCTTTTTGGTTTGGGAGGTAGAGAAGAGTAGACTCTTAGTTTTTTGATGGTTTAGTAGTAGTTTGTTTTCTGAAAACCAGGATTCAAGCTTGTGGAAGCTGCCTTGGAGTTTGGTTGTGATGGAGTTGTGATCTTTGCCAGCAACAGATATCACTGCATCATCAGCATAGAGAACAGTGCGAGCTGTTCATGCAGATTGTGCAGAGTTGATGAAGAGCCTGAAAAGCAATGGGCCGAGAATAGAGCCTTGTGGGACCCCAAAGGACATTTCTTTGGTTGATGATAGGGTGTCTCCAATTCTGACTCATTGTGACCTGTTTGTAAGGTAGCTTTCAAACCACAGTACTGTGTCCGGGGATAGATCTGTTGAAAGGAGGCAGTTTAGGAGCAGTTTGTGGTTAACAGAGTGAAAGGCCTTCATAAGGTTGATGAAAACTGAGCCTACTGCCTCTCCATTATCTAGAGCATCATAAAGCTGGGAAGAATAGTCAACAAGGGCGGTAAGTGTGGAGTGCTTTTTTCAGAACCCATGCTGCTGAGGGCAAAGTAGGTTGTATTTATCAAGATACTCTGTAAGCTGCTCCGAGACCATTCTTTCAAGTGCTTTGGGTGGGGGGTAGAATGGATATAGATCTATAGCTGGATGTTTGAGTTTTGTTCCTGGCTTTATGGATAGGCATGACATTGGCTAACTTCCATTATTTTGGAAATACCCCTGTTCTCAGAGATGCATTAAACACCATTGTGAGGGGTCTGGCCAGTTCATTTAGGATAAGACCCATGAGTTTCTTATCCACTAGACCAGTCCCATCCTGGTCTTGACAAGAACCCTCTTTATGTGCTTGATGGTTTTGGACTCGGTGACCTGCTTAAAGTAAAAGGTGGTATGGCATCCTTTGGAGGGTTTGAAGGGGTAGTGGAGTGCTGTTGCCCAAGCTGGTCTTGAAGGTAATCAGCAGGGAGTATGCCATAAAGTTCTGTGAAAGCGTGGTTAAGCTCATTCACGATGTCAATGGGTTCCTGTAGGGGGCCCTCCATAGTTACTAGTAGATCAGGTGGGGCCTTGGGGGTCTTTCCTGTAAGGGTTTTGATGGAGTTACAGAATTCCCTAATGGAGCCCCAGCTCTTGCTTAAGAGAACCTAACAGTAGGACGCTTTTGCCTGCCACATGAGTTTGGTGCAGGCATTTCTAGCTGCCTTGTAGGCCTTGTAGGAGCTCCTGATGATTTTGCAATATGCCAGAGATTATCTCTATTCTTCATTAGGCCGATCAGGTAGCTAGTGAGCCATGGGTTGGAGGTACCCCTGACTTTCTTTGTTTTGTACGGAGCAAAAATATCGCAGGCACGGTTGAAGTTTGTTATGAAATAGTTCAATGGCTCATTACCATCAATTTCTCCTGCCAGAGGAGCCCAATCCAGTTGAACTACGTACTGCTTGAGATGGTCAAGTAGCCCTGGCCTCAGGCAGTGATTTTTGGACACCTTAGGTGGGCCCATGGTGAAATTGTTTGTCCAGGTGCACTCCACTGTGGAGTGATCACTGAGGCTGTCTGGCAGGATGGTGACATCTGGTATATGTTCTGGATGTGTGGACAGGAGCCAGTTTATAAAGGAGCTGCTCCCTGTTTTATAGTTGATCCAGGTGATTTTGCTACCATCTGGGTAAAGAATAGGCTGCATATTAGATCCCTGGCTTTTGCCTCCTTCTATGATTGCCAGTTTATGTTAAAGTCACCTATAATGATCTTCTCCCATTGAGTACCTGACTGCTGCTGGTTGTCTGTGACTAGTTTTAGTCCGGCAGTTTGGTGCCTAGGTGGTATATATTCTGTAGAGAACAGCAGTGTTTTGTTCTGTTGACCTATGCTTAGCTTAAGATTCAGGATTTGGACCTCTTTTGTGTGTAGGCTGGAGTCAAGGGCCTGCACCTTTATTCCGGATTTGGTATGGACTATGCACCCTCCCCACATTTAGTGGTTCTATCTTGCCAGAAGGAGTTGTATCCATCGAGGGAGATTGATGCATCCAGGATTTTCAGGGAAAGCCATGTTTCTGAGTGCGATAATGTCTAGGTTAGTCACCTGTACCCAGGCCTGGAATTGGGAGAACTTGGATAGGAGACTGTTGATGTTTAAGGAGACAATAGTGAGCTTCCCTTGTGTTTGGTAGTCTAGTGGGGGTGGGCAGGGTTGGGTGCACATTCCCTGATAGAAGCAGCAATAGTAGGTGGGAAGCAGTGGATGGTACACAGCGGTCACACAGGTGCAGGTGCGATTTTTCCTCAAGGGGAGGCTTGATGAGTGGAGTAGAAACGTGGTCGATGTTTATCAGTGCAGCTACTGGGATCAGGTAGGTGCAAGTCTTCATGGTCACCAATGGTGACCATGTTGGGGAGTAAGCAATCAGCGAGTTTGTCCTCTCTGACCGCTCATTTCCTGCCAGTGCAGGACCTTTGTATAATAAGAGTCTGTATCTATCACAGGCTGATCCTTTCCTGGATTCATCCAGAGTGAGGCAATTAGTACCAGGATGAGTTGAGCTCTAAGAAGCCAGCCTATCTCAGTAGCTGTCAGGAGGAGAGGCTATCTGTGGGGCATCAGCAGGGTACACTGGATACACTGAGTATTTCTGGGCTCTATCTCACGTCTCTGAGAGTGGCAGGGTGCAGTCCTCTGGGGTTGCTTTTCTCCAGGCTGCCTGTTTGTGAGCATGAGCGATTCAAACTTTGGTTTAAGCTGGGGCCAGAGGGAGCTACTGTGGGGGGGGGGGTCACAGTTTCAAAGGGAAGAGTGAGTGCAGTAGATTGCAAGTAGAGTGAAACAATTTTGCTAGGGGTATGAAACAGAACAGTTTACAGGGGTACAGGGAGATTAGTATTAATTCAATACACAGAGTTTAGATTGTGGGTAGGGGTAGTGTGAGCCAGTGAGGTAGGGGTCCACCCAGGAGGGAGGGGCCAGAGTGTATTTAAAGGAGGCCTGGGCGGGGGAGAGGAAAAGGAGGTGAAAGATAGTGGGTAAGAGGAAGCAGAGAATTAAAATAACTGGTAGGAGAGCGCACCAATCGGAGCACTGAGTCACGAGGTGGACCAATCAGGGACCGCTAGTAACTGGCTGCACCAATCAGGAGAGAGAGTGGTTCCAATCAAGAGTCAGCGGCTGTACCTTCAGGCTGGATCTCAGGCCGGGTTCCAGGAGGGCAGACTTGAGCAGCAGGATTGTTCGGGCAGATGGTGGTCGTGAAGTGGCTGTTTGGTGCCACCGTGGTCTGCAGCTGCTCGGGTGAGGATCCTGCTGAAATAAGAGGAGGGCAGAATAAATATAGCTTCCAGAAAACAGGGGAACAGAAGGCCGGGTACCTGGTGGCAGATTGTCAGCAGTGGGGTGGAGTGTGATTAAGGCTAGACAAAAGGACCTGGGTTAGAAGATTGGCTGGGGTGGGGTTGCAGAGAGACAACAGGTGATGAGGTCACAGTTTACAGGAAGGGAGAAATAAGAGCTGGGATGGGGGTGGGTAGGAGTCCAAGGGCAGAATATTGAAAATATAAATTAGGAGAGCTGGAGTACTGGCCAAAACAGGCAGGGGTGTAGGGGTTAGACCAGGAGGTACAGAACAGACAGGGAGAGATTAATCAGGGAAAACAGTAGGACACTGTAGCAATCACAGTACACAGCAGGTACAATTAGTTTAAAACACTGTGGTAGGCAAAACTCTAGCAATTTTAATAATAGATGCACTATAAAAAATACAGGCTGTTCTGTTTCCCTAAGCAAACACAATTTAACAACTTTTGGAAATAAGAAATCAAAAAAGGAGGTGAAAGATAGCGGGTACAGAGGAATGCGAGAGAATGAAATAATCTGGTAGGAGAGAGCACCAATCGGAAGCACCAAGTCATGAGGTGGACCAATCAGGGACCACTAGTAATTGGCCGCACCAATCAGGAGAGAGAGTGGTTCCAAACAAGAGTCAGTGGCTGTACCTTCAGGCTGGATTTGGGGCCAGGTTCCAGGAGGGCAGACTGGAGCAGCAGGATTGCTCAGGTGGGTGGTGGCCGTGAAGTGGCTGTTTGGTGTCTCCGGTGATCTGGAGCGCTGCACAGGGCCAGGATCCCTGCTTCATGCTGGATCTGGGGCCAGGTTCCAGGAGGGCAGACTGGAACAGCAGGATTGTTCAGGCGGGTGGTGGTCATGAAGCAGCCGTTTGGAGCCGCTGGTGATCTGGAGCACCACTTAAGGTGAGGATCCCTGCTGAAATAGAGCAGGGCAGAGTAAATATAGTGAAAAGAGAATGACTGGGAGGATAGTGAGGCTTAGGAGCAAGAGGAAGTGTAAAAAAAAGGGTAGGTGCTAGGAAGTGGACATCTTGAACAAGTACTATTGTTCAGTGTTTACAGGGGAAGGAGAAGGAGAGGGACCACAGATAAGAGCCAGGAGCATAGAAGGAAGGAAGGTAGACACTAGTCCATTTACAGAGGAGAGGGTTCTGAGGGAACTCGCAAATCTGAAAGAGGACAAGGCAATGAGGCCAGAAGGGATCCTATGATACTGAGAGAGCTCAGGGAGGTACTGGCTGCACCTCTGACAGTCTTATTCAACCACTCACTGGAGATGGGAGTGGTTCCAGAGGACTGGAGGAGGGCAGATATAGTCCCGCTTCACAAAAGTAGAAGCAAAGAGGAGGCTGACAACTACAGGCCAGTCAGCCTGACTTTGGTGGTGGGGAAAGTAATGGAATTGCTACTGAAGGAGAGGATTGTGGATTATCTGGTATCTGGTGGCCTTCAGGATCTGAAGCAGCATGGATTCCCTTGGAGGAGATTGTGTCAAACAAATCTGATAGATTTCTTTGACTGGGTGATCAGGGAATTCAATCAGGGTGGAACGGTGGCTGTGGCATACCTAGATTTCAGTAAGGCATTCAACATCGTTTCACATAAGAGACTCATAAACAAGCTGGGAAGCCTAGGAATGAGTCCTAAGGTGGTAAACTGGGTGAGAAATTGGTTGGGGGACAGGAGACAGAGGGTGGTGCTGAACGGAGTTCACTCAGTGGAAGGGAGGGTGACAAGCAGGGTGCAACAGGGATCAGTACTGGGATTGGTCCTCTTTAATGTCTTTATTAGTGACATTGCAGAAGGGCTAGAAGGGAAGGTATGCCTGTTTGCAGATTACACTAAAACCTGTAATAGTAGAGACACTCGGGGGGGGTGTGTGTGTGGAAAAAATGAATAGTGATCTAGGAAAGTGAGAGGAGTGATCAAGGGTGTGGCAGCTAGGTTCCAATGCGAAGAAGTACAAAATCATGCTCTTTGGGCAAAGAAACCCAAGGGTGGAGTACAAAATGGGGGGTAGTATCAACCACCACCAAACAGGAAGGTGACCTGGGAGTAATCATATCTGATGACCTAGAGGTGGCCAGATACTATGACAAGGAAGTGGGGAGAGCTAGTGGGATGCTAGGGTGCATAGGGAGGGGTATCACCAGCAGAAAGAGAGAGGTGATGTTACCACTGTATAGACCACTGGTGATACCTCACCTAGAGTACTGTGTCCAGCTCTGGAGATCACACCTCTGGAAGGACATACTGTAGACAAGATAGAGGCAGTCCAAAGGAGGGCAACCAAATTGGTGCAGGGTCTGCATCACAGTCCCTATGAGGAGTGACTGGAGGATCTCAATAAGTACACCTTGGAGGAAAGGAGGGAGAGGGGAATATGATAGAAACATTCAAATACTTCAAGGATATAAATACAATTCAAAAGGGAAGCATTTTTCAGAAAGAAAAGATGCTTAAGAGCAAGGGGACATTCTGTGAAGCTGGAACGGGAGGCTCTGGAGGGATGAGAGGAAGCACTTCTTCACAGAAAGCGTGGTGGATGCCTGGAGCAGCCTCCTGGCAGAGGCTGTGAGGTCAAAAATGGTAACGGGCTTCAAGAATATACGGGATAGACATAAGGGAACCTTAGAGGTAGGGAAAGGAAGGTAAAGCCAGAGATCAAATAGGGTCTGCACTATTATAGTAGGTAGGGAAAATGGGCAGACTAGGTGGGCCAAGCAGTCCTTATCTGCTGTCAATATCTATGTTTCGATGGCAGAGGCTGACCTGGATATTGTGGCCATCACCAAGTCATGGTGCACTGAAAACCATGACTGGGACATGGCCATACCAAGCTATACTCTGTTCAAGAAGGACAGGGTAGGAAGGAAAGGAGGGGATGTGGTTCTTTATGTGAGAAAGGGCATTTAAGTGACAGAGATACAGGGAATATGGGGCAGAGGTACTGTGGGTCATCCTAGAGATGGGGAATGGAGCCTCTATTCACATTGTGTGAGCTATTGACCTCGAGCACGGGGAGGAGTTAGATAAGGTACTGATGGAAGGGAGCTATTGATGAGATGGCAGAAAAAGGAGAGTGCTGCTTGTGGGGGATAGATGTGGCTTCAGCTAGAAGTAGTGAAATATTGGACTCCCTGCAGGGGGTGTTCCTCATGCTACTAGTCAGTGAAGCCACTGATGTTAGGGTAATACTGGACCAGGTACTCACCAATGGAAACAGTGTTGCTAATGTCCCAGTGGGGGTGTTATCTGGTGACAAGCAATCACTGTACAGTGTGGTTCAGTATAAGGATGGCTGTGGAATAGAACCACACAAAGGCAAGAGTTCTGGACTTCAGGAGGGTAGATTTTAAAAAGATGGGTGAATGCCTCAGGGATGACTTGGTGGGGGAGATGAACTTGGTGAGGTCAAGGAACAGTGGGGAAAACTAAAAAGGGCCATAGTGAAGGCAACAAACCTATGCATCAAGCAAGGGAGCAAAAGAAAGAGGAAAAAGAGACTGCTGTGGTTCTCGAAAGAGGTGGCGGAAGAGGTAAAACCTAAAAGGGTAGCATTCTGAAGGTATGAGAAGACAGAGGAAGAGGATAGTGAAGTTTATCAACTAAAACAGAGAGAAGCAGGGAGAGCAGTAAGGAGTGAAAAGGTGCAACCTGAAAAGAGAATACAGCTGTCAAGGCAGTAAAAAAAGGGGACAAGACATTTTTAGGTATATAAGCGAAAAAAGAAAGAGCGAAGTGGGATTGTAAGGTTACGAAGGGAATGGGGGACTAAGCAGAAGGGGAACAGGAAAAGTCAGACAACCTGAAGAAATACTTTTGTTAAGTGTTCACAGAGGAAAGAGACAGGAAGAGGCCACAAAATGTAACAGGAGCATTTGAAGGAGGTGGATACTAGTGCGTTTTTAGAGGAGAGAGTCCTGACGTGACTCGCAAATTTGAAAGTGGACAAAGTAATGGGGCCAGACAGGATCCACCCAAGGGTATTCATGGAGGTCAGGGAAGTACTAGTGGCACCTCTGACACCCCTGTTTAACAGCTTATTGTAAAAAGGAGTGGTTCTGGAGGACTGGAGGAAGGCAGATATAGCCCCACTTCACACAAGTGGTAGAAGGGAAGAGGCTGGCAATTAAAAGCCAGTCAGTCTGACTCCAGTAGTGGGAAAGTTAATGGAATCACTGCTGAAAGAAAGGATTGTGGAATATCTTGAATCTTATGGGTTTCAAGACCTGAGGCAGCATGGACTCACAGGGTGGAGTTTATGTCAAACAAATCCGATAGAGTTCTTTGCCTGGGTGACCAAGGAACTAGATCAGGATGGAGCAGTGGACATAGCCTACCTAGATTTCAGTAAGACATTCAACACCATTCGACCTAGGAGACTAGAAAGCAATCTAGGTAGTTTAGGAGTGGGTCCAAAGGTGGTAATCTGGGTAAGAAAATGATTAAGGGATAGGTGGCAGAAGGTAGTAGTAAACAGTGTTCACTCCAAGAAAAGGAGGGTGACCAGCAGGGTGCCGCAGGGATCAGTTCTGGGACCAGTCTTCTTTAATGTCTTCATAAGTGACAGTGCAGAGGAGCTGGAAGGGAAGGCCTGCTTCTTTGCAGGTGACACGAAACTCTGCAATAGGGTGGACACTCCAGGTAGGGCAGAAAGGAAAAGCAGTGACCTGAGAAAACTCAAGGAGTGGTCAAGGGGGACTCTGATTCAATGCGAAAAAGTGCAAAATAATACACTTGTGGCACAGAAACATAGAGGTGAAGTACAAAATAGGGGGGGTGGTACCAATGACCACCAAGCAGGAAAGACACCTGGAGGTAATCATATTGGATGACTTAAAGGTGGTCAGGCAGTGCAACAAGACAGTTGGGAGGGCTAGTGGGATGCTGAGGTGCATAGGGAGTGGTGTCACCAGCAGAAAGATGGAGATGGTATTGCCTCTGTATAGATCACTGGTAAGATCCCATCAAGAGTACTATGTCCAGTTCTGGTTACCACATCTCTGGAATGACATAGACAGAGTGGAAGGACATAGACAGAGTGGAAGTGGTCCAGAGAGGGCAACTAAAATGGTACAGGGTCTGCATCAGAAGTCATATGAAAAGAGATTAAAGGACCTACTGTAAATATGTACACCCTGGAAGAGAGGAGAGAGGGATATGAGAGAGAGAGAGAGAGAGAGAGAGAGAGACCTTCAGATACCTCATGGGGTTAAACAAGGTACAGGAAGGAAACATTTTTCAGAAAATATGGTGATCAAGAACAAGGGGGTATGCTATGAAGCTGGAAGGTAGATTAAGGAAAGATGTGAGAAAGTACTTCCTCATGTAAAGGGTGCTGGATTATTGGAACAGCCTACCAGCAGGGGTGGTTGGGGTGAAAACAGTGGTGGGGTTAAAAATACATGGGATAGGCATAAGAGAATTTTCATGGGGAGGACGTGGGGAAGGGAAAATGGGGTGGAGATCTAGCAGGATCTGCGGTGATATTGTGGGTAGGGAAAATGGGCAGATTATGGTGGCCAAGAGGTCCTTATCTGCCAGCAAATTCTGTTTCTATGTTTCTGTAATCCTTGACCTACTTCCACAGTTTCCTTCCCAAAACTTTGGAACACCTTATACAGTTTAACTCCTTATGAAACAGTGGGAGAAGACTAATGTATCATGAGTAGTTGACCTATGTGGTCATTCTTGAAGTTCAGGGTAGGATACAGTTACATGAGCTGAAGAATCTGAAACAAAACAAATGTTGAGAGGATTACACCAATAGCAAGTGACCCTTTTGCTATGAAAAGGGAAAAAGATAAAAAAAAACGACATCAATAAATTCTACAGTGAGTGAACAATCGTCAACAGAATCTACAGTGGGTGAGCAATCATAAAATGTCTTTTTAATCTAAAAACAACATGAAGGCTAAGGGCTTGGTAGTGCCCCTTTAAGAGGCAGAGTTTTTCTATGTTTTATTTTATTTGTTTTAGGTTGAACAATCATAATGAGGTTCAAAATCTTGTCAATTGCAGGGTCCTACCTCTGTCTAGTTAACTTCTGTCTAGTTAGAACTGAAGGACTGAAGATCAAGGAGGTGACTCGTTCAATGGCACAAAATGAACCAATGTCTGAGCTGGGGCTCAAACTAGGATATTAATGGTTGCAACTCAGTACTGTAACCACTGAACCCATTGCCTCTCTTTAGTTTTCAACAAGTCCAGTTCTCACCTGTCTCTTGTAGGAGAAAAATGATGTTAATGTTAATTTTGGGCACGTCCTTCATGTTTTCATAAAAACATTACCTTCGTAGTGAGTGTTACAAGACAACAGTTTCTCTTAGCTTACAGGAATTACAAAATTGCACTGTCCAGGGCCAGTGTCTCACATGCTAATGAACAGGTGTTGAAACATTGTGCTGTTTTCTGAGTTGACAGTTAAAGAAGCCCTGTATTACAGAGCAGTGAGAAAAAACTAGGCTGATTTTAAGTAGCATTTTTCTGTACAGCAGAATCCTTGAGTTCTAGTAAAAAAGAACATTCCTTTTGTGCTCTGTTCACATAATGGAGTGTAAGCCTATGCTTGCTTGTAGGGAGGCCATCTGTAGGGGAAAATCCTCCAACAGCATGCACCAGCCCTCTGCCCAAATATCTACAAATGCCCACAATATCACTCAATCCATGGAGTTACACAGACAGCTGAGTCACAAGCCTTCTAGGATAGGACTGAGCTACATGTAGTGTCAGAAACCTGCTATGACTTACTATGGAAAGTGTGTGTGTGTGGGGGGGGTGGAGGCTGTTAGGGCATAGGTTTTGCCTGGGGAATCCAGCTGTAAATGTCATATTTCCCCTGCCTTGTCTTGAAGAAAAATCAGGGAGCCCTAATGGCCCTCTCCCCCCCAACACTTCATACAGAGCTGGAGATACAGTTGTGGCCTGACACAATTTTTTTATTAGGGGATGCATGGTGTCTGGCCTGGTGTCTAGCCTTGCTCATGCCACATGAATGCCTCTGCTGCCACTGTCTTCCTGTGGGGCTGTGTGTCTTAACAAGGAGGTAGCTAAGGACTGTGAATGCCACCATCTTGCTCAGAACTGAGTGATGTGATGAAGCAATGTTGGCTGTCTGTATTGTAGGTGAATTATATGTAAGCTGGCCCCATTTTTCAATAGGGCTTGTTTTTATGAATTGTCCAAGACCAAGTTCCTGTCCACTTTCAAGGGCTGCTTCCTGAAACAGCATGTCCAAAGGTTTAAAGTCACCCTTGACCTTGTTCTCAGCAGTGAGGATAGTGTCATCTCCTGTGTGAATATGAAGGAATCAATGGGATGCAGTGACCACAACCAAGTAACATTATCCCTGGTGACAGGGAAGACTAGTCAGCCTCAACTACCAAAACCCAGAACATTGCAAAGAGTAATTTGGTGGTCAAGGGTCTAGAGAAGTTACTTGAGGCTAGTAATGAAGAGCACATGTGTAGTTTGCTGAAGAAGACGATTAGATCAACTGTGGAGATCTGCATCCATATAATCAATTAGTCACAAAATGACCAAGCAGTGCCCCACTCTGCTCAACAGGGACTTAATGCAACTGATCCAAAAACAATATGGAAGTCTAAAAAAGCTGAAAAGAGGCAGGGTGCTTCCAGGCAACAGAGGAGTACCGAGCAGTGCTCAGGGACTGCACTGTAAGACTAGAAGTAAAGTAGCCATGAGGATGCTGGAAACCAGTATAGCAGCTTGAGCTACAGATAAAACTAAAGCCTTCTTCTACTACATAAATGGAAAGAGGAAGAAGAGATTGGGTTCCTGAAAACAAGTGGGGGGACCAGTAAGAGAGAGAGAGAAATAATGGCTGAGATGCTGAAAGAATACTTCACTTTGGTGTTCCCCAAGGGGAAGGGAGGGTACTCACAGAGAGTAATGCATCCTAAAGACCTCATGCTTGCCCTGGTAGCACTAGCTGACTACAACCGTCCCTCACTATAATGAATGTGATGGGAGCCAAGATACAGATTCGTTATAGCAGCGTGTTCGTTATATCAAGGGAATCACAAAAATGTGACAATACTATACTAGCACTACCTTGGAAAAAGCCACACATGTCACACCAATGTCAGGTATCAAAAATTGCTTCTCTTTGTTAAATAAAACTTTTTAAATCAATTTTAAAATGGGCTTAATGCCAATTAGCAGCTTTTAGCTAAGGTTCATGTCCATTCAGCATGTTGTTTTGCAAAAGTACTGCAACTCACTTGCTGACACCCTGCTTGGAAAAAGTTGGTAATCGTTGTCTGCTTTCGGTGCGGGAAGCTATATCCTTCACGTAGGAAATAAGATGCCATAACTGAAGCACTCTGATCGGGTCTGAGTCCTGTGAGTGAAGCCATTGTAATCCAGCTTCAAGGCCTCTGATAGCCTCATGGTAGCTTGGGACCTCTTCTGAGTCAAGGTTATAGTCCAACTCACTCAGTTCCCCATCAGTACCAACTACAGCTTTGACAATGTCAGTTTCTGACAGTGTGTCATCCATTTGGGTTCTGTCATCAATGGATAACCATTCCTCTATGACTGCACCAGAGTCAGCACTCTCAGTCATGTTTAGGTCTGTGGCAATTGTTGTGATGTGCTGAGTGTCATCATCCTCCTCCTCATCATTTAGCTCTGTACTTAGACTGTCAGGAAAAGCAGCCCCTAATGTAGCCTCCCAGCACTGAGTCATGATGGACTGGGTAACATTACTCCAGGCTTCCCCCAAAAGGTGCACTACATCCTGCAAGTTCCTTTTCTTTAGGAAATCAGCAACTTGGGTTTCATCAGCAACTAAATCACTCAGCAACCTTTTGCAATAATGTTTTTTGAAGGTTGCAATGATTCCACCATCTAATGGCTAAATTTGGGATGTAGTGTTTTTGGGCAGGAATAAAGCTTTTATCCTGTCATCACAGGATTTAAGTTCAGACACTGGGGGGGTGGGCTGGATACTGATCCAAGAGAAGCAGGGCTTCACTGGGTTGTTTTTGTTGCCTGAGATGTGCTCTGACAGCGGGGACAAAGCTCTCCATATACCAAACCTGAAACATTTCGGTTGTCACCCAGGCATTTCAGCTGCTAGAATAGCTGACAGGTGAGGAGAAATTTGCATGATGGAAACAGCAATGTTGCTTAAACTTTCTGATGCAAAGTGGTTTAATCTTATGAGTGCCAGCTGCATTGGTGCAAAAAAGAAATGTGACCTGGTCTTTGGGTATCTTGTATCCTTTAGAGACATTAGCTTTGGTTCTGGCACCTAGAGTGACATTGGGGAGGCACCTCCAGAACAGGCCTGTTTCATCAGCATTGTAGACCTGTTCTGGAGTGTACCCCCCAGCACTCAGAATGTTCTGCAGTTTGGGAATGAAAGCAGTAGCTGCTGCACTGTCGCATGATCGCTGTTCTCCTGTCACACAGACACGGCGAATCCCAAATCTCTGGCATCTCCAGAGCCATCCAGAGCTAGATTTCAACTTTGAATGCTCCCCATGGATTTCCCCTTGCAAAATACTCTGCCTTGTATTGCACAATGGACCCTGACGGGGGCACACTACTGGCATGCTGCTGTGTGAACCACAGCTGAGTTGCCTTGTCAATTTCTCCTTCGTCGGGTCTGTAGAGCCTTTTGCAAGCCATGTCATTCTGCTCATTACACTTGTCAGCAAACTCTCAAACTGCCCTCTCTTGCTTCCTCCAGGCACATATTTTTGACTTCAAGTAACCTGTCTTCAATTATATTTTTGCCAGACTTTCACCAGAATAAAATTGGTCAAGCTCAGACAGCTTGAGCTCAACTGTCTACCCAGAGCACTTCATTCTGCAGCACAGACAGCAAATCACCAATGTAGACCAGAACTATCATTAGAGCTTATTAAATAACATCCCAGGTGTTTTAATTAAGCAATTACGCAATCAGGTATAGCAGACAGAACAGCAGCATGAGCACAGTAGTGAGCAGTAGTGAGCACAGAGCACACAGAGCACAGAGCACAATGTAACCACAAAGCCACATTGATTTTTTCACAAGTTATTGTAGAAAGTCGGGAGCCATACCCTGCATTCGTTATATGCTGGGCTTCATTATAGCGAGGTTCGCTATAGCGAGGCACCACTGTACCTGGCAAAGATCAAGCTAGCAGGAGACAGGTTTCATCTCAGGATCATAATGCAGCTAAAGGAATAACTGCCATATCATCTTGGAGCCATCTGCCATGAGGAATTGATTATACAGATGTGATGCTGGAGGGTGGCAAAGGTGTCACTGTGATCCCCATCTTCAAAAAGTGGGCAGGGTCAGACATGGGCAACTACTGTACAGACTCTTACATTAAATTGGTGCTGGATAAGGTCCTGGAATCCCTTAACATTGGCAGAAAAATAGATTGCTTGATTGATGCCAAGATTTTACTCCCTTGCTAGCATGGTCTTATAAGGGCTAGCTCAGATCATGTTGAAGCAACCTGATCACCTTCTCTGAACAGGTGACCAAGGAGCTGCATAGGGGCAGGGTTGTAGACATATTCTATATGGCCATCAGCAAGGCTTTTGTCACTGTGGTACTTGATATGCTTCTGGCCAAAGTACACCAGTGTGGTAGACAAGAAGCATACACAAGATGGATTGATTAACTTTGGGGCAAGATGCAAATGATTTTGGTTAATGGGTACTACTGTGAGTGGAGAGAGCTACTCAGAACCATCCCTCAGGGATAATTTTTAGGCCACTGCTAACACTTTCATCAGAGAGCTGGAAGCTCAAATCTCCAGCAGGCTGCTTAAACTTACTGATAACACAAAGCTGGATGGGTTAGTGGGCTCTCTTATGGATGAGGATAAACATCAGAAGGACTTGAACAAGCTGGTGACTGGTCAGACTGCCGGAGTAGCCAAATGGAAGGTGCTAGAGTTAAGGAGGAAAAACAGAGGTGGGACTTCTCCACTGTGTGAGACTCCTCTTACTGTAGTACAGGGGGATAAAGGACTTGAGGGTCATAACAGATAAGGAGCTAAAGCAAGAGAAGCAGTGCACTGCTGCTGCCAAGAAGGGTTGAACGACAACCTTCCTAACTGCCGAGCCACAGCAAGTCACACTGCTGTGCAGGTTAACTACAGTAGGTTTGGGAACAGAATCGATTCACTGGAAAATGAAAGGCAGGCTGAGCTTGGGCAGCTGCTGACAGCAGTGTACCTAAGCTTAGGAAAGGTTATCAGTGAGTTAGCAGTGAGGTTTCCATTCCACAGAGACCCTGTGGAGGGTCAGGAATCAAGCTCCTCTGATGGGACCAGTTGTATATGTTCAAGGTCAGTACATGACTGAGCTCATACCCTGTCGGAAGATGAGGAAGGAGAAACCAGGAGTAAATCTGGACTGTGTAGCACGGTACAGGCTGCATGCCCATTGGCTCACACTGTGGACCAATGGGTGTATAGCCCTACTGTACGGTGTCAGTCAGTGGGTGGCGGGGTAGCAAGTGGGTGGGGAGCTGCTACCCG
Organism: Neoceratodus forsteri; assembly: GCA_016271365.2. Taxonomy (NCBI): domain Eukaryota; kingdom Metazoa; phylum Chordata; order Ceratodontiformes; family Ceratodontidae; genus Neoceratodus; species Neoceratodus forsteri. The sequence continues at coordinate 758,847,054 of CM057454.1, forward strand.
CCGCTGACCAGGGGGGGAGTGGGGCAGTGGGGCTCAGTGGGTGGGTGGGTGCAGGTGCACTGCAGGTGGCCAGGGTGCAGTAGTCAACAATGCTGTGCCACGGCTCAGCTCCATTGAATATCACCCTGTCAACACCACTGCACAGCCAATTTGCGCTGCACCCAGGTTTGCGCCACAGCCTGACGCAGTCTGAATATCCAGCCCAGGGGTGTTTTCTTTTTATAATTTTACAATATGAATAATGAATTAATAGTCAAGGTCAAATTTGTTTAACATTTGTATGCACATTATAAAAAAAAACATTTGTTACATACTATACATCTTAAAATCCATACTACACACTTACTAAACATAATTAATAGTTTCAACAAATTACACTACACATCACAATCATTTACTTCATGCAGTTTGAAATTTATAAGACATTGCCTTCCAATAAACCATGTTCTACATTTTGTGAGCCAAACAAGTATGTATTTCTCTTTCCATATCCTATCATATTATATTCTCCATTTTAATTTTATTGCTATCTTGTGTGCAAAACTTGCAAATATTTCCGGATTTTCTGTATTAAAGATAACTTTCAATGTCTCATTTTTTTCCAATCCAGAGATAGATTTAAACATGTCAAATAATTAAATTTTTCTATCATCTTGAAAACATTTACATTCTAAAGTTAAGTGAGCTATGGACATTTGTGCATCATTACAGCCTGTGCACTGTTGTTCATAACTCCTTGAACACTCTATATTACCCCATTTTTGATATTGCCCAAATCTTAGACAGGTTAATGTCCTCCTGTGTTAAATGTTCTCACATACTAACAGATATTTTTCAAGTTTTACATCTTTTATATACTTCAGACTAACACAGTTCCATGCAGTTCTTATTATTTCCATATCTTTCTGCATTCTATTGTCCAACATTCTTGGAATTGCTTCCAAAACCAATTTCTCTGGGTTTTGTGTTTCATTATATATTGCATTATACTGCATTCCACAATGATTTAATTCATAGTTTAATTTACCAAACCAAGTTGCCATGTTATGGTTTTGCTTACATACAGCTTCTTGCCAGCAATTATATATTAGACTATCAGAATCTGCTCACCCTATTTTCCCTAATATCGTAAACATTTTTTCATAATCAGAACAAACATTGAGACCGTACTGGTTTCTGCACACACTGCTGCATTTGATACAACATTTGAAATGCCCCAAACATTTTTTTAAAATTGATTCTGTATCACTTCTATTTCTTTAATTTTACAGAACAGGCCCCAAACTTCTGTGCCGTATAATATTTGAGTGTTTAATTTAGCAGTTAAACAGTGGTACTGTGCAGTGTACACATTTTTTGCCATAACATGAGCAAAATTGTTTATACCATTCATTGTTTTATTAGCATGTTCTTTCAATTTCTCTATATGCTTATTCCAATTTGAGTTTTTGCTGAAAACTGCCCCTAGATATTGGTAATCTGCTGTCTCACTTATATTTACTCCATTAACTTTCCATATTCATTTTTTATTTTTTTGTCTCCCCAAAAACAACAGTCTTCATCTTTTCCAAATTTAATGACATATCCAGCCTCTTCAATAGCTGCATTGTCATAGTCATTGCTCTTTTTAACCCTAATGGGGTTTGTGATAGTAATACCACACCATCTGCATATAGTAACATTTTTATTTGAGCCCCATTTATATTTGGGGCAAAATAATCTATTTTCTCCAACTCCAGAACAATTTCTTCCATGTAGATATTGAAAAGGCTAGGTGCCAATAAACATCCCTGTTTTACTCCTATTTTTATATCTGTTCCATCAGTAATTGCACCATCTTTGCCATATGTAATTACCACATTTGTATCAGTATGCAACAATTTGATTTTATCTAATACATTTTCTTCCAATCCTCTTTTTCTCAAAATGTCCCACACTACAACCTGATTTACTGAGTCAAATGCTGACTTAATATCCAAAAAAGCAGCATATATTTTTCCTTTTTTTAACCTGTGTATATTTCTTTATGATGTATTTCAGTTTGAAAATCTGATCAGTTGTTTAACACCTCTTTCAGAATCCTGCTTGATATTTTGATATAATTTTCTTTTCCTCTATCCATAATTGAAATCTACTTAGAATTATCCTTGAGACTACCTTTAAACTTATATTTAAGAGAGTAATAGGCCGGTAGTTTTCCAGTAACCTTACCAACCCTTTTTTATGGAGGGGCACAATTACTCCCAACTACCAATTTTCTGGAATTGTTCTATATTTCAAGATATTTTCAAACAATTTAACTAATAAATCTGCCCACCAGTTAGGGTCTGCTTGGTACAGCTGTGAACCAATGTCATCAATCCCAGAGGCCTTGTTCTTTTTGTTGTTGTTGGATCGCTTGTATTACTTCTTCTTTAGTAATCTGCATCTCATTTTCATATAGTGTCTGTACAGCTATTTCTTTCTGATTTTCTATCTTACTAATATCCATAACTGTAATCACTACTTTATTAAAAATCTCTTAAAAGTAGTTTTCCCATACCTTTGGTGGAATAACCACCAATATATTATTTGTTCCATATGCTATAAGCTGCCAGAAAACTCCTCCATCCTTCTGTTCAATTTTCTCCTGTAGTGCACTCCATAATTCTTCATTGTATCTCTTTTTTTGTACTATCATTTTTCTATATTCTTGCTTCAAATTTTTTAAAGCTTTCTGATCTTCCAAGTTATTATATCTACTCACTATTCTCCCTGTTTTACCAATTGTTTCACTTAAAGTTTGGCATTCCCAGTCAAGCCATTTTGCCTTCTTGTTTTTCATAATTTTCTTTTCCAGTTGGGTGTTTTTAAGTTATTTTACCACCTGTTGTGCCATCTTTTGATAATCTTGTATTAAAACCTGTATATCCTGCAAATTACCTTCATGTTTCAACTTTTTCAATTAGATTTTTAATGTTTTGTTTTGTTTCTTTCTGTATATCTTGTCTGTTTAGGATATTTTGTATTACTTCTTTTTTTTTTTTTACTTTTGTCCACTTAATTTTCTTACTCTTTTGAACAAGTATATTTTCTTCCACATAATATGTCTCTGCTATCTATTCATTATATTGCCCCATCTTTTCATCCAGTGTCACTTTCAATGGGCAGTGATCACTATCCCAGTTGTTTACCACAACTAAAGTTTTAATGTATTTATAAGAACAATTATCTATTACCATATAATCCAGAACACTAACGTCTTCCTTGTATACCAATGTAGATTTACCATCTCTGTCACCTTGACACCTCCCATTTAAAATTCATAGAGTCAAATTATTTAATGTTTCCAAAAGCAAAGTCCCCTGTTTGTTTATTTTTTATTCATTGATTCCCCGAGAAGAATTTTAAATATATCATCCAGACTCCAATTGTTTTTTTGATTTTCTATTTTATTTCCTGTTCGTGCATTCCAATCACCCCAGTCAAAATAATTTTATCTGTATAAATTGCTTGTATCTGTGTTATTACATTTTTGAATGCATTTATACATCCAGTAAAAGGGGTGTTCATGGTGTCAGGTGGGAAATATACATTTATCGGTATACATCTTACTTGTTTCTCATATGACAAATCAATCCCAAGAATATAATATTAATCATCATCCCATATACATTTTGCTGCTAAATTAGAACAGATTTTTAACAAAGTCATCACCCCGCTTGATGGTCTCCCATATTTACTCCTTTTTTGGCAGGTAGATACCAGGTTTGATTACCTTCCAAGCAGCACTCATCCTCTGTTTGAAACCAAGTTTTCTGCAGCACAATTAAATGAAAATCTGAAAGAAATGTAATAACACCCAAATCCTTTAATTTACCTGCTAATCCAGCTATTTTCCAGCTTAATATCTCCAGGTTTTTGTTTAACTGACCCTTTTCTTCTTGTAACCATCAATTTTCTTCATTTAATTCACTCAAAATATAATACTGATTACTTTCCAAAACATCTACCATATCTCCCTCACTTTCATTTATACTTACGTCACTTACTGTTTGTATTGACCTTTCAGAGCTTCCCATACTTCCCATTCTTCCTAGTACAATATTACTATTTATTCTTGGGCCTTTCTCCTTTCTGCCCCTAATTGCCTTCCTTCTTTCAATGGCTAGTATATTATCATCTGATTGTAGCTAATGTTCTTGTTCTACAGGTCTCAAATAATCCAAACATTTTTGTTGCCATTTTCCATTTTTTAACCTCTTTCCCTGTTTCTTCCTTTCTCTTTGTCTCTTTTCTCTGTTCAATTTTGTCTCTTTCTATATTCTCCAATACTATTGTTTTTTTATGCCTTAATACTTATTTCTGCAAAATTTTCTTTTCCTTCTATTAGTTTTTGTCTAATATTTATGTTCTTCAAGATCAAACAGATTCAACCTTTCTCATTTCCTCCTTGGTATCTGTATGTTGAACTAATATCACTCCAGGAAAGTTTATTTCCCAGAACCCCTTTGTATATATTGTACTACCATTTTAAGTGTCATGATTTTCATATTTACTTTTTGGGATTCCTTTAAAAAAAACAGTTAGCAGGATTTTCCCTTCTGGCTATCAAATCATCCTTATCTTGTGTTTTCATTCTATTTTTCCTGTATCCCTTTTTCCTACTTCCTCCAGTCTTTGATGTTGCTTTTTCTGCTTCCAGATTCCTTGTATTTCTTCTTCCATCTCTGGTGTTATTTCTTCTCTAACTTGGCACTTTTTAGTCAAACCATCTTTCTCAGTTTCAAATCTTTTCTCTTTATATGGTAAAGTCACCATTCTTTTTGCCAATTGACTTTTTCATGACTTGTTTTCACCTCATTTCTTCTTTTGTTTTTATTTGTTGTTACCTTTAACTCTTTCATTGGTGTTTCTGTCTCTCTTTCCTCTTGTTCACCAATTTCTTTTGTGATTTGTTGTATTGTTTTTCCTTTTTCCTCTCATGCTTATTATTCGCTTTCTCCCTCATAGTTTCCTATTCCTTATTTCCATCCATTTTAACCATATATGAACTTAACAATGATGCAAAGCTTATAAGTAGTTCATTATTCAATATTATTCCATCCCTAATTTCCCTCAAACTTTTTTAATATTATTTTCCTCTTCATAAACTTCTTCCTCCCTTATTCCTTCCTCTATTAATTCTCCCTCTAACCTGTTATCATTTCCTATTATATGTGAAATATCAGTGGGGGGCACTGTGTAGGTGGATCCAATCTTGGTTTGAGTATATATGGGGTAAGAAATGCATCAAAATCCCCCCAAAAAGAGGTACTAGGACACTGATTTGATTTTTCTACAACTATTTTTTTCTTTTTCAGCTTGCTTTTCCCTTTCCATTTTATTCCTTATCTTTTTCTGAGTGAATTGCATCATATATATTCCTTCTTTATTTTTCATAAACCAGCCTTCCTTATTCCTTACATCCACTTGAACTTCCACCTCTATATGATCTAAGGAATTTCTTTTCTCTTCTATGGAGTTTTTACCTTTATCACCAGGACTTATTTCCACAGATCTACTAGCTATACTCTCTAGATCTCTAATAATTTTCTAAAGTGGGTGCTCTCCCTTGCCTTCTGTAGAATCTAACCATACATGTTCCTTTATAGGGGAGGAACTTAGTGGGGGAAGGGAGGAACTTTGTATTCTCAGTACCTCCCTTTTACTCACCAAGTTTATTTGACTGCCTGGTACTAATATATCGCTGGTATTTTTGGTTTTTCTTTGGTGTTTGATTTTTCCCTTAATTTTTTCCCTTTACAATCCAGATTTTTCTTACCATTATACTTTGCTGAGTTTGCCATTTGTTTCTTTTTTCTCTGTCTTGTGTTCATCATTTTTTCACCAACTTCTGTATAGCTATAATGTCACACAATAATCCAATTTTAAGCAGTTTCTTATAATATTGTACTATATACACTTCAACGTTTTCACACCCAAAACAAGAAATGCACAAAAAAGGAAAAGGAAGATTTTCCTCTATTGAATGTTCATAAAATATCCACTCAATTTAACATAAAAATACACAGTTTTCCATTTAAATTGGCTTCTTATTTTCTTCTAGATCACCACTTTCAATGTTTACAGCATTTCTCCTTAATTACCACTTAACCAAAACTTCTAGTTTTCTGGTCACTGATGTTTTATATTCCTTTTGATGAAAATCCACTTTATATATATTCAGTAACTTCCAAAATTTCTACTGTTTCCACTGTTCAGGAGCTGACACCCTAAGTCACTTGGCCACTCAGACTAAGGTATTCTCCAGAACAGCTGGTTCAAACTAATTAGCATACAGACCTACTAAAAACATTGAGAAAGGCTGGCCCAGTGGCACTGAGGGTTGAGTTGCTGGATGCCACACTTCGCAACACGCTGGTGACCCAGGTTTGGGAATGGACTCGGGGCCACTGGGGGTCAGAGTGGAGGAGGAAGAGGAGGAGGAGTGAGCATCCCAATGGATGCTCTGCTCCTCCAGGGATGGGTTCCTGGGGTGCTCTGAGCACCTGACACACCTATGCCTGTGGAAGCACTGGCATCGGGGCACAGGTGACTCTCCAGAGTCAAGGAGGGGAGGACATTGTGGGCATTTGACAATGGCATGCATCAGCACTCCGTCTGTTGAGATGTCAGTCCTATGTGCCAATGCCCTCAGGGGAAGGAGGGACTAAGGGGAGAAAAATGGAAAAAATCTCTTGTTCCAAGATAATGACCTATCCAGCCCCAGATCTCCTACCCATGGGCAGACCCCATTATGCAGGCACTCCAAAGAGAGGAGTAAGGTAGGGGATAAAGGAGTAAGCCTGGCACTCTAGGGGCAGATCTATGGGGTGATCAGGTCTGAAGGAGTGGAATGAGAGGGTAGCAAGGAAGGATAAAAAGAAATTAAAAAAATAGAGAAAAAAGGAAACCTCTTTTACTATTTTATGCATACAAATTTCAACCCGATGACTTACTAAATTAAAAATGTTTTTATAAAAAGTGTAGGCATCTAAAAAAACCTAAAATCATTTTGTCTTTATATATTTTACTACTTATTTACTCATCTAGCCTCTTTATTTTCATATGTCCGCTCTCTTTTTTCTTCCAGATTCAACAGCACAGTAGTTCTAAAAACATTCCTGCTTTCCTGCATCTGTGGAGAGGAGTATCATATATTGCACTTTAGTACAGACTAAAAACACCTAATCCCTGTTATTATTTTGAATATTTTGAATATTTTAGCTGATTAGCCATTTAGCTATTTCCTCCTCACTAAAAAAGAACTTTTCCTACCTTCTGTGTGTTCTGACCTCTTTTCCCTCTTGCTACTTGCTATTTCCCAAGCGTTTATTGCACTTTCCCCAATTTGGCATTTTTGGTCATCTTACACAATCATCTCACATAGTAGCAGTAGCAACTCCTGAGCAGAACACTCTTTAACTTTAGCAAATCACTACCAAAAAGCATTTTCTCGTTTAGAAGTTAGCAATAAAATGTTAAATGATAAAGTAATGGGGCAATAAAACTTATCCAAGGCATCTGAGAGCATATTTTACTATATTTTAAAATGGCTTTTTAGGTAGAAGGACGCTGAGACATACCCACTAAATATTAGGTGTCAACTTTAGGTGTCAACTACATCAAATTTTGTCACAACATGCACTCTCTTAGCCATCCACAACCTATCACAGCCTTTTCCTAAAATCACCTAGTTTTGTTTAATATTTTAGACTGTGATTCACCTAATTTAAACCACCAGCCTGTCCTTATTTGGACTACCTAACACCTAGTGTCCATTTACACAACTTAAACTTTTATTCAGGTTTTATACCTGTGAGGCTAAAAAATGATAAAGGTTATAAATGTTATAATGCTCCCTTTACATGCCACAATATATCATAATTAATCACAGTATATTACAATAGCACAATGCTTAAATGTGCATCAAAGTGCTTTAAAATGCTTCAGAGTGCTTCAGAGTGTACCCACAGTATTTGCTGCTAGTAATTGTCTTTGCTTAGATACAAAAATCTCATGGAAATTCACTCAGTTTTCATGAAGCACTGATCTCTTAAAACACTATGGCCTGGATATTCAAACTGTGCCCAAAAAGTGCGCAACAGCAGGAGCACGCGCAAGTCCAATGCGCCCATGCGCAAGAAGTACGATATTCAAAAACTGCACAGGCCAAGATGCGCCTACGGCTGATGACTGAATATCATGCCACCTGCACCATAGCGCAACTAGGGAGGTGAAGCTGAGCATATCTGATGCGCCATAGTGCAACAAGGGATGTTCAGCTGAGCAGTCCAGATGCACCATAGTGCAACCAGGGATGCCCCCAGCAGCAGGGCAGCAATGCAACAGCACAAACAGGGATGCAGGGGCCCACCACCCATGCCACAGATGAGCAGAGGAACACACAGTAGAACAGACATCGTCCCCCCACACCCCATGCACTGCACAACTGGGGAGAGCTGGAATAACCACTGGCCCATGGACACCAGCAACTAACCCACAGCCAGGCCATAGTGCCCCGTCACACCCCCTGGCAAGCTGTGACCACCACACAAGGATGGCCAACCACCCCATACCACACCATCCCACCAATGCAGAGCACACCCTGCACCATGATCCCCATGCACCCTGCCCAGGAGTAGCACCCAACAGTGCAGGACACCCCATGCATGCCACCACCCCCACTGTGACAATGCAACCCTGTGCACCATGGAGCCATGCAAGGCAGCCCCACCATGGGCACCCTGCAGAGGCAGCAGCAGACAGTGATGCAACAGATGCATACACAATGCCACCCTGCATGTCCCCCTGAGGTACAACTGACAGACCCACCATGCGTCAGCACACGAGGTACCCCAAATGCGACAGGGCATGCCCCGGACCCCACCTCCAGTGGTACAGCACCCTGCATGCCCTCCCAAGGACACATCCCATCCCAGCACTGGCCACAACAGCCAGCACAGACATGCACAGTGTAGCATGGAGGCATGCACCACACAGGATGCAGCACAGTGCATGGACAAACACCCACCCATACCCAAGGGCACAGCAACACAGGGACAAAGTAGTGGGTCAATCAAGCCACTGGCGAGTGGCCACGGCTGACGTGTACACACGGCCAGCACCCCTACATTGCACAGGTGTGCCAGCCACCCTGCGCAGGCACCATGAAGCTGTATGCCACCAGCATGCTGCTGGAGCACAAGTGACAGACACTGGAGCTCATCCCCTGAAACAGACACAAGCGACAGCATGGATGGGGACAACAACAGCAGAGGCCACAGTGCCACTGGAGGCAGACGTGCACCATACTGGTGATGGTGGTCAACCTGGCGTTGTGCCGGGTACAGTTGTTGTCCAGCATGGACAGCCACCACTGACACGCCAGCAGACTGTGCATCACACAGAAACCACAGACAGTGACTGATCCCCTGCCCACACCATAGGTGGTTCACCTCTGCACACACACACACACACACACACACACACACACCATGCATGCACCACCACTGACGCCATGCACACCACTGCAGCTGAGCACCTGTAGCCTGCTTCAAATCAGAGACCACCACAGTTGTTATAACAAAATGTATATTTAAACTATGTACAGTAAACCATATACAAAACTATATACAATAGTGGGGGAAGGGCCACATAACAGGTGGGGGCGGGTAAGGGGCAGGGGTGAACATATGGGAGAGGGAAGAAGGGGTGTGAGGGTGGGTCAAAGGGGGGAAGGTGGTATTTGGGGCATGGGGACATCACTGGCCACCCCGGTCCTCTTCCTCCTGGCGCCGATGGATCTCCGCCTCCTCACCCCTGGTGGTGGATGTGCCTCAAGAGCTCCAAAGTCTCCTCCCGACCCACAGCAGCTCCTGGATGTCCTCTGGATCTGCTGGAGAGTCCGGCCACCTAGGATGAGGGAGCAGAGTCAATAGGTGTGATTGTCCATCCCCTGCAGCCCACCCATTGTGCATGGCATACAGCCATGTGACACGCCCCTGTGATGGTGTGTGTGACCACCCACAGTGACTGTGTCCACAAGACCTGCCCACCCAGGCAGCCACAGCCATGTGGACCACTGCACACACCCACTGCCCATGTCCTGCACAGCACCACCATGGCCGTACAGTGACTTGGCTATGCGGTGTGAAGGCAGTGCCACAGCCATGTGCCGGTGCATGCATGGACCACTATTGATGCACTCCCAGACATGCAGTGCCACTGGACAGTGCTGACTGTAACAAGTTGCGTGCATGGCAGTGGTGTTACTGGATGGTGGCCATGCCCCACTGCCCACCCAGTTATACAACATGCAATAGTAATCATGGATGTAGGCACTCACCATCATCAGGGTGATCCATGCACCGCTGACCACCATTACCCCCTCCTGCTACTGCTCCTCCAGGCGGCACCTCCAGTCTCTGGCCTGCTGGCATTCTGCGGGCCCTGAGGTGCAAAACATGGAGAGAGGAACATCAGTACAATCATGTAGCAATTTCCCCCCCCATGTGTGTGAATCCCACACAGCCAGACCCACCCACCCCACACCCCGATACCATCACCACGGCCAACACCGGATGGCCCCCCCATGTGCCGGACACATGCAACTGTGATACCCGTATGGACGATAAAAGTGTATGGATGTTGCACCTACCTGGCCATGGCACTCTACCTCTCCTGGCATGTGCCCACAGGTGGGCAAGCAGGTCAGGGTCCCGCACCTCAGGTCCCCATATCGGTGGCGGCACTGCTCTGCCATCTGCCCCATACTGGTGGCCTCCTCCAGGAGTCAGCCACCTCCTGCCACACTTCACCTGGTCCTGTCCAGGGTGCCTTCCAAACAAAGGCCCAACATTGGCTCCACATGGCCACAAGGTTTGCCAGCTCCACCTGGCTCCACTCACACAGCACGCCTCCGCGCCATCTCTGCTGCTCCAGTTCAATCAAATGGCACTCTGCAGCATGGTCCTGCCACTGCAGATGCTGCACAGTACAGCACTGCCATTCCCTATCGTGCTGTCACCAAACAGCGCGATAGTGGTGCACCCATGCCTGATGCATGGCACCTAGGGGGCAAAGGTCAGGCACAGGGTCAAGGGTCTCTGGAGCACGGACAGCCACAGCGTGATTGGAACCCAATGTGTGTAGTGCAATTGGGTGCCTGTGTGCCACCTCCTGTAGTGGCCTACCACACTGTTGCCCCAGTGTGCCTACGACGCCCCAGTGCCACAGCACCATATAGGTGAACAGCGCTGTAGTGCCACTGGCACAATGGTGGCCATGCCCTGCATTGCCTCCCATGCACAGCATGTCAGCAGCGCATCAGGCGCGCTATCAACCCAGGTACAAGCGCAGTTAGGTGTGTACTGGTGCATGTCACAGAACTGCACCCTTGGCTCAGCACATTCAACAAATTGCACAAAGCACAACAGCACAATATTCAGCCGGCATATGCAGATCAGCTAATCAGCCATTCAATAGCACAGTCACTGCATTTGCATCCACTTAAAGATGCGCCTCACCTGATTTGTATGGGTTGCACTATAAAAGTGTGACATTGGGCTGCACTGGCCATAGTCAGTTACTGCAGTCTATTGCGGTGAGTTGCATGCTGTTTGGGAGTGTGGACTCTGGTGTTTGGGACATGCATGGGACTGCACAGTCACAGGTAACACCTGTCATTCTCACAGGATGAATCATGACCGAGCATGTGGTGGAGGAAGAGGAACAGAGTTGTGGGAGGAAGAGGAGGCTGAATTTCACTAAGGCCGAGACAGATGTCCTGTTTGAGGCCTACCTAGACCAGGAGCCGCTTCTCAGCAGACACAAGGGAACACCACAGGCCCATGCTGCTGCTTGGGAGGAGGTGATGCATGCTGTAAAACTGCATGGCAGCCACCAGCACTCTGTGCAGGAGTGCAAAATGAAGATGGGCACAGACAGGCAGAGGATTAAAGAGAAGGTGGCTGCCATCAGGGTAGCATGGTCTGCGACAGGTGCGGGACAGCCGGAGGTGCTATGCCTGACTCCACAGGAGGAGCGGGTTGCTGGCAGCATGTAGCATTGCACCATTGAGGGTGTTCCGGGTGGTGGATTCCAGATGGAATCCTGTCACTGCATGGTAGGTCATGGTCTGTCTATTGGGGGGGACAGGGTAGGTCACATGCAGTAATGCTGCTTTTTTCCCCTTAAAGCTCCTGAGCATCTGCATGGGTCAGCGGTGTTGGGCTTCTCCACTGAGGTCAGTCACATGGAGATGGAGGAGGGCCCATCCACCTCCACAGGAATACAGTGGTCAGGGTGACAGTGGGCCCACCTGGACGTCTGGACTGATGTTGGTGGAGCAGGTGTGGAGGAGGCCCTGCCCATGTCCCAGCATGCCAGCGTCCATCAATGCCAGCATGCTGAGATTCAGGCTGGTGCTGGATCCATCACCAATGATGATGGAGCTAACGTCATGGGCAGTGACACATGTGTGCCACAGGATGGCCACACAGCAGTTGACATAACGGCCATGGCTGTGGGTGGTGCGGCCGTGGAGGCCTGTGTGTCATCACAGTCCCAGCCTGTGTCTGTCAGCAAAGGTGGGCAGCACTGGTGTGTCTACAGTACAGTGGGACTGTTGCAGCCACTGTGGTGGCACCATTGAGCCCTGGGGAGTGGCAGCCGGAGGGGCAGCATTAACAGTCAGCCAATGGCCATGGGGGTACAGTGTCAGGGGGCGGCATCACTGCACTGCCTGTGGACATGCCCAGGCCTGGCCCTGGTGTGCAGCACCCACCCTCAAGGGGTGATGAGCATCAGGGCCGTGAACACCCTGAGGGACAGCATGCCGATTAGGCAGATGACCTCTTGGATGAGCACACCCGCATACTGCAAGCATCAGTCAATCAGCAGATGTGGCTTGTGGTGGTGGTGGATGCTCTGAGTGATGCGCTGCACCAGAAAGAGGAGCGTCGCAGCAGAGACACCGCTCTGCTCCTGGCAGGGATGGACCAGTTGTGGGAGGATGTGACCGCTGCCATTGACAGGCAGACACAGGCATTCACTGCTGTCATGGCCACAATGGGCACACAGTTATTTGCCCATGCATCACAGATACCACATAGTGCAATGTCCACCACCCGTTCCCGGCATCGTGTCACACCATCCTTGTCGACACCAGGTTCAGCTGTGGGCATCCCGAGCACAACTGGCACAGGTATGTTCAGTGTGCTGCAGACCTCTGCGTGAGCACGGCCACGTTCATGCAGTGGAACCCCTGGGGGACTGTCGGTGCCACCCCATGAGGCCAATGGTCAGCCTGTCACTTCTGGCGGGTCTCGGCAGGGTCATCCATGCATCCATGGCAGCCATGGTACTGTGACGCGTGACTGACCTGTCTCCCAGCGCGGCTACTGTCTGATGCTGCCCTGTGTGCATTGTGTGCATTGTGTCATTCAGCGGGCAATGCATGGGTGGGTACCCGGCCCTGCAAGCACACACACAGTCCAGCTGCACACCCTCCCGGCTGCTGTCCACAGTTGTGTGTGCATGATGATGCCTGCATTGCGCTGTACGCCACTGTGCAATGGTGCCCAGCGTCTGACACACACACAATGACAGGCAGTGGGCATGGTGGTCTGTGGACATGCGTGTGGCTAGGGATGGCAGTCTGGGTCAGCGTGCCTCCTACCCTTTGTGCATGTCTGGTGAGTTTTGTGTGTGTGTGTGTCTGGCTGTGTGCCATGTTAGACCTCTCCCATCTCTGGCGGTGTATGCAATTCCATGCCTGGCCACTTCCTTTGATGGCATGCACCCCTGGTGTGTGTCCATGTGTGTTTGTGGGTTGTGTCTTTGCCACTGGTGGTTGCACATGGCCCCATGACTTACCTGGGTTGGCTGAAGTGCTCCTCCGTGATGGTGTCCCAGTACAGCTGTGCCAGCCGGAGCAGTCAGGGGTCCCGTCACCCAAGGGGGGGCTGCCCATCCCCATTGTCACCAGCGTCCTCATCGTCCCCATTGCTGCCCCCCTCTTTGACCTGTACAGCTATCCCACATTCGTTGGCCATGATGTGCAGGATGCAACAGGCCAGGAATAGCCCACAGGCCTTTGAGGGGCTGTACTGTAGGGCACCGCCGGAGGTGTCCAGGCAACGGAAACATGCCTTCAGCATACCGAACACCTGCTCGATGACATTGTGTGTGGTTGCATGTGCCTCATTGTAGCATTGCTGTGATGGGGTCGCGGGTCACCATTATGGTGTGAGCAGCCAGAGACGGAGTGGGTATCCACTGTTACCTGTGTGTAGAGGGTGGAGGTTAGTTTGGTGATCAGCATCGCCCTGCCCCGGGCCATGTAGGCCATAACCCATGTCACCTCTGACCATGCCCCTCCCAAGCTCAATGTTTGTCCATGTGGTTTGCATACTCACCCACTAAGTGGCCAGTGGGGATGTCCCCACTCTCGAATCTGTGGCACAGTGCCGACTGGTGCCAGATGAAGGGATCGTGTGCTCCCACAGGGTGCGTGGCACAGACATTGATTATGTGCCCCTGGCATCGCACACCACCTGGCAGTTGATGCTAGCATAGCCCTTCCTATTAATATATGTGGCCCCCTCGGGCCAGGTGGTGTGCGGATGGTCACATGGGTGCAGTCAATTGCCCCTAGCATGCCAGGCATTTGTGCTACCCTGTGGAATTCCTGTATATTTGCTGTGCACTCTGCTGGTGTGCTGGGGAAATGGATGTACGCCGCAGCATGTGGCAGCAGTACGCTGATGAATTGGGTGAGGTGGCGTGACACGGCCAACTGGGTTATGCCTGTGGTGTTCCCTGTTGGTCTCTGGAAGGTACCCATGGCAAGCAAGCACATACAAGCTGTCACTTTAGTCTCCACTGACAGAGCATGGCTCCATTGTGTGGGTGCCTGTATCACATCACTGCACAGCTTACAGAGCCGCCTCATAAATTGCCCAATTCAGGTGGTACCAGCCCACGATCTCAGTATCACTGTACAGCTTGAAGCTGGTGCTGGCTCAGTCATGCCTGTTGGGGGCATACCGCCGACGGGCCCTTCCACGGCCGCGCCCCCCTGCTGCCTGCCTTCTCATCCCCCTCATTACTGCCTCCATCTGGATGGTGGCACTGGCCATGTCCCTGGCTTGTGTTCACCCCCCTGGCAGCTGTTTCTGTGTTACCTCCGCTGTCCTGTCTGCTACTTCCCCTGCACCGGGAACACCTTCCTGTGGTGGCCTCTGTGCTGTGTGGCACTTCCCCCATCTGCACTGGCTGTGGCTCCCCACACCTTCCCTGTGCCTCTCTGTTCAGGGTGCCCTTTCCCTGGCCTGCCCTGTGTGTCCCTCCTGCCCAGTTTGAGTTGCTAGAGTTCAGCCTCATGTGCCTTCCCTGTAGCGTTCTTGCGCCTCTCCCTTGTTCCTTTTTATTTTGGCTCATTTCCGCTATTGCGCAACTTCTGCTTGCTCCCCTATTGCGCATGGCGTATGTTGTTGAATATCGCACTGCGCCATTTATTCATGGTTCCTCCCCCTTCAGTTGTGCATACATTCATTATCATTGCCCTCTTGCTCAGTGTGATTTGGGAGGCGCTTCTGCCTCCCGCTGAATATCACAGAATGGTGCATTTTCAGACTTGTGCTGGTGCAACCCTATTGTGCATGGCGCAACCCTTTTGAATATCTGGGCCTATAACTCCACTTCTCCAGTAGTCATGTAGCTCACATCTCGTAGCTTGTGTAACTCGTATAGCTCGAATAGCTCAAATAGCTTGAACCACTGAACCAGTCTCCGTCTCCATCCCTGTATCTTTCTTAGTTTTCCTCAACCTTTTCAAGCCTTCCAAGCCTTTCTCAGTGACTCCACTTTAAATGGCTTAACGAGCTTAACAAACTTAATGAACTTTATGAACTCCAATTTCCAGGTCCAATATCCAATATCTAATCAGTGTTTGTGTCTATGTCTAATTTCTGTGTCCTAAATAATTACACAGTTATTCTTTTTTTTCTCTCAGGTTTACTCGGGTTCACCTTCTGCTGCTGTATCCCTCTTGAATTCTGTCAGTCCCTTCCTTCCTGCTTCAAACCCACAACCAAGCAGGCTCCCCCACTTCTGGGACTCCTGACACTTAGTCTGTAAAAGAAGCAAAGGGACAGACAATAGGCCGCACAAAGAAGGAGACATTAAAGTTTATCTGGAAAGTGCTGTACTCATGTATCACTCAGGCAACTATGGCATACCTGTAGCAAATTACAAGAAGAAAACAAGAAAAAAGTTTCCTGCATACACTAAACCTCAAAAGAGGGGTGCCACACAGCTTATTTTCTGTGCCAAAAATACATTTATTTAAAGTACACGCCATCTCCAAATTTCAGCTTGATTTGTTTTGGATGTGAATCCTTTCTCAAAAGCCTATCACTTAAAAAACAACCACTCTTAAATATAGTAAAGGCAACCATGTGACCATCACAGCCCACAGCAAACTGGAACATAATTAATTAAAAGCTTATGACCATTACAGTGTCTTTAATAACTAATACATTTTAAAACCTGCTGACATATAGAGAATAATAGATAGCTCACAGGGTATTACCAGTGAGTAATACGATCGAGAGGTTCTGGGCATGTAGGAACCTCAAGAGAGAAGATCAAGAGGTTCCAGTGTCCAGAAACCTGAGATGGTATCTCTCCGGTAATACCCTGTGAGATATCCATTTTTTTTTAATATTTGGATGTGACTATTTTTTTACTGCTTTCACAAACAAGTGTCCGAGTCTTAGGCGACTGCCATACTTTCTGTGAGACTCTTGCTGTACCTCTGTGTTCCTGCTGCCCCACCATTCACACATACACACCCATGGTACCAAAAAGTTCTGTCTCACTCCTACCTTTTGGTTTCCTTGGAAGGGGGCACAGGATCAGACAGCTAAATCCTCGGTGTGGTACGAATTAAAAAAAAAATGAGGAATCAGTACAGACGGTTTACACTCTCGCTAAGCGAGAGATCAACACCATATTTTTAAAACTGTTTTGGACGCCCACAGAGAGAAACCATCCAATCATGAGCCACGTTGTAAATATCCACTCTTGATTGATGTTTGGCAGCTTTACCAGTTTTTTGACTTGTGCGCTTGTGCTCTTGAGCTGCACTGATAATACTATCGTCAGGTCCCGAACAATACTATTATGGGACCTGAACAATAGTATTATCACTCTCGAAGTGTGGTATTATCACTTCGGGAGAGACAGCATTACCGGAAAAAAATTGTATGCTTTACTATACTATTAAATTAATGATCCATGTATTAAAAAGTGCTTAAGTGCCTATTGTTTAACATCTAATCACAAATAATTACACCAGGGAAACATAAAAAAATAAGATCTGATTAATAAAGGACAAAATTACAAGAGAAGCAGGAAGGAGTTTTTTATGAAAATAATAAACTTGCTTCTTAATTCTGTCATGCAGACATGTTCATTTGTTCTATACATAAAAACATCATGAACCTCCTTTAATACATATGTTATATCAAGAAGACATCCCTAAACCATAGTATAAATTGTTACATATATTGATAGTCCATACAATCACATTCTAAACCATAAGATTTCATAGTAGAGATAAACACAACTGGATTTTGATAGGAAAAATCCTTTCTATTAGCCTGAGGGAAGGAACAACTGTGTTTTCTACATATATAATTCATTTTCTTCTATTTCTCTTCAGGTAGAGGCATATATCTAAATGTGCATTAAGGCCAGGTTTTCTTGTTGCATTCAAGGCGATGATCCAGAAATGTTCCTGGATCAACATTACATTTTTGAAATCCGCCCCCCCCCCCAGGATTCCTACATACCTTATCGATGGCAGTGAAGTGAAACTGATGTTGTGAGGGATCCAGAGAAATGGTAACATGTAGGGCTGTAGCATATGTTACATCTTTTCTTTCAATAGCCCTAACATGTTCCCCAACCTGAATTTTGAAGCATCTCCTTGTCTTCCCCCACATAGAACACATCACAGCTGCAGGTCACCAAGTAAATGACACCATTGGTGTTACATGTTATACATTGTTTAACAGAGAAGTTTCTGTCTGTGTTGCAGCTGGTGAAGGTTTTTGTGGGGAAGACATGCGTGCAAGCTATGCATCTTTTGCACTTAAAACAGCCAACAGGTCGTTGCAGCCAATGACTGGCTTTCTTGTCAGTGAAATGACTACGTACTAGAATATCCCACAGGGTGGGTGCTTTCCTATAACTCATCCTTACTGGTAATTCTACAGTTTGTTTCAGTCCAGGATCCACTGACAAAATACGCCAATGTTTTTTTTTTTATTTTTTTTCTAATTGGCTGGCCTGTGCTGAATAGTTTGTCACAAAATTAAATCTAGAATCATTCATTTCAGGGGCATCCTGTGTCACTAAAGGACTCTCTCTTCTCTTACTCTGAACTGCTGATCTGGCTTTCATAATATTTTAATGTCCATAGCCCCATTGTGACAATCTATATGTGAGCTCCTAAACATCTCTTTCAAAAGATGTTTCCATTGAGCAGTTCCATCTTGTTCTCAGAAACTGCCCTTTTGGAATATTAGAGGTCACATGGGGAGGGAGGCAACTATTTGCTAACAAAACAGTGTTACCGTCTGTGGGTTTCCTGTATATGTCACTCTCTAGATACCTCCTATCATTCTTGCTGATCTTTGGATCTAGATATACAATTTCTATTGGACTGCTAGTGTAGGTAAACCTCAGGTTTGGATTTGTGTCATGTAAAAATGTGACGAACTTGTCAAATTCTACCATATTGCCTTTCCAAACAATTAAGATGTTGTCAATGTAACATTTCCATAAAATTTAATTTGGTGCAAAAGAATTGGCAGCATTATTGTATAGCACTTCTTCCTCCCATTTACTAACGTAGAGATTTGCTATGGAGGGGGCACATGTGGCTCCACAGTTGTTCCCTTAATCTGCTGGCACATCACATTATTGAACAAAAACACATTATCCTTCAGGACAAATTCCAACCTTTTTAAAATAGTTGTTACCAAAGCCCCTCAAGTTCTGAACAATTTAAAAATAAAGCCTCTGCATCCAAGGCCCCCTCATGGGGGATGTTGGTATATAGAGCTTCAATATCACAGGTAATAATCAGCATATCTTCCTCAAAGTAAACAGTGGGTAAAATATTTAATACTTCTTTTGTATCTTTAAGAAAAGAGGGTAGAGTGGACACCATTGGTTTTAAATAAAAATCACAAAATTGTGAAAGTGGTTCCATTAAGGAACCTATGCAACTTACAGTATAACAGGGTGGCCAGATGGATCTACAAGAGTCTTATGTACTTTTGAAAGAGTGTAAAAATTCACTCTAACAGGGAAGGGGGTAATCAAGAAATCTGAAATGTTTCAATCTATAACCCCTTTCCTGAGACTCTGCATTACTAGTTCATCAGTACTACACTTAAAGTCATATCTGGGGTCCTCAGTAAGTCTCATATAAAAGTCTTTATTGTCCAACTGCCGATGGGTTTCTTTAATAAATTTCTCTTTATCCAGTAGGACTACTGCTCCACCCTTATCTGCCTGTTTTATAATGAGATCCACATCTGATTTTAAAGTCTATATCGCATCCCTCTCTGCTTAACTCAAATTATTAAAATGATTGAACTGTGGTGTACTGAAAAAGGTCTCTAGGTCCTTTTTGACCAGTTCTTTAAATATAGAGATTTCCATAAAGGGTAGGTGGCAAAACATAGAAGGTTTCTCTGGGGTAATTATTGTGATTAGATGTTAAACTATAGGCACTTAAGCACTTTATGTCAGCAGGTTTTTAAAATGCATTAGTTATCAAAGACACCGTAATGGTCATAAGCTTTTATTCAATTATGTTCTAGTTTGCTGTGAGGTGTGATGGTCACATGGTTACCATTACCATATTTAAGAGTGGTTGTTTTTTAAGTGATCAACTTTTGAGAAAGGATTCATGTCCAAAACATGTCAAGCTAAAATTTTGAGGTGGTGTGTACTTTAAATAAATGTATTTTTTGGCACAGAAAATAAGCTGTGTGGTATCCCTCTTTTGAGGGTTAGTGTGTGCAGGAAACTTTTTTTCTTGTTTTACCTTATTTGTTTTCTAGTACCACATCCGTGTGCATAGTCTTTGGTTTGGATCTAAATTACAAGAAGGCGTAGAACAGCTCCTGCTACTGCAGCTTCTCCTCAATTAACATAGCATCTGACCTCCATCTTGCAACAACAAACAATTTTAATTAACTAATGCAAACATTCCTAATAGCATTTCTCTTTTCTTTCAGTAATAACAACAACCGAGAGTCAACAAAATGGTTGAAGACCCTGCTGAGACTTTGACCCTCCTCATCAAAAAAACCCACCTGACTAGTGAATAGTGCCTGGGCCATGTGAATCATCTGCCAAATAACAACACAGGAACACCTGAGGACTGCAACCCCTGGAGGACTAAAGACATTTTATAATGCATGCCTTGTTAGAAAAGACTGTGTTTATCAATGATTGTAGCCATTAAACATTGATGCATTATTAGCTTTGCCTGCAGTACATTATAATGCACAAGTCATCAGTCCTACACCAGCAAAACAAACCTGAAGCATTTTGAAGGTCAAGGAAAATGCTCAGGTCCTGGCTCTTCTACTGATACTGGTCAGTGTTCAAGCGCACAGAGTAGGAGATTGACTCGCCAACCTGTTAACTGGAATGTGTGTATAATATGCCAGAAAGTGTATCACAAAAAAGACGAAACTCTAACACAGATTGTAACCTTCAGAGGGCAAGAAACTCTGCTTGATGTGGTTGAAGTCAAAGAAGATGACACAGTCTTAAAGTGAATAGCTGGACTGGACTTAATTAGATTTGAAGCAAAGTACCACAAAGACTGCTGCACAGTAGTAGCCACAGACGTGGTCAGATATTTTGCAAAAGTTCTAAAGAGTTTCTCTCTGCTGCCCCTACTATGGAAATGCAGAAATTAGGAGATTTCTCTAGAAATATTACAGAAAAGTCAGAAAATTTCTAACCATGTCTTTGGCTGACTGTAGTACTTTTACCAGCAAAAATCATACAGACACATTTTCACTATCTAGTGACAAGGAAGACGAGTCTGTGTATAAAATATATTTCAGTTAACTGATTTCTGAAATTGAGAATGACCTTGTTATCAGCAGAAACACTTTGTCCATGTCTTACCTGTTATAAAGATACTGGGATGTTCTGAAAGGCAAAGTTCCTAGCAGTGAGAGTTGCTGAAGTGAGAAGCTAAAGAAGGGACTAACAAACTATTTTGGTGACCAAATCATTTTTTAAATAGAGCATGACCCAAGTAAACCAGAACTTGTGTATGGCAGTGCTATGTCTTTGGAAGATGTCATCAACATAGCTTCCCGATTGCATTCAAAGCAACAGTACGAAGAGGAAAACCTTCTCCCTACTTCTGAAAATAAAGATAAATATTCAACAGCATCTACACTGTTTCATGCAGCACATATCCTCTGTAATGAACTCAAAATGTGTCAGGGACTGGATATTAATCCAATAGATAATTCCACTATCAATTTAGTACAAGCATTAGACATGATTACTAACAATGTGTATAGATTCCTGAAATCAGTATTCCAAGGGGATGTTGGTGATGAACCTATTGAAGATGGTAGTCCCTTAATAGCAGCCACTAACAACACCCTCCACAGACAGATATTATCAGTTGGTCAGGACTTAATTCATATAGTATCCAGAGGTGCAAAGTGTACACCTAAACATTTTGGGCTTGCAATGTGCATACTCCATACGACAGGCTTTAAACAGGTAGTAACAATGGTGCACAAGGTCGCACCTGTAAACAAGCTTTCAGCTTAGTGTGCTACTCCTGGTTAAGCAATAAAAAAAACTAGCACACTGTATCAGTTGTGAAGCCCTAGAGAGAACTGACACAGCTATTGCAATGGATCAGCATGAAAAAGCTGCCAGGGACAATATCATAATTCCATCAAACATACAGCATGGGGAGTTTGTTCACTTTGCTGCTGACAATAACATTATAAATGAAAAACCTTAGATGGAAAGCACACAACCCATTCCAAAACTATGGTAGCATAACAGCGTCAGACTTCCACAATTCTGGAAGGCATCTTTGGCACAGTGGCAGTTCAGACTCACACAAAGAAAAAAGCATCACAAACATGATCACTTGAAACTCCTGCAGTGTGCCAAGTCATTCTGGAGTAGAATCCTCATGGCAGACGCCCTACACCAAATCTTGTAGGCAAAGTAAAAAGTAACTAGTATACTGATGTTGAGGCTTGCCAACAAGCTGACAACCTTGATCTGCCATGAATAAGTCTAAGATGCTGCCCAACCAAACTATTTGAGGTTTAATTGGAAAAGGTGAATGTTCAGCAGGTACCAGGATGGACTGTTTTTAATGTAATGATTTCATCTGCCATACCAACAGTAACATCTATTGGGTACTGTCCTATGCTGCCAGCATCACCTACTGAATGGAATACAGTTTTCACAGTAATGAAGAATGTCTGCAAGATGTCTAGGACACTTGGTCAAGATTACAGTGTCTTGACATTTGACAAGGCTATATATTGTAAGGCCAAATAGATTCAGTGGATGTGCCTGAAGGAATTTCAGAAAACAGTCTTGAGAACGGGTGATTTACACATAGCACAGACATTTCTAGCTGTAATTGGAAAGAAGTATGAAAAGAGTGGTCTGGAAGACATCCTCATAGAATCGCAGGTGTATGGTAGCAACACAGCGAGCAATCTACTTAAACGCAAATCATACAACTGTGGAGTGAGGGCCTACAAGCTTGTAATGGAGGCTTTGTCCAGACTGAGGTGGCAGGTATTTTGTAACTGGGTACAAGACAATAAGATTGAATGTGATGTAGACCTTATCAACAGCAAGCTCCTGGAATGTCAAAATGTGGTATCAAACAATGATGCAACAAGCCTAACACTAACACATTCCCAGCTCAGTGATGCCCTCAAAAATGTACAGGATGCATTTGAGAAAGTTTCATTTGTGCTCTGAGCAGGGATTTAAATAACTTTTTATTTTGATTGTTAGTCCCTCAGAGTTAGCTAGGTGCCATTTTATAGGGATTTAAACCAGAGAAAATGGTACAGCTAATGTTTCTGATGCTGTGACATCAGAAACTCTGAAAATGTCACAGCATCAGAAACATCAGCTTTACCGTGGTTGAGTCCATGATAGGCAAAGAGCAGGGTGTTGTACAAGATGGCAACAGCAAACACTCATTAAACAAACAGCAAGTCTCCAAATCTTGACACCTCTTAAAAGGTATGAATGAAATTGAAAAGAGGAAGCACCAAAGGTCAAGCGTGACCAGATTTAGGCAAGTGAGCCAAGAAAAATAAACTTTTGGAAAACGGTGCCAGGAGACAGGAATACCAGCAGCCATAAGAACTCGATGTTTATGTATTAACTCACTAAGTAAAAAGCACTACAACTGTATTTGTTCTCATGTTAAGTAAAAAGGAACTGAATGAAGACAGATGTCATCTAGTGTATCCTTATAACAGAATGCTGTTTAAATGTGTTATGGCGTAGGTGGCTTACATTTTCTCTAATGTATAGGATGCATTGCACAGATTCCACAATGTTGGAAAAGCAATTTCCCAAACATTTGCATGCTGGGATGATTACATCAAAATGGTGAACATCCTAATTCAGTTCATTACAGCAGAGTGTGAAAGCAACTGGGACCTTCATCCTGCAGTGGTTGCAGAGATGCTGCTACTATTTTTTGCCTTTGACCACACCAACTATGCCCACTGAGTAGCAGTGTACATCAGTGATATGAAGCTTCTGCCAGATTGTGCACCTGAAGTTCATGAGCAGTTTGTGCAAGGAAAGCATGCTGTAGCTTGGTCTAGAAATAAATTCAGCCGAGCCTTGACAGACATGGCACTTGAACAATCAGTAAACTGCGATAGTAAAGTAAAAAGGGGTATAGCTGGTTTCACTTTGAAACCTGGAGCCTTAGAAACATAGAAACATAGAAGTTGAAGGCAGATAAGGACCACAAGGCTCATCCGGTGTGCCCATTTCTTTTTCTACCTTATGAATGTGCCATCGGCCTTTGCTCTGTCAATGGTCTATCTATTCTTACTCATCTGTATTGCTCCCTTATGCCTATCCCATGCCTTTTTGAAGCCCTGCACTGTATTCATATCCACCACTTCCTGAGGTAGGCTGTTCCATGCATCCACCACCCTTTCTGTGAAAAAGAACTTCCTCACATTAGCCCTTAATCGGCCTCCCTCTAATCTCATGCTGTGTCCTCTTGTCCTGCTATTTTTCTTATATTGAAACATGTTAGACTCTTTCACCTTGCTAATGCCTTTAAGGTGTTTGAATGTTTCAATTATATCACCTCTCTCCCTCCTTTGCTCTAGGGTATACATATTGAGCTCTGTTAATCTGTCCTCATATATTTTCTGATGCAGTCCCTTCACCATTTTAGTTGTCCTTCTCTGGACTGCCTCAATTTGGTTAATGTACTTGTGAAGGTGTGGCCTCCAGTACTGCACTCAGTACTCCAGATGGGGCCTAACCAGTGTCTTGTAAAGAAGGAATATTACCTCCCTCTTCTGACTTGTAATACCCCAACTAATACATCCCAACATCCCCCTAGCCTTACCTACTGCTTTAGTGGTCTACTTGGATGATTTCAGGTAATCAGTGATGATGGTGCCCAAGTCTCTTTCTTCCCTTGTGACTGCCAGCAACTTCCCTCCCAGCCTATAGGTGGCTTCAGGGTTTCTCTTCCCTATGTGCATGATCTTGCACATCTTTGTGTTAAACCCCAGTTGCCACTCTTCTGACCATTTTGCTAGTTTATCCAGATCTCTTCTCATTCTGCCCACCCTATCTGGATCATCTACTCTGTTACAGATCTTGGTGTCATCTGCAAAACAGACAAACCTTACCCTCCAGTCCATCTGTAATGTCATTGATGAAGATATTGAAGAGGACTGGCCCCAGGACTGATCCTTGAGGTACCCCACAGGTGACTTGCATCTCTTCTGACTGTATATCATTTACCACCACTCTCTGTTTTCTGCCCGTCAACCAGTTTGCCACCCAGTTGGTCAACGTCTGACCCACCCCGGGCCTATCCAGCTTATTAATCATTCTTCTATGTGGAACAGTACCAAAAGCTTTGCTGAAGTCAAGGTAGGTGACATCAGCTACTTCCCTTTGGCCCACCACTCTGGTTACCCAGTCAAAGAAATCTATGAGATTAGTTTGACAGGACCTTCCTTTTGCAAACCCATGCTGTCTTGGATTCTGTGCTCCTATGGATTCCAGGTATTGCACTATCCTTTCCTTAAGGAGTGCCTCCATGATCTTGTCCACTACTGAGGTAAGACTGACTAATCTGTTGTTCCCTGCCTCCTCCTTGCTACCACTCTTGTGGAGCTGGATCACATAGGCCCTTCTCCAGTCTTCTGGGACCTCTCCTGTGCTCAGAGACTCACTAAACAGTTTTGATAATGGCTCTGCTAGTTCCACCCTTAGCTCCTTTAGTACCCTGGGATGTATGCCACCAGGTCCCATTGCCTTGTCCACCCTAAGCTTATCAAGTTCTTGTAGGACCCTTTCTTTTGTGAAGGGATTAGTGCATATCTCCTTCCCCCCGTGTCCATGGTGCTGAGCTGTGGGCCCTGCCCTATCATCTCCTCAGTAAATATTGAGCAGAAGTATTTATTTAGGATAGATGCTTTTACATGGTCCTCCTCATGTGCCCCTTTATCCCCTTTAATCTTAGCAATACCCCCTCTAGACTTTTTCCTTTCACTGATGTATCTATAGAAAGTCGTGTCACCTTCTTTTACTGCTGTGCTAGTGTTTCCTCAGTTTGGGCCTTTGCCTGCCTTACTGCCTTCCCTACTTCCTTTAGGGAAGTTTTGTATGCCTCCCTATCTTCATCCTGCTGCATTCCCTTATATTTCCTGAAGGTCAGCCTTTTGGCTCTGACCTTTTCTGCTATTGTTTTTGAGAACCAAAGTAGTTTCCTTCTTAGCTAGATGGTTCACCACTGCTCATGAGTGTTCAGCTATCACAACTCCCATGAAGGTAATGTGTGACATGGTAGACTCCATTTCACAAGGGAAACACAAGGCAGCTGCACCACGTCACATGCAAAGAGATGAAGGAGATGTAAATAAGATTATTAACACAATCACTGACTCCGTGAGAAACCCATTGCTTTGAATGCTGACTTAATAACGCTCACCAACACTGCAACTGGCATTGCTGTACCTGCAGTGGGTTACCACCAAGCTTGTTACTGCAAATGATATAGGAATCAAAGCAATGAAACAGTTTGTGGAAGACAGACTAAATTCAAATACCACTCTATTCTTTGAACCACTGCATACGCTCAACATCAAGATATTTGCATCTCTAAGCAAGTTCAAATTGAAAGTTAGTAGTGATAAGACAGTGACTATCAATGCAGACAGGAAGTTGTTTAGCCATCTTGTAGTAGCTGCACAAACAAGAGAGATTGAGCTGAAGGAAGTTTTCACACATGAGCTTTCCACAGTTCCGTATGCTCTAGCACACTCTGATTGTACTCTGAACAAAACAGCAAAGAGTAACTATTGTGTGATATGACAGAAACTTTACTTGGCCCAGATCAGAAAATAGTTAGTGCAGGTGGATTCAAGAATGGCCTCATTGCTCACATGGTGACTTGCATAATTACTTTAGATGGAGTTGTAGACCAAGAAGATCTATTCTCATCACATGAAGAAGCAGATACTTGGCTTCTATTTCATGTTGCACATGCTCCACAAAAATACCCTTGTGCAGTGGTGTGACCTCCAGACACTGACATTGCAGTTCTCTGTGTACATTTTACTCACAAGTTGGAAACAACTCAAGTGCTTTGGTTTTGTACTGGTGTGAAGGATGAAGCCATGTTTATACCAATCCACACCATAGCAGCTGAGCTTGGCCAACAACTATGCAAAATGTTGCCAGCAGTACACACGCTGACTGGGTGCTATTCAACCAGTAGTCTTGCAAGGGTTGGCAAACTTAAGTAATGGAAGCTTGTCAGGAAGAATCCACACAAATTTAGAAGCCTTACCAAGTTTGGCACTATGGTGGATATACTTCATGTACAGTTGAAATCAGTAGAACTTCTGATAACCCTTCTCTATGACCCAGCGGCTAACTCAGTGGATGTAAATGGTGTGCGATATAAGTTTTTCTGTCACAAACAGGCCAGGAAAGAATCCCCTCCCCAAACTTCTGATAGTCTTTTGCAACATGCCAAGTGTGCAAATTACCAGACCCTTATCTGGAACCATACCCTGGAGGCTCAGCCTGACATTCTATCCCCAATTGGAAATGGCTGGCATCACAAGGATGGACACATTTCTCCAACACTAATGACACAGACACCTGCCCCAGAAGCATTCCTGGAACTCTTTGCATTGGGTGTAAAAAAGCCAAGTGTGAGTGCAACTGCAGTTGTTCCAGGCAGATCATGGTGTGCACACAGACTTGTTTGTGTACTGGTGGTGATGACTGCTATAATCCTCATAAAGTTGCCAGTGTGGATCCAGGTGAGTCTGATACTACAGATGATTCAAATTTAGACATGTGGTGTATGACAGATATATTGAAAAAGGCTAGGCACTCATATATACTGTCATATTGTCCATCGATGAGAGGGAGTCCATTGGATATTAGTGTTTTGCTAGCACTATGGTGTGCAATAGTATACTTGGCTTCTAATATAATGAATACGGTATTTAAAACCTTTGTGTCAATGAATAATCTGTGCATTTATCAATACAAACCACAAGGCCAACATTCTTTAAGTAATGAGCCTTATTAATAATTTGTGTCAAAGAAACCTTTTGTATGACTAAAATTTGTTTTTGTTTTTAAAATAAATTGGTAATAATTTGTGTCGAAGAAACATTTTGCATGACTGAAATGTGTCTGCCTTTTAAAATAAATTGTTTTAAGTACCATTTTATTTGTCGTTTTTTATTTTCAAACATGTCTTGACAACATTAGTACATTTTTGTAGCCTTTTCACTTGCACAAAATGTTGTTTTGACATGGGTACAAAAATCTTGCATTGGCATACCTTGCTACCACTTTACAAGGCAACATCCACCCTAGATAAGTACCTAAGGGGCACCACTATCAAAATAACATAGTTGTTGCTTTCTGTACAAGGGGTGCTATGTCACCTAAAATATCAGGCCTGGACCCCCAGACTATCAGTATAGACTTACATTATGACAGAACAGTGCATTACCACCTGTCTTGACTACTGCAATGCCCTCTACCTAGGGCTGCCAGGGGTTGATATCCACCATGTGCAGCTAGTGCAGAAAGCTGCAGCCAGGCTGTTGACTGGTACCTCTAGGACCAGTCATATTATGCTTGTGCTGCGTGAAATGCATTGGCTGCCAGTTCAGTAGCGGATCACCTATAAGTTAGGGTTGCTTAACTTTAAAGCCCTACATGAACAGGGACCCGACTACCCGAAAGATCTCCTAAATCCCTACTACCCCCAATTGCCCTCTGTGATCCACCGATGAGGGATTGCTAGAGATTCCCAAGGTTTGTCTTAAAACATCAGGAGCCCGTGCTTTTTCATTTGCAGCACCAACCTAGTGGAATTCTCTAACTCCATCGGTTAAGAGAATGCCTGACCATCAGCAGTTTTAAATCTCTGCTGAAAACATATTTATTTTCATTGGCATTTCCTCACTAATTGTTAAATTAAATGGTTGTTTTTAAAATGTATTATATTCTGGTTTATGCTGTAATTTTACATTATGTACAGTGCCTTGGCTATGAAAGGTGCTATATAAATAAAGTTTGTTTGTTTGTGTTTGCATTACATTTCTTTCTACATAAAACTTTCAGATAATGGAAGACAAAGTTATTTTTCAACTTCTCCTACAGATGTCAATAAATCTGCCACTGATAAAATTACACAATTGAGCCAGCATAAGTAGTGATGTTTTGTGTCCTTTCTGTTATAACAATTTTCTGAGCAAATCAAATTTCTTCCTTGTCAGGACAATTTTGTGTGGTAAATCCTAGTTAAAGGTGGGCAAAAAGTTGTGAATTCTACTTTTGCAGAACTTATACAAAAATTTGGAATTTCATGGAATTTTCTTAACTTCCACCATTGGTGAGATCGGAATCTTCTGAATGTGTTTGGCGGATTTTTGCCCTGTTCCATAGAATGTCTTTGCTGAACTGCAGAATAATACATATGAACTGTGAAACAACAATTCTGAGGAATTTTTTTTTCTGCAGTTTAATGAATTATTCCTCAGTACATGTAATTATTTTGCAGTTCAGTGATCAGTTCTGCAGACTTTTTTCCCCGCAGTTTAATACAATTAGCAATTTATACATTTATTCCACCGTTCTAAATTGGAATTTCTCCGAAAGTTGCTAATTTGATTTCTGCACTTTCGCAGAAACAAAAATCTGACTTTCGTGGAAATTCCACCAACAGAAGTTTTTTTTGCACACCTCTAATCCTGGTAAATTACAATGTTAGTGCCCTCACAGCAAATCTTTTTTCTGACAGGCATATGGCATCAGCAGATTTTTGTCTTCAGAGCACAAAAGCCTGGGAATTATAGTTCTAGAAGGAAGAACATCTTCTGGTCTGGATCTAAGTGCTCTATGGACTCTGTCTAGTTCGATGTTGACATGGGCTATAGTTTTGTCCATTAAGACCCCAAACATCTAAGTCATAATTTAATTCAAAGACAGTGAGCATTTCCATGAGTTGGGAACACCAACGATTGTTATGCCCTCCACTTATAATCTGTCAATTTATTTTACATTTTTTTTATTTTTTTTCTTGGTAAGCATTTTGCCATTCTCAACTTAATGTTCTTTCCTCTTGTTTGGCAAGCCTCTCCTCCCATGGTTCTTTTGACTAGGCCCTTAACCAAGGCATTTATTTTTAGTACTGCTTCTTTCAAGTCTTTAATTTCTTGTACTATGGTACTGAATGATTTTACTTTTTCCTTTATGAAGGAAACATCATTAGCCATAAAAGATATTCCATTAAGAAATTATTTGGCCCAGGTTGGAGTTTCTTCCAATGTTCTTTGTTCAGTGTTTGGGACATTTGTACTGCAGATGTTGCAATGTGCAGTTGCACCTTCCCCTGTCTCTTCTTGTTGCATTTGTAGCTCATCTGCCATTTTATGTTCTACCTTTCTTTGTCCTGTCTTTCCACCCTTTCCTCCACTGCTGTTTTCTTATTAATGCAGTAGCATCAGGATTATTTTCTATACTCTTCTTCTGGCCATCTTCCAAGTTTACAGATTGAGTGACTTCTTCCAATGGTGTTTTACCCTTCGTATCTTTCAAATCTGTAACATCTGTGTCATTAGATCCAGGATTTGAGTCCACATTCATGGCTTCCTGTACTTCTTGAGATTCATGGACTACTTTACCCCACAAAACTATTTTTTTATAGAAGAGTTTACTATAGGTTAGGAGTGAGCAGTGAATCAGGCAAAGGTAGCCCTTCTGGATTAATAGTAAGTTGTGTGTTTATCTTGCTGGAAGTAGGATTTTCTATCTTGGCCTGATTGGCTTCTTTAACAGATTCTAATCACATCCCAAAAATCTGATTTTGAGGAGATAATAAGACTAGCCTCAAAGGAACATTGAACTTTAATTGAGGTGCCTTTAGGAAGACCTTGATTGTGGGGTTATCTTTGTTCTCTTTCACACTGTCTTTTCCTTTGCACTTGTCAGTGTCTTTTTCTGGTTTGCTCTTTGAGTTAGCCAGTGTTGGGTAAGTTACTTTTTCTATTACTTTCTATTTCTTTTAGAAACTTGATCCAGGAAGCTTTGTGCAGTCACTAGCAAGGATGGAGAAGTACTAGAAAAAGAATTACACCCGACAGTTAAAGTTAGTGGTTTAAGTTAAGTTTTAGTGCTAGCTGTTAAATGTTAAATTTGAATCTATATTTGTTAGAATTTGTGATGGGTGGGTTAAACTTATTACTTTTCTCTCACCCTCTTCTGAGTGTTTGTCGGCAGCATTAATGGGAGGTGCTGGCTTGAGTTAAGTATGGAGTCAGTGAGGGTTGTTTTTTATTTTGCCTAATTATATTTTTATTTATTAATCTTGTTTAACATGGGGGTCATGTGATTTTTGGGTGATTATCTTTTCTTCATGTGGTATTTACTATATGTGAATCCTGCTTTTGTTTTTCAACTATTTTACTGGATTGCAGTAAACCTGAATTAGCTGATTTGTCCATGTCCAATTTTCTTTCTAAATTGCACTTTCTAAAATCTGAGCTGTATTATTGCTTGATGGTTACTAAGTATTTTGTTGTTCGGATTTGTGGTTTTCTTTTATTGTATTGTTGTTCTATGAGAATGTCTCTCTTACTACAGTCTTCATACGGGGTCCAAATAAGGGGTCTAAATACTATCACAAATGGAATGCATACCTTCACTCTCATTTATGCTCAGTGCCTCCTACGCCACCTGGCAGCCCCCCAATCTGAATGCTTTGGCACCTGACTGCTCCACTGTCTCTCTTCAAAGGTAATGTTTGGCTAAACTGGTATATATACTCAGTAATGAAATAAACAAGTTGTCAGCTGATGGTCCCTTAAGGACGCTTCTATTAGAGAAAGTGATACAGTTTGTTCTACTGTATATGTAATGTTCCTTGCACTTAGCCTGAATGCACAATCTGGAGTTTTGGTATGTGAGATGATATACACCTCTTACAGTTTCGTATGATGAGGATTTATGTGCACAGTCTGATATTTTGCAGACATGCTATTGACACAGTACTGATGTCTGCTTCTAAGTTTTCATACTCCAATATACGTATTGTATTGTTTGTTTTATAATTACTGGGTAGCACTTTTTCCCATTGGGAAACCCAGTTATAATTTGCCATTATAACCAGATGGGCTGGTTATAATGGCAAACACATGCCAGGTTTCCCTCGGAGCAGCCATGCACAGTCCCCAGTCTCTGATCTTCACATTCAGTGCAGCAATCCCGAAGCACACTTTTGGGTCCCTCTTATTCGGTGGTAATTTACTTTTTTATTTATTTTTTTAAATGAACTCCTTCTTGACTGAACCATGGAAACAAAATAAAAGTAAAACTAGCGCTGTGTTTCTCGTCAGCATATGATCACAGCCAAGTGAATGGCACAGACTGTCCCTGCCTTGTGAAGCCGGGAAAGATGCTACAACTGCCACTCAGTGGTAAAATTAATGTGTCTATACATTTTAAAGAAAATATCCATGTTCTTTTCCACCAAAAAGTGTATTACTGTAACTATGAAGACCGCAGACCTCACAGAATCCAGACTGCTTCGCGGCTTCCTGAACAGCAATCTTATTTTATTTTTTTATAATTGCTGATGCAAAAAAGTGCACACCAGCAATTATAAAAAACAAAACAAGGGGTTGTGTGTGTAAAACTCAATTTTACACACACCCTCATTGTGGGATGCTTTTTATAAACCCCTCAGACTTCACCCTCAGGGTTTATGTAACATCGCACAACTCGGGTGAGTGTAAAATCTCGTTGCACACACCACCACATATATTATTCTCTGTGTTATGCTGGAAAATAATAAAATATTTCATGATAAAAAAAGTTTATTTTTCTAAAAATTTTTGTTTACTTTTATTAGCGGGGGACATCGAACCAAATCCTGGTCCAAGTTTAGACCTTCTAAACCTTGGTATAAGCAACACAGTTTAAAAATTCTCCACTTAAATGATTGTAGTCTTGTACCTAATGGCTGAATTTCAAGTTCTTACTAATGCTTATCATCTGGATGTCATTGGGATTTCTGAATCTTGTTTGAAGTCCTCTGTACTTGATAACATATGTATGTTGCCTGGATATAACTTCATTTGACAAGACCGTTTAGGAAAAAAATGGTATGTGGGGGGGGGATTATTGTATATTTTAAAGACCACCTCAAAGTTAATATGGTTTCTAGCAGTTCTAATAGTGATATCTCTTCTGATTGGCTTTTGCTCCGTCTTTTGATGGGTGTCAATAACATTTTTATTTTAGGATTTCTGTACGATCTCCCTCAATGTGGCCTATCTGGTCTTAAAGAATTTTTGGTTTCTGCTGAGCCTTTTATTAAATTGTATGATTTTGTAGCCATGGGAGATATTCATTTAAACTATTTATTAGTAAAAATAGATTAGGAATTACTATTGTAGTCCTATCAGCTTTCGCAACTAGTTGTGGATCCCACTAGGTTAATCTCCAGTAGATTAAATCATTATTTATTGGATTGGATCCTCATTAATTGGGATCATAATGTTTTGACTGTTGGCATGCTTGGTGATTCTGTTAACGATCATTTTGCCATGTATTGTGTTTTATTTTTTAGGCCACCAAAAATTCCACCATTATTTGTTCAGTCTCATAACTTTAAAAATATTGCTATCTCTGATTTGGTTTTGGAGTTGCCCCTTATTGATTGGTCTTATATTGACCCAATACCTGATATTGATTTGGCTTTGGATTGTTTTCACCATCAGCTTCTTCCTATTCAGGAAAAGTATTTCCCTATTTGCACTTGGAGAGTTAACGGTGTTCCTAATAAATGGATAAATGAAAGTATAATGAAATTAATAAAACAAAGAAGTCTGGCCTCTGTTGCATTTACTATAAGTGTTCTTAATCTGCTTATTTGTTGTCCCAGTATAGACAAATTAGAAACAGAGTTACATTTTTGATTAGATCTGCCAAAACTGAGTACTACAAGAAAAAGTTAGAATTAGATTGGTCAGATTCTTGTCGCTTTTGGAGTAACGTAAATGCTTTGATTAATACTAATGATAAAAGAACAATTCAATATTTGAAAGTAAATGATATACAGAAAACTGACCCTTTTGAAATAGCCAGCTCTTTAAATTCTAAGTTTTCTGATTATAGTGGTTGTACTTTTTTCTGGGCTCCTTCACACCCCCTTCTTCTGAAGCAAATTTTTCCCATAATTGGCCTGCATTTTATATTAAACAAGTTATTCCTAGTGAGATCCACAGACTATTTGGGGGCTGGGCTGGATAGTCAGTTTCTGAAATTAGCAACACCATATATTGCATCTCCTTTGTGTATTACATGTAAGCTGTCACTGATTTCTCAGCAATTTGCTTTGGCTTAGAAATGTGCTAGGGTTGTACCTGTGCCCAAGGAAAGTTATGCTGTTTGTGTTGAACATTTTTGTCCTATTTCAATATTGAACCATATTAGTAAACTTCTTGAAAAATTGTGGCTAAACAAATGAATGATTATTTGGACAAATATAACATTTTCTGTCCACAGCAGAATGGTTCTCGAAAGGGGTATGGGACTGGAACTGTCTTGGTCAGGTTCATGGGCTTGGTTCTCAGTGGTATGGAGCATGGTCTCCTCACTGGGGCCATATTCGTGGACCTGACCAAGGCCTTTTATCCTACTGATCATAAAATGCTCTGTCTCAGATCAAAATCCTTGGGTTTCTCACCAGATGTTTTTTGGTTTGAAGATTATTTAACAAATCGATCTCAGTTTAAGGGAATTTCTTCAGTGCTGTCTAATGTAAATAAAATTGACAGGGGTGTACCTCAGGGGTCAATTTTGGGGCCACTTTTTGTTTACTTTGTTTATTAATTCCCATCTATCTGTTATTAAAAATGGTCAGTCTTTGCTTTATGCTGACAATCTTGTTCTTTTTTCTTCAGCTAAAGAACACTCCACTGGTTAAAGATCTTCAGTCTGATTTTTTTTGTTCATAATTGTTTTTTTGAAATGTTACTTATTTTGAGTGTGCAGAAGACCAGATCAATGAGTTTTGGTTCACGTGTTAAGTTAAATAATTGTCCCTCACTTGAGTTGTATGATAATCAAGGTAATTTAATTGAGCAAGTATCCCAGTTCAAATACCTCTGTGTTATTTTAGATCCTTTGCATTCCCTTTCTGATCTCATTAAATCTGTTTGTTGTAATATTAATCAAAAAATTGGAATTCTATATAACCCCCCTCTAAAAATGTCTTTTGAATCCCACAAAGCCATACCTATTGGTTCCCATTTGCCTCATTTTAATTATGTATCTAACCTTTTTTTTATTTACGTTCTACTGAGGTACAAAATCATTCTGTTGTTTACAGTAATATTTGCTGTTTTTCATTTTATTGGCTCCTATACATACTCACCACTGTCAGTTATACTCTCAGCTTGGTTGGTTATCCCCAGTGCAATGTATACAGTAATTCTATAGTTGTTTGGTTTAAAAAAAATGTGTTCTGTTTCTTCTCTTTCTGATCTTCTTTTAGTTAGGGATGTACTACCTAGTTTGAGGACAGCTAATGGGGTTGCTCTTAATGAAGAATCTTGTAAAACTAGAGCTGTATTACATGCATTTACTGCAGCTGCTCCTCAGTTTTAGAACAGCTTACCTGACTTTTTACATGTTGTTTGTGCTTTACAAATAAAAAAAAAATGACAAAAGTTGTACCAGCTTGATTTATATGCCTGTAATCATTATTGAATGTTAATATTTAATGTTTTGCATTATATAACTGTCCAATTCAAGCCTGAAAAAGGACCCTCAGTCCAGTGCTCTTACCTGGTTAACAAATTAATTAAATAAATAAAATAATCAACCTCTGCTGTGTTACTGTATTTGCTTTAGATGTTTCTCTCTTAGTTCTCTGTGAAGACATGGGATAAAAATGCCATTGTGCAAAACTGTCAGAAGTCCAAGTGTGTCTGAATTTTAATCTATTTTAAATGGACAATTACCAATTTTTCAATTTTGCAAAATAAAACACAATGGGCCCACTTCTCAAAGGGTGGCACTAGCTGCACCAACAGCAGCTTGTATTATTTGCCAGTAGAGCAGGGACCCTGTATCTGATTCCCTATTGGGTAGGGTCCCGGTGCCAAAGCCTCGCAGCTTGTGGTGAATGTTGCATATGGCAAAAGGATGGTGCACCTAAATAGTTTGCTGCAAGCTGCAGGACAGTCAGACACCACTCTTAGAAGGTCTGTTCACTTGAAGAATCCAGTTGGGCACTTAGCAAAATCAGTTGACAACTACAACCTGTGTTTGCACTGAACTAGCCGACACAGAGCATATCAGAGGAACCGTACACTTCCTATGACAGTACAAGCAGTGTAAAATAGTAATACAAAAGACATGAGTCTATCCACGATGAGTTTGAGGATTCCAGCTTGATCCTTGTAAGCACCATCAGTCACCCACAAGCTGAATTTTCAAATGAAATCTCCAGCCCTCTACATATGATAGGATGTATAAAAAGTGACTGTCAGCAATGCTATGTGCAGCATTAACAGAAAGGGTTTACTAGATGTTAGTTTGCAGATGCAGAAAAAAAATGAATAACACAACAGATGATGGTGGGCTGTGGCATGTATACCCTTCTGCCCAGGAAGGGCTTTGTGGGTGGTGTACTGACTGTTAGACCATCCCTGGCTGGTCTAACAAGTGTTTGTTTTTGTCAGCACTGCACATGTATGAGAATTCCAAAAAAGGAGATGTTGCAGCATTTCTCTGGTTTGAGGCTCCTTGCACCATGCTGCATCCCAGTTTATGCCACAAGGAAATCGCAAGACCTCCTTGCTGCACCAGGCTGCGTTCAATGCAGGTTGCATTTGAGAATTGCTCTTGGCACACCATTTGGTGCAAGTTGCACTGTGCATCATTCCATTTGCTACAATCTCCTTGCACCATACGAGGAGGCTTTGAGAATTGAGCCCAATGTGTCCAGGCAGGTTCCCTGTTAAAAGAGAAAAATGTTTTGGCTCTTTGGTTCTTTATTCAGTTGACTGTATATTCACTAAAAGCAGATATCAGTTGCGATATTCAGTGTTACAAGGCTGGTTTACACCACCACTCCTTCACTTACCCATGGTGAAAATGGAAATGTTTTGTGAAGTTGTCAGACAAATTGCTGTTTTAGATTATCTGAGTAATCTGATTGGGCAAATACAATTTAGCAATTAGACTTTAAAGTTTTAGTGTATTGGCCCAATTTAGATCAGCACTCACCAGCTTTCAGGCTCCCAGGGCTGTCAGTTTTTCAATTCTCCCCTGTACTATAGCACCATGCTCTTATGCTTCTCAGGGAACCAAATACTCCAGTGTTGCTTTTTAATCACTGGTCAGGTTTTTTTTTAAATTTAATAAGCTTTATTCACATTTTAGCAACCAATCTACATATAACAAATAAATTCAGAACTAGATGAAAAAGAAAACAATCCACCAAACATGAGGCTATGAAATATAAGAAAAAGAACACTATGCCAATATAATACAAAGAAAAACATAAAAAAACCCTAAACCCTACCCTACCCCAACCCACTCCTCCCAGAGTGCAGGGAACTAAATAAATCTGGAGCACTTCAACAGAGAAGGCAAGGAACTTATCCAAAGGAACCACCCCAGCTCACTATACCCCCCAGCAGGGGGCAATTTCTCTACCAGTCTGTGTGAGGTGCTTGTGAAGACAAAATAGCATATAACAGTTCCCATCTAGAACAGAAGAGATCATGACAGTGCCTGCATAAAGCAATTTGTTTTTCAACCTGTAAAACAGACAATACCTCCTGATGCCATTCCAAATAGGATGGAACTACCTGGTCCTTCCAATGCCAAAAGATAACTATTTTCACTGCCATTGCTAGAAGGGCCATATGACCTTTATGGGAACCAAAAAGCTGAGGAGGCTAGCACCAAATTAAACACACATCTGGGACAAAGAAGTCATCTAAACCAGGGAAGGGATCCAAAAAATGTTTAATTGCATGCCAAAAAGGGGTCACCTTAGAACAGTCCCAGAGGACATACTTAAGGGAGCCCTCCATTTCCCCACATCTAAAACACTGAGACATCGCTGTCTTGCCCATTTGAAAAAGTTTAAGGGGAGTGTGATACATATTATGCAGGACTATGTATTGGGTCACTCAGTAGCAGTCTTGTTTAATAAACTTATATAAATTCTTCCATACTAGTTGCCATTGAGCATGATCCCACTGCAAGTCCAAGGCCTGCTGCCAATAATAGGAAATCTCGGACAAGTTGGCTGATGCTATAAACTGAAGGGCATTATATATACCAAAAATTGAGTGGGGTTTAAGGGCTCTTCTATTAAAGTAACTAGGTTGAGCCAGCCTGGTGACATAGACAGCTGAGGCACTGGTGCCTTACCTCTTACCACTCCAGCAACCCAGGATCAGGAGTGGCCTTGAGCCATCAGGGGCTGACTGGGGGAGAAAGGATGGAGCATCCAGAGAACAACTCTCCTCTCTCTGGGAGGGGTAGGTGTCTGTGTCCTGGCACCAGTGACATCAGGCAGCAGTGTGGTGTGCTACTGCCAGAAGCCATGGGCAGGAGACATTGGTGGACTCTTGTAGATGGGTGTGGGTGTGTACACATCTGCCTGGGACATCATTGCATGACCGATGTCTCTGGGAGGAGGGGGTGGGCACAGCAGAACAAGGAAAAAGTTCTGCACTAGTGGTAGGTGACAACACATCCTGGGACCCCATACCCACAACAGGACTCCACCCACCTGGGTCCTGATCCTCCTCCACATTGAACCACTGCCTGAAGTCACTGGAGTTCAAGGTGTGCTGAAGAGTTGAGGTGATGCTGTCTTGGGGTGCAAGCCAGGGGGTTGCTCCAGGTAGGGTTGGCTGGGTAGGAGCTCTGGGAGGGGATCCAAGATGGGGAGCCTCAGGCCAGATGGGAGAAAGCCCAACAAGGGTGTCATCTGAGAAAGTCCACTGAGGAAGTGATAAGGAGGGAAAAAGAACTGAAGAAAAAGTAACTAGGTCATGTTCCTCATCCTTATTCCAGGGGGAAGAACCAAACTGTGTAGAGATGGCTCAAGACAGTTGAAAGTACTTGAAAAAGAAAGAAGCAGGGAGGTGAAATCATTCCTTAAAAAGGTCAAATGGAAGCAGCCTACCTTCTTCTAAAAGAACATCTACTGAGGAGGATTTCAGCTGTTGACAGAAAGTCAAAGGAACTGGGTGGGATCTGATCTGAATATTGGGATTGCCCAGTAAGGGTTGCTTTAAACTTTTTAACCATAAAATGCCTAGATATGAACCCAACTGGATGTGGTCCTTGAGCGACCAGGAAAGCGGGGTTGATTTTAATGATAAGGGTAGCTGAGCCAGTTGAATAAAAATAAGGCCACCTAGTTGGAGCCCAGACAATTGACACAAATTTCTCTCAATAAACAGACAAGACGAGGTGTAGCTCATCCATTGGCATCTACTAGGGGTTGCCCCATCTAAGTCACTTGCTAGAATGAAGGGCACAATAATACAGGAAAAGGTTTGGGAGATGGAGGCCTCCCCAATGGCTTTGAGAGACTTAATTTAAAGTACGATTTACAGATTGCACCCCCCCACTAAAGAAAACCATTGCACATATGTTGAAGCTGTATGAACCAGACTTTGGGAAGATAGATACCCAGCATCCCTAATGAGTATAGAATATAGGGAAGAGTATTAATTTTGAGAATGCTAATGCATTCCCAAAGAGTAAGGTGGAGGGCTGACCAATGATGTAAATTAGATTTAAGAACATGTAAGAGGGGGGTTAGGTTGTTCTTAAGAAAATCTGATGGGAATCTGAAAACCTTGATACCAATATACATTAACATTCGAGGTTCCCAAGTCAATTCCATATGGATCACCTCCTGCTTACTCAACAAATGATTAAGGGACTGGCTCAAATTTAGTTTGCAAGCTGAGAGGTCAGAAATGTCTTTACTCAGACAGGGCAGCAGGGATTGAGACAAGGAGGTCTTCTACATGGAGAAGGAGATCATCGGCATGAGCGGATAACTTAAAACCTAGCCCCCCTGCCACTATTATCCCCTTAACTGCCGGGTTACAATGGAGCCTAGAAATCAAGGGGTCAATTAAAAGCATAAAGAGAAAGGGGGATAGGGGAGACCCCTGTCTTGCCCCCGCTGCAAACGGGTTGGTTCAGAAAGCTCCCCATTGCATGAAATATGGGCAGTAGGAGCTTGATAGGCTGTAGTATTTGAACCCACTGGAGAAATTAATTTGAGAACCCAGATTTTTGGAGAATGGCAAAAAAAAAGGGCCAGGAGACTCGATCAAATGCTTTTTCCATGTCCAGGGAGACCAGGCCACTGGAATCCTGTTCTCCCTGGTTGTGGAAATCAAGTAGTGAAGCTTACAAGGGTGGTCGGCTGAACCATGCCCTTTGTAAAGCCAACCTGTTCAGGTCCGATCAAGGTGTCCCAAACCTGAAGAAGCCAACTGGCCAGGACTTTGGCAAGAGTTTTACAATTGGTATTGATCAATGAAATGGGACAGTAACTACCTGGCAAAGTATCATCTTTGCCTGGCTTAGGGAATAATGTGATCCAAGCTTCCAGCAGAGTTAGCTCAGAAAGGCCTGAGTCAAACAAAAAATTAAACATCTCAGTTAAAATGGGAGCCAATTCTTCAACTAAGGCCTAGTAAAAAGCATTCAAAAAACTATCTGGTCTCAGTGTCTTATCATGCAGAAGCTGCTTGATAACCTGGACTATCTCAGATTGAGAGATGGGATGCTGAAGCAATTCTTGTAGGGAAAGTGTAAAAGAAGCGAGGGCTATTTGATCCAAATAAGCTACTATTGTCTGTGGCGGGGGGCACCATCCTGGCCCATACAGTGCAGTGAGTAGTAGAAATCTTTAAAAACCACTGCTATATCCCGAGGACTAGTGACCGGGTCCAAGCCTGGTCCTACACAAATACCTCCAATAAGATTGGAGGCCTCAAAATGGTGGTGATGAAGTGCTAGTAACTTTCCAGCCCATTCCCTGGATTCCAAGTAATGAGTCTTGGTGTGAAGGAGGGCCAGTTTAGCTTTTTCTGCAAGCATGCTTGCATACTGAGCCCTTAAAGAGTTTAACTTAAACCAGACCTCCTCCTTGGAATCCAGGGAAAGGCAAGCCTCAAAGGCATAAATCTCCTGCAATAGACCCTCCAAACACACATTGTGAGCCCTGTTGTGGGTAATGGCCAATAGAATACACTCACCATGAATAACACATTTCACTGCCCCCATAAAACATCAAGAGAGGTGAATGACCCCTCATTATGTTCGAAAAAGGTCTGAATATAATCTTTCAATTTGGTTAAACTGCCTGGATCTCAAACCAATTGAGAGTTAAATCTCCAAACCTTATCTCTCTCTTCCACCCCACGGATGGCAAGTCGCATATGAATGGAGGCATGGCCAGACACCACCAACGGTTGTATGTCAGCAGAAATGAGGCCAGGAAGGCTCTCTTGATTGATCAAAATATAGTCTATTCTAGAATATGTGTAATGCAGGAGAGAATGGAATATATATTTCCTATCTGTTGGGTGGAGGAGACGCCAATTGTTGACCAACCCCAGTTAATCCATAAGTGCCCTAAGCCCATGCTGCCCTGGGGATAAGCCCTGCTGGACATTACCCAATCTGTCCAACTCTGTCTGAAGGCAGAGGTTCCAATCTCCACTCAGTAAAATAGAGATGCGAACATAATGGGCCAGGATGGGAGCAAGAGATGAAAAAAATCCTAGGTGGTCTGCATTCGGGTAGTAGATGATGCCCAACCACTTTTCATGCTGACCTAGCCAACTGTGTAAAAAGAGATAAAGGCCTTTTGGGTCCCAAATCTCCTTTAATAAGGAAAAGGTAGTATTACAGGCCATACGAATTGCAAACCCACCCCATTTACTACTACAACCCACCTCAAAAGCCTGACCTACCCATTCCCTCCTGAAAAGATGAATTAATTCCAGTTTTGTATGGATTTCCTGAAGAAATTATACCCCCGCATGCAACTGCTTCAGATGCCACAGAACCATATGTCATTTATGTCTTTCTTGTGCCCCCTTAATATTCCAGGTCACAAACTCTTCTGCACTACCCATCAAAAATTACCAGACTGAGACTAAAGGCCACAAGCCTTCTCTTAATTTTCCCATAAGTAAAATCACTCCAGGACCAATCACCCCTCCCAAAAAGCCCACCCAATCTAAAAACCAAACAGTACATGTGCAACAAGGGTAACAAACACACAAAACCAATAGCAACTCCCCATCCCTGAGACCGAATGCCTAAACCATTATGGTCCATAATGAACTCCAACCAGCAAAGTATCCCCCCACTCTGTCCTCCACCAAAATATGCCAAGTTGAGCAAACCCATAATTTATAACATGTAAATCCATCCAACAGTGTAACGTACTAAACTGAGGACAGTCTTCCCCTGGCAGCACCCTGGAGGAAATGAATGACAAGTGGCTTTAGAAGAAATTAAAGAAACCCTGTATGGTGCACCCAAAGATATAAAATAAGAAACGAGGAAGGGCTGATAACCAGAAAAGCAGTGTCAACTAATACCAGCCCCATAAAGACAATAGATAATCATGCCAGCCAGGCGTTAAATAAGTCTTGAGAGCCCGCAGTGCTATTAGCCTTGAGAGCCAGAAGTGTAAAAGAAAGAGTGAGAAAAACAGGGTGGAAACCTTAGGACACCCACAAACATAACATAAAAAAAAACATCTCTGGAAACTCTCTTGGTGGAATACAAATGGCTAACATTTCACCAAAAATAGCAGCAAGCATGACTCCTGCAGCTACCAGTGGGGAAGAAAGCCCTAACTGCTCACCAAAGAACCTCTAAGATTAATAAACTCTCAGACAGTTCAGTACACCCACTAACTCCCACCAAATAACAAGGAAAAGAAAGACAGACAGAGGATGAAAAAGAGAAGGGGGGTGCCTCCGAATGCAAAAAACAAGCACATCCCAATGTAGAAAGAGGATCTAGACCTTAACTGTACATCAGAAAAAGGAACAGGGAAGAAAGAAGAGAACAACACTGAGGACAACTGAAATAAAAGAAAAAGAAACTTAATATTGGGGAGAGACAGAAAAAACTAAAACTAACATACCCTCTTTTCTCAGACTGATCACATTGGCCAAGGGAGCCAAGAAAATAGGCAATCAACAAGGAGTAGTCCCACTGAAAACTGATAAGGAGGGACAAAACCATGTCA
This sequence comes from Neoceratodus forsteri, assembly GCA_016271365.2. Classification (NCBI taxonomy): domain Eukaryota; kingdom Metazoa; phylum Chordata; order Ceratodontiformes; family Ceratodontidae; genus Neoceratodus; species Neoceratodus forsteri. The sequence continues at coordinate 758,890,270 of CM057454.1, forward strand.
TTGCCTAATGAAGGAGAGGTCCACTTCATCAAAGTCCAGATCAAGCACATGTTGAAATCTCCAAACAGGCCACTTAAGAAGGCCAGCAGCTAAAGTAACATTAACAATCCACCAAATCAACTCTTCAAAAATAAGCTTGGGAGCAATCCCGGGCATGCTTACTTAGCTGTCTCAAAAGTCATTAATCCACACTCAGAGCTTCGCAGGGAAGAGCATCTGGAACTTGACATGGGCGGCCACCAATTTAGTAATTAAAGAATGATAAGCAGCCCATTGAGCCCATACTGCTGGAGGCAAGACCTGAAATATTCTTAAACATTTGCCTTCCCAGGACACTTCTTGCAGGGACTGGACCTTTGTCAAAATGTGCTGTTTATCCAGGAAGTTGAAGAGTTTCACTATGATGTGGTGCAGTGGATCCATATCTGATGGCATTGGGTGCAAAGCTCTCTGAGCATGTTCTATGATATATATACAGGCCCATATGGAGACAATACGGCCAGCTTTTAAAAGTGCTGCACAAAGAGGATACAATTGGGCCCCTCAGTATACTCTGGTAGGCCAGCCAAATTGTTACTATGGCTGCACCCCCCTAAGTCCTCAGTATGTTGCTCCAGCTGAGAAATTATCTTGAGCAGCAATGTGAGCTCAGGGTCCACCCACCTGTGCGAGTCCTTGAAAGAACTTACTCATACTTTGGCATTGCTGACCCTCCTTGAGAGCTTCTCCACAGTGAGGAGAACGGCTTTGATGTCAGACAATAGGGAAATAATCATGTCTCACAAAGGGGCAAACTCCTGCCAGAAATGGGCCACTGTCAGAATGTCCAAGGCAGGAGAAGAACTGGCTTCCTGCCTTTGAATACTTGGACCCCTGCTCCTTCTCTGGTGTCTGTGGAGGAGTATGATGTACTGGAGCTGGCTCCACCGAGGAATCCATTCTGCCCGAAGGCAAGTGTTCCAATCATTAGCAAGTGAGATCAGGGATCAAGAAAAACAGAGCAGACTAGAAACTGGACTGCAAAAACAATTAAAAACAATAAAATGCACCAGCTCCATGGCACCGAGGGAAGGGGTTCGCTTGGCATGCTAGCGACCTGGGTTCATGCCTTGAACCCGGGTACCAGGAGTGGAGATCAGCAGGAAGGGGATCCAAAGCATCCATTGGATGCTGCCCTCCCGGGGGGTAGGGCCTTGGTACCTGGAGGCAGATTGGGAGTCATGCTAGGGGGTGTGTAGCCTTGACATACTCCACACATCCCAGCCTCAGGTCACTGTCTTCATGTAGGCCCAATCAGGGTACAGTGGGTGAGTCAGAAAACTGAAAAAAAAAACCTGACCAACCAGATGATGTCCACTGATCCCCGGTGCACTATGGTAGCCCAACATAGCCTGTGCTGACCCCCCCACCAGTCCCCGGGCTAACTGGTTGTGCCTATTAGCACTTTTACCCTGGAAGGGGGGCCCACTTGATGAAGGGTTTCTTTGTGTTACCCAGGACCAGCATTCATGGGGACAGCAGATATTGACCAGGGAGGAGGATGGCTATGGGTCCCAGGTGAGGTGGCCTGAAGTGGTGGCCAGTCAGTGAGGAGGGAGGAGTAAAAAAAACAATAAAATAAGGGATTGAGAGAGCAGAGTGGAAGGGTAGGCTTACAGCTTACAGCAGGAGCATCACATGACTCTCCACTAGTCATATTTTAAAAACTGAAAACTGCAGTACATTAGTGGCTGAGAAAAAAACATAAATCTTGACTTGATTGAAAGCTCTGACTACGAGTCTAAGAAGATGAGGAGAGAATGAGTAGTTGGCATTCAGGTAACCTCAGGAGGTCAGGCTTTAATATCATAAAACTGCTGTGCACTGAAGGCTGGCACAGAAAATCTTGATTTGGTCAGTAATGAGGCTGAAAATGTAGGGTGGCAATCAGAATCCTCATTGTCTGGTGAGTAATACCATGTCTGTGCCTACAGATCACTTTTTAATGCTGTGATTTCAAGCTACATCTTTTACTTTAACTGCTTTATGGTAGGACAGTATGTCAGCACACAAAAATGCAGAAAAACTGAAGAAAATGGGGGAGCTTCTTTGCAGCTTAGTTTCTCCTTCTCCTGACCCAAGCATCTTGTTCAGGGATCACAGTGTAACTAGGGTAGTGTGGTGGGTAGAGAATACCTAAAAATGAGTACATGGTTGCACAGCTTATTTGTTGGTTCCTGCACATAAAGCAGGAGGGTGGACTTGATGGATCTTAGGGTCTCTTCTGACCATTAATTAGAATGTTACTATGAGTTTCTATTTCTACACAGCAATGCTAACTGCACTTTAGCATCTGTGATGTAGACAATGCATCACATCCGAAATCCAACTATATGTTATTATCAAAGGAGGAACATTTCCAGAAAACTCCAATCCCCAGATATAGTTTTTTTTTAATTTTTGCCCTGGTGAAACACTTGGTTCCACGGGAAGATCTTCCAATTTTGGTCCACGCCTTTGTTACCAGCCGTTTTGATTACTGCAACGCGCTGTATCTAGGGCTGCCGGGGGTGGATATCCGCCGCTTGCAGCTGGTGCAGAATGCGATGGCCAGGTTGTTGATGGGAGTTTCACGATCTAGCCATATAACACCTGTGCTGCGTGATTTGCACTGGCTGCCAGTACAGTAACGGATCACCTTCTAGGTCGCGTTATTGACCTTTAAGGCCCTACATGATTTGGGACCCCACTACCTGAAAGAGCTCTTGGTGCCTTACTGTCCTGCCCGCTCTCTTCGCTCCTCTGATGAGGTTGCTAGAGATTCCCAGGGTACATTTAAAGATGTCAGGAGGTAGATCTTTGCCTATGTAAGCACCACCCTGTGGAATTCTCTACCTCAGTCAGATACGAGAATGCCAAACTGTTGAAAGTTTTAAAAAGCAATTAAAAACTTTCTTATTCTCCTTAGCTTTTGCTGGAACATAATGAATAATTGTATTGTATGATTGTTTGATTTATTGTTTGAAATTTGATTTTATTTGTTTTTATTGTAAAAGCGCCCTGAGCTTGGGAAGGGCGCTTAATATAAATAAAATTTTACTTACTTACTTACTTACTTTACAATTTAGTTACCCAGAACAGCCAAACTGAGATGCAACATATTCCCTGTGGTGTCATGCTTCTACCTATTTCCACAACTGGGTGCAGTGGAGTACTGAGAAGTAAAATGACTTGCCCAAGGTCACACAGTGAGTATTTGGCTGCAACGGGGTTTGAGCCCAAAGTCTCTCAGTTTCCAAGCCAGTGCTTTAACCAGAATTATAAATCATGAGATCATTCTTAATCACTCTGGGTTGTTGATTTTTAAACATTCCAGGTTCTCAAACCATAAGAGGGTGCTTCATGCAAATAGTTCTAAAATTTGGAAATTCTAAGTTCAAGTTTGAATAGTTCATTTCAGACTCTGGTTTCTCTAACTTTCTACAAAGTAAAATATTCCAATTTTAAATTCAAGATTCATTTTCTAAAACAGAAATCTGCAACATGGTTTATCTTATGTTGATATGTACAATTCCTATGTTTCTTACTTTTGTAAGAGTCTCTTTTCAAGTCCTTTGTGGACCAAACCCCTCGGTTTTACTTCATAGTTCTCTCACCCAATGAAATTGAGAATGCACTCTTATCACCATGAAGGATACAGAAACTGTATATTATATGGGAGTGGTCGCATCCCTAAAGTTAGGGTTGAGTAGGCACTTTAATGTTAAACCTCAAATTTTGCACTTTAATAACTTTGCAACCATTCAACAAATTTGCACAAAATTTTGCATGTGCAGTTTTGTGTGGTATATCTCTTGGCATGCCAAGTTTTATTTTGGTTGGCTATGTGGATTTTGAGCTGCACATAGTTCAAAAACATTAAAAATTCATCCTTTTTCCACTTTTTTGTCATTGCACTGTGCACAGACAGTTTGGAATTTTTGTTTGAAATGTTCAGGATACAAAGGTCTTGACCTGCCAAAGTGCATTTCACTAGTTTGGTGAAAGAATATTAATCTGTTTTGAAGTTATTTAAATTTAAGGTTTTGGGGTTCTGAGGATGCTCAGTGCAGTCTTTTTGATAGCTTTCAGGGACGACAAAGGAATTTGGTCTCATGAAAAAGTATTCTTTGTCTTGAGGGTTCAATCCTTTTTCATGAAAAAAAATCATTTTCTGTGAGCCAACATCATGTTTTCACATTTTCCACACAGCAATCTGTCATAGCTCTGCATAACTGTGTCTTCTACAGACATCCAAACATGTATATTGCTCATCAGGAGTTGATGAGCTTCATTCTGTAATTTTTAGTAGCTTCTTTGGCCCAGAATTTTTTTTTTCACTATTTAAATCCTTTTTCATGACTCATTAAGTTCCTTTTTAGCGAATTCTTTTTCAGTCTCATGAAAAAGGAAATCGGCTTGTGAAAATGGATTTTTTTTAAACTTTATTGAAAATCCATTTTTGCTAGCCAATTCCTTTTTAGAGAGAATGAAAAAATTCACAAAAAAGAAATCATCTCTTGAAAAAGGGTGTGTAAAAAAAAAACTAAGTCCGAAGTCCTTTTTCACAAGATGGAATCCTTTTCCTTGATGGTGAAAAAAGATTCACAAAAAAGGAATCGTCTTGTGAAAAATAATTAAAAAAAAACAACGAAATATGAAATCCTTTTTCATGAGATGGTCTTCTTTTCTGCAAACACTGCAATGCATTCATGGAAAATGATTCCCTCTTGCAAAAAAGGATTTCTAATGTTTTTTCCTGTGTATGTCAGCTTTCTCATTGGTGTCAGAGGTAGCCCCCCACCCTCCAATTTGTATCCCTGTGAAAATGTATATCCATGGTGTCTGGTGACACCACACACACTGCCATTTCTGTTTATTTATTTATTTATTGAATTTTGATGACGGGTAGGCCCACTGGGCTCCAAAGGTCCCTTTTTTCAGGGGTGACCCGGGAATAACAGTACAAGAAGTTATAGACAGTTGAAAATGTATGGAAGTACAGGTTAACATGGTTATACAGTATTCGGCTGTTTACACATAGCAGTTGTTATATAGGTTTGATATATCTGAATTGGTCAGTTGTTGTTCATTACATCATCCATTGACAGAGACATTAGAGAGACAGTACTGTAGATTCAATAGGTGACATAGTTCAAGAGCATTAGTAGGTTCAGATAGGGGGAGGAAAGAGTTAGTGCAACATTGTTGGGGCTAAAGATTGTAGTTAGGTGAGCAGGCTATTGAGGTCACTGTTATAGTGTCAAGGGCGGAGGCATTGGCATACGCTTGTTGATAGAAGGTGGGTCTTGAGTCTTGTGTGGAAACATGGCAATGATGGGGTTTCTTGTATGTCCAAAGAGAGAGGTTATTCCACAAGAAAGAGGCAGCATGAGAGAAAGATTTTTGGCCTGCCTTAGTCCTGACCTTGGGGACATCTAGTAGCATGTGGCCCGAGGATCTAAGGCTGCGCTGGTTTATTTTTACTGTGAGGAGTCCCCCCAAGACTCGGGGGAGGTGAAGGGCTAATTATCTTCTTCGCCAAGCAGAGTATAGGGTAACTGAGGCGAGATTCGAAAGATGGCCAGTTAAGCTTTGCCAACGCCTCGCAGTGGTGGCTCCTGGAGTGGGATAAGGTGGCAAAGTGGGCCACCTTGTTGTATAGGGTCTGTAGTTTACTGAACTCCAGCTTTGCGATACCCTGAATGACTGGGGCAGCATATGTTAGAGTTGGAAGTAGGACACTAGTTGCAATAGCAGTCCTAGCTTCTAGGGTCAGCAGTTCATTGAGCCGATACAGTAATCCAAGTTTATTATGGATTACTCAGGTGACTTGGTCCACATGTTGTTTGCATGTGAGACCTTGGTCAATGGTAAGGCCAAGGCACTTAGTTGAAGAGACCACTTCTAGCTTGTTGCCCTCCAGGGATGAAACTTGGAGTAGATGTGATCTATCTAGTCCAAGGGCTCTTGGTCCGAACAGCATGGCTTTGGTTTTGGTGGTGTTAAGGACCATTTTATTCTTGATAAGCCACTTCTCCATGATGTGAATATCCTTTTGGAGAGAGGTGCTAAGGTCATCCAGGTTGACCTAGGTTTTGTAGATGACAGCATCATCAGCATACTGGATAGCATTGCTACTTCTGCAGTGTTTGCACAGTTCATTTACGAACAGCGAGAACATTAATGGCCCAAGTATAGATCTCTGGGGTACACCGTCCTTTAGGGACTGTGGTTTGGAGAGTATCTCCTGCCACCTGACCCTCTGTGAGCAACCAGAGAGGTAGCTTTCCACCCATTTGAGGGCATGGGCATCGAGGCCTATGTCGTGGAGTTTTTGGAGTAGTAATCCGTGATCCACCCGGTCAAAGGCCTTAGAGAGGTCTATAAAAACTGCCCCTGTAAAGGATCCTGAGTCTAGGTTTCTGAGTACATCAGTAGAGAATTTGGTTAGGGCAGTGTCTGTCCTGTGTTTGGCTCTAAAGCCATGTTGGGATGGGGACAACAGCAAGTGTGCCTCCAGGTATTCCTTAACTTCGGCATAGACGAGTTTCTCCTGAATTTTTGCCAGGGCACAAAGCAGGGAGATAGGCCTGTAGCTCTCAGTGGGTTCTACATGCCCATCCTTATGAATCGGGACCACATGCACCTGCTTCCACAACTCTGGGACAGATTCTTCAAGTAAGGACCAATTGATCAACCAGGTGAGTGGTCGTGCGAGAGCCGTGGCCCCATCTTTTAGCAACCTGACTTTGAGTCCATCTGCGCCTCCAGAACCTCTTGTTTTAAGGGTTTTTAGGGTGGCCAGGACCTCTTTGACCTTAACCAGCCTTAAATGAAAGGGTGGGCGGTCAAGAGTAGAGGGATCCATCGGAGCAGACTGGTAGTTGGGTACTGATAACCCTGCCTGATGTTTATCAGGGTTTATGAAGTAGGAATTGAGGGTCTCAGCGATTAGTGCCTCATCATGTAGTACCTGTCCATTAGCTGTGATAGGGCCCATGGCAGTCTTTTTATTCCCCTTAATCAGTTCATTGATGTGGGACCAGAAAGTCCTAGGGTTGCCAAGGTTTGCTTTCTGGAGGTGGTTTAGATACTCCTTTTTTGCTAGTTTGGTGGCCTTTTTACATTGGTTTCAGAGGGGTCTATAGATAACCTGGTCAGCTAGGAGAGCCAAGTATTTGGACTTTTTCCAGGCTTTGTCTCGGCTGGTCATCAGGGCCTTTAAGGGGGGGTAATCCACTTATAGCAGTGGCCTTTTACCCGGTAGGTTTTATTAGTTGCCAGGAGGTCCGCGGCCCACATGATAGACCTGTTAAAGAAGTCAACTGCCCCCTCCAAGGTAGGAAGACTTCTTATTGGGCTCCAATCCAGGTTGCCCAGGAGAGTGTTGTAGTGCTCCGGGGAGAACTTAGAGAAGTCCCTGGAAGTGAGTATTCTAGGTGGAACCTTTACTGCTCTGTTTTTCCAGACACAGAAGATTGGCGAGTAGTCGCTGAGAGCATCCGCCAAGGTGCCAGCAGCGTGAACGTTTTTTGGGTTGGACACCAGTACTCAGTCAATGATTGAGTGACTACTCATTTTGTAGTTCAGTCTTGTGGGCAGGGTGATTATCTGGGAGAGGTTAGCTTCTTGTAGCAAGCCTGTTATTGAGGACCTTGCCTCTTTGGCCCAGTTCAGGTTGAAGTATCCAAGGATGATGAGTTAATTTGCAAACTCAGCTGTTAGGGTTCTTGAGAGTGTCTCGAGGGATTAGAGAGCATCCTTTGGTGGACTATATACACACCCTACGTTTAGGTGTTTGGCACCGCCGAGGGTGATGCATACAAAGATAGCTTCAATTTCAGGGGGCAGAGTTACTTGAAGTTTAATTTGTGAAGAGATCATGGAAGCCTTCACGTAGATGAGTACCCCACCCCCTCTTTTCAGGAGTCTGTCCTTCCGGTAACAGATGTATCCTGGGGCAGCTAATTCGAGTCTAGGATCGATGGTTTTAACCAGGTCTCAGAGACCGCAAGCACATCCGGGTTAAAGAGGGCTAGCCATGCTTGTACTTCGTGAATTTTTGGCCTAAGACTACAAATATTCATGTGCGCTAGCCTCAAGCCCCTTGGTGCAGTCCAGTTCAGGTCTTGAGAGGTGAAAATAGAGGTATTATCAACACCCGGGCCGGGGTTAGAATGAATGTTTCCAGCCCTTATTAGCAAGGCAGTTAGCAGGAGGTGGAGAATAAAGGTTAGAAGTGGGAACCTAGTTTTTTTAGGTTTGTGGGTCATTAGGAGGATAGTCCTGTAGCAAATCCTGCTCCTACTGAGCTTGGCGGCAAGTAGGAGGTCTAAGTTGTCAGCCAGGGGTGGGCTATAAGAGTACAAGGTCTGGTGTGATGCTGGTCTGTTAGGAGGCTGCGCAGCAGGGCCTTGTTCATCAGCTAGCCAGTCAACCCAGAGTATTGTGGCTATGAACAGGGCAGCAAGGAGGAGACCCTTGTTAAGCCTGAGTAGGCCCGATGTACCAGTCATCTGGGACCCTTTGACTGGCATTATGACCTTATTTGGGGTTATTAGGCAGCAAGAGCCTGGTCTCATAACAAGGAGTTGGGGATGGTTTGATGAGAAACAGGATGTATACTGGGGGGTACCAGGACAGACAACTGTCTAGAGCTTCTTAGGATCGCAGAGCTTCGATGACTTTTACTGTCTACATTTATAATTGCTAACAAGGAGTTGGGGATGGTTTGATGAGAAACAGGCTGTATACTGGGGGTACCAGGACAGACAACTGTCTGGAGCCTCTTAGGATTGCAGAGCTTCGATGACTTTTACTGTCTACATTTATAATCGCTAGAATTCAATAAACTTTAGGATTCTTAGTAGTGTCAGTTACTAACACTCATATGTAAGAGCAATAAAGCAGCAGCACAGAGTAAAAATCAGCTTGACATAACCCCGAGTCTGTGTTACTGACTGGACATTATACATTGGCATTAATCAAGCAGGTTGCTAAGAATACTCATTTCAGTATATAATGTCATTGATCTTGCTGACTGTTAAGAATGCACCTTGCAGTATTTTGACAGTTTTGGAACATTTAGTCTATATATGGTCAATTAGGTGGATAGTTTCAACCTTTGACCAGTTAGTCCATCAATAACCAATCAGTCCATAGATGTTTCAGTTAGGTAGTAGGGAGAACACAGTAGGAACCACATTTTATTGTGTGAGCCTGTGATAGTTACAGACTGAGATACATTGCTACAGGCATTCCTCCTCCCCCTGCGCTTCCTATTGGAGTAGGGCTCACCAAGGGCAGAGCTACCTTCTATTTAATGCAACCAGGAACGGGGTGGGTAGGCGGGATTTTCAAATTCTGCAGTCTGTTGTCCGATTGCAATGGGGGAGGTCTGCCGGACAGATTAAGCTGTCAGTGCCTTGACCCTGTGGTTTCTAGCTTGTCCTTGGGCAGAGCAGTGGGGGGGGCCCTGATGCCATCGGTTCACCTCTCCGGTCTTTCCAATCTGTCTGAGGAGCTGAGAGGGGGGAAGCAGCCTATTTCATCTGGCTGCACTCCGCGTCAGTCTCCCTCTCAGCTAATGGGCTCTGGTGTCTATTACAAGCTGGGAAAAAGGTGCCAAGCGGGAGCAGTGGCAGAGGAGCAGGACAAAGGCGCCAGCAGGTACAAAGGGCTGAAAGGAGGAAAGTCCTGCAATCTCTGTCTCGGCGGGCATTCAGGGTGTCTGAAAAGTTATCCAAATTCTGCAGTCTGTTGTCCAATTGCAACGGGGGAGGTCCGCCGGACAGATTAAGCTGTCAGTGCCTCAACCTGGTGGTTTCTAGATTGTCCTTGGCCGGAGCAGTAGGGGGGGCCCCGATGCCGTTGCTTCACTGCCCCAGTCTTTCTGATCTGTCTGAGGAGCTGAGAGGGGGGAAGCAGCCTATTTCATCTGGCTGCACTCCACGTCAGTCCCCCTCTCGGCCAATGGGCTCTAGTGCCTAGTACAAGCTGGGAAAAAGTCGCCAAGTGGGAGCAGTGGCAGAGGAGCAGGACAAAGGTGCCAGCAGGTACAAAGGGCTGAAAGGAGGAAAGTCCTGCAATCTCCGTCTCGGTGGGCATTCAGGGTGTCTGAAAAGTTATCCAAATTCTGCAGTCTGTTGTCTGATTGCAACGGGGGAGGTCCGTCAGAAAGATTTAGCTGTCGGCGCCTCAACCCCATGATTTCTAGCTTGTCCTTGGGCAGAGCAGTGGGGGGGGGCGATGCCGTCGGTTCACCGCCCCGGTCTTTCCGATCTGTCATTTCTATATATTTTAAATATATACATTTTTGCTGCCGAGTTGTACCCAACCCTGTAATTTAAAATAAATCTGTAGTACCCCCAAATGTATATCCCTGGTGTGTAGTGGCACCCCCACCCTCTGATCTCCAAAATAGTTTTAATAATATCCCCATTGGTGGCCAGTGGCACCCCCCCCACCCTTCCATGTAAGTATCAATCTGCAAAGGAGAAAACGGACCCTTGCTGACTTGATTTTTTTTAATCTAAAACAGAAAGTCCACTGAACAATGCACCCACCCCAACCTGATCTTCATATTGACCCACCTACCTCATCCCCTTGGCCACCCACATTCTCCTCAAATAAACTGGCCACGCAGCGAAGGTCCACTCTCTGATCGAGGATGTGTCTTGCTGCTGGAACCAGCAACTGCTGTATGGCAATCATACAGTAGTCACTGGTTCCAGCAGCAAGACATGTCCTTGATTGGAGTCTGGATTCACACTGTGTGGCCAGTTCAGATGAGTGAGGATGTGGGGGTCAAAGGGGATGCCGGTTGGTGGATGTGCAGTGGGAGATTGGGTGGGGGTGTGAGTGTGATGTCGGTGGACTTCTTTCAGGTTGAAAACAAAAGTCAGCAGAGACCATTTTCTCTTTGAAGATTCATAGTTACAAGGAAGGGTAAAGGCTACCACTAACCATCAGTAGAGAATACCTACAACTAATTCTGGAATCAGAGGGTGAGAAGGCCACTAGATATCAGGGATATAAATTTGGGGGTAATACTGATTTATTATTATTACAGGGTGGGGGTACTACTTGACTGGAAAATAAATATATATTTAAAATGTATAGAAATGGGAGGGTGGTTTCTCATGCTTTTTCCTGTGGCACATTGGTGTCAATGGTACCCCACCCTCCAGTTTCTTCCCCTGCCAAAATTTATATCCATGGTGTCTAGCGACACCACTCACCCTGCTATTTCTATACATTTTTTTTATACCCCCTACGTGCTCCATGGCAGCCACTCCTTCAGGCTTACTAAGGCTGTCCTCCAACCCATCCGTCCTCCTAGATTCTGCCTCAGATCGCAGCCAACCCCAGGGGGCCCAGCGTAACCCTTCACCGGATGGGTCCCTCTCCTCTGAGGGGGAAGGCACCAGCCAAGGGGAGCAGACCAGTGCACCACTTTAGCCCCAGGGATGCTGCGGAGATGGAGAGCTCAGTAGGACCTTGATGGCCTCAGAGCGCCAGGCAGCCATCATCCGGCTTCCGTGAAGCAGTATTTCCGCTTTTCTAGTTACTCCCTCCTGTGTGTGTCAGCAGTGCTCCTGGTCTCCACCAGAGGCTGATGCAGTGCAACAATAACCCACTACTCACCCCTAGAAGAGGAGAGCAGTCCCGTGGATGCTCGATCCTCTCCGGCCCCTGCCAGCCCCATATGTCCTGAGTCTGTTCTTGAACCCAGGTCGCCGGCGTGGGATGAGGTCAGGTGCCAGCGCCTCAACCCTCTGCGCCACTGGGCCGGCTTCTATACATTTTAAATATATATATATTTATTTTTCTGCTGAGTAGTACCCCCTACCCTGTAATAGTAATAAATCAGCATTACCCCCAAATATACATCCCTGGGGTCTAGTGGCACCCCTACCTTCTGATCCCCTAATTAGTTGTAATAATATACCCCATTGGTGGTCAGTGGTGCCCCTACCCTTACATGTAACTATGAAGCTGCAAAAGAGAAAATCATTCCTTGTTGACTATTTTCTTCAACCTGAAAAAAAAAAGTCCACCGATCACCCCCACCTGACCTTCCACTGTGCACCCACCAACCCACATCCCCCTTGACTCTCCCACACACCCTCACCTTAACTGGCACCACAGTGAAGATTTACTCTCCGATTAAGAACGTGTCTTGCTGCTAGAACCGGTGACTGCTGTATGACAACCCCAATACAGCAGTCACCAGTTCCAGCAGCATGACGCGCCCTTGATCGGAGAGTGGATCTTCCAGGTGAGTGAGGGTGTGGGGGGGCTATGGAAATGGAAGCTAGGTGCCGCAGTAAGGTAGGGGGTTCGAAAGCGATCATCAGTAGTGAGGGTCCATTTTCTCCTTTGCCAGTTCATTGTTACATAGAAGGGGGGGCACTGACCACCAATGGGGGATATTACTATAGCTAATTCAGGGATCAGATGGTGAGGGGGCACTAGACATCACGGATATACATTTGGGGGTAATACTGATTTATTACTATTACAGGGTGGGGGTACTACTTGGCAGGAAAATAAATATATATTTAAAATGCATAAAATGGCAGGGTGAGTTGTGTTACTAGACACCACTGATATACATTTTGGCAGTGGTCAAAATTGAAGGGTGGGGAGTACCACTGAAACCAAAGAAAAATATGATGTGCCACTGGAGAAATGGGGGAATGGGGGGGTGCCACTAGACACCAGGGCTATTCACTAAAAATTAATGGGAAACTGGGCACAGTTGTTGGATGGGGGGCTGGGGTTCCACAGAACACCAGGGAAGAGACAAATGTGTTTTCCTAAAAAAATATATGATCAACTTATGTATGCATAAGAGTGCAGGGTCAACACTACCCCCCCCCCAAACCAGGCAGGAGAGCAGGTGTGGGGTGTGCCTTGTGCTTCTCAAGCCTAACGCTCACTCCATTCTCATAAAGTCTACAGATCTGACCTTATTTACAGATGGAATGGGGTGAGTGTTAGGCTTGAGAAGTCCATGAAACACTCCACACCTGCTCTCCTGCTTTGGGGGGGGAGGGGTTAGGGTTGGAAACCCTAATGTTACATTTCCCAACTTTTGTTGCTGTGACCCTAGCTGGAGCATTAACACATTTTTTTGCAATTTATATAAACATAGACCACACTGCTTCTGCCTCTATGTTTGCACAGCACAAACATGGCTATTGAGTGACGAACAAGTCACCAAATTTTAAAAGCTGCCATAGAAAGAATAAAGTCATATAAAATGTAAACTATAGGAGGATATGGTTGCCTTTACAATTACAAAATTCTGTAAAGGTAGACTTCTCAGGAAGACAGGCATACACAGCCATTGATATGTTATGTTACACAATTTATTGAAAGTAAGTGTATCAATAATCACTTTTACTTAGGTCCCAGATCTAGCTTTAAATCCAAGATCAGCCATTGGTTCACAGTTTGTTACCTGATCTCTTTGAGCTTCAGGCCTCCTCCATTTAACATGAAAGCTTGTATTTTCGTTGGTTTATACTGTACTAAGTACTGTAAACAAATTTAAGTAACTAAACAAGTACTGCCAACTTACAAGAGAGTTAACAGAGAGCTAGCATCTGCATCAGTGCACTAATACCCTTAAGGAAAAGGAAACTTTTTAAGCCTGTATAATTTAATGGGTAAGATGTAAAAGTGGCTTCAGGGTAGATGAGCTTCCCTGAGGCTCTTTAGTTACTCTGTTGTGTCTGCACAGTCCATGCTAATATACTGGTATGTTACAGATGGAATGAAGTTTGGAAACCCATGCTCACCTCCTAACTAGGAGATTGTGAAATAAATCATACAAAAAAGGAATGTCCCAGAAGTTTTTTGGTTTGCCCTACTTTATAAGCCACACATTCATAAAAGTAGGGCCAGGACTGGGTTTTCTGCTGTACACTCTCTGTACCAGGAGGGAAGGAACTGCATTTAAATTTCACTTGCTATCTTACCCAAGCCAATTTCTTCTCTACTGCCAAATGATATGACCTGTGTCTCACTTATTGTTACTAACAGAGGAAGGACAGCACAAAGGTTAGAGCACAGTGAGTATACATTGAGCTCTCTTAGCCTGTCCTCATATGCCCTGTCCTGCTGTCCCTGAACCATCTTTGTTGCCCTCCTGTGGACTGCCTTGAACTATTTGAGATCCTATTTGAGGAAAAGGGCTCCAATACTGTATGCTGTACTCCATTTGCGGTCTCACTAAGGATCTGTACAGCAGCATTATAACCTCCAACCTCCTGCTTGCAAACCCTGTAGCAATGGAGCCTAGCATTCTGCTTACCTTGGCTTCTACCTTTCTACACTGCATGGCCTACTAAGGCTGCTGGTGAAGAGTATGCCCAAGCCCCTCTCCTCCTGTATTCAAAATAATGTGGACCCATCTAGGCAATACGCTGCCTCCCTATGTGAATTACCTTGCACTTCTTTGCATTGGACCCCAGCTGCCAGATGCCTGACCACCTCTCCAGCTTAGCCAAGTCCTCCTTTAGGTCCTGCACCCCTTCATCTATATGCAGCCTCCCACAGAGCTTGGTGTCATCTGCAAAGTGGCAGATCTTATTCTTTACTTTCTCCCCCATGTAATTTATGAAGACACATCTCATGTTGAGGACTGACCCTGTGGGACACTACATGTACCCTTCCTTATCTGAGAGTTCCCCCACCACCACTACCTTCTGGGTCCTACTGCTAAGCCAGTTTGCCACTCACTTGGTTAACTTGCTCCTGGCCCCTAGGTCCTCTAAGTTCCTGATCAACCTCTTATGTGGCACTGAATCAAAGGCCTTGGCTAAAATCCAAATACAGAACTTCAACCACTTGCCCCATCCACTGCTCTCTTTATGCAGTCAAAGAAGTTAATCAGGTTGGTTTGACAGGACCAACCTGACACACACCCATGCTGTCTTTCATCCTGTAGCTTCAAGGAACACCCCATACTTTTCTGTAGAATGGTCTCTATGAGTTTACACACAGTGGAGTTCAGACTAACTGGTTTATAGTTCTTGGGTCATCCCTGGTCCCACTCTTGTGAAGTGTACCACATGCACAGTTCTCCATTCCTACCATTCCAACCATGTATCAAAAAAGCTGTTGAACAGCCAGCTCTGTCACTAGTTCCCTTAACACCCTTGGGTGAATGACATTTGGGCCTGGGGACTTGTTTACTTTTAGGGACATGAGCCCTTTCCTAACCCTGTCCTCCATTTTCCTGTCCTCAGCCATGGTTACCCCTCTCCCTCCATCCTCCATTGCAGCATTGGCCCATCCTTTTCTTTAGTAATGACAGAGCAGAAGTTTAGATTTTAGCTTAGTTTTTTATTTCACATAAAATCCTTCAGGCAAGTGCCTATTTTCAAAGGATTCAGTCACAAACTCCCCTACTTTGAATCCCTCCCACAACAAATTGGTCATTTCTAACTGGAATGACACTACTGACCTGTTAAGAGGGAGTGACACCATTGCCACATTTGAAATCTATCTGATGACTATGCTTACTGCTTCTAGAATAAGTAGATGCTTCTAAGATCCTTTGTATGCCTGATTATGTAAAGTACCTTTCTATACTGCACTTTTTTGCCTGAAATATTTGTAATTTGGTATGGAAGGGATTCAAAGTAGGGGAGTTTGTGAGCGAGGAAGACACAGGCAGTCATAGTAATTGATTCATTTTTACAGATGTTAGCAGACCATTTATAGTTGATGGGGGAAGTATTTATTCAACACTTCTGCTTTCTCTTTATTGCCTTCCACCTCCTCCTTTTCTGGCCTAATTTTACCTGTCTTCATGTCCCTCTTCTCACTAATATACCTAAAGAGGGCTTTCTCCCCCTCCTTAATTCCTGCTGAAATTTGCAGCTCCTTCCTAGCCTTGGCCAGCCCGACTATCCTACCAGCCTGTCTAGCTTTCTTCAGGTAGATCCCCTCATTTTCTTTCTTCCAGGTATCCCCTGTACTTCCTATATGTGGCCCTCTCATCCCTGACTGCCTGACTCATTTCTCTGCCGAACCATCTAGGTTTCCTAGCCTTGGAATTCTTTCCCTTCTGTTTTAGGTATGTGTTAGTGGCTGCTATGATCCCTTCCCTGACTACTGTCCACTTCTATTCCACATTAAAATTGTCCTCAAGGCTAGTTACAGTAGGTATTCCTTTAATATCTCTCCCATCCTACCATAGTCAGCCTTCCTGAAATCTAGCACTCACTCACTCACTCACTGATTTTTTACTTGTAAAAATTGTTACCTGCAAACATGCAGTGCAGGGAACAAAATTAATTAATCCTTCAGTAAGTGGTTTAAGGGAGGTACAAATAAGACAGTTCATGACTTATCATAAACCATTTGTTGTTTATGCCCTGTGATACTCACGTGGAAAAGCCTACATAGGCTGCACTGTTAGAATTTTGAAAGACAGGATACCGGAGCACTACAGGGCAATTTACAGGAAAGTGGACTGCCTTGTCTCTGCCCATTATTTGAAGCAGCAGGATGTGTTAGGCCGTAAGATATCATACATGAGTATTGAGGCAGCTATTACAATAAAAGAGGAGGCAACAGAGTTAATCTTTCATTACAAAAAGAATCCCAATAGATATTTAAATTAAGAGCACTGAAACCAAATGGCTGCAATGATCGTATTGATTAGGAACCATTTTTGAAACGTGTATTTTTGGTGACTGTTTTTTTAAATATCATTTTGTAATACTCGTTTTACAAGTCTTCACTCTCTGTCTGAAATTGAAGAAATGAGATCCTGTGTCAGAGTCCTTACAGCCTTTATGAAATATATTTTTGGATAGGTGTGATGAACTGATAGCAATAGATCGGTGTCTGTGCAGTTTGCAAATGTATCATATTTGTATACTTTTTCTATTGACACTGTTTAGCATTGTAGTTACCAAGACCTGGATATGTTTTTTTTTCAGTTGTGTTTTGTTCTACTGTAGCACTGAGTTATTTTTTGGCAATATTGCCATCATGTCTCAGGATATGGATTAACGTAGGTTTTGCTCACCCTTTCAGGTCTTTTGTTGATGACATCATAGAACTTCTTCTTTTGTTAATGTCATCAAAGGATTAATTGGTTATATATACCCGATCCCAGGTTATTCCACCTACACCCCCTGAGGAAGAGGATATGCTCACACTGGTTGGCAAGTCCAAGGTGGGTCCACTTTCATTTTTACTCACTTTTGCATATTTACTTTTTTGTTGAATTGCACAGTCTATAGAGGATGCACTGGTATAGTAGTTATATGTAATAAAAGTGCTATCAGCATTGAAATGGATGGAAGTGTGAGTTTCTGTGTTGGCACTAAAGGTGGGAGAAAGGTAAGTGTTTGGTTGCTATATGAGTTGAAGAAGCACTGAAACATTAGACTGGAACCTTCAATAAAAATACCTCACTTCTGATTGATAATGAATTCTTGGAAAATTACTTAAATTTCTTATTATAAATTATTTATAGTCAGTGTAAGGATGTTGTGAAGTTTTTATTCACTGGTACAATTTGTGCGGTGACAGAAATGGGAAGGAAGGAGTTAATGGTTTGGATTTTCTTTCTGAGAAAAAAAACACTAGGACTCCACTCCACTAGCAGCATCTAGATAAGGTGATGGGCTAGGTAGTAAATTTCATACAGAGTGACCAATGGGGGACAGGACATACACACTTAAAAGACACACAGAGTTTAAAAGGATTAGACCACTCAAATATAAACTGAATGTTAAAGAGGAACTGTCATCTACAGAATTTTTTACTGTCAGAAAGCTCATAAAAAGCTAATTTGAGTGAGCCATTGTGTTTATCTGTGAGTCTTTGCAGTCCAGAGTTATTCATATGTAAATGGGCATGTAATGAAAGGTTGGGGATAGCCATGTGTTTTAGGCTCCTGACAGGAAATGATGTCACTGAGGGACTTGGCCTTCCAATGACTGTAGATAATCCAACAGGTTAAATAGGAAATTGTCTGTTTTATTAAGTGTGTTTTACAGTATTATAAAAACACTTTCTACATCTATAATAATTGTTTTGTATGTGCATTGAAACTAATGAGTTATCACCTTTACATTTCAAACTGTTAGTAAAAATAACCCATCTTCAGGATTGCTTTAACCTCTAGGCTGTACTGCCAGATGATTATCAAAAACTACACATCCCAAGGCTGGCTCTGTGGTGCCAACAGGTACTGGGGCCCTATATCAGGATTTCTAAACTCTGGCTGTGTTCATGTCAGTACATATTTCTGGGGCTGCGGCATCACCAATTTTTGCCTTTTTCTGTTCCCTCCCTTACAGCCTTTTTATCTTACAATTTTGGGTGTGAACTCAGGTCTACAAGATTTCTTTTTTTAAAATTACAGTGGGAATGGTATTCCAGAAAGTTGTGATCCATCAGCATAGCCCTACACTTTCTACATTTGTAATAATTGTTTTGTGTGTGCATTACAACTAGTGAGTTATCACCTTTACATTTCAAACTGTTAGTAACAATAATCCAATAGAATTATGGCATTGTTACAGTAGAAAATACCATTCCATCCAAAGCATTTCAGTAGGAAACTGTTATATTTTTAACTTCATCATAACACATGCTCAGATTGTTTTTACTGTCTTTGACCAGAAAAGGCACACTGAGCTACAGCTTGTTCCTGGGTGTATTTTGGGAGCACAGGGAGGTTAAGTGACTTGCTTTGGTCACACAATATACAAGTAGAGCATGTTGGAATCAAAACCCATTCTGCTGGATGAACAAAGCTTGTCCACAACTATTTGCTTTAACCTCTAGACTGTACTGCCAGTTGATAATCAAAAATTACACATTTCAAGGCTGGCTCGATAATGCTAGGCCAGTAGGTACGTAGCCACATTTGTATATAGCAGACCTGAGTTTACATGCAAAATTGTAAGAGAAAAGGCTGTAAGAGAGGGAACAGAAAAAGACAGAAACTGATGCTGTGGCAGCCCCAGAAATCTGTACTGACATGAACACATCCAGGGTTTAGAAATCCTGATATTATTTATTTATTTAGTTTTTGTTGACTGGGTAAGTGCACTAGACAAATTCTGCCTATTTTCAGATACGACCCAGAGGAGGGGGATACAGATGAATGCCAACTGACTTTGAACCAGATTGAGCTGTTGGTGATATTTTAGTCAATGGGGGAAACTTGGACAGTGTACAAGGGAAATTCCCCTACTCACCTGTAGGGGAGATTCTGGACATCCAAGATGGTGGACAACAGTCCTGGAAGGAGGGAGGCAGCTTTGGAGCTAGAAGAGCAGGCCTTTTCTCCCTTCTCATCTGGACCAGGGGTCAATAGGCTGAAAATGGAAAACAGAGTTCTGTAACCTTACCTCAACAATCTGATGGAGAACCTTTAAAGCAGGCAAAATTACCTGTACAGGTACAAGATGAAATAATGGACACTGCCACTGACTTAGAGGTCTCAGAGCAGAGTGAAATGCAGCCTGAGAATATCAAAGATATGGAAGAAACTTGGGAGATTCAATGCCAATTGGAGTCTGAGGAGTGGAAATTCATGATTAAAAAACTGTCATTGCAGCAGACAATCCGACGGCTTACAGCTGGCAGCATGACTAACACTGTCTTTACAGCCCAGCTGTGCACTCGAGATGACTCATCACAGAAGCCACCGTCTGCCAATGCAGCAGCTGAGACTAGCACCTCTATTCCCTCAGACCCTACAGAAACACCTACAGTGAGTAAGCAAATATCATCTGTTCTTCTTTCTGCTAACTCTGCAGGCAACAACAATACCTGGTCAGTGGAAAAAGCATTACGGGGGGGGGGGCAGGCTGGGAAAAACTTCCAGACCCAAATGAATGGGTCTCTGGAGGATCCCTGATACAAATGCCAGTTCCTGTGGACTTTTTAAATAATGAGAAAGAGGTTGGAACTGAATGAATTGATGGCAGTAACCCAGATCCCCTGTTTATACCTCCAAAGCGAATGTTAATGCAAAATCCTGCACTCACTCTACCAGCTGCACAAACCCCAGAACAAACTGATGTTATAATACTTCCCCTGGGTATACAGCAGCCTGAGGCACCAGTAAATAAAAAAACAGATGGTCATAAAAAAACGTTTTCCTCTGTTTTTCACCTCCCAGTCCTTCCAGCAAAGCACCATAACGCAGTTTGGCTTACATATAAGGGAGGCATGCCTGAACCTCCAGACCGTGTCTTTGTGGCAAGGTCTTTATTAAAAGACTCAATTAAATAATTTTCACATGAAATATATGCACTAATTCACAAATCTGGGGAAACATCTTTTGATGTCGGTTTCAAAACTACTTGGGGGCTTGAATGGTTCTGGTCAAAATATCACTCTCTGAAACTAATAGATTTGTGGGCTCCCTTTCTAGTAACTCCTCTCACAAAGCCTGCCTGCAAAACCATCACAATTCTGTTTCGAAATGAAGGAGTGGACATAGCAGATGTGTTATACTGGTTAAAGCTATGGTGTACAGTACTTGGTGAACCTGAGACAATCTTTGATTCAGAGAACATAAGGACGGTGGGGTGGGGGTGGAAAGTGAAAGTACTTCTAAAAACTACAGATTCAAGGATTCTGCATTTTTCTAACTCTTTTTTTCTTGGAAGGGACAGGGGAGTATTGTTTTACCTGGGTCAACCCAAGGCATGTTATAGGTGTGGGAACTCAACTCATTTAAGTAGTGCATGCGACACAGTAAAATGTACTTTATGTGGGGAATTCGGACATTTAAGCTTGAACTGCCTGAATGAATGTAGGTGTAACCTATATGATGAGGTGGGCCACACATTTTCCAACTGTACTTGGGTGGCCCACAACCAAGACCATCATGATGAGGGAGCAGTCCAACAATTTTTAATTTCCCAGGCTCAAAAAGCTAAAGTTCGGAATAAATCTAGTATAACCCCAGTAACCCCAATGCAGGAAGCCTCTTCTCTCTCTCTGAAGAGCAGTCAGTACCTCCTAGAAGATACTTCTGTAGAGCCTGTCGCTCCCCCTCCCCTGAAAGCAACAAGAACTTCTCCCATAGCATTGACTAACCAATATGAAATCCTGCAAGACACTTCAGTTGGTTCAGGTGAGGACTCTGATTCCTCCTCCCTCTCCTCATCACACCCTGAGGGAATCATAGATACTGAAGTGTGTACTAAGGGCAGAGGGTCACAAAAACAGAAAGCTAGATCTAAAAGTAAGGGGGTAGCAGTTTGCAAAAAGAAATAAGGATGATATTCTATAAGACGTGGTGGTTTCATTGCATTTACCTATTATTTTTCATAATGAGTGATACTATACAATGTCATACTATGAATGTAAATAGTATAAAGAGAATAGGAAAGTGACAGACAATATTTTCCTTTATTGCTTCTTTGCAGTTAGGTATTTTCTTTCTGCAGGATACCAGACTCCACACTGTACATGAAATCAAATGTGGTCAGAGAGACTGGCTGTTAGGGCCCTCTTTCTGGTCAGTTGGACAGGAAGCCTGTTCTGGTGTTGGTAGTCTTGTTCACCTGCCTGGGTTTAAGGTTTTAAAAATGTATGACTTGGCCCTGGGAGAGCTTTAATACTTGATGTGTTAATACAACAGACTCCTCACCGCTTGATCAATCTCTATGCACCCCAAACTAAAACAGCTCGCATAGACCTTTTTTCCTAATTCAAACATATTTACACACTTCTAAAGAAATTGTCTTCTTGGAGGACTTTAACTGTGACCTTAGTCTTAAGAACAAAAGTGCACAGGCCAAAACACAAAAACTGTTCTGTAATACACAGGCCTTAAAAAAAATATTACATGCAGCCAGGCTGCAAGACGCATATTTAGAAAAAGTAAAACAACACACTCCAACCTTTCAGAAAGACCCTCTAACCATGAGGATCAATATACTTTCTGCTGTGAAGGTCACACCACTAGAATTTTCAGATCATAAGATGGTATCTGTAACTTTTGGGGCAAACTCCCATGAGGAAAAAAGGGCCAGGACTGTGGAAGTTCAACACCACACTTCTCCAGGATGATGTTTTTATGGGCTCCTTAGCACACTTTTTGGAGGCTAGAAAATCTGTTTTAGTTCTCTACAATAACCCTATTCTCTGGTGAGAAGATACCAAAACAGATTTAATATTACTTTTGAAACAGTACAGTAAAGAAAAAAGTAATACTGAATATCTTAAATATTTACAGCAAAGGCATCAATTCACTTTTTACAATCTCTGGCATTACTGGAAAGGACATGGGGCAACAAATACAGCTAGTAAAAACAGAAATGCTTTCATTCCATAAAAAGAAGGCAGCCCAATTGTATAATCAGCATAAATTTGGCATGCAAGGCACAACACAGGTAGTCTGCCCATTCGACCAAAATTTTCACAGTATAGAGCATAAATCAATGGCTTTCTTAAAAGATCAAGGGAGAGCTTATGCTCCACTAGGCAAGACATTTTAAATGCAGTTACAAATTTTTCAATCCACCTCTTTTCGCCCATAGCAGCAGACCCTCAGGGAGCATTGGAATTCCTCTGACTTTCAAATACCTCATGCCCTCCCCCCCCCACACACAGGCCACAGTTTGCCAACCAATCACCTTGGCTGAAACCATGGCTGCTATTCAACGGTTGAAAGGCAATAAGGCTCCAGGCCGGGATGGACTCCCTAATGAACTTTATAAAGTACTGGGAGAACATCTTGGAGCTGAATTCATGAGTGTCCTTAATACAATTTTACAGACAGGTCAGGTACCACTACACTTCAATAAAGGAACTTTAATATATTTATATAAAAAATGAGAAAAGACAAATTTGAACAACTGTAGGCCTATCTGTATGCTAAATACAGATTTTAAAATTCTGATCAAAATTTTAACTGACTGGCTACTTTTAATTGCAGAAGTAGTCATTTCACCTGAACAATCATGTTCTATTCCACAAAGGGACATTTGTGACCATCTTATACTATTAAGAGAAATAATTACTGCAGGACAGACAAATACTCTCTCAGGATATATTATTTCCTTAGATCAGAGAAAGGCCTTTGATTCAATAAATCATGACTTTTTATGGTCTTTATTACAAAAGTATGATGTTCCACAGGTCATGATTGATTGGATTAAGTCACTATACAGAACAGCAACGGTGGTTCCAGTGGTGAATGACTGGATAGATCCATTAATACCAATCAAAAGGGGAGTGCAGCAGGGGTGCCCTCTTAGTCTCCTATTGCATGTGTTTTTTATTGATCCCTTATTAAGTGAGCTAAATAACTGTTAAGCTATTAAGCATATCTCTACCCCAGACAAACAAGTAAGCAATAAGACACAATGGGGTGTGCATTACGGTGTGATAACCGCACTCCTAGGGGCGTAGTTAGGCATGAGGCCAGAGGCTGAGTGACAATCGCCCCAGGAGTGCGGTTATCACACCATAATGCACAACCCTAGAGTATCTTATTGCGCTTATAAAATGGCCCTTTATTTTTAAAAGCAGTTTTTTTTATTTTGAAACACATGTTTAAATAAGTAAAAATGTAAGTGAATCTGTTCTATTAACATAAAATAGTCCTTCCGCCTACTGGTTCTAGATTAAAGTATTGTTACACAGTGTGTACCTCCCTGCCCATTTAAGCTTCATATTCTCCTGCCAGCCACAACAATTCACAAATGCTGTTTTCCTCATTCTAAGTATGACTTATAGCCCCCTTGCTTTATTTCATTCTCCTCACTCTGTAGACAAAATTAAAAGGAATCCATAACAGAGACTTCTCATAGTTCCCTGATGCTGCAAGTATGAGCACGGTTCAAAACTGACACACCCATTGAGAGCATCATGAACTGCTCACTCTGTCCTAAAAGATAAACAGCAGAGTGAGTCATTTACCACCTTTTCTCTTTGTTTATATAGTATTATTGCTTACTTTCTTCATTATGTTTTTTTTCTCTGTGTTTTCCCGCATTCAAGAAATGGAATGTGTCTCATGGAATATTTACTATGAAATACAGGGATTCAAAATTCTGCTCAGTTCTACTAGCAGAATGTTCCTCTACTAACATACTGTACACACACAACAAATGCCTGTTTTAGAGCCTAAGACTCAATTTTCTAACTGTCAGGGCAAGCAGAAGAGATTTCCCTGATGAACAGGTAAAGACAGCAGGGGGATTTGTCACTGCTAGCAAAGAAACAGTTGTAATGAAAACTGTAAACAATACTTAATGTTTCTAATGTGTTTATGTGTGTACTGTAAGGAGAATGTGATGAACTGGTAAACAACATTTAATTAATTTGTTTTATTTTATGTTTAAGGTAGTTTTATTTTTAGGGCCCAGTTGAAGGTTTCTGCAGTGTGAATGTAGCAGCCATGTTTGTGGTGGAAGATTAGTTCTAGTTGTAGAAAGATTGATGGAAGATAGTTCTGGTTGTAGGAGGACTGATTTTCTCATTGTGTGATGTGGTTTAGGACCAGGATGACTGTGTGTATACAGAGACTTAATGTACGGTCAGCTGATCTCTCTTGGCAAATGAGATTTCTAGATTTTGTCTTGCCATTTTATAAAATGTACCTACAGTGTTGGCCTACGCAGATGACATGTGCCTTATAGCAGCTGACAAAGACTCTGTGCATAAATCCTTATTGAAATGTACAAGATTTGGCTCTAGGTCAGGGACAGAGTTAAACTTGAATAAATGTATGGGTTTTTCAGTAGGAAATGTCCCTAATTCAGACATCTATATTGGCCCCATAAGTCTTACAAAAGACCTAGTCCCCATTTTAGTGTCAAGTTTGGGCCCCCAGGGATGGAAATAACAAACTGGGAGGACAAATTAGCTATTGGAAAACAAAAAGTGGCTCAATGGAACAGGAGTAAAATTGGCAAGAAGAAAAGAGTTTACTTAATTAAAACTTTTTTAGTCCCCACCTTTTTGTTTCTCAGTTATGTGTCTCCAATTCCTAAGCAATTGGAAACATCTGTGTTGAGCCTGTTCTTTCAAACTTTATGGGGTAGCTGCTTGAATCCTATCAAAAGGAATATAATCTATCTGTCCATTAAAGAGGGAGGTCTTTCTATAGTTAACCCCATTTTGTTTTTCAATAATATTTTTTTAATTTTTAATATAAAGCCCCTACTCATAAACACGCAGATGGGGTGGGAGCTATGGTTCCATAAGAACAGTAGCCCTTGGTTTAACCAATGGGAAACAAATACACTGAAGGAACTCAGAACTTCAGAAATCACCCCATTATATATTAAGGAAACTTACTCACGGTTGAAACAATGGAAACTTACCTCTCAGAATATTATTTCAGCCTCTTCGTACAAAACACTGTATAGGCAGCTTTTAATAGGATTGTGTGAAGTACTAGAGCCTTTTGCAAAATGTTCAGCCCCATATTTGAGCTCCCTGCAAACTCTTCTGCAGTTAACAAGAATACCGTGTGGGACTTTCACTAGCTTTCCTGCCATGAGAAAATTAACATAGAAGGAAACCAAAAAGATAAACAGTTGCATGAAAGAATATGTAGTCACCCCACATGTATAAATACAGTAGAGACTATAGAACATCTATTTTTTGAGTGTTCCTTTATTGTAAACTTTTGGACTTTTTTAGCAGGTCAGTGGCAAGAACCTCTGTTTGGGACAGTCACTTATGTTAACCTAATGTATGGCCATTTCTCTCAGCAGTGGAAAAAGTGGAATCCAAGTACATTAAATTTGCTTTTTTACAGTATTAAAGTAGAATATATGGGTGGCAAGATGTTTATTCACCTTACAGCAGAAAGAGAGTACTTACATAGAATTAATTAATAAAAGTGTAAAGGATTTATATAAGGTTTATGTCCTAGACTGTACGTGACTTTCTACTCAAGAAGTACTTAAATTATGGACAAGCCTTCCATGGATAACAGACACAGATAGTGTGATTACATAAATTCATTTTTTTTTCCTTTGTTGTTTGGCTATTTTTTTTTAACTGTAGTGATATATGATATATAACATGTATGGATGAATACTGATTTTCTGTTCAATAAACTTTCCCCTACTCTTTTTGAGAAGTTCCATGGGATCTTTAATGTCCACCTGAACTACCACCAGAACAGGCAGATGGGACCTCAGTTTAATGTCTCATCCAAAAGATGGCACCTCAGGAGTGCAGCACCCCCCCCCATGCTGCATTACAGTGTCAGTATTGTATATTAACCCAAGTACCTGGTGTGGGGCTAGAACCCGCAGCCTTTTGATCTCCTGGCCTCAGAGGCAAGTGTGCTACCTGCTGAGCCACTGACACTGACTGATATGGGGCCCAAAATACCTGCTGGCACCACAAAGACAGCCTTGAGATGTGTAGTTTTTGATGATCAGCTTTTGCAGTATAGCCTAGAGGTTAAAGCAATCCTGAAGATGGATTATTTTTACTAACAGTTTGAAATGTAAAGGTAATAACTCATTAGTTTCAATGCACATACAAAACAATTATTATAAATGTAGAAAGTGTTGTAATCACACCTTAAAACACACTTAGTAAAACAGATGATTTCCTATTTATCCTGTTGGATTATCTACAGTCAATGGAGGGCCAGATGCCTTGGTGACATCATTTCCTGTCAGGAGCCTAAAACACATGACTGCCCCTAGCCCTTAATTATAGGCTGATTTACATATGGCTTACTCTGGACTGCAAAGACTCACAGATAAACACAATGGCTCACTCAAATTAGCTTTTCATGGGCTTTCAGACATTAAGAAATCCTGTAGATGACAGTTCCCTTTTAAATGAATACGACTGGACACCTATAGGTGATTAATTTGATTGGAACAATAACACACATACATGGTAAATGGTTGGTGCATTCAAAGGGGACAAGAATGACCTACTCAAAGGGAGATTATAAAATGTGGATAGACAGTTACAAGAGGCAGTGTTCTGCTGGGTTATCATCTAGGATGTTTTAAGCTGTGAGCCTACTCCTCTAGCTAGGGAGGTTCATGGGAGCTATACAGTTAGCAGAAGAATTCAGTCTCTCTCCAAGCATAGCAGAGGGGTAAGAAAGGATAGCAGAACTTAATCAATAGCCTTTTTGTTTTGTCATCTGTCATTTAAAACCATTTTTTAAATTCTCCTGTAACAGTGTTCTTCTCTTGTGCTTGACATATATATCCTGTAATGCAAGCTTTCACCTTCCTTTAAGTAAAGAGCTATTTATTTACTCAACAGCCATGGCTGTGATTTAAATTATTTCTAAGGTATTCTCTGGTTTCCACTGGCTGAGCCAAAAACTCTGTTAGCATCTGCCACCCAAAAGGCACTCTACCAGACATTGATCTATACAATTGTGTGTTTGACATCCCAGCTCTGTGCAGGGGGAAGGTGATTTTGCTAGTGAACCAGCTGGTGGCAGCGAATAAACAGAGACAGACACCTTTCTGAAAGCTGTTACAGCTGAAAGAAAGAGAGAGAGAGAGAGATTTGTCACATACACAAATTCTGGAAATCCATGATTTGTGAAGTTTCATGAATTTCCCAGTGGGTGCTCCAACATCATCAGTCCATTTTTTGTATTTAAATAAAAAACACCCAAAAGGTGTAAACTCTCTCTTCCCACTGTGCTGTATGTTCCAACTCCCCCACTTCCTACATACTTTTTGTAATAAATCCTCCATCCCCCACTAGCACCCTCCCCCCCGCCATGGTGCAATTATGTTTAAAATATTGTTTAACCCTTAACCCCACCCTCACACCAAAATACACTTCTCCTGCCTGACCAGACCTCAGTGTTTCACATAAGGCCCCCACCCAACCCCCAGCCTCTGACACTCTCTTTTCCCACCAGCAACTACAAAAAAACAACTTTTACATGACCTGTAAAAAAAGAAAACCATTTCCCAGCAAAGCACATCCACTCTGTTCAGTGTCCTTTTTGATAATAGCATGAATACATGGTGACATTTTTAATCCTAGTACAACCTGATTGGCTGAAATTCAACCAGTCCAGTTTTACTGGGAGTAAAGACGTCTCCACTCATTACTCTTTTAAATACTGTAGAGTGTATGACAATTTAATAATGCAGTATGAAGGCCATAGCCTTTCTTTAGCTCCCCTTATCACTATTCCAAGAAAATGTCTTGGAATAAGAGGGCTACTTATACAATATTTCGGTCATGGCATCTGGGGTCACATATTCAAAACTTTGCCCAGTGGGCAAAGTGATTCTCCCCTGTTTGTCTTGTTTTTTGCCCATGCATAATATTCAAAGGGGGCTATGGCATGTGCAAAAAGGGTTAGAGCATGTGCAAAACAATAATATATGCATTCGGAAAAATGAAGGGGTGGGGACAGGAATCCGGCATTAGTGCTGCACAAGGGGAAGAGCATAGGCCACCTTGCACTATGCAATTACTGCTGAGAGGAAACCCAACTTACTCTGGGCAACTATAGTGGCAGACAGAGCCACTGCAGTCCAAAAACACGTTGGTAGTTGGAGGAGCATGCCTACTCCCTAGTGACTAATGGTTACCCCTCTGATCCCCATTCCCATGAAAAGAAAGTCATCCCCGGTTATCCAATGGTCTCCCCTGCCCTCTAATCACTGGCTCCAATATAGTGAAAGATATCCTTCATGCTCAGTGGCTCCCCCTGCCTCTGATCATCCCATACCATTGTAATCTTCCCTGACATCTAGTGGCCCTCCTGCACTTTGGGCACCAACCAACCCACTCTGCCAACCTTCCCTCACCTTAAGCACTGGCACCACAGGAGCCCATACGGTGACCAGCACAGCCCTCCTCTCACCACCTTGGCCAGCCACAGTATGCAATGACAGACAGCAAATGTTTCCTGTACTATAAAAGGAGCACATGTACTGTCTACAGTAGATGGCATGTGCATTCCCTTTATAGTATGGGGAAGTGTGCTCCCTGTCATCGCATATGACTGAGATGGTGAGAGGAGGGCTGTTCAGCTCACCATATGGGCTTCCATGGCACAGGTGCTTAAGGTAAAGAGGGGTTGGCAGGGTGTGTTGGTCAATGCCAGTGGTGTGGGGGGCTGCTAGATGCCAGGGAAGATTACGCCAGTGCGGGGACAGGGATCAGCAGGTGGGGGTGCCACTAGATAGCAGTGAATATGAGATATCACACAGGGCTGGTGATCAGAGGGTGGGGGAGGTCCACTGGACACCAGGGATATCTTTCATTATACTGGGGCCAGCAATCAGAGGGTGGGGGACCACTGAACACCATGCATATCTTTTATTATACAGAGGCTGCTGATTAGAGGATGTGTACCACTAGACACCAGGGATATTTTTTAGTATACGGGGGCTGGTGATCAGATGGTGGAGGGGGGTACCACAGGACACCAGAGAATACTTGACTTTTACAGGACTGGCCAGTCAGGGTGGGGGCACAAACCTGCTGCCACTTCCCCATTCAAATGTGCCCACAATGGGAATACAAATGATCCCTTAGTGCCTTGCATGCCCAATGGGCTCATTTGCATGGTGCCATGGTGCCATCTGAATATAGTG
Organism: Neoceratodus forsteri; assembly: GCA_016271365.2. Classification (NCBI taxonomy): domain Eukaryota; kingdom Metazoa; phylum Chordata; order Ceratodontiformes; family Ceratodontidae; genus Neoceratodus; species Neoceratodus forsteri. The sequence continues at coordinate 758,919,867 of CM057454.1, forward strand.
CTGGGGTCTGGGGGCACAGTTCCCTGCACTGCCAGGATCCATGTCTTGGCAGCACTAGTTGACTTAGCATTGCACCAACATGCCCCTATATTCAGTTGGATAGTGCCGAGGTGCTATCCTGCTTTCCAGCTAAATATAGGAGTCATGGACAATAGCAGCACAATCCTTTGCACTCCACTTTTCCTGTTTTTGAATATGTGATCCCTGGTCTCTTAGGACTCATGATCAAAAGGTTGTTTCTGTGGCAGTTTTGATCTCTTCAGGCTGAAGGATTGGAAAACCCATCTTTTGTAGCAAAATGTCTTTGTTCAGGTTTCTGGGAGGCATCAACATTGACACAGATTCCTGGGGTATGTCAGGCCCTGCATTACCACCACTGGAACAGCTGGTAAGTCTCTTGCATCAGCACAAGTGGAACAGGGTGTCAGTCTCTTGCATTATCATTATGACCAGTGGAACAGGTTTTCATCTTCTCCTCCAAGTTTCAACTGTTTGGGCTCTGGTAGCCTTGTACCAAGGTTTTAAATCTGGGTACAGATTGTTCCCTTCTGGCATTCAGGTCTTGCAGCTTTGATCTATATCCAGTGTTTAAAGATTTGTTACATATTCATTAGAATTTCTTCATCCCTTTCAAATAATGTTTCATGACTGTGGGCTGTTGTCATTCATACCGGGTTATAATGTTGCATGCTTAATAGCATATGACATTATTGCTAACCTGGTACAGCGCTGCACTAGTGAGCATATGGTGCAATATCGCGTATACTGCTGTAAGCGCTATTGCATCATTCCCACTTTCCCAGGCAGAGGATAAGACCTCTGCTGGGAGAGGGTTCTGCTGACCAGCTGCTGTGGCTCAACTGACTGAGCCACAGCAGCAGGGAACCCAGGCAGTGCTTCTGGGACCGGGTTTTGAATCCTGGTCCCAGAAATTTTATTTTTCCACAGTTTGTGTGCTCCCCGAATTGGACCCACCCAGATCTGAGAATTTTTAGTGGGGGGGGGTCCTGGGGGAGCAGCCCCCCATAACAGGGGTGTGGGGGCAGAGCCCCCCCCAGAAACAAAAGATATGCTGCATGGCAAGAATTGTGCTGTATCGGCAGCGTGATTGTGCCATGCGGCATTCTGTTGTACGCGGTATTGACCCCATGCCACTGTCATTAAATTTGTTTAAGCCTCTGCCTCTTCTATAAGTTCAAATATTTTTATATAGAATTTAGATGCAGTCCCAAAAGTACATTCTCATTTTAGCCATAATAAGACCTTCTAGATGTGGGTTACAAATACCTTTGAGCCTTGGCTCTTTTACAAAGGTTCCATGTCAGAGAAATACAAATTATGGGGAACATCAAGACAGACATTACAACAATGTGGACATTGCAAACAGAGTACAGATTAATACAATTCAAGGGTAGCATTGTAACAAGGCAGCCAGTGGCATTTGTCAGAGAAAATAGACAACCGATAAGAAGTGCCAGAGTCATAGGGAGAGGGAAGAGGGAGGGGGGAGAAGGAATGTAGGAAGGGGGGGAGGGTGAAAAGTGCAGCATTGGGTATACCAAGATGTGAGGGTAGAATCCAGTGAGGAGGGAAGGGGGAACCACTAGAGCAGAAAGGGAAGTGGAGAAACAAGGTTGGTAGTGAGATAGTCCCAGAGCCTAGTTTTAAACATACCAATTGTTGGGGCAGAGGAGATGGTTGGGCTGAGGCCATTGAACCAGAGTGGCACTTGATAAGCAAATTAGCATTGTCCCTGTGAAGTGTGACAGTGAGGGACTTTCAGTAGCTGTAGCGTGAATCTCCTAAGGCACCATTTGTTAATTCGGTGTTGTAACAGAGTTGAGACCCCAGAAGGTGCAAGGCCAAGGTAGATTTTTTTCGCCATGGAGCAGGTGAGAAACTTTATGCGGTTTGATAGTTGGAGCCAGCCAGTCTGAGTGTAAAGGTCACATGTGTGGGTGAGACGGTGAGCACCAGTGATGAGCCGACATGCCTTATTTAAGGCAGTTGAGAGGCGTCTAAGGGTTGTGGTTGTGGCCGAGCCATAAATTATGAGACCATAGTCTATTACAGAGATCACAGAGCTCAGGACTGCAACCTTCAAAGCTTCTGGCATGAGGTGTGGTCTGTGTTTGTAGAGGAGACCAAGCCGTGTATTAGCAGCTCGAGCTACATTATCTACATGAAGTCCATAGGAGAGATTAGGGTCAAGCTGTATCCCTAAGTATTTGAAGGACCCCACCTGATCTAGAGTGTTCCCCTGGGTGGTGGAGATAACCAAGTGATGTAGCTTGTGTGGGTTATGAGAGCTGCAGAAGAGCATAGATTTGGTTTTCTTGTCATTGAGGACCAGTTTATGATTAAGAAACCATGTCTCTACAGAACTGAAACCAAGTTGAAGGTTGTGTTGAAGAGTTGCAGGATCTTTGTGAGTGGAGAATACAACAGCATCATCGGCATATAGTATGATTTGCTCAGAGCAGTGGTAAGGGAGGGAGTTTAAGAAAAGGCTAAAAAGGAGGGGGCCCAGTGTCGATCCCTGTGGGACACCCGAGTGAACAGGCAGGGTGCCAGAAAGAGCATCGGCAATTTTTACTCTCTGCGACCAGTTTTCTAAGTAGCTTTTAAACCAGAGAGAAGAGTCAGGTGATAGCCCAGCATTCAGTAGTTGGTGTATTAGTAGTCCATGGTGTACTGTATCGAAGGCCTTGGAGATGTCGACGAAAATGGCCCCTGTTAGAAGGCCGTTGTCAAGGGATTTGTGCAAAGCTCCAGTGAACTCAAGAAGGGCTGTGGTGGTGCTGTGACCTTTCCAGAAGCCGTGTTGTTGTGGACAAGGTATATTGTATTTATCCAAGTGGTCGGTAAGTTGATCATCCACGATGCACTCGAGTGCCTTAGAGAGTGGGGGCAGTATGGAGATAGGGCGATAATTTGAGTGATTCGTCTTATCCCCACTTTTATGGATGGGTGTCACAGTGGCTGTTTTCCATAGGTCTGGGAATTTTCCACAGCTGAGAAAGAGGTTTAGGATTTTTGTTAATGGATGAATTACCTCATCGAGGGTGAGCAACAGAAGCTTAAGGTCCAGGGTGTCGCTACTAGATCTAGATTTAGAGATAGCTGCAGTAATATAGCAGCAAGCTTCATTCAGCCTTACCTCCCTGAAGTGGAAGAGGGGATGGTTAGACTGAGGGGGTTGAGGTATTTGGGGAGTGGGCCCTGTTTTCGAAAAAGTCATGGGGTAGAACAGCACTAAGGTCTGAAAAAGCCATGTTAAAGATGTTTGCGATCACCTTGGGGTCGAGGGTTGAGGATCCATCAACCATTAACATGGCCAGAGAGGTTTTTGGCTGCTTCCCTGTGACATCCTTGATATTGTCCCAAAAAGCACAACCATTTCCCCATGTAATGGTGAGAGCGTCTTTGTAATAGGTGGATTTCATTAGCAGTATGGCTTTAGTGCAGGCATTTCATGCTTGTTTGTAATTTTGGATGTCCAGTTGTTTGCCAGTGGCCCTGGCAACTGCCCAGAGGTGATCCCTTAGTTTCAGCTGTGAGAGAAGAGCCACGGTGACCCGTGGGTTAGAGAGAGATTTTGTTTTGCGCCTTTTAGCAGGGGCAAAGAGGTCGCAGACTTTGTTGAAAATTGAGATGAAGTGATCAAGAGCCAAGTTAACATCTGTTGCTTCATAGATGGGTAGCCAGTCTTGTAGAAGCAGGTGTTGTTTGAGATGTGGAAGTTTTCCACGAGGAAGGACTTTGCTAGCGATAATTTTGGGAGGGGGCTTAAGAAATTTGTTAGACCATGCACACAGGACTGGGGAGTGGTCACTGAGAAAGTCTGGGAGAATGGTCATATGAGAAATCCTTGTGGGGTGAGTGGTGAGGACCCAATCCAAGAGGGTACTAGTGCCAGTCTTGTAGTTAATCCTAGTAGGGGAGTTTACCATTTGCGTGAGGTTAGCAGCTGAGATGGAGTCTTTATAGGCAATGGCGCTTGATGTTAACCAGTTTATGTTGAAATCCCCTAGTAGGATAAGTTCAACTTCGGGAGGATATACCTTCATGATTCATATTTCTGAAGAAAAGCATTTTCCTCTGTATTTAGCATTTGGAAAGCACACAGACTTCCTTTACATATCCTTTGGTAGCCAAAATGTCCTTTGAATGAGGGTATAAAATTTGTGATTATAACATTTGGCATTCTTTAATAAAATGTAAAATTATTTTACTAGTCTTTCTGTGTTAGCTACCTTAGAGCTTGTCCATTATGCATCACTTATTCCATAGTTAAGGTTGTCTGCATACCTACTGTATGTCCACTGGGCCTCTTGATTTCATGTCTGTTATCTTGATGGAGCTTGAGCCCATATATTATGGAGAAAAACAAGGCTATTTGGGTCTTTGAATTCAGTTATAGTTTCCTGGATGTCTGTCTGCTTTCTTTCTTTCTTTCTTTCTTCCTTCCTTCCTTCCTTCCTTCCTTCCTTCTTTCCTATCTTCCTTCCTCACATAGGCATAATCCATCCCTATATTTGTTTTAAACTATGTTCTTCTCATGTGGCCTGTGCTCAGTGATAGTCAGTTTGGCATATAAATTGTATGCATTTATTCCTTCATGGCAGATGATATCAAAATCTGTAATAGGGTGGACAATAAGGAAGGGGTGGAAAGAATGCACAGGGATGGTGGAAAACTCAAGGAGCAGTCAAGAGCATGGCAGCTGCAGTTCAATGCCAAAAAGTGCAAAATCCTGCACTTAGGACACAGCAACCCAAGAACTGAGTACAGGATGAGGGGGAGGTACTGTCAGTCATTAAGCCAGTAAGGGACCTTGGGGTTATCATATCTGATGCCTGAAAGTGGCAGGGCAGTGTGACAAAGCAGTGAGTAGGTCTAGTAGGATGCTGGAATGCATAGGGAGAGAGATTTAGAGCTGGAGGCAAGAGGTGGTGTTGCCACTATATTGCTCACTGGTGAGACCCACCTGGAGTATTGTGTCCAGTTCTGGAGGTTGCACCTCAGAAAGGACATAGACCAGGGGAAGGCAATCTAGAACAGGGCAACTAAAACTGTGCAGGTGTTGCACCAAAAGCCCTGTGAGGAGAGACTGAGGTGTCTCAACATGTACACACTGGAATGCAGGATAGCAAGAGGGGACATGATAAAGAACTATGAGTACCTCATGGGTGTGAACAGAGTGTAGGAGGGGAGTCTCTTTCTAATGAAGAAAAGACCAAAGCAAGGTGGCATGTGATGGGGGAGGAGTTCAGGAAGGATGTGAGAAAGCACTACTTCACTGAAAGAGTGGTGGAGGCCTGGAATAGACTTCCAGTGACAGTACTGGAGACAAAAACAGTAGGGGGCTGCAAGCACATGTGGGATAGACATAGCAGAATATTAGGAAATGTATAGGGAGGAGGGAGGGTCATCCAAAGACCACTTAGGGTTTGTGGAGACAGACTAGGCAGGGACCATCTGGGTAAACTGGGTGGACCAGGCAGTCCATTTCTGCCAGCAAATGCCATGTTTCATCTTAATATAATTTGGTAAAGCACTAATAACATAATAAATTCTGGGCACTTTATATTTTAAATCTTTAATTGTTCCTACAGAAGGAGGTATTATTGAGACTGTCAGAGGGGCATAAAGAGGGGAAGAGTTGTTGTGTCTTAAGTGGGTGGGTGATAGGCAGGGTGTTTGTGTGAATAACTGAGGCTTTGGGGTTCTAAGTTAACTGGGTGGAAGGACAAAATGTGTTTGCATAAATTACTTGATCTACAGGGGGAGTGTGCAGATAAAGGTTATGAGGGTGGATGAATGGTTTAACTTTTTTTTACCTTTTTGCAGCTTTTTTTGTATAGCAGCACTTTTTCACATGGCAACTTCACACAGGGGTTGAAATTAACATACAAAACTTGTTCCCTGTACAAGTGGGAACATGCTGGTGCATGTAGTTTGTCCTTTGCATGCAGCATAGTGCATGTAACACTGAGTCTGGTGTTCAAGACTTGTAGGGCATCACTGGTAGTCGCTGCACTGCCTGACAGAATAGGGGACTGAGTTGGGGGAAGCACTTTGTGTTTTTATTACACAAACCTGCAGAATGCCACTGTTGCAGGCTACAGTTGGTGCCCAGGGAGATGGTGGTATGGCCAAGCCAGGAGTGAGAGTGAACTGTGATTATTATTTTTTTTTAAACTACATGTACTGCTTCTGTGAGTCACTCAGTGTGACTAGCAGAGGAGAGCAGAGAGAGAGCAAGAAATCACAATGTGCCAGATCCAACTGTGGCAATGAGGTGGGGAAAGGATTTGGACTAGGGATCATACTAAGGAGGAATAGGAGTGATAAGGGTTTTGAACCCATGTTTCTCCAGTGAAGTATAATAAGTTGATATATCACCATTCACCAGAAAGTGTTCTAATTTGTTTTTTAATTCTGTCTTGCTTTTACTAATTATTATATCTGTTGGTAGAGAGTTCCATGGGTTAATAACACGCTGAGTAAAAAAAAAATATATTTGTTATTGTTTTAAAGGTTTTTTCCAGTTAATTGAAATGGATGTCCCATTGTATATTTATTTGTTTAAACTTGAGGCTTAATTTATTTATAAGATATGGGTCTTGCATTATTTGATATAGTGTTAATAAGTCACCCCTCCAACGTTTTTGTTCTAATGACATTAAATTAGATACACAAGTCTGCTTTTATATGGTGCCTGTTATCAATTGCTCCCCTCACTCTGACAGACAGAGTCAACATCTCTGTGTTATCACCATGACTGGCACTGCTGGGCAATGTGTTTGTTAGGAGAGGGAGGCTCCCTAGCAACCAATTGTAAGAGTACTGTCACTATCATTGAAAATAAGTAAACTCATGTGGTTTGCTGTAGATGATCACGTGATTGCTAAGAAGTCAATTTTAGGTGGCTAAGAAGGAAAGCAGATTTTTTTTTTGGCTGTTAAGAGCATCTATCAATTGGGTAACAATATGTGATGGATGCTGTTTATCAGCAATCAGAGCCCAGAATTGAGGATGGGGTGGATTCTTGATAAGAGACATGTGACAGAACACAGGGCACTGGTACAGTTCATATACAGCTTTTGTAGAGAAGGAAAGTGTGCGGAGGAGGATGGGTAATCTGTCGGGCACAGATGTCCTTAATCAATGTTCATAGTGGTTAATTAGGTAGGGAAAGTCAAGTGTGTGTGAAGCAGAGTACAGCAATTTTTGGTGTGCTTCTGTGTCCTTAGTTTAATTTCAGCTTTATTAATTTTTTGACCAGCGCAGGTAACCTGTCTCTGGTACATGTAACTTTTTGGCTACATGCACTTTGGTGCAAGTACTAAAAAAAGGTAATTTCTACCCTTGATTTCACAGGCAACGTGTGAGTAATATGGAGTTGGCCCTTTACCAAGGGCCAAGTCTGCATGTTATTTCCATGTGGACTTTACCCTTGACAAAGGTTGAACTTTTCAAAGTATTTTTTCACTTTATTATGAAGCAAATGTGAACCAGAGTTCTTAGACATTGTTCAAACCTATTTGGCATGCTTCCCCTTTACAGTATTTTTTTATTTTTAGTATTACTCCTTGAAAACAAATTTCCACCAGTGTCTTAGTAATTGTTTATCCACTTCCAACCCCCCGAGACATAGATATGGAGACAGATTACAGTAATTTTATTTTTATCCATACATTTGTAGTACACACAGTATGCAAACCATTTGAAGATGTCATCAAGTAAGAGCCACCCACTGGATAAACAAGCATTTGTCAATGCCGAACGTTGGCTGCTTTGTTAAACAATTTGTTTTTTTTGCAATTCTGACCCCAATTTTGGAAGATGCTTGTTTTAGGATTCACCTTATAGACATGCCATGTGCCATTTATAGTATATTGGCCAAAATGTCATTTCACAGAAGAGGTGTGAAAGCACATCTCACCTAGGATTGTAAAAATGATACTGTACATGTCACATTTATGAGGTGGTGTGGAAAAATAGCTATTGTATGTTGAAAGGTTGGAGTCAAAATATTGAAAATTGGTGAAGTCATGCATGAATGTTGAAATAGTGTAACGTTCAGTCATAACCTGGGCATTATACTGTATTTGTACACCAAATTTTCAGCATAGCCTTCTTATTACCAGTTCAAATCCCAGACAAAACATAATTCTGTGCCACAGGTATTGGCCAGGATTTGAATAATGACAATTGTCACATTCATGAGGTGCTGTGAAGAAATGGCTGTGTTGAAAATTTGGGGTCAAAATATTGAAAATTACCAACGTTAGAAGGCTGCATTGGTAAATTTAAACACAGATTCATAGCTTTGTTGTTTTTTTACTATTTTTACCCCACCTTTTTGACATAGCCATCTTATGACCCCACCTCATGAACAAATGCAGAGAAAATGTTCAACTCCTGCCTGAAAGGTGATTTCACACAGCGACTGAGAAATCACCTTTTGGGTCGCAAAAACACATTTTGACGAGGATTCAAAAATGACAGCTGTCACATGAAGTGCTGTGAAGAAATGGCAATGTTGAAAATTTGTGGTCAAAATATTGAAAATTACTAGAGTTACGAGCCTGCATTTGCAAATTTCAACATAGGTTCATAACTTTGTTGTGTGTATATATATATATATATATATATTTGGGATACATGATGGGCAGGAGTGGGATATGGAAAATATTCTCCCTCTTGCAGAGGGAGAATGCACATTTCACTCTGCAGAACTGAGAATATTTTCCATATCCCATCATCTTCACATCATGTGTGTGATTTATACCATGGGGGTGAGAGCTTTAGGAATATTTCTTATGTTTCTGTGTGTTTTCTGCTCATTCTGTGTGTGGTGTGAGTGTGTGTGTGTGTGTATGTGTGAGTTGTTCTGAATGGACTGGGCATCAGAAACACAATGGGACACAGGCGAGTGTACTTTGTAAAGCTAACTGAGTAAGTTGCAGGTTTCAGTGAGAAAGAGAAACTATTGCAGGTAGCACTGAGAAAGAGAAACTGCTTGTTGAAGGAGTCTCATTTAGAATTCAGGTTGTTTTGAAGCCAAGATCAGCACAGTAATGGGCTAGTAGTGTTAGAAACACAATGAGACATATGTGAGTGTGTTTTACGGAGCTAATTGAGTAAGTTGCAGCTTCAGTGAGAAAGAAACTGTTTTCTGAAGTAGTTTCATTTAGAATGAAAGCTGCAGTGAAGATATTCTCACTCTGGTGACATCAGCAGAGTGTGGATAAATATCATGTATCCTCACTCTGCTGATGTCATCAGGATTCACTCCAGTGGAAATAACACAGGATATTCTACTGAGAAAGCTGTCACCCCATGATGTGTGTATATATATATATATATATATATATATATATAGTTACAGTACAATTTACTTTGTTTGCTTTCAATTGGAGGTGAAACTCTGCAGAGGGAGGCAGGCAGCTGGAGCTACTTTCTCTGTGCTGTTTGTTTTCTTTTAGGATTCAGGTAGCATTTAATGAGACTGCAATGTGTGCTGTGTGATTTAAACAGCGTAACTGCAAAACAAATGATTTTGTCTTGGCTGGGAGGAGGGAGGCATTTAACTGAGTGAGGGAGAGGTTGGGAAATACACAGGAAGGAGAGGGGTGGTCACGTGACTTAGACCAGCCAATAGCAGGATTGGGATCCATTTAAATTTCAAAGGGGAACAAGTGACCCCAAAGCTTGATTGAGACTGAAGCTTTAGTGCCATGGAGCAGGACTGTAGCATCTTGAGTAGCATCTACAGGGCATCAGCAGGAAGGACAGCAGGCAGCAGGCCATGCTGGTAGACAGGAAAGTGCTTAACTGGGAGGGCCTCATATTTCCTGTACAGATATGGGAAGTCCAAGGTGGGGGAAAGGTTCCATGAAGTGGGGTAGGACCAGGATAAGAGAGTAGGGGATGTGCAGGGGTAGTCAAATAGGGTGGGAGATGGGAAGGGTTGTTTGTTGCCAAGGATGTGGAGCAGCCCTATTCCTGGGAGTGACTTGGAAGACAGGGGCCTGTAGGGTGTGTTGGCAGGTGGGCCAGCTCAGGCAGAAAGTAGGGTGGTTGAGGAGGGAACTTGAGGCATGAAGGAGACAGAATAAGGGGGGAATACAGCCAGGAGGGGAAACTAATGAGGTATCAGAAAGAGCTCAAAACAGGCAAAAATAAGGGAGAACTTGGTGGGACAGCAGGAAGGCCACACAAGTGGGTGCAGTCAAGGGAAGGAAGTGGAGGAGGATCAGGCACAGGAGCATGACTAAGACTGGGTCAGAGCAAAGATATCAGCCTGTGGCAAAGGGGACTGGACTCATTCAAGGAAAGGAGATTAGCACTGCAAACAGATTCTCAGGGTTGGCTAGTCCAGAAGACCAGGTAGCAGAGAGGAGGGAAGCTACAGTGAAGAAGCATGGAGAGGACACTACAGGGGGAAAAGTTATAAAGGGAGGCAGGAGGCAGTAGTCAGTACACCAAGAAGACACCTTGGCAAGTGGGGGGGCAGCGAGGTGATGGTGATGCAGTCTCTCCAGAGGGAGAGAAGGAGTAAGGAGGCAGGAAGAAGGGGAAAGTGGCAGGCAGCCCAGGGAGGGCTAAGGATATTGAGAGGAAGGAAGTCCGAGTGGGGGAGGGACACATTTCAGGTATGACACAGAGAAGTAATAGTAGAGGAGGTGGTAGAATGGTGGATGGAGCAGCAAGTCAGTGCAACTGGGAGGTTCCACAGACGGAAAATAGTTCTGAGGTGGATGTCAGTAGCCTAGTCACAGTTGCGAGGGGGAAGAGGACAGGGCAAAATTTAGGAGAGCAAGGGGCGAGACAGGAGGATAGAAGACCTCCTACATTTGGGGGTGGGGGAGTGGAGGGCAACAAGAGAGTAAGCAGGAAAAGCATCAGAGAGTCATAATTCTAGGGAATTCTATACTTAAGGGTATAAGGTAAGCGGGGTGCCAGAAAAAGTAACATCTGGGTTGAGAGCATGCCAGGCATGACAGCAAGCAGAGTGGGGCAGCATATGGGCAGATATGTGGAGAAGGTGGGGGGGGAAGCCACACATTGTGGTGCACCTGGGAATGAATTATCTGGAAGGGAGAAGGATAGAGGAGGTACAAGACAACTTCAGGGAAGTGGGAAAACTATGCAGCAAAGAGGGAACAACAGTAGCCTTCTCAGAAGTTCTGCCAGTGCCAAGGGCCAATACAGACAGGAAGAGAAGAATCAGCAACTTCAACAAGTGGCTGAGGGAATGGTGTGGGACCAAGGGGTATGGATTGGTGGGGGACTGGGTTAGCACATGGGATAACACAGATCTTTATGCAGGGGATAGGTTACACCTCAGCAGGGCAGGTTCATAGGTGTTGAAGCAGAAGTAGGGAGATTTCATCATCAATGAGAGGTATCATTTAAACTAGGTAGGGGGAGGCATTGGGGCTGGAAATCACCAGGAGAGGGGGTCCCATGGACTTCCTCCCACCACAGGGATAGATACAACCTTAGATGAAATGGAGTTGGAGTGAAGGGTAAGGAAACGGGAAGGATAGGTGCAGCATGAAGAATGGTTTCACTAAGTGCTAGGAGCCTGGGGAACAAGTTGGCAGAGTTACAGACATTGATAGCAGAGGGAGAGGTGGACATAGCTGCCATTACTGAGATGTGGGCAACCAAGCACCATGACTGGGACCTAACCATCCCAGGGTACAAACTTTTCTGGAGGGATAGAGATAAAGGGAAGGCTAGGAGGGTTGCCATTTATGTAAAGGAAGGGATCAGAGGTAATAGGGAGGAAGGGGAGGAGGGCAGGTAGGAAGTAATCTGGCTGCAACTGCACAGCCAGAAAGGGACCAAGATCTGTCTGGGAGTTGTTTATAGACCTCCGGCCCAGAAGGAGGACATTGACAGGAAACTGGGGGAGCAGATAAGGAGGCATAGTGGCAATGGGAGCACAGTGGTGGTGGGGGACTTTAATCTACCAGGGGTGGATTGGAGCATCTCAGCAACCGAGTGTGCCAAGGAGCAGATCCTTCTGGAAGCATTCCAGGATGGCTTCCTTACTCAGAGGTAATGGAGCCAATGAGAGAGGGGACTATACTAGACCTGGTACTGAAAGATGGGGAACAGGTCAGGGATGTAAGGGTGGAGGAACCTCTGGCAAGCAGTGACCATCGCACAGTGTGGTTTTCAATCAACCTGGGTAGGGAAGTAGCCAGTACAGAAACTAGGGCCTGGTCTTCAAAAGGGCAGACTTTGGCAAGATGGGAAACATACTGGAAAGTCATATGGCAAGCATCCGTCCAGAAATGGACATAGAACAAAAGTGGGCAGTCATCAAGACAGGAGTGGCTGAAGCCACTAAAACTTGAGTCAAGAGCCAGAGAAAGAAAGCCCGGACCAAGAAACCTAATTGGATGAGAAGAGAGGTAGTGGAGAAGGTGAGGGAAAAGAGGAATGCATTTTGGACATACAAGCGATCTAACAGGGCAGAAGACAAAGAAGAATATCAATCAAAGTCTTAAAGTCAATCAAAGTCTTTATTTATTTAACCAGGCGATCACCATTGAGCAAGCTCATTTTCGAGGTGGACCTGAGTTTGTTAACAAGGAACAAGGGACAATATACATGGGATGCAACACACAAGAAAATAGTGATAATACAAATAAAGTGAGATACAATAATACAGTATATACAAAGTATCAGCAGGTAGCATTGACAGTAGTATATGTTTGGAACAGAAGATACAGGTAGTTTTGGGTAGGACACAATTTTTCATAAAAGTAAAGAAATATCATATCAGGTGCACTGAACACAAATAAAACCTAATATAAAAAGATATATAGTGATACGGTATGGAGAATTTAGAGCTGGAACCAGGGTCAAAGGAATGTGGAAGGGACAGATATGGGGGTAGAAAAAGTGGAGAGGGAAGAGTCAATTATAGATGTGATCAGTCTTTTAACAGTAGTAATTAGAGTGTGCTTGGACTTATAGGAGTCACTATTTAGGGTAGACAGGCACAGGACTCCTTATTATGATGTAGATATAGAGATTTAAAGGCTACTAGGCAGATGGGGTGAGTTAATTTCAAAGTTTTTTGCAGCTTGTTCCACAGTTGAGGGAGCACAAAGCTGATTTTGCTTTGTAAACATAAAGGTAGATATATGAGGTGCTTCTCAGGGCATACTTCCCCAGAGTGCACAAAGGTACACAGACAGAGATATACTGGGGCGGTTTATTTGAGATAGCTTTGTATGTCCAAACCGCAGCATTTTTTTGCTGTCTGTAAGCAAGGGATGACCATCCCACTGCCGTGTACAATGTCCAGTGGTGGCTTGAGTATGGAAGACCCGTGTTAAATCTTATGGCTCTGTGATAAAGTGTATCGAGTTTGGCTAGGGTACCTGCAGGTCCCTGACTATATAGAAAGTCTACGTAATCCAATAGGGAAAGAAAGTTAATTTGAACCAGTTTCAGTTTAGCGTCTCTTGTGAGGAGATTATTAATCCTAAAGAACAGACCAAGTTTTTGTCGAAGTTTCTTTGCCAGTTCTTCTAAGTGATCTGTGAAAGTAAGTCTATGGTCTAACCAGACCCCCCCAGGTACTTGAACTTTGGTACGTAGTCCAACTGCTCACCTAGAATGGTAGTGATCTGCGGGAGTGTCCCAGCAATTGCAGAATTTATTGCATCTTGAAGGGGTGAGAGGAACATTGCTTTGTTTTTTTTTGCATTTAAGAGCAGTTTCTGGTTTATAAATTGAGGTTGCAGCAGATTAAATTAATTTTGAAGGGCTTTTTGGGCCACTTCAGGTGTGCGGCTACTAGCATAGAGTACCGTATCATCCGTGAATAGGTGTATTTATGCTTCTTTGATGGGGGTATCTACATTGTTAATATAAATGGTGAAGAGCAAGGGACCAAGAATGGAACCTTGCGGTATACCCCTCAATAGGGGTTTTGGTGGAGAAACATCCATTTCTGCTTTTACTTGTTGAAGTCATCCTGAGAGGTAGTTGGAAAACCATTTAAGGGATAGGGAATCCAAACCAATGTTCCAGAGGGACGACAGAAGCAGTCTGTGATCAATGGTATTGAATGCCTTGCTTAGGTGCAAGAAAACTGCGCAGACAAAGTTTTTTTTGTCTGATTCAAGCTGCCAGTCGTTTGTCACCTTGGCTAGAGCAGAGATTGTACTATGCTGTGCTCTAAAACCAGATTGTAATGGGCTGAGCAATTTTTCTGATTCCAGGTACTTCGGAAGCCGGGAGTTCACTATTTTCTCCAGCATCCTTGACAGGATTGGAAGAAGGGAGACTGGCCTGTAGTTATTGAGGTCACTAGGATCTCCTGACTTAAACAAAGGGACCACAAGTGCATTTTTCCAAATGGGCGGTAGGTCACCCCGGGACAAGGATAAGTTGGAGAGATGAGTAATTGGGACTGCGAGGACATGGTAGCCGACCTTTAAGAAGTACGGGTCAATGAGGTCGGCCCCAGCACTTTTCCTAGTGTCCAGCTGAAGGAGAAGGTCTTTGACTTCTTTCAGGGAGGTAGGCTGCAGAGAAAAGGATGGACTGGGGATGGGTTTTTCTTGTGTATCCAATCTAAGTTGTTAGCAGAGGATATTTGCAGGAGACGAGTCAAAGGCTAGCCCTGCAGTGGCAAAATGATTATTGAGAGCATCGAGGATAGACGGTCTGTCGGAGATGACGGTAGTGTCGATCAATAATTTAGTAGGTAGGGAATTTACAGTGGTGTGACTTCAATGTGTTTGATAGTCTTCCAGAATTTGGAGGCATTTCTTGAGGAGCTCTCTAGCTGAGAGCAGTAGAAATTAGCTTTGGCTTCTCTGATCATTTTGGTGCAGAGGTTCCTCACCCTCCAGAAAGAATTCCAGTCATTTATTAAATTAGTTTTCCTAGCAGTTCTCCAGAGAACATCCCTACTCCATAAAACATCTTTCAGGTCTTCTGTAAACCACCAACAGGATTTGTTTCTGGCATGAACTTTTACTATGGGAGCATACTTGTTGAGAGCCCCTAGCGCAATTTCTGAGAAAATATCATAAGCCATAGTCAGGGACTTGGCTAGACAGAAGTCCTGCCATCGCATGGAGTCTCTTAGGACTGATATATACCCATGGAGATCAAAGTTGCGTATGCACCTTTTAAAGGAGAATTTTGGTACAGTTGTGGATTTAAGAGTGGATCTTACACATGCAATGAAACAATGGTCGCTAATATCAGAGAAAAAGAAGCCAGCATGGGAAAATAAATGGGGTTTGTTAACTAAAATGATATCCAAGAGAGTCCTGTTATTAGGGTTGAGCTTGTTAGGATGAGTAGATTAATTTATTAGCTGTGACAACCCAAGGGAATCACAGAATATTTTAAGTGGGGTGGATGCACAGGAGAGACAGTCTAAGTTGAAGTCCCCTAGTATGATACACTCTGAAGATGCTGAACCCAGGATGTTTTTGAGATGTTTTAACAACTGTAGTCCAGCTGATGGGGGTCTGTAGCATCCTATTATACATAATGAGACACCGGTGGCAATTTTAATCTTTAATGACAAGCTTTTGAATTCTTGTGGGACTGAGTTTGAGTCAATTATGGAGGCAGGGAATTTATCCTTGATGTAAATAGCTACCCCACCTCTGGTTTGCCTGTCGACTCTGAACAAACAGTAGGAGGGGATGTTAACTTTGTTGTTACTGGTCGCCGGTCAGAGCCAGGACTCCGTAATCACCAGAACATCTGGAGCAGTATGACATACCCAGGCCTGAACAGAAGTGATTTTTTTTAATAGGCTACATACATTAACATGCAAGAATGTAAGCCCCTTGAGGCTTTGTAGCTCTGCTGGGGATTCCATGGGTGCCAGAGGGCCCGGATTAAGCTCAACATTTCCTGAGCATAGTAAAAACAGGAATAAGATTTTCCTGCAGAGTCCTAGGAGAAATGTGGGTGGCTGGATCTTCTTTCAGTTACGTGATTTGTCTGCAGCAGTATAGGGAGTTCTGAGGCTAGTTCCCAGTTTTCCTGATGCTGCATTCAATAATACCCTGACCGAGAGAATCAATGGAGTAGGGGGGAGTATGCAGAAGGTGGTGTAGCCCTGTGGGCAGGCTCTAGGAGAGTTCCTGTATGCAGGTGCAGGTGAAGGACCAGCAGTGGGCTAGGGAAAGTTACAGCACATGCAAGTTCTTCTACTTGATAGGAAAAGTCCCAGTTGGACAATGTAAAATAGGTGAAGAAATCCAGAGAAGTGAGCAGAGTGGTAAGGGCAGCAAAGGCGGCTAGGGAACAGAGGTTAGCACAGGGGATTAAAGGAGGAGAAAAGGATTTCTTCAGATGTATTATAGAGAAGAAGAAGAAGAAGAGCAAGGATCAAATTGTTAGGATCAAGAGGGGAAGTGGGTGGTTAGAAAAGGGGGATGAGCAGGCAAAAGTACTTAATGAATACTTCTGTTCGGTCTTCACCAAGGAGTGGGAAGGGGCCCATACCTGAGAGGAAGGGCGAGCTGGGAGAGGGTGGAGGAGAAGCAATAACAGATGGGGAAATCACAGTGGAAAGGGTGAAGGAGGGCCTTAAGTCCCTGAAGGTGAACAAGGCACCTGGCTCAGATGGAGTCCACCCCAGGGTGCTGAGCGAGTTGGCAGAGGTACTGCTAGGGCCATATGCGGACCTGTTCAATACCTCTCTGAACTTGAGGTGCATGCCCAGGACTGGAGGGAAGCCATGTGGTACCTCTCCATAAGTGTAGGCCAAGGATGAACCAGGGAACCACAGACCGGTGAGCCTTACTGCAATTGTGGGAAAACTGATGGAGACAATCCTCAAGGAAAGGCTGGTGCAATTTCTTGCTTGCAGTTCTGGAGACCCAGTCTCCACAAAGACATAGACAGGATGGAGGCAATCCAGAGAAGGGCAACTAAAATGGTGCAGGGTCTGCACCAGAAGACATATCAAGAGAGACTTAAGGAGCTTAATATGTATAGCCTCAAGGAGAGGAGGGAAAAAGGGGACATGATAGAAATTTTCAAGTACCTCAAAGAAATCAACAAAGTCCAAGAGGGTAGCATCTTTCAGAAAAAGAGGTGTGTAAGAACAAGGGGGCACAACTTGAAGCTAGAGGAGGGATGGCTCAGAGGTAATGTGAGGAAGTATTTTTTCATGGAGAGGGTTGTGGATGCATGGAACAGCCTTCCTGAGGAGGTTGTGGAGTCAAAAACAGTGGTGGAATTCAAGAATTCATGGGACAGGGATAAGGCAATTCTAGGGGGTGGAGGTAGGAAGAAGTAGGCTGTTGGTTAACTAGGATCTGCAGCTTATCCATTAGGTAGGGAAATGGACAGGCTGGGTGGGCCAGCGGTCCTTATCTGCCGATCAAATTCTATGTTTCTGTGTTTCTATAACAGTCTCCAGGACAGCAGGCTGCACAGGGTTGTCTCAAGCAGATCCTGCCAGACGAACTTAGTTGATTTTTATGACTGGGTTACGAGGGCACTGGACTAGGGACATATGGTGGATGTCCTCTACCTAGATTTCAGCAAGGCCTTTGACTCAGTGCCACATGGTAGGCTGACCTGCAAGTTGAAGAGTCTGGAAGCAGGGAAGAAACTGGTCAGATAGGTTAAGAACTGGCTGCAGGGTAGACAGCAGAAGGTAGTGGGGGGGAGGCATCTGAACCCAGGGCAGTAACAAGTGGTGTACCACAGGGCTCATTGCTGGGACAGGTTCTGTTTAACATTTTCACAGCTGACATTGCAGTAGGGATTAAGAGCAATATTAGTCTCTTCACAGATGACACAAAGATTTGTGCCAAGGTGGGGGTGGGGGCAAAAGTATTTCAGGAGGATTTGGCAAAACTGGAGAAATGGTCTCACACTTGGCAGTGTGGTTTCAATGCAAAGAGTGCAAAGTGATGCATTTAGGAGGCAAGAACCCAGAACACAATTACTGGCTGGAGGATGTCCCGTTAACAAAATCCAAGGAGGAGAGGGATCTGGTAGTGCTGGTAACCAGGGAGATGAACAACTCTGCTCAGTGCAGGAAGGCAGCAGCAAAGTCAAACAGGATGCTAGGGTGCATAGCAAGGGGGATTACTTCTAGGAGTGGGGAGGTCATCTTGCCCCTGTACAGATTCCTGGTGAGACTGCACCTAGAGTACTGTGTGCATTTCTGGCACCCCTACTTGAAAAGGGACATCAAACTACTAGAGGGGGTACAGCGCAGGGCAACAATAATTATGCTGGGGCTGGGAGACAGACCATGAGGAGAGACTGAGAGAGCTCAATATGTATACCCTGGAGGAAGGAAGGGAGAGAGGGGATGTGATTGAGACCTTCGAGTACCTGAAGGGTTTGAACAGAGTAGACATCAGGTGAATGTTCAATCTGAAAGGTGAAAGGAAACCAGGGAACACTCTATGAAGTTGGAAGGGGCAGGTTCAAAGAGGAATGGAGGAGGCACTATTTCACAGAAAGGGTGGTGGCAGGGTGGAACACTCTGCCACAGGAAGTCATATTGCTGCAGAGTGTTGGGGGCTTCAAGAGGGGATGGGACAGATTCAAGGGGAGGATACAAACCGGGAGGGTGCAAGATGGGGAGGGCATATGGGGGGCAGCTGCAGTCTAATGGACTGAAGTGCTGCACACTTGAGCCGACTAGACAGAACAAATGGCTTGTGTCCGCTGGCAAGTTCGTATGTTTGTATATTTGTATTTTTGCCCCAAATTTTCAACATAGCCTTCTTATGATCCCACCTTATGAACAAGGGCAGAGAAATTTTTCAACTCCTGCCCAAAAAGTGATTTTGCACAGCGACTGCGAAATCACTTTTTGGGATAGATTTGCCTAATGTCACTATAATAGTGCATGAGGTGGGATCCCAAGAAAGATATGTTGAAAATGTGGGGCAAAAATGGCCAAGTTATGCACTAATATACATCTAAAATACATTGAATTGCATACCTGATTTCCTCAGTTCACAGTCCGTCTTTGAAGAGTGAAGACATCTCTGTGGTCCAGAGAAGATTACGGTGTTGGACCCCCAGTGGGTAAGTAAGGGCTTGGGGAGGTCGTGGGTGCTGAGTGAGAGGGTTGGTGACTAACGGTGCAACAGACAACAATGGACAGACTTGTCTTACAGGGTTAAAACAACAAAACAACAAGGGACAGTTTTCTATTTTTTAGGTGATGACTCTGGGGGATTGGGCACTCCCAGTGTCAGTGTTACATTTATGGGGGGTGGGGGTTGATGAGAGAGAGGGTTGGGTAGGGTGGAACAGTTACGGGGTGCCTGCAACAAACATTGATGGGCAGTTTTCTTTGTTACAGGCAAGCATGTCCTCCATTATATCTGCCCAGGCCATAGAATTCCTTACTACCTCATAGACAATTGTGGCAGTATTGTTAAGTTGCTCCATGTTTGCTACTAATGCTGGAGAATCAGAGATAATGGGGACTGTGACCCCACAGTCATTTCTGGTGGATTCCCACTGGGCTTGTGCACCTTACTCTCATTGTTTGGACTGTAAGAGTGTGCCTGTACCCCCACAGTGAGGTTCTGGGATCTGCTTGAAGAAGAGTCTATACTTTCATTAATTAATTTCACTCCCTGTAACTTCAGTATTTGAAGAGGATTGCAAGGAAATATTTGTAATAGCAGCACTCATGTCACATTTTTCTATGTTACCTTCATGCTGTGTTGTTTGTGAAAATGCCGCTGTCATTCCAGTTCTCGATGTTGCCATGACTCTCACTCCTGTTGATGTGGCTGCCTCATTAACTTGAGTGGCATTCTCTTTGAAGTTTGACAGCTGAGCTGAGACAAAGGTTGTACCCAAATGCAGAGCATGTTTCACTGAATTTATAATCACTTCTGTGGATGGTGCCACTCCAGCCTCCCACCTGGGTCCGTCTAAGGATTGACGCCATCCTGTCACTAGCGGGGCTGACTTGGGAGACCAAGGAGCTCCTTCCACAGCTGCAGGGTTCTCAGTGCTACTTTCAGGATTTGTTTTGGCTGTTTCCATGTGTGAAACTGTCATCTGAGGCACAAGAGATACCCCAGGAGATGAATGTGGTAACTCTGTGGACTCTGCGGTTCCTGCAGATGCTACTAGTCCATGTCAGTCATCAAGAATATTGCAGAGAATGGCATCCTCCTCTGTCAACAACTGTAAAAGTTAAGTCCATCTGTTTTTCCTAACAACCACTGAACTGAGGTTACTATGCACTCCAAACTCAGATGAAAGTTGTTTTGTTTTAACAGACTGACAGTCTTCTTTGAAAGCCACTCAGCTGTTGGCTGAGCAGCTTCATGCAAATCAATGGAGTGCAGCCCTCTTTGATTGGAGTGGCTTTGAACCTTTATGTACATGAAATTTCAGCCAACCATGCAGAGAGTGATGTCAGGACCACAGCCCTTGGTCATTGGTGTAGACTACCAAACCTCTGCTTTTATGAAGTACAATGCACTCAGCAGTGTCCCCCCTGAAATTCCCTGTCCTTCCACAAAATGGGTGCACATGTGCAACCAATTTAAAAAACAATACAGTCACTCAGATTTTTTAATTTTTATTTAAACATTTGGTGACCAGGAAAGGTACACTGAGCCAAGTTTTATTTCCAGGTGCAACCCGGAGAAAGGGGAGCATGGGAACAAGGTAAACAATAACACTAGTAAATAATATGCAGCATAATATACATGATAAACCATAGGAAGCAAGATAATACATTTCAAGGTAGCTAATACAGGTGCAGCCTGGGGGACAAGGAGCATGGGAACAAGGTATACAATTACAATGGTACATAATAGGTAGCATATTATACATAATACACCATAGGAAGCAAGATAAATACATTTCAGGATAGCTAATACAGCATACAGGCTAGGCTATTAGAAACAGTATAAGATAAATAAAAACTTTCATAGAACAGGGAGATACTATGTGGCACATTACAAGTGTTATGTGATGTGAGGACAAGCAGGGAAGGGCAGGAGGCACAGCAATGATTTGACAGAGAAGTGGGAGGTGAGCTGCATAGCAGGGGATTCTGAGAGTTCCACAGAAAGGGAGACAATAATTGAAGGCAGATTTGCCCATGTTTGAAAATGGGTGGAAAGAGAGAGAGAAGGAGGGGGAGTCCCTAGAGCACAGACAGTATGACGGGAGGCAGGGTGACCAGCGGGGTGCCCCAGGGCTCAGTGCTGGGACCTCTGCTCTTCAATGTTTTTATAGCAGACATTGCTGATGGATGGGAAGGGAAGGTGTGTCTGTTCGCAGATGACACCAAGATATGTAACAGGGTGGACACCTCAGAAGGAGTGAGCAAGACGGAAGCTGGCCTCAAGAAACTAGAAGAATGGTCTGGAGTGTGGCAGCTGAGATTTAACACCAAAAAGTGCAAGGTCATGCGCATAGGAAAGAAAAATCCAAGAAAGGAGTATTACCTAGAAGACAAAAGACTGCCAGCCTCAAACCAGGAACGAGATCTGGGAATCATAATCTCAGATGACTTGAAGGTTAGTAAGCAGTGTGAGAA
This sequence comes from Neoceratodus forsteri, assembly GCA_016271365.2. Taxonomy (NCBI): domain Eukaryota; kingdom Metazoa; phylum Chordata; order Ceratodontiformes; family Ceratodontidae; genus Neoceratodus; species Neoceratodus forsteri. Next base: position 758,941,435 of record CM057454.1, read on the forward strand.
GGCAACATTGAAGGCCAACAGAATACTGGGCTGCATTGGGAGGGGAATCATGAGCAGGAGGAGAGAGGTGGTACTACCACTGTATTGTTCACTGGTCAGGCCTCATCTGGAATATAGAGTCCAATTCTGGAGGCCCCACCTCTGGAAGGACATTGACTGAGTGGAAACTGTACAGAGGAAGGCGACAAAAATTATTAGGGTCTGCAGTACATGTCCTATGAGGAAAGACTTGGAGAACTGAATGTGTACTCCCTGCAGCAGAGAAGAGAGAGAGGGGACATGATTGAAACATTTAAGTACATTAAAGGCATTAACAAGGTACAGACATAGGAACCTTTTCACTTCAAGAAGGGCTCCAGAACCAGGGGACATGACCTCAGGCTGCAAGGAAGGAGGTTCTCTACCAACACCAGGAAGTTTTTCTTCATAGAAAGAGTGGTGGACAACTGGATACAGTCTGCCCAAAGAGGTTGTGGGAGTCAGCACTCTGGGGGGATTCAAGAATGCATGGGATAGACACAAGGGAGCCCTGACTACAAAGGGCAACTACAGTGTCAAAACAGGTCTAAAACAAATGGGCAGACTAGATGGACCTAGTGTTCTCCTTCTGCCATCAACTTCTATGTTTCAATGGGCAGGAGATAGGAGGGAAGAGATGTAAGAGGGGAGTAGGTTGAACCAGAATTTGGAGATGAAGGATATAGAGTGGGTGAGGAGCCTGTGAGAGAGCAGAGGGAGGTCCAGGCAGGAGATCAGAAAGCAGTGGTGGGTCCTGGAGGGAGAATTTGAGGCAAAATGACAGAAGGCATAGCAGATGGAGTCAAGGCAAGAGAGTGAGGTAGCGGGTGCAGTGCAGTATACAATATCGGTGTAGTCAAAAACTGGCATAATCATCTTTATCAGGAGTTCTCAACACACTGGGAGAAGGAGAAAGTCCCTGTTTTGATAGAGGATGCTGAGCTTGGGACAGAGTTTAGTAGCTATGTAGTCAATGTGATTTGAAAAGTTTAATTGGGATCCAACCAGGTGCCTAGGTACTTGTAGGAGGAGACTACCTTTAATGGGGTGCCATCTAAAGAGGTGATGGGTGGAGTGCTGAGAGTTTTGGCTATTCTTTGCGAGGTACTGAAAGTCATAGAAACTGTTTTAGATATGTTTAGCTTGAGTTGCTTTGATTGGAACCAAGACTGAAGCGAGTGGAAATCTTGTTGCAGAGCAGAATGGATAGAGGCTCGGGCCGTGCGGAGGTGAACAGTATGTTATTGTCTGCATACATATGGAAGAGGGAGAGGAGCAGGCCGAGGGAGGTTATTTATAAATATTGAAAACAGGATGGGGCCGAGAATAGAACCTTGAGGGATACCTGCTAGGATAGGGAGGAGGGAGGAGAAGTTGGCGATACTTGCGACTGATACCTGCCAGTGAGATAAAGCTGAACCATTGTAGGAAGGCAGGGGTAGGCCCCACCTCCTGGAGAGTGTTCAGAGGAAGAGGTTGGACACCTAGTCTAAGGCCTTGGCCAGGTCGATAAAGACAGCAGCTGTGAGGTGGCTTTTGTCGGCAGCTGATTGAATGTGGCCAGTGACATGGAGCAGGGAGGAAATGGTGGAGAGTTTTTTCTGAAACCGGACTGGAAGGAGGATAGGAAGTCTGTGGCAGTGAGGTACCCATTCAGTCTTGTTTGCACAAAGGTGTTCTTGTAGTTTGACAAGGCCGGAGGAGGGAGATCGGGTGGTAGTTCTCAGGTGAGGTGGGATCACTGCCTTTATGGAGGGGGATAATACATGCTGATTTATAGTCATTTGGAACAGTGCCTGAGGAGAAGGACATATTTATGATGAAAGTGAAGGGGAAAGCAAAGGCGGGTGCTGAAAGGCGTAGAAGACTGAGGTGTAAGCTGTCTGGGCTAGATTTAGATGTGTTGAGGGATAGCAGGGCAAGCAGCACCTCGTTTGTGGAAGCAGGTGCAAGAAGAAAGTTATTTTTTGACGTGTGCTGAGGAGAGGGATTTGTGGCCAGTGGGGGATGTATGGTTGGGTCAGGAGAAGCACAGGTAGTGAAGAAGGTGCTGAGGATGTCCACAACTTGTAGGGGATCCATTAATTCAATGCAAGTGTGCTTTAGGGTAGGTGTGTTGGCTTGGTGAGGTGGGTCGACAATTGAATCTATAATGTTCCAGAAGGAGGAGTGTGCACTGTGTTGAACCGGTGTTTAAAGTAGTCTGCTTTAGCTCTCCAAATGGCCTTCTGGCAAGTATTTCTCTTGGCATTCTAGACTTGCCTAGATTGTATGGATTGGGAGGCTTTGAAAAGGGACCAAGCCTTGTCCTGGGCTTTACAAAGGGCAACTATAGGGGCAGTAATCCAGGGGCGGTGGCCTTTTCTGACACTGGCTTTTCTATGGGGGCATGGAGATCCCAAAGCTGTTGAAGATCCTCATGAAATGGGCTAGGGCAGTATCAATAGATAAAGTGGAGTAAACTGGTGTCCAGTTTGCATCATGTAAGTCTCAGAGAAGGGTGACTGTGTTCAGAGAATTTAGTGGGCATATTACAATGTACTTTGGTGCGGACTTAGGTAGATGTGTTTTTCTAAAGCAGTATGTGATGTAGTGGTCGCTTAAGGTAGGATCAAGGACTCCCACTGTAAATATGTGGTGAGGGTTGGATGAGAGATTCCAATCAATCAGAGAATGGTTTGAGGAGTGGGGGTTGTAATGAGTTAGTTCATTGATTAGCTGTGTGAGGTTTACAGAGTCCAGTTTGGAGATAGTGGGTTTAGATGATGGGGACAGCGAGCCAAGGTTTTAGTCTCCAAGTAGTAATAGTTCACCTGAGTGTGCTAGTGGAGGAAGAGCAGATATACACTCTGCAAGAGCATCCTGACTGAGCCGAGGGGAAGCATAGACTACCCCAATGAAGGTGGGAAGGGTGTAGGGAAAAATAATTTGGTTAGGATTAGCTCATGGGATCTGAGGCTGGATTCTTTTTTCATCAATGAATAAGAGAGGTTTTGTCTTATGATAATAGCTATGCCACCTCCTCCCTTTCCACGGTCTTATCTGATGATGTGGTAGCCTGGGAAGGAAATGAATAAGCTGGGGGATAGCCAGGTTTCAGAGAGGCATAGAATGTCAGGGGAGTTTTGGGTTATCCAGCATCTTAAGAGGGCCAATTTAGGGAAGAGATTACTAACATTTATATGCATGACTTTGAGGCCTTTGTGGGAGGATAGTGGTAGCATAGGCGAAGGGGGGCCAGAAAATTCCTTTCAATGTCTCCTGCGATAAGCAGTAGGAGAAAGAGCACAGAGAAGGTAGCCAGGAGCTTTCTGCCTTTGGTGGTACTAAGTGCATAAGGTTTTCACCTGGAGCAGTGAATTAGAGTGATAGAACTGCTTAATAGGGGTGGAAGAAAACCTGGAGAGATAGTGTGAAAGGATGGTGGTATGTGGTTTTAGAATAGGTAAGGATGGAGTGAGATGGTGTCACAGGATGAGGGGCAGGAAAGTAGGTGGGAGGAAGGGGTAAGGGTAACCACGTGAGTGGGTGGGGAGAAGGAGAAGGAGGAGGAGAGAAGGAAGGAGGGGAGTATAGAAGAAGGAGGGGTGAGGCAGGGAGCATGTTTGTAGAGGGAGATTTGATACACTTGAGTTAGGGATGTGTCCAGCTGGGTCTATTTGTTTAGATATTCAAGAGAATTGAAGAATGCTATAGACCTGCTGAGGGTAATAAAGAAATGCAGTAGGGGATGAAGAGAAGGAGAAAGGGAGGACTGCTACTTAACCTCGAGTGCTGTTCTTTAAACTGAGGGAAGCAGTGGTGAAGAAGAGAGCAGATGCTATGGTAGCTGCAGCAGGAAACGGAACACAGTAATAACTGCAGTAGGGATTTGGAGAAGTTTAGGTATGTGTTGGGGAGAGACAGGCAGAATGCAGTAATAGCTGCAGTGAGAGCAGGGGAAGACAGAAGAGACGTTATGGAAGGGAGTGGAGGGAAGGCTGTCTTTAAGCCTAGAGTAGTGTAGTACTGCAGCCAACGGTGGAGAGACTACACAGGGAGGGAGGGGTTTAAGTGTATTTAACGAGTGCCGGGGGTGGGTGAAGGTGGGTGGGACAAATTTAAAAGTAAAAATAATTCAGATTGCCTGCCAGCAGCATTCTGATGCATTCTGCTGCTGACTTAGTGCAAGGATTGGTGCTGGAATGCAACTCTGGCCTAACTGAACACCTGTAGAGACTCATAAACTGTGGTTTGGGGAGAAAGAACTAATACCTTTTTTAGCATTAAAGGTTGCCTTTTTAGCAGTTCTGATGCAAATATCCAACAATATTCTGATGGCCAGTGTTCAAAAAACTAGGCAGAATCCAAAAATGGGACCATCCTTTTAGTATGGTTTTTATTTATTCATTTTAAAAAAGTGGTGACTGGGAAAAACACACTGACCTGAAGGCTCATTCCCAGGCAAGATGGGGGAGGGACTCACGGAGGTAGAACAACATAATAAAGTACATTTTCTGGTATAGACTAAAGTGCAGATACAGTGCAAAGTATAATTCTTTTTTTTCTTTTTTAGTTGTTTTAACCAGGAGTAGCACACTAAGCTGAAAGCTTTTTTACAGGTGCGTCCTGGGAGCACAGGGAAGTTAAGTGACTTGCTCAGAGTCACACATTATGCAAGCTGTGGGATTCAAACCCAGGTCTGGTCAGCTGGATGTCACCAGATATGCAGCTCAGAGCTTAAACCACTGCGCTATACTACCTCACATCTTTGCAAGCATGATGTAAAGAATTTTAAGAACTATTATGTATCTCTACTGCCAACCAAGCCCAAAAGTGGCTTATGAGAGGACAGTGCCAAGACATGTATGTGTGTGTGTTTGTAGCTACTAGACACCTACACTCCCTTGAGCTAACTGTTCTCTGTTGTGAGTTATACCAGTATTTAATATGCCTTTCTGGAATCTCACAAAAATGGACGATCGCCTGCTAAGAAAATTCCTTCCAAATATGGGAGGAGATTACTCGATGGATGTTTGAAACATATTTGGTCCATCTTTTATTTGACATTTGTAGTCCCAGTTCTGTTTTCCATCTTACACGTATGTTATCAAAAGGCTAGTAAGTTGAGGCAAGTGATACACTGTAACTGAGAAATTAAGGCCAGTGGTGAAACTCCCTCTAATACTCGTGTTACAAGGATTATCGATGAGAGACATGACAGCCTTATGCAAATGGCCAAACAAAACATATGAACATACAAATATATGAAGAAGCCAGCAGAAGAAGACCATTTGGTCTATCTAGTCTGCTTGTATTGCAGGGTCCACAGCTTGAGCTACTGTCCCTGCCCCCCTCCCTACTTCTCCCATCCTTCCTACACTGTGATCCTTACCTTCCCCCATGCCTATCCTAGCCTCTGTTGATGCTGCCCACTGTCGTTAATGAGACCACCTTTTCTGGCAGTGCATTCCAAGTGTCCACCACCCTGTCTGTGAAGAAGTGCTTTCTGACCTCCTTCCTAAACCCTCCCTCCAGCTTAAGACTGTGCCCCCTCATGTTATGGTTGCCACTTCGCTTAAAGAGAACCTTCTTATCCACCTTATTTATCCCTTTCAAGTACTTGAAGGCCCCAATCATGTCCCCTCCCTCTCTTTCCTTTCCTCCAAGGAGTACATGTTCAGTGCCCTCAACCTGTCTTAAGTATGCCTTACCCTGCTGATCCACTCTCATCTTTGTAGCCCACCTCTGGACCTTCTCCAGTGGTTTAATGTCCTTTTTGAGGTGTGGGAACCAGTACTGAACTCTGTACTCTAGTTGTGGCCTCACCAGTGACCTGTACAAGGGTAGTATAACCTCCTCTCTCCTACTACTAATCCCCCTAGCTTTGCATCCCAGCATCTTGTTTGCCCTTGCTGCTGCTTTCTTGCACTGAAACCTGAGCTGGATGGAGAAGATCCTTTCCATTATTTCCAGTAGCCTTTAAGTAGAACCCTGATTGTCCAAACCATTTGGGCCGTTCACAAAAAGTTCGGATAATTAGGCGTTCATTTGATCGTGGCCACTGTTGAAACATGGCAGTTTAACATCATATGCCATCATTATTAAATAAAGATGTAAAGGCTGGCAAATGGTGTTTTTGTGTCTTTTTATGAGGTTTTTTTTTTTCTTCCCTCGCTCCCCGGTCGGCAACTCCTTCAGGTCACCTAGGACCCCTGCCAGCACTCTACACCCCCCGCCGCCAACCACCACCCCACGTCAGCCCCCTGGGTAACCCAACGTAACCCTTCATCGGATGGGTCTCCCTGAGGGAAAAGGTGCTAATAGGGACTGGCCAGTGCAACTCATTGGCCCGGGTGCTGCAGGGTGGACCAGGTTCATCCGGGGCTTCATGGCAGTGAGGGACCAGCAACCATCATCTAGTCAGCCAGGGAGACATTTCCTGGTTTTCTCCATTTGGGAGCATGACGTCCAGGATGTCAAGGCCAGAGCCGATGTCCGTTGTGCTCCCTACTCAATGGGACCTGATGTACTGCCATGCTTCTGGCCTCTGCCAGAGATTGGCAGACACTGGTACACACCTGCCCTCCCCAGGAGATGACGAGCCATCATGAGATGCTCGAGCCATCTTCCCCAGCTGGCCAGTTGATACCCAGGTCCATTCTCAACCTGTCATCAGCGTACAGCAGAAATCCAACTGCTGCACCAGTGGGATGGCTTTATGAGAATTTTAATGATTATTGCTTATTATAATAATAATAACAATAAACTTTATTTATGAAGCGCTTCACCAAGTATCAGAGCGCTGTACAGTAAAACAATTAAAACCTTAAAATATTAAAATACAAATAGAGTCAGAAATGTTTTCATAATAATCATTACTAATAGCTCCAAATGCAAGCTGAAAAAATAAATCTTTAAGGTCTTAAAGCTCTCCACTGTCAGGCACTCCTATCTGGTAAGGCAGAGAATTCACAGGGTAGGGACCGCAAAAAGAAAGTGCCCTTGATCCAGATGTTTTTAACCATACCTGGGAACCTCCAGCAATCCCTCATCAGTCAAGCAAAGCAGTCGGAGGGGGTAGTAAATGCAAGAGATCTTGCAGATAGCTCGGTCTATGTCCATGTAGGGCTTTATAGGTCAACAAACCAACCTCGAAGGTGATCTGCCACTGAACTGGCAGTGAGTGCAGTTACACAGCACAGGTGTAATGTGGCTGGATCGAGATGACCCAGACAACAGCTTGGCCACAGCGTTCTGCACCAGCTGCAGGCAGTGGATATCAACCCCTGGAAGCCCTAGGAAAAGGGAGTTACAGTAGTCAATTTGTGAAGTCACAAAGCTGTGGATCAGAGTAGATAAGTCACCAGATGGAATTAGGTGCTTAATCCAGGCAATATGCCTCAGATGAAAGAAAGAGACTTAACCATGGCAGACACCTGTGAACAAAGTGTCAGACCGTTGTCAAGAATTACTCCCAGATTTCACACCTGTTCAGAGGTCAGTAACTGGGACCCCTGAAGCCACAATCCTGAGGGGCACCCCATCCCCAACCTCTCTATCCAGTGACAAGGATCCACCACCAACACCTCGGTCTTTCCGAATTGAGCCTTAACCAGCTGATGTTCATGCAGTCCTGGATTTCTACGAGGCAGTTATTAAAAACCGAGAGTGCACTGTCCTGGTTGGGTGTAAAAGACAGGTAGAGCTGTGTATCATCGGCATCACAGTGAAATCTCGTCTCACAATGTCTCCCAATGGCAGCATGTATACCGCAAACAACATGGGGGACAACACGGAACTCTGCGGCACCCCGCAATGCAGGAGTAAAGCCTCAGAAGAATAAACCCCAGAGGCAACCTCTGCAATCTACCAGTGAGGAATGAATAAAACCATCTGAGGACTGTACCAGACAGGCTGCAGATGGTCTGCAGGTGATCCAGCAGCACGCCATGGTCCACAGTGTCAAAAGCTGAAGAGCGATCAAGAAAAAACAAGATGGTATGGGATCTCTGATCTCTCACAATTAGGAGATCATTGAACACCTGAACTAGAGCGGTCTCAGTACTATGCCTCTTACAAAAACTGAACTGGAGAGGTAGATGTCATGGATGGTAAGGTGATTCTCTAACTGCAGTGCCATGACCTTCTCAATAACCTTCACCACAAAGGGAAGACTAGAGATTGGACGGTAGTTAGCGGGGCAGTCTGGGTCAAGCAATGGTTTCTTGAGAATGGGAGTTACCACTGCCTCCTTCAGGGAGCAAGGGAACTCACCTGTCTTAAGTGAACACCAGACTAATTCCACAAGGACTGGGCTGATGACATCAATACAGCCAATAAAAGTGACTGGGGCCCAGATCCAAACTACAACTGGTCGGACGCATGTCTCTAAGAATCTGCATGACATCCTTGATCCCCAGCCATTCAAACTCCATCCAGCAAAGCCGAGGTGAAGCAACAATTCACCGATCACCATCCCCCTCTCACAGAATGAGCTGAATGGATCTCTGATCCAATGACGGCAATATTATAAGCTAAGAACTGAGCAAACTCCTCACACTTTTCGCGAGAAAACACTCTCCGAACTTGTAGACAGGCTGGATTGCACAGTCTGTCCACAGTTCACAAGAGCCTAGCTCATCAATTCTGAGCTGCAGCAATCTCCCCGGACAGGAATTCTGCCTTCTTACTGGAGATTGTTGACCAATAGTCTTTAAAATGTCCCATCAGTCTAAGTCTGTCAGCATCCTGACCAGTTCTCCGCCAGCTACATTCTAACCTTCACCCTTCTCGTCTCAACTCCTCAAAGCCCCATCAAACCAAGGGGACAGAGGGTAAAGAGTGAGGGCGAACCTGGACAGGAACGAGAACATCCAGAGCCCTCGCCACAGCCTTGTTATAGGCCTGTAGAAGGTTTTCAGGACCCTCGCTTGCAGCTGACAATCCCAATAGGTCCAATTCTGCCAAAAGACCATCTGAGGTGACGACCCACAAAGGCCGGTATTGGACCATCTCCACAGGGGCAGGCCTATTAGGGGGAGCAAAGAAATTGAACCTTATGGAGTGATGATCTGACCAACTGACCGGTTTCACCACCAAGTCAGAGGTTTCCATCCCCAGCAGGAAAACCAGGTCTGAGTGGCCTTTAGTGTGAGTTGCAGAGGTAACTACCTGTGTGATGCCCAATGAAGATATAAGTTGGAGGAAGTCTTGACCAAATACAGAGAGTTCGTCATTGACCCAGGCATTAAAGTCACCCAGCACCATCAACCTGGGGGACTCCAATACGATGTCAACAATGAAGTCCGCGACTTCCTACAGGAACAACTTCTCAGCTCCAGGTGGACGGTAGATGAGAATGATCCTGCACCCACACCGTGACCACAACACGCTTGAATGATCTGGTTCCCTCAACTGGCACATTCACAAGGCTCAATTCTGATTTAAAACAAATTGCTACACTCCCGATCCATCCTCACACGGTGTATCACTGAGAAACTGTCCGGATTGCTGCCGCCAAAATGGGGCCAGCATTTTCATCCAGCAGGTCCGTGATGCAAGCCAGATCTGCTGACCAACAAGATCAGCTATAATAGCGGTCTTATTCTAACAGATCTAGCATTGCATAACACCGTGTGAGTTGGATGGGATACTGGGACCAGCCGACTACCTGCCCACTACAAGAGGAGCCATTGAGTATGGGCACCAGACAAGGCAAACCTTGGTCTGGATTCCATTTTCGCCCAGGGTGTCTCTTGGTTCTCACTACCCCAATCCAGCCACCTCACTCTCCCCCACTAGGTCCAGGACCCCACCCCTCTGTCTTCTGCCCACTATCCCCAATGTCCTGCAGTGGCAAAAAAACGCCGCAGACAGTGAAGTGCAGTTAAAAGGGTGGAGGTCACGAAGCTTGGAAGGGGAGTAACGCCTAACAGGGAGAGCTGCCTGCCAGCACATTTTAAAAAGCCAAAATTCCAGACCTCTATGTTCAAATTAGCAATAACCAAACCCAGTATAAATAAAATCCCACAACCCTCCCAAACTAAATTTCTAACTCACAATACAAACTAAAACCCAACCACTACTAAAATCAAACACATATTATACCAAATCACTTCAATATTAAATAAATAAATCCGACCCCCCCTGCTTAACTAAAAACCCCAGTAACCAAATATAAATTTTGTTAACATTGGGAAGAAGTAAAAGAAAAAGAAAAAGAAAAATCTGAGTAGTATAGACTGGCTGTTGGCTGAGGTTCTCACCCCCAACCAGAACCAGTTGTTATGGTACGACAGCTGGCCTCTCACTCCAACAGTTCAATGCCTTTGGTCCACTGTCAAAGCAATAGCTCTACTAATGCTTGGCTGGGGATCTCACCCCCAACCAAGCCAAGTTTTTGAAGTTCACCACTGAATTGTTCCTCCAGCAGATCAAATCAATCTTTCAGTTCTCAGCTGCGGTACTCTCACTCCAACAGTTTGATCACAACATTTAAAACGTAAAATGGAGGATCTCTCACCCCCTCCAAACCAATCTATGAGGCAGTGAGGTCTCCAAAAATACACCCGGGCAAGGAAGCAAAAACTGAAACAAGGCAAGGAGCTGATAGTCCTAAGAATCCATCAATTCTCAACCATATCCTCCTTACGATTCTTCAGCTCACAAAGAGTCCCCCCCCCCCGGACCGCCATATAAAACTGGCTATCTCACAGGATTTAGGGACCTCTGGCTGGGACCCTCTGGCCATCAACGCAAGCATCCGAAGGATAACCAAGAGACCCTCCACTCTCCAGCAGAGGACCTCTTGCCCCCTCCCAGAGACCATCCAATCCCACAGCAGCCACCAGTTAGATCCTCCAAGTCCTGTAGACCACTCCACTTGGTTACAACAGTCCCAATTTTCTGGGGCCACCTGTTCACCAGGCAGTACCCCGGCTACAGGAAAAGGCAGAAATCGGCCTCAGAAGACCAGAGACTCAGGTGCAAGATCCTCCGGCCATTCTCCAACCACCTGACTGCCCACCTGTTAAATTGTTTTAGCTTAGTGAGTACGGTACTGTACAATGATGTACTTTATGGTTCAAAAGGTGATGTTCAAAGAGTGGGTTTTAATGAATTTAATGATTAGGGCTTGTGCTAGGTGTGCAACATTTTTTTTACACTTAGTAGTCATTCACAGTAAGGTCCATAATAGAAGCTGGTTATGGACTTTTGCTGCAACTTTCCACTCTGGTCTTGGCAGCCTGACTCTGCATGGATTTCTTAGTAGGATGAGGTGTAGTGGGTTCTATCTTGTTGATTTTCTAGCCACGATAGACATGTCGTGAATGCTTCAATGGCCTCACTGTATGTTACCAGTGGTGCTGCCTCCTCCTCTTGTCACTATCTGAATGTCTGTTTTCTTGGCTCTAGCACTGGACCTGCTGGTTATGGCTCCCATGAAGCATCATCAGTCATGTGTTTGTGGCCACCCTCATCCCTGTCACATGCTACCAATTCGCAATTTCCTTGTCAGTGACAGAGATTGTAAGTCTGGAAGCAAGCTGGGTAAGGTCCTCTACGTCAGTCAGGTTTTCATCTTCAGTCACCTTGCCACCAGCAGCTCCGACTGCATCATCTGTGTCTGGATCAGCAGAATCTTCCACAAGTTCTCCTGCTTCCTCTGCTGCATCTTGGGCATGTGCTGGATTTTACCGAGGCCTAATCTTGCCCATTATTTCACAGTTGTTTCCTGTCTCACCATCTTCCAGGCATCCACAGCCTTATAAACTACATTCTTTAAGATTAGGGATTTTATGACATCTTGCAGTGTTTTTTTTCCTCTGACTTTGGGGACCAATGAGCTCCTTTCACAGCCACGAGTTCTCAGTGCTACTTTCAGGATTTGTCTTAGTTGTTTCCATTTGTGAAACTGTCATCTGAGGCACAAAAATACCCCAGTAGCTGAATGCGGTAACTTGAGGGCTCAGCGGTTCTGGCAATGCTGCTAGTCCAAGTCAGTCATGAAGAATATTGCGAGAACGGCATCCTCCTCTGCCAGCAACTGTAAAGCCTGTCTGTTTTCCTGACAGTCAATGAACTGAGGTTACTATGCACCCAAATTCAGATTGTGCTTCTTTTTTTTGTTGTTTACAGACTAACAGTCTTCTTTGAAAGCTGCTCAGCTGTTGGCTGATCAGCTTCAAGCAAATCAAAGGACCCTGGCCCTCTCTAATTAGAGCAGCTGGGTCCTTTGAAGTACACAAAGTTTCAGCCCACTGGGCAGAGTGATGTCAGGACCACAGCGGATGGTCGCTGGAGTAAACTGCCAAGCCTGTTCTTTTGCGAACTGCAATGGGCTCAGCAGTGACCCCCCCCCCCCCAGAAATCCCCTATCCTTGCCACAAAATGTTGGGTGTGCAAGCGCAGCCAACAGAAAAAGGGAAGTTTTAGGAAGTAAAGAAGAGTTGTGTATTGACTTACAACAAACTGTCTGTAAAATGAAGTAACATGCTTTATCTTATATAGAATTAAACACTGTGTTAAATGCAGCAGTTTTGTTATATTTAGACATTTTACAGAGCAGAAATCCCAGTGCATTATAATATTTGTTAGTGTTGCCTACTGTATTTTATTTTAGTTTTTTGTTGCAGTTCCTTTACTCGTATAGCCCAGCTAAGCTGCAACATATTATTTCCAGTGGGAGCCTGTGTCTCACATATTCTGCAGCTGGGTGGACTGGAGCCCTGGTAAGTTAAAGAGCTAGCAGTACCAAAATGGTAGTCAAAAATGTGATTCATTTATTTAAGTAGTCATTTGTTACTTTTATTTTTTTAATAATTTTTTCTTTTCCATTTGCTCATTAAAAATTTTATATCTGAAAGAATAAGCTATAACGTAATTGCAACACTTTACCTGGAAACTGGCTTGTTTACAATAGTTCTTCCATTCCTCTTCATACAGTACCTCATTAGCACTGTGACATCACTCATCGTGTGAAATCACAGTGTATGGATCTGGCAGCAGGTGATTGGCTCCTCATTGGCAGTTGTGATGTCAGACAGTGAGGTCATACAGCTTACTATGAATGAGAAGAAATAGAACTAGCTGTGTCAGCCTTCAGATAGAGCACTTTTGCAAACATCACACCAGCTATTATCAGGAAGAAACTCTCACTGCCAACATGCCAGCACAGCAGTAGTGCTACTGTACCACTGTGGTGCTGATGACTGAGTCCATTAAAAGCTCAAGTCATTGAAGGGTTGACTGAGGGAGGAGGATCAAGCACCCAGGGACAACTCCTCCTCCAGTGAGGGAGTGGTGTAGTGCTCAGAGCAGCACTGTCCCAGTGGCTGGGGGGCAAGTGCACTGAGCAGCAGAGGAGTGACAGGTGCCTGGTGAGCCACGTGATGTGTGGGCGCTTGCATGGGGCACCACAACTGATACCACTGCATGCCACTCCTCCATGCCATAAGGGGAGGAGGGGGAAGCAAAAACTGGAGGAAAACATCCTCCTTGGCAGGATGATCACCACTCCTCACTGGCCCCTCACCTGGTGACTTGGGCAGGGTTGCTGGATCCTTGACCTAGCGGGTCATGTATGTTTCTCCTGAATCGGCTTTGGGGAGTAAGCCATGGAGCAAAATGGTCCAGTAGCTCCCAAGAGAAGCTGGGGTGACAGTACTCGGGGGTGGGGGTGGTGGCATGATGGGAGCGATACCAGTAGGGAGAAAAAGGACTAGCTGAAAGAAAATCTTCTAATTAGCAAGAGGGAAAAGTAGGTATAAGAAGTAATAGTTAACTGCTTTTAAAAGTTAATATTTTTCAGATAATACACTACAGTATCTGCTTATGCTATTTGCCCAGTGTCACACAGTGAGTATTTGGCTCTAGCACTGTATGAAGCTTTGAGATTTCCTGGATGTCAAGCCAGTGCTTTTAACCACTACATCCAAACTGCCTGGCAGCATGTTGCTAAAACAGCATATCAGGCTAAAATATCAGAGGTCAGAAGTCATGTCCTAAATGAAATGGGTGCTTTCTTTTCTGTTTTTTTTATTGTTAGGGACTGTGGTAAAACTGAAAATTAGGGCAGAAGAGAACCTGTCTTTTCATCTTCATGCACCAGCCCAATAATTCTGCTTTAGCACTTTCTCATAAATCTACAGTATATGCTGTGGTGTTATCCCAATATGCAATGAAGACCTTTTGTGGTGAGAGAATAAGTGAAACTGTAAGTGTGAAGGGCATAGGAATAGAATTAGTTAACTAGGACACAGTTCCATCCAGCTGGGTAGATCTGCCCTTGACCACACCGAATACTTGATTCTGTAATATTCCAGAGCTGTATACCTCCTAACTGGTCCTTTTATATCCAGCTAAAAACAACCACATAATTCTTACAGGGAATAACTGCAGATCTTCAAATATCTGGAACAGAAATTATTGGAGAAGAAAAGTGAGCAAAATATTTTGTGTGGTTGTGCGCTGTATGTTTTTGCATAGATGTGAGTGTGAAAAGTATAATATTTTTAATATTTTCATTTTTGCAGTTTATTTACTCATGCTAAGATAGCTGAGAACATTCCATTTAAAACATGGTCTTTCTTCTGCTCTTCTGAGATGCAGTTAAGCTTCGTGGTTACAGTGTAGACTTTGAATCTGGAGATCCATGTTTACTATAGTTACTATGATTGCCCTCTACTCCTTGTGTGACCTTGAGCAAGTCACTTAATCTCCCTGTGCTTCAACCTCTCTGTAATTTCACTCTCTTTAAACATGGGGTAATCAAAAGCAGAAAGCTGATTATTCTCAATCCATTACATGGCTGTGCATTAATGCACATTATCGGCACAGTTAGTATGAAGGGGCTGGCAGTTAGATTAGTACCTACAAGACACCAGAGCCATCGCAGTGTGAAGCCATTAAGGTGCAGCCATGCAGAGAAAGACAAGTGGCATAGGAATGGATGTGACATTTAATCTTTTGGTTCACTCACAGTGAATGAGAGGGTCAATGTCAAGTTTCCTGATGGCAAAGGTCACGAAGTGGACAAAGGAACAGCCCATGATCAATGTCTGTGAGTGCCCAAGTGAGGTGGAGTGAGTGATGCACCCATTTGTGAACATGGCAGACCTCAGAATGGCTGAGAGACAGCCTGGGCAGATAAGCAGGACTGCTGATGTGGGGCAAAATACTTAACATGTGACAATGTCAGCAGCAGAACTGGATGCACTTAAAAAAAAGAAGGATGAGCCCAATACCCACAAAAGTATATTGTGGGCAATCAACATCCTACAGGACTGGCTGTCTTGCCAGGATATGGTGATAAACTTCAAAATTATTTATCTGTTCAGGGACTCATGGCACTCCTCCAGGAGTTCTATGGCAGTGTGAGAGGCTTCGTAGGGAAAACCTCACATGTCAGTTCCCCATCTGCATGCGAGGCCGCATCAACGTCTTAAATAACTGAGAACAATCACCAAATTAACATAACTAGTGACCTGACTTTCAGCCAGTGAACAACGTATTTCTGGCAGTCTTGAAACAAATTCAAAAAGAAGGTCAGGGCAGAGTTACACACCACCTTGCAGTAAGTCAGGCAGATCTGATGAAATTACAGGCATCCGTCCCATACCACCCCAGCCAGACTTGTCAGATGACTGTGGTTTGAAGTTCATTTGGTGCTGGCTCATTGAGGTAGAGAAGGGGTCCAAGAATTAACACAGGACTCTTTCATTGTAAGGAAGGATCCTGATAGCAGTGAGTACTTGTGCCTGTGCTTTAACCCCCAAATGAAGAACCATAATAATGTCCATGAACTGAACAGGGAGCTGTAATGAGGGTTTCTGTTTGTTGACCCTCAGAATCCCAATTTTTCCATTCAGATCTTTAAAGAATATATAAGCCATTGCCCTACCAATGCTTCTGCCCTCTGGTTCCTGGTGAAGTCTGTGCTGGAGAAATAGCACGGTACAAACCCGCACTAACAATACCGGTGCTGACAACCACTGCATGGAAGCAAAAACATATGTTTCTGTGGGGGGCTATGCCTACCCCCCGGCACCACCCTACACTAATATAACCAACTCTCAGAAGAAGCCAGAAGGGAAGGAAACATATGCAATTCAGTGCTTTACAGTAACTGGTAATTGCTATTTTCTTTAAACTTAGATTGTGGACTTTAGTGACACTGTAATTTCTTTGCTGTCTTTACTTAGAATTGTTTTGGGGCTGTTGAAAATTTAAAATGTAGTGGTGGTGTATTTTTTCTGTCTTTAATTGCTGCAAATTTAGTCTTGGCTTGTCTGACTTGCCCTGTAGTTTGGGTGAGAGGTGTTAATTGTCTGGCCTCTGACCTCAGCTGCGATAACTGGAGGTGGGGCTTCATCAGAGTTGAGGTAGCAAGTGAGTTTTGTTTTCACAGAAGAAGCTAGAAGGGGAAGGAAACATAGTCAATTCAGTGGTTTACAGTAACTGGTACTGCTATTTTTCTTTTAAACTTAGATTGTGGGCTTTTAGTGACACTGTAATTTCTTTGCTGTCTTTACTTAGAATTGTTTTTGGGCTGTTGAAAATTTAAAACATAGTGGTGGTGTATTTCTTTGCAGTCTTTAATTGCTGCAAATTTTCTCCCCCCTCTCCCTCCCCTTCCCCCAACTCTTAATTATATGCCCTGTTAAATCTAATTGACAGGAGCTAAACACATGGGATAGTAAGGGGTGTGGAGTAGGAGGGGCATAAGGGGGAAGAAGCCCACCCTCAGCACGACAAGTGTTTTGACTCATTTATTTATTTATTGGTTTATTTTCTTTTTTTAAAAAGAAAAGTATCTGAGGATCAGTGGCAGGATTTTTAGGACAGCAAATTAATAAAAAGGGAACTAGGAGAGCTTCAGTAGCAGACAAGTAGTGGAATAGCAGTATAATTGCAATATAATGTGGGAGTGGTGCAATGCAGTGGCTGTGGGGTAGCCATATTCAGGCAGACCTTCTGGACACTGAGGTGCCGCCCTATCTGCATGCATCTCTCTGGACTGTGGGATGAGGTAGTCAGACTCAGAGCAGAAGTAAACTAGGTCAGGAGTACCATCATCCCTATCCAGAAACCACCCAGTCCAATGCAACTGCCTCAATGGATGCCGAGAATGAGGAGCACTTGGATGACAGTGGGCTCAGAGAGGGTTAGAGCGGTCAGGCAGAGGCATATCCCAGATCCTATTCCACTCAAGAACTCATATGCCACACTGGCAAATGGGGACAACCAAATAGAGATACCCAGAGAAGTGGAAGGAAAGGATGTGGAGGTTAGCCAAGGAGGTGACCTCAGCGGGGAGAGCAGTGGACCCCAGAGGAGGAGGAAGTGAATCCTGGTGGGGGACTCCATCATAAGAGGGATCCAGCTAGGAACACAGAAGGGGAGGACAGGGAGGTGAGGTGCCTACCAGGTGCCATGGCATGGAGGGATGGAAGGAAGATCCTGGGGATCACTGGGAAGGCAAGACAGAGAGGTAAGCTGGATGTCATTATCCACCTAGGTACTAATGATCTGGCAAATGGGGAGCCAAAGGAAGTTCAGGAAGAGTTTAGGAAATTGAGGAGGGTCTCAAGCAAGTAGCTACTTCTGTCACTTTCTCAGAAGTACTACCTGTGAAGGCAAGGAGGAGCATAGGGTGCATGCACCAGGAACTTTAACTCATGGTTGAAGAACTGGTGCTGTGAGGAAGGGTTTGGATTCATTGGTGACTGGGGACCCACCTGGAGGGATGGAGGTTTGTTCAAGCCTGACGCCTGCATCCATCCTGGAGGGGAATCCAACACTCAATGATAAGTTTAAATGCTACATTGATGCATTTAAACTAGCAAAGGGGCGTGCAGGCCAGCAAGGAGGGTACCTACTTGCTCACCCCCACAGCTAGCAGTGGAACCAGTGAACCGGAGGAGTGGCTATTTCTACAAAGCAGTGTGCAAAAGACGGAGATTAGCGCCCAAGAGGTGGATAGGCAGAAAAGGGGCAAAATTCAGCAGAAGGGCAGACAGCAAGGAGAACCAGGGATAAAGGACAACCAAGGAAGGGGCTGGAGTAGAACAGAGTAACAGTCTAGGGAGGTCAAATCATGGAAAGCCATGTGTGTCAATGCCAGGAGCCTTAGCAACATGACGGAAGATCTGAAGGCTGTCATGGTGCAGTCAGACCTGGACATTGTGGCCATCACTGAAACCTGGTGTAATGATAACCACGACTGGGAGATGGCCATACCTGGCTACAACATATTCAGAAGAGACAGGGCAGGTAGGAAGAGAGGAGGAGGAGTGGCACTGTATGTCAAAAATGACATAAGGGCCACAGAGATCCAGGAGGAACAAAATGGGGCGAGATACTGTGGGTTAAGCTGGAAAGGAAAATGGGGCCAGCCATTGCACAGGTGTGGTCTATAGACCACCAGCCCAGGAGGAAGAAACAGATAGAGTTGATGCTAGCCATCCAAAGGATGGCAGACAAGGGTGAGAAGTGCTGGTTGGAGACTTCAATATTCCAGACGTGGACTGGAGTATCCCAGCAGCAGCATCAACTAGGAGCAGATTTATCCTGGACTCCTTCAGGGTGCCTTCCTCAAGCAACTGGTCATGGAACCAACTCGGCAGAACGAGCACTGGACCTTGTGCTCACAAACGGGGACAGTGTGATGGGGGTAACAGTGGGGAGCACCTGGGGAACAGTGACCACCAGTCACTGTGGTTTGAAATCAGAGAAAGAGCAGAACCAAACCACACAAAACACGATCCTGGATTTTAGGGGGCAGACTTTGGGAAAATGGGAGATACTTGAAAGAGGCATTAAGGGAATGGGGCAGGAATCAGGGTTGAGGAACAGTGGGCAGTATTTAAAATGGGATTACAAGAGCAACAGAATTATGCATTAAGCAGGTTAGCAAGAGGAAAAGGAAGAGGAGACATTATGGTTTTCCAAAAGATAGCAAAGAAAAGAAGCCAAAAAGATTGCACTCAGGCAATACAAAAGACACAGGCAGAAGGAGATAGGGAGAAGTACTGGAGAAGCAAAGGAGTCAGGAGGTCAGTAAGGGAAGCCAAAGCTCAGACAGAAGAACACATTGCAAAATCCGTGGGTAGAGGGGACAAAACCTTTTACAGGTACATAAGTGAGAAAAGAAAGGCAAAGGGAGGGATAGTGAGACTGAAGGGGGAGGATGGGGGCCGTGGAGGATGACAACAGTAAAGCTGACATATTGAACAGGTATTTCTGCTCAGTCTTTACTGGGAAGAGGAGGGTAATGGATCTGAAGGGAGTACAAGGGTGAGAATGGTGCAGAATGGACACAAGTCCCTTACAAGAGAAGGGTCTTGAAGGAACTGAAGTAATAAGAGTTGATAAAGCAATGGGGCCAGATGGGTGCACCCCAGGGTCCTTAAAGAACTAAGAGAGGTGGTGGCTGAACCTCTGGCTATCCTGTTTAGCTGATCACTGGAAACAGGGAGGTACCCAAAGACTGGAGGACAGCAGATGTAGTCCCCTTATACAAAAGTGGGAACAAAGAGGAAGCGGGAACTACAGACCAGTCGGCCCTCACCTCGGTAGTGGGGAAGATCAGGAAGCACTACTGAAGGAGAGATTGTGGAAACATCTGGCTGTCAAGGGACCACAGGACCCGAAGGCAGCATGGTTTCACCAGGGGAGGTCATGTCAGACCAACCTTGTTGAATTTTTTGACTGGGTGACTAGGGAGGTGGATCAGGGGAGGGCAGTGGACATGACCTATCTGGACTTCAGCAAGGCCTTTGACACTGTGCCACATAGAAGACTATTACACAAACTGGGGAATATGGGTGTGGGCAGGACCTGACAGTAGTGTGGTGGGTAGGTAACTGGCTGGGCGGCAGCACACAGAGGGTGGTGGTAAATGGTTGTCACTCCAAAGAGGGAAGATTGACCAGTGGGGTACCACAGGGATCAGTGCTGGGAGCGGTCCTATTCAACATCTTCATCAGTGACACTGCACAGGACCTAGAAGGCAGAATTTCACAGTTCGCTGATGACACAAAGCTCTGTAACAGAGTAGACACCAGAGGGGTAGACAGAATGAGAATGGACCTGCAGAAACTTGGAAGAAATGGTCAGGATTTGGCAGTTGAAATTCAGTGCAAAGAAGTGCAAGATAATATATATGAGGCACAAAACCCCGCACAATATATCAGTTGGGGGTGAGGATATAGCATGCACCAAGCAGGAACGGATCTTGGGGTTATCATCTCTGATGACCTCAAGGTAGGGAAACAGTGTGACAAGGCATCAGGTAAAGCAAATAGGATGCTGGGATGCATAGACAGGGGCATCACCAGCAGGAAAAGGAGGTCATAATTCCGCTATACAAGACACTAGTGAGGCCCCACCTGGAGTACAGTGTACAGTTCTGGAGACCATACCTATGTAAGGACATAGACAGGGTAGAGAAGGTTCAGAGGAGGGCAACAAAGATGGTACATGGATTACATCACAAGTCCTATGAAGACAGGTTGAAGGAACTGAACATGTACTCCCTGAAGGAGAGGAGGGGGAGAGGGGATATGATAGAGACATACAGGTATCTTACAGGGAGGAATAGGGTGCAGGAAAACACTATTTTTAAGTGAAAAAGATGTTCCAGGACTAGAGGGCATGGGATGAAGTTGGAGGGAGGACGATTCAGAGGCAACGTGAGGAAGAATTTCTTCACAGAACGGGTGGTGGACAAGTGGAACACCCTGCCAGAAGAAGTGGTGGGGGCTGAAACAATCATGGGACTTAAAGAATGCATGGGATAGACATAAAGGAATTCTGGAGGTTAGGGGTAAGGGCAACAGACTTCTAGGAAAACATAAACTGAGCTTAGAAGCTCAAATGGGCAGACTGAGTGGGCCATAGGCCCTTATCTGCCAACACTGTCTATGTATCTATGTATCTATGTAACTCCAAGGTGGGAAACAAGGGGGGGGGGGGCAACTACCTGGATGGTATGTTTATGTCTCGTGCTGTCAACCAGGTAATTGATTCAGTATTGTCCGCATGGTTTTATATCACACTATTTCACCAGCATGAACTTGACTGGACACCTGCTCTCTACCTGCACCACAAAAGAGTTGTACACCCACACACCCAGAGGACCAATATTGGTACACACAACAGCCCATGAGTGTAAACTACCTGGGAGCATAATGTCAAAACTGTCTGAGACAGACAAACTATCCCAGCGTATACCAGTCATTCAATCCGGAGCACAATGGTGCAAATTTTGTCTGATGCTGGGCTTGCCTTATGCGTGAAATTATGTCTGTCGTGTCACAGATGTGAAACTAGCTCTGGAACTATTGGAAGGCATCACCAGTGACAGAAATGGAGTAAGCTTCTGAGCGCAGCAGACACACCATACCTAAAACCCAGCACATCAGCATCTGGAGGGCGGAACAAGACACAAAGGGTGCTGACAAACTACTACAGCATATGAGAGAGACACACAGCCGTTGAGCAACTCTGGAGCACAGGAAGGCATCACTGATCCGAAACTGGCCCCCTCCATCTCTGTCTGAGAATGGTAATATCAGAGCAGCACTGTTGCACAGAGGAGTGTAATACAGCTGGCAGCAGTGAGTGTGTCGAGTGATGTGGGCAGCACAAGTACGGTCTCCATGGATTTAGTATGAAGAAATTCAATATTTTTGGGCCTGTGAACTTTCATTACCATGGTAAGTGAGGGGCAGGACCTCATTAAGGCATGCCCATAGCACTGCTGGCCGAGCTGTGGCACTGCTATTTCTCAATACAACAAACTAAGTGACATTTGATCCAGTGATATCATATGGATTTCAGACCATCTTCTTGACACATTGATGTTTGAGGTGTCATGTTTATTTCAGACCCTGGTTGTCCGAACTGGCATTGTGTGACAAGGTTGTCACCCATCAGTTTTATTTGTTCCCAGTTGTAATGTTCAACTGTGTGACCCTGGCATGCCATTGCCCAAGTTATAAGTATTATTTGTTCACAGTTGCAATGTTGAAGAGCACAGTTCACAATTGCAGAAGTCAGTGGGGAAAGTTGTTGTTGCTCCCTGAACTCTGCGACTCTGGCATGCGGTTGGTTGTGGTTACAAAGCCTCACCTTGTCATTCCCCTGAGATATAGCAGACACTTCGAACTGGCAGCCACAGCAGGACTTTGCCCATCACATGCTGCAGCTCTCATACCACACTGTTATCACATGGATGACACAACCCACAGAGCTGGTGTCTGGGACAGTTGGTGTGCGTTGGCGCAATTTGATTCTTGCACCTCTGAAACCACTTGCGGTGCTGTCCTGCTATTGCATTAATGAGCAACTGAGCTTTGTCACCGGACTGTTGCACCTGTGAATGCACAGACAAAAAAAACCCACAGAGCTAGGGTCCAGGACAGTTGCTGTGTAATACAGCAATTTGAGTCTTCCACCTCTGAACCTGCTTGCTGTGCCATCCCGCTACTGCATTAATCAACACCTAAGTTTTTTCCCCAGAGTGTTTTGTAGCTGTACAGCGGTGTTCATATCGCAGTGACTGTGTGAGGGAGACTTATGCTGACACCTCCACCGCACCAGTTGCTGTTTGTACATGCTAGCAGTGTTGTCAGAGATTTCCATTATAGCTCTACTTTCTTTGGTAGAGGCACACCTATTAAACTGTATCATGTCTGAAGTTCAAACCATCTTTCCTGTGCCCTTTTCAAGCAGTGCATGTACCCCATGTTAAAAGTGCAATAACCCGCTCCAGGGTGTGGGGTTACTGGGGGTTAATCAACACCCTGGGGGCTGTGAGGGCACTCGGCTGGTGGTCTAGTGCCGCACAATGCACCCAGGGTGTTGATTAATCCCCAGTAACCTCACACCCAGTCATGGGTTATTGATTACTTATCTACCTCTCTGCTTCTTGCATTTTCCTGTGTGCCTAATGGCAGTTAAATGTGCTCCAGTCTTCCTCCTAGAAAATACATTGCGTTGGGATACAGTTTGTATGAAAGGTGTTTTACAAAATCAAGTTCCTTCACTTTCTTTTCTAACCAGTTTTATAGCCATGTGAACCGAAGCATATTATAACACTATGCATCGAATGGTTTTGATCTGTAGTTGGCACTGGCTGATTTGAACACTATAACCCCTTATAGTGCAATTGTAGTAACCACATTCCTCAAATACAAGGTTGGTTAGCATTAAAGAGACTGTTAAGGTTTGAAAGATGGGATCAGGCAGTCTATGGTTAAGATGTTAAAATATTGAATCACCCAATTAAATGTAGCAGGATCCTCCAGAAACTGAGTAAAAGGAGTACTTCAAATTGCATTTCTTCAAGAGACACATTTATTTCCCTGGAAGTATGCCAAGTTGAAGGAAAATTAGATGCAAAAATTACAGAAACACATGCTACTCATTAGATTTTTGTTTCTCTGGTTGTTCCTGGTGCTCTGTTCCCTGTGTCTGTGGTGAGGTTAGTTTTTGCACTTTTCCCTGCCAGTTCATGTCCCCAGGAGGTCACCATAAACACTGCATTTATTGCCTTTGAGCTGTTGAAATTTTCCCATAATGCCTCTGGGAATTATGTCAATTCAACCTACTGAGAGCCCAGGATCCTACAGTAGTTGTAATCTAGTCAAGTACTGGAAGGTCACCGTGGGGGAACCAGGCGTTTAACCCACGTAATATTCCTCAGATGATAAAGTGAGGATTTCATGACCACAGATACCTGGGCCTTTAAAGTCAGGCTGCTATTGAGAATAATGCCTAGGTTTTGCACCTGGTCAGAGGCAGGTAGCTGGATCCCATCAAGGCATAGCTTGGATGGTTGGCCAGTCACTGAATCTAGCCCCCAGAGACCTTGGTCCACTACCAACACCTCAGTTTTATCAGGGTTCAACTTCAGCCAGCTGGCCCTCCTCCAATCCTGGACCCTGGAGAGGTAGTTGTTAAACACTGAGATGGCACCAGTCTGTTCAGCTACAAAGGACATGTACAGCTGAGTATCATCTGCATAATAGTGGAAGCTCAGCCCATACTGCCTTATAATGTCTCCTAACAGCAGCATATACACCACAAACAACATGGATGAAAGTATGAAGCCCTGAGGAACCCCACAGGGCAGAGGGAAAGCACGTGTGCACATGTGCAAAACAAGGTGCATTGTCAAAGTCATTAATGGTTGCCTTCAGCATGTTTGTGTCCATCAAAAAGAGTACCCCCAGAGATTTGAAGGTATGTCCAGATGATAAACTGAAGAACCTTTCCCCCATTGTATTTCACCTCCATGATCAACACATTCAGTAAGGCATTTATTCTATCGGCGTGACTATGTGAGATTGCCTGCTTCAATATAACTACTGAAGATGCTGGTGGTGGCTGAGGAAGGATGGGAATGGTGGTGGTGGTTGACTCAGACATAGCCCTATAGGTAGTGAGACTTAGAAAGTTTTGATTCACACTACTGTACTAGATGTTAATAGTGAAATGCACAGAACCCTCCTCTGACCCCTTTAGAAGTGTCACCATTTGTATGCATAGTGCCTCATACGTACTAGGGAGAACATGCCTGGAAAATTTGAAGCACAGTAGATTGTTGTATCTAAGCTTCACGTCACGCAACAGTCTTCAAAAGACAGTATTCTCTACAATAGAGAATAGCTGAAGATTAAAGACAGTCAAATCCCCAATCAGTTGTGTTATTCAGACAGAGTTTATGTAAGTTGGTGGTAGTTTTCGTTCTTTTTTTTTTTTTTGTAATTTCAGTTTATTCACCCTTTACTCTGTACCTAAACTCTACAAGTTTCTAGGGTCCTCTGATAAGTGCTCATGTACCCAAGGTTGCCATCTGTCCTCCTTACCTTCTAATGCAAGGTATCCACCTCCCCCACACACACACACACAGAGCCATGGCTCTCCCAGGTGGGAGGAAGTGGAATGCAGGCTCTTATGCTGTACCCTTGTATTTGCATTTTTTCTTTAGTCCAATGCTTATTGTAGTTTATGGTGTGGCTCATGGTATAGAAACACAGAAACATAGAATCTGTCAGTAGAAAAGGACCTCTTGGCCCACCCCGTCTGCTCAGATGGTACCTACCTAGGCTGTCTCCACAGACCATAACTGGTTTCTGGTGACCCTCTCTCCTCCCTGCCTATTTCCTAATACTCCCTTAAGGCTATTTGATGCATTCTTGAAGCCCCCTACTGTTTTCACCTCCATCACTTCAGCTGGCAGTCTGTTCAAGGTAGCCACCACTTTCTCAGTAAAGTAGTACTTCCTCACATCCCTCTTAATCTTCTCCCCTCCAGCTTCATTGCACACCCTCCAGTCCTGGTGCTCTTTCTCATTTCAAAGAGACTCGCTCCTGACCCTGTTCACACTCATGAGGTACTTGTAGGTCTCTATTATGTCCCCACTTGCTCTTTTCTCTTCCAGGGTGTACATGTTGAGATCTCACAGTCTCTCTTCATAAGGCATTTGATACAACCCCTGCACCACTTTAGTTCTCCTCCTCTAGACTGCCTGCACCCTCTATATGACTTATCTGAGGTGTGGCCTTAGAGCTGGATACAAGACTCCAGGTGGGGTCTCACAGGTGAGTGATACACTGGCAACAACACTTCCCTTCTCCTCTCCTCCTGCTGGACATACATCTCCCTGTGCATCCCAGCATCCCACTGGTCCCACCCGCTGCTGTGTCACAATGCCCTGCCACTTTGCTGTCATCAGATATGATAATCCAAAGGTCACCTTCCTGCTTTGTCACTACTTGTACCCCCCCCAGTCTCAACTCCTAGGATGCTATGCCGTAGGCACATGATTTTGAATTTTTTGGCATTGAACCCCAACTGCCATGCTCTTGACCACTCCTAGAGTTTTCCAAGGTCCCTACACATTCCCTTCAGCCCTTTTGAGTGTCCACCCTATTAAAGATTTTGGCGTCATCTGCAAAAAGTCACACTTTCTCTTCCAGTTCAACGTCTGACTGCCAGTTATGTAAGTGATTGTGCAACACTACTTTGAGTGTTACTTTGGCTTGTCTCTTTCCTCTGGATTTCCACCCTTGTTAGATGTGCCTGGGGAAGTTTCTTGAAGCTACATGACATTGGTAGCAACAAGAGCCACACCAGAGGCAGAGGGCCAGAGAAGGAGGAGGGGCAGGAGGTAGTCATGAAAAACACTAGTCAGAGGAAGTGTGTGAGTAAGAGTCTTATGTAGGGCAGGGGTTGGAGTCTGCCAGTCACCCATTGCACCACAGGTAAAACCTTTCGATTCAGTGTGTGGTTGCTAGTTATGTACTGTAAGTACTTGCGCATCATTACTTTGAGTGGCACTTTGGCTTGTGTGTTTCCTCTGGATTTCCACGCTCAGTTGAGGTGCCAGAAGAAGTTTTTTGAGGCTAAAGGAAATTGGTAACTAAAATAGCCAAAGGACCAAAGTGTGATGTAACAGAACTTGACTCCACCAACTCACAGACTAGACCCAATAACCTGGATGAGAGGGGAAAAAACTGTGGGGGAACCTCTGGGGAACCCAGGTTACTGGGTTACCCTTCCCTCCAGGCTTCAAAAAATTATGAGACTAAATGTTGATAAGCTTGGTGGAGTTAATTTTGGATGTCTAGGTTTCAAGCAGGATGATGTGAGTAAACCATGATCTTGATGATGTGATCTGGCATAGCCTCCTGAAGCAGAGATGGCTGTGCAATCATGAGTGATTGGCTGGAATATAGGTGAGGGCTTGAGACCCAGACAAGACAGCAACACTCTGATTTGAAGTATGAACCTGGAAGTAGTCATGATGTAACAGTTTTCAGTACAGAGAAGAGGATGGGTAGAATAAGGAGGCCAGTCCATAGGTTCAATGTACTTATGCAACTTGGTATGATGTATGCTTATGTGACTTAGATACATGTGTGGCTATTCGCCTCTCTATCCATGGGATACACCATCCTGTAGGGGTAGACGGCAAGGAACCCTAGACAAGGGTTCCACTTCTATAGGTGCTGTGGGAATGAGTCCCTTGGTTAAAGGTAGCTTAGGAAGGAGCCCATGGAAAAGAGAGACAAGCCACTGGAGGAGGAGGGGAGGATGGTGGGGTAATGAAAAAATGATCCTGGACTAGCCAGGAAGAACAGCCTTTTAAGGCCTGATTGTGAGCGTAGTGTTGCTCCACCCATTGAACTACAGGGGTAGCCCTGCAATTTAGTGTGCTTACCCAACTTGGTATGATGTATGATTATGTGACTTAGATACATGTGTGACTATTCACCTCTCTATCTGTGGAATATGCCACCCTACAGGGGTAAACAGTGAAGAACCCTAGAGAAGGGTTCCACCCTTATAGGTGCAGCAGGAATTATTCCCTTGGCTAAAGGTAGCTTAGGAAGGAGCCCAAAAAGTGTACCCAAAAGAATGTTGAGCAGCAAAGGAGACAAGGAGTCAGAATGATATAGAGGACAGGACCAGAGATTGATAGATGGATATGGATAGAACAGGAGAGGAATGGGAGATGACGAGAAATGAGTAGTGGATTGGAAACCGACACAAAGCAGGAAGCAGGACTTCCTAAGGAGAGAGGGAATAGCCGGGCCACCATCCAACTCCATCCAACAGCGGAACTTAACTACAGAGCCTATGAAAGCACCAACCCTATCTAAATATTATGACCATTGGCATGGAGGAGAGGAAAAATCCCCTTTGAGGAGGAAACCTCTGGAGATCCAAGGCCTAGGTGGCTCTCCCTCCTGGCTGAAGGACATTTTTGGTTAGTGATGGCTCAGCTACTGCAATTTAGAGTTGAGATCGAGGGAAGAGGAAAAAATTCCAGTTGGAGGAAGCTCTCACTCTGTCCTTCTAACAGGAATGATGTTGAGGGTTATGAGTGAAGTCTCTGCAACTAGATGCTCAAAAGCAAAGGAGGAGAGAAATGACCGCTGAGGCACTCAGCCAGTCTACATGAGCCTGCAAAACAGACCAGGTGACCCAGAGGCAGTCAGATGGAGAAAAGCATAAAAGATGCCTCCGAACCTGCTCGAGCAGCCAAAGGGGCCCTGTTGATAAGAATCCAACCTCACAGCTTGAAGTCATAAATTCTATATCCAGAGGTGTTGCCAAAATGAGGGACAACTGAAGGTCCACCCGAGCAAAGACATTCTCACTATGGGCCAGGAGAAGGACCCACTCCAAGCTTCCCATGCTCTAGATACAGACTTTGGGGTGCAGAGTGAGACCTTCTGCTACAGGCTGGCCCGGAGCCAGGGAGCAATGGACATGGAAGACATGTCTCCAAGTAGACAGCAGGTCGAGTTGAGGTAGCATGAGACCCATATGAGAGTGTGGCTGCTCGATTAGTCATCGTGAACAAGTAGACCAACAGAGAGGCTTGGATTGAGTGAAGGAGACCCTGATGTGGGTTTTGAGAGGGCTGATTGTGCATTGGAATCACAGGAGTGCATGCCAACCGGGTCCACTGGGAAGCCAAATTAGGAGTGGTCGGACTGCATGAATGTAAAAACGAGAATGGCTGGGTGAAGCCCGAAGCCTACGGGTGAGGTACAAAGTACCAGGAGTAGTGAAATAGAAACTACAAGGTCTGAATGGAGGAGTGGAGGATTGAGAAGGAATATACAAGATTCACTGTTGGAGGGAAGCCTTAAAGGCTGACGTGGAACAGGAGAATGGGAATTAATGGTACAAGGGGGAGAGAAGATGATGGTTGGGGGAAGCCGGCAGCCCATGATGAGTTGAGAAGTCATATGGGGAGAGAGGAGGGTCAAGAACAAATGAATGATATATGATGATGGATTGAAAGCCTAGAAGGCTGGAACAGTGGAGGTTAGGCAGAATGACAGTAGGGAATAGGAAGGATGAGGTTCGATAATGATGGAGGTTGACATGAAGCAGAGGATATATTAGTCAAGTGGTTCAGAATGTAGAACTAAGATAATAGGAAGATACAAATAAGTATGGTGATGGTGGTACAGGAGAACACCCCTGAAAAAGAGCATGGGATGAGGAAAGAGAAAATGCGGGTCGATGGAGTGGAGGTTGGTGGCAAGCCAGTGCAGAATAGAAGAACAGAGGAGAAGCAGCTACTCTACCAGGAGTCAGGAGGCTGTGAAGTGAAACAGCAAGATAGAATAAGGGAAGTGCATGAGCGGGAGATGAGAATGGCAGGCAAAGCCCACAGCTGGCGGTCAGTGGGGAAAGTACCAGGAAAAGAACGAAACATAGAAACATAGACTTTGATGGCAGATAAGGACCACTTGGCCCACCCAGTCTGCCCATTTCCCTACCTACTGGATAAGCTGCAGATTCTAGTTAACCAACAGCCTACTTCCTGCCACCCCCACTACAATTGCCTTATGTCTGTCCCATGCATGTTTGAATTCCCCACTGTTTTAGACCCAACAACCTCCCAGGAAGGCGGTTCCATGCATCCACCACTCTCCATGAAAAAATTCCTCACATTACTCCTGAGCTGTTCCTTCATCTTTAAATTGTGCCCCTTGTTCTTACACATCTCTTTTCTGAAAGATGCTACCTCCTGGACTTTGTTCATTCCCTTGAGGTACTTGAACATTTCTATCATGTCCTCCTGTCCCTCCTTTCATCAAGGGTATACATATTAAGCTCTCTCAGTCTCTCTTCATATGGTTTCTGATGCAGACCCTGCACCATTTTAGTTGCCCTCCTCTGGACTGCTTCCATCCTGTCTATGTCCTTGCATAGATGAGGTCTCCAAAACTGCACACAGTACTCCAGATGGGGTCTCACCAACTGCCTGTACAGAGGAATAACCACTTCCCTTTTTCTGCTTGTGATGCCCTTCCTATGTATCCCAGTATCTCCCTGGCTCTCCTTACTGACTTCTTACATTGCTTACCAACCTTTAGATCATCTGATATGACTACCCCCAGGTCCCTTTCCATTTTTGTTGTTGTTAGTACCTCCCCTGCTATTGTGTACTCTTCTCCTGGGTTTTTGTTTCCCAGGTGCATTACATTGCACTTCTTTGCATTGAATCTAAGTTGCCATATGTCTGATCATTCCTCCAACCTTGCCAAGTCCCTTCTCATCCTTTCTACCCCCCCTTGTGTATGAACTCTGTTACAGATCTTTGTGTCATCTGCAAAGAGGCATATCTTCCTCCAGACCCTCTGCAATGTCATCTATAAAGATGTTAAAGAGTACTGGACCCAGTACTGAGCCCTGAGGTACTCCACTAGTAACCCCCCTTTCTTCGGAATGTGTTCCATTCACTATTACCTTCTGTGTCCTGTTGTGCAGCCAGTTTGCTACCCAGGCTACCACTCCCAGCCTGGCTAACTTGATTATTAATCTTTTGTGCAGGACTGTGTCAAATGCCTTGATAAAGTCTAGGTAGGCCATATCCACAGCCCCTCCCTGGTCTATTACTTTGGTCACCCAGTCAAAGAAATCAATTAGATTAGTCTGACATGACCTTCCTGCTGTAAATCCATGCTACTTTGGGTCCGTGCCCTGCTGGCCTCTAGATACTCAACAATTTTTCTTTCAGAAGTGATTCCATCATTTTCCTACCACTGAGGTCAAACTTACAGGTCTGTGCTTCCTGCTTCTGCCTTGCTCCCACTTTTGTGAAGGGGAATCACATCTGCCCTCCTTCAGTCTTCCAGAACCACCCCATCCTCCCATGATTTGTTAAAAAGTGTGGTCAGTGGTGTCACTAGGTCCTCCCTTAGTTCATTTAGGATTCTGGGATGAATCCCATCAGGCCCCATTGCTTTGTCCATCTTGAGTTTTAGGAGTTCTTTCAGGACTCTTTTCTTCTGTAAATGGACTAGTGTCAACCCCCTACCCAGAGTGCTTTATGTCTGGTTTAGGTAACTCCTCCTCATCTTTTTGTGAATACTGAGCAAAGTATTCATTCAGTATCTCTGCCTTTTCACTGTCTCCTCTGCCCACCTCCTCTCCTTATTAATCTTCACTATTCCTCCTTAACCTTCTATGCTCCTAATGTACCTATAAAGGTTTTATCCCCTTCTTAACTGACTTGGCTTTTTTTCCTCAGTTTGGGCTTTTGCTATTCTGACTGCCTTCCCACTTCTTTCTGCTTTAATTGATACAGTTCCTTGTTGTGCTCCTTCTGTGATTCCTTATACTTTTTGAATGCAGCCTTTTTCTCCTTACCCTTCCCTGCCACCTCTTTTGAGAACCATAGTGGTTTTTTAGTCTGCTTTGTTTTCTTTATTTGTTTCACACAAAGGCTCATTGCCTCTATGATAGCAGTTTTGATTTTTCTCCATTGTTCTTCCACCCCCTCCTTTTTGGCCATTTGCTAGTGTATTCCTCAGGTATTCACCCATTTTGCCAAAGTCAGCCATTCTAAAGTCCAGTATCCTTGTTTTTGTATGGCTCATCTCCATGGTTGTGCTTATTGTGAAGCACACTATGCAGTGGTCGCTTCTTCCCAGATGTCTACTGACTTCTAAATTTGTGATCCTCTTTCCATTTGAGAGTACCAGGTCTAGTATTGCTCCTTCCCGAGTGGGTTCCAACACTAGTTGTCTAAGATCTGCCCCCTGCAGGGCATCAAGAATGACCCTGCTCTTGGATGTGGTTGCAGTACATGTCTTCCAGTTAACATCTGGCATATTCAGGTCCCCCATCAACAGTATCTCCCCTTTTTCAGCCATTTTGAGAATGTCCTCTATCATTTTCTTGTCCATTTCTTCCCCTTCTGTATACAACCCCTGTGCAGATTGTGATGCCACTCCCTGTCTCCAAGGTGACCCAGAGTGCCTCTTGTCCTCCCCCTTTACTTTTTAGTTCTGTAGCTTTGATCCTTTCCTTATGTATAGAGCTACTCCACCTCCTCTTTTCCCCTCCCTGTCCCTTCTGTAGACTGTGTACCCCGGTATGTTGACATCCCAGTCATGGTTCTCCATGTACCATGTTTCTGTGACTGCCATAATATCCAATTGTTCATCTTCCATCAAGGCTACTAGCTCAGGAAGATTGTTTCCCAGACTATGGGCACTGGTACTCATTGCCCTCCATTTAATGTTGGCTTTATCCTTTTATCCCCCATGCCTGCTCTTATTGCCCTTGTCTATTTTTCCATTTACCCCTGTCCTGCCCTCTGTTGAGCACTGTACCTCAGTGTTTACCTTACTACCTGATCATGTTTTGTGAGGGAGGCTTGAAATTTCCTGCCTCTTATCAGCACCTCCCCCATGGCTAGTTTAAAAGCTTGCCAAGGAAGCATTTAAACCTGTCACTTAGGAGCTTGGTTCCCTTATGGACAGATGCAGACCATTGTGCCAGTATAGACCTTCATCTCTCCAGGTGTACCCCCAGTCCCCAATGAAGCCAAAGCCCTGTGCTCTGCACCAGTTTTGCAACCATTCATTAAACTGCATGGTGTACAGTACCCTAGCCACACTCCTGCCGTGGACTGGCAGCACCTCTGAGAAAGTAACCATACTTGCTATCTGTCTGGGGCCCCGCCCCAACTCCACAATTTCATCCTGCACTGCACTGATCCCATGCCTAGCTAGGTCATTCAACCTTGTCCCAAGGTGGACAATGATATCTAGTTCCCCTCTCCTGTGATGTTGCTTCTGCAATCCTGAGGATTCGCTTCTTGTGCCTCCAAGCCATGGCACCAGGCAGGCACCTTACTTCCCTCTCCTCTCCTCTCCTCTCCCTTCCCCAGGTCTATCCCTCTAACAATTGAGTCCCCTGTCAGAAGCTGTTTCCTTCCCCTGTGGTGTCCCTTGCCACCCTTTTGTGGGTCTCCCTTGTGGATGTCCTCAGCATTCTTCTTGGTCTCCAGTGAGAGTGCCATCAAAGAGGAACCTTGCTGTGCCAGACTGGCATATGGTTTGTGTAGAGGTACAACTAGGGGGCTTCACCTCTGTTCTACCATCCGCACCCTCCCAGAACCCACTGTGGTCCAACTGCTCTTCATACTTGGCAGCCTCTGAGGCAGTGGTTGTGGCAGTGGTGCTCTTGGGGTGGGGGAGGCCTACTTAGTCCTTGCCAGTTCAGCCTGGAGGTGGGCAACCTCCTCTTTCAGAGCTGACAGTTGTCTGCAAATAGGACAGCAAAGCAGTTTCCAGAATGTCTCCAGGAAAACTGCTGCCCCACAGCCAGTGCATTGCACCACTCCCCACATGTCCCTCTCCCTTATAATATACAATATGTAATATATATAAATTTTTTTTTGTTTTTTTGTTTTTTCTTTTTGTGGTGTGTACTTACCCTTTATGCACTGTGCTGGGTTATTAAGAATATGACAGTTCTGCCCCAAGACCTGTTGAGGAAGTGATGTCAGAACTTTGGCTATAAAGGAAATGTCACGCCTGGAGGGGTGGGATGTGGAAGGGTGGTGGGTAGTCCACAACCACTGGTGACTGTTAGAAACAATCAAATACACCACTGTTCCACCACCCTGGTGAGTACTGCCCTTTACAGTAATTCAACTAACCTCCAGTAACTGATTTGTAAACTATTTAAAAGAAATTTAATGCAAACTATCACAGAATACTAGTAGGCAGTCCAAAATAGTATATCCCATTCAGCTCTCAGTTGTTTCAAAGCACACCCTGTTACACAACTTCAAGAAGGTGGGTTTCTGTCTGAAACTGAATCACACCAGTAGTTTATAGTAATTGATCAATGTTGGAATATTCCACCCAGAACAATTGGCTATGATGCAGGTCTCTGACTAGTGAAGACAATTTCCCACCTGAGGCTCTGTCTGGCCTCAAATTACAAACTGCAGCCTTTGCTATTAGAAGTACACAGCCACCACCAGTAAATTATTTCCAAATATTTTGATGCAAACTGTCACAGAATACTAGTAGACAGTCCAGTTACCCACAAAGGGAAATCAAATATGCAGTTATTTCAACCCTTCTGAAGTTGCTCACAAGATAGCAGTTTTGAAAACTCTCTTCCTGATTTAAAAATTAAAATAATTAAACACAAAGCAATACCAATGTAAGACTGTAAAGTAAGAAAAACTTCCCTCAGATGTAAGCAAGAGAGATTTGTTACAGATTTCTAGTTCAATATAGTATATGCCATTCAGCTCTCAGTTGTTTCAAAAGTACACCCTGTTACACAACTTCAAGAAGATGGGGTAGAGTGATGGTAGGAGAAACCAGAGATCAGTACAGGAAGGATAAGGTTCAAGAAGAACAGAGTCAGACAGAGAGGAGGATGATATGAGCTGAAAGACAGGGCGGGAGAAGACTGAGATGACGAGGTCAGAAAAAACAGAGGTATAGGTGCAGAGGAAGAGATTGTAGGAGGCCAGCAGCTAGAGCAATATGATGGGGCTGGTGGCAGAGAAACCAGAGTGCAGCAGGAAAAGAAGCAGTGGGCCAAGCATGGAGAGCCCAAAGAGAAGGACGAGTATAGGTGCAGTAGGCAGAGGGATGAGGAAGAACTAGGGTCAAAGGTAAGGAAGCAGGAGGGCTGGTTGAAGCCCATGGTCAATGGTTGAGGTATAACTACCAGGAAGAAAACAAGGTATGATGGTAGGTAGGAGGAGACCAGATGAGAACTGACACAGGGAGTTGTGAGGCCCCAGAGAGCGGTGGCCTCCTGAATAAGAGCCTTAAACCAATACAGGAGATTGGGATCAGAACACAGAGCAACAACAGCGATGAGCAAACTGGCTGGAATGAGAAGTATAGTTCCATGAATGAGACACAGACATGAACTAGCTGCAAAATCAGTTTGCAGGTCAGACTGAGTCTGCCAGTGACAGCCAAATGAGGGGTATGGATTGAGAATGAGAAAGCAAAAATAAGAAAGAGTTAAGAAGACCCAGCCAGCTGGCACAGACATGGTGGTAACAATGCAGGTGTTGTACTACATTGGTTTAAGGAGTGGAGCTAGAGAAAGGGGAGACAAAGGAAACTATGAAGTTAGAGAAGGAGGAGACAAGATGCAGTGTCAGCAGGACAGACAGACAAGGTGTGAAATTCATGAAGAAAAAATGAAGCGGAGGTCCAACATTCCATTGAAATCCAGAAAAGTCTACTTGCTGAGCTACCAAACCTAATGTGAGTGCTTCGTTTGAGGCTATGCATCCCATCCTGTGTGTCCAAATAACTGAGGGCCACAGCATCCAAACCTTTAAATTGCAGTGGTGAGAGTAGCCTCGGGAGGAAACGGGCAACCGAGCGAGTGAAGATTGGAGAACAGCCGGCCATGCCAGCAGAGGCAGAACCGAGCAGAGAGAAAGCAGTAAGACAGTCGGAGTGAGGAGAGAGAGGTAGGGCAGACAGCAGGCAAACAGCAGAAGCAGAGGAAAGGCAAGATGCCGATGCTGAGGCGGGAGACCCAGACAGAGCCATCTAACGAGGTCCTCAGGAGAGGGAAGTGAAATCCTGATGAACAGCAAGTGTGAATGATGGGAAGCCAGACACCTACTAGACAGCCATGCAGTACAGAGGGTAGTGATGGACAGCCAAGCAGAGATCCAAAGGGCAGCCAAAGCCCAGCGGATGGATAAGGGAAGAGAAAAAGAATGCCAGGAAGGTACGGGGAGTAGGAAAAATGGGTTTGCAAAGTGACTGACTGGAGGGGCGAGAAAATGAAGTGGCAGAAGGGTGGAGGCAGACAAAAGAGTGATGCACAGCAGATAGCAAGAAAGACAAGCACAAACAAGAAATTTGGAGGGGTAGCATGGAGGACCAAGCCTCCTGCTGCAACAAAAGAACAATCCTGGACTAACCAGGAGGAGTGGCTATTTAAGGCCTGATTGGGTGTGTGGTGTTGCTCCGCCCATTGAACTACAGGCATAGCCTTGCAATTGTAGTTTGTAAAGGACCTGAATGGGATACCAAGCTGAGTTTGTTGCGAAATAAGATATATGGACCCCTTATTACTTCTGTCAGTTTGATCTTGGTAACAGTAAAGAGATGTCCTAATGCTTTCTCAAGGCTATTCTTTGTTATGTGAATTGCATGACTGAAGACCAAAGACAAAGTAAATTCTCCACGCCTTAGGAATCCAAAGATTGCTAATGTCATGGCTGTTTGAATATTAAGATCTGGGAAGATTAAAACTCTGCATTTTAGAGGCCCATTGGTGAGGAAACATAGGTTGTAATCTATAGGCTTCTTTGAGGGATGCTGAGGAGTGGATTTTCTCAAATCTTGAATAAATCCTTGATTGCTATGATAAGTAAGAGCATGTGGTATCATGATGAACTACAAGGGAAATTGTATGCCTGAGATATATTGTTTGATTGTTTGGACTGTCAAGCTAAATGTTTGCAAGAAAAAGGATGCAAATGCAAGAACCTGAGGACCAGAATATAGCAGAAGGTCTCTATTTTGAAGGGCACAGAAGGTAGTGTATTTCTTCCAAATTACTCTGAAGGCAGACATGTTGATGTAGCTAGAAAATCCCAGATGGCAGCAGAAGCATGGCTCAAATATATTTTTTATATAACTTGCACCTCTTGGAATGGTGGAGAAGGAGTCAGTTCTCGGTGTGAGGACAAGCAGCTCTGAATTGATTAAAGAAATGGTGTGATTAAATGCAGCCTGGGAGATGACAGTACATTCTCTAGGTCTTAGGAATTCAAAGAAGGTTAAGGTCATAGCCTACTGTAAGAGTTGAGTACTTAGTGAAAAGAAAACATCATCCTGTAAGAGATTTTTTAGTTTGCAATATGGAGCATGGACTACAAGCTTCCTTGAGTGCAGTCCTTGAGGAATAAATTTATCAGGTCTTGAAGGAATGCTATAATTGCCAGACTGGATAAGTATGAGCTAGGAGAGAAGGATTTTAAGGTAAAATGAATGTCCATCATACAGTACATCATCTGATAGTATTGGCCTAATGCTTGACAGCAGTAGATCTAGCTGACAGCTGAGTGCTTGGAGCAGTATGACGTGGCTGAAAGTCTGATTGCTTGTGAAAAGTACGATGAGGCCAACAGGACAATTACTTGGAACTGTATAGACCAATAGACTGCCCAGCTATGATAGGTATGATATAGATGACAGACAATCATAAGCAGTATGATGTGGCCAACAGGCTGAACAGCTATAAGCAGTATGATATGGATGACAGGTTGATTGCTTATGAGCAGTATGATGGGACCAACAGGCTGAATGCTTGTGAGTCGCAAGATTAATCGAACAGGTCAAATACTTGTGAGCAGTAGGATGTGGCTGACAAGCTGGATACCTGTGAGCAGTACGATGAAACTGAAAGGCCAAACAGCTATAAGCAGTATGATATGGACAACAGGCCAGTTTCTATTGAGCAGTATGATGTGGCTGAAGGGTCACTTGTTTATTTGAAGTGTGATGTGGCCAACAGGTTGATTGCTCATGTACTGTATACACATCCTAGGATGATGGCATAGGAGTCATAACTTTAACAGACAGAGGACAGAAGTATTGGATTGCACATTAAGTTCATGTTGGTCTTCTCTGGACGTTCATCAGGGAGGAGGAAGACTGACCTGTATTTATTACAGCCAAGGTTGCTTGGTTATCAGAATAGAATGTGACAGGTTGCTTGTTCCAAAAGATGACCCCAGGTGAGAGCAGCTGTTGCAAAAGGATACAGTTCCAATCAGAAAGACATGGATTGAAAATGAGGAATCCTGGATTGCTGATGGCCTTGGATGAGCAAATCAAAAATGCCAAAAAATGCCCCAAACCATGGAATGGCACTGCATCAAGGAAAGTTTGAGTGTTAAATTCTGTAGCAGGATCTTTACAAAAATAGATATGCCATTCCAGTCTAAGAGCAAATGTGACCATGTGATAATGGCTGAACAAGTGAAAGCAGTGATAGTGAGGTGATAACAAAGAGCAGTGCCAGTTATGAAATGTGGCATATAAAAGGGATATAAAATTTCTTCAGGGAATACTCCTCTTGCACCCTTGAGGTGTCCTAGTAAGGAAAACAGTTTCTCATTTATACAGGATCGTTTGGATGAGATGAAAGACCACATTGGAACATTGAACAGTCTGACCTGAGATGTCTGGATATGTAGAAGCAAACAAACAACTAAGGTGGATGGCATAGAATACATTCTGTTTTGGAAGTCTTTGTCGATGGGTGAGAGAAAATGTTGAATCAGAATGGCTTGATCTGAAGGAAATACAATCTATTGCCCTTTTCATCCAAAAAGATTCATTGGTGTGTGAAAATATTCACTTAGACATTGAAGTATAAGATGAATAGGAATTTGGAGATGGACAGGAGATTGAATAATAATGGCAACAGTGAACAACTAGAGGTCTCTAAAGGGAAGTCTTTAGAGGTGTCAGTGAGGCTCAGTTGATAGTGTCACAAACCCACTCAGAAGGTCAGGCCCTCTGCTCCCACAGTGCTAACCTCCGAGCACAGTATTGTGAACAGGTAACAGAACAGGGTAACCCTCCTGTCTGCTTGTGGGTCTGAATCACCTTTGGTCTCAAGTTCTGGGGGGATTCAAACTGTGAACCTTATGCTAGCTTGCCCAAATATACAGGCTCAGATAATTCTGCTCTTTCGGGAATGCCAAATATCTTTCACTTAAGGGCACCTAACCAGGTATCCAAAATGAACCCATACAACTCTATGAAAGACCTGAGGTATTTCTTACCTTTTTCCATTTCAGTAACATCATTAAGCTTATGGACAGTTGTCAACTTTAACCATCTATACTTCACATGCAAAATAAAGAATTTCAAAGGCACACAAGGCACTCACTTTAAAATAAGAGGTTTACTTAAAAATGGATAAAATATGTAAAATGTAAACACAGAGCATTATATCACAATGCATACAATCACTTAAAAGAAAACAAGGAAAAATACAAACATAAACTCCTACCACAATACAATTAGACTTTTCTATCTAATGTATACCTTCTTACAGTGCTTTAAGTTAGATGTGGTTTCTAGGAGCCCACAAAGAAATGTGACTAAAGATCAGACTCAGAATAGTTTAAACTGTCTCTCAAACACACCCCTTCCATGATGTCACCTAGCTCCTCCTTATTAAATATAGAAAAATAATACACACAGGATGTCCTATCAGGAGGTATATTAAATAAGGTGACATCAGAAAAAACTCATTTCCCAATATGACTCTTTGATCTTGAGTGGTTTCCTGCTTCCTCAAGGATCAAAGGATATTTTAGTTTCCCGGCGTCAAAGGCAGGAGGCCTTCACCAGTGGCCAGAGAGCAAAGGCTGCGGGATGTCTTCCAGGATATGTTTCTGACACAACAGGTGGGTGAGCCAACTAGGGAGGCCTGGACACTGGACGTGGTCCTGGCAGACAGTGATCTGATTAGGAGCCAGAGGTGAGGGACCCATTGGCTGGGAGTGATCATGCCACAGTCTG
Organism: Neoceratodus forsteri; assembly: GCA_016271365.2. NCBI lineage: Eukaryota > Metazoa > Chordata > Ceratodontiformes > Ceratodontidae > Neoceratodus > Neoceratodus forsteri. Next base: position 758,980,812 of record CM057454.1, read on the forward strand.
GTTCTTTCTGGACCGGGGGAGGAAAGCTGAACAAGGACAGTACTAACATACTAACATACTATTTGCCAGCAGATTAGGCCTTATGGTCTATCAAGTCTGCTCGAACCTAGATCCTTGTTGGGTGCCGAGACCCTCCCATCCCTTGTGCTCCAGAAACCCCTATCATCCATCCCCACCCCCGGATAGGCCATCATCTGATACATCCACTTTCTGTGTCTGTCCCACCTCTCTTAAAGCTTTCCACTGTGGATCTCTGAACCAGCTCACCAGGCAGAGCATTCCAAGGGTCCACCACCTCCTCAGTAAAACCTCCTCCCTTTTCCCTCACCCTTCCACCTTCCAACTTCAAACCATGCCCTGGTGATGCCTCCCTGCTTTAGTCTAAAGATCCTCCATGTTTACTCCTATTTATTCCTTGAGGTACTTGAAGACCTCAATCATGTCCCCCTGTCTCTCTCTCCTCCAATGAAAACAGGCAGAGCTCCTCAAGTCTGTCCTCGTAAGTCAAATCCCTAGCCTCGTGATCATCTTTGTTGCCCTCCTCTGTACCTCTCCAGGAGCTGTATGTCCCTCTTCAAGTGTGGTCTCCAGTACTGCACAAGTACTCAAGGTGTGGTCTAACCAGTCCATTGTACAGTGGCAGAATCACTTCCTTGCTCCTAGAGGTGATCCTCTGTGATGCATCCCAACATCCTGTTTGCCTTGCTAGCTGCTCTCCTGCACTGCTCAGTGTTATTCATACATGTATCCACCATGACCCCTAGGTCTTTTCCCCTGTTGAGGCTTCCAGCTCCCTCCCAGGGTGTACCTGTGTTTAGGGTTTCCCGACCAAGATGCAACACCTTGCACTTGGTGATATTGAAATTTAATTTCCATGTGAGCCCAGCTTCCAGGGTGTCCAGGTCCCCTTGCAGGGCCAACCTCCCTCTTCTCCCTCAACTACTGCTCCCATCTTGGAGTCATCCGCGAAGAGACTCATTTCACACCTATACCATCCCTGATGTCTGATATGTATGCATTAAACAGGATTGGACCCAGGACCGAGCTCCTGTGGTACCCCACTACCAACCTCTGTAGGGTTCGAGAGCTCCCACAGACCACTACTCTGAGTGCGTCCAGCTATCCAGTTTTCAATCCATCTGACCATCAAAGGGCCTACTCCTAACCCCATCAGTTTCTCCACCAGACCATTGTAGGGGACAGAGTCAACGCCTTGCTGAAGTCCAAGAATAATACATCCACAGGCTTACCCCTATCCAGTCTCTGATGTTACCCATTCATAGAACTCCACAAGGTTGGTTTGACATGATCTACCTGGCACAAACCCATGCTGCCGACTATCCAGACCTCCCACCTCCTCCAGTAAACCCCCAATCGTTCCTTTAGTATACTCTCATTAATTTTCCCACCACCGAGGTTAAACTGATGGGTCTATAGTTTCCTGGTACTTCCTTCTGACCCCCTTTATGGATTGGTACCACATGTGCCTCGCCAATCCCTAGGTACCTCCTGTCTCAAGTGACCTGTTGAAAGCTCCTCAGCAGGTGCAGCCAGTATGTCCGCCAATTCCCATAGTATCTCGGATGAATGCCATCCGGCCCAGGAGATTTGTCTTTCTTTAGGGCCTTGAGGGCAAACCACACCCTTGTGGGGATGGCATCATCCGTCCTTCACCTTACTGGTCTTTTATCCTTAACCAGATGTGACACCCTGGGGTACCTTTCCCTCCTTTTGCTCCATTTCTGCTGCTCCTGATCCCACTCCTGCCGCTTCTATCCCCTTTGTTGCCTTGCCTTTGTAGATATCCCATCCCCTCCCTAGTGAACACAGAGGCAAGTACTCAAGTAATACCTCTGCCTGGTCCTCGCTTCTTCCACCCACCCTCCTTCTGATCTCAATCTGCTGAGATGGCCTTAGTTTTTTCTCCGCCTCCCCAATGTACCGGAAGAACCCTTTTCCCCTCCATGTATCCCTGTGCCAGCCGATGCTCTTTACTGGACTTTGCTCCCTCACCATACGGGTGACTTTTCTAGATGCAAGCTGGTACATTTCCTTATCCTATCCCTCTTGTTGTTTTATATTTTTGTAAGCCGCTTTCTTTCTCTGACTGCTACCTGGACCTCACTGGACCACCAGCATGGTTTATGTGACCTGTTCCTCACGTTTCAACTTAGCGAGATCCTGACTGCCCTCTTGAAGTCCCCGTTTATGACCTCCCATCTCCTTTCCACACTTGTTGTTGAGGTAATCCCTTCAAGTGATCCTTGAGAATATTTCCCATGCCCATAAAGTCTGCCCCTGAAGTCCACTGCCAGTGTCCTAGATCTCACCCCCACTCCCCAATGCTTATTTGAAACCAGACAGTATTGTGGTCACTCCCAGTCAGGGGGTCCTGTACAACCATGTCCCTACTCAGATCCCCATCTGCCAGAACCACATCCAGGACATGCCCCTCCCTTGTGGGCTCCATCACATGCTGTGTTAAGAACACATCCTGGAAGCCATCCAGCAGCCTCTGCTCCTTGGCCACCTTAGAGGACATGGTTCCCCAGTTAGTACCTGGCATATAGGTCCCCATCAACACCACTCCTTCCCTTTTGGACCACACTGGGCAATGATGTTGTCCAGCAAACCATCCTCTAGAACATCACTCATCCCGGGGCCTATATGCTATACCCAGCTTGACCTTATCTCCTGCTGGGGATCGTAAGGTGACCCATAAGGCCTCCACGTTTCCCTCTGCCTCTTCTACCATAGCAATTTCTATGTCATCTCTAATGAACATAGCCACTCCACCCCCTCTGCCCTCCTTTCTATCCTTCTAAGCATAGTTACCCCCGTCATTAAGGTCCCAGTCATGGTTTTTTTTTTGTTACGTTTCTTTGATGACGCCACATCCACCCCTCGACAGCAGCATGGCCTGGAACTCGGCAATTTGTTTCCCAAACTCCTGGCATTTACTAACACTAACCCCACCCTTATCCCTGATCCTTTCACGAACCCACCCAGATTCCTTATACTTCCACCCTCCTGCTCCTCCTGAAACCTCCACCTCCAGTCTGTTTCCTCCCCTTGGGCTTGAAGGCTACTCCCTCATCTGGAGGGAGGGCTTTGGTCAGCCCTCCTTTATCCCTTCCCCCTTACAAGTTTAACCCCACCTTTCTTGTAGTAGTCAGCCATCCCCTGTTTAAGGACTTCCTTCCCTAATGGGGCAAGATGAAACCTGTCCTTGGCATATAGTCCCTTATCCTCCCAAACTCCATTCCAGTTCCCTAACACCTCAACCCATTCTCTTCACCCACTTCCTGAGCCATTCATTAACCTCTGTGAGCTTCATTTTTTCTCCACTGAGGCCTTTGGTACTGGCAATATCTCCGAAAAGGAAATGTTGCATCCATTATCCGACAGACTCTGGCAAGTTCTTGGAACCTTGGATTTCCATAATGCTATTTCCTCTAGGTCATTGGTTCTCAAATGCACCAGGAAATCCGGTTTCCTCCACAATCCTAACCATTTCATACACCATGAACTTTGCTCTGTGCACTGTCAGCCCAGAGATACTCACTACCTTCACCTGGCTATGGCATCCACCCCCTGTCCCTCCCAATGGATACCTTAATCATCGAGTCTCCCAGTAACAGAACCTTAACACCGCCATCATCCTTATGGTTACCTCACTATGCCCTCTCAGCCCCCCCCCCACTTTATTCATGATCACAATATTTCATGGAGTCTTCCTGCCTTATTAGAGACCCCCTTGTCACCCTCCCTTCTGCCTCCCTTGCTATTTTGCCCATAACTCAAACCCCTCTGAATGAGGTGTCCCTTTAACCTCTCTTATCTGAACCATTTATCCTGGCCCTGATGGTTTCCCCTTCCCCACCCTCATCCCCCTTGTAATAGTACCCCTGTCTCAGAGGCTCTCTGTGGGTCCCCTTTAGCTAGGGCCCCATCCTTGGTACTGACCTTCCTGCTGAAGGGGGGCTCCTCTCCCACCTCCTTGTCTCCCAGTTCCTCTCCAATCATGCTCTCCTCCCTCATGTCTGGAATATGTTGCATCTCCCCCATTTGCTTAACATATATGTTTCCCCTTCTCCCTCTGGGACTATGTCTATCCTTTCCATAGCTGTTCTGTGATGCCCTATGGGTATCTGACTCCTTCCCCCCGGCCTCTGTATAAGTTTCCTCATTTCCACCAACCCCTTCCTCCCCCTCTAGGATGCTTAGTATCTCAAATTTATTGTGACACTCTATGTCAGCCTCCATCAAGTAACCCGAGTTTCCCCTGACTGCATCTCTAAACTGACCCTCTTCTTCCTCTCTTGCACTGTTCATTTTAGGAGCTCCTTCCCACAGTCTGCTGTTTTAGAGCTACTTTCAACAGCCCCTCCTGACTTTTCTCCCTCCAGTCTCCTTGGATTCAGAATTTTTCACCCTGTCGCTTTCCCTTAGCATCAACTTCCCTATCAGGGTCCTCTGTCCCTAATATCCCCTTCTGCTTGCTGTAGATAATGTCCTGTAATTTCAGGCGTTGCCCCAGCCTCCCTCAAGCCCCACCCTTCTGCTGCTCATATCCACACCCCTTATCCTGGACACCCCCAGCTCCCACAGCTTACTCCTTAACACATACCTCACCTCATACAAGATAGTTGTCCACAGAGGGCAGCCTCCCCTCTCCAGGCCCAATTTAGATATTATTGCCATCCCACAGCTCTGTAGCCTACAACCCTTCCTAAGATGCCTGCCATGGTGGAATATGGCCACCTTGATTATCCCCCTGTTTATACTAGCACACCCCTTCTCAGTCCCTTTCCTGGAGTACAGTTTCTCTCTATACTGACTGTAGTTATTTACAAACCCAATTTCAACCCCACCAACAAAGTTCCCAAGTCTCACAAACACATACAGTCCAGTATGTGTTCAGTCCCACTAACAGTAGTAACCAACTTTAGGGGTGCAGACTTCAGGGAGATGGGAAGGATCCTTAAAGACTGTCTGGACAGGCTAAGGCCAGATATGGATGCTGACAGCAGGTGGGGGATCATTAGGAGGGGAATACAGGAGGTTACCAGATCCTGCGCAAGGGAAAGGTGTAAGTTCAGTAAGGCCAGAAAATGCTGCAGGTGGACCCGGGAGGTACAGGAGGTGGTGAGGGAAAAGAAGGCAGCCTATAGGCACTTCAAGTGCTCAAGGAGTGAAAGAGATCAGGATGAATATGAGCTGACAGCCAAGAAAGTCACCAGAGTGGTGAGAGCAGCTAAGGCAAAAAAGGAGCAGTCCTTGGCCAGTGGGATCTGGAGGGAGAACAAGAGATTCTTTAGATACATAGGGGAAAAAAGGAAAGTAATGGGGCAGATCAGCAAGATAAGGATAGGGGATGGTTGGGCACAGGAGGTAGGGGAACAGGCACAAGCCCTAAATGAGTACTTTGCCTCAGTTTTTACCAGGGGGGATGGAGGGGCTAGGTCTTGCAAGGGGAGCAGGGGAAAACCAGAGCAAGGGGTGGGACCAGTAGAGACCAGGATCCCTGCTGGGTCTGGGGAAAGGGAGTGACCACCACAGACAAGTGGGGGCCCAGCAGTGCAGGGTGAAAAGGGGAGGATGTGGAGGCTGAAACCCAGTAGAGAGTAAGGAAGCCCTCAGGTCCCTTTGATGGAGAAAGCACCTGGGCCAGATGAGATACATCCCAGGGTGTTGAGGGAACTGATGGATGTCCTGGCAGTCCCTCTAGTGGAGCTTAACATCCCTCTGAGGACTGTGTGGGTGCCCCAAGGCTGGAGGGTGGCCCATGTCATAATGATCCACAAGGGGGGATCAAGAGAGGAGGTGGGAAATTACAAGCCCGCTAACCTGACATCGGTGGTCGGCAAGGTGATGGAGGGTATTGTCAAGAAGAGGTTGGTGGGGTTACTGGAGCAAGCTGGGTACTTGGACAATAGACAGCATGGCTTTGTCATAGGAAGATCATACCAGACAAATCCTGTTGAGTTCTATGACTGGGTGATGAGGGCCCTGGACCAGGGTAGACCAGTGGACATCCTGTTTCTGGACTTTAGCAAGGTGTTTGATTTGGTACCCCACAGTGGCCTGCTGGCTAAGCTGAAGAAAATGGGGGTAGGGAGACAGTTGTTAAGATGGATAGGAAATTGGCTCTCTGAATGTACTCAGAAGGTGGTGGTTGGAGAGTTAGCCTCATCCCCAAGGTGGGTCACTAGTGGGGTTCCCCAGGGGTCAGTGCTGGGGCCACTCCTGTTCAACACCTATATCTCAGACATCAGGAGGGGGATCAGGAGTGAAATGAGTCAAAGCTGGGTGTAGTGGTGGATGGGGAGGCGGGGAGGGTGGCCTTGCAGGAGGACCTGGAGGCTCTGGAAAGGTGGTCGGGAAAATGGAAACTAACATTCAATGTGGGAAAATGCAAGGTTCTGCACCTGGGAGTCAGAAATCCAGGCCAGGGGTATACCCTGGGAGGAGACATGATTCAAGTCACAGAGGGTGAGAGGAACCTGGGGGTAGTGGTAGATATCAAAATGAACAATTCAGAGGCCTGTAGGAGGGCAGTGGCAAGGGCAAATAGGATGTTGGGATGCATTTACAAGGGGATTATCTCCAGAAAAGCTGAAGTGATCCTTCCACTGTACAACTGCTTGGTTTAGACCACACCTCGAGTATTGTGTACAGTTTTGGAGACCAAATTTAAAGAGTGACATAACACTCCTAGAGAGGGTCCAAGGAGGGTAACAAAATGATCTGGGGCCTGGGGAGAGGACCTATGAGGACAGGCTCAAGGAGCTCAACATGTACCCGCTGGAGGAGAGGAGGGATGGGGGGCATGATAGAGTCTTGCTACATGAAAGGGATCAATAAAGGAGGCCCAGTCAGGGTGCTCCAAAGGAAGGAGGGTGGGCAGCAAGAGGTCATGGGTCTAAGCTGGAAGGGGGCAGGCTCACAGGGGAGAGGAGAAGATGTTATTTCACTGAAAGGGTGGTGGAGCCATGGAATGCACTGCCCAGGGAGCTGGTAGAGATGGAGACTGTGGACGGATTTAAGAGGGGATGGGACAGGTACAGGAGGAGGGTAAATCTGACCGGGCCCAATACAGGCAGAACATCTGGGACTGGGGTTGATATAACCCAAGGGGGGGACACCAAAATCAGCCCTCAGTGCAGGTGCTGAAAACTGAGCAGACTCGAGAGGCCGTTAGGCCTACTTTGCTGGTGTTTTAGTATGTTAGTATAAAATGCAACTCCTCTAAAACATCATAAAAGTTTACAAACCCTATATCCTGGCAGCTGGTCAACTCCAATTAAATCAAATAAACAGGAGACCCTTAATTATGTCTCTCTAGTCTTTAATTACCTCCTGGTTTAAGGTTAACATCCTGTAGCTGAAATCTTGGGGGGGGGGGGTCATCCCAGGAGCACAGGATGTCTCATGACAGACAATTACATGTTACATTTTTATATTACAAAATCATAGAACAATCATAACCAGCTGGTCAAGCGTCACAGATAGCACATCCACCTCTGTGCCAGAAGGTCATGGGTTCTTGTCCCACAATGGTATTGGGCTCATACCTTAAAATGCTGGGTCCTGAGTACAGTACTGAAGGGTGCTGTAGTATCAGGGTGTGCCATCTTTCAGATGAGATGCCAAACCAAGGTCACTTCTACCCATCTCTGGTGCTGTTCTGGTGGGTGCCCATCTGGAAGTAAAGAACCCAAGGCACTTTTTGCAAGACTACAGGATTTCCCCTGTGTCGTGGTGAACATTTCCCTTTCCATAAAACTGGACCATGCCATTGGACAACACTGTATGTGGCTGATGTGAAATGGCTGCCACTGCATGTTCAGTCACTTCACTACTAGTCTAGCATTGCTTGTAAAGTGCTTTGGGATGCAAGTGTGTGAAAGTGCTATATAAAGGCTGATTCTGACTCTTCTTTAACTACACATGAAAAGAGGGCCAGAGGTCAGAAGAGGAAGCCATTATGGTTTTCCAAGGAGAATGGAGAAAGTGAAACAAAAGATTGCATTCCAGCAATACAAAAAGACACAGGCAGAAGGGGATAGGGAGAAGTACCAGGAGAAGCAAAGGGAGGCAGGGAGGTCAGTAAGGGAAGCCGAAGCTCAGACAGAAGAGTGCATTGCAAAATCTGTGGGTAGAGGGGACAAAATCTTTACAGGTACATAAGTAAAAAGAAAGGCAAAGGGAGGATAGTGAGACTGAAGGGGAGGACGGGGCCATGGAGGATGACAACAGTAAAGCTGATACACTGAACAGATATTTCTGCTCAGTCTTTACTGAGGAAGAGGAGGGTAATGGGCCTGAAGGGAATTCAAGGGGTGGGAATGGCGCAGAAATGGACACAAGTCCCTTTACACAGGAAAGGGTCCTAAAGGAACTGGAAGGAATAAGAGCCAATGAAGCAATGGGGCCAGACAGAGTGCACCCCAGGGACCTAAAAGAAGTAGGAGAGGTGGTGGCTGAACAGCTGGCAATCCTGTTTAGCTGATCACTGGAAACAGGTAAGGTACCCAAAGACCAGAGGACAGCAGATGTAGTCCCCTTATAGAAAAGCGGGAACAAAGAGGAAGCAGGGAACTACAGACCAGTCAGCCTGACCTCTGTAGTGGGGAAGATCATGAAAGCACTACTGAAGGACAGATTGGTGGAACATCTGGTTGCCAATGGATTACTTGATCCAAAGCAGCACGGTTTCACCAGGGGGAGGTCATGCCAAACCAGCCTCATTACATTTTTTGACTGGGTGACAAGAGAGGTGGATCAGGGGAGGCAGTGTTTGTGGCCTATCTGGACTTTAGCAAGGCCTTTGACACTGTGCCACATAATAATAATATCTTTATTTAAGTAAAGCGCCTTTCAGAATGTCAAGGTGCTGTACAATAAGTTTAAAACAGTAATGAAATCAGCAATACAACAATAAAACAATCTGTCGGGTTCCATTAATCCATTGCATTAAAAGCCTGGTGCCATAGGAAAGATTTCAAAGACTGTTTGAAACCCCCACACAGTTGTGCGCTCCCAAAGCTGATGGGGTAAAGAATTCCAGAGGGTTGGGGCCACATACTTAAATGCATGGGCCCCAGAAGATTTTAAAGACACCCTCGGACTCTCTAGCAACCCCATGTCAGCCAAACGGAGCTGTTGCTCGGGGCAGTAGGATACCAGAAGCTCTTTTAAATAGTAAGGGCCAAGTCCGTGTAGGGCTTTGTAAGTCAGTAATCTGACTTTAAAGGTGATCTGCCACCTAATCAGCAGCCAGTGCAGATTGTGCAGAACAGGTGTGATGTGAGAGGACCGAGAAGTTCCTGTCAGCAGCTGTGCCACAATGCTCTGCTCTTGCTGCAGGTGGTGGAAATCAACCCCAGGTAGCCCTAAATACAGGGAGTTGCAATAATCAAGGCGCGAGGACACAGAGGCATGGATCAGTGTAGGAAGGTCACCAGATGGAACAAGGTGCTTGATCCTGGTGATGTTCCTAAGATGGTAAAAGGAAGACTTGATGACTGCCGACACCTGAGATTGAAGTGTTAGTCTGTCATCAAGTACCACCCCCAGGTCTCACACCCATTCAGAGGTAAGGATCTGGGAGCCTCCCAAAAAAAAGTCCCTAGGGCTGTCCAGCCCTCCACCCCCCTATCCGAGGACCTGGATCCACAACCTCCGCCTCAGTCTTACCTGCGCTCAACTTTAACCAGCTAGAATTTATCCAATCTTGGATTTCTGTGAGGCAGTTGTTAAATATTGAGATAGCACTATCCTGTCAGGTGCAAAAGGCAGGTAGAGCTGGTATCAGCAGCATAACAGTGAAGCCTTAGCCCATACCATCTTACAAAGTCTCCAAGGAGCAGCATATACACCACAAACAACATGGGGCAGCAACGAGCCCTGGAGGAACCCCACATGACAGAAAGAATGGATCAGAGGAATAAATCCCAGACATGACTCTCTGAGTTCTGCCAGTGAGAAAAGATGTAAACCACCTGAGGACTGTACTGGTCAGGCCACAGATGAACCTCAGGTGCTCAAGTAGCATCCCATGATCTACGGTGTCAAAAGCTGAAGAGAGATTGAGGAGCACCAAGATGGAGTGGCTTCTTCAATCTCTGGTCATCAGGAGAACATTGAGCACCCAAACCAGAGCTGTCTTGGTACTGTGCCTCTTTCGAAAACCAGATTGGAGAGGTTTGTAGATGTTATGGATGGTCAAGTGGTTCTCCAATTGTACCACTACTACTTTCTCAATAACCTTCCCTATAAAGGGAAGGTTTGAGATTGGTCTGAGTTGGTCAGGCAGTCCAGGTCCAGTGAAGCCTTCTTCAAGAGAGGTGTCACCACCACCTCCTTCAGGGAGCTAGGAAACTCACCAGAATCAAGGGAACACCAGACTATCTGAACCAGGACCAGGCCGATAATATCACAACAACCTATAACCAGGGAAGTTGAGCCTGGGTCCAAACTACAGCATGTAGGGTGCATACTCTGGACAATCCACATAGAAGGCTATTAAACAAACTGGGAAATATGGCAGTAGGTAGGACAGTATTGCATTGGGTGGGTAATTGGCTGGGCAGCAGAAGAGCAAGGATCAAATTGTTAGGATCAAGAGGGAAGTGGGTGGTTAGAAAAGGGGGATGAGCAGGCAAAAGTACTTAATGAATACTTCTGTTCGGTCTTCACCAAGGAGTGGGAAGGGGCCCATACCTGAGAGGAAGGGCGAGCTGGGAGAGGGTGGAGGAGAAGCAATAACAGATGGGGAAATCACAGTGGAAAGGGTGAAGGAGGGCCTTAAGTCCCTGAAGGTGAACAAGGCACCTGGCTCAGATGGAGTCCACCCCAGGGTGCTGAGCGAGTTGGCAGAGGTACTGGTAGGGCCATATGCGGACCTGTTCAATACCTCTCTGAACTTGAGGTGCATGCCCAGGGACTGGAGGGAAGCACATGTGGTACCTCTCCATAAGTGTAGGCCCAAGGATGAACCAGGGAACTACAGACCGGTGAGCCTTACTGCAATTGTGGGAAAACTGATGGAGACAATCCTCAAGGAAAGGCTGGTGCAATTTCTTGCTTGCAGTTCTGGAGACCCAGTCTCCACAAAGACATAGACAGGATGGAGGCAATCCAGAGAAGGGCAACTAAAATGGTGCAGGGTCTGCACCAGAAGACATATCAAGAGAGACTTAAGGAGCTTAATATGTATAGCCTCAAGGAGAGGAGGGAAAAAGGGGACATGATAGAAATTTTCAAGTACCTCAAAGAAATCAACAAAGTCCAAGAGGGTAGCATCTTTCAGAAAAAGAGGTGTGTAAGAACAAGGGGGCACAACTTGAAGCTAGAGGAGGGATGGCTCAGAGGTAATGTGAGGAAGTATTTTTTCATGGAGAGGGTTGTGGATGCATGGAACAGCCTTCCTGAGGAGGTTGTGGAGTCAAAAACAGTGGTGGAATTCAAGAATTCATGGGACAGGGATAAGGCAATTCTAGGGGGTGGAGGTAGGAAGAAGTAGGCTGTTGGTTAACTAGGATCTGCAGCTTATCCATTAGGTAGGGAAATGGACAGGCTGGGTGGGCCAAGCGGTCCTTATCTGCCGTCAAATTCTATGTTTCTGTGTTTCTATAACAGTCTCCAGGACAGCAGGCTGCACAGGGTTGTCTCAAGCAGATCCTGCCAGACGAACTTAGTTGATTTTTATGACTGGGTTACGAGGGCACTGGACTAGGGACATATGGTGGATGTCCTCTACCTAGATTTCAGCAAGGCCTTTGACTCAGTGCCACATGGTAGGCTGACCTGCAAGTTGAAGAGTCTGGAAGCAGGGAAGAAACTGGTCAGATAGGTTAAGAACTGGCTGCAGGGTAGACAGCAGAAGGTAGTGGGGGAGGCATCTGAACCCAGGGCAGTAACAAGTGGTGTACCACAGGGCTCATTGCTGGGACAGGTTCTGTTTTAACATTTTCACAGCTGACATTGCAGTAGGGATTAAGAGCAATATTAGTCTCTTCACAGATGACACAAAGATTTGTGCCAAGGTGGGGGTGGGGGCAAAAGTATTTCAGGAGGATTTGGCAAAACTGGAGAAATGGTCTCACACTTGGCAGTGTGGTTTCAATGCAAAGAGTGCAAAGTGATGCATTTAGGAGGCAAGAACCCAGAACACAATTACTGGCTGGAGGATGTCCCGTTAACAAAATCCAAGGAGGAGAGGGATCTGGTAGTGCTGGTAACCAGGGAGATGAACAACTCTGCTCAGTGCAGGAAGGCAGCAGCAAAGTCAAACAGGATGCTAGGGTGCATAGAGGGATTACTTCTAGGAGTGGGGAGGTCATCTTGCCCTGTACAGATTCCTGGTGAGACTGCACCTAGAGTACTGTGTGCATTTCTGGCACCCCTACTTGAAAAGGGACATCAAACTACTAGAGGGGGTACAGCGTAGGGCAACAATAATTATGCTGGGGCTGGGAGACAGACCATGAGGAGAGACTGAGAGAGCTCAATATGTATACCCTGGAGGAAGGAAGGGAGAGAGGGGATGTGATTGAGACCTTCGAGTACCTGAAGGGTTTGAACAGAGTAGACATCAGGTGAATGTTCAATCTGAAGGGTGAAAGGGAAACCAGGGAACACTCTATGAAGTTGGAAGGGGGCAGGTTCAAGAGGGAATGGAGGAGGCACTATTTCACAGAAAGGGTGGTGGCAGGGTGGAACACTCTGCCACAGGAAGTCATATTGCTGCAGAGTGTTGGGGGCTTCAAGAGGGGATGGGACAGATTCAAGGGGAGGATACAAACCGGGAGGGGGTGCAAGATGGGGGGAGGGCATATGGGGGGGCAGCTGCAGTCTAATGGACTGAAGTGCTGCACACTTGAGCCGACTAGACAGAACAAATGGCTTGTGTCCGCTGGCAAGTTCGTATGTTTGTATATTTGTATTTTTGCCCCAAATTTTCAACATAGCCTTCTTATGATCCCACCTTATGAACAAGGGCAGAGAAATTTTTCACTCTGCCCAAAAAGTGATTTTGCACAGCTTGATCATAAATCACTTTTTGGGATAGATTTGCCTAATGTCACTATAATAGTGCATGAGGTGGGATCCCAAGAAAGATATGTTGAAAATGGGGCAAAAATGGCCAAGTTATGCACTAATATACATCTAAAATACATTGAATTGCATACCTGATTTCCTCAGTTCACAGTCCGTCTTTGAAGAGTGAAGACATCTCTGTGGTCCAGAGAAGATTACGGTGTTGGACCCCCAGTGGGTAAGTAAGGGCTTGGGGAGGTCGTGGGTGCTGAGTGAGAGGGTTGGTGACTAACGGTGCAACAGACAACAATGGACAGACTTGTCTTACAGGGTTAAAACAACAAAACAACAAGGGACAGTTTTCTATTTTTTAGGTGATGACTCTGGGGATTGGGCACCCCAGTGTCAGTGTTACATTTATGGGGTGGGGTTGATGAGAGAGAGGGTTGGGTAGGGTGGAACAGTTACGGGTGCCTGCAACAAACATTGATGGGCAGTTTTCTTTGTTACAGGCAAGCATGTCCTCCATTATATCTGCCCAGGCCATAGAATTCCTTACTACCTCATAGACAATTGTGGCAGTATTGTTAAGTTGCTCCATGTTTGCTACTAATGCTGGAGAATCAGAGATAATGGGACTGTGACCCCACAGTCATTTCCTGGTGGATTCCCACTGGGCTTGTGCACCTTACTCTCATTGTTTGGACTGTAAGAGTGCCTGTACCCCACAGTGAGGTTCTGGGATCTGCTTGAAGAAGAGTCTATACTTTCATTAATTAATTTCACTCCCTGTAACTTCAGTATTTGAAGAGGATTGCAAGGAAATATTTGTAATAGCAGCACTCATGTCACATTTTTCTATGTTACCTTCATGCTGTGTTGTTTGTGAAAATGCCGCTGTCATTCCAGTTCTCGATGTTGCCATGACTCTCACTCCTGTTGATGTGGCTGCCTCATTAACTTGAGTGGCATTCTCTTTGAAGTTTGACAGCTGAGCTGAGACAAAGGTTGTACCCAAATGCAGAGCATGTTTCACTGAATTTATAATCACTTCTGTGGATGGTGCCACTCCAGCCTCCCACCTGGGTCCGTCTAAGATTGGCGCATCCTGTCACTAAGCGGGGCTGACTTGGGAGACCAAGGAGCTCCTTCCACAGCTGCAGGGTTCTCAGTGCTACTTTCAGGATTTGTTTTGGCTGTTTCCATGTGTGAACTGTCATCTGAGGCACAAGAGATACCCCAGGAGATGAATGTGGTAACTCTGTGGACTCTGTGTTCCTGCAGATGCTACTAGTCCATGTCAGTCATCAAGAATATTGCAGAGAATGGCATCCTCCTCTGTCAACAACTGTAAAAGTTAAGTCCATCTGTTTTTCCTAACAACCACTGAACTGAGGTTACTATGCACTCCAAACTCAGATGAAAGTTGTTTTTTAACAGACTGACAGTCTTCTTTGAAAGCCACTCAGCTGTTGGCTGAGCAGCTTCATGCAAATCAATGGAGTGCAGCCCTCTTTGATTGGAGTGGCTTTGAACCTTTTATGTACATGAAATTTCAGCCAACCATGCAGAGAGTGATGTCAGGACCACAGCCCTTGGTCATTGGTGTAGACTACCAAACCTCTGCTTTTATGAAGTACAATGCACTCAGCAGTGTCCCCCCCCTGAAATTCCCTGTCCTTCCACAAAATGGGTGCACATGTGCAACCAATTTAAAAAGCAATACAGTCACTCAGATTTTTTTAATTTTTATTTAAACATTTGGTGACCAGGAAAGGTACACTGAGCCAAGTTTTATTTCCAGGTGCAACCCGGAGAAAGGGGAGCATGGGAACAAGGTAAACAATAACACTAGTAAATAATATGCAGCATAATATACATGATAAACCATAGGAAGCAAGATAATACATTTCAAGGTAGCTAATACAGGTGCAGCCTGGGGGACAAGGAGCATGGGAACAAGGTATACAATTACAATGGTACATAATAGGTAGCATATTATACATAATACACCATAGGAAGCAAGATAAATACATTTCAGGATAGCTAATACAGCATACAGGCTAGGCTATTAGAAACAGTATAAGATAAATAAAAAACTTTCATAGAACAGGGGAGATACTATGTGGCACATTACAAGTGTTATGTGATGTGAGGACAAGCAGGGAAGGGCAGGAGGCACAGCAATGATTTGACAGAGAAGTGGGAGGGTGAGCTGCATAGCAGGGGATTCTGAGAGTTCCACAGAAAGGGGAGACAATAATTGAAGGCAGATTTGCCCATGTTTGAAAATGGAGTGGAAAGAGAGAAGGAGCGGGAGTCCCTAGAGCACAGACAGTATGACGGGAGGCAGGGTGACCAGCGGGGTGCCCCAGGGCTCAGTGCTGGGACCTCTGCTCTTCAATGTTTTTATAGCAGACATTGCTGATGGATGGGAAGGGAAGGTGTGTCTGTTCGCAGATGACACCAAGATATGTAACAGGGTGGACACCTCAGAAGGAGTGAGCAAGACGGAAGCTGGCCTCAAGAAACTAGAAGAATGGTCTGGAGTGTGGCAGCTGAGATTTAACACCAAAAAGTGCAAGGTCATGCGCATAGGAAAGAAAATCCAAGAAAGAGTATTACCTAGAAGACAAAAGACTGCCAGCCTCAAACCAGGAACGAGATCTGGGAATCATAATCTCAGATGACTTGAAGGTTAGTAAGCAGTGTGAGAAGGCAACATTGAAGGCCAACAGAATACTGGGCTGCATTGGGAGGGGAATCATGAGCAGGAGGAGAGAGGTGGTACTACCACTGTATTGTTCACTGGTCAGGCCTCATCTGGAATATAGAGTCCAATTCTGGAGGCCCCACCTCTGGAAGGACATTGACTGAGTGGAAACTGTACAGAGGAAGCGACAAAATTATTAGGGTCTGCAGTACATGTCCTATGAGGAAAGACTTGGAGAACTGAATGTGTACTCCCTGCAGCAGAGAAGAGAGAGAGGGGACATGATTGAAACATTTAAGTACATTAAAGGCATTAACAAGGTACAGACATAGGAACCTTTTCACTTCAAGAAGGGCTCCAGAACCAGGGGACATGACCTCAGGCTGCAAGGAAGGAGGTTCTCTACCAACACCAGGAAGTTTTTCTTCATAGAAAGAGTGGTGGACAACTGGATACAGTCTGCCCAAAGAGGTTGTGGGAGTCAGCACTCTGGGGGGATTCAAGAATGCATGGGATAGACACAAGGGAGCCCTGACTACAAAGGGCAACTACAGTGTCAAAACAGGTCTAAAACAAATGGGCAGACTAGATGGACCTAGTGTTCTCCTTCTGCCATCAACTTCTATGTTTCAATGGGCAGGAGATAGGAGGGAAGAGATGTAAGAGGGGAGTAGGGTTGAACCAGAATTTGGAGATGAAGGATATAGAGTGGTGAGGAGCCTGTGAGAGAGAGAGGGAGGTCCAGGCAGGAGATCAGAAAGCAGTGGTGGGTCCTGGAGGGAGAATTTGAGGCAAAATGACAGAAGGCATAGCAGATGGAGTCAAGGCAAGAGAGTGAGGTAGCGGGTGCAGTGCAGTATACAATATCGGTGTAGTCAAAACTGGCATAATCATCTTTATCAGGAGTTCTCAACACACTGGGAGAAGGAGAAAGTCCCTGTTTTGATAGAGGATGCTGAGCTTGGGACAGAGTTTAGTAGCTATGTAGTCAATGTGATGAAAAGTTTAATTGGGATCCAACCAGGTGCCTAGGTACTTGTAGGAGGAGACTACCTTTAATGGGGTGCCATCTAAAGAGGTGATGGGTGGAGTGCTGAGAGTTTTGGCTATTCTTTGCGAGGTACTGAAAGTCATAGAAACTGTTTTAGATATGTTTAGCTTGAGTTGCTTTGATTGGAACCAAGACTGAAGCGAGTGGAAATCTTGTTGCAGAGCAGAATGGATAGAGGCTCGGGCCGTGCCGGAGGTGAACAGTATGTTATTGTCTGCATACATATGGAAGAGGGAGGAGGAGCAGGCCGAGGGGAGGTTATTTATAAATATTGAAAACAGGATGGGGCCGAGAATAGAACCTTGAGGGATACCTGCTAGGATAGGGAGGGAGGGGGAGGAGAAGTTGGCGATACTTACTGACTGATACCTGCCAGTGAGATAAGAGCTGAACCATTGTAAGGCAGGGGGGTTAGCCCCACCTCCTGGAGAGTGTTCAGAGGAAGAGGGTTGGACACCTAGTCTAAGGCCTTGGCCAGGTCGATAAAGACAGCAGCTGTGAGGTGGCTTTTGTCGGCAGCTGATTGAATGTGGCCAGTGACATGGAGCAGGGAGGAAATGGTGGAGAGTTTTTTTCTGAAACCGGACTGGAAGGAGGATAGGAAGTCTGTGGCAGTGAGGTACCCATTCAGTCTTGTTTGCACAAGGTGTTCTTGTAGTTTTGACAAGGCCGGGAGGAGGGAGATCGGGTGGTAGTTCTCAGGTGAGGTGGGATCACTGCCTTTATGGAGGGGGATAATACATGCTGATTTATAGTCATTTGGAACAGTGCCTGAGGAGAAGGACATATTTATGATGAAAGTGAAGGGGAAAGCAAAGGCGGGTGCTGAAAGGCGTAGAAGACTGAGGTGTAAGCTGTCTGGGCTAGATTTAGATGTGTTGAGGGATAGCAAGGGCAGCAGCCTCGTTTGTGGAAGCAGGTGCAAGAAGAAAGTTATTTTTGACGTGTGCTGAGGAGAGGGATTTGTGGCCAGTGGGGGATGTATGGTTGGGTCAGGAGAAGCACAGGTAGTGAAGAAGGTGCTGAGGATGTCCACAACTTGTAGGGGATCCATTAATTCAATGCAAGTGTGCTTTAGGGTAGGTGTGTTGGCTTGGTGAGGTGGGTCGACAATTGAATCTATAATGTTCCAGAAGGAGGAGGTGTGCACTGTGTTGAACCGGTGTTTAAAGTAGTCTGCTTTAGCTCTCCAAATGGCCTTCTGGCAAGTATTTCTCTTGGCATTCTAGACTTGCCTAGATTGTATGGATTGGGAGGCTTTGAAAAGGGACCAAGCCTTGTCCTGGGCTTTACAAAGGGCAACTATAGGGGCAGTAATCCAGGGGCGGTGGCCTTTTCTGACACTGGCTTTTCTATGGGGGGGCATGGAGATCCCAAACGCTGTTGAAGATCCTCATGAAATGGGCTAGGGCAGTATCAATAGATAAAGTGGAGTAAACTGGTGTCCAGTTTGCATCATGTAAGTCTCAGAGAAGGGTGACTGTGTTCAGAGAATTTAGTGGGCATATTACAATGTACTTTGGTGCGGACTTAGGTAGATGTGTTTTTCTAAAGCAGTATGTGATGTAGTGGTCGCTAAGGTAGGATCAAGGACTCCACTGTAAATATGTGGTGAGGGTTGGATGAGATTCCATCAATCAGAGAATGGTTTGAGGAGGGGGTTGTAATGAGTTAGTTCATTGATTAGCTGTGTGAGGTTTACAGAGTCCAGTTTGGAGATAGTGGGTTTAGATGATGGGGACGAGCCAAGGTTTTAGTCTCCAAGTAGTAATAGTTCACCTGAGTGTGCTAGTGGAGGAAGAGCAGATATACACTCTGCAAGAGCATCCTGACTGAGCCGAGGGGAAGCATAGACTACCCCAATGAAGGTGGGGAGGGTGTAGGGAAAAATAATTTGGTTAGGATTAGCTCATGGGATCTGAGGCTGGATTCTTTTTTCATCAATGAATAAGAGAGGTTTTGTCTTATGATAATAGCTATGCCACCTCCTCCCTTTCCACGGTCTTATCTGATGATGTGGTAGCCTGGGAAGGAAATGAATAAGCTGGGGGATAGCCAGGTTTCAGAGAGGCATAGAATGTCAGGGGAGTTTTGGGTTATCCAGCATCTTAAGAGGGCCAATTTAGGAAGAGATTACTAACATTTATATGCATGACTTTGAGGCCTTTGTGGGAGGATAGTGGTAGCATAGGCTAAGGGAGCCAGAAAATTCTTTTATGTCTCCTGCAATAAGCAGTAGGAGAAAGAGCACAGAGAAGGTAGCCAGGAGCTTTCTGCCTTTGGTGGTGCCTAAGTGCATAAGGTTTTCACCTGGAGCAGTGAATTAGAGTGATAGAACTGCTTAATAGGGGTGGAAGAAAACCTGGAGAGATAGTGTGAAAGGATGGTGTGGTATGTGGTTTTAGAATAGGTAAGGATGGAGTGAGATGGTGTCACAGGATGAGGGGGCAGGGAAAGTAGGTGGGAGGAAGGGGTAAGGGTAACCACGTAGTGGGTGGGGGGGAGAAGGAGAAGGAGGAGGAGAGAAGGAAGGAGAGGGAGTATAGAAGAAGGAGGGGTGAGGCAGGGAGCATGTTTGTAGAAGGGGAGATTTGATACACTTGAGTTAGGGATGTGTCCAGCTGGGTCTATTTGTTTAGATATTCAAGAGAATTGAAGAATGCTATAGACCTGCTGAGGGTAATAAAGAAATGCAGTAGGGGATGAAGAGAAGGAGAAAGGGAGGACTGCTACTTTAACCTCGAGTGCTGTTCTTTAAACTGAGGAAGCAGTGGTGAAGAAGAGAGAGCAGATGCTATGGTAGCTGCAGCAGGAAACGGAACACAGTAATAACTGCAGTAGGGATTTGGAGAAGTTTAGGTATGTGTTGGGGAGAGACAGGCAGAATGCAGTAATAGCTGCAGTGAGAGCAGGGGAAGACAGAAGAGACGTTATGGAAGGGAGTGGAGGGAAGGCTGTCTTTAAGCCTAGAGTAGTGTAGTACTGCAGCCAACGGTGGAGAGACTACACAGGGAGGGAGGGGTTTATGTATTTAACGAGTGCCGGGGTGGGTGAAGGTGGGTGGGACAAATTTAAAAGTAAAAATAATTCAGATTGCCTGCCAGCAGCATTCTGATGCATTCTGCTGCTGACTTAGTGCAAGGATTGGTGCTGGAATGCAACTCTGGCCTAACTGAACACCTGTAGAGACTCATAAACTGTGGTTTGGGGAGAAAGAACTAATACCTTTTTTAGCATTAAAGGTTGCCTTTTTAGCAGTTCTGATGCAAATATCCAACAATATTCTGATGGCCAGTGTTCAAAAAACTAGGCAGAATCCAAAAATGGGACCATCCTTTAGTATGGTTTTATTTATTCATTTTAAAAAGTGGTGACTGGGAAAAACACACTGACCTGAAGGCTCATTCCAGGCAAGATGGGGGAGGGTATCACTGAGGTAGAACAACATAATAAAGTACATTTTCTGGTATAGACTAAAGTGCAGATACAGTGCAAAGTATAATTCTTTTTTTCTTTTTAGTTGTTTTAACCAGGAGTAGCACACTAAGCTGAAAGCTTTTTTACAGGTGCGTCCTGGGAGCACTGGGAAGTTAAGTGACTTGCTCAGAGTCACACATTATGCAAGCTGTGGGATTCAAACCCAGGTCTGGTCAGCTGGATGTCACCAGATATGCAGCTCAGAGCTTAAACCACTGCGCTATACTACCTCCCATCTACATCTTTGCAAGCATGATGTAAAGAATTTTAAGAACTATTATGTATCTCTACTGCCAACCAAGCCCAAAAGTGGCTTATGAGAGGACAGTGCCAAGACATGTATGTGTGTGTGTTTGTAGCTACTAGACACCTACACTCCCTTGAGCTAACTGTTCTCTGTTGTGAGTTATACCAGTATTTAATATGCCTTTCTGGAATCTCACAAAATGGACTATCGCTTGCTAAGAAAATTCCTTCCAAATATGGGAGGAGATTACTCGATGGATGTTTGAAACATATTTGGTCCATCTTTTATTTGACATTTGTAGTCCCAGTTCTGTTTTCCATCTTACACGTATGTTATCAAAAGGCTAGTAAGTTGAGGCAAGTGATACACTGTAACTGAGAAATTAAGGCCAGTGGTGAAACTCCCTCTAATACTCGTGTTACAAGGATTATCGATGAGAGACATGACAGCCTTATGCAAATGGCCAAACAAAACATATGAACATACAAATATATGAAGAAGCCAGCAGAAGAAGACCATTTGGTCTATCTAGTCTGCTTGTATTGCAGGGTCCACAGCTTGAGCTACTGTCCCTGCCCTCCCTACTTCTCCCATCCTTCCTACACTGTGATCCTTACCTTCCCCATGCCTATCCTAGCCTCTGTTGATGCTGCCACTGTCGTTAATGAGACCACCTTTTCTGGCAGTGCATTCCAAGTGTCCACCACCCTGTCTGTGAAGAAGTGCTTTCGGACCTCCTTCCTAAACCCTCCCTCCAGCTTAAGACTGTGCCCCCTCATGTTATGGTTGCCACTTCGCTTAAAGAGAACCTTCTTATCCACCTTATTTATCCCTTTCAAGTACTTGAAGGCCCCAATCATGTCCCCTCCCTCTCTTTCCTTTCCTCCAAGGAGTACATGTTCAGTGCCCTCAACCTGTCTTAAGTATGCCTTACCCTGCTGATCCACTCTCATCTTTGTAGCCCACCTCTGGACCTTCTCCAGTGGTTTAATGTCCTTTTTGAGGTGTGGGAACCAGTACTGAACTCTGTACTCTAGTTGTGGCCTCACCAGTGACCTGTACAAGGGTAGTATAACCTCCTCTCTCCTACTACTAATCCCCCTAGCTTTGCATCCCAGCATCTTGTTTGCCCTTGCTGCTGCTTTCTTGCACTGAAACCTGAGCTGGATGGAGAAGATCCTTTTCCATTATTTCCAGTAGCCTTTAAGTAGAACCCTGATTGTCCAAACCATTTGGGCCGTTCACAAAAAGTTCGGATAATTAGGCGTTCATTTGATCGTGGCCACTGTTGAAACATGGCAGTTTAACATCATATGCCATCATTATTAAATAAAGATGTAAAGGCTGGCAAATGGTGTTTTTGTGTCTTTTTATGAGGTTTTTTTTCTTCCTCGCCTCCCGGTCGGCAACTCCTTCAGGTCACCTAGGACCCCTGCCAGCACTCTACACCCCGCCGCCAACCACCACCCACGTCAGCCCCTGGGTAACCCAACGTAACCCTTCATCGGATGGGTCTCCCTGAGGAAAAGGTGCTAATAGGGACTGGCCAGTGCAACTCATTGGCCCGGGTGCTGCAGGGTGGACCAGGTTCATCCGGGGCTTCATGGCAGTGAGGGACCAGCAACCATCATCTAGTCAGCCAGGGAGACATTTCCTGGTTTTCTCCATTTGGGAGCATGACGTCCAGGATGTCAAGGCCAGAGCCGATGTCCGTTGTGCTCCCTACTCAATGGGACCTGATGTACTGCCATGCTTCTGGCCTCTGCCAGAGATTGGCAGACACTGGTACACACACCTGCCCTCCCCCAGGAGATGACGAGCCATCATGAGATGCTCGAGCCATCTTCCCCCCAGCTGGCCAGCTGATACCCAGGTCCATTCCCGAACCTGGGTCATCAGCGTCGAAAGCAGAAATCCAACTGCTGCACCAGTGGGATGGCTTTATGAGAATTTTAATGATTATTGCTTATTATAATAATAATAACAATAAACTTTATTTATGAAGCGCTCTTCACCAAGTATCAGAGCGCTGTACAGTAAAACAATTAAAACCTTAAAATATTAAAATACAAATAGAGTCAGAAATGTTTTCAATAATAATCATTACTAATAGCTCCAAATGCAAGCTGAAAAAAATAAATCTTTAAGGCGGTCTTAAAGCTCTCCACTGTCAGGCACTCCCATATCTGGTAAGGCAGAGAATTCCACAGGGTAGGGACCGCAAAAGAAAGTGCCCTTGATCCAGATGTTTTTAACCATACCCTGGGAACCTCCAGCAATCCCTCATCAGTCAAGCAAAGCAGTCGGAGGGGGTAGTATAAATGCAAGAGATCTTGCAGATAGCTCGGTCTATGTCCATGTAGGGCTTTATAGGTCAACAAACCAACCTCGAAGGTGATCTGCCACTGAACTGGCAGTGAGTGCAGTTCACACAGCACAGGTGTAATGTGGCTGGATCGAGATGACCCAGACAACAGCTTGGCCACAGCGTTCTGCACCAGCTGCAGGCAGTGGATATCAACCCCTGGAAGCCCTAGGAAAAGGGAGTTACAGTAGTCAATTTGTGAAGTCACAAAGCTGTGGATCAGAGTAGATAAGTCACCAGATGGAATTAGGTGCTTAATCCAGGCAATATGCCTCAGATGAAAGAAAGAGGACTTAACCATGGCAGACACCTGTGAACAAAGTGTCAGACCGTTGTCAAGAATTACTCCCAGATTTCACACCTGTTCAGAGGTCAGTAACTGGGACCCCTGAAGCCACAATCCTGAGGGGCACCCCATCCCCAACCTCTCTATCCAGTGACAAGGATCCACCACCAACACCTCGGTCTTTCCGAATTGAGCCTTAACCAGCTGATGTTCATGCAGTCCTGGATTTCTACGAGGCAGTTATTAAAAACCGAGAGTGCACTGTCCTGGTTGGGTGTAAAAGACAGGTAGAGCTGTGTATCATCGGCATCACAGTGAAATCTCGTCTCACAATGTCTCCCAATGGCAGCATGTATACCATCAAACAACATGGGGACAACACGGAACTCTGCGGCACCGCAATGCAGGAGTAAAGCCTCAGAAGAATAAACCCCAGAGGCAACCTCTGCAATCTACCAGTGAGGAATGAATAAAACCATCTGAGGACTGTACCAGACAGGCTGCAGATGGTCTGCAGGTGATCCAGCAGCACGCCATGGTCCACAGTGTCAAAAGCTGAAGAGCGATCAAGAAAAAACAAGATGGTATGGGATCTCTGATCTCTCACAATTAGGAGATCATTGAACACCTGAACTAGAGCGGTCTCAGTACTATGCCTCTTACAAAAACTGAACTGGAGAGGTAGATGTCATGGATGGTAAGGTGATTCTCTAACTGCAGTGCCATGACCTTCTCAATAACCTTCACCACAAAGGGAAGACTAGAGATTGGACGGTAGTTAGCGGGGCAGTCTGGGTCAAGCAATGGTTTCTTGAGAATGGGAGTTACCACTGCCTCCTTCAGGGAGCAAGGGAACTCACCTGTCTTAAGTGAACACCAGACTAATTCCACAAGGACTGGGCTGATGACATCAATACAGCCAATAAAAGGTGACTGGGGCCCAGATCCAAACTACAACTGGTCGGGCGCATGTCTCTAAGAATCTGCATGACATCCTTGATCCCCAGCCATTCAAACTCCATCCAGCAAAGCCGAGGTGAAGCAACAATTCACCGATCACCATCCCCTCTCACAGAATGAGCTGAATGGATCTCTGATCCAATGACGCAATATTATAAGCTAAGAACTGAGCAAACTCCTCACACTTTTGCAGAAAATACTCTCCTAACTTGTAGACAGGCTGGATTGCACAGTCTGTCCACAGTTCACAAGAGCCTAGCTCATCAATTCTGAGCTGCAGCAATCTCCCCGGACAGGAATTCTGCCTTCTTACTGGAGATTGTTGACCAATAGTCTTTAAAATGTCCCATCAGTCTAAGTCTGTCAGCATCCTGACCAGTTCTCCGCCAGCTACATTCTAACCTTCACCCTTCTCGTCTCAACTCCCTCAAAGCCCCATCAAACCAAGGGGACAGAGGGTAAAGAGTGAGAGGGCGAACCTGGACAGGAACGAGAACATCCAGAGCCCTCGCCACAGCCTTGTTATAGGCCTGTAGAAGGTTTTCAGGACCCTCGCTTGCAGCCGACAATCCCAATAGGTCCAATTCTGCCAAAAGACCATCTGAGGTGACGACCCACAAAGGGCTGTATTGGACCATCTCCACAGGGCAGGCCTATAGGGAGCAAAGAAATTGAACCTTATGGAGTGATGATCTGACCAACTGACCGTTTCACCACCAAGTCAGAGGTTTCCATCCCCAGCAGGAAAACCAGGTCTGAGTGGCCTTTAGTGTGAGTTGCAGAGGTAACTACCTGTGTGATGCCCAATGAAGATATAAGTTGGAGGAAGTCTTGACCAAATACAGAGAGTTCGTCATTGACCCAGGCATTAAAGTCACCCAGCACCATCAACCTGGGGGACTCCAATACGATGTCAACAATGAAGTCCGCGACTTCCTACAGGAACAACTTCTCAGCTCCAGGTGGACGGTAGATGAGAATGATCCTGCACCCCACACCCGTGACCACAACACGCTTGAATGATCTGGTTCCCTCAACTGGCACATTCACAAGGCTCAATTCTGATTTAAAACAAATTGCTACACCCCGATCCATCCTCACTCACGGTGTATCACTGAGAAACTGTCCGGAATTGCTGCCGCCAAAATGGGGCCAGCATTTTCATCCAGCCAGGTCCGTGATGCAAGCCAGATCTGCTGACCCAACAAGATCAGCTATAATAGCGGTCTTATTCCTAACAGATCTAGCATTGCATAACACCGTGTGAGTTGGATGGGATACTGGGACCAGCCGAATTACCTGCCCACTACAAGAGGAGCCATTGAGTATGGGCACCAGACAAGGCAAACCTTGGTCTGGATTCCATTTCGCCCCAGGGTGTCTCTTGGTTCTCACTACCCCAATCCAGCCACCCCACTCTCCCCCCAACAAGGTCCAGGACCCCCACCCCTCTGTCTTCTGCCCACTATCCCCAATGTCCTGCAGTGGCAAAAAAACGCCGCAGACAGTGAAGTGCAGTTAAAAGGGTGGAGGTCACGAAGCTTGGAAGGGGAGTAACGCCTAACAGGGAGAGCTGCCTGCCAGCACATTTAAAAGCCAAAATTCCAGACCTCTATGTTCAAATTAGCATAACCAAACCCAGTATAAATAAAATCCCACAACCCTCCCAAACTAAATTTCTAACTCACAATACAAACTAAAACCCAACCACTACTAAAATCAAACACATATTATACCAAATCACTTCAATATTAAATAAATAAATCCGACCCCCCCTGCTTAACTAAAAACCCCAGTAACCAAATATAAATTTTGTTAACATTGGGAAGAAGTAAAAGAAAAAAGGAAAAAGAAAAATCTGAGCAGTATAGACTGGCTGTTGGCTGAGGTTCTCACCCCCAACCAGAACCAGTTGTTATGGTACGACAGCTGGCCTCTCACTCCAACAGTTCAATGCCTTTGGTCCACTGTCAAAGCAATAGCTCTACTAATGCTTGGCTGGGGATCTCACCCCCAACCAAGCCAAGTTTTTGAAGTTCACCACTGAATTGTTCCTCCAGCAGATCAAATCAATCTTTCAGTTCTCAGCGCTGTACTCTCACTCCAACAGTTTGATCACAACATTTAAAACGTAAATGGAGGATCTCTCACCCTCCAAACCAATCTATGAGGCAGTGAGGTCTCCAAAAATACACCCGGGCAAGGAAGCAAAAACTGAAACAAGGCAAGGAGCTGATAGTCCTAAGAATCCATCAATTCTCAACCATATCCTCCTTACGATTCTTCAGCTCACAAAGAGTCCCCCGGACCGCCATATAAAACTGGCTATCTCACAGGATTTAGGGACCTCTGGCTGGGACCCTCTGGCCATCAACGCAAGCATCCGAAGGATAACCAAGAGACCCTCCACTCTCCAGCAGAGGACCTCTTGCCCCCCTCCCAGAGACCATCCAATCCCCACAGCAGCCACCAGTTAGATCCTCCAAGTCCTGTAGACCACTCCACTTGGTTACAACAGTCCCAATTTTCTGGGGCCACCTGTTCACCAGGCAGTACCCCGGCTACAGGAAAAGGCAGAAATCGGCCTCAGAAGACCAGAGACTCAGGTGCAAGATCCTCCGGCCATTCTCCAACCACCTGACTGCCCACCTGTTAAATTGTTTTAGCTTAGTGAGTACAGTACTGTACAATGATGTACTTTATGGTTCAAAAGGTGATGTTCAAAAGAGTGGGTTTTAATGAATTTAATGATTAGGGCTTGTGCTAGGTGTGCAACATTTTTTTTTTTACACTTAGTAGTCATTCACAGTAAGGTCCATAATAGAAGCTGGTTATGGACTTTTGCTGCAGCTTTCCCACTCTGGTCTTGGCAGCCTGACTCTGCATGGATTTCTTAGTAGGATGAGGTGTAGTGGGTTCCTATCTTGTTGATTTTCTAGCCACGATAGACATGTCGTGAATGCTTCAATGGCCTCACTGTATGTTACCAGTGGTGCTGCCTCCTCCTCTTTGTCACTATCTGAATGTCTGTTTTCTTGGCTCTAGCACTGGACCTGCTGGTTATGGCTCCCATGAAGCATCATCAGTCATGTGTTTGTGGCCACCCTCATCCCTGTCACATGCTACCAATTCGCAATTTCCTTGTCAGTGACAGAGATTGTAAGTCTGGAAGCAAGCTGGGTAAGGTCCTCTACGTCAGTCAGGTTTTCATCTTCAGTCACCTTGCCACCAGCAGCCCGACTGCATCATCTGTGTCTGGATCAGCAGAATCTTCCACAAGTTCTCCTGCTTCCTCTGCTGCATCTTGGGCATGTGCTGGATTTTACCGAGGCCTAATCTTGCCCATTATTTCACAGTTGTTTCCTGTCTCACCATCTTCCAGGCATCCACAGCCTTATAAACTACATTCTTTAAGATTAGGGATTTTATGACATCTTGCAGTGTTTTTTTTCCTCTGACTTTGGGGACCAATGAGCTCCTTTCACAGCCACAGAGTTCTCAGTGCTACTTTCGGGATTTGTCTTAGTTGTTTCCATTTGTGAAACTGTCATCTGAGGCACAAAAAAATACCCCAGTAGCTGAATGCGGTAACTCTGAGGGCTCAGCGGTTCTTGGCAATGCTGCTAGTCCAAGTCAGTCATGAAGAATATTGCAGAGAACGGCATCCTCCTCTGCCAGCAACTGTAAAAGCCTGTCTGTTTTTCCTGACAGTCAATGAACTGAGGTTACTATGCACTCCAAATTCAGATTGTGCTTCTTTTTTTTTTGTTGTTTACAGACTAACAGTCTTCTTTGAAAGCTGCTCAGCTGTTGGCTGATCAGCTTCAAGCAAATCAAAGGACCGAAGCCCTCTCTAATTAGAGCAGCTGGGTCCTTTGAAGTACACAAAGTTTCAGCCCACTGGGCAGAGTGATGTCAGGACCACAGCGGATGGTCGCTGGAGTAAACTGCCAAGCCTGTTCTTTTCGAACTGCAATGGCTCAGCAGTGACCCCCCAGAAATCCCTATCCTTACACAAAATGTTGGGGTGCAAGCGAGCCAACAGAAAAAGGGAAGTTTTAGGAAGTAAAGAAGAGTTGTGTATTGACTTACAACAAACTGTCTGTAAAATGAAGTAACATGCTTTATCTTATATAGAATTAAACACTGTGTTAAATGCAGCAGTTTTGTTATATTTAGACATTTTACAGAGCAGAAATCCCAGTGCATTATAATATTTGTTAGTGTTGCCTACTGTATTTTATTTTAGTTTTTTTGTTGCAGTTCCTTTACCCAGTATAGCCCAGCTAAGCTGCAACATATTATTTCCAGTGGGAGCCTGTGTCTACATATTCCTGCAGCTGGGTGGACTGGAGCCCTGGTAAGTTAAAGAGCTAGCAGTACCAAAAATGGTAGTCAAAAAATGTGATTCATTTATTTAAGTAGTCATTTGTTACTTTTTAATTTTTTTAATAATTTTTCTTTTTCCATTTGCTCATTAAAAAATTTTATATCTGAAAGAATAAGCTATAACGTAAATTGCAACACTTTACCTGGAAACTGGCTTGTTTACAATAGTTCTTCCATTCCTCTTCATACAGTACCTCATTAGCACTGTGACATCACTCATCGTGAAATCACGAGTGACGGATCTGGCAGCAGGTGATTGGCTCCTCATTGGCAGTTGTGATGTCAGACAGTGAGGTCATACAGCTTACTATGAATGAGAAGAAATAGAACTAGCTGTGTCAGCCTTCAGATAGAGCACTTTTGCAAACATCACACCAGCTATTATCAGGAAGAAACTCTCACTGCCAACATGCCAGCACAGCAGTAGTGCTACTGTACCACTTGTGGTGCTGATGACTCGAGTCCATTAAAAAGCTCAAGTCATTGAAGGGTTGACTGAGGGAGGAGGATCAAGCACCCAGGGGACAACTCTCCTCCTCCAGTGAGGGAGTGGTGTAGTGCTCAGAGCAGCACTGTCCCAGTGGCTGGGGGGCAAGTGCACTGAGCAGCAGAGGAGTGACAGGTGCCTGGTGAGCCACGTGATGTGTGGGCGCTTGCATGGGGCACCACAACTGATACCACTGCATGCCACTCCTCCATGCCATAAGGGGAGGAGGGGAGCAAAACTGGAGGAAAACATCCTCCTTGGCAGGATGATCACCACCTCACTGGCCCCTCACCTGGTGACTTGGGCAGGGTTGCTGGATCCTTGACCTAGCGGGTCATGTATGTTTCCTCCTGAATCGGCTTTGGGAGTAAGCCATGGAGCAAATGGTCCAGTAGCTCCCAAGAGAAGCTGGGGTGACAGTACTCGGGGTGGGGTGGTGGCATGATGGGAGCGATACCAGTAGGGAGAAAAGGACTAGCTGAAAGAAAATCTTCTAATTAGCAAGAGGGAAAAGTAGGTATAAGAAGTAATAGTTAACTGCTTTTAAAAGTTAATATTTTTCAGATAATACACTACAGTATCTGCTTATGCTATTTGCCCAGTGTCACACAGTGAGTATTTGGCTCTAGCACTGTATGAAGCTTTGAGATTTCCTGGATGTCAAGCCAGTGCTTTTAACCACTACATCCAAACTGCCTGGCAGCATGTTGCTAAAAACAGCATATCAGGCTAAAATATCAGAGGTCAGAAGTCATGTCCTAAATGAAATGGGTGCTTTCTTTTTCTGTTTTTTTTTTATTGTTAGGGACTGTGGTAAAAACTGAAAATTAGGGCAGAAGAGAACCTGTCTTTTCATCTTCATGCACCAGCCCAATAATTCTGCTTTAGCACTTTCTCATAAATCTACAGTATATGCTGTGGTGTTATCCCAATATGCAATGAAGACCTTTTTGTGGTGAGAGAATAAGTGAAACTGTAAGTGTGAAGGGCATAGGAATAGAATTAGTTAACTAGGACACAGTTCCATCCAGCTGGAGTAGATCTGCCCTTGACCACACCGAATACTTGATTCTGTAATATTCCCAGAGCTGTATACCTCCTAACTGGTCCTTTTATATCCAGCTAAAAACAACCACATAATTCTTACAGGGAATAACTGCAGATCTTCAAATATCTGGAACAGAAATTATTGGAGAAGAAAAGTGAGCAAAATATTTTGTGTGGTTGTGCGCTGTATGTTTTGCATAGATGTGAGTGTGAAAAGTATAATATTTTTAATATTTTCATTTTGCAGTTTATTTACTCATGCTAAGATAGCTGAGAACATTCCATTTAAACATGGTCTTTCTTCTGCTCTTCTGAGATGCAGTTAAGTTCGGGTTACAGTGTAGACTTTGAATCTGGAGATCCATGTTTACTATAGTTACTATGATTGCCCTCTACTCCTTGTGTGACCTTGAGCAAGTCACTTAATCTCCTGTGCTTCAACCTCTCTGTAATTTCACTCTCTTTAAACATGGGGTAATCAAAAGCAGAAAGCTGATTATTCTCAATCCATTACATGGCTGTGCATTAATGCACATTATCGGCACAGTTAGTATGAAGGGGCTGGCAGTTAGATTAGTACCTACAAGACACCAGAGCCATCGCAGTGTGAAGCCATTAAGGTGCAGCCATGCAGAGAAAGACAAGTGGCATAGGAATGGATGTGACATTTAATCTTTTTGGTTCACTCACAGTGAATGAGTGGGTCAATGTCAAGTTTCCTGATGGCAAAGGGTCACGGAAGTGGACAAAGGAACAGCCCATGATCAATGTCTGTGAGTGCCCAAGTGAGGTGGAGTGAGTGATGCACCCATTTGTGAACATGGCAGACCTCAGAATGGCTGAGAGACAGCCTGGGCAGATAAGCAGGACTGCTGATGTGGGGCAAAATACTTAACATGTGACAATGTCAGCAGCAGAACTGGATGCACTTAAAAAAAAGAAGGATGAGCCCAATACCCACAAAAGTATATTGTGGGCAATCAACATCCTACAGGACTGGCTGTCTTGCCAGGATATGGTGATAAACTTCAAAATTATTTATCTGTTCAGGGACTCATGGCACTCCTCCAGGAGTTCTATGGCAGTGTGAGAGGCTTTGTAGGGAAAACCTACACTGTCAGTTCCCTCATCTGCATGCGAGCCGGCATAAATCGTTCTTTAAATAACTGAGAACAATCACCAAATTAACATAACTAGTGACCCTGACTTTCAGCCAGTGAACAACGTATTTCTGGCAGTCTTGAAACAAATTCAAAAAGAAGGTCAGGGCAGAGTTACACACCACCTTGCAGTAAGTCAGGCAGATCTGATGAAATTACAGGCATCCGTCCCATACCACCCCAGCCAGACTTGTCAGATGACTGTGGTTTGAAGTTCATTTGGTGCTGGCTCATTGAGGTAGAGAAGGGGTCCAAGAATTAACACAGGACTCTTTCATTGTAAGGAAGGATCCTGATAGCAGTGAGTACTTGTGCCTGTGCTTTTAACCCCAAATGAAGAACCATAATAATGTCCATGAACTGAACAGGGAGCTGTAATGAGGGTTTTGTTTGTTGACCCTCAGAATCCCAATTTTTCCATTCAGATCTTTAAAGAATATATAAGCCATTGCCCTACCAATGCTTCTGCCCTCTGGTTCCTGGTGAAGTCTGTGCTGGAGAAATAGCACGGTACAAACCCGCACTAACAATACCGGTGCTGACAACCACTGCATGGAAGCAAAAACATATGTTTCTGTGGGGGGCTATGCCTACCCCCCCGCACCACCCTACACTAATATAACCAACTCTCAGAAGAAGCCAGAAGGGGAAGGAAACATATGCAATTCAGTGCTTTACAGTAACTGGTAATTGCTATTTTTCTTTTAAACTTAGATTGTGGACTTTTAGTGACACTGTAATTTCTTTGCTGTCTTTACTTAGAATTGTTTTGGGGCTGTTGAAAATTTAAAATGTAGTGGTGGTGTATTTTTTTTGCTGTCTTTAATTGCTGCAAATTTAGTCTTGGCTTGTCTGACTTGCCCTGTAGTTTGGGTGAGAGGTGTTAATTGTCTGGCCTCTGACCTCAGCTACGTGATAACTGGAGGTGGGGCTTCATCAGAGTTGAGGTAGCAAGTGAGTTTTGTTTTCACAGAAGAAGCCAGAAGGGGAAGGAAACATAGTCAATTCAGTGGTTTACAGTAACTGGTAATTGCTATTTTTCTTTTAAACTTAGATTGTGGGCTTTTAGTGACACTGTAATTTCTTTGCTGTCTTTACTTAGAATTGTTTTTGGGCTGTTGAAAATTTAAAACATAGTGGTGGTGTATTTCTTTGCAGTCTTTAATTGCTGCAAATTTTCTCCCCCCTCTCCCTCCCCTTCCCCCAACTCTTAATTATATGCCCTGTTAAATCTAATTGACAGGAGCTAAACACAGGGGATAGTAAGGGGTGTGGAGTAGGAGGGGCATAAGGGGGAAGAAGCCCACCCTCAGCACGACAAGTGTTTTGACTCATTTATTTATTTATTGGTTTATTTTCTTTTTTTAAAAAGAAAAGTATCTGAGGATCAGTGGCAGGA
Organism: Neoceratodus forsteri; assembly: GCA_016271365.2. Classification (NCBI taxonomy): domain Eukaryota; kingdom Metazoa; phylum Chordata; order Ceratodontiformes; family Ceratodontidae; genus Neoceratodus; species Neoceratodus forsteri. Next base: position 759,013,440 of record CM057454.1, read on the forward strand.
TTTTTAGGACAGCAAATTAATAAAAAGGGAACTAGGAGAGCTTCAGTAGCAGACAAGTAGTGGAATAGCAGTATAATTGCAATATAATGTGGGGAGTGGTGCAATGCAGTGGCTGTGGGGTAGCCATATTCAGGCAGACCTTCTGGACACTGAGGTGCCGCCCTATCTGCATGCATCTCTCTGGACTGTGGGATGAGGTAGTCAGACTCAGAGCAGAAGTAAACTAGGTCAGGAGTACCATCATCCCTATCCAGAAACCACCCAGTCCAATGCAACTGCCTCAATGGATGCCGAGAATGAGGAGCACTTGGATGACAGTGGGCTCAGGGAGGGTTAGAGCGGTCAGGCAGAGGCATATCCCAGATCCTATTCCACTCAAGAACTCATATGCCACACTGGCAAATGGGGACAACCAAATAGAGGTACCCAGAGAAGTGGAAGGAAAGGATGTGGAGGTTAGCCAAGGAGGTGACCTCAGCGGGGAGAGCAGTGGACCCCAGAGGAGGAGGAAATGAATCCTGGTGGGGGACTCCATCATAAGAGGGATCCAGCTAGGAACACAGAAGGGGAGGACAGGGAGGTGAGGTGCCTACCAGGTGCCATGGCATGGAGGATGGAAGGAAGATCCTGGGGATCACTGGGAAGGCAAGACGGAGGGTAAGCTGGATGTCATTATCCACCTAGGTACTAATGATCTGGCAAATGGGGAGCCAAAGGAAGTTCAGGAAGAGTTTAGGAAATTGAGGAGGGTCTCAAGCAAGTAGCTACTTCTGTCACTTTCTCAGAAGTACTACCTGTGAGAGGCAAGGAGAGCATAGGGTGCATGCACCAGGAACTTTAACTCATGGTTGAAGAACTGGTGCTGTGAGGAAGGGTTTGGATTCATTGGTGACTGGGACCCACCTGGAGGGATGGAGGTTTGTCTAGCCTGACGCCTGCATCCATCCTGGAGGAATCCAAGCACTCAATGATAAGTTTAAATGCTACATTGATAGCATTTAAACTAGCAAAGGGGCGTGCAGGCCAGCAAGGAGGGTACCTACTTGCTCACCCCCACAGCTAGCAGTGGAACCAGTGAACCGGAGGAGTGGCTATTTTACAAAGCAGTGTGCAAAGACGGAGATTAGCGCCAAGAGGTGGATATAGGCAGGGCAAAATTCAGCAGAAGGGCAGACAGCAAGGAGAACCAGGGATAAAGGACAACCAAGGAAGGGCTGGAGTAGAACAGAGTAACAGTCTAGGAGGCTAAATCATGGAAAGCTATGTGTGTCAATGCCAGGAGCCTTAGCAACATGACGGAAGATCTGAAGGCTGTCATGGTGCAGTCAGACTTGGACATTGTGGCCATCACTGAAACCTGGTGTAATGATAACCACGACTGGGAGATGGCCATACCTGGCTACAACATATTCAGAAGAGACAGGGCAGGTAGGAAGAGAGAGGAGTGGCACTGTATGTCAAAATGACATAAGGGCCACAGAGAGATCCAGGAGGAACAAAATGGGGGCGAGATACTGTGGGTTAAGCTGGAAAGGAAAATGGGGCCAGCCATCTGCACAGGTGTGGTCTATAGACCACCAGCCCAGGAGGAAGAAACAGATAGGGAGCTGATGCTAGCCATCCAAAGGATGGCAGACAAGGGTGAGGTAGTGCTGGTTGGAGACTTCAATATTCCAGACGTGGACTGGAGTATCCCAGCAGCAGCATCAACTAGGAGCAGATTTATCCTGGACTCCCTTCAGGGTGCCTTCCTCAAGCAACTGGTCATGGAACCAACTCGGCAGAACGCAATACTGGACCTTGTGCTCACAAACGGGGACAGTGTGATGGGGGTAACAGTGGGGAGCACCTGGGGAACAGTGACCACCAGTCACTGTGGTTTGAAATCAGAGAAAGAGCAGAACCAAACCACACAAAACACGATCCTGGATTTTAGGGGGCAGACTTTGGGAAAATGGGAGATACTTGAAAGAGGCATTAAGGGAATGGGGCAGGAATCAGGGTTGAGGAACAGTGGCAGTATTTAAAATGGGATTACAAGAGCAACAGAATTATGCATTAAGCAGGTTAGCAAGAGGAAAGGAAGAGGAGACCATTATGGTTTTCCAAAAGATAGCAAAGAAAGTGAAAGCCAAAAGATTGCACTCAGGCAACAAAAAGACACAGGCAGAAGGAGATAGGAGAAGTACCGGGAGAAGCAAAGGGAGTCAGGGAGGTCAGTAAGGGGCCAAAGCTCAGACAGAAGAACACATTGCAAAAACTGGGTAGCGGGGACAAAACCTTTACAGGTACATAGTGAAAAAAGAAAGGCAAAGGGAGTGATAGTGAGACTGAAGGGGAGGATGGGGGCCGTGGAGGATGACAACAGTAAAGCTGACATATTGAACAGGTATTTCTGCTCAGTCTTACTGGGAAGAGGAGGGTAATGGATCTGAAGGAGTACAAGGGGTGAGAATGGTGCAGAATGGATACAAGTCCCTTACAAGAGAAGGGGTCTTGAAGGAACTGGAAGTAATAAGAGTTGATAAAGCAATGGGGCCAGATGGGTGCACCCCAGGGTCCTTAAAGAACTAAGAGAGGTGGTGGCTGAACCTCTGGCTATCCTGTTTAGCTGATCACTGGAAACAGGAGGTACCCAAAGACTGGAGGACAGCAGATGTAGTCCCCTTATACAAAAGTGGGAACAAAGAGGAAGCGGGAACTACAGACCAGTCGGCCTCACTCGGTAGTGGGGAAGATCATGGAAGCACTACTGAAGGAGAGATTGTGGAACATCTGGCTGTCAAGGGACTACAGGACCGAAGGCAGCATGGTTTCACCAGGGGGAGGTCATGTCAGACCAACCTTGTTGAATTTTTTGACTGGGTGACTAGGGAGGTGGATCAGGGGAGGGCAGTGGACATGACCTATCTGGACTTCAGCAAGGCCTTTGACACTGTGCCACATAGAAGACTATTACACAAACTGGGGAATATGGGTGTGGGCAGGACCTGACAGTAGTGTGGTGGGTAGGTAACTGGCTGGGCGGCAGCACACAGAGGGTGGTGGTAAATGGTTGTCACTCCAAAGAGGGAAGATTGACCAGTGGGGTACCACAGGGATCAGTGCTGGGAGCGGTCCTATTCAACATCTTCATCAGTGACACTGCACAGGACCTAGAAGGCAGAATTTCACAGTTCGCTGATGACACAAAGCTCTGTAACAGAGTAGACACACCAGAGGGTGTAGACAGAATGAGAATGGACCTGCAGAAACTTGAAGAATGGTCAGGGATTTGGCAGTTGAAATTCAGTGCAAAGAAGTGCAAGATAATATATATGAGGCACAAAAACCCTGGCACAATATATCAGTTGGGGGGTGAGGATATAGCATGCACCAAGCAGGAACGGGATCTTGGGGTTATCATCTCTGATGACCTCAAGGTAGGGAAACAGTGTGACAAGGCATCAGGTAAAGCAAATAGGATGCTGGGATGCATAGACAGGGGCATCACCAGCAGGAAAAGGGAGGTCATAATTCCGCTATACAAGACACTAGTGAGGCCCCACCTGGAGTACAGTGTACAGTTCTGGAGACCATACCTATGTAAGGACATAGACAGGGTAGAGAAGGTTCAGAGGAGGGCAACAAAGATGGTACATGGATTACATCACAAGTCCTATGAAGACAGGTTGAAGGAACTGAACATGTACTCCCTGAAGGAGAGGAGGGGGAGAGGGGATATGATAGAGACATACAGGTATCTTACAGGGAGGAATAGGGTGCAGGAAAACACTATTTTTAAGTGAAAAAGATGTTCCAGGACTAGAGGGCATGGGATGAAGTTGGAGGGAGGACGATTCAGAGGCAACGTGAGGAAGAATTTCTTCACAGAACGGGTGGTGGACAAGTGGAACACCCTGCCAGAAGAAGTGGTGGGGGCTGAAACAATCATGGGACTTAAAGAATGCATGGGATAGACATAAAGGAATTCTGGAGGTTAGGGGTAAGGGGCAACAGACTTCTAGGAAAACATAAACTGAGCTTAGAAGCTCAAATGGGCAGACTGAGTGGGCCATAGGCCCTTATCTGCAACACTGTCTATGTATCTATGTATCTATGTAACTCCAAGGTGGGGAAACAAGGGGGGCACTACCTGATGGTATGTTTATGTCTCGTGCTGTCAACCAGTAATTGATTCAGTATTGTCCGCATGGTTTTATATCACACTATTTCACCAGCATGAACTTGACTGGACACCTGCTCTCTACCTGCACCACAAAAGAGTTGTACACCCACACACCCAGAGGACCAATATTGGTACACACAACAGCCCATGAGTGTAAACTACCTGGGGAGCATAATGTCAAAACTGTCTGAGACAGACAAACTATCCCAGCGGTATACCAGTCATTCAATCCGGAGCACAATGGTGCAAATTTTGTCTGATGCTGGGCTTGCCTTGCGTGAAATTATGTCTGTCACGTGTCACAGATGTGAAACTAGCCTCTGGAACTATTGGAAGGCATCACCAGTGACAGAAATGGAGTAAGCTTCTGAGCGCAGCAGACACACCATACCTAAAACCCAGCACATCAGCATCTGGAGTGGCGGAACAAGACACAAAGGGTGCTGACAAAACTACCACAGCATATGAGAGAGACACACAGCCGTTGAGCAACTCTGGAGCACAGGAAGGCATCACTGATCCGAAACTGGCCCCCTCCATCTCTGTCTGAGAATGGTAATATCAGAGCAGCACTGTTGCACAGAGGAGTGTAATACAGCTGGCAGCAGTGAGTGTGTCGAGTGATGTGGGCAGCACAAGCACGGGTCTCCATGGATTTAGTATGAAGAAATTCAATATTTTTGGGCCTGTGAACTTTCATTACCATGGTAAGTGAGGGAGGACCTCATTAAGGCATGCCCATAGCACTGCTGGCCGAGCTGTGGCACTGCTATTTCTCAATACAACAAACTAAGTGACATTTGATCCAGTGATATCATATGGATTTCAGACCATCTTCTTGACACATTGATGTTTGAGGTGTCATGTTTATTTCAGACCCTGGTTGTCCGAACTGGCATTGTGTGACAAGGTTGTCACCCATCAGTTTTATTTGTTCCCAGTTGTAATGTTCAACTGTGTAACCCTGGCATGCCATTGCCCAAGTTATAAGTATTATTTGTTCACAGTTGCAATGTTGAAGAGCACAGTTCACAATTGCAGAAGTCAGTGGGGAAAGTTGTTGTTGCTCCCTGAACTCTCATGTCTGGCATGCGGTTGGTTGTGGTTACAAAGCCTCACCTTGTCATTCCCTGAGATATAGCAGACACTTGAACTGGCAGCCACAGCAGGACTTTGCCCATCACATGCTGCAGCTCTCATACACACTGTTATCACATGGATGACACAACCCACAGAGCTGGTGTCTGGGACAGTTGGTGTGCGTTGGCTAATTTGATTCTTGCACCTCTGAAACCACTTGCGTTGCTGTCCTGCTATTGCATTAATGAGCAACTGAGCTTTGTCACCGGACTGTTGCACCTGTGAATGCACAGACAAAAAAAACCCACAGAGCTAGGGTCCAGGACAGTTGCTGTGTAATACAGCAATTTGAGTCTTCCACCTCTGAACCTGCTTGCTGTGCCATCCCGCTACTGCATTAATCAACACCTAAGTTTTTTCCCCAGAGTGTTTTGTAGCTGTACAGCGGTGTTCATATCGCAGTGACTGTGTGAGGGAGACTTATGCTGACACCTCACCACAACCAGTTGCTGTTTGTACATGCTAGCAGTGTTGTCAGAGATTTCCATTATAGCTCTTCTTCTTTTGGTAGAGGCACACCTATTAAACTGTATCATGTCTGAAGTTCAAACCATCTTTCCTGTGCCCTTTTCAAGCAGTGCATGTACCCCATGTTAAAAGTGCAATAACCCGCTCCAGGGTGTGGGGTTACTGGGGGTTAATCAACACCCTGGGGGCTGTGAGGGCACTCGGCTGGTGGTCTAGTGCCGCACAATGCACCCAGGGTGTTGATTAATCCCCAGTAACCTCACACCCAGTCATGGGTTATTGATTACTTATCTACCTCTCTGCTTCTTGCATTTTCCTGTGTGCCTAATGGCAGTTAAATGTGCTCCAGTCTTCCTCCTAGAAAATACATTGCGTTGGGATACAGTTTGTATGAAAGGTGTTTTACAAAATCAAGTTCCTTCACTTTCTTTTCTAACCAGTTTTATAGCCATGTGAACCGAAGCATATTATAACACTATGCATCGAATGGTTTTGATCTGTAGTTGGCACTGGCTGATTTGAACACTATAACCCCTTATAGTGCAAATTGTAGTAAACCACATTCCTCAAATACAAGGTTGGTTAGCATTAAAGAGACTGTTAAGGTTTGAAAGATGGGATCAGGCAGTCTATGGTTAAGATGTTAAAATATTGAATCACCCAATTAAATGTAGCAGGATCCTCCAGAAACTGAGTAAAAGGAGTACTTCAAATTGCATTTCTTCAAGAGACACATTTATTTCCCTGGAAGTATGCCAAGTTGAAGGAAAATTAGATGCAAAAATTACAGAAACACATGCTACTCATTAGATTTTTGTTTCTCTGGTTGTTCCTGGTGCTCTGTTCCCTGTGTCTGTGGTGAGGTTAGTTTTTGCACTTTTCCCTGCCAGTTCATGTCCCCAGGAGGTCACCATAAACACTGCATTTATTGCCTTTGAGCTGTTGAAATTTTCCCATAATGCCTCTGGGAATTATGTCAATTCAACCTACTGAGAGCCCAGGATCCTACAGTAGTTGTAATCTAGTCAAGTACTGAAGGTCACCGTGGGGAAACCGGGCTTAACCACGTAATATTCCTCAGATGATAAAGTGAGGATTTCATGACCACAGATACCTGGGCCTTTAAAGTCAGGCTGCTATTGAGAATAATGCCTAGGTTTTGCACCTGGTCAGAGGCAGGTAGCTGGATCCCATCAAGGCATAGCTTGGATGGTTGGCCAGTCACTGAATCTAGCCCCCAGAGACCTTGGTCCACTACCAACACCTCAGTTTTATCAGGGTTCAACTTCAGCCAGCTGGCCCTCCTCCAATCCTGGACCCTGGAGAGGTAGTTGTTAAACACTGAGATGGCACCAGTCTGTTCAGCTACAAAGGACATGTACAGCTGAGTATCATCTGCATAATAGTGGAAGCTCAGCCCATACTGCCTTATAATGTCTCCTAACAGCAGCATATACACCACAAACAACATGGATGAAAGTATGAAGCCCTGAGAACCCCACAGGGCAGAGGGAAAGCACGTGTGCACATGTGCAAAACAAGGTGCATTGTCAAAGTCATTAATGGTTGCCTTCAGCATGTTTGTGTCCATCAAAAGAGTACCCCAGAGATTTGAAGGTATGTCCAGATGATAAACTGAAGAACCTTTCCCCATTGTATTTCACCTCCATGATCAACACACTTCAGTAAGGCATTTATTCTATCGGCGTGACTATGTGAGATTGCCTGCTTCAATATAACTACTGAAGATGCTGGTGGTGGCTGAGGAAGGATGGGAATGGTGGTGGTGGTTGACTCAGACATAGCCCTATAGGTAGTGAGACTTAGAAAGTTTTGATTCACACTACTGTACTAGATGTTAATAGTGAAATGCACAGAACCCTCCTCTGACCCCTTTAGAAGTGTCACCATTTGTATGCATAGTGCCTCATACTGCATTGGAGAACATGCCTGGAAAATTTGAAGCACAGTAGATTGTTGTATCTAAGCTTCACGTCACGCAACAGTCTTCAAAAGACAGTATTCTCTACAATAGAGAATAGCTGAAGATTAAAGACAGTCAAATCCCCAATCAGTTGTGTTATTCAGACAGAGTTTATGTAAGTTGGTGGTAGTTTTCGTTCTTTTTTTTTTTTTGTAATTTCAGTTTATTCACCCCTTTACTCTGTACCTAAACTCTACAAGTTTCTAGGGTCCTCTGATAAGTGCTCATGTACCCCAAGGTTGCCATCTGTCCTCCTTACCTTCTAATGCAAGGTATCACCTCCCCCACACACACACACACAGAGCCATGGCTTACCTCCCAGGTGGGAGTGAAGTGGAATGCAGGCTCTTATGCTGTACCCTTGTATTTGCATTTTTTTTTCTTTAGTCCAATGCTTATTGTAGTTTATGGTGTGGCTCATGGTATAGAAACACAGAAACATAGAATCTGTCAGTAGAAAAGGACCTCTTGGCCCACCCCGTCTGCTCAGATGGTACCTACCTAGGCTGTCTCCACAGACCATAACTGGTTTCTGGTGACCCTCTCTCCTCCCTGCCTATTTCCTAATACTCCCTTAAGGCTATTTGATGCATTCTTGAAGCCCCCTACTGTTTTCACCTCCATCACTTCAGCTGGCAGTCTGTTCAAGGTAGCCACCACTTTCTCAGTAAAGTAGTACTTCCTCACATCCCTCTTAATCTTCTCCCCTCCAGCTTCATTGCACACCCTCCAGTCCTGGTGCTCTTTCTCATTTCAAAGAGACTCGGCTCCTGTACCCTGTTCACACTCATGAGGTACTTGTAGGTCTCTATTATGTCCCCACTTGCTCTTTTCTCTTCCAGGGTGTACATGTTGAGATCTCACAGTCTCTCTTCATAAGGCATTTGATACAACCCCTGCACCACTTTAGTTCTCCTCCTCTAGACTGCCTGCACCCTCTATATGACTTATCTGAGGTGTGGCCTTAGAGCTGGATACAAGACTCCAGGTGGGGTCTCACAGGTGAGTGATACACTGGCAACAACACTTCCCTTCTCCTCTCCTCCTGCTGGACATACATCTCCCTGTGCATCCCAGCATCCCACTGGTCCCACCCGCTGCTGTGTCACAATGCCCTGCCACTTTGCTGTCATCAGATATGATAATCCAAAGGTCACCTTCCTGCTTTGTCACTACTTGTACCCCCCCCAGTCTCAACTCCTAGGATGCTATGCCGTAGGCACATGATTTTGAATTTTTTGGCATTGAACCCCAACTGCCATGCTCTTGACCACTCCTAGAGTTTTCCAAGGTCCCTACACATTCCCTTCAGCCCTTTTGAGTGTCCACCCTATTAAAGATTTTGGCGTTATCTGCAAAAAGTCACACTTTCTCTTCCAGTTCAACGTCTGACTGCCAGTTATGTAAGTGATTGTGCAACACTACTTTGAGTGTTACTTTGGCTTGTCTCTTTCCTCTGGATTTCCACCCTTGTTAGATGTGCCTGGGGAAGTTTCTTGAAGCTACATGACATTGGTAGCAACAAGAGCCACACCAGAGGCAGAGGGCCAGAGAAGGAGGAGGGGCAGGAGGTAGTCATGAAAAACACTAGTCAGAGGAAGTGTGTGAGTAAGAGTCTTATGTAGGGCAGGGGTTGGAGTCTGCCAGTCACCCATTGCACCACAGGTAAAACCTTTCGATTCAGTGTGTGGTTGCTAGTTATGTACTGTAAGTACTTGCGCATCATTACTTTGAGTGGCACTTTGGCTTGTGTGTTTCCTCTGGATTTCCACGCTCAGTTGAGGTGCCAGAAGAAGTTTTTTGAGGCTAAAGGAAATTGGTAACTAAAATAGCCAAAGGACCAAAGTGTGATGTAACAGAACTTGACTCCACCAACTCACAGACTAGACCCAATAACCTGGATGAGAGGGGAAAAAACTGTGGGGGAACCTCTGGGGAACCCAGGTTACTGGGTTACCCTTCCCTCCAGGCTTCAAAAAATTATGAGACTAAATGTTGATAAGCTTGGTGGAGTTAATTTTGGATGTCTAGGTTTCAAGCAGGATGATGTGAGTAAACCATGATCTTGATGATGTGATCTGGCATAGCCTCCTGAAGCAGAGATGGCTGTGCAATCATGAGTGATTGGCTGGAATATAGGTGAGGGCTTGAGACCCAGACAAGACAGCAACACTCTGATTTGAAGTATGAACCTGGAAGTAGTCATGATGTAACAGTTTCCAGTACAGAGAAGAGGATGGGTAGAATAAGGAGGCCAGTCCATAGGTTCAATGTACTTATGCAACTTGGTATGATGTATGCTTATGTGACTTAGATACATGTGGCTATTCGCCTCTATCCATGGGATACACCATCCTGTAGGGTAGACGGCAAGGAACCCTAGACAAGGGTTCCACTTCTATAGGTGCTGTGGGAATGAGTCCTTGTTAAAGGTAGCTTAGGAAGGAGCCATGGAAAGAGAGACAAGCCACTGGAGGAGGAGGGAGGATGGTGGGGTAATGAAAAATGATCCTGGACTAGCCAGGAAGAACAGCCTTTAAGGCCTGATGTGCGTGAGTGTTGCTCCACCCATTGAACTACAGGGTAGCCTGCAATTTAGTGTGCACCCAACTTGGTATGATGTATGATTATGTGACTTAGATACATGTGTGACTATTCACCTCTCTATCTGTGGAATATGCCACCCTACAGGGGTAAACAGTGAAGAACCCTAGAGAAGGGTTCCACCCTTATAGGTGCAGCAGGAATTATTCCCTTGGCTAAAGGTAGCTTAGGAAGGAGCCCAAAAAGTGTACCCAAAAGAATGTTGAGCAGCAAAGGAGACAAGGAGTCAGAATGATATAGAGGACAGGACCAGAGATTGATAGATGGATATGGATAGAACAGGAGAGGAATGGGAGATGACGAGAAATGAGTAGTGGATTGGAAACCGACACAAAGCAGGAAGCAGGACTTCCTAAGGAGAGAGGGAATAGCCGGGCCACCATCCAACTCCATCCAACAGCGGAACTTAACTACAGAGCCTATGAAAGCACCAACCCTATCTAAATATTATGACCATTGGCATGGAGGAGAGGAAAATCCCTTGAGGAGGAAACCCTCTGAGATCCAAGGCCTAGGTGGCTCTCCCTCCTGGCTGAAGGACATTTTGGTTAGTGATGGCTCAGCTACTGCAATTTAGAGTTGAGATCGAGGGAAGAGGAAAAATTCCAGTTGGAGGAAGTCTCACTCTGTCCTTCTAACAGGAATGATGTTGAGGGTTATGAGTGAAGTCTCTGCAACTAGATGCTCAAAAGCAAAGGAGGAGAGAAATGACCGCTGAGGCACTCAGCCAGTCTACATGAGCCTGCAAAACAGACCAGGTGACCCAGAGGCAGTCAGATGGAGAAAAGCATAAAAGATGCCTCCGAACCTGCTCGAGCAGCCAAAGGGGCCCTGCTGATAAGAATCCAACCCTCACAGCTTGAAGTCATAAATTCTATATCCAGAGGTGTTGCCAAAATGAGGGACAACTGAAGGTCCACCCGGAGCAAAGACATTCTCACTATGGGCCAGGGAGAAGGACCCCACTCCAAGCTTCCCATGCTCTAGATACAGACTTTGGGGTGCAGAGTGAGACCTTCTGCTACAGGCTAGCCCCGAGCCAGGGAGCAATGGACATGGAAGACATGTCTCCAAGTAGACAGCAGGTCGAGTTGAGGTAGCATGAGACCCATATGAGAGGTATGCTCGATTAGTCAATGTGAACAAGTAGACCAACAGAGAGGTCGGATTGAGTGAAGGAGACCCTGATGTGGGTTTTGAGAGGGCTGATTGTGCATTGGAATCACAGGAGTGCATGCCAACCGGGTCCACTGGGAAGCCAAATTAGGAGTGGTCGGACTGCATGAATGTAAAAACCAGAATGGCTGGGTGAAGCCCGAAGCCTACGGGTGAGGTACAAAGTACCAGGAGTAGTGAAATAGAAACTACAAGGTCTGAATGGAGGAGTGGAGGATTGAGAAGGAATATACAAGATTCACTGTTGGAGGGAAGCCTTAAAGGCTGACGTGGAACAGGAGAATGGGAATTAATGGTACAAGGGGGAGAGAAGATGATGGTTGGGGGAAGCCGGCAGCCCATGATGAGTTGAGAAGTCATATGGGGAGAGAGGAGGGTCAAGAACAAATGAATGATATATGATGATGGATTGAAAGCCTAGAAGGCTGGAACAGTGGAGGTTAGGTACAATGACAGGTAGGGAATAGGAAGGATGAGGTTCGATAATGATGGAGGTTGACATGAAGCAGAGGATATATTAGTCAAGTGGTTCAGAATGTAGAACTAAGATAATAGGAAGATACAAATAAGTATGGTGATGGTGGTACAGGAGAACACCCCCGAAAAGAAAGCATGGGATGAGGAAAGAGAAAATGCGAGGGTCGATGGAGTGGAGGTTGGTGGGCAAGCCAGTGCAGAATAGAAGAACAGAGGAGAAGCAGCTACTCTACCAGGAGTCAGGAGGCTGTGAAGTGAAACAGCAAGATAGAATAAGGGGAAGTGCATGAGCGGGAGATGAGAATGGCAGGCAAAGCCCACAGCTGGCGGTCAGTGGGGAAAGTACCAGGAAAAGAACGAAACATAGAAACATAGACTTTGATGGCAGATAAGGACCACTTGGCCCACCCAGTCTGCCCATTTCCCTACCTACTGATAAGCTGCAGATTCTAGTTAACCAACAGCCTACTTCCTGCCACCCCCACTACAATTGCCTTATGTCTGTCCCATGCATGTTTGAATTCCCCACTGTTTTAGACCCAACAACCTCCCAGGAAGGCGGTTCCATGCATCCACCACTCTCTCCATGAAAAAAAAATTCCTCACATTACTCCTGAGCTGTTCCGCCTCTATCTTTAAATTGTGCCCCCTTGTTCTTACACATCTCTTTTTCTGAAAGATGCTACCCTCCTGGACTTTGTTCATTCCCTTGAGGTACTTGAACATTTCTATCATGTCCCTCCTGTCCCTCCTTTCATCAAGGGTATATATATTAAGCTCTCTCAGTCTCTCTTTATATGGTTTCTGATGCAGACCCTGCACCATTTTAGTTGCCCTCCTCTGGACTGCTTCCATCCTGTCTATGTCCTTGCATAGATGAGGTCTCCAAAACTGCACACAGTACTCCAGATGGGGTCTCACCAACTGCCTGTACAGAGGAATAACCACTTCCCTTTTTCTACTTGTGATGCCCCTTCCTATGCATCCCAGTATCTCCCTGGCTCTCCTTACTGACTTCTTACATTGCTTACCAACCTTTAGATCATCTGATATGACTACCCCCAGGTCCCTTTCCATTTTTGTTGTTGTTAGTACCTCCCCTGCTATTGTGTACTCTTCTCCTGGGTTTTTGTTTCCCAGGTGCATTACATTGCACTTCTTTGCATTGAATCTAAGTTGCCATATGTCTGATCATTCCTCCAACCTTGCCAAGTCCCTTCTCATCCTTTCTACCCCCCCTTGTGTATGAACTCTGTTACAGATCTTTGTGTCATCTGCAAAGAGGCATATCTTTCCCTCCAGACCCTCTGCAATGTCATCTATAAAGATGTTAAAGAGTACTGGACCCAGTACTGAGCCCTGAGGTACTCCACTAGTAACCCCCCTTTCTTCGGAATGTGTTCCATTCACTATTACCTTCTGTGTCCTGTTGTGCAGCCAGTTTGCTACCCAGGCTACCACTCCCAGCCTGGCTAACTTGATTATTAATCTTTTGTGCAGGACTGTGTCAAATGCCTTGATAAAGTCTAGGTAGGCCATATCCACAGCCCCTCCCTGGTCTATTACTTTGGTCACCCAGTCAAAGAAATCAATTAGATTAGTCTGACATGACCTTCCTGCTGTAAATCCATGCTACTTTGGGTCCTGTGCCCTGCTGGCCTCTAGATACTCAACAATTCTTTCTTTCAGAAGTGATTCCATCATTTTCCCTACCACTGAGGTCAAACTTACAGGTCTGTAGCTTCCTGCTTCTGCCTTGCTCCCACTTTTGTGAAGGGGAATCACATCTGCCCTCCTTCAGTCTTCCAGAACCACCCCATCCTCCCATGATTTGTTAAAAAGTGTGGTCAGTGGTGTCACTAGGTCCTCCCTTAGTTCATTTAGGATTCTGGGATGAATCCCATCAGGCCCCATTGCTTTGTCCATCTTGAGTTTTAGGAGTTCTTTCAGGACTCTTTCTTCTGTAAATGGACTAGTGTCAACCCCCCTACCCAGAGTGCTTCTATTGTCTGGTTTAGGTAACTCCTCCTCATCTTTTTTGTGAATACTGAGCAAAAGTATTCATTCAGTATCTCTGCCTTTTCACTGTCTCCTCTGCCCACCTCCTCTCCTTATTAATCTTCACTATTCCTCCCTTAACCTTTCTATGCTCCCTAATGTACCTATAAAAGGTTTTATCCCCCTTCTTAACTGACTTGGCTTTTTTTTCCTCAGTTTGGGCTTTTGCTATTCTGACTGCCTTCCCCACTTCTTTCTGCTTTAATTGATACAGTTCCTTGTTGTGCTCCTTCTGTGATTCCTTATACTTTTTGAATGCAGCCTTTTTCTCCTTACCCTTCCCTGCCACCTCTTTTGAGAACCATAGTGGTTTTTTAGTCTGCTTTGTTTTCTTTATTTGTTTCACACAAAGGCTCATTGCCTCTATGATAGCAGTTTTGATTTTTCTCCATTGTTCTTCCACCCTCCTTTTTGGCCATTTGCTAGTGTATTCCTCAGGTATTCACCCATTTTGCCAAAGTCAGCCATTCTAAAGTCCAGTATCCTTGTTTTGTATGGCTCATCTCCATGGTTGTGCTTATTGTGAAGCACACTATGCAGTGGTCGCTTCTTCCCAGATGTCTACTGACTTCTAAATTTGTGATCCTCTTTCCATTTGAGAGTACCAGGTCTAGTATTGCTCCCTCCCGAGTGGGTTCCAACACTAGTTGTCTAAGATCTGCCCCCTGCAGGGCATCAAGAATGACCTCTCTTGGATGGTTGCAGTACATGTCTTCCAGTTAACATCTGGCATATTCAGGTCCCCATCAACAGTATCTCCCCTTTTCAGCCATTTTGAGAATGTCCTCTATCATTTTCTTGTCCATTTCCTCCCTTCTGTATACAACCCTGTGCAGATTGTGATGCCACTCCTCTGTCTCCAAGGTGACCCAGAGTGCCTCTTGTCCTCCCCCTTTACTTTTTAGTTCTGTAGCTTTGATCCCTTTCCTTATGTATAGAGCTACTCCACCTCCTCTTTTCCCCTCCCTGTCCCTTCTGTAGACTGTGTACCCCGGTATGTTGACATCCCAGTCATGGTTCTCCATGTACCATGTTTCTGTGACTGCCATAATATCCAATTGTTCATCTTCCATCAAGGCTACTAGCTCAGGAAGATTGTTTCCCAGACTATGGGCACTGGTACTCATTGCCCTCCATTTAATGTTGGCTTTATCCTTTTATCCCCCATGCCTGCTCTTATTGCCCTTGTCTATTTTTCCATTTACCCCTGTCCTGCCCTCTGTTGAGCACTGTACCTCAGTGTTTACCTTACTACCTGACATGTTTTATGGGGGGAGGCTTGAAATTACCTGCCTCATATCAGCACCTCCCCCCATGGCTAGTTTAAAAGCTTGCCAAGGAAGCATTTAAACCTGTCACTTAGGAGCTTGGTTCCCTTTATGGACAGATGCAGACCATTGTGCCAGTATAGACCTTCATCTCTCCAGGTGTACCCCCAGTCCCCAATGAAGCCAAAGCCCTGTGCTCTGCACCAGTTTTGCAACCATTCATTAAACTGCATGGTGTACAGTACCCTAGCCACACTCCTGCCGTGGACTGGCAGCACCTCTGAGAAAGTAACCATACTTGCTATCTGTCTGGGGCCCCGCCCCAACTCCACAATTTCATCCTGCACTGCACTGATCCCATGCCTAGCTAGGTCATTCAACCTTGTCCCAAGGTGGACAATGATATCTAGTTCCCCTCTCCTGTGATGTTGCTTCTGCAATCCTGAGGATTGCTTCTTGTGCCTCCAAGCCATGGCACCAGGCAGGCACCTTACTTCCCTCTCCTCTCCTCTCCTCTTCCTTCCCCAGGTCTATCCCTCTAACAATTGAGTCCCCTGTCAGAAGCTGTTTCCTTCCCTGTGGTGTCCCTTGCCACCCTTTGTGGGTCTCCCTTGTGGATGTCCTCAGCATTCTTCTTGGTCTCCAGTGAGAGTGCCATCAAAGAGGAACCTTGCTGTGCCAGACTGGCATATGGTTTGTGTAGAGGTACAACTAGGGGCTTCACCTCTGTTCTACCATCCGACCCTCCCAGAACCCACTGTGGTCCAACTGCTCTTCATACTTGGCAGCCTCTGAGGCAGTGGTTGTGGCAGTGGTGCTCTTTGGGTGGGGGAGGCCTCCTTAGTCCTTGCCAGTTCAGCCTGGAGGTGGGCAACCTCCTCCCTCAGAGCTGACAGTTGTCTGCAAATAGGACAGCAAAGCAGTTTCCAGAATGTCTCCTGGAAAACTGCTGCCCCACAGCCAGTGCATTGCACCACTCCCCACATGTCCCTCTCCCTTATAATATACAATATGTAATATATATAAATTTTTGTTTTTGTTTCTTTTTGTGGTGTGTACTACCCTTTATGCACTGTGCTGGGTTATTAAGAATATGACAGTTCTGCCCCAAGACCTGTTGAGGAAGTGATGTCAGAACTTTGGCTATAAAGGAAATGTCACGCCTGGAGGGGTGGGATATGTGGAAGGGTGGGTGGGTAGTCCACAACCACTGGTGACTGTTAGAAACAATCAAATACACCACTGTTCCACCACCCTGGTGAGTACTGCCCTTTACAGTAATTCAACTAACCTCCAGTAACTGATTTGTAAACTATTTAAAAGAAATTTAATGCAAACTATCACAGAATACTAGTAGGCAGTCCAAAATAGTATATCCCATTCAGCTCTCAGTTGTTTCAAAGCACACCCTGTTACACAACTTCAAGAAGGTGGGTTTCTGTCTGAAACTGAATCACACCAGTAGTTTATAGTAATTGATCAATGTTGGAATATTCCACCCAGAACAATTGGCTATGATGCAGGTCTCTCTGACTAGTGAAGACAATTTCCCCCACCTGAGGCTCTGTCTGGCCTCAAATTACAAACTGCAGCCTTTGCTATTAGAAGTACACAGCCACCACCAGTAAATTATTTCCAAATATTTTGATGCAAACTGTCACAGAATACTAGTAGACAGTCCAGTTACCCACAAAGGGAAATCAAATATGCAGTTATTTCAACCCTTCTGAAGTTGCTCACAAGATAGCAGTTTTGAAAACTCTCTTCCTGATTTAAAAATTAAAATAATTAAACACAAAGCAATACCAATGTAAGACTGTAAAGTAAGAAAAACTTCCCTCAGATGTAAGCAAGAGAGAGATTTGTTACAGATTTCTAGTTCAATATAGTATATGCCATTCAGCTCTCAGTTGTTTCAAAGTACACCCTGTTACACAACTTCAAGAAGATGGGGTAGAGTGATGGTAGGAGAAACTGCGAGATCAGTACAGGAAGGATAAGGTTCAAGAAGAACAGAGTCAGACAGAGAGGAGGATGATATGAGCTGAAAGACAGGGGGCAGGAGAAGACTGAGATGACGAGGGTCAGAAAAAACAGAGGTATAGGTGCAAGAGGAAGAGATTGTAGGAGGCCAGCAGCTAGGCAATGTGATGGGGCTGAGGTGGCAGAAAACCAGAGTGCAGCAGGAAAAGAAGCAGTGGGCCAAGCATGGAGAGCCCAAAGAGAAGGACGTAGTATAGGTGCAGTAGGCAGAGGGATGAGGAAGAACTAGGGTCAAAGGTAAGGAAGCAGGAGGGCTGGTTGAAGCCCATGGTCAATGGTTGAGGTATAACTACCAGGAAGAAAACAAGGTATGATGGTAGGTAGGAGGAGACCAGATGAGAACTGACACAGGGAGTTGTAGGCCCCAGAGAGAGCGGTGGCCTCCTGAATAAGAGCCTTAAACCAATACAGGAGATTGGGATCAGAACACAGAGCAACAACAGACGATGAGCAAACTGGCTGGCAATGAGAAGTATAGTTCCATGAATGAGACACAGACATGAACTAGCTGCAAAAATCAGTTTGCAGGTCAGACTGAGTCTGCCAGTGACAGCCAAATGAGGGGTATGGATTGAGAATGAGGAAAGCAAAAATAAGAAAGAGTTAAGAAGACCCAGCCAGCTGGCACAGACATGGTGGTAACAATGCAGGTGTTGTACTACATTGGTTTAAGGAGTGGAGCTAGAGAAAGGGGAGACAAAGGAAACTATGAAGTTAGAGAAGGAGGAGACAAGATGCAGTGTCAGCAGGACAGACAGACAAGGTGTGAAATTCATGAAGAAAAAATGAAGCGGAGGTCCAACATTCCATTGAAATCCAGAAAAGTCTACTTGCTGAGCTACCAAACCTAATGTGAGTGCTTCGTTTGAGGCTATGCATCCCATCCTGTGTGTCCAAATAACTGAGGGCCACAGCATCCAAACCTTAAATTGCAGTGGTGAGGAAGGCGTGGGAGAAGCAGACAGCAGGCGAGTGAAGATGGAGAACAGCCGCCATGCCAGCAGAGGCAGAACCGAGCAGAGAGAAAGCAGTAAGACAGTCGGAGTGAGGAGAGAGAGGTAGGGCAGACAGCAGGCAAACAGCAGAAGCAGAGGAAAGGCAAGATGCCGATGCTGAGGCGGGAGACCCAGACAGAGCCATCTAACGAGGTCCTCAGGAGAGGGAAGTGAAATCCTGATGAACAGCAAGTGTGAATGATGGGAAGCCAGACACCTACTAGACAGCCATGCAGTACAGAGGGTAGTGATGGACAGCCAAGCAGAGATCCAAAGGGCAGCCAAAGCCCAGCGGATGGATAAGGGAAGAGAAAAAGAATGCCAGGAAGGTACGGGGAGTAGGAAAAATGGGTTTGCAAAGTGACTGACTGGAGGGGCGAGAAAATGAAGTGGCAGAAGGGTGGAGGCAGACAAAAGAGTGATGAAAGCAGATAGCAAGAAAGACAAGCACAAACAAGAATTTGAGGGGTAGCATGGAGGACCAAGCTCCTGCTGCAACAAAGAACAATCCTGGACTAACCAGGAGGAGTGGCTATTTAAGGCCTGATTGGGTGTGTGTTGCTCCTACCATTGAACTACAGGCATAGCCTTGCAATTGTAGTTTGTAAAGGACCTGAATGGGATACCAAGCTGAGTTTGTTGCGAAATAAGATATATGGACCCCTTATTACTTCTGTCAGTTTGATCTTGGTAACAGTAAAGAGATGTCCTAATGCTTTCTCAAGGCTATTCTTTGTTATGTGAATTGCATGACTGAAGACCAAAGACAAAGTAAATTCTCCACGTCTTAGGAATCCAAAGATTGCTAATGTCATGGCTGTTTGAATATTAAGATCTGGGGAAGATTAAAAACTCTGCATTTTTAGAGGCCCATTGGTGAGGAACATAGGTTGTAATCTATAGGCTTCTTTGAGGGATGCTGAGGAGTGGATTTTCTCAAATCTTGAATAAATCCTTGATTGCTATGATAAGTAAGAGCATGTGGTATCATGATGAACTACAAGGGAAATTGTATGCCTGAGATATATTGTTTGATTGTTTGGACTGTCAAGCTAAATGTTTGCAAGAAAAAGGATGCAAATGCAAGAACCTGAGGACCAGAATATAGCAGAAGGTCTCTATTTTGAAGGGCACAGAAGGTAGTGTATTTCTTCCAAATTACTCTGAAGGCAGACATGTTGATGTAGCTAGAAAATCCAGATGGCAGCAGAAGCATGGCTCAAATATATTTTTATATAACTTGCACCTCTTGGAATGGTGGAGAAGGAGTCAGTTCTCGGTGTGAGGACAAGCAGCTCTGAATTGATTAAAGAAATGGTGTGATTAAATGCAGCCTGGGAGATGACAGTACATTCTCTAGGTCTTAGGAATTCAAAGAAGGTTAAGGTCATAGCCTACTGTAAGAGTTGAGTACTTAGTGAAAAGAAAACATCATCCTGTAAGAGATTTTTTAGTTTGCAATATGGAGCATGGACTACAAGCTTCCTTGAGTGCAGTCCTTGAGGAATAAATTTATCAGGTCTTGAAGGAATGCTATAATTGCCAGACTGGATAAGTATGAGCTAGGAGAGAAGGATTTTAAGGTAAAATGAATGTCCATCATACAGTACATCATCTGATAGTATTGGCCTAATGCTTGACAGCAGTAGATCTAGCTGACAGCTGAGTGCTTGGAGCAGTATGACGTGGCTGAAAGTCTGATTGCTTGTGAAAAGTACGATGAGGCCAACAGAGACAATTACTTGGAACTGTATAGACCAATAGACTGCCCAGCTATGATAGGTATGATATAGATGACAGACAATCATAAGCAGTATGATGTGGCAACAGGCTGAACAGCTATAAGCAGTATGATATGGATGACAGGTTGATTGGTTATGAGCAGTATGATGGGACCAACAGGCTGAATGCTTGTGAGTCGCAAGATTAATCAACAGGTCAAATACTTGTGAGCAGTAGGATGTGGCTGACAAGCTTGATACCTGTGAGCAGTACGATGAAACTGAAAGGCCAAACAGCTATAAGCAGTATGATATGGACAACAGGCCAGTTTCTATTGAGCAGTATGATGTGGCTGAAGGGTCACTTGTTTATTTGAAGTGTGATGTGGCCAACAGGTTGATTGCTCATGTACTGTATACACATCCTAGGATGATGGCATAGGAGTCATAACTTTAACAGACAGAGGACAGAAGTATTGGATTGCACATTAAGTTCATGTTGGTCTTCTCTGGACGTCTCATCAGGGAGGAGGAAGACTGACCTGTATTTATTACAGCCAAGGTTGCTTGGTTATCAGAATAGAATGTGACAGGTTGCTTGTTCCAAAAGATGACCCCAGGTGAGAGCAGCTGTTGCAAAAGGATACAGTTCCAATCAGAAAGACATGGATTGAAAATGAGGAATCCTGGATTGCTGATGGCCTTGGATGAGCAAATCAAAAATGCCAAAAAATGCCCCAAACCATGGAATGGCACTGCATCAAGGAAAGTTTGAGTGTTAAATTCTGTAGCAGGATCTTTACAAAAATAGATATGCCATTCCAGTCTAAGAGCAAATGTGACCATGTGATAATGGCTGAACAAGTGAAAGCAGTGATAGTGAGGTGATAACAAAGAGCAGTGCCAGTTATGAAATGTGGCATATAAAAAGGGATATAAAAATTTCTTCAGGGAATACTCCTCTTTGCACCCTTGAGGTGTCCTAGTAAGGAAAACAGTTTCTCATTTATACAGGATCGTTTGGATGAGATGAAAGACCACATTGGAACATTGAACAGTCTGACCTGAGATGTCTGGATATGTAGAAGCAAACAAACAACTAAGGTGGATGGCATAGAATACATTCTGTTTTGGAAGTCTTTGTCGATGGGTGAGAGAAAATGTTGAATCAGAATGGCTTGATCTGAAGGAAATACAATCTATTGCCCTTTCATCCAAAAAGATTCATTGTAGGTGAAAATATTCACTTAGACATTGAAGTATAAGATGAATAGGAATTTGGAGATGGACAGGAGATTGAATAATAATGGCAACAGTGAACAACTAGAGGTCTCTAAAGGGAAGTCTTTAGAGGTGTCAGTGAGGCTCAGTTGATAGTGTCACAAACCCACCAGAAGGTCAGGCCCTCTGCTCCACAGTGCTAACCTCCAGCACAGTATTGTGAACAGGTAACAGAACAGGGTAACCCTCCTGTCTGCTTGTGGGTCTGAATCACCTTTGGTCTCAAGTTCTGGGGATTCAAACTGTGAACCTTATGCTAGCTTGCCCAAATATACAGGCTCAGATAATTCTGCTCTTTGGGAATGCCAAATATCTTTCACTTAGGGCACCTAACCAGGTATCCAAAATGAACCCATACAACTCTATGAAAGACCTGAGGTATTTCTTACCTTTTTCCATTTCAGTAACATCATTAAGCTTATGGACAGTTGTCAACTTTAACCATCTATACTTCACATGCAAAATAAAGAATTTCAAAGGCACACAAGGCACTCACTTTAAAATAAGAGGTTTACTTAAAATGGATAAAATATGTAAATGTAACACAGAGCATTATATCACAATGCATACAATCACTTAAAAGAAAACAAGGAAAATACAAACATAAACTCCTACCACAATACAATTAGACTTTTCTATCTAATGTATACCTTCTTACAGTGCTTTAAGTTAGATGTGGTTTCTAGGAGCCCACAAAGAAATGTGACTAAAGATCAGACTCAGAATAGTTTAAACTGTCTCTCAAACACACCCCTTCCATGATGTCACCTAGCTCCTCCTTATTAAATATAGAAAAATAATACACAGGATGTCCTATCAGGAGGTATATTAAATAAGGTGACATCAGAAAAAACTCATTTCCCAATATGACTCTTTGATCTTGAGTGGTTTCCTGCTTCCTCAAGGATCAAAGGATATTTTAGTTTCCCAGGGTCAAAGGCAGGAGGCCTTCACCAGTGGCCAGAGAGCAAAGGCTGCGGGATGTCTTCCAGGATATGTTTCTGACACAACAGGTGGGTGAGCCAACTAGGGAGGCCTGGACACTGGACGTGGTCCTGGCAGACAGTGATCAGATTAGGAGCCTAGAGGTGAGGGACCCATTGGCTGGGAGTGATCATGCCACAGTCTGGTTCTTTCTGGACCGGGGGGGAGGAAAGCTGAACAAGGACAGTACTAACATACTAACATACTATTTGCCAGCAGATTAGGCCTTATGGTCTATCAAGTCTGCTCGAACCTAGATCCTTAGTTGGGTGCCGAGACCCTCCCATCCCTTGTGCTCCAGAAACCCCTATCATCCATCCCCACCCCCCCTGGATAGGCCATCATCTGATACATCCACTTTCTGTGTCTGTCCCACCCTCTCTTAAAGCTCCACTGTGGGATCTCTGAACCAGCTCACCAGGCAGAGCATTCCAAGGGTCCACCACCCTCCTCAGTGAAAACCTCCTCCTCTTTTCCCCTCACCCTTCCACCTTCCAACTTCAAACCATGCCTCTGGTGATGCCTCCCTGCTTTAGTCTAAAGATCCTCCATGTTTACTCCTATTTATTCCTTGAGGTACTTGAAGACCTCAATCATGTCTCCCCTGTCTCCTCTCCTCCAATGAAAACAGGCAGAGCTCCTCAAGTCTGTCCTCGTAAGTCAAATCCCCTAGCCTCGTATCATCTTTGTTGCCTCCTCTGTACCTCTCCAGGAGCTGTATGTCCCTCTTCAAGTGTGGTCTCCAGTACTGTACACAGTACTCAAGGTGTGGTCTAACCAGTCCATTGTACAGTGGCAGAATCACTTCCTTGCTCCTAGAGGTGATCCCTCTGCGTGCATCCCAACATCCTGTTTGCCTTGCTAGCTGCCTCCTGCACTGCTCAGTGTTATTCATACATGTATCCACCATGACCCCTAGGTCTTTTTCCCCTGTTGAGGCTTCAGCTCCCTCCCAGGGTGTACCTGTGTTTAGGGTTTCCCGACCAAGATGCAACACCTTGCACTTGGTGATATTGAAATTTAATTTCCATGTGTGAGCCCAGCTTCCAGGGTGTCCAGGTCCCTTGCAGGGCCAACCTCCCTCTTCTCCCTCAACTACTGCTCCCATCTTGGAGTCATCCGCGAAGAGACTCATTTCACACCCTATACCATCCCTGATGTCTGATATGTATGCATTAAATAGGATTGGACCCAGGACCAGAGCCCCTGTGGTACCCTCTACCAACCTCCTGTAGGGTCTCAGAGCTCCCCACAGACCACTACTCTGAGTGCGTCCAGCTATCCAGTTTTCAATCCATCTGACCATCAAAGGGCCTACTCCTAACCCCATCAGTTTCTCCACCAGACCATTGTAGGGGACAGAGTCAACGCCTTGCTGAAGTCCAAGAATAATACATCCACAGGCTTACCCCTATCCAGTCTCTGATGTTACCCATTCATAGAACTCCACAAGGTTGGTTTGACATGATCTACCTGGCACAAACCCATGCTGCCGACTATCCAGACCTCCCACCTCCTCCAAGTAAACCCCCAATCGTTCCTTTAGTATACTCTCATTAATTTTCCCACCACCGAGGTTAAACTGATGGGTCTATAGTTTCCTGGTACTCCTTCCGACCCCCTTTATGGATTGGTACCACATGTGCTCTCGCCAATCCCTAGGTACCCTCCTGTCTCAAGTGACCTGTTGAAAAGCTCTCGACAGGGTGCAGCCAGTATGTCCGCCAATTCCCATAGTACTCGGATGAATGCCATCCGCCCAGGAGTTTTATCTTTCTTTGGGCCTTGAGGGCAAACCACACCTTTGGTGGGGATGGCATCATCCGTCCTCCACCTTACTGGTCTTTTTATCCTTAACCAGATGTGACACCCTGGGGTACCTTTCCTCCTTTGCTCCATTTCTGCTGCTCCTGATCCCACTCCCGCTGCTTCTATCCCCTTTGTGCCTTGCTTTGTAGATATCCCATCCCCTCCCTAGTGAACACAGAGGCAAGTATCAAGTTAATACCTCTGCCTGGTCCTCGCCTCTTCCACCCACCCTCCTTCTGATCTCAATCTGCTGAGATGGCCTTAGTTTTTCCTCCGCTCCCCAATGTACTGGAAGAACCCTTTTCCCCTCCATGTATCCCCTGTGCCAGCGCGATGCTCTTACTGGACTTTGCTCCCTCACCATACGGGTGACTTTTCTAGATGCAAGCTGGTACATTTCCTTATCCCTATCCCTCTTGTTGTTTTATATTTTTGTAAGCCTTTCTTTTCTCTGACTGCTACCTGACCTCACTGGACCACCAGCATGGTTTATGTGACCTTGCTCCTTATGCTTCAACTTAGCGCAGATCCTGACTGCCTCTTGAAGTCCCCTTTATGACCTCCATCTCCTTTCCACACTTGTTGTTGAGGTAATCCCTTCAAGTGATCCTTGAGAATATTTCCCATGCCCATAAAGTCTGCCCTGAAGTCCACTGCCAGTGTCCTAGATCTCACCCCCACTCCCCAATGCTTATTTGAAACCAGACAGTATTGTGGTCACTCCCAGTCAGGGGGTCCTGTACAACCATGTCCCTTACCAGATCCCCATCTGCCAGAACCACATCCAGGACATGCCCCTCCCTTGTGGGCTCCATCACATGCTGTGTTAAGAACACATCCTGGAAGCCATCCAGCAGCCTCTGCTCCTTGGCCACCTTAGAGACATGGTTCCCCAGTTAGTACCTGGCATCATAAGGTCCCCATCATCACCACTCCTTCCCCTTTTGGACCACACTGGGCAATGATGTTGTCCAGCAAACCATCCTCTAGAACATCACTCATCCCGGGGGGCCTATATGCTATACCCAGCTTGACCTTATCTCCTGCTGGGGATCGTAAGGTGACCCATAAGGCCTCCACGTTTCCCTCTGCCTCTTCTACCATAGCAATTTCTATGTCATCTCTAATGAACATAGCCACTCCACCCCCTCTGCCCTCCTTTCTATCCTTCCTAAGCATAGTGTACCCCGTACATTGAGGTCCCAGTCATGGTTTTTGTTGGGCTCCACGCTCTGATCGAGGCCACATCCACCCCCTCGAACAGCAGCATGGCCTGGAACTCTGGCAACTTGTTTCCCAAACTCCTGGCATTTACAACACTAACCCCACCCCTTATCCCTGATCCTTTTGTCGAACCTCACCCAGATTCCTTATACTTCCACCCTCCCTGCTCCTCCTGAAACCTCCACCTCCAGTCTGTTTCCTCCCCTTGGGCTTGAAGGCTACTCCCTCATCTGGAGGAGGGCTTTGGTCAGCCCTCCTTATCCCTTCCCCCCCTTACAAGTTTAAACCCCACCTTTCTTGTATGTAGTCAGCCATCCCCTGTTTAAGGACTTCCTTCCCTAATGGGGCAAGATGAAACCTGTCCTTGGCATATAGTCCCTTATCCTCCCAAACTCCATTCCAGTTCCCTAACACCCCCAACCCATTCTCTTCACCCACTTCCTGAGCCATTCATTAACCTCTGTGAGCTTCATTTTTTCTCCACTGAGGCCTTTGGTACTGGCAATATCTCGAAAAGGAAATGTTGCATCCATTATCCGACAGACTTGGCAAGTTCTTGGAACCTGTTTTGATTTACAATGCTATTTCCTTAGGTCATTAGTCTCAAATGCACCAGGAATCCGGTTTCCTCCACAATCCCTAACCATTTCATACACCATGAACTTTGTCCTTGCACGTCAGCCCAGAGATACTCACTACCTTCACCTGGCTATGGCATCCACCCCTGTCCCTCCCAATGGATACCCTTAATCATCGAGTCTCCCAGTAACAGAACCTTAACACCGCCATCATCCTATGGTTACTTCCACTATGCCCTCTCAGCCCCCCCCCACTTTATTCATGATCACAATTTCATGGAGTCTTCCTGCCTTATTAGAGACCCCCTTGTCACCCTCCCTTCTGCCTCCCTTGCTATTTTGCCCACTTAACTCAAACCCCTCTGAATAGGTGTCCCTTTAACCTCTCTTATCTGAACCATTTATCCTGGCCCTGATGGTTTCCCTCTTCTGCACCTCATCCTCCTTGTAATAGTACCCCTGTCTCCAGAGGCTCTCTGTGGGTCCCCTTTAGCTAGGGCCCCATCCTTGGTACTGACCTTCCTGCTGAAGGGGGGCTCCTCTCCCACCTCCTTGTCTCCCAGTTCCTCTCCAATCATGCTCTCCTCCCTCATGTCTGGAATATGTTGCATCTCCCCCATTTGCTTAACATATATGTTTCCCCTTCTCCCTCTGGGACTATGTCTATCCTTTCCATAGCTGTTCTGTGATGCCCTATGGGTATCTGACTCCCTCCCCCCGGCCTCTGTAAGTTTCCTCATTTCACCACCAACCCTTCCTCCCCTCTAGGATGCTTAGTATCTCACTCTATTGTGACACTCTATGTCAGCCTCCATCAAGTAACCCGAGTTTCCCCTGACTGCATCTCTAAACTGACCCTCTTCTTCTCTCTCTTGCACTGTTCAATTTTAGGAGCTCCTTCCCACAGTCTGCTGTTTTAAGCCTGCACAACAGCCCCTCCTGACTTTTCCCTCCAGTCTCCTTGAATTCAGAATTTTCACCCTGTCGCTTTCCCTTAGCATCAACTTCCCTATCTAAGGTCCTCTGTCCCTAATATCCCCTTCTGCTTGCTGTAGCAAATGTCCTGTAATTTCAGGCGTTGCCCCAGCCTCCCTCAAGCCCCACCCTTCTGCTGCTCATATCCACACCCCTTATCCTTGACACCCCCAGCTCCCACAGCTTACTCCTTAACCAATCATACCTCTACCCCTGACATAGTTGCCACAGAGTGGGCAGCCTCCTCCTCTCCAGGCCCAATTTAGAATTATTGCCATCCCACAGCCTGTGCAGCCTACAACCCTTCCTGAAGATGCCTGCCATGGTGGAATATGGCCACCTTGGATTATCCCTCTGTTTATACAGCACACCCCTTCTCAGTCCTTTCCTGAGTACAGTTTCTCTCTATACTGACTGTAGTTATTACAAACCCAATTCAACCCCACCAACAAAGTTCCAAGTCTCACAAACACATACAGTCCAGTATGTGTTCAGTCCTACTAACAGTAGTAACCAACTTTAGGGGTGCAGACTTAGGGAGATGGGAAGGATCCTTAAAGACTGTCTGGACAGGCTAAGGCCAGATATGGATGCTGACAGCAGGTGGGGATCATTAGGGGGGATACAGGAGGTTACCAGATCCTCAAGTGCAAGGGTGTGTAAGTTCAGTAAGGCCAGAAAATGCTGCAGGTGGACCCGGAGGTACAGGAGGTGGTGAGGGAAAAGAGGCAGCCTATAGGCACTTCAAGTGCTCAAGGAGGTAAAGAGATCAGGATGAATATGAGCTGACAGCCAAGAAAGTCACCAGAGTGGTGAGAGCAGCTAAGGCAAAAGGAGCAGTCCTTGGCCAGTGGGATCTGGAGGGAGAACAAGAGATTCTTTAGATACATAGGGGAAAAAGGAAAGTAATGGGGCAGATCAGCAAGATAAGGATAGGGATGGTTGGGCACAGGAGGTGGGGAACAGGCACAAGCCCTAAATGAGTACTTTGCCTCAGTTTTTACCAGGGGGGATGGAGGGGCTAGGTCTTGCAAGGGAGCAGGGGAAAACCAGA
Source organism: Neoceratodus forsteri (assembly GCA_016271365.2). NCBI lineage: Eukaryota > Metazoa > Chordata > Ceratodontiformes > Ceratodontidae > Neoceratodus > Neoceratodus forsteri. The sequence continues at coordinate 759,041,447 of CM057454.1, forward strand.
GCAAGGGGTGGGACCAGTAGAGACCAGGATCCCTGCTGGGTCTGGGGAAAGGGAGTGACCACCACAGACAAGTGGGGGCCCAGCAGTGCAGGGTGAAAAGGGGGAGGATGTGGAGGCTGAAATCCCAGTAGAGAGAGTAAGGGAAGCCCTCAGGTCCCTTTGGATGGAGAAAGCACCTGGGCCAGATGAGATACATCCCAGGGTGTTGAGGGAACTGATGGATGTCCTGGCAGTCCCTCTAGTGGAGCTTAACATCCCTCTGAGGACTGTGTGGGTGCCCCAAGGCTGGAGGGTGGCCCATGTCATAATGATCCACAAGGGGGGATCAAGAGAGGAGGTGGGAAATTACAAGCCCGCTAACCTGACATCGGTGGTCGGCAAGGTGATGGAGGGTATTGTCAAGAAGAGGTTGGTGGGGTTACTGGAGCAAGCTGGGTACTTGGACAATAGACAGCATGGCTTTGTCATAGGAAGATCATACCAGACAAATCCTGTTGAGTTCTATGACTGGGTGATGAGGGCCCTGGACCAGGGTAGACCAGTGGACATCCTGTTTCTGGACTTTAGCAAGGTGTTTGATTTGGTACCCCACAGTGGCCTGCTGGCTAAGCTGAAGAAAATGGGGGTAGGGAGACAGTTGTTAAGATGGATAGGAAATTGGCTCTCTGAATGTACTCAGAAGGTGGTGGTTGGAGAGTTAGCCTCATCCCCAAGGTGGGTCACTAGTGGGGTTCCCCAGGGGTCAGTGCTGGGGCCACTCCTGTTCAACACCCATATCTCAGACATCAGGAGGGGTCAGGAGTGAAATGAGTCAAAGCTGGGTGTAGTGTGATGGGGAGCGGGAGGGTGGCCTTGCAGGAGGACCTGGAGGCTCTGGAAAGGTGGTCGGAAATGAAACTAACATTCAATGTGGGAAAATGCAAGGTTCTGCACCTGGGAGTCAGAAATCCAGGCCAGGGTATACCCTGGAGGAGACAGATCAAGTCACAGAGGGTGAGAGGAACCTGGGGGTAGTGGTAGATATCAAAATGAACAATTCAGAGGCCTGTAGGAGGGCAGTGGCAAGGGCAAATAGGATGTTGGGATGCATTTACAAGGGGATTATCTCCAGAAAAGCTGAAGTGATCCTTCCACTGTACAACTGCTTGGTTTAGACCACACCTCGAGTATTGTGTACAGTTTTGGAGACCAAATTTAAAGAGTGACATAACACTCCTAGAGAGGGTCCAAAGGAGGGTAACCAAAATGATCTGGGGCCTGGGGGAGAGGACCTATGAGGACAGGCTCAAGGAGCTCAACATGTACCCGCTGGAGGAGAGGAGGGATGGGGGGGCATGATAGAGGTCTTTAAGTACATGAAAGGGATCAATAAAGGAGGCCCAGTCAGGGTGCTCCAAAGGAAGGAGGGTGGGGCAGCAAGAGGTCATGGGTCTAAGCTGGAAGGGGGCAGGCTCACAGGGGAGAGGAGAAGATGTTATTTCACTGAAAGGGTGGTGGAGCCATGGAATGCACTGCCCAGGGAGCTGGTAGAGATGGAGACTGTGGACGGATTTAAGAGGGGATGGGACAGGTACAGGAGGAGGGTAAATCTGACCCGGCCCAATACAGGCAGAACATCTGGGACTGGGGTTGATAGAACCCAAGGGGGGACACAAATCAGCCTCAGTGCAGGTGCTGAAAACTGAGCAGACTCGAGAGGTCAGTTAGGCCTACTTTGCTGGTGTTTTAGTATGTTAGTATAAAATGCAACTCCTCTAAAACATCATAAAAGTTTACAAACCCATATCCTGGCAGCTGGTCAACTCCAATTAAATCAAATAAACAGGAGACCCTTAATTATGTCTCTCTAGTCTTTAATTACCTCCTGGTTTAAGGTTAACATCCTTAGCTGAAATCTTGGGGGTCATCCCAGGAGCACAGGATGTCTCATGACAGACAATTACATGTTACATTTTTATATTACAAAATCATAGAACAATCATAACCAGCTGGTCAAGCGTCACAGATAGCACATCCACCTCTGTGCCAGAAGGTCATGGGTTCTTGTCCCACAATGGTATTGGGCTCATACCTTAAAATGCTGGGTCCTGAGTACAGTACTGAAGGGTGCTGTAGATCAGGGTGTGCCATCTTTCAGATGAGATGCCAAACCAAGGTCACTTCTACCCATCTCTGGTGCTGTTCTGGTGGGTGCCCATCTGGAAGTAAAGAACCCAAGGCACTTTTTGCAAGACTACAGGATTTCCCCTGTGTCGTGGTGAACATTTCCCTTTCCATAAAACTGGACCATGCCATTGGACAACACTGTATGTGGGCGTTGATGTGCGAAATGGCTGCCACTGCATGTTCAGTCACTTCACTACTAGTCTAGCATTGCTTGTAAAGTGCTTTGGGATGCAAGTGTATGAAAAGTGCTATATAAAGGCTGATTCTGACTCTTCTTTAACTACACATGAAAAGAGAGGCCAGAGGTCAGAAGAGGAAGCCATTATGGTTTTCCAAGGAGGTAGCGGAGAAAGTGAAAACCAAAAAGATTGCATTCCAGCAATACAAAAAGACACAGGCAGAAGGGGATAGGGAGAAGTACCAGGAGAAGCAAAGGGAGGCAGGGAGGTCAGTAAGGGAAGCCGAAGCTCAGACAGAAGAGTGCATTGCAAAATCTGTGGGTAGAGGGGACAAAATCTTTTACAGGTACATAAGTAAAAAAAGAAAGGCAAAGGGAGGGATAGTGAGACTGAAGGGGGAGGACGGGGCCATGTGGAGGATGACAACAGTAAAGCTGATACACTGAACAGATATTTCTGCTCAGTCTTTACTGAGGAAGAGGAGGGTAATGGGCCTGAAGGGAATTCAAGGGGTGGGAATGGCGCAGAAATGGACACAAGTCCCTTTACACAGGAAAGGGTCCTAAAGGAACTGGAAGGAATAAGAGCCAATGAAGCAATGGGGCCAGACAGAGTGCACCCCAGGGACCTAAAAGAAGTAGGAGAGGTGGTGGCTGAACAGCTGGCAATCCTGTTTAGCTGATCACTGGAAACAGGTAAGGTACCCAAAGACCAGAGGACAGCAGATGTAGTCCCCTTATAGAAAAGCGGGAACAAAGAGGAAGCAGGGAACTACAGACCAGTCAGCCTGACCTCTGTAGTGGGGAAGATCATGAAAGCACTACTGAAGGACAGATTGGTGGAACATCTGGTTGCCAATGGATTACTTGATCCAAAGCAGCACGGTTTCACCAGGGGGAGGTCATGCCAAACCAGCCTCATTACATTTTTTGACTGGGTGACAAGAGAGGTGGATCAGGGGAGGGCAGTGTTTGTGGCCTATCTGGACTTTAGCAAGGCCTTTGACACTGTGCCACATAATAATAATATCTTTATTTAAGTAAAGCGCCTTTCAGAATGTCAAGGTGCTGTACAATAAGTTTAAAAACAGTAATGAAATCAGCAATACAACAATAAAACAATCTGTCGGGTTCCATTAATCCATTGCATTAAAAGCCTGGTGCCATAGGAAAGATTTCAAAGACTGTTTGAAACCCCCACACAGTTGTGCGCTCCCAAAGCTGATGGGGTAAAGAATTCCAGAGGGTTGGGGCCACATACTTAAATGCATGGGCCCCAGAAGATTTTAAAGACACCCTCGGACTCTCTAGCAACCCCATGTCAGCCAAACGGAGCTGTTGCTCGGGGCAGTAGGATACCAGAAGCTCTTTTAAATAGTAAGGGCCAAGTCCGTGTAGGGCTTTGTAAGTCAGTAATCTGACTTTAAAGGTGATCTGCCACCTAATCAGCAGCCAGTGCAGATTGTGCAGAACAGGTGTGATGTGAGAGGACCGAGAAGTTCCTGTCAGCAGCTGTGCCACAATGCTCTGCTCTTGCTGCAGGTGGTGAAATCAACCCCAGGTAGCCCTAAATACAGGGAGTTGCAATAATCAAGGCGGCGAGGACACAGAGGCATGGATCAGTGTGGGAGGTCACCAGATGGAACAAGGTGCTTGATCCTGGTGATGTTCCTAAGATGGTAAAGGAAGACTTGATGACTGCCGACACCTGAGATTGAAGTGTTAGTCTGTCATCAAGTACCACCCCCAGGTCTCACACCCATTCAGAGGTAAGGATCTGGGAGCCTCCCAAAAAAAAGTCCCAAGGGCTGTCCAGCCCTCCACCCCTCTATCCGAGGACCTGGATCCACAACCTCCGCCTCAGTCTTACCTGCGTTCAACTTTAACCAGCTAGAATTTATCCAATCTTGGATTTCTGTGAGGCAGTTGTTAAATATTGAGATAGCACTATCCTAGTCAGGTGCAAAAGGCAGGTAGAGCTGGGTATCAGCAGCATAACAGTGAAGCCTTAGCCCATACCATCTTACAAAGTCTCCAAGGAGCAGCATATACACCACAAACAACATGGGGGCAGCACCGAGCCCTGAGGAACCCCACATGACAGAAAGAATGGATCAGAGGAATAAATCCCAGACATGACTCTCTGAGTTCTGCCAGTGAGAAAAGATGTAAACCACCTGAGGACTGTACTGGTCAGGCCACAGATGAACCTCAGGTGCTCAAGTAGCATCCCATGATCTACGGTGTCAAAAGCTGAAGAGATTGAGGAGCACCAAGATGGAGTGGCTTCTTCAATCTCTGGTCATCAGGAGAACATTGAGCACCCAAACCAGAGCTGTCTTGGTACTGTGCCTCTTTCGAAAACCAGATTGGAGAGGTTTGTAGATGTTATGGATGGTCAAGTGGTTCTCCAATTGTACCACTACTACTTTCTCAATAACCTTCCCTATAAAGGGAAGGTTTGAGATTGGTCTGAGTTGGTCAGGCAGTCCAGGTCCAGTGAAGCCTTCTTCAAGAGAGGTGTCACCACCACCTCCTTCAGGGAGCTAGGAAACTCACCAGAATCAAGGGAACACCAGACTATCTGAACCAGGACCAGGCCGATAATATCACAACAACCTATAACCAGGGAAGTTGAGCCTGGGTCCAAACTACAGCATGTAGGGTGCATACTCTGGACAATCCACATAGAAGGCTATTAAACAAACTGGGAAATATGGCAGTAGGTAGGACAGTATTGCATTGGGTGGGTAATTGGCTGGGCAGCAGGACATAAAGGGTGGTGGTAAATGGTTGTCACTCCACAGATTGAAGAGTGACCAGTGGGGTACCACAGGGATCAATGCTGGGACTAGTCCTATTCAACGTTTTCATCAGTGACATTGCGCAGGACCTAGAAGGCAAAATTTCCCTGTTCTCTGATGATGCAAAGCTCTGTAACAGAGTGGACATGCCAGAGGGTGTAGACAGAATGAGGAGGGACCTGCAAAAGCTTGAAGAATCGTCAAGGGTTTGGCAGTTGAAATTCAATGCAAAGAAGTACAAGATAATGCACGTGGGGCATAAAAAACCCTGGAACAACAAATCAGTTGGGGGGGGTGAGGATATAGCATGCAACAAGCAGGAAAGGGACCTTGAGGTTCTCATCTCTGATGACCTCAAGGTAGGGAAACAGTGTGACAAGGCAGCAGGTAAAGCAAATAAGATGCTGGGATGCATAGGCAGGAGCATCACCAACAGGAAAAGGGAGGTCATAATTCCACTATACAAGACACTAGTGAGGCCCCACCTGGACTACAGTGTACAGTTCTGGAGACCTTACCTATGTAAGGACATAGACAGAGTAGAGAAGGTTCAGAGGAGGGCAACACAGATGGCACATGGATTGCATCACAAGTCCTATGAGGACAGGCTGAAGGACTTGAATATGTACTCTCTGGAGGAGAGGAGGGAGAGAGGGGATATGATAGAGACATACAAGTACCTTACAGGGAGGAACAGGGTGCAGGAATACACTATTTTCCAGTGAAAAAGATGTTCCAGGACTAGAGGGCATGGGATGAAGTTGGAGGGAGGGTGATTCAGAGGAAACGTGAGAAAGAATTTCTTCACACAAAGGGTGGTGGACAAGTGGAACACCCTGCCAGAGGAAGTGGTGGGGGCAGAAACAATCACGGGATTTAAGAATGCAGGGGATAGACATAAGGGAATTATGGAGGTCAGGGGTAAGGGGCAACAGAATTCTAGAAAAATGTAAAGGGAACTTACAAGCTCAAATGGTCAGACTGGGTGGGCCATAGGCCCTTATCTGCTGACAATGTTTATGTATCTATGTATCTAAGTCTGCAAAATGACCCCATAAGGAACGGGTGGAGCATATGGTATGGTATGGTAAAATTTTATTTATACAGTGATATAGCCATTAGGGTTCCGAAAATCCCTGTTCACAAGGCTAACCTGTTTACATTATGCAAAATTATTACAACTATACATTTATGACAATACAAGTTACAAAAAAAAGTGCAAAAATAATACATCACAGTTTTACAAACTCATCAATAACAGGCATGTTAGCATTTTTACTTTTACGTTATTTTCACCTATTGCAACAACAATGAAAACTAAGTTCGTAATTCAGGCCATTTTTAAAAACATGATCAGTAATTGTTAATTCACATAAAAAAGGAGGAAGGCAATTCCAGCTTTTAGCTTCCTGATATAGAAGGGCCATTTCACTAAATCGATTTTTTAACTTTGGTATTATTAAATCTCTAGCACCAGTTTTTCTTAGATTTAAACCATGTTTTGTTTTTTGTAATTTGTTTTTTAAGTTATCTAAAGATTGATTTTTTAAATATATTGCGAACCTGATTTAGACAGATTCCCCTAGCCCGTAAGTCTAATGGAATCCATCCCAAAGCCATATACATGATGCAATGGTGAGTTTTAAAATCACACCTTAACCCAAGTCTTGCAAGCTTATTATAAAGTGTATCCAAGTTATTTAAATATTTTCTTGCTGTATGTCTGTAATATGACTTCCATAGTCAATAACCAGCATTATTAATTGATTGATCATAATCAATCTTGTTTCTCTTGTCATGCAATTTGATATTTGTCTCATAGCTCCAATCTTAACATGTGTTTTCTTTATTAAATTTGTTATATGATATTGAAAAGTAAGACATTGATCTATATGTACCCCTAAATATTTATATGTTTCAGTTTGTTCTGAAAACTTACCCTCGTGTGTCTTTATTTTTAATTTTGGGATTCCCTTTGGATCCAATGCAAATGACATAACCTGTGTCTTTTTACTATTAACTAATAAACCCAGAGATGAAAAGTGACCTTGCATAGTGCTAAAGTCACTCTGTAGGTTTAGTTCTACTTCACTTGTAGTTTTTCCCTCTGCTACTAAAACCATACCATCTGCATATAGACAAATTTTGGAATATCCAATATTCTTTGGTAAGTCATTTAAATAGACTATGAACAAGAGGGAGCCCAGGATAGATCCCTGAGGAACCCCTCTTGTTACATAGTCTCTTCTTGACTGATGTCCGTTTAGGACAACATATTGTGATCTTTTGTCAAGGTATGATATAAACCAATTACAGGTTTCTTCTTCCACCCCATTTTCATTAATGAGTTTATCAAAATGCTATGATTTACTAAATCAAATGCTTTAGATAGGTCCACGTATACCGCACCCATGGACTTCACTGCCCCAAGAGGGGTTGCTATGAAAGTCCATGAGTGCGGTAGCCGTGGACCTACCCTGCCTAAAACCATACTGTTGTTGAGTCAATGTATTACATTTTTCCAAATAGTCCATTAACTGATCGTGGACAATTTTTTCAAATAACTTGGATACTGTGGACAACAGGGCTATTGGATGATAATTTGAAACATCCTCTAGATCCCCTCCCTTATCTATTGGTATCACTTTGGCAAATTTCCAACTGAAGGGAAACTGTCCCTCCCTTAGACTCCAGTTAAAAATGTCCCTTAATATAGGTGACAGTTCCATGGCAGCCTCTTTTAATAATTTATTATCTATTCTATCTGGGCCACTTGCTCTATTTATTTTTAGTCTATTTATATTTTTTAGAACTTCTTTGTTTGTCACTCTCTTAAACCTGAATTTGGGGTACTTTCTCATCTTGGGGACTTTCACCCTTTACTTCATTCAAAGTATTAGTTTTAGTTATGGGATCTAATTTCAGATCAGGGAGGTTTATGAAATAATCATTCAAAATTTCCACAGCTTTATTTGTTTCAAACACTTTTCCATTCTGACTCAGTTTTATTTCACTTTGTTTACTATTTGGATTCATAAGATTTTTTTATAACAGACCAATAAGCACCTGGATTTGTTGATTCTTTAATTTGCTGTTTATAATAACGAGCTTTTGATTTCCTGATTTCCTGCATTACTTGATTCCTTAACCTTTTGTATTATTCCCAAATTTCACTATTTAATGTTTTATTTGCTTTTTTCCAATAATGATTTCTATTCCTAATCATATTTTTTATTTTTACAGTTAGCCATGGTAAATGTTTTGTTCTTTGATTTACTTTTTTTACATGGGGCAAATTTATCACAAGCATTAATAAACATTATTGTAAATTCTAATACAGCCGAATTTAAATCTGGGATAAGAAAAATCCTATACCAAGGGAGTCCCTGAAGATACTTTCTAAATGATAAACTATTAAATTTGAAATAACATCTTTTAGATATTTGTGGTACTAATTTTATGGGGATAGAATTATTAATTGTAGAGAACACACACTTAGAGTAACTATGTTGTGGTCTCCTAGACTGGGAGCACATACACTTTTCTCCAAGATTGTCAATTCAGGTGAAACAAACATCATATCCAAAATATTACCTTTGCTTAGTATCAGGTTTAAACAGCTCATAGATTTTTCCAACTTTTGACCCCTGGGACAACCCTAAGCTGCGTTGAAATCACCAGCCAAAATTACTTGTAATTGACCCAGGTGTTCCATTAAAACATATGAAAATTTGTCAAAATGGATAGGGTATATTTTAGGTGGAGAATAAACTACTCCAATAGCCAATTTTAATTCTTGTATCTCAATTAACAGGCGTTCAATGCCCTCAATTGACCCAGAGAATAACATTTTGGAGTTACCAATTGAATGATTTATATACACCAAAACTCCTCCCTCCCCCCCGTGTTCCCTGATCCTTCCTAAAGTGGTAGAAGTCCCTTAAATCTATTTCTTTATATTCAATTCCCTTTTTTAACCAGGTTTCCGTTAACATTATTATGTCCAGCTCTTCATGTTCTACCCAGGATCTAAAATAGTCCATTTTATTTATCATACTTTGAGCATTATCTAAGACCATTTTAATTACAGGACCTGGGTTCAATTCAATATCTCCACAAAGAGCCAAGGACAATAACAATGCCCGGTCACTTGAACAGGTATACCCTACTTGGATTACCGTGTCCTTAACACAAAGTTCTTCTCTGATGAGGTTGAAAGGGTTTCGTCGTGAGGTCAGCTTAGATGTTTGTAACTTGAAATTATTAGGAAAATTTACATGGGCACTTGATCTTTTTGTCAAAACATCGGTTCCCATGATAACAAATAGCTGAAATACCCACTATCAACCCCATCATCTTGGGTGGCAACATCTTTTTCATTTTACAACTGTGTCCAAATACAAAATAAATAATCTATAAATGCCTGTTTATAAAAGTAAAAAACAACCACAACATTACATTTTTTATCTAGGTAACAGTTTTTTTTTTTTTTAACCAATTATTTTACCAGGTGAGACACACTAAGCTGAAAGCTTGTTTGCAGGTGCAACCTGGGAGCACAAGGAAGTTAAGTGACTTGCTTAGGGTCACACAGTATGCACCTAGGGGGCTGTGGGATTCAAACCCAGGTCTCCAGATTTGCAGCTCAGAGCCTTAACCCACTGCGCCATACTGCCTCAGTACCTTACATAAGTCAATGTTACCAAAATCTAAACCCCAAACTGGAGACTTATTAAAGCATTAAGCCTCTTATTTAAGGTTACCATATACTGCTACATAAATATTCGTTAAGGTATGTTTAGCAATTATGGTAAGCTTAACTAATAATTTGCTCTCAGGAGTAACACCTCTATCACTAATTACTATCAGAGACAATGCAAAAATCAGCAATATATTTAGAATAAATACTTTCTCATTTAGTACTCTAAACTTCTTCTAATATCAATCTATAGTCTCAAATACTTTAAACAGTTATTTTAGATCTGTTACCCCCATTTTATAAGTTTCCAGATTAACTGCTTTTTAAGATGTTACAAACTTATTCCCATTTCTCTTCTGAGTGGCACTCACGCCACTCACGCTTGCACCACTGCACCTGCAATATAAGTTATTATTCAGAACTGCCCAGGATACTCATGATTTAACTCTCGACTGATAGTAGGTGTAGGTACTGGTAGTGAAAGTGAAGCTGATTTGCTGTTACTGCTACAAGATAAAAATCAAACAGTTCCTGCTTCCTGTCCGAGGAAGAAATGATGGGCCTTTAATACTCGGTGTGCAAATAGTAGCTTGGGAATGGTCCATTCTGTAAGACAGCACTGATATTACAAGGAGGCATCCTGTGAAGAATTTAATGGATGGCAGGCTACCTGGAACTCATATCCTCCAGATTTGAACTGATGAAGTAAATAAACATGAGGTTCAAGACTAAGAACCAAAAAGGATAGTGAGGAGGACTGGATGAGTTTCAGTGGAGCTTGGGGTGTTGATCTTGTCCTGAGGAGGTAACTGCTATGGGTAGATGACCCCGGCATACCAAGCGATGCTCTAGGGATAGGATCTAGTTCCAAGTACAAACTAGGCTAGGTACAGGGCTGCATGAGTGCTCCTACATGTCAATGCACTACCACTATGTCACTTATCCCAGGAGACATAAGAATTAGTGAAAAGCAAAGTCAACAAAGAATTACTAAACAAGTGAGAAGTCTCCAAATCTGGCTTCCACCAGAGCATGTTGTAGGAGGTCCAAAGGGAGACTGACGCCATTGAAACATCTGAGCATGATGAACAAAAAGAGGCACCAACCAGGAGCAGCAGGGAATACATAAAAAGGCTGCAAGACAGACATCCAAAAGCAGCAACTGAAGGAAAAAAAGCTGTGGCTGGATCTCTAATGGAAAGAAGGCAAGGAAACAACAACTGGGGGGGGGCAGAAGGAAAGGGAACAAGCAGACCACATAAAGTACAGCACATCAGCAGCAGCGGCATCAAAAGGAGCAAAAACTGCAGAAGAAGGAGCAAACAACAGAGACAAAGCAGACAGGAGTGAAGAGACACAAGGAGAGAAACAGAAAACAAAACAGCAGAGGAAGCAGAGAATCAGTAGGCAGCACTGAGGTAAGACCAACTGTGAAAAACACTAGGCAGAGGTGTGTGAGTGAGTGGCTTATGCAGAGCAGAGGGGGAAGTCTGTTAGCTACCCAGTGAACCACGTGTGAAACCTTTCAATTCTTCTGCAGTATCACTTGTGAATACATTGAAGGGGACTGGCCCCAGTACAGAGCCCTGCGGAACCCCACTGGTCAGTCTTTCCTCATTAGAGTGAGTGCATCTAACACAGACTAAATCCTCCTTCTCCCTGCCTTCTTCCACTAAGGTTACATACCACATTCCTCCTACCTGATGCTTATCCCTCTCTCCACCCTAACAACCCACTTACATTTTATTTTCATCTTCAACCCTGTCACTACTTCTAAATCTGAGCAACCTAACCAGTTTACACCAGTTTGTTAAATTCACCCTACTGGAGTCATTTAGTTTCTGCTTAGCAATATGGTTTGCCTTCCAGCTGCCTCCTTCAACCGGCTCCACAGACAGACTCTGTTTCTGCTGCAGGCAAGCTTCCCTTCTGCATCATTTGTCTCTGCTATGCTCACCTCCACTGGCCGGGGGGGGTGAGGGTGGAAGTCTTTATTGTTAAGGGCCAACCATTACTTGCTGTTCCTACTCTATTGAAAAGTGATGTCCAGTGCTCTTTGCTCACAAGAGCAGGTAAACAAGTCTCTTTTACTTTAAAACCCCTCTGTCATCGGCCTGTAAAAAAGTGCTCCCATCCCACTTACTGTATAATGAAGTGAAAAAGTATCTCTTGTCACAAGCACTAGTCATTCCCAGGTACTTAAAATCGATATTGGCATGTAATAAGTACAACCCTCACAAGGCCCACAGACACAAAATCAACTCATACAGGTAACTAAAAAAACAGCCAAGTTACCACTACCAGAATGCAGCTGAAAATGTCTCCAAAGTCTCTGCCTTCACTCTACGTTATTGATTTAGAATTATTGGCCAGAAAAGACATATTAATTTAAGGCAATGCTCATTTCTAGGTGGGTCCCAGGAGAGAATTGAACAGAAAAGTTAAATGACTTGCTCAGGACAGGATAATTCAGTACATGGTTGCGGCAGAAAACAAGATTCCAGCAACAGTAGACAAAAAAGTAGGTAAAAGAAATCAAGAAGGAAAAATTAAAAGGAAAAATTAGGAACAAATCAATAATTACTGACCAGTCTACATCTCATTGCACTAAGATCGATTGTAATAACTGGAACACGGAACTAACTGATGCTGCCCAACAGGTTGAGGCTCTAACACCAGACATTATGGAATATGTTAATGTGAATTCATTTTAAATTGGTTTAAAGAGAGGTATAGTAATTCTACCAATAGATAGGGAGCAATTTTGCAGATTCATAGCATGTGCAGAAGAGATTATAAAAAAATACTTACAGATACCCTAAAGGAATTAATTCACCACTCATTCAACCATTAAATGTATATTCCTATTCTGGGAAATAAATCAATAGTTGTATATAAGACACAAAGGATATACTAATAGTGGACAGTTTTACTATACCACAGTGACATCTACTTTCCCGACATCCCCGACAATGACAGACACAATGCCGAGTGTCGGCATTGTACTGTCAGGGATGTCGGTGTGTTTTCTTCAAGGGGCTCTGACCCCCACACCCTTTGGTCTCTAAATATACAACTCTGAGTCAGAGTTGTCTCGGGGAGGGGACAAAATACAAGGAGATGCACCAGCGATGTTAGCTACCTGACGCATTTCATTGAATTCTGTCACTGAGATGATCTTCACTGTGGCTGTGTCGATGTGTGGTCGGTACACCATAGTGGGACACTTTTCAATTATGAGAGAGACTATGATCCTCCAGGCAGTACACAGTAAGACTTTTTAACCTGTATGCATAGTCTTTCCCTGATTCCCTTTGATCATCTTGATTGCCCTCCACTCATCTCCAGCCTGTCCCTGCCCTTTTTTTTATGTGGGTTCCAGAGCCATACAGAATATTTGAGATGTGGCTTCACCACCAACACAACAATGTAATCATCCCCATTCTGCAACTGGTAAATCTTTGTCAAATGTACCCCAGCATCCTACAGTATTTGCCGTCTTGTATGTCTTGCCGCATTTGGAAGTGGGCATCATGTTATCAGTAATTATTAGCCCTAATTCCCTTTCTTCCCCGTGTAACCACCTATTGGGATTTACAGTCTGGCTAAAGAAGAAGCAGTATTTAAAGTTGATGTTTGCACTGCTGTGCAGAATGTGCCCTTGGGAATTCAAGACTGTGGACTGGGCTATCTGTCCATGTTAGGGTGGCAGAAGGAACAAGCTCTTTTCTGAGAAAGTAAAATAAGATTAGACAGATTAGCAGACAGGAAGGCATGACTTTGTCCATGCTCAATACTTGGTCAGTCACCAAAAGTGAATGCAGTAGCACATGAATGCTGTTAACAGACTGTACCAGAGAATAGGATTGAGATCCCACCACTGTGCAAGCAGAACATTCAGCCAGTTGGGCTGAGAACAAGTGCCCCAATCAACAAGTAGAAGTCTCCACCAATTAGGCTGAGTATACAACTTCCAGTCACAAAGACATGGATGCAAATGATTACAGAGATATATTTTTGGTGGGAGCCGAATCTAAAAAAAGAGAATGTGTCCATGTCCTTGTGTGCAAAAGGTGTGAAGCTCATGTCCCAAGCAGGTGTGAATGAGTCCACCAATGGCAAAGGAGTGATGAACAGGTGAGACAGTGAACGAGTATCAAGGTCAGTAGGATGATAAAGGGTGCCAATGGTGTTATCAAGTTGTGGCTGTTGTCAAGTCATCTTGAGAGGATGAGCTCGAGGCAGAGGGCATCAGAGGACATCTGAGTAGAGTGGGAGCCCGGGAATTGGAAAGCAACAGAGCTTTGGACTTGTGCATGTTGGTGCTATAGGACTGACTCCAGAATACCAACCACCTCCACCAGAATCACCTCCCTCCTGTGCCATAACTAGAAGAGAGTTAATAAACCTAGCTGGTTCAGCTTAGAAGTAATTGGGACCACCCACTGCAAGTAATTGAGAGATGGAGACTGAAACAAGCCACTGGCTTGAGTAATGTACAGCAAAACTGCAAGTATGTTAAAAGTTAAGTGTGACACATTGGCAGAAGCACCACTCGTCGTACGCAGTACTTTGGTGGGAACCTATGCCTATATCAGTCTGGTGCAAATTTAAGAGTTTTTTACAGAACAAATATCATTTAAGAGCCTGTTAGTAAACAGACTGCTGTTAGAGCAGATGGTATGCTCCTTTCAGAAGTGTCACTTGTAGTCCCATATTGTAAACCTGAATCCTAAACTGTTTGGGCATGCAGTGACATGTGAACACCCTCTGTGAGAGTGACAGTGACCAAGACGCTCAGTCAGGAAAGCGAGCAAGTGTTATAGATGGTCAGGAGTGTCAGGCCTGCCGATGGGTTCCCCTACAGTATGCTGAATGCTCTGAACCAGCTTAAGTTTATCATTAGTGAAATAGGACCGAATTCCATCTGTACATCATTCTAAGTCACTGATATGACACCTGCCCCAGACAGTATCTCTAAGGACTGTGTCAAGAGGTCGTGGGTACTCTGGCAAAGCCTGAAATCAAGAATGTTTTGACAGTTTGGGTATGCAATTGCCATCCAGCCAATGTATGGAATTGCAATTTGGAGATTTTTGTCAGTTGTTTGATGACAAACATATGAAACTACCAGCAGAAAAAGACCATTTGGTCTATCGAGTCTGCTCCATTTTGCAGCTGGCACCCTACTCTGCAGCTGCCCCTCCCACCCTACCCCACCCCTTCCCATGACCCTCCCCTTTGTCCTATCCCAGCCCCTCATGAAGCATCCCACTGTTTTACAGGGCACAACCTCTGCCAGTAGTGCGTTCCACTCTGCTACCACCCTTTCCGTGAAGAAATGCCTCCTCATTTCCCTCCTAAACCTTCCACACTCCAATCTCATGTCATGACCCCGAGTGTCTATCTCGACCCTCCCCTTGAACAGTCCTGCCGTGCCTGTCCTGTTTATTCCTCTCATGTACTTAAAGGTCTCAGTCACATCCCACCATCCCCCCTCTCCTCCAGAGAGTACATTTTCAACTCCTTCGGTCTAACCTCATTTGGTAACTCCCCCAGACACTGGATTATCTTTGTTGCCCTGCGTTGCACACCTTTCAGCAATCTAATGACCCTCTTTAGTTAAGGGTGCCAAAACTGAATGCAGTACTCCAGGTGGGGTCGGACCAACGATCTGTATAATGGCAGAATCACCTCCCTCCTCCTAGAGGTTATACCCCTTGCAATATAACCCAGCATCTTGTTGGCCACTGCTGCTGCTTTTCTACACCGTGCTGAGGTGTTCATTGCTCCTGTAATGATCACCCCCAGATCTTTCTCCACCTTCTCAGTCATAGCCAGCTGCACTCCCTGATGGTAGCTCCTCTTTGGATTCTTTGCCCCAAAATGCAGTACCTTGCATTTTTTGGCACTGAAACCAAGTTGCCAGGTGTCAGACCATGTCTCCAGCCTTGTTAGATCTTCCCGCAATCCATGCCACCCCCATGGTCATCCACCACTTCTCCCATCTTCATGTCATCCACATATAGACTGATCTTGCTATTTATGCCTACTGAGATGTCTGCAATAAATACCCCAAATAACACCAGCCCCAGCACTGACCCCTGTGGGACCCAGCTTGTCACTGCCCTTGGGATGATAATTCTCCTCCGACCACTACCATCTGCCTCCATACCTGCATCCAATTATCCACCCATCCAACCAATTTTGCCCCCGGCCCTGTGACCCTTAGCTTACATGCTAGTCTCCCATGTGGCACTGAGTTGAATGCCTTACTGAAGTCCAGGCACTGGACATCCACCGCACGTCCTTTGTCCATTTCCCTCGTCACCCAGTCATAGTAGTCCACTAGGTTGGTCTGGCAGGATCTGCCCTTGACAAAGTCATGCTGCCAAATGTCCTGCACCCCATTGACCTCCATCAGGGTCACTAGCCTCTCCTTCAGGATTGTTTCCACCAGTTTCCCCACTATGGACGTGAGACTCACTGGTCTGTAGTTCCCTGGTTCGTCTTTGGGATCACTCTTATGGAGTGGAACCACGTGAGCCATCCTCCAATCCTGAGGTACACACCCTGAGTCCAGAGAGGCATTAAATAGGCCTACCAATGGGCCTGCCAGGACCTCTGCCAACTCCTTCAGTACCCTGTGGTGTATGCCATCCAGTCCCTGTGCCTTGTCCACCCTCATGGCCCTTAACCCCTCTAGCATTCTACCTTCTGTGATTTCCCCATCCATCACCCCCTCCCCATCTAATCCTTTCCTCCCCCAACCTTAGGTATTTCCCCTCCTTTCTCTTTATTAAAAACTGAGCAGAAGTAGTTGTTAAGTGCTTCTGCTGCTTCACCCCCTTTTCCCACCCATTCCCCCTCCTTCTTAATCCCTAATTATTGAAAGTCACTTGGAGTGGTTTATCATCTTTCAGTGCACCAATGCAAGATAACAGGCTGCATAGTCATCAGGCCTACCATGATTCAGACCAGCTCCTTCAGGTTGTGCTGCGATTGGCGATCTAGGGCAATGCAGTAACTGAAAGGGCAGCAAGCCTGAAACAGACACAGTCCAAAAAATCCTTAGTGCTCTCAGTAACTTTATCGAATGAATGCAGTTCCAGCCCAAAGTTTCCAAGTGAAGTATTTTAAAGAAAGTAAAGTAAAGACTGGAACAAAGGTCCACAGAAAAAACACCAAGCTTGCTCCAGAGCATAGACTCACAATTGAGTCTTCCTCAGGCATCCCCCAGGGCTCTCCAGACACATGCCTTTGGTCACACTATGGCTTGGTAAATACTCTGCTGTGTACCCTACCTCCACTCGACCACACCACAAGCAGGGAGATACGAACATGCAAACAGATGAAATAGCTGGCAGAAAAGGCTCACAGGTCTATCAAGTCTGCCCGTTTGTGCAGCTCACAGTTTAATACTACTGCAGCTGCCCCCACCACCCAATCACCTCCCTTAATCACCTCTCCCGGACCTATCCCCCATTTTGTTCTTGTCTGTCCTTACCTTGCCCCTGACTCTATCCTATCCCCTCTTAAAGCTATCCACTGTCCTCAGTTCGATCAACTTTTTCGGCAGTGCGTTCCATCCAGCTGCCACTCTTTCTCTGTGAAGTAGTGTCTCCTCTTCTCCCTCCTAAGCCTCCCCCTTCCAACTTCAGACTGTGCCCCCTAGTGACCCTTCCCACTTTTAAGAGGAACAATCTTCCTGTTCTGACTTTGTTTATGCCTTTCAAGTATTTAAAGGTCACTATCATGCCCCCCCTTTACCTTCTATCCCTCAGCGAGTACATGTTGAACTCCCTAAATCTTTCCTCATAAGGCATCTCCCCTAGCCTCATGATCATTTTTGTGTCCTTACACTGCACCCCCCTCCAGCAATCTCACAACCTTCTTGAGGTATGGGCACCAGTACTGCACACAGTATTCCAAGTGTGGCCTCACCAGAGATCTATACTAGGGCAGGATGACCTCCTCCTTTCTGGAAGTGATACCCCTGACAATGCACCCCAGCATCCGATTTGTCCTTGCTGCTGCCCTCCTACACTGTGCCGATACCTTCATGTCCTCTGACTAGTGCCTCCAGGTCCCTCTCCTCCTCTGAAGCTGCTACTTGCACTCCCTCCAGCCAGTAGCTGATCCTGAGATTTCTGGCTCCAAGGTGCATGACCTTGTATTTTTTAGGATTAAACCCCCATTGCCACTCCTTTGACCAGTGTTCAAATTTAGTTAGATCCTCCCTGAGTGCCTATGTCCCTTCCTCTTACAGCTGGCTCCCACATAAACCCAGACATCGAGCAGCATACGGGCCTAACGGCGGGGCTGACCAAATTCACCACTGGGAAAGGTTGGCCCAGCTCCTTTCACTTCCGGCAGGCCACCAAATTGAAGGCAGCATGCCACACGGGTACAACCTACCTGGTGCTGCCACCACTGGATAGGCCATGCCATGGCTCTGCCACCACTGCAGCCCCCCCACTGCCTCACATACTCAACATTCAGAACAGGCCCTGATCTGCCCCAGTGCCACAGAGCACAAGGTTTGTCATAGACAATTCTTCAAGGCTATGGCTCCTACTCCCACAGGGGTTCCCATCCCACCAACCACTTCCCTGCACATCTCCCAGTAGACCTGAGTGCCGAACCAGTGCCACTGAGCTATTCCACAAACTTCCAACCTAGGGTTTGAACCCTGGTCCACATTTGCATTCTGCAGTCCTGCCAGCCTCTGTTCTCTCTCTCAGCTCCTCCCCACTTATGCCCTACTGGGCAGAATCACCACACCCAAGGGGTGGGCACCACTCAGGACCTACCTCTCAAGAGACACCTACAGGGGGAAAGAAGGGTAACTTTTAGTAAGCCCCAGAACATGGCGGCTTACAATGGCATGCATTTAAGCTGTGGAGAAACATACCTGCATGGCACACAGGCCTTAGATCTTCCTCCCACAGCAGAGTGTTTGTTAATAAATGCTGCTGTGTTACTTACATTTACTGTGTTGTTGAGGACCATTTGTGAGTAGTAGAAAGGGGACTGTAACTGAGCAGAGGAGCACTGAATGTGTAATATCTTTGACTTAGTAAAGTGGTCTAGCAGTGGAAGGGTGAGAAGGTATGGTATCACAAGGGAGAGGGGAAACTATACACTGCACCAGGCCCACTTTAATTCTCTGTGTGGAGGCACAGTGTTCAAGTTTCTATTTGAAAATGAACCTCCACTACTTCTAGGAAAGCAATACTTAGTTTATGGGTTCTTGATACCTGTGTGCATGATCTTACATTTCTTAGCTCTCAGCTTCAGATGTCAGACACTAGATCACTTGTGTTTACTCTCCATATCCTTTTCCTTGGTTTAGGTCATCAATACTGTCCACCCTCCAACATATTTTGGTGCCATTTTCAAAAAGACTCACCTTTCCTTTTAGACCTTCAGCGATCTCTGCAAAACCCTACTGGTCACTACCATCATGCCTCAGAATATACATTTTACTGTGTAAACACCCTATAGTACCTTCAGCCTCCTACTCCATTTAGTCAGCCCTTACCCATAGCTAACTGCTGTCAATATCTGTGCTGGTGCCGTTCAGTGATGTGCTTTTTTGATTATACTGCCACCACATGTGGCAGAAAGGGCTCAACTGGGTTACCCCTTTCTGAATATCAGAATAACATTTTTACTACTACCACTACTGCTGCTGCTGCTTGTTCATACTTTGCCCTTTTTAAAATAAATGAAACAACTTTTGATAGCAGTACAAATGCATCTGAGTGTGGTGAGATAAGGTCATATTTTATCATTCTGGGACATGTTTTATATAACTTTATGTGAGAAATGCATCAGATGCTCATACTAACTAGAGTAAGGGCAAGTAATTATGGGTACAGGCACATGAGCCCTAGAATAATGTTGGAACTCTTGTTACTGGGCAGGAAAACTGTTTTGTTGGTAGCAGAGTCTAGAGTTAATTAAATTATCTAAAAGGAGACAAAAGAATGATTAAGTCTAGCTGGGAGGAAAGGTAGGCCCATTTGTTTGTGAAAGAACAGGACTGCATGAAAAGTTGAGATGTCCAGGCATCTTTTGTGTTGAGAGGTCTGCAGTGTCTTAAGCTCATTACAACTGAATAGGCTAGCTATTTATGTAAATAGTTATATTTAGGGTTGATTAATGACAGCTATCTCTCAGCAGGAAGGCTGGACTATCCCCCAGAAATCTGGTCTGAACTGGTTTACTACATGTGTTTTTTCCTAATGTTTAGAAACTGCATATCTGAGTTATTGTAATGAAATACTGAACTGTGATTGGTTGGGTAACCATAGAAACTGAAATGTTAGCCAGTCACAAGCCAGCCACTATCGACTGGACCTTCCCTCTGGAACCCCTTTAAAACCAGGATGCAGAGGGGTATCTGAACTTTTTTGCTGCCTTTTGTTGCCTTCTTGCTTGAAACAGTTAGGACCCTGCCAGTCTTGATGCAGAGACAATTTTCTCCTGGATCACCGAGAGCCAAGACTTCATCTGCCACACTTTTTAAGGACACTTCTGTACTTCAAATTTTCAGCTAAGGACTCAAGGTAGACTTTTAACCTCAGAGTTTAGAGTGTAGGTTTTTATGTATAATTTTGTTTTTATTTTCAATATCCTGTAATAAAGGTCTAAATTATTTTGTCGTTTTGTTATTTACTGTTTTCTTATTAAATTAATTAGTAAAGCCTTTGGCTTATTTAAAAATAATTCTGCCTAGGTCGTTTGTGTGTGTGGCTGCCTGGGTAAAAGTTGTTCAAATGATACCACACCTGTGTGACTGTTTTATGGCTAAACACTACCAGAGTAAAGTACCCTTAGGGACTTCATGAGGAAAAGAGGGGAGGACATACGAAGGGTCTCAGGAGGAGCCTGTGGTGGGATTTGAACTGAGTGCTGCATTTCTGGGGAAATACACATAATTGGGGGTATAGGGCCCCCTGAAGCCTAAACACACCTGTGTCTTTCTAGTTTGTGGTGCAGTGGCTGAAAGGGTTTTACCCCAGGAACACAGACTCAAGACTGTATTTGTATCCCCTCGCATGGAGAAAGGGTGTCTCTGACCCTATTCCGCCTCGTCACAAGAGGGATTTGCTATGTTGCAGAGAGAGGGAAAGCCCACTCCATGGGAGTGGGCTTGTGGCACTGAGTACACTTGGTTTTGTGATTTTGTATGGTAGATTAGTCATAGAAGTTAAGGGCAATGTCATTGGACCTTGGGTACTTTCTTGAATTCCTGAAGTGGATTCCAGCTAATGTTTTCATGTACAAGGAAACTGTGGCATTCCCAGTCTTGTGATGCCAGTGGAGCTAGTCATGCCTCCCTGCAGCAGACTCAGGTTCACTGTGCAAGTCCAATTTCCTATGCAAGACCAGGTGGGTCCAGACAGCAATGCAGAGGTGTTTATGGCAGACTGTGGGGGACAGCGTAAGAGTCCTCAGTGCACAAGTGCCTCCTGTGATGCACTATTGGCTGCATTGGATGCTGTGGTGTGACCACACAATCTTCTTCTTCTCCAACAAAGTAGTGCATGGAGGACTCTTTATGCTTTGTAGAGAGAGAGAGGTAGGCAGGCATTACACCAGGGAGAAACTTCTTCTGCCACACCAGTGATGCTGGCAAGCATCCCCATGTCACAGAAACCTGTTTTTCATTTGGATCCCTATACTGAAGATGTAAACCCTTGTGAAAACCAGAAACCAACATCACAGCCTGCCAGATGGGGGGGTTGGGCAAGGGGATATTACTGTGAGGTGTCTTTACCAAGATTCACCTGACCAGAGAAAACCACAAGGAGAGGAACTACCCTAATTTTCTTCTACTTTGCTTCCCCTTTTTGCTTAACATACTAGCCTACATGCTGGACTACTGTAGCTAGCCTTGGATGAATAATAGACATCTAGCTGGATGCCTAAAATCAGTCCTCTTAATCAACTGCTTTAGCCAGTAGAGACGTTGCAAAATTTTAATCCGCAAGTGAAGTTGGTGTGAATCTGCAAAAATTCACAAATTGTGAATTCTGCAGAAGATGCATCAACTTCACCAGTGGATTTTTTTAACTGAAACTTTAAAAAGAAATCCTCCCACCCACTGAGCTGTAAAACCACCCTCTCACCAACCCAAAAATTATAGAAAGCACGATACCGCCTCCTATCCCCCTGCTGGCACCTAACTCCCTCCCCAGCTCCAGTGAACTGCATCCTGCTATATACTGCTGTGCTCCAAAAACAATCCCTTCCCCATGCCAAATATACACCCCCACCTCCCCCATCTGAGTTTCACTGTCTTTATGAAGAACACCTAGTCCCCCAGCAAACCTCCCTCTGATCTCCGCCACCATCCTATTTACTTACAGCATCCACAAAATTATCTGCAATAAAGAAATGGACTTAGTAGAGTAGTCTGTTCAGTGTCCATCTCATAATGGCAGGAATGAATCAATAGTGACATCTTTGCTCCTAGTAAAATCTGACTGGCTGAAAATTCAACCAATTAGATCTTACTAGGACCAAGGATGTCACTATTCATTCATTCACGCAATTATGAGATGGACACTGAACAGAGCAGACGGTCTGCACAGGGGGACTATTTTCTTTATTGCAGGTTGATTTTGTGGATGCTGGTGGGGGGAGGAGTGTGGTGGGGATGAAAGGATGGTTAAGTGAGGGACTGGGTATGCTTAATAAAGACAATGGGAGTTGGATAAAGGGAGGCAGTGAAGTGTGTTTGTGCATGGGTGGGGAGAAGGGATTGCTTTTTGGTGCATATCGGCAGGCAGCAAGCAACATGCATTTCGCTGGGGCAGTTGGGAGGAGGGTACCAGCAGGGGGTAGGAGAGGGTATTATGCTTTCAATAATTTTTGGGTGGGTGGTGTAACATTCAATTTGTATTGGGATTCACCCATGAACTGGCTCTTCAGCAGGCAAGTCAAATAACAATGTGAATTACAGTCCTCAGCTTCACAAATTCTATGAAATTCGGAGGTTTTTTCATGGAGCGCATTTTGGCAAGTTTGCACACAACTATGTCTGTCAAACTAAAAAGCTATTGCACTCATTACACAAAAGCAGTTCTTTAAAGAGATGTTCCATTTTCCAGCCAAAAAAATCAGTTACCACATGCAGAAATCAGCTGCACAAAATTCCTCAAACAACTGAATTTTGAGACCTTCCATTTTGTTTTATTACTAAAACATTTTCATTAAAACAGGTTAATATTTTCTACTTAGGGTCCATCTCTTCTCATTGTGTATTCCTGCTGTGAAGTAATACTCCTCTGCTTATCTTATCTGAACATATAGCCACTGAAATATTACAAGCAGTGGATTATAAATTCAGGGCAGGAAAAATGGAAATAACCAAGGAAGTATAAGGGGCAAATAGTCTGCTTTCCTCCAAATATCAGTAGTAATAAAGAATTGCATATTCTGAAATGCAAATGCTTCTGGAATGTTATGAAATTCTAGACATTTCAGTGCCTATTGTAATTCTCTTTTCAGGAATGTGAAGCAAAAAAAATTACAGTTGGCAGCAGTAAAATTCAGTTACGCAAAATTCCTCCAAATTTGCATTTCTGGAAATTCCATTTTTTTGATTAAAAGAATACATTTCCTTGGAAATTGTTTCAGACTTGTAGACATTTGTCTGTTCCAGCTGTTATCATTTGAAGTTATAATTCCCTG